>CM028129.1:818432500-820932500 GCA_016271365.2 Neoceratodus forsteri
TTCTCCTATGCTGCACTATCTCAGCTTCCTTACACATGGAATGGTGCGAGTGTTAGGGTTGATAACCCCAAGACTCATCCCAATGCCTGTTAGTGTGTGGAGGGTAGGGTTGGAGTGGGGTGGTAGGGTTGGTTAGGAGGTGGGATGGGATGTTAGAGTTTGGAACCCTAACACCACATTTCCATACTTTTGTCACTTTAATATGAACCCTAACTGATCCATTATGATGTTTTATTGAAATGAATATAGCTATCTATCTATCTATCTAGAGAGAGAGAGATCTTCATTACAAAAACTATGTTAAAACATCAGTTAGGGTTGAAAATAAAGTTACAAACATAGGGAAATATGATGTTAAGGTTTCCAACCCTAAAACACCTGTCCCACCCCTGAAGCAAATGAGGGGTCTCCAGTCACCACTGAGTAGGGATGAGTAGACTGCTTAATGTTAACCCCCTAACTTTGCACTTTAATAGCTTTGCCCCCATTCAATGGATTTGCACAAAATTTTGCTTGCACAGTTTTGGGGACAAGATCTCGTTCCAGTCAGATGTGCAGGTTCTGAGATTCAGATAGTGAAAATAGTGAAAAAATTGGGAGGTTTTGATGTTTGTTTTGTTTTTTGTTATTACCTAGCACCCAGACAGTTTGGAATTTTAGTCTGAAATTTTCAGGGAAGAACAGGCTAATCCAGAGTGGTGCTTTTTGTTAGTTTGATGAAAAAATATTAATCTGTTCCAGAGTTATAAGGGTTTGAAATTACAGTTCTAAGCATGCTCAGTATGCTCTTTTGGATAGCTGTTTCATATGCAAAAAGAATTTGGCCATACGAAAAAGGATTTTGTTTCATATGGGGATAATCTTGTTTCATGAGAAAAAAATATTTTTTCATATGGCTGCCATCTTGTTTCTGTTTTTTTTTTTAAACTCATACAAATTATATTGTGGATAAACACTGACACATGTATCTTTCTAATTGGGACCCCTTTAGCTGGATTCTGCATTTAAGTTTTGGAAAATTGATCTAGAAATATATTTTTAACATGTTTTTAAAATATTTTTTTTCATGAGAAGATTTTCTTTTTTCGTATGGTGATAAAAAACAAGAATAGGGCCATACAAAACAAGATTACCTTCATACGAAAAAAGAATTTGGACTTATTTTTTCTCACATTCTTTTTTCGTATGAAGGAATCTTTTTTCATGAGAATGACACAATCTCAAGAAGGGAACTGGTTGTGAGATCTGTGCCTGGCTGACTTTGAGGGGCCATAAACTGGTTTTAAGTTCAGCAAAGGTGTGTGCTATTGATTCCAGCTGATTGCCCAAGGCATTTGAATAGACTGCCTGGCTGAGGGGGCTTGACAGTGGGCCAATCATGAGGCAGGGCATTTGTCCTTTTAAAAAGTAAGCACTCACCACACAGCATGAGCATGTGGTGCAAGCATCAGTGGCTGTGCCACTCACCAGAGAAATTTACTTAGGCACAGAAACAAAACAGACATAAGGTAAATGGGGTGTAATATTGGGATAATTTAAATCAGAGCATTTTGCACTGGTTCATGTA
Organism: Neoceratodus forsteri; assembly: GCA_016271365.2. Classification (NCBI taxonomy): domain Eukaryota; kingdom Metazoa; phylum Chordata; order Ceratodontiformes; family Ceratodontidae; genus Neoceratodus; species Neoceratodus forsteri. The sequence goes on from CM028129.1 coordinate 818,434,068, forward strand.
TTACACTGAGCTGTTTTAGATAGCTCTGGTCAAAGCTAATTTTAGTAATTAATATTAAAGGTTCGGCCTTTTAGAATTCAACTCATATATATATATATATATATATATATATATATATATATATTTTTTTTTATAAATTCATCTGGGGCATATTTTGGTGTTAAGGATATTTACCTGTGCTAAACTGTTATTATGAGTGCTTTATTTAAATTTTTACAGGACGTTTATCCAAAGGTATGGTTTTTTTGTTTAATTCTTTTGTGTGGGTTGAGACAGGTGCACCAACTCAAACAGGAATCTGCCATGGGGAATTGTGTTTTACTTGTCCCCATAGGTATTCATGTCAGCAACACTTGGCCACTCCCTAGGGACTACAGTCATAGAGATGTCCCATTAACATTGAAGCTTTCAGTGTTACATTGTCCCCTTTTACAACTATCTCTACTGATTAAAATATCAAATACATCAAACCTTAAATTATGATTTGAGCCTAGAGACTTTTCTGTTTAAATTTTATTTTGGGGGGAAACACGGGTTAAAGGGAAACATGACAAACAAAATATTCTTTGCCCTGTGTTTATTGCAATGTGGTGACATCAGTCCCAATCCTGGTCCTATGCACCCTTTAAAATTAGGGAAAGGTATTTCTTTTGTTCATGCTAATGTTAGGAGTATTGCCCCTAAAATGGATTTAATCAGGGAGTTTTCCTTGGACCACTGCCCTGATTTTATGATATTTACAGAGACCTGGTTATGTAATAGAGATAATGACAATGACTTTATGGTCAGTGAGTATAATAATCATAGGACAGATAGGAATAAAAGGGAGGATAATCTTGATATACACTTTGTATAAATTCTCCCCCAAGCAATTAACTCTTGGAATCTAATCTAGTATTTATGAATACCTAGCACTGGAAATTGAATTTCCAGCAAGGAAACCAATTTTACTTAGAGGAATTTGCCATCCCCCAAAGAACTCAAAAAGTAGGATGCAATGTTTAGGAGAAACACTTAGTCCCTTTGTTGAAACTCATGAATTACTTTTATTAGGGGATTTGTATGAAAATTGGTTAGGAGGAGGTAACGCTACCATAATAAAAAATGTGGCACTGTCTCTGGGTCTGGAACAATTGATAAAAGACCCAACACAGATAATTATTAAACATCCAAATGATTCAACTTTACTAGATTTAATTTTGACTAATGTTCCCCACAAATGTACTGTGGTGATACTAAAAGATATTAACAGTGACCACAGTATGATTTATTGTGTTAGAGGCAAAAATGTTACCCATTCCCAACCCTGGTTTGTGTCCTTTTGTACGACAAGAAATTAACATTTTTTGTCACTTACTGAAGATTTAGATAATATAAATTGGGACAGATTCTCACTAATACCAGATATAGACTTAGCTCGGAAATATTTTTTAACTGAATTAATGCAGGTAATAGATTTTCACTTACCACTTAAAACTAAGAAAAAGGTTCTCACCAGCTCTTAGAAAGTTAAAGCAGCAAAAAAAGCAGGCCTGGGGGTGGACCCATAGATCTAAACAGAAAGTAGACTGGGGTCACTACAGGAGACCAAGGAATACCTATGTGTCAACAGCGAGAGCATCCAAGAATATGTATTCTAATATTAAATTGGAGGCCTCAGCCGGAGACCCTAAGCCATTCTGGAAAACTGTAAAAGATTTAAATGGATATGATGCCCAAAGAGATATTGTACATAAAATTGAGATCTCTGGTCATGTTGGACCTGAGTCACTGGCTGATGTCTTCAATAATTATTTTGTAATCTCTGGAAATTTTTTTGGTAACTCAGATCTACTGACAATATTAAAGTCACCTCACAAAATAAAGATGGTCATAACACTTTTTCCTTTCTGGAACTTGAGGAATAGGAGGTGCTTGATTTATTGCTGGGTTTAAAAATGAACAAAGGTAGTGGTCTCAATGTGTTATCTCCATCATTTTTAAACTTTTGTGCATTACAGATTGCATCTCCTTTGACAAAGTTATTTAACTGTTCTATTTTGGATGGAGTGATCCCAGAGAGTCAGAAACTGGCCAGAGTTGTCCCTATTTACAAGGGGGCAGCCCTGTCCTGCTGACAAATTATCATCCTATTTCCTTATTGCCTCAGGTCTAAAACGTATTTGAAAGGCTTTTAGCCAAGCAGTTGACTGACTAAGCCATAATGATCTGTATGATAAGTATCAATTAGGTTTCAGGAAATCTCATGGCACAGTGGTTTCCATGTTGAGGGTCTTGAATGATGCCAACAAAGCAATGGATTTAGGCCATTTAACAGGTGCCATCTTTGTTGACCTCTCTAAGGCCTTCGACATGGTAGACCACCAAATGTTACTCCAGATATTGAGGGATATGGGACTGTCTCCCACTGCTTTAAATGGTTTGCCTCTTATTTGGAAGGGAAGATGCAGGTTACAACCATAAACAAGGTAAACTCAATCCCTTTGCCTGTTGTTCATGGAGTCCCCCAGGGCTCAGTACTCAGGGCCCTTATTATTTTTAATATACTTGAAAGGATTTGGGAAAGCAGTAAATAATGCAACATTTAATTTCTATGCTGATGATACAATAATTTATTCCTCAGCTAACTTTAAGGGAAATACAGGTGAATTTACAACAGAGTTTTGATGACATTCAAGATTTTTGTATAACATCAAAGCTAAAAATGAATATCAGTAAAAGCAAATGCATGGTATTGGGGTCAGCAAAAAAGCTGAAAAATTGTGATAAAGATGGGACAAAGTTAGAGCAAGTGCCATCATACAAGTATCTCGGCTTCTGGGTGGATTCCTCAGCAACAGGCAATACTCATGTGGACAAGCTTATAGGTTCAATAGGGAAAAGAGTGGGGATGTTATATTGAAACAAAAATTGTTTGGGGAAAATGTATGATTGAGAAGATAGTTGAAACCCAGGTTTTCCCACCGTTTGACTATTGTGATGTACTGTATGATTACTCTAGTAAAGTAAAATTACAGAAGTTGGATGTGTTATACAACATATTGGCAAGACTAATCCTTCACTGTCCCAGGCACTGTTTGATGTACTATGAACTGGGTGGGGTTTCATTACCTGAAAGGAGGCAACTCCACAAAGTAATATTTGATTATAAAAGTGTAACAGGTAGTATCCCAGACTATTTAGCTGTAAGAATAAAAATTAGGAATATAAATCCAACTCTTAGAAAGGCAGCATATCGACAGCTTGTTGTTCTAAAATTTAGAACCCAATGTTCTGAATATTTTTTAGTTGTATGATTCCTTTGATTTGCAATAATCTTCCTTCCCAGTTTCATTTGGTTAATGACAAACCTCCTTCTTTTAATGTAATCAAACAATGATTTATGAGTACTGCAACTGCACAAATCAAGTCTTGCTGCATTCATTAACATTTTAGTATGTATATTATTGATATACAATTTATGTAAGGTTGTTATTGTCTTTTATGTAGATGGGTGTTGTCATGTAACTGTATTTACTATGTGATGCCATGAGTTACCATTTTAAAGGGGGTTTACTCAATGGTCCAACCCTTCAATAAAAATGAAATGAAATAAAAAAAAGTCTTTCATATAAAAAAGGATTTGGACATCTTTTTTTCACATTCTTTTTTCACATGAAGGAATCCTGTTTCGTGAGAACAACACAATCTCACAAAAAAAAATTCCTTTATACAAAAAAAAAATAATTTGGACTTAGTTTTTTTCCACATTTCAAATTGAACAAACCATAACTCCATCAATATTTGCAGTTATATGACAATCTATATATCAAAAGAAAGGTCTTAATGAGTACTACAAAACTAATACATAATACCCTGCATATGAATTACAGTTCCCATGGAATTACACTGTAACTTTAACAAGCTACAGCTCTGTCAATCTTTGGAGTTAAGGGGCAATCTATGTATGAAAACACTGGTCTTTGTGAGTACTATGACAGTAACACATAATACCACCCCCAAAAAAAAGTTAGGGGCCATATAGAAAATTAAAAAAATTAAAATTCCCATAGTATAACACTGGAACTTTAACAAGCCATAACTTTATCACTCTGTGGAGCTAAAGGAGAATCTATGCATCCAAAAAAGGTAGATACAGTGATAGTGCCATCAGATGGGAACCATGAGGTCCATCTAGTCTGCCCATGTTTTTTCCTACCCCCTACTTGGAATTTTCTTTTAACTTACTGACATGTCTGTCCCATGCTGAGTTATTATTTATTTTATTTAGTTTTTGTTGACCAGGTAAGTGCACTAGACAAATCCTGCTTATTTTCAGGCATGACCCAGGGGAAGGGGAGACAGATGAATGCCAACTGACCTTGAACCAAATTAAGCTGTTGGTGGTATTTTTAGGGAATGAGGGAAATTTGACTAAGACACCAGGGAAATTCCCCCTACTCTTTTTGATAAGTGCCATGGGATCTTTAACAGCCACCTGAACTACCACCAATCCAGGCAGATGGGACCTTGGTTTAATGTCCCATCCAAAAGACAGCACTTCAGAAGTGCAGCACCCCTCTCATGCTGCACTACAGTGTCAGTACTGGGATATTAACCCAAGTGCCAGATGTGGGAACTGAACCTACAGCCCTCTGGCCTCCCAGCTTCAGAGGCAAGTGTGCTACCTACTGAGCCACTGACACTGATAATTCAAACTCAATGAGTACTACAAGACTAACACATAATACTCCCCTGCCCCAAAATTTAGGGGCCATATAAAAAGCATAAAAAAAATTCCCATAGGATAATATTGCAACTTCAACAAGCTATACCTCTGTGAAGTTAAGGGAGACTCTATGTATCATGAAAAAGATCTCAATGAGTACTACAACACTAATCCATAATAATAACCTATACCCCCCACTGAAAAAAAAGGTTTTTGGGGACATAAAAAACATAAAAATTAAAATTCCAATAGAATAACATTGCAATTTTAACAAAACCATATATTCAGCAATAATTGCAGTTAAGAGACAATGTGTATATATATATATATATATATATATATATATATATATATGGGTGTCAATGACTACTACAACACTAACACATAATCCTCCCAAATATTCATGGGGTATACACTGCACCCCCAAATTACCTCCAATCTTCACCATGGTGCCAAATGTACAATGAAAATGTGATCATCGTCAAAAATGCACCAAAGATGTATCGCATCTTCCACTACAACCATTGTAAATTTCAGAGAAAACTGATGGAAATTTACTGACTCATATACAATGAACTGCTGCAGTTAAGTCAATATATTTTTTCCTTTGACGTGAGTGCCACAATAAACAGTTACACCAAGCTCATACATTGCTTTTCTGAATAAATTGAAGTGCAGGGCCCAGTGGGCTCTGCTCTTCCACTGCCAGATAGATGTGCGCATCTAGGGAAGGATGGAAGTGCAGGGCCCAGAGGACCCTGTGCTTTCCTAGCCTGATGGATGTATTCATGTAGGTCACAAAGGGACCTGCGTGAATGAAGATATGATTTGATTATCTCATAAAGTAAGCAAATTCTTTTAAAAACTGCATTAATGTATCAGTTAGGGTTCAGATTAAACTGACCAAAGCAGGGAAATGTGCAACCCTAACTCCCACACCCAGCCCCCAAGCAGAAAAATAAAATAAAAAACATTACGGTTTTTGTTGTACTGACTCTTGGCAAATCAGGGGTGGGGTCTTCCTTGGGGTCCTCAACCCTAACTCTCACCCCATTGCATTATCAAATAAGGTGATACATGATGTGTTTTGTTCATGCAGGACCTACAGGTTGTTGGCAACATGTGGGGAGATAGAGTTCTGTATGTTTGAAGGCTATATCACAATGGGGTGAGAGTTAGGGTTGAGATCCCCAAGGAAGACCCTACCCCTGATTCACCAAGTGTAAGGACAGCAAAATTTGTAATGTTTTTCCTTTTTCTGCTTTGGTGGTGGGGAGTTAGGGTTGAAAACCCTAACAACCACATTTCCCTACTTTTGGTGATTTAATCTGAACCCTAACTGATGCATTAACTCAGTTATTTTTTTTCCAGGAATACATTATACTTGTGCAGCAGCACTATAGTTAGGGTTAAACCCCAATCTTTGCAACTGAATAACTTTTGCAGCATTTGCTGAAATTGGGCATGCATGGTTTGGGCAGAAAGTTATCAACATGTGGGAAGTTTCATGATAGACACTTAACCAGATTCAGAGCTATAGAAACATCAAAATACATAAAAGACTCTGTTTTTGGTCACTTTGCTCTCACTTATAGCCATGATGGTTCAGAATTTTGTTTCAAATCTTTCAATGCTGAAGGGACTTGTACCGAGGGAGTGCCCTTCAATGGTTTCGTGAAAAAATATCAACCGGCTCCAGAGTTATTAGGTTTTGAAATTTGGTTTCTAAGTATGCTCAGTAGGAATTTTCAGATAATCTTCTGATTTGAACCAAAAAATCTTCTTTTATGAGCCATTTTTAGGTTGCGAATATTTGTGTTTCAGAGTCAAAAGAAACATGTTTTAGGTTGTGACAGCTGCCATTTTTTTGTTACAAAAAGTTGGAAACACACAGTAAAGATGATTTTTCAAAAAATGAACACCTGAATCTAAGTAAATGGGAGCCATTTAGTAAGATTCTAGTGCTTGTTGTTTTCCTTTTCTGGGAATCCCAAAAATCTTGGGTGCGCAGCATAGTGAGGGAGCCAATTTCTAAGTTGTGAGCTGAGAATTGTTTGGTCACACATAAAGTGCTGTGACCAAAGAATATTATGGGCTGACATTTAATGATAATGCGCTAATAGGATCTGAAGAATATTTTCTGTCCTTGTAGCTGTGTTATATATTAGGGAAATTTATGGCACAGTTTCTATGTAGTACTGAAATAAAGTGATCTTGGAGCTAGTTTCACTCATTTTATTGTAGCTGTCATTTTAACTGCAGTGACATTTTTGAATCACGCCTGTCAGAGTATATGAAAAGCCATCCTCTTCAAGTTGTGTGTGATAATCTTCCATTTCTAAGCTTGCTTATATGTGTGTGATTAATAGTGTTTAGGGGTGTCATGCTGTTTGAAATTGTGCCTCTGTTTCTGTTGTGAGGGTGATGTAGTTTGATCTGTGACAAAATTGGAGGAATTTTCCAAAACTGATAATTTATTCAGTTCAAACAACTTAGTAATTACTATCTGACTGTATGAAAGATTTTCCATCAAGAATGATGAATCTCTGCACTCATTGCATCTCTCTGTCATATTAGTGCAAACACATAGTCTGAGTATTAGAAATACACACCCTGCATCAGATTCTTATGTGTCTTACTGTAACTGCATTACTGTCTGCTCAGTTTTGCTTCCCCAAACATAAATGCAAGATCACAAAACCAATCTTGTTTTCCAGTCTAAGAAAACAAATCAGATACTCATGTAATTTTCAAATATATAAAGTTAGAAACATATAACCTATTTTTTCTGTCTTTTATGAACTGACATTTCTTTTAAACTAATATCAATTGCATGACAGATAAGCAACCACAGCCCCTCCACATTGCTTCTGACACTAAGATGCCCAATTCCCAGTATTGGTCCAGTCCCTCTGAAAAAAAAGGAACTGTCCCTCACAGATCTTTGTTTTTTTTTAACCTGAAAACAATCCCTCATTGATCTCTGACCCATGAGCTCCACCTCCGCCTGCACTCAGCACTCCCCATGCCCCCCACACACCTCACTCACCAAAGGAGGGTCCCTTGGCATAGATCCACTTTCACAAAAAAGATGTCATCCTCCTTTAAGTGTTACCATGAACTGAAGAAACAAGGCGAGTGTTATTTATGAAATTTCAATGCATTTTGAAGTGTTACTCATAACTTTTTTGGTTTTAAATATTTTTTCACCAAATTTTCAAAATGGCCTTTTTGGGACCCCAACTCAAAAACTACATATGTGATATTTTTCAAATCCAGGCCAAAATGTGATTACAGTCTCTCTCTACAAAACCATCTTCTGGGCAAGATTTGAAAAAGGACCTACCAGGTTCATGAGGTGGGGTCCCAAAAAGGCCACATTGAAAAAAAAAAACATTTGTGTCAAAATATTAACAAAGTTATGCCTGTACATTGAAATGTTTCAACATTCATGCATAACTTTGGTAATTATCAATATTCTGACTCCACATTTCCAACACACACATTTTTACACCATCTCATGAATGTGGCAGGTGTTTTTCAAATGCCAACCAAGATGTGTTTTTGCACATGTGGTATGAAATTACAGTTTTGGCCAATATTTTATAAATGCCACTTGTCATGTTTATAAGGAGAAGTCATAAAATGACTATGCTAAAAATTTGGGGTCAAAATGTCAAAAGAAAAGCTAAAAGAAATGTTGTGTGCAGGGCCAGCTTTTAGCCCAGTGGGTATTACATTGTGATCCATCGATGATGAGCTGAGTTTGGGAGCAAACTCAGTGAGCCAGCTGGATGAGCTGAAATTATGGCGATGGTGCTGCTATTTGGCATCACCCCCATCCTGGGATGGGGAAGGTGCAATGTTGGCCACATAGGCAGCAAATAAATATATAGAGAAGGGACATCGTCCCTTGTCATATGGCCTGGAGGGCTCTGCACCTCTACACCCATAGCTGCATGGAAGCACAGAGCCCAAAGGGTAAAGGCAAACAGACAAGTTAGTGTATACAACATGAAAGGTCACATACTAATTATATTTAATCAAACAAGCATCATGTGCTACATCAAGTTTTACGTTAATGTGCATTACATTAGTTAGATAAACTGGGCAAAACAGTTAAAAGACATACTAACAGAGGAACAGTCTGACATCATCAACACCCCTATGTATCAGAGTACACTACTCCTTCATCATGGTGTGGCGTTGCTGATCCCTTCTTGGCTTTTTATACTAGATAAGTTGATCAACTGATCATGATCTGCCTGATACTAATCACTACAAGTGAAGATCCTAAATCTTCAATTAAATAGAGGCACCCATATTCAAAAGTCCCCTGGAAACTCGCACAAGTGCCAATGCTGGCCCAAAATAATGAGATATTCAGAAGATACGCTATGAGATGTACTCATGCATGTCTGGTTGAGTATCCTGAAAATGCACAATCATGCACTGGGAGATGAGTGGTGCAGCAGATGATCTGAGCCCTATGCAGAACATGGGGAAATGCACAATGCAAAGCCACTTGCACAGTGTGCAAAATTGCAATATTCAGCAGGGATATGCAACTGACCTCACTGCACATTCCAAGCCCATCTCCCACATTTGCATCTCATTACTGTAATGTATTCAGGCCATTTGCATACCCCAGGCATGTTCAGTTCCAGCTTTGCAGGGCTGCCCCATCACTCCGCAAAGGTGAACAGGAGGTATTGCAGCCTAGCAGGTATGTGTGATGGAATGTTTGTGTGTGCATAGGTGGATTGCATTGGCCTGGATACAGTGCTAGTACCCATAGCCATGTGCAGGGTCAGAATGGGGTACAGGGGGTCCTCCTGGACAGTGGCCGCAGGGGCCCACCTGGTCATGAAACAGGGGAGGGCATAGGGTGACATAGTCTGATCGGTATACCATGTACATGTGATACAGAAGCTCCATATGCAGTGTACAGTCACCTGCAGTGCCCCCTGTATGAGAGGTACATGATGATGACTGCAAGGAATGGCAGTGTGCAGAGGGTGACCAGGTATCTGAGTGGGTGGGTCACACTTGTGTGCTCCTATGGTATACCACTGTGGGTGTGTGACACAGATCAGTCCCTGGCCTGTGCCAGGCTGCCACTCATCCATCAGGCTACCTGGGCACCATTGCCCTGGATGGCACCCTGGGTGCATGCCACCACCAGGTGGCACCCTGCAGGCCACATAGGTGCAGGACATGGCCCCCAGTACATTTGCTGCATTGTGGCTGTCCTCTCTGCTGGTGTGTCCAGGGGCACCTGACAGCACTTGAATGTGGCTACTGGGCATCTATGTCCAGGGTGCAGTGTGGGGAGTTGCTCCCTGGACAGTGCCTGTGGTGATACAGCACCTGTGGTTCAGGGTTCATCCATCCTGGCATGACTGCTGTGTGTGGGTGCCTGGGGCATGTCCAGGTGCACCTCCAAGGGCTGTCTTCTGATGACTTGCCTGCAGTTCTGTGGCCTGCCTGTGGGTGGCTAGCCATTTAGGCATACTTTTTCCATGCCTATCTTTGGGCGACTCATCTCTGAGATGTGCAGCAGATACACTGCACATTTTGGCTGAATATAGAGATGCGTGGAACATTCATGGGAATGCCCCCTCTACATGCACTGCATACATTACAGATGCATGATGGCACATCCGGGGTTGCGTGACACACCTCTCCATTTTGAATATCACAGTTCCGCTTCAGTTTCTGAGATGGTGGGCCCAAGTTTGTGTCATTAACTTGTACAAAGTGTTGCACAAGATAAAGAGGCTTCTAACAATTCAAAATAGTGCTATAAAGAGATATTCATAACAGTTATCACCAAAATAATAACGAACTTAGGGCAAATACACCAATTTAAAAACATTCCTCCACTGTTAGAAGAACAATGAGCAAGATACTCTCCTATGCATATCTGCATGTAAGATTTAAATTGCACTAACAGACATATTGACTTTGAAGTGATAACTATTCAATGATTACTATAGATACAAAATAAGTATTCATGAAATTCATCTAGTGTTATCAAAACTGCATATTTTACTAATTAAAGTTAATAGAGCTAAACATAACAAATGTGATTGAACTATGATTAACATCTTTATATTTTGACAGATACAAAAAAACTAGAAAAAACATATATAAGGAACAGAAGGCTTCAAAATCAAAGTTCACTAGAACTTTACAAATTACAAGGGAGTGAAGTTTCAACATTGACAAAATAGCAACAACTCTATCAAATCAAAAAGGCTAAAACTTAATGTTATAAAGTGCATTCCTTTCTCATCATGATGCCCAAAGGGCCCTCTGCAGTCCAAAAGATTACTGGCCCTGTGCATCTGTACCTGTAGTCATATGGAAGTACAATGCCCAGAAAGACCTGCACTTTCAAAGCCCCCAGACAGAACCCCCCCCCCAATTCTTTGCATCTGTATGGCCCTCAAGGATCTGCACTTCTGCAGGCAGATAAACTCTTCTTTTCTAGGCCCTGTGCATCTGCATCTGCTCACACAAGTCCTGAAGGGGACTTGCATGAGTGGCTATATAATTCCACCATCTCAAAAAGTAAGGACATTCATTGCAAAAACCTGCATTAGTTCACCAGTTAAGGTTCAACTTAATCCGACAAAAGTAGGGAAATGTGGCATTGGGTTTTCCAACCCTAACTCCCAACCCCAAGCAACAAAAGGACAAGACCACACATGCAACCACAGACAGCCATCATCAGGTAAAACAAACATACGACTGTTTTCAGATGACACAAATGTAGTGGCACTGATATGCTACCTTTGTGAATTTGTATGTCTGGCTGTAGCCAGAAGTGTGTGTATGTCTTGCAGCATGCATGAGTACCTGTGGCTGCAGAAGTAGTGCTGCAATTTGGGTACCATGGCTTTCTATCTGTGACTGTAGAAGTGTGTGTGTATATCTTATAGTGTGCATGAGTACCTGTGCTACAGAAGTGCTGGCTCTACAGAGGTAGCACTGTGATTTGGGTACCATGAATTTCTATCTGTGGCTGCAGAAGTGCAGGCCCCACAGGGGCCTGGGCTTCTACAGTCAGAAGTGAGTTTGCATGTCTTCCAGTATGTACGGACACCTGTGGCTCCAGAAGCACTAATCTCATAGGGGCCTGAGCTTCTGCACACAGAAGTAGTGTTGTAATTTGGATCTCATGGATTCCTATCTGTGGGTGTGTATGTCTTACACTGTGCATGCATATCTGTGGCTGCAGAAGCACTGCCCCCACAGGGGGAAGAAATACTGTTGAAATTTGGGTGCCATTGATTTGTATCTGTGGCTGCAAGGGCCTGTGCTTCTATAAATATATAGCAATATAGCGTAGAGGTTAGAGTAATGAGCAGTGAATGATACTGGTACATCTATCAGCTGTGGATTTGATACTCACAATGTAAGTGCAAAGCAAGTGTGCAGAGGAAAGAGTGGTGCTCAATGAGTAAAAAACAAAGCTTCAACACATCTTATAACTTGAGAACTCATAATCCCAACTGTTAAAACCATGAAGCTCACTGTTACTATTTAAAGTGTTTACCCACAACCTCCACTTGCATACTGTTTGACTCTAAATAAGTCACTTAACTTCCACAATGATCCCAGATCAGCCCTGTGAATGGACCTTATGTTTTAAAGGAAAAGTCCCCTCAAACTATTTTCTGTATACCAGTGCAATTTGTAGGCATGAACAATGATTCTCTCTCTTGCATCCCCCTAATTTCATCAACATTTAAATATAAATGAGGTTGCTTCACTCCATTTTGCCCTGGTGTGAAAATCTGTTTGTCTCCATCACAAAGTTCATGACCCCACTCATGCAAGGCATCATGGCAATTGATGATGCATACCTGCACAAGCCAGCAGATGTTATACTGTCATTCAATTCTGTTATGTCTTGTGAAGTCCCTGTGTTCTCTAAAAGCATTTTTTCTGTCGTAGATTCACTTTCAACTACAGAAAACAGCAGGGCACCTACTATGTCTAGAAAAGTTTCATGGACAGCATAAGAGAAGAACATAGGTTCTGTAGAGGACAGCAACAGCACTGATTAATACAGTATATCTACTTCAGGCTTAAGTATTAAAACATCATAACATTTCAGGATGCCTTACAAGAATCAGGTCATGACCTTTGCAATGAAGTCAAGCAGGTTTCCACACCAAGGCAAAACAGGGTAAAGCAGTCTCATTTATATTTAAATTAGGATGAAATGAGGGGGATGCAAGAGAGGGAATCATTGTCTGCACCTACAAACTACACAAGTATAAAGAAAATAGGTTGAGGAGGCACCTGGCTGCCACATACAAGGTTGGGTTTTATTAGCAAGCTTGGGAAATCTCACACTGGGACTGGGACAGGTAAAAGACCAAAGCATATCACAGGGGTAGGGCACTTAGTTCTTGGGGGAGGACAGAGGCTGTGTGTTATTTGTATCTTTCATGTCATCTGATCACCATGGCAGCATAGGTATTGACTGACTATGAAGCTAGTTACCTATCCTTCTGCTTGCAGGAAAAGTGTAACCATGGTAGCCCTGTCAGGATAGGGGACAATGGGTAAACAGGAAGAAATGGGCAATACATTGAATAAACAAATATATAATATGTACTTGGTATTAAAACATTTTTGATTTTGCAAATCCAATATGGTACATGATGTGCCAAATGATAAAATAAATGGTTCAAAGCTGATCAGCATAACAAATCTAAATTCATTATTTGACCATCCTATGGTATGTAGCTGAATGTTTATAGTCACTTGGCTTCATTTGCTGTAGAACAATACAAATATGCTCATGTCATGTTTCAAAGGTATTGTTTGAAAAGTGTTCAAGAACAAACATAAATGAAGTCATTTTACATTTTTAATGGATGCTAATAATATGTCAAGTGACTATGCTTATTATATATGAAATCTAAATGATAAAAAGTTCCTAATTTCAGAGGAGCTAAGACAGCTGTCAAGAAATGGAGAAGTATTAGGTATGTAATATGACCTGGGTTAGGTAGGAAATAGTACAGTTCCATGATTTATTGGTATTGTGTAGTGAGTTATCCAAAACAAATGCGTAATTACCAATATGAATTGGAAAATATCAATATTGTCCAACGGAAATGATATGATATGCATCTCTAACTGTTGTGCACCCAAACTGACTGCACGGGCAGAAAGAAAGACAGACAGACAGACACACACACAGACTAAGCTTCACTGTGATGACATGATGCTGACCCCCAAGAAAACATCTGGTGGTGGTGGAGTGAGACTGACTCAGATATCTTGGAACACAGTTATCAGAGCAGCTCTATCATTACATATTAAAAAAAATATTATTTGTGCTTGGCTAATGCTCTAGGAAATCATTTGACATGAAAGAATGATACTGGAACTTTTTCTAGGCCAATTATTATGAGGGAAAGGGAACTAGTAGGAGGTAAGGGAGACTAACCCAAACCTGCGCGGTTGTGCCCAAGAGAGTTTCAGGGTATGCCAGAAATGGGTCTTTGGCATAAATGATGGTGGTGGTAGGGTGGGAAGGAATTGGGGGGGTTAAAAATGAAATATGTAAAGTTCTGGAAAGGAGGTTATTATTATATAAATTTAGATACAGAAGCGATATTTTTGCTAGAAGATGCTTCACATACAGCATGGACAGAGCCTGACCAAATCTTCAATCCTTTCCTATTGATTCATTTAGCATGGCAGTGATAATAATGGGTGGAACATGGAATGTTAATGGAATAAATTCCCCAGTCAAAAGATACAGGATATTTAACAGAATTAAGAAATAAAAATTGGATATAACTTTTCTCCAAGAGATTTTTTTAAATGTGAAAGAAATACAAAAATTGGAAAAAATTAAGTGGGTGACAAAAGTAGTAGATTCAGTAAGCCAAAAAAAAAAAAAAAAGAAGTGTGGGGGTGGCCATAATTTTCAATAAAAGTTTCAAGGGGAATATTATAAATCAGGCAACAGATTTCAATGGATGCATTGTCCTGGTTAAGATAGAGATTATTGGAATGGAGATGGTTATAGGCTCAGTCTATGCGCCATTAACAGGTTATGGTAATTTTTTGGCAGAAATTATAAAACCCTTACGTATATGGAATTGTCCTTATATTTTGATAGGGGGACTTTAATGCTATGTACAACCCTAAAAAGGATGAATCATCCCACATTTTGCAATAGGATAGATATGTCAAGGTTTTTGAGAATTTTTTGGCTTCTTATAATTCAGAAGACATATGGCGAATTTCACATAAGGCAGAATAATATTATAACCATCAATCAGCTAGACACAAAACTTTTGCTAGATTAGATTATGTATTTGCCTTGAAAGAGCTCTTGATTGACTGTTATGCCTTGTTGCTTCCATTGAACCACTTATTATATCAGATCATAATATGCTTTCTTTCCAGATACAAATAGATTTTAAAAAGGAGGAGAATAGCTGGAAATTTAACAATAGCCTTCTTTAACAAGACACTTTTATTACAAAAATTCAGAAAGAAATTCAAAATGTTATTAAAGACTACCAAGTAATACAAAACAATATAATAAAATGCTGGGACACTTTAAAAGCAACTGTGCAGGGACATAATGTCTCCGAGGCTGCTTGGAGAAATAAAAAAAAAAAACATACAATTTCAGAAAGAGGCAGAGAATAAACTTAAGGATCTAGAAACAGTTGTAAAAAAGGAGATAAAATGAAACTGGAAGAATACCAAGAATTAAAAAAAAATTAATTGAAAATTCTGAAATAAAAATGATTAATTGAAATTGGGCTATGGCTAGTAATTATTGGAAAAATAATAGTGAAAAAATAGGAAAATTATTAGCCAATAGGATTAAGACAGCAGAAAGTAAAGTGGAAATTATTTCAATTAAGAATGAGCAGAACCAAGATGTAATGGATCCACATCAGATAAAAAAGAATTCTTTATCTGTTATCAAAAACTCTATACTTCAGAATGTTCCCCAGATGTAGAGGAATTAAAATACTATGAACAATTTTGCAAAAAAAAAACTTCCCTATTGATGCGGAGGAACTTATATAACCTATTATAGTCTTGGAGATAGTATATACCTTGCACAGTATGGCTAAAGGGAAAAGTCCAGGGCTAGATGGCTATACTCTGGAATATTATATTCCTATGGAACCTGTATTGGCTCCATTGTTGAAACAGTTATTTAGCCAAATACAAAAAGATGGGGTATTACCAAAATCCTTTAATCAGGCATACATAATGCTTATTCCAAAACCTGGAAAAGATTTACATAAAAGAGAAAATTATAGACCAATAGCCATTTTGAACCTAGATTATAAATTATATACAAAAATAATAAATAATAGATTGCTAAAGATTCTCAACTTTCACATCTATACAGACCAATCTGGTTTTATTCCAGATAGACCAATACAATTGGGATTACATAAAATACAGTTTTTAACAGAATACCTTCACAAATCTGGATCAGAAGCCATAGTTCTTTCATTGGATGCAACCAAGGCATTCAATATGCTTGAATGGGGATATCTATTTAAAATTTTAAAAATGTATGGTATTCCAGAGAAATGTATTAACTGCATTCAAGTATTATACAGGGAGCCACTGGCAAAAATCAAAATAAATAATATCTATACATATTTTTTTTACACTAAAGAGAGGAGTCAGGCAAGACTGCTCCCTCTATCGAACACTATTTGTGATGGCTTTAGAAATACTTCTGAAAGAAATGAGACAACTGTAAAATAGGGGGAATAAAAATTGGAAAAAATGAAATAAAAATTAACACCTCTGCCAATGATCTTTTACTTACATTACAAAACCCCACTGTAAGTTAGAGGAAGTGAAAAAAGTTACAAATAATTTTTCAAAAGTACCGAGCTATAGGGAAATGAAAATAAATCAGAAATTATAATCTTTGGTCCCATCCCATTTGAAAAAGTAAAACAGAGTTTTAATGCCAATATACAGATAAGGGGAATTAAATATTTAAGAATAGACATATAAAACCAATTACAAAATTAGTTGTGAAGTGGTGGTGGTGAGCACTGGGATGGTGGTGCCTCTTCAAATAGTTGCAAGTGCTGAGGAAAGTTAATGAAGAGCACTCACCCCATACATGAAGCAAAGAACAGCAGTCTCACACTTTGAGGGGTTTTACAGCTGATTTAATCTTCTTTTAGCATAATGGACAGTGTGAAATAAGGTGTCATGTACAGGGGTGAGTGCTCTTCACTAACTTTCCTCAGCAGTTACAAAATTACTATGTTCTTCATTATGGTACATTATTGACTTCATTGAAAGACAAATTACAGGGAAGGAGCAAAATGCCTATGTCCCTATGGGGAAAAATTCAACTAATAAAGGTGGTAGCCATCCCATATTTGTCCTATAGGCTACAATCAATTATTACACAAATTCCAAAAGAGTGGTTCAAAAAAATAACTAAAATATTTTTGCAATTCATGTGGAATTACAAAAGTATTAGGATAGCTTGGAATACATTATGTCTACTTAAAGACCATGGTGGTTTGGCTTGCCCAGACATTTGGAATAAATATGTTGCTCATACAACAAATATGGCTATTAAATGGTCACAAATGGATTCTGAAAGCTCCAAGATAATTACTACTATAATAGGTAAAACAATAAGAGCCAAATTTGATATAAAACATTTATTTTCTGCTAATAAATATAAAACATCGAACAGTGGAATAATTAAAAATATCTCATGTATACTTAACTACTTCGGAGACAAATCAAAATGGCTCATTCAATGTTCGCCTATGGCAAGAATATGGGGCAACCCAAACTATATATTAAATGGGAAAGTAGTGAAAAATAGATATTGGGAACAACATGGAATCGATAGATGGCAGGACCTGATACATAAAAATGGCATGATGGAGTGGGATATGGTTAAAACAAAATTTGGATTAAAAAAATTCACACAGGTTACAATACTATCAATTAAGTAGCATATATAAGAAAGATTATAACAGATGGGAAAGGGCTCCTAATAACAGAAAAATAGTGTCTGAACTACAGAATTTATTAGATATAAAAATAAAATCTAAAAATATTTTTCCTTGGGTAATTAATTTATTGATCGAACATGTACAGGATATATATGGTAAAGTTATAAACAAGTGGGAAGAAGATTTCCAGGAGAAATGTACAGAAGTTGAATGGCTACAGGCATGTAACTCCATACAAGATTATAAGTTACCCAGAGATAATGTATACAATTTAAAATATTTAATAGGGCCTACTATACATCCTATAGGTTGAATAAGATGAATCCATCTATAGTCTAATTATGTTTGCATTGTGGAAGACAAGATGCAGATATGATACACTCTCTTTGGGACTGCCAATTAAGTAAAGAATGGTAGACTCAGTCCTATATGATCTTAAACCAAATTGACTTTAGACCATCTAATTGGCAGGGCTGTAAATTCACAATTTTGGGAAATGTACCGTGACTTCTATTTTTATCCCAAGCAATGTATAGTGATTAAGGCCAACTTAATGTCAGTTAAAAGGCTAATACTAAAAAATTGGAAAGAACCTTCAGCAAGCATGCCTTTTCCAATATGGGAATAGAAGCAATTATTCCTAAAATTCTTTATAATAATACTTTTTTCTTAAATTAGGAGCAAATATGGAAACTATATAATAAAGAGATACAGGGCTGGGTCCATACGGACTTCACAATCTGAAATATTTATTATTCTATTTATTGTTTCTAACATAAATAAGGATAGTGTCTATCTAAAAATATGTGTTTGGCATCTGGCATATATCTGTGAATATTTTTATACCTATATTATTCATGTTTATCTACCCCCAACCAGAATGACTTATGAAAGATATGTAAACTACTTATCAAATAAAATTTATATTTAAAAACTGTATTATTTGTTTAACTGAAATTGTGGATTATTAAAACATTAACTACATAGATTCATTTAAAAACAAAGGGCTAGATTCACAAAAGCCCCTGGGACTAAGTTCCACACTGCAATGGCAGTTGTGGACCAAAATCCCTTCAGCTGCGGAGATTCAAATTCACAGCTGCAGCTCTTGCGGCAGAAGTTATGACTGGTCCGAGCAGCTGTAACAGATCTCCACAACTATGGAGATTTCCCAGCCAACACCACTGGCAAGCCACAGTAAATTGTAGAGCCGGTCATAATCCAACTCCACCTTTGTGAATACCCTCAGCTGCGGGTAACCTGTGGAGCCACAAGTGGAAACCCTGGGATGGATTCATGAAGCAATGTGGGACTAAGTCCCACACTGCATCTCCAGTTATGGATGGTAATCCCTGCAACTGTGAAGATTGGTATTCACAGCCACAGCAGTTGTGCCAGAAGTTGCAATTGGTCCAACCGGCCTTAAAAGATCTCCACAGCTGTGGGTATTTCCTGGGCAACACCAGCTACAAGCTGCCATAAAATGTGGAGCCAGTTGCAACCTGGTTCCACCTTTGTAAATATCCTCATCTGCGGGTAACCTGAGGAGTTGCAAGTGGCAACCCTGGGCTGGATTCACGAAGTGATGTGGGATTAAGTCCCACACTGCAACTCCAGTTACAGATGGTAATCTCTGCAGCTGTGGAGATCCATACTCACAGCCACAGCAGTTGCAGCTGAAGTTATGGCTGGCCCAATCAGCCTTAACACATCTCCACAGCTGTGGGGATTTCCAGGCAACACCAACCACAAGCTGACACAAAATGTGGAGCCAGTCGTAATCTGGTTCCACTTTAGTGAACACCTGCAGCTGAGTGTAACCTACAGATCCACAAGTGGCAACCCACTTGTGCCTGGTTTTTCCCACAGCTGCAGGTATATCAGGAAGTTTTGTGAATCTAGCCTCCACTTGCACCTGCCAGCTGCGGGTATATCAGGTGATTCATGAATTTAGCCCAAAGTATTCTGTGCTGTTCTCTGTCTGTGTTAAATGTCAATTTTTTAATTATGTTAAGTTTATTTCTCAAAGATAGTGTGACTAATACTTACCTTTGCAAAACAGACTAGGATATTAGCTCTGTACTGAAATTTGAGAAATACTTTACATGTTGCTATGTACATATTAGTTTTTTTTCTCTGAGTAGCTTAATGTTGCACATTTTTAGGGCATATAGGTGCCAGATTCTCAGTCATATGGGACTGGTGTTAAATCATTGCACCATGATTTACTGTCAATCCCTTGTCTGTGACCACTGAGCTATGCTCATATAGGGTCCCGTTCCCCTCTTGTGTTAGCACACATAAAAGTTAGCCTGTGCATGGAAGGGGTGGAGTTGCCATGCAAATGACATGCAGTGTTATTTATGAAATCATTTTGACCTCTGCCACACTTTTGTGAAGCCATACGACTGTAGAAGTTTTACAGGTAGACCATGGGAGCATTGATGGGGCACAGAGATTGGCAAGGGACAAAGTCATAAATGGCTTTTTGTGGGACCTGGATTAGGGAGGAAGGGTCTACTGGATGACCAGGGAAGATATTGGGCTGGGGTGAGTGTGGAAGGCCACTGGACTACAAAGAAGGGCAATAAGGAATGTGCTCAAGAGAATATACTGGAGCTCACAAGTAGGCCTGAGGTACAGGTTGGGGGTGGGAGACATGTCTAAGTGCTTGAATTCCTAATGAACATCTGTGCATGGCACTGCATTACACATGCAAGATCCTGTATTGAGTGTTAATAATAGGCGCTAACTCAGTTTGCCCCCAGTAATAACTGGAATGCCTGATTTACATTCCAACTTAGGCACAGGGTAAGCTTCTACCCCAGGGCCTAGGGATAGGATAGTTTTGTAGATGGCAGATGTAGGGTGAATCACAATGGGGCATATCTCTGCACACCATTTTATGACTCTGCAATTACGGACTAAAAATTAGACCCAAGCAATCTA
Source organism: Neoceratodus forsteri (assembly GCA_016271365.2). Lineage (NCBI taxonomy): Eukaryota > Metazoa > Chordata > Ceratodontiformes > Ceratodontidae > Neoceratodus > Neoceratodus forsteri. The sequence goes on from CM028129.1 coordinate 818,454,738, forward strand.
CTTTAACATTCTGGTATTACTGATTTTTCTAAATATTTTCTAGAAATGTCTCCGTTAAACTAACTAAATAAATAAATAAGAATAAATATTAGAACACACTCACTAAACTGAAATACCAAGACTGACTAAAACCATTTGCCACCATCTTCTGTTGATTTACTACCTACGGTAGTGCATCCCAATTGGATCCTAACGGGACAATTATGTAATCAGTAAGGTAGTCTTTTTGATTATACAGATATATTAATTATATAAATCACCATTTTAGTTCATCTTTAGTTTTGTTTTATCAACAGTTCTAAACAATTAGCTTTGTTAAGAGGTATACATACTATCTTTAGACAGTCTGTGGTATTCTCTCTTGAATCGTGATGTTACTGACACTGGTGAGAAACATTTAAAAAAGCTGGAGACTGGATTTCTCACAGCTGAGAGAGAGAGAGACTTAGTTGGCATTCATGCCATGGCTGCTGCACTCTGTATAATCCTATGCATGGGCATGGTACTAGACTGTAGGTGATTTTTTCCCTCATCTGTGCATCAAAAATTGAGCATAGTGCCAGTGTTACTGCCACACACCCTTTTCATTTTCAGTGGTAAAAAGAATCAGAGGGTAAATTCTCAGTTGCAAGGGACTTGTACAAAATCATTGTCAGAATAATGTTGTGCATGTCCTTTGCCTGCAACCCCATGAGCTATGCTCAAAAGGTGGTTGCACTACCCACCTTCTTCATAAGAGAACATCAAAGTGTGCAGGGGTGTGGAAGGGACAGAATCACCATGATAACAACATGTAGTGCCATACTCAAAAAACACAGTGACCCCATTGCACTGGACTCAGAATTTTGCTATGTGCCCTGCCATAAGAAATTTTCAGGGTAGGTGGTAGGGGGTGTCTGAACTCAGTGTCCATTGTGCACAGATGTCAGTTGATCTAGATCATTATGAGACCAAAGACTAAATAGGACATGTGAAGGGAAACAGGGCTTGGGAGGGTGGATTCACTGGACTATCAGGGACTGTTTTCAGGCTTGGGTTATGGAGGAGAGGAATTTGACTATTGGACAGATGGTCAGGGACCAAATGATGGGCATTTCCACTAGGCAATCAAGCAATCCAAAGGTGTGGATCAGATCTGAGTGGGGAAACTTAGTTTGCTCACAATGACAGCTAGAAGGCCTAATTTGCTTTCCAGCATTTTCTCCAGGGGTCTGCACCTGCAGCAGAAATCTCTGGTTCTCAGTAAAATACCTGCATGGGTTGGAACAATGAGGTACCTCATGGTTCCCTGTTTTGCAGCCCATAAAACTGTAAATGAAAATCAGACCCCAGATGTTTTATGAAAAAAAAAGCAGAATGCTTGTCTTGGGTTTGATCCTTTCATTTCAGTAAACCTCTAATATATTTCTCAGTCACAACATGGTATTTACCACTCAAGAGGGTCTGTTCTGTTCCAGCCTACTGGCACAGCGGTAGCACTACCACTTGTGATGCTGATGACCTGGGTTCAAGAACAAGCCCAGAGCATTAGAGGGCTGGCTGAGAGATGAGGCCCAAGAATCCAGCAGTGTGACAGTGCCAAGCAATATTCTGACTCCTGATGGTGGCCTGGAGTCACTGTGCCTGGGAGCCTTGGCAAAGCAGGGATTGGAGAAGATGGTAGATGTAGGAACATCATGCATGTCCACTCTTCTCGGGACCACACTTAAGTAGAAAATCCCTGTGAATATGCAGAATAATGCTCAGGACCCTCTCTACCTCCATAACCACCTGTCCAGGAATGGCCATCTGATCAAGGTGATTCCAGTCTCTCTCCCTTGGTCCATGGGGGGGCAAGCCATGGCCAAACAGCCATGCAGGTAGGTTCTGGGGAACATGATTTGGGGGTGTGGAGAAGGGCTTCTGCAAGGGCAGATATGAGATACATCCCTTCTGGTACAATGGTGATAAATAGTAACATAGACAATGCTGGCAGAAAAAGACAGATGGTCCATCCAGTCTGTCCATGGTACCTTATCAATCCCCAGAGCCTTCTTGTCATCTAGGGTACTATCCCTCACTATTCACCCTCATATTCCCCCTGCTACTATTGCCCTGAGTAGCCACTATACCCTTCACTCTATCCCACCCATGGCTGAAATCATTTATGATTTTGGCACCTACCACCTTGGCTGTCAGACTAGTCCAAGGTTCCACCATCCTTACTGTAACATAATACTTCCTTATATCCCTCTTGAACCTTCCACCTGCCAGTTTCCACTTGTGCTCCCATGATCTTGAACTGGTGCTTATGCTAAATGACTCCTCATAGTTCACCTTATTTACTCCTTTTAGGAATTTGAAGGTTTCTATCATATCACCCTTTCCTTATCTAGTTTCCAATTAGTTTAGTGCCTTGAGCCGATCCTATAAAATCTGCCCTGATAACACTGTATCATCCTGGTCATGCTTCATTATGACACCTCTAGCCTGCCCTTATCTTTCCAGAGGTGAGGACTCCAGAACTGGGCACAGTACTCCAGGCATGGCATTACCATTGGTCTATAAAGAGGTAGTATTACCTCTTTTCTTCTACTGTCAATACCCAGACCAATACACCATAAAATCCAATTTGCCTTACTAAAGGCCTTACTGCATTGGTATGATTGTTTTAGGGTGTCAATAATGATGACTCCTAAGTCCCTTTTCTCTGTTGTAGTGCTCAGCATAACCCCTCCCATCCAATACTCTGTCCTGGGGTTCTTGCTCCCTAGGTACTTCACATTGTACTTTTTGGTGTTGAATTTCAACTGCCAGACCTTAGACATCCTCTTCAGTCTGCATCTCCCAAATTCCCTCATCACTGGCCATCCTCCCACAGAGGTTTCTGTCATCTGAGAAGAAACATAATCTGCCCTGGATTCCTTCTCCACTGTCACTGATGAACATACTGAAGAGGACCAAATACAGGACCGATCTTTGTGGTTCCCTATTTATGACCTCCCTGTCTTCTGATTTCACCCCATTTACCATGACTCTCTGCTGCCTCCCCCTAAGCCAGTTTCCTACCCATCTTACTATGTTCCTTGCTGACCCCAGATCCTGCATTGTGTTCAGCAATTGCCTATGAGGCACTGAGTCGAAGATCTTGCTGAAATCAAAACAGAGTAAATCTACAGCATGGCTCCTATCCAATGCCCTCATCACTCAGTCAAAGAAAACTACTAGGTTAGTCTAATAAGATCTCCTTGCCGTAAACCAATGCTGTTTACAATCTTGGAGGCCACTGCTGTCCAGGTAGTCTACTAGGTCCTCTTTATCTACTGACTCCATCAACTTTCCCACAACTGAGGTAAGACTGACAAAACTGTAGTTCCCTGCTTGCTCCTTGTTGTCCCCTCCCCTGGTGGAGAAAAACTATGTCCACCACCTTGCAGTCCTTTAGAACCACCCCTGTCTGAGCTTTTGATTAGCCCTACCAGGGGTTCAGCTAGTTCTGCTGCCAGTTCCCTGAGCACCCTTGGGTTCATTCCATCTGGCCCTGGGGCCTAATCTATCTGAAGGACTGCTAACCATTTCCAAACCCTGTTGCTGGTGAATACCAGCTGCCTCATCTCCAGGACCCACTTTTTGGCTGCCTTGATGCCACTTTCTGGCAAGTGACCACTCTCTTCCCTGGTGAAGACAGAGCAAAAGTAGTCATTTAGGATGGCTGCTTTTTGCATGTCCTCCTCTATTACTCTACCTCTCTCAGGTAGCCTAACAATTCTCCCTCCTTTCCTCCTTTGTTCCCTAATACACCTGAAGAATTGCTTTTCCCTGCTTTTGATCCCTAGGCAATACGCAAATCTGTGTATGCTTTAGGTTCCCTAACCAACCTCCTTGCTTCCCTAGCTATCAACTGGCATTCTCCCCATTCTTCCTCTCCCTGCTTTTCTTTGTACCTGATGAAGGCCTTTTTCTTGGCCTTATGTTCTTCCCTGACCTTTTCTGAGAACCACATTGGTCTGTTGTACTTGTTACTACTGTCCTTAGGCACATCTCTGATGCCTCGAGAATGGTCCCCTTTACTGCTCCCATCTCTCCTTCACTCCTTCAATGCAGTCCACCCCGACTAACTTGTCCCAAACCAGCTCCATCATTTTGTCAAAGTCTGCCATTCTGAAGTCAAGGACCACCATTCTCAGTTGAGGTTTACTGATCCCCACGGCCAGCTCAACCCAGATAGAGCTATGGTCACTATTCCCTAGTGGCTCCTATTCCCGCACCACTCCTACTGTCTCTGAGTTGGTGAGCACCACATCAAGGATGTCAGCCTGTCTGTTGGGTTCTCTAACTAACTGTACCAACAGACAGTCCTGGAATGTATCTAGCAAGGCCAGACTTCTGGTGCTCCTAGAAGCTGGAACATTCTGGTCGATGTCTGAACTAATTCAGGTTACCCAGCACCACAGCAACTTTTTCCTTTGCCACTCCCCAGATTACCCATTTGCCAGCCAAAAGACATAAAACTGAATATATAACATGTTAAAAAGCAAAGCAACCTACAGTATAATAAGTAAATGTGTCCCCAGATACTTGCCAGGTATGCTTGATGCTACGTGAAAGGTTGTAGGTTCCACCGGTGAAAACGTTTCCACTTCCAGCACAGCTAATATTCCAGTACATCATAATTAATATACTATAGTAGTAACCTCCCAAAGCAAGTCAGTCGTAGCTGCTGAGGAACCCTCATTTGGAACCTTAATTGCTGTCAGTGCAGCTAAGGAGTCCAACTTAAAAAACTCACTGAAAGGATCTCAACTCATGGAGGCCATCTTGAATGGGGACTGCAGCAAGGGAGCACAGAGGGACAAATAAGTAGAACTGATAAAAAAAAGAGAGTCTTTTCTGCTGCCATTGCAGTTTCCACCATCAGGACTCACCAGATATTTCTCATACCACTGAAGAAATTGACATAACTCTGACTCTGCCATTTTTGCTGTACAAGACACTCCAGCACTTTCAAAGAAACTACTTTTTGTAAGTGATAAAATTCTGCATTTGTCCACTTTGGCAATATCATTGTAACAGTCCTTGTCTTAGCATGACTGTTTCACCAGTCCAGTTAGTAGCTTAGTCAGAAACTTACAAAACTACAAAATCCTTAGACAACAGGGTTCAGAAGAGTTATTTTGTGATGTATAATGCAAAGTTGGATATCAACTGTCATTATGAATTCCTTGCTTCTGGCTTCCCATGGGGACTGCAAATGATGTTAAAAGATAGCAGAACATGCAGGTTTGGCATTCAGATTGCCCTTGAATAAAAGGGACATTTAACCAATTTGTGTCTTTTTTATTGGGAATTTGTGAATATCTGTAGGTTAATCTCCCTACTGAACTGTTCCTTGTATATCTGTTGAAATTATTTTTTTGTTTGTTTTAAGATTCTAATTAATGCTGCCTTTTTTCTGATCTAATGAGCTATACAACACCAGGGTTTGGGTAGCTGTGGGATATGCCGCACTGTGGGTGCTGTGGCATGAGGTGCAGCCAAGCACTACAAAGTATCCAAAAAGTGGATACATCACACAGTGACCCACACTCTGGAGTACCTTTACTGCAGTCCTCAAATTAATCCATTTTAAATGGTTAAAAAGATCAGAAGGAGAAATATCCTTTTATTAAACAAAGAAAAACAACTGAATAGACTGTAAAAACAATGCCAAGATTTCAGCTTTTAGGTCATGTTGAGATTTTTCGATGGGCTCTAATACTGTTTGGCCAATCAGATTGCTGAATGCAAGTGAACCAGTTAATATTACATTTTTTAATTACTGGTTTAATCCATAACCTAGTTTAAGCAGTTAACCTGAAACACAGAGTGAAGCTGTTGGATTCCACCTAACTGATGTCACCATTTTCTGGACTATATTTGTGATTTGAAAATGAATGCCAGCTGGAAAAAGGCAGCCATCAGTAAGGAATAATAAAATGGGGAAAAAAGAAACAAACATATTTCAAAATGAATGCAATCAACAACACAGTAGGGAGATTAAACAGAAAACACAAATGCCCAAATGTCCAATTATTTTAAACATCTCAAACTCAAGTTTATGTTTTCTTTAAGAAAAACAGACTCTCATTAAGATCTGTTGTAGGGACTTCTGCCTTCTTACACTGGAAGTCCCAGACACTTGACCTACTTCCTCTGTTACATTCCAATGATCTTCAAGCAAGTGGAGTGAATGAACCCAGTTAATCACTCATTCTGAACAAGGTAGTGGATATTGCTGCCCACATTAAGAATATTGAAGATCCATGCTCTTACAGACATGACAACTATCAGGATCCTTCCTTCAAAGAGTTAAAGGCAGTAGCAGTCTAGTCTATCATTGTTTCTGGAAATAATTTCATGGTTCATCAACTGAATCACTTGTGGCCTGGCTCAAGGTACAACAGCAGTATGTCGCAGTGTCACTTGGGAGCCTGGGGTTCATGTGTTATTGCTAGCTGGTAGCAGAATACAATGGTGTCTGCCGGGGGATCAGACACATTGGCACAGTGTGTCACCATTGCCTGCATGACAACTGTCATTAAATTCTACAGAATTCTGCTACTTCAGGTGTCTTATCCTCGCAGGCAGCACTGTATGTTGTGGAAGTGAAGCATCAAGCTTCCAGGGAGGGTAAGTACTGGGAGCTCTGCAGTCATATGATCCCTGCTGAGACTCAGATAAGTGGTGAGGAGGGAATATTAGTTTTTTTTTTAAATCACACTGGGAACAGATTCTGGGAGGGACAGAGAGGTATTTAAAAGAAAAAAACACTTAGGAATCAGAAATAGAGAGCCAATAAAAGGCAGGTTGTGGAGGGATTCAGGCTACTCATAACACTCTCAGCTGATATGGGGACATATGGGAAACCGCTGCAGTGCTGCAAGCTAGACATGGTAGCCGAAATACTGCCATAGTGCAGCATGTGTGTAAACACAAGTCTTGTCTGCTCCAGAAAATATCCCATGAAACCAAACCCTACCTACACTATCTACATTTATATTGTAAGCTAGTAAAAAAGTACCTGTTGCTGAAGAGACCATAATCCTAGCCTCATAGTAATGACTTACAATCTTCCTCACATTCATAGACATGCAGTATCTTAGAGAAGACCAATGAGCATGCTACCTGTTTAAGACCACTCCCTAGTGCCCTAAATTTCACCATCACAATCCCAGCCCAATCTCTAGCCAGGTCATTGAACCCCAAGTGGATGAGGACATTCAGCACCCCTTCCATCCTGCTGCCCTACCGATTCCCAGTATTTGCTTCTCATCCCACCAGGCTATGGTGCCATGTAAATACCTGTTCTCCTTCTCCACTTCATTCCTATTCCCAAATCTTTCCCCCTGACAGTCAGGTCCCCTACCAGAAGTTGCTTCCTCCTCCTCTGGGGTTCTCTCCCACCCTCCTTGGGGTCTCCACTAAGGAGAACTCCCCACATCCTCTCTGGCCACTACTATGGATGCCTCTTTCTGGCAGTCCCATCCTACCAGAGCAGCATAGAAATTTTATAGTGGTGCCATTTGAGGAATGTGCCTCCGACCCACCACCCCCACCCTTTAGGAGCCCATCACCCCCCACCCTTCTCAAACCAACTATAGTTCAGCCTCTCCTGCTACCTGGCATCCTCTGAGGTAATGGTGTCATAAATAGTGGTCCTTGGGTATGTGAGAGGGTCCCCTGGATCCTAACCAACTCAGCCTGATGTTTAGTGACCATCTCCCTCAACCCAGAGAGATGCATGCAGATGGGGCAGCACTGCAGTCTCCAAAAAGTCTCTTGGAAAATGGCCATCCCACAGTCACTGCACTGCACTGCACCACTCTCAGCATTCCCTGCTCCTACTCTCACTATGTTACTTGGAAATATGTTTGTACCTTTAGCCTTGAAAAGATGTTTTTAGTTTTATGCCTTTTGTTGTTTGTTATTCTCCTTGTACACCTACCCTAGGTAGGATGTTGCTCCTATTCCTGGTATAGGTCTATTCTGAGTTTAGGCTTACCTTTTACCTTCCTCCTTTCCCAGTAGTGAATGCAACAACAGGAGTGAACAGGTACCTTACCTTAGCCAACTGGCAGGTTTCCCACTTCATTCTGCCGACACCTGCCAAAACCTAAGATCCCAATCTCACACCTGTCTACTCCGCTAATGTGTGATAGGAAAAAAACACAGAAAATCCTAAGTTTCCTCCAAAAATGCAAACTGCTCATGCCCATGGACTGAAGGTTTTTGAGCAACTTTTTGAAGACTTGTTTTTTTATTGTCTCCCACCTCTCTGCACCCCCCCCCCAAAAAAAATGGATATGTAAAAAGTCTGACCACAAGCACAGTTTGCTCTTTTAGGGACTTAGATTTTTTTTTAAATTTATCTCTTACCAATAACTTTGTTATCTCTTAATAGGTTTTTACTGCATTTAAAAGGGACAGGCTGCTTACCTATCCTATGACCACCCAATTGGTACTTTTGAATTTGGCCCAAAAATACATTTTCAGGGACACCAAATTTAGCCCTTTTTTAATAGATGGCCCTGATAATGCACAGTATTTTTAATTGTTTTTTCAATCCCCCAGCCAGCACACTGCAGCAGAAGATGTTAACTGGCTAAGGTGGAGGGAGCACTGTGTTAGTCACCTCAATCATCTCTAGGCAGGTGCTGCGATTGTCAGTGCAGTGTGATACTGCTCACAGGGTGGCTGGCCCAAAACTTCAGCACAAGTCCAAAATGTAGCATTGTCAAGCACAGATACCATAGACTGCAATGTAGGAGGCAAAACTTGTCTTTTATTTACTCAAGTAATTTTAAAGATGCCTCACATTCAATTCACATCCTTATAATGATACAGTTTAAAATAACAGAGAAGTGCAGTCTGCTCATCCTATATTACAACCAGTTCCCCAGCGCTTCAGCTCTTCAACAAGCCTTCATCAGGGGATGTGGTCAGAGGGACAGCAGCATCACATTAAGCACCCCATATACGTCACTGAAATATGGGGTATTTAATATGATGTTGCCATCCTTCTTACCACACCCCCTGATGAAGGCTTGTTGGAGACCTGAAGTGCTGGGGAACTGGTCATGTCTCCTAGTGGGAAGTGTAGAGTCTGCTGGTCCAGTGTTCACCGAGATCATCTAGTGTTTGCTTTCAGCTGAGGTCTTTCCTGATGCCTTGAAAGAGCCATTGGTGAGACCCCTGCTAAAAAAAAACTATCACTCGTCCCTGACATCTTGGCAAATTATTGACCAGTCTCCAACCTGCCATTTTTGGGGAAGGTTGTAGAGAAAGTGGTGGCTGTGCAGCTTGAGACACACCTTATGTCCTTTGACATCTATGAACTGCTCCAGTTGGGACTTAGGAAAAAAAATAGCACAGAAACAACATTAGATAGGGTGCAGAATGATCTCCTCAGGGTGAGGGATAGAGGGGAATGGTCAATTTTCATTCTCCTCGATCTCTCCTCAGTTTTTGACACCGTAGACCACATGGTGCTACTTGATCATCTGAGAGAGCTCTGCAGACTCACTGGCCATGTCATCAGCCAGTTTGAGTCCTTTCTATCAGGTAGGATGCTACGGGTGGTGATGGGAAGTTTCTCATCACGCGAAGGCTCCTGTTCTGTGGAGTACCTCAGGGGTTGATCTTGTCACCCATGTTATTTGTGGTGTATATGCTGCCCCTGGGTGACATCATTAGGCATTATGGTCTGGGTTTTCACTGCTATGTAGATGATACCAGCTGTATATGTCCTTTGCCCCCAGAACATCAGATGCTCTGGATGTGCTAAATAACTGCTTATCCAAGATCCAGGACTGGATGCCCTCTAAATGGCTGAGACTTAACCCAGACAAAATGGAGGTACTGGCGACAGATCCTGGTCATTGGAGGGAAGCAGCAGCTACCGGAGCAGGAACAGAATTGTTCTTGGAATCCACCTCACTGGTGGTGGTGAATAAGGTGTGAAATCTGGGTGTCATCCTGGATGACGGTTTGACATTTGAAGCTCAGCTGTCGGCTGCTGTCCAGAGTGGCTTTTACTACTTAAGGAATATCACTTGAATTAAACCCCTTCATCCTTCCTGAGGATCTGCCATCACTGATGCATGCTTTTGTCACCTCCAGGCTTGATCACTATAATGCTGTTTACTTTGGGGTCAGTGGGGGCCATTTCCACTGGCTGCAGCTGATGCAGAATGCTGCAGCCAGGTTATTGATGGGCCTTTCAAGGTCCAATCATTTAACCTTGTTTTTATGTGAACTGAACTGGCTGCCAGTTAGGTGGAGGATTGTCTCCAAGACAGGCTTGCTTATCTATAAAGCCCTATATGGATTGGGTGCGGGCAACCTGACTGACCTTTGACACTTGCCCTCCCAGTGCGTTCCCTATGGTCATCTTCAGAGGGGTACCTAGTGGTCCAGAGGGCATGATTAAAAACTGCTAGGGATTGTGCCTTCAAAGTGGCAGGCCCTACTATATAGAACTCCCTCCCATGTTCACAAAGGAAGGCCCACTCTATTGAAAGTTTTAAAAATGGCCTAAAGACACATCTGTTTATGCTGGCATATGTGGGAATCTGAAAATATAGTAGTGAGCTAGATTTTATAGTTATAGTTTAGCTTTATAACTGGTATTTATGATTATTTATGATTTTCATTAATAGACCCTGATTATACTGTATTTAATTTATTGTACTGTACTATTGTAAAGTGCCCAGAGCCCCTGGGATTGGGTGCTTAAGAAATAAAGGATGACTTTACTTGGTTGTAATACAGGATGAGCAGACTGCACTTTTTTTGTTACTTTACACTATATCGTTATATGGATAAGAACTTAATGTGAGGCAACTTTAAGATTACTTGGGTAAATAAAAGACAAGTTTTGCTTCCTACATTGTAGTCTGTGGTGTCTGTGCTTGAATACACTACATTTTGGACTTGTGTCTGTGTTAGTCACCCACTGCGGACCTTTTCATTCCTCTACTACCAGCATACTACAGCAGAAGATGGTGACTGGTAGTGGTGGTGTGAGGGCTCCATGGGCACCAATCATGGGACTCAATAATGTATAAATTTAGTTTGTGTCAAAGGGTGCTAATGGCTTAAATAATCCTATGACTTGTAAGGCTAATACCGAATATCAGAACACTAAAAATGTTGTATATGTTCTTTTGTTTTGCATTTATTTAGCTAACTATAGTGTATTGGAAAATTTAATGGAGTGGTGGTCCAAGTTGTGAGCTGTGCCCCAGTAGGACCTGTAGGTACTGTCCTGAGAATGAGGGGGCATAAGCACAACCTTTCAAATTGATGAAGGTTCACTGTCTACAAGGTAGAGGGGAATTTACGGATAATAGTAGGTTTAGAAGGATTGGTACTAGGATGGAAAAAGTGAAGATGGGTCAATACCAGCATACATTTTTTCTATAAGTGAGTATCTCATTCAATTTAGAAAATCTGCCACAGATAGATGAATCTAGAGTGTTGTATACTGAGATCATGTTTTGTTCATTTTTTGCTAGTCTGGACTACATTCTAGTTAGTGCTGTATTAGCTGGTCATTATACACCTCTCTTTTGGGGTAAACAATATACATAACATTGCAGAAATTATGCAGTCTTTTAATGTTATGGATTTAGTGATCCTACTAAAAGAAAACAGGTTTTTAATTATGCACAAAAAAACTTAGGAAGCACATTTAACCAAAAATTAAACTTTAAAACTAGACAAGGCTTGGGGTAACAAAGGTATTCATGCTAACCATAGTTCTAAATCAAGCGGTACCTCTATGCTGTTCACAAAAACAGCGAATGTCAAAGTAATGAAACAGTACTGTGGCCCTTTGGTGAAGAGTTGTAATTGCTCATAATGAGCATGAAACTGTTATTTTAACTATAACCTCAATATATGCATCTAATGCAGAACAACACCCCTTCTATAAAGAGTTATTCCTCAAATTAGTCGAAGCTCCACAGCCATACTTATTAGAAGGCAATCTGGATACCACAGCCAAATAGAAATATAGCACAAGTGGCCACAACATTTTTAAAGGCATGAAAGATTTTTCTTTAGTAGATCTATGGTGATTTGGTGAAGTAAATATGCTGGAGGAATTTAATTCTCTTTTTACTCAGACAGGCATAAATCATACTCACGTACAGACTATTTTATGGGTTCCAAATCCTTATTACATTCAATAAGTGAAATCAGCTACAACCCTATCATCTTCTTGGACCACCCCCCCCCCACACACTTATGACTGTTGCTTCCAGGGACACCACCAATCCTTCCATAACTTGGAAGATCAACCCACTATTACTAAAAGATAAATGATTTCAGGGTAAAATGTAAAAATTACAATTCTATTTCAAGAAAAATAATTCAAATGAGGTGCCAATGATTATTATATGGAATGCTTATAAGGCAGCTATTAGAGGTATCACTAAAGAGTATGCCTGTAGGGAAAAAGACCAACAATATTTACCAAACTAGAAACAGATAACAAGAAAGCCCAGGAAGACCATGCTAGAACACGTGCACACGTTCATATGTGCCATCTTGAAAAAAACATAGACACAAATATACTACTATCCTAAATGAAAAAAATGGAGAGGCTAATCTTGTTAACTAGATCTAAATGCTATGCTAATACAGATAAAAGTGGTAGGCTACTGGCTTAGATGCTGCAACAAGAAAAAGTCAAATGGTTTACAGCATAGATATACACTCAATTGGTGACACATCAAATGAACTAGAGATAATTAATACACAGTTTTCAGATTATTATAATATTATAAAGATCAACAGTATATAACTCTGAAATTACTGATATTACAAGTCAGGTACAGGATCCAACATTTTTGAATATTCTAAAAAGAAATAAAATACAGCAACCATTTCTGAATTTACCTATCACAGCTAGGGTGTTACAAAAATCATTAGCCCAGTTAAAACCAGGCAAAGTACTATGCCTAAACTGGCTGAACACTGATTTTTATAAAATGTTTGGCAAAAGATTGATTCCACATTTAGTGGTATTATACAGTACATTCCTGGTATAAAAATATCTCCCTCTTTCCTTTGATGATGCCCTGATATGGTAATACCTAAAGAAAGATCCAGTATTATGCTACTTGTACCACCCAGTTTCTCTCTGTAATGCAGATTCTAAGATCTTCACAAAATTTTAGCTGAAAGATTAGAAACTGTGCTCCTTACATTAATTAAGAAAGATCAAAGGGACTTCATCAAAAGAAGGAGAGGACATAATACTATTAGTAATGCACTGATTATTTCAAACTCAGATAAAAGTTCTGGACTTTGGTGGTATCCCTTGGATGCAGAAAAAGTGTTTGATAGAGTGGTGTGGTCTGTCCTATTTCAAATATTGGAAGCAACCGGTATGGGTGAAAATTTCAGGACTTGGATTAAATTTATATACTCATTACTGAAAACAAGAATTTAATAAATAATTCTATATCTGAAAGTTGCATCTTGCATAGAGCTACTAAGCAAGGTTGCCCTTTGACACCCCTTTTATTTACATTGGTTACAGAACCATTGGCAAATATTGTTAGGGAGTGCAAATCATGTCCAAGTTTTAAATATGGTGACAAAGACCCATAAATGTCTGCAGACAACATGTTATCATATCATAAAGATCCAATGCCAGAGACTAATATTACATCAGATATAGTTGAAAAAAGAGTCCTTGTATCAGGCTACAAGGTGAACTGAGCTGTCTGAAGCCTTACCTGGTAATTCCCAAGCATTTCACATGACACAATGCCAGTTACATTTTTATTTAAAGCAACATTTTCTTACTTATTAAGGGGTACAATAAACTAAGAAAAAAATATATATATATAACACACACACACACACACACACACAAATAAACCTGGACCCATTGATCAAAAATTTAAGAGACCTGAATTGATGACTTAATCTACCAATGTTCTTATTTGGGATAATTAGCTCAATTAAGATGAATGTGTTCCCTATTTGTTATACATGTTCCAGGCAATACCCTTGATAATACCCAAACATTATTGCAATATGCTCAATAATTTTTTACTAAGTTCCGCTGGGAAAAAAGGAGACCAGATTTTGAAAGGAAAAACTTTGCAAGTCGTAAATGTGTAGGTTTAAAATACCCTAATATGGAATGATACCATCATATAGCAGTCTTGGAGTAAATTAAGGAATGGTTTAGGGAGAGCTACTACCCTGTATGTATTTTGAAACTAGTCAAGTCCCATATACTTACAGAGAAATGTTTCTGTTTTAAATTTTGAATAAAAAATTTGCGGGAAAAGAGAAAATGTTTCTCTCTGCCATCCTGTGCATGTGGGTAAAATCATTAAAAATATATGCACCTAAGATGACAGCAAATGCACTTACACCACTTAGAGAAAAATACATTTCATATCCCCCTTCCCCAAGATTTTGTTAAACACCAGCCCTCTTAAAGGAGTTCATTTACTGGTGACTTGTATGAAGGAAATGCCCTTAAATCTTTTAATCAACTACAAACCCAATTCAAACTAAATAAAAATAACTTTTTAGATATTTCCAAAAAAGGGATGAGCTGAAAAAAATCCAATGGACACAGTATTGAATAAGGGGATCCATTTATTTGATTTAATTATATAGCTTATAATAGACAAAACGTACTACTCTCTAACACTTATCACCCTTTATTAACACACAAAACCAATGATTTAGAATATTTGAAACAAGGGTGGCAGAGAGAACTAGATTTCCAAGGAGATCTGATTTTTAATTCCTGGAGGATTGCTCTAGTAGTTTCATTAGAACTGAATTTTTTTATCATCCTGCCCTGCCAGATTATATAGGAATTTTGTAGTGTTACTGGTTGAGGAACGTGCCTCCACCCCCCTTCCACATCTTTCCAGAGCTCATCATAGTCCAGCTGCTCCTCCTAGCAGAATCCAGTGATTTTACTCCCTCCCTATGAACTTAGAAACATAGAATTTGATGACAGATAAGGACCACTTGGCCCACCCAGTCTGCCCATTTCCCTACCTAATGGATAAGCTGCAGATCCTAGTTAACCAGCAGCCTACTTCTTTCTACCCCCACCTCCTAGAACTGCCTTATGACTGTCCCATGCATGCTTGAATTTAACCACTGTTTTTGACTCCACAGCCTCCTCCGGAAGGCCGTTCCATGCATCTACAACCCTCTCTGTGAAAAAATACTTCCTTATATTACCTCTGAGCAGCCCCCCCCTATCTTCAAATTGTGCCCCCTTGTTCTTGCACCTCTTTTTGAAAGATGCTACCCTCTTGGACTTTGTTGATTCCCTTGAGGTTCTTGAAAGTTTCTATCATGTCTGCCCTCTCCCTCCTTTCCTCGAGGCTATACATATTAAGCTCCTTTAGTCTCTCTTCATATGTCTTCCAGTGCAGACCCTGCACCATTTTAGTTGCCCATCCTGTCTATGTCCTTGCAGAGATTGGGTCTCCAGAACTGCATGCAGTACTCCAGATGGGGTCTCACCAGCTGTCCGTACAGAGGGATAACAACTTCCTGTTTTCTACTGGTGATGCCTCTCCATGTGCTTCCCAGTATCCCTTCAGCCCTCCTTACTGCCCTCTCACATTGCTTGCCCACCTTTAAGTCATCTGATATGACTACCCCCAGGTCCCTTTCCATTTTTGTTGTTGTTAGTATCTCACCCCCCCATTGTGTACTCTTCCCCTGGGTTTTGTTTCCCAGGTGCATTACTACACTTCTTAGCACTGAATCTAAGCTGCCATACATTTGACCATTCGTCTAACCTTGCCAAGTCCCTTCGTATCCTTTCCACCCCACCTTGTGCATCAACTCTGTTGCATATCTTTGTGTTATCTGCAAAGAGACATACTTTTCCTTCCAGTCCCTCTGCAATGTTGCTTATAAAGACATTGAAGAGGACCGGTCCTAATACTGAACCCTGCAATACCTCACTAGTAACCCCTCTTTCTTCAGAGTGGACTCCATTTACTATTACCCTCTGTGTCCTATTCTCTAGCCAATTCTTTACCCAGGCTATCATCTTGGGACCCACTCCCAGGCTGGCTAACTTGTATATTAGTCTTTTGTGTGGCACTGTATAAAATGCCTTGCTAAAGTCTAGGTAGGTCATGTCCACAGCCCCTCCCTGATCTACTACTTTGGTCACCCAGTCAAAGAAATCTATTAGATTTGTCTGGCATGACCTTCCCGCTGTGAATCCATGCTGCCATGTGTCCTGTGCCCCTATGGCCCTTAGGTGCTTGACAATTCTTTCCTTCAGAAGTGATTCTATCATTTCCCCTATCACTGAGGTTAAACTAACAGGTCTGTAGTTTCCTGCTTCTGCCCTGCTCCCACTTTTGTGAAGGGGAATCACTTCTGCCCTCTTCCAGTCCTCAGGTACCACCCCATCCTCCCATGATTTGTTAAAGAAGGTAGTCAGTGGTGTCACTTGTTCTACCCTTAGTTCTTTTAGAATTCTGGGATGAATCCCATCAGGCCCCATTGCTTTGTCCACCTTCAGTTTTAAGAGTTCTTTCAGAACCCTTTCTTCTGAAAATGGTCTGGTATCAACTTCTGTATCCAGAGTGCTTCTATTGTTTGTTTTAGGTACCTCCCCCTCTTCATTTGTAAATACTGAGCAAAAATATTTGTTTAGTATCCCTGCCTTTTCACTGTCACCCTCTGCCCACCCTCCCTTTATTAAGCCTCACTATCCCTTCCTTGGTCTTCCTTCACTCCCTGATGTACCTAAAAAAAGGTTTTATCCCCCTTCTTAACTGAGTTGGCTATCTTTTCCTCAGTTCAGGTCTTTGCTGTTCTGACTGCCTTCCCAGCTTCCTTTTGCTTTAACTGATACAATTCTCTGTCCTGCTCCTTCTGTGATTCCTTGTACTTTCTGAATGTTTTCCTTTTCTCTTGAACCTTCACTACCACCTCCTTTGAGAACCATAGTGGTTTCTTACATCGTTTTGTTTTGTTTATTTGCTTCACACACAGGCCTGTTACCTCTGTGATGGCAGTTTTTATTATTCCCCATTGTTCTTCCACCCCTCCTTCCTGCCCATTTGCTAGTGCATTCCTTAGGCACTCACCCATTTTGGCAAAGTCAGCCCTCCTGAAGTCAGTACTTTTGCCTTTGTGGCTAATGACTCTATTGCTGTGTTTATTGTGAACCATACTGTTCGATGGGCGCTAGTTCCCAGATGGCTACCCACTTCTACATCTGTGATCCTCTCTCCATCTCCATTTGAGAGAACCAGGTTTAAGATTGCTCCCTCTCAAGTGGGTTCCAATACTAGTTGTCTAAGGCATGCCCCCTGTAGGGCATCTAGAATAACCCCACTCTTAGAAGTGGCTGCTGCAACTGCACCAGTTAACATCTGGCATATTAAGATCACCCATCAGCAATATCTCCCCTTTTTCTGCCATTCAAGTATACTTTCTATCATTTCCTTGTCCATTTCCTCCCCCTGAGAGGGGGTCTGTATACAACCGCTGTGCGGATTGTGGTGCCATTGCCTGTCTCCATATTGACCCACAGTGCTTCTTCTCCTCCCTGTTTACCCTTTTGTTCTGTTACTTTGATTCCTTCCCTTATGTAGAGAGCTACTCCTCCTCCTCTTTTACCCTCCCTGTCCCTCCTGTAGATAGTGTATAAGAAGAGTAGGACACCACAGGGAAAGGAAGCAGCTTCTGGTGGGGGACTCAATTATTAGGGGGATAGAACTGGGGGTAGCAGGCAAAACTGAAGTAAGCTGCCTGCCTGGTGTCATGGCTTGGAAGGACAGGAAGCGCATCCTTAGGATCATGAGAACAGTTGCACGGGAGTCTGAGCTGGACATCACTGTCCACCTAGGGACAAATGACTTGGCTTATCATGAGACTAAATTCATACCCCCACTGCACTGTATGTATGTATGTAGACTCACAGGTTAAAGAGCTAGTGTACTGGTTAAACTAATAATAGATTTTTAAAAGCAGCCAACCATTACTTTTTATATCTGTGGTACTTTTTCTTTTCCCTTTGTTTAATTATAAGATTGTTTACCCGATGTTAGTAGATGTGATGTGAGGAACAGCTCTTAGCCTGGCAGCTGACATATCATAGGTAAATTACAAGTCTTACAGTTTTCACCAAAAATATGCTTGCCATTTACATTGGCTTACTTAGGATATGATGTTACCCCAAAATGTATATCCAACTTGGTTTTAAAATTATGGATGATCTCACTTCCTACAATATCTTCTGGTAATCCATTCTAGTGTGCTACGACCCTCTGGTTAAACTAGGCTCCCCATCTGTCTGTTTTATAGTTTTCTCCTCTTAATTGGTAACTATGAGCACTTATGTTTCTAGTTAATTCTTTTCTTGCCAGTCCTAGGCACTCCCATAAATTGTCATTTCTACATGCCACATATACAAGACAGAGGTCCCATCTTCATTTACAGTATTCTAATGAGAAGGATACAGTTCTTTGTAGTCTTTCTTGGTATGTTAGGTTTTGCAAGGTTGAAATGTTTTTGGTGGCTCTTCTCAGAATCCTTTCCAGAATTGCTACATCACCCTTGTAGAGCGGGCTCCAAAACTGCACTCCATACTCCAACAGAGGCCTAACCAGTGCTCCATACAAGGGCTCCTACTGCGTATATTTCTCAATATGCAGTTTAGCATGCCATTTGCTTTTTTAGCTACTTGTTTGCTGTACTGCGTAAATAGTAAGTTGTTTGTCACAGAAATGCCCAAATTCCTTTCGCTTTCTCAACATTTAAGTTTTATACCATTTAGTGTACTGTACATTCTACAAGTTTGTTATTCCTACCAAAGTGCATAACACAACATTTTTCAATATTAAATCTCATCTTATGGTCAGATGCCCATTTTCCTATTCCATCTAAGTCTATCTGCAGGTTCACAATACTTTGCGTGATATTTACAATTGCCCCTATTTTACTATCATCTGCAAAGCTGCAGAGCCAGGATTCATCAGAAGTAATTAGGGAAGAGACAAATAAATTAAACAAGGTGGGGCCCAAACAGATTCTTGTTTGACTCCACTAATGACCTTGCTCCAGTCTGACATGAAACCTCTGATACAGACATACATATCTTGTTAGACTGCCCCAAACTACATCATCAACACTGTGACCTCACTGACTGTGACATCACTGCTACTTAGGAACAGCAAGTGACTGACTGCCAGGTCATTCACCTATAATATCACTATCAGTGAGATCATAATGCTGATGATGTAGTGTGGGGCAATAGAGTTAGATATGTCAGCAGCCAGGCTAAGAGCTGTTCCACACATCCAGCACAGTATTATCACAGAGAATACTTTCTGATGAGCAAAAGGAAAAAAAGTACTTCAGAAATAAAAAGCTACAACTGATTACTACTTAAAATTTTATCATTTTCCTATCTGCATATTTTGGCCCCACTCGTTCTTTAATACACATGTATTAACTATACTCTTGACCTCTGTATGTACAGATTGTTTCTCTGTACAGACTTGATGAATTTGCTGAATGTTTCCATCTGTTGTGCACCTTTCTCTGAAAATAGCAATAAAAATATTAACTGAAAAACACAATTCAATAACTAGGCAAAACAGTTTGTGAAAAATATCACTGGACTGAGTAGTGGATGGGAGCAAGTGAAGGGACAGATGGGCATGTGAAAGGAGTGGATGAGCAGGTTTTTGTAGTGGTGGATGCTACAAATTTAGTCTTGCAGAGAAAACAACTTACAAGAAAAGCAAGAAAGAAATGTGCAGAGAATAACTAAAGCAAACATGGTACTAGGGTGTGGTATATGTCATTAGTAATAAGTCTGGCATTAATGTCTTTCACTTAGTGGGTAAAACAAATGGCAATTGTTTCAGATTCAAAATTCTATGGAAGCACATGGATATTTCTGGTAAACCGGGAAGGCAGGCACCTGCACTCTTTTTAAATTCTTTGATAAGCGGGTAAGGCCTACTAGGCACAAGTACCTGTTTTAGGGGCAATCCAGGAGCACTGGAGAGGTTCAGTGACTTGGTTAGAGTCACACAGTATGGAAGTGGATGTTGTATGAATCAAACTCAGGTCTGCTGGATGTGCCAAGCTCATTCACAGCTTGTTACTCTAATCTGTAGGATATATTGGCAGCCACTAATACTGTCCCTACTTTTTCCTACTCATTCTAGGATAAAAGCATGAGTACCAGCTTATATCAGCCAGTATGAGAAGAGGATCTTTTCTGCCCATGTTATATGTTAGAATGAAGTAAGACAAAGCATTATTTCTATTTGCAGGCCCACTGCAGTACAGCATACTCCTCACTGATAGTAGAACTGCTCCCATCCTTGCAAGACTTTTAACAAATCATCCCAAACCACATTGAAAAAGAACATATATATTTAAAATTAAAATATAAAATAATTTGCTTAACTGTATTGTGTGCAATTTGTACTATAATCCATAGTCATGTATTTTTGTCCATGTGAATGTTAGCCATCTTAGGCAACACCCTATTGTAAACAAGTCTGCAAACATAACAGGCCATCCTTAAATTTTTTATATCAAATAAAAAAACAAATAAAACCTTTCAACTGTTTTGATCCTCAAGGGGTAATATTCTGCAGAACATTATGTGGTGTATTAGTGACATTTAGTTGCCAACAGGCTTTTCTTCAGGATTTTCATGACTCTCAGAAGACAATCTTCAGAAATAATTGCTAGACTTTGCTACAAAAAGTACTAAGGCACAACAAGGTTAATGTCTTATCTGGACTGCCATGTTCCCCTTAGTTGGGTGTGTGGAAGACTTAACTGTTTCTCTGCATTCAGAAGCTAGCATCAGGGGAGGACAGGCTCATTAGTATTGTAAAAGCAAAGGTCCTCCAGTAGAATGCTGTTGAGCCATATGCAGTCTCTTAAATAAGTGACTGACACTTGCAACCACTAACATATGCAACCTCTAAAACAACATTTTATTTTTGAGATAGCACATGTCATCAGTTAAAATGACTAATCTTACACATGAGAAGTCAATTTTTCCACTATGGAAATAGTGACATCCAAAGCTCATAGTACTACCATTCTGACATCAGATTAATAACCTTGATCTGATGTCAGATCGATGGTATTATGAGTTGCAGATTGTGGGTGTGGGTCGTTTGTTTTCAGATTCACTGATGTGTATTTTTTTCTACTGTACACCATTACTCCCTGCTCCCACCCTCCTTTTGTCCTCTGATATAAAAATGTTACTATCAAGCTCTTTCAAATCAACCACATTCCCACATTTTCACCCATATTAGCACTTCCCTTCCTCTTAAAGGATATGTTTTCTGTTACAAATGCACTCAGCAGGTCAGGCCCTCTGCTCCCACAGTGCCAATCTCAGAGTGCAATAGTGTGAACAGATAACAGACAGAGTAACCTTCCTGTCTGCTTTTGGGTCCAAATCACCTTTAGTCTCAAGTTCTGGGGGGGGGGGGTTCAAACTGTGAACCTTATGCTAGCATACCCAATGAACAGGCTCAGATACGTACCCTCTTCGGGGATTGCAGTACAATCTCTCGCCAGAGGCACCCAGCCAGGCTTCCAAAATGAACCCTTTTAACTCTATAAGAGACCTTAGGTATATTCTTACCTTTTCTCAGTTTAGTAACACCATCAAGCTCTTCAAACAACTGTCAGACTTAACCACGTACACATCACATGCAAAAAAAAACATGAAAGACACACCCTGGCAGTATCTTAAGAAAATGTACTTTACTAAAAGATGATAAAAATATGAAAAATGTAAACACAGAACACTATATCAAAGAGCTCACAATCACATAAAAGAACAAGGGAAAATTGCAAAGCAAAACTCCTACCACAATACAATTAGATTTTTGCTATCTAGGTATTACTTCTGGAAGTGCATTTTAAAGTTAGATCAGAGATCTGTGTCTCTGTAGAGTCCCAAGATGATATGACCTACATTTCAGACACATGTATCAGTTTAAACTCTGTGTCTTCAAACCTCTTCTGTGAGTCATCTAGCTCCTCCTTTTAGAATATAAAATTACAAAAAATGATTATTCTATCAGGAGGTATTTTAAATAAGGTGCCATCAGAAGAAATAAGACATTTCCTATAAATAACTCCTTAATTACACATGTTTCATTTGAACGTAGCAATCCCACACTGGCACCAATGTGTTAAAAAGCTAACAGGAAACGGCCTAATGATGTCATAAAGTCACATTTGGTTTGCACTTCAAAAAGCCTAGGCATGTCATAAAAAGGTAACAAAACGCCATTCTGAAGGAAGTCAGTTAATTAAATGGTTCCTGGTTAGTTTACATATTATGTAGCTTCATCGAAACCTGAGGGGGGGCACCCATGGAAGCACAGGCTGTCTTATGTGAGACCATCACATACTATATTTTTATATTACAAATATCATACAATAATCATAACCAGCTGGCCAAACGTCACAATCCTCCCCACCTAGACTGAATTGGGGGGCTCTATCCTCTGCATGGGATGAGCTTCCTAAGTCAGTTCACTCCTGTTATAGACGTGACAAACCATCTGCGTTCTGATTGGTCCAGCACTATGTAAGATCATCATGTCATACCCTTGCAAGGCAAGACTCCATCTTAATTGTCTACCATTAGTGTTTCCCATTTGTGTCTGCCAAACCAGGGGGTTGCGGTCAGTTTGTACCTCAAAATGCTGCCCATATAAGTATGTCTCTAACTTCTTTAGGGCCCACACTATGGCAAGACACAGTAGAGTAAGGCTGCTCCCTGGGAAGTAACTTTTTACTCAGGTACACTACAGGATGATCTTTCCCTTGGTTGGATGTATGACTCAGTACTTCTCCAATACCCATGTCTGAGGCATCTGTCTGGACTAAAAAGGGTCTGCTATAGTCAGGACTTGTCAATACAGGAGCACTGCACAGTGCATCCTTCAGTCTGGTAAAGGCTTTTTCACAGGCTGGTTCCCAGGTAATTTTCTTAGGCATCTTTTTCTTTACCAGGTCAGATAGGGGAACAGGCAGGGCACTGTAATTGGGTACAAATGTCCTATAGTACCCTTCTCTCCCTAGAAAACTCCTGACCTGCTTCTGCATTTCTGGTCTGGGCCATGCCTTAGTCACCTCTAGTTTTACTTGGTTAGGACAGAGCTGTCCCCAGTCTACAACATGCTCAAGGTATGCCACTTCAGCCATGGCCACCTGACACTTCTCAGCTTTGACAGTGAGCCTGGACCTCTGCATCCTGCCCAGCACTTTCCTAAGGTGGGACAGGTGTTCCTCCTAGCTGGCACTAAAGATGGCAGTGTCATCCAGGTATGCCTGGGTGTACTCCTCAGCACCATTTAACACTTGGTTCACCAACCTTTGGAAAGTGGATGGGGCATTCTTCATTCCGAAAGGCATTACATTAAATTCAAATAAGCCTATCAGAGTGATGAAGGCTGACCTCTCCCTAGCTTTGTCCGTTAACTCTACCTGCCAATACCCCTTTGTCAGGTCAATAGTCATAAGGTATGTTGCCCCTCCCAACTTGTCTAGGAGTTTGTCTGTCTGGGGCACTGGGTTGGTGTCTGACTTCATGACTGCATTCAGTCCATGATAGTTCACACAGAAATGAGTAGAGCCATCTGGCTTGGGCACAAGGACTACAGGTGAGGCCCAGGGGCTGTGAGATCTCTGGATTACCCCTAAATCCAGCATTTCCTCTACCTCCCTCCTAATGTTCTTTTGGACAGCCTCTGACAACCGATATGCTGTCTGCTGTATGGGTGTCTGTGTCCCTGTCTCCACATTGTGTGTTGCTAAAGGGGTTAGTCCAGGCTTGGTGCTAAACAGTGGGGCAAGGTCTGCTAAAACCTCCCTTACATCCTGGATCTTGTCCAGGGCCAGCTGGGGTGACAATTTAACTGCCTCCATAGAGGACTCCCACTTGCTTTCTTCCAGAAAGTCCAGAAGGTGGTTTCCTTTGTCCGTCCCCTCCCCAGGACTACATACTGCAAACACCATGTCAGCCCTATTAGCATATATCTTCATCCTGTTGACATGGTACATTCTTTCTGTATGTTTTCTGTCAAGTAACTGTATGACACAGTTCACATCATTTACCTTTCTAACTGCTTTGTACAGTCCTGCCCACCCAGCCTGCAGCTTGTCTTTCTGGACCGGGATAAGGACCATGACTTCCTGACCCACTGTGTATGAGTGAGCTCTGGCTCTGAGGTCATACCACATTTTTTGTTTCTGTTGGGCTGTCTCCATAAGTTCCTTCAGCCTTTCCCGAAACCTAAGGTCATAATCCTCTATGGGAGTGCCCTGGGTGGCATGCTTGCCTTCCCACTCCTCCTAGATCAAGTCTAGGGGCCCACATACCCGACATCCATATAAGCTTGAAGGGGGAAAATCCTGTCAACTCTTGGGACACCTCCCTGTATGCAAACAACAGGTGGGGAAGGTATTTCTCCCAGTCCCTCCCATGCTGTTCGGCAAAAGCTTGGAGCATTGACTTCAGGGTACCATTAAATATTTCCACAAGCCCATGGGCTTGCGGGTGATAAGGTGTCATGTGCCTCTACACCACCCTACACTTCTCCCACAAACATTTCATCAGGTAAGACATGAAGGAACCCCCTCGATCGGTGATAACCTCCTGTGGAAACCCAACATGGGAGAAAATCCCAAGTAAGGCATCTGCCACTTTGTCTGTCCTTAGTGAGGATAGGGTGACTGCCTCTGGATACCGGGTGGCAATCCACCAGTCAGAATGAACCTCTGTGTGGAACAGGATGAACCTCTTCCCAGAGGAGCTGGGGGTATTTAAAGGCCCCACAATATCCATTCCCACTGTCTGGAATGGCTCCTTCACTATGGCAATGGAATTAGGGCAGCTTGGGTTTTCTTACCTGCCTTCCCTATTTCTTGGCACCGGTGAGAAGACCTGCATATTTCTGTATGACCAGACACCGTGAAAGATGTTATTGCTCTTGTAAAATAGATCTAAAAGATTAAAAATAAGCAATAATGCATGACAGGGTATGGTGTTGTGTGATTTACCCACACTTTATGTGGTGAGTCACAAGGTGCAGCTGAGTGACCTTAATCACATAAGAAGTAGGAAAATCCCTCTACCTACACACACCCTGAAGTACATTATTGCAATTATAAAACAAGCATTTGTCAATGCTGAATGTTGTCTAGCTGGCATTGGCATTGGTAGTGCAGGAGTTAGGGACACATAATAGGAATGGCAGTGAAGTATTGAACTGAAGCCAATGCCACCCACACCCTATAGAGACTGACAGGCACTGGGGTGTGCCTTTGGGTTGTCAGCTATATGCTTATGCTATTCTACCTCACTGCACCCTGCAGACACTGGCAAGTGTCATGGTGTGCTTTGGGGTCATTGGGGCTTATACTTACACCATTCCATAAGGAAATACACTGAGGTGGGTGCAGTATAGGAGAATGGGGTGAACCTTAGGGCCGAACACTCCAAGGCAGACCTCGATGCCTGTCACTGGCTGCAGGGTGGGGGTGGGGGGTGGAGGTAGAATGGTGTGAGCATTACAGCCAATGATCCCAAGTCACACCCCTGACACCTGTCAGTCTCTACAGGATGGGGAGGTACAGTTGGAAACCTTAATGCCGTAGGCATTTGTTGGTATTTTCACTCCAGATTTTCAACATAGGCTTTTTGTGATGCCACCTCATGAAAAGCGGCACTATCAGTTTGTTAGCTGAAAGGTAGTTTTGCACAGTGACTATGCCATTTGGTGACACAGGGACGAAAACATATTTTGGGCAGGATGTGAAAAATGACAGTTGTACTGTTCATGAGGAGGTGTAAAAAAATTGCAACGTTAAAAATCTGGAGTGAAAATATGAAAAATTGGTGAAGTCATGAGCATGCATAGAAACAGCACAACACACGTCATTAACCCAGTTATTTTCAGATGTTTTTTAACCGCACTTTCAAAATAGGCATTTTGGGACCTCCTCTCATGAACAGTGGCACTGTGATTTTGTTAATTTGTTCCAAAAGTTGATTTCCCACAGCGACCACGTCATCATGCACCACAGGTGTGAAAATACATTTCGGGCAGGATGTGAAAAATGACAGTTGTACTGTTCATAAGGAGGTGTGAAAAAATGCCGGTGTAGAAAATCTGGCATGAAACTATTGCACATTTGCGAAGTTACAAGGGTTTGTGGAAACTGCGCAACACACGCTTGTAACACAGCCATTTTATGGATGTTCGTCACCAAATTTTCAACATAGGCATTTTAGGACATCTGCTCATGAACAGTGCCACTGTCATTTCCTCAAACTGTCCCAAAAACCGATTTCGCACAGCAACCACGCTTTTGTGTGCCTGATGTGCAAAAACATATTTTGGCCAGGATATGTAAAATGACAGCTGTACTGTTCATAACAAGGTGTGGGAAAATGGCAATTTTGAAAATCTGGAGTGAAAATATTACAAATTCACGAAGTTACGAGCATGCGTGGAAATTGCACAACGCACGCTCATAAAACAGTCATTTTTTGGATTTTTTCCACCAAATTTGCAATATAGGCTTTCTGAGAGGCCCCCACATGAACAGTGGCACTGTCATTTCATTAATTTGTCCCAAAAGATGATTCTGCGCAGTGACCACAAAATCACTTTTTGGGACTGTATAACGCCATGACAGCGACTGAATTCATGAGGAGGAGTCCCAATAACCCCATGTTGAAAATGTGGTGCCACAATACCCCAAAATGGCTGAGATATGCACCAAAGTTGAAAAAAAACCTATTTATGCCATTATACAGCTTACCAGCATTTCTTCACTTCACGGTCGATTTTGAAGATGTGTTCCTGGTCCACCGAAGATCATCGCGCCAGGCTCTGGAGGTAAGTATGGGGTGAGGGGGTGTTTGAGAGAGCAGGGCACACAGAGGGTGGAGCCTGGGGTGGGAGGAGGTAGGGAGATCATGAGGGACCATTTTCTTCTTTCACAGGTTTAAAAAAGAATAAAACATCGCAGGATGGTTTTTCTTTTTTCAGGGGAATTGGCATGTTGGGG
Organism: Neoceratodus forsteri; assembly: GCA_016271365.2. Taxonomy (NCBI): domain Eukaryota; kingdom Metazoa; phylum Chordata; order Ceratodontiformes; family Ceratodontidae; genus Neoceratodus; species Neoceratodus forsteri. The sequence goes on from CM028129.1 coordinate 818,481,864, forward strand.
TGGGCTCCTAGCATGCCACCTAAGTGTTTCTTTTGTGGGGGATGCTGTAGCTGGTGGGGGATTGGGCCCCCCATTGGCAAATACCGAAGGGGGGATAAGAGCTGAGGGGGATTGGGCACCCCCCCTTGGAACACAACAAAAGTGGGGGATCAGAAGCCCATGGGGATTGGGTCCCCCCATCGGCAAAGAAAGACTGCTGAGATGCAGGATGCTGAAGGGATTGGGCACCCCCTCAGCATACACTGTAAATGGGAGGGGGTCCTTATGCCGATGGGGAGTGGGCTCCCCATCAGCAAAGGAAGTGCATCAGGGCACTCTGCAGGCACTGTCACCAGGCACATCATGAGGACATGTTGTGCCACTGCATGACTGCAACAGACCTTTTCTTAGATCTGGTGGCCACCTGATGTATGCCTAGTATCAGCTCTTGCAGGCTGCCTTACTGGGGAATGAAGGACACCTTCTGATGTGTGCCCTGTATTCTACTTCACAGTGAATTTAATTCTAAATCTGCTAGCAATATGTTACACACGCATGAGCCAACATAATAAATCTGCATAAAATGTTTTATAAAAATAAATTAGGTTAAACAAAAGTAAGCATTGGATTTGTGGGATCTTCACTGGTTGTCTTTTGCAGGACTTACTCAAGTCATGTGACATGTTTTGACCAATGAGGTTACAGGATCTTCAGGACCCAGTTTATAATATTGATTATAAAATGGCTGAGAGACATCACCTGACTGTGCATTAAATCTCCATTAACACTTGGTTAGGTGACGAATCTTATTTTCCTCCCCAAAAAACATACTTAGAGCCATTTTATAAGTGTAACATTAGGAGCAAAGAAAGACCAAGGGATGGATAGTGAGGCTTAATAAAGGGGAAGGTGGGTAGGCAGAGGGTGACAGGGAAAAAGCAGGGATACTCAATGAATACTTCTGCTCAGTATTCACAAAAGAAGAGGAGGGGAGGTACCTAATCCAATCAATAGAGGCACTCTGGATGGGGGGTTGATATCAGTCCATTCACAGAAGAATGGGTTCTGAAAGAACTTCTAAAACTGAAAGTGGACAAAGCAATGGGCTCTGAGTGGATTCACCCCAGAATTCTATAAGAACTAAGGGGAGAACTAGTGACACCACTGACTACCCTTTTTAACAAATCATGGGAGGATGGTGTGGTACCTAAGGACTGGAGGAGGGCAGATGTGATTCCCCTTCACAAAAGTGAGAGCAAAGCAGAGGCAGGAAACTACAGACCTGTTAGTTTGACCTCAGTGGTAGGGAAAATGATGGACTCATTTGTGAAAGAAATAACTGTTGAGTAACTAGAGGCCAGCAGGGCACAGGACCCAAGGCAGCATGGATTCACAGCAGGAAGGTTATGTCAGAAAACTCTAATAGATTTCTTTGACTGGGTGACCAAAGTAGTAGACCAGGGCAAGGCTGTGGACATGGCCTACCTAGACTTTAGCAAGGCATTTGACACAGTCCCACACAAAAAAATCAATAACATTAGCCAGCCTGGGAGTGGGTCCCAGGGTGGTAGCCTGGGCAAAAAATTGGCTGGACAACAGGACACAAAGGTCAATAGTAAACAGAGTCCACTCTGAAGAAAGGGGGGTTACTAGTGGGGTACCGCAGGGTTCAGTACTGGGTCCAGTCTTTATAAGTGACATTGCGGAAGGACTAGAAGGAAAATTATGCCTCTTTGCAGATGATGCATCGATCTGCAGCAGGGTTGATACACAAGGGGGAGTGGAAAGGATGTAAAGGGACTTGGCAAGGTTGGAGGAATGGTCAAAAGTATGGCAGCTTAGATTCAGTGCAAAATAATGCACCTGGGAAACAAACACCCAGAGGAAGACTACACAGTGAGGGGGAAGGGAGGTACTAACAACAACAAAAATGGAAAGGGACCTGGGAGTAGTCATATCAGATGACCTAAAGGTAAGAAAGCAATGTGAAAAGGCAGTAAGGAGGGCTGGGGGGGATACTGGGATGCACAGGAAGATGCATCACCAATAGAAAACAGGAAGTTGTTATCCCTCTGTACAGACAGTTGGTGAGACCCCATCTGGAGTACTGTGTGCAGTTCTGGAGACCCTCTCTCTGCAAGGACATAGTCAGGATGGAGGCAGTCCAGAGGAAGGCAACTAAAATAGTGCATGGTCTGCACCAGAAGCCATATGAAGAGAGACTAAAGGAGCTTAATATGTATACCCTCAAGGAAAGGAGGGAGAGAGGGGACATGATAGAAACCTTCAAGTACCTCAAGGGAATCAACAAAGTCCAGGAGGATATCATCTTTCAGAAAAAGAGATGTGCAAGAACAAGAGGGCACAATTTGAAGATAGAGGGGGATGGCTTAAGGGCAGCGTGAGGAAGTATTTTTCACAGAGACGGTGGTGGATGTATGGAACGGCCTTCCTGAGGAGGTTATGGGGTCAAAAACAGTGGGGGAATTCAAGAATGCATGGAACAGACACAAGGCAATGCTGGTGGGGGGTAGGAAGAAGTAGGCTGTTGGTCCACTAGGATCTGCAGCTTATCTAGTAGGTACGGAAATGGGCAGACTGGGTCAGACAAGCGGTCCTTATCTGCCGTCTATGTCTATGTTTCTATGTTTCTAATAAACCCCTCCAGGGTGTGCATCATAGGAGCAGTGCTACTAGGCAAAGATAGTGGTAATGATTGTAGTGAAGGTTTCTGTTGGCAAAGTACTGTTGTCTTTACTTCTGTTACTCACTCTCACCAAAGACACTTACTTGCCTGTGGCAGACTGCCTTCCTGCTTGCATCCTTGATAAGGAGCCCTCATAGGAATTCATCCAGTTAACAATATGCTTCAGCCCTGTAACATGGTACATGGCCATCATTTTTGGAAATGTTGGCAGGTGGCCCAACTCGTGGGATGCTGAACCAGCTGTCTGTCTCATTCAGCTTGCAACATATCTTGCAACATGCCAAATGGGCAATATTTTGAAATATCTGGTGACTGGACTAATGAAATGAACTGCTGTGGCTGCTGTCTACCTTCTCCAGCCAGTGCAGCATGCCACATATGAGGAGTCCACAAACAAAGGTGAATTTTCTCTCTCTCTCTTTGAAAATAATATGAAAATTACCACAGGACAATATTTTATGTTTAAGAAATCAAATCTCTTTTGTGTTCAAAAGCTCATAGCATGAAATAGGGAACAGATCTGCCAGTGCATACAGGTATCTTTATTACTGATTAGTTTTAGATTTTGTGAGGCAAGTTATATCGATCAAATGTTTCACCCTGCATGGTAATCATAGACAGTAAATATTTATTTAATTAATTTGCTGGATTTCCCAGTCTTTGTATGAGAATTAGTAAAGAAAAAGCTACTAACCAGCAAACTGTGTCTGCAGAAAAAATATTGACTTTCATTTAGTACACCTATATACCAATCTTGAGAGGGCACCATGCTTATTCAGTCCAGGATCTCTTTAAGAAAGAGCAAGTTGCGTCTCCATTGTGTCGGGTGGTGGGGGACAGCCCCAGCACACTGACAACCCTGGTTCACATACCGAGCCAACAGGTCAGAGTAGAGTCCAGCAGAATGTATTGTGAGTGTTCATGCTTATGCTGTCCTCCTGGGAGATGCATGGCTTGGAACGCAGCTCCTTAAATGATGGCTAGGAATGGCATGGGGTAGGTGCCACTGGTAGTGTGGGTGACTATGCACTGCCTGGAACTATAATGGACAGTAGTGGGTGTATATCTACACAACATTGGAGTGATGGCCGAGACTTGTGGGGGAACAATGCCTAATAACTGCTCACAGGATGACACACATCTGAAACTCCACCCACACTCAACAGGCAGGTGCAAATGTTCAACTCCATCCTCTTGGCACAGACACTCAGTGTGATTCATGTCCTTTTCCTGAATAGTCCCTGGCAAGATAAAAAGGGGTACCCCACAATGGAGGTGGAAGAAGTGGGAGGTAGTGTAAGTGAGTGTGGTCCTAGTAAAGGAGATCTGGGGGTCTGGAATAGTAGGCAAGGTTGGGCCAGTAGGTGGAGTCTTAAATTTGGAGGAGGAAGGACAGCAGAGTAGAAGATAGCCAGGTAGAGAATACTACTGAAAAAAGACAAACTTACTGGAATGGTTTGGTAATAAGGACATAAAACATCAGGCACTGAACTATGAATATTTTGTCACTGTAACTAAAGCCGATATATGAACTAAACCTAGGGTGATGCAACACCAGTGCTATTCCACCTTGCAAATGAGCCCACCTGGATAAATAAAGATTTTGATTGATTGATTGATTCATTAAGTCATCCAGCCCTCACATCATGGGATTTTTATTATACTTGATTAGTGTACCACCATGCACTTCCCATGTGATCCAGCCACATCAAGGTAAATGTAATCCCTGATAATGAGGGTTGTGTGAATTCGTCTCTTTGTGTGTGAAAATCTTGTAAAACTCCATTATTTCAAATGTTGGTAGACTTTTTCATTTTCTTGCATTGACAAAAAATTTGTGTGAAAAAAACAAGAGATTTTAAGCAAAACAGAAATGTTCTGCAAAAACTAAGACTTTCACTTGAAAATGGCATTTTGCACAATTACTTTTTAATGAAAAATGGTCATTTGTGTAAAGTTTTTTGGCATTTTGTATGAAAATCTTTTTGAAAATGCACAAGTGAATTTTGCCTAGCCAGCTCTGCTGCCAATGTCCCTTTACATTTTTCAACTTTATATTTTTTTCAAATTTATATTTCTGACATGAAATGAAATTATCTTCCAAGTAAATGATGGGGTAGGACCCGAGTAGCAAAGTCTATTTATGCAGATACATGAATACATGGATGGTAGAGGACAGGTAAAGGTGGTACCTGAGGACTGGGGGAGGGCAACTGTAATTCCACTTCACAAAAGTGGGAGCAGGGCAGAGGCAGGAAACTACAGACCAGTTAGTTTGATCTCAGTGGTAGGGACAATGATGGAATCACTTCTGAAGGAAAGAATTGTTGAATACCTAGAGGTCAGTGGGGCACAGGACCCAAGGCGGCATGGTTTCACAGCAGGAAGGTCATGTCAGACAAACCTAATAGATTTCTTTGACTGGGTGACCAAAGTAGTAGACCAGGGAAGGGCTGTGGATATGGCCTACCTAGATTTTAGCAAGGCATTTGACACAGTCTCACACAAAAGATTAATATACAAGTTAGCCAGGCTTGGTCCCAAGGTGGTAGCCTGGATAAAAAACTAGCTGGACAACAGGATGCAAAGGGTAATAGTAAATGGAGTCCACAGTGAAGAAAGGAGGGTAACTAGTGGGGTACTGCAGGGTTCGGTACTGGGACCAGTCCTCTTTAATGTCTTTATAAGTGACATTGGAGAGCACCTGAAAGGAACAATATGTCTCTTTGCAGATGACACAAAGATCTGCAACAGGGTTGATACACAAGGTGGGGTGGAAAGGATGAAAAGGGACTTGGCAAGGTTGGAGGAATGGTCAAATATATGGCAGCTTAGATTCAATGCAAAGAAGTGCAAGGTAATGCATCTGGGAAACAAAAACCCAGGGGAAAAGTACACAATGGGGGGTGAGTTAATAACGACAACAAAAATTGAAAGAGGCCTTGCGGTAATTATATCAGATGACCTAAAGGTGGGCAAGCAATGTGAGAAGGCAGTAAGGAGGGCTGGGGAGGGGGAGATACTGGGATGCATAGGAAGAAGCATCAACAGTAGAAAACAGGAAGTTGTTAACCCTCTGTACAGACCGTTGGTGAGACCCCATCTGGAGTACTGTGTGCAATTCTGGAGACCCCATCTCCGCAAAGACATAGACAGAGTGGAGTCTGTTCAGAGGCAGGCAAACCAAAATGGTGCAGGGTCTGCACCAGAAGATATTCGAGGAGAGACTAAAGCAGCTTAATATGTATACCCTTGAGGGAAAGGGGGGACATGATGGAAACTTTCAATTATCTCAAGGAAAAAGGGAATTAAAGTACAAGAGGGTAGCATCTTTCATAAGAAGAGATGTGCAAGAACAAGGGGGCACAATTTGAAGATATATGGGGGATGGCTTAGAGGTAATTTTAGTATTTTTTCACAGAGAGGGTTGTGGATGCATGGAACAGCCTTCCTGAGGAGGCTGTGGTGTCAGGAACAGTGGGAGAATTCAAGAATGCATGGGACAGACATAAGGCAATTCTAGTGGGGGGTAGGAGGAAGCAAGCTGTTGATTAACTAGAATCTGTAGCTTATTCATCAGGTAGGGAAATGGGCAGACTAGATGGGCCAAGCTGTCTTTATCTGCCTTCAAATTCTATGTTTCTATGTGCGGGATTTTCAAAAGGGTTGGATGTGGATGCAACTGCATGCTGCATGTGCAACCATTTTATTGCGTTCAGGCAGCCCTGCTGCTATTTTCAGATGTTGCATCTGCTTAGGACAATAAATCACAATTTGCAGCGAAAAACAGACATAACTGCGGCCAATTTGGACATAAGCGCATTTGCATCTGTTTTTGGATGCAGGACGCTGTTAGGCCATCTAATGGATGAACCAGCAGGTTTGGATGCATTTCTGCTATGAAAACAGCAGTGGAAGCAGCTTGGATGGAGCTCTTTGAAAATACCTCCCCCCCCAATAAATCCACCCAGTGCTTCCTGTTGAAGTACAGTACTTAATCCCTTTAGAGCTATCAAATTCCCTCCACAGACTTCCCTTCGGTTTCTAATTGCTCTTAATAATTACTCCATAGTATTTCTACATATCTGACATTTATCTTAGAGCAGCACTGCAGTGACAATTTTTTCCCCAAAAAGCTAGTTTTAGCTACAATTAATAAAAATATTAACATGCCTGTCAAATCTACTTTTCTTTGTACCACATTTGCTGCTTGCCATGAGTTCTTTCAATTTTCTGGATCATAACCCTTGCCACATCTATTTCTATGCCAAATGTGTCACCTATCTTTTCTTCTTGGAAAAAAAAAACTAAATTAAAAGATTTATATAATACACAAATGTTGGTGAAACTAGAAAATTGTACTACCAAATTAAATAGGAGGATGCCTGGAAACTGTCATAGTGGAAAAAGGTAGGGTCATTTTTTTGCTTAGTTTCATATACACTGCTGCATTAAAGGGGAGTAGTCCATATAAGAGCCCCACATCACATTGGTCACCATTTGCAATTTGTGTAGACATAATTTTTTTTGCTTACTATTTACTGCAGAATAATAGAAAGTCTCAGTCTGATTCTGCTGACTGCAAGGTGACATTTTCTGTAACTACTCATCCCAGAATTCCCTGCGACTGATATCAGAGGAGGGTTGCAGCAGTGGTAGATTCCATAGCCTGTAGTGCATGCTAAGAGCTTTGAGCTCAGATTAGATGTGTGCCATATCTGCTGTTCTCCTGTGACTGAGGACAGTCCTCTGGGACTGAATTTAGCCCAGGGAAGAGAGCGGGATCAACAAACAAAAGATCAAAACTTATAAAAACTGTAACATGGACTGCAGTCTATTGAATCTCCCACTGCTGCAGCCCTCCTCTAATGGTAGCTGCTCAGGATTCTGTGATTTGTAAGTACACAAAATGTCACCTTTCACATCAGTAGAATCAGTCTGATGTAGTCTGCTATACTGAAGTAAACAGCATGTAAAAAAAATGATTTTGCACACAAAGTGCAAATTGGGACCAGCTCCACACTTGGGTATGGAGCTCTTCATGCTGACTATTCCCCTTTAGGTTTTCTATTTATAGCTTTCAATTGCTTTTCAGGGATGTCCTGATTTTTGCTTACAAAATGCCCTTTCTCAGGTAAAAGAGCACTCGCTATTCAATGGTGCCTATAGACTATATACAGTCAGTGGCCTCCCAACTCGGGAGTGAAGTCACCCAAGGAAGGCATGCTTAGGCACATTAAAATGTTATGATGTTGGGCAGTCCATCTGGCCAGTTTTAGCTATGTGACCTTAGCAGTAAGTTTAAAACGGCAAATCAAACGTTTTCCTTGTACCAGAGATTACTTCCCATGCTGCCTAAAGCATTTGATTGCTTCCAGTTGGGGGATCAGTGGCTGTGGATAATTGACAGGCACCATGGAACAATGAGCGTCCTTTTGCCTATACTGGTTTTCCTTGCTGGCTTTTTGAACCATGCCACCTACAAAGTGAGCTGCAACAATTAGTTTGCTTTTCTAAAATGTCCCCTGTCTCCTGAAATTGTTTCACTTATTGAAAGGCATGGGTTTCAAGACACAAACAAGTTCAAACATCAGTCAAACTCTCTTGCAGAAAATACACCATATATTCTGGATTCTTTTAGTAGCATACTGTCCCTGATTTTGGTTAGCTGTTTCTAATGTTTTTAAGGGTGCTCCTGACTTCTGAAGTTGAAAGGCATTTTCCTTTTTTGCATTTGGTTATAAAGAGTAACCACATAATGAGAACAGGAAACACTCACCTTTCTTGTCACTTAAAGGGCTACTTTATTGTTAGAAATGCTTCTACCTCAGGCTTTCCGATGGCCTATCAGGTAGTGCACTGCAGTCTTGTACAGGCCACCTGAGAGCAGGAATGAGCTCAGGAACCAGCTGTGGAGTCCCGGGAGGGGTGGACAGTACTGTCATGTGGCAGTGCTCTCAGCTCTGGAAGGGATGGTGCAGAACTCTGCCCAATAGGCAGCACCTTGCGAAGTGCCGGGGCACCATTCCCTTGTGAAGTGTGCTGTGTATACAAGGCTGGCTTCAGAACTGAATTCTGCATCAGGGGAAGTGGGTGTGCAAGAAACACTGGGGAGAAAATGGCACTAGCAGGATAACTCCCACCAGTCACTGGTCTTTGCAGCACTGATAGGGCCCTGGGGCCACTTCTGGATGTGTGTTACGGATGGGGGGGGGGAATAATCCTCCCCAACTGGACCAACTACTGCAGGAAATCCATGGTGGAAAGCAGGTCCAAGTGAAGTCTCTGAGAAGGTGAGAAATATATCTGGAGGACTTGGGGCTGATGGTGGCTGGGTGTTGTAACAGACTATTAGAACATTTATAGAAAAGAAATAATTCACTGGCCTGGCAGTGCTGAGGGTTGAGGCACTGGATGCCTTACCTCACGCTGCACTGGCGACCCAGGTTTGGGGATGACCTTGGGTCATTGGAGTGCCAGCATGGGGGGGTGGGAGGAGCGAGATTGAGTGAGCCATCAGGCTGCTCTCCTCTCCTGAGGGTGGTGGGGGTGGGTTGTTGCTCATCCCATAGTCCCGTCCCCACCAGGTGGAGGTCTAGTAGGGTACGTACGTGATGGGGGGGGCAGCACACAGGGTGGGAGAAAGGCGCTGAGCTGGCTTCCAGTGTGCATGTGTGCCTCCACGCGCAAGTACAGCCATGTGCTGGGGAATGTGAAAACCCAGAAAAACCCACAAACAGAAAATAAATACTTCTACTTCAACAAGTACTTCAAAGAATGGGAATTGTATGATTGAGGTATACGAGGAACATCATGCAGCTGACTACGTATGAGCAAGTAATTTACTTTTTTAAAATCCATGTTACTAGTCTTTTTCAATCATTTTCTTTAGCAACAATTCTTCTGTTTTTCTTTCTTCAAACATTCAAGGACATATGTTAGGCAGGGGAAAAAAGTAATTCTATTTATGATCATATTTCCCCAGTTGTGAGAAAAATTGATTGGCTACCAGTTCATTCCCAAATGGTTTTTGGTGCTTCTTTTAATACATAAATGTCATCATGACCATGATCTAAGTACCTCTCAGATTTATTAAAGGGAAACGTCACCATCCCTAAGTTTCACACCTCACTGTGGAGCACCCCAATAGTATTTTTCCACAGTATTGTTGATTTTTTATTAACTTGCTTTTCTGGTGTTTAAATTCTGTCTGGTTGACACTGCATCTCTGCTGCCAGAATTTTGATTAAGACACCTCCAACAGTGAATACCACAATGTCTCATGGCTGTCCCAAGACTGGCATCAGAGCCTGGGAGCAGCTGTGGGAGCATGTATACTGAAGTCCTATGGATGGAGATATTGATAGCTCCAGTTTGTGATTTACAGATCCTGGTGCTATACTGAGACTATGCATAGACTGCCATTGACTACCAGTCTATACTTGGTATTGGCATAGCACTGGGATCTCTAACTCACAAACTGGAGCTACTAATAGCTCTGTTCTTGGGACTATACAATACATGCTCCAGTGGATGCTCCCCAGCTCTTCTGTCAGTCTTGAGACAGTCAGGGGAGATTATTAGATGCACAGCAAGAGGCGCTGTAATTGAAATGGCAGCAGAAAGGACAACAGGATCAATAAGATAAATATAAACATCACAAAAGCAAGAAAGTAAAAAATGATAAACACTTTGTGAAATGCTAATTGGAGTTCCCCACACTGAGGTGCGGGGCATGAGGATGTAGATGTTTCCCTTTCATTAAATATTTTCCTTTTAGTCCTCTGACATCTGTTAACTCTGAGATGTTATTTGCTCCTGTAGACCACATAAAAGCTATAGGCAGTAGATTTTTTTTCTGTTAAGGGTCCACTTTTACAGAATGCCCTTCCTCCTGCCTTCAGACGTAATGATTCTACAGATGATATTAAATCTGCACTCAAAATGAATATGTTTGCACAAGCCTTTGAGACCACCTGAAACTAATGTATTCAAATTGCTTATTGTTTTTACATGCCTTATGTGTTTTACTGTGTATCTAATGTGTGCTGTGTTGGATTTTTTTTGTATTTGTGATTGCATCTGTAATATTGTTTTATACTGGTTCTTATGCTGTGCAGAATTCAGCACTTTTTTGATGAGTGATATATAAATAAAATGGATTGGATGTTACAGGTATCACAGTGCCGAAATACTTTAAAGAGCTAATAGAATCCAAAACAACAGACAGGGAATGTTACAGATTTTAAGAAGTAGTCAGCTGTAACTTTTTTATTTCTGAAGTATCTTTCTTTTGCTCATTAGAAACTTTTGTAAGTAGGAAGAAGAAGAATCAGCATTTATATAGCGCTTTTCATACACAGTATCCCAAAGCGCTTTACAAGCAATGCTAGACTGGTAGTGAAGTGACTGAATGTGTGGTGGCAGCCATATCGCACGTCATCACCGACACACAGCCTGGATAATTGCATGAACTGGTTTATGGGAAGGGGAATGTTGGCCAGGACACTGGGAATGTTCCCTTTTCTTTGTGAAGAGAGCCCTGGGTTATTTTACTTCCACCTGGACACCCACCAGGACAACACCAGGATGAGCAGAAGGGACCCGGTTTAACGTCTCATCCAAAGGACGGCACACCCCAGCAGTATAGCACCCCCCAATACTGCACTTGGATGCCAGTGATTTTTAGGTGCAAGTCCAATCCCAGTGTGGGATGAGAACCCACGACCTTCTGGTCCAGAGATGGATGTGCTACCAACTGAGCCACACTGACACCTAAGAGTATTATGCTGCATGTGTGGCATAGCACTCTGCTTGTCAGCTGACATGTCTACTTCTGTTTCCTTCTACTACATTATCAGAACTGTGACCTCACTGACAGTGACATCACAGGGGACCAACCTGGCAGCTACTGAGTGGCTCTTCCTGAGCAGCTGTGATGTCACAGTGAGGTCACAATTCTGATGATGCAATGGGAGGAACAAAGCTAGATATGTCAACTGCCAGGCAGAGTGCTGTCCCACAAATCATACCTACTAACATCAGGTAAACAATCTTATAATTAAACAAAGGGAAAAGAAACAAGTACCTCAGATATAAAATATAATGGTTGACTTCTTTAAAAAAAACTAATATTAGTTTTGGGCAGTACACTAGTTCTTTAAAAGGAAGAATAATGAAATTTGCTCAGCTTTGGATAAAATGCTTTTTTCTTGTTGTTAAATTTGTTACATCTTATAATACTATCTCATTTCTACCCTTAATGCAGTATATCAGACTGAGGTCCCCTGTTTATTTACTGACCAGGTATAGTGCCACTTTTCCACACTGCTCCACCAGTGAATCTCAGCCCTTAACTGGAGATGACTACTTCATCAGGGCATTAGACGATAATTAGATTTTCATGCTTAATTCATTTGGAGAAATGCATTTGATGGATGCTCTTCTCCAACAATAACCTTTAATTTGCACAGATCCGAGAATCAAATATTTCTCTATATTGCTTATCAAAGAAGATTATACTTCCTAGAAGGTAGAACGAGGCAAAGACACACAGTTGAAGAGGTGCCAAACCTAGGAATTAAGTGAGGCTCCATTTTCATTTAAATCTTTAACACATTACATAATTTGTTTATTTTCTGGATAACATCGCTTAAGCAGTTAATTTTTCAGGGCTAAGTGCCTGTAAGTTTGCATTTCCAAGGCAAGCACAATTAAACTTATTTGAACTCAAATTGCCTTTTAACTCATTCCTAATGTACAGTGCAGAATGCAGACAGTTAATGCTAGAAAACAAGTACATTTTGTTTTTATCTTCACTTTATCTGTGAATGTGACAAAATCAAAGCCTCTTTTTAACTTTTTTCACAGCCACAAAAAAGCAGCATCTTTAACACCTTGTTATGGATTATACCTGAACTTTGGCCAAAGGAGTAACAATGCTTTGGGACCTTATTTTATTTAAAGCCATAGTTTACAGTTCTTTTAAACAGCGGTTAACTAAGCTCACTGTACAAAAGAAAACTTCCATATTTTTCCTTTAAAAAGTAACACAAAACCTTACTTGTTCAGGCTTTAATCCGGGAGGCACCCAGGCATACTCTTCCAAAGCACAGCCAGAATCATCATCAGATGTAGAGTTCCTCTGAAAGTCATACATGAGTTTGTTCACTGTCTTCTCCATTTCTAATGGCATCACTGTTACACTGTGCTCCTCCCGTGGGCACTTACAGTGAAGACAAATCTTCCTGCAGAGTGCAAAAAAAAAAGCCATTTGACTAATTCTGTTACAGAAACTATTTTAGTGACTTGTGCCAATCACTAGGCTTAGATGCTAAATTCTAAACACATTCTTTGGCAATGTGCCTTTGGCAAAAGCTCAGTATGTCCAAGACAGTTTTCTAATCCACCATGTGTGCCTTTTGTGGAAACATATCCCCTATGTGCTAAGACAGCCTTAGATTAGTCAGATTGTTAAAGCTGCTGGAACAAAGCTTTTTACCCTTACCGTCAGAGAGTCAGCCCCCATAGTAATGATCAGCTCATTTAAAAAGGCAAACAACTAGTAAGCATACACATTTACGATGTGTAGCTTTAAAACTATATGTTTAAATATAAAACTGTAAGGATTACAATGGTTGAAGAATTGTCTCTGTCTTTGAAAAGTTATTTGCAAACAAGTCTAATACAAACATTTAATGTTCTTCAAAAGTATGCAGTTTAAGCACTATATTGCTGGCAAACTGTGTTTTTTGTAAAAGACAATATTGTGCTTTAAAGTCTTAACTAAGAGCAAACAGGTTAAATACCCAGCACCTAACCAGTTTGACAAAGAGCTTCTTAACCAGTGAAATCAGGTCTTAACAAGGTTGTAATCAGCATTTTTATGGTTTGCTTAAAGGTTTTAGAAAACTAAATATTTTAATAAAGCATTTTCTATGCATTGTTCACACAACATGAATCAATAATCATAATTTCACTCAGTGTATGCAAGTCTTCTGGTAAAATAGATTATTATTTATCAAGCCTCTTTCATAGAGTTCATCACAAAATACTTTACGGAGAACCCCAGAGAAAATACAGTGACAAAGTTTTATATCAATACTGTTATTTTAAACTTTTAACAAAAGTAAGGACTTGATTCAGGTGTATGACTTCTTTTCCATTTGCTAATGTAGCACAGATATGTACCTCTTTTAAAAGTCAAGAGGTTCAGTTAAGTCAGAACATGGAAGCCTGCCAGATTTTCCAATTTCCTGCTTTTCATCAAATCTAAAATGCACCCAGACCCAAACACACAATAGGTGTCTGGTTTGCATCCATCCAGTCATAGGGACATACTATAGTCATATTTGTGCATCGAAGAGCACAGTCTCAGAGAATGCAACCATAATAATTATGACTGCTACTGGGGAATGCAATATCTTATATCAAAGGAAAGCAAATTATTACACCATGAATCCAAACTCAGCTTCCAGTTAGACTATAACAAGGTTGCTGCAATAAGTCACTGAGAAAACAGTGTCATCTGTGTAAAGATGAATGCAGTTTTTGGCAGTAAGAATTTTTCCATTGCTACAGTTATATCAGCAGTGCAACTTAGCATTAAAAACAATTAAACTTCATATTGTCTTGCAGCAAAATATTTCAAAGTCTCATTTACTTGTAACACCCTCCAATTCAATCAGTATTGAATTATATTTTTAATAAGTTAATATATTTTTTTACAAAGAACAAAATATCACGTTGTCATGCCTTATTTTGCTTCCTCTGCCTTGGTAAACTCTACTTAGTTGACATCATACTCTACATAATCAAGAAAATATTTACTTCACTGCAATTAAGTGGTTTGGCCAGCGTGAATTAACCAGTAAGCATAGGAATGCCATAGTGGATGTAGCAAATAAACACAATTAAAAAAGTAAGGAAAATTATATTGCACAGCAGAGCCCATGAAACACTTTAAAAACACATTTAACAAGTAATCTAATATTTTGTTAATTGGTGCTGGCAACTGGTTATTATTTTTTGGGCATATTTTCCTTTCCTTACAATGGGTCAAGCTCTCAATTCAGGCAGTCTGCAAGCCCTTCATCCCATGCCTATTGAAGTAGCTGTCACTAGCCTCTAGAAATCCACTGCTTTTCCCCCTGAGTAGTAATCCTTACTTAACTCCACCCAACCACAGCAAAGGTGACAACCTTTCCAACTTGGGGAGTAGGAGTTGTGGGTAGGTGACTCAGATGTCCAGACACTGCAACAGCAGGTCATCCTCACCCTCCTGAGTGCCACAATTGTTCCACTAGTTTTGAAGCCCCTTTTTAACCCACCACAACCTGGTCTGTCAGATGTTGTCTGGGACTAGGCCACTCCAACCATTCTGACTAAGGCTGGCACAAGACTGGACATACAATGCTATCACAACATATGCCTGCAAAATGTGTAATGCCCACAGCAGGATTTCAACCTGCCATGTGGAGCAGCCCATGTCTGTACAGAAGACTCCCTCTTGGAGGCACAATGGTGTAGCCCTGTAACAACAAGAGTCACCCACCCTCTGAGTCAGGGGGCATCTGAGACAGAGGTTCTACACTATAACTGGCTTTTGTTAATAACAAATTAGGTTGCACTACTGTTTTTAAATTCTACTCATAGTGTTTTCCAGCTTAATGAAATGTACACAATTAGTTGATAGTTCAAAAAACTGCAAAACTTATTAAAGTAGAGTATTAACCAAACAGTTTAATTCTGTGTTCAGCTGCTTTTACATAAGAGTGTCCTTGTCATAACTTATTTTAATGAATTTTCAAATTATGAGACTTCTGGTGATGTCACCATCGGTATGGCTGCCAGATCTTGGAGGGCTAAGTACCTGGTGGTAAAATCTATTGTAATCGGCCATAATTGCTGCATCATCTCACTTATTGGGTACTCCACTGATATTCTGAGCTTTTACCTGAGTGTTGAATATAAAAAAAGTCAGGGCCCAGTACTACCATGCTGCAGAAAATGTTTTTATTTACTTATTTCAGTCTAGCATTACAAATACCTTTGAGCCAAGGCTCTTTTACAAAGGTTCCACATCAGTGAACAACAATACAGCATGATGACAGCATATAACATTGAATAATAGTAATAGTCTAAGACATGTACAACAGGGAGAAAGTGAGACACTAGGGATAGAAGGAAGATCAGAGAGATGATGAGGAAGGGGGTGGAAGAGAAATGCAGAGAGTGAGGGGGTACAGGGAGAAGAGAAGAGGGGCAGTAGCATGCGAGAAATGTCTGGTGAGGGAAGAAGAAGGGAGTGTAAGGGGGGAAGAGAGAGGGTAGGGTGGGAGCAGGGTGGGAAGAGAGCGGCCAGGTGGCATTGTCATAGACAGACAGGGGAAGTGCGTCAGCGGGACAGGTGTGTTCGTGAAGTGCTAACATAATGGGCCACACAATGGCAGCTATGGCAAGGGACTAAGGACTGAGGTCCGCTTAGTCAGGGCAGTCACAAGAGCTGGAGGCAATGAGAGAGAAAGAGAGAGAGAGGCGGAGCCTTGACTTAAATGCTCCAAGTGAGGGTGTAGCAGAGATGTCATAGCAAAGTCCGTTTAGCCAGCTGGGTGCCCTAAAAGCAAAGGATCTTTGACCCTGTGTTGTGCGACAGCGGGGTCTTTGCAGATGCTGTGGTATAGACCCCCTGGTGCAGCGAGTGTTGATTCTGGGTTGTAGGAGAGCACAGACTCCAGGAGGTGCAAGGCCCATCATTATTTTCTTTGCAAAGATGCAAGTTTGATATTTTATTCGAATTGTGAGTTGCAACCACCCAGTTTGAGAATAGAGGTCACATGTATGAGTGAGACGTTGGGATCCAGTGAAGAGATGACATGTCTTGTTGAGGGAAGTAGATGCACAATTATGAGAGGTGGCAGTGGCGGAGCCATAAATGATGAGACCATAGTCGATAATGGTAGCGATAGAGCTCTGGACGGCGACTGACAGTGCTTCTGGGGTTAGATGTTTCCTGTGACAGAACAGAAGGCCTAGCCTGGTATTAGCAGCTTTGGCTACATTATTTATGTGGACAGCATAGAAGAGGCGAGAGTCCAGGGTGATCCCAAGGTATCTGAATGTTTGGACCTGTTCCAGAGTGACTCATTGCTTGGTTTTGACAGAGAGTTGGTACTGCTTATGTTTGTTATGGGAGCTGCTGAAAATCATGGCCTTAGTTTTTTTCTGATTTAGGATTAGTTTGTGCTTTAGAAACCAGTTTTCAACTTAGGAAAAACCCTGCTGGAGGTTATCTTGCAGCAGTTTTGGGTCATGGTGGGATGCTAGGATTACCACATCATCTGCATAGAGTATGATTTGTTCTGGACAGGAATCCAGTAGTGTGTTCAGGAACAAGCTGAAAAGGAAGGCTCCCAGGATAGATCCCTGGGGAACTCCTGAGTGGTTTGGTTTGGCATCAGAGAGTGCATTCATGATTTTTACTCTTTGAGTCCTGTTATCAAGGTAGCTTATGAACCAGGTAACTATGTTGGGTGAGACCCCAGCATTCTGAAGCTGGACAAGCAAGAGACAGTGGTGGACAGTATCAAAGGCCTTGGTTAAATCGATAAAAATAGAACCAGTTAGCTGACCATTGTCTAGTGTGCTGTGGATGGCACCGGTGAATTCCAGTAGGGCAGTAGAGGTGCTATGGCATTTTTTTTTCCAATTGTTTAACTAGGTGAGATACACTAAGCTGAAAGCTTTTTTACAGGTTCAACCTGGGAGCATAGGGAAGTTAAGTGACTTGCTCAGGGTCACACAATACATGCAAGTGGGGGCTGTGGGATTCAAACACAGGTCTCCAGATTTGCAGCTCAGAGCCTTAAACCACTGCGCTATACTGCTATGCTGCTACCTACACAGGATGTTGTATTTGTCCAGAAAGTCAGTAAACTGATCTGCTACAATGCGTTCCAGGGCCTTAGAGAGGGGAGAGGGGAGGTAGTATGGAGATTGGGTGGAAATTCCCATGGGCGGTCTTGTCACCACTTTTGTGGATTGGTGTAACAGTGGTAGATTTACATTTGTCAGGGAACTGGCTAAGGCCAAGAGAGAGGTTAAAAATCCTGTTCAAGGGCCCTAGTACCTCTTCTAGAGTGAGGGACAGCAGCTTGAGGTCGAGTGTATCATTGCTTGATCTTGATTTGCTGATGGCTTTGGCGACATACTTATGAACCTGCTGCGTCTTGACCATTTTAAAGAAGAAGGTTGGGTGACTGGCTGGTGCAGAGGAATATGGGGAAAAAGTCAGGAGGAGGACACTCCTGAGGTCAGTGAATGCGGTGTTGAAGGTGTTCACAATGATTTTCGGGTCAAGTGTAGTACATCCATTTATGCTGAGTACGGAAGGGGGGAATTGGACTGCTTCCCAGTGACTTCTTTAATGTTGTTCCAGAAGTCTTTCCCATTACCCCAGGTGTTAGCAAGTGTATTCTTGAAATAGGCCAATTTCTGTTGTCAAATAGATTTGGTGCAGTCATTCCATGCACGTTTGTATTTTTGGATATCTGCTTGCTCACCAGTGGTTCAAGCCAGTTCCCAAAGGAGGTCCCTTGATTTTAGTTGCCTTAGATCACCCGACAACCATGGGTTACAAAGAGCTTTCACTTTACATTTTTTAAAAGGAGCGTATTTGTTGCAGGCCTCGTTAAAGATGTTGATGTAATGGTCCAGTGCGGTGTTAACATCAGTTGCATTAAAGATTGGTGACCAGTCCTATAGAAGGAGGCAGGATTTGAGGTGTGTTAGCTGACCACGAGGTAACACTCTGCAGGTGATGATTTTAGGGGTGGTTTAATGAACTTGTTTGACCATATACAGCTGACAGGGGAGTGGTCACTGAGTGAGTCAGGGAGGACTGAGGTGCTCATGATCTGAGTAGGGTAGCTGGCAAGGATCCAGTCCAGGAGAGTGCTGGTGCCGGTTTTATAGTTTTTTTTCTGGTTGGGGAGACGACCATCTGGGTAAGGTTGGCCGACACGATGAAGTCCTTAAGTGCCCCTGCCTGATCTGCAAGCCAGTTTACATTAAAATCACCTAGAAGGATAGATTCAGAGGCAGGTGGTAGTGATCTGATGAAATCCAATACAGCGGTTAATCCATTTCCTTGCTCTTTAGGTGGGATATAAACAGTAACAACTGTGAGGGCTTTATTGTGAGCACCTAGCAAGATTCTGATGGGAAGAATCTGGACAGTGATAGTCTGGGGAGCAGTGTCAAGGCTGTGTCCCAGGATAGTATCCTTAAGGTACAATGCACATCTGCTGCCTCTTTTTGACCTGCGATCTAGCCTGAAGATGTTATAACCTGGAAGGGTGATTGCCTGGTCAGGGACCGAGGGTGTAGGCCAGGTTTCAATGACTGCCATGATATCCAGGTTATGTTGGCTTGTACAGATTTGCAGAGCATCAAGCTTGTGAAGTAGACTGCAGATGTTAAGAGATATGATTGAGAGACCATGATTGAGATGGATAAAGTATGATCAGTTGCATTAAAGATTGGTGACCAGTCCTATAGAAGAAGGTAGGATTTGAGGTGTGTTAGCTGACCACGAGGTAACACTCTGCAGGTGATGATTTGGGGGGGGGTTAATGAATTTATTTGACCATATACAGCTGACAGGGGAGTGGTCACTGAGTGAGTCAGGGAGGATGGAGGTGCTTGTGATCTGTGTAGGGTGGCTGGCAAGGATACAGTCCAGGAGAGGAGATAGGAGCCCGGCCATGTCACATACCTCAACCAGCATGATGGCTCCAGGGAGGAGGATGACAATTTATGCTCGGAAGCAGGGTTGATGATGGGAAGGTCCGATACCAGAGCCATCATGAGGATGCTGCACAGAATTGATGACAAGGCAACGGGCAACCAAAATAATCTTCAGAAGCTGGAGCAGCATACCTCTTGAATGGAAATCCATATGGACACGTTGCAGTCGGAGCACATGGCCTTTAGATACTCCGTGTTATATTTGTACAAAAGAGGAAGGGGACTCATGGCTCCGATGTAAGATGTTGAGGCGTGTTTGAGGTGCAACAATATTAGGGTCTTTGGAGTCCCAGAAGGGCTAGAGCAAGATGATACAGCTGGCTTTATGATGTGTTGGCTCCAAAAAGAACTTGATTTGTCAGCTGACTTGGAATTGGGCATAGAAAGGGCTCACAGGGCATTGGTGCCTAAACTGAGGTTGGGTGCCCCCCCCCAAAGGTCCATAATAATCAAGTTCCTCAATTACCCTGTAAAAGAGAAGGTGATGAGTATGGCCTGGGCAAGAAAGAATCTCATACTTGGATGGACAACGTGTGTATGTGGGCCAGAATTATCCCTCTTTATTGCTGTCGAAGGGAAAGAAAGTACTACAAGTAGTGAAACAGTTAAGAGACAGAGGGGGTAAAAGCTCAGGTACATTACCCTACGAAACTGTGGGTACAGGAGAAGGACAAGGTAAAGATTTTTGATAACCTCTTTGCTGCCTCCTCCTTTCTGAAATTTGTAGGAATCAAGCTGCTGGATTTGAAAGAAGAACTAGCCAAACAGGAAGTGGAGGACCTGATGTGAGAAGTAGCATCACCATCCATGGCTCAGGGAAATGGATGCCGGGGGTCTATTATCACTTCATTCAGATCTGGCACAGTGGTTGAAAAAATCTATACCCATCACTTGAGAAGAAGCAGAGCTTATTGGGGTGATCAAGGCCACTCTTCGTGTCTTTCTGTATGGAATAAATTTTCTTGCTTTGCTACAATACCCTCTTGTAGGAGAGGAAATTATTTGTGCTGAACTTATATGCTCTCATTGGAACTTTGCATTTTATGTTTTCAATGCCAATACAGTGGTAGATGTTTTGGTACAGTCTGGAAGGGAACCATCCATGTGAAAACCAAGGCCACAGTGGGAAGCAGTCGAAGGAACTACAGGCTGCTTTGCAATTACTTTCTTTTGGCCCTGGACGCTTCTGCTTTTAATGTTGAGAGCAAATGAAAAGTTTTCAATGAGACAGAACCATTGAGATGCAGTGACCCTGGACATTAAACCAGTCAGTGTCCATATGAGGTAGGGAGCAATAGACTCTGTATAATTTTCCCTCCTGGCAAATTTGACTTTAGCAATATGATTTACATTCCTTAGTGGAGTGGAATTCTTCAGCCATGTTCAGTCAGAGTTTAGCATTGCACTGAAGTGGGGTTTTGCATAAGACTTTTACTGGACTGTTTTTGGACTCAATTTGTTTTACTTCAATTATGCTGTAGGTTTATACATTAATATAGCTAGATAATGCTCTCCCTGATCATCTCTTATGCTCTCATCTCCTAGTTGTTTTAAAATGCTTAGTTTAATTATTATAGGGGAGCTGAGAGGAGGAGGTTCAGGTCAGGGGTTAATGAGGTGACCATGTACTTGTTACATGTTGGATACTTTGAAAATTGAGTGGTACAATAGTTTAAAGGATTCTTTATTTTTTTCTGTTGGTGGGGGTTGGGAGGTGCCCCAGCTTAAGCCACTTTTGGCTAATTTTTGCAGCTCGTGCAGAAAAGCTTGATCTTTGTATTCAGAGATGGGGGGGTTGCTTTGGAGGGGAGAGATATAGATGGATCCTGACACAGGATGGGGAGAAATATTATTTACTGTGCTCCTCCTCGCCTGCATGTCGGATGACCATTCCCTGAAGTCCCCCCCCCCCAGTCAGGACTAACTGCTTGGGAAAAGATGTATTGAGATCCCAGAAGTCCACTCGAGGGAAGAGATACATGAGGGCTCAGGCCACTCTAGGTTTCTATGCGCAATATTTTAGGGTGTTCTTTCGAGGATAACCTTTCCCTAGGTGGCAGACAATGCTGCTAGAAGACACTGTTTCTTCAATGTTTTCATTGTTGTTATACATGTTTGGTTTTGTTAGAATGTTTGCGGGAATGTGTGGGTTCTTATTTGTTTTTTACAGGCAGTATTACTTTGGGTGTATCATGAGGCATGCTAAAATGACTATACCTGAATACAGGGACGTGTTATGTTTGATGTGGGGTGGGGGGGGATTGGAAATATAAGTCACTTAGTATGGATTTTTACTAATTTAAGCTATGGATAAGTAAGTTATAGTTCATGGAATATATATAGAGAGCAATGGATGGGGAAGGGTGTGATATGAGAATTTAATGCTCACCCAAGTTATGGGATGCTACATAAACCCCGAGGGCAAAGCCCAAGGGGTTTATTAAAGCATCCCACAATGAGGGTGTGCATTAAATTCTCATATGCACACCCTCCCCATCTTTTATTTTTTTTAATAACAGGCCAGCAATTTTTCTCCAGCCCAGTTTTTGTGAGACTGCTTGGCCCACCCACACATGGAATGTTGGTCAATAAGGCAGCAGCATAGTTGATTGGCATGGCTCGTGAATGTCATAACAACCAGCCGGTTGTTATAGAAAATATCTACCTGGTCAGTACACTGAGAGACATTCCTGACCAGTTATTATAAGGAATTAATAATGTAGTCAAGAGGACTAGGGTTTTGCAGGCTCTTCAGTGGGCCAAGTGTGATTTGGCCTGCCTGCAGGAAATGAAATTCACTGCAGCTGAACATTTAAAACTCGGGAGGATGTGGATGGGGAGTGTCTATGCGGACTCAAAATCAGACATCAAAATGGCAGGTGCGGTGATCTGGCTGTGCAGGGG
This sequence comes from Neoceratodus forsteri, assembly GCA_016271365.2. Lineage (NCBI taxonomy): Eukaryota > Metazoa > Chordata > Ceratodontiformes > Ceratodontidae > Neoceratodus > Neoceratodus forsteri. Next base: position 818,504,260 of record CM028129.1, read on the forward strand.
TTTGGCTACCTTTTCAGATCCTCCATGTACACTCTGCAAAGTCAGGTAGATTAGTTTTGGTGTCTGGGATCTTGAGGGGTAGCTCTATCTGTATCGTTTCTGTGTATGCACCCACCCCCCATTGGGGGAATTTTTTAGACAAGTGTTTCAGTTCTTGTCATCACTCCCTGAAAGACACATTCTGTTTAGGGAACTGGAACTGTGTGGAGGATGCAGTTCTAGATAGGAACCCAGTACAAGGCAAGGGCCATAGGGCCTGTTCAAAATTACTTAAAGCACTGCGGATGGGGGGTTGGTGAACCCATGGAGGCTCCAGAACCCTAAGGGAAAAGAATTTAACTTTTATTCCTCAGCTTTTAACTCCTATTCCTGTTTAGATAGAATATACACCCAAAAGAAATGGGCACATTCTGTACAGGACGTTAGTACTAGGCCCATCACTATATCAGACCATGCCTTGCTGACCTGTGAATTACAATGGGGTCCTGGGTACTCTAAGGGAGTGTGGAGGTTCAATGTAAGTCTACTACATGGCAAGAGTTTCATTACATCTACTAAGGAGGTTATTACAAATTACCTTACAGAAAATATAGAGAAAGACACCCCACTTAAGTATGTATGGGACTGCCTCAAGGCAGTGGTGCAGGGACACGCAATACCCTATGCCTCCCATAAGCAGAGGCAGCACCAGGTTTTGTTGACTAAGGCAGAAGACAATCTCTGACAGCTTGAATCAGATCATAAGAGAACCAGGGACCCAGCCCTACTGCTAAAGATCAAACAAGCTAGAGTCATTAAAATGGATGCTGTTATGGAAGACAGAAAATGCGCTTTGGTTCATGGGGCAGAAATATTATGAGTAGGGAGACAGAGCAGGGAGACTGCTGGCCCTACAATAAAAAAAAAAACAAGAGGCTGATAGGTATATTTCTAAATTAAAAGGTGAAGGATTCCGCAAAGGAGTTCACTACAGCTCCCTTAGATATCGCTAAGGAATTTCAAAGGTATTATTCCCATCTGTATAGCCAGGAGACAAAAGAAGAGTACTCAAAGAGAATCACAGAGGTTCTTTGATAAGGTGACTCTCCCAAAGCTCACTAAGAAGCAACAACAGACTCTAGACTCCCCATTTACAAACTCACAAATTATGGCTATGGTTAAGTTCTTTAGCAAGGGTATGGCCTGGGACCAGATGAGTTCCCTGTGGAGTTCTATCAGGCTTTCACAGGGGAACTCATCCCCCTTCTGACTAAGGTATGCAATGATACTCTTGAGGGAGAGCAGATGCCAGACTCTTGGAATAGGGCCCTGGTGTCTATGTTGCCCAAACCAGGCAAGGATTTGACTTCATGATGTGCGAGCTATAGGCCCATCTCATTGTTAAATCAAGACACAAAGATTTTTGCTAAGGCCATTGGGGTAAAGGTGCAGAGTGTATTCCAGGTCTGGTCCATACGAACCAGACCAGATTTATCTCCGGCAGGCACATTCAGGATAATATGCATCTCTTGATGAATGTGCTGGACTCTGCCAAATCATTTCCCTCTGAGATCCTCTATGCAATCATTTCGATCAATGCAGAGAAGGCTTTCAATCACCTTGACTGGCTCTTTTTGGATGTTACATTGAAGTGGTTTGGTTTCTGCTCTAAATTTCATTCGTAGATATTTAATCTTTATAAGTATTCCACTGCCCAGGTTAAGGTAAATAGAGTAACATCTGCACCCTTTGAAATAGGGAGGGGAATTTGACAGGGCTGCCCCTTATCCCCCCTTTTGTTTGCCCTAAGTATTGAGCCTTTAGTGGTGTTAATTCACCAGTCTCCAGTTTATAAGGGTATTAGGGTGGGGGGCGAGAAGTATGTATCTCACTCTATGTGGACGATACATTACTGTATAGTACTGATCCAGTCCAAAGTCTTGGACTTGTTAAAAGATTTTGGGTCTGTATTGAGTTTTAAAGACAATGAGATCAAGACAAAGCTGCTTCCGCTAGGTTCATACTCAGGCCCATTGCCATTGGATTTGGGCAGACTCTGGTGGGCAAATTCTTGGTTCAGATATCTGGGTATATGGATGCATAGGGATATCTCTAAATTTTATCAGGTGAACCACCTGAGATTATTGCTGGAAGTACAGGCAGAATGCAAAAGATGGAGAGAACATCCCTTATCAGCAAAATAGAAACATCTTGAATGAACTTACTCCCAAGAGTCTTGTTTATTTTCTTGGCAGTCCCTTTAATGCCACCTAATATGTTTTGGAAAACTCTTAGGTCCGTCCTTGCCAAATTTATATGGGGGGGGGCTCAGGGTTAATTGGTCTTTATTAATTGCTCCTAAGAAGGGGGGAGGGTTTGGCTCTCCCAGATTTTAAAGTATACTACTGGGCTGCACAATTACAATATTTTATTTCACATATCTGTGCAGAAGAGCCCCCACTATGGGTTCAATTGGAAAAATCATTGAAGGGATTGGCCAACATTGGAGATTTATTATTTATGGATGTAGCCAATATCAAATTATGGACCCAATGTATCAGATGGGTGGAGACCTTAAAAAAAAAACCTGGGTGAAGATGTGTAATAAATATAAACTTCCCATGAATCTAGCTAGAGACACCCCACTGCGGGCTTGTCTGGACTTCTTTCCATTTAAATTGAAGGGAGGATATCGGGCCTGGGAAAGGCAGGGACTTTTCACCATAGGACAATTTTTTAAGGGAGATGTAATTAAATCTTTTCAGCAACTCTGTCAAGAATTTCAATTACCCCTGAGGGACTTTTTTTGATTTCTACAATTTAGACATTACTTAGTAGATCAAATCCACAGACCACAACTTAACAAACCCTCCAGCCCTGTGAAACAACTTCTGGTTTCCTTGGCTGAGTCCTCCAGTGCCAAAGGCAGAGTCTCAAAGATTGTTAGCTTACTTATGAATATGAGGATGGACACAATTGAGCCAATACAGGCCAGGTGGTGCCAAGAAGCTCAAGTAGCACTTACTGAAGCTGATTGGGTAAGAGTGTGGCAAGGAGTATTCTACACCTCGGCCTCTCCATCTTGGAGGGATTTTAGATGGCGAGTGGTGGCACCATATTTTACAACCCCTGTGATTACAAAACATCATGGAGTCCACCCACAAGGAGAGTGTTGGAGAGGCTGTACAGGAGTGGGTAAACATGCCCACATCTTTTGGACATGTCCCTCTATACAATTATATTGGAATGAGGTAGGGCAGGTGGCGGGGAAGATATTTGGGGTAGAGGAACCCTTAGACTTTCAGACATGGGTTTTGGGGTTATTGCCAGGCACACTACATACATTTGTGTGGTGGCAGCTCTGAAGGCCATTACTCAAAGGTGGTTGACTCCAGCTGTGGCTACGTTGGCCTCATGGATGGATAATTGTTTACATTTGATGGAAATGGCATGTCTGACAGCCAAGGTACAGCTGTAGAAAGATAAATTAATTGTCTGTTGGCTTCCATTTTTCCACTTTTTGGTGGAACGACAGAACAGAACCATACTGGAGATATTAGCCAATCAGGACTAATGGGGAATAACCTCTAGGTATCATGTGTTTCCCCCATTTTCTCCCTCTATATCCTCTTCGGATTTGGTTTATTACTTTGTTTCTCTCAGAATGGGAACGAACTTACCTTGGTAATAATACTTCCTCTTCTTAATTTAAATGAAGATATGGTGAATTAATTGTTGGGGGAATGGGTGAGGATTAGGAATGCCTGTTTATTTATAGATGATATACTTGCTTGAATAATGGTTATATTGCCAGCATTGTTCTTTTTGTGTTTGTGTAAACAGTTGGAATAAGTAAATGTATTTTTGTGAACTGTTAAAAATGAAAATTTCAACAATTAAAAATAAAAATTCAAATTATTACATACAGTCACATCTAAAAGAACATCTAAAATAAAAATAAGAAAATAGAAATCATAATAACCTTACAGAATAAATAAAAAATGCTTTAGTACCATCAAATTACAGACCTCATTGGAGATCCAATTATACAGTAAATGAAAATAAAAGTGTTTAGAAAGCATAAGTAAGTTCTCATGCATTCCATACTTCATTATTTGATCATGTATTGAATATCACAATACGTCAGATAGTTATTCTTTTTTCAAGGGTACTAGGTCATAGTAAATGATAAGAGTAACTTAAAGGAACACATTCATGTGCAGTGGCAGACATAGTTTGAAAGCCCATGAAACGTTCTTTTAATTGAGATAACCTGTAGATGGAAGCAGTCCAGAGATACAGATGACTGAGTCTGTGCAATATAAATACTACAATAGAGTCATGCTTAGAACCTTGTGATGTCCATGACAATCAATCAGTGCTTAACTCAATGCAGTTAGGCACTGCTTGATCATCACTGACATCACAAGGTTCTAAGAATGGCTCTAATGCAGTATTTATATTGCACAGACTCAGTCATCTATATCTCTGGACTGTTTCCAGCTAGAGGTATGCCCAATACCTCAATTAAAAGAACTTTTCATGGGCTTTCAAACTATTTCTGCCACTGTATATGAATGTGTCCCTTTAAATAAGTCAGATGGATTACTAAAAAAATTATATACTGAACACGAGAAACTAATTCCATTTAGGTTTCAATGCAGCATTATTCAAGCATTATCACTGAGGTCTGAGTGTAGCTTCCATTATAGTCAAATGCAGTAAGTGGAAAAGAGTAGGTAAGAAATATAGAGAAGTCCACATAGTGTCCATAGGTATTTTAACAATTTCTAGCAGCAACTGCAACCTCAAGAATCTCCTGGTCTGAGCCTGTAACAATAGATTCAGCCCAATCCTCATTTCAACCAGTATTTTACTTTGAAGGAACTCTGACAGCAGGTAGGGAATGAAAAAAGACATATCTGTGTACAATGCAATATTTTAACATTAGCTGAGGCTGTAGAGAGAAAGTGACTCCAAGGTCTATATTGTTTGCCTATCATCAAGAGAAATCTTTCTCTCCTGTGGAGCTGCAATGGCAAAATCTGGATAGATGGAAACATTGTTGCCCTAATATAAGAACATTTTTCAAAGTTAAGCAAAGAGATATATTAAGGTTCTGTCAGTTTGGAAAGCAAAAGTTGCAATTATTGCAGTTTTTTGCAGAGCAGGGTTTTGTTTTACTTGCCTTAATCAGACAAGCTGTAATGAGCAGAGGAGGGCTGCTGTTTGGGAGCTCGAAAGTTTCAAGGACTATTTGCATGACAAACTCCATCATCAAGTGAAAATTGCCATCCATGTTTGAGGAAATCATGAAGTTCTAGTACTACTGCTGATTTTCAGTGGTCTCAGGCTTACAGCATACAGTAATAGAGTGCTGTCATAGTTTTGCAGAGGTAAGCGCTTGTAATGTTGCAATTCTATTTTCAATTTTTGTCAGTGTCTTTTTGAGATTGTCCACTACATTATTTTTAACTGCCAACATTTGCTCTGTAATCAGGGAGTGGGAGCACAGTTGCTCCATTCTTGAATCGAGCTTGGTCATCCAAGGAGTGACATTTTCAAGGACTTGAGGGAGCCAATCATAGATTTGCTTCTATTTAGTTTTCTCACCCATTTCTATTGCTGGCCATATTGCCAAGTCTTGAGGTGGTAAATCCAAAAGGAGAAAGGAAAAAAATAAAACCAAGATTCAATGCAGGATCCTGCATTGTGTGATGAGGCTCAGTATAAAGGTATAGGCCTTAAGGGGTAGAAATTGTCATTGGGTGGGTAGGGGGTTTCAGCAGACTTTTCCATAATGTCAGCCTGCTTCGCCTCTCTACCTTGGCTTGGTGTGCCTTATCTAAAAAACTATTCCAAAGGACCATATCACCCAAAAGAATTGCCACTAGGTGATGCACACTCCCTTTTTATTTGCTTCTTATCCTTTCAAGTTGGTTAGACATTTAGATTGCTTGAAAATGTAAACTTTAAGTTCTGTAAGGTCAGGAAGTCAAACCAAATATGACCTGCATCCATTTTGGATCTCCTAAAAGTCTTGTTTAGTAGTAACTAGAAAGACACAACATTAAGAATAAAACATGAATTGTCAATGAGCTACACTATAGCTCCTATGAAACAATGTGTTACTGACTATACATTTTCAACATCTGTAGATACAAAATTTTGACAAGTTGATTTTAACCAGTAATAGTTAAAAATATATATGTTTATCATAAATTGTATGAAAAGGAATAAAAGAAAATTAGGATACATGGTCTATCAAATGTTTTAATCAGATATTATACTACTATTGTTCAATTTTCTAAGTGTAGAACTCTGTCATCTGATTCTAGAATTCTTATTTATAGTTACCAGCAGTGTTTTATCAACCCTCACCTTAATTTCATGTATCCACTTAAAGAGCCCTGATGCCACAACCTTGAAAAAAAATAATTTATAGACTAAAATGTACTCTATGTATCTATATCTGTAGGTGTTTTCTGAATTACAAATAAATAAATATATGTGTATTCCAGATATTTGTATTTAGCTTCCCCTTTTCTTTAGAACTATGCAAATTAACATGAAAACATGATCATCATCCACTAGACTTCATCAGCTCTGGCTGCTTTTGTCTACATCTGACATCATAATCCTTTGACATCATAATTGTTTCCTTAACAACAGATTGTGGCATGAATAGCAAAGAATTATGAAGTCAGGTGTAAAAAAGCAGCCAGGGAAGATGTAGCCTAAGGGGCAATTGTCTTCTTGTCATGTTAATTTACAAATTCATTATGAAAAAATTATATGAACTACTAAGAACTATATACTAGAGATCTTGCCTGGCATTCCTTTAAGATCACTGGCTCCCCGGCTGCTTTGGCAAACTATTGTCAACTTTGTAATGCCTGTGCCAAAACTGTAAGACTTGCTAAACTGGAATATTTTACATACACACTTCAGAGCAATACTAATCAACCCTCTAAGTTTTGGAAGGTTATCCACTCTTTGTTCTCCCCTCTGAACCAGTCTTTCTCTCCTGTTCTCAGGATGGACAAGTTCCTCATCTCTGACCCTTCAATTGTTATCTCTACCTTTAACTCCCACTTTAGTACTTGTGCCTCTCTCTCTCTCATCACTTTGTATTCCTTTTCTCTTCCTTCTCTCCCTCTACCTTCTTTGACTGTTCATCTTTTTTCCTTCTCTCCTACCACTGTTATGCCCACAGTTAAGGCATTACTTGCTCTTAATCCTCACAAATGTGGTAGCCCTAATGGTTTTGATCCCAAGCTTCTACTTCTGTCTGCTCTTGCTATTGCCCTGCCAATTTCCCTACATTTCAACCTTTCTTTTTTCCTCAGCAACTATTCTTGATGCATGGAAGCATGCTACTGTCATTCATATTCCTAAAGGCAGTGATCCTTACTCTTTGGTAACTACTGGCCTATCTCTCTCCTTCCTACCCTAAGTTACAGGAAAACCTTGTACTTTTGCATCTATCTCTGTTCCATGACTCCTTCTTCACTCCTTTTAGTTTGGTTTCATAAAATCCCACTCCACCTCCCTCCTATGGCTCACTGATTTCATTCTTACTAGTATGGATCAGGGACTGATCATGTCTGCCATTTTTGTTGATCTTGCTAAAGCTTTTGACACAGTGTCATATCCCCTCCTTCTTGACAAATTAAAAGTGGCTTGTCTTTCTGACTCTGCAGTAAACTTGTTTAGCTCTTACCTGAGGGGTAGGACACAATCTGTCTGGATAGGCTGCTCCACCTCATCACCGCTCCCTATCTGTTCAGGTGACCATGAAGGGTTTGTCCTAGGTCCCATTCTTTTTTCTTGAATGACCTTTCCTCGGTCTGTTTTTATGCATCCATGCATATAGATTCATAGGTTGTTTACAAGTTTGAGAGCAAGCCCATATAGAACTTGCCACCATATGTCCTAATGGTGGTAAAAAAATGTCCTATCGCCCATTTGTTTGTCTAATCTATGTTTGAATTGTGTAATATTGTCACTTGAAACTACATGGTGTGGGAGGGAGTTCCATACAGGTGGCAGTCTCTGTGTAATATACTTATTAATTTTACAGTTTTTTTTTACAGTTAACAGCTAGTTTAAGTTTATGTGAACAGGTATTATTGACAGATTCTTATTTCACCAAGCAAATAGTTTCAAGCAAGATGGGGTCATGTATAGCTTTATAGACTAAACATAATTCTCCCCTGAAAGATCTATAGTCCAAGGACTATAAACCTAAGGATTTTAACCTATTAGTGTACTTTTAAGTTTGACAAGTGACTTATGTTCTTAGTAACTTTCCTTTGAACTTTTTCAACTAAGGTTTTGTCACCAATAGTTGTAAGGGAACAGAGGGGGGTACAGTATTCTATCTGGGATCTAATTAGGCTAGTATATAGTGGACCAATTACTTCTGATTTCCTACTCTTGATATGTTTAAGTATGCATGCAATTACACCATAACATTTTTTAACTGTAATATTAGTTTGGGTAGTAAACTTCAGGTCACTTGAAATAGTGACCCCTAAATCTCCTTCAGTTGTGATTGTTTGAAGCTGTGTACCATTTAGAGTATAGTAAGCTAAGCGATTATTTTTTCCCAGATGCATGACTTTGCATTTACTGACATTAAATGTCATTTTATATTCATCAGCCCATATTGCAAGATTGTTAAGATTACTCTATAATAGTTTAGCAGAGAAATCATTGTTTACAATACACCCCAGTTTGCTTTCATCAGCATATTTACTAATCCATATCCCCTTGGAGGTCTGCATAGTTGCAATAAAAATGTTAAATAATGTGGGACCCAAAACAGAGCCCTGTGGCACTGCACTGGTGATGGGAGATCATGCAGATTTCTGGCCTCTGATGACAACTTGCTGCTGTCTATTTTGTAGCCAGGATTCAATCCGTTTTATAATGTTACTATGTATTTTCATTTGTGCAAGTGAGTTAATTAGGATTTTGTGGGATACGGAATCAAAGACTTTGGCATATTCTAAGAATATGATATCTACAGGGAAGCCTAGATCCAGGGCATGGCTTACAGGTTTGAAGAAACTTATAAGGTTGCTCTGACAAGATCTTCCCTGTGTAAGTCCATGTTGTGTTATATCCTGCAAGTCCTCATCTTTTAAATGCATATTGATCCCACCGTGCCTGACCAGCGGACTGGCCACGCCTAATAGTCTGGCTTATATGCTACCCTGCACACTTATACCCTCTCTATTACCTACCCCTCACTCGCAATTTGCTCCCTTCCCCCCTTCACAATCAACCTAAGCTTCCCTTCCCCACTCCCTTCCCCCTCACCCTGTCTTCTCCCCTATACACCTATGTTTCTACACTCTCCAACTCCCACCCCCATCTCACACTCCAAATCCTTCCTTGCTACTTTATGCATCTCCCTGTAGCTCAACCTCCACTACTACATTCAAATTCTGGTACTACTACCCCTGTTCTGTAACTGGCACTTATTTATTTCATGTTTAGCCTCAATGTGTACCCTTGTATTGTATACCTTGCCTTAAGATCATGTTCTGTACTGTTTACCTCATTGTGTAACCACAATTTGTATAATCTGTACTTGCTGTGCCTGTGATGTGCTGAACTTCACCGCTTATGTAATAGTTCAAATGTAATCCCTTCCAACTATGTACATTTTCCATATTATGCTACTATAAGTTCGACTATTGTATGTATACCTGCCTCCTCTGTAACCCCCAGGTCGCACCATGAGACGAGCATCTTTTTGCTCAGTGTGCCTTTCCTGGTGAAACATTTTCAATAAATAAATAAATATTTTATGCTGGAGTAGTCTTTCCATTAACTTCCCAACACATGAGGTGAGACTTATCGATTGATAGTTAATAGTGTTTTGTTTGCTTCCACCTTTATGTATTGATATGGCTGTTGCAATTTTCCATTCTGGCATTGCCACACCCTTGGCATCTGAGGTATTAAATAATAAAGTAAGAATGCCTGACAATTCATCTGAAAGGTTTTTAATAAAACAAGGAGGTATGCTGTCAGGCCCAAGTGATGTATCTTAGTTTGTTCTTTTGATGGCATCCAAAATTTCTTTCTGAGTGAAGATTATAGGTGTATCAGATTTATAGCCTATAATCTCACTAGCATCTTCTTTTGGTTTGAAAACACTGGAAAAATAAGTGTTTAATACTTCAGCCATTTCATATTCGTCAGAGATTCGTTGGTGATCCTTCATTAGTAGGCCAACTCTCCCAGATGTTTCCTTAGTTGATCCAATGTAATTAAAAAAAAAAACTTTTATTTATCTTTGGTTGTAGTAGCCAAGTTAAGTTCAAGTTTTTGTTTAGCTATTCTTATTGATTTTCTTGTTTTATTTGTGTTTTCTTTAAATCTATTCCAATTGCTTTTGGCGGGATTTTTTTAATACTTGTTATATGCCCTTTTCTTTCTTTTAATTTGTTTTTTTTATATCATTATTCCACCATATTGGAACCCTTTGTTCATTATCATTATACTTTATACGTTCTGATACCCACATCCTGATGCACCATTCAATGTGTGCATGTATGGTTTGCCACATTTGAAATTGCATCTAAGTGCTTACGTTCATTTTGCTAATTTCAGTTTTTAAGGTACCTTTTAATTTCCTCCTAATTTGCTCTGCTGAAATTTCTAATTTTGGTAACACCAGATTGTTCAGATTTAAAGCATTTTGTAATCCATAGAATTTTATTATGGTCGTTGTCTCCTAAAGGATCCAATACTTTGGGGTGATTTCTAATATCTTTAATATTTGTAAAGATTAAGTCTAGTATGTTATTTTTCCTAGTTGGTGTCCTAACGAGTTGTTCTAAATCAAGTTGCAGAGTAATGTTAATGAATTTATTTCAAGGTTGCCATTACCTTTAAGAGTCGGCCTGTTAATATTTGGAAAATGAAAGTTTTCCATAAGAATGTAGTCATTAAGGACTTCCATATGCTCAACTGATGTCATAAAGTTATCATTACTTTCTGAATCAAGATTAGGAGAAGGATAGGCTAAGCCAATTGTTAATGGGCCATCTGCACATTTAATCTTTACCCAAATAAGTTCAGTATCAATAAAAGTGTCATTGTTTTTGATTATTTCATGGGATCCAATAGTATTGCGAATATAAAGAACGATACCCCTGCCCTTAGTGTGTGTTCTATTTTTCACATATTAAGTATACCCAGCTATATCTGTGCCCCAATTGGAGTCAGAGAACCAGGTTTCTGCTATTTTTAGTAGTAGTTACCTTGAAAGCCCTTGCGTATATGAAGATGTAGTCTCTGATTTATCAAGAACGTCTGGCAAATGAAGCCTAGTAGAGGACCCCTTCCCTTTTACAAGTTTACATTTTTTTCAATAAAAGAGTTAATATGCTGTACTAGTAATATTGAACCCCTTTTACTGGGGTGTAGGCCATCCCTGCATATTAACTCTCTTATCTACAAATTCTTCCCAATGGGTGATACACCCAAGTTACTGCTTATGGCATCATATTCTTAGCCAATTATTTACATTTCTTATTTTGTCGATTTGGAACTTAGAAGCTCTAGGAATAGGGAGTATTTCAGAAAATACCACTTGACTGTCTGGTTCTGCAAGTAAGTTAGTAGGACCAACAATTTCTTCTTTGATGGTTTGGATGTTTTGGCTCATGATGTTATTCACCCCTGCATATATTATAACCAGAGGGTTCTTATCACTGCCCTTTAAGATTGGCCTTACCATTTTGGTAATGTCAGAGACTTTAGCCCTTCTGAAGCTTGACAATGTTCTATTGGTTTTATCGGGGTTGCAAATTTCTCTGTCCAATTGTTTTACCATAGAATCCCCCGGAACATATATTTGTTTATGCTGCTCATTGGTGCTGATATCAAAGTCCATGAGCTGATCAGAAACATGCAAATGATCTATTGTAGTTGGATCTGCAGTTTCTACTGGGATTGTTGTATTAGTATCACCTGGGACCATAGGAGTAGTACAAGTCATATGGATGCTGATGATAGTTATTTTTGCATCTGGCTCCTCTTCTTAAGATCTTACTTCACAACTTCAGCTGGATTTTGACAATGTTCAGTGCTGGCTTAAGTCTAACCAGCTATCCTCAATGCCAAAAAAACTGTCTCCATAACTTTTATTACCCAGCAGAGGCTTTCTAGACATGCCACTCTCCCTTCTTTTCACATCCTTAATGGTGCTATTATTGAGGATGTTTCCTCTTTCAAGTACCTTGATGTCTGGCTTGACAGTCATCTTGATTTCTTGTTTCATATTGATCCCATTCACCAAAAGCTTCACCGTAAGATTTATGCACTTTACAAGACAAAATGAGTATCCTGCTTCCTATCCACTGGGAGATTGTGTTAAAGATGATACTTCCTGTTTTGATTATGGGAATTTAATCTACAGTGGAGCTCCCAAATCTACCCTTGCCAGTCTGGACACCCTTTTCAACTCTTTTTGTCATTTTGCTTTAGATTGTTCCCCACATAATCACCACTGCTCATTCTATTCTGCTCTTTTACTCCTCTCTCTTGATGCTAGGCACCATTCCCACTGTGCCTCCTTTACATCTAAATTCTAGTTTGGTTCCCTTCCTGCCTACCTTACTTCTTTCTTATCCTCTCCCACAGCTTCCTGCTATTCTTTTCGTAATATTGCTTCTCATTTCCATGCTATTCCTTCTAGGAAATCTACAGCTGGTCAATCTGCTTTCTCTTATTACGATCCTAAACTTTGTTCTTACCTTCCCTTGTCTATTCACTCTGCCTCTTTGGCTTTCTCCTTAAAGTCTCTTCTTCATGACCTATTTCCTCCTTTCTGCAACTGTCTTTAACCCTCTTCCTCTGCCCCTTTACTAGTTTTTGCCTTAAGAACTGTTTCCCCTTACCTTGCATATGTTACTCTGATTTGTATTTAATGCTTTATTAATATTTCATGTAATTAGTATTTTATTCTTTATAAATTTATTGTAAATGCTTTATATATGATGTTTCCTATCCCCTTCCCAAAGGATGCTTCTCAAAACGAGCTGTTACCAGCTCAGTGTGTATTTCCTGGTGAAACATTTTGAAATAAATAAGTAAATAGAAGAATATATGAAATATAAGCAGAACTGCATCTAAAATTATGCCTTCTCAAAGTTTCCCTTGTAATGTCAGCCTCTCTCTAAGTAGCTACTATCACTGCTGCATTGTCTACTGCTAGTTGAAATGGTACTTTCTGCTTCTTTACAGAATAATTCCCAACACATCACCTATGGCTCCAATAGCTAGAAGGTGAATTGCCTCCAACCAACCTGTCTTACTGAGAACTTGAAACTTGTTGGTAGCATCATCATTTTTTAGTTGTAGGTGATTGGATGTATATAAATTATGGACATATCTGCATTTTCTTTAGTCCCAGATAAAGAAGGGTTGCACATGGTCCCAAGTCCCAGACAGAAGTAGTGGAGGCTCAGTGGGAGAGGGAGGGGGGGCTAAGCAGAAAGAAGGAAGAAGTGATGTCACCAAAGGGGAAGGGGTGGGAGGGTCCTAGTGAGGTCACATGGGGAGGGAGAAGGAGAGAAAGAGTGGAAAGAGAGTGGGCAGGCTGGGATTGGTGGGGACCGGACAAGAGGCTAGGCCAGAAGGGGGCTTGATAAGGGGCTGCACAGGAGCAGGAGGGCACAATTTTGCTCCAAAAGGAATTTTCCTGGAAGCACATCAAGTTTGGCTAAAGTTTGAGCCTATGGGCTTTTGGTAGTTATAGGCATTTGGAGTTTGTTTTAAAAAAAAAAAGGAGAGAGAGAGAAGATATATTTATGATGCTAAAAATAACAGCACTGAGTAGAACCAAGGTACCATTAACAGTAAGTATACTGTTGGAGAGTTGATGGAGTTTGAGTGGAAGACCCTGTAAGTGAGTACAAAGGACCGCACAGAAGGTAAGGTATCGGAGTAATTAAAGGCTGAGATGTTATGCAATGGAGCAAGCAGCAAATACTGTGAGAATCAGGAATTGTTGTGCAGCATTTCTGCAGGTATTGGCTCAAGAGCAGGGAAACAGACATGATTTCAGCTGGGCAGCAGAGTAAAAGGACAGCAAGAGGCCTGGGAGCTAAGGTGCGCTTGGCGGGTCATATCCCTGGGCACACTTGCAGAGCACAGAATGGTTTGCCTGATGGAGGGGCTCCCAGCATTGGCAGTTTTTGGGTAGGAACGTTTCTGCTGGTTAGAGCAAAAGAAAAGGTTGGGGGATGCCTCAGTAGTATGTGGTTTAGCCTGGCTGCTGGGGGAAGTGCATTTCCGAGTCGTAATGCGAGCATAGCAAGCCTGGTTTGGTGGAGGCTACAATGCACTTGAGGGGGGGGGGTTGTTCATGGTAAGAAAACCAGCAGGGCCATGTGGTGGGGGGGCACTGAGTCAGCAGCAGGCCAGACTATGAGTGTGAGATGGAAGCACAAGACCGACTGGAGCTTTTGGGGGTTATGGGAAAGGAGTAAGACTGCATTGAGACAGCAAAAGATGCTGAAAAGAGGAACGAGTTGTGGCAAGGCCTAAGGTGGCCTGGAGAAGTGAGGGTGCACACTATGGAAGGTTTGTGGGGGGTGGAACAATTGAGAGTGCAAGGGAAGAGGCACCCAGTGAAGGCGTAAGGTGTGGAGAGTGAGCAGGAGGATCAGAAAAGCCTGGGCCTACCACGTGAGATGGCTTCTGATGCCATCACCACGCGGTAGAGGATCTAGGTGCTGTGAAATACAGGATGCTTGGGGTAGATGGGACAAAAGTTTGAAACAAAAGTCTAGGGGAAAGCAACGGGTTTAAATGGACAAGTTAGCACAAAGAAGAGGCAAATGAGGGGGACTAATATCCGGAGAGTGTGGAATTAAAAAAAAAAGTATGTGTATATATATATATATATATATATATATATATATATATATATATATATATAGGGTAACCTATGAGGAGCATGCAAGGTTACAGATACATGTGTGGTTTCCTGTCACTTGGGGGGCCCAAGGGGAGTACAGGCCAGGTGTATATAAAAGGAAGTTAAAGTCACCCACCAAGCGGGGGGGCTATGGCTCCAGCTTTATGGGGGTCCAGGAGACAAAGGGGGAGCATGGAAAATATAGAAGGTGCCAGGAATTAAAGCCAGGACAGGAAGGATTGGTGGGATTAACAGGATGGGGAGGTTTGAGACACGAGGCAGCAAGGGGGAGCAACAAAAAAAAGTGTGTTTTTATTATCATGTACTTTCTCTATTAGTAGATAACCTAGAAGATAGCACCAAAAAGGGGAAGCCTAACAAGGACATAGACTTTGACGGCAGATAAGGACTGCTAGGCCCATCTAGTCTGCCCATTTCCCTACCTACAGGATAGGCCGCAGATCCTAGTTAACCAACAGCCTATTTCTTCCTACCCCCCACAAGAATTGCCTTATGTCTGTCCCATGCATTCTTGAATTCTCCCACAGTTTTAGACCCCACAACCTCCTCAGGAAGGCTGTTCCATGTATCCACTACCCTCTCTGTGAAATAATACTTCCTCACATTGCCCCGAACCGCCCTCCTTCTATCTTTAAATTGTGTCCCTGTGTTCTTGCAAGTCTCTTTTTCTGAAAGATGCTACCCTCTTGGACTTTGTTGATTCCACTGAGGTACTTAAAAGTTTCTATCATGTCCCCCCTCTCCCTTCTTTCCTCAAGGGTATACATATTAAGCTCCTTTAGTCTCTCCTCATACGACTTCTCTTGCAGACCCTGCACCATTTTAGTTGCCCTCCTCTGGACTGCCTCTATCCTGTCTATGTCCTTGCGGAGATGGGGTCTCCAGAACTGGAAATAGTACTCCAGATGGGGTCTCACCAACTGTCTGTACAGAGGGATAACAACTTCCTGTTTTCTGCTGATGATGCCTCTCCCTATACATCCCAGTATACCCCCAGCCCTCCCTACTGCCTTCTCACATTGCTTGCTAACCTTATGGTCATCTGGTATGATTACCCCCAGGTCCCTTTCCTTTTTTGTTGTTGTTACTACCTCCCCACCCATTGTGTATTCTTCCCATGGGTTCTTGTTTCCCAGGTGCATTATTTTGCACTTCTTTGCATTGAATCTAGCTGCCATACTTCTGACCATTCCTCCAACCTTGCCAAGTCCCTTTTCATCCTTTCCACACCTCCTTGTGTATCAACCCTGTTGCAGATCTTTGTGTCATCTGCAAAAGGCATACTTTTCCTTCAGTCCTCTCCAATGTCACTGATGAAGACATTAAAAAGGACTGGACCCAATACTGAACCCTGCGGTACCCCACTAGTAACCCCTTTCTTCAGAGTGGACTCCATTTACAATTACCTTCTGTGTCCTGTTGTCCAGCCAATGTTTTACCCAGGCTATCACCCTGGGTCCCACTCCCAGGCTGGTTAATTAGACTATTAATCTTTTGTGTGGGACTGTGTCAAATGCCTTGCTAAAGTCTAGGTAGGCCATGTCCACAGCCCCTCCCTGGTCTACTACTTTGGTCACCCAGTCAAAGAAATCTATTAGATTCGTCTGACATGACCTTCCACTGTGAACCCATGCTGCCTTGGGTCCTGTGCTCCACTGGCCTCTAGGTACTCAACTATTCTTTCCTTCAGAAGTGACTCCATCACTTTCCCTACCACAGAGGTCAGACTGACAGGTCTGTAGTTTCCTGCCTCTGTCTTGGTCCCACTTTGTGAAGGGGAATCACATCCGCCTTCCTCCAGTCCTCGGGTACCACACCATCCTCCCATGATTTATTAAAAAGAGTAGCCAGTGGTTTCACTAGTTCCTCCCTTAATTCTTTTAGAATTCTGGGGTGAATTCCATCAGGACCCATTGCTTTGTCCACCTTCAGTTTTAGGAGTTCTTGCAGAACCCTTTCTTCTGTGAAAGGACTGGGATCGACCCCCCATCAAGAGTGCTTCTGTTAATTGGATTAGGCACTTCCCTCCTCTTTGTGAATACTGAGCAGAAATATTCGTTCAGTATTCCTGCTTTTCACTGTCCCCTCTGCCCACCCACCGTTCATTCTGTTCAGCCTCACTATCCCTCCTTTGTCTTTCAGCTCGCTGATGTACCTATAAAAGTTTATCCCCTTCTTAACTGAGTTGGCTATCTTTTCCTCAGTTTGGGCCTTTGCTATTCTGACTTCCTCCCTGCTTCCTTCTGCCTTAACTGGTACAGCTCTCTGTTCTGCTCCTTCTGTGTTTTCTTATACTTCCGGAATGCTATCTTTTCTTCCTGACTTTCAGCTACCTCTTTGAGAACCATAGTGGCTTTTCTTTCATTTTGATTTGTTTATTTGCTTCACACAAAGGCTTGTTGCCTCTGTGATGGCAGTTTTGATCATTCCCCATTGTTGCTCCACACCTCCTTCTAGCCTGTTTTTGCTAGTGCTTTTCTGAGGCACTCTCCCATCTTGCCAAAGTCAGACCTCCTAAAGTCCAGTACCCTCACTTTTGTATGGCTTGAGTCTGTAGTTGAGTTTAACGTGAACCACACTGTTTGATGGTCACTTGTCCCCAGATGGCAACCCACTTCTAGATCTGAGATCCTCTCACTGCCCCGCTTTGAGAGTACGAGGTCTAAGATTGCTCCCTCACGAGTGGGTTCCAAAACTAGCTGTCTAATGCCTGCCACCTGTAGGGCATCAAGAACGGCCCTGCTCTTGGATGTGCTGCAGCAAATGTGCTCCAGTTAACATCTGGCATATTCAGGTCTCCCATCAACAGTATGTCCCCTTTCTCTGCCATTCTAAGAATGCCTTCTATCATATCCTTGTCCATTCCTTCCCCTGACATGGGGGTCTGTACACAACCCCTGTGCAGATTGTGGTGCCCTTTCCAGTCTCCAAGGTGACCCACAGTGCCTCCTCTCCTCCCTGTTTACTCTTTTGTTCAGATGCTTTTATCCCTTCCTTTACATAGAGAGCTACTCCTCCCCCTCTTCTCCCCTGCCTTTCTCTCCTGTAGGTTATGTACCCTGGTATGTTAACATCCCAGTCATGGTTCTCTGTGTACCATGTTTCTGTGACTGCTATGATATCCAGGCATCCCTCTTCCATTAAGGCCATCAGCTCAGGGAGCTTGTTGCCCAGACTACGTGCATTGGTGCTCATTACCCTCCATTTCCTGATGGCCTTACTCCTTTTTGCCCCATCCCTGTCCTTCTTGCCTCTGTCACTTTCTCCATTTACCCCTGCCCTTCTCCCTATTGACACCTCTATGTTGGTGTTTGCCGCACTTACTACCGTGATTATTTGGGGGGGCTAGGATTTTCCTGCTCCTTTCCAGTGCCTCCCCCCTTGGCTAGTTTAAAAGCTTGCCAATGAAGCATTTAAACCTATCACCTAGGATCCTGGTTCCCCTCCTGGACAGATGCAGCCCATCATGCCAGGACGATTGCTATTGAGCAGTCATGGATCTAGTGGAGAAGGCCAACCGATTATTAGAGATGGCAGAGATGGATGAGACTGACCAAGGCACAAAGAGGAAGGGTAGGCAAGGGAAAGGACAGGGGAAGGAGAAGAGGGCACCTAAGCGACCACGTGGGCAGGAGTCTGGACCCGTGGAGCCCGTACCAGCACCAGTGACTCCTTGAGCTCCACCTCCTATTAACCCAATACTAGAACCACCTCCTGCCCCCTGCCCAGCACCGGAGCCAGAGCCCCTTGTCCTGCTGGCCCTGCCTCTAGTGCCCGCACCAATGCTGCCGCCGGTGAGGCCTGTGCTGGCATCTCGAGACCCCCACACCGGGGCCCAGTGACCCACAACCAACCCAAATGTGACCCTAGAAAGCAGTGTAAAAGAATATGTGGAACAAATGTTAAAATGCATGGGTGAAAATGGGATGGGCCAATTAGAAAAAGCCTTAGGAGAGATAAAAGGGACAGGGACAGGGACACATGGAGGGAGCAGGGTGGCAGGGGTGGGAACCATGGTGGGAAGGCAAGTTGGAGCACCAGGGGTCAGATTAGTGGATCATGTACCGCTGGCAATAAAGGAAAAAAATATGGAAGGGGGAATATGTTGACGTTTTCGCATTAGCGAATGTGGACAACATGGACAAGTTTGAAGAAAAATATAGTTTCAAGAAGATGGATATAGTGGTAGCAGTGATGTTATTAGGCAAAGGAGATGAGGAAAAGGCAGGCAAAGGTAAGACTTGGGACAATTGGTCCACAGGTTTCACGTATTTCATGGCCATTGCCATTGAGAAGAAGCCAAATTTGGCAACCCCGCTTCTGACCTATTCCCTGATCATCAAGAATGCGTATAAAAAAGGGGGGCATGGTTGGCTAAAATACGATGAGAAATTTAGAAAGAGAATGGCACACTTTGGAGATGTAAAATGGGATGCGCAGCAGATAGATCTTTGGTTAGAAATCTACATGGGCCCAACAGACAAGGAGTCAGAAGGGGATAGGAGAGGAGGAGCAGTGCTGAAGGCATGTTGGGGGTACAATTGGGCTTTCTGCTCATGGCCAAATTGTTGATTCTGACATGTCTGCTCAAAATGTGGGTGACACCATCCAGCGGCCAGGTGCAGATACAACTGGGAAAACAGCGCTGGTGGTCAGGAACAGGTGCATCAACAGCCCTTTCAGCCCAACCAGGGTGCATTTCGAGGCCATCAATGGGGGAAGGGAAACAGAGGGCAGGTAAGTGGGGGAGGGAGGGGACACTCCTACCAGACCTGGTATCAGGACAACTGAGATTTCATGGAACAGGTTCAGGATGGCATGGACACCAAAGGGGCAGCAGTTCAGGAGGGTTTGGTGGGCTACCCCGACTTGGTGGCAGCCAAAGAGCTAGTAGCGGGTTTTCAGTCAGGATTTAATTTAACATTTCGGGGGATCAAGAAGGGAACAAGGGCAAAGAACCTTAAGTCTATGCAAAGAAAAAGTGCAGTGCTGGCAAGTCTGATCTGAAAGGAGGTAACAGCGGGGCGGGTGGAAGGCCCATTTGAATCGCCTCCTCTGCCAAACCTGTGGGTATCACCATTGGGTTTGGTTCCCAAAAAACAGCCAGGTGAGTATAGGGTGATACATCACCTCTCATACCTGGAAGGGGACTCTGTCAATGATGCCAAATGGGAAGAAGACAGCAGTGTTACCTATGCCATGTTGGAGGAAGCAGTTCAACTCATTAGGACAAAGCAGGAAGTGTGGCTGGCCAAGACAGATATAGAATCTGCATTCAGGCTACTACCAGTATGGCCAGAGGATTGGGATCTTTTAGGTTTCCAGGTAGACGGGGGGGGTTATTACTTCCACAAGGTCATGCCTATGGGGTGCTCGGTACCATGTGTTACATTTGAGAGGTTTAGTACATGGTTCCAGATGAGGTTCAGACACCGGACAGTGGTGCATTACCTTGATGATTTCTTGTTCATAGGGGAAGGCAAAAATGAGATGTGTGTGATGCTGGGGGACTTCAATGCGTTATGTCAGGAACTGGGGGTACCAGGGGTACTAGCAGAAGACAAAATAGAGGCCCCCTTGCAGAAGATGGAGTTTTTGGGTTTAGAGTTAGACACAGTACAAGAGCTTTACCGGTTACCAGAACAGAAGGTCAGGAAACTGCAGGTGTTGTTGAGTCAGGTCGGTGGGAGCAGGAGGGTGCAGCTCCAGCAAACACAGCGGCTAATGGGGCATCTGAACTTTGCATGTCGGGCTACTGTGCTGGGTCGCACATTTACATGGCATCTCACATGGGCAATGGGGGGGCAAAGCAGCCTCACCACTGGATAGACATAAATAAAGGTACATGGCAGTATGGGAACACTTCCTGCAGGTGTATAACGGGCAGACATTCTGGCAGGATGACTGGCTGTATAACACGGACCTGCAGCTGTATACAGACACAGCAGGGGTGGTAGGAATAGGAGGTAATTTCCAAGGAAAGTGGTTAGCAGAACCATGGCCTGAGGCATGGGTGACAGGGAAGGTGATGAAGGACATCACGTTTCTAGAAATATTTCCCATATGGTTAGCAATGGTAGTCTGGGGGAGAGAGCTTAGGAGCATGCAGGTCACATTCTGGAGTGATAATCAAGCTGTGGTCGAGGTTTGAACAAAAAAATGGACCAGGTCAGAAAGGGTGACTAGGGTCTTCAGGGGGATGGCGTGTTTAGGTTTAACTCTGAATATGTCATTCAGGGCCAGGCACATCGATGGAGTAGAAAACGTCATAGCTGACTGCATCTCCTGTTTGCAGATGGACAAATTCTGGACCATTGCACCCAGAGCAGAGGCCGAGGGGACTTCCATTCTGACATGTGTATGGACAATTGGATTGGGGGAGCCAAAATATTGTTCTGGAACTCCTGGGCCCCTAGGACCCTTACAGCTTATGAGAACTCTTGGAGAGCATTCCAAAATTTTCGCGAGCAAGTCATCGGACAGGTAAGTGGTGCAGTAACACAGGAGCAGGTGGCCAGGTTCGTAGTGGGGGGATGACAACAGGGGTAGGTACACGCCACCATGGGGATTCACTTAGCAGCCATACAACAAGCATGTAGCTTAAAAGGGTGGGATGACCCCACAAAGAGTAACCTGACTCGCAGAATGATGCAGAGCTGGGCCCGGGGGGTGGACAAGAAGCAAGATAGCAGAAAACCAATAGGCAAAGGTTTACTGGCCAGGCTGGTTGGGATACTGCACCACATAACTAGCTCAAGTAGGGAGGCGCTGTTGTTCCAGGCCATGTACTTGACTATGTATGGAGGGGCCTTCAGGTTAAGTGAGGTAGTGGACCAAGGTGGAAGGACTAAGGGTTGTGGTCTTCAGTGGGAAGATATAGAGTGGTACACAGAGACAATGGTAGTAAAGTTAAGAAAGTCAAAGATGGACCAACAAGGGCAGGGCAACCGAGTATGGTTGAGGACGCATACCAATGCAGCCATCTGCCTGGTGGCGGCACTGCACATGTACGTGGCAGGGTGGCCCACTGGGGGAGGTTCCACCCTATTCATACACAGTAATGGGAAACCAGTTATAGGGCACCAAGTGATGGCGGTGCTGCACAAGGGACTCAGATTCTTGGGTGAACCGGTAGAAGGTTACTCCTCACACTCATTCAGGATTGGGGCAGCCTCAGTGTTGGCTGCGCAGGGGGGCATAGCGGGGGCAATCATGGAAAAAGGAAGATGGAAGTCTGAATGTTACAGAAAATACATACGCAAAGTGCCACACTAATAGTTCTCTTTTGTTTCCCATAGCAGGTACGCCGGTAAAGGTGGGGGGGAGATTAGAGTTGCATAATAAATAATGCAGATTTTTGTTCTTCTGTATACAGGCAGAACCAAGAGACTAGACACATGGATTTGTGGACATTCATTTATCCATTGGGCAGAGAAGTGGGCAGCCAGGAGACAAGGGGGCAAGCTGCTTTATTTGAATAGTGATGTCATCCGTGTAAGGTGGAAAAGTCAAAGGGGGATGAAGTGGGCACAATTATTGCCAGAGCTGAGGGAAATCAGGAAGGTCCATGGGAGACCAGACCTCATCATCATACACCTGGGTGGCAATGACTTGGGGACACGGCCTTGGCTGGACATATTTTACCACATAAAGCAGGATATAGAGACAATTAAACAATGGTGGCCGGAGGTGACATTGTCGTGGTCAGACATAACCCCTCAGAGGGTGTGGCGCAAGGAGAAGAGCCACAAGAG
The DNA here is from genome assembly GCA_016271365.2 of Neoceratodus forsteri. Taxonomy (NCBI): domain Eukaryota; kingdom Metazoa; phylum Chordata; order Ceratodontiformes; family Ceratodontidae; genus Neoceratodus; species Neoceratodus forsteri. The sequence goes on from CM028129.1 coordinate 818,526,961, forward strand.
TATGGACAGAGCTAGGAAGCAGATGAATGCACGGGTGGGCAGGTTATTCGAGGCTCTGGGAGGAGCAGTAATTCATCACGCAGTTCGAGAACAGGTAGATGAATATTTTCGGGGTGATGGGGTACACCTCTCGAACCTGGGGCTGGCATTGTTTAATCAAGAACTGTCTAATGCCATTGAACTGTGGATGAGGCAAAGGGTATGTCTAAGGCAGTGAGAAGACAAAGAAAGCTGAAAAAGGGGAGCGAAAAAAGGGGGGGAAGCCAACCGTCCATCGCAAGCTGGAGGCTGGCTAGTGGAAAGGAAGAGTAGGACAGGGAGGAGTTTTAAAAAAGGAAAACATGACTAAGGGGCACTGAGTGATAGGATAGATACAAGGGCATGGTGTGTACACTCGTACTCTTGACAACAAAGAGAAAGCAACAGGACCCACCCTCGTGATGTACGTTCAGGGGCAGAAGGACAGAAGAAAGAATGGGAAGGAGGAATAGAACAAGAAGGACTCATACGATATAATTGTTACAATGTACAGTATATACAGTATGTACAAAATTATGAACATGGTTGAACTGTGTGTATAGGACAATGAGAGTGATCATATATTGTAATTATGGAAATTGGAGTATTAGTAAACTAATTGCCGAACTAAGCAACCACAAACATGCTTGTCATCGTCTTTTTTGGAGGGGATCTGGGGACAATGACCAATTCTATGCTGTTCATTTATTTATTTTTTTCAGTTGTATGCGTAGCAAATTGTGGTTGTATGCAACTTTTTTCCTCTTTTCCAGGAATTCTGACCTGGATGAGGTGGTAATTGCTTAGAGCTGGGGTGAAATGAGGAACTAAATGGTGATGTTGGAACTTAAAAGATATGAGAAGGCCAGCACACTCAATGTGCTAAAACTGTGCGCTCCACTGAGCGTGAAGTACAACTGATTGATAAACCTTCCCTGCCTGCAATAAAGTAAGCCACTTTAATTGCCTTCTTGCAAGGTTTCATTTTTCAGATATGTGTAAATGTAGTTTCAGATGTATGCACACATATTGCTTTCCCCAACAGTGTGGATACAAGAAACTGACTGTATCTAAATTTCTTTGTTTTCATCAGTATTTTTTTCCATTCTCATTTTTATATTACTTTCAGGGAAAATACAGTAGCACTAAAGGACACATATTTAGTCTAATATATGGTATACATGAAAATCTTCCAGCATGCTCTGTGGATAATGACATTGCTCCACATGCATTTAGACTAGAGGATTGTATATGAATGCCTATGACCAGCAGGGTGGTTATTTATTGCATTAGGTGAAGCTGGAGCAGAAATTTCACAGAGTGACTTACAACCTGAGCTACATGAGATGAAACTACCACATACTTGTGTACAGGTACCCATTTTACAAGTTATATTGTATGCTTGGGTATTAAAACACTTGGGAGTACCAAGTGCATGTGTGAGATATTGTGATTCAGAGTTAACACTGTTATTCGCAGGTCACACTATTATTTAAGGTGATAGGGATGTTACACTTGTGAATAACAGAGTGTGACCTCTGAATGACATTTCTCACTTTGTTGAACTTAGAGGGTAATAATTGGGGGGATAACCATGTCATATAAAAGATTTCTCAACAAATATTGTATTGTGATCATCTGAATTACTGTTATTTGAATGCAGCCAGTATCAGAATTCTAAGTCCCTGCTTTTGAGCACTGTATTCCTGAAAACTATTACTTCTGACTGTCTTTTTTTGTGCTGTACATACTCTACTGACAAGGTGGGTGAATTTTGAAGACTTTAACCCTTCAATTTTAGGTAATGAAGATGGCAGCTATTCTTCTGTAGCTACGATATAAGGATATAAGCACCCTGAATGGCATTTACTTTGAGGCATACATTTCAAAAACATTTCCACAGGATAACAACAAAATGCAGTTTCTAATGTGTACCATATATAGAAAATCCCTTCATTCTGCTTTTTCCCCACAAATCAACAGTGGATTAAATATATTCATGCTGTGAGAAAATACCATTTTTGTTATGAAGGATTCAGTTAATTCTCACTGTTCCATGTAACGCTAAGCATGTGTTAACATCAAAGTAAAATGTTAATTATATTTGCATACAAAACATTGTATGCACACACATAAAAACACACACACACACACACTCACTAAAGACTAGACAATCAAGACAAAAGTTTCAATTATTAATGTTATCTATAATAAATGATCTTATATCAATAACTGTGTTTGAAAATAATATTATTCAAAGAACAATGTTTCAGTGAACAGGTATGTATTTAAATCATCATCCAACGTGATTTTTGTAAACAAATTACTATTATCAGACTTTATTAAAACTATTTCCTGATGCAAAAAATTGTGTTTCTACAACCATATAATGGTCATTAACTTTTACGGAGGATAATTCTGATTAATATTATAACACTTACTGTTTATATCCATGCGAAAAACTAGGTTCCATCATAAATCATAATACTTTATAAAATGGGTCTAAACTTTCCTGTAACGTGATTGGCTGAAACAGTTTTCCAGCCATGTCCTTATCAGGACATAACTTTACAACCAGCACTATTTGTGCCAACCTGAGCCCCACAACAGAGAAGTATCACTCTGCCACCCTCAGGAAAAATTCATTCGTGCTGACTGCGATCAGCTAATGAAGCCGAAAGTCAGTCACTTAGCCCACCCAACTGCCCATTCACCAGCAAGAGCAACCCCAGTGCCATGCTGCAGAGTTTGGAAATTAAAATCTGACCTTTGTTTTGTTTTGAAAGCAGTTCATTGTGTGTCACTCATCCATGGCTCTCTGGGTCATCCATGTCCCTGCAGCTCCATGACATGCCCACTCCCCACTGCAGTGCTGCCCATTACATCACTGTGGAGTCTCTGGTCAAAGCTCTGTTCCTCCTCATCCCCTTCCCCTGGCACTGCCCCAGTATTCCAAAACCTCTGAGTATAACCAGAGTCACTCTCCTCAGTAGTCGCTTCCCATAACATGTGCTGTAACTTTCTCTTTTAAAAGACGCAGTCACTGTCAGAGATTAGGTGAAACAGAAAGCTGCTCTGACACACGATGGTTGCAAAGAGACATGCTTGTAAACAACCTCAGTCCCTGTAACACCATGACAGACTCAGGAAAATGAAAAAAAAATTAACAGTAAAATTTAAATACTGTATGCCTCTCTGGGGGAAGGAAGCTAACCTGACCCGTATGTGTTTTTTTTGGGGGGGGGCTGTATTGATCAGCTAGCCAATCTGAAATACATGTTGGTACAGTAATAAGGGAACTATTTCCCTATTACCAGTATTAAAAAGGTCCTGTAAAAAAAATGTTGGCCATTTTATTTAAAAAATTTTTTTTTTTAATGTTTACTTGGGGGACCCATTTTATAAGTGCAATAAGAGACTTCAAGGTTTGGGTTATGGCCTGATAAGAGCACTTCCCAGGTGCTAAAGGCACTCAGCACAAGTGGCTCATGCCTCATAATACACCTGCGGTGTGCTCTTTTCAGCCCATGATCCACACCTCATCATATCTTATTGCTTGCATATTCCATACTACCTGCACTATGTCAGCACCTATGAATGCAGCTGGTAACTATGAGAAATATGAAAAAAAATCATTCAACAGTTGGATAACATAACCTTTGCCATGCTTTTGAGTATAGACTTGGGGTTGGATTTTCAGCCCATCAGGGACTAAGTCCCAACCCGCAGCTACTGCTTTCTGGCCAAAATCTCTGCACTTGCAGAGATTCATATTTTCAACCAGTGCAGCTGTCAGGGAGGTTATGCTTGATCCCACTGGACATATAATTTTCCCACAGCTGCCCTGAAAAATGGTCACAAGCTGCCATAAATCATGCAGCTGGTCAGAAACTGGCTTCACTTTTGAAAATACCGTAGCTACGGTAAAAACTGTGCCTCCGCAAGTGGAGGTCCACTTGTGCCAGTTCTTATTTTCCCTGCAGGTGCGGGAGTTACGGGAAGTGGGGGGGGGGGGCTCTGAAAATCTGGCCCCTGATTTTTAAGTGCACAATTGTCAAAATAAAAATGTTCATACATAGCTGATTTTAAGGGACTGGTGCAGAATAATTAAAGGAGAAATTAACAGTACAATTTTGTACTTGTATTAACTGATATAATATTGGAATCCTTGCTAGTGCGTGATGACTTTAAAGAATCTAGAGCAAGAATAGGACTGATCAGCATGCACAAACTGGTAGAGGCAGGGATTGATCCATTATGAAAATTTCAGTATAAACAATGCCCAACTCAAACCCTGGTCATGTTAGCAAAGCAGTGCTCAGTGACGATGTGATGCTAAGAATGAGCAAGCTGACTGCCATCCTGATTTGATAAGGACAGTATTCATATTGTGACAACTCATTACAGGGAGTATTTTCATACTATATTATTTATGATAGGCTATGCTACAGCTTGCTGTTTGTGGACAAAGAAAATGTTTAGTATGAAAAATTATTTTCACTGGAACACGTCTGCACTCTTGTGTTCTGTGGCTATATACAGTAATAGGGTATTCTGTGGAAATATTCTGAATTGCCAGTCCTTAAGAATGGTACACACAATTATAAAAATTAGAGTGATGTTTGTATATAGCCTTTGTCTAATGTTAAAAACAGTACCGAGTCTGAGATGCTGTACATTTTTATTAGTCACTATGCTCTGAGAATGGATTCTGTTTGGAGCCGGGTCACATATTGTACCTCAGTTTCATGTGCTGTATTTTAGTGGGTTTGTGTGTATTTTTTAAAATATATTCATTTAAAGTATCTTTAATCATATAAACATAGACTTTGACAGCAGATAAGGACCGCTTGGTCAACCTAGTCTGCCCATTTCCCTACCTAGAGGATAAGCTGCAGATCCTATTTAACCAACAACCTATTTCTTCCTACGCCCCCACAAAAATTATGTCTGTCCCATGCGTTCTTGAATTCTCCCACAGTTTTAGACCCCACAACCTCCTCAGGAAGGCTGTTCTATGCATCCACCACCCTCTCTGTGAAAAAATACTTCCTCACATTGCCACTGAGCCATCCCCCTCTTTCTTCAAATTGTGTCCCCTTGTTTTTGCACATCTCTTTTTCTGAAAGATGCTACCCTCTTGGACTTTGTTGATTCCACTGAGGTACTTAAACATTTCTATCATGCCCCCCCTCTCCCTCCTTTCCTCAAGGGTATACATATTAAGCTCCTTTAGCCTCTCCTCGTATGGCTTCTCCTGCAGACCCTGCACCATTTTAGTTGCCCTCCACAGAACTGTCTCCATCCTATCTATGTCCCTGTGGAGATGGAGTCTCCAGAACAGGACGCAGTACTCCAGATGGGGTCTCACTAACTGTCTGTACAGGGGGATAACAACTTCCTGTTTTCTGCTGGTGATGCCTCTCCCTATACATCCCAGTATCCCCCAGCCCTCCCTACTGCCTTCTCACATTGCTTGCCAACCTTAAGGTCATCTGATATGATTACTCCCAGGTCCCTTTCCATTTTTGTAGTTGTTAGTACCTCCCCAATTGTGTAATCTTCCCTGGGTTTTGTTTCCCAGGTGCATTACTTGCACTTCTTTGCATTGAATCCAAGCTGCCATACTTGACCATTCCTCCAACCTTGCCAGTCCCTTCTCATCCTTTCCATGCCTCCTTGTGTAGCAACCCTGTTGCAGATCTTTGTGTCATCTGCAAAGAGGCATACTTTTCCTTCCAGTCCCTCTGCAATGTCACTTATAAAGACATTGAAAAGGACTGGACCCAGTACTGAACCCTGTGGTACCCCACTAGTAACCTTTCTTTCTTCAGAGTGGACTCCATTTATAATTACCTTCTGTGTCCTGTTGTTCAGCCAATGTTTTACCCAGGCTACCACCCTGGGACCCACCTCCATGGCTGGTTAATTTGATTACTAATCTTTTGTGTGGGACTGTGTCAAATGCTTTGCTAAAGTCTAGGTAGGCCATGTTCACAACCCCTCCGTGGTCTACTACTTTGGTCACCCAGTCAAAGAAATCAATTAGATTCATCTGATATGACCTTCCTGCTGTGAACCCATGCTGCTTTGGGTCCTGTGCCCCACTGACCTCTGGGTACTCAACAATTCTTTCCTTCAGAAGTGATTCCATCTCTTTCCCTACCACAGAGGTCAAACTGACAGGTCTGTAGTTTCCTGCCTGTCTTGCTTCCACTTTTGTGAAGGGGAATCACATCAGCCTTCTTCCAGTCCTCCATGATTTGTCATAAAGGGTAGTCAGTGGTGTCACTAGTTCTCTGTTTAATTCTTTTAGAATTCTGGGGTGAATTCCATCTGGCCCCATTGATTTGTCCACCTTCAGTTTTAGGAGTTCTTTCAGAACCCTTTCTTCTGTGAAAGGACTGGGATCGACCCCCCTCTCCAGAGTGCTTCTGTTAATTGGATTAGGCATCTCCCCCACTTCCGCTTTTGTGAATACTGAACAGAAGTATTCATTCAGTATCCCGGCTTTTCACTGTCACTTTCTGCCCACCCACCATCCATTGTATTCAGCCTCACTATCCCTCCCTTTGTCTTTCTACGCTCCCTGATAAACCTATAAAAAGGTTTTATCCCCCTTCTTAACTGAGTTGGCTATCTTTTGCTCAGTTTGTACCTTTGCTATTCTGACTACCCTCCCTGCTTCCTTCTGCCTTAACTGGTACAGTTCTCTGTCCTGCTCCTTCTGTGTTTCCTTATACTTCCTAAATGCTATCTTTTTCTCCCTAACCTTCACCACCACTTCTTTTGAGAACCATAGTGGCTTTTTCTTTCATTTTGATTTGTTTATTTGCTTCACACAAAGGCTTGTTGCCTCTGTGATGGCAGTTTTGATATTCCTCCATTGTTGCTCCACCCCTCCTTCTAACCTGTTTGCTAGTGCTTTTCTAAGGCACTCTCCCATCTTGCAAAAGTCAGCCCTCCTGAAGTCCAGAACCCTCACTTTTTATGGCTGGACTCTGTAGCTAAGTTTATCGTCAACCACACTGTTTGGTGGTCACTTGTTCCCAAATGGCTACCCACTTCTAGATCTGAGATCCTCTCACTGTCCCCATTTGAGAGTATGAGGTGTAAGATTGCTCCCTCATGAGTAGGTTCCGAAACTAGCTGTCTGAGGCATGCCACCTGAAAGGCATCAAGAATGGTCCTGCTTTTGGATGTGGCTGCAGCAAAGGTGCTCCAGTTAACATCTGGCATATTAAGGTCCCCCATCAACACTATCTCCCCTTTCTCTGCCATCCTAAGTATGCCTTCTATCATATCCTTGTCCATTCCCTCCCCCTGACATGGGGGTCTGTATACAATCCCTGTACGGATTGTGGTGCCATTTCCAGTGTCTAAGGTGACCCACAGTGCCTCCTCTCCTTCCTGTTTACTTTTTTGTTCAGTTGCTTTTATCCTTTCCCTTACATAGAGAGCTACTCCCCCCCTCATCTGCCCTCCCTGTCTCTCCTGTAGGTTGTGTACCCTGGTATGTTAACATCCCAGTCATGGTTCTCTATGTACCATGTTTCTGTGACTGCTACGATATCCAGGCATCCCTCGTCCATCAAGGCCACCAGTTCAGGGAGCTTGTTGCTCAGACTACGGGTATTGGTACTCATTACCCTCCATTTCTTGATGACCTTACCCCTTTTTGCCCCAACCCTGTCTTTACTGCATTTGTCACTTTCTCCATTTACCCCTGTGCTTCTCCTTATTGATATCTCTATGTTGGTGTCTACCGCACTTAGTACCCTGATTTTTTTGAGGGGGGCTAGGATTTCCCTGCTCCTTTCCAGTGCCTCCCCCAGGCTAGTTTAAATGCTTGCCAATGAAGTATTTAAACCCATCACCCAGGATCTTGGTTCTCCTCCGGGACAGAGGCAGACCATCACACCAGTATAGGCCTGCATCCGTCCAGGTGGACCCCCAGTCCCCAATGAAGCCAAATCCCTGAGCTCTGCACTAGTTTTTCAACCACTGATTGAATCCCATGGTGTGGAGCACCCTAGCCTCTCCTACGCCATAGACAGGCAGCACCTCTGAGAAGGTTACCGTGTGTGCTATTTGTCTAAGGCCCCTCCCCATCTCCACAAATGCTTCTTGCACTGCTCTGATCCCTTTCTTAGCCAGGTCATTTGTCCCTAGGTGGACAATGACATCCAGCTTCTTCCACTGTGCAGCTCCTCCTGTGATCCTGAGGATTCGCTCCCTGTCCCTCAAAGCCATGGCGCCAGGCAGGCACCTTACCTCCCTCTCCCCTTCCTCCCCCAGTTCTACCTTCCCAACCATGGAGTCCCCCACCAGGAGTTGTTTCCTTCCCCTGTGGGGTCCCATGCCACCCACCTGTGGGTCTCCTTGTGGAGGTTCCCAGCATCCTCCTTGGGCTCCACTGTGGGTTCCTCCATAGAGGAACCACACTTTTCCAGAACAGCATAGAAACTGTGAAGAGGTACAACTGGAGAGATGCGCCTCTGTTCCACCACCATCACCCTCCCTAAGCCCACTGTGGTCCAACCGCTCCTCTTTCTTGGCCACCTCTGAGGCAACGGCAGTGACTCTGGTGGTCCCTGGGTGGGAGAGGAGGTCCCACAAATCCTGGCCAACTCAGCCTGGAGATGAGCAACCTCCTCCCTCAGCCCAGACAGGTGCCTGCAGATGGGACAACACTGCATCCTCCAGAATGTCTTCCGGAAGACTGCTGCTCCACAGCCACTGCACTGCACCGCACCATTCCCATCATGTCTTTTTTCTGCCCCCCTAACTGTTGTTTGGAATACTTACTCTTTCCTCTGTTTGCTTATATTATCATATTACAGAAAAGTTGGAGAAACTTTCCTAAGACTAAGCCTCTTCAGGATGCTGAGAACCCTGCCAGAGAGCAGAGTCAGGTGAGGACGAGTTAGGTAGAAAGGATGGAGGGGAAAGGGGAAGGAAGGAAGAGTCTTTTCCCAGTTCTGGACCCAGTGTTGACCATCCTGGAGACCGTTTTCCTCCAAGAAGCTCACTAGCCTCTCTCTTAGGATGTCTCCATGAGCTTTCCCATGATCAATGTGAGGCTCACTGGCTTATAGTTTCCTCTTTCATCCTTTGTACCACTTTTGTGGATGGGCACCACATGGGCCATTCTCCAGTCCTATGTCCAAGGAGGTATTGAACAGATTGGCCAGTGGCCCTGCCAGGACCTCTGCCAACTCCCTTAGTACCGTAGGGTGAATGCCATCAGGTCCAGGTGGTTTGTTCATCCTTAATGCTCTCAACCCATGTAGTACCCTGCTTTTTGTAATCCCCACAGCTGTCATCTCTTCTCCCTCACCCACCCATCCTCACCTGGGGTATCTGCCCACCTTCTCCTGTGTGAATACAGAATAGAAGTATTCATTTGATGCCTCTGCCTGCTCCACCCCTTTCTCCACCCACCCTCCATCCTTTTTAATCCTCACCAGCTGATCCTTGCTCCTTCTTCTCTCTCTGATGTAGTGGAAGAAGTCTTTTTCTCCACTTTTGATTCCCTGCACCAGTCTCAGCTCCCTGCATGCCTTGGCCACCCTGACAAGTCTGGTAACCTCCCTGGACTTCTCCATGTATGTATTCTTGTCTTCACCCCTCCCCAATATCCTGTACTTTTGAAATGCCGCCCTCTTGTCCCTCACCCCTTCAATAACCTCCCGTGTCAGGTAGCTGGGTTTCTTTACCCTTCCCTTCTTGCTTTTCTTCCTAGTGCAAGACTCTGTATCCTTTGCCAGCCCTTCCTTTATGATGCCCCATTTCTGGTCTGCATCCATGTGTTGTTGCATACCTGCTAGGTGCCTGCCCCAAATTTCCCTATCTTCTTAAAGTCCCCCCCACAAACTCAATCACTCTTGTACCCATGCCCCCTGTTTCCATCCCAATGTTGAGTGTGAACCACACCGAATAGTGGTTACTTCCAGCCAGTGGTTCCTCCACTTCCAGATTCCTTACAGCTTCCCCGTAATCCAGTACAAGGTCCAGAGTCCTTTCTAACTGAGTCAGCCCCTGGACCAGCTGTGTCAGGATGCTGTCTTGAAATGTTTCTAACAGGACCCCCTCCCTAGCACTCATGGTGGATGGGGTGCCCTACTGCACCCCTGGTAGGTTGAAGTCCCCCGTGACCACTGTGCTCCCCTTACTGCAGACCCTCTTTATTTGTTCAGTTAATTCCCTATCCAGGTCACTTTCCTGAGCTGGTGGTCTGTACATCACCCATCCTCAGTGTCCTATTCTTTGCATCTTGGAACTGCATCCATAGTGCAGACCACACACTGAGCTGCTGCTTGTTTCTGGTTGTGACCAAGTGAAGGGGGTTACAGAGGAAGTCAAACAGGCACAAGTCACAGTCGTGCAGCATAAAAAAATTATGCAGATATAAATTGTAAACAAGTATGAATAATACAGGGGCAGGAAAGTACAATGTTATGCAATGAGCTAGAAATGGCAAGGGGGAAGGTACTTATAGGTCTGTATCAACTCCCCCTTTTGCCCTCATCTCTTCCAGGGTGTACAAATTGAGATCCCCCGGCCTCTCCTCATAGGGCTTATGATGCAGCCCCTGCACCATTTTTGTTGCCCTCCTCTGGCCAACCTCTACCCAGTTTATGTTCTTCCTGAGATGTGGTCTCCAGAACTGGACACAGTACTCCAAGTGGGGTCTCACTAATGATTGATAAAATGGTAACAGCACTGCTTTGCTTCTGCTGGTGATTCCCCTTCTTGTGCACCCCAGCATCCCACTGGTCAGCACCAGGTCAATTCACCAAAACCAAAAATGGTGCAGGCAAAAACCTTTTGGTGTGGTCCCGTAATCTAAGCGTGATCCAAAACCCAACATATTAACATACTAAAAGCCAGCAGAATAGGCCTAATTGTCTTTCGTGTCTGCTCGTTAGCCAACCCCTACTGGGCGCTAGCTCATCCCCCCCAGCCCCCGAGAGGGTCAACTCCGGCTTCAGTATACCCATGCATCTGTCCCACCCCCTCTTAATGCCCTCCACTGTGCCCTGTTCGACTAGATTCCTGGGAAATGCATTCCATGGCTCCACCACCCTCTCAGTGAATAATGCCATCAACATTCTCCCCTGTTGGTTCCCCCCTTCAACTTCCACTCATGCCCCCTGGCTGTGCCCCCTTTCCTTAGCCTGAACATTTCTTTGGCTCTGCCCCTGTTGTTCCCTTTCACATATCTGAATACCTCAATCATATCACCCCTGTCTCTCCTCTCCTCCAGCGAGTACAGCCCAAGGACTTCCAGCCTTTCCTCAGAGGTCCTTTCACTCATGCCCCAGATCATCCTGGTTGCCCTCCTCTGAACCCTCCCCAACAATGCTATGTTCTTCCTAAGGTGAGGTCTCCAGAACTGCATGCAGTACTCAAGATGCGGCCTGACCAAGGCATTATACAGAGGAAGGATCACCTCCCTCTTCCTGGACATTATTCCCATGGCTATGCAGCCCAGAATTCTGTTTGCCTTTGCCACAGATCTTCTGCAGTTTTCAGTGTTGTTCATTCTGGTGTCTACCACCACCCCCCCAGGTCCCTTTCACTCATTGTGGCTTGCAGTGAGACCCCTCCCGAGGTGTATACATGACCTGGGTTTCTGAACATCAGATGCAGCACCCTACATGTCCCCGGATTAAACCTCAGTCCCCACCTCCTTGATCAACCCTCCAGTGTATCCAGATCCCTCTGGACTGTCTCTCTCACTTCCTCCCCATCAGCCAGTGCTCCCAGTTTTAAGTCATCCGAGAAGAGGCTCATCCTACTCCTAACACCGCTCACTATATCAGAGACATAGGCATTGAACAGGAGTGGCCCCAGTACCGAACCTTGGGGAACCCCACTGAAGACCTTCCTAGGGAGAGGACTATCCCACCAACCACTACCCTCTGTGTTCTATCCGTGAGCCAGTTTTCTACCCATCTAAGCAACTGTCTTCCCACCCCATCCCCCCCAATATTGTCAACAACCCGATGTGAGGTACAGAGTCAAATGCCTTACTCAAACCCAGATATAGGATGTCCACTGGTCTTTGTCAGTCCAGGGTCCCCGTCACCCAGTTGTAAAAATCTATGAGGTTGGTCTGGCACGATCTTCCTGGGACAAAACCATACTGTTCGTCATCCATGTGTCCCAGTCTTTCCAGTTGCCTCTCGAGCTTCTCCTTGATGAAGACCTCCATTAGTTTGCCTACCACAGACGTTAGGCTGACAGGCCTGTAATTTCCCATCTCCTCCCTAGACCCCCCTTTGTGGATAGGCACCACGTGAGCCACCCTCCAATCCTGAGGCACCCATCCTGTCTGCAGAGAGGCATTAAAAAGTGCAGCTAGTGGAGCTGCTAGTTCGTCTGCCAGTTCCTTCAGGACTCTCGGATGCGGCCCATCTGGTCCCAGTGCCTTGTCAGTTTTCAGTGCCCATAAGGCCTCCCTCACACTGTCCTCTGTGATTTCCCCCTCCGTAACCCCTACCCTCAACAAAACACCCAACCCCTTCTAGGTCTGGCCCACCTGGTGCCCTCATCTCTTCTGGTCCTATCCTCTCAGCTGTCTCCCCTTCCATCCCTTCTGGCTGAATGGATCCTGTCACCTTCCATAAATACTGAGGCAAAGTACTTATTTAGTACCTCTGCCTGCTCCCTCACCTCCTGAGCCCATCCCTCCCCAGTCCTAATCCTGGAGATCTGTGCTCTCCCTTTCCTTTTTTCCCCTATGCATCTACAAAATACCTTTCCACCCCTCTGGATATCCCTACCCAGGGTTTGCTCCATACTCATCTTGGCTCCCCTCACGACTCTTGTGACCCTTCTAGCTGTCAACTCGTACTCACCTCTCTCCCTGTCCCCCCACCCAGAGCACTTAAAACGTGCATAGGCAGCTTTTTTATCCCTCACCGCCTCTTGCACCTCCCTGGTCCACCAGCATGGCTTGTTGAACCTACCATTTTTACACCTTACCCTTATACATGAGCTAGTAGCCTCCTGCACCCCATTTTTAATGGTCTCCCACAAGCTACCAACATCCATGTCTGGCCTAATCTTGTTCAAGCTCCCCCTCAGAATCCTGCCCATGCCCATGAAGTCTGTCACCCTGAAGTCCACTACTACTGTGTTTGAATGGTTGTCTTACCCCCTAGACACAGTAGAAACCAGACCGTGGCATGGTCTCCTACTGCCAGCAGGCTACACACCTCCAGGCCCCTTATCTGGTCGCTGTCTGCAAGGACAACGTCCAGTATCCTCCCCCACCTGTTGGACCAGAAAGTCATCCTGAAACACATCCAACAATCTCTGCTCCCTGGTCACCGCTGACGTCATAGTGTCCCAGTCTGCCCCCGGCATATTTAGGTCTCCCATGACCACCACCCTACCCTTTCCACGGTCACAGTGCCCCCTAATATTCTCAACCAATTTTTCCTCCAGGTCCTCATCCATTGCTGGGGGTCTGTATACCACCCCTACTTTCAGTCTTTTGCCTTCCTTTGATTGAAGAGTTACCCAAATTGCTTCCACTCCCCTGTCTGCCTCCTCCACTCCACTAACCATTATGCCATTCTTGACTATCAGTGCTACACTCCCTCCTCTACCCTCTTCTCTATCCCTCCTGAATATTGTGTAGCCCTCCAAATTTAGGTCCCAATCATTTTTCTGGGTGGCCCATGTTTCTGTAATTGCTGCCACATCCGCTGATCCCTCTGCCAGCATCACCTGGAGTTCAGGCATTTTGTTGCCTATGCTCCTGGCATTGATCAGAACCATCTTCCACCCCATCCCCCCACCCTACCCAATTGACTCAGCCCCACGCACTCCCTATTTGCCCTTTCCTGCACAGCTCTTGCTTTGTTTACATCGCAGTCACCCGTCCTCATTTTCCACCCTAGGCCTGGGACCTTGGGCAGCCCTCCTGACTCCATTTTTTCACTAATCCCTCCCCCCTTTACAAGTTTAAACCCCACTTCACATTTATGAATCCAGCAAGTTTCAGTTTTAAGATCTCCTTCCCCTCTAGGTTAAGATGTATTCTACCCCTAGCATACAACCCCTTACCATCCCACGTGTCCCCCCAGTCCCCTACCAGCCCATACCCTTCTGCCCTGCACCAGTCCCTGAGCCACTGGTTCACACCTCTGAGTTTGTGTTTGGTCTCCACGGATGCTCTAGGTACTGGCAGAATTTCTGAGAAGGAAATTTAACTTCCTATAGAATGGTAAACACTGGCCAGTTCCCGAAACCTCACCTGGATTTCCAGATCGCTGTTCCCTTCCAAATCAGTTGTGCCCAGATGTACTAGGAAATTTGGGGATCCCCACATTCCAATGCTAATGAATAGCACTGGAATTTGGCCTTGTGAACAGCTAGGCCTGGGATACATTTAACCCTGACCTGGCTGCTTCTTCCATCCCCTACTCCCTCCCACTGGATGCCACTGGTCATGAAGTCCCCCAGCAGGAACACCTTCACCCCCCCCAACTTACTGGCCCTTTTGATCCCTTCCAGGCTCTTCTTTCTTTCATCGATCCCCAGCTTACTCCTCCCAACCCCTTCAGTCCGGGGATCACTAGTCTATGCATGTTCTACCATGCTCTTTCTTCTGCCTGTGGCTCCCAGTTTACTCCTTGCCCCCCCAACCTCCTGGGAGGCACTGCTGGCCCCTCCCAATCCCCCCTGGATTCCCTTTTTGGGTCAGAATCCACAGGTCTCCCACCCAGACACCCTTCTACTGCTTCCTCCTGCCTCAACCCCCTCCAGTGTTGTCTCCCCTTCCTGTCTGGCATATTTCTCCCTACCCCTTCCTTCCCCTTCCTCATCATATTTCTCCCACCCGGAGCTGGCCTTTCTAGTGTCCCCCCTACACCCCCTCTCCTTGGCTGACTTCCCCATCCTGAGTGCCTGCTTGACCCCAGTTCCCCCCTCTGTCCCCATCTCTCCCTTGCCTCCAACCCCCTAAGCTTGCTAGTCACCCCCTCACTGCCTGCCTGCCCCCTCCTGTTCTGCCTCCTCTCTGCCCCCCACCCCCGGCTTGTGACTAAACCCTGTCTGACCACCTGCTCCCCCTCCTGTCAGCCTCATCCACCTCCTCTCCTGGGTACAGCATGGTGTAGCTGTTGCTAAGTGTGATGCCTGCTCCCAGCTCATTTCTCTACCCTGCCTCCCTTATTTGCTCCCCCTGGTCGAGCCCCCTCCTGTGAGGTGTTTTCCATCAGTTGCATGTATTGCGCCCTACCCCTCAGGAGTTTCTATAGGGCCCGTGCCTACCTGCTCCCTGAGGTATGCTGTAGTGGCCTCTCCTCCTTCCATAGGACCATTTCCACTCCTTCTCCCCCTTCCTCCCCCGCATTCCTTCCAGCTCCCTTCTGATCCCCTCGACCGCCTCCCTAAGTCCTGTTTGCTGAAAACACGCTGGACACCCTCTGAACCTCCATGCCCAATTTAAGATTATTGCTGCCCCGCACCCCGTACACCCAACCACCCTGTCGAAGATGGATGCTCTGACCCTCATTTTGGTGTGAGCAGTGCCAACCACCTGCAGAACCAATTTTAGTTTTTGCTCACCCCACAAGGTCAAATACCTGCTAGATTGTATATACCAACTTGGAAAGTGTGCACTCTTTTATTCCCATGTGTTTTTTGATAGCACATTTTTCATTTCTGCAAACTGACCGATTACCTCACTGGTCCTGCCTATTGCCTTGTCGCACTGCCTCACCACCTTGAGGTCAACAGATATGACAATGTCAAGGTCCCTTTATGTTTAGTGACTGTCAATACATCGTCCCCCACTTTATACACCACCTCTGGGTTTCTGAGCCCTTGGTGCATGATTTTGCACTTTTTGTTGCATTGGAACACAGCTGCCATACCCTCAACCACTCCTGGTGATCTCTCAGGTCTCCGCTTAGTCTTTCAACCTTCTCCAGAGCATCTACCCTATTGTAGATTTTGGTGTCATCTGCAAAGGGGCACACCATCCCTTCCAGCTCTTCTGCAATGATGCTTATGAAGCCATGAAAGAGGCTTGGTCCCAGTATTGAGCCACGAGTTACCCTGCCGGTGACTCTTCCCTCATCAGAGTGAGTACCATTTACTACCACTTTCTGCCACTATCAACTAGTTCTGCACCCAGTTTACCACCTTGGGCCCCACCCCCAAACTGTCCAGTTTCCATATAAGCCTCATATGTGGTATAGTGTTGAAGGTCTTGCTGTAGTCTAAGTAGGCCATGTCCATCACCTAACTCTGATATACCCTGTCCACCACCCTCTGATCAAGAAGCCTGTGAGTATGGAAATTCTGGAGTACATTTCTGTCCTCCTATCACTGCTTTGTCATGATAAACCAAATAGTAACTTTATTTTTCTGCTGCCTGACTTTTCCTTGGCACATTATCCATGTGTGTCTTATGTTTGTTCCAAGAGGGCAGTAGCAGCTAAATAAAAAAAAGGGAGATGAGAGCTGGAGGAGTAAGTTAGCTATAGGAGCAGTAGGGGGATAAATAAAAGGTCTGAGACAGAGATGGAGAGTCAGACAGGGAAAGGAAGGTTTTTCTAAAGGCAGGGGAGGTGAACAAAGAAGGCAGATTGACCAGTGGAGGATTTATATTTGGGGAAGAAGAAGGTAGGAGGACCATCTGAGGAAAGGAGAGACAACAGGAGGATCAGCAAGAGGGGCTAATGACAACAATGAGGAAGGAGGGGAGAGAGAAGGGCCAGAATGTTGCCAGTAGAGAGGATCAGAGCAAGTGGTGAAGAAAGTCAAGGGAGGTGAGAGTGAGACTGAGATTGAGAGAGAGTAGCAATAAGTAAGGCAGTGGGTGTCCAAAGTGAAACAGCAGAAGGAGCTAAAGACAGGGTTCAGTCCAGTGTATATAACATCCACATAATCAGATGCTGGCAAGATCCTCATGAGGATAATCTTATGAAGGACAGGGAGTGGGCAACCAGAATTTGTTGAGGAACAGCATCCCAAGCTTGGGGCAGAGTTTTTTCTATATAGTGTCAGTGTGGACTGAGAAACTGAGATAACTTTGATCAATTTCTGAGTAGTGGCAGAACTACTATGGTGACAGTTGTTGTGTAGCAGCAATATTTTGCATGCTAGTCAAGATCCAGATCATCAGTAACTTGTAGAAACTCAAATATGATATCTAGCATTTGTCTCACCTGTTATTTAAGCAATAATCCATGACAGGGTATGGTTATGCTGGGGTTTACCCATGCCTGGTGTTGTCTGGTTACGAGGCTGCAGGCCAAGTGATCAAATCTACAGCACAAGTGGGTAAATCCCAGCATAATCCACATCCTGGAGTAGATTATTGTGACTATACAAGTGGAACTAAGTAAAACATTAAGAAAAAAATATTAAACTCTACATTTGGAAAAAAAATGTTTTTCTAGATTTTAGAGTGATATCCTTCCTCCACAGAAAAATAGTCCTGGGTTGCTAGGAAGAACATGGTAAACTGCCATCCTTATCCCCCTTCACTTAAAGTGCACACACACAGACATTGAAATGAAGCTTCTGTTTGTTTGCAGCTTTTTTTTATTTTGTATTTTTTTTTCATTAGCAGTATCCCTTAGGTAGGTGCTCAGTGTGAGCATGGGGGGTGGTTAGCAACGTCTGCAGGAGTGGCTCCCATTCAGTAGTCTTTTTTTTAGTCAAGTCTGGACATCAGGAATTTAAGATGCAGGGCACAGGAGCATTTTAATTTTATTCTGAAGGACTCTAAACAGAGCTGGGAGGCAAGTGGTACAACCTGTGAATGGTCCGCTAGGTGCTGCAAGTGAGCAAATGAGCGATCGCTAATATGTATTTAGTATTTATTTGTTTCATTGAAAAGTTTCATCAGGAAAGACATAGTGAACTGGTAACACCTCGAAAGCATTTCAACCAGTTAAAGGACATTTTTTTGTGAGGTAATCAGTGTGTGCTGTGAGTAGCAGGCTGGCATCAGGGTCTAGAGGACTGGAGAGTGGGTGGGGAGTTGCTGATACATTGGGTGGACTAGGGTGAGAGCTGTGGTCTAACTTTGGCTCACGTTCAGAAGCACTTAGCAGCCAACAGTATTGGAAATGGTGAGGAAGGATTTCTTTTTGTTGTTTTTGTAAACATGTTTCTCTGGCTACTGGACATTTATTTGTGGGTTATCGTAGGATTCACCCATGGGTAAAGACCCTATTTAGCCAATCAGGTTTCCAGAAATGTAGACCCCAGTGTATAATTTTGCATATGTATTAGAATTTATCATTCAGATGCGGAAAGTAATTTCCACTCAGCAAGAAATTAATTTATATCAAACTCCTTCAAAAAATAATGTTAAAAAGATAACACATCATAATTTCAAGAAAAAATAGATGTTAAATATTAAAGATATATTGATCTATTCTGTTTTCTCTGAGATACAGTGTGGACTGATATTGCTTCTCATCTGTTTTACCAGTTTATCACAGAAAATATAGTATGATCATTTAAAAGTATATTGAATAGATTAAAATAAAGCAATCCCAATATTTCAAAATATAGCAGCATATGGGGAAATAGGTACACAATACTCCTCGGTCTCAATGGTGAAGCATAGT
Organism: Neoceratodus forsteri; assembly: GCA_016271365.2. Taxonomy (NCBI): domain Eukaryota; kingdom Metazoa; phylum Chordata; order Ceratodontiformes; family Ceratodontidae; genus Neoceratodus; species Neoceratodus forsteri. The sequence continues at coordinate 818,545,590 of CM028129.1, forward strand.
TTAAATACTTTCCAATACAAAAATAACCCAGTTAAGCCAGAGGTTATACATTATACCTTAAGTGTCAAAGAATTCTGAAGCCCCATCAAGAATCATGACTGTATGCAGCTGCTGCCCCACACTGAACATAACTTAAACATTCTACCTTTTTTATCAGAAACTACTGTATATGGTAAATAGGGGAAATTAATATTGTGCAGTACTACAGAAAACTGACATGGTACCAAGCGTATCAAAATAATTTGAGATTTAAACCCATAAAATCCTACATCTCATGTTTGGCCCTTGTGGCAAAGTTTGTTTTTAAGCTGATTAGGGTTAGTAATACAGACAGACATATAACCTGTACAGAAAAAGCCCATCTATTGCCCACTTTGTAATACTCTGAAGATAGAAGATAAGTAGTTAATATGTATCTGCATAACAAAGACAGTTGACTTGTTCCGATCTTAGACAATGTACTATGAATAAAAGCATATATACTTATTGTTCATCTAAATAGGCATGCTGTCTATATTTACAAGTACATAACTCATGTCTACACAGAGATGTAAATGTGTGCAGAGGAAAATGGCACAAGCTGAAGACTGACATTGCTGATCAGAGCCTTAGAAATGTATGCAAGGCTGTCTGCTAAAATTCAACTGTGGGAAGCACTATACTTCAAACAGTGTGTTTATATAGTTCCGTCTTCTTAGAGATATTTTTTTCTGGATCATTTACAGTCATTAGCATTTTCTGGATGGTTTAAAAGTCTGTTTGTCAAGGATTTTCAATATCTTGTAGCAGTGCATCATTCTGTTAAAATAAACCACAACCTCAAAATTGGAACACTGTATGCATATGGAATGTGAACTTGATCAGTGAAATGTAAACCATAAAGGGAACAATAAAAAGTACAGAAAAAATAAGATTCTGTTTAGTATACAATACAGCTGGCAAATCTTAAGGATAAAAAGTACAGGAAGAAGTGATTCTGTTTAGTATACAGTACAGCTGGCAAATAATATATAATTAGACTTAAGGACAGCTGCAGCCTTTAACAGTACCTTACTTTCTAGCACAACACATGGTGAAATTAAGTGAGGCACTACAAATAATCCTATATCAAAGACTATAGTTTTACATGTTTTCTGATAAAACCAGGGAGACTATTTTTATTTGAAATAACTCATGCTGTAAAATCTAGATTGAAGTAATGGAATTTTAATGAATAGCATCTTTCACACACATACCACATCCTAAAGCATTTTACAAGCCATATAGAGCTGGCAAGAGTCATTTAGGCATGCACAAAAAGGTTTAGTGAGATTGAAAGAGGCCACGGAAAGCTCAAGGAGGTTTAATAAAGCAAAGGAAAGAATTAGAGAAATGTTTAAGCACAAGAAGGTTAAAGTTGCTTCCTCAAGGTCACATGGAGGTAAGTGTTGGTGCTGGGATTTAAATCTTGATCTCTAGCCTCTAACCACTAGGCTGCATTGCTTCAATAAAGGGAGCAAAGAAAGCCTTAACTGTTAATATGACCCTAATTTTTGGAGTCCTACACACTAATGGCAGGACTATGCTGCTAGTAAGCATTTTTAGAATTGTGTTGCTACAGTGAATGTGGGAACTGACTGAACATACATGGGGGGTGGGACCAATCAGACAAAACAAATAAAATATGCCCTCTGGACATGTTTTGAGCTTTGCTTAATGGAAATAGTAACATACCAGGATATTGGATTGTTCATGTTCCAATATACTGGTAGCTTACAAACTATGATCACAACATACGATGCCATAATCATCCAGTAAAATCACATGTAATCCTCCTGTGTGTGACACAGACAGCTGACAACAGTGGCAGTAGCAGTATTAACCTGGGGCATGCTATGTGCTGGCTCATCGGTGCATGGCAGTGCTACTGATTGTGATGCCTGGACCCGGTTTCAGAATTGAGCCAGAGACATCTTAGGGCTGCACAACACACATTCCTGCTCCACTGAAGTGCCAGTACTGTGGTATGACACAACATAAATCAGGCAGCAAAAACTGACACCAGACACAGCTGCTAAAATGTACAAAATGTTTACTTATATACCAGTAACAGCAACTGTACATTTCAGCAGCAGTGTCTGGTGACATTATAGGGCTGGCTGGGCAAGAAGCCTATTGAGTGGGTCACTGCCTCTACTATAATACTGCCACCTGCATGATCACATGTGGCAGTGCAGCGGAGGTATGTTGGAGGGCATAACATTGGCCAGAGTAGTGCTGCCATGCCTGTGTGCACATGCATGTAAACTCCCTGGCATACCAATGTCCTTAGAGAAGCAACACAGAATGGAAAGGCCGCAGTGTGAGTACGATGATGGGGCACACTCAGGTCCTGACCCAGTTGACCAGTCACCTTACCAAGTACAAACCCTGCTGCGAGGACCACATGTTGCCCAGAGTGGCCAACTGGATTAGCCCTGCTTTGAGGGCAAGTCTAAAGGTTGTGCCAAGGAGTAAGTGCTGGGGATGTCTGGCTACAGGGCTGGGTGGGGGCAGTGTTTTTACCTACGAACATTTGAAACATGCCAGCAGAAAAAGGCCATAAGATCCATCTTGTCTGCTTGTAATGCGGTTCTCTCACTGACTACTGAGGGAGTCTACCCCCTCCCTGTTAGACGTTTCCTCCTCCTTGATAGGAGTCCCCCCTACCATTTTTCTGCTTTTAATTGAAACTCTCCTCTTTACTTTGTCCCAATCCCTCTTAAAGTGCCCACTGTCTTTAGGGATAACACCTTGTCTGGCAACTCATTCCACTTAGCCACCACCCTGTCAGTGAAAAAGTGATTCCTCGTTTCTCTCATGAATTGTCCTACCACCTGCTTGAGCTGGTATCCTCTAGTGGTTTTGTTACTGCTAAGGCTGAAAAGACCCTCAGATTTTACCTTGTTTATACCACTGAGGTATTTATATGTTTCAGTCATGTGTTCTCTCTCTCTCCCTCCTGTCCTCCAGGGAGTACATGTTGAGGTCTCTGAGTCTCTCTTCATATGCCCTACCCTGCTGACCCTGGATCCTTTTAGTTGCCCTTATCTGGACAGTTTCCAGAAGATTGATGTCTTTTACTGACACTAACACTGCACACTTTTGAACAGGGGGCATAAACTGTAAAAAGAAAATTTGGGCCAACTGTGTGACAAAGCACTTCAGTAACACTTTAAAATATGGTAATTTACAAAGTGTGCAGCTGGCTCACCCTACCCTTCAGGGTAAGTACAGTAGTATTAACCCATCTGCAAGAGCAACCAGCCACAAATATAGCTTTTGTGCATTCTAAGCCACAGTGGGTAAGCACAGATTGTGCTACAGCCAATAAATGTGTTTCACTGTTTCCCAGTCTTTGCATTTACTTTTATAAGAATATGCTAACCAGATTGCTTAATAAAAAAATAATATAGTATGCTGTTGATCCACATTTAAAAGCAGCATAATTGAGTCTCAGGAGATGGTGGTACCTACGCAAAAATTAGAAATGAGCACCAACACTTGCTCAATGGTGCCCTTACAACACTCTTCTATAGCTTCAGAGATGAGACAAAATGGATAACTTTACATCTGGCACAGATACATTATTCTAGCATTACCCTGCCCCAGTGCTAATCCTCTATGGTTCATCAAAGTTCAATCAATCTTTAGGACAGCCAAGGAATCATGGCTACAAAACAAAGAGTAATCCGATTAAATCCTTTACATGCCCACAGGTCATGTACCATGACACATATGGTTGCTTAATATGAAGCTAAAAATCCTATCCCTTTAGAAGGAAATAAAGTAATAATGTGTAAGTAGATTACATCTGACAATCTATCTACAGATGTAAACCAACATCTAAATTCATAAAGCTGCTGCTAGACTGTTTCATTTAAATTCATAAAGTTGTGCTGGAAATCTGGACAATGCATGCTATTCCTTGCTGTTGAAATATGCTGTAAAAATCTTACAAACCTGCACTATCTCCTTTATAATGAAATCCATAAGTGACACACACTATGACGTGGGAGGCAAAATGTGATCACTGATAGGAATAAGAACAATATTTATTTTCAATTTGTAGGTTATTTTAACTCTTCCCAGTGTCATATATAAGTGTTTAATTAGAAGAAAGGAAGCAGAAACATTTGTCTGAATGTTGCATACGCAGATAGTTTCATGTATATACCTGAAAATGTGTTACATAACCAATTTCCTTGTTCAATATGGTTGCTGTTTTAACAGTCACAGCACAACAAGGTTCTACCAAACAGAAAAAAATGCTTATAATAAGAAATATGGAATGGTGGAGAGGCTATACAAATATCACTGCAACATTTATTATGTTAGATACTGGCAGGATAAAATCAATTGAGCTGCTACAGTACATAGCTATTTTAGAGACAATTCAATGAATCAATAACATGATCAACACGAAGAAACTGATTACACAAAGGATCAAACGTTACAGGCCCCAAACAATTTTATATCAAATTCACTGACTCACTTGCACTCAGTATTGAAATAGCAGTACACCATATGGAATAATCTGCAGTAATTAAGAGCAGCTGTTTGGATAGCACGTCTGCATTTAAGGGTTACATAAATGCCTAGCAAGAAAATGCGCTTAGTGTTCAATCTTTTTATTCTTTATCTATGGAATTGCATTACAATTTTGTAATTTCTTACCTTCTCCCCAAGCGAAATCAGTAGTCTAACAGATTCCTAGCTGTGACGTGTGTTAGTATTTACAGTTTACGCCTCCTTCAAAGCCACCTCAAAAAGCACAAGCAGCACTGTGCTGTAGTACAGCATCCTTTTTTTTCTTCTCTCCCTTAGATTACGTGACAGATAACAGTAGTTGCCTTCCCCAAAATGAGCAGCAGGCTTTCATCAAAGCCTTTTAGGAGACACATACATCAAACATGCTATTGCTTGATAGAAAATCTGTGGAAATCGTCAGTGAGACAGAGGGGATTTCTGTTCTCTTGTTTTAACTGACTTTATAGGTTCACCATCTTCAGTAGAATTCTTGCTTTGTCTCTTTCCTCCTCAAAACCGTATCTACTTCCAAAAAATCCAAATTAATCCAACAGACTTTGACTTGAGGGTGTTTCTAAATGTCCTTCTAAGCCAGCAAGTGTATGTTTAACTTGCTCTCCCAAACACAAGACATCTGAAAGGAAATATTCAGGGCTTCACAAATAATTGCCAGCCTGGAAACTGAGCCAGTCACTGCTGTTGCAGTGCACACATTTCCTGCATGCTAATAAAGGCAGTGATGTCAGCAAGTCAGTGTCATTGCACGGGTATAATTAGCAACCTTACCGGCCAGTTGTTTAAGTTCATTAGCATGTAAATAAGTTCTTTTCTCAGTAGCAATAGCCAGAAGGCTTGTAGAAGTTTACTGAAAAGAGCAGCATCCATCATTAAAGCTGTTTTTCATATGCGTATGCAGTGAAAGCTATACAGTCATTTATGCATATTTCTGAAGGCAAAACTTTTGCCTCAAAAACTGAAGTATTTTCCATTGTTAAGCTAAAAAAATGTTTTCTGTTCTAATTTTAAAACTACTGTATGTGAAGCCTCAAGCAAAAAGAAATGGAAAAGGCTTTTGATCTATTGACCTGATGAAGTATGACTCTAGAAAACATGCTGCAAAGCACCACACCTAAAAGTAAGGGCCATACCTCTTAACTGTTATGAATTTCATGTAGTGCAATGAATTTTACACTTACATTTAACCTCGCTCTGCAAAGGTTTACTGATGTTCTTAACAATGCTATTTATGGACACACAACATTCCTTAAAACTAACTATACTGGGCCCACCATTTTTAGACATTTTATTCTTTAAAATAAGAATGTGCTACACATTCTGCCTATTTGCTATCAATTTTGAATGCCACGGATATGAATGTTAATGCTGAAAGGTTGTGAGGCATGATAAGGGCTGCCAAGAAGTTACACTTTTTGTGCATAAATAAATGTTTTGTTTGTTGTTGCCCTGTGTTTTTTACATTTATCTGGTTGATCCCACCAGTGCCCCCAGCCCACCACCCTGCCACTACATGCAGTGCACAACTCAGTGGCATCCCAGAATCTCTAGTGGCTAGTGTCCATGTGGCTCAGTTGGTCTGCATGGCTCAGTTTGTGTCAGTGTTGCTTAGTATATAGCACAGCTGCTTCATTGCCAGACGGTAATAGGTTCTAGTCTTACTCTAACAGTAGGCTCATACTACACTGGTTCACACCTGGAAGTGAGCCTCTGCTCAGTGTGCCTTTCCCTGTCACCAATTTTCAAATAAATAAAAAATAAATAAATGCTGACACCTGAGTGCCGTACTTTTTTAAAATAAAAATGGTTTGATTGATTTTTCAGGCACCATAGGAGCTGTACTATGCATGACAAAAATCAAAGTTAAAGACATGTGTCCTCAGATTGACAATAATTTATCAAAAGTAAAGTTCATCACTGTTCATTATGGTACAACATCATTGTATTTCCACATTTCATACATAATCCATCCTCTCCAGAGAATTTCAAATTTTGGTAGAGTCTGTGATACCCTGGCAGTCAGCTTTTCCATATTGTAAGTATCTCTCATGAGATTATTCCACAGAGTTACTGTGGAAGTGTAGCCGACAGCCATTTTTTAGTGATGGCTTTCTTAGCCGTGAGAATACATATTGTTAAGATATTTCTAATATGAGAGGCCCTGAATCCCTCAGGCATATCTAAAAACAAAACAGCCTGGGATGTAAGTTCTAATGTGGGTTTGAATAGTTCTCTCCGGTGTTGCTGTAATGTGGCCCAGAACCCTTATATTTTGGAGCAGAGCCAAAAAATATGTGCATGGCTGGCTTTACATCCCCCACATCCTCTCCAGAAGTGCTGAGAGTTATTATTCTCTTACTTAGCTTGTTGTGTAGGGGTGTGAAAATATCAAATAAGGTTTTTCCATGAAAATTCATTCAATAAATAAGAGGAATTCAGTTTGTGGGTGTACCTTATATAATTATTCCACTGTGCAGGGGTTATATCTATTCCCAGGTCTAATTGCCAGCTCTGATGGACATAATCAATGGAGTGATTATCTATCTCTGAAAAGGCCAGATGTATTCTAGATATTAAAGCTTTTAGTGGGTCACCTATCAAAATTGTTTAGATCATGGTTATGACGGCTGCTGGTGATTGTTGATGAGGGACAGGCCTTTTCAGCTCACTGAATAGAGGATTTCACCAATAAATATCTATATACATCTGAAAGGCATAAGCTATATTTCTCTGCTAAGGTCTGGAAGTTTAAGACATCAGACCTCTGTTTAAAATGACAAGGAATAAAGAGACCTAGCCATTCCCAGTTTTTATACATGTGATCTAGCCTTGCTGGAGGAAAGCCTAAGTTTTAGGCAAATGGGTTTGTAGGATATCTGTAAGGCTGAAGGGTAGGATGCAGAAGCAATTTAGTCCAGTGCAGCAGCGTAGTACTACTGAAGGGATTCTCTCCTCTATCTACACAAAAGTATGCACATTTTGCAAGGCAGTCTTAGTTATAGAGAGTTGTAGAGCTTCCTCAATTAATTTGATAGTTTTCCATAAAGCCATGTAATTGTGGGCAATCCAATATAAGGTGATCCATATATGAACAGCTTGGTGAGAACATTCCAGGTGAGGCAATACTAATCCCCCCTTCACTTTAAGTAACTGAAGTGTAGCATATCTAATAGGTGGTCAGGTTCCCTCACCACAAAAACTGAGATGTATGTCTACCCCCACTGTCAAAACTGAGTTTTCAAGGGTGTGACCAGGACAGTTCTCGATAAGAATAAAATTCTAGGAAGAATGTTCATTCATGTACACTTCACTTTCTGGATAAGTAGCAAATGTATAGCCTGCCACTGAAGTAAATATTCCTGCAATGCTTGAGTGAGAGACATACAGTTTAATTCACTCAGCGTGTCTAGTTTAGTTGGGAGGTATACTCCTAAATATGATTGAGCTAGTTAACCCGATTTAAACTGGAAAGATTGTTCTGTCTGAGGAGTAGGTTGATAATTAAATTGGAGGACCTCTGTTTTAATTTTGTTAATTTGGTAACCTGAACATTCACCAAATGTCTACAAGGGCATCCAGAGGTGAGGAAGAGATTTGTCTGAGGAGGTTAAGTAAATTAGTAAGTCATCTGCATACAAGGCAAGATTTTGGCATCTACCACCTACTTCCAAGCCTGAAATGTGTGGACATTGTAATTGGGCCTGAGTCATGGTTTCTAGATAAATTGTAAAAAGTAAAGGGGATAGGGGACACACCTTCTGGGTCCCCCTGCTAAGAGAAAACAGTAGGGAAATCCAGCCATTAATTTTAACATAAGCTTGGTGAGGCATATAACATCTGGAGGCCAGAGTATCTACAGAATTAGAAAGGAAAGGCCATCTTGGACATGGCCTACCTAGACTTTAGCAAGGTATTTGACACAGTCCCACACAAAAGATTAATATACAAGTTAGCCAGCCTGGGAGTGGGTCCCAAAATGATAGCCTGGGTAAAGAATTGGCTGGAGAATAGAACACAGAGGGTAATAGTAAATGGAGTCCACTCTGAAGAAAGTGGGGTTACTAGTGGGGTACCGCAGGGTTCAGTATTAGGACTGGTTCTCTTCAATGTCTTTATAAGTGACATTGCAGAGGGACTGGAAGGAAAAGTATGTCTCTTTGCAGATGACACAAAGATCTGCAACAGAGTTGATGCACAAGGTGGGGTGGAAAGGATGAGAAGGGACTTGGCAAGGTTAGAGGAATGGTCAAATGTATGGCAGCTTAGATTCAATAAGAAGTGCAAGGTAATGCACCTGGGAAACAAAAACCCAGTGGAAGAGTACACAATGGGGGGTGAGACACTAGCAACAAAAATGGAAAGGGACCTGGGGGTAGTCATATCAGATGACTTCAAGGTGGGCAAGCAATGTGAGAGGGCAGTAAGGAGGGCTGGGGGGATACTGGGATGCATAGGGAGAGGCATCACCAGTAGAAAACAGGAAGTTGTTATCCCTCTGTGCAGACAGCTGGTGAGACCCCATCTGGAGTACTGTGTGCAGTTCTGGAGACTCAATCTCTGCAAGGACATAGACAGGATGGAAGCTGTCCAGAGGAGGGCAACTAAAATGGTGCAAGGTCTGCACCAAAGACATATGAAGAGAGACTAAAGGAGCTTAATATGTATAGCCTCGAGGAAAGGAGGGAGGGGACATGATAGAAACTTTCAAGTACCTCAAAGGAATCAACAAAGTCCAAGAGCATAGCATCTTTCAAAAAAAGAGGTGTGCAAGAACAAGGGGGCACAATTTGAAGATGGGGGGCAGCTCAGAGGTAATGTAAGGAAGTATTTTTTCACATAGAGGGTTGTGGATGCATGGAACAGCCTTCCGGAGGAGGTTGTGGAGTCAAAAACAGTGGTTGAATTCAAGCATGCATGGGACAGTCATAAGGCACTTCTAGGGGGTGGGGGTAGAAAGAAGTAGGCTGCTGGTTAACTAGGATCTGCAGCTTATCCATTAGGTAGGGAAATGGGCAGACTGGGTGGGCCAAGCAGTCCTTATCTGCCATCAAATTCAATGTTTCTATGTTTCTATCTTATGTAGGGTAGCACAAAGGAAGTCCCAGGCTACCCGGTCAAATGCCTTCTCAGCATCTAGGGTTAGCAGCAAAAAAGGAACTTTTAACTGGGCAGCATGGTGTAAAACATGCAGATTATGTTTAATATTGTCTTGGGCTTGTTTATTATATACAAAACCAGTCTGTTCTTTTTTAATAAGAGAGGGAAGAATCTAGGGGCCTAATTTGTGGGCCACAGTTGATGTAAAAATCGTATAGTCAATATTAAATATGGAAATTGGTCTATAAGAGGAACATTGCGTACTGTCTCTGGTTTTAAAATAGCTGAAATCATGGCTAGGTTCCAAGTTGTCGGAACAGATTTATCTTTCATTACCAAGTTACTAGCTTTAAGGAGCTGGGACAGTAATTTATCATGGAACATTTTATAAAACTCACCTGTGTAACCATTGGGCCTCAAGCTTTTATTATTTTTGACATTTTTGATGGTGGCAGAAATTTCCTCAGTGGAAATAGGTGCACTAAATTAGTGCAGGTGTGCCTGTAATAAAGAAGGGAGGTGAACTGTGTCAAAGAAAGAAGTTATCTTGCTCTGGTCTATGGGTTGATCTGGGGTATAAAGGGACTTCATAATAGGTACGCAAAATCTCCAGAATTTTATTCAGGTCTATAAATTGGAGGTTGGACCTTGGGTCTTTAAGATGAGTGACACTAGATTATATCAGTGGAGGATGGAGGTGGTAAGCCAGGATCTTAGAAGCTCTGGCACCCCCCTCATAATATCTTTGTAGGAGAAAGCATAAATCAGCTTTAGTTTTAGCATTGGGTATTGCCTCAATGTCTTGTTGGAGTTAAGAATGGTAGGTCGCACTGCCTGATTGCCCTGCATATGTTGGCATTGGGTCTCTGCAAGGGTCTTGTGGAGCTGTCCTAATTTTTCCTCCCTCTACCTTTTCAGTCTGGAAGCATAGCTAATGATCTCCCCCTCTAAGACCATTTTAATAGTATTCCAAAGTACATCAGGCAGAACATCTAGATGTGTATTATCAGCTATAATTAGTCCCATCTTATCCTGAACTAAAGTCTGAAATTCATCTGAATTCAGCAAAGAACTGTTAGAGTAGCAGGTCTCTCTAAACTCCAGTGTAAGGTCAAAAATAGAGGGATATGATCTAAAAGGTAAATGGGCAATGTGTCACATTTTGCTAGCACATGAATGTGCTCTCTTGAAATATGAATGGAATCTATATGGGTATAGACCAGATGAGGAGGGGAATAGTGCGTGTATACCCAAGTGATGGGATGAAGGGAGCACCAGGTATCCAACCATTCATACTGTTTAAATAAGAGTTTACTGCATAAAGTAGCTCTGGGCTGTTGGGATGGTATAGAATTAGATGCCCCTAGAAAGTCATAGATCATATTATGATCTTCTCCTATGAGGAGTAAGTCCTTTTGATATTGTAAAATTTTCCCCAGTAAAAGATTACTAGCCAGGGAATCTGTCCTGAGGGAAGATATAAATTGACCAACATGACATCTTTGCCTAAGTAATGTCTGATGGCTATTGCTAGGAGACGCTGAGGGTCAGAGTAGGTGGTTTCCAGTTTAAATGGGGTAGTCTCAGATATTAATATTGGAGTTCCCATATGTTTCCCCTTACCATAGCTTGAGGCCACTATAGAGGAATACCCAAACCTGAAGGTTTTTTGTTTTCCTCAGTTGAGAGATGGGTTTACTGCAGGAAGACAAAAGATTAGTGCATTTTCTTAATAGCAGTAAGCACTTTTTGTCTATTGATGGGATTATTTAAAGCACTCACATTTTGGGAGAAAAATGGTTGTTGGAATTAAGTGAGCTATAGAAACAGGTAAAAAGGTATAACATCTGGGTTACTGCTTGGTCTATGGTTAGTTGGGAGGAGCTCCGTGGCAGTCCTACATGAGTCCTACAGAGCTCATGAACCTCAAAAATGAGCAACCAACCCCTTCACAAAAGCCAGGTCATTATATACAGTATCATAGCTCCCAATCAAAACACAGCAGCAAAAAACATCTGAGTGAAAACTAGGCAGCAAGAACCATAAAATATATAGAAAAACATGTAGCCAATATAGATTTGTATAGTTGTACAGGAAGTAACTCCCCCCCTGTAGCTCCAAGCAAAATCTAGGTCAGACAGTGAGCTTGGGTAGCCACTCAGGGTAAGGAGGGCAATGTATCACTGTGAAGCAAAGGTGAAAAGCAGGATATCTAAAATCCATATAACAACATGTATTATGCTATATGACCAAAGGAAAAAAAACACAGCATAAGAACACGGCAGGTGGCATAACAGGTTAGATAAACCACAGTAAGAACAGTAAATTACAACAGGGTAAAACCCCACAAAAACAAGGCAAGTGGAAAAATATACCACTTCCAACTGCCCTCCTGTACGGAGCAGATAGATGGGGTCTTGGGTTTCAAACAAGGGTAACAAGGGTCTCTCATGTCCCCAAGGAGAGAGAGAGGTAGGACTTCCAAGGAAGGGGTGCCAATACTCTGGCTCCCTTGGACCTCATGGGACCCACAGGTAAAATAAGGGAGCACCACAAGGAGAAGAAAAAGTGACCCTCAATAGGATTTCAGATCTCCGAAGAGTGGTATATATCCACCCATGGGGGTGGGACTGGGAGAGAGAGAGAGAGAGAGAGAGAGGATGTCTGCCAGCCCAAGAAGCTGGGGAGTTTCTATGCAGAGGTAAAAGGAATAGAGGGTGGCAGAGAGGTGTGTAATGCTCCCTAATAATACTTCCTTGTGTCTTCTTCTGGGGTAAGAGGAGGTATAGGGCAGAATCTAGTGCAGAGGTCACCAGTAGAGAGGCACAACACAGGAGTTGGTAATAGACCCACAGAGGATTGCAGAATGCTAGATATAAGGGAAAGGTTTACAGTCATTTGGTATGTCCATATGACAGCTCTCCAAAGGAAGGTGACATATCCATAGTAGGGTGCAAAGCACCTCAAGTATAAGTCATAAGTGAATTCTGTTCTGACAGTCTCATAAATAGAAGGCAGTTCATAGTCCAAAGCTCAGGAAATGCTCTACCAGGTCAAATATTGTAGCTTCAGTATCCACTGTCTCCCCCATACAAAGTACTGGCCACATCAGAAGGTGAAGGAGATGTAGAACAGGATGGAAAAGGGAGAGAGGGAGGCAGAGTAGAGTAAGAGGTAAGCTTTCCAAAAGAAGTCCAGCAAACAAGGAGGGGAGCCAGGTACAGCCTAACTGCTGGTCCAATGAGGCACTCAGTTGTGGTCACCAATGAGTGGAAGGAGCGGCAACCCCCCCCCCAAAAAAATCTGGCAGCCCAATTGGTAGGAATAGCTATTGGGAGGTAGGATATAACCTTTGGGTCACTAAAAAAACTCCAAAGCTGGGCAACCAAGGTAAGAAGCCGAGAAAGAGTAGGGCATCTTGATCACCTCCACAGACTCCTCCTTGGTATAGTCAGTCAGATCCCCTTCCACAGAAACTCAGAATGCTACAGTTGGTAAGCACTGTAGGTTTACTGTAACTTTTAAAGAGTGGGAAACCTCTAAATACTCCTCTTTTTTTTTTGGTTTGATTGTAAAATTGTTGTTGAGACAATGCTTCATGCAGTACTACCTTGGTACCAGAAACCAAAACCTCCATCTTCACCTAGACCTCCTCAACACTTTTTAAATGTGCCTGGTGACCAGGAATGTGGCATCCCCTCCCAGTATGGGGATAAGAATAAAAGAGGCTGGACCCCCCCCCCACTAGTAATTAATCTACCATACCTGCTTCAACTCCTTCAAAAGTAAGAAAAAAGTAGGGAGAGTAAAGGATAAGGATATGATCAGCATGGAAGAGAAGGGATTCAAGAAGTAGGGCAGCACACCTGCGATATCTAGTGGTGACCAGCCATCCCGTTTCAGGTGAACAGGTGACATGAAAATAGTGGCACGTAGCAACTAAGTCAATCTTTTGGAAAACATTGCAACAACTTCTGAATGTCCTTTTTTTGAAGATCCAAGGGAAGTAAAGGTTGGGCAGGGCAGCAAATATTCTTTTTTGTCAGATCTCTCTGTAGCTTGGCAGGGTCCAGACCCTTCTTACTTAGCTCAGTCAGAGCAACCTCTGGGGTTTCATAGGTCACTGTTCCCTCCAGAAAAAAAAAACAAAAAAACACGGAGCCCAGCAGGGAAAAGTAAATGGAAGTGCAGTTGTTTCACTCTGAGAAAGGCCAGAATGGGAGTGATCTGTTTCCATTGTTCCATGACAGTGGCAGAGTAGTCATTATCAGCATAAATCCTGGCACCCTCATGGAAAATCTCCTAAAGTGCGAGGAGGCCTTACTCACGGTGTCCATTGAGTCCCAATTGGCACAATCCTCTGCTGGTTCTTTTTTATTTTAAACTGATCTTTTTCCCATTCAGGCTGTGCAGTCAAGGGTAATGTCTTGTCAAAATAAAAGTTAAGAAAAAGCTGGTTTTAGACTGTGGTTTGGGAGCAAATAATGGGAGCAGTCTCTCTAACCAGCTATCTTGGGTGGTGACATCACTAGAAGTCCACCTGAGTGCGGTACTAAGGGTATGCTGTACTGTTTATTTTATTTACTTATTTATTAAATTTTCCAGTTAACACCATTGAGCTGAGAGCTCTTTACATAGATTCCACATCAGAGGATTATGCAAACGGAAGAAGGTGTGTTGCCAGCAGACAGATAGCACATTAACAAAGGTACAGTGTGAATAAGATTGAAACAAGACAAATCACAGCTAACATGAGGAACTAGAGTGAACAAGTATGCGTGGTATTGTACAATGTATGCCATGGAGCGAAATGCTACAAATTTGGAAGACAATCGGAGACAGAACTACTACAGAAGAAGAAAAGAAAGGATCAGCCCATGACGCCTAGTCAAAAGGAAATTTGTACCCAAATTAAAATCCTATATCAAAGACACAAACCACATGTGTACAATACTTAAAGGTATTATGATCATCCCATGAGGCCTAGTCAAAAGGAAGAAGGGGGTGGAAAGAGGGGTAAGCTAAGGAAAGGCATGAAGGAGGTGAGAGGGAGTGGGTAGGGGGTGGGTGAGTTTAAGGGAGGCAAGAAGAAGTGCATCAGGGCCAGCTAAACAAGGAGAAAGGCTATTGGGATATGCTATGCTTTGGATGAGACATTAAACTGAGATCCTGTCTGCCTATTCTAGTGGTTGTTCAGGTTGATATTAAAGATCCCATGGTGCTTCTCAAAAAGAATAGGGGATATTTTTATTATAACTTCAACAGAAAATAAGTAAAAACAATGTTGATTCACACAAAATAATATATGAAACATAAGGTAAAGAAAATCAAATAGGTATTATATTCATACACTTACTAATTTGCTGTTAAAACAAATATTTAGTGCCCAAAAATTAAATCATAAAAATGAAATGAACTGAACCCCCTTCTCTCACCTAAAGAGTAAAAAGGATTTTCATAACTTTGAAGTAAAAAAAAGGAAAATTGTATTGTTTCATACAAAATTATAAGTACAAAAAAAACGGATACAGCAAAAAAAAAAAAGTATTTCATCATACTGCAACCCCAGCATAGATACAATACTATAGACATATCTCCTCCCTTTCCAACTAAAAGAGTAGGGGAATTTTTATATTTATAACTAAAAAAACAAAAGTCATACAAACTAGCATAGCATCAGACTAAATAAACGAATACATAAATAAGTATTCCATCATACAAGAAACCCAAAATTCAATAAGTAGGAAAACATTATAAATAGACCTTCTCCCCCTCCCTACTAAAGGAGTAGGAGGATTGTAATTACAATTACAATAAATAAATACTAACAGTATTAAATCATGCAACTAATATGCCAATCATAAAGCAATCAATTAAGTATTGCAGTCCTATTTTTCCTGGACTACAGACAAATGAAACTGTAGGACCTCAAAATTGAAATCTTAATACTGAAATTAAACAAAAACTCTCCCCCCTCCCGTTAAAATTAGGGGAGTGGATATTATAGTTATAGCTATAAATTATTAACAAATGATTACTGGTGAGCCACAATATCAACCAGTTTAAAAAGTCATATCAACTGGCTGGTTGATATGAAAAAATGTGCAAAGTCGCGCAATGCCATGCTAAACTGCGCAAACAGCGCAAAACACCAGTGATTATAAAAAATAAAATATAGGCAAGTGTGTGTTAAGGATTTTTTTTTACACACCCTCAGTGTGTGATGACTATGTAAACCTCTGGAGCTTCGCTGTTGAGGTTTACGGGTCATCATACACCTTGGGTGTGTAATAAAAATCCATAACACACACTTGCCTATCCATTATTCTCTATATAGTGTTTTAAGTCACACAGAATGATGCACAAATCCCTAGGGGGAGAAAAAAATTAAAGTTAGTCCATCTACATAAATTCCTCATATGGGTAAATGTGTCCACCATTTCTGCGCGTTTGCTGAGGGGTGTTTTGAAAGTCTTTCTGTTTTATAGTTTGCAAAACTTGCCAAATCTTGTGAAATAATTGCTGTAAAGACCATCGACAGCAAGACCACCATATATAGTATTTTAGGCAAGTTAAAACTAATCTAAATGTCCTGGGATGAAATGTTTTCAGTTGTGGTGGTATTAAACCCAAAAAGAAAGCATCTGGTGGAATATTATAGAATAGACTCCAACTCCATTGTTTTTTTACCACTTGCCAAAATGAAATAATATAGGGGCATTCGAAAAATAGTTGTTGCACTGTCTCTAACTTGTCTATGCATGAGGTTCGGGGACAATTCCTCTCTGCTCTTTCCTTGTGTTTTAAATTACCTTTGACATTTAATTTCTGGTGGGTACATAGCCAAATTATGTCCCACGTGTGTGTGTGGGGGGGTTCTGGGATCTGTCAAGATATGTTGAATATCTAGGGATGAGAAACAGATTTTGGAAAGAAAAAGGGAACATCCAAAAACCAAGTCTGTAAAATAAATTCATAAAATGATTTCCTATCCATAAGAAGAATGGAATTTTTTTTATTTTCCATAGTTTGAGTTTCACTACGCAGGGAACAAAATGCTGTGGTATAAGGGCCGTGTGCTTTTGTTTGGGAATAGGCAAAGTAAGAGTCCAGTCTTACAAAATACTATGAAAATGATCTAAAACCCAAGTTATCCATAGTGTGGGTTTATGTAACAGTACTGGTATGAGATTGGTATAAAAAAAGATACTTGCAAAAACACTACTAGATTAACCATAGCAAGACCACCTTTTGAAATGGGTAAATAGGTTAACTGGATTAAGTCTATTTCCTCATAGGCATGAGAAAAAAGGTGTATAGTTTTGTCTAGCTGTTTAAGGAGAAAATAAATGTGACAGATATAAAAAAAATAGGTATCAGAAATGTCTTGATGGTGTAAATACATTTTTTTCCTACTCATATTCCATCTCTTCCAGATTTTTATTTTGTCCATGGCAAATTTTATAGATGTTTCCCAGTTTAATATAGCTAAGTCCCCTTGCCAAAATAAACACCCAAGATTTCTTGTGGTGTGCGAGTTATAGGGATACCCATTATCATATTTACAGATGGGTGGGAGGACCTATACAAAGGCATATTTTTTACTGTAATTAAGGGTAGTATCTGCCACTGATGTATATGCAGTAAGTATATCTCTGGTTGGGGTAATGGATTATAAATCTGCTAAAGTCAGGATGAGATCATCTGCATAAACTAATGTTTTGATTTCAGGGTCTTGACTAGAGATGAATGCATCTCCAATTAGTGCATGATTCTGAATTGCTCATACCAGGGGGTCTAGGGCTAAGACATATAGTGCAGGGCTCATAGGGCAGTCATGTCTGATGCCCCTTTGTATACTACAGGGTTGTTCTGTCCACCCATTAATAAAGGGATGTACTGAAGCATATTTGTAACATGATTGTATCCAGAAAATAAATTTCGGAGGAAAACCATAACACAACATTGCAATCCACAAGTATGAGTATAAAATGGAATCGAATGCTTTAGTTTGATCCAAACATAATAAATGACCTATAATTTCTCCATCTGCTCCCTTTGCCATAGTTTCTCTCAGTAGAATTAGAATATTAGTTATTTTCTCCCAGGAACAGAGCACACCTGCATGGAGTATATAATCTGAGGTAAAACTAAGGATAAGTGATTGCTTAGAATCTTCATTAGGAGTTTAAAATCACAATTCAATAATAAAATCAGTCTCCAGTTCGTTATTAAAGCCTTGTCCCCTTTCCCAAATATAAAAATTAATAAACCTTGTGAAACTGTTTCTGGTATCTGGCCTTCTTATAACATGAAATTATAGACATTTGTCAGTTAGGGTAATAAGATATGTTCAATTATTTTCCTATAAAATTCTACTGGTAGTCCATCCATACCTGGAGTGGAACCTATTCTAAGTTGCTGAATAACAGTATAAACATTTTTAACTGTTATTGTTTGTTGTAAGATATTGACAAAGTCATTCATAATTTTGGGTAAATTCTGTTGACCCAGCCAGTCCTGTAAGTTATTGTCAGTCTGGAAAACATGCGAACTAAAGGATGAAGATATAAATTGTTCCACTATATTCAGGATTCCTTCATAATCTGTTGTTAAAGAGCCAGCATCATCTTTTTATTTCTTTATTAGCTTTTGTTGACCAGGTAAGTGCATTAGGCAATTGGACCTGCCTATTTTCAAGCACAACCCGGGAGAGTACAGAACACCAAGTTACAAAGTAGAGAACAGAACAGTAGTAATAGTACATGAGACAGGCAGGACCCCATGCAGGAAGGTCAGAATACAACAGCAATCCATTTGTACAGGAAGACACCCATGCAGAAGTGCGACTAGAAGAAACACATGTAAACAAATATCAACACAGGACACCAACACTGGAAGGTCAGGCAAAATAGCATACATATAAACATAGGACACTTGGAGTAAGAGAGAGAACTGCAGCAGGAAGAAGTATTGGAGGGCTCATCACGAAAGGTAATTGCAGATGAGCCACGCAGCAGACACACAGGGTTAAGGGCAATTACAGACACCATGAGTCCATAGGTGAGAGAAGAGTGCTTTCTTGAAAGAGCTGTGAGATGTAGAACACTGAATCTGGGGAGGAAGGGAGTTCCAAAATTTGGGAGCAAAGTGGGAGAAAGCTTGTTCACCCATTTTAGTAGAGCAAGTGGGGACAGAAAGCAGAGGAGAGGCAGAGGACCTAAGTGAGTGAGAATAGGTCATAGGGGTCAACATAGCTCCTAGAGATTCAGGACGGGGGATTCTGGTTAGAGAGTCAATAAAGCATCCAAGGGTGTAAGAGCACAAATCATAGGGGGACAGCCAGTTTAAGGAGGAGTAGAGTAAACAGTGGTGGGTGAGTCAAAGTGCAGACAAGGCAAATCTACAAATATTATTGTAAGTGACATACTACTTATGGAAAGCACTGACATTGGCCTGGGACAGGACAGGTAGAGCATATATGAGCCCTGGCAGGAGGATACCTCGGGCTACAGAGATCCTGGTAGAGGGAGTCAGGGAATGGTGAACTTTGTATGCAACTGCAATCTTAATGTTGATATGTTACAGACCTCATTTATGTGAGAGGAACAATTAAGAGAAGGGTTAAGCATCACTCCCAGGTATTTAAAGAAGTCAGTTTGGGATATAGTTGATCCATCAAGGCAGTGGACCTTCAAGTGAGGGATAGCAGACTGGACCTTTCTGGAAGACCCAAAGAGCATAGCATTCATTTTAGGTAGATTATTAGATGATTCATGGAGAGCCAGGATTGGATGCATTGGAGGGAGGAAGATAGTTGATCACTTTTGTCTCCGATGGATTTAGAGGTGGTATAGAGGACCAAGTCATCAGCGTACATAATATTCTGGCAGTGAGTTTGAGTGGAAGGGATATCATTAATTAACAGAGAAAAGAGCAAGAGGCCAAGTATGGAACCTTGGGGGACCCAGCAGGAAAGGACAGAATGGGACGAGAGGACTTTACAGAAGGAGACAGCTTGTGTACAATGATTAAGATAGCTGTTAAACCAAGACAAGGAGAAGCCAGTCATACTAAGCATTTGAAGTTTTCGTAAGAGCAGATGGTGGTTGACCAGGTCAAATGCTTTTGTGATGTCAATAAAGATAGCCCCAGTGAGGAGACCTTTATCCATATTCGTCTTGACTTCACCAGTGAACAGAGTCAGGGCTGTAGTGGTGCTATGTCCAGGCCTAAAACCGTGTTGTGTAGGAGCCTGGATATTGGATTTTTGGAGATGGGAAGAAACCTGACCATGGATTAGTTTCTCAAATAATTTACTAAGAGTAGCCAGTATGGCTATGGGTTGGTAGTCGGATAAGATCTTGGAGTCACCTTTTTTTGTAAACAGGAATGGTTCTCACAGTTTTCCATAGCTGTGGTACAGTGGAGGAGGATATGGATAGGTTAAAGAGTCTAGTTATTGGTGTAGCTAGGATGGAGGCTGCCAGTCAAGGATCCTTGGTTCAACATCATCAGGACCTGCACTACCATGGATCGGAATCATTTTAAGCAGATTCAGAACTTCAAGATGGGAGACAGGGGCTAGCTCCAGAGGAGGAGGAACATCTTTAGTAACTGACTCTAATGATAGGGGGCATTGGGATAGAGAGGGAGAGATCTTGGGAAGCATAGTAAAGAGGGAGTTGAAGGCATTGGCTATAGTGGAAGGGTTATTACAGGAAATATCGTCAACTATCATCTCTTTCAGAGCTTCAGACCTAGTGCTCCCTAGGATCTTGTACATTTGGATATTTGGGACCAGTACTGCCTTGGATCAGATAAAGAGGAGTGAAGGAGTTCTCGGTAGTATTTGCTTTTAGCTAGTCGAATCTCTTTCTTGCAGACATTATGCAGTGATCAATAATTTTCATAGTCGGAAGGAAGAGAGGAGGATTTCCATGTAACCCATAGTTTATCCCTTAGTTTCATCTACTGTAAAAGAGAGCACTTGAGCCACTTCGTAGATTTACCCCCTCACCCTCCACAGGAAATTGGGATATGCCTTTTCTGTATAGAGAGTAAGGTGCTGGTGAAGTATTCGGTAGCAGAGTTGATATCACTGGTGACAAAAATGGGGACCAGTCCACATGATGTAGGTCTCTAATTAGGGAAGCTGAATCAAGTACAGCAAAATCAGAGAAAGTTAGCACTTTGGGTGGATATGAAGGGGGAGAGGCATCCCATACACAGTAAACTGGGCAGAGGTCACTAATAGAGTCAGGGAGTACACCAACTGAGCTAAGACAGTCTTTTCTGTTAGTTAATATCCAGTCTATAAGAGTTCGACTAGTACTGTTAGCCGAGATCCTAGTGGGTGACTGGATGAGCTGGGATGGGTTTGCCATGCTTATAGCTGATGTGAAGTAAGAGGAGTTTGGGCTAAGCCAGACAAGGTTAAAATCCTACAGACATATGATTTCATTTTTCATAGTCACCGAAGGTAGTATATCAACAAGTTCCTCAACATCAAGTTTACTATCACGAGGGTGTAGGTAAATGTTAAATATATGGAGTTTCTTTGGGCCTCCCAGAAGGAGAGACTAGTGTAGGATTTTACAATTGCTCAGATGCTGTTTAGGTATAAGGGTCACATTTAGGTGGGCTTTGTGATACAGGGCAAGACCACCTCCTCTTTTGGAGGTGGGACTGTCAACCCAAAGCAAGTTGTAGCCTTGAGTTGTGCATAAAGAGCAGGGGATAGAGGGCTTCAGCTAGGTTTCAGATAGAGCTAGAATGTCTGAGTTATTAACTTGCATCCAAGCTTGTAGATCAGGGAGGTTAGCAGTTAGACTCCTGATACTGAGGTGAGCTAAGGTTAGACCAAAAGACTATAGAATCCTATGAGGGACTATGGAGGAATTGGTTTGATGCCTTGGACCTGGATTGGACTCAATGTCACCAGACTGGGCTTAGGATAGAGTTATGAGCCAGGTGATGGTGAGCGCAAAAGAGCGAGATCTGCACCCAGATGAGGTAAGCTTCAAACGTAGTAAAAACCTAATTAGTAGACTAGTAGATTGAATACTGAGGCCAAGGAATGGTACTGCAGCCATGGTTTGATGTACTAGCATATCTGAGTAGGTAAACTCATCAGTGGAAGCGGTGGGGGGGAGGTAGAGGTGGACACAAGAACTTGTCCCAATAGGTCTAGGGTCAGTAAGGTGAAAGAAAAGAGGATGCAAAAACAGAGTAGCTTCATACTTAGGTCAGGAGCAGAGAAGTATGAGAGGAAACTGAAATTAGAAGAGCAAGCTAGAGGTAAAAGCAGAAACAGTGGACCAAAGACTTATCAGCCCTCCAGTTGGGATAGACAGAAATAGTGGTTGCAGAGAATAACCTGCAGATGAGAAAGTAGCGAAATAGGTCACCTATAAATTAAAGAGCAGCTAGCTGGTGGGTATTGCAGGTAGGGAAGCAGCTGCAGGAAATCCTCAGCCCTTACAAATGCACCACAAAGCTTACAGATTCATTCTGGAACACTCAGCCTGAGATTGACTCCGATTTACTGCTAGCCAAGTGAGAGCACAAGAATAGGCATAGCCGATTGCTGTCTGAACTTAGTTTGAGCCACAAATTAATAGTTCTAACTGTTGGAGCACAGGAATTATATTAAGATTCAATTCAGCTACTGTTCAGGAGCCAACTGCTCTCTGAACCCAGTCAGAGACAGAGAATTAAATAAGTTTAACTCTGGAGTAGAAAGCCGGATCTCCAACTCAAATTAATTTCACCACTAGTGCACAGGGAACCTGATTAATTAACTGCAGCTGAAATAGTCAGGGGGAATAACCTGTATGGTTAAGTCAGATTCAACTCAGAGCGAGGGGCCCAGAAAGAAAAATGGCACCAAATTTGAATTAGGACAAAAGCTGCAGGGTGCCTCAGGGAATGCTAACCCACTGGTGTCCTATTCCATACCTTTGGTGTCACAACAGGGGGCAGCTCCAAAGGGCACCAAGCCCTGGTGTGGCTGGGGCTAGAGAGAGAGAGAGAGAGAGAGAGAAAGATAAGTCAGAAGGTTAAATATAAATCGGGAAGGGGCGGAGTTCATAGGTAGGCAGAGAGATTCAATGGGGGCGGGAGAGCAGGGACAGGGAGTAGGCTGTAAAGCATAGAAAAGGTAGTAGAGAGTACAGGTAGAGAAGCAAACAACTTTAGCAGACTGAATAGTGATTTAAACAAATGCAGTAATGTGATCTATGGCTAAAGCTACATATCCAAACTGGTGTGGCTGGGGCTGGAGAGAGAGAGAGAGAGAAAGATAAGTCAGAAGGTTAAATACTAATCAGGAAGGGGGCGGCGTTCATAGGTAGGCAGAGAGATTCAATGGAGGAGGGGGAGCAGGGACAGGGAGTAGACTGTAAAGCGTAGAAAAGGTAGTAGAGAGTACAGGTAGAGAAGCAAACAACTTTAGCAGACTGAATAGTGATTTAAACAAATGCAGTAATGTGATCTATGGCTAAAGCTACATATGCAAACAACTTAAAGTTTCTGTCAGAGAAAAAAAAGTACTATGAAAGAAACATCTTTACTCAAGCAGCCATAAGTAATCATGCAATATACAAGCAGTATATTTAAACAGAAATTTTAAAGCAGGCTAGTCTGTGGCAATTTCAATGTTATTCCATATGGAGAGACTCCTCTGCCCTTACAAGTGCACAGCAAAGCTTACAGATTCACTCTGGAATACTCAGCCTGAGATTGACTCCGATTTACTGCTAGCTGAGTGAGAGCACAAGAATAGGCAGAGCCAATTGCTGTCTGAACTTAGACTGAGCCACAAACTAATAGGTCTAAATGTTGGAGCACAGGAATTAAATTAAGCTTCAATTCAGCTACTGCTCAGGAGCTGACTGCAGTCTGAACCTAGTCAGAGCCAGAGAATTAAATAAGTTTAACTCCAGAGCAGACAGCCGGATCTCTGACTCAAATATAACAACAGAATTTCACCAGTAGTGCACAGGAAACATGATTAACTAACTGCAGCTGAAATAGGGGAATAACCTGAATGGCTAATAAGTCAGATTCAACTTGGAGCGAGATGCAGAGAAAGGAAAAAGGCACCAAATTCGAATTAGGACAACTGCTGCAGGGCGCCTCAGGGAACACCGACTCCACTGGTGTCCTATTCCATACCTTTGGTGTCACGATGGGGTAGCTCCAAAGGCACCAAGCCTGCTGTGGCTGTGGCTTTAGTTTCATGATGGGAGGCAGCTCCAAGGGCACTAAGCCTCTGCTGTGGCCGGCTTTTGGTGTCACGACGGGGGCAGCTTCAAAGGCCAAATAAGGCATGATTCTCTGTGTTTCTAGCTAAACATCAAAAGGATTTGTAAAAAATGATTTGCCTTGTGTACCAAATTTCTGTTCTTGATATAGAGAAGCTAATCTAGTGTATTGGCATTGCATCATATCTTGTTTTAGTTGGGCTATTTGTTGGGAAAGATCTGTGTTCGTGGAATTTTGAAGAGAGATCAAATTATATTATTTTTGGCATAATTCATGATATGAATGATTTTTTTGTGTTCCTTTCAATCTTCCTACCAGTTTTAAAAAATCAGTGAAATGTTTCTTCAAGTCTAACCACCAATTCACAGCAGTATCACAGAGAAAGTCCACTGATTTCCTTGCTATCATGATATGGTCTAGCCCTTGTAGGATTTCTTTGTCTTCTAACAGGGTGATATTTAATTTCCAATATCCTTTCCCCGATGTTGTTTCCTTATAGTTGGCTATACTTATTTCTAAAATATCGTGGTCAGAAGAGGGGGTAGATTGGGTTTGTGCAGAAACTAAAGGTAAAGTGGGGGAAATTAAAAAAATAGTTCATCCGTGAGGACAATTTTCCTTTATGGTAGGTGTGGGCTGGTTTAGTGTGTAATTTCAAAAAACTATCTATTAGTCCTGTTTGGGACAGCAGTTGGTTTAAAAATAAGGTATCACAAAAGACTTTATTTGTGAGGTGGCCCTTGTCCGACCTCAGCCTCCCACAATTAAAATCACCCGTATAAATAATTTGCTTTGAAGAAAGGGCTGTATTCCTTTAAATAGATCAATTCTACTCACTTTCGTCTGTCCTGCGTAGATATTTATCAACCTAAAATCTATATTGTTAAAGTTAATATCTAACAGTAGAGCATGTCCAGGATGGATGTCAACCAAGTGTGTAACTTTAATATTGGGGTTATTTAAACTGGGGTTTAATGCAAAGAAGTGCAAGATCATGCACATTGGGAAGAGTAACCCTGAAGCCTCCGATAGGTTGGGAGGGGAGTTACTGGCAATCACAAGGGAAGAAAGAGACTTGGGCACCATCATCATCACAAAGGGCCTGAAATCATCCACGCAGACTACTAAAGTAGTAGGTAAGGCTGGAGGGATGTTGGGTTGTATTAGTAGGGGTATCGTAAGTCGTAAGAGGGAGTTAATAATCCCTCTTTACAAGACACTGGTTAGGCTCCATGGAGTACTGGAGGCTGCACCTGCAAAAGGACATTAACAAAATGGAGGCAATCCAGAGAAGGGCTACCAAAATGGTGCAGATCCTATATCAGAAAACATATGAGGACAGATTAACAGAGCTCAATATGTATACACTAGAGCAAAGGAGGGGAGCGAGGTGATATGATCGAAACATTCAAACATCTTGAGGGCATTAACAAGGTGAACGAGTCTAACATATTTCAATATAAGAAAAATAGCAGGACAAGAGGACACAGCATGAGATTAGAGGGAGGCCGGTTAAGGGGTAATGTGAGGAAGTTATATTTCACAGAAAGGGTGGTGGATGCATGGAACGGCCTACCTCAGGAAGTGGTGGATATGAACACAGTGCAGGGCTTCAAACAGGCATGAGGGAGCAATACAGATGAGTATGAATAGATAGGCCACTGACAGAGTGAAGGCCTATGACACATTTATAAGGTAGAAAAAATGAGCAGACTGGATGGGCCTTGCGGTCCTTATCTGCCGTCAACTTCTATGTTTCTATGTTCTATGTTACGCAAATTCCCAAACCACTACAGATATCTTCTCCTATTGACCATTTGCAATGCCCCCCAAACCATGCAGACGTGGACATAGTTATTTCTCTTGCAGTATGAAGCCTTGTGTCCTGTAAAAGAAAAAAAAATCAAAGTAATTCATTTTGAAAAATGAAAAGGTTGAAACTCATTGTCTCTGAAGCTTTATACTGTTAGTATTTAAGGATGCCAATTTAATGCTATATAAATCCATGAGAGAAAAAGAGAATCAAAACTCATCTAAGGGTCCTTCTTTTTCTTTTTTTTCTTTTTTTTGCATCAGCTCTGGTTTTCCATTTTTTCCCAATGGGTTGTTTTGGATCAGATTTCTCAGGTTCTTCAGAGTCCAAAGGAATGTCCACCTGAGAGGAGGAAATGGAAAGTGCATCTGAGTCATCTTCCAACTCAGTGCCACCCCATTGTAAGACTGAGTAGGTACTGGAAGTAGGAATTGGTTCTGTCTCCATAGGAGGTGCGACTGTGGATTTTCATGTATTACAGGGAATTGTCAGGAAAGGATCTTCTTTCACTGGAGCCTCTGAGGTTGGGGGAAGGGGTGGAGGCAGCATTATTGTGTCAGGAGGACCTGATGTTTCTTTTTCTGGGATAAGGATTGCTGCCTGATGGGTAGTTGCTGATAAGTCTTGTGGGGGGGGGGAGTACTCAGTTACTGCAGTTTGAATGTTCGAGGCCCTGTCAGTTCGAGAAGCTTTATGTTGCTCGCAACTTGCCTTATTGATGTAAAAGTCTTGCTCAGCAAAGTCTGAATTCATAGTGTTATGAGATACCCATGGACACGTAGTAAATAGGTGTCCTTCTGCATCACACAAATTACATTTTGGGGCCGCTGTAAGCTAGCATGACCCTACGATCCACACATTGAACATTTCAGTTGTTCACAGTTAGGACTGATGTGTCTTGAGGAGCCACATTTAAAGCACACTCGAGGCTGGACTTGATAAAAAAGGATCCCTTCATCTTGCCTTAGAAAGAAGCAGTTTGGCAGATGTTCCATGCCTTCTACACTGCTACATAATGTTATCTTGAATTTCCACCCCCATGTCCAGAACCCCTCTTGATCGATAATTGGTTCTGGGGAACCCTGTAGATCACATCTTTTTTCTAGTTAGTGCGTAATGTCTGTTAGATTGACTCTCTCATTCCGAAATAAAATGGTTACAATTTTTAAGGAGGGTTTGGTGAGTGGAATGGCTTGAAAGTGCATCCAGAAAGCCTCGTTTTTTTGTGCTGAATGAATCGCCCAGAATTTATTCAAGAGATCCTCGGTGTGAAAACTGATATCATGACTGCCTCCTTCTGCAAGCCGCAGGAGCTGCTCTGTACCCAGTGGCTGTTCTGCGCTGACCCGCCTACTTCTTGGTCTACAACCAGGTACACATTTTGAAGAGCAACCCACAGCTACCAACGGGATTGAACTTGGTGCTTTTTGCCTTTCAGGCCATTTGGCTGCACCACTACTGCTCTTGAGCTCTGTTTAGGCATAATGCTATTCCCCCTTCTCTTATTGGCTCTTGACTCTACCCTTCCTGAGCTGTCTCATTTTTAATACAAGAACTGCTAATGCTGAGTTTACCAGTACCAACTGTTTAGTGGAACAGGATTGTTAATTTTACTTTTCCATTTGCAAATTATACTGCAAAGCCACTAGAGGGCAACAACTCTTGGAGGTTACAATCCTCTTCCCACTGCTCTCCTCTAACACTTCTTGTCCTGGGTCCTTCATTCCTAAAGCAAATTAATACACCCTAACAAACCGTAGTCCATCACCCTACCACTGTGACACAGAGACCACCACAATTATGGGTATTGGAGTGCCCCCTTTATACCGACACTGGGCCACTGCCCCCTTATCGCCACTTGCTGGGCA
Organism: Neoceratodus forsteri; assembly: GCA_016271365.2. Taxonomy (NCBI): domain Eukaryota; kingdom Metazoa; phylum Chordata; order Ceratodontiformes; family Ceratodontidae; genus Neoceratodus; species Neoceratodus forsteri. The sequence goes on from CM028129.1 coordinate 818,573,199, forward strand.
CCCTTTGTCACATGGACCACCCAAGCTCCTACTGATTGCTCTTACTATCCTTCTTCTTGGACCCCTCAGCCCTCCCCCTCAAGGGCCTTCTTCCCACACCTCCCACCCCCATGAACCATCACTGACTGCCACCCATATTGCCACTGCCTGTCATGCATTCCCCATCCCCCCCACATATCTCCCTGCAGTCATGCGCCACCATCAACCTCCATGCTGGATCACATTCCAATCCTTTCCAACCCTTATGACCCTGGCCATCCCATGTACTACCCGCACTATAACTAGGCGGCAGCTATCGTGGACAATAAGGCAATGATCTTTTGCTCTCCTCAGAGTCTTTGCCATACTCCTACTAATTTCAGGAAATGTTCGTCCTAACCTGGGCTCCATCTCACCGAGCCCTAGCCTCTCACACCACGGGCTTAGAATAGCTACAATGAACAGTTGCAGCTTACCCAAAAAGACGGCAGGTCTCCATTGCTGGATATTGCAACATCAGTCTGATGTGCTAGCCCTCACAGAAACCTAGCTCTCCAAAAAAACACCCAACTCCATGGTCGCTCTCCCTGGCTTCACCTTTCACAGAGCCAACAGAGTGGGCTAACGTGGTAGGGTGTGTGCTGTGTACGTCCGTGACTCCATGATATGCCATGCCCTTCCAACACCTCCACTAGACCATGGTACCCAAGCCTCATCATTAAAACTTACTCCAGATCCCTCCAGAACCCCTGTAACTCTTACTGTCGCATATGTCACCTTACTGTCCCCCCAAGAAACAAAGCTCCTGCTATACAATCCCTTGCTAACTGCATCTCCAGCTTCCCCCCCAAAATGGAACACATCATAGTTGGAGACTTTAATGTGAACTGGCTTGCCAGTTCAGCTTCCCATGCCAAGGACACCTTCACTGCACTGGACCTAACCCAGCTGATCAGCCAACCTACCAGGATGAACCCCACTAATGGCTCTAGCACCCTGGTCAACCTTTTCCTCACCAACCATCCCCACAGAATCTCTGACCTGGTGGTCCTTCCGGACTCCCTTAGCGATCACTCACCCATCCTCTTTTCCTGGTCGTGTCTTCAGCAGAAACCCAAACCAAATTATATTGCCCAGCATCGTCTCCTATCTGGAGGCCTCACAAAACTAAGAAAATACTTCACTCAATGGAATTGGTGCCCTACTATTGATGAAGCCATTGATTATTTCACCTGCCCTTTTAATAAAGCATGTGACTTCTATGCCCTACTAGCAAAAGTGCAATCCAAGAAATGTAATGCCCCTGGGTCACGCCTGCACTGCTCCAACAGCTAAAGCACAGAGATGATCTGTAGCATAAAGCAGTCACATCTGGCATGCAGATGGCCAGGAAAGCCTATAAAGTGGCTTGAAACAGATGCACTTGGGCCATAAAACAGGCCAAATCAGGCTACTACAAAAGGACCCGTGCCTCCTCCTGGGGGAATGCTCAGTTGTTCAGGGTCAATATCAAGGAACTCAATGGCAAATCCCGGCTTCCCCCCCTCCCTACTAACCGTCAACAATGTCCCTACCACTGACCTGCTGGCCATTGGCAACTGCCTCAACTCATCATTCTCTGACCTTAGTGCAGTACTCCCAAATAACGTCTTCCACCCCACTCCTGCAACACCACCCCCTAACAACCAGCATCCCTCCTTCCATTTCAGGGTGATCTCTATGAATGAGGCAAGGCCTCATCTCATTAAAGCACTCAATGACTCTTGCTATTGCAAAGATTCTTTTGATATGAGAATCCTACATCTAGTACTAGATACAGTCCTCTCCCCACTGACTGACCTCATTAACCGCTCCATAAGTCTGGGGCAGTTCCAGGCAGCCTGGAAGACTGCCACAGTCACCCCAGTACTGAAGAGTGGTGACAGCACCTCCCCCAATAACTACCGTCCCATATCCATTCTCCCACCACTCTCAAAAGCCCTCGAAAATATTATAGCTACCCAACTCACTGAGCACCTGCTTGCTCATAATCTACTTTGCAGGGAGCAGCATGGATTCAGATCTGGGCACAGTACAACTTCGGCTCTCACTGAGTTCTCTAATTTTATTCACTGGACAGAAAACACCTAGCTGGAGCAGTCTTCATCGACCTGTCAAAGGCCTTTGATACAGTCCCCCACCCCTTATCTTAAGCACACTCCGCCACATAGGTCTGTCCCAAGGACCCATCTCCTGGTTTACCAGTTACCTCACAGCTAGATCACAATGTGTCAAAATAAACTACGCCCTCTCGACCACCATGCCAGTCTGCTCTTGGGTTTCCCAGGGCTCCATCCTTGGTCCTCTATTATTCAGCATCTACCTAAACACCTTGCCCAATTCCTGCTCCAGCAACCTACTACTTTATGCAGAAGATGTGGTTCTTTTTGCCTTGCACCCAGATCCCACAGTATTGCAGTCCTCCCTCCAACTTGCATTTAACTAGATTGAAAACTGGTTCATAGACCAAAGACTTGTGGTCAACGTAAAAAAGACAAAGACCATGCTCTTTGCCCACTGACAGAATAAGGCCAAGAATACGCAGTTAACAATCCTCTCCCACTCTCTCCTTCCTCTAGAACAGGTCCATACATATAAATACCTGACCCTTACATTTGATTCCAGCCTCTCCTTCCATTCACACATTAACACTCTATCATCAGCCATAAATGCCTGTATAGGCCTATTGTATCGGCACAAGGATTGCCTACCTCTGGAAGCCCTTAATCTGACTGTCACCTCCTTAGTCCTCTCCCTAGTTGATTATGGGCTCACTATCTACTCAGCCACTGACCACACAGCCCTTAACAAAATCCACCTGGTCATAAACAAAGCATGCAGACTCCTCTCCAGGGCAGACAAGCGTAGCCATACTTTTGCCCTATATGCCCTGACAAATCTCCTCACCCTGGATGAAGAGCTATTTTATCAAACATGTTTCCTCACAAAGAAAATACACCTGGGGCTTATCCCTTGGGGGTTTCTGCCTCTCTCATATCCTCCCACACCTCGGTGAACAACCGCACTGCCAACCAACAGGTGTGGTCCATCCCAAGGGTTAGAACCTCCTTAGTCCAAAGGTCAGTCCCACACAGGGCCCCAGTCTGGTACAACAAACTCCCCTTCAACGTCTCCTCCATCTCCAAATTAGGACCTTTCAAGTCAGCCCTCAAAGTGCACATTCTTGCTTCACGGCACTGCCAATGTACCAGCTGGTGTCAGGTCATCTATCTATCATCTTACTGGACCACCCCGCCACTGAGCTCTTACCAATAGGGCTACCAAACATTACCTATTAACAATGCCTCCTTTGGCTGTACTCACAAGATGTCTGTCTAATTCTCTACTTTGCTGTAAATATCAAATCTGTTACTCCTTCCCTCTATCAGCAAACTTATTGTTCTCTTGAAAACTGTAAAATACAGCTCTCAGTAACACTTTCAATGCAATGTATAGCTGATCTTGATTCTGCAATATTGTATAACTGAAAAAACTGTAACCTTTAGCTGCCATTCTATGTCTATATATATATTAAGTGTTTCTATTTGTTTTTTCTGATGCAGAGCCTTTGTAAATGAGTCCCTGACTCAAAAGTTGTAATCCTATAGTCAGTTAAATAAATAAATAAATAAGTGGTTTCACTAGTCGCATGGATTAGGGCATAGACTTTGGACTGTAAAAAACCCATTTGTTCTTTAATGAGTTCTTTACCAACAAAGAACCTGTCCGGTGGAATCTACATACACCCTAGATATCTGAGACATACAGCATGCCTACGCTTAGCATTTTCTACTGGTATATGTAGTAGGCTCACAAAGGTGGGTCTCTGTGGTTCTGGGGTCTTGTCTGTCTCATTGTCTAGCAGTACAGGTTGATGAATTGTGTCTGTTAATGGCTGCATACTGTGCTCTATGGCAGAAGATTGAGAGTCATAAAAAAATAATCTCCTCTCCGGTATCCTAAGGTACCATGTGAGGGTTACCTGCAGTTTGTTGCTGTCCAAGGGTCTCGGGTGATGTTGCCAAAATGATGTTAGGTTCATTTGGGAGCCCAGAAGATTGTGGGGTGATTACAGTAGTAACCTCTGGAGGAGGCAAGGATATTGGATTAAATGTAGCTGGTCTCTATTCAGGTGTGTCCAGAAGAGGGATGTCTGGATCTGGTAGCCAAGTGCCCGAGTCAGTTTTTTTCCAACTTGTCAATTCTAATGCAGCTTCAGGTGACCATTTTGTGGATGTGGATGCTCCGTCTTTCTCAAGTGATTCCGAGGTTCGATGTGGGGTCTCCAGTGAAGCACCAAAATGGAAAATGTTTTGTAATACTGTTTTTTTTCCCTGAAAGAGCTGGAGAGGTATTTGAATTCCATTTTCATTTCTTCTCCTCCTCTAAGTTTCTTCTCTCCAAATCATACTCTTTCTCAATATTCTGCAGTTGTTCTCGTAATTTTTTGGTTTTTTCTTCTAAGGATTTCTGCCGTTGGTCTTCGGTTCTGGCAATGGCTTCTTCTTCCTGAGGTATGTCTGAGTTTAGTTGTCCATCTTCAATTATATCAACTGATTGTTCTTGCAAGTCATTCACAGATAGGAACACGGTGTGTCTTTCTACACCTCCAAAGCTCAACTGGCTGGAGTCCATCATCCTCTCGCACGTAGGGCCCCCTACTGACAAGTAGGGGAATTTCCCCAGTGTCCTGGCCAAATTTCCCCGATCACCAAAAAGTACCATCAACAGCTTAATCTGGTTCAGTTTTAAATGGCTTGTATCTGCACAACCACCTCACCCCTGGGATGAGGCTAATGATAGGCAATATGGTCTAGCCTTTCTTTCTCTTTCAACACAAACTAAATAAATATCAGGGTGGGAGGAAGGCAGGGCTAACAAGCTACAGTAAATGGAAAAAATGCTGGGCAACAGTGAGTAAAATATTTATTTATGCACACAAAGTACAAAATGGGGTTGCCCCACACTTGTATGGTTAGGTGTGAGGCTTTGCAGCATGGAGGTTTCTTCTTAAAGAAAGTTTTATTAGACTAATATGATGTATTCCCCACCACTTTTTTCTATTTTTTTGTTCTCCTCCATTCAGCGGGTACACATACCACCTTCTGGCCATATTGGTGATCTTTGAGCATGAAGAGGAACTGACCTCTTAGCCCCACCATGTGTTTCCTCCTTGTGTGGATGTCAGTATGAAGATGGCTGTCCTGGCAGAAACATATACATGCACACGCCTTCCCATGCATTCTGCAGCATCCCCTTCCCCACACCTTATCTGCTGCACTTGCAGGGAGGGGGAAGGTTACTGGAGACCAGAGAGGATCTGCAGAGGTAGAATAGGCAGGGAACACTTGGGCAGACTAAGTGGGTGAAGCAGTCCTTCACTGCTGATAAATTCCATGTTCGTATGTTCTACCTGTACTCCTACAGGCAGTGGTATCAGAATGAGGCAATGCAGCTCTCCCTTCCTGGAGGAGGAGAGCTTCCACTGGGTTGCTTAGTCTTCTTCCACTGACTGGCCAGCCACCAATGTCTCAGGCTCACTCCCAAACCTGGGTCATCGTTGCCAGGAGTGGTAGTGCTACCACTGTGACAACTGGTTGTCACCCTTGGCCCCTTTTTTTTTCATCCATTGTTTATTCTACCATAGCCTGGACAGGTTGGGCTCTCCCTCACACTTCCCCACCAGCTCCACCACCCTAAATCTTCCTGCAATGTCAAGAACCAGAGTACCCCGATGGATTGCCCCTGTGATGGGGTCATGAGGGGAGGGCCATCCCACCACCAATGCACACACATCCAGTCTCCAGCTCCAGGGTCCGGTGATGAGGTGGGCAGAAATCAGAGGGCAGGCTTCATTCTGCCCTGTCCTGACACTTTTTCCTCTGAAGTGAAAGTCCCATCCCCATTTTGGGGCACGATCATAGGTGCTCATGTGGAGGCATGCATATGTTATGGACTCCCGTAGCACCTTCATTCTGCTGTCCTCCTTGACCCTCACTGCCATGAGGCCTCCACCAGGTGGCAGTCACTCAGCAGAGTCTGCAGTCCACCCCTCCCCCCCAGAAAAGCAGAGCAGCCCATTGGGAGCTCAGTCCTCTTCCACCCTGGTCAACCCCCAGCAACCTGTGTTCATTCCCCAGGATGGGTCACCGGCATGGTAAGAGGTAAGGAGCTTATAGTGCCTCAACCCTCTACACCGACGGCCCGGCTACTTTTGGCCCTTTTTGTTGTTTTTTATGCCAGACTTAAGCATCAAATCCAGTCATAAAAGTGTGCTTTAACAGGGTGCCCAGATAAGTCTGACATTTTTGTCCTGCAGTACCAGCCTAATTTTCCTGTAAAACAACATTATTTCCTATGGAGGATAATTTGCTCTTTTTTTCTATATAAGCCATGCAAGTACAACAATTGGGAATGCTTTCACTGTGGGATGCTCCATTTCCTGTAAAATAATACATTTTCCTGTAAAATACAGGAATCCCTGTAGATCTGTAATTCATTTGCTTGTTTAAAAAAATAAGTTAAATTCATCCATTAAAACGTGCAATATTCAGTTATTTGCATGAACTTTGCATGTTATCAGGATATGATAATTGAAAGACAGCTGTAAAAGTGCCTTATTGCATGACATGCCTTGGCATAATATAGAACTGCTGGTTCCAGAAGTATGTTTGTTTGGAGGTGTTATTTTGATCTGAAAAGTACTTTAGGCCTCATTTAAGCTAAAAGCTTGACTTGAGTTCAATGAGGATGGTGTCAAGTGAAATACCTATGTAACCCCCCTACAAATTGGGGTTTACTAAGATGTCTTCCTGGGCTGCCTAATGCCCGCTGTCAGGATGGTGTCCTGCATCTGCAGTAGCAATATGAGTCTGCATGAGAGTGCTACTGAAAGCATCTGACCTGTCTCTTACAAGAGTCATTATGCTGTGTTAGAAATTAGTCTGGGCTGGGTCTGAGTAGTTTATGGCTTGTGACAGGTCAATATTTCTGCTCCATTCTGCAGTCGCTATATGTGCAGAGGGAGCTCTGTTAGGAACTGTGTTCATGTACTGTTTATCTGCCTTATTAATAATAGTATAGACGTTTGTTTAACTTGCCTTCTCTTGCAGCTTGGACTTTTTGCACAAGAGCCACCTTTTTTGGTTCTGGACTGCAAGAGTTGGACCAATCAAACCTCAGGGGATCTAAAATACAGACTGTCCCCAGAGGTCTGTCCCCAGTGGTCTTGTGGGATTGAATTTCCTGTAGGAATTATAGTTTTTAAGGTTTGCCACCTAAATGGACCTGGAGGGGGAGCTCTTGCTGTGACAGACAGTTCCCTCAGCCAACCAAACCTTTCGGATCTCAGAGAAAATCCCCAGAACTGCCTGCAGCAGAGTCAGTTGTGAGCTGAAGTTTGGAGTATGAACAGCTCGAGCCATCGAGCAGCTGCTCCTGTGCAGGAGCACAGGAGAATTGGTAGGAAGGCTGCACTGGCCTGCCTGTCACATCTTCCAGTGAGAAATCCTGTGAATGTGAAAGCTGGACTTAAATCTAATTTCTTTGTTTGAGATCTGAAGCCTGAAGAGAACAAGAGTGATCGTTGCCTGAATTTGGGACCAAAGACTTGCTCCAGAAGCGATTGACCTGCCAGGTACCGAAGGGAGCCACGGATTGAGAGGTTTGTGCAGAACTTCTGCTAAACTGCAACCGGACTTTACCCAAACTGTGACTAAGAGTTGTGTTGCTTATAAGTGTGCTGAATGTGCTGTGTGGGTCGCGATTTGGTTCCCCACTTACAAGTATGTTATGTTAGCTGGAAGCAGCTTCAGCATTTATACAGACTAAATCCAAACTGCCTGTTCTGGTCTGGGCCCTGCCATGTCGGCCTAGACTGCTGTTCCCATTGCAAAGACATTTTCCGACGAAAAACCCGCTCAGAGATTCGGCTCCCTCTCTACACCATTGAACAGGTAGCAACCTCCTCGGTGAGCCGTGTGGGCCCTGTTTCCCCTGGCAAACCAGGACACTATCCAGAGGTCTTCATCTTGTCAATCCTGCCTCCTGGTCTGGGTAGCATGAGTACCAAATAGGGCAGCTCCCTGTAACAAAACTGTAATCATTGTGTGTCATATGATTTATTTGTTTGGGTTTATTACAACAAACTGAGCTATCCGGCTCCAGATTACAAATTCTGGGTTGATGTGCACGTTAATTGTTTTCCTTCCTACGGGCCCCAATAACAGCTGCAATGCCAGCCTACCCCAGGCATCGCTTCAGGCTAGCTTGCTTACAACTGGGTACCCAGAGTTGTGTGACTGTATATAAGGGACTCTTTTTGCATGCATTTTCAGCCTGAAATGATAAGATCTATAAATTATCTGCTAGATTCATACCCCACCCCTGTTCACATTCCCCTGAATAAATTAGATTGTGTTGTTTTTACGTTTAATCTGGCTAGTATGTACCCTTTTGGTGGGGGTATTGTACTGCCATTGAACTGTTGCATTGCAGGTCTTATTTTACAGGGGGTCTTCAGGGCAGCTGCATATGATCCAGCCCTGGTGGTAAGTGCAAGGGGTGTGAGCAAGTCATTACTGCCTTATGGTATATGTGAAAGTTTTGCTGCTATACTGATTAGGCCACTAGAGGGGTTGGTGGATGGGTTATAGCATCCCAGAGAGCTATACCAACAGCAGTTATGCTACCCCAGAAATATTCCTTGGGGTGGAGACACCCATTTAACGAGCTCAGGCCCCTCAACCTGCACCTAGTCAGGCAGGCAGGGGTAGTAGCCATTAGGATAGCACCACCTAGGGGTTACATCTTGGAGGCACCAATTGGGATTAGTACCCCCTAGTGGTCAAAATCAAGAATTACTGTGAAACATTTAATGCATACCACTGCAGAAATTGCTGTGCATCAGTTGGTGGGATGGTGTATGGGGCATGAGATTGACCTCCACAATGCTTTGTTTATATTGGATATACCCCTGGGCACTAGTAAAGACACTGTGGAAGGGGCACTTTCAGAAACTGAATGCTTGGGAAAAGATGTGGTGGTAAGCCAACATGCTGACTTAACTGCAAAGACCTTAATGGCCTTAGTGGAGTATAGCGACCCCGTGAACAGCACTAAGGTACCCCACACTACTGCTGCTGAGGGGTCCCAAGCCATCTGGAGGGTGGTGACTAAATATAGTAAGGATCCCTTAGAGAATGAGCCCCCACCATTATCTGAGACCTTTGAGGAAAAGTTTGCCAAGTTGTTACTGGAGGAGGATAAAACTATAGAGGACTTTAAAAAGTTATTCATGGCACCTAAGGATGTTCCTTCCTTGCTGCCCACACCAGACCTAGCACCTGCCCCTTCACTAGCTCCCATGCCCACACCAGTGCTGGCATTCACTCCTGTGCCCGCAGTCAGTCATGACTCTTACTGCAGGCTGAGGATGTTCTTGGGCACTCTTCTCACCCCCCAAGGGGAGGATGATTGGGAGACCTGGTTAGACTATGTTGCCCCCTTGGTACCTGAATGGCAAAGTTCTGAAGAGAAGAAGAGAAAGAGGCTGAGTGAAAGCCTCCAAGGTCCTGCTCTGGCTACTGTCCATGCCAAGCGGGCTACTAACCCTGAAGCAACTGCACAGGACTATTTAGATGCATTGGAAAATGTGTATGGGAGTCCAGATTCAGACAAGGACCTATGGCGGAGGGTAAGAAACACTCAGCAATACCAACAGGAGCCCTTATCAGTGTATGTACCTTGACTTGAAAAGGTGCTACAGGCATGCCTCAGAAAGGGTAGTGTTGCCTCAGACAAGTTAGATCAGACTAGTTTGGACCGGATCCTTAAGTCTGCCCCATTCTCTGAACTATTACTGCTTCAGTTATGAATTGCAACCTGGCAGGATTTGCTTTTCTCCCATGATGAATTAATGAGAGAAATTTAGGGGGTTGAGCAAAGGTGGCTATGTGGGGGGGCTTTCTCACATATCTACACAAAAAAGGCGGCTACCAACGAAAAAAACTGGAGCCGAACAACAGAAGTATCACACAAAAAACAGAATGGCTGCCACGTAATCGACTTGAAACAAACAGGTCCTACAATAGGAAGTGAAATAAAACAGCTTTTAATCAAATAGCTGAAGCAAGCAGTAATACAAAGCCACAGACACACGTTTCACGTCCCAAAAGACGCTTTCTCATGTATCTGCTGCTGCTGCCCAAGTGACAAAGGGTGATCAGGTGAGTGAGGTTTAAAGGTGGAATCTAGCACCTGATGAGCACTCGGAGACTGCTAAAAGCATTCCATCATGGGTCAAGCTGAGAGTCGAGCTGTTGAGAGAAGTCAGAGAAGTGAAAGTGGGTGCCTCTACGAAAGTTTCTCCCATGGACAAAGACCCTGGTCCCTCTCACAGCTTGTCTGCTAAGGGGGTGAGGGTACATGCTCAGGCATCCTCTACTGAAGGCAGCTCCAAGACTGAGATCAGTGAATTGATGGCCACCATAAAAGAGTTGCTCAGACACATTGCATCACCTTCAATGCTGCAGGCAAGGGTGAACCCCAATCTTCTGTTAGTGCTACTGGTTCAGCACCCAATGTGTACTCTGCCCAACCCTCTAGCTGTGCATGGAGACCAGCTACTAATGTAATGTTTCAGCTAAAGCAGACTCAAGAACCTGTAATGTGTCACAATTGTGGAAAGGATGGGCATATGAAGAAAGAATGCTGGTCTCAAAAAGGATTTAGAAAAGGTGGTAAACAGACTCCAAGGGGAGCTCCAAAAAAGCAAACCAATTGCAGAGGGGTGCAATAAATGATTACAGTGGAGGATCAGGAAATCCAAATTCCAATTACTTTGTGGCTAAGTTGTCCATCCAGATTCCTCCTAAAGTCCCTACAGACTGGTCTAGATAGGTGGGCCCTTCCATGGACACTATGGTACACATAGACGGGATTCCAGCCCAAGCAGTTTTAGACAGCGTGTCTCAAGTCACAATAATTTTCCAAGAATGGTATGAGCAGCATCTATTGGACCACCCATTACAACCTCTTGATGGACTGCATGTGTGGAGGTAAGTGAAATGTCGTATCATTATCTTGGCTATTTGAAAGTGTGGCTTTCTTTCCCTTCTTCTGTGGCTGACGTAGGAGATTCTGTGGACATGCGGGCCTCGGTCTGCCCTTTCACTGGACTTTATGATGGTATCCCTGTATTGACTGGCACCAATGCACACATGTTTGGTTGCCTGGCTCAGCTATGTGAAGAAAGGCAGAAGAGAAAAACAGGAAAAGCCCTGCGCGTTCATGCTCTGATCCAAAAGGCTTACGAGAAGCACATGTGTCCCGAGCAAGGTGACCAAGATGAGCCTGTGGGTTGGTTTGGAAGAAGGATCCTGCTACTATTACATTACCTCCAAATGTAATATCAGTGGTGAAGTACGGCTGTGGAAAGATGTCACTAACGAGATTTTGATGCTGGATGACCCAGAAAAGGAATAATTACCCTAAGGATTGTTGATTAAACCCAGTGTGCTTCTAGCCTGGGCTCATGCCTGATGAGTGGTGGTACCAATACAAAATGTTACAGAGAGAGAAATCACAGTACACAGAGGATGCACCCTGGCTAAAGTCTGTTGTGCTGACACTGCTGTGCTCCCATGCCAGTACAGAGCTGAAAAAGGATGTGAGATATCGCTGGATATGTTTGATTTTGGGGATTCACCTCTTCCAAACAGCTGGTGAACCAGGATCAGTAACAAGCTGGCCCAGAGAACCAAAGTATTCTCACTCAAGGAATGGGATGTTGGTTGTATTATGGGTGCTGGACACCACATTGGCTTGCATGACGAGAGATCTAGATGCTTAGCTCCTGCCGACATAGACAATGTCCGATGTCACCTACAAGAGATGTTAGCGGCTGACATCATACAAGAGTCACGCATGTGTGTTGATTACAGGACCCTCAACAAAAGAACTGTGCCTGATCTGTATACAATGCCACGTATACAGGATGCCCTGGACTGTCTAAATGGGAGTAAATGGTTTTCCGTTCTTTACCTTTGAAGTGGATACTATCAGATCCCATTGGCTCCTGAGGACCGGGAAAAAACTGCATTAATTTGTCCCTTCAGCTTCTATGAGTTCCTTTGCATGCCCAAGGCATATCGGGTGCACCAGTAACATTACAGTGACTAATGGAGCGTGCAGTAGGAGATATGAATCTCTTGGAATGTGTTGTCTACCTTGATAATGCCATAGTTTTTGGGAAAACCCTCAAGGAGCATAAGGCTCACTTATTCAAAGTATTGGACAGACTTGAAGAGTTTGGTCTAAAGTTATCCATTGACAAATGGCAGTTTTTCCAGAATTCTGTCAAATACGTGGGTCACATTGTGTAATCAGAAGGCATCCACGCTGACTCCAGTAAGGTGGAAGCCTTAACCAGCTGGCAAAAGCCCAACAACTTGAAAGAACTCCAAAGGTTTCTTGGATTCTGCAGCTATTATTGCCAATGTGTTGGATATACTATGATATGCCGAAATGCATTGGCCCAGTGCTCACACTCCCAACCCCGGGCACCCAAAACACGGTTGCCCGACATCGGAATTTTACCTGCAGGAAATGAAGCCCCTGTAACCCCCATACTTTGGGATTTCTACTCCTCCGCGGTAAAATCCCGATGTCAGGCAACCATGTTTCAGCTGCCTGGGGTTGGGAGTGTAAGTGTTGGGCCGATGCATTTCGGCATATCAAATGGATCCCAATTTGTCAAAGACTATACCAAGGTGATCTGACCCCTACTAAAAACTTAACTCAAGGGTATACGCCTATGCACAAAAAGATTAAGTAGGGCACTGACAAAGATGCTGAGAAGACCTATTTCAGACCAAATGAGCGGTATGGGCAGAGATGGATGCCCAGTTGCGATATTGCTTTTGAAGAAATAATTTACAGGCTGACTCACACTCCCATACTTGCTTATGCTGATCCATCCAAGCCTTATGTGATACATACAGATGCCAGTTTGAGTGGTCTCAGAGCAGTACCCTATCAAGAACATCTGGAAGGACTGCGTCCAGTTGCCTTTGCTAACAGAAGTCTGACATCTTCAGAGAAAACCCAGTGCATAAATTAGAATTTCTTGCTGTCAAGTGGGCCATAGTTGACCAATTTCACGAATACTTGTATGGTGCTAAAATCTTGGTCAAGACCGATAACAAACTTTTAACATATCTCCAAACCACAGCTAAACTAGATGCTACCGGACACAGATGGCTTTCTGCTCTAGCAACCTATGATTATGCGGTGGAGTATCGACCAGGCTTTAATCATGTAGATGCAGATGCCCTTTCATGAAGACCTGTTTCTGACCAACAGTGGGTTCATATCCCTGAGAAATCTGTAAAAGCACTATGCCCAGGAAGCAACCTTGTCCTCTGAAGCTGTAAGCTGTCTGGCAGATTGCTTGGGACCTCCAGAGACTTGTATATCAGTTGCCTACTGTAGTTTTACAGCATTGGACTTGAGTTCTTTACCACAGCTAACTCCAGCTGATATTCACAAAGAATAGTAGTATGATCCAATGATCAGACCAGTAGTTGGAGCTCTAAGAAAAGGGGAAGATATTTCTAAGATGCGGTCCAGGACCCTAAAACTGCTTTGCTTCTTTGGGAGGGGAGCAAGTTCAAGCTTTGATACTGGTTATTGTACCAAAAGCTTACTGACAGCCAAGATGAAATTGTGAGAAAACAGCTAGTGCTGCCAGCTAAATTCAAAAATAATGTCCTAAAAGCTTTGCATGACTAGATGGGACATCTGGGTAGTGGAAAAACCCTTGATCTGGCCCGTTCTCATTTCTACTGGCCTAAAATGGGCCTAGATATAGAACAACACATTAAAACCTGCAGCAGGTGTCTGCAGTGTAAGGCTCCACCACAAAGAGCAGCCCCTCTGATCAATACTGTCACAAGTGCACCCATGGAGCTTGTCTGTATCGATTTTCTTAGTCCTGAGCTTTATTCCAAAGGCATTGCAAATGTATTGGTAGTCACAGATCACTTCACGAGATATGCACAGGCCTACTCAACCAAAGACCAAAAGGCTTCAACTGTAGCCAAAGTCCTTGTTGAAAAGTTTTTTGTATATTATGGTGCCCTCCAGCATATTCATTCAGATCAAGGCTGGGACTTTCAGAGCAGGCTTATTAAAGAACTGTTGTCTCTATGGGGTGTAAGAAAATCCAGAACAACCTCTTATCACCCTCAGAGGGCTCCACAGCCAGAAAGATTTAACAGAACCCTACTCAATATGCTGGGCACTCTACAACTTAAAGATAAACCAAAGTGAAGCCAACAAATCAGCACCCTTGTTCATGCTTATAACTGTGCAAAGAATGATGCTACTGGTTTTCACTGTACCACCTTATGTTTGGCAGAGACGCTCACCTCCCAGTTGATGCATGTTTTGGAGTGTCGCCTGATGGAGTTCAATCAGACAATTACCTGCAGTATGTCAAAAATCTAAAAGCCCAACTAGACCATGCCTATCAGCTTACAAACACCATGGTAGCAAACAGAAACCTGACTAACAAAACTCGTTATGACAAACATGTTAAGGCCGAAGAGCTCCAACCAGGTGACAGAAAATGAGAAACTTTGGACTTCCAGGTAAAAACAAAATAGCTGACCACTGAAGTTATGTTCCATATATAGTAATCAGTAAGCTGCATGATCTGCCAGTGTCTAAAGTACATCCAGAGGAGGACCCTTGTACTGTTAAAACCGTTCACAGGAACCACCTTTTACCTATCAGCCAAATAGTTATCAATACTGTTCAAGAGTCTGAAGCTCCTTGGTGCCCCATAACTAGGTCTGCTACTCGGGCCAAGCAACAAAATCAGCAAACTCCTGCTTCCCAGCCTATTGCTCCCAATGATGTCTGCACTCCTGCAGACATTGCAGATATTGAAAATGCTGAAAGTCATGATGACAGTGACTTCTCTCCTGCTTTCTACCCATCTTTTGAACTTGAGAGAGTGTTACAGGGAATTCCTTCCATTACTATAGTGATGACTCTGAACCTCCAGCTGATTTAACAGATCCCAGTTCATCCATGGTGCCTGAACCTCCAGAATGTGATGCTCACAGTGTGGACCTTGAAGAGGTTGGATCCCTTTGTATGGTAGAATTAATGGAAATCAGTCCACCTGAACACAATGAGGCAAGTAGTGAACCTGCAAGTGACCATGCAAGTGCTAATGAACTAAGTGGGCTAATTGAACTGTTTCATGCTAATGAAAGTATCATTCAAGAGCCAGAGAGATCTGTCTTGGATGATTCTGACCTTGAGGAAATACCTCTGACAAGTGACAGTGAGTTTCAACAACAAGAAGTGCCAGTGCCAGTGTTGCCACGTCACTCAGAAAGATCTGTAAAACCAGTCTTAAAGCTCACGTATGACACTCCAGGACAGCCTGTTAACTTGCCTAAGAATGCTGTGCACAAAGTAGTCAATGTCATGCCCAATACTTTGCCCAAACTTGTGTTCGCTGTCTCTACCCAAACCAAAGCCTCCACCCAAGTTAAGGTGCCCATTCAGTGTAACAAGGGGTATAAAGTTTAAGAGATGGGAATAAGGTGAAATACTATGATAAAATATGGTAACATTACTGAAATTGTGATTCTGTCTGATGTGAAAAATGTGAATTCTAAAATACTGAGATATACCAGATGAAACATGCGTGTATCTTTTCATATAATGTGTTCACATGAAATGTTATAGTAAGAATAGACTTGACATAAGTGCCAAGTTTTTCAGGCAGGGAAGTGTGTAACCCCACTATAAATTGGGGTTTACTAAGATGTCTTCCTGGGCTGCCTAATGCCTACTGTCAGGATGGTGTCCTGTGTCTGCAGTAGCTGTATGTATCTGCATGAGAGTGCTATAGAACGCCTTCGTGCCTGTTGTGACACTTGGACAGCTGGCTCTGATTACTCTAGGATTTTTGTAATATAAAAAAATAGTATGATTGTCTTTCATGAGAAATCCTGTGTTTCTGGGATGACCCCCCCCCCCCGGTATCACTTCAAAGGACAGGACATGTTAAACAACAGATCTCTGTAATGTGATTAGCTTCCAAAGACTCTCATTTTATGGCCTTGTTGTTGAGCTGTGCTTCTTTGAAGGCCAGTAACTAAAATATCCATTTTATGACATCTTCAGAGAAATCCCAGTTAATTTCACCTGGTGTTACAAAGCATGTTACAGCTCAGTGACATGTGGTAGAGTTAGTCATAGAAAGTCCTTTGATGTCTTTGAGAAGCAGGAAAACAGTAGATCAAAGAGGAGCAGGAAACCACTCTAAATCAAAGAGTCATATTGGAAATGAGTTTTGCTTGTGTCATCTTATTTAAAATACCTCCTGAATGATAAGACATCCTGGTTGTATAATTTTTAATAAACAGAGGAGGAGGAGCTGGATGACATCATGGAGGAGGCAGGTTCAAAGACAGTGTTTTAAGTATGCTGTGGCTGTCCTTTAGAGACATTCTTTGTTTGGACTCTCTGAAGCAACAACATCTACTTCAAGCACTGTTAGAAGATAGACATTAGATAGCCAAGTCTAATTGTCAGGTGGTAGGAATTTATTTGCACTTTTTAAACCTTGTTCTTTTAAGTGATTTTATGCGTTGCGATATATTGTTCTGTAATTACATTTTACACTTTTATCTATTTTAAAGTAAACCACTATTTTAAGGAGACTGCTTGGTGTGCCTTCGAAATTCTTTCTTTGACAAGTGAAGCATATATGGGTAAAGTTGACATTGTGTAAGCTTAACGGTAATACTAAACTGGGAAAAGGTAAGGGTTTATCTGAGGTCTTTCATAGAGTTTTTAAGGGTTCATTTTGTATATCTGGTTAGGTGCCCTTGGCAAAAGATATCTGGCATTTCCCTGAAGTGTAGAATTATCTGAGCCTGTACATTGGGTACGCTAGCAAGAGGTTCACAGTTTGAATCCCTCAAGAACTTGAGACCAAAGGTGATTCGAACACACAAGACAGAAAGGAGGGTTACCCTGTTCTGTTCCTGTTCACAATACTGCATTCAGAGATTGGCACTGTGGGAGCAGAGGGCCTGACCTGCTGAGTGGGGTTGTGACAGATTGGTTGGCAACGGTGTGCATAATTTTGGTATTATCAGCTTTTATTGTTAAGTGTGTCAGCTTGATATTATACAGCTCACTTGCAAAAAAGGCAGTGATTTATTTTTAAAAGGAAACAGAACTATATCACTTGGCTTACAGTCAAGTTCCCACTTGTTTTATTTTTTTTTTCTAAAGTGCAAGTTAGTATAGCCATAGTTAGGGAAGAAGATGGCTTCCAACTATAGCGGGCACACTGTAGACTACTTAAAGCAGTTGTGCAGGACAGAGGAGTCCTGTACAAGGTGAAATCCACCAAGCAGAACCTCATGGATGCCCTGATGGTAGCAGATACCCAGAGCATTGAGTCACAGATAGTAACTGTAAGGGATCGAACCTTGACTGTGGAAGGGCTAGCGGCCAGTGCAGTGTCCAGATCTGATGAGGAGGGCAGCAGGGCCAGAGCCAGTGCCAGCAAAGGACCACAGCAGCAGGGGAAGGTCATCAGCATTCTGGAGCCAGAAGTACTCAGGCTGCAAATTAAGTTGTGCAGAATGGAGCTAGAGTTCCAGAGGGAGCCTGAGCAAGAACGCCGAGAGGCAGAGCGAGAATGCCGAGCGGCAGAGTGATAACTCCAAGAGGCAGAGCAGAAACAGTGGGAGACAGACCGAGAAGAGTGAGAGTGCCAGAGGAAACATGAACTGGAGAAGCTACAACTCCAACCACCAGCACCAGAGCATGTAAGTTGCTTGGGTTTAACTGGGACTACAGGACTGAGTTACAAATTGAATTCCAAATTGATAGCTGAATTTAAAAAGGGGGAGGATATGAATGCCTTTTTAAATTATTTTGAAAAAGTTTGTATTAAGGGTAAAATTCCTAGGGAGTCCTGCAGCTTCCAGCTATCCCTGCTACTTACCGGGAAAGCTCAGAATGCATTGGGTCAAATGGACAATGAGGACAGTAATGATTATAGCAAACTTAAAGCTGCACTGTTAAAAAAATTTGAATTAACTGCTGAATCATACAGAGCTAAATTCTGTAAGCTCAGGAGAAGCCCTGACATGGGCTACGAGGAGCTAGACATGAAACAACATCAGTTTTTAAAGTGTTGGTGGGAAGGAATTGAAGCAAACTCTGTAGGTAAAATTGAAAATGTGATTCTGTTAGAACAGTTTTTTTTGGGCATGCCTAGCAGAGCTAAAAACCTGGCTGGAGGACTGAAATCCCAAAACAGTGCAAGAGCCTGCAAAACTCTCAGACCTCTATGCCAAGAGCAGACCTGCTGTGAGAGCGAATAGAGCAGGTGTGGCGGCACAGAAAGGGAAAAGCATGCCTTCAGGGCAGCTAAAACCCTCACTGCCTCCATCAAAACCAGTTAGCCCCAGGTTTAAAAAAAAAAGAGTTCTCTGAAAAAAGAAATGAATGTTGGATGTGTAAAGAAACTGGGCATATTGCCAGACAGTATCCCACAAGGGCAAGCAATATTAAACATGGGGCTAGGAAAGAAATGGGTTGTTTGTGTGTCCCTGGAAGCATGCCTGTGAACATGAGGGAACACATGCACCCAGTCATGGTGAATGGTGTACAGACGCAAGGGTTAAGGGACACAGGGGCATCCCTGACATTGGTAAAAGGGGATCTGGTACAACCTGGTCAGCTTATACCCAATAAGTATGTCACTGTACAAGACTTTACTGGTGGGGAGAAAACGTTGCCCCTCGCTAGTGTTCTTCTAGACTGGGGTGAAACAGGGGGAACTGTGCAACATGTGGCTATAGCCAAAACCTTAGCAGTGGGTGTGATCCTGGGCAACAATCTCAAACAGGGGTTGGTGTGTGCAGTTACCCATAGCCAAGTGGCAAGGAAAAATGGTGGTTCTCTGGACCCCACAGAAGCCATTGTGGAAACCACTGGGAGGCTGGCTCCCCAGTCTATCTCTCCTGACATGGAGACTAATGAAAAGGGGTAGAAATTTCCCCAGTAGCAAGTAACCACACAGCTACGGAGAGTTACTCCACAGAGGGAGGGGTGATCCATTGTAAGAGGGTTAGGAGTGACAGTGATCCTGAGTGCCCTGACGCTAGTGCTAGGGACCGTAGTTTAGAGACTGAAGGGGACCTGTCCCATGACTTGGGAATGTGTGAGAAGTTTGCAGCTGCTCAGAGAAGTGACCCTAATCTAGAGAAGCTGAGGGATTGGGCAGACTCTGATGGAGCACAGGGAGATGATGGCAGACATAAGGTTTATTGGGAAAATGGACTTATGTATACTCAGGCTGTGCAGACAGAGGGAAGGGTGCTAGGCAGGCAGCTTGTTGTTCCCCAGGGGTATCATGAGCAGTTGCTCAAGATAGCACATGATATTCCTTTGTCTGGTCATCTGGGAATCACACGCACTATGCAGTGGTTGGTCCTGAATTTCTATTGGCCCAACTTCACCCAGCAGGTGAAGAAGTATTGCAGGTCTTGTCACTGGTACCAAGAAATAGGGAAGGCAGGCACAAAAACCCAAGCTGCCCTGATTCCATTACCCATAGTGAAGGAGCCATTCCAGAAGGTGGGAATGAATATTGTGGGGCCTTTAAATACCCCAGCTGCTCCAGGGAAGAGATTCATCCTGACTGTGGTGGATTATGCTACCCGGTACCCAGAGGCAGTCGCCCTATCCTCACTGAGGACAAAGTGGCAGATGCCTTACTTGGGATTTTCGCCTGTGTTGGGTTTCCACAGGAGGTTATCACCGATTGAGGGGTTTCCTTCATGTCAGACCTGATGAAATGTTTGTGGGAGAAGTGTGGGGTGATGCAGAGATGCATGCCACTGTATCACCCACAAGCGAATGGGCTTGTGGAAAGATTTAATGGTACCCTGAAGTCAATGCTCTGGGCATTTGCTGAACAGCATGGGAGGAACTGGGAGAAATACCTTCCCACCTGTTGTTTGCATACAAGGAGGTGCCCCAAGAGTCGACAGGATTTTCCCACTTCTAGCTCTTATATGGATGCCGGGTACATGGGCCCCTAGACTTGATCCGGGAGTACTGGGAAGGCAAGCACACCACCCAGGGAACTCCCACAGAGGATTACATCCTTAGGTTTATGGAAAGGCTGAAGGAGCCTATGGGGACAGCCCAGAGCAACCTGGCAGCTGCCCAACAGAAACAAAAAGTGTGGTACGACTGCAGAGCCATAACTTGCTCATACATGGTGAGTCAGGAAGTCATGGTCCTTATTCTGGTCCAGAAAGACAAGCTACAGGCTGAGTGGCCAGGACTGTAAAAAGTAGTTTGGAAGGTAAATGATGTGAACTATATTATAGAGTTACCTGACAGAAAACAGACAGAAAGGATGTACCATGTCAACATGATGAAGCCATATGCTAATAGGGCTGACATGGTGTTTGCAGTGTGTAATCCTGGGGAAGGAACGGAGGAAGGAGACCCCCTTCTGGACTTGCTGGAAGAAAGCAAGCAGGAGTCCTCTGGGGAGGGAGTAAAATTGTCTTCCCAGCTGACCCCAGACCAGATCCAGGAAGTAGGGAGGTTTTAGCAGACTTTGCCTCATTGTTTAGCCCCAAGCCTGGGCTAACCCCCTTAGCAATGCACAATGTGGAGACAGGGACACAGACACCCATACGGTGGACAGCATATCGGGTGTCAGAGGCTGTCCAAAAGGACATTAGGAGGGAAGTGGAGGAGATGCTGGATTTAGGGGTAATCCAGAGATCCCACAGCCCCTGGGCCTCACCCATAGTCCTTGTGCCCAAGCCAGATGGCTCTACTCATTTCTGTGTGGACTATCATGGACTGAATGCAGTCATGAAGTCAGACATCCACCCGATGCCCCAGACAGATGAACTCCTGGACAAGTTGGGAGGGGCGGCCTACCTTACGACCACTGACCAGACCAAGGGGTATTGGCAGGTAGAGTTAATGGACAGAGCTAGGGAGAGGTCGGCCTTCATCACTCGGATAGGCTTATTTGAATTTAAAGTAATGCCTTTCAGTATGAAGAACGTCCTGGCCACTTTCCAAAGATTGCTGAACCACGTGTTAAATAGTGCTGAGGAATACACTGTGGCGTAGCTGGATGACATTGCCATTTTAGTGCCAGCTGGGAGGAACACCTGTCCCACCTTAGGGAAGTGCTGGGCAGGATACAGAGGGCCAGGCTCACTGTCAAAGCTGAGAAGTGCCAGGTGGTCATGAAAGAAGTGGCACACCTCGGGCATGTGGTAGGCCTGGGACAGCTCTGTCCTAACCAAATAAAAATAGAGGTGGTCCAGGCGTGGCCCAGGCCAGAAACACAGAAGAAGGTCAGGAGTTTTCTAGAGACAGCAGGGTACTATAGGAAATTTGTACCCAATTACAGTGCCCTGGCTGCTCCCCTATCTGATCAGGTAAAGAAAAGGATGCCAAAGAAAATTACCTGGGGACCAGCTTGTGAAGAAGCCTTTTCCTGACTGAAGGAGGCACTGTGCAGTGCTCCTGTTTTGACAAGTCCTGACTATAGCAGACCCTTTATAATTCAGACTGATGCCTCAGACATGGGCATTGGGGCAGTACTGAGCCAAACATCCAACCAAGGGAAAGATCACCTAGTAGTGTACCTGAGTAAAAAGTTACTTCCCAGGGAGCAGGCACACTCTACTGTAGAAAAAAAGTGTCTTGCCATAGTGTGGGCCCTAACGAAGCAACAGCCATACTTACATGGGCAGCATTTTGTGGTACAAACTGACCACAACCCCCTGGTTTGGCTGATGCAAATGGGAAAAAGTAACGGTAGATTGCTAAGATGGGGTCTTGCTTTGCAAGGGTATGACATGACAATCCTTCATAGGGCTGGAGAAACCAATCAGAACTCAGATGGCTTGTCTTGTGTCAATGAGGAGTGAACTGATTTGGGAAGCTCATTCCATGCAGGGGACAGAGCCCCCAGATTCAGTCTTGGTGGGGAGGATTGTGACACTTGGACAGCTGGTTCTGATTACTCTAAGATTTTTGTAATATAAAAAAATGTAGTGTGATTGTCTGTCATGAGAAATCCTGCGCTCCTGGGATGACCCCCCCAGGTATCACGTCAAAGGACAGAATATGTTAAACTGCAGATCTCTGTAATGTGATTAACTTCCAAAGACTCACATTTTATGGTCTGGTTGTTGAGCTGTGCTTCTTTGAAGGCCAGGAACTAAAATATCCATTTAATGACGTCTTCAAAGGAAGCCCAGTTAATTTCACCTGGTGTTACAAAGCATATTACACCTCAGTGAGATCTGGCAGTTAGTCATAGAAAGTCCTTTGATGTATTTGAAAAGCAGGAAATCACTAGATCAAAGAGGAGCAGGAAACCACTCCAGATCAAAGAGTCATAGTGGAAATTAGTTTTTGCTTATGTCATCTTATTTAAAATACCTCCTGAGTAATAAGATATCCTGGTTATATATTTTTTAATAAACAGAAGAGGAGCTGGGTGACATCACAGAGGAGGCAGGTTCAAAGACAGTTTTTTTAACTATTCTGTGGCTGTCCTTTAGAGACATTCTTTGTTTGGACTCTCTGAAGCAATGACAGCTACATCAAGCACTGTTAGAAGATATACATTAGATAGCCAAGTCTAATTGTCTGGTGGTAGGAATTCGTTTGCACTTTTTAAACCTTGTTCTTGTTGTGACACCTGTCTCATTATGCTGTGTTAGAAATTAGTCTGGGCTGGTTCTTAGTAACTTAGGGCTCATGACCAGCCAGGCAAGTGGTATTTCTGCTCCATTCTGCAACTGCTATATGCGCAGAGGGAGCTCTGCTAGGAACTGTGTTCATTTACTGTTTATCTGTCTTATTAATAATAGTATAGACATTTGTTTAACCTGCCTTCTCTTGCAGCTTGGACTTTTTGCATAAGAGCCATCTTTTTGGTTCTGGACTGCCAGAGTTGGACCATTTAAACCTCAGTAGATCTAAAATGAAGACTGTCCCCAGAGGTCTTGTGGGACTGAATTTCTGTAGGAATTGTAGTATTTAAGGTTTGCTGCCTAAATGGAGCTGGAGGGGGAGCCCTTGCTGTGACAGACATATCCCTCAGCCAACCAAACATTTTGAAACTTGGAGGAAATCCCCAGAACTGCCTACAGCAGAGTCAGTTGTGAGCTGGAGTTTGGAGCGTGAACAGCTCGAGCCATCGAGCAGCTGCTCCTGTGTAGGAGCACAGGAGAATTAACAGGAAGGCTGCACTGGTCTGCCAGTCATATCTTCCAGTGAGAAATCCTGTGAATGTGAACAATGGACTTAAATCTAATTCCCTTGTTTGAGATCTGAAGCCTGAAGAGAACAAGAGTGATCATTCCTTGAATTTGGGACCGAAGACTTGCTCCAGAAGTGATTGGCCTGCCAGGTACTGAAGTGAGTCATGGACTGAGAGGTTTGCGCAGAACTTCTGCTAAATTGCAACCAGACTTTACCCGAACTGTGACTAGGAGTTGTGCTGCTTATAAGTGTGCTGAATGGGTTGCGATTTGGTTCCCCACCTTTAAGTGTGTTATGCTAGCTGGAAGCTGCTCCAGCACTCGCACGGACTAAATCCAAACTGCCTGCTCTGGTCTGGGCCCTGCCATGTTGGCCTAGACTGCTGCTCCTATTGCAGAGACATTTTCCAATGAAAGACTCACTCAGGGATTCGGCTCCCTGCTCAACACCATCAAACAGGTAGTGACCACCTCGGTGAGCCATGTGGGCCCTGCTTCCCCTGGTAAACCAGAACACCATCCAGAAGTCTTCATCTCATCAGTCCTGCCTCCTGGTCTGGCTAGTGTTAGTACCAAACAGGATAGCTCCCTGTAACAAAGTTGCAATTATTGTGTGTCATCGGATTTATTTGTTTTGGTTTATTACAACAAACAGAGCCATCTGGTTCAGGATTACAAATTCTGGGTTGATGTGCAGGCTAATTGTTTTCTTTCCCAAGGGCCCCAACAACAGCTGCAATGCCGGCCTACCCTGGGCATCGTTTCAGGCTAGCCTGCTTACAACTGGATACCCAAGGTTGTGTGACTGTATACAAGGGACTCTTTGTGCATGCATTTTCAGCCTGAAATAAATCAGATCTATAAATCATCTGCTAGATTCATGCCCCACCCCTCTTCACACTCCCCTAAATAAATCAGATTGTGTTGTTTTTGCATTTAATTTGGCTAGTGTGTACGTTTTTGTTGGAGGTATTGTACTGCTATTGAACTTTTGCATTACAGTTTTATTTTACAGGGGGTCTTCAGGACAGCTGCAGACGATCCAGCCCTGGTGGCAAGTGCAAGGGGTGTGAGCAAGTCATTGCTACCATATGGTATATGTAAAGGTTTTGCTGCTATACTGTTTAGGCCACTAGAGGGGTTGGTGGGAGGTTACAGCATCCCAGAGGGCTATACCAACAGCAGTTACTCTACCCCAGAACCATTCCTCCAGTTGGAGGCTCCCGTTCAATAAGCTCAAGCCCCTTAACCTGTGCCTAGTCATGCAGGCAGGGGTAGTAGCCATTAGGATAGCACCACCTAGGAGTTAAACCTAATTTTTCACTGCCATTTTTTTAAAGAAAGGTAAGCAAGGGCTGATCTGAGAGCAGAGTGGTCAGTGCTCCTACTTCCACCTCTCATAATTGTACCCCAAACCCAGGAACCTGAGGCAGGCTGGCAGGAGGCTCAATGGCAAAAAAAAAAAAAAAACAGTGCTCGGCTCCATAGATATGCAGGAGTGAAATAAGAAGTACAACCACAAAACAGCCAAGAGTACACTGCGCACAAACATATGGGAGAAAAAATACACCAAAGGCAAGTTATGAACTGGGTGCAAAATATATATCTAATGGTGCCAAAAAGTCAGAGAGTCAAGGGTTGTCCAGGCAAGAAAATTCCCTGATGCTTTGAATCATGAAGATTCTTCCTTAGGGAAGACTCACCAGTCTTTTCAGATGTATAATGCCTCTGGAGCATCAACTGCTCCAAAGTTGCCCCCTAGCGGTCCATGGGGACGGAGCCATGTACGCAAAACAATTCATGCAGGCTCCTGACATGCAGCAGAGCACCATGTATGACCACGTGTGCATGCTTCCACCACATTTGAGCACCTGCTGATAAAGGAGCTGTTCCCTTTTACTGCCCCTGATGGTGAACCAGGTTTCTGTCTCTCCAGTAAAACCACTATACAGAAAGAGCCCACAACAGTAAGTGTTAACTATGGGCTACTCATTGCACAGGGATTGTGGAGACTGGCTGGAGCATGAGGAGATGGAAGAATGCACGTGGCAGGTGGGTTATTGGAGCAGCTGAAGCAGGTGAGCTGGTATGATCAGGGTACAAAAACCGGGGTACAAGTATAATGAAAAAAAAAAGTAAGCTAACATGTTATTATCCAAGATCTCTAATTCTGCAGGACAAAGCTAGCAACAACAACAAAAAAAAAATTCTGAATCCAGGAACAAGCTGTATATTATGCAATAATGTATCACTGTCTGTTCATTCTTAGTTTGCTTTCATAGCTCCTTGAGGTTGCGCTAATATGTTTGAATAGAAGACAAAAAATTCAGAACTCCCCTGGGTACCATATCCTGTTTATAAAATAGTTGTTTTAAAGTTAATCATGATGAAGTTGATTCTTCGTAGAACCACTAACATGTATACTAACAGCATGCATATTTCTGCTCCTATGTCACTGGTTTGATAATTGCCTTCAACACTAGTTTAAGATTCCATGCAACTTCTGTTAAGATGTAATAAGAGTCTGTTTCCAAAACTGAACTAAAATGTAATGTTCTTTACAATGCTGTCAACAATTGGGGTTTTTTGACACTAAAATTTATTTTTTTATTTATTGAAATGTTTCACCACGAAGGCACACTGAACAACAAGTTGCTTGTCTCCCAGTGCGACCGGGGAGGGGGGTATATATGGACGTGACATAAACATACAGTTAATATTAACATATCTGTTGAATATACATTCAGCTACATTTGTAGAAAGACACATATAGTCACATTTGTAGGATGACATACAGCTACCATTTCACATGGCTGATGATCATACATTTACATTCAATGTGCACATTCAATTACATTTATTGTAAGACACATTCAAATACTTTTATAGAAAGAACTCCATTAATTTACAACAACTGAGGATAGTGCCAGGCTTGTGCAAGCTGGAAGCAACCCAGAGTAGACAAAAAAGTGCAATTAGTTAGTGCAATTGTACTAAAACCAAGCTAATGTGTGGGGTGGTAGAGAGGATGGGCAGGAGGGAGGTGGGGATGAGGGATTAGGGCAGGGAAGGACGAGTCGAGCCAAGAGCTAACCCCTCCAGGATGCAGAGAACCCTACGAGTGGCAGAGCAAGGCAGTGACTTGGAAGGGGGGAGGCAGGTTAAGAAAGGTGGGGAATGTTAGGTTTGATAGGGGTGTGTGGAAAAGTGATGTTGAGAATAGGGAAGGAAGAAGCTTTGCCTAAAAACTTGACCTAACCAGGATGCTGATAACCCTGCCAGAGGTTAGGTTCAAGGCGAGAACAAGAATTGGATAGAAAAGAATAGCAGGGAAGGAGGAGTAAAGGGAAAGGACTTGCCCCATGCTAGACCTCTCCAGGATGCTGAGAACCCTGCCAGGGGGTGAGAGTAGGCACGGGCAAGTTGATAATGTGGGTTGATGAAGGAGAGAGGTAGAGCAAGGGGGCTAGAGGTAGTAGTAGAGTGTGAGTGCTAAGTAGCTATGTCATAAGGAGGAGGTAGGATTTGTAATGGGATGAAGGCAGGCACTGGTGCAGGCTTATAGGGAAGCTATTATGGGAGGGTTAAAACAGAAGCAGCTAGAGAAGAGGAAGTTATATAAAGCAGAGGCAAGGGAGAAGGAAGTGGAGGAGGAGTAACGTATCTGGGGGGTAGAGAGTTCCAGATTTTTGAGAAGCGATGAGTGAAGCCTGACTGACTGATGAGGGTGGTTCGACAGAGGACCAACAGAGTGCAGGAGTCTTTGGATTGGAGGGAGGAGGGGGGCAGAGAGGGAACAAGAGAGGTAGGGGGGAAGTTCCCCTAGCCAGAATTTAGTGGCGAGTTTGGTGCAGTGAGTGAGGCATCTATTTGCAAGTGGGGGAAAGGACAAGACATGGTAGAGGTTGCAATGATGAGGGCAAAATGGGTCATCAAGGGCAAAGCAATAGAAGGAGTTGAAAAGGGTGTCCAGCCTGGTTAGGGAGGATTTGGGAGTGGCACCATAGACCATATCACAGTAGTCAAAAATAGGTAATATCATCTTCTGGACTAGTTCTTGCTGCACCGTAGGAGGGATACTGTTAAGGTTCCTAAATAAGGTGCCAAGCTTGGGGCGCAGTTTTTCAGGATGGCGTCAATGTATCTAGAGAAGCCGAGGTGTTGGTCAAGACAAACCCCGAGGTATCTGAAAAAGGAGGTGTCCTTGAGGATTTTCCCATCAAGTGTGTGGGAAGAGGGTAAGGGATGTAGCCTGGAGAGTCCCTGCCTTGTGCCAAAGGTCATGGAGACAGTCTTTATGGCATTTAGGAATAGCTGATGTGAGGCAAACCAGAGCTGAACCTGTTGGAAGTCATGCTGAAGGGTGGTCGCTACATCGACAGGGCATTTGCAGGAGGTGAACAAGACGGTGTCATCGGCATACATGTGGATAGAGGAGGAGGAGGGGGAGCAGACCGAGGGTAGGTCATTTAGGAATGTGGAGAAGAGAATAGGGCCAAGCACAGAGACCTGAGGGACCCCTGTGGAGATTGGGAGGGGGGAGAGATTGCATCCTGAATCTTGACTGATTGTGTTCTGCCTGTGAGGTAAGCTCTATACCAGTTATGGGCAGGAATAGATAAACCAGCAGTCTCAAGGGAGTCAAGAAGCAGGGCATGGGAGACAGTGTTGAAAGCCTTGGCAAGGTCGACAAAGATGGTGAGGTGATGAGGCCATTGTCCATCCCTGTGAGGATGGAGTCAGTGAGCCTGAGGCGGGAAGTGGTAATGGAGGGATTCTTCTGAAAGCCAGATTGAAACAGGGTGAAAAAGGAAGAGTCAGCAAGAAAGGAGGTAAGATGAGAAAGACCCAAATGTTCTTGGAGCTTGGCTAGGGCAGGTAGAAGGGAGATTGGATGATAGTTGGCAGGGGAGAAAGGGTCACTGATCTTTGGGAGAGGGAGAACCCCCACATGTTTCCAGGATGAAGGGACGGAAGAGGACACAAAGGAGAGATTTAGAATTAAGGAGAAAGGGTAGGCAATAGCAGTAGCAGAAAGGTAAAGAAGTTTAGGGTCAAGGTCATCTGGTGAGGAGCCTTTGGAAGGATGGAGCGAGAGAATTGTAAAATGTAGTCATGTGATACATAAACACACAGAATCATCCATCAGGCCTGTGTCAAGGTTTACATGAAAACTTCATTATTCAGCTTTATTGCCTCTCATTAAGACATCTTTGTAGTTTCAATTTCTACAAATTGTCTTTAACATGTTTAGACTTAACACATGAGCACTGATTCTGAAAAGCTGGGGTGGTGGGGTGCAAAGTGGAAAGTTTACCTGAGGCTGCTATGCTCAGCCATAGTCCTACTCATCAGAGAGGAGTCGCCATCCAGCAGAGTAGGAGCAGGCACTGGGATGGTGGTGTTCAGAAATCACAGCAGCAGTCAATCCAGAATCAGAGACTACCTCAGTAAGGACTCGCGCTATATCTTACTGCAAGGGTGAGTGCTGCACCTATCTTCTTGGGGCTTCATTATCCCTGCAAGTGTGGCATAAAATTAAATTGCTAGTCAAAAAGATATCACTAGTTGCTTGCACCTCTAACACATTAGTGTGCATCTAAAAATCTGGCACAGCATGGCAGTGGGGGGAAAACAAAAACACAACCTTCAGCAGCCTCTCCAGCAACCTGCACACAGTCAGAAGCTGACTTGCCTTGTAAAGTGAAAACAATCACTTTATTGTAGAAATGGTGCAAATATCAAGGCAAAGATGCACTGGGGATCTAGATGCCTGATGTTGCACAATTTGCATGCACTTAATGAGATGTCATCACCATCTGGCCCAACTTATTTATACACTTCATTTGAAGAGTCAGATGCATGTGACAAACATTTAAAAGGGTGGTGCAGATCAGCAAGTGCAACACTCGCTTGTTAAAAACAATGTGCGAGGCCCACAGTCACACATCATTAGGTTTCAAGGACAAGGAGTACCAATTAGACAGATAGCCCTCTGAAACAGTTATGGGGATACAGTGCTTTTATATCACTCTTATGTTTATTTTGTACCCCCTTCATGTCATTTAAGTATGATCCAGCCCCATTTTAAGAACTCTGTGCACAAGTACATGATTTCCAGATCCCCATGCTCCACCACATTGACATGGAATGATGCAGGGACTACATTTGTCACATGGCTGCCTTGCTTTCTGATTGATGCTACATGCTATTTACGTAAATGCTGGTCTTTCAGTGATCACCTGCTGGTCATTATCATTTTGTATACCTGCCCACTTGTACACATGGATGTTTTTCTTTTATATGTTTGCAATGTGATAATGTGTTGTTATCTTCACACACAATATTACGTATTCCATAACTTTCACCCTGTTAACACCAGACACTGTTTACATGTATTTTTGATCCCCGCTCTTAGCATTTTCTATTTGTTATTATAAAGGCTTGGTCTTGTGCTTATTTGCAAAGTTACATGTCCTGCTTCTTTTTATGTAAATAAATAGATATGTCTTTTTAAACCTCTGCAAAAATATACATGTGCTGACCTTTGGCTTTTGTAGTGCCATTTCTTAGTGAATGTAACTTAATACTAATAACTAAGTCTGTATGTATGCATCAATGGCAAATATTCTTGATGCTTTGTGATTAAATGCATCTTCCTAGCATTGTTAATTAGTTTCAGGTCTAGATCTATCTAATTGGTACTTGTTGTCCTTGAAAACTAATGATTTGTGATTATGGGATTCTCACATTGTTTTTAACAAATGAGTGTTGCACTATTTACATGCATTTGTTTCTTTAAATGAGGTATAAATAAATTGGGCCAAAGAGTGGTGACATATTTTGATTAAGTGCATGAAGATCCCTGAAGTACTGGGTGTCTAGACCCCCAGGGCCTCTCTGCCTTGATGTTTGCACAATTTCTTTAATAAAATGATTGTTTTGCACTTCACAATGCGAGACATCTTGTGACTGCATGTAAGTTGCTGGAGAGGCAGTTAAAGCCCATTTTTTTGTTTTCTCCAAGTATCACTTTACTGTGAGCAACAGCCGGCCTAAGAGCTGTACCTGTCCTGTTGCTACAGCATGGCAGTACAATATGAACTTGGTATATATTGCATTGCAAAAAGCTGTGCTGTACTGGTGGCATTGGGCACATAGCCGTTTCATGTTCCTCCCGCCATCCCATACCAAGCAGACTATGGTGCCCAGTATTTCCTCTTCCACACCCAACCCCATGGCACACATCCCTGGAATCAAGTGCCCAATCAACTCAAATTTCATCCCTGTCCTGGTCTTCAGTGGACCTCCCCTACCACAAACCTATTGTTATTACTGCCCTGGTATCCTGTGAACCTGCTTCCACCCACCAGTGCTAAACTCCCACCCCCTACCATCAAATGTTTGTGATCCATTTCCATCTGCTGTAGCAAGTGGTAACCAGAGGCATTGGCAGTGGCATGCAAGAGAGCACAGGACAGCAACCATGCATTTGAGCCTGAGAACAAAGAAGGCGAGTATGGTCTGCACCAATAAGTCTGGATGCCATGATCACAAACAAAATTTGCTAAAACTGCAGAAAAAAAAAGAACAAACACTCCATTGTAATTTAGGGTAATGTGCTTTCATATTGCAAGATGATGAATATGAAAAGTGCCTAGGTGCACATATAACTGAGTGAAAAACCATGGCACTTCAAGAATATACACCTCTTCCTCAGGGGCAGAGCCTCACCTTGACATGATCCCTTTTTACGTTTGCTTGCACGCATGTGCAAGAAACATAGTGCCACCATACGAGAATTCGTAGGTGTGCCTCCCCCACTTCCAATGCCCTGCTGCTTTTTGAGGGTGTGGCTGCACTGTGCCAATGAATGTAGGAGCTGTCTATGACAGCCGTTCAGATGCAGTGGCATACAGTTGAAAGCAAAAAACTGCTGCAATCAGCAGCGGTAACGTATAGGCACTTTGCATACTGCCGTCCGGCAGTATGCAAAGTGTCTACATGTCAGCACTGCACTGAAACAGCTGTCATAGACAGCTCCATCCCCCTGCAACAAGTAGCATGGTGGGAACCCAACCCATCGTGCTCATGCACCCCCCCACACACACACTGTATGGTCAACGGGGTTGCCCAATCCCCCGTCGGCTCCGCTGCGCTCTTCCCCCCAACAGAGTTCCAGGTGTCACACTGGAATCCCACCCCAGCATGGCAACAGTCCATAAGGCCGATGAGGGTGCCCAATCCCCATCGGCTCCACTGTATCCTCCCTCCAACAGAATTCCAGGTGCCACGCTGGCAGCCCACCCCAGCATGGCAACAGTCCGTATGGCCGACGGGGGTGCCCAATCACCCATTGGCTCCACTGCCCCCCAAACAGCTTTCCAGCTGCCATGCTGGGAGCCCACCCCAGCATGGCAAAAGTCCTGCATAGTCTTTAAAAAAAATGCCCTGTAACAAAAAACAGTCCCTCGCTGACTGTCTTGACCCCCCTGCCCCCACCTGCACCCACCCTCTGTGCACCCTGCCTCCCCACATCCCCAACTCACTCCATACTTACCTCCGGAGTCCGGCGTGACAATCTTCGGTGGACAGGGAACACATCTGCACTCTTCAAAGCCAACTGCGAACTGAGGAAATGCCGGTAAGCTGTATAAAGGAAAATAGTTTTTTTTTCAACTTTGATGCATATCTCAGGCATTTTGGGGAATTTTTTCACCAAATTTTCAACATTGGGTTCTTTGGACGCCACCTCATGAATTCTGGCACTGTCATTTTGTTATTCGGTCCTGAAAGGTGATTTCAAGGTCACTGCGCGGAACCACCTTTTGGGACCGCGCTATGAAATGAAAGTGTCACAGTTCATGAGGTATGCCCCCAAAAACCCTATGTTGAAAATTTGGTGAAAAAATTCCAAAAAATGACTGTTTAACGAACGTGCGTTGTGCAGTTTCTATGCACGCTCGTAAGTTCGTGAATTTTTAATATTTTCACTCCAGATTTTCAACATTACCATTTTACCACACCTCCTTATGAGCAGTATAGCTGTCATATTTCACATCTCACCCAAAATGTGTTTCCACGCATGTAGCGCACAATGGCGCAGTCGGTGTGCGAAATCAATGTTCTGGACAGAGTAAGAAAATCACAGTGACACTGTTCATGTGCAGAGGTCTTAAAATGGCTATGTTAAACATTTGGTGACAAAAGTCCATAAAATGACTGTGTTACAAGCGAGCATTGCGCAGTTTCCACGCACCCTCGTAAGTTAATGAATTTGTAATATTTTCAGTCCAGATTTTCACCACTGGCATTTTTCCTCACTTTCTTATGAACAGTACAGTTGTCATTTTTCACACAATGGCTGAAATGTGTTTTCACACTTCCAATGCAGAAATGCATGGTTGCTGTGGGAAATCACTGTACAGGATAGAGTAAGAAAATCACAGTGACACTGTTCATGAACGGAGGTCCCAAAATGCCTGTGTTGGCAATCTGCTGTAAAAAATCCCCAAACTAATTACATTACGGGTGTGCATTCCGCAGTTTCTATGCACGCTCATGATATCACCAGTTTTTTTAATATTTTCACTGCAGATTTTCAACACTGCCATATTTTAAACCTTCCCATGAACAGTACAACTGTCATTTTTCACATCCTGTTCGAAATGTGTTTTCTCACCTGTGGTGTCAAAAGGCGTAGTCACTGTGCATAATCAGCTTTCCGCTAACAAACTGATATTGCCACTGTTCATAAGGTGGGAGTCACAAAAAACCCATGTTGAAAATTTGCAGTGAAAATACCAACAAATGCCTGAGGCATTAGGGTTTCTGACCACAATGCCCCACCCTGTAGAGACTCACAGGCATCAGGGGTGTGACTTGGGATTGTTGCCTGAAATGCTCATACCATTCCACCCCCACCCACACCCTGCAGCCAGTGAGAGGCATTGAGGTGTGCTTTTGACTCTTCGGCCCCAAAGTTCACCCCATTCTCCAATACTGCACCCATCTCACATATTTCCTGATGGAATGGGGTGAGCATAAGAGCCAAAGACCCCAAGGCACACCGTGACACTTGTCGGTGTCTGCAGGGTAGGGCGTGGTGCAATGGCGCAGCCGTTATGCCTGACAACCCAAACGCACACCCCAATGCCTGTCAGTCTCTGCAGGGTGGTGGTGGGGTTGGTTTCAGTTTAATACTTCACTGCCATTCCTATTATGCAGCTCTCTAACCCCTACACTATCAATGCCAATGCCAGCAAGCAAACATTCGGCATTGACAAATGCTTGTTATACTAGTTATGACCCATGGAATTTCAATAAAAGAAATCAAGTTCAGCCCAATCAAGTGTAAAATTTACGTATGTCTCTCCAGTCAACGTAAAATTTGAACAGAGCCATTAGTGGGTCCATTTTTTTATGGGGGCATGGCAGTGATAATATGCATACCCAGTATTAATTTACAACACAGAATTGACTGCTCGAAAAAACAATTTTGTTTTACACGTTTAAGCCATTCTGTTCTATGCTCCTCAGTAAGTGGTGAACACTTCTCTTTTCATCATTGGAAAGGCATCATGCTAGACCTCCCTGAGCACCCTGGAATGCAGCCCATCTGCCCACCTCCTGGAGCACCTGGGGATGCAACCCATCATGTGCTACTTCCCTGAGAACCCAGGAATGCAGCCCATCTGCCTCACCTCCTGGAGCACCTGGGGATGCAACCCATCATGTGCTACTTCCCTGAGCACCCAGGAATGCAGTCTATCTGCTCCACCTCCTGGAGCACCTGGGGATGCAGCCCATCGTGTCCCACTTCCCTGAGCACCCAGGAATGCAGCCCATCCGCCCTACCTCCGAGAGCACCTGGGGATGCAACCCATCATGTCCCACTTCCTTGAGCACCCAGGAATGCAGCCCTTCTGCCCCACCTCCTAGAGCACTTGGGGATGCAACCCATCATGTGCCACTTCCCTGAGCATCCAGGAATGAAACCCATCTGCCCAACCTCCTGGAGCTCCTGGGGATGCAACCCATCATTAGTTTGCTTGTTTTTATTTTGTTAACCGGGTAAAGACGTGGGACAAGCCCTTTTTCATGTCTGACCTGAAACAAGACAATTTACAACAATAAATACAACAACACATCTTAAGAGAAACATGATATTCAATCAAATCAGTCATTTTGGATACACTCACATTCGATACAGACAACCATGTTTTCAATCTAGTTTTAAAACATTCAATAGAATCTTCTTTCCTTAAATCTTCAGACAGATTATTCCAAAGTGAGGGAGCCAAGATACAAAAAGCTCTAGCACCTGCCTTTGTTAAACGAAGTTTATCTACAAGTAAAGTCCAGTAGCAAGTATACTGAAGGCGAGCATTAGGAGACAACCAATCATGTGCCACACCCCTGAGCACCCAGGAATGCAGCCCATCTGGAGAACCTGGGGATGCAACCCATCATATGCCACTTCCCTGAGCACCCAGGAATGCAGCCCATCTGCTCCACCTCCTGGAGCACCTGGAGATGCAACCCATCATGTGACACTTCCCTGAGCAGCCAGGAATGCAGCCCAACTGCCCCACCTCCTGGAGCACCTGGGGATACAACCCATCATAGTAGTAGTAGTAAAAATATGTATTTTTATGCAGGAAGATGGCAATACAGCCATTAGGACCAAAGTCCTGTTTTCAGGGCGGTCCTGTTTACATAGTTAGTATTACAATTTGATCATATACCACATTTAAACACAATCATCCAAACAAATATACTACTGCACCACATCAATGTAACAGATATACAGTTTGATAAAATACATTTCCATATTCCTAAACAGAGATTGTTATTTGCTACATTAACCCCAACTGGTTGTTCTATATATCTTTGTTTATTTATATATGCTCAACAGGTTTTTATATTATGGCCCTTAAGTAGAAAAGAGAGAGAAGGGATCATATTTAATAATATCTGATGTTCCTCTTAATCCTTTCCTATGATTTCTGTTTAACAGCATCTACATTCTGTAATCAAATCCTTTTTAAAGTGAGCGTGGAATAATTTAGGATGTTTCCTTACTTATTCTTCTTGGTTTTTGACAATATTAATTTACATTAAATGAAAGAGTCGTATTTCCATATGCATTATTGACCTTTTGAGTTAAAAATATATGATCTTTATTATTTTTTCTTTTATTTAGTTTTTCGACAAAATAATCTGGCTTCCCAGATTTTATTGTTTTATGAATCAAACATGTCTATTTTAGCTTTCTTTTGTTTTCTAAGTCTAACTAATTTAAACTTTTATACATTGTGCAATGATGTGTTGCATAATTACATTTCAGAACAAACCTTGCCATTCTATTATATAATCTGTCTAATTTTGCTAGATCTGTTTTATTTGCCAAACTATATATATGATCCTCATAATCTAAAATAGGAATTAGACATTGATTTACAACAGACTATCTCATCTTATAGTTTAGGCAATAACCAGTTCTCCTAAAAACCCCTGTAGCCCATCTGCCCCACCTCCTTGAGTACCTGTAGATGCAGCCCATCATGTGCCACTTACTTGAGCACCCAGGAATGCAGCCCATCTGCTCCACTTCCCTGAACACTAGGGGATGCAGCCCATCTGCCTCACCTCCTTGACCACCTGGGGATGCAGCCCATCTGCCCCACCTCCTTGAGCACTCAGGGATGCAGCCCATCTGGTCCCAGAAATGTATGTGACTTCAACTCTCTAAAGCCCTTGATCACTCTGTCTTCTTCAGGTTTCTCCCACCTTTAATGCAGCACTCCACCAGTTGTCACCCCATTTTCTACCCTAACTACTGAGCATAACTATTTATTTGATAGTCTACCTTTGTACCATCCTCTTCCACCTATATCCTTTCCTTCTTCAGCCTTTCAATTCCTACAAATGCTAATTGTAATTATGTTTAGTGCCTTTTTGGTTTTGCCATTTTTGCAAGCACCTCATCCCTGCTGTCTAGGGGTATGCCTGATGTTACTTCTAGGGAGGGGTGCTACAACAGCAGAAACAAATTTGGATTTTAATTGTTTTCTTACTGAGATGGCTGCCCTGAAATGGATCCACTGGCATGACAAGGGGTTGCCATCTTCTGGTGCTGGGCTGCAACAAATCTTTTGGTTAACTGGCGAACAGTCTCAATTGAAATGACTGAAGTCCACAACACTAATAGCTTCAAACAGAGGGGTCCCATTCACATAACAACAAACTCATGGTGCAATTTAACAATCTGTTCCTCTCGACTGTGGAGGTCACATTTCGGGGGGGGGGTTAAAGCAAGCAGTGGTTATAATGTGGCTGAGTTAGCCCCCACCAAAAGTTCTGGGCACATTTCTCCTAGGTTGTGAAGGCTGCTAAGCAATTCTGGATAGCTTTATTTCAGGGCCAAAATGACACCCTCAGACAGGCAGCAACAGCTACTAGAAATTACACTTTCTCCCTCTTCTCTCCATCAAATGGCTTTGGGACAGCTCTAAGAAATAATCTCTCAACTTGGGGCTACTTCTCTTCTCTCCAATTTTTTGCAGGATACTCCAAGGGACTGGTGCAGGTGACTCCCCTCACAAACTCTGAGGTGGACATCCTCAGATCCACGGCTACAACTGGGTTGAACTTTTTCTTCCTTCCCCATATCACAGTTTGAATCCCATAAGCACCGCCTGAGCTGTCACAACCGGGTTGGCTTACTGCTCTACCTCTGGCACTTGTCCCACTATTCTGGGGCTCCATCCTCTCCCACCAGTCTCTATCCCTCACAAGAGACACCTGCAGATTTTATCTCACACTGCACAGTCCTGTCCCATCAGTTCTTCTCTCTCACTCTCTCTGGCATACAGGTGGCACTATTAGAGGAAACATAGAAAAGGGACTGACTGTGGGGCATCCCCCGACCTACACTAGGAGCCATCATGTCACCCGCTGCCTTCTAAGCCCAGGCCTATCACCAAAAATCACATTTCTTCATGAGAGCTGGTGATCACCCCTGCTCCTTCATTCTTCCCTGCACCCCATACCGAACTCCACGCAGGCTCCCTCTTCCTGGTGCAGAACCCCTCAAATTTATACCTCCACCACCCACAGTGACATGCGACCTGTGGATTCCCTGCCAGTGGACAAAGATGGATTAACTATTTAATTACAGGCCCAAAAAG
This sequence comes from Neoceratodus forsteri, assembly GCA_016271365.2. NCBI lineage: Eukaryota > Metazoa > Chordata > Ceratodontiformes > Ceratodontidae > Neoceratodus > Neoceratodus forsteri. The sequence continues at coordinate 818,610,775 of CM028129.1, forward strand.
AACCTGAAAACTGTGCACAAAAAGTATACACACCGAGGGGTGGTGGAGGGTTTCATGTTTAAAGAACACAAAAATGGAAAACATATGATCAGCAGTTCAGCAGTCCAGTTCACAGTGAATTTTAATTTACAAGCTCTCATTTTTATGTCGCTGTTAGGAAGCACATTACTAGAGGCTTCTGATATTACAGTCTTTATACTTTAAGTTACCTTTGCTGATCTGTATCCAAAGATCACAACTCAGAATTCCCCAGTCAACTGTAATCCTTCATGACACTTTTTAAAGATGGGATTGACTCAAATGTTAGGAGATTTTTACACGCAAGGTGTAGCCTAGAGCATTTACAAAAAAGGCTTTCATTCCTTCCAACTGAAATGCTGTGGTCTGCTCCTTCCCACACATCCCCAACATAGAGATGGCACTGAATGACACTAAACTCATGCATAAACAAGTCTGGTGATTTTGGAGGGATATAAACCAAACACATTACAAAGAAACATAGAAATTGTTGGCAGATAAGGACCGCTAGGCCCATGTAGTCTGCATGTAAGCCCTACACTTGTTTGTGGCTTCTCACCCTACCTGGTCAATGACTTTTCAACACTCCTTCCCACCTTTAAGGTCCCCTTATGCCTATCCTAGGCATGTTTAAATCCCACCACTGTAGTTGCTCCCACTACCTATCATGAAGTTGTTGATAAGTTACTGGGACATAAGAATAGTGGCAGCAGTGGCCCAGATGTTATTTCTTCTATAATGTTGAAATACTCTGCCTTGAACATAGCATATCCTCTGACCTATTTATTTAATTGATCCCTCACTTTAGGGATCTTCTCCCAGGCCTGGAAGTGCACCAGGGTTACACCCATTTTTAAAGCTTACTTTCTAATTTCAGACCCATACAATTACTCCCTATTTTTAGTAAAGTCCTAGAGAGAATTCTGGCAGACCAGCTGGTTGACTATTTATCAAGGCAGGAGTTATTTGGATATTTTGGATATTTGAAGACAAAGTAGGTGACAAGCCCATTTAATTGCTCCCACACTATAGTGGGTAGATTAATTAGTATCGTTCATAAGAAAAGTATCAAGCCTGTTTTTAAAAGATTCAGAAGATGGCACCATCACTATGTGGCTTGGTAAAGTATTCCAGATTCTCGGTGCCCGAACTGTAAAGAAGTTATATCTCTTAACAGTGTTTATTCTTGGTATTATTCATTGCCTATCATGTGATCCAAGCTTATTATTCATTGGTTTGAATCATAAACTGCATTGATACATTAATTCATTATTTTGTAATATTTTAAAGAGGAGCAAAAAAATCATCCCTTATCCGACACTTGTGTAATGAGAACAACTTCAGGGAATTAAGCCTCTCCTGATAACTTAGTGATGCTAAACAGGGTATTGATTTGGTAATTCTTCTCAGAGTTCTTTCCAATAAATTGATGTCACATTTGAGGTATGGATTCCAAACAGGAGAACCATAATGTAAATGTGGGATAACATATGTCTTATATAATCTCATAAGGCAGTGACTATTGCAGGATATAAATGTTGAATTCCAATCTGGATTCAGTAAGGTTCATGGTATGGTGGTCTCTGTGTTGAAGGTCTTGGATGACATCAGTAGGGCCAACAACCTCCAACGGTATATGGGAGCCATATTGATTAATTTGTCCAAGGCCTTCAACACAGTTGGCCACCAGTCCATGTTGCAACTATTATCTGAGGTAGGATTAAGTAGGGAATCATTGGATGATTTTTGCTCTTATTTGAGTGATCGTTATCAGTATACCAGGGTTAATGGATTCATCTCCTCTTCTTTAAAAGTGATAATGGGCGTACCCCAGGGGTCTGTACTGGGGCTGCTTCTTTTCTTAATTTACTTAAAAGACATTGACAGAAGCGTAGAGGGAGTACACTACCACCTCTACATGGATGACAGAATTCTGTATTACTCTTAACAGTTCTGTTCTGGAAATTCAGCCAACTTTACAACTTAAGTTTGATTTACTACAAAACAAAATTTCGACATTTGAAGCTGAAGTTGAATACTTCCAAAATGAAGTCTATTTTATTTGTCCCAGCTGTTAAGTTAAAATCAGATATTAAATTAGAGATATCTGACCTATCAGGTACTTATCTAGAATGTGTTAAATCATTCAAATACTTGGGGTACTGGTTGGACCACTTAGGCTCAGGGAATACTCATGTAGACAAATTAGTTGCTCTGGTGGGGAAAAGGGTGGGTTGTTTATTCAGAAACCAAAAATGTATTGATTCAGAAGCTATGAAATATGTAATTCAGGTACAAATGCTGCCTTTACTTGATTATGGTAATTTATGATTTGGTGGTGCCGCACATGATAGACTGTCCAAGTTGGACGTACTCTATAATAAACTGGCTAGGTTAATCTTAAAATGTCCGATAACCACCCATCACTGTGATTTATGTAAATCCCTGGGTTGAGTTCCTTTTGCTACTAGGAAGGATATACATAAAAGTTTATTTGTGTACAAATCTGGGCTGGGTCATGTCCCCTAGTATCTGAGTGATAGGTTAACATTCTGGGATATTGTTCCATCTTTAAGAAAATCTCAGTTCTCCCACTAAATTGTCCCTAAGACTGTAAATAAAGGTCTATGCAGTGTTTTAGCCATCTGATCCCTGAAATTTTGGAATAGGCTATCGTATAATTTTAGGGTCCCAACAATCAAACCTCTGTCTATATCCTCACTAAAGAAATACTTGTTTTCAAGTGTACAGTCTTATAAGTGTTTTAACTAGTGAAATGTATCTTTTTATATGTATTTGTATATTCAATCAATCAGCTTTATTTCTAAAAAGTCGCTATTCCACAGATCATAGCGCCCTAAATAAATACATAAATATACAGATAAAATATTCATCATAACAGTACAGTATAATTCCTCTACATATTACCACGGAAGGCAAGCCCAAACAAATGCATTTATAGTGTGGTCTCGAAGCTCTCTACTGTCAGGCAATCTTGTATATTGTATACCATATGATATGATGTATGTATTCAGTGTGTATACTAGGTTGCCATTGTGAATGAGCTTATGCTCAATGGTTATTCCTAACAAACAACAACAACCTCTTGTGGCAGACTATTCCATGTGTCCACCACCCTCTCCGTGAAGAAAAACTTCCTCATATTTCCCCTTAACCTGCCACCTTCCAATTTCATATTATGCCCCCTCATTCTTGTACTCATCCTATATTGGAATATGTTGCCCACTGTACCTTGTTTATGCCCTTAAGGTACTTGAATGTTTCTATCATGTCACCCCGATCCCTCCTCTCCTCCAGCGAGTACATATTGAGGTCATTTAAACTCTCCTGATATGTTTTCTAGTGCAAGCCCTGTACCATCTTTGTCACCCTTCACTGGACTGCCTCCACCCTGTCAATGTCCTTACAAAGATGCGGCATCCAGAATTGCACACAGTACTCTAGGTGAGGCCTCATTAGTGTTTTATATAATGGCATCACCACCTCCCACCTTCTGCTAGTGAAAACTCTGCCTATGCACCCCAGCATTCCACTGGCCCTTGCTGCAGCCTTTGTACTCTGATTAGACACCTTTAGGTCATCTGAAATGATAACCCCCAGATCCCTTTCTTCCATGGTGATCATCAGCAACTCACCCTCCCCTCATCCTGTAGCTCTCCCCAGGGTTCCCTCATCCGAGGTGCATTATTTTGCACTTCTTTGAATTGAACCCCAGTTGCCACATCTTTGACCATTTTTTCAAGCTTCCCCAGGTCCCTCCTCATTTTCTTCACCCTGTCTAGAGTATCCACCTTGTTGCAGAGCTTGGTGTCATCTGCAAACAGGCAGATCTTTCCCTCCAGCCCTTTCACAATGTCACTAATGAAGACATTAAACAGGACTGGCCCAAGGACTGATCCCTGAGGTATCCTGCTAGTCACCCTCCTCTCCCCGGATTGTATCTAATTTACCACCACCATCTGCCTCCTGTCCATTAACCAGTTCATAACCCAGTTTACCACCTTGTGTCCAATGCCCAAACTACCCATCTTGTTAACCAGCCTTCTATGTGGGATGGTGCCGAAGGCCTTGCCGAGATTGAAGTAAGTGGCATCCACTTCTCCCCCCGATTTACATCCTTCATCACCCAGTCAAAAAAAATCTATCAGACTCGTCTGACATGACCTCCTTGCTGTGAATCCATGTTGCCTTGAATCCTGAGCACCATTGGATTCCAACTGCTCCACTATTCTTTCTTTAAGCAGTGCCTCCATGATCTTACCCACTACTGAGGTGAGGCTGACCTACCTATTGTTCCCTGTCTCCTCCCTGCTAGCACTTTTGTGTAGAGGGACTACAGACCTGTGCCCTCCTCCCGTCCTCTGAAACCACTCCTGTGTTGAGTCACTCTGTGAACATGGCTGCCAGAGGTGCTGCTAGCTCTCTTCACAGCTTCCTTAATATCCTTGGGTATATGCCATCTGGCCCCATTGCTTTATCCACCTTCAGTTTTGTGAGCTCCTCCAGGGCTGTCTCCACTGTGAATGGGCTTATATTTACCTCTTCCTGCCCTTCGTGTCTGTTACCCAACTGTGGTCCCTAACCCTTCCCCTCATCAGTGAATACTGAACAGAAGTATACAATAGCATCACCACCTCCCACGACCAGACTCCTTTGCACCAACAGTGGCCACCTCACAGAGTCATCTGGCCAGCTGCCCTTCTTCTCCTGCCCACCCGCAAGCCAGTTCAAGAAGACAGGTAATGGCTACATCGGGATCTCAACCCGGGATTTCTATTGGTCAGAGCAGTTTCTGACCGAGTGGTGATTGGCTCATTTGCTCTGTTCCTAACCGCCTGTTGGCCTTTTTGCCTACTTGAAAAGACTTGAACCGCGGTTTGCCCTTATGGCTTTCTGAGGTGGTTTTACACAGCCTGTCCTACAGCTTTTTGAATTGGTATATTTTGCAGCTTGTCCCTTCTCAGGTAGCTAGTCCCTGCAGATGTTAGCCTTACATTTTTGTCAAAATGTGTTAGCCAGCTAGCATAAGTCAGCTTGTTCCCACTGAGTGCTGTAATGTTGCAACAGCATACATGTTGGGCTACCGATTTTCTAACTAGTTAGACAGTGCTGCATTTTCTGTAACTGTATCTCTAGGTAGCTAGACACTGCATTTTGTTATTTGCCTAAGGATTTTCACCCTCCCCCAACCTCCCAGCTTTCTGCCACCTCTCCCTAGCCCTTAGCCAGCTGCCCAGTATTCCAAGCTTCCCTTACCCCTGCAAAGCATTTCCCCAACCTCCTGCTATCTCCTCATTTCAGCTGCTTGCCTCAATTTTCTTTCTTCTTCACTCTCTCCCCAGCAACCAGTCTGAGACGTTCGGCGCCTTTTGGACAGATAGCTCCCCCCATCCTACTCCTCCTCTTCAATAACTACTTCTCTGTTTCAGGCTAATCCCCATGTAATTTCTCCCTTTGCTTTTGCCCTGGGCTGATCCACCAACCACTTAGGAAAGGCACTGGCCCTGTAGCATTTTGCTATTTATATCTCCTCACCCCTCCCTTTCTTTCCCTGCAGGTCTTCACCCACGACTGGGCTCCTTTGCACCAACAGCGGCTGCCACATGGAGTCATCTGGCTGGCTGCCCTTCTCCTGCCTGCCCGCAAGCCAGATCAAGAAGACAGATAATGGCTACATAGGGATCTCAACCCAGGATTTCTATTGGTCAGAGCAGTTTCTGACTGATTGGCTCATTTACTCTGCTCCTCACCTCCTATTGGCCTTTCTGCCTACTTAAAAAGAATTGAACCATGGTTTGCCCTCACGGTTTTCTGAGGTGGCTTTTACACAGTCTGTCCTATGGCTTTTGAATTGGTATATTTTGTCCCACCACCCTCCCGACCTCAGCCTCTATTAAATAGTCTCTAGCCCTCCTTCCCTCTCATAGGACCCCCTATCCTCGTTCTTCTTACTATTCACACTCCAATGCTCTCCTACATTTTAGGCTGCAGTACACTTCCTGACTAATTTCAAACCCCAACTGTAGGGAGCAATTAGTAGCACACCAGCACTGTCAATTAAGTAAAACCTGACATTGCTGCCACTGAACCCTCCTCACTCAGATTTCTGGAAAATCTGCTTTTTCCTCTCTGTCAATTTATTTGCTGCTAATTTTACAGACTACCTTATTCTTGGCTGATTCTCCTGCTGCCCAAGTATGCCCTTGCCCAACTTGTCAGTAGCTTGGAGCAAGATCATTATAGCTATCCTCATAACACTGGTGGCAGTGGAGGATGGTAAATCACCCCTACTCCCAACCCTAATCCCCACAGCATATTGAGCCCAGTACTCCCACCTATAGGCACAACTATGACACTCTATGTAATTCAGAAGTACCTACCACCCTGCAAACAATTACCCCACCCATTAAGATTGACTTCCCCGCTACTTCAGCGATTGTTGAATTCATAAAAAGCTTTATATTCTCTGGTTCCTCCAAACATTGTGGACGTACCAGAAGCCTGCACTACCATACAACTAAGTCTTACTGGAAGCAGCTGCTAAAAAGGATAATACTACTATTGTCAAGGAATGGGCACCCTAACCCCGGTCCACCTGGGCCAGTGATTAATAAGGCACATGGCAACATTAAAATTGCCTCAATCAATATTGGAAGCCTGTTGCCAAAATTTCCCCAGTTTCAGGCCTGGGTGGAACAGCACAAACCAGAAATTATCTGTATTACTGAATCATGGCTATCTCCCAAGATACCGGACTCCTCAGTATCCCTTGATGGCTACATGATTTTTCACCTTGACAGATTGGCCATGGGTGGGGGTGGCTGTTTGGTTTACCTACTCGATGGACTGCAAGGACAGGTGATGCCAAATAGTCTCTCAACCAAACAAGCTCAAATTCTATCCATTAAGCTCACAATTGGTCAACAGAGGAAGAATCTCCTACTCTCAACAGCCTATCTACCCCATGGTGTGCAAGGAATAGGCATTGAGTAGTTTATTAACTTCTTTAAACAATTCAAGCAGAACTGGGAATGGTTTTACTATCACGCTTTGACAGCACTTATGCCGACATCCCCAACAGTGGCAGACGCAATGCCGAGTGTTGTCACTGTACTGCCGGGGATGTCAGTGTGATTCAATTGGGGTGCTGTGCTCCCCCAATCCACCACACCCCCTTTACCTGACTCAGTTGGTGCCTGAACCAACCAAGAGTAACTACCACACTGACACCTCTATTTTGACTGGCTGGTTACTCACCACTTACCCTAAGCATGTAGTCATCCTATCTGTGCTCGCTGATTCCCTAGGTGACCATTCGCCTGTGTGCTTCCATGGTCTAAAAAGTAGCAGAAAACCCCTCCTCAGTGCTCTGGACACTGGTCACTTGAAAAAGGCCAGTTGAATAACTTTAAGCAATTTCTAAAAATGGCAGACTGGAAGCCCCTAGACAACATGGAGGACACTACTCAGGCTCTCGATTACTTTACTTCCATCTTCAATAATGCCTGCGACATCTTTGCACCCTTTAAGTACACTAAAGTGAAAGGAGCCTCTAACCCATGGCTCTCGGGCTCCATCATTGAACAACTGAAACACAGGGAAAATCTATGGCATAAGGCAAGGGCCTCTGGTAAGATGATCAACTATACGGCCTTTAAAGAGGCAAGGAATAGATGCACTAGACTAGTAAGGAATGCGAAGGCTAACTATTACAAAGAAAATCTGGGTAGGACCTGGGGAAATGGTAAACTATTCTGGAACAACCTAAAAACCATGATCAGTAAGGAATACAAAGCACATCCTGAACTGATTAATACTGAATTGGGCACACTACAGGAACCAAAGGACATTGCAAATGCTTTCAACATGGCATTCACAGACCTTAGCTTGATTCTACCTCAGGAATACCTAAGTTACCAACCCCCTAGCAAGTACAACATTGATGACTCACATTCAGCCCCTCAACAATGGAAAACCTTTATTTTATTTTAAACAAATCTCAAAGATGGTCGCCTTAAAATACATCCAAAGAGTCCTTGGCAAAACTAGGATCGCAAGCGACATGCTGGACATGAAATTCATTGCTCTCACTCTTGATTAAATAGTTTGCTCAGGGGAGTGACTATTTAATTTATCTCTAAGAACAGGAGTTTTCGCTGATAAATGGAAAATAGCACATGTCACCCCAGTACTGAAAAGTGGGGACAGGACATGCCTGGGTAACTATAGACTGATCTCAATACTCCCTCCTCTTTCGAAGGCCCTTGAAAGAATAGTAGCAAACCAGGTGGTCGAGTACCTAAACAAATATTATCTTCTGTGTACACAGCAGCATGGTTTCAAAAAAAACCATAGCACCATCACTGCTTTGGTAGAATATACCAGTCACCTGTATGACACACTAGACAGTGGCGTGTCTGTAGGGTCTATTTTTATAGACCTTACTAATGCCTTCAACACTGTGAGCCATCAGATACTTCTTGGAAACCTAGTGTCACAGGGCCTATCTTTTGATACAGTAAATTGGTTCAGCAGTTATCTGACCCACAGGTCACAATGCATAAAAACTGCAGGGGTAGCATCTGACCCTAGGGAGGTGACCCTGGGGGAGCCACGAAGGTCCATTCTTGGCCCGTTGCTTTTCAGTCTCTTCATAAATTCACTACCCTCTGCTTGCTCGTCCAGCATGGTATTGTACATGGATGATGCTGTCATTTCTGTACCAGGAGCCCATGCTAATGAAATATCCTCTGCCCTGCAGGTTAATTTAAAAAAACTAGAGTCATGGTTTGCCTAGAACAAGCTACTGTTAAGCTATAAAAAAACCAAAATGATGCACTTCACTGTATCACACAACAAGGGGAAAGCTGGCCCCCTGCTCGTCACAAGCAGAAAAGGAGATACTATTGAACAAGTACACTCATTCAGGTACCTTAGTATTCACCTTGATGACACTCAGTCCTTCACAGGCCACATTGATCATGTCATTGGAGCATCCAACGTCAAACTGGAGATTCTCTACAGACACTGGCACTCAATGACCCCAGAGGCTTTCAGCCTGGTAACCAGGAGCTCAATACTTGCCATAACAGATTACAGACTTCTCATATGCAGTGCGGCAATGGACTCAGCATTGAAAAGAATTAAGACACTATTGAACAAAGCCTGCAGGCTAGTCCTGGGGGCTGACCAGTATAGCCATACCTGTCACCTTTATGAGGAAACAGGTTGGCTTCCCCTGGAACAAAGGACCCAATACCAAGCCTGCCTACTTGGGAAGAAAGCAGTGGTGGGTTTAGCACCTGACTCTACAGCCCATATGTCAGGTCGTGCCTGAAAACAGTCCCTGGGATCAGTGTACCTACCCGGTTAACAAAGTCATAAGTAAATAAAATATCTTTCAATGTACTAAATCCTCCAAAACGACCAGGAGTTTAATTAAGGATGTGCTCCATGTACCCTGCAGATCCATGTACCCTGTAGAAGCACTTCTTTCACATAGCATGCTATATCCATCAGGGGGCCAAAATGCCTCAATGACCTGCCAATCTCTCTAGCTGACTGTGGGAAAATCGTCCCCTTTAAAAGAGAACTACATCTTCTACTAGCACGAGTGAATCCCTGTGACTGCCCCCTTTTATCTGTGCCCCCTCATGGACTACCCAAGTTAGCTCCCCACTGCCCTTAGATATCCCCCATCTCCTTCCCGCTCCTGATTTCAACCCCTCCCCTCCCCCCACCACTTGCCAACCCTTCCCTGTCCTGTTCTTTTCCCCCTAGGTAGTCACCTCTCAGACAAGGCCTAGCAGGCTGATATCTTGTAACTTTACAGCATCTTTGACATACTCTTGTCAAGCTTTCTTCACTGCTTGACCCCTACCTTTCCCCACCCTTTGTTATCCCCATTGGCTTGCTTGTTGCTCTCTGGTGCTATTGCTATGGTTACTCCCTCCCTAGACCTAGCCCCGAACCCTACCATTTCTTCCCTTTCCTCCTATTTAAAATACTGTCTGCCTCCTTACTTCAAATCTACTTTCTCCCCCATAACTCCTCCTTTCACCTCCCCTCTCATTATTTCCTGGCAATGCCTTTACCAGGCGGCTACTTCTATCTGATGGTTGCAATTTCAAATAAACTGGAAACTCTCACAGACATTCAAGAACTTTATTTCTTTGTGAGTTGAGGAATCATTTTAAGCTTGCAGCTCTGTAACTATGTATTCATGTAATCTATGTTGGTGTTCATCCTACCTGTTACTCTGTTTCTTTTATTGCACTGATTTGTCTGTGTACAACCCAAACGTAGAACCTTTGTAAAAGAGCCCTTGTGCTCAAAGGTATTAATCTGAAATGTGAAATAAAAATAAATAAAAAAGTATTTGTTCAGTATTTCTACCTTTTCCAGTTCTTCCTCTTTACACTGCTCTTTATCTACTCTGAGCCTTACAATCCCCCCCTCCAGCTTTCCTTCTTTCGCTGATGTACCTATAGAATGTCTCATCCCCTTTTTTCACTGTCTGCGCTAATCTTTCCTCAGTCTGCATCTTTACACCCCTAACAGCCTTCTCCATTTCCCTTAGATTCTTTAGGTACCCCTTCCTGTCTTCCTCCTTCTGAGTTTCCTTATATTTCCTGAAACCCACCCTTTTGGCCCTTACTTTGTCTTTCAGCTCTTTCGAGAACCCTAGTGGTTTCCTCCATCTCTTGCCTTTATTTACCATCCTAATGCATTGGTTCGTCACCCCTTCTATGGCTCCTTTCAGCTGTTCCCACTACTCCTCAGCAGGGCTTCTTTGATACATTCTCCCCACCTTAAAAAAGTCTGCCCTTCTGAAATCTGAGACCTTTGCCTTTGTGTGACTTGACTGTGTCCCCGCCCCCATACTAAACCACACTATGTGGTGGTCACTGGACCCCAGCTGTCCTTCTAATCGGATTTCTGTGTTTCTGTCTCCATTGGTCAGTACCAGGTCCAGAATTGCCCTATCTCTGGTGGGATCAAGCACTAGCTGCCTGAGGCCTGCCACCTGCAGGGAATCCAGACTGTCTCAGGTCCTGGTTGAAGCAGCCGCCAGGGTGTTCCAATCCACATGTGGCATATTGAAATCTTCCAGCAGCAGGACTTCCCTTTTTGTTGCCATCTCATGTATTTCATCCACTAGTTCCCTGTCCACCTCCTCCCACTGTGCTGGAGGCCTGTAGATCACCCCTGTGTGTATTGCTGTGTCATTGCCAGGCTCAAGCGTGACCCACAGTGCCTCGGCCTCTGCCTGCCTACTCTGAACCTCCATTGCCTTTACACCTTCTGTGACATACAGGGCCATGCCTCCCCCTTTTGTTTTCCCCCATCCATCCTAAACAGAGCATAACTCGGTACATTTATGTCCCATCCATTATTTGCAGTGTACTAGGTCTCTGTTATTGCTGCAATGTCCACGTTCCCCTTTACTAGCAAGGCCTCCATGTCTGGGATTTTATTTCCATGACTGTGGGCATTTGTTACTATGGCCTTCCATGTTTTGCTGCCCATTCTCCCTTTACTCCTGTTTTTGCTCACCTGCTTCTTCCCCCACCCCAGTTTTCTTACTTATGTGTTTGATTCCTCTGTTTTTCCCTCTATGCTTGTTTTTGTTATCCCTGTCCTCAATTCATCTTCCTGCTCCTCACCTATGGTTTCTCTGCCTTGTGGGGGTGGGTTACTTGAGTTTTCCTGCTCCTGTTCACTCCCCTCCTAGGTTAGTTTAAATGCTCATCAACAAAGCATTTAAACTGTTCATTGAGGATTGCTTTCCCCTTCCTGGAAGAATGCAGGCCATCACCCTTGTACAGGGCCAAATCATTCCAGGTGGGTCCCCAGTCCCCAATGAATCCATACCCCTTCTCGCTGCACCAGTCCTTTAACCATTTGTTGAAGCTACTAATATGGAGATTCCCCCCCCCCCACTGCCGTGGACTGGCAGCACCTCTGAAAAAGTCATGGAGCTTGCTATCTTTCCCTGGCACCCTCCCAATACTCTGAAGGCCTCTTGCACCTGCGCCAAGCTTGTCCTGTCATTGGATAGGTAATTTGTTCCCAGGTGGACAATGACCTCCAGCCCCCCTCTCCTTGCCACTGCTTCAACAATCCTCTGGATCCACGGCCCCTCCCTCTGAGCTGTGCCTCCTGGGAGGCACTTGATGTTTCTTTCCTCCCTGCTATCTGTGCCCAGAACCATTCCTTGAACAACTGAGTCCCCCAACAGGAGTAGCTTCATCTTCCTCTGGGGTCCTCTACCTCTCGCCCCTGGGTCTCCCTTTCAGAGGACCTGCTCATCCTCCCTGGTCACAACATTGGGTTCCCTTGTGGGGCTTACCCACCCCTCCAGGACAGCATAGGAGTTTTTTAGTTGGACTGGATGGGGGATATGCTTCTGGCCCCCCTCTCTTAACCTCCTTGAGCCCACCATAGTCCAGCCAGCTCTCTGCCTGCACAACCGCTGTGGCAGTGGCTGCAGACATGGTGGCCTCTGGGTATGGGCAAAGGTTGCCAGTATTCCTGTCAACTCTGCCCAGAGACTGGCAACCTCCTTCCTTAGCACAGAGAGGTGCTGCATATGGGGCAGTAAAGCAGTATCCAGAATGCCCTCCTGAAGACTACTGTCCCACATTCACTGCAATGCACCATCCCTACATCTTACTCCACTGTTCTTCCAATGGCACCTCCTTTATCCTTATTTAAACCCTCCTATTGATATAGTTTAGGTTGACCCATTAAGTTGCTATTCAACTCCTGGTCCCTCTGTAAACTCCTCTAGTTGTGATCCTTCCTCCTGCTAATTGTTTTTTGTTTATTTTTCTTTACTTCTGTTCTTTTCTGTTATTCCCTATTCTTTAGGTCCACCCCTTCCTGCCAGTAGGCAGGAATGTGTCAACACCTTATGCCTACAAACATGGATGAGCCTGGGGTGGGTGGGACGTTGTTTGAAAAGTGGAATCAGGACTCTGCACCCATGTGCAAAATCCTGATTCCACTTTTCAAACAATTGCTATAGGAAACAGCCCTCAGTTTTTTAACAACACTTACACTGTAGACATCAGCACAGGTAGCACTTATTCAGCAAAGGTGTTTGGTTTATATGCCTCCAAAATTGCCAAACTTGTTCATGCATGAGTTCAGCATCATTCAGTGCTATCCCTATGTTGGGGATGTGTGGGAGGGAGCAAATCGCATTTCAGTCGGGAGGACAGAAAGGCTTTTTTGTGAAAAATATACATTTAATAGGGCACAAATGTATTTCAAACAGAATCGGAGCAATTGCTGAGTAAAACTCTGGCAACATGCACAAAAATTAGAGGGCTCTAAAAATGGGTTATAAAACTGACAGTGTCCCTTTAAATGAGACTGAGGGATATTCAGAAAATGTCAGAAGACAAAACCGAGAGAGTTGTATCCTAAAGCACTTTCCATTCACACTTGGCAGGAGCAAGTCACCCTACATTATGCTGTTATAAATGATGGATGTTCCTGGGCATGGCTTCAGATGCTCATTGCCGCATTTGAGACTAAGGTTAGATGGGAGCAGTCTGACTGGAAGGTTTAAGTTGAGGATGACAGTGCTCAGTGATGGAAACTCCGTCTGGAGTATTTACTAAATAGAGGATTTGTGAGGAGCTGTCATTCTGAGGTGTGGCTTGATTGGGTTTAATTTTATATATTGAGACTTTGAGGGGTGTGGGATGCTGAAGGATGTGAGCTTGGTTTGACATTTATACACAAGGACTGAGGTGGCTTGTGTGGAGGGTGTAGGGTGCTGAAGGGTAGGGGTTGGTTTGAATTCTGTATATCCAGACTGTGAGGGTAGGAAGAGTGTGGGTTGTTGAATGGTTGGCAGTTTGAAAGTTAAGTGACCTGCAGATAGCCCTTTGCTCCTGGGATAGGTAGTCTTTTGAAGGACTAGAGTTTGTAAGAGATGCTGTCCCCTGATGGTGACTATCTGCTGCACAGTCTAGTGAACTGTAGTGTGACTGTAATAACATTTATCACAATTACTAGTGATGCCTCTCCTGCTTGGAATTTCAGTACCTCTCTCAGGCTATACTAGTCTGAGCATAGGTAAAACACAACCAGTTACTGTACACTTCCCTAACCAGAGTTCTAATGGATGACAGTGATTTAGTGGGAGAAAAGTGACTGCTACATCATTAGTGCCAGTAGTTACAGAGTCTGGTGAGTTTTATGTCTTTATGAGTTTTAGGATTTGCCTTGTCTAAAGGGGCCTCTATGTACTATTCAGATTGTGCATCCTGCCCACCTTCCTGAGCTCGTCTGTTTACAGCTAAATGACAGCAGAAGCAGCTATGTGAATGATGCAGTTCTGTGTATGTAATTCTGTTGATTTATAACCCTTTCCTTTTGCAAGCACTTAGGGCTTACTGTTAGTCTTGGCTGCTTCAGATTATCTTCCCTGTTATGCACTAAGGAGTTACTGCGCTTGGGCATAATCCCTTAAATTGTTTACTGCTCTAGCAATGTTCTTGCTCAGGAAACTTTGCAATTGCAAGACCATCCTGTACCTAGACCTAGTGTTGTCTGTAAACAGGAGGCCCCATTCTGTCTGGGTCCACTGGCCCACAGGAGTACACATTTATTTATTTACTTATGTATTTAGTTTTTTGTTGACTAGACAATAAAATGACTATTTTCAGGCATGACTCAGGAGATTACAAAGACAACAGGAAAATACAAAACACCGTGGGGTTGCAACATTATATATGAATAGGAAGACAGTAAAACATTTGATATGTCATATAACAGAGATTCAAAGAAACAGACAAAACTCAGCAAGTCTAACCAAATAAAAAATGAAAAGATAGTGCAAAGTTTCAATGCAGCCAACAAATCAATGTCAGAAGGGGTCAAAGATCATAAGAGAAATAATAAATATGGACTTTACAAGGGAGCCAACACCAGTACAGATTCAGGTGCAAGAGCATACATCTTTGGAACCTAGAAAGTTGCAAAGTTCTCTTTTGAAAATGTTGTGAGACTGACAAGCCTGAAGATGGGGAGGAAGGGAGTTCCCAAGCCCTCAGAGGGGAATGAGGCAAATGCCTGCTCACCCATCTTAGAGGAGTACTTAGGAAAGGCCAGGAGAGGCAGATCATTTGAGTGTAAGGCATAGGCTTGGTCTGAAGGCATTAACATAGCGTCTAGGTTGGCAGGTTTGGACAATCTGATGATACTGTCAATAACACAGCATAGGGTACAGAGTCACTGAGATATGTAATCGTACCACTGTCCAGTAATTCATTTTGAAGGGAGAGAGTGTGAAGAAAGAGGGAGTGATCTGAACTGCCCATAATGGGGGTTCATCCCACATAGGTTTCGACAGCAACTAGGCAAGGGAACTTGTGTGACTTGTGAGGTGGCACTTGGGTCCTGTGCATGGGCAGTGGCAGGTGTCTCCTCCAGGCCAAGTTTTCAGAGGCCATTACTCGCCTATAACTTGAAGGCCAGGATCATGAGGTCCTGTTGCTTGTTCCCTCTTAAGGGGTTCAGGCTGATGGAATACTCTAGTTATGCCATCCCACTACCCACAGGACCATTCTAGCACTGAGCTGATTGAGCAGAGAGTGCTGGTATTATAACACCATGCCAATATCCAGGCCCCATACCTCCTTTTTGGGAAAATGGGTGATGTTATGCCTAAAACCAATACCATAAAACTTCACACACACACATTACATTAGCAGACCATACAACATCAGTTGAATTGGTGCACACAGCTTAGTGAGGAGTTATACTTGTGCAGCCTTGTTAATTGCCTGAAGGAATTTGAATGAATGTGTTGTTGACTGTCATATGTGGATACTTGACCATTCGCACTCTCTGCCCCATGGGGAACTACCACCCTGTTGGGATACGGTGAAGGCAAAGGAACCCTCTTGAGGACAGCATCACCCCTAGAGGTGCTGTGGGAACATAATTCCTTTAGGCTAAAGGTACCTTAGGAAGGAGGGTGTACCACTGTTACACCAACACCAGGAGAGTGAAAACAAACACAGCGACACAACCCATTCAACATCCACAGTGTTGAGCGGGTTGTCAGAGTGCAGTACTGATACAGTGACTCCCGGTGTTGGTCGCTGTTCCCCGTAATCCGCTCCCTGGAGTTGGCTAACCATAAGTCTGGGGGGGTTGGGGCAGATCCCCCCACCTGGGGGGGTGGAGAGTGAAGCCCCCCCCAAACAGTAAAGGAGTCTTGTGCTGTGGCAGTCCGTCAACACTTTGCCTTGGCAATGAGATTGCCATCAGCAAAGTAGTGTCGATGTAAAGTCCTTCGACAGCTTTGTTGTCGATGCGACTTGGTGGAACCAGGAAGGAACCCCAAGGAGAGAGGTGTACTGCGGGAGGATGATAGGGCAAAGAAACAGTACTTCTGAGTGAGAGTGGAGGAAGCTGAATTAAATAGCTCAGGAAGGGGGGTGGCTGATTGCTTCTGCCCAATGCACTGCAGGTATTGTCTTTGAATTCAATGGGTATACACAACTTAATGAGGATTTATGCTTGTGTAACATGATTGATAATCTGAAGGTATTTGAATGTTTTGTTGACTGTCATACAAGGTTACTTTGGCCATTTGTACTCTCTGTCCTATGGAGAACTAACAACCTGTTAGTGTACATGAAGGAAAAGGAACCCTCTTTAGGAGGGTTACAATCCTAGAGGTGCTATGGGAACATAATTCCTTTAGGGTAAAGGTACCACAGGAAGGAGCTGAAAAGTTCTGTACAGTAGTTGGTGAACTTGAAGCCTGAGTGAGGATAGATTAACAGCAACTAGTGATGAAATAGTGCAGGGGCTACACCAGAAACCATACAAGGAGAGGTTGAGAGAACTCAATATATATACTCTGGAGGACAGGAGGGAGAGGGGAAATATGATAGAGACATTCAAATACCTCAAGGGAATCAAGAGAGTTCAAGAGGGCAGTATCTTTCAGAAAAGGAGAACAAAGGGTCACAATATGAGGTTGGGGGGAGACGGGGAAACGTGAGGAAGTATTTTTTTCACAGAAAGGGTGGTATATGCATGGAACAGCCTCCTGGAGGAGGTTGTGGGGGCAAAATCAGTTGTTGAATTCAAGAATGCATGGGACAGGTAGAAGGCAAAACTAGTGGTAGGAAGGAGGAGGTAGGCCGCAGATCAAATAGGATCTGGAGTTTATACAGTAGTAGGGAAATGGGCAAACTAAGTGGGCCAAGTGGTCCTTATCTGCCGTCAAGTTCCATGTTTCTATGACTAATAGCAGAGAGAGGCATGACTTCTGTAAGAAGAGAGGGAATGGCAGGATGAAAAAGAGGGTCACCATCTGACCCCAACACACAGCGGAGACCTACTAGAGCAGCGATACTCAGCTGTGACTGGCTCAGGAGCCACATGAGCAGTCAGCGTTAACCAAAGAGCCACAACTGGTTCCCTATCAGCTCTGCTCGCTACCAACAACAGTCATGGTAGTCTGACTGGTTAAGCTGACTCTTTTACGTTACTTCTTTATCGTCTACTAGTTCCCCATCTATACTCTTGATTTCTTTTCCCCTGTACATTTTAATTATTGTAGAATAACTAGGTAGCACACCCTCTCCCATCTTAGATCGGTAGTGTGGAAATCTCCTTGCTGTCTTTACATTTAACCTCCATCATTACCCTTTTCATTTCTCCTATTGACTCTCTCTTGTGTTTCAGTACTGGGGGATACAAAAAAGGAAAGATACTCTCGGCTCACACTCCAATAAATTGCCACTTTGCCATATTATAGCAGACTATAAATACAAACTTTATTTAGTAAAATAGTAGCACCCCCCCAGAGAACAAGGCATTTCACGGGCTACTGAGGGATGTGACTCTCCTTTGTCTTACTGAATGACAGTCCTTATGCTTTAGTTTGTCATCCCTGATGGGTGTTAACACCAGAACGGCTGGGTGAGCTGAAGACAATTATGACCAACAGCCCTTGCACTAGCTTTGGTTTTCCTTTGTATAGAATCTATGGATTGGGAAAAATGTTATTATTGATTAATACTGTGAACAGCCGCAGGTGATAAGGAAGTGATAAGGTGAGAAGAAGCTGCAGGTAATCAGCTGAAAAGCCACTTGTGGCTCAGGATTTACGGTCTGAGTATCACTGTACTTGGTAAACACTGTACTAATATACAGTAGATACAGCACATTATAGACCACCTCCACCAGAGAATTCCTAACTTTTATGACCTTCAGCATGGAGGAGAGGAAAACCGCCTATGAGGAGGAACTCTCTGGGGATCCAGGCCTTTGTCTTCTTCCCTCCAGGGCCAGGGATAAAATTAGTGATGGCTTGGCTACCACAATTTAGATACTCAAGTCAAGGGGAAATTTTTAGAGGAAGGGCTCTCACTATATCTGTCTAATGGGAATGTCCTGGGGGTGGCACAAGCCAATCTCTGAAGCTAAAGGAGGTTCCCTGTAAAGGAGGCCAACCCTCCCAAGGCAGAGGAGGAGGAGAAGAGCAATGACCACTGAAAGGCATTCACCTGGTCTCCACTGAGGGAAGGATTAGAGAAGAAGCTGAACCCTTGAGATGTAAGCTATAAGAGTTGGGCCCTTGAAAGACCAGGGCTTGCATAATTGTATGATCTTCACCCTTGAGGGGCAGATGAAGGGTAGTAGGTGGAAACCAGGTGAACGTTAGGCATCCATGGGGGGGGAATAGCTTTTGAAGGTGCTGCTGATGTGGTCTGCATAGCTAAAGGATCCCCAGTGGACTTGGAGTCCCCACCATCCGGCAGCTGAAGCCTTGAATGCTAAATCAAGAGGTGGCACTGAGTTGATCTACACAGCCAAAGCTGCCCCCTGGGTGTAGGATATTCTCTTCTGAAGGGCAGAAAGAGAAAGACTCTGCCCAAGTTGAAGTACCCTCCCTCAAGATGCAGACTTCAAGGAAGCAGCTTGAGACTGTCAGCATAGAGGGCAAGGAGCCCTAGAAGCCATGCTATGGTCATGGCTAGTATGCATCTGAGTTCAAGAGTAGTGGTTCAATGGCGAAGCCTGACAGCCATGAGTACAAGGTAGAAACAAAATGTAAGCAAGGCTGAATGACTGATTGAGACATCAAAAGACAATTAAGACATGGTATGAGACTGAACAAAATGTGCCTGGACTGAATGCTGAATGCATGCCAACCAATTGCATAAAGGAGGTCAGTGTTAGTTGCTGATGCACTACATGCCATGTAGGATGAGGCAGTAGAAAACAATAAATGAAACTGCTAATGAAAAACAGGAGCATATACGAATTGAACATTAGGAAGCAGCCTCCTGCTGATCTGAGCAAAATGATTAAACCACCAGAACACAAATGGGAGAGGATGCCTTGTTAGGAGCCAGGTGAAAACATTTAAGTATTGCAGCTGAAGTGAGAGATTGTAAATTGTATGGAAGAAACAGCCAAATGGGAGCCTGAAATAGCACATGGCAAAAGAAGATCAACAAAGGAAGGGCACTGTTAAAACCAGAAGCATACAAGAACCAAAACAGAAAAAAAGAAAGAAACACAAAAGCTACATGAGAACAGAAGTGCAGCATTAATAGTTGACCAAGAGCAGTACAAACTGCAGTCAGGAAGGTAGAAAGTAAAATACTTACTTAGACGCCAGTAGAGGTACAAGCCAAACAGAAAGTCCAAAAGCACAGAGGGCAAGCGGGAGATGCCTTGCCACAGGATGTGGTATGAAGAGTTAACATGCTGAAATTTAAACAGAATTTGAACCTATACATGGGCGATCTTAAATACAAATTCCACCCAGGCTAAGGGTGCCAAGTTCATAATTGGCTAGTCCCTCGAACACGATTCAACTCCATGAAACACGTGCCGGGGTGGAGACAGAAATAGGCTACTGAACATTGGCTAAAATTACCCAGCATGTTTTGTGCCTTGTCATGAAAGTTTTTCAAAGGATACTGAAGCAGGGGCGCTGTGGAGCCCAAGCAGAATGGTCACACTTCATATCTGCTCCATGCTGAACTATTTAAAAGGTACTAAAACATAAATTTTTTGAGGAATTATCATTTTCATGGTTGGAAGGGAAGTTTACCCCCCTCGAGTACAAAATGGAAATCCATGTCAAGATCAGGGCACAAATAATCCCAGCAAAGGAAAACAAGCAGCAGCTGGTCTGCCCACATGATTGTCGGGGATGGCTGAGGCAAATCTTGGGCAAAGCTCAGAGACCGAAACACTACAACCCCCCAGTCTGAAACTATAGCAGTTGATAGTTTCTGTTACTGATTTAAGTCAGAAAACTGACTTGCTCAATGCTAGAGTTACAGTAGTGGAAACTACTGTGGAGTGCCTCAAAACTGAAATGACTGAAGTGAAAAAGCAGGCCTCCACATCTGTAAGTGCAACATCATTGACTGTGAAAGACGCACAGCATTTTAGAACCTGGCTGGAAATTCGTAGAAATCAAGTACAGGCTGCTAACCTCAGAGTGCTTGGTCTCCTGGAGGGCATTGAAGGGATCACCAACTTACGTTTATTAAAGAATGGCTGGCTGGAAAAACCTTTATCAGAGGATGACCCCAACAGGTTCCACATTCAAAAAGTTCATCATATTACACCACGGATGTGTACAGAGGCCTCTAACACTCTTCACACTTAGTTGGTGGTTACTGCTGGCATTGGAGTGCGAGACCACATTCTGTCCATGGTCTAGAGAATTGGCCACTTTCAGAAGATGGTCAGCCAGGGCATGTATTCACAGACGTTAGTCATGCAACAAGGCAGAGGTGGAAAAAATTCAAAGGGGTTTGCTATATTCTCCTGGAACTCACCATACCTCACTCCATTGTTTTCCCTGCATGCATGAAAACTGTGCATCAAAGTAAGGTCTGGGCTTTTTCTGGCAAATGGCTGAGAAGGTATGGGCAATGCAATGGCAGTGAAGTGCAGAGGGTGAAGAGCCTAGTGAAGAAGATGAAGTGTAACAACTTTTACCTAGTGCTTATTTCTCATTCCAGTCACTTTCTGCCAAATATTTGTCATTAATAAGACTGGTTTCTATTGAGTTTGACTATTTTCTTGTTATATGTCCTACTTCATAGTGTCATTTTGCCTCTTGTTAGAGCTTAGATTTTATTCCATTCTAGGTTGCTGTCTCATTTTCTGACAAATAGGGGGCTTCCTTATTTCTATTGATTGCCTTTATCTTATTCGTGGGCATTGTTTTCTTATCAGCACAGCTGAATATGTACTTTAACATAGCAAGAAGTGCATCATATATTTTGCTTTTTGGCTAAAACTTTAGGGGACTAGCATGGCAATACATTCTTCTAGCAGGGCAGTTCATTGCTTGGACTGACTCTTGGACATTTACTTCCAGGAAACAGCCATGCTGCTCATGGGCTTTGTCTCAGTATAATAATTAAACTTTAGACTATTTTCATAAAGAGTATGTTGTAATACCCCCTGATGTTGTATTAATAGTATGGTAGATGCATCTAAGTCATCCTGTGATTCCTGGGGGTTCAGCTCCAGCAGCAATGTGTACGTATGGACTGTTTACCATATGGAAAGTTATTGATTATTCAACCAACTGAAATACTAATAAAAATAAAGTAAAAAAAAGGTATACTAAAGCAGCAACTCTAAACATTTTTATATGAACATACAAACGTGAAGAAGCCAACAGAATAAAGCCATTTGGTCTATCTAGTCTACTCGTACTGCAGGGTACACAGCATTTAGTTACTAACCCTGCCCCCCCCCGCAATCCTCCCATCCTTTACATCGGAAGAGTGGCAACTGGGGTTCAATGCATAGAAGAGCAAGATCATGCACATAGGGAAGAGAAACCCTGAAGCCACCTATAGGCTGGGAGGGGAGTTGCTGGCAGTCACAAGGGAAGAAAGAGACTTGGGCATCATCATCACCAATGACCTAAAATCATCCAAGCAAACCACTAAAGCAGTAGGTAAGGCTAGGGGGATGTTAAGGTGTATTAGTATGGGTATCACAAGTCGAAAGAGGGAGGTAATAATCCCTCTTTACAAGACACTGGTTAGGCCCCATCTGGAGTAATGTGTGTAGTACTGGAGGTCGCACCTTCACAAGGATATTAACCATATTGAGGCAGTCCAGGGAAGGGCAACCAAAATGGTGCAGGGACTGCATCAGAAAACATATGAGGACAGATTAATGGAGCTCAATATGTATACCATAGAGCAAAGGAGGGAGAGAGGTGATATGATCTAAGCATTCAAACACCTTTAGGGCATTATCAAGGTGAAAGAGTCTAACATGTTTCAGTACAAGAGGACACAGCATGAGATTAGAGGGAGGCCAAATAAGGGGTAATGTGAAGAAGTTCTTTTTCACAAAAAGGGTAGTGGATGCGTGGAGCAGCCTACCTCAGGAAGTGGAGGATATGAATACAGTACAGGGCTTCAAACAGGCATGGGATAGGCATGAGGGAGCAATACAGATGAGTATGAATAGATAGGCCATTTACAGAGCAAAGGTTGATGGCACATTTATAAGGTAGAAAAAGAAATGGGCAGACTGCTGTCAACTTCTATGTTTCTATGTTTCTATCTGCCCTTCCCTTGACCCTTACTTCCCCCTTATGTCTATCTGAGCCTCTCTTAAAGCTGCCCTCCATCTTCATTGAGACCACCTCTTCCAGCAGTGCACTCCAATTGGCCACCATGCTTTCCGCTAAGAGGTGCTTCGTAACCTCCCTCCTAAACCTGACCCAATCCAGTTTAAGACTATGTCCCCTCATGCTTTGGCTGCCACTTAACTTAAAGAGATCCACCTTATCTACCCTATTTATCCCATTCAAGTACTTGAAGGTCTTAATCATGTCCCTTCCCTCTATTCTTTTCTCAAAGGATATGTGTTCAGAGCCCCAACCTCTCTTTGTATGCTCTACCCAGTAGGGTATCTTCTTTGTTGCCCTCCTTGGGACCATCTCCAGCAGATTAATGTCCTTCTTAAATTGTGGGCATCAGTTTTGCACTCCATATTCTAGATATCGCCTCACCAGTGACCTGTACAAGGGCAGTATAACCTCCCCCTCACCTACTGCTGATCCCTGTGGCTATACATCCCAACATCTTGTTTGCCCTTGCTGCTGCTTTCCTGCGTTGTATGGAATACTTCAGGTTGCTAGTGATCATCGCTCACAGATCCTTCTCCTCTGTTACAGATACATGGACCTCTCCTGGGTAGTACTCTGTCTTGGGATTCTTGACTCTGATGTGCATAACTTTGATTTTCTTGGCATTGAAGCTAAATTGTCAAATCCCAGACCATCTCTCAAGGTTTTTTTCAGATCTTCCAGTAGATCCTGTATCCTTTCAGCTGTGTGCACCCTCCCACAGAGATTGGTGTCATCTGTGAATAGGCACAATCATAATACCATCCCCAGTATCACTGATGAAGACATTGAACAATACCGGTCCCAACATCAAGCCTTGTGGGACCCCACTGGTGACCTCCTGGTGCTAGATAACTCTCCCCTCCACCACCACCACCCTCTGGGTCTTGTTCCTCAGCCAGCTTTCTACCCATCTGGGCATCTCCTCCCAACCCTGAGATCTGCCAACCTTCTGATCAACCTCTTGTGGTGTACAGAGTTAAAGCCTTGCTGAAGTCCAGATAAAGGATGTCCACCGCATGGCCCCTGTCTACTGTCTTTGTGACCCAGTCAAAGAAGTCAATCAGATTTGTCTGACAGAATCTTCCTCCCATAAACCTACATAAACCTATAAAGTAAAGTGTAGTTAGTGTAGTACAGTATAGTACAGTACAGTACAGTATAGTTCTGTATAGTGCAAGTACTGTGAAGTCATAAGCAGGTTATCTGCAATTACTTAATTTAAAGCAGCAGTGCAATGCTACATAAGTGCAACAAAAACAGAGATTGTTATAAATATTCAAACGATTTAAACATTAAAATATAAAGTTAAAAAAATACACATTTTTTTTTGTCTTATACAAGCCATTATTCTTCCAAGAACCATAATACAACCCGGATATAGATAAAGCTGTCAGAAAACAGCTACTTCAAAAGGAAGAAGGAAGATTTTATATAATCTTTCATATATCTATCTATATATATATATATATATATATATATATATATATAGAGAGAGAGAGAGAGAGAGAGAGAGAGAGAGAGATATCTATATATATATATTATGGTAGCACGGTAATGCTACCATAGTTAGGGTTGAGGAGCCATTTACATGTTAAACCTAAAATTTTGCACCTTAATAACTTTGCAATTGTTCAACAGATTTGCCTGAAATTTGGAAAACACGATCAAGAACCATACATCTTGGGATCTGCCAACTTTTGTACTGTTCGGATATACAGCTGCGGAGT
This sequence comes from Neoceratodus forsteri, assembly GCA_016271365.2. Classification (NCBI taxonomy): domain Eukaryota; kingdom Metazoa; phylum Chordata; order Ceratodontiformes; family Ceratodontidae; genus Neoceratodus; species Neoceratodus forsteri. The sequence goes on from CM028129.1 coordinate 818,635,216, forward strand.
TATTAAGCATGATCTCTGTGCATGTTTATGCTTTTTTGGAATTCTTTGCTCGTCTCTTCAGGTAGCACGGTTTGTGCAACCAGTCCAAAATCTTCAGGGAACGTGCGGCCAGGGTCCCCAATGTGCCTTTTGAAGATTTTGTGAAAAAATATTAAATGGTTCAAAAGTTATTCAAAAAACAATTTCTCATTATAAGTCAATAGAAAAAGTTAACAAAAAGTTCGACAGTGTCGCAAATGCAGTTTTTATTTTCATAAAAGGCCCTTTTACTGTCGCAAATCCACCATTTTGTTTTCAGTTGGTCATCAGAAAAATGCTTGGCATTTAAATTTGGGACCCCTAGCAACTTAATTCTTTTTGTATTCACCTAGTTGGACCCTGAGGATGCTAGGCATGTCTTTATTTTGGAGTAAAACACCCCAGAAATATGTTTTCAAATTTCTGGAAAAGTACTTCATAAAGTACTTTCGCATTTGCGACACTGTCTCATGAATTTGTGAAAGCTTTCGCAAAGTTCGACAGTACTTTTCCAGGCTGTGGGAAAATGACAACAATTCTTTGCCACCCTGCTGCAAAAGAACTGTTTGGTCTTTTGGGCTCAAATTTGGAGGGAACGCAGCCAACATCTCACAGATGTGCCTTTCAGTATTTTGGTGAAAAAATATTACAGGGCGGCAAAGTTATGGCACTCCAACTTTGATGCTTTTTCCCATAGGATAACATTACGGCATCCACCGCATTACAGGAATCGTTTGCTGCCCTGCTGCAAAATAATGATTTGGTCTTTTGGGCTGAAATTTGGAGGGAAGCAAGCCAACATCCCACAGATGTGCCTTTTAGTAGTTTGGTGAAAAAATATTACAGAGAGCCAAAATTATGGCACTCCAAACTTCTCTTTTTTTCCCATACGGTAACATTACGGCATTCGCCACTCCTTTCAGGGCCCGTATCTCGGAAACAGTGCGAGATACAGACTTTTCTTCAGAAAAATACTTAGCCCCCTACTAGGGGCTAAGTACATAACTAGCCAGGAAAGTCATCAATCATATGACTTTTAAATTTTTTTTCTACGTTTTACGGTTCCTGAGATAAGCAATTTAGTATTCCAACTCCTCATTTTCTGCTCCGAGACCCATTATTATGCATACATTCTTTGTACTCACTGTCTTTCTCTATGCAGCTTTTGGGGAAACCCAGCCTGTGTATTTACATTACCGTTACCCTTACCGCTTCTGCTTGAGGTTCCGTAACCGTTTCACTTACTGTTCCCGTCTACGGCAACATGTGCGTTGCTCTTCGTGTTTTCATTTGTGCTTGTGTTTGCATTATTTTATCCATTTGTGTCTACAGTACTGTTTATCTTTCTGTTTCTCTTTGCGTCACCATGCGCATTACCATTTGCATTTGCGGGCACCGTATTACTATGTGACAAGACATCACGTGGCTCATTATCCTTCTCAAAAAGAAGGGAAATTAGATGCAAAAAATTCAGTTTAATGCATTAGTTAGGGTTGTTTCACAGCAACAAAAGTGAGGAAATTCGGTGTTAGGGTTGAAAGTCCCCCTTGAACCTCCCCTGCCCACACCCCCAACCGGCAGTGGGGTGCGCGTTGGGGTTGTCGGTCCTAACTCTCACCCCATTCTTCTATACCTCTGCTTCTTCACACATCTGATGAGGTGAGAGTTAGGGCCAGTAACCCCAATGCACACCCCGATGCCAGTTGGGGTGAGGGCGAGGAAATTCAAGGGGCTTTCAACCTAACACAAATTCCTCTCTTTTGTTGAACAACCCTAACTAATGCATTAAATTATTTTTTTTTGCCATAGATATATATACACACACACACACACACCCCACACATATTTTTTAAAGATGGTTTAAGTTCAGGTTCTAAACATGACTCTTCGTGTAGTCCAACAGAAAGGTCTACAGACAAAAATCATGTGAAAAGTTCATTTTATCACAGGTTCCCTCTTGATCCTTTGTACTGTGGTGGGATTCCAATCTCCCATTGACTCAATATTCCAGATTTCTGTGGTACATCTGGATTCATATTCTTCTCTGGCACCCACATTGCAGAATAAGCATAAGGCATGGGGGGGGGGCGCAAAAATTCCCTTTTAAAACATTAATAAAAAGACAAAAAAGATATTAGAACCAAAAAGATATTTGACAGTGCATACCCCACAATATGCACACAGTACTTAAGAAATAATAAAAAACATGCCTCATTTTAGGCATCAAATGATCTTCATAGAGAACAGTGTCCATGGACTCAGGCATATTGCATTAACTCATAGCTAGTTGAGACATAACCTCCTATTGTCCTGGCTAAATTGCCCTGGAGTGCAGTCATAAAAAGTAGCACAATCTCAAACCAGCCATTAAGGCCAGGGACTTTCAGTCCTCTGGGTGTATAGGTCCAGTAAGCCTCACATTTAAGGAGCAGTTCATTTAAATCACCTCCCCCCTTGGCTCTAGTTTTACCTGTTCAATCCCCTGAAATATCCACTCATTGATATCCAAATTTTATATGGGCTGCTAATATGTTCTTCATATCTTGATTAGTGACGTCCCTTATATGCTCCCAACTCTCTTTTTAAAAGGCGGATAGTTTTCCTAAGTAGAAAGCACCACACTTTAAAGCCAGCCATAAAAAAAAACCAAAAACTTTCCAAGTATTTTAGGATCCATGAGTGGACATTTCAGGGAACTGAACATGTGAAACTGGGACCAACAGGAGGTGATTTCAATGCATTGATCCTTAAATGTGAAGCTTTCTAGACCTACAGCCTAGTAGGTCTGAAAGCTCCTGGCCTTAATGGCTGGTTTGAAATTGTGCCATTTTTACAAATACACCCCTGTGCAATTTAACCAGGACAACAGAATACTATTTCTTAACTGTCTATGAGTATATGCAATATGTCAGAGACTATGGATACCATTTTTTGTGATGGCTATGTGATGGCTATACTGAGGCTGTTTTTTGGAATTTCTTGTGTATTGTGTGCATATTGTGGGGTATGCACTATCAAATATCTTTCTGGTTCTAATAACAATTTTGTGTTTTCATTATTGTTTACAAGGGAATTTTTGCCTCCTCCCCTGCCTTTTGCTTGTGCTGCTATGTGGATGCCAGCGAATAGAAGTCCAGATGTACCACTGATGTTTGAACTATTGAATCCACAGAAGGTTTGAATCCCACCATAGTGCAAAGGATCAAGAGGGAACCTGTGATATTATGTACTTTTTCAATGTTTTTTGTCTATAGATTTTTCAGCTGAACTACACAAAGAACCAAGTTGAGAGCCTGAACTTAAACCATCTTTAAAAAATATGTATGGGTATGAAAGAATATATGATACCATATTTCTTCTTTTTTTAAGTAGCTGTTTGCATGCCAGGTTTATCGATATCTGGGTTGTATTATGGCTTTTGGAAGTATAATGGGTTGCCTAAGACAAAAGATAAATATTGTGTTTCTTCTTCAAACTTTAAATTTGATATTACAATGTTTAATTTTTTTTGAATATTAAGTAAGCATTGCACTGTCACTTTAAATTAGGTAACTGCACATCAACTCCTTGTAACATAACAGTCCTTGCACTATAAAAATATAATATATAGTCTGAGCTTATTATATATAAAAATCAGTGGCTGCTCTAATGTTGTGCATGTTCTAAAATTAATAATGATCAGTTCCTAATTAATATTCATAAGCCCACCACTTGATTGTACCAAATAGAGCAGCTTAACATAAATCCAAACAAACACAGCGGTGCCAGTTAGGAAGTGGTGCAGAGAGAGGGTTTGGACACAGACTGCCGTAGTTGGCCCCATGTTACCAAACCATGTTACTGAAACTTTTTTTTTTTTTTTAAACAAATGCTGCCACGGATTTCTTGAGGGTCAGGACTGGAACGGAACCACACAGCACCACACCGAAGGACTTGGCAGCACACACTGAGCTGACGACAGCAACGCAGGGACTGCTGTACTAAACAGAAGGTACGAAACCTTGGTGTCACAAAACACTTTTATTTTCAAATCTCCAAAAAACCATATACAGTACTATAAAAAATAAAATACGTGCAGTCATACACAACTCGCCCCATGTATGATCATCTGTACTTTATTTCTTATGTTTAGTGCTGATGCTTCAGTATACCCTTGAAAAACTGTCATGCCCAGGCAAGAAACAAATTGAGTAATTCTTCTGTAGGCTGTGGGACCTCATCATGCTATATGTCAGTACCTCATCTTGCTGTAAGTAAGTTAATAAAAATCTGTTTTGCATCTATCTGATGTGTGGTCTGCTTTGTAGTGCGTAGGTGTGAAGCTTTAGGCATTGTTTTGAAATTTGTTTGCTGACCACACCAAAATTTCCATGAACGACCTCCTCTTTATCTTGTTTAACCATTCCTAAAACCATCAACCTCATTTAGTGCCATGTGAGCACTGCTAGATTTAAATATGATGTACTGGGTATAACCCTTGATAATGTTTATCTATAATGATAAGTAAAATCTGCATATGACAGGCACCCTACTGGGGCATGTGCTTATGCCCCTGAGGTGTGAGACCATCACTCTGCAGCTGCAAGGCAATTGATCTTTAAACTACTTGATATAAGAAGTGAATACTGGAGTTGACAAGATGGCCTGAGGTATGCAATAAATTTTTACTAAATGTACCTGTGACTGAACAGTACTGAAGCAGCATCTGCAATGCTAACTCCAGGCCTGTGTGCAATGAAGCTTCTGTAAAACATATTGTGGATTCTATATTTACATGCAAGTGCCCTGTTTTGCCAGTCTAATGTTAGAAGAGTGAGAATGTTTAAGCTGTGCCAATAATTATGAAATGAGAGCATACAGTGGGAAGTAAAGTTAGAGCCAGTCACCCACTGAGTCAAGGCGCCCAGCCACTGCAGTCACAGATGTCGGTGCAGATTCTCCCCGGAGTGACAATTCTCTCAGGGGCTGAATTTAGTGCTGTATATTGTGAAGCATCCTGCTTAGCTGTCCTGAAGCCCAAGAGTGTCATGGGCTCTCTTCAGATTCCCTCAGGTTCATCTTGAACCAAAATAACACAGACCAGCTCCCCTTTCCAAGAGGGGAGGGAGGGAGGGAGAGGAGGACTCAGATGGCCCCAGTTAAAAGGCTTAGCTCTGGTACCATTCACTAGTGCCATTCCCTGAGCAGCGATCTCACACACTTATTAAAGAAATAAACATATTTTGTGAGAACAGATTAAGGGCCTGATCCACAGAAAAGTGGGGATATGTTTGAAATGAGCTTATCCCCGCCATGCAGCTGAGTGCCCCAGGACCATGAAGGGATGGATGCAATTCACAGCCCCATCCTCCACAGCCTGCTGGCATGAAGCCCCAACTCAGGGAATGTGGGCAGCAGCAGGGGTGTTCCTATCATGATCCCCAGGCATGCAATTTGTTGCCCGGGTCAACTCTCCAGTTGATCCCCAGCTCTGCATGGTGCTGGGGTCCATGGGATATGGCAGCCAATGTCAGTATTCCATGTGCTGCCATATCCCCTACCAGAGATGGTCACACTGTACCCTGTGGCACCAACCAGCACCAGAGACCCCCAGCCCCTTAACAATGCCCCTGGGGCAAGGGGCTGTTGGAGCAAGGGTCTTTTAAACCCAGTTGCACAGAAACAGCCAGGCAGAGAGGGACGCATAGGTACCACAAAAACCCTGTGTGTCAGGTAGTGGTCACCTTCTCTGCTGGCCATGCTCAGTGCTCTAGCAGTGCTCAGGATCAGGCAGCTGTCCACCCCATGTCCATCCTTCACCTGGCCAGACATAGAGATGTGGATTGGGTGCAGACTGGGCTCAAAACCATGACTGTGGATGCTGTGGGGTGCCACAAGGGTATGCATCCTGTGTGTAGGGGGCACACTATGGCTTATTATGGCATTCTGCTTGCATGGAATGGCTGCCTGCCTGCTGTGGATCAGGCTCCAAGACTCTTCTTCATACATATCAGTATTTGGCAATGAGGTAGGACCGAAGAAGAAAATGGCAGGTTTTACAAAGGAACTGGACTTGAGCTTTGATTATTTATTCAGTTTTTGTTGACCACATAAGTGCGCTAGACAATTAAACTTTAGAAAACATCTCAAAGTATTAAGAATGATTACTGAATTTCTGGAAGTAAACCACAGGATAAATAAAAAAGAGCCATTACAATGTACAATGGAGAGAAAAAATCCTGCCTCCCAATTAGTCAGTGCTACCTTCACTGGAGAGGTTATCCCAGCGCAACATCACTGTGAAGGTCTGGATTGATTGTTAGCAGCATCTTCACTGTACTCTTAAGAAACAAAGATATGCATCCACAGTAAAAAAAATCTACTAAAAAGAATTTTAAAAAAGATTTTTGTTTTATTCAGTATAAAACAGGCAAATGTATAAACAACAATAATGCACTCCAGGGTTTGTGTCATGGGGGTAACGTTACTTCTCGGGGGTTGGATGCACTCAGCCTGTGAAGTTGTGCCCAACCACCTGAGACGTGACATTTTGTCAGCACAACACAAAACTCAGTCATGCACATTTGCTTTATTTTCCTGCTCTGGAGTTTGTTTAAAAAAGTACTGCCCTGCTTATAGATTTTTTTATCTCAAAGAAACTATGTGAGATGGCATGTTCAGAGCTTCCGATAATTCTAAAACACTATTTGCCAAAAACAAATGCAATAGGTTTAAATGTCACTCTACAGGAAAAAAAAATGATTGCAGAGTATGTACAGTATGTTGCACGTTTGAGTGATCTTGTTACCTCCAGCTAACTGGGAACAAACCTGAGTCTAGAACTGAGAGAGACCAATTTATATGCAGAATGATTAGTCAGGAACTATGCAGACATTTACTGAATTCTATGAATAATGAAATTCTGTCATGGCATAAGGCTCTCAAAAATGCCAACACCTTTGAACTGAACAGTCACAGTTTTCAACAAATTCACTGTCAGAAGATAAATCAACCATCCAGCATTGCTGGTTCAAGTCTTATCAGCGTAGGATCTGCCACCAGATGGGACACCTGGCCTGAGCTTGCCATGGATCAACACACATGAGCTGCTCCATCAGGGATTCACAAACCAAGAACTACAGTGCATGTTATATTTATGGACCAGATTGTGCCTTCTTACAGTACAGAATAGCTCAACAAAATTCAGTCAGGGAACAATAGGACTGTACTCTTTTGGGACTGGTGATGGGGGGGGTATGCCAGTCTATATTATGTAATGGTAAAATTAATGGTGTACAAATCTGAAAGGAAACTGGCATGTATGCAATAAGACATGACATAGTGTTGGTAGTTGTCCCACAACCACATGCCCCAAGAAGTACCAAGGGAAGGGTCTGCTGGTTGAATGACTGGAAGTGGGGTTGTGGCACAACTACCAATGCCACAAGAGTCTTACTGCATTTATAAAATGGGAACTAGTAAAATACAACTTCCCAACCCCCAAAATAAGTTTTGAAAGATAAAAGTGCAGTAATCCATCCATCAATGGGGAAGTCCAGGAGGCACTGTTAGATATGTCCATCTCATTTTAAATGTGCCTGTCTTACCATATTGTGATCATGTGTGTTGTTTGTTATTCTCCCCCTCCCCCCTGAGTCATGCTTTTACTTCCTTCTGTAATTAAAAATAAATTATTTTTTGGTTTTGTTATGGGAGGACCAAACTTCTGGACTTCCTCAGTACCGAAGAGATGCATTAATTTTGGTAGCTAGAGTACAGGCACAGTACAGTGGTCATGGTCCATTAATCCATTTGTAATTGTTATTAGCTGATCTGTGTACATTTGTCTTTCTTATCTTATTAATTGCATGACTTGAGATGTTCTATAAATGAGACTTGTTTCTCATAGAACTCAACCTGTATTTTATGCAACTTTTAAATAAAAAAATAAAAACGGTCAGGTGAATGTATGTGCAGAAAAAGGAAACTTGTACCTTTATTTTTATTTTTTTTAAACAGAATACATGTATTTTTTTACACTGAGAACAGTTTGAGTTGAAATAAACTTTTCACTATATCATAGCTACTGGAAGGTGGCACTGTGCCAGGTCGAAGCCTGCAGTCATGAATGCAGTTGTAGTGAGGATTGCCCACCAGCGCATTTCTATCTGCAGGGGACAGAGCAAAGAAAATACTGCTCTTTACATAATGCACTCAGCAACAGGTGCATAGATTGTGAGTGTCACATCAGATGAGGCACTGTTTCCTCTATTGATAAGGTGAGTTGGGATAGCTGATTTTAGCTTGTTTTCTTGGAGAACAAGTGTTTTGAGTGGTGGGCTGGGAGCAAAAGGGGGGGTTGTGGCCAGGAGGGACAAAAACTGGTGGTTGTTGAAAATGTTAAACTCTAAAGACAGTACATATCTTTTGTAATGCACCCCGATTGCCAGCATTTTTAGGGCTGCAGTGGGAGGAGCCTTGCAGACCTCCTGTGATCGATTGAAAAAAGAGATTTTTCTGATCCAACAACAGTGTAGAGTTGCCTCACAGTCACCTCCTCATCCATGAAGAACTCTGCTTTCTCCATCAGCAGTCACATAGCACTATTTTGCAGAGGTCACCGAGGAACACAACACAGTCTGCTGTGTCCAAGATGGTTGCCAAGCTGCATTGTGCATGCGTAACTACTTGCACACACACACAATAGAATTCAGAGGCCATCTTGGACATGGTGGGCTGTGCTGTGTTCTGCTGTGACCTCTGCGAGCAAGACTGCAGATGAGACTGTATATATATATATATATACACACACACACACACACACACACACATATACACTTTTTTCTTCCCAGCCACCCAACCCTCCTTCTCAGCAACCTCCCAACCCCAGAAACATAACAGTGACACTGGGTGTGTCCAGTCCCCCAGTGTTGCAATCATGAATTCTCATTCTGTTTTTTTTATTTTAGTCTCCCTAGTCCAGTACCATGCATGAATGGTTATTTGGTTTTGTTTCATTTTATATATATTTTGTCTGCCCACCCACCCAACCCTCCTCTCAGCCCCAAACATAACAGTGACACTGGGGTGCCCAAAACCCCAGTGTCATGATCATGAATCCTCCGTCTGTTTTTTTTTTTTGGTTAACCCTGTAAAAAGGAAACCATCCATCGATGTCTTTTGCAGCCATTACTGTCCCTCCACCTGACCTTCACCCCTCACTCACCACCCTGCATCCCCCCTCAAGCCCTTACTTACTCACTGGAGGTCCAACACAGTGATCCTTTCTGGACCACAGACGCATCTTCCCTCTTCAAAGCCAGACCATGAATTGAAGAAACAGGTATGCAGTTTAATGTATTTCAATGGTGTTTTGAACTTAGTGGCATAACTTGGCCATTTTTGCATATTTTTGGCCCAAAATTTCAGCATGCCTTTTTTGGGACTCCACCTCATGAACAATTGTGCTGGTAATGGCAAATCTGTCCCAAAAGGTGATTTTGCGGTCCCTGTGCGAAATCACCTTTTGGGCAGGAGTTGAACATCTTGTCTACCCTTGTTCATGAGCTGGGGTCATAAGAAGGATATGCTGAAAATTTGGTGTAAAAGTATTAAAAAACAACAAAGTTATGAGCCTATGTGGATTTTTGCAAATACAGGCTCGTAACTTTGGTAATGTTTAATATTTTTAACCCAAATGTATAACATAGCCATATGTTTACAGCACCTCAAGAACATGACAGCTGTCATTTTCCAAATCCTGGTCAAATTTTTTTTTTACATCCTGAAAGATGATTTCGTGGTCCCTACGCAAAATCACCTTTGGACAGGAGTTGAAAATTTCATCTGCCCTTGTTCATGAGGCGGGGTCATAAGAAGGCTATAGTGTAAATTTGGTATAAAAATATTTAAAAAACAAAGTTTATGAGGCTAAATTGAATTTTGCAAATGCAGGTTTGAAAGTTTGGTAATATTCAGTATTTTTATTCCAGATTTGCAAAATAGCCATTTCTTTACAGCACCTCATGAATATGACAGCTGCCATTTTTCAGCTCCTGCCCAAAATGTGTTTTTGCATCCTGAAGGGTAATTTCGCAGTCTCTGCATGATATCACCTTTAGGCCAGGAGTTGAACATTTTCTCTGCCCTTCTTCATGAGGCAGGGTCATAACAAGGCTACGTTGAAAATTTGGTGTAAAAATAATAAACAATACATTTATGAGCCTGCATTATATTTTGTGAATGCAGGCTCATAACTTTAGTAATTTTCAATAATTTTACCCCAAATTCCTTGGCTGCAACCTTATCGGCTCTGGCCAGTGCTTGATTGCTATTGGTGGTGGTCTCACCATGCATGACTGCTGGTCAAACAGGATGTAGCATTTTCTCTGACCCTTTTATAAAAGTGTGACCATGTAAATTACTTCTGAAGAACTCTACAATCAGGAATTTGAGAGGTTAGTTGCTGCCACTATGTTGTGCACTCATACTTTATACTGATCAAGTTTCTTCAAATTTTTAAACAACCCCTCCAACCTGTGCCTCCTCTCCCATCTACACGTATGTGGTTGATACTTGCAAACATAGAAACATAGAATTTGATGGCACATAACCGCTTGACCAACCCAGTTAGCTCAAATTTCCTTTCCTTCAATGTCAATGCAGACCCTATGTAATCTCTAGCTCCCTCTTACTTTCCACTAAGATTCCCTTCTGCCTATTGCATGCATTCATAAACACCACCACTGTTTTCACCCCCACCACCTCTCATGTAAGACTGTTTGGTATCCTGTGATAATAGTGAGTAAAGAATAGCGAATAAATAATAGCGAATAAAGAATAGTGCAAGCAATAATAGCAAGTGTCATTTAATAGCTTGCACCATTAACGGTGACTTTTCCCACATCATAATCGCGATCATTAAGCTAGAATGAGTCGGGAAAGATGACAGGTTTGAGCATGCTCGGTCTAATGAAAGATGTGCAAAGTGTGTTCTTTGCAGCACATGGATCAGATTCAGACTGCATCAGGAAAGATGACAGGTTTGAGCATGCTTGGAGCAATTTCTATAATAAAGACTTCTTAGAAAAGCATGCTGCAAATACAGAGAACAAAGGTTCAGGAAAGGACTTGCGGAGCAGCTGTGGGCTGGGGCAGCTGCTGCATGGCAGTGTGCTTCACCTGGGGAGAGCTGGTGGTGGGTTCGAGTGACACCTACAGAAGGGGCCAGGGAGCTTGCTTACTGCCCCCCTGAGCCAATTTGCTTACACCACGGAGCAGAAGGAGATACGGAGAGAAAACACACTTAGTTTCTGTTGGAATGACAGCCCCAGCCTGATGCGTGGTTTATCTCTGATACAGGGTACATCCCTACAAGATGGTTCACTGAGCAGGGAAAAAACACAGTAGTAATAGTAGTAAAAATCACAAAAACTCTGAAAGGGGATATCGTAATTGAGCCGAGGCTCATTTCCAGCTGGGTCCCACATGCTCTCACACAGTTACAGTACAGTATCTATTCACAGATCATACAGTCAAAGTACATAAGTTACAATAATGCACATGAAAATGTGTACAAAATACAATAGATCTATTCAAACTATAGCAATACCTTTTTAAAAGGAATTTATGTTAGCCCAACTGTAATTAATTTTCAGTTACTGTACATAACTGCCAGCTACACACCATTAACAGTGTGTGATGCTCTCTAAGAGCAGTTAGCTGTTAGTGCCAGAGAAATCCAGAGGAAAAAGCAGCAGAACACAGTTCGCTATAATTGATGTTGAGGTATTTTTACACTCTCCAACTTTCAGTCACTATACTGAGTTTTGCTATTGTGCATTCGCTATTTTTGAAATCGCAAATTTTTTTTTTTGCGATTTTAACATAGAACCGACTATTCAGGCATTCCCCACTCTTTCTGTGAAGAAGTACACTTCTTCCTACCATCTCTCCTGAATTTACCTTCCCTTCACCTACACTGTATGTTCCTTGGTTCTTGATATTTTTTTTTTTGAAAAATACTCACCTCCTGTATCTTATTTACTCTGATAAGATATTTAAAAATCTCTATCATATCCCCCCTCCTCTGTTCCAGGGTATACATATTGGGGGCCTTCAGCCTCTAACTGTAGTGCTTCTGATACAGACACTGCCCCATTTTACTTGACCTCCTCTGGACAGCCTCTGCTATGTCTATTTCCCTGTGGAGATGTGATCTCCAGAACTGGACACAGTACTCTAGGTGAGGTCTCACCAGTGATCTATACAGAAGCAACACCACTTCCCTTCTTCTGCTAGTGATGCCCCTCCATATGCAACCCAGTGTCCCACTGGATCTACCAACTATCCTGTCACATTGCCTGGTCACCTTTAGGTTATCAGATATGATTACCTGCAGGTCTCTTTCCTGTTTGGTGGTATCACTACCTCTTCTTCCATTTTTAGGTCTGCAATGGGTGGAGTCCTGCAGACCTCTTGCTATCAAAAAAGGACTCAGAACTCCTTGCAGTCTATCTGACCAAACAACATGTTGGAGTTGCACCACAGTCACCTCCGCATCCATGGAGCACTCCGCTTGCACTGCACAAGTTTGTATTTCAAAAAAAAATCTAGCTGGCCTAGTGGTGCTGAGGGTTCAGGCACTGGCCGCCACACCTCGCGCCATGCTGGTGACCCAGGTTTGGGAAAGGACTTTGGCTGCCAGGGGTTGGCTGGGGAGGGAAAGGATTGGGTGTCTGGAGGACAGCTCTCCTCTCCCGGGGTGGGTTGTGAGTTTTGCTCTGCTCTTGGATGGTCCCCAGTGGAGATCGGAGATTCTACAGGAGCTGGTGCAGTATGGGGTGGAGCAGTGGTGGATGTTAGCAGTGTGCCTGTGCAGACATCATTGTATGTCCATGCTCCAGGGGACACAGTGAACAAGGAAAACTCTGACCCTCAGTAGGCAAAGGTGGGGACCAGGGGTCAACCTCCTTTCCCAATGCCAGGTCCTCAGCCTGCCTTCAGTGCTCCCTTCATTCTGTGGCAGCCTGTCTAGATTTCAGAAAGGTCATCAGAAGTCAGCGGTCCTGCCCCAGAGAGCTTAGATCCAGGGACCTGGGGTGTCAGAGGAGTGAGGAGGAGTTCTCTGGTTCCAAAAGTAAGGCTAGGACTTCAGGTGGGCAGGATAAGGTCATGCCATGTGTCCCTACTGGAGAGAGTCTGAGGGTCAGTGATGAAGAGCATAAAGAAGAGTTGAAAAAAGAAAATCAGCAGTCCTGATTGGGACACTGGGAGATTGGGAACCCCCAGTGTCACTCTTATGCTTTGGAGGGGTGGGGAGGTGGGTGCTGAGAAGGAGGGTCAGGTGGAGGGGATATCTCTAATTTAAAACAAAAAAAAAAATGGCAGTCACAGCAGAACACGGCACACTCTGCAGTGCCCAAGTTGTCTGCCACACTCTACTGTGCATGCACGACTACTAGTGCTTGCACAGAAGAGTGTGGTGGCCATCTTGGACAAGATGAAGTGTGACATGTTCTACCATATCGCCTCGCCTCACCCTGCCCCTCAGCACCCACCAGCCTACCCCCCCCCCGGAGCATAAGAGTGACACTGGGGGTGCCCAATCCCCCAATGTCCCAATCAGGACTGCAGATTTCTTTTTTATATTCCCCCACCAATCCTTCCTTTCAGCACCCACCACCCCACACCTCTGCCAAGAAACATAAGAGTGACACCGGGGGTGCCCAATCCCCTAGTGTTACCATCAGGAATCTTCTTTTTTTTTATTCACATTCCCTCCAGCTGACCCTCCCTGTCAGTGCCCACTACTCCACACTCCCTTTCAGTGCCCACTACCCCACACCCCCAGAAACATAATAGTAACACTGGGGAGGGGGCAATCCCCCAATGTCACCATCGGGTATCCCCATTTTTTTTTAAACCTTGTAAAAAGAAAACCATCCATCAATGTCTTTTGTGGCCATTCCCTGCCCCTCAACCCAACCTTCCCACTCAGCACCCACCACCCCACACCCCCTTCAGCTCTTACTTACCCATCAGGGGTCCAATGCTGTAATCCTCTCTGGACTTCAGACACATCTTCAGTCTTTAAATCTGGACCGTGAACTGAATAAACAGGTATGTGGTTCAATGTATTTCAATGGTGTTTTGAACTTAATGGCATAACTTGGCCATTTTTGCATATTTTTGGCCCATATTTTCAACATTCCTTTTTTGGGACCCCACCTCATGAAAAATGGCAGTGACATTAGGCAAATCTGTCTTCAAATGTGATTTTGTGGTCCCTGTATGAAATCACCTTTTGGGCAGGAGCTGAAAATTTTCACTGCCCTTGTACATGAGGTGGGCACATAAGAAGGCTACAGTATGTTGAAAATCTGGTGAAAAAAATATTACAAAACAAGATCATGAGCCTTTCTTTAATTTTGCAAATGCAGGCTTGCAACTTTGGTAATTTTCAATGTTTTTACCCCAGATTTACAACATAGCCATATCTTGACAGTACCTCATGCATATGACAGCTGTCATTTTTTCAAATCCTGACCAAAATGTTTTTTACATCCCGAAAGCTGATTTCACGGTCCCTAAGCAAAATCACCTTTTGGCCAGGAGTTGAAAATTGTTTCTGCCATTGTTCATGAGGCGGGGTCATAAGAAAGCTATTTTCTAAATTTGGTGTAAAAATATATTAAAAAAAAGAAACAAGGTATGAGGCTATGTTAAATTTTGCAAATGCAGGTTCTTAGATTTGGTAATATTCAATATTTTTACCTCAAATGTTCAACATAGCCATTTCTTTACAGCACCTCATGAATGTGACAGCTGCCATTTTTCAGCTCCTGCTCAAAATGTGTTTTTGTGTCCCAGAAGTTGATTTTGCAGTCCCTGTGCAAAATCACCTTTCGGGCAGGAGTTGAACATTTGCTCTGCCTTTTTTCATGAGGCAGGGTCATAACAAGGCTATGTTGAAAATTTGGTGTAAAAATATTACAAAAACAACAAATGTATGAGCCTATGTTACATTTTGCTAACACAGGCTTGTAACTTTGGTAATTTTCAATATTTTTAACCCCAAATTCCTTGGCTGCAGCCCTATCAGCTCTGGCCAGAAGAGCTTATTTGCTGTAATTCTGGGTTTCTGTGCCCTAAGTGCACAACTGTGCACTTTTTTGCACTGAAACCCAGCCAGCATACCCTTTCCATCTCCTTGAGTTTTCTCAGTTGTCTGCACATTCTGCACTCCCCCCACAATGTCCACCCTAAAGCAGATTTTGGTGCCATCCACAATGAGGCAGACCTTTCCTTCCGGTTCATCTTCAATGTTACTTACAAAGACATTAAAGAGGACTGGTCCTGGTATTGATCTCTGAAGCACCCCACTGGTTACTCTCCCTTCTCTGGAGTGAATTTCATTTACCACCATCCTCTGTCTCCTATCCCTTAACCGATTTCTTATCTATTTTACCACCATTGGATCCCCTAAGGTGCCCAGCTTCTGTATGGGTCTCATATGTGGAATGGTGTTGAAAGTGTTTCTGAAATCTTGGGATGCCATGCCCACTGCTCCACTCTGATCTATTTCCCTGGTCACTGAGTCAAAGAAATCTATCAGATCTCTTCGGCATGACCTCCCCCTCCCCCATGATCTCATGTTGCCTCAGGTTTTGTAATCTGTTGGATTAGAGATACTACACAATCTTTTCCTCTAACACTGTCTCCATTAACTTCCCCATTACCCATGTCAGGCTGACTGGCCTACAGTTGCTAGCTTCCTCCGTTATCACTTTTGTGAAGTGGAACAACAACTGCCCTCCTCCAGTTCTCTGAAACCATTCCTGTTACCAGTAAGCTGTTAATAGGACTGTCAGAGGTGCAACCAGTTTCTCCCTGAGCTCCCTCAATACCCTTGGGTGCACCCCGTAGGGCTCTATCACTTTGTCTACTTTCAGATTTACTAGTCCCTTCAGTACTCTTTCCTCTGAAAAAGGATTTGATTTATTTATTTCATAACTAGGATTACAATTACCTTTGAACCAGGGGGTTCTTTTACAAAGGTTCCATGTCCAGTGATGTAAACAGAACAAGACGACATAGGTAAAGAAAGTGAATGAAAAATAACACAATATAAATTAAGACAGAGTGCAGAAATCAACAGTTGGCAATTTACAATGTGAAAGTGCGGTTATGAAACCATGTATTACAAAAGTGTCTTGCGAAATACAGTCTGACATGAGGATCCAATAACAGAATACTTCAGTGACATATGACTGCAGTTCAACAATAACACGTTGTCAAAAATACCAGTTAATATAAGAGACAAGAAGGAGTGGGCTAAGGGGAGAGTGGGATGGGGGGGTTATGGCCAAAGGAGGAGAGGAGAGAAGACTTGGATGTGTCTGACTTGGATGTGTGGATTTTTTCTCTGTTTGATTAGCAGGGTATTTCTCTATCAAATTGTTGTGTAGGGCATCTTGCTGACAGGAAGGCACTCATTGCAGCAGTGGGTCAGAGCTTTTAGCTGATTGTTTTGCGAGGGCACAGTTTAGGCCCATCTCCTTCCCACCCTCACCCCACCCACCCCTGGAAATAGTTCCTTTATACCTGGGGTTCTGACATCATTCCTCAAGGTGCAAGGTGCATGTCACTGTCATATCTCTCTAGCACACTGCACTGACAATATAAGCATACACATTGTATATTATAAATATATATTTCTATATTGCAAACCAATCACACACAAAAAAAAAAAATGTGGGAAGTAGTGCAATGTAATGGCTGTGGGGCAGCAGTCTTCTGGGAGTCTTTCTGGAGGCTGAGATGAGGCCCTATTTGCAGACATAGAAACATAGAAACATAGAAGTTGACGGCAAATAAGGACCGAAAGGCCCATCCAGTCTGCCCATTTCTTTTTCTACCTTATAAATGTGCCATCGGCCTTTGCTCTGTCAGTGACCTATCTATTCATAGTCATTTGTATTGCTATACAGAGACAACTCTCTGCCCTGAGGGAGGAAGTTGCCCATCTTCAGGCCACACTGGACAGTAGTACGGGGACCTTCCCCTAGGCCACACTGGACAGTAGGAAGGGAACCTCCCCCATCCAGGGAGCACCACAGCCACCACCACTACCTCAGAGGTTGCGAAAAAAACACAGCAGTTGGACCACAGTGGGCTCAGGAAGGGTGAGGATGGTGGAACGGAGGCACAGTCAGTTGTTCCACTCCACAATCCATACACCATTCTGGGGGAGCATAGCTCCCCTATGGATGCACCCACAGAGGAGACTAAGGAGGCTGAGGACAGCTGTCACAAGGGAGGCCCACAGGAAGGAGGCAGAGGACACCACAAGGAAAGGAAGCAGCTCCTGGTGGGGGACTCAACTATTAGGGGGGGATAGAACTGGGAGGAGCTGGGAAAACTGAAGTAAGGTGCCTGCCTGGTGCCATGGCTTGGAGGGACAAGAAGCACATCTTCAGGATCACGACAACAGCTGCAAGGGATTCTGAGCTGGACGTAATTGTCCACCTAGGGACAAATGACTTGGCTCATCATGAGGTTAGAGCAGTGCAGGAGGACATTGCAGAGTTGGGGAGGGGCCTAAGATAAGTAGCACACACAGTATCCTTCTCAGAGGTGCTGCCTGTCAAAGGCATGGGTGAGGCGAGGGTAATTGGCACCATTTAGTTTAATGAATGGTTGAAAAAATGGTGCGGAGCACAGGGGTTTGGCTTCATTGGGGACTGGGGTTCCACCTGGAGGGACACCAGCCTATACTGTCAGGATGGTCTGCACCTGTCCAGGAAGGGAACAAGTCTTTTGAGCAATCGGTTTAAATGCTTCATTGGCAAGCTTTTAAACTAGTCAAAGGGGGAGGCACTGACAAGCAGCAGAAAAATCCCAGCCTCTCCCTACAAAACAGAGTACTAAATGATAAAAGACCAAGGCAGAATGGTCAGTGGGGAATGCTGCAACAGAAGGTAAAGCCATCAAAAAATGGAGAGCAATGAGTACCAATGCCCGTAGTCTAGGTAACAAGCTTCCTGAATTAGTGGCCTTGATGGAGGAGGAACATCTGGATATCATGACAGTCACAGAAACATGGTACACACAAAACCATGACTGGGACGTAAACATACCAGGAATACCATTCTACAGGAGGGACAGGGAGGGTAAAAGAGGAGGAGGAGGAGTTCTTTACATAAGGGAAGGAATAAAAGCAACAGAACAAAAGGGTAAACAGGGAGGAGGAGAAGAAGCACTGTGGGTAAATTTGGAGACAGGCAACGGCACCACAATCCACACAGGGATGGTATGGTACAGTAGAAACAAACAAACTTCAAGCTTCATCAGAGAGGACACCAAGTGAAATGTTAGGTGGTTTTCAGATCCATCAAGACATCAGTAGTCATTGCCAGGACATTATGAGCACCAGATGACCCTGGCTGTGTTTTGTCTTCACACCATAAAAACAAAACATTGAGTTTTCTCCTACCATACCAATATTTGAGGTTAATTTTATTTTTCTGTGGATGCATTTTCTACTCTCTTTCTGATTCTTATGCTATTAATTTTGCACCTTGATCGAGTCTCAGTGTTAGCATGCTTATTGTACTTTTCACTTGCTTTACACAGAGGTTTGCTGCCTTCACCATGCCCTCTTTTAGCTTTGCCCACTGTTTCACCACCCCCAGGTAATCCTCCTGCTAGGTCATCTATGAGGCATTCAGCTATCTTTCTAAAATCTGCCCTCCTGAAGTCCAGGACCCTTGCCCTTGTGTGGTTTGATTCTCCTGTCATTCTTATGTTCAACACCATACTGTGATCACTGGTCCCCAGGCAGCCTCCTACCATTATGTCTGCAATACTGTCCCTGTTAGTGAGCACCAAGTCCAGTATTACCCCATCATGAGTAGATTCCCTGTCTAGCTGTCTGCCCCTTTAGGAAGTCCAGGATGTCCCTGTTTCTATCTGAAGTTGCAGTTGGGAGGCTCCAATATACATCTGGCAGATTGAAGTCTGCAACCAGCAGC
This sequence comes from Neoceratodus forsteri, assembly GCA_016271365.2. Taxonomy (NCBI): domain Eukaryota; kingdom Metazoa; phylum Chordata; order Ceratodontiformes; family Ceratodontidae; genus Neoceratodus; species Neoceratodus forsteri. The sequence continues at coordinate 818,654,247 of CM028129.1, forward strand.
ACCTTACCTTTTTTCTGCCATTTTGCCAGTAGCTTATACCAGTACCTTATCTATATCCTCCCTCTGTGTTGGCAGTCTATAGGATATGTCAGTGCGAATAGTGGCTCAGTTTTCCATCTCCAGGGAGACTGACAGTACCTCTGCTTCCCCCCCTGGGTTCCCTGTATCTCTGTCACTTTTATGCCTTCCCTTGCATATAGCACCACCCCTCCCTTTGTTTCCACCCTGTCATTCCTGAACTGAATACAGCCTGTTATGACCACGTCCCAGTCATGGTTTCCAGTGCACCATGACTCAGTAATGGCCACAATATCCAGGTCTGCCTCTGCCATGATGGCCCTAGGTCTGTAATTTTATTTCCCAGTTGTCTTTGCTTCTGGTGCCCCAGATAGTGAGCTGGAATCTTCACCCTAGCTAGACTCTGAAAATGTCCAACATTGGTTCTGCTCAAACAATCTCTCACTAAATGCTCCAAAGATTGCCACCCTGACTTTTGTCAGTAGGCAAAGACTAACAAGGCTGCAACATACCCCAGGCTTCAGGATTCTGGATGGTGACCTGCTTGAACTGGTTCCCCCGTTCAAGTATCTAAGGGTGTTGCTGTACCAAAACCTTAGTCCCCCCCCCACACACACACTGATCCCATCTATAAGAAACTACACCCTAAGCTTAGTGCGTGGTACTGCAACAAATCTTGCCTCCCACCACCGGTCTCCCATGAGATCATCCTCAAAATGATCATGCAATGTTTGACTATGCGGATGTGGTTTGCAGCACTGCCACAATGTCCACACTTGTTAGATTGGCCCCGTTTATCACTCCTTCTGCTGCTTTACCCATCTCTCACCCACTACTGCTGTCTCTATGACATTTCACTTTCCTCCAGTGTCTTTTACGCTGTTCCTCTTTTATGGCCAGATACTAGCTAGCTACATCTCTCACCCATCTCTCCTCTCCTCTCCTCTCTTCTTTTCTCTTCCATCCTGTGTTCTCATTCTCTTAGCCCATTGCACCTTTCACACCCCTCTCAGTAAATCTGAAGCAGGCCAGTTGGCTTTCCTTTTCCATCTCCAAACACTGAGGAATAACTTCCCTCGCCTTATGCATCTGTCATCCTCCCTGCACCCTCTCAACCCCCTTCTGCTTGTTGCCTTATGAAAAGCAAAAGCATGCATCTGCAGTTAGCCATCTCCTCTTTATTCTATCGTCACAAACAACTTCCACATTTTTTTTTTATTTCTGCAATTTATTTAGCCTACAGCATTGGAAAGTTTTTACATTGTTTTAAATCTCCAATTTCTTATTTGTATATTGCATTTTATGTGCCTGTACATGAATCTGTTGTTGTCACTGTAATTGTTTTTGCTGTTTGATTCTATGACTCAAGCATTTTTGCATTTTTAGCATTGGTTTATATTTCTTCAAATTATTACAGTATTAATACTTTGTATTTTATGATTCCTGTGAATTCACTAGTGTCATCACTATACTTGTTGTCATTACTTTTTCACTTGGTTCTTTTAACCTCTTCTGTGGATCACACCTGAAAATGAGTTCCAGCTCACTCTGCCTATCCCAGTCACCAAATCCTAAATAAGAAACATGTATCTGAAAAGGTAGTGCCAACATTTTGTAAGTTTTAGTCTGTGCCCTGTTCACTGTGTGAAGCTATAAATAAGCAACTGTAAATATGTAAAAAGGAAGTCAATTTCCCCAGTAGCTTACAGCAAAAGGGGAGCACCCATTGTGTGTGTACCCCAAAACATGTGGAGGTGTCAGGATCTGTGGGGATTACTGGGTCACAATCACAATATTTGTTCACTGTGATTACTGGAGGAAAATTAACTAAACTACTGTAAAAAAGCAAAACTCGTCAAATTGGACCACACGTTGTATTCTAACAAACTTCATTACTAGTCAGTTTATTGTGTTTCACTCTGTGATTTAATCAAATACAAAAAAGACAGAATGTTCTCCAAAAGATTGAACACTGGGTCCCTGCAGTACAAATTCAAATTCATACCTGTATTTATGAATCCACCAGCGGTATAAAAAGTGGTTTCACACTCGAACAGATCGCACCCATAGTTTCATCTCTAAATGAGTTTGTGTCAGTGAGACCAGTGTCTTTAGGAAAATATTTTGACCTGTGATCTAATTTCATCAGCTTTAGGTTTTTACACTGTAGTATTTCTGCACTCTTGAAATCTGGACCCTAAGAATTTCAGTGTTACCTAATAAAAGATAATATATTAAATGACAAACTATTGTTGACATTGTTTCATCTCCTGCATGATCATTGTGCATGCAAGTCAATAAACTATTAGTTATAAGCATGCCAGCAAGGCAAGGGGCACTAAATGATAAATCTAAACCTCATTTCACCATTAATAATTAGAATGACACATCAGATTAATCTGATGTTATAATAATCATGGTAACATATTACAAAAGTCATTCCCTGTACTATGGAGACCATAATCTATAGAAACATCCAGTACTCCTGCTGTGTGTCAATGGGTTATATACTTATTACAGAGGTGGACTGTTATGATATGTTACTGTGGAATCTATAGAGTCATAATTTCAGGTAAAGTCCAAAACCATCATTCTTGCAATTTGAGATGTCACCTTTAACATGCATTTAATTATCTTTTATTCTGCACATTATTCATATTGGTTTTACTATTCAAGCATGCCCTAAGCAAGCAATAACACCACGATGAAGTGTGTGGGTTATCTCCTGATAAGAAACCGCCCAGGTCGTTGTTAGGCCAAGCGCTTACGCCGAGTGCCTTATGCACCTGGGCGTGTTTCATCAGGAAGATAACCCATACCTCAGAATGTGTTATTGCGCTTATGAAATTGGCATCAAAGTATTTAAAAAAGAAAAAAGAAATGAAAAGTTAGAAATATAAAAATGGGGCTTCATTGGGTTAAATATTGAAAAAATAGTCCCAGTATTAAAAGCTGTGTTTATTGGCATGAGAGGGTTTCCTTCTTATTTTTGACATTGGAAGTAGAAAAACAGCACATGGTGTATGTAAGGTCCCCTTCACTGTAAAAGCTGTAAACATGTAACATTTCTATTTTACTGTTTTTTCTTTATGTGGGAGTAGTGACTGACAGTGAGTGGCCATTTAGTTAGAGTTACAACTGGATTAGCAAGTGTTTCTGACTTCAGGTACAATTTTATGTTTTTGTGTGCCTTCAGGTCCACACATATGAAAAAAACCTTTTTTTGTTTTACGTTTATCTTCCTAGTCCAAGTCTTGCTTCAGCTTCAGTTCACTATCATCGAGTGTGTGCGTATGTGACCACGGTAAACAGGCATTTGAATGTGGAAAATGGAGATCACTTTCACATTTGTGCAGTAAAGTGTAAACCACATTTCTTTATTTTAAGTACTGATTTATTTATATTTGAGGAGGCAAGACTGCAAGGCATGGGGGAATGAAACGGGAAGCATGAATTGAAAGTCGTCTGCATGGGTGCTTCCCGTTTCAGTGGTTTGCGCTTCCTGTTTCAGTGGTCACGTGTCACTGAGGCAAATCCAAGACAAAAGGAAAAAATGGATTGCAGTTTTGGTTTTGTGTGAGTATTTTTAATTGTAGCAATTTTCAGTGTGAAGGCATAGATGGAGTATTACTGGTAGTGCTGTCTGCAGTGTGGCGGCGATGGGGTGGGGCAGACCATAGAAAAATAGCAGGAAGCTTTACTCAATTATGTTTTTTGTTTGTAGTGGCCAGAGGTCAGTGACACGCTCCTGTTATGGGGCCACAGGGAGAAGATTAGTGCCGGTTGTGCATGATACATGCTGATAAGGAAACGGTTCTGGAGGGCTATTATCCAATCAGATTTCTGTATTTTAAAAGCCCATTTTATAATCTGTTATAAGGATGTATTTATGTTGCTAAAATGCTTGTTATGCATGTGTCTGTACAGCTGCACCTAATCTTAAGTCTTTCTTTATTAGTATAATGATTAGTATAACTTCAACTTTTATAAACAGTACATTATTTAGTTTATCAATGATGCCTAATTGCCCTGCTGTTTAATGGTATGGGGGATGACAGACTGCTCTGCAAAATTAAGTGTATATAAGAATGACCACATATCAAAAAAAGCAGTGGCCTGGATTCACAGAGGGCGATGCAGAGCTTGCAGCAAGCCCTGTGTCAAACCCAGTGGCATTATGGCTGTGCCAAAATCTTTCCATCAACCTGCACCCAAAATCTTTCCATCAACCTGCACCTAATTCAAGAAGATTGGGTGCCAGCTTGCACAAAGATCTGTATCAAACCCGGTGGCATTACGGCTGTGCCAAAATCTTTCCATCAATCTGCGCCTAATTCAAGAAGATTGGGTGCAGGCTTGCACAAAGCTCTGTATCAAACCTGGTGGCATTACGGCTGTGCCAAAATCTTTCCATCAACCTGCACCTAATTCAAGAAGACTGGGTGCCGGCTTGTACAAAGCTCTGCACCAAACCCGGTGGTCAGCACAGCTGTACCAAAATCTTTCCAGCAACCTGTGCCTTATTCAAGAAGACTGGGTGCATCTGTGACACTTTTCCCACTTTATGGCAGCTTGTGCCCAACGGGTACCCCAGATTGCCATAACCTAGATCAGAACAAGCTGGTCTAACTTGTGCCAATTGATGAATGGGATTGGGAATCCCGATTGCTGGCTGGGGAATGCTGCAAGCCCAGTGTGCGTTATGTTCAGTTTACCAAGGGCTTGCATTAATTCATTTACACGTTTGTATTTTTATTATCTATATGTTTTACTGTATTTTATCTGTAAAGCACCTTGGTTTTAGAAAGGAGCTATATAAATAAAGATTTGTTGTTGTTGTTGCAGCATTCTCAGAAGTTTGTCAGTCAGGCCCAGTACCTTTAGAACATCTAAACCCTAGGAGCCATCACTAGAGACATGGTATTTGCCATCATTCAAGGATGCCATTACTATGGTACCTTAAAACACCTAAGGTATCACTATGATCACCAAGCTATGGGTCTGACTACAGAAGCCAACCATGCCTCAGAAGCAAGGCAACAGAAGCCATCCAGGAGCAATGTGCACCAGTTTCAAACACCTACCAACAGATCAGACAAGAAAGAGATTGAGAGAGAGAGTGCATTGTACCTTGGAAGCCCATTGAAAACTCTGGTAAAAGCAAACTCTTGTCAGAGAAAAAAGGGCTGCTAATGCATTAACCTGGTAAAAGATACAGTATAAAGTGTGCATTGGTTTGTCATGTACAGTATGTCTTATATCATTGTGATAGAAAATTTCAGATTTACATCAGAAAAATGAAAAAAATGAAAAGCATAAAGGTCACGATAATGTAGATGTAGCTGTTGTTGGCTCTGAACATGATTTACTGGGGATAGCCAAGATGAGAGGCAATATCTCCTTTTAGGTGGGGGTCCTGCTTTTACAATGTATTTTCTCTGGACAGACCAGCTTAGAAGCAACGTCACCTTTTCAGGGTTCCATGTCTTCACGATGATCGCCAAACAGTGATCGCCATTATAGTGAGTGTACATCGCCAAAAAAACAAAATGGTGATGTACACTCCCAACAAGGCAACACCAGCAAAAACAAATGTATTTATGCGGGGGGGCCACCCTCTTAGGGGACTTTGCCCCCTCACCCCCTTACTATGGATTCTCAACTCCAGGAGGATGCATATGGGGGAGGGGGATAAAGTTGAAAAAAAAAATAAAAATAAAAAATAATTTCCCACACGCGTAAAACACAAAAAACTGTACCCCTTCCCAGCCACAAACCCTGCACCCTCCCACTGTAGTCAGCCACCCTCACCACCACACCAGATGGCCAGCTTGGCAGCCTCATGACACACTACCTCCCACATTCCTTCCCTATCATCCCTCCTCTTCCATTCTCCCTATTGCTCTTCTGTTTGCCCTGCTGTACTCCCCTCACTACCATTTCAGGGTAGCTCACATAACAGGGCACTGAAATTGAGACACTCATATCCAAGTCATTCAATCTCAGTTGCCGTTTTCACAAGATAGCCCTTTTTAGTGGGGTTTAGAGGTGCAGCGAATTTCAATTTCACTGGCGAAGTGCCTGCAAAGTAGGAACTTTGCATTGTCATTCCACTACATGGAGTGGCCAATATGAAATGCTCACTTTGCCTTGCAATTATTACTTTGCTTTGTCATTCTATCTTAAAGTGAAGTAAGGTGAAGTGGCAATTATATTGGCAGCCCACCACACACACAGTCACCAGAATTAATGTACATCCCCAAAATGCTACTGTCTTGTGTCCAGAAAATTCCCCAGTGCTGACGAAGTGAAATGAGAGTGTAACAAGAAAGCAAAGTCTCCCAGAATTAATGGCACACTCAGTCATGCGCTCAGTGGTCACACAGTCACCAGAATTAATGTGCATCCCCAAAATGCTATTGTCTTTTGTCCAGAAAATTCCACAGTGAATGATGAAGTGAAATGAGAGCACAACAAGAAATGCAGTCTCCCAGAAATAATGGTGCACTCAGTCATGCATGCGGTGGTCACACACAGTCACCAGAATTAATGTGCATGCCCAAAATGCTACTATCGTTGGTCCAGAAAATTCCTCAGTGCTGAGGAAGTGAAATGAAAGTGCAACATGAAATGCAAAGTCTCACAGAATTAATTGTGCACTGCAAACACACAGATTAAGATTGTACTGCGAACTCAAGAGATGCAGACGCAAAGGCACAACACCTAACCAGTGCTCACAAGTCACAAATCCAAATCTGGAAAATAATAACTTTTGCCAGTTGGGGGTGGTAGTGCACATCAGTAACAGTCCACTACCAGTAAAGATACCACAAAACAGTACAAAAAATTCATGTAAGTGTGGTGGATAGCAGGTTCGCACTGCTGCAATTACTCTGTGGCACAATAAAATGTGTCTGATTTGATGGCACGCATTGCACACAATCACACACGCACACACACGCGCACACACACACTACAAGTAATGCAAAGCAAATTGAAAACTTTTAGTAATATAATCAAATGTTTTAAACAAACTGAAATTATACACTGCTGCACCACAACAATCAGCAAAAAAATTTCAAGAATTACTGAAAATATTACTGTGTGTACATTAACACAGTTTTACAAAAAAAAATAACCAAAACAGAAACACTGTCTTTTTCTCCCAGTTAATCTACCTACACCACAGATACACCCCTCCCCCAAAACACACTTCACAGTACACAAACCAAATGTTCTGAGTTAACATTCAAAATCTACACATAAACAATAAACACTTGATTATATGAACACAGGAGGGTTTCCTACAATCGATGTACTAAATTTTGAACAAATAAAATGACTCAAAAAGGCTTTTTTAACAGCTTTTAGAGGTTTTGAATTACAGAGCTCTGAGAGCAAACTGTCTCCAGCTACCACTACATACACACTACCCAGAACTGAGGCTGTGCAGAACAATCTAGAGCCCATGTGACCTGCAATCCCATGAATCACTGCAGAATTCACATTGGAGCTCAATTACAAGGTGAAGTGATGCAAAGTACATTGATTTCAATATACTTCACCTTAAAATTGGTGGAGAAGAGGTTTGGGGAAAGTGGAATAATGTGAAGTGATTGGTTTCAATAGACTTTGCGTTCCTCATTATGACGAAAAGTACTCCGCTTCGCATTGCCAATTACTTTGCAGATTCCACATTACTCCTCAAATCACTTCATGAAGTGAATTTTGGCCACTTCACTCACCACTAGTGGGGTTCTGCTGTAGATAGGCCCTTTCTTTATATATTTGTACAATATAGTTATCTAGGTAGTACAGCTGATGTGTAATATCTCATTTTCAGTGGGGTTTTGCATATTAACCAATTTTTACAATGCATTTATTGACAAGAGAGTAGCTGAGAAGTAATATTACATTTTCAGTTGAGATCCTTCTTTACACCTTTTTTAGTTGTTTGGAACAGTCCAGATTAGATGCAATATCTCATGTTCCATTGGGTCCTGTTTTTACACATTTTTACAATACATTTTACTCAGGACAGCACAGCTGAGATGCAATATCCAGTTTTCAGTGGGGTCTTGCATGTTTACCAATTTTACAATGTATTTATTGATGATAAGCCTACTGAGATTTCATTATTCAGTATTTTATTTTCTATGGGCATCCTACTTTAATCCATCTTTTTAAAGTACGTACCCAGAATAGGCCCACTGAAAAACAATATCACATTTTTGTGGGGTGCTGCTTGTACACATTTTGGCACTGCATTTACCCAGGATAGCACAGCTAAGATGCAAGATCTCATTTCCAGTGCAATCCTGCTTTTACTTGATTTTATAATGTATTTACCAAGCAAAGTAAACCAAAGATACAATGTCTCATTTTCATTGGGTCTGACTTTTACCAGTTTCTAAAATGTATTTAACCAGGATAGCCCAACTGAGAGGCAATATCTAATTGTTTAGTGTGGTCCTGTGTTTATAATGTATTTTGTCTGGACAGACCAGCCGAGATGCAACATCTCCTTTACAGTGGGCTCTGCTGTAGTGTCATGTTTTTACACATTTGTACAATATATTTACCGTGAATAGCCCAGCTGAGATGCAATATGCCATTTTTAGTGGGGCCCTGGCTTACACAATTGTATACTGTATTTACCCAGGATAGCCCAACTGAGACAAAATCTCATTTTCAGTGGGGTCCTGCTTTTGCAATGTATTTTCCATGGACAGACTAGTTTAGATGCAACATCTTCTGTACACTGGGGTTCTGCTTTTACACATTTGTACAATATGACCACCCAGGATAGCCCAGCTAAGGTGCAATATGTCATTTTCAATCGGGTCCTGCCTTACACATTGTTATTCTATATTTACCCAGCATAGTGCAGCTGAAAGGCAAGTATAATACCTCATTTTCAGTAGGTCCTGTTTTTATAATGTATTTTGTCTGGAGAGATCAGCTGACATGCAATATGTCCTTTTCAGTGAGTTTCTACTGTAGTGGGTCCTGCTTTACACATTTGTATACTGTATTTACTCAGAACTGCCCAGCTGAGATGCAATATCTCATTTTCAGTGGGATCATGCTCGTTTGCCAGTTTTTACAATGTATAGTATTTATCCAAGATAGGCCAGCTGAGATGCAATCTCTCATTTTCTGTGCGGTTCTGATTTTACCAATTTTTTTAGTTTATTTTCCCAGTATATGCCACCTGAAATGCAATACTTCATGTCATTGAGCTGGGATTCTGTATCTCATGTTTGCAGACAGAGGTGAGGACTGAGGAAGAAGGCAGTGTGGTACAAGCAGTGGCATCCAATCCAGTACAAGCCAATGTCTGTATACTACAATAAAATTATTCTCAAATGTCATCAGTAAAATCATCAGTGATGCATGACAATATAAACCATCTGTGGGATGAAAACATGGGTTTACACGATTATATTCTGCCAAATTGCAGGATCTGAAATGTTGGGGAAGGTGCAAAAGATTGCATGCTGTTGTCACTTCATAAGGCATTTTTCTTGTTCATCATCATCGTCTTTATTTATTCTGCGCCTTTCAAATATCAAGGTGCATTACAAAACTTAAAACAAATAAACAGTAATATATTAATATACAGTAAAATCCAGGAAATATCAATACTGATTACAATAAGCTTTGCTCCATGAATAGGTCTTCAAAGCCTGCTAACCCCCCCCCCCCCACTGTTGCATACTCCCAAAGCCGGCGGGGTAGAGAATTCCAAAGGGCTGGGGCAGCGTACATAAATGCATAAGCCCCAGAGGATTTCAAAGATACCCTTGGAATCTCTAGCAACCCCTCATCGGCCAAGCGGAGCAATCACTCAGGGCAATAAGGCAACAGGAGCTCTTTCAGGTAGTCGGTGCCAAGTCTGTGTAGGGCTTTATAAGTCAGTAATCCAACTTTGAAGGTGATCCATTACTGAACTGGCAGTCAGTGCAGTTCGCACAGCACCAGTGTAATATGAGAGGTCTGAAGAGTCACCGTCAACAACCGGGCCACAGCGTTCTGCACCAGCTGCAAGCAGTGGATATCAACCCCCGGAAGCCCCAAGTATAAGGAGTTGCAGTAATCAAGGTGCAAGGTCACAAAGGCATAGATCAGTGTGGGAAGATCACCAGATGGAACAAGGTGCTTGATCCTAGCAAAGTTCCTTAGATGGTAAAAGGATGACTTAATGACAGCAGACATCTGAGATCGGAGCATCGACCTGTCATCAAGCATCCCCCCAGGTCCTGCACCAGTTCAGAGGCTAGGAGCTGGGAGCCCCCCAGGAAAAGCCCTGAGGGCAGACCAGCCCCCAACTCCCCTATCTGGTGACCAGGATCCACAACCATCACCTCTGTCTTCCCTGAGTTCAACTTCAGCCAGCTAAAATTCATCCAAGCCTGGATTTTAGCGAGGCAGTTACTAAATACCAAGGCTGCTCTATCCTGGTCAGGTGCAAAGACAGGTAGAGCTGGGTATCATCAGCATAGCAGGGAAACCTCAGCCCATACCATCTTACAATGTCTCCAAAGGGCAGCATATGCACCGTGAACAACATGGAGGACAGCACAGAGCCCTGAGGAACCCCACATGACAGAGGGAGAGGGTCAGAAGAATAAATCCCTGACACAACCCTCTGAGTTCTACCAGTGAGGAAAGACCTAAACCTTCTGAGGACTGAACAAGTCAAGCCACAGACGAACCTCAGGCGCTCAAGCAGTACATCATGATCCATGGTGTGAAAAGCTGAGGAGAGATCGAGAAGTACCAAGATGGAGTGGCTTTTCTGATCTCTCACCATCAGGAGATCATTGAGCACCCAAACCAGTGCAGTCTCGGTACTACGCCTCTTACGAAAACCAGATTGGAAAAGTTTGTAGATGTTATGGATGATCAAATGGTTCTCCAGCTGTACAGCCACTACCTTCTCAATTACCTTCCCCACAAAGGGGATGTTAGAGATAGGTCTGTAGTTTGCCAGGCAGTCTGGGTCCAGAGAAGCTTTCTTCAAGAGGGGTGTTGCCACCGCCTCCTTCAGGAAGCTAGGAAACACACCTGACTCCAGGGAGCACCAGACTATCTGTGCCAAGAACGGGCCAAAGATGTCACAACAACTCATAATCAGGGTACTTGGGCCTGGATCTAAACTACAGCACATAGGGTGCATGCTCTGGACAATCTGCATAACATCCACGATCTCTGGCCGGTTGAAGGTACTCCAAGAGAAATGAGGGACAGTGGCCGGGAACCAATTACCAACATCTCCTATAGAATGTGTCAAATGGATCTCATCCCTGATGTTGGCCACCTTATCAGCAAAGAACCAAGCAAGCTCTTCACATTCCAATTGTGAAAAAGCTCTTCGAACCTGCAGACCGGCTGGGTTGCACAGCCTGTCTTACAGTTCAAAAGAGCTGAGCCAGTCGGTTCTGAGAGCAGCAATCGCCCCAGACAGGAACTCTGCCTTCTTATGAGAGATTGCTGACTGGTAGAGTTGGTAATGCTCTAGCAGTCTAAGGTGGTCAGCCTCCAGGGCGGATTTCCACCAGCAATGCTCTAACCTTTGTCCTAGTCACTGCATCTCCCTCAAGGTCCCATCAAATCATGGGGGCAGAGGGAGAGAGGATGAACACAGACAGAAGTGACAGAATCCAGTGCTGTGGTAATGACCTTATTATAGGCCAGAACCAGAGCCTCTGGGTTCCCGCTTGCCACAGAAAATTCCGATAGATCAAGCACCACCGCTAGGCCTCCAGGGGTTGGCCCACGTGAGGGGGCACAAAAATTGAATCTCACGGTGTAGTGATTGGACCATCCAACAGGTTCCACCCCCATGTCAGAGGCTTCGATCCCCTGAGAAAAACCAAGTCAAGTGAGTGACCGTATTTATAAGTAAGAGAGGTAACAATCTGTGTAAGGCCCAGTGATGTCATCAACTGGAGGAAGTGTTGTCCAAACTGCGAAAGTTCGTCATCGATCCAGGCACTGAAGTCACCCAGGACCATCAGCCTAGGTGACTCAAATGCCATATTGAGCACAAAGTCCGCTACTTCCTGAAGGAACAGCTTCTCAACCCCGAGGTGGACGATAGATGAGTGCTATCCTACAACCTATACCTGCTACAACAGCACACTCAAAAGACCTGGCATCCTCAACTGGTACACTCGTGAGGCCCAATTCAGCCTCAAAACAGACCACTACCCCCCACCCCTGTGGTCCAACCTCAGGTGGTGCATCACCGAATACCTGGCTGGAATCACAGCCTCAAGTATGGGGCCAGCATTTTCATCCAGCCAGGTTTCAGTGATGCACGCCAGATCAGTTGTCCCCACAAGATCTGCAATAATTGCAGTCTTGTTCTTAACAGATCTGGCATTGCATAACATCGCTCAAGTTGGACGGGTCTCCTGGGCCATCCTGACCACCTGCCCGCCCAAAATGGTGGTGCCCTTGGGTATGGAGACTAGGCATGGTGAACCATGTTCCAGAATTCATTTCTCCCCAGGGCATCTTCTGATCTTAACTACCCCGATGCGAGTGCCCCATTCATCCATCCTCCCCTGTTCGTGCCCCCCTCCCCAATAACTGATGAATTAGGAATTATTCTAGCCTTTTGGAATTGGATGGCACCTCAAAAGCAGTCAGCATGAGCTGAGCAACTTTTAAAAGCATCACTGCTCTTCTTCCTGAAGTCTCAAATTGTCATTGAAAGTGGTTGTGCTTGGGTAGGCGTTAAGCATTAAGTATAGTATGAGCAGCAGTAGTAGTAGCACTGAGAATGTGCACTTCAGGGTCATTGGTGTGTGACAGAATAGACACTAGGAATAGCCATATTTGGGGTAAACAAACAAGTTGTGCCACTAAGTTCAAAACACTATTGAAATACATTAAACCACATACCGGTTTCTTCAATTCGTGGTCTGGCTTTGAAGAGTGAAGACATGTCTGCAGGCCACAGAGGATTACAGCATCAGACCCCCAAGTAAGGGCTTGGGAGGGATGTGGGGCAGTGGGTGCTGAGTGGGAGGGTCAAGTTGGGGATAGAAATGGCCACAAAATACATCAATAGATGTTTTTCTTTTTACAGAGAAAAAACAAACAAACAAAAGGACTGAGGATCCGTGATTGGACAATAGAGGATTGGACACCCCCAGTGTCACTGTTATGTTTCTAGGTGTGGGGGTGTGGGGGGTGGGTGCTGAGAAGGAGGGTCGGATGGGTTGAAGGGGAACTGTAAACATATATATTTAAAAAACCAACTGTGCATGCATGGTAGTGGACAGTAGCATAAAAAAAAAGACCATAAAGACTGAGGATTCCCAATTGTGACACTGGGGGATTGTGTACTGCCAGTGTCACTGTTTCTGGGGGAGTGGGGTGGGGGGTGGTGGTGCTGAGAGGGAGGGTCAGGTGGGCGGGAGGAAAAAATGTTTTAATATGCAGTTAGCAGAGTGCTTCACAGACACGGGAGGCAGCTGTGGGGCAACTCCATGTTGTTTGGTCGGAAGGAATGTGGCTGAGCCCTTTTCTGATAGCAAGTGGTCTGCAGGGCTCTGTCCACAGCAGCTGTAATAACTGATATAAATGGCTGCAAGCCCTTGCCAAGCAATACTGTAAAATACCAGTCTAATTAACATATTTTCTTTGGCAAGTGAATAAACAGATAGAGCGCGAGTTGACTGTCAGATCATGGCAGACAGTGTACTGTATATACATCTTGCAAGAAAAGCAAATATTCTTAGTACTTGTTGAAGTGTACTCAATGTGACCAGAAGTGGTAACATTATCAAACAATTGGGAGAGGCTTTACAAATGGAGGAGGGAGGTAAGCATACCACTGTACAGAACACTGGTCAGATCACAGCTGGAATACAGAGTTCAGTTCTGGAGGCCCCACTTGCAAGGTGACAAGGACAGACTGGAGAGAGTCCAAAGAAGGGTGACCAAAATGGTTCAGGGGATGCAAGGAAGGCCATATGGGGAGAGGCTGGAGGAGCTAGGACTATATTCGCTGGAGGTGAGAAGAGAAAGGGGAGACATGGTTGAGACCTTCAAACACATGAAGGGAAAAAGTAAGGTAAAAGGGGTTAGTATCTTAAAACTAAATAAGATCAAAGCCACCAGGGGTCATTCACTCATGCTGGAAGGGGGCAGATTTTGTGGGGACATAAGGGGATGTTACTTCTCAGAGGGTTTTGGGTCCATGGAACAGGTTGCCAGAATGGGTTGTGGAAGTAGATACGATGGAAAAAGTCAAGAAAGCATGGGATATCTACATGGGACTTAACCAGGGAGGTGAGGGAGGACAGGGGGGTGGGAGGTAAGTAAGGCGGGTTGGGGATATCTCTTTTGGGCAGACTAAATGGGCCAAATGTTTTTTTTTTTCTGCCAGCCGGATTCTATGATTCTATGTGGTCAACAGAAAGAAAATGCACTTTTATGAAACTTAATTGTTGTTTATGACTTCCAGAGAAAGTTGTTTCTAATAATGGGCTGCTGTTAACCTGTGGGGAGTTTCAGACATTGACATTTCTCCAGCTGAATTTGGTCACACACATTAAAATGCCACCATACCATACCCCAACTCATGATGTTGCTGGATGATTTCATTTTAGACAAGATCCAATCATTTTTGACATTTTACCACTTCACAGTGAACTTGTAGTTCAGTTCTCAAAATACACTGCTGTCTGTTGCAAGGAAAAGCCCAGCAGAATTATTCATAAACACAGTTTCATGCCCGATTTTTCTGGTTAAACCTCATATTTCTACAGAATGTGAAAGCAGCCAGGCACAGCAAAAAAAAAAAAAACATTCTCAAGTTAATCATGTGGGCTGGTCCCTTTGAGAGTTTGTTCAATAACAACCAGTGTCAGTTCAGAAATACTGGGCAGTGAATCATGGGAAGAAATGGATCCCTGGGATTGTAAAACAGAGTACTGGGTTCTGTAACACACTGTACTTGGTTGAATTAAAGGTAAAGATATGAGAAGTTAGCAAACTTCAGTCTGTGAAACAATTTGCAAAATATGCCAATTTTGCAAACTGTGAAGTTTTTGCAGGTGAAAATGTACTTTTTCAAGTGAAGGTATGCAAATCCGCTGGCAAAGTTGCAACTTTTCCTTAACATCGCCTACTTCACCTCAAAAAGTGCAATTTCCCCAGCAAAACTCAATACAAAGTGACAAAGTGGTGAAGTTGGCAATTTGTGAAGTTATCTGTAAAGGCAAATTTTGCAATTTCACCAGAGCTTCACTGGCAAAGTAAAACTTCACAACATCTCTAATTATAGGGCAGATAGAAAGATTCAGGTCTATCAAAGGATTATTTGTTATTAATTTAAAATGTGGTGACTCATATCAAATGTTTGTTTTTTAATTAAATCCTCTTCGGTATTCTTGGCAGCCTGAGTTCAAGTCCCAGCTTACTCTTATCTGAGGGCTTAATTGCTCTGTGTTCCTTTTTTCACTTCTGAGCTTCATATTGCCTACCATTTTACCCTTCCTGTAATTCTTTTCTACTGTTTTTATACATTGCTCCACAGCATATATAAATACTGCTTATGTTGCTCAGTTTTGTCATTCAACTGAAGAAGGGACATGTGAGGCCATGAAAGCTTGTGTAGAATTCCATCTTTGTACAAGACTCTTGTTGGTACAATAAAAAGTATCAAACCATCAAGCATCTCCTTCTTTCTCTCCTCTGTTTGTATGTGTTCCATAAATATGCACACTGCCCCCATGTGATTGAAAATCAAGTAATTATTTGTGCAGCACCATGTTGTGCATTAGAGAAAGAGTAATGTGTGCTCCAGGACAGCCCAGGTTCCAGTTGCCTTGGTGGTGCAATTGGTTAGTGTGACTGGAACAGTATTCCGGGAGGCCTGTGTTAATGTCCCAGCTGCGGCACTTACTTCATTCTCATTAGAGTGTTGGTTAGTGGAATGGTATTCGGGGTGACCTGGGTTCAAGTCCCATCTGCAGCCTAATCAAGGCTCAAACTACAAAACCTAATCCCCCTAGATAGCTTTAGGAACCTATCTGCCAGCAAACTTAACAATTCCTGTACATGCCACTAAATACCATTTATTTCTCCCCAGCTCCTCGCTCCCATTCCTCCACCCCTCTTAGTCACTTATCACCTTCACCTCTTTCCTGCTATCATTCTCAACTCTTCATCTGTCTAGCCCATTTCTTACCACCTCACCCTCTTGAGACAGCCACATGCACCCAGTCCCACTCTCTTTTCTCTCTCCCCTATAAATACCCTCCCATAGCTCTATAAGCCCCCAGACTATAGGCATTCTGCATGCCTAGCACTTCTGATCAAGCTTTCACTCTGCTGCTCTGTTATATTCTTATACATCAGGAATTTGAGTTACCAGACTACCATGTGAAATACCAGGTATTTACATTCTGCTACCAACCTACCAAGTTTTCGTTTGTAAATATTACCCTTGAACACTGTATTAGTACTGTATCATGCTCCATTTGTAATTATTGTTTTTTTTTTTTAACTCTGTAGTATTTGCTGTATCATTTTTTTTACGATGAATTGTATGTTCAGGATCTCCTTGTAAATGAGCCTGCTCAATGGAGTATCTTCCTGAAAATAAACTTGAACTTCTTTCTCTTTTTGTATGTTTTCCATAAATATGTACACCATACCCATGTGATTGAAAATGAAGTAATTATTTGTGTAGCACCAGGTTGTGCAATGTAGACAGAGTAATGTGTGCTCTGGGACAGACTAGGTTCCAGTTCCGTTGGTGGGGCAGCTGGTTAGCGTGACTGGAACAGTATTCCAGGAGACCTGTGTTCATGTCCCAGCTGCAGCACTTACTTCATTCTCTCCTCTGTTTGTACATGTTCCATAAATATGCACACCGCACCAATATGATTAAAAAAGAAGTAATTATTTGTGCAGAACCAGGTTGTGCATTGGATAAAGAGCAATGTGTGCTCTGGGATGGCTGTACAATGCTGGTTCAACAAATATTTTGTCTATCGACGTTACAGCAACAGATTTACTGTATGTCAACCTCAATTGCAGTTGGCATAAACCTGTCCTAGAACACTACATTTACTTTGGGGGCTTCATCCCCCAACCCCCCATGCACGGGGGCTCTGCCACCCACATGCCTTTGTACTTAAGATAATCAACTCTGAGTCAGAGCTGATTCAGGGAGGAGATGCAAGACCCCAAGAAAGCAGTGCCAGGGTCCTGCAGTGACAGTACAGTGACCCATTGCTGAATCACTGTACTGTCATTCACAGTAGAGGTATCGATGTTCGATTGGCATACCCTCTGGAACAGCCCAGGTTCCAGTTGCCTTGGTGGTGCAGCTGGATAGCATGACTAGAACGGTATCCCAGGTGGTCTGGGTTCAAGTCCCAGCTGCAGCACTTACTTCTTTCTCTCCTCTGTTTGTATGTGTTCCATAAATATGCACACTGCACACATGATTGAAAATGAAGTAATTATTTGTGCAGCACCAGGCTGTGCATTGGAGAAAGAGTAATGTGTGCTCCAGGACAGCCCAGGTCCCAGTTGCCTCAGTGGCGCAGCTGGTTAGTGCAATCAGAACGGTATTCCGGGTGGCCTGGGTTTAAGTCCAAGCTGTGACACTTGCTTCTTTCTCTCCTCTGTTTGCATGTGTTCCAGTGTCAGTGGCTCAGCAGGTAGCACACTCGCCTCTGAGTGCGGAACATCAGAAGGCTGTGGGTTCAATCCCCACACCAGGCACTTGGGTTAATATCCCAATACTGACACTCTAGTGCAGCATGGGGGAGGGTGCTGCACTCCTGAGGTGCCATCTTTCAGATGAGACGTTAAACCGAGGTCCCATCTGCCTGTTCTGGTGGTAGTTCAGGTGGATGTTAAAGATCCCATGTCACTCCTTAAAAAAAGTAGGGAATTTTTTTATTGCAAAAAGATAACATCAGAGGTATAACACATAAAAAACAAAAGGAAATACAACAGCAAAGGAAAACCTCAATCACTTTTGTCACCAATCATATATATGTGTTACATAAAAATCAAAAATACCCCTAAAGTTCAAAGAAAGGCAAAGTAAAATGAAAAACAACAGAAATAACCAGTGGAGAAAAAGGCTTTCAACAAATCAAAACATTCTATTACTCCTTAAATCTATTTTGCCTTATATGTGCAACTACCATTAATACCCATTAGTTCATAATTTCATATCATGTAAATAATATTATACTGTATGTCCTATCTACTGTTTCTTCTCTGTTTACTGATTATTTCATATTTCCAATAAAACATTGTTTTATAATCATGTAATATTTCACCAAAGTTTATGGTATTTGCTATTCTCCATACCTTTTATTTCTTTTTGTTTCACTCTATTAATTGCTTATTCAACTTGCTTAATTATCACAGAGTTTGGTACAATTTGATGCTGTAGAGAAAATTGGCATCTAGTCTGCCACATACAGTACTTTATACAAGGAAAAACAACATTTAAAGAACTCGTATTATACCTATCCAATAAAACAGAATAATCCCCGAGAACCAAATTCTCATAAGAAATATGATTCAAAGGATGCCCATGCCAGTGATGCAATAAATCAGACCAGAATTTCACTGCTACCCCACAATGTAACTAGAAATGCTCCTGTGTTTCTTCCTGATCCACACAACCTGGTCTAACACACATACATTCTGTTACTGGCTTATGTTTGTGATTGCCTTTAACCCCTAATTTTCCATGGCAACTGAACCATGAAACAACCCACATTTCCATAGGAATACATTTATCATTTAAGAACTTTAAAGCTAATGGTAGTCGAGATGGAATACATTTAGGAAAGTCCACCCTTACCGCATGATTATTACTCATAATGTCAATATATATCACTTTTCTAGGGAAACCTTGTATCTTTCTTTTACTTAAGTTCCAGGTTTTTAATTTCTTAACCTCAGGGATAGCAAACTTTGGAAGGTTAAGAGCTTTAACTACCTTAGGTACTTCATCTGTCCACTGGCAGAAAAATTGACAGAACAAACCCTGTGTCCATGTTTCCCATGGGTGTATTGAAACTCCCATTTTAATTTTAAAAGTGGAAACTATAAAAAATTAATAAAAAAAAAACACTACAGGATTAATCATCCCTAATCCACCCTGTTTTGTAGATAAATACATGAAATCCCATTTGATGGGATTCAATCTACTCCCCCAAAACCATTTGGAAACAATACTTAAAAAGTCTAGTTTCTAAAACTGTCAGGATAGGAAATATAGAACTTAAGTGTAAAAATAGGGGAAATAGAAACGTTTTAACAATTAATATTCATTTTCTTTTTGAACAAGACCAAGATTACCATTGTTGTATTTTCTGGTAACCTTTTTGCAAAGTTAAATCCTAATTATAATGCGCTGTATCTCCAGTGCCAAACCATACCCCTAATATTTTTACTGGGAGATCTGAAATTTCTATTCCATTTACATTCCTTTCTATATTATTTTTCCCTAAACGAATCCCCATACCTTTACCATAATTAATCCCTGCTTCTGTTATTTTGGAATATAAAGTTATTGTCTAAATTGCTTTCACCCCTGAGTCTACATTATTTACCACTAAACAATTGTCATCAGCATATGCTGCAAATTTTTGTGGAGGGATGGACAAGGCAGGTGTTACCCCTCTTACATTACTTTCATATGATATTGCTCTAATTAAAGGATCTAGAACAAAAGTGTATAAGATAGGGCTTAATGGACACCCTTGATGAACACCTTTTTTTAAGATAGTCTTTGTTCCCATGACCCCGTTAACTGAAGGATATACTGCTGTTTCAGAACATAATAACTGTACTCCTTTAATAATTTGTGATGGGATGCCACAGTGTTCCAGAACTTCAAATAAGAAGTCATATGATACATTATCAAATGATTGTTAGTTAGTTTGGTCTAGGGTTAATAAAAAAACCTTGTATCCTGTTTTGTCTCCCAAATTCACATAGTTCCCATAATAATTTAAAATTTTGCTGTATGGATCTATTTGGAATTGAGCACATTGTGCTGGATGAATTATGGAATTCACTACTCGTTGTAACCTTTTGCAAAGTATTGTCGAGAAGATTTTATAATCTGTATTTCAGAGACTAATAGTTCTCCAATTTTTAATATCACTTGCATCACCTTTTTTGTGAAGAAAAATTACAGTAGACGTTGTAAAATCTTGAGAAACATTTCCCTCTGTAAGCAGTTTGTTATACACATTAGGTAATATTTCACTAAAGTCCTCTTTCATGTATTTATAAAATTCATTTACAATTCCATCTAATCCAAGAGAGACTCCCCCTTTTAAATTAGAGATGACAGATAGAACCTCTTCTTTAGTTATCTTACCTTCCAGAAGTTCAGATTGTTCCTTAGATGGTTTTGGCACTGGAAAAGTAATGAAATCTTCCCGACTAATGTCAGCCTTAGAACTAGAGCCAAAAGAGTTTTCTAAATATCTAACAAGCCTGGTTCTGTAGTTTTTAAATTACCCCCATTATCTTGTAAACCTGCCATGAATTTAGATTCAGTTTTTTGTCTACAAGCAAAAAAAAAAAGGTCTTTAAAAGGTTGTTTTCTACCCCAAAGTTAATTTCTGCTTATAAAGAAAGTCCTCTATTATATCGATAGTTCCTCATTTATTTTTTGATTTCTTCTATTTATTGTTTTATTCTTATATCAGCCACATTTGGACCACATAATAACTTATAAAATGATTCCTATAATTTACATATTGCAAATAATCTGCATTACTTTTCTTTTTTCCCTTCTTTTATACTAATTTTAGTATCTGCCCACCGTGAGTTCCAGTCATCATGAAACTCTGCCACCGATTTTCTAAATAATAATAATAAATCCTATAACCCCTTTTTGATAATCTCATTCTCTAATAAAGTAGCATTTAATTTCCATCTTGTCTCTAATGAAGGAAATTTAGGAGGTATATTTTTTAATCCAATAACACATTTCAGAACCCTGTGATCAGAAAATTTACATAGTTGAAGAAAAAAATTTAACAGGAAATAGATTTTTTGATAAAAAAAATCTATTCTGGAAAAGTAAATATTTCTCTGAAAATTATACCCAGAATCATGTATGAAGTTGTTTATAAGCATCTATACAATTAGCCACTTTTATAGTGTTAGCTAAAGCACGTGAATCACAATGCGTTTTACATTGGATATTATCTTTCATTTTAATATCTAAGGTACAATTCATGTCCCCTTCCCATATAACTTATTTAGAAGTAAACAGATAGGGTTTGATTAAGTTAAAAACCTCAGTTCTTGCAGTTTTAACCTGTGGAGCATAGGTATTTCTAGGGACATGGATATGTTGTTCATCCACACTTATTGGCAGGTCCCTTGCCGCTTTAAATCTTGCCGGAAGGTCTTCAAGCTGGCTCCTCCCACCCACCCGGGTGGTAAAACTCTCAGCTCTGCCCCATGATGCCAGATCTTCCTTACCGCTTGGACGCTCAGGTTCCCTCCTTAGCGCTCTGCGTTTTTGACTGGTTACTGAAAAGTTCTGTCTTCAAATTTATTGAAGTATCCTTGAATCTTCGATCTTTTCTTCTTCGCTGCTGCGATGGCTTTTTCAGGCCCCGAGAGATGTACGGTTAGTTCCTCCAGGAGGGACTCGCACTCCATGTGCTCTTTTTGCCTGGACTTGGATCACAGTCCTCGGGCTTGCAACTTTTGTTCTGCCCTTTCGGTCAGCTCTCCAGAGGACTGCGCAGCCCGTTTGGGGCTCGGACATCCGGTAGTTTTTTCCGCTTCGGAGATTCCATCAGACCGGCCGGTGCCTGCTTCGACTGTTTCTCTGCAGTCTGATCCTGCCGGGGAAGGAATGGGGTTTCCCCTTCCCTCTCCTTCGGTTGTGGAGCTTATCCCGCTCTCCTTGGATTCCTTTCTTTCAGCTTCATTCAGGGAGCTTCATCATTCCCTCTCCTCCAAGGGAGAGGGAACCTGGAGCCCTGTCTCTCGGCATATGGCTAAAGGGCCAAGAGCGGGGTCTCTTCATCAGGAGCAGGAAATTTCCCCCTCCCTCATCGGCCGATGCTCGACTTCGGTCAAGGATTAGGCTTCGGCCTCTGGCCTCACGGTACCCCCATCAGGTCAGCCGGCCAAATTCTCCATCAACGTTGTCGAGTCTCTCAACCCATCTTTCGGGGGGTCTGCTGAGGCCGTCTTCCCGCCGCCTTCGGCAGAAGTCGAGGCTCTGTCCTCCACTTCGGGTCGACAGCCCTCGGTCCGTTCTTCCGAGCCGATGGAGGAACGGATGCTCCCCTTTTCTTCCCAGGCCCACCCTCGGTTACCTTGAGGATTTGGGTCTCGGTCTCGGTCTACTTCTCGGTCTAGCCACTCACGCCGATCTTGGTGTTCTCGGTCGGGGAACCAGGTTAAGTGGCTTTGCTGTTCTTCCTCGTCCCCCTCCTCAGATGAGGAGTGGTTTCGATGCCGTTGGCGTCGGTGTTACAAGGAACTTATGTGGCGACAGCAGTTGTCTGGGTTTCAATTGACCCCGATTCATTCTCCGGATAGCAAGCAGCCGCTGCTTGGTCAGCAGCCATTCGAATCAGTCGAGGAGCCTTCTCCAGGACCGGTTGCTCGTTCGACCTTTGCTGCCCCTCTGCCTTCGGCGGAGTTCAGGCCGGACCATGGCCTGTCCTTCGGGTCACTCGGTTCCCTCACTCCTGCCTGCCCCCAGCAGACGAAGAGTGCCTCGGGCCTGTGGCAGCTTTTTGCAGACCCTTCAGAGCCTGGAGCAGGCTCTGCCATGTTTCCTGACAGGGAGGACCCCAGGTCTTCCCAGGAACATCCAGTAGATGACAGCCCATTGTCTTCGAAGGGTCTACTTCAGCTCATCTCAGAGTTTACTGGAATGCAGCTTAAGCCCATCTCCAATCAGGCTACTTATCCCCTTCTGGAGATTCTGGATTGAAGGGGTTCTTCCACAGGGGCCTTCCCAGTGGCTGAGCCTATCGTGGGCCCAGCCTTGGAGCTATGGCAGTGGCCTACTTCTTGCCCTGTGCCTTTGTCCAGGGTAGCTCAGAGGTATCCTATCCCGGTTGGTTTTCTGCCCGGTTTCTCGGAGCACCCCTCGGCTGAAGGGGTAATTACCGACGATGTTTTCCAATGTCTTGGAAATGATGGGGATGTGGACAGACCCCCCCAACAAGGAGTCCAGAAGGATGGACTATGTCGGGTGTAAGGTTTATGCTGCGTCCTCCCTAGGCCTCCGTCAGGCCAGCTCGGTTGCACTGATGGCATATTTCTCCCACACCCTTTTGGGCTCCCTGGATGAGGTTTCCTCATCTCCCAGGTGACTCTGGACCACGGTTCAACAGGTGCGGGACCTGGGTAGGGCGGTGGTGAAGCAGCAGCTCTAGACGGCTCTGGATCTAGGCGACTCCTGTGCCAGATCGGTGGCAGCCGCAGTGGCCATGCACAGCAGGGCGTGGCTGAGGTTAACATCCTTCTCCTTGGAAACTCAGCACGAGCTGGTGGACATCCCCTTCTTGGGGACTGACCTTTTCGGCCCTGGAGTGGAGGGATACATCCATGGGCCTGAGAAGTCTGATGCCACTCCGGACTTGGTCACTCTCGCCCACGGGGTCAAGGGCAGCCATCAGCCTTTGCATAAGCCCCTTTGCTCCCTGAGCCCTGGGGCCCCCCTGGCCCAGCATGAGGGCCAGCAGGCATGCACTGGGCAGCCTGTTGCCAAACCAGCGTCTTCCTCCAAAAGGAAGCGGAGAGACAGGAAACCGAGGGGATCCTTGGCTCCTTCCCCCTCTAAGCCTACTCAGTGATGGGCCAAGGGGCATTGCTCTGGCTCTGTCATCCCAGCCCGGGTTTTCCCGTGGGGGGACGGCTCCGCACCTCGTTCTGGAGGTATTTAGGGTGGATCCTGTTGCAAGTTGCTAGCGGATCCCCTTTGAGTCGTTCCCCCATGGGGATTTTGAGTTAACTGCCCCTGTGTCGGTCGTCCGACATGCCTGGCTCTCTAGTTAGAGATGATCAGGAAGGCCATGGACCCCCCCATTCAACCCTGGGTTTGCGTCCAGGTATTCCTGGTCTCTTATGGATGGGGGCTTGTGCCCATCCTCCCGCATGCCTGGATGGTCTCTCTTCTGCAGACATTCCATCCTCAGGACGTGGTGTGTAGCTGTTTCCTGGTCTCCAGGATGTACCCCCTGCCCGTCTGCTTTTGGGAGGCTCCACCCTTCTTGCGGGGGAGCTGCTTACAAGTTCCTAACACTGCCCTGCTCAGCAGTCTCTGCGGCATGGAAGGATCCGGATGTCACTCCACCCGGAAGGCAGACTGGTCTCCCGTTTTCGGGAGCCAAGTGAGAACTCGTATCTTAGCGGTGAAGCTTCTTCGGGACTAAGCTCGACTTTGAGTCTGAGCTCAGCTCTTCCTCCTTTGCCAGTTCTTCCTCCTTTGCCGGTCGGGTTGGCTGGGAAATTACGTCCTGCCAGGACCTCCTGCTCCTCCTGGGCCTCAAGGTGGCCTTCCCTTAGTGGGAGGGGCCAGCCAGAGGTCACAACGCTCTGTCCCATGGACCAGTTCATGACTTACAGCCCAGGAGTTAGGAGAATGCTCCCTTGGACCGTTCTAACTTCGGCAGGAGACTATCCTGCTTGTTCTCCCTGAGTTGCCGTCTTCCCCGACCGATGCTTCTCGGATGGGTGGGGTGCCCATCTTGGGGAATACAGAGTGCGTCGCCTCTGGTCCTCTTGTGAGTCCCGATGTCCTTCCTGCTCGCTGGAGACAGATGGTCCGATTAGCTGGCTCTGCTCGCTCTGCTTGTATGGGGTCTAGTGGTCTAAGTCCAAGTTGGACTATTCCAAGACCATGTGCTGCCTACTCCACCAGGTTCGGTCTATCCCCTTGTCTCGGTGCAAGGAGGTTCTCCGCATTGGGCGGTTGCACAGTCGAGGCTTCCTAGCCATTTCTTGGCAGGAGCCCAATTCCCTGGCTGCAGCCCTGAGCCGGGCATGGGCTGCGCCTCATGAGTGTCTCCCCTGCTGGGGGTATCACAGGATCTTCTCCCTTTTCCCTCCAGGGAGAATACTAGGCCAAGACTGTTTTTTTTGCCCGCCCCTCAGCAAGGCTTGCTGTAGGGGATGCCATCGGGGCCACGGACCCCGGGCCCCTCCGTGCCTCTCCCCCATTTCCCTTGACCTACAGGTAAGGCGAGGAGGGATTTGGCACAGGTGATGCTGGTAGCCCCAGACTGGATTGCCAGTGTTGGTATCCAGCTCTCCTCAGTCTTAGCCCCAGGCTCCCGAGACAGTCTCTAGTCCACCAGTCCTGTCTTTCCTTTTCAGGGGAAGGTTATCCATCTGGACCTTCAATCCCTGCACCTGTTGGCTGTCCCCTGTGCGGCTAGGGGCCAGGCCTAGGGTCTTTTGGCAAGGTCCTCGACCTTTGAGGCATCCTGCTAAGAAGTCGGCCAAGATGCTTGTCCTTTGGGAGAAGTTTTCCTTCTTCCGATAATGGGATAGGGTGGTGCCGTTCCCCATCCCTGGGCATAGCATTCCGGACCATTTGCGGTCCATCCTTAGACCAGGGCTTCGGTCGACGACCCTCTGGGTGCTTCTGCAGACACCACTGTCTTCCGGGCATGGGCCGGAGGGTAGCTGGTGGTACGGAGAAGGTGGTCTGGCACTTCTAGGCCTCGATCACGCCTCTCCTTTTGGGAGATTATCCCCGTTTCTGCAGAATCCTTGCTGGTATGGGCTTAGCTCATGAGCAAGCCATCCGAACCTTTGCACAGGTGCGTTTTCCCCCACCTGTTGTGGATGAACACCTTCTTGGGGCCACTCCGCCATCCAGAAGGCTGGGAGAGTTCCAGGCACTCCTTTAACCTCCCTATCCGGTCTTCCACAGGGACTAAGTTGTCCTGCGCCCCACCCAAAGTTCCTCGGAGGCGGTGGTGAGTCTTCCCTGGGTATTGCCTCTGCCGGGTTTATCCCCATTCACACCTCGGAGGCTGTATTCAGGTTCCGTGGGAACCGTTTTAACGCTCACCTCATGAGAGCGTAGAGCTAAAGTTCGGGAGAGGTTCGCCAGCTGTTCATCACCTTCGCTGAAGCCGCATCTGGCAGATTGCAGCCCAGTGGAAGACGAGCGGGCGGGTCACCCCTGCAAGGTCTCCACTTTAGGTGAGCGGGCATGGAGCCTCCCAGAGGGATAAGCGCTCTTTTTAACCCGTCCTTCCACTGCATCGGTGGCTGCTTCCAAGGACCCTCCAGTCCAGGATATCTGCAGGGCTTCTGCCCGGAAGCAGGCTTTACCGTTCCCCTTCTACATCGATCTTGGGTCATGCCGGGGTGCTGGTCGGGTCCTCGGTTCTCCATTCTTTCTACCTAAGTAGGGGTGTGCGTCTTGCCTCCCCCCTCCCGGAGAACTGCTAGGAGTCTGCCAATAAGTGTGGATGAACAACATATCCATGTCCCTAGAAATACAGGTTACTCACCTGTAACAGAAGTTCTAGGAATGGTATATGTTGTTCATCCACACGACCCACCCGGCCTCCCCGGCTTCGACGCACAACCTGGCTTCCAGTGGGCTAGATCTGGCGTCATGGGGTCGGAGCTGAGAGTTCTACCAACCGGGTGGGTGGGAGGAGCCAGCTTGAAGACCTTCCGGCAAGATTTAAAGTGGCAAGGGACCTGCCAATAAGTGTGGATGAACAACATATACCATTCCTAGAACTCCTGTTACAGGTGAGTAACCTGTATTTACTGACCGTAAATGATAACCTTTAAACAGACAATCAATGAATAAGATTCTACCTGGAATAACATCAATCATTCTTTGCATGGTTACTTTCATGGTATTGAATAAAATCCCCACCCCATCTGCTGCGTCCTGTCCATAGGCCCAAAAGGAAGGGCCCCATATCCAAAGTATTTTTGCTTGTGCCACATCTTGTAGTGTAGTAAATCTTGTCTCCTGTAAGAAAATAATGTTTACTAGTACTTGTTTACCGACAGTGAGACAGGCAGTTCTCTTTTTAAAATTCTTGATACTACATGTATTTAAGGACACCATACTAATGAAAGACATAAAAGTCCAAGATTACGGTTGCTTTTTATATTTTTTTCTCTTTCTCCCCTTCTTCTTCTTTTCTTCACTTACTTCAGCTTCCACCTCCTCATCACACTCCATCTCAAAGACCATTTCAGAACAGTTAGTAACATCAGATTTGGAATTTCCTTCTAAATCTCCTAAAATCTGAAAAGTTTTTTGTGGAGAGTGGGATACTGGATCCAGCAAACTTGGTAGATGCTTTAGTTACCCTTCTGGAATGTGGTGTTTGAAATTCACAAGTTGGTTGTAGGGTGGGGTCCTTGGTTCTTGTTTCCTTAATTTGCTGGGGGATAAGTTGAGGCAAGACTGCAGTAGTGTGTCTATCTTTATCCTTATTATTAGTGTCAGGTGCAGGTTCATCTGGTACAGTGTCTGTGTGCCCAGGGTCTGTATTTTAATTTCTCTGATCTGCAGTTTCCTGTTCATGTCTTCTGTATCTTTCCTGGGCCTTATTAAGTCCTCCTTTTGCAAACCACCAGTTCTGTTCTGACCCACCCAGTGGCATTGATGATATGCATGCCCCTGCTCCTCACAAAGGTTGCATTGGAAGATGTTTCTGCAAACTGCACTGTCATGATCAAATTCACCACATAATACGCATTTCATTTTATCACAGACACTACTTAAATGCCATTGACTCCCACACTTATAGCATGCCCTGGGCTGCCCCGTGTAACCCCCCGGTCCTTTCCCTGAAAAAACCTATTTGGGATATGATGAACATTTTCTGTCATTCTCAACTTTATTTTAAAATTTCCAGCTGCCAGTCCAAATCTCCTCTGAGTCCATAATTGGTTCTGGGGGCCTAGAACCTCACATTTTTTCTCAAGCCAAAACTGAATGTCTCAAGCATTAACCCCTTCATTGTGAAATATTATATTAATAGTTTTAAACAAGGGTTTTGTAATAGGGATGGCCCAGAAAGGGGTCCAAAGTGGCATATATTTACAATTTTCATATTTCTTCCAAAATGTATCCAGTCCTGCAAAGGTTTTGAAGCTCACATCAAATGTGTCTTCTCCTCTTGTATTTATTAGGGCATAAATCTCAGATGCTTGGAAATTCATAGAATCTTTCAATAGACGTCTGGCTACATATGTCCTATCTGGGTGTTCTTCAAGCACCCCCCATATCATAGCTGGACCACATTTCTACGTGGTGCTTGGTCTAATTTATTGTTCCTGAAAAAGCTCTGAAAATCTAGAGCCTGTTCTTTCAGAACCCCTGCGTGGGGAAGGTGGGGGGGGGATTAGACTGTTTGTTTCGCCCAAGCTCCCTCTCTGCAGATACAGGATTTTTAATCACCCGAGACTCCCCCGGATGAGTGGCATTATTTAAAGCACTTTGAGAAATAAGTCTGACCTGTATGATTTGACCCATCAGAAATTTCCCTGATGCCCTGGCCAAATTTCCCCCCATTCACTTAACATACCACCAACAGCTTAATCTGGTTCAATATCAGTTGCCATTCATCTGTATCCCTCTCCCCCGGGTCATGCCTGAAAATAGGTAGAATTTGTCTAGTACACTTAGTCAAAAAAAACTAAATAAATAAATATGCATACCGCACCCATGTGATTGTAATTGAAGTAATTATTTGTGCAACACCAGGTTGTGCATTGGAGAAAGAGTAATGTGTGCTCTGGGGCAACCCAGGTTCCAGTTGGCTTGCTGGTGCAGCTGGTTAGAGTGACTGGGATGGTATTCTGGGCTGTCTGGGTTCAAGTCCCAGCTGCAGCACTAACTTCTTTCTCTCCTCTGTTTGTATATATCAAAGGATTATTTTTTTATTCATTTATTCAATGTGTGATACATAGCTCAGTGCTTGTGACACGAAAGAGCTGAATAAGATATGGTTATTGCTTAGATACATTTGAACTGGATGGTACACAGGTGTGTTTGTAGTACGTTGGAATGGAGTACTATGGTTGGTGCTTAGATACATTAAGCTGGAATGGTACATAGGTCAGTGCTTGTAGTACATAGGAACTGGATGAGATATGCTTGATGCTTAGATATGTTTGAGCTGGATGAGATATAGTTGATATTAGAACTTGATCTTTTGGCCTTTCTCTGTATCCCACCTTTGGAGGGATGCTAGGTAAGTGTAGGATTGAAGGCCCAGCACAAGGTGAGATATGACTGCTGGAGAAGGAGGAGGAGGCCGGGGAGGATGGAGGGTGAGTCCGACTCACTCCAAGCAGAGGGAGCAGAAGCTGGAAAGTTAAATAGAGGATGGGGGAGGAGCTATGTCCTCCCCATTGAAGCACAGGCCAAGCCTTCCAATTTAATGTGATACATAGCTCAGTGCTTGTGATATGTAAGAGCTGAATAAGGTATGGTTAGTGCTTAGATATGTTTGAACTGGATGGTACACAGGTCAGTGTTTGTAGCACGTAGGAACTGAGTACTGTGGTTGGCGCTAAGATACGTTAAGTTGGAATGGTATCATAGGTCAGTGCTTGTAGTACGTAGGAAATGGATGAGATGTGGTTGATGCTTAGATACATTTGAGCTGGATGAGATATAGTTGCTATTAGAACTTGATCTTTTGGCCTTTCTCTATATCCCACATTTGACGGGATGCTAGGTAAGTGTAGAGTTGAAGGCCTAAAAAGAAATGTAGTAACCAATGTGATTACCTCCTCCAACTCTGGAGAGTGTAGCCAGTAGCATGCAGGAGATGAAAAAAACCCTCAGGGGGAACCTCAGAGGACCCAGGACTACTGACCTGCCCATCCTCTGGGCATACTAAAAGGAGAGTAATCCTAACGTAGGTAAGTATTGATAAGTTGTCTTCTAACTAGATCCAGAGTGTTGGTCAAAGAGGCATAACCTGAGTTTGATTGCAAGCATGTAATCCTGGAAGATGAGGGACTGATGAATGAGAATCCACCATGGAGAGAGACATTAGCTTGAGAGGTTAGCGAATCCAAGTCCATAATATCTATTAGCATAGAAGGCAAGGAGTTGTGCATGTTCAGGCAGCTTGGCTAGTGGCTGTTCATGGAATCACATCTTGGAAGGGCGAGAATGTAGAACCGATCGATGGTCAGTCATGGAGTGTGATGAAGGAAGACATCCATGCTAGAAGATGTATTGGAGTATGGTGAGCATACGGTTATGCCCTCCTTTGCAGGGCAGAGTAGAAGAAAATGGTGGATCCCACATGATCCAATATGCATAGTTCCAGTAGAGAAGGTGCCAGGCCCCTTTGTGTGGTGAAGCAGGAATGTGGTGTGCAGGCAGCCAGGCCCCTTGTGGGTGAAGTGGAAAGAAACCTCCAGGCCCCATTGCAGGGTGAAGCAGGAATGTGCTGTGCAGGCAGCCAGGCCCCTTGTGGGCGAAGCAGATCGAAACTTCCGGGCCCCCTTACAGAGTGAAGCAGGGATGTGTAGAGCAAGCTGATAAGCCCCGTTTGAGGACAAAGTAGAAGAGTGTTGAGCAAGTAGCTAGGCCCTTTGTGGGGCAAAGCAGGGGACATGGCAGATCCCATGCAGTCTGCTATTACTTGGGTTCCAGTAGAGACAACGAGTCCCCCCATGTTAGTCAGCCAAGAGGAGATAGAATGCAGATAAGCAGACCACCAGGCCCTATGCGGGCAAAGCCAAAGACATGGTGGGACCCCACGTGGTCCACCAGTGCATAAGTTACAGAATGAAGGTGAGATCCCCATGTAGTTCAGCCAAGGTTCAACAGAATGAGTGAGCAACCTCTAGGCCCCCCCCCGGTGGGGCAAAGCAGCAATTTAGAAAGGATATCCCAGGATAACGCTGAGACCATAGGCCAGAGTGTTAGGCCATCATGGTGGAGACTCATATGATGAGGATGTCCTTTGACACTGTTAAGAGGGAAGCAGAGGTAGGATCAGTAAAAGTTTTCCTTGGCAGGGAGCAGAGTTAGCTACAGTCTGGTGAGAAGGTAAGACAACTGTCTATGCACAGTAATGTATGAATGCAGATGAAGGCTATACTTCCTTATTAGATTTCCAAGTCCTGTTGTCTAAGTTGATGATGAGCAGGAAGTCAACACTGAAGATGACGTTCCAGCAGATGGAGAGATCCAGCTAGGAGTGATGACTGGACAAGGGATGATGGTTAATCTGTGATTGAGGGAGCTGTGAGTGAAATGTCAGGAAAGCATTCACAGACAGTAGCGCGGTTAAAGATGATTGCCAATGGGAATATATTTGAGGACAAAGAAATCTAGGGGATGAAATAGTTGGCAGTGATGACAGCTGGGAGCAGTGATGAGGAGGAGTCTATACAAATGGTAGGCTTGCCTGAAGCTGAAATTTCAGTGCAATAGTAGGTTACAATTGAGTACTTTATCAGAAGGGAGAATTGCCCTAAGATGTCCAAGTATTGAGGAATACTCTACGGCGATGTGTAGTGTAGATGCTTGGTTGGAAATGGACCAAAATGGAATGGATTGCAGTAGAAGAAGCTATGAACGATGAAGTAAGTAGGTCCGAACAGACAAGCTGGAGCATGAATCCCTTGAGGTCCAAAGTAAGCAGTAGTGCATACTCAAGCAATCAAGCAGGTATCGGTGGTCAACTTAAGGAGGACAAGACCCCCACAGGGGTCTGCTTTTGTGAAGATGGAAAGCTGTTTGAGCACGGAGAATGCCCTAAGGCTCAATGGATTCGGGATGGCGAGACCCCCATGTGTGTTTGCCATCTCCATAATATGGTATGCTCCAAAGTAATGGGGGGGACCCCCGTGGAAGTCTGCCTGTAAGTCTGCCTGTAGTGACGGAGTATGTTTGAACTAAGAAGAAGGGCCCCCCTCATGGGGCATGAATGTTTGGATGGTGGGACCACACGCGGTCTGCTATTGCCATAGTATGGCACTTTCCGAGTAAAGGATGGTGGGATCCCCCATGGTCCACCATTGTAGTAGTGGTGGTGCATGGTTCCAATATAAGGATGAAAAGACCCCAAGTAAGTCCACATGTAATATGGAATGAAGAGCAATGAGGAGACGCCCATTTGTGGGCATGGATGTATTGAGATGATGAGTGTAGGAAATGTGGATGAATTGTGAGCCTTCTGAGGTCCCACAGAGGCTAGGCTGAACCAGAGATTCTTTGCTGGATGACTGGATGAGTTGATGAAATGCTGAGAAGCCATCAATATAACCAGGTTGAAGCTAAGACCCTCGCGAGGTATAGCGAGGAAGGTGTAGAATGGTAATGTGCAATGACCGGCATGGTATCAGGATTGCATGATTTGAAGATTGCACTCATCTAGGTGATATGACGGTCCCCAGAGGGTACACCAGAGGACCCCCTGGAGGTCCAACAGAGGACATCATGTAAGGTGACCGAGTGGTGAGCTAGACCCTCATGTAGGCTTGCTGGAGTAGAACTGGTGAGTCGAGCTGTGCCTCCACATAGGCTAGCTGGACTGGCAGGACCTCCACGTAGGTCTGCTGAGAAGGAGTAGACATGACAAAATCAAGCCAGGCCTCCACGTAGGCTGGCTGGATGACATGAGTTAGGTTGGCAGTACAGCAGCCTCACCATGTCTGTTGAAGGAGGGATGCCGCTGAGTGGCTCATTAGCAGGAGAAGTTAATAACAGTTGGTAAACAAAGAGGGATACAGGTGCTGAAACATCAGGGTAATTTTCTACATTCAGTAGAGTGATATCTAGGGTTCTCCAGGCATTAATGTCTGTGACAAGCATGGGTACTGAGGAATGGTGGTTGCAGTGGCCCAAAGGACTAGTGTCTGAAGCAGATATATAAGGAGTGTCAAGAGGTGGTGGTTACAGCATACTGGCACACCATACAAAGTACGTAACAGGTAGAGCAGGAAGGAATCAGTACGATAAGCCACGAAGCTGATTGGGTATCCAAGGAAGTGATGAGCCCTACCATAACAATACAAGGACAGATCCTAGTGTTACAGCTGTGAACTGTGGGTGAGAATGGAAGGGTAAGGAACTCCCAATGAGAAATGAGGAGATGCTCGGTGAATGAGAGTCCATACCCAATATGCCTGTAGTTCAAGGGAAGAGAATGTGGCAAGGAGGAGAGCAGGAATCCAATGGCTGGAGCAGTTCCCAAATGGCAGCAGCCACTGCAGCAAGTGTGAAGTCACCAAAGAAGGAAGTAATCCAGGGTTTCCCACTCAGAGCAGCAGGGAAGAGGGGGAGCACAGTATGGTGGTGGTGTGGCCCCAAGTTGAGGGGAGCTGAAAAAAAGATGCACCTGGTTTAGGAAAGCGATGCATCAGTGGCCATAGGAGGAAGGCAGTCATTGGCATCGTAGGCTGTGAGGAGGCAGAGTGAAGGAGTGCTGCAGGAGACAAGTGGAAGTCACAGTGAGAGGAAGGAGTCCTGGAGTGAGAAACAGCTGGACCGAATTCTGGAGCGACACTGCGATCAGGCTCAGGCAGCGTGGTAGACTCGGAGGTTGGCGAGGAGAGAAGAACCCCAAAAGAAAACAGAGAAGCAGGAAAACAAGGTACCGGACAAGACAGAGGGTGGGGCAGGGAAAAGCAAAGGGAACAGGGGAAACAGAGAAAACAAGAGATAAAAGAATGGGGATGAACAACGGGATGGAGCCGAAGGAAGGCGCTGGGGGGGGCACCAGAGACACAGAGGGAAAGAGAGCCAGCCCCCAGAGCCATGCAGCACCAGAGTGAGTCTGACTCACTCTAAGCAGAGGGAGCAGAAGCTGGAAAGTTAAATAGTGGATGAGGGAGGAGCTATGTCCCCCCCATTGAACCACAGGCAAAGCCTTCCAAAAATGTGATGACCCATATCAAGTGTTTTTTTTTAAATCCTCCTCCCTTCTGCATTCCATCTCTCACCCTTCCCAACTTCCCAAAATCACCAGCTTACATTCCTTCTCCCCATACCTGTCAGCTCCTTACCAGACCTGTCTTTCTCACCCCTCCCAGTTTATGCACCTTTCCATGGCTTGCTTTTATGCCTCTCATTTCTCTGCATTGTAAAGTTCTAATGGTAGTTAGATTTTGTTTCAGTATGTAGAGTGTGTGTTGCTGTAGATACCCATATCTTGAAAATGTTGCACTTTGTCAAGTTGCACTACTGTTTGTACCTTATTTTGTATGTAAGCATCTATTCTATTGTATTTCCTTGATGGCTTCCTCTTCCTCCTACCCTGGGTCGTACCTGAAAATGAACATTGGCTCAGTGTGCCTTTCCCGGTTAACAATTTTTAAATAAATAAAATAAATTAATTTAAAATTTGGTGACTCGTAAGAGTCTGAGTAAAACACAGAAGAGAATGTAACTTGTATTATCGTTTGCATTTTACCCAGACTCATAGGTGTTAACATATTTTAGATAAATACAAAATGCTTTACAGTATATGAGTATTTTTTTCCATATATCTAGTAATTCAAACAAGTGCAGTATGTTTCAGAACCCAGTACTCTCTTTAATTATCTGAAACTTACATCCTCTTCTGCTTTTTACTCAGACTCCTAGGGGTCACTGCATTTTAATTTAATAAAATAACTAATTTGATTTGCATGAATTATTTTTCCATTGAGGCACTGTGGTCCACTGATTAGTGCACCAGCTTGGGAATGGGGAGACTGCAGGTTCAAAGTTCACTAGAGACATATACCTTGCCTTGGGCAAGTCACTTAACCTCTCCCAATGCTCCAGTCCACCAAGCTGCAGAGATGGGTAGAAGCAGGACCATACAAGAAATGATTTTCTGAATCTTAACTGGGCTATCCTGGATATAAAATGTGCAAGTATAGAACACATGCGCTCCTCCTGAATGTTCTGATGACAAGGAAATGTGAAGCCTATACTACAGCCTGATCCAGTTGCTATGTTAAGCCTACACTACAGCTTGAGCCAGTTGCTATTAACACACAGACTCAGCATGTCAGGAAGTCTCTGGATGTGTAAAGAACCCTTAGAAAAAACTGTGCTTTCATTTAAATGGAAGTGGATGTTAATACTTTTAAATGGTTTAAGAAAAGCGTGTATGATACCATACGGTACTGAAGGTCAGTAGGCAGCCAGCCATGGTGGTAAGAGGAGGGCTGTGCCGGTTGCCAGCTCAGGCTGTGGGTGGGATGTGGTGGCGGGCACTACTAGCCAGGGTGGGGGTCCTCTAGACCACCAGGCATAGGTTATATGTATTTTGCACAGAAACAGGTGGGCAGCATCCAGGATCATGGAGGGGGGCACTGGGGGGGCACTAGACCACTATGGACAGGGATTACATATATATTTTTATTTATTAGGCACAATCGGGGATCTGGGAGGGGTGCCACTAGACCACTAGGGATGGGGATTACACATATATATTTATATTTATCAAGGGGGATTGGTGAGGGAGGCCACTATACCACTAGGGATGGTGGATTACACATATATATTTATCAGGGGTGATCAGGGAGTGGAGCCACTAGACCACTAGGGATGGGGGATTAATCATATATATTTATATTTATTGGGTGCCATCCAGGATCAGTGATGGGGGGTATGCTTGCATTGCTGCAAGGAAAGTGTGGCAGACCCTTCCCGTGTACCATGTGTTTGCTTCACAGCAGGGATTGCTACAAGTATGGAAATATAGGTGCCGGGACCCCACCTGTA
The DNA here is from genome assembly GCA_016271365.2 of Neoceratodus forsteri. NCBI lineage: Eukaryota > Metazoa > Chordata > Ceratodontiformes > Ceratodontidae > Neoceratodus > Neoceratodus forsteri. The sequence goes on from CM028129.1 coordinate 818,690,005, forward strand.
CCAGAATCTGGTGCAGGGTCCCTGGTATACCAGGCTTTGGTGCAAGCTACTGTTTGCTGCAGGTTGGGCCGATATCAGCCCTTTTTGAGAATCAAGACCATAATGTCCTATTAATGGGACACTGTCAACCTTTTTTTGCATCATACTACTTCTAGTTAAAAACCAACATTTTTTGATAGGTTACCCTCTGTAAAATTTGTTGATGATGCTGGTTGTTTTATCTTCTTGATGCCCTACAAGGGGCATACCTCAGACAGCTAGTATCGGAACCCGCTTGGGAGGGAGCAATCTTAGACCTGGTACTCTCAAATGGGGATGCAGAAAGGATCTGGGATTTAGAAGTGAGTAGCCATCTGGGAACAAGTAACCACCAACGGTGTAGTTCACGATAAACACAGCCATTTAGTCAAGCCATACAAAAACAAGAGTATTGGACTTTAGGGAGGCTGACTTTGGGAAAATGAAAGAGTGCCTCAGAAAAGCACTAGCAAATGGGCAAGAAGGAGGGGTGGAATAACAATGGGGGAATAATCAAAAAAGTCATCACAGAGGCAACAAGCATTTGTGTGAAGCAAATCAACAAAACAAAATGAAGGAAAAAAACACTATGCTTCTCAAAAGAGGTGGCAGGGAAGGTTAAGGAGAAAAGGCTAGCATTCAGGAAATATAAGGAAACACAGAAGGAGTGGGACAGAGAACTTCATCAGTTAAAGCAGAAGGAGACAGGAAAGGCAGGCAGAATAGCAAAGGCCCAAAACCGAGGAAAAGATAGCCAACTCTGTTAAGAGGGGGGATAAAACCTTTTATAGGTACATTAGGGAGCAAAGAAAAACCAAGGGAGGGATAGTGAGGCTTAATAAAGGGGAAGGAATGTGGGCAGAGGGTGACAGTGATACTGAACAAATATTTCTGCTCAGTATTCACAAAAGAAGAGGAGGGGGGAAGCAATTAACCAAACAAGAGAAACACTCTGGATGGGGGGTTGATACCAGTCCATTCACAGAAGAAAGGGTTCTGAAAGAACTCTTAAAACTGAAGGTGGACAAAGCAATGGGGCCTGATGGGATTCACCCCAGAATTCTAAAAGAACTAAGGGTAGAACTAGTGACACCACTGACTACTCTCTAACAAATCATGGGAGGATGAGGTGGTACCAGAGGACTGGAGGAGGGCAGATATGATTCCACTTCACAAAAGTGGGAGCAGGGCAGAGGCAGGAAACTACAGTCCAGTTAGTTTGACCTCAGTGGTAGGGAAAATGATGCAATCACTGCTGAAGGAAAGAATTGTTGAGTACCTAGAGGTAAGTAGGGCACAAGACCCAAGGCAGCATAAATTCACAGTGGGAAGGTTATGTCAGATGAATCTAATAGATTTCTTTGACTGGGTGACCAAAGTAATAGATCAGGGAGGGGCTGTGGACATGGCCTACTTAGATTTTAGCATGACATTTGACACAGTCCCACACAAAAGATTAATACACAAGTTAGCCAGCCTTGGAGTGGGTCCCAAGGTGGTAGACTGGATAAAAAAAATTGCTGGACAATAGGACGCAAAGGACAATAGTAAACAGAGTCCACAGTGAAGAAAGGAGGGTTACTAGTGGGGTACTGCAAGGTTCAGTACTGGGACTGGTCCTTATTAATGTCTTTATAAGTGACATTGCAGAGGAACTGGAAGGAAAAGTATGTCTCTGCAGATGTCACAAAGATCTGCAACAGGGTTGTTACACAAGGTGGGGTGGAAAGGATGAGAAGGGATTTGGCAAGGTTGGAGGAATGGTCAAATGTATGGCAGCTCAGATTCAATGCAAAGAAGTGCAAGGTAATGCACCTGGGAAACAAAAACCCAAGGGAAGATTACACAAGGGGTGGGGGGAGTGAGATACTAACAGCAACAAACATGAGACGGGAACTGGGGATAATTATATCAGATGACCTAAAGGTGAGCAAGCAATATGAGAAGGCAGTAAGGCGGGCTGGTGGGATACTGGGATGCATAGCGAGAGGCATCAACAGTAGAAAACAGGAAGTTGTTATCCTTCTGTACAGACAGTTGGTAAGACCCCATCTGGAGTACTGCATGCAGTTCTGGAGACCCCATCTCCACAAAGACATAGACAGAGTAGAGGCTGTCCAGAGGAGGGCAACCAAAATGGTGCAGGGTCTGCAACAGAAGACATACGAAGAGAGATTAAAGGAGCTTAATACGTATACCCTCGAGGAAAGGAGGGAGAGGGGGGACATGATAGAAACTTTCAAGTACCTCAACGTAATCAGCAAAGTCCAAGAGGGTAGCATCTTTCAGAAAAAGAGATGTGCAAGAACAAGGGGGCACAATTTGAAGATGGGGGGGACAGCTCAGAGGTAATGTGAGGAAGTATTTTTTTCTCAGAGAGGGTTGTGGATGCATGGAACAGCCTTCCTGAGGAGGTTGTGGAGTCAAGAACAGTTGGGGAATTCAAGAATGCATGGGACAGACATAAGGCAATTCTAGTTGGGGGTAGGAGGAAGTAGGCTGTTGGTTAACTGGGATCTGTAGCTTATCCATCAGGTAGGAAAATGGGCAGATTAGGTGGGCCAAGCGGTCCTTATCTGCTGTCAAATTCTTTGTTCCTATGTCTCTATCTGTCTCCTTTCTTAGTAGAACTGAAATGCATGCTGCTGGCATAATTACATACAACCTTGTTTCAGTTCAAATCCTTGATCTACTGTTATTCTATACTTCCAGAACATTAGAAACACCCCCATTCAGTTCAGCCACTCATGCTGCAATAGTCACCTCTCTTCCAGCTGTATAATGAGTGGCTAGATTGTGTTGAAGGTGTTTTCCGGTCCTGGAATGAGGGAGTTGGTCAAGGAATGTAAACAAACATGGTTTTGTGTGGTAACATCACTATGGTGGGCAATCTGTTTTTCCTGTCTGACATCAATCATGTGCAAGCTCATGGAGACCATACTTAAGGAAAAGTTAGTACAGTATGTAGAGGAGCATGGTCTCCAGGGTGCGAGGCAGCAGGGGTTTATGGGAGGGAGGTCATGTCACACAAATATGATTGACGTCTTTGACTGGGCCACTAAAACAGTAGACGGGGGCCAAGTGGTGGACATCCTTTACCTGGACTTAACATGTATCCTCGAGGGTATACATGTTAAGCTTCTGTAGTCTCTCTTCGTATGTCTTCTGTTGCAGACCCTGAACCATTTTGGTTGCCCTCCTCTGGACAGCCTCCACTCTGTCTACGTCTTTGCGGAGATGGGGTCTCCAGAACTGCATGCAGTACTCCAGATGGGATCTCTCCAACTGTCTGTACAGAGGGATAACAACTTCCTGTTTTCTACAGTTGATGCCTCTCCCTATGCATCCCAGTATCCCGCCACCCCTCCTTACTGCCTTCTCACTTTGCTTGCTAACCTTTAGGTCATCTGATATAATTATCCCCAGTTTCCTTTTCATTTTTGTTGTTGTTAGTATCTCACCCACCATTGTGTACACTACCCCTGGGTTTTTGTTTCCCAGGTGCATTACCCTGCACTTCTTTGCATTTAGCTTTTTCTAAAGGAAGAATGAAATCCGAATCACACTAGCAGCTACATCAGCTGTCTTTGTAGAATGTGAACAGTCATTAAATAGATTTTTTAAACTATGGACACTTTGAGGCCTAATGGGATTGACAGTATCCCGTTAAAGAGAATATAATTTAATATAAGACTGTTTACTTTGCCCTCCATTTTCCCTTTTTATCGCTGTCTCCTGCCCCAAAAGCTGAGGCTGTCACATCTGACAACTTCTCAGTGGAGATATGGACCTCGGGTCTCCGAGATGGCAATGCACTGCACTTACACTGCATCAGTGAGCCAGCTTAGGCAGCTATAGTGTTGGGCTATATTTTATGAACATATGAAGAAGCCAGCAGAATAAGGCAATTTGCTCTATCTAGTCTGCTCATATTGCAGGGCCCACAGCTTAAGCTACTGACCCTGTATCCCCTCCCACCCTTTCCATCCACCCTCCTATGACACTTACATTCATCTTAAGTCTATCTCGGCCTCTCTTGAAGCTGCCCACCATTTTCAATGAGATTACATCTTCCGGTAGTGCACTCCAACTGATCACCACCCTCCCCATAAAGAAATGCTTCCTAGCCTCCCTCCTAAACTTCCCACCTTCCAACTTAAGACTGTGTCCCTCATGTTTCAGTTGCCATTTAGCTTAGAGAGACCCTTCTTATCCACCCTATTTATCCCTTGCAAGTACTGTACTTGAAAGTATCAATCATGTTTCCTCTCCTCTCCTCTCCTCTCCTCTCCTCCAGGGAGGACATGTTCAGGGAACCCAACCTCTGCTTGTATGCTTTACTCCTGAGCCCATGATCATCTGCATTGCCTTCCTGTGGACCATCTCCATCAGGTTAATGTCTTTTTTTAAAGGTGCAGGCACCAGTACTGTACATCACACTCCAGATGTGGCCTCACCAGTGACCTGTACAAGGGCAATATAACCTCCTCTCACCTACTACTGATCCCCATGGCTATGCAGCACAACATTTTATTTGCCTTGCTGCTGCTTTTCTGTACTGCATGAAGTGCTTCTGGTTACTAGTGATCACTCCCAGATCCTTCTCCTTCTATGTTGCTGATAACCGGACCCCTCCCAGGTCATACTCCATCCTGGGATTCTTGGCTCCAGTATGCATAACTTTGCATTTCTTTACATGAATCCAAGCTGCCAAATCCTGGACCACCTCTCAAGTTTTTCCAGATCCTCATTTAGATACTGTATCCCTTCAGGTGTGTCCACCCTCCCACAGAGTTAGGTATCATCTGTGAATGTGCACATTTTGTCCTTAATGCCATCCCCAGTATCATTGATGAAGACACTGAACTACACCGGTCCCAACACCAAGCCCTGTGGGACCCAACTGGTGACTTCCCTGGTGCTAGATAACACTCCCCCCACCACCACCCTCTAGGTCCTGTTCCTTAGCCACCCATCTGGTCATATTCTCCCAAACCCCGAGATCCACCACCTTTTTGATCAACCTCTTATGGGGCACAGAGTCAAAGACCTTGCCTAAGTTCAGGTAAAGGATGTCCACCACTTGGCCCCCGTCTACTGTTTTAGTGACCCAGTCAAAGACATCAATCATATTTGTTTGACATAACCTCCCTCCCATAAACCCCTGTTGCCTCGCACCCCGGAGCTCATGCTCCTTTAGATACTCTGCTAACTTTTCCTTAAGTATGGTCTCCATGAGCTTGCACATGATTGATGTCAGACTGACTGACCTGTAATTGCCTTTGTCATCCTTGGGACTGCTCTTACAGAGGGGCACCACAAGTGCCATTCTCCACTCCTGAGGTACCATGCCCTACTCCAATGAGCTACTGAACAAGCCTGCCAGTGGTTCTGCAAGCTGCTCTGCCAGTTCCCTCTGCACACTTGGGTATATGCCATCTGGACCTGGTGATTTGTCCACCTTCAATGCTAGCAGCCCTTTCCGCACTCTATACCCCCCTCTACCATCACATCCATGCTCCTCCCCCCTGTTGGCATAGGTCCATCTTTCTCCGTGGTGAAGACATAACAGAAGTATTCATTCAGCACCTCTGTTTCCCCCTTTCTCCTCCACTCACCCATCCCCTTTCTGAAATCTAAAAATCCCATCCTTCTTGTCCCTTTTCTCGCTTATATAGCAAAAAAGGCCTTCTCCTCCTTCTTAATTCCCTCAGTTATCTGCAGTTCCTTGTGAGCCTAAGCCCACTGGCTGACCTTACTTGCCTCACTAGCCATCTTTAGGTAATTCTCCCCGTCCTCCTCTCTCTTGGTCTTCCTGAATTTCCTATAGGTTAACCTCTTCTCCCTTAATGCCTGGGTAGCCTTAGTACTAAACCAGCATACTGCAGTGGCTCATTTTCTTCTCCTTGGCATATCATGCCCAATCTTTGAAAACTTAATGTAAAATATGAACAAACAATACCAGGACATATATAAATACTTATTCATATCTGCTTATGAAGCAGGAGGTGGAGATGATGGATCTAGATTCCCTTCCAACCTTAAACTGCTGTTACTTTGTTACTAGGATACATCATATTTAACTCATTAAACATACAAGTATTTGATAGTATTTCAGAACATTATCTGCATATTTTTCTATTATAAGTATAAAGCTATGTACTACTCTGTAATTAGAATTGTATTTATTATTTATATATTTAGTTATATAGTTATTTAAGAGCATATCAAGTTGCTAGCAGCTTGTATTCCAGATGTGTCCTGGGGAAGGAAAAAGATGAAACACAATAAGCAAGAATTAAAGATGATGGGGAAATATGGTTTAAATGTTTAAATGTTCAGTTCTAAAAAAAAAAAACCTCTAATTCTATAAGTTTTTGCAGGGTCAGAACAGTGTGAAGCACTGTGATGCATGGACATACCTCATACTGTAACAGTGTGAAGTAACACATGCCGTGACCATCTGTACTCTGCCAGTGAAGTGGATACAAGCAGACATTTCAGCCTTAAGTACTTCATTTTTTTCCAGACTAAAATATTTCCAAACATATTTAAATATTTTCTTCTTAACTGACTTTTAAATATTGCAAGTTAGGTTACTGTAGAAGCTTCCAGCCATCAGAGCTGGCTTCTCATTGTGATATTATAATTATGTCACATCCCTGGCCAAGGGCATTAAAAGGGAAATAAGAATTTTGTTACCAAATGCCAGCATGACTGATATGTGTTACTTTTTTATGGTTTGGTACGTTTATTTATGATGGGTCACTTTGCATGCTGTACAATATTCCATCAATATACAAATAAATACATACCTACACAGATGCAACAAGTAATTTATACTCCAGCCTTCATAATTTTCTCCAGATGAAGAAAAGGAAAGTCTTCAAACTGGACTTCAATGAACTAAGACCATGGGCCAGTCAGATGTAAAGTGGGAGCCTGGGGAAAGGTACTGTAGGAGCCAAGGCTATGCAATATGTCACACAAAGAAACTGAGCTCTCAATACAGGACAGAAGAGTTTACATATAATGCAAAACTATGTAAATATGCATCTTAGTATGTTTATTATAATGAGAAGTCTGCCATGGTTAGCCTGGTGACTGTTCTGCTATCTGGGAGAACCGAGCTGGCAGAGGTTAAACATGTTCCAGGGGGCATGGCTTAGTAGCCAGTAAAGGTGGTCGGTCTTCAGAGGCGCTCCTGAAGGCTCCAAACAAAAACTGCAAATTATCCATTTAAAACTTATACTTGAAATTTACTAACACAAGAATAATTTTAAAATCCAGATGGCATCAGAAAAAAAAAAAAAAAACAGGCAACAACTGATTTTGAACCAGTCAACAAGTTTCTTTCATCAGCGGGAGATAGCCACAGTCACACTAGAGCAAGAAGCATGACATCGGAGGTGGGAAACGAAAAGGGCATAGATATGGATATCTCACTGCAATCAGTCTTGCTTGCTTATAATGGATCTGCCTGCCCTACAGGGTAGTTTTTGCAAAGTCCCACAGAATGGTGTCTTCCTACAATAAATAGGGCTATGCCAATGAAGTTAACTGGGATGCTCTACCAACCTGGCTTAGGGTACCACTGTATCCCCTCTGCTGGTATTTCCAAAATTAGTGCTTTTTTGTGTGTGTGTGTGTGTGTGTGTGTGTGTGTGTGTGTGTGTTTAATGCTCAAAATATGGTAACTTAGTTATCTGGAACCTGAGTGCTAAACAGAGGTATTGTCTTTTTTCTTCCTTATGCAATTACTGGGGGTGGGTTGAATAAGTAGCTCTGATGATAAATAAAAGTTGGCTATCTACACCTCCAATGATTAATGTAAAGTAAATACAACCACACTCACTAAACCAGAAACAGAAACAAACGAGAGAGAGAGAGAGAGAAATCTTACCTCTAGCCATTTGGATATTAAATATGTCCAAGAATCAAGAGGCTAAGGAGGTGGTGGGTTAACCCACCTCTGCCCCCCTCCCACCACGCCACCTGCAATCCTTGAAATGCAGAGAATAGTTTGGGTAGAATCTGTATTGATTTAAGGGTGCTCAGACTTGTCCCAGTTCCACACCACAGAACAGGAGAGAAGCTGCAGAGCACTAGTGCTTTGCATGGGGTGGGGTGGGGAAAGGGGGTTGTAATCTTACTTTTATATGGTTTGATCTTGTTTGTTACTAATAACTCTTATACAGTTATAGGAACTACAGTACAAAGTTGAGGAGGGTGGGAAGGTAACTAGGATACAATGAAGTTTTGAGGATACTACTTCACTAGGCTGGATGCACCACATGTCAACGTCAGACACACCATTGACATCCCCCACAGTGACACCGGGAGAATGCCGCACGGAAACCCAACACACACCAGACTGATGGACAGAACAGCGACACAGCACTGGCCACAGACCCCACAATGGACACTATCATGACCAGCCAGTGAATGCTGCACAACTTAGGGACACCACCATGAGTGACTCAATGCAGGAGCACCCCCCCCATTATGCAGCTGATACCACTGGGCATCACCACTGCAGCCAGTGTGTACACAGCATTGGTGTGCATGTTACCACTGGGCAGCAGGTCGATACATGAGGCAGCAGACAAACAGTTTCTGGAGGCACAGAAGCATGCAGGGTATGCTGTGCAGCATACAGGACAGGCACGCATACACAAAGGGGAACAGCCACCAATGAACCGCAGCCCAGTGATGCAGAAGACTGCACAGCATGGCTGACTGGCAGGCCAGCACACACACAGAGATATGTACCACTACAGTGACACCTGTCCTCTGCTGCTGCTGTGGTGTCCATGCCGCTGTGTTCCTGTTGTTGCTGCTGCTGCGGCTGTCGGGCTGTCCTGCATTGGGATTGTGGTTTCTCTATGGGGGTGTCACTCTGACACCATGCTTCCCACTAGGCCTGTGGGTCTCTTATTTTATTTCTATTAATGTTTTCTTGTTTAATGGTACTGATTTCACAAATTCAGATTTTGTTACTACAGTCTGGGGTACAGTTGGGGGGGGTACAGTTGGGGGAAGGGTACTCAGTTCATTAGATTGATTGGTTTTATACTGCTTTTCAATATGTTAAAAATAGGTTCTACAAGGTTAACATTTGTTGGATGTTTCAACAACATGAAATGTCTTTTCAAATGTCTTTTTCTATTGATGGATAATAGCTAGCGATGCTCTAAACATTTGGTCATGGAATGTTAATGGCATAAAGCCACACACTAAACATAAAAAGGTCTTAGCTATGTTAGGCACTAATAAGTCCTATATAGTCTGACTACAAGAAACACATATGACAGAGAAAGAGGGTAGCCACATGAGAAAGAATTGGAATGAGGAATGTTATGGATCCTATTTCACTTCTAAAGTTAGGGAAGCTGTGGTCTGGCTTAGGCTTCGGTTGCTGGGGACAGTAACTAAGATGTTTTCTGATCAGAATGGCAGATTCATCTTGGTGCAGTTACAGATGAACACGGGGCAGAATTGTCTGTAGGCTCAGTATATGGTCCAAATGTGAATTGCCCTGACTTTTATTACAAGCTATCAGTTCAGATGGCAGACTTTGAAGGACTGTGGATATTGGGGGGGGGGGGGACTACAATTGTGTGAGGAACACACTAATGGACAGATCCTCCTCGGGATACTGCCTTTGTCAGGAAATGCTAAGGCATTGCTGCAAATAATGAATGAGCACTCAGTAATAGACGTGTGGAGATACCTTTTTCCAACTGGCTGGGATTATATCCATTACTCACATTCAGCCTCTCACTATGCAAGGCTAAATGCAGGTTTGATATCTCAGGGCCTTGAACCTGCCCTTCTAACTGCAAAACATAACTCTATATTTCAGACCACTCACCTATGTTGATTAGGCTGCAGGGGTTAGAGGATACGTCGGCTCCTAAAGCTTAAAAGTTGGACCCTGAGAGCAGGATTGTTAACTGCAAAAAAAAATGATGAACCTATGTACCATGTTCTACTGGGGTGGAGAAAGCATGGATTACATTTTGTTGGTGATATGTTTGTGGAAGGTATGTTTAAATCCTTCACTGAGATTAAACAGTAGGACTCACTGCACTGCACTTCTTTGCTTTCTTATGAATCAGGCAGTTTTTGATAAAATCCCCCATAAAGTCATCCCCCAAAGAGAAAATACTATGTCATCCCCAACCTAGGACTAAGCACCTAACTGCTCTGTGCAGGCTGTTTTTGGGTGCTGCACCCATTCACCTGCCTTGGGCACAATCCAGATGGAATGAGGATTTGGATATAACTCTAGACTCTCAAACACGGGAGAGGGCTATTAAACATGTACACACCTGCTCAAGCTCCAACAGGCTGCACAGGATCCAATACAATTTTTTGTACAGAACCTATTATACTCCACTGCAGATCCACGGTTATAAAAATTCCTTCAGTCTAGTGTGTCTCAAGTGTTTGGTTGAGAATGGTGACTTCTTGCATATGGCTTTGGCGTGCAGTAAAGTATCTCCATTTTGGAAAGAGATGCATAGGGTAATGAAAATAGTTCTTCAATGCAAGCTACCCTGCTATCCTGCAGAATTAATGTTGTGGATTGATGACTCCAGACCCACGCTGTCTGTCTGTTCGACATGAAAATAAACTTTCTAATCCTTAAAAATAAGATGTCAGAAAGACAATTCAGAGTGGTTTGTCGTGAAATGGAGATACTGAAACATAAATGTGAAGCTTAAAAAAACATGAGATTGAAAATAAATATCCCAACAAATGCTTTAAGGTTATTGTTTTACATGGCAGCAAAAACAGAAACTTCAGAATGCTTTAAAAATATAGTACTCTAAAAAAGTAAGGGCAGAAAAGGACTTGGTGCCCATCTAGTTTGCCCTGGAACCCTGACTGGAACTGCTTTGAGACTGCTCCTCCCTCAACTCCCCACCTCTTGGTCCTTCTGATCCTCCTCTGGTTAACAGTTACTTCACAGCAATCCCAGCCATTTTTTGTTTTATTTACTTTGCTTTTTGGGGCCAGGATGACTCCCCATCAACCCGACACATTGCACCATGGCAACCGTCACCAGGTCACTGGGGCCAGCCATCACCCAGTGTTCCCCTTGGCTTACCCCCAGGATGGGGTCTCTGGGGTCTTCCCCTTGCCCCTTCAGATGCCATGTCTGGTGTCTGGGCAGGGAGCCCTGGGTCAGCTATGCAGGGCAGAGGCACAACAGGGGCATCATACAGCCATCCGGCAGTTTTAGCAGCTAAGCTGTGGGAGGCGAGTCATTCAATGATGCAGCAGTACAAGGACACCAGGCATCCTACCACCCCCCCCCTTTGGTACCAGTACATGTGCTTCTGGTAACCTAGCAACCTGTGGTAACTCAGGAGCCCTTGTACTGGGGTCACAACCCCACTCCCCTGGGAGGTGGAAAATGTGCGAAGGCCACTCAATCCACACACCCCTGGCTGGCCCTTCAGCAATTTGGGTCTGCTCCTGAACCTAGGTCACCGGCATCACAAGTGGTAGTTCTACTGCTACATCAGCAGGGCAGCCCATCTCAGCCATTTTTAAACCCAGGGATGTTTCTTGAGCTGACTGCTGCACTGGGTAGGCTAATACACTTATTTACTTAAAACCTACAGGCTGTTGGTTTGTTGAATGATATAGATAAAAATTTTGATTTCTTCAGGGATATGCTCAGGCCTCTTTTGTATGGAATCTTTATTGTTGCCAGAAGAGCATGTACTGTTATTATAAAAGCCCTGAGAATCACAATAAGATCAAAAGTTGATGCTAGAGATGTGAAACCCCCATAGGAATTGACACAACCTGGAAACAATGATAAAGGAAAAAAAAACTCAGAAGTAAAAGGAGCACTGTCATTTTCACTGCAACTTTTGAGACTGATCAGGAAATTATTATAAAAATTGCCAGAATAAATGTGCTTTATTGTTTTATGGACACAAATTCCATCTTTTTCCTGACACATCATTTAGTTCACAGCAGAAATGTGAAACATTTCTGCAGATGAAGGGAAAGATATTCAGAGATTGAAGCCAGTTTTTCTTTACCATTTCCTGCTTAATGCCTTCTGACTATAGAAGCAGGCAAGTTTTTATTTTTTGATGTAGATCAATTGAAATACTTTCTATTGGCTAAAATGGAGAACAAGAGGGAAAAGAAGGGAATGAAAATAAAGGAGGAGAGAGTAATACAAATGACAGTTGTGATTATCTACTTAGACAATATAGCTGATACAGAACTGTGAAACAGATTCTCCAACTGCTTAATTTAAGAAGTCTTTTGAATGAACTTGTACTTTATAACACTAGACCACCAGACCTTCAACTGATAGACTTTATCTTTCATTATGCAAGTTTTTTTGTATGTTATCTTGCTTTCTAGCAGAAATTTGGAAATGTAAATAAGGAGCCATATTTTTCTTATGCACCAAATGAGACTAAATGAGCCTAAAATTAAAAACTGAAAAACAATAAAAGGTAATTGGGGCCTCTTCAAATAGCTGCACTCAGGAGTATTCAGAGTCAAGGATATTTATTTATGTGATTTATCAGGAAGGAGAACTGCACCAAAGACCCATTTTCAGCCATGCCTGGGGAAAGGGAGGTAACAATAGGTGCACAGTACAAAACTACAATTTGCATAAAATTAAATCAAGTTAAAAACAAAAATAAAATATACAATATATACATAAGTACAACACAAAATAAAATATACATGTGTGTATATACTTATATATATGTACAGCAGTAAATATATGAACAAATGAACATGTATTAAAAGTTGATCAAGTGTTGTCATAAGAACCTCACACTGACAATGATTTCAAATAGCTTTTTACTCTTCTTTTATATACGTGTTTCTTATAGTGAACATCTATTCCAATTTTAATTAGGTTGTTCAATAATCTGGGACCACAGAAAGTTAATGAACATTCAGTAACCTTGAACTTTGTCCGGCTTTTTTTATCCTGTTTTATGGACGATGTACACAATATTTTAATAGCTTTTACGCATAATAACCTATCATTTAACACTCTTGGAACTTCTGAGTTCAAAATGTTATGTAGGAACATTACTGTTGTATAATTTATTCTCTGTTCGGGCAACATAATTCCACATTTTTGACATAAATCACAGTGATGTTCCTGTTTAAGTAGCAAACCTAATAATAACCACATACTTTTGAAACACTTGAGTTTGGCAAGTTAAACAACAGCATGGAATTATATTCCAAAGCAGGTAAAAGTACCCGGTTCACTATTGTTCTTTTAGCTGGCAATATTGAACTATTTTTATTTCAGTATACTGTAAGTAACCCAATTTGTTGTTAACCTTTTTAGTCACCTTTGTAATTTGCTCATGGAAAGACAATGCATTGTCCAACATTACTCATAGGTAGTTAAAAGTGAATTCCCCTTCCAGGCCTAGGCCATTCTTTCCTAGTATAACTATGTTATTTCCTTCAAATCTTTGCTTAGTTCCAAAGACCATCATTTTTTCATTTAACAAAATCTCATTTTCCCTGAACCAATTTTATAGGGCACAATATGTTGGTTGCATTTTTGTTTCCAGGTCCATTCTCATCTTGCCAGTGCAATAAAGCACTGTATCATCTGGGTACATTATAGCTGAATCTTCATTGCAGATTTTCAGTAGATCATTTACAAATACTGAAAACAGGAGTGGGCCTAGTACTGAACCTATTGTACACCAGTGTGTACCACCCTCATGGAAGATTTTACAGTTACAATTTTAACTAGTTGTCGTCTATCTGACAAATATTGTTGAAACCAATTGAGTGTGTATTTCCCCACTCCAATGTTTTCAAGCTTACTGGATGGAACAGTATGTGGTGGTCTACCAGATCAAAGGCCTTGGTCAGGTCAACACAAATTCCCCCAGTAAGCAAACCACTATTCATACTATCATATATATCACTAGTTAACCTGACCAAGGTCATTGATGTGCTGTACCTTCCCCTGAAATCATACTGATCCTGTGTGAGGAGCTGATTATCTTCCAATTTTTTTGATAACTGACTAAATACCACTCTCTCCAAGAGCTTTGCCAAAGCAGGTAAAACAGAAATGGGTCTGCAACTGGAGGCTATTTGTTTGGCACTCATCTTGTATATTGGCATTACAATCACTGTTTTCCAGCAGTCTGGTGTATGATTTTTCACAAGGATAAGTTAACAAGATAGGTAACTGGTTTAGACAGTTGATTTGCAGTTAATTTTAACAATCTAGGAGGAAGATCATCCATACCTGGGCCTTTATTTCCCCCAAGTTTAGACAACAGGATATAAACTTCCCTTTCCATTACCTTGAATAAATTAAATGTGTGTAAGCATGATTTACTTTATACCTCAGCACCTATTCCCATAGAATCCTGATTTATTTGATTTTTATATTCCCTTGTGGGGGCCCTATACCCATGTACACATACACCTTCCCCTCATTACTCTATGTTTTTCCACTACAATCCAACCCAATAAAGCCCCTGCTCCCCTTACCTGATTTTACATTTCCCTTATCCTCTGGGACACATTGCTGGGCCACCAACTTTCTTTAATAGAAAGGGGCCCTTATAGTCTTTGGAGGCACACCAATGTGTATCTTATTGTCATTGCTATGCCTTATATTGTAAAGTGTGTGGCAGGAGAAGGCTTGTTCAGCCAGTCAGTGATGTGAACAATATAGCTGGTGAGGAGCAGAGCTTGAATGAGGATTGGGCATGCTTTTCTAAGGGCATCCTTTACTACTGAATGGCACTTGGGCAATCCCAGACCCACCTCAACCTCTCTCTAATTCCACCACCGTTGCACTGTTCTTTCTAGTCATCACCTGAACAAGCCTCCTTTCACTCTACTCTTGATCATAATAGAGCATCAATGATTGGCTGATGTCTGCCCTTGAATATTATGCAGTACCTTCTTTAAAACAAAATGGTGGCCCAAGGGCCACTGGTAGGCAGCAATACTTTGGAGAAACTGCTGTATGATGGAATAACAAATAGCTTCCTCCTCAGTATGGGTGAGATGGGGGCAGAATGGATGGGGTAAACAGTGGCTTGTGCCCCCTAAAATGGGAGGGGATGGATTTAAAAATTAAAGTTACTTAAATTAATGGAGGAATGTACTGACTCCAAATGTCAGGGATATTTGTGATGGAGTCTAAATCACAAGTACCCCTAATAACTGGGCCATTCCTTACTTGATTAATTTATTCTCTTAAAATGTATTTGCTTATGCTTCAATGTTTTGGTGAATAGAGTAGTGCTTGTGTATACTGTAATGTTTTTAACTTTGGCTTTGCTCTATTCCAACCCTTGGTAGGGAAGCCAGGTTGTGAGAGGGAATAGACAGCCCAGCACCAAGGGTCAGCAGAGTGCTGGAGGAGGAGGCAAGGGGAGAATTGTGGGTGTTTTGCAACCCGCTAAGCGGGGAACTGCCATGGGAGGCTGGTCTTTATTTGGGATGTGGGAGGAGCTACTCCCCCACATTGACCCTTGAACTTTAGCCCTCCCATTCAATGTTTTGGTGAATAGAGTAGTGCTTATGTATACTGAAATGTTTTGAACTTTGGCTTTACTGTATTCCCACACTTGGTAGGGAAGCAGGGTAGTGAGTAGGAAATAGAAAGCCTAAAAAGATAACCTCCTCCAACTCATGGAGAGTATGACCAGTAGCACACAGGAGAGGAAAAAAACCCTGGTGGAGGAAACCTCTGAGGGCCCATGGCTAATGACTGGCCCATCCTCAGAGCAAACTAAGAGGAGATGATCTTAGGTTCTTAAAACCATATCCTAATTTTTGAATAAGGTGAAATGTTTGTAGAAATGAAGTTCCATCTTCAGAGTCTGTTGAATGATGCGTTCAGGAAGGTCAATTCTGAGTCTGAGGAAGCAGGTCCAAACTGAAGGAATGTCTGGATCCTGAATATGGATTAAGTCCAGCTGGAAAAAAGGTGAACATGGTCCGGGATTCAAATGCATTATTGGTTGATATTTGATGGTGGTGCAGAGTCGATGTGAGCATGAAGAGCATGAATTGATTAAATGATCTGCCAGACTCAGATCTATGGGAAGTATGATGGGTTACAAAATCCTTAAAGTAATCTGTCAGACTTTGTAGAGGGTATATGCAGGATAAAGTGCTTGGTTCCTTTGTAGAGTGGCAAGTGGTTCAGATATTTGCATTGTTCTCAGAAGAGCTTGATCTTGGTACTGCTGAAGAAAATGCAGGAATTGAAAAGGCTTGACGGTGGATAGAAGAGGCTTTGACATCAGAATTAGGGTCTCAAGGCTTGGAGTTCAGCAATGTGCAATATTTTGCTGTGTAGGCATCAATGGAGATGATCAAGGATTCAGACAGAAGCTTTAGGTACCTGATAGAAGGGGGTGTTTTGAAGTATTTCTGACCAATGAAGGAAGGGTGGTATATGCTGTAAAGGTGATAACTGGATATCGATAGAAATAATTGTACAGTTCAGTACAATAAATTTGAAGGTTGAATAGAGTTATTGTTGCTATAGTGAGATTTGCATGGGCTCATATGCAGAAAAGACTGCTAGTGTGAGACTGTGGATCTGGGTATTGCTGTGACTTAATTGCCCATGGAAAGAACTTAAGTGGCCATGGTGACTTTGCCTTGCTGGTGGATCCAATGTCTGAACACTGTGGGGAGCCCAAGAATGGGTCTTTGAATAAGTCTACAGACTGATGTGGCAAAGGAAAGTTGAGAGCAAGCACAGAATGCAATGGGTGCCTTGCATGCTTTGTGAGATGCAGGACCATTGTGGGGCAGATCTGGGATAGTGAAATGACAAGCTGCTGATTGAGGAATCAACGGAGGTGTGCTCTCAGTGATGATATTCACTGGAGGTAGTATGGGAGGTAAATCCCAAAGGATGAGTTAGAAGGGCCACTGGATAGGTAGCTGGCATGATTTAGGCTAATATGATGAAGAGCTGTAGATCACTTTATGAACTATGGTGACGTCTAGTGGTCAGGGAACAGTGGCTTGGATAAAGTAACTTTAGCAAGGCAGCTATGCACCAGAGAGCCAACAATACATTTTCTGGGATTGTAGCTGGAGAAGGTCTTAGGAACTTCCAATAGCTATTCAGAGAATACATGTCGAATAACATGGCCAAACTGAGTCAGCACTTCTGGGAGAAGACTATGAGGAGAAGGTATAATGGATGCTGCCAGTACTGCTACGTGGTATCCTGCAGTTCCCGTTACCCTTGACAGTGATAGTTGTTATGGAGTTGGTACAGCCTGGAGGGAATTAGGGTCATGTTTCCAGGTAAGATGATAGGGGTGAAGAAAACTCCACGAAATCTTGGATCCTATGAAGTCATCAGAAGGTAGTGATGTCCATACTGGTTGAAGTAATAGAATATATAAGGAAACATCCAACAGAGTTGGTTGAGAGATGAGATCTTCTATAGTCCAGTCCAGTCAAATGGGATTCCAAAAATTGATCCTGGGCTGGTTTTTGGGAGGTACTGATGTTTGTATGATGACTTAAGAGTATATAGGGCATGCTGCTCAAGGGATGTCACTGGAGGAGGGTTTCTTCAGGTGAGAAGAACAGATACTCAGTAGAGCATTGAATGGGAGCTGTTATGATGACTGAAGTAGGAGTATGAGACAGATGAATGGGTAGGAGTAGTTGATCAGGCAGGGATGCTGTAGTTCGATAGTTGTAAGATGCCCAAAAAGAGACAAGGCAAATGTGCAGAAGCCCCAAGCCATGGGTGTGGCAAAAAGGAAGGCAGCAGCCCAAGGATGGAGGGAAAAATCCAAAGTGGAAGACCGCTGACTGGAGGAAGGCGCTCAATAAGAAGAGAGCAGAGGTTGAACAGTACTGACATTGGCAGGCACAGGCAAGGTACAGGACTGGGGTAAGTGCCAAAGCATCGCAGAACAGAGTGCAGAAAAGCTGCATCAGGCCACAGGTGGTGGATCCAGGTACAACCAAGAAGTGAATCCAGGGACAAGGTGCTGCGAAGTTGAGGTATGAGGTTCCCACCTCTGAAGGAGATGGTGAACGTAAATTGCTGATAGCAAAAGGTGCTGCAGTGATGGCGTAGGAGGTGCCCATGTCTGAAGGAAATAGTGAACATAGGATGCTGATGGCAAAGGTGCAGTAGTGATGGGGAATGGGTCCCCACCTCTGATTTGCATTGCTGACAGTAAAAGGGCATCATTGCTGTGAAGGAGGATCCCACCTCCAAAGGAGATGACAAACTGGAATGGTTGGTAGCGAGGTGCTGCAGTGATGGGCAATGGATTACCACCTCCGAAGGAGATGGTAAACTGGAAATGTTAATAGGGAAATGCTCAGGAATCACTGATGGAAGACCTCCGGATGAGACAAGGGTTGCATAAGGGGAACATTGTAGAAGGCCTCAGTCACACGTCCATGAAGAAGAGGAAGGCAATAGGGAAACAGAATTATCTGGAGTAGCAATGAGGGAGAGGATGGCAGCATGGTTCAGATCATCTGGAGATTGGAGGAGGTTGAGCCAAAAGGCAAGCCACGACAATGATGCCCAGGAACACAGGAGGAGGTGGAAGACGAGTAGCAAGGAAGTCCAGGAGTCCAATGGAGTGAGTGGAGGTGGAGATTGAACAAGCTGGTGTGGTCCCAATCCAGAACGTGAGGAGGTTAAGGTGTGGATAAGTACATTGAGTCCATGGAAGTGCAGGATGTAGTTGGATGAGGTAGGATATTGAAGGCAAATGGGGTATAATGGTCTCATTGCCAAAGGGAATGTGGCAACTGGGTATCAGGTATAGAATGCAGTTAGTTAAAATAGAAGATTGAAGACACAGGCTCCCATTTCCAGTTGGGGCAAGCTAACCTTCACTCAATGCCATGCCAGGCAGAGTTTAGAGATGGAGACTGCAGAAAGTTGACCGGGAGTATAACAGGTTGAGACCGAAGGTAGAGGAAACAGGCTCTCATCCCCAGTACACAGGGGAACCCTTCCTACACTGCAATGCCTCAGTAAGCAGAGTTAAAGAAGAGGCTGTTGGACTGCTGGTATGGGCTGAGCGACAAAAGGGGAGTTGATAGCAGAGGAGTAGGAGGCAGGCAAAACAAAGTAGAATGAAGGGGCTGGTAGTAAGTAAGAAGTTAGAGGATGGGAGGAGTATGATTACTGTAAATGCCATTAAGGCAGAGATAGGGGAATGCAGTGAGGAGCATGCAGCACAGTAACGGAATGCAAGGAACATTCTAAGGCTGGCCTGCTGCAAAGTCAATGATTAATGCAGGGATGACTGAAAGCCACGTAGGAAGAAAGCAGGGTAAATTCATATAGGTAACATAAAGCATGCTCCAGCTAATTGGAGCCACGATGCTCCAGCGTGATGCTGCAGTCCCCTGCCATGGGAATAACAGGAAAATCAGCTGACCAACATGGACCAAACAGCACTGCAATGGGGAAGGGCAGAAACCACCAAAAGAGGCTCCAGTACTGGCAAGGTCCCAGTAAAGGACAAGCCATAGGTATAATGGGGAACATGGACAGGCGAAACACATTAATGTAGTGACAAACAAGGGGAATGCCAAACAAAGCAAACATAGGAGGAGGAGCATCAAGTGCAGCCATACTGCGAGAGCTATTATGAGGGATGAAGGAGAGGGAGCCAGCATGAGTGTTATGGTGATTCGGCTAGTCAGAAATTCCTGAAGTACAAAGGGGGAAACAAGGCAACTTAAGAATGACAGACAGGGCAGGGTAATTTTCAGGACATGGACTGTTCTTCCATCCTTACTGTGATTAAGATTGCAATGAATCTAAAGAGGTTGAGCAGTATGTCACTTAAAACTGAAATTTAGCAGAACAATTCTGTTATTCTTAGAAACAGTCTCAAACAGGTTTTCCTTCTGGAAGAGTCATTTTGGAACAGGATATTCTATAAACATTCTTGAACTCTGGAGTCAAATCCTTAAATAAAATGTATGATTTAAACAGAGTTCTGCATTTTTAATTTTGCACAGAGGAATAACTAAATGCTTTTACTTAAAAATGCAATGACCTTTTTCCAGTTTCCATCATCTATAAAAATATAGTCCCCAGTACAGCTGCATGAAACTTGGAAAAATGAAAGTTTTGAACTTGAGTCAAACTCAGAGAAACTTAAACTTCTACAACTTTAAATGATTTGTTTAGCATTTAACCATTATAACAGTGCACACATAAATTAACAGATACTACACACATTTTTAATAGAAATGTTTAAAATAAAATGCATACACAGATCCAATGGAATCATAATAATTGTAGTAAACTACAATAGCAACAGACTGATATTTCTAATGGTTACTTCAGAGCCCTAAATACTAATTACATTTTTGAACAAGTAAAGCTTGATTTTCTGTAATCTGTAGTAACAGTCTGCTGTTTTGGATATACTGTAAACATAAGTTCAAATTTGAAAGTTTGAATCAGTCCCAGACTGATGCAAACATAATTTTATTTTCACTAAATACTAAACTCCAAAAGTTTGAATGTCTCTAACTGATAATTAAACAATTCAGCTCTGTTCTGTATATACCTCTGCTATATGGTCACATCCAGATAGGATATGAGAGATGAAGGTCCCCATATTCAGAAGCAGACGTTTGTGCTGTGCAAATGATATGGCTGTGTGCTAAACGGTGTGAGGCAGTTGGGGAGGCACATTTTTCAAGCAGTCTGCCCTGTCTGGCAAAGCGCATAGACACAGCACATCACAGCCCCCTGCTGGTAATGGAAACCCAGCAGCAAAGGGGCTAATGTATCCCAAACATGATACTGCCGCTGCTACTGGGGTGCCATTTTCAAAGGCCTGCAATGAGCACACATGACATGCAAGGTGCTATAAGGCAATTTGAATGCCATTATGTGGCCATTAGCAGCTCACCAGAATGTCTCTGCATATTTATATTTCTGGAGGGATTGTGTAAAGCTTTGCCCATTACCCCCTCCCACACCAGATCACTGTTCTAGTTAAGTATGTATCCCAGGCAGTCTAAGGTACCCCACCTTACCCTAATCCCTATTGTAAGTAGGTTGATCTACCTGGTAGTCCAGAGTAGTGGTGGGCGAAGTGCATTAAATCCACTACCTGTAGTATTTCACGTATAACCTGAACTTCAGGTCATATTACGGGTAGTGAAGTGAATAACTATGCATCCAGAAGTAATGTGAATTTTCCATTTTTGTGGGTACTTCGCATTACTTTGAAATGCGTAAAAAGCTTTTATTTTGTTTCCCTGGTGTCTAGTGGCCCTTCCACCTTGTCAGGTGGTACCCCCATCCCACCCCCCAAGCCCCAAGTTGGATCCTTATAAAAAATATATATTATTTTCCCTGGTGTCTAGTGGCACACCACCCTCACAGGTAGTACTTTTACCCCACTCCCCCCAAACCGGAGTCAGATTGGATTAAAAAAATATATTATTTTCCCTGGTATCTAGTGGCTCCCCATCCCATCATGTAATACCCATCACCACGCCCCCCCCCCCAATTCCCAACCAGAGCAGGCCATCGGCACATCCCTCCACTCACCTCCACGGCTGGCAACCCACCTGATTCAGCTCAATGAATGAGCATGTGCTTGTACAAGTACGTGCTCATTAGTTGACAAGTTGCAGTCATTTTCTGAGTCCTGCATGGTTGTACAGAAGGGTAGGGGGCTGCTCCAGATGCTGGCAGGGTGACAGGATGGGGGAGAAAAGGCATTGTGGACCCCTCTGGGGTCCACAACACTCTTCCCCATCCCATCCCCCTACCAAACACCAGAGCAGCCCCTTCCCCTTCTGTATAAACTCAGGGTGAGAAAGCATTAAGGAACCTGTTTCCCCAGAACATGCTGAAAGCATCTTCTGTAACCTATTCCAGACATGGGGCTATGTAGCAGAACTGTGGCAAGTTCTTCTTTATCCATGATGTAAAATGATCCATCTGTGGAACAAGGTTGCCAGAACTAGTTCTAGAAAGATCTGAACCATGTTCAAACTCTAGTGCTTTGAGTTCTAAATTAGAACTTAAACACCAGCGAGTTTGCTGTACAGTTCAAATCCTTTTTTGTTTTCATTTTTCTCACCACCAGATCAGTCTCAAGTCCTCTGCAGCACATTCCACTGCCACCTCCAACTCAGCATCAAAGTCTGCCCCCCCCCCCGTGACATCACAAACCACTGGCACCACTCTCATCACTGAACTAGCCCACCACCAGCAGGAAAGAAACAAAGGACATATGGGGATGGAACAGACACTACATGGAGTCAGGACTCAGAAGAGGCTGGGAGGTAAGACAGGCATGATGGGAACTTGGTGCAAAGGCTCACACAGAGACAGAATGGGAGCGGGCAGAAGGGTGAGTATCAGGGCAAACTGCCTGGGGCAGGACAAAGCCTTAAGCCACACAAGAAGATGGGTACAGGACCCTCTCCCTTCTTGGCTGGTGACAGATTAGGGCCACCCAGGCTAAGCCATCATAACCTGTCAGTACTGTGTCAGAGGGATGATGGTGGGGATTACATTCTAAATAAAATAAATGGAAAAAATATTCTGCAGGCGAGTGTGTGTGTGTGTGTGTGTGTGTGTTGTTTAAAAGAAGGAACTGAATTTTTACAAAGCCCATTGGGAGGAGAAGATGCAAGTGTGTGGGACATGGGGGAGGTTACAGACACTACTCTGATGGGTCAGTGTAGCGGGTGTGGGAGGGATTTGCAATTGGGGGATCACACACATAGGATGAGTGAGTGATGTGCTGTGTGGTGTCTGAACTAATGTGCTTCCTGTGACTGGTTTGTGACACAGTTAAAGGGGAGCTCAGCAACTGAGTGGACATCTTTGTCTTGCAGCAGCTTGTTCAACACATCTTAGTGTTTAATAACTAAATGTACTGCTTGTGTATATAGGTATACAGACTGCTGGAAGGCACACAAATATAGTGCCTAAGCACAATAATTATTTGAGAAAAAATTAGAAAAATGAGGCAGGGCCACGGAGAGACAGGCAGAAACAGGCTGTGCCAAAAAAGAGAAGTGGTTGGAACTGGGGAGGGTCTCTTCTCTCTTGGTCTAGAAAAGAGTCTAGAAAATAGCTTACAACAGAAATACTTTGTGTAGTGGCTGGCCCGGTGACACAGAGGGATGAGGCACTTGATGCCTTACACCTAGAGCCACGCCAGCGACCCAGGTTTGGGAATGAGCCAGAGTCATCAGGGAGCTGGCCGGGGGGAGGGAAGGAGTAGGATTGAGCAGCCATAATGGCAGCTCTCCTCTCCTGGAGAGGATCCATGTCACTCCCTGTAGTTCTGCTGCCCTCAGGTGGAGGTCCGATAGACAGCATAGGTGGGCAGGGCGGCAAGCAGTAGGAGGGTGCCTTGGAGCTGCGGTGTGCGTGTGCCTCCGTGCATACACAACTGAGCATGGGGAGAGTGAAAACTGGGGCATAAGATGTAAATTAAAAAAATATATATATATTTTGTGTAAAGAAGGACCCAGAGAAAAATCCTTTATTCATTAAGAAAAAAAAAACCTGGGACTCCTGCATGGTGTACTGGCCATCTGTGCTGTGCTCCCTTTGACTGCACTGCACCCAGTGTGTGACCATGTACCACATGACACTCAGTGTGTGGTATCATAAATAAATCCCAGAAATATTTTGGGTGATGGGGGAGAGAGAAAAATCTTTTCTTCTTTTAATAAATCTGTGACTCTTGCATGGTGTACCGGCCATCTGTCCTGACTATTGACTCTAGCTGCACTGCCTTTGACTGCACTGTACCCAATGTGTGACCATGTGCTGGCCGGCACTCAGTGTGTGGTATCCTAAATAATCCAGGAAATATTTTGGGTGCAGGAGAAGAGAAAAATCTTTTTTTCATTTAAAAAATCTGTGACTCCTGCATGGGATACTAGCCATAACTGTCCTGACTTCAGCTGTGATCCCTTTGATTGCACGGTACCCAGTGTGTGACTGTGTGCCACCTGGTACTCCGTGTATGGTATCATGAATAAATCCCAGAAATATTTTGGGTAATAAGAGGACAGAAAAATACTTTGTTCATCTAAAAGAAATTAGTGACTTCTGTGTGGCTTATGTATTGAAATACTAATAGTGATGGATTGTATTGTAATTAAATACTAGGAACTGACTATAAGAAGATGTGTTAACCATTTCATGAAGCTGTTAGCCAACAATATATGACTGTTTCTATAAACAATTTTTGTACTATTTTCACTACGGTAGGTACTCATTAATTGGTATTTGTTTCTTTAAATGCATCACTTAAATATGGGTGTTCTATGTGTAACCTCAGACCTGCCCCCTGAGGAAGGCCTAGTATTTGGCTGAAGTGCTGGGGAAGAAGGGCATTATCCAGTGTACCTTGCCACAATAAATCTTTGACTATTTATTTCGACTTTCTCCTTGTTTTTGTTGGAGTGCAGTAGTTATTTTGCCTTACTGAAAGCAACAGTGATGATTGCACTTAAAGCAGAGGGCAGGGTTATTCATGTCACAACATATATATATATATATATTATATAGTTAGTCTTTGTTCTATATAAAAATCAGCCTGCTCAAAAGCCTTGTTGTGCACATCCTAAACTGTTGTGCACATTCCAGAGTGGTGTTGTGCACATTCTGAATGGTTGTTCTGCACAGTTCAAAGATCATACCATTTTAAATTTCTCATTTACTCCACCCCTAGCCACTTACTAACCACCCAGTACCCAAAGTTGTACCTTTTAACTTTCAAAAGTCTGTAAATTTGATTTTGATCACAGAACAGAACAAAGAAATGACAAGATTTTTTTGTTTTCACATCAGTTGGGGGTCTGTCACTCCGGTGTAAAAAAACTCCATAAACTATAAAAAATAAAACATGGGCAACCACACAGTTCAGCATTTGTTTCCATCTTGGGGTTGAGATGACAGCATGGACCTCTCAAGCTTTGCTCTCGAAGATCATATGCTGTCATCTCAACCCCTTGATGGAAACACAGCCTTGTTGTGTATAGTTGCCCATACATTATTCTCTATATGGACAGCAGTCAGGATACAGATTACATGTCCCTTACTGCTTATTGGGTCAGGTTTTGTTGTCTGCTTCTTCAAAAGCAAATACACCTCAAAAGATGGCACTGCTGCATATAAAGAAGTTCAGGTGAAGTTATACAGTTTCAAATATCCTGCAAGAACTAAATGAGCTCCTTAATGATTGGATTTATTTTCCTTGTCTAAAATGCGGCTTTATAGTAAGTGACAATTGATCCAAGATCCTGAAAGCAGTGCAGGATAGAAGGTTCATGCATGTGCCTTGCTTTGCACATTGCTTACATTTAATTGTCAGTGGGTTCCTGAGCAATGAAACACAAGTTGATGGTGTGATTGCTGTTTGCAAAAAAATTGGGACTCACTTTTCTCATTCAGACAAGGCTATACAGATATTATCTGAACTGCAAAAGAGACACAATCTGACCATCAAAAGCTGATTCAAAATGTTTCCACTTGGTGGAATTCAACTCTTTGTATGCTGCAACACCTCTTGGAAGAAAAGCAAGCTGTACATGACTATTCCTCCAGTTACATTACTGGTGATGGCATTGTGCTTTCTGTGCTGCAGTGGATGTTAATCGAAACAGTGTGCTGCATCCTAGCTCCTTTTGATACAGCTACAAAGGAAATGTGTGCACAATGTGTGGCTTAGAGTCAGGTTATCTCACTTATGATGCTGATTACACATCATCTGAGTGTTCTGACTCCACAGATAGGAAGAGACAGATCTGAAGAAGAGACAAGATGTTGGCAGTATCATGAAAATCGTGTAAAGAGAATGTCTGAGTACTTCCAAAAAGATGATAAATTAGTTGCAATGGCAAAATCAAAACACTACATACTTGCAACTCTTTTAGATCCCAGGTTCAAGGATGTACATCTTTCAAAATGAATTAATGCAGATTGCTGCAAATTCCTGTTAGATGAGTTGCAGCAGTCACAAGACTCAACCATAGACGCACACAGTAGCTTCTCATCTTAACAACACGCAGGTCTCTCTTCATGAACAGATACAGGACAGCAAAATTCACTGAATGTGAGCAGTAGTTCTTCCACAACTCCCAGTTCCACCCCTAGCAGCAAGCTAAATCTGCGGCAAAACCTTCCTCAAATCACTGCCAAACAGTCACATTGATTCTTTTTCTAAATGTTCTCTTTTTATCGTGGTAGACACAGTTACCTACAAGAACCGCTTATTCCTATCTATGCATGTCCTTTTCAATGCTGGAGATTGAAAAAGTTAATATGGCCCTAGCTGGGTAATGAAGTGTTTAAATACTGTATATTGGTTGTCCTTCAACAAGTGTCTCTTCAGAATGCATGTTCAGTACTGCTGGCAATGTTGTAACAGATACCAGAAATTGGTTGCTGTCAGAAAATGCACAGATGCTAACATTCATTAACGTTAATAAGGCAAGATTTTCATATTCCTATAAAAGTATACCAACTGCTAATCCTGATCAAGTAATTGATGTGGATGATGACAACTCAGATGGTGGTTGGAAAATGATGTGTGAAAAAAAAAAAAACTTTAAAGAACAGAATCTGAAGAAATGTGGAGTCTATTTGCATAGTTCCACTACTGTGAAACACTTTCATCATTTGTGTCTAATGGCAAACTGCCTTGTATACGAGGCCCAAAGTCAACAATTTCTGCACAGGAAAAGTTAACATCTGTGGGAACAGGGCCAACGGCATTAAAAAGACACTGCTAACCCTTTTTGCATCATATCATTTCTAGCTGAAAACCCACATTTTTGGATTGCTTACCTTCTCTAAAATTCATTGATGTTGCTGGTTGTTTTGTTTGCTTTGTTTCTTAGTATAACTTTAATGCATGGTAATGGGGTAATTATTTATTTATTTATTTGTATTTTGGTAACCGGGTAAGCCCACTGAGACCAGAGGTCCCTTTTTCAGGGAGACACACAAAAACATTCTTTACAGAAGAGGACTCATACTAGCATTCTGTACAGTAGTTACAATAATTAACATAAACATTACCAAAGGATGATTAATGATACCCAGCTTTGCTTTGTTTCAAATCCTACAGTACCTTGATTTGATCAACTCTAATTATAAAAAGGCTCTCAGAAATGCTGCAATCTGATTGGCTGTTAGGATTCCAACAGCCTTACATTAATCCATGTTATACTGTCATGTACAGCCTGATCACCATGGCACATGGATTCTTCCTGTCAGCATTCCATCCTCTAGCACTGCTGAATGTGTGGAATGATGCATTCTGATTTTGAACCAGCATTCTTAAACTGTTGGTGGAAGAACTATTTTATTAAAAATCTCCCTCTAAATGAGGAAAACATTCAAAAAGTATACTTTTAACACATTTCTTTGGAACCATTTTTATAATAGCAATAAGGCACTCCCAGGAGTTAGATTAACAGTCAGTTAATCACCCCTAGGAGCAATATGGCACTCAGCTGTGCCTTGTGCACAATACACAAGGGGTGATTAACAGACTTTAATTAACCCCTGGTCATGCTATTAGCAATTACCTACCTCCTGAACAGTACAAACACCCCATAACACTGCAGCCACTCAAGATGCAATTGTCTCCTCTTTTCTCCACTGCATCATGAATTGTTAGACTGTGTATTGGGAGAGTCTGTTTTACTAAACAAAAAAAGAAATCAGAATCAAAGAACCAGCTACATCAAATATCTTTACAGAATGTGACCAATCATAAAATGCATTTTTTAACCCTTAGACTGCTAAGGCCTAGACTGACAGCGCCCCTTAAACACCACATAACAAGTACTGCAGCTACATTAAATCTTACCTGAATTATTGTGTGGTGAGGCAAGCACTTATCTCTTTATAGTGTATCGTGGAGTGTTGTTCTGAATAGAATTCCATCCCTTTCAAAATGCTGTTCTATCACAGTTCCAAGGTCATGGAATTTGATTCTACCTGACTGTGACAGAATAGCATTCTAGAACCTTTAGAGACAGCATGAGTCAGTTTCATTCTGAAAGCACATATTTCACACAGTACTATACACTATAAAAAAAGATAGGATGAGCAGCTGCATGCAGAACCAGTGTGTTTTGCTACCTTGGGGTTCTGATTCCCATGGACCTCTCAAGCTTCGCTCTCGAGGTCAAAGGGAATCAGAACTCCTCTGTGGCAGAACACACTGGTTCTGCATAATTTCCCATCCAGTATTCTATATATATGAACTACATTTTACTTATACAGTAGCGAATGCATTCTCTTAGAAAGCTGCATTATAGCTTTTGGCCAACAAGAATGATTGTTTATTTTTTTCTTTTAATGTCTAATAAGTGACAAAACTTATGAATATAATATGTGTGCACCAATTCCATGTGCCACAGCTGCAGTAACTTGACTTTATTACTTATAGAAAGTTTGAAACTTCATACAGCAGTAAGTAGCTGAGGTTAGCTAATGTAAATCAAAGTTTTTATTTAAACTTCATTGAAGAATGATGATGATATAAATGAGTAAATAAATGTAGTTATTGATTTATTTTTACACTCAGGAAATTTAATGCAGCTGTAGCAGGAAAACTTTTAACCTATCAGTGTGTGGGTGGTCCTGTTAGAACCTGTAAATGGCTAGCTTTAGCAAACAGAAGAAACCAGAGATAAATCTGGCTACTATGTAGTCATATTATTTATTTATTTTATTTATTTGCTTTTGTTAACCAGGTAAGAACACTAGACAGCAAAGTGCCTATTTTCAGGTGCCACCCAGGAGAGTTACAAGGTATCCATCAAAACAAGATACAGGGTAGAGGTTACATACAGGAGCCATGTGTTACATACAGGAGCCACATGCTCTGGGTAATACAGCTTATGGACAGACAGGCTCAAAGCTGGACTGAAAGCAATCAAATAACAGATAGGCATGACAGCATTGGGAGGTAGGATAACATCAAATAACAACTAGGAATTCGCATCAAGAACACCACAAGCGGGAGCAAAACATCAAAACTGTTAGGAGTACATATGTATGCTCTAGCCTGACCTAGACGCCTATAGTGAGAGAGAAGACTTGGTGCCAGACAGGGGGCGGATAATGATTAAGAGCAATAATGCCACTCCACCTGGGGCGGTAAGTGCCTAAAAGAGGGTAACTGGCAGAGGAAACAGCGCTAGGAGAAACTGCACACTGGGGGGTCCCTCCTAGGGATGGGGAAGGGGGAGAGATGCTGGGTTTATGCTGAACACAGGCAAGTAGATGCGGTTTTTAGAAAGTTCCATAGGGATGATTTGAAGCAAGGGTGGGAGGGGGAGGCACGAACACGAGCCGGAAGGGAGTTCCACATTTTTGGTGCGTGGATGGTGAATGCCCAATCACCTGTGAGTGTCTTGGGGACCAGATGGGCCTGAGTTGCACACAATCTGAGATGGTAGACAGGGGAGGCATGTTTTAGGGGAAGGGCGAGTGAGGCGGGAGTGGCCGTTCTAACTATATTATCAATGAAGTTGCCAAGGACGTAGGTCCAGAGTTTTTCTGGGGGTAGCAACTCTAGTCGAGAATAGAGCTCACAGCAGTGCATGAGGCGAGGAGCCGAGAATGCCAAGCGGCATATGTTATTGTAGGTGGTGTCCCATTTTGCAAGGCTAGAGATCGGGACAGGGGCCAAGACAACAAGCCCATAGGAGAGTGTGGGAAGGAGAATCCCCCTAGCTATAGCAAGTCGGGCTGCGGGGGTAAGGCAGTCTTTAGCTCTGTAGGCTAGGCCGAGCTTGCCATTCATCACTTTACAAATATTAAGAATGTGCGAGGAGTGATCCAGTTGAGGATCGAGGGTAACTTCTAGGTACCTAACAGAATCAATGACTGGAAGGAGGGAATCATTCGACCCATAGATTTTTAGGTGGATCGTGCAGGAGGAGGTTTTGGCTACGGAGCCAAAGAGCATGGCCTGAGTTTTCTTCAGGTTCATGTTAAGTTTGTGGCCATCAAGCCAGTTTCGGATGAGAGAGAAATCAGAGTTGAGCTGGGAGTTGATGCTGGTGATATCCTGTGAACTGGCTAGGATGACTAGGTCATCAGCGTAAAGAGTTAGGTGCTCATTGGTAGTGGCAGAGGGCAAATCGTTAATGAACAAGGAGAACAAAATGGGTCCAAGGACAGATCCTTGGGGTACCCCGCTGTTAACTGGGGAGAGGGTTGAGAGGGTTTGATTAAAGCAGGTGTATTGCTGCCTACCCCCTAGGTAACTAGAGAACCAGTCAAGGGCATGGAGGGAAAATCCAAGAGACTGCAGGGCAGAG
This sequence comes from Neoceratodus forsteri, assembly GCA_016271365.2. Classification (NCBI taxonomy): domain Eukaryota; kingdom Metazoa; phylum Chordata; order Ceratodontiformes; family Ceratodontidae; genus Neoceratodus; species Neoceratodus forsteri. The sequence goes on from CM028129.1 coordinate 818,720,383, forward strand.
AGGAGGAGGGGATGGTCCACCCAATCAAAGGCTTTAGAAAGATCAACAAATACCGCCCCTGTCAATTTCTCTGGTTCTCTGGCTGGTGCTGTCTTCACTGACCTCTCGAAAGCTTTTGACACTGTCTCCCAACCCCTCCTTCTTGATGCCCTTAGTCTCTCTGGTTTTGCTGCTGGGCCTATCTCCTGGTGCACCAGTTATCTGTCTGACCGCTCACAGCATGTAAAAATTAATGGGATCTACTCAGACATCTGACCCATCTTTTCTGGGGTTCCCCAGGGCTCCATTCTGGGCCCCTTACTATTCTCCCTTTACCTTAACACCCTTCCACGCTCTTGCTCGGGGAACATTCTATTGTACGCTGATGATGCAGTCATCTTTGCCTCAAGTCGTAACCCTACTGCCCTCCAAGACTCGCTGCAGAAGTCCTTCACTGAAGCGAGGGCTGGTTCAAGGAACATGATTGGTGATAAATCTTAAAAAACAAAACCATGTTCTTCACTCATCCCCAAAACAAGTCCTGCAACTTCAAACTCCTCATTCACTCTGGGTCCTCATTCCCACTCGAACAAGTTTGCTCCTATAAATACCTAGGGATCATTTTGACCTCCTCTCCTTCCATGGACACATCGCTGCCTAGCCACTGCCACTAATATCCGATTGGGCATCTTACAGCCGGTATAAACACTGCCTTCCCCGGAGCTCTTGATACAAGTCACCTCCTCTATCCTGTCCCTAGTGGACTATGGACTGCTGGTGTATGGTGCTGCTGATCAGACCGCACTCCATAAAATTACTTTTCTCTGAATAAGGCCTGCAGGTTAGTTACTGGAGCACCTAGGATGACACACACCTGTCTACTGTATGCTAAAGTGCTGGTACTTGATCTCGATGAGTGCCTCAAATATCTTACCTGTACCCTACAAAAAGACCCTCCTTGGGCTTTCCCACCAGGATTGACCACCACCATCGCCGCTCTGTCCCACTAGTTCATACTCGGACCTCTGGGAAAACCTCTCTTGTTATCCTAGAGCTAGAACCTCTCACGGCCAAAGAGCCTTCAGCTTTAGGGCCCTCCTGGTTCAACACACTGCCCCCTCCATCTCCGAAGCTCCAACTATATCGTGCTTCAAAACTTCCTTACGTAACCACCTTATTAACACCCGATGCTGTAACTGCCACTAGTCAAAGCCGCACTCAATACTTATGACAAAGCTTATTACTAAGCTGCTAAGGACGACATAACTCTGGTATTGTTTGCATCCATCCTACCTGTACCAGCTTGTTTGTATCTATGTCTTAATTTTACTGTTATACTTATGTGTTGTACTGCTATACTGTGTATTTTGGTTTGTCTTACTGTGACAAGGTACCTTTGTAAATGAGCCTATGGCTCAAAGGTTTTCCAAACTGCTGTTTAAATAAATAAATAAATAAATAAATAAATAAATAAATAAATAAATAAATAAATAAATTTGCCTTGGTCAGTCGCAGACCGGATCTTGGAGGTAACCACGGCCAAAGCAGTTGATGTGCTGTGCCCTTTTCTGAAACTGTTCTGGGTAGGGGCTAGAACATCATGTCCCTGGAGGTAGTGGGAGAGTTGTGAAGCAACCGCCTTTTCAAGGAGCTTGCAGGCAGCTGATAGTATAGCAATGGGGCGATAATTATTGACATCTTTTGGGTTGCCATGTTTAAGGACAGGGATAACCTTAGCAACCTTCCACATGTCAGGGAGGATCCCTGAGATAAGTGAAGCATTGAAGATGTGAGCGACCGGTCAGGTGAGGAGAGGAGCCCCCAGGCTAAGTAGCTTAGGTTCTAGGCTGTCGTGGCCAGCTTCCGTATGGTGGGAGAGGCTGGCAAGGAGTTCCTGGGTCTCACCAACAGTAATCCATTTAAGGTAGAAGAGCGACTGGGGAGGGTGCGCTCAGAGGTTTTGGGGCAGAGAGTAGGGAAGGAGGGAGAGCCGGAAGGTCTGAGAACATGCAGTTGAAAGAAGTGGCGATGGTTAGGGGGTTATTACAGTTAGTTCCCCCGATAAGCATGTTAGTGAGTTGTTCCTTGACCGACCCTCCAGACGAGGTGTTTTTACATTTTTCCAGAAGTGCCGGGGGTTATTTAACGAGGCAAGCAGGGCAGTTCTGCAGTACTCACTTTTGGTGATACATATGGCTCTCTTACAGGAGTTTCTTAGTTGGCGATACTCCTGGAGGTCGTTGTTGTTGCGAGAGAGCCTGTGTTTTAGCCAGCTTTTGTCTTGCTGTTTCTTGAGGGAGAGAAGGTCACTGTGGAGCCACTTCATTACTGTGCCTCTAACTCTCCTCTTAGAGAAGGGTGCGTACCTATTTTGCAGTGGGACAAATACTGTAAGGAAATGGTCTAGGGCTGCAACAGGGTCATTTGTAGCAGTGATCCTGGACCAGTCAACCCCCTGTAGGTCTTCAAGGTAGTTATTAATTATAAGTTTTATAGTAGTCCCTCATCAGGAGCACTCTACTGGGGACTTTGGGCAAGTTAGAGCCCCATACGCAGTAGGTTGGGGAGTGATCGGAGATGGCATCAGGGAGTATCCCTGAGTGGACAATTTTGTCAAGTCGGTTACTCATTACCCAGTCAATGAGCGTCCCATTGTCTCCACGGGGGAGAGTCTAGTGGGTTCAGTGATGACCTGACTGAGAGCAAGGCCAGAGAGCAGTGGCTCAATCTGCTTATAGTTGGGCCCCAGCCAGTTGAGGTTTAGGTCCCCTAGGATGAGGAGCTAATTTGAGCCAACCTTGTCCCTAAGTTGTTCAAGTAGGGAGGAGAGCCCTAGCATGCCTCCCTTCGGTGGGTTATAGGCACAGACAAGATGCACCTTTTTTGTATTCCCTAGAAGGAGGAGGGTGTGAAGGAACTCACAGGGTTGGCGGGTCAGGGGTAAGTGTGCAACTGTGGTCACATTTAGGTGCACCTTACAATATAGGAGCACACCTCCGCCGCGCTTACTACCTGCCCTATCGAACTGGACAAGGCTGTAGCCTGGGAGCGAGCAGTCACACATGATCATCTCTCTCTCTCTCCCCTTAAAGTGAACAGATTTTTTTATTTCTTTTTGTTCACAATTTCATGACATACTGTATATTCCACTATTAGCAACACAATTAAAAAAATAGGGTTTGAGTTCTAAAAAGATTAGAACTCTAAAACATTTCCAAAAGTTCTAGACTAGAACTAGAACACAGAACTTCAGCGGGTTCTGACAACCCTACTGTTAAACTCCTGGGCCCACATATTCAAAGGAGATGTACAGTGCAGGGTGATGCGTCATGCAACCCCAACAATGCACGGCAGCACATTATTCAGATGGATGGGATGTGCCAGCCACAAGGGAATGGGCAAGGGTGCAGCAAGAATGTATGCCACATCAGTGGAGGGACCATTCCCATGAATATGCTGTGCAGTGGTATATTCAGAGGGAATGTGCCCCTCACTGTCCAGAGATGTGCAGCACAAAGATTCGCAGCAGAAAGCTGGCCTAAATTGGCAAGCCACCCATAGGTGGGCCATGGTAGTGCAGACAGGGCACAGCAGCCTGCCCAGCCCAGCAGTCAGGTGGTAAGCCCCCCTCCCAGCCCCGATTGTAAATAAATAATGTATCCCCAATTATCCCTGGTAGTCTAGTGGTCCCAACCAACCTCAATCATAACAGAATAGGGAATCCCAAAATATCCCTGGTAGTCTAGTGGCCACCCTCCAAGCCCTGATCATAATAGAATAGGTAATCCCAAAATATCCCTGGTAGTCCTGTGGACCCACCCCACCCACTGAGGCACCCATACCCCACCCCACTCCTCCATCCCAGCATCCCAGCATGGCCAATGCAGCCGGTGGGCAGCAGAATCCACCTGCGCACATCCATGGCTGCCCACTGACTGAGCTGTCACAGAATGACAGCCTTCAGTACGCACTACACTATCATTGGTTGACACCATTGACTAATGGGCTTGCAATGTGTACAGTAAGCTTTGATTCAAAAGGACAACCACTACAACCTCATGATAAATGGTGATGAGGTCTAACTGTCCCATAAGCTCCTCAGTCTTACACTCTGTACAGCACCTGATCTTGCCCAAAAGAATGGTTGGATACCCAGTCCTAAGATCATGGCTCCCCTGCAATCTCCCAACTTTTCAGTGGAAGCAAAACACCAAACACCCTGCAAGCCATTAAGGACCTGCAACAACATTTTCAAATGACCCCTATCAATTGAATGGGACAGATAGGTTTTTGCTTCTATCTTCCCCTCTGTTCATAAGGTTGGCCACCTTCCAGCTAACCCAGACAGTGTTAGCAGAATGGGGACTGTCTTTCTTGGGCCACCTTTCTGGCAGAGTGGTTCACTTATACCAGCGAGTATGGGGAGCAGGGGGAGCACAGGGTGGAGGCATGTGGACCTCATGATTGTACAGCATCTTGGTTTTTTTTGGGGGGGGGACGGGTTTGGCAACAGGGTGGTGTGGTGGTGCCCGCTGGTTCTCATATCTCAGCATGGGTGAGATTTTGCTGCCAGCAGAGAACAGATTAAGGGTACTAGACTTGGTTTTCCCATTGGTGTGGGGGACTTTTATGCGGACACCATAAACGTGTAATTTGTTTGCTGTTAGAGTTACATAGAAAAATAGATATTGACAGCAGATAAGGACCACTTGGCCCACACAGTCTGCCCATTTTTCCTATCTACTGTAACATCACAGATCCTACTTGATCTCCGGCTTTACAGCCCCCTTCCCTACTTCTAAGTTTCCCTTATGCCTATCCCATGCATTCTTGAAGCCCATTATCCTTCCCCCCCCCACCTCTGCTGGGAGGCTGTTCCAGGCATACACCACTCTGTCAAGAAGCACTGCATCACATCTGTCCTGAGCCTCCCCTCTCCAGCTGCATAGCATATCCTCTTGTTCTTGAGCATCTTTTCCTCCAAAAAATGCTTCCCTCTTGAACCTTATTTATACCCATGAGGTACAGTATTTTTAAAGTTTCTATCATATCCCCCTCTTCCTCCTTTCCTTCAGGGTGTACACATTGAGGTGCTTCAGTCTCTCCTCATAGGGTTTGTGATGCAGACCCTGCACCATTTTGGTTGCCCTTCTCTGGACCGCCTTTATCCTGTCTGTGTTCTTCTGGAGATGTGGTCACCAGAACTGGACACACTACTCTATGGGAGGTCTCACCAGTGACCAATACAGTGGTAACAACACCTCTCTCTTTCTGCTGGTGATATCCCTCCCTATGTAGCCTAGCATCCCGCTAGCTCTCCCCACTGCCTTGTTACACTATCTGGCCACCTTTAAGTCATCAGATACGATTATTCCCCCCCAGGTCCCTTTCCTGTTTGGTGATGGCTAATAACATTCCCCCTCATGTTGTACTCCGCCCTTAGTTTTTGAGCCCCAAGTGCATTATTTTGCACTTTTTCACACTGAAACAAAGCTGCCATACCCTTGACCACTCCTCTAGCTTTCTTAGATCCCTGTTAATTTTTTCCACCACCCCTGGGAGTGTTTACACTACTGCAGACTCTAGTATCACCTGCAAAGAGGTGTACCTTCCATTCTAGCCCTTTTGCAATGTTGCTAATAAAAACATTAAAGAGGACCAGTACTGATCCCTCTGGCACCCCCTGGTCACCCTCCCTTCCTTGGAGTGAACTCTGTTTACCACCACCCTCTGTCGGCAGGGTTGGGGTTGGGGGGAGGTGGCAGCAATAATGTCTTGAATTGTGAGGTGACTGTCTCTCACAGCCAATGCCCTTTGAGCTGAAGTATGTTGTCTGGACTGGTAAGTCAGGACTGTCCTTGGCAGGGGGAGTAGGTGTATGATACATCGGCACTACTGTGAAAAGAAGGGCAGAGAGAATACTATGGCCCCTTGGTTGCCAATCAGTTCTCCCCCTCTTCTGATCCCATCAAATGTGGTTTTGCACTAGAAGACCAGCCAACGAACTCTTCCGGCTCTGGGTATTTGGGGGGCTGGGTCCTCCATGAGCTGGTGATGGCCTCTCCTCTAGTCAGGTAGCGTATGCCGTCAAGTTGCTGAGTTCATTTGTCCATTCCAATTATGGTGCCGCAACAAGGGTGACAGTGAAAGGGGCAATACTGATTTTAGATCACTCCTCACTCATGTCATCCTTTGCTCCCACACAGTTTCTAACTGCTTTGGGGTGAAGCCCCCCACAAAAGCTGACCATTTTCCAGGAGAGTCCTTTGGTACTGTAACTCCCGGGAGATAAAATACCTGGTGCTGTAATGCCAGGCGGCATTTTGTCTACTCCATAATCATTGTCGGCAAAATGTATGTCGCTGCGGCATGGGTGAACCCATAAGGTAGATGATGAAAGGTACTGGTAATGTCAAATATAAACAAAAAAAAGGGGGATGTCTTATGCTGACCCCGCCTGCTATGCATTGGGGTTGGTGTTCCACCTTTTCCACTCCACATCCCACCTAGAAAGCTCCAAATAGCAAATTTAAGACTATGAGGTGCCTACTACAGCTCCAGCATTTATTCACAGAAGGGAATTTTGTCACTTTGAACTCACTTCAGGACTCTTAATGGTTATGTGACACTCTCTATTAGCCATGCCTTCTAAAATGCCAGTGTTGCAAGCCTAACTTATGGAAGAACATTTTTGCTACTATAGCTGCATAAACCTCCAGATCCTTTCTGGGCCTGAATTTACATTAGTTATTATTTGCCCAGACACTTCAAAAAAGCAAAACCTACAACAAGGAGGGGTACAGCAACAGTACATAATCTGCAGCCCCACCCCAAACAGACCAGATTTCCAACATGACTTTAGTAGCACTCCTGCATTTATTCGCAGAAGGGAATTTTGTCACTTTGAACTCACTTCAGGGCTCTTAATGGTTATGTGACACACTCTATTAGCCATGCCTTCTGAAATGCCAGTGTTGCAAGCCTAACTTATGGAAAAACATTTTTGCTACTATAGCTGCATAAACCTCCAGATCCTTTCTGGGCCTGAATTTACATTAGTTATTATTTGCCCAGACCCTTCAAAAAAGCAAAACCTACAACAAGGAGGTGTACAGCAACAGTACATAAGCTGCAGCCCCACCCCAAACAGACCAGATTTCCAACATGACTTTAGTAGCACTCTGACTGTTATTGAGTGGGGAACAGTCTCTCTGATGAAGTCTCAAACACACGGGCTACACTATGTTGGGGGCCCAAGAACCACCTGAATTACCTCCTCCCAATGATCCCTGGTCATCAGTCATTGGCTAGGAGTGTCACTTTGGTTAGCACTCCCTCCACTGGAGGTCACAGGTTTTTTAACAGTTGTACATATTCCATGTTGCTATACGTCATCCTGTTCTTTATGTATGCATAAAGTGGCAATGCCATGGTTCAGTTTGCCTGTTTACTGTTTGTTGTTGTTTCACCTTGCCCAGTTGACAATGTTCCAGTTTCTTATTAATGGATGGTATAAAATGCTCAGCATGTTTGTGGGCCAGGTAATGATGAGCCAGGGAGGCCAAGCTACAACACTGGAATGTACTTGGGACTAGCTAGTCTAAAAACCTTGGCAGATTTTCCTTTAATTTTATACTAACTGTAGATTATTCAGTGTTTTACTTTAACTAGCCACCTCTTAAGTCATACCTACTAAGATATTGTCATACAATGTAAATGGTATCCACGATCCCATAAAGCATTTCAGACTATTGCAAATGTTTCACAGGGAACTACTTGATGTTTTGCTCCTGCAGAAGACTTATCTTTCTCTGGCTGAGCATCAAAAGTTTGTTTGATTTGGTTTATCAGTAGTCAAAAGGCATCATACTATCATAATGAGGGCATAGAGGTACGGTAATTCTTCTCCCCAAGAGTACCCCATTCATTTTGCAGGAAAAATGTATCGATCCCAAGGAGTGGCATATGATATTGGTGGGCCATCTGTATGAATAGCTTGAGACACTTGTGAGTGTCTACCTCCCTCTGGGATCATACAAAATGGTGGTCTACTACTTTTACCAAACATTATTGACAATTTCACAGGGAATATTGACTTTGGTAGGCGACCTAAATATGGTCATGAATATTTCATTAGACACTTCTGCACCAGGTAAGCAAAGATCCATTGAGGTGCAGAAATGCTTCAAAATGACTGCTGCCCAGTTAGGATAATGAAGTGTGGCACCATTTTTTGCAATGCTGCACGAATATACACATTGGTCCCCTAGGCATCCCACTTCGGCCCACATTGATTATTGTTTTATGATAACCAAACACTTAGACACGGTACAGGACAGGACATTACTTATGGTCCTCGTTTTTTGTTTGACCTTTCCCTGGTCTATTTAAAACTCCACTTAGGCAAATGTGAAAAGCATACACTGCAGAGACTTAATGTGACTTTACTTGAGGACCCAGAAGTTGCCCAAGCCATAGCTGAAAAAATACAGGAAATAATTGCTGATAACATGCATCATAGGGTCACCCTCACTTTATTGTGGGACACAATCAAAGCAGTCCTACATGGTCATGTAATAGAACTTGCCTCATGCAAAAAAAAAAAAATAGAGAGAGAGAGAGAGAGAACAGTGATACCAGACATTGCAGGAGAAAGTGACCACATTACAGCTTATGGCAGCCCCCAGGGATATAGAGTCATGCTCCACTACCTAGCACAAAGTAAATGAGAATTCAAAAATTGATGAATCAAAAGGTGGAACAGGCTTTGATGTATTTATGTCAGTACCACTATGAAGGGGGAGCTAGAGGAGCTAAACAGTTAGCCAAGCAGCTATGAGCCAGAAAAGAACAGGCTTGTATCTTACAATTAAAGGACCCAGCTCTGTCTGCTTAACCAGAAACTATGCTGACATACACAGAATTCTGTGAGAATACTATGTACACTTTATACACAAAATTTGGCTTTTAATTTGGGCAAGATCAAACACTTTCTAATGGCCCTTGAGATGCCTTGACTAACCCAGATTCAGCAGGAGAAGTTGCTATCCCCTATATCACACAAGGACATTTTAGACACTACCAAGAAAAGCAAAATGGGTAAATGTCTGGGCCTGGATGGGTACCCCATTGAAATGTATAAAAAAATATCTTGATATTGTAATCCTTCAGTTACATACTGTATTCTGATATATTTAGGAGGAGAGTTCCCCCCCCCCCACCATTGTGGGACTATGCTACAATAGCAGCTCTATTGAAACCTGGAGAAAACCCTGATAATCTAGTCTCTGTTTGCCCCATATCCATGTTACATGTGAATGACAAGATTTTCACTAGTACCTGGGCCCACAGACTGGATACCCTATTACCGCATCTTGTTGATGGTGATCAAGTGGGATTGGTCCATATGGGACAGACCCATGACAATGTGCATCACACCCTACATTTGATGGACTATGCTATGTAATGCCTTATACCCATGGAGGTGGTTAGTCTCAATGCCAAGAAGGCATTTGACAGGGTGTCCTGGGCTTTTTTGTGAGACACACTGGAGACCATGGGTTTCCCCAGGAAACCCTCACCATGCTCCGTGCATTGTATAGATACCCACAAGCCTATATTAGGGCAAATAGAGCCATTTCTCCTCATATCCCCTTAAGCAGTGGCACTTGACTAGGTTGATCTCTCTCTCTCTCTCTCTCCCCCCCAGTCCTCTTTGCACTGTATATTGAACCACTAGCAGCGGCTATCCAATTGCAGACGGGGTGGAGGGTCTCCCCGGGGGGGGGGATTTTAAAATAGCATTATTTGCAGATGAGATTATCCTTACATTTTTATACTTAGAGGAATCTCTTCCCAAGGCATGGGAGATAATAGAAATGCATGGTTAGTTATCAGGTTTCAAAATGAATACTCATAAAATTGGGTTACTTAGCATACTTTTACCTCCTCACAACTGTTAAAATGTTGCTTCCCCATTAGATGGAATAGAAGCACAATAAACTATCTAGAGGTTCAACTGGTGAAAAATGTACAGCACCTCAAATTGCTTAATTATGAACCTGTCACCCATCAGATAGCTAAAGACTTACAGGATTAGAAAATGTTGTCCCTTTCCTTGCTGACACAAGTAGAAATGGTTAAACAAAACATTTTTCCTAGATCACTATATTTTTTCCAAACCCTTCCAATTGTCCCAAATCAATCATATTTTCAAAATTGCAATACAATAATATCCAATTTATTGGAGGAGAAGGCCACCCAAGGATTAGATACCAGACTCTGCAACTGCCAAAAAATGAGGGGTGGGGGGCTAAATTTTACCAAACCTGCATTTATATGTTATGGCAGCACAGTTATGCATCATCTGTGGTTGGCTTATTTCAACATACAAACCACACTGGAAAACAATAGCATTCACATTAAATGATCTTTTCGAAGTGGACAAGTACATATTTGCACACCCACAAATGGGGATCCCATTGTCCCAATTTACCAGACTTATGACCATTGCAATACAAAACAGGAAACAATGTTGTAAAAAAATTATCTCACAGTTAGAGCTGATATGGCTCAGATTCATAGAACATAATAAAACCTACCCACCCAGCTCCATGGACTCCACCCTCCAGAACTGGATGCTGAAGTTCTGAAATACATATATGAGTTTTACACAACACAAGGCTTTCACCCCTTTTTAGACCTTCAATGAGAATTTGATCTTCTTGGATCAGCCCATTTTTGCTACTTACAAATAAAGTCATGTCTCCTGAGCTTGGGCCTGGCTTACAAACAACTACCAGAAAAGACTCCAGCCATATGCAACCTCTTAGAAGATCATCAACAGGGAACCCCGTGGCTACATTTAATAGGTAATCTACACAAAAGCTTGGTGTAGTTGCTCCCTGACCCCTCAGAAACAATTCTAGAAAAGCAAAAAGCATAATTAGAGTTTTCTTTAGGTTGAGGGCCAACTTATTGGCAGATAGCCATGAATGAATGAATTAGGTGGAACTCCTCACTGATTTGGGAATTGATGATCTTGATATCCTGGAAGCTAGACAAGAGCACTAGACCATCTGCATAGAGGTTAGAGCTAAAGTGGACAGGTGTCCAAGGAAAATAATTTATAAACAGTGAAAAAAGAATGGGACCTAGGACTGAAGCTTGGGGGATGCTGACTGAAACAGGATCCCAGTCCAAGAATGTTCTATTGAATCTGTCCAGCTGCTGTCTATTGTGCAAGTTGTTGGCAAGCCAGGCAAGTGAATAGTTAGACAGCCCAAATGAAAGCAGCTTGATGCAGAGATGTTTGTGGTCCACCAAATCAAAGCTTTGGAGAGATCAACAAGGATTGTTCCAGTTAACTTATCCTGATTCATGGCCACCCTAATCTCAGATGTGACCTTAATAAGGGCAGTGGAGGTGCTATGCCTCCTTCCAAAACCATGCTGCACCAGGGACAACAGGTCATGTGTATACAGATACTCAGTAAGGTGGGATGCAACAATTTTCTCCAGAAGCTTGTTAAAAGTGGACAGGATAGCGATAGGGTGATAATTTTCTATGCATTTTGGGTCCTCTTGCTTAAAAGCAGGGATCACTCAAGCAACCTTCCAAATGTCAGGCACAATATCAGTAAGCATAGACATGTTAAATATATGTGAAATGGGTAAAGCCAAAAATGGGTCATCAAGGTGGATTAGCTTTGGCTTGAAGTTTTCATGACCAGGGCTAGTATAGCATGGGAGACAGAATGACAATCTACCAACCTCATTAGCAGTGACAGTGCTGAGCTAGAAGGTGGAGTGGGGCATCCATGAGACAGGGGAGGCAACGTATCATCACCCTGGGATGCAAGGCCTGAGAACAGGGAGGTGAGGACAGAGAGAGCTGAAAAATGTTTACTAAAAGCATTAGCTATAGTCAAGGCCACTGATTTATGGTGATTAAAACAATTAAATTCCGGTTTCAAGACTTAAGACTCCGGAATTTCACCAGTGATTGTTACTCTAATTTCTGGATTTTACCGGGATTCTATTATCATTCTTTTAGTATGTGCATAAATAATCAGAATTAAAGAAGGCTTAATATACAGAACATTAAATAAAGCAAACTGAAAATAGTACAGGAAGGAATTAAAAGAAAAACAGACTTTTTTATAGATTTACTGATCGGATGGAAAATGCCAGATTCCATGAAATCTTCATTTTTAACGGTTTTCAGGCAGCCCTAATTCCGGAATTTTACCAGATTTTCCGGTAAAAACCAAAAAACAGTGGCCTTGGCTATAGTGCAATGATTGTTACAACTGGTCCTATCTATGAGCATATCATTGACTTGGTAATTTACAGAGCCCCCAATAACATTTTTAATGTTACACACAAAACACCTTGGATCTTTAGCATATGTCAATAGAGAGGATCTACAGAATTCATCCTTGAATGAGTGAATACATTTCTTACACATGTTTTCTAAGCCACCTATACTCAGTAAGGTCAGACAGAGATTGAGTGGCCTTAAATCTGGCCCAACACATGTCTTTGAATTTCATGAGGGTTAACAGGTCACTATGAAGCCATTTACTAATAGTGCCCGTAACTCTTCTTTTAATGAAAGGTGCATGTTTACCCTACAGTGCAAAGAAAATGGTTAAACACCTCAAAATAGTGCATTCACTCATGATGCGATAGTCTCCTCTATTCCCACTGCACTATGAGTGACTAGACTGTGTTAGGGGTGTTCCCAAGCCTAGGAATTATGCAGTGGGAGTTGATCAGGGAATGTAAATAAACATGTTTTTATGTGGTAACACCAGTATGGTGGGCAGTCTGTTTTTCACTTTCTAAAAGAAAAAAGGAAAAGAATGAGAATCAAACTACCAGCTACAACAGTCTCTTCAGAATGTGAACAATTATAAAATGTGTTTTTTAAAACTGGGGACACACTGAGGCCAGAAGGGGTTGGCAGTGTTCCTTTAAGCAAATGTTAAATTTGACCTATTTAGTGGAATAGCAAATTGTTGTACATGTTGCTAGTTATCTTCCTTGTCCTCCACACCCTGCATCTGCTGCTATTGAAGGGAAATGGGCTGTGTGACAGCTACAGTACCTGTAAATGTCAGATGCAATTGATTTAAGTGCTGGTAAAATGACACATTCCATTCCTCCTTCCCTGTGGGATAACATGTCCTTCCTGGTATGAATAAAAATGTTTCATAATAATTTAGAAAAATCGTGGGGTAAATCTCAATACCTCTAAATCCCTTGGACAATTGATTCAGGAGGGGTGAAGGGGAAATTATAGCAAAATAATAAATTGTGAAAATAAAGGTATTTAAGGCACTCACAATTCTATGCCAATTTATTGGGTTGTTCTCTAGATTTCATAACAGTAGATAGTATTACACCGTGAAACAAATTTCTCCAAGTGTATTCTAAATTATCACCAAAGATTTATAAGAACATACTGCAAAATAATATTGATGTCCCTCCCTGTCATAGCTTTATTTTGTAATTGAAGTATCTTGTATATGCACAATATAATTTTCAAGATACTTAGTAAAGTAACCACTAGCAACACATGTGCTATTAATAACCCTTTGTTCAAGGATCACCATTGTCTTTTGGAACAGTTATCTAAAAGAATTAGGCCAAGAAAGAAAAAAAATCTCTGTAATGGTTGCATCGTGTAGTGTGAGAGCTTTGTACAATTTAAAGAAATTTCACAGAATTCTAATTATTAAAATGCTGCTTTCAACTAATGGCACTTCTTTCCTGCACACCCTGTTATTAGTGCCACCAAATCAATAAACATATGGATGCACACGCAAGTGTTTCTTTCCTCTAAATGGAGTACATTACTGACATGCTGAACACTGAATACAGCAGGTTAGGGTCCCTTTTTATTTTAAAACATCATCTGGGTACTGATGCATGAGGACTTCTCTTAAAACAGAGTTCCGGCAGAAAACAAAAAGTGGGCGATGATTATCACACCACCCCCACGTAATACTAACAACTTCCATTTCAGTAAGAAACATTAAAGGTATAAGAGCTAGTGAAATGAACCTATCTACAGTAACTGTATCTATTGACAGGATAAGTACAGCTCCTTCTAAACAAAGAATAGTTCAGCAAGTAGCACTCATGGCTCTGAGTCAGAAGGTTATTGGGTTCAAGCCCTACACCAGGACCTGCATACATACCAGGTACTGTATTAACTGAGATGGGGCCAGTCCTGCACTATTGCTTTTCATAATTTTTTTGTTGCTATTTCACTTGATGTATTCCCTTAAAAAGCAACCATCAACCTGTTTTTTTTTAAATGATTCCTAAAACTCCAAAGGTTTGCTTACCTCTTAAGACCCTCCCCAGTCCTGGTTACAACATTTTGATCTTCACACTTTGCTTAGGGGAACAGATTGTAAAGCCTCATACTGAAGAGCTGGCTGCCAGATCCCTTCTCCTTCCTGAGACAGGAGCTGGCTGCCAGATCTCTTCTCCTTCCTGGGACACTTTTGCAAAAGTGCTGCCCCCGCAATCTGATGTTTTGTGATGTAGTAGTCTGTAGAGGGTGGGGGTATACACTAGTGATTGCAATGGGAGCTTGTTTTCTAGGGCTTTTTAAAAATATTTTAGAGGTACACTGTGTTTAAATCAAATCCATCACTCAACTAACAAAGCTCTTGTTAGTTGTCTGATGGCATTGATTTACAACACAGAGAACCTCTAAATTATGAAAAAAAACTCCCTGAAATAAACAACTCCCACTGCAATCAACAGAGCATTCCCCCACGCTTTACAAACTACTACATCACAAAACATCTGAGCACGGGGAAGGGGAGTGGCTCTTTAGCAAAACTGTACTAGGAAGGGGAAGGGATCTGGCAGCTAGATCCTCAATATAAGGATTTAGGATCCCTTTCCTAAGCAAAGTGTGCACATCAAAATGTTGAAACAAGGACTGGTGAAATACTTAGGAGGTAAGCAAACTTTGGGGGGCTTGAGGAGTGCTCTGAAACTGGTACCTTTAATGCACTTTTAATTTTTATGTTGGCGCGCTCGCGCAGCCAACATCTTGTGGCCTCTTGTGTTACTCTTGAACTTGCCTCCTTCCAGCTTCATGCCATGCCCCCTCATTCTTGCATGATTCTTGATCTGAAATAGGTCCTGAACCTGGACCTTGTTTATTCCATTCAAGTACTTAAAGGTTTCGATCATGTCCTCCCTTTCTCTGCGTTGTTCCAGGGAGTACATGTTTAGGTCATGCAGACATTCCTCATATGTCTTGTCATGGAAACCAGGTACGATTTTTGTAGCTCTCCATTGCACTGTCTCCTGTCTGTCTATGTCCTTTCTGAGGCGAGGACTCCAGAACTTCACACTGTATTCCAGGTGAAGCCATACCATTGATCTGTACAGTGGCATAATCACCTCCCTCTTTCTACTTGTAATCCCTCTTCCTATGCAGCCTAACATACTGTTCATCTTTAACACTGCTTTTTCACACTGCTTGGATGTTTTCAGATCGTATGTTATAATCACCTCCAGATCCCTTTCCTGTTTTGTAGCTTCCAATTTCACTCCATACAGGAGGTATTCCTCACAAGGATTTTTCCTTCCTAGGTACATGACCTTGCACTTTTTGGCATTGAAATTTAATTACCAAGTTTTTGTCCAACTTTCTAGTCTTTGAAGATCAGCCCTCATCCTTTCCACTCCCCCTGGAGTGTCTACCCTATTACATATCTTTGTGTCATCTGCAAATAGACACACCTTGCCATCTTGGCGCACAGATATGTCACTGATAAAAATATTGAAGAGGATAGGCCCCAGCACTGATCCCTGTGACACACCACTAGTTAACTCTCTCTCCTCTGATAGTTGGCCGTTTACCAGTACCCTCTGAGTCCTTCCACTAAGCCAGCTCCGTACCCAGTTTACTACTTTATGCCCAACTCCTGTACTGGCAAGTTTGTTCGATAGTCTTCTATCTGGGATCGAGTCAAAGGCTTTGCTGAAGTCTAGGTATATTAAATCCACAGTACTGCTCTGATCTACTGCCTTTGTTACCCAACTGAAGAAATCTATTAGGTTTGTCTGGCATGATCCTCCTGTGGTGAAGCCATGCTGTCTTGGGTCCATTATATAATTTTCTTTGACAAAGGCTATAATTCTTTCCTTAATTAGGGTTTCCATTGTGTTGCCAACAGTTGAGGTCAGGCTTACTAGGTGGTAATTGCAAGCACTTTTCCTACTGCCATTTTTATGAAGAGGGACAACTCTGGCCTTCTTCCAGTCAGCAGGAACTTCCCTGACCTCAAGCAAAAGGTTGAACAGTTCAGTCAGCGGTGCCGCCAGGTCTTCCCTAAGTTCCTTCAGTATCCTGGAGTGTATTTCATCAGGACTCATGGCCTTGTCAACCCTAAGTTTTTCTAGCTCCTTCAGGACACTATCCCAAGAGTTGTTGAATTCATATTGCTGCTGTCTGCACTTTTTTCTGTCAAGGTGCGACTATAACCTTCTTCTTCCTTAGTAAATACTGAGCAAAAATATGTGTTAAGGATTTCAGCTTTTTCCTTGTCATCCTCTGTGGATTCCCCATCTTCCCCTTTAAGTCTGACTATACCTCCACTGGTTTTCCTTTTCTCCTTGATATACAGTAGTTAAAGAAGGTCTTGTCTCCCTTTTTTTCCTCTGAGGCAATCCTTTCTTCTGTTTGCGCCTTAGCCACCTTGATTTACTTTCCTGCTTCCTTCATTTTCTCCTTGTATGTGTTTTTGTCTTTTTCACATCCTGTTTGATTGTATCTTTTGAAAGCCATCTGTTTCTCCCTGACCTTGGTGGCCACTTCCTTGGAGAATCATAGGGGTTTTCTTCTCTTCTTGGCTTCACTCACACATTTCATACATGGTTTTGATGCTCCTATAATAGCTTCCTTTAGAGTTACCCAATACTTATCTACTCCCTCTGTCTGTGTTAATTTATCCAGGTTAAGTCTGCGCTTTTCCCTCATTTTATCAAAATCTACATGTCTGAAGTCCAAGATTTTAGTTTCAGTGTGCTTGATTTATTTTCCCGTTTTAACCTGGAATCACGTCATCTGGTGGTTGTTAGATTCTAGGTTGCTCTTGACTTCTACCCTTGATATGATGTCACTGTTGGTGAGTAACAGGTCAAGGATGGCTTCCCCCCTTGTGGGTTCCTTGACAAGCTGTCTTAGTCCCAATAAGTGCAGAGTGTCAAGGAAGTCTTTGCTTCTTGTTGTAGCAGTGGAATGGTTTCCCCAATTTATGTCTGGTAAATTGAAGTTGCCCACCAATACTACATCCCCCTTAATACTCATATTGTAAATGGATTCTAGTATCTCCTTACCCCCTACAAGCTGATTGCTGGGAGTCTGTGTAATACTCCTACTCTAGTAACTGCACCTGTTCCGGCTTCGAGAGTAACCCAAACAGCCCCAGCTTCAGTGTGGGTGTACTGGGCCATGGTAGCTTTTATTCCCTTCCTAACATACATTGCCACCCCACCCCCTTTTTTTCCAGGTCTGTCCTTTCGAAAAAAGGCAGTATCCCAGAATAGTTACCTTCCAGTCATGGTTGTCCTTAAACCATGTCTCCATGATGGTGACCCACACCAGATCAGCCTGTATAACAATAGCTGTAAGGTCAGCCAAATGTACTCAATGTTTGACTCTCCTTTTACTTTCTATTATTGCTTGCTACTGTACCTCGTTGTTGCATATTACCTTGTATAAATGTACAAATGTCCTAGAATATTTCATATTACCCTGTATTAATGTACAAATGTTTTATGATATATTCATTGTTTCTGTTGTAAACTCATGTACTATGTGCCATCTATATGGCCCGGGTCATGCCTGAAAAATGGTCCCTGGGATCAATATACTTATCCAGTTATCAAATAAATAAATTGAACATCCTACCCCATTTTACAGACCAGTCTGAGATTGAGTCAAGATCCCTCTGTAGTTTATAGCAATCAAGAGTTGTAGCACAAACTCCACCTAGCATGGTGTCATCCACATATTTGGCAGACCAGCAATGAATGTTATTTGTTAAGTCAGATATGAAGATGTAAAAAAATGAAAGGGTCCAAAACAGAACCCTGGGGTAATCCACTAGTCACAGTTCCCTCATCAGAGACACATCCGCTTATAACTACTCACTGGAATCTGTTTGCTAGCTAATTTGCAATCCACTTTTCCCAAATTTGCTTAACTCTGTTGAGCAACAGCTTCCTTATGATGGCCTCATGTGGGACCAGATCAAATGCCTACAAAGGACTACATAAAAAAAATATCACAGTGTTTTCTAATGTCCAGGTTTGTACTGACATTTTCCTAGAAACACAACAGATTTGATAGACAAGGCCTGCCTTTTGTGAACCCATTTTTTCTCTGTCAAGATTTCCTAAGTTAGACTGCAATCTATTTTTTTATAATCCTTTCTACAACTTTACATATGATTGAAGTCTGGCTTATGGGCCTGTAGTTATTAATGCTTTGCCTGTCTCCTTTTTTAAACAACTAAGCATCACTCGCTATCCTCCATTCATTTGGTATATCACCCGTATTTATACTTCTTTCGAAAAGCAGTTTTAATGGGGAAATTAGATGTTTTTTCATCAATGCAATCATGCCACCACTAATATGATCAGGTCCTTGGGAACAATCCACCTTTATTCCATCAAGTCCTTTGTCTTGTGTATTGCTTGTGTGGTCTGAATTACCTGTTTTAAAAGGGATATTATCTGTATATTTTGCACTGTATATACAGCAAATAAGTTGTTAAAAATATCAGCAATTTTGTGAGACTCAGTTTCTTCATCACAAATAATAGGGCCTACTTTACATACTGGTCTTTTTAAATAATTTATGTAGTTATAAAATCCTTTCCCATAGTTTTTTTTTTTTTTTTGCTTCAACAGCAAACTTTAATTCTGCATTTTTCTTTGTGTTTCTTATAGACCCTTACACTTTTTTAACAACTGCTTACATTTCTCCTGATAAGTGTGAGTTTTACACTTTTTAAAAGCATGGAAAGCTTTCTGTTTTTTGTTTAATAGTTTGATTATATTTTTATCTAGCCATCTGGGTTTTCTATTCCTATTTTTAGTGTTTTCTCATCTAGGAATACACTTATTGCTTGTGTTATGAATGTTTTTATTCATAACCATATATTTTCTGTATCACAGTCCCTCAATAGTTCATCCAAGTTAATTTCGGCCAATAGATTATTTTATTTACATCAACTTTTTTTAAATCATAAAGATGAGTCATTACTATATTTAGTAAACATTAAATCAATATTAAAACCCACTATGAGATGGTCACTGTTGCAGAGGGGAAGGGGTGGGCCAGCATCACAGTTTGTTATAGTCATATTTCAAGTGCCTAAAACAATGTCTAATATATTGTTACCCCATGTGGGCTCTGAGACATATTGATTCAATGATAACTGTTCACATGCTGATAGAAAGCTTTTGCTAAGAGGCACAATTGCTATACTTCTAACCCAGTCAATATCACTAAAATTTAGGTTGCCCATAAAAATAACTTTTCCTGCTTTCACATGCCGTTTCCAGTTATTTGATGATATGATCAGTACCTTCATTTGACATATCTGGGGGGTGATAACATAGCCCTTAATATAAAGGGGTCAGGACATATCTTAATCCAAATCTTCTCTGTTCCCAGATGTTTATTAATTTTGCTATGTGAACTATCTATAACTTTAAATATGTCATTATTATATAGCGCTAGTCCCCCTCTGCATTTATTCCCTCTGTTTAGATAGAACAGATCATAACCATTAATATTCCTCTCCCAAGCATTATTGTCAGCCCACCAGCTCTCCATAATCTCAATAATGTCTGGTACATCCCTTAGGGCTATTGATACTAATTCATCATGCTTGTTATTTAAGTTTCTAGCGTTAAGCAGAAGACACTTAATATTGCTAAAGTTTTTTTTTTTGCTAACTTTTATGTATTTATGAGCTTAAAGGGGTGGTATTTGTACATCATTCTGACTACACTCCCCCCCCCCGGCTCAATTTAAACTTAGCTGATTTAGTGTCTGTTACAAAGTGTTTCCTAGAAGCTTAGAATCATTTATAGTCAAATGTAGCCCATCATTAGAATACAATATCCTATTAGCATGGAACTGTTCCCAATCAATAAACAAAATATTATCTTTCTTACACCAATTAAGGAGGCGAGAATTGAGAAGCATAATCATTCAATTTTTTTAAATATTTGCTCTGGGAACTGGCAGAATACCAGATATTGCCACATTACAGTCTTTCTGTTTAAGTTGTCTAGCTAGTGAAAGTAGGTCATGCCAGAAGTCTTTTTTAAGTTGCTTACCAACATGGTTGGTGCCTATATGAAGGCAACAATCCAACAGCACTTCTTGAACAGACTATTGGGTGACCCTGTTGACTTGACCAACAATCCAACAATAAATAAAACAGATTTTATGGAATTATCCATGCCCATGTGTGAGCTGCTGTTGAGCAGAAGACAGCTGCCACGTTTGACTGTGAAAGTCACTAAACTGATAGCATTCATCTCTTTGTGTGTAAAGTGTCTTGAGTTGCTTCATGTATAAAATACAATATGCATCAAATATTCTATTCTAGTCTGTTTATCTTCAGGCCAACATGATCTGGACAATGTTGTCCATGAGTTCCTTGCTATAAGGGTCCAGGTATCATATTTTTATGTTGGCTCGCACATGTGTGCCAGCTGACATATTGCATTAGTAGCAGATTTGGAGGTGTGGTCATTGTGGGTGAATGCAGGGCACACATCAGTAGGTGTGTCCCTCATTCCCCAATAATCCAGCATGCAGGCACCACACCAGCAATACGTAAACTGGCCACCAGACCAAACAAAAGTGCCGCTGCAATGAGAGGGAAGCTCCTCATCCAGTGGCACCAGAATACTCCTTCCAACATCCCCTTCCTGGTAAAGCAGTCCAATAAACATGGCAGCAGTGACTGTCACAGCTGCCTGCAACAATGCTGACTTTGGGGGGGCCCAATCCCCCTGTTGGCAAGCCCTGACCCAGTTCATGTGCCGATGGGTGACCCCACTTCCTGCTGACATAATGGCCCTTCTCCCATTTAAATTCTGTGCTGAGGGAATGCCCAATCTCCCTTGGCATCATGCACCCCCAACAGTCTTTCTTTGCTGATGGGGGGCCCAATCCCTGTCAGCTTCAGTCCCCCAGTTCCCAGTTCAGTCTGCCAATGGGGAGCCCACTCCCCATCAGCATAATGCCCCCCCATTTGTTGTGTGCTGAGGAGGGTGCCCAATCCCCCTTGGCTCTTGCCCCCCACTACTCGGTATGTGCCGAGGGATGCCCAATCCCTCATCAGCTACAGCCCCCCAAACAGTTAGGTGGCATGCTGGGATCCCACCCCAGCATGCCAAATGCCCCTGTAAAAAAAAAAGTCCCAGGATTTATTTATTTATTTCTTTAAACCTGCAAACCAGAAAATGGTCCCTCGTCAAGTCCGGTGGTCCTCCCCCAACCCGTGCCCACCCTCTGTGCACCCTGCCTCACCACACCCCCTCACCCCATACTTACCTCTGGGGCCTGGCGTGATGATCTTCGGTGGACCAGGAACACGTCTGCACTCTTCAAAGCAGACCGTGAACTGAAGAAATGCCGGAAAGCAGTATAATGGCATAAATAGGGTTTTTTCAACTTTGGTGCATATCTTGGGCATTTTGGGAATTTTGGCACCAAATTTTCAACATGGGGTTATTGGGATCCCTCCTCATGAATTCAGTCACTGTCATGGCGTTATTCAGTCCCTAAGGTTACTTTGCGGTCACTGCGCGGAATCATCTTTTGGGACTGATTAATGAAATGACAGTGCCACTGTTCGTGGGGGGGGGGGCTCTCAAAAAGCCTAGGTTGCAAATTCAGTGAAAAAAATCCAAAAAATTGCAGTTTTATGAGCGTGCATTTCACAGTCTCCACGCACACTCATAACTTTGTAAATCTGTAACATTTTCAGTCCAGATTTTCAAAATTGGCATTTTTACCACACCTCCTTATGAGCAGTATAGCTGTCATTTTACATATCCTGGCCAAAATGTGTTTTCGCATGTCCAGTGCAGAATAGCGTGGTCACTGTGCAAAATCAGTTTTTGGGACAGTTTGAGAAAATTACAGTGACACTGTTCATGAGCAGAGGTCCTAAAATGCCTGTGTTAAAAATTTGGTGACGAAAGTCCATAAAATGACTGTGTTACAAGCATGCATTACGCAGTTTCCACGCACCCTTGTAACTTTGCAAATTTTCAATAGTTTCATGCCAGATTTTCAACATTAGCATTTTTTTCACACCTCCTTATGAACAGTACAGCTGTAATTTTTCACATCCTGCTCAAAATGTGTTTTCACACCTGTGGTGCACAATGACATGGTTGCTGTGGGAAATCAACTTTTGGGACAGATTAACAGACTCACAGTGACACTGTTCATATGGGGAGGTCCCAAAATGCCTATGTTGTAGATGTGGTTAAAAAAATTCCCAAAATAATTGGGTTACAGACGTGTGTTGTGCAATTTCTATGCATACTCAGGACTTCATCAATTTTTCATATTTTCACTCCAGATTTTCAGCGTTGCCATTTTTTTTACACCTCCTCATGAACAATATAGTTGTAATTTTTCACATCCTGCCCAAAATGTGTGTTTGTACCTGTGGCGCCAAATGGCGCAGTCGCTGTGCAAAATCACCTTTCAGCTAATAAACTGATAGTGCTGCTCTTCATGAGGTGGGGTCACAAAAAGCCCATGTTGAAACTTTGGAGTGAAAATACCAACAAATGCCTATAGCGTTAGGGATTCCAACTGTAGCACCCCATCCTGTACAGACTGACAGGTATCAGGGGTGTGACTTGGGAACGTCAACTGTAATGCTCACACCATTCCACCCCCAACCACCAACCTGCCGCCAGTGATAGGCATCAAGGTGTGCCTTGCAGTTTTTGGCCCCAAAGTTCACCCCATTTTCCTATACTGCACCCATCTCAGCGTATTTCCTTATGGAATGGGGTAAGTATAAGGTCCTAAGACCCCAAAGCACACCACACTTGTCAGTGTCAACAGGGTAGAGTGAGGTGAAATTGCATGAGCGTTACAGCTGACGACTCAAAGGCACACCCCAACACCTGTCACTCTCTGCAGCGTGGGGATGAGGTTAGCATCAGTTCAATACTTCACTGCAATTCCTATTATGTATCTCTAACTCCTGCACTACCAGTACCAATGCCAGCGAGACAACATTAGGCATTGACAAATGCTTTTTTTTTTTAGTTTTTGGTAGCCGGGTAAGGCCCCCTCGGCACAAGTGCCTGTTTTCAGGGGTGACCTGGGAGCACTAGGCAGTTAAGTGACTTGCCTAGAGTTACACAGTATGCAAGTGGAGGTTGTGAGAATCAAACCAAGGTCTGGTCTGGTGGCTGTACCAAGCTCATTTATAGCTCATTACTCTAACCTCAGGCTATACTGCCAGCCCATATATCATAGCACTTCAATGGGTTGACCAGCGACTACAATCCAGCCATCTTCTACAAGGATGAGAAGGGGAACGCAGGTGGACAGGTTGATGACACAGGTAAATTGGGATGACAGGCATTCTATTATGCTATTCTGGGGAGAGCTTTGTGAAGCCAGAGTGGGAGCAAATGTGAGTCAAACTCCGCTTGGACTGTCATCATAGCAACAAGTGCATTAATTCTAATTTCATGGCAGCCTGCTGATAAATTCAAACACGCAACGCTCCATAGTGAGTCACACTCATGACAGCAGACAGCCCTTGCTGCCCACATGCAACTGCATGGCTTGCAAGTGACCAACACAACCAATGGATCTTGAATGAATGAGTCGTTATGGGAGTGTTTACAGAAGACGGGAAGAGGGAAGACATAGTCCCTCTTCACAACAGTGGGGTAGTGAGGAGGCTTGAAAGTGGAAAACCAATCAGCAGAATCTCAATAGTGCAGAAAAGTAGGGATTTTACTACTTAAGGAAAGGATTGTTCAACACCTGGAAACCAGCGGAGCACCAGACCTGACACAGTATGGCTTCACAGCAGGAAGGACATGTTAGACAAATATAATTGATATGTTTGACTAGGTGAAAAGGGAAGTGGATGGAGGGAAGAAAGAAGTGATGGATAGCACCTACCTTGATTTCAGCAAGGCCTTGAATGCCACTGCACAAAGAAGAGTACTGAACAAGCTAGGCAGCCAGGGAGTGGATCATAAGGTGGTAAACTAGGTTAGGAACTGGTTGAGCGATAGATAACAGAGGGTGGTGGTAAATGGAGGTCAATCTAAGGAAAGTAGGGTGAGCAGTGGGGTGCCACAGTTATCTTCTGGGGCCGTTCTATTTCATGGCTTCTTAAGTGACATTTTGGGGAGGGGGCTGGAAGGGAAGGTGTGCCTCTTTGAAGATGGCAGTAATATCTGCAAGCGGGTGCACACTCCATGAATGGGGGACAAAAGAGTGGGACCTAGGTAAACTGGAGTGATGGTGTACAGTGCTGCATCTGAGATTCCATGCAAAAAGTGCTATATCACGAAATTGGGGTGCAAGAAAGAGGAGGATTACATGATGGGGGGTGATACTGATGGTCACCAAGCAGGAAAGGTATTTGGGGATAATCACACCTGATGACCTAACAGCAACCAAACGATATTGCAAGTCAGCGGGGAGAGCCAGTGTGATGATGGAATGCATAGGGATCAGTATCACCAGCAGAAGAAAATAGGTGGTGATGCTACTGTACAGATCATTTGTGATGCCTCATTTCGAGTACTGTATCTAGTTCTGGAGGCCACACCTCCTACTAACTCCAGTTCTGGAGGCTATATCTCTTTAAAGAGTTAGACAGTGTGAACGCAGTTCCAATAGGGTCAACAAGAATGGTGCAGGGATTAAAATATAATTCATAAAAAAAAGAGCCTGAGAAACCTCCCTATGTATACCCTGGAGGAGAGGAGAGACAGAGGAGACATAATAGAAACCTGCCAGTATCTAATGGTCATAAATAGTGTATCGGAGGATAGCATCTTCATAAGGTACAGTACATGTTCATGAAGGGGGGGCATGACATTGAGTTTGGAAGGGGGTAGTCTCGGGGTAACATCAGGAAGTATTTCTTCAGAGAAAGGGTGGTAGATGCTTAGAATGAACTAACTCTTAGTTGAGTAAGTGGGGGACAACACAGTGGGGTGAATTAATAAAGCATGGGACTGGCAAAGGGGAACAGTAGCAACAGGAAAGAGAAGGTAAAGCCAGATATCAAGTAGGGTATGCAACTGTTACAGTAAGTAGAGAGAATGGACCCGCTGTACAACACTATTTGTCCTCATCTGCAGTCAATTTCTATGATTCTAGGACACCTTTCTGTGTAATAATGTGCACATCGCAGGACCACTGTGTCATACTTGCCATGTGGCTGACAGAATTCCTGATAGGCCAATGGAAGCATACATAACTACTGAGGTAATAATGCCTGCATTGGCATGTAACTGCAGTACAATCAGACTTTGTTGGAAGGGGTATCATGTCAAAAGAGCAAACCAAAATGAGTGACTGATAAATGAGCATATCATTTTGCTTGCTTTCAGGTTTAGAAACATACTGTAGAAGTTGATGGCAGATAAGGACCGCAAAGCCCATCCAGTCTGCTCATTTCTTTTTCTACCTTATGAATGTGCCATTGGCCTTTGCTCTGTCAATGGCCTATCTATTCATACTCATTTGTGTTGCTCTCTTATGCCTATCCCATGCCTGTTTGAAGCCCTGCACTGTATTCATATCCGCCACTTCTTGAGGTATTGTGTTCCATGCATCCACCACCCTTTCTGTGAACAAGAACTTCCTCACATTACCCCTTAATCAGCCTACCTCTAATCTCATGCCGTGTCCTCCTGTCCTGCTATTTTTCTTATACTAAAACAAGTTAGACTCTTTCACCTTGTTAATGCCCTTAAGGTGTTTAAATGTTTCGATCATATCACCTCTCTCCCTTCTTTGCTCTAATGTATACATATTGAGCTCCGTTAATCTGTCCTCATATGTTTTCTGATGCAGTCCCTGCACCATTTTGGTTGCCCTTCTCTGGACTGCCTTAATTTGGTTACTGTCCTTGTGAAGGTGTAGCCTCCAGTACTGCATGCAGTACTCCAGATGGGGCCTAACCAGTGTCTTGTAAAGAGGGATTATTACCTTCCTCTTCTGACTTATGAGACCCCTACTAATACACCCCAGCATCCACCTAGCCTTACCTACTGCTTTAGTGGTCTGCTTGGATGATTTCAGGTCATCAGTGATGATGATGCCCAAGTCTCTTTCTTCCCTTGTGACTGCCAGCAACTCCCCTCCCAGCCTATAGGTGGCTTCAGGGTTTCTCTTTCCTATGTGCATGATCTTGCACTTCTTTGTATTAAACCCCAGTTGCCACTCTTTTTTTTCCCCCTATTTTCTTCCCTCCAGTCACGGTCTGTGGAGCCTCTCTCAGGCATCCTACCTGTTCCTGCCCTGCCTGAAGTCTTCCTACATGAGCCTCCTCTCTCCTCCCTCTCAGCTCACACAACCGGCACCCCTAGCTTAATCCCTCTGGGGTGGAGTCACCCTTCCTCTTGGGTGCTCTATACACTTAGTCTCTGGCTTGTTGGTGAGAGCCCGGGTGGAGGACGCTGGAAGGCTAGGCAGGATAGACCCAGCAGTGGGCATGGGGGCAGGTGCCATCGTCTACCCAGCAAACCGGTGTTTTCCCTGTTCTGGTGTGCACTCCCACCTCCTGTGCATGGTTCAAGTCCCTGACACTATGGCACATGGTAACCCTGCAAAGCATCAGCCACACTATGTATGTGCTGCCCTGCATGCTGCAGCACCCCAAGTCTTCACCAGGAGCCACT
Source organism: Neoceratodus forsteri (assembly GCA_016271365.2). Classification (NCBI taxonomy): domain Eukaryota; kingdom Metazoa; phylum Chordata; order Ceratodontiformes; family Ceratodontidae; genus Neoceratodus; species Neoceratodus forsteri. Next base: position 818,747,340 of record CM028129.1, read on the forward strand.
GGCATGCTGAGCAATGCCCCCTTCCCCAGGGAGAGCAGCCCAGAGGGCGTTCAATCCTCACCCACTCCTGCTGACCCCCAGCACCCGAGCTTGCTCCAGAACTCAGGTCACCAGCAAAGCGTGAAGTGTGGCATCCAGCACCTCAACCCTCAGCGCCAATGCGCTGGGCTCCCAGTTGCCACCCTTCCAATCATTTTGCTAGTTTATCCAGATCTCTTCTCGTTCTGCCCACCCCATCTGGATCACCTACTCTGTTGCAGATCTTGGTGTCATCTGCAAACAGACAAACCTTAACCTCCAGTCCATCTGCAATGTCACTGTTGAAGATATTGAAGAGAACTGGCCCCAGGACCGATCCCGGAGGTACCCTACTTGCGACTTGCATCTCTTCTGATTGTATACCATTTTCCACCACTCTCTTTTTTCTGCTCATCAACCAGTTTGCTACCCAGTTGACCAACTTCTGACCCACCCAGAGCCTACCCAGCTTATTAATCAATCTTCTTTGTGGAACAGTATAGAAAGCTTTGCTGAAGTCAAGATAGGTGACATCAACTGCTCCCCCTTGGTCCACCACTCTGGTTACCCAGTCAAAGAAATCTATGAAATTAGTTTGACAGGACCTTCCTTTTGTAAACCCATCCTGTCTTGGATACTGTGCTCCTATGGATTCCAGGTGTTGCACTATCCTTTCCTTAAAGAGTGCCTCCATAATATTGCCCACTACTGAGGTAAGACTGACTGGTCTGTAGTTCTCTGCCTCCTCCCTGCAACCACTCTTGTGGAGCGGGATCACACAAGCCCTTCTCCAGTCATCTGGGACCTCTCCTGTGCTCAGAGACTCACTAAACAGTTCTGATAATGGCTCTGCTAGTTCCACCCTTAGCTCCTTTAGTACCCTGGGATGTATGCCATCAGGTCCCATTACCTTGTCCACCCTGAGCTTATCAAGTTCTTGTAGGACCCTTTCTTTTGTAAAGGAGCTAGTGCACACCTCCCTCCCCCCTGTGTCCATGGTGCTGACTGGTGCGCCCTGCCCTACCTTCTCATCAGTAAATACTGAGCAGAAGTATCTATTTAGGATAGATGCTTTTATATGGTCCTCCTCCTAATATGCCCCCTTAGCCCCTTTGGTCTTAGCAATACCCCCTCTGGACTTTCTCCTTTCACTAATGTATCTATAGAAAGTCTTGTCACCTTCTTTTACTGTTTGTGCTAGTGCTTCCTTGGTTTGGGCCTTTGACTGCCTTACTGCCATCCCTGCTTCTCTTAGGGAAGTTTGGTATGCCTCCCTATCTTCATCCTGCTGCGTTCCCTTATATTTCCTGAAGGCCAGTCTTTTGGCTCTGACTTTTTCTGCTGCTGTTTGAGAACCAAGGTGGTTTCCTTCTTCTTTTGCACTTCCCTTTCTCTCTAACACAGTGGGATGTTGCCTTAAGTATTGCATCCTTAATGCTTGCCCACTTTGCCTGTACCCCATCACCTGTATTTCTTTTTGCCAGGGCTAGCTTAACTCTGTTGTCCATCTTATCAAAGTCAGCTCCTCTGAAGTACCATATTTTTGCCTTGGAATGGGATGATTTAGTTTGGCTACTGTGGAGGGATAGCAAAGGAAAGAATAGCAAGGGAGGATTGGAAAAACTGGTGACTGAAGGGAATAGCAATGGGACAAAGAGGGAGAAGAGGGATGAGCTAACTAGGAATGTGCAGCATGATGTCACCGAGCTACTCTGGTATCACTGTGGGTAAGGATATCAGCTGCAGTGGTGGTGGCCCCAGGCTCAGGACTTTAGACAGGTATGTTATTTTATATTTGCGAGTTATTGCTGTCCTCTGTCCCTCATCTTTCCTCCGGTGTCCCCCCTGGACATGGTTATTAAAGTTTGGGGGGGGGGCTTGAACCCAGCAAAGGGAGATGTGGGGGCCACAACACCCTCACATTAAACATGTAATCAGATATGCGCCAATTTAGTATTTGACATACATGGCTGTGTGCTGTATTTGTGTTCACCACGATGTACTTGCTCTTGTGCGAGTCACTGAAAAAGATTCACTCTTGTGAAATGGAACTGTTGGAAGGAGGGGATAACACTAACCACATACTGCTCTGTATACTGCATATGACACATGCAGCTTGCAGAACAGTGTAAAACACAGAGTTATAATATTAATGTGAAACTCCTTATCATTTACACTCTCTGTAAATAGCTGCAGTTCAAGAATGTGAACTACTGACAGCCCAAAATATAATTTCCCTGACCCTCATGCAACTCGGAATGATAGTGGGGGAAGGGGGTTGTTTCCTTCAGCCCATCAGCTGCCAAAGTCCAGATTTCAGAAATAAAGCACATCATGGTAGTACAAGTTCAGCCACTTTATTCAAACACTTCACTGAAAAGATTTAATTCACAAACTGTTATGAGCACCACTAATAAGTGGGGATGCCATGGAGCTGTTCCATATAGTACCCACATACAACTGCGAATGCTGTTGGGGTGGGGGAAGGTTCCGTCAGCCCATCTACTGGAAAAATTAAAACTTTTCCAACTAAAAACACAACACAGTCAGTATGGGGTATGATACTATTTTCACAAGGCACAATAAAAATATTTTAAATCAAAAATGACAGAGTGCAGTACTAAGAAAAACATCACTCTTCAGTGAAACAAGTGGGGAAGCCATGGAGCTGCTCCATTTATACAGACATCAGCCTAGCACCTGCAGCATGTAAACATTAGGAAACTATGCAGCCCCTGAAGCACACCATAAAATGAGTAAAAAGCTCAAAAACAGGACACAATTCTCGATCAGGAAGGCATGCAAATGAAGAACAAAATCACAGCAGATTGCAAGTTATTTTTTTTAACAGACTGCAGAGGATTCAGTGGCCAAGCACCCAAGAACAGGCATAAATTGAACATGAAAAACTTATGATCCATTTTGACACCTGCAGAGTATAGAGTATAGGGTAAAGAGTACCCCATAGGCACCCCCTCCGTATACCACAACTGTAGCACAATACCTCAATAGGCTTCACAAAAGAGATTGTAATAGCCACCAAACGAGGTGCTCAGCTTCTCAAATAACCACTTGCATCCACTGTATATAGTTTATATTATAGACAGCATAGCACAGTGGATTAAGGCTCTGAGCCATAGATCTGGAGACTGGGGTTTGAATTCCACAGCCATGAAGATGCATACTGTGTGATCCTAAGCAAGTCACTTAACTTCCTTGTGCTCCCAGGTTGCAACTGGAAACAAGCTTCAGCTTAGTGTGCTACTGCTAGTTAAACAATGTTCCCCCTGTACTGCTTAACAGAATAATATGTAGTAGTTTTGACATTTGACAGGAACTACTTACAGTAGTTATTATGACTACCTACAAGACAAAGTGCATACCACACAAGTTCGCTCAAATATAGGGCAAAATGATATAAGGTACATGATATGTACAGTATAGTATATAGACAGTATCCTTATTCCTTATCCTACTCATATATGAATAAAAGAACACTTAATACCTTTATCTTTTAAGGAAACATTTTAAGCATTAATTGGGACACAGGGTGAGGTGTCAGGATTTCCTTTATTTTTTTAATGAGTAACACTACAACAAGACTAGCACACACACACACACACACACACACACACACACACGCCTTGGGTTTTAACAGTGAACTCAGATTACAGAGAAATGTGAGACTCAAAACATAAAAACAATAATCTTAAGTACCCAAATAAATAAACTTAGTAAACCAAAATGAGCCTGCATTGAAAAATCAGATCGCTATTACAATATACTGCATGCTATAAGGATTAAATTAGCATTTGAGTACAGGATACTGTACAATTTCCTTTGATTGTCATCGAACATAAGCAGACCAAAACTGAGCTTATCCATCATGCCCAATGATCATTCAACAGATAGAGGGGATGATATACAGGTTTCATTTAAAAACGTATGCCTTACTCACAGGGTTTCGCCTTTTGTACAGATTTTTAATGACCGTCTGTCGGAGATTTTTCCCTGGACTTCACTGTCAGAATTTGCTACCCTCTGATTGTTGCAGTGCACATGCATGATGCTAATACACATGCGCAGTTGATGAGGGTAGCAAATTCTGATTGGTACCATGATATGATACTACACCAGGAACACGACTGCACTCTTCAAAGCCGACTGCAAACTGAGGAAATGCCAGTAAGCTATATAATAGCATAAATAGGGTTTTTTCAACTTTGGTGCATATCTCGGCCATTGCTGGGAATTTTTGCACAGAATTTTCAACTTGGGGTTAGTGGGACCCCTCCTCAAGAATTCAGTCACTGTCATGGTGTTATTCGGTCCCAAAAGGTGATTTCACAGTCACTGCTCAGAATCACCTTTCAGGACTGATTAACGAAATGACAGTGCCACTGTTCATGAGGGGGGCTCTCAAAAAGCCTATGTTGCAAATCTGGTGAAAAGAAATCCAAAAAATGGCAGTTTAATGAGCATGCATTGTGCAGTTTCCATGCACTCTCATAACTTTATGAATTTGTAATATTTTCACTCTAGATTTTCAACATTGCGTTACGGCAGTGCACCTCCATGGGGGAATTTAAGAGTGGTTTAAAAACTCATTTGTACCAAATTGCCTTTTTATAGTATTTGTATGAATTGTTGATGGAATTGTAGTTTTTATGAATGTTTTATACTGTATTATAATGTTTGATTTTCTTTTTATTATATGTTTTGTACAGCGCTTTGAAAATTTGAAAGGCACTTTAAAAATAAAATTATTATTATTATATTATTATTATTTTCACACACCTCCTTATGAACAGTACAGCTGTCATTTTACATATCCTGGCTGAAATGTGTTTTTGCACTTCCAGCGCAGAATTGCACAGTTGCTGTGGGAAATCCATTTTAGGGACAGATTAACAAAATGACAGTGACACTGTTCATGAGCAGAGGTTCCAAAATTCCTATGTTGAAAATTTGGTGATGAACGTCCATCAAATGACTGTGTTGCAAGCATGCGTTGCGCAGTTTCCACACGCACTTGTAACTTCACAGATTTGCAATAGTTTCATACCAGATTTTCAACACTGGCATTTTTTTCACACCTTCTTATGAACAGTACAGCTGTTATTTTTCACATCCTGCCCAAAATGTGTTTTTGCACCTGTGGCGTACAATCGCGTGGTCGCTGTGGGAAATGAACTTTTGGGACAGATTAACAAAGTCACAGTACCACTGTTCATGAGGGGAGGTCCCAAAATGCCTATATTGAATATGTGGTTAAAACAATCCCCCAAATAATTGGGTTACGGATGTGCGTTGCGTAGTTTCTATGCATGCTCATGACTTCACCAATTTGTTATGTTTTCACTCCAGATTTTCAACATTGCCATTTTTTTACACCTCCTCATGAACAATACAGTTGTCATTTTCCACATCCTGCCCAAAATGTGTTTCTGCACCTGTGGCACCAAATGGCGCATTCGCTGTGCAAAATCACCTTTCGGCTAACAAACTGATAGTGCCACTCTTTATGATGTGGGGTCACAAAAAGCCAATGTTCATAATTTGGAGTGAAAAATACCAACACACACCTTTGGCGTTAGGGTTTCCAACTGTAACACCTCACTCTGTACAGACTGTCAGATGTCAGGGGGTGTAACTTGAGATCATCAGCTGTAATGTTCCTGCCATTACACCCTCACTCCCACACTGCAGCCAGTGACAGGCACTGAGGTGCACTTTGGAGTGTTCGGCCCCAAAGTTCACCCCATTCTCCTATACTGCACCCACCTCAGCATATTTCCTTATGGAATGGAGTAAGTATAAGGCCCAAAGACACCAAAGCACACCACGACACTTGTCAGTGTCTACAGGGTAGGGTGAGGTAAAATGGCATGAGCATTATAGCTGATGGCCCAAAAGCACACCCCAATGCCTGTCAGTCTCTGCAGGGTGGGGATGGGGATGGAGTTGGCGTCAGTTCAATACTTCACTGCCATTCCTATTATGTGTCTAATTCCTGCGCTACCAATGCCAGCGAGACAATTTTCAGATTAACAAATGCTTGTTATGATTTGAACTTTGACATCTTCATATGTCAGTCTGCTAATTTAAATGTACATATAGAGAAACAGCCCAATTCTCAGTTACAATGGGTGGTGGAACAAAACAGGTGCAAATGCAGAACTGCTATTCACACAAAGTAAGTACTTACCGTAGTAATACAGGGCATTGCACAAAAAAGTTGCAAAGTCACAACTGGTGGGACCACTTTGCACCAGTCACTGTGACTGAACGTAGGGCCCTGTACACTACCAGTTGAAATATTCTTTGCTACAGTAATGATCTTCATGCTTTACAGCCCCTGATGATTTGAGGGAAAATGTGAAAAAGATGTACATTTTAGATGCATTCCATCTTATGTTTCACACATTTCCTGCATTACATTTTCCCATTTTCTTTATAACTATGCTCTTAGCTTGAAGCAGGATCACTGCCCGTTGGACGTTCTCTGTTCTAGATGCTTGCTTAACATTAACATTGCAGTTCTCTACTTGTGATTTCACAATCTGTTGCTGTGCAAATATTTATACCACAAGCAGAGAATTTGAATGTCAGTTGTAGATAAGCTGCAGGAACAGATGAATGGACAGTGATCCCATGTCGCTGTTAATGTGTGCAGTGAATAGTAAGCATTTGTCAATGCCAGATTTTTGTCACTGGTATAGAAGCCCAGGGGGTAGTAGATGCATTGTGGCACACTGTGTGGGTTATGTTTTACCAAAGTTAGGAGGCTGCATTTGTAAATTTGAACACAGCTCATAACTGTTATGTTGTAATATTTTTGTCCTAAACTTTCAACATTGCCTTGTTAAAAACCCATCTCATGAAGAAGTGCAGAAAACTCCTGTCTGAAAGGTGATTTCATGCTGGGACAGTGAAATCACCTAGTGGGATGCAAAAACACACTTTGGGCAGGATTTGAAAAATGACAGCTGTCACATTCATGAGGTGCTGTAAAGAAATGGCTATCTAGTAAATTTGTAGTAAAAATATTGAAAATTACCAGAGTTATGAGCCTGTGTCCACAAAATGTAACATAGGCTCATAAATGTGTCATTTTTTAATATTTGTACACCAGATTTTCAACATAGCCATCTTAGGACCCCACCTCATGAAGAAGGGCAGAGAAAATGTTCAACTCCTGGCCAAAAGGTGATTTAGTGCAAGTACTGCAAAATCACCTTTTGGGATGCAAAAACACATTTTGGGCAGGATTTGAAAAAGGACAGCTATCACATTGATGAGGTGTTATAAAGAAATGGCTATGTTGAAAATTTGGGGTAAACATATTGAAAAGTACCAAACTTATGAGCTTGCACTGGCAAAATTCAACGTAGCCTCATAACTTTTTTTAAATATATTTCTACACCAAATTTTCAACATAACTTTCTTATGACCCTGCCTGATAAAAAAAGGGCACAGAAAATGTTGAACACCTGCTCAAAAGGTGATTTGCAAAATTCGACTTAGCCTCATAACTTTTTTTTAAACATATTTCTACACCAAATTTTTGACATAACCTTCTTATGACCCTGCCTGATGAACAAGGGCACAGAAAATGTTGAACTCCTGCTCAAAACGTGATTTGTGGAGGGGCCACAAAATCACCTTTTGGGCTGTAAAAAAAACTCATTTTGGTCAGGATTTGAAAATTGACAGTTGTCACATTCATGAGGTGCTATAAATACAGGTTACTCACCTGTAACAGGAGTTCTAGGAATGGTATATGTTGTTCATCCACACTCATTGGCAGGTATCCTTGCCGCTTTAAATCTTGCCGGAAGGTCTTCAAGCTTGCTCCTCCCACCCACCCGGGTGGTATAACTCTCGGCTCCGCCCCATGACGCCAGATCTGGCCCGCTGGAAGCTCAGGTTGTGCGTCGAAGCCGGGGAGGTCGGGTGGGTCGTGTGGATGAACAACATATACCATTCCTAGAACTCCTGTTACAGGTGAGTAACCTGTATTTCTAGGACATGGATATGTTGTTCATCCACACTCATTGGCAGACTCCTAGCAGTTCTCCGGGAGGAGGGAGGCAAGACGACACCCCAATACTTACTTGGGAAGAGAGAGACTGGAGAACCAAGGCCCCAAAACCAGCATCCCGGCATGACTCAAGGTCGATGTGGTAATGGGTAATGAAGGTGTTTGCTGACTTCCAGGTAGCAGCCCTGCAGATTTCCTGGATAGGGACGTCCCTGGAAGCAGCCACCGTTGCAGCAGTATGGCGGGTAGAATGAGCTCTTATCCCTCTGGGAGGCTCCATGCCCACCAACTTATAGCAGAGATCTATGCAGGAGGTTACCCACCTGCTTATCGTCCCGCTTAGCTGCAGGTCTGCCAGATGCGGCTTCAGCGTAGGTGACAAACAGCTGGCGAACCTCTCCCAATTTCAGCCGTGCGCTCCTTATAATAGCGAGCGCCCTTCTAGGGTCAGAGTATGGAGCCTATGTTGACCTCGAGGTGTGATTGGGGTAGAACACCGGCAGAGTCAACACCTGGTTAAGGTGAAACTCCGACACCACCTTCGAAGGAATTTCGGTGGGGCACAGGACAACCTTGTCCCTGTGGAAGACCAGGTAAGGAGACTCGATGGAAAGCGCCTGGAGCTCTCCCATCCTTCTGGCTGACGTGATAGCCACCGAAGGCGGTCTTCCACGACAGGTGAGAGAGAGCACACCTGTGCATAGGTTCAATGGCTTGCCCATGAGCTTTGCCAGTACCAGCAGTAGATCCCACGGAGGTGGGGTTCCCACACTGGAGGAAATGTGATCAAGGCCTTTGAAAAGCGCCAGACCACCTTCTCCTGCAGCACCGACTGCTCTCCGCCCGCCCTGTAAGCAGAGATGGCTGCCAGGTGCACCCTTAGGGTCGCCGACCAAGCCCTTGACTAGAAAGGGACCATAAATAGTCCAAGATGCTTGCCAGGAACAGGAGGAAGGGTCCAAGCCCTTGCTCCTGACACCAAATGGAAAACCTTTTCCATTTGAAGGCATAGCATTTTCTGGTCGACTCTTCACGGGACGCCTCAACTACATTGAGGACCTCGTCGGAAAGACCCAAGGCCTGGAACTCTAGCCAGGAACCAGGCCGTCAGGTGCAGGGATTGAAGGTCCGGATGGAACACCTTCCCCTGATTGACTGAGAGCAGGTCTGGGCGAGCTGGAAGCTGCCGAGGAGTCCTGGAGCTGAGACTGAGGAGATCTGGGTACCAGAACTGGCGAGGCCAGTCTGGAGCTATCAGAATCACCTGCGCCTTGTCCCTCCTCACCTTGAGAAGCACCTTGTGGATCAAGGGAAATGGGGGAAAGGCGTAAAAGAGGCCCGGGGTCCACTGCCTCGAGAAGGCATCCCCCTGCAGCGAGCCCTGCTGAGGGGGGCAGGCATGGAACAGACTCAGCTTCGCGTTCTCCCTGGAGGCAAACAGGTCCACCTGAGGTGTGCCCCAATGGGAGAACAGATGCTGTACTACCTCCGGCAGGAGAGACCACTCGTGGGATGCAGTCCCTATCCGGCTCAGGGCATTGGCCAGGGTGTTGGAGGCTCCTGCCACGTGAATGGCTAGGAGATCCGCCTCCAGGCTGCGCACGAGTGACCAAATGCAGAGAGCTTCCTTGCATAGAAGCATGGAGCGCGTCCCGCCCTGGCGGTTTAGATAGTACATGGTCGTGGTGTTGTCCGTCTGGACTCGGACCACTTGACCCCGGAGGAACGGAGCAAAGGCGGTGAGAGCTAGGCGGACCGCTCAGAGCTCCAGCAGGTTGATGTGGCATCGGGACTCCCGCGGGGACCAGAGGCCATGAGCCTGGTGTTCCCCCAGATGGGCACCCCAACCCATCAGAGAGGCATCGGTCGAAAGAGAGACCGTCGACTTGGGGCGGACGAGCGGGATGCCCTCCTGCAAATGATCTGGAGCGGTCCACCACTGGAGGCGTTCCACATCCCTATGTCACCGACACAAGCTGGTCCAAAGGATCGCAGCCAGGACCACTGGCTGGCCAGTCCCCACTGAAGGGGACGATGTTCCAGCGGGCCCAACGGACCACGCTGGTGCAGGCCGCCATGAGACCCAGGAGGTGCAGGAAGTCCCGGCAGGGCGCAATTGCCCAACCAGAAATGATCGGGCAAAGGAGGAAAGAACCTCGGCCCTGTCCGTGGAGCTGCGCCTGGCTCAAAGAGAGTCGAGCTGTGCCCCGATGAATAGAATCACCTGCTTCGCTCGAGTTCCGACTTGGCCTCGTTGATAAGGAGGCCCAGTTGAGAGCAGACCTGGAGGGCCAGATCTCTGACCACTCCGCCTCCTTCCTGGAGGGAGCTGCTATCAGCCAGTCGTCCAGGTAAGGGTACACCCGACCCTCGGCGCCAGAGGAATGCTGTCACCACTGCCATGCATTTGGTGAAGACCCTGGGAGCTGGAGACAAGTCAAGGGCATGGCTTGGAACTCAAGAGGGATCCTTCCGCTGAAGCGAAGGAATCTCTGGTGAGACGGACGGATAGGGACGTGAAAAACGCGTCCTGCAAGTCCAGAGAGCAGAACCACACGCGCGTTCCAAGGATGGTATTATCTGAGCCAGAGTGACCATCCTGAAGGTTCGAGACCTTAGGAACTTGTTTAGTCATGTAGTCGAGAATGGGCGCCAGCCCCCGTCCGCTTCGAACCAGGAAGTACCTGGACACAAACCCTGGGTCTGAAGGAGGGTCCACCACCTCTCTTATCACCTTCTTCTGGAGGAGGAGGCGATGTCGGCTCGATGAGCCGCCAGTGAGACTGGGATCCCGAAGCCCCGAGGCGGCGGCTTCTGAAGGGTGGTGCCTGCTCGAATTCAGAGGCAGGCCTCTTCCCACCACCTCCAAGACCCACCTGTCCATGGTAACAGTGGACCAGGGGAACTGAAGTGTTGGAGCCGCCTTCTCTTCACGGGGACTAGGGGTAAGGTGACGTGAATGGGGGCGACACCCTCAGCCCTACTGGGCAGGCTTGGAGGAGGGACCGGCCGAGGGACCTCCTGGGCCTTTCCTCCCTGCCTCCTGTTAGAGGAAGCCGGCGGCTTGGGTTTGGGATGCCAAGGCCGAGCCTGCTGGCCCTGACGTTGCTGGGCCGGGCGCGCCGGGGGCACAGAAGGACGAAAGGGCTTAGGCTGTGGCTTGCGGCCTTTGTCCTTCTGAGCGGAAGAGACCGAGTCCAAGGTAGCATTGGACTTCTCGATCCTCTGCAGGTGACCTTCCACCCCAGGGCCGAAGAGGTCAGTCCCCAAAAAGGGAACATCCGCCAACTTGTGCTGGGTATCCGAAGTAAAGGTGGATATCCTCAGCCAAGCCCACCGACGCATAGCCACTGCGGCCGCCACCGATCTGGCACATGAGTCCCCTATATACAAAGCAGTCTGGAGCTGCTGTTTGGCCACTGCCCTGCCCTGGTCCCGCACCTGCTTAACCGTAGTCTGCAGATCAGCGGGAAGATGAGGGATGACCTCATCCAGGGAGCCCAACAGGGCATGAGAAAAATGTGCCATGAGGACGGCCAACTGGCCTGACGGCGCGAGAGAGGACGCAGTGAGACTTTTCGCCCTAGGATAGTCCACTTCTTGGACTCCTTGTCAGGAGGTTTGTCCACATCCCTGGCGTTGCCGGGCGCACGGAAAACGCTGTCGGTAACCAACCCCCAGCAGAGGGTGTTCCAAACCGGACAAGGAACCGTAGGGACCACATACTTCCTGGCCATCCTGGCCGAAGGCGCAGGGCAGGAAGCAGGGCGCTGCCAAAGCTCCAGTGCCGGACCCACTATGGCCTCAGCCACCGGAAAGGCCTCCGTCGGAGAATCCCCTCGGTCCAGAATCTCCGTGAGGGGATACCTGGCCCGTTTGGAAACGGGTTCGAGCTCCATCCCAGTGGACTCTGAGATGAGCCGAAGCAGTCCTAGGAAGGACGACGGGCTATCGTCCATTGACTGACCTCCTGAAGACTCCAAGTCCAGTCGCTTGGAGAAAAAGGAGGAATCATCTTCGGACTCGGAAGAGTCCTCGAAGAGCTGCTCTGGCCTGAGCCACCTTCACCTGCCGAGGTCGGTCGGAGTGAGGGTAACTGACAGCCGATGGGGTAGACCCTTAGCCGACCGAGAATCTTGGTCGGAGCCCCAATTGGTGGCTGTGGAGGCGGAGGTTCCACCGAATCGGTGGAGCAGCTGGTTTTGGCCAACAACCGCCTGGGTATAGGCCCTTGATAAGTCGAGGGTTGTGTCGGCCGCCCGTGACAGTTACTTAATGGCCGGGAAGGCGACGGGTCGGCTTACTCCCGCCAGGAGGAGCTGTTAGAACATAAGGTGTCTCGCATCGCCGACGCACTTACGCCTCAAGCTTCCTCATCCGAGGAGGAGGATCGAGGACGAGCGGCGATGCCGCTATCACTGATGCCGAGACCGAGACCGCCATGACGGTGGGATCGGCTGGACCGCGAAGAGGGTCCGAGACCGAGACCGAGTCCCGGAATTTCGAGGTCGGTGCGGGAGGTGTCGGCCGGAACCGCACTCCTTCCGCCTCGGATGGTCCATCCGAGGGCTCCGGAACCGGAGGCACAGGCGAGCCCACGGGATCCTCAACCTCCGGGGAACCGGGAGAGGGGAATTCGGCTGCTAAAGGCGACAGCCCGTCCAATGGGCGAGAAAATCTCGACTTCATCGGTGGGAGTCTCGGTCAACTGGCCTGGCAGGGGACACCGTGAGGCCAGTGGCAGAAGCGGCGGTCGAGCCGAAGCCGGCCGGTCGGCCCGGGAGAGGACCTTTCCGCTCCCAAGAGCGTCGCGGAGGGACTTACCCGTCCTCTTTGGACCGAGAATAAGGTCCCGTGGCGTAGGCCCTTCTCCTTTAGTGGGCAGGGACAGACAAAGCTCCTTAAGAAGCCCGTGTAAGAAGAGCCCAGAGAGGCGGGATAAATGCGCGGCCGAGGAAGATCGGCCAGCGCGCCTCCTCTTGAGGCGACCATCCGCGCGAGCTGATCCCTGAGCCCGCCGCCGCAGACACCGCCAACCCGGGCTTCCTTGGACTTCACGGAGAAAGCGCTTCTCAGGATGGCCCAGTTGCAATCGGGCAGCCGCGGTCTTGAGGGCGAGGGCCAGAAAGATGAGCACAGGTCGTGCAAGCCTGCGGGTCATGCTCAAGGCCTAACAGTAGACACACATGGAGTGTGGATCCGTCCGAGACATCTTCTGCCCGCATGGGCATCTCCAAAACGGGAGTTGATTTGTCCATCGTGAGCATGAGGGATAGAAGATCGAAGTCTTTTCGCAAAATTTATTTTTTAATCCGCAAACGGAGAAATAGGAACCAGTCCTCAAACGCAGAGCGTTAAGGAGGAAACCTGAGCTTCCAAGCGGTAAGGAAGATCTGGCGTCATGGGGCGGAGCCGAGAGTTATACCACCCGGGTGGGTGGGAGGAGCAAGCTTGAAGACCTTCCGGCAAGATTTAAAGCGGCAAGGATACCTGCCAATGAGTGTGGATGAACAACATATCCATGTCCCTAGAAAGTAATGATTATGTTGTAAATTTGGGGTAAAAATATTGACAATTACCAAAGTTATGAGCCTGCATTTGCAAAATTCAATGTAGGCTCATAACTTTGTTGCTTTTTAATATTTTTACAGCAATTATTTTCAACATAGCCTTCTTATAACTCCATCTCATGAATAACAGCAGAGAAAATTTTCAACTCCTGCCCGAAAGATGATTTCATGCAGGGACCCCAAAATCACCTTTCAGAAAAGATTTGCAGTGCAATTGTTCATGAGGTGGGGTCCCAAAAAAGGTGTGTTGAAAATGTGGCTGAAAAATATGCAGAAATTGTAAAGTTATGCCAGTAAGTTCAACCCCCATACCTATTTCTTTAGTTCGCAGTCCAGCTTTGAAGAGTAAAGACATGTCTGCAGTCCACAGAAAAAGATGGTGATGGACTCCCAGTAGGTAAGTAAGGGCTTGGGAGATATGGAGGTGGGTGCTGAGTGGGAGGGTCAGGTGGGGAAACAGTGACAGCTGCAAAAGACATTGATGGATGGTTTTCATTTCACAGGTTTCCAAAAAAAAACACACAAAAAACACAGATAACTGTTCATCGCAACACCAGGAGAATGTTTGTGGGGGTATGTGGGGTGGTGGGTGCTCTGAGGGAGGGTTGGGTGGAGAGGAGAAACATAATTAAAATAATAGAACACAACATGGAGATGTTCTACTCATGTGGTACTGGACAGGAGTGGGTTCACATATCAGGTGGAAATTCTTCATCACGACACTGGGGGATTGGGCACCTCCAGTGTCACTTATGTTTGTGGGGGTGGGGTGCTGAGAGGGAGGTTTGGGTGTGTGGGAGACACAAAAAAAATGATCCATGATATGTAGCAATGCATGTGCAGCACAGTTTACTCTTACAGCTGGCAGACATTCCATTCATTCTAGGCTGACAGATCAGCTTGGCTTGCTGGGTGGCACAGGTATTCCTTTTCAAGTTCATGCCGTCTCTGCCCAGCAAGCCAACAGTCTGTCATACTAAGCCTCGCTGATTGGTGTGACACTGAAATGCCCTAAAACACTGCTCTGCATTGAATGAACACTGTCACACCCATCAAATAGCAATACTACTGCAATATGATCACTTGCACCTGCATGCATGGTGAACATAAAAAGATGAAGACAAATATAACTGCATCAACTTGCCTTAATTGGCTCTTTTTCCAATCTGACATAGTCTTTTGGAATATTGACATTATGGGTTACAGTTACTCAGATGGGATGTGTAGGTAACCAGATCGGGGGTTCTGATACATCCTCCTATGTCTGTGGCACTTGGGGTATAGCCTACCCTAGGGCTACCACCTGTGATTTTGACCCTCATCCTGCTACATTTTGGGTATCCCATCTCATTAAATTCAGTTTACAGATGCCATCAAAATATGTGCAGATTGCCTTGTTTCAAGAAGTATGACCTCCAAAATGATAAATTTTAAATTTTTCTCTGCCGGAGTTGATGACGAACCATGTCTTCTCTGTAGTAGTGCTCAATACCTCCCCATCACTACTCAATTCGGCTGACAAACATCTGCCCAAACTGCAGTAGCTAGAGTGGAGTGACATCAATCATTTCTTGATTTGTTCACAAATAGTACCAACAAAAAGGTGCCAAAGAATGACTGCAATGTTTGAACTTGCTGTTTCTTCATAGCCTTCCTTTTGTCCTGTGAAAATGAATATAATACGTAACAAAAATAACTCCAGAAAACCCAAACACTGTTTGACACCTCTTAGTGCACTGGCACCTAGATATTAAAACAGTGTAATATGTATGCCTAATGAAATAATTGCAACTATTGGATCTTTACATTATTACCAAAGTTATTTACATTGTTGTTTCAAGAGATTCTGAAATCTCTCTAATAAGCTTTAGAAACATGTACTTTTATTTCAATTATTTTTGTATCTTCTCTTGTTGTTTATTACTTCAAATAGCTTTCATGATACCAGATGGTGCACGTTTCCTCTCCCTGGTTGTCTGGTGCCCTCCCCCCCAATATGGCATGACATTTGGGATGTTGGATGAAGGCTATGCACAGGTGAAATGCTTCTTTCCTGTTACTGCCTGCTTCTACCAGATTGTATACAGCACAGGTCACAGCCTGGTGTGACCAACACTATAAGGACTGTCATGAATGGTCCTGAGGACTGCTTGCATGGTGGTCTCCAGTCATGAATGGTCCTGAGGACTGTTTGCATGGTGGTCTTCACTCCCCTTCTCCAAGTGCCCGCAATTACTTTTTCTGGTACATGGCAATGGATCAAGACCTAGGTTGTGCATGGCTCTTTGTGGTCACAATGCACTCACCAACAATAAGTAGTCTTTACAATCACTTCATACCAGCAATGGTGGGTCAGAATCAGAACTAGGATATTTTTATCCCAAACTTCATCTCATCCTATTCTACTCTCTGCTGAAGTCATACATTAGTACAGTATTATGATGACACAGGAAGAGACTTATGTCTTCAGCAGAGAGAAAAGCAGGAAGATCAAATGAAGCCTGGGGGGGACAAAGATTCTGGTTTAATAAATGTATTTGCTGCAAAAAAAGAATGCAGGAAAATGAATACAAGAGATTTATAAAAAAGTAAGTTGTCCGATTTTATATTTTAATCTTTTTTTATTTCTGGTCACTGAAGAATTGCTTTGGGTGCAAACAATTATTGCATTCTCATGCACCAAGGAACATGATGTTTTCTTTATCTTTTTCATGCATCCTAACTGCACTAAGAAAACAGTGATTCAATATGCTTCATATTCACGTTGATTATTACAAATATATTTAACCCACCCCCCCAAATGGCGGACTTACCAGAAGCTGTTCTTTTGCCTAATGAGGGATCCCAGTTTGGGTCTTTGCTTCTAGGAGCCTGGCATGCCCAGTGCTGTAAACAGGTTCCAGAGTTAAGTGCTGATGTAGTCCTGGTTCCTGTGCGAGTGTGTGAATGGATGCCACTGCGCTACCACTTTAAGAGGTTCAGTTCTGCTATTGCAGTGAATAGCTTGTGTGGGTCCAGGAAGAGAAAAGCCTGCAACAGGCTGGGCAGTACCCCAATAAGATTCATTGTATAGTCACTGAATAGTATATATGAAACTCTGTTGAATGCTGTGTTTGTTTATTCCTAAACCCACACTTCAATGTTTAAAATGAACTGTAAATCTGGACTGTTTGCTTTTTCAGCAAGTAAGCCACCATGTTTGGTCCTGGACTTTGGTTTTGGACCAATTGGAACTTCAGAGGTCCTTAAGGGTCTTTATTACAGTGCCTTTTGGGAGAAACTGTGAACTTTTCTCTTGGAGCCCAATTTAACCAAGCAGAGCTCTGGGACTATGACGGATAGTTTGGGCAGCCAACCGGAATACAGAAATAGAAACATAGAAACATAGACTTTGATGGCAGATAAGGACTGCTTGGCCCATCTAGTCTGCCCATTTCCCTACCTACTGGATAAGCTGCAGATCCTAGTTAACCAACAGCCTATTTCTTCCTACCCCCCACAAGAATTGCCTTATGCCTGTCCCATGCATTCTTGAATTCTCCCACAGTTTTAGACCCCACAACCTCCTCAGGAAGGCTGTTCAATGCATCCACCACCCTCTCTGTGAAAGAATACTTCCTCACATTGCTCCTAAATCCCGACTTTCAGTTGTGGACTGTTTTTGAAAGGGAGATTCAACTGAGCTCTTGTGAAAGATGGAGCCTGTGTGGCTTGGCTCGCTAAATGTGGGGGAAAAGGCCAACTTTGCCTCCTAGTGAGAACTGTTTGGGACTGCCTCAATGCAGAAACAGAACGCCTTCTCAGCTACCAAGGCTGATAAGTGGAACACTTTGTTAAAAGAAATATCTGTTGCTGAACTGTCTCAGGCATTGAGCAATTGCTGTGAGAAGATTGCCACAGAGACTTCTGTGTGAATCTTTGGAGCTTGTTTATGTTGAAACTGTCTCCTGCCATGTTCCAAAGGAGAAGACCTGTTTCTGTTTTCTGCATCATGGACTTCAGGTATCAGAGTTGATAAACCGAGTGCGCAGTGTAAACTATGTCAGAGACTGAACTGCTTGTGCTGGGCCTGTGACTGGGAGGGCCCCAGAGATTGTTGCTGTGAGTTGTCATCCAGCCTGGTTAGAGACCTACTCAGGGAGTCAGCCCCTGTGGAGAACTGAATTGCAGGTTGTGGCCACCTTGAAGGAAAAGGCTGTGAAGCAGAGGTGAGTCATGTTGGCCCTGGTCCCCATAATCATTCCTGGTAAGCAAGAATCCAACCTGACTACAGCCATCTGTCCTGGGGTCCTGGTACCATGAGTAACACCAGGGTCTTAACCCTGCAACCAAGATTAAAGTATTTGTGGTCTTCTGATTTGTTCCTAAAGTTCTGTTGTGTTTTGACTACATTTGTGGGCCAATGGGCCTGGGAATTACAACTTCTTTTGGGTTTTAAAGCACTGGTGAATGTGGCTACAGATCAAAGTAAAATAATCAATAACCAGTATTTTATTTAAAGGTGCCAACCAGCTGCAACACCAGCCACCCTGCGGCAATGCTTAGGCCTGCAACCACTTAAAGCCTGGGTACCTAGAGTGAACTAACTGAATTAAATCAGGGGTGAATGTTTGTGATTGTCAAATCTACCAACCAAGCTGAATGTTTGTGATTGTCAAATCTACCAACCAAGCTGATTACTTACTTTGCAGTAACCATCAATTCTCCTGCCTAGCCCCTGTTAATACCCTCCAATAAATCAGTTTACTGTTTGAATGTTAAATTTGTATCCTGAACATATTATTACTGGGGCAGGGATTGGAAAGATATTAAGGCGTATTGCTGTTATTAAGTTTTCCTTTCCAGGCGTGCAGGCGTTCAAGGAATCCAAATCCTGAAAGTGTAGTAAATGTGAGCATATGATTAGCGCTCACCAATAATTGTTTCTTTACATAGAAATTGTCGGCAGATAAGGACCACATGGCCCATCTAGTCTGCCCGTAAACCCTTGTACTGGATTACTGCTTCTGACCCACCCACTGCTTTACTCTCTATGGTTCCCCTATGCCTGTCCCATCCACTGCTTGAATCCATCCACTGTGCTCGCACCCACCAACTCCTTAGGCAGAGCCATTCCATGCATCCACCACCTCTCTGTGACCTAATCCCCAACCTCTTAACTTCCTGCTCCAATTTCATGTCATGCCCCTCATTATTGTTCTCCTCCTGTATTGAAAAATGTCTCCCCCCTGCACCTTGTTTATATCCTTGAGGTACTTGAATATTTCTATCATGTCCCTTTTTTCTCTCCTCTCTTCCAGAGAGTACATATTGCAGTCCCTTAATCTCTCCTCATAAGTCTTGTGTTGTAAGCCCTGTACCATCTTAGTCACCCTTATCTGGACCATCTCCAGACTGTTAATATCCTTATGAAGGTGCAGTATCCAGAACTGCACAAAGCACTCCAAGGGAAGCCTGACCATTGTTTTATATAATAGCATCACTACCTCCCTCCTTCTGCTGATGATAACTTGCGTATACACCCCAGCATGCCACTGGCCCTCCCAGCTGCCTTAGCACTCTGCTTTGACATTTTCATGTTGTCTGAAATAACCCCACTGTCCCTGTCCTCCTTTGTGACTGTCAGCAACAATCCTCCCCATCCTGTAGCTTTCCCTAGGGTTTCTGTTTCCCAGGTGCATACTTTTGCACTTTTTTGAATTAAAATTCAGTTGCCAGTCCTCAGACTACTTTTTCAAGCTTCCCCAGGTCCCTCCTCATTTTCTCCACCCCCTCTGGGGTATCCACTCTGTTACAGATCTTGGTGTCATCTGCAAACAGGCAGACCTTTCCCTCCAGCTCTTCTGCAATGTCACTAATGAAGACATTGAACAGGACTGATCCCTGAGGCACCCCACTGGTCACCCCCCTCTCCCCAGATTTCACCCCATTTACCACCACCCTCTGCCTCCCATCCGTTAGCCAGTTTCTAATCCAGTTTACCACCCTGTCCCCCATGCCCAGCCTACCCAGCTTGTTTATCGGCCACCTATGTGGGACGGTGTCAAAGACTTTGCTGAAATCAAGGTAAGCGATGTCCACTGCCCCACCCCGATTTACCTCCTTTGTTATCCAGTCGAAGAAATCAACCAAATTTGTCTGACATGACCACCCCCCTGTGAATCCATGTTGCCTATGATCCTGGTCTCTGATGGCTTCTAGATACCCCACTATCCTTTCTTTAAGCAATGTCTCCATGATCTTCCCCACTACTGAGGTGAGGCTGACAGGCCTATAGTTGTCCACCTCCTTCCTGCTGTAAGATTTGTGTAGAGGGACCACATGTGCTCTCCTCCAATCCTTTGATACCACCCCTTTGTTGAATGACTCAGTGAACATGGCTGCCTGAGGTTCTGTTTTCTCCCTTCGCAGTTCTCTTAATATTCTTGGGTGTATGCCATCTGGTCCCATCACTTTGTCCACCTTCAATTTCTTGAGCTCCTGTAGTACTTTTTCTCCTGTGAATTGACTATTGTCTACCTCTTCACCCCCTTGGCAACTGCTGTACTGCTGGGCCCCTGCCCCTTCCCCTCTTCTGTGAATACTGAACAGAAATATTTATTCAGTATTTCTGCCTTTTCCATGTCATTCTCCTTGCATACCCCTACCTCTCCCTTGAGCCTTGCAATCCCCTCTTGTTTTTCCTCCTTTCACTGATGTACCTGAAGAATGTCTTGTCCTCTTTCAAAACTGACTGTACTAAACCTTCCTCATTCCATGCCTTTGCTCTCCTTACTGCCTTTCCTGCTTCCCTTAGACACTGTAGGTACTCCTCCTGTCCTCCTCCCTTTGGTTCTCCTTACATTTCCTAAACTCTTTCCTTTTTGCCCTGACCTTTATCACAACATCTCTTGAGAACCACATTGGTTTTCTCCTTCTCTTGTCTTTGGATACCAATCTGATGCATTGGTTTGGTTCATCCAGTAAGGCTTCCTTTAGACGCTTCTGTCACAAATGTACTCAGCAGGTCAGGCCCTCTGCTCCCACAATGCCAACCTCTGAGTGCAACAGTGTGAACAGGTAACAGACAGGGTAACCCTCCTGTCTGCTTTTGGGTCTGAGCCACCTTTAGTCTCAAGTTCTAGGGAGATTCAAACTGTGCACCTTATGCTAGCATACCCAATGTACAGGCTCAGATACATACCCTCTCTGGGGATAGCGGTACAATCTTTCACCAGGAGCACCAAGCCAGGCTTCCAAAAGGAACCCTTAAAACTCTATAGAAGACCTTAGGTATATTCTTACCTTTTCCCAGTTTAGTAACACCATCAAGCTTTTGAACAGTTTTTGTCAATCTTAACCCTCTACACGTCACATACAAAAAAGAACTGGCAGACCCAGGTAGTCTTTCAAAATAAAGGGTACTTTACTAAAAAATGATAAAAACATGAAAAATGTAAACACAGAACAATATATCAAAGAGCTCACAATCACATAAAAGAACAAAGGAAGATTACAAAACAAAAACTCCTACCACAATACAATTAAACTTTTTCTATCTAATGTATTACCTCTGTAGTGCTTATAATTAGATCAGAGATCTGTCTTTCTTGAGTCCCAAAATGATATGTCATATTCTTCAGTTACAAGGATACATTTCAACTCCATCTCCCCACTCCCTTGGTGAGTCATCTAGCTCATCTTTTTAGAATATAAAATTACAAAAAAATGATTTCCTGTCAGGAGATATATTAAACAGGCTGGCAGTATAACCTAGAGGTTAGAGGAATGAGGTGTGAATGAGCTTGATATATCCAGCAGACCAGACCTGAGTTTGATTCTCACAACCTCCTCTTGCATACTGTGCGACTCTGAGCAAGTCACTTAACTGCCCAGTGCTCCCAGGTCACCGCTGAAAACAGGCACTTGTGCCTAGTGGGCCTACCTGGTTACCAAAGACTAAAATAAAAAAATAAAAAATAAATAATGTGACATCTGCAAAACTCATTTTCCAAATTATGAGTCTTTGATCAGCCAGTTCCTTTGAAGATTTACATCCCTGCAATCCCTCATCTAGCTGCAAGATATCTGGCAGGAATCAGCTTAATTATGTCTTGTTTCTGAAGTCATAAAATGTATATTTTAGTTTCCCAGCTTCAGAGCAGCAACAGGTCATAAAACGGCCATAAAATGCAATGTCTCAAGGAAGTTAATTACATTACAGAGTTCTCCTGGTCAATTATACATCCTATAGTTTTCACTGAAACCTTGGGGGGGGGCACCCATGGAGCACATGCTGTCTTATGTGAGACAATCACATACTATATTTTTATATTGCAAATAGCATAGAATAATCATAACCAGCTGGCCAGGGACTTCTGGTTCCAGTTGCCTGAGGGATGGACGCCTAAACAGTGAGCTCCCGACTGATTAAAGAAGATCCATACGAATCTAACTCCTAACCCAAACTTATCACGGTACTGGAACCTATAACTGACTGTTTACTATGTCGGCGAAACTAAAACATAAATATTCCGCTTCAGACTCATATCCTAAGTTAAAATTTCCAGCTCGAAGTACACAGGCGCAGGCCGTGCTACGGGCCGAAATCTCAGACCTGATAGAGCAACCCTCAACCTTCAAGAAGAAGATGGACGAAGATTTTACTACAACCTCGAAGACGCTTTATAGCACTTTATAGCAAATTTGTGACACCCTTACCAGAATTGAGCAGAAAGCATTGGAGGATAGGGAAAACATTGTAGAGCTGACCCGCCAAACAGAACAATTAGAAGAGACAGTGACAGAATACACGGAGATCTCAGATGTCCACAATGCTGCTCTGAAGGATTTACATTATCGAGACTTACTTCTACAACAACAGCTGGAAGATTTGGAGAATCGAAATAGGCATAACAATATAAGAATACATGGCTTACCAGAAGAAACAGAATCAGGCTCAATGCCAAAATTTATTGATAGCCTGCTGAAGGAGCTGCTCGACTTAGATAAGGACAAAGATCTGGGCATAATCCATGCACATCGCTCATTAGTTCCTAAGCCGAAAGACCCAAAAGCCCACCCTTGTTCAGTAATACTGGCCTTTGTGGACTTTAGAACAAAGGAAGAAGTCATCAGGGCAGCCTGGGCAAAAAAGCAAATCCTCTTTGTGGACACACGTCTTTAATTTGACCAAGATTATGCGCCTCAAACTTTGGTTTGCCGACAAAAAGCATTTCAAGTGGTGAAAGCAATGAGACAAGCAGGCTTTTCAGCACAACTTGAATATCCAGCCAAGATAAAAGTACTTACGCCTGAAGGTTGGCAGAGATTCCAAGAGTTACCAGAGGCCTGTAGCTGGGCTAAGCAGCATGGTATAGTGACTCCACCACAAAGCGCAACTGATCATCACAAGGCCATGGCGAAATAATCATGGCAAAGAAAGGGAACAAAAGGAGTCCAATCCCAGCACACAGACGACACCAATTCAATGTGGGACAGTGTTTGTAACAGAGCATTCCCCCAGCATGGTCCTATCTCTCGATCTCTAACCACGGAAGTTCTGGTGGAGGATTCCTCTTCACTGTCGAATGGATGAGTAAAAATATAGAGCCACTTGGTCTGAGTAATTCATTCACCTTTCCTTTCAAGGCTCTACAGTCCAAGCAGGTTTCAGAAAACTTAGGTTCTGGACTTAGTGACTGTGCACACCCTTCCCTTCTTTATTATTTGTATTTTTACCTTGCCTCCGATGGGTCAATTTTTTAATCTATGCTAGATCAGTGGACAGGAGGCCTTAGAGTAGCGGAGGGGGTTGGTGGATGGACGCACCCACTCCCGGTCATTTAATTAACCGAGGGAACCCATTTGGGTTAAAAATTACAGCAGTCAGTGCGTCGTCCTAAGCCTCCCCCTGCTACAGATTGATGAGTGTTAACTTGGAAGGGCCTTTTCATTTTAGAACAAATTTTGATATTTTATGCTGATCTAAACATGGTCTCAACATAAAACATAGTTCATTCGGAGGGTCATATAGAAAGAGGCGGAAACGCCTCTCTAGGCCGGTGGGGGGGCATTGACCCGACTAGCGTTCCTTCGTTTAGATGAGCTGCAGAAGTGTCCATGGAGGGGGAGTGGGGGCAAGCATGGGCTACCACAGAGAAACTCCTAGGTTGGGGGCCATCACATTAGACTCCCACTTTCAACTGGAATGTTGTCCTGAAACCATGCAATCTAAATTATGGTCACTGGGAGGGCCATTAGAGGCCCACCATATGAAGAGCAGAAGAAGTAGGACTTAAATATTCGGGGGGGGGATGGAGGGGTGATATTAGATGCAACAGTTAAACCATCCCCTAGACAACATGTTTAGCCTAAAGAAAAGGCACAAATGGGCTCCAAGACATTATTAACACCATCCTCTTGGTGGGGAAGGAGTAAGGGCTGAAACAAAGAAATCCAGATACAGACTCACCTTGTCCACAGGTTTAGGTTGAGATCCTCCCCCTAGTGTTATGGAAGATTGCCCCAGGTAGTGACATGCACGGTGGCCATTTTGAAAGTTAGAGGCTACTGGTGTCAGACTGGAGGGAGCCTTCCTCCCCCCCTTCACCTCTTGAAGGAGCAATGGGGTGTCCCCTTGCGTCTGGGAGGAGATGGAGGGTTAATACGAAAGAGCCCCTATCTCTTCCTTCCTTTGGTCCGACTGAATGGCCCTAAGCGGATCCCTTCGTGGGTAGACCCCCCAACAAAATTCTTTGGTTTTCTAACTAAGTTGCTGCTGGGAATCATTGATGGACACCCCAGCAATGGTTCTTCAGTATTTAAATAAGTTGTTGTTGGGAACTATTGGTAGATAGTCCAACAGTCACTCAGGTGACTGGAGTCATCCCAGTCAGGGACCCCGCAGATTATTACAGTGGTGCTATCCCTGACGGGGGGACCGAAATATTTTGGTCTCCTACCACACTTCATAGAGAATTCCTTAGGTGTGGAGTTGGGAATAAAGATACCTTGAAGCCATCTAAATGCCTCTTCCTTTTGTGGGAGGCTCTGTAAATATGTTTAGTTGGTTTCATAAGTTAATTACCTATGTTTTTACTTTTTTATATGGTTATTGCAGGCTCCATGATACCAGAATCAGAGATGGTTTTCCTTTTCTTTTTTATACTACTTTAAATGGCAGATCTTAAACTGATTTCTTGGAATGTCCGAGGCATAAGCAGTCTGGTCAAAAGGGCTAGAATTCTGAAAGAGTTACAGAGACAGGGAGTTAACATAGCTTTTCTACAGGAGACCCATTTGAGCCAGGCTGAACATAGAAAACTACGGAGAGGCTAGGTGGGCAAGGTCTACGCGTCCGAATGTACTCAACAAACAAACAAGAGAGGTACTGCAATTTTGGTCAGAAGAGATATCCCTTGTACCATTTCTCATGTGTATACCGACCCCGCGGGTAGATTTGTGATGATAGAAGGGGAGTTCAAGGGTCAAAAGAGCACTTTTCTGAATATATACGCCGCTAATGATGAACAAAAAAGGGTGACCTTTTTGACCAAAGTTCTAACTGAGATGACCCTGGCCCCAGACAAGTTAATCTTTATTGGTGGGGATTTCAATACAGTGACAGATTTAGGCCTTGACAGAGTAGGTTCCCACTCTACAGGTCCTGCAAGGTCTAGTAGAGCCCTCATGAGATTATGTGCAGAACTTTCTCTGGTAGATGCGTGGAGATTTGCCCATCCCATAGATAAAGACTACACATATTATTCCCCCAAGTACAGGATGTATTCCTGCATTGACCATTGGTTGGTCTCAGCAAATGCATTACCCTCTATGTTTAGAGCAGGGATAGGGTCTATCTCAATCTCAGATCATGCTCCAGTCTCACTGGAGATGTCTCTGGCCCAGAAACCTCCAGAATCTATTTGGCGTCTGAATGTCAGTTTGTTAAACCTTACAGAGTTCAAACAACTAATACAACAATCAATAAAGGAATATTTAGAGACAAACCGGAGGGAAGACACAGAGGCAGGAGTTAGATGAGATGCCTTAAAATGCTACTTAAGGGGAATAATAATTGCTTATGCATCAAAACACTAGAAAGCACAGATCAAAGAATGCGTAGAACTAGAAGCAAAGATATCCCAGTTAGAAAGGGCCCATAAAGATACTCTAGACCAGAAATGCAAGGAAGAATTACTTGGGACCCGAGCCAAACTAAATAAGATTCTAGACCTTTAGACGGAAAAACTTTTAACCTATGCTAGACAGAGGTTCTATGAACACGGAAACAAGGCTTGGAAAATTCTAGCCTGGCAGGTACAAAAGGAGAGAGCCTCTAGGGCAGTCCCTAAGCTCAAAGCATTAGAGACAAACAATATAATTTGGTCCCCCCCCCCTTAATTACTGCTCAATTTCAGAAATTTTACTCTACCCTCTACAGCACAGACAAAAACATAAATCATGAAAAGGAGACTTTCTCATTTCTTAACAGACTTCAGTTCCCCACCCTCTCAGAGATACAAAGGAAAGATCTAGAAGCCCCCATATCAGCAGCAGAAGTAACTCAAAAAATTAAAAATCTTAAAAATGGAAGAGCCCCAGGGATGGATGGCTACGTGTCAGAATTTTATAAAACCTTTTTAAATCCTCTTCTGCCGGTCTTACTGGACACATATAACGAGTTGTGGAGGGGAGAGGGGGCACCCCCTAGATCTTGGAACCTGGCCCAGATCTCCATGATCTTGAAGCCAGACAAGGATCCGGAGGACTGTAAATCCTACCCAATCTCACTCCTGCCAGTGGATCTAAAAATCTTCACTGGGATTTTAGCCGACCGGCTTC
Source organism: Neoceratodus forsteri (assembly GCA_016271365.2). Classification (NCBI taxonomy): domain Eukaryota; kingdom Metazoa; phylum Chordata; order Ceratodontiformes; family Ceratodontidae; genus Neoceratodus; species Neoceratodus forsteri. Next base: position 818,773,797 of record CM028129.1, read on the forward strand.
AGAAAGTAATAGGCTTTTTAGTGCATAAAGATCAAACCGGCTTTATTTCAGGAAGATTTCTTCAGGACAACATCTGTCGCCTGTTGAACGTGATCTCAGCACATAAAAATACTAAACAACTTCAATTAGCCATCAGTATGGATGCTGAGAAAGCATTTGACAGAGTTGATTGGGTGTTTCTGGCTGAAACCCTAAAGAGATTTGGCCTGGGGGAGAAGTTTGTCTATGTTATCAACAATTTATACAAGGCCCCGGAGGCCAGAGTTAAGGTCAATGGACATCTTTCAGAAAGATTCCCCCTCATGAAGGGTACAAGACAGGGTTGCCCCCTCTCCCCACTCCTTTTTGCCTTTTCACTTGAACCTCTTGCTATAGAAATCAGATCTAACCCCTTGATCCAAGGTGTAGAAGTAGAGGGCCACACCCAGAAAATCGCATTGTATGCAGATGATTCTCTCTTGTTTCTGTCACATCCAGAAACCTCAGTCCCTGCCCTAATTCATTCCTTGGAGGAATATGGCACATTAGCAGGTTATAAAATTAACCTTCTAAAATCCGAAACATTGATCCTAAGTGGGACCCTCTCAGAGGCCTTCAAAGAATCCTTCCCCTTCGCGAGGCCAAGAGAAATACAGTCAAATACCTAGGCATATATATTTCAATTGATCTTTCCCTCTTATATAAAAACAGCTATGCTAAACTATTTCAGACTCTACAGGCTGACATAGCCAGGTGACGACTACTTCCCTTGTCACTATATGGTAGATCACAAACTCTCAAAATGAATGCCTTACCTAGACTTTTATTCTTATTCCAAACCCTTCCAATTCAACCCCCTAGACAATTCTGGACTAACTTACAAAAAGAGGTCCAGGACTTTATTTGGAGCAGGAAAAAAACCAAGGCTGGCCAGGAAGTTATTACAAACCCCTAGGGGCAGGGGAGGTTTGGCTCTCCCAAACTTCTATTTTTACTTTCTGGCAGCTCGAGGTGTACAGATGTGTTCCTGGGTAAAACGCCGGGTTGACTCCAGTTGGTATCATCTAGAGGAAGCCGCAGTCCAAAAATGGGCCTTCTGGGCAGTTCCTACTGGCAATATGCCTTTACCCATGATCGGAGAGATCACCAACCCATGGATCCTTCACTCTTTTTGGATTCTTAAGAAGTTGAGAAGGATTACTGGCACCCCAGATGGACCTGACCCACTCTCCTTAATGAGATTTGAAGCCTCATTTATCCCTCCCGAGAGGGGCCCCAGGCTATCAATATTGGTCTGCACATCGACACTCTACCATCTCTCAATGTGTTGAGAGGAACAACTGTCACTCTTTTATCCATTTAAGAGACAAATTTCACCTCCGCCGTGAGGATCATTTTAGATATTTACAAGTCCGACACTATATCACTTCCGAAAACAGGCTACAGAAAATAATTAGAGGAAAGACCCCCTTAGAAGAGTTCTTCTACTATAATAGCATGATCAAAGATGTCCCACACCCTCTCGCACAGCTGAATGATATTTTAATTAATCTAAACAATCCAGGCTTAGAAGTAATTAAACAGAGATGGGAAAAAGAGCTAGGGATCTTGATCCCACAACAAATCTGGGACAGTAGACTGGACAGGGGTTGGCAAGTGACAAGCTCTCCTTCCTGGCGAGAATTTCATTGGAAGGTCCTCCTTAGATATTTTCTTACACCCTCCAAGACAAAACATTTTAAAGTGGGAAGTTCGGAGGTCTGCTGGAGATGTGATAAAGCCAAGGGGTCCCCAACACATATATTTTGGGAATGTTCCAGAATTACCTTATTTTGGAAAGAAGTACACTGGTACATGCAAAGAGTAACGGGCCTACAGATCCCATTTAGAGGGGAGGAGATGGTGCTGGGGCTTCCTTGCTTGATCACAGGACCTAGACAAGAAAGGCTACTACCACAGATTATGAGAGTGGCAGCATTGAAGTCTATCACATCTAGATGGCTTTCCCCTCATCCCCCAACAATAGAAGAATGGAAGGTTAGAATGAGACAATTGGAATCTATGGAACAAATTACTTATAGTCTAAGACAGGGTGGGGAGAGGTTCAGCGCCATCTGGCCCCCCTGGCAAGTTCTGGATCCGGATTAGAGAGCCTCGGGACATTCCACCAAAAGTTTCATTTTATTTCTTTTAAGAAAAGAAGGTGATGCCTAGAAGACCTGTTTCTCTTAAACAGTAAGATCCCTTAAGGAGCCGATGTATTAAAACTAGCTAAAACCTGAAGGAAGTATCAGGATGCCAAAGTTGAGTTACAAAATGTTGGATTAGTTATCCTGATGTAAAGTCCATTTGTCAGTACAGTTCTGAACTTTGTTAACTAGACAAGTTCGCCCAGATTGGAGACAACGGCAGAGCCCCCTCTCTGGGAAGTAGATAAGGGACATTTAAGTTAAAGACAAAAAAGAAAGAGGGGATGTAAAACAATTATGATTTATGTCTTGGTAAAATATTTGTAAGATTGATAGGAATTTTTTAAATTGTCTAGCATCTCCCCGATGAATTTACTGACAAAGTTGCTTTCTCATGTATGAAAACAACCCATTAAGAAAAGTTCTATCAATGGAACTATGCAATGTTGTGTAAAGTGATACAATGGATATTCAATAAAATATGAAGTACAAAAAAAAATAACCAGCTGGCCAAACATCACAATCCTCCCCACCTAGACTGAACTTGGGGGCTCTATCCCTGGCATTGGATGAGCTCCCTAAGTCAGTTCACTCCTCATATAGACATGATAAGCCATCTGCGTTCTGATAGGTTGCTCCAGCCCTATGTAAGATCATCATGTCATACCCTTGCAAGGCAAGACTCCGTCTTAATAGTCTACCATTAGTTTTTCCCATTTGTGTCAGCCAAACCGGGGGTTGTGGTTAGTGTGTACCTCAAAATGCTGCCCATATAAGTATGGCTCTAGCTTCTTTAGGGCCCACACTATGGCAAGACACTCATTTTCCACAGTAGAGTAAGCCTGCTCCCTGGGAAGTAACTTTTTACTCAGGTACACTACAGGGTGATCTTTCCCTTGGTTGGATGTCTGACTCAGTACTGCCCCAATACCCATGTCTGAGGCATCAGTCTGGACTATAAAGGGTCTGCTATAGTCCAGCCTTGTGAATACAGGAGCACTGCACAGTGCCTCCTTCAGTTTGGTAAAGGCCTTTTCACAGGCTGGTTCCAAGGTAATTTTCTTAGGGATCTTTTTCTTTACTAGGTCAGATAGGGGAGCAATCAAGGCACTGTAATTGGGTACATATTTCCTATAGTACCCTGCTGTCCCAAGAAAAGTCTGGACTTGCTTCTGTGTTTCTGGTCTGGGCCATGCCTTGATCACCTGTCTTTTTACTTGGTTAGGATGGAGCTGTTCCCGACCTACAACACGCCCGAGATATGCCACTTCAGCTATGGCCACCTGGTACTTCTCAGCTTTGACAGTGAACCCAGCACTCTGTATCCTGCCCAGCACTTCCCTAAGATGGGACAGGTGTTCTTCCCAGTTGACACTAAAGATGGCAATGTCATCCAGGTATGCCATGGTGTACTCCTCAGCACCATTTAACACCTGGTTCACTAACCTTTGGAAAGTGGCCAGGGCATTCTTCATTCCGAAAGGCATTACTTAAAATTCAAATAAGCCTATCGGAGTGATGAAGGCTAACCTCTCCCTGGCTCTGTCAGTTAACTCTACCTGCCCATACCCCTTTGTCAGGTCAATAGTCATAAGGTTTGTCACCCCTCCCAACTTGTCCAGGAGTTTGTCCATCCAGGGCATCAGGTGGGCATCTGACTTCGTGACTGCATTCAGTCCACACAGAAATAAGTAGAGCCATCTGGCTTGGGTACAAGGACTACAGGTGAGGCCCAGGGGCTGTGTAATCTCTGGATTACCCCTAAATCCAGCATTTCCTCCACCTCCTTCCTAATGTCCTTTTGGACAGCCTCTGACACCCGACATGCTGTCTGCCGTATGGGCACCTGTGTCCCTGTCTCCACATCATGTGTTGCTAAGGGGGTTAGTCCAGGTTTGGCGCTAAACAGTGGGACAAAGTCTGCTAAAACCTCCCTTACTTCCTGGATCTTGTCCGGGGCCAGCTGGGGTGACAATTTAACTGCCTCCACAAAGGACTCCCACTTGCTTTCTTCCAGCAAGTCCAGAAGGGGGTCTCCTTCGTCCATCCCCTCCCCATGGCTACATACTGCAAACACCATGTCAGCCCTATTAGCATATGGATTCATCATGTTGACATGGTACATCCTTTCTATATGTCTTCTGTCAGGTAACTCTGATATAGTTCACATCATTTACCTTTCTGACTACTTTGTATGGTCCTTCCCACTCATCCTGCAGCTTGTCTTTCTGGACCATGACTTCCTGACCCACAGTGTATGAGCGAGCTCTGGCTCTGCGGTTGTACTGTACTTTATTTCTGTTTGGCAGCTGTCAGGTTGCTCTGGGCTGTCCCCATAAGCTCCTTCAGCCTTTTCCTAAACCTAAGGACATAATCCAATATGGGAGTTCCCTGGGTGGCATGCTTGCCTTCCCAGTCCTCCTGGATCAAGTTTAGGGGCCCACGTAGCGGGTGTCCATATAAGAGCTCTAAGGAGGAAAACCCTGTCAACTCATGGGGCACCTCCCTGTATGCAAACAACAGGTGGGGAAAGTATTTCTCCAAGTCCCTCCCATGCTGTTCAGCAAATGTTTGGAGCATTGACTTCAGGGTACCATTAAATCTTTCCACAAGCCCACTGGCTTGCATGTGATAAGGTGTCATGCGTCTCTGCACCACCCCACACTTCTCCCACAAACATTTCATCAGGTCCGACATGAAGGAACCCCGTCAGTGATAACCTCCTGCAGAAACCCAACACAGGAGAAAGTCCCAAGTAAGGCATCTGCCACTTTGTCCTCAGTGAGGATAGGGTGACTACTTCTGGATACTGGCTGGCATAATCCACAACAGTCAGGATGAACTTCTGCCCAGAGGAGCTGGGGGTATTTAAAGGCCCCACAATATCCATTCCCACCCTCTGGAATGATTCCTCCACTATGGGCAATGGAATTAGGGCAGCTTGGGTTTTCTTACCTGCCTTCCTTATTTCTTGGCACCGGTGACACAACCTGCAATACTTCTTCACCTGTTGGGTGAAGTTGGGACAACAGACTTTCTGGGCCAATCACTGCATAGTGTGCTCAATTCCCAGATGGCAAGACAAGGGAATATCGTGTGCAATCCTGAACAACTGCTCATGGTACTCCTGGGGAATGACAAGCTGCCTGCCTATCATCCCCCCTCTGTCTTCACATCCTGAGTATACATCAGTCCATTTTCCCAATAAACTTTATGTTTGCCATCCCCTCCCTGTGCTATGTTAGAGTCTGCCCCAGCCCTCAGCTTCTCTAGACTAGGGTCACTTTTCTGAGCAGCTGCAAACTCCTTACACATTCCAAAGGCATGGGACAGGTCCCCTTCAGTCTCTAAACTAGGGTCCCTAACGCTAGTGTCAGGGCACCCAGGATCACTGTCATCCCTAACCCTCTGACAATGGGTCACCCATCCTTATTCAGATTAACTCTCCATAGCTGTGTGGTTAACTGCTACTGGGGAAATTTCTACCCCCTTTTCATTAGTCTCCATATCAGGAGACACAGGCTGGGGAATCAGCCTCCCAGTGGTTTCCACAATGGCTTATAAGGGGTCCAGGGAACTTCAATTTTCCCTTGCCGCTTGGCTATGGGTAACTGCACACACCATCCCCTGCTTGAGATTATTGCCAAGGATCACATCAACTGCTAAAGTTTTGGCTACAGCCACCTGTTGCTCAGTTCCCCCTGTTTCACCCCAGTCTAGAAGAACACTAGCGAGTGGCAATGTTTTCTCCTCCCCAGTGAAGTCTTGTTCAGTTACAAATTCATTGAGTATAAGCTGACCAGGCTCTACCAGATCCCCTTTTACCAATGTCAGTGATGCCCCAGTGTCTCTTAACCCTTGTGTCTGTACACTATTCACCTTGATGGGGTGCATGTGTTCCCTCATGTTCACAGTCATGCTTCCAGGGGCACATAAACAACTTACTTCTTTCCTAGCCCCATGTTGCATATTGCTCATCCTTTTGGGACACTGTCTGGCAATATGCCCAGTATCTTTACAAACCCAACATTCGTTTCTTTTCTCAGAGAACTCTTTTCTTTGAAACCCAGGGCTAACTGGTTTCGGTGGAGGCAGTGAGGGTTTTACCTGGCTTGAAGGCATGCTTTTCCCTTTCTGCACTGCCACACCTGCCCCATTCACTGTCAGAGCAGGTCTGCTCTTGGCATAGCGGTCTGAGAGGTCAGCAGCCTCTTACACTGTTTTGGGATCTTGGTCCTCCAGCCAGGTTTTCAGCTCTGCTGGGCATGCCCCAAAAAACTGTTTTAACAAGATAGCATTTTCAATTTTATCTACAGAGTTTGCTTCAATTCCTTCCCACCAACGTTTTAAACACTGACGTTGTTTCGTGGCTAGCTCCTCATAGCTCATGTCAGAGATTCTCCTGAGCTTATGGAATTTAGCGCGGTATGTTTCTGCAGTTAAATCAAACTTTTTTAAAAGTTCAGCATTAAGTTTGCTATAATCATTACTGTCCTCATTGTCCATTTGACCCAATGCATCCTGAGCTTTCCCAGTAAGTAGCGGGGATAGCTGGAAGCTCCAGGACCCTCTAGGAATATTTGCCTGAATATTAACTTTTTCAAAGGAATTTAAAAAGGCATCCATATCCACCGCCTCTTTAAATTCAGCTATCAATTTGGAATTTAATTTGCAACTCAGTCCTGTAGTTCCAGTTAAACCCAAGCCACTCACCTGCTCTGGTGCTGGTGGTTGGAGTCGTAGCTTCTCCAGTTTATGTCGCCTCTGGTCCTCACGCTCGTCATGATCTTCCTCTCGCTGTTCTCACTCCATCTTCTCCTCTGCAGCTCACTGCTCTCACTTCTTTTCTCTCTGGAACTCCAGCTCCATTCTGCGCAACTCAATCTGCAGCTTGATTGCTTCTGGCTCCAGAATGCTGGTGACCGTGCCCTGCTGCTGTGGCCCTTAGCTGGCACTGGCACTGCTGCCCTCCTCACTGGATCTGGACACTGCACTGGTCGCTGACCCTTCTACTCTCAAGGTTTGGTCTTTTACAGTCACTGTCTGTGACTCGACACTCTGGGCATCTGCTGCCATCAGGGCATCCACGAGGGTCTGCTTGGTGACTCTCACCTCATGCAGGAATCCTCTGTCCTGGCACAACTGCCTCAAGTAGTCTGCAGTGTACCCGCTGTAGTTGGAAGCCATCTTCTTCCCTAACTATGGCTACTCTACCTTGCACTTTAGAGAAAAAAATAAAACAGGTAGGAACTTGCCTGTAGGCAAAATTATATAGTTCTGTTTCCTTTTTAAAAATAAATCACTGCCTTATTTTGCAAGTGAGCTGTACAGTATTAAGCTGACACACTGAACAATTAAAGCTTGTGTTACCAATTTTATCCCACCACTGCCACCAAATCTGTCACAAACACACTCAGCAGGTCAGGCCCTCTGTTCCCACAGTACCAACCTCTGAGCACAACAGTGAGAACAAGTAACAGACAGGGTAACCCTCCTGTCTGCTTTTGGGTCCAAATCACCTTTAGTCTCAAGTTCTGAGGGGATTCAAACTGTGAAACTTATGCTAGCATACCCAATATACAGGCTCAGATAAGTACCCTTTTCATGTTCTTGCACTCTACCTCCTGCCCCCATTTTCTCCAGGGCTCTTTTGATACCCCTCCCTGTTTCAGCAAAGTCAGCATTTTTGAAATCCAAAACCTTTGTCCTAATATGACTTCCATGAGTCTTTCTCCTTATGCTGAACCACACAATGTTGTGATCACTAGATCCCAGTTGCCCTTCTACCTGGACATCTGTGATGCAATCCCCGTTGGTCATTACTAGATCTAGAAATGCCCCATTTCTGGTAGGATCAAGCATAAGCTGCCTGAGTCCAGCCTCCTGGAGTGAATCAAGAATGCTTCTGCTTCTGGCTGAAGCAGCTACACTGGTGTTCCAATCCATGTCCGGCATATTGAAATCCCCATCAGCAGAAATTCACCTTTCATTGCCATCTCATGCATTTCCTCCACTAGCTCCCTGTCCAGTTCCTCTCCTTGTCCTGGAGGCCTGTATATCACCTCTGTGTGTATTGCTGCATCATTTCCAGGTTGAAGGGTGCCCCACAGTGCCTCGGCCTCCCCCTGCCTACCCTGTACCTGTGTTGCCATTATACCCTCTCTGACATACAGGGCTACTCCCCCTCCCTTTTTGCCCTCCCCATCTCTCCTGAATAGAACATATCCTGATACATTTGTTTCCCACTCATGGTTAGCTGTGTACCAGGTTTCAGTTATTGCTACTATGTCCAGGTCTCCTTCAGTTATTAAGGCCTCCATGCCTGGGACTTTATTTCCCAGGCTGCATGCATTTGCCAATATGACCTTCCAAGTTTTACTGCCTGACCTCTCTCTCTTTCTGTTTTTTTAGTTCCCTGCATCTTCCCCCTTTTCCTGATTTTTTTTCTCTTGTGTTCTCGATTCCTTTCCTACTCCATTTCTGCCCGACTCTGATGACCTTGATGTCAAGTGAACTGTTGGGTACAAATTCATCGGTGGGTCCGCTGGTCAGGGGTGTGGGTAAGTACAGCTTCTCAGAGGGCTGTGCTAGTTTAACATCGAACCCACTTAACATATACTCTGGGTGGAGGCACCGTGTCCATAGTATTACTGTAGAACCCAGGCCCCTCAACTGGCAATTGGGAAGCAGGCAGAGGTAGTATCCCATTTGGAGGTTTCGTCCAGGTTACATATATGCAAGAGATAGTAATCTTGTATTCTTTCGCATGAAATGCATTGCATTTTACTTTAATTTTTTTTAAATGTTATGCAAAACATGACAAAATCAACAGGCCAGGGAGAAATTGAAACATTTTTAACGCACAGAAAATACTTCACTTGGTATAAAAAAAACACCTACTACAAATTTCCAAGGGAATTATCAGAATTTTGAACTGTGTTTAATTCAAATGCACACAGTGAATTCTTGGGTGTGCATTTTGCCACAAGGCTACAGAAGACCCTAATGCCCACATACTGGTTTTGTGCTACCAGAATTGGGCACCTAGCATGAAGAGAGTTCTTCTTATTGGACATAGAGGATGGACATGGTATGGCACAGTGAGGACTTGGGGACTGGAGCTGGAGGCACTTGGGATAGGGTGAACACTGCCAACAACTGGAAATGAAGATCCAAGGAGGCCACTTTTAATTTAAAAAAAATACAACCTGTTTTCCTGGGCCCATTTGTACAAGATGTGCTGTCTTGATTGTTGTGGCTGAAATGATTTGGACCCAGGACAGTTTGTCTAGTACCACTCATTCCTAGCTAAAGAGGAGAAGCTAAGAATGCCAGTAATTATCTTTTCAAATATATCATGTATAGAGCCATGATTAAATAATTCTAAACAAAAAAATCTGAATCACATTCAATCTGTTTTGCATTGTTTACATTACCTGTATTTCACTTGTAAGATACAAACTGAATAGGACTACAAGGTCCATGTATGCTGCCCTTTACTTAATGAATAAATGATCTTTTAGTCCTACTTTTGTCATCTAGATATCCAATTTATTTTTAAACATACTAAATGTCTTGCTTTGCACCATATCTGCAAGTAGGTTGTTCCATATAACTATTTCTCTTTGAGTCTAATATAATTTCATTTATTAGTTTTAAAATTATATGGTTTTAATTGCTTGATATGCCCCCTTGTAATACTATTCTGTTTAATGTTAATGTTCATACTTTCCAGTAATTTATTGACATATATATTGTGCATATACAGCAGATCCCTCTTATTCACCTTTTGTTCAGTGTATGGAGGTTTGAGATGTTTAAATGTTCTGTATAGTTTTTATCTTCTAAACCCTTAACTGTTTTTGTGATCCTTTCTTATATTCTCTTCAGTTTATGTTGTTCACCCATATTTAGTCCTCCCCAAAATTGTGAACAGTAATCAATATGTAGTCTGATACAGCTCCAATACAAGGGAATTATTACATTATTTGATTTATTTGTAAAATGTCATTAATGGAATTTATCAAGTAGTTTGATTTTTTTAAACATATTGTCAAAATGAGTTTTAGGTTCTAAATCATTTGTAATTGTTATTCCCAAATCTTTTTCATTTTGAGCTGTTGTAAATAAATGGTACTAAAGGTAGTTCTTAATCCTTGGATTATTTGTACCAAAATATATCACCTTGCCTTTGGTCAAATTTAATGTCATTCCCCACTCTGATGCCTATGCTCCTAATTTGGATAGGTCAGACTGTAAAGTTCGTTGTTTTTATTTTGTGTCCACTTCTCTACCTAGTTTTGTATCATCTACAAAGATGCATAATTATTTACTAGAGAAGAACCAATATCAGATGTATAGATATTGAACAATGTTGGTCCCAGTATTGACTCCAGGTGTACTCCACTAGTAAATTTTACTGATTTTGATGCATTGTTCATTTATAACAACTTATGTCCTAACCTCCATCCAATTAGAGATCTATGGGCCTATTCTCAAAACCTTCAACAAGGGCACAAGGTGCCTGCATCAAACAAAAAAGATGCAAGTGGCACCTTGTGTCAAAAAAATGCTCCCCGGGCTATTCTCAAAAACAGCCTGTGACAAACACAGGCTGCCTGCAGCAAAGGGCGCTTACACCAACCTTGCACCAAAAAATAGGCTGTGGCATGGTGCTAGGGGGTTTGCTGTGGATTGAAGCTGCCACATCCGCAAAAACTGTATTCTCAAACCACCTCCGGAGGACAACTGTAACACAACCGTAACACAAGAGGTTGATATTGAGAAGTCTTTTGACCTTCACAAGCTTGTTGCCAGAGTTGTTAGCAGGAAGCCAACTCAGGACAGAAAATATTAATTGGTGGCACCTACTAAGAAGACTAATGTACTCTTCAGGCTGATCACAGGAAGATTGATGAAAAAAGTCTTGTTGCATTTTGTGAAAAATGGGAGATGAAACTTACAAGAACAGGATGCAGTGGTGAGACTTCCAGGCAAAGACATCACATATAAAGAGAGCAAGGTTTTATCTAGCTAGATAGACAAAGACTGAGATTCAAATTGGAAAGAGCCTTTCAGATGAATGACTTTTTTTAGTTTGTACTGCCTTTGTGAAGAACTATCCTGTACATCTTTTATTATTATTATTGATAATAATAGTTTCAACATTTATAACTTCTCCTGCTTTGTCTGTGCTTCCTGACCTATGCCTCTAGGACAATGTGGCACCCATTATCCCCCTGAAGCACAAGTGTCCAGATCTAAACACCCTTCAGTCTTCCTCCACAGGTAATGAAACCAGTTACCTCCCTTCTTCCATTTTCTATTTCAATGGATCTTCCTATAAATGCTTGTATTTTGGGATTTGACTAGGGCCCTACCATTGAAGGCAAGAGCACACAGAACATAAAAACAATCTTGGTCAGAAGAAACATCAGGGGTAGGATTCACAAAAAAGAGTAAAGTGCAGCACAAAAGGGCCAAATAGTGCTGCTCAAAATTGGATAGTGCACCACACTATCTGACTGTGAATAGGTGCAGGAGGGGGCAGCGCTAAGTCAGGAAAAGCAGTGGTATACCCAATAGTGCTGCCCCGCAGCCAGCCAGAAAAAGGGCCCTGCAGCCAATAGCACTCACGCACTACAGTGCAATTCACAAATGTAGCCATGCAAATGAGACCACTGAGCATGCAAGGTGCTAGTGGCCATTAGCATGCCCGTTATTGCCTCATTTGCATGGCATTAGTGTGGTATTGTGTGGCCCTCCACCAGCCCATGCCCCACACAGCCACAGTCCCCAGTACACTAGTGGTGCCCTCCCCCACCCCAATTGCTCACCTGACATTAATAAAAAAAAGTTTCCATAGTATAGTATCCCAACCCCCAACCCGGATCACTGATCCCCATCAAAATATCCCATTTTCCATAGTGTAATGTCCCACCCCACTTCCCGACCACTGATCACTATCAAAATATCCTATTTTTCATAGTGTTGTGTCCCACCCCCTCCCCAATCACCAATTCCCATCAAAATATCCAATTTTTGGCTGACCCGGTGGCATTGAGGGCTGAGGCACTGGTCACCTTACCTTGCGCTATGCTGGTGACCCGTGTTTGGGAATGAGCACTGGCCACCGGGGGTCGGTGGTGGAGGAGAGGGATCGAGTGTCTGTAGGACTGCTCTCCCTCTCTGGGGAGGGGGGGATACTAGCGGTTCGGTGCACAACTGGCCCCTGGTGGAGGCTAGGGGCTGGTGCACTGAAAGCTACAGATTGGGGTAGACAAGCAGCGGCTTGGAGGAGCATGTATGGGAGCATGTACACGCTCGCTCCTTGCAGCATCATTGCATGCCTCGCCTAGGGGGACCAAAATAACAGGAGGAAAAGGGTACTGGTACTGCAGAATGATCGGCAGTCTCCTCAGGTGCCACCCCCACAATGGGCAGTAACCCTTCCAGCACCAAATCCAGAGTTAGGTGGGTTGAGGGATCCCAGCTGCCCCACCCGGGGGGAAGCTGTAGGGCAGCTGGAAGGGTAGGCTGTGAGTGAGGGGCAGGGCTGGGGGATCCTACAGGATGTACCACTGCCAGGGACCAGGCGGATAAAGAAATTAACTAAAAATAAATATCCCATTTTTCCATAGTATAGTGTCCCACTTCCTCCCCGATCACCGATCCCCCTCAAAATATCCAATTTTCTATAGTGTAGTGTCCCACCCCTCCCTGATCCCCATCAAAATATCCCATTTTCCATAGTGTAGTGTCCCACCCTCCTGATCCCCATCAAAATATCCCATTTTCCATAGTGTAGTGTCCCACCCTCCCTGATCCCTCAAAATATCCCATTTTCCATAGTGAGTGTCCCCCCTCCTTGATCCCCATCAAAATACCCCATTTCCATAGTGTAGTGTCCCCCATGTTCCCCAATCCCTGATCCCATGAAGCAGTCCAAACTCCCTGGCAGTCTAGTGGACACCCCACACCCAGTAACTGAGATTCCAACCACCCTGCTCCCCCCAGCCCAACCCAAAGCTGGTGACAAGCACAGCCCAAAACTCACAACAGCTGGCTGCTGACTGATCTCCCAATGACCACATACTGTACAGAGTACTGCACATTGACAGTGATTGACAGATCACTGTCAATGGGTCATACTCTATATAATATGCAGTCTTTGGGAGATTAGTCAGAGGTTAGCCACGGTGATGAGTGGTGGTCTGTGCTGGTCACCAGCTAATGGTGGTAAGCTGGGAATGGTCGAGACTCTCCATTACCGGTGAGGTTTCTTTAGACTGCCAGGGAGTTTGGATCACTTCACGGTGTTGAGAATCGGGAAATGGTGAAGGGGAGGGACACTACAATATGGAAAATGGGATAGTTTGATGGGGAACGGTGATCAGGTAGGGAGTGGGACACTGCACTACAGAAAATTGGATATTTTGATGGGAATCAATGATCAAGGAGGGGGTGGCACATTGCGCTATGGAAAACTGGATATTTTGACGGGGATCTATTATTATGTGAGGGGTGGGACACTACACTATGGAAAATGGGTTATTTTGATGGGGATCAGTGATTGGGAAGGAGAGGGGCCCTACGGAAAGGGTTTTTGATGGGATATTTTGATGGAAATTGATGATCGTGGAGAGGGTGGGACATTGTGCTATGGAAAATGGGATATTTTGACAGGGATCTGTTATTATGGAGGGGGGTGGGACACTACACTATGGAAAATGGTTTATTTTGATGGGGATTAGTTATTGGGAAGGGGTGGGACCCTACGGAGAGGGTTTTATTTTACTAAGGGGTCAGCAAACAGGGAAGGGGCCACCATACCTCTGTCAACCACTAGGGTTGTGCAGATTACCACCAGTTTTTTGTTGGTGGTACTTTGCTCTATGCAAGGGGCTTCACAAAGGCCCTTGCATGGAGCAAAACCTTAGTGAATGGGATTGTGGGGATAGGCAGGTCTCCTTCCCTTCATTTGTACTACAGTCCCCCTCACTACTCTGCCCGGGTGCAAACCTAGTTTGTGGGGGCTAACTGGGCTTTGTGAATACCAACTCTGGGCTAACTGGGTTTGTGTCTGGGCAAAGTTTTGTGAGTCTGGTCCCAAGTCTCTCTGCTGGTGTCCTGGGTTCATCTACTGATGAGGAAAAAGGTGTAAGCACACTGACTCCAAAGGCATTTTGCATCTTCCTGCTGGTGTCACAGTTTCATCTACAGTACCAACAGATAAGATAGTGAGGGAATGTAGACCCTGAAGAAAGAAGTTCCAGCTCCCTGGCCAGTAAGCCATAGCAATTAAAAATTTGGAGTTTATGTTCAAATTTTTATTGTGTGTGGCTATGTGCATACAGTATGTGTCTATCTGTGTGCCTACATTTGTGTTTATGTGGGTGTGTATCTGCATGTACAATGTACGTGTGCTTGTGTATGTACATAATGCATTAGCTGTGGAAATATGATGGCTCTAGCCAATTTTTGCTTCTTCTGTTGAAGGGATACTGCCTTTTCTATAATCTTTTTTTTTCCAACATGTGAATCACTGACACACTAGGAATGTTAAAAAATCTCCTTACACTCACCTCCTATTGACACATAAAAAAGATTTCCTTTTTTTCTTAATAACTTGAGTTTTAAGCAGTCCTTCAGCAAACCTGATACGTTCTTTCCTTTGCCCTTGTCCTGCTGCTGGAACATGCTGAGCAGAGTTATTTGAGCAGCTGACAGCAGCTGCTCACATATCACTCCCAGCATGCTCTAGGTGCAGTGTCAACTCACTGGAGCATGTTTCAGATTTCTGAGCAGATTTCTTTATACTATTAAGAATAGTTTACATTAATAGAAAATCTCATATAATTCTTCCACAGTATCCAAGTGCATAGGGATTTGTTTTATAGTTCACTGGTGAATAGTGATGAACACAGCTAAAGGAGAACTGCATTGAACCTGTAAGGTATTTTTTTCCTGTGGAGGCTGTGTTTTAAATACTGAACCACATTATAGTAGTGTTCCATCTTTACTGATCTGTTAGCAGTATTAACAGATGATTTACAAACTGCAGGTAAGTACTATTTTAGGAATCAGATGTCATAGTTTATGTCCTCTTCAGCAGCAGAGTTTTATTATAGAACACAGGGGTATTGTGTTAACAATGGAAGAGCTAAGCAAGAACATAAAGTATACTGTATCCATACAGTTGTAAAATGGTCCTTACTACCAGTAAATGAATCAGAAGCACTCCTTGAATTTTTTAAAAGGTTAGTAAAGATAGGGCAAGAATGTAGTATGAACCAGAATAAAAAAAGCAACATATTTTACAAAACAATATAGATCTGCAAGTTAAATGCAGTCCTCGGGCCACTATGACCTGAGAGTGTCCCTTTAAACACTGCTTTATTGCTCTACAATATCTGTATCTACTGTAGAAGATGGCAGGGTCAGTAAATGACTCAGTAATCATAGATGAGTTTATATATCAGTAACTGCACCATTGCAAACAGTGCAGATCCTGGGGTGTAAACATCTGCTGGAGCATTGTAAGTCACTCTTTCACAGCTTACGGCAATCCCTGTTTTGTTGGTATTGTGTATTAGTGCAGGCATTTGATGGTAGGGTATAAACCCACTGCTCCACCTGCACTGCTACAGCTCTGTGACACCCCACACCAGGCCAATTGTCCCGCAACCTGATAGGTCACCTTCTAAGAGCAGCCGGCTTCTAACAGTAGCAGGTCTTGCAGATTAATAAATGCTGAGAGTGGCCGCCATGCTGAAGTTGTGTCACCAGCATCACTGTGGCTCTGTAGAGTATGGGTCCAAGTCCCATACTAGACAATACCGACACTGTAGCAATATACTGGGGGGAAGGGGAATCATTGGGGATGCTGTTCTTAGGAAAGAACACTAAACTGAGGTTCCACCAGCGATGGGCCGAAGGAACCTCTGTTTAGCATTCTATCCCTCCATCACAGTCTATATTGCTTAATCTCCCCCTACCAGACCCAGAAATGTGGCTCACAATGTTGGACGACCAAAACTGCAATGTGCACAGTCGCACATGAGTTCAGTGGGGAGTGGTGCCGGTGGAGTGAGCGCTGAGTGGAGGAGACTGCAACACAGCACACAAGGTAGTGTAAACATGCCTTATGTGCATCGCCTAAACAGTGGCCTGCAGGAGAGGTAGTGCGGTCCACTGTTTTGAGACTAGAACAAAAAACTGAACCAGGCATCCTGGTGCATTTCCACCCTGAGCTCACCGAGTGACTTTAAGCAAGTTGCTTAACTTCCCTGTGCTTCAGTATCTCCAGCTATGACATTGGGTACAATAAGCAGGATGTCATAGTAATTGAAAGACAGTGTTACACTCGGTCATGCTATTTTGACAAATTAGTTACAAACTAATATAAATGTGTTGCACTGGACAAATAGTCACTGGTATCTGACAACTCACAACAGTTTGGTGCAGCCACAAATTTACAACACTTCTACAAATATGAAAACTCTCCATTTTAATTTTCATACAAACTGGATCCTCAATAGTGGATCCCTAGATACAGCAGAGCTTTCTTTATGAGGACAAGTTAATCCTGTGGATTCTGTAAATGAATTACTCTCTCCCACTGTGTTGCCATTCTAAAGAGATGTAACAGTGACTTATCTCCCACTGAAGTCTCACAGTTCTGCATGTTTAAATAAAAACTGGTGACATTACTGGATAATTAAATAGTGTTATTTCAAAAAATGACGTCATTCTGAAACAATGGTGCATCTGCTTACTGAGACAATGGTATCCAGAAGATTTTCAACAGCTGAATTGCCTTTGTTGCTTTTCTATTAGCATTAGAAACATGTTACACCACCCACTTGGAGGAAAGCCAAACCATTTTCCTGTACATATGGAAGTATCAGAAGATATAAAATATATTCTCCAGCTGTGGTAGGCAAGTTCTTAGGGAAAGCTTCATAAAAAACAGTCTTTGCTTTCTGTTTCATTAATATTCAAACAGCCTGCTCTGTTTGGCACCCAGAGAACGAGATGAGTAATCTTCAACATGCTGTCAGGTGTGCATTCCAGTCAATCCTTTGTACTACAACAAAACAAACCTCCATAAAGCTCTGTTCAACTCAAAAAATCAGTTTCTTTATCTTGTATCTGGCAGTCCGCCTACCAATTGATCATGGGTAACCTCAAGTTATTTTGAGAGTTCCACACTACTTATGCAGTCTGTCCTACTTGTTGGACTTTGTGCACTATGACACATGTAGCTACAGTATATTTACTGGCTAGTCATGTTTATTAACCACAGGCAGTGGCTGGCAAACTCTGTTATTCATACGTGTGAATAATGAACCATGAATAACAGAGTTTGTCCAAGCACCTTTCACAAAGGTTCTGCCAGCACTTTCCATGGCATGTAAACACCTGTACAACTGCCTTCCCTCATGCTGTTAATTCATTCGCGCTGCACCAGCAAACTGCCAACGCGATTAACTGCTTTATTGTCAGGCACCACAAAGAAAAAACATATCATAGCAGTTTAAAGAAATCTAAACTAAAAATAAAAAACATGGCAACCCCATCTCGATTCACACCAGGATCTGTAGGACTCCGACTCCAACTACAGAATACGTAAGTCAGTCCCTGAACTCCACAGCTAGCATTCAGATAGCACTGTCTAACACTATTCTAAATCTAGAACTTTTCTCTCACTCCCTTAGATGGCACCTCTGCTGCAGCCAGGACAGACAACGGGGAGGGGGGGAGAGAGAGAGAATCTATCATCTAAAGTTACACTGGACTGATGAGTACCCATGAAGTTCAAAGAACCCCCCCAAAAAAAGTTTTATCAGTTGTACAAATAATGTTACTCGATGCAGATTTAATTGCAGTAGCACTAGTTTTAAACAGCACTGCCTAGCACTCTAAAAGCCGCTGTCTCACCAATTATTCCATGCAACAGAAACAAATGAAATAGTCAAAGAATCAGTAAATATAAAAAAATAAAACATGGGGAACTATTTAAATTTGGATTTTATGCACACCCTCAGTGTGAGATGCCCTTATAAACCCCTCAGACTTCTCCCTTGAGGGTTATGGG
Organism: Neoceratodus forsteri; assembly: GCA_016271365.2. Classification (NCBI taxonomy): domain Eukaryota; kingdom Metazoa; phylum Chordata; order Ceratodontiformes; family Ceratodontidae; genus Neoceratodus; species Neoceratodus forsteri. The sequence goes on from CM028129.1 coordinate 818,792,064, forward strand.
GCATCACACACCTTGGGTGTGCATAAAATTCTCATTTTACACACTTCCTCATGCATTATTCTATTTCATTTTATTTATAGGAAAACTACACTAATTACCAATACTCCACTCCCCAGCAACCTCACTGCCACTTGTTTAATATGCTAAACAATTCTGCCATCAGTCTGTAGCATGTGTTTGCATACAGTACAGTAAGCAGTGGAAGCAAATTTTGCATTCTCAAGATTTTTAAGGGAAGTATTATGACTCTGAAGTTACAGACTACTTACTTATTTAAATTAAGCAGAAATTATGCAACCATCAATGTTGCAACCAATTTATTGATTTAAACATATTTTACTGGATAAGCAAGCAGAGCTCAAAAGACTTTCCAGTTGCGATCCATTGAACAATTATTCTGCAGTGTAGCCATTGGGGAAAAGGATACTGGTAAGTTGTTTAGTATTTCTTTAAAGGGGGAACAGTCAACAGTGCAAAACTCCACACCCATGTTTGGGTCTGGTCCCAAGTTGCACTTTTTACACACAAACTATTTTTTTCCTACTTACTGTCATTGTAGTATAATAACAGATTGCATCAGACTCATTTTACTTATTTCCAGGCTGACTCTTTCTGCAACTACAAATCACAGAATCCCTGCAGATGTCAGAGAGGACTGTGACAGTCAGAGAGATTCAGTAGGCTGCAGTGCATGTTAGAGTTTATAAAATCACTGATATTTTGTTTGTTGGTCCTGCTGTCCTCCCAGGCCTACGTACAATCAGAGGACTGTACTTAGCCTCAGGAGACCAGCAAACATCAGATTGCAGATTATAAAAGCTTTAACATGCACTGTAGGCTATTGAATCTCCCACTGCTGCAGTCCTGCTCTGATATCAGCTGCCAGGGATTCTGGGATTTGTAGTTACAGAAAACATGAGCCTGGAAATAAGCAAAATTAGTCTGATACAATCTACTTTACTATAGTAAACAGTAAGTAAAAAATATATTGTTGTACCCAAAAGTGCAAATGGGGACCAGCACTATACTTTGGTGTCGTACACTCTGTGATGACTGTTCCCCTGTAAATACATTTTTCTTTTGTCTCAACTATTGTATGAGAGGCAGTGTTGTCTACTGGTTACAGCATCACTTTGGGAATTGTGAGATTGCAAGTTCAGTCCATGCTAGAGACAAATACACACTCTGTGACCTTGGGCAAGTCATGTACAGGGACACTGTCAACACCTATAGGCCCCAAAGTGTCTCAAATTAAAAAAAACACACATTTTAAGACTGGTCACATTCTGTAGTAATTGCTGATATAGTGGGTAGTTTGATTCCGGTTCCATTTTTCTTTTTAAAAGTGAAAAACAGACTGCCTACCATACTGGTGTTACCACACAAAAATGTTTGTTTACATCCCTTGATCAACTCCCACTTCATCTTTCCTGGATTTGTGAAACCCTTAACACAGTATAGCCAATCTTGATGCATTGTGAAGAGAAAAGACTATTGCATCATGAGTGGCTGTACTGTTTGGGAGTGTTCCTGTTCAGAAAGTAAGCTGTAAGAGCAGATCAAGGATTTGAAACAAAACATGGTTGGGTATGATTGCCCCATTAGCATGCATTTCAGTTTTACTAAGAAAGGAAGCATATAAAACAGACAGCCACGTTAATGAACTTTAGAGAAGGTAAGCAGTAACAAAAAGTAAGTTTTTAACTAGACATAATATGATGCAAAAGGATCGACAGTGTCCCTTTATCTCTTAGTGCTCCAGTCCTCCCAGCTGCAGAAATTGGTAGATGCAGTACCCTACTGGAAATGAGATGTTGCATCTCAGCTGGGTTATCTAGGTAGACAGATAATAAGAAAACAACTAAAAACAAAGATTCAGTAATTACAAAAATCAACTTGTTGGCACAGTGGTGCTGAGTGGTGGGGTACAATTCTGGCACATTGATGACCTGGGTTTGCACCCCAAGCCTGAGATACCAGGAGCAGAGGCCAGTAGGAATTGTGGAAATGTTTCCTCATGGGTGTTTTCCTACTGGAGGAGGGAGATGATGCGCACTGCTCATAGACTGGCACCTGGAGGAAGTGTGTGGCCATTGCTGGCATGGGTGACCACATGCTGATGCATCCCCACAGAGGGTGCCAACATGGGAATGCTCTACATGGGATTCTTGGATGGGTGGGAACAACTGGGAAAAGCCAGGCTATGCCAGTCTTGGTTGAGTGCCCCCTTTGCACTCTCCCACACTACCAGATCCTCACTGGTGGTGGCACTCTACCCTGCTCATGGCATCCTTGGCTTCAGCAACATGCACTCTTACCTCCTAATCCAGGAGGGACCCAAGGGAGGGACAGATCTGCACAGCAATGGGACACACTGGGATCTGTTGGACAATGACACCAATGTGAGTGAATCTGGCAAGTGGAGGAATGGTATTGTGCAAGGTTCTAAAAGACTAAGGTATCTGGGCATACTTTTCAACTGTCCATGATTACAAGGGATGTCCCTCATTTTACCATGCAAAACTGCTCGGTCCCTCATAGAAAAGGTGCTGCCAACACACAGAATGTTCTGTAAATTCATAGTTTAATGAGGAAATTCCATATATTCTAAGTTGCAAAATAAAAAATATACTTTGTACAAGTTAACACAATGGTTTCTACAGTGTTCGGAGCGTTATCTCCATCCTTGAGGATGTGTCCCTCATTGTACCTCATTTTGCATGTCTATGTCCCTCATTTCAGTGACAAAAGGTTAAGCACGCACATGGGGAGGGAGGAACACAGAAAATGGCTATATATATATATATATATATATATATATGTATGTATATATGTATATATATATATATATATATATTCTGTTATCTATAAGCATATATCATTTTTTTTCCATAAGCCATATACTGAAAATATTTGACTGAAGAAAACAGTCAGTCCCTAGATTTTCATGGATTCCATGATACTTACCATGGAAACAGCTTGGAAACTATTTGCACATATGTTATGGTTTTCCATGAAAATTAGAATGCAATTTATAATTCTATGATTTAAATTATTTTTAATTTTCATGATACTGTAGCATGGACATATGCACATTTTTATGAATGTGTAAGTGTTTTTATGCTATTATGTTCTTTGTGTGCTCTTCTACATGTAAGATACTAATAGAAACCCTTGAAAATTCCTTCATTTCCATGGAAACCTTGGCCATTACAGTTTGTTTGAATACTTCATTGTTTCCAATATTTTTTTCCATAATAAATTCCATGGATACATTGGAAGATCTATAAAACCATGGAAACTCTAGAGATGGTTTTACCCCAGTATCTATAACCATTGACAACATAGTATGATATAAGCATTTCATTTATAGAGGGGGTCCAGCCAGATTTCATAACAAATAAATTCAGAATTGGCATCAGCGTATCACAAACAAGCCTCATATTAAAAATGAGAGTTTTAATTTACTTAAGCCGTTTTGTAACCCAGATTTCACTGCCTGTTCAAAAAAGCAGATTTCAGTGACAATTACAAAAATGATGATGAACCAATCAATTTCCAATTTTTATTGTGGGATAAAACCATTGAGCACAGCTCATTTGCAATTGCATCCCAGGCCACAGATGATGTCTGCCCCAATAGCACGGTCCACCTTGCCAGCAACCTTCTATAACTTATTTCTCCAATATTCATAAAAACAGTAGTTGTAATAAACATTTGAAAAATAAAAACTGACACTTGGTGGGTGTGGTGTATGGGTTTCCAGAATGTTCAGATGCTAGGTACCTGAGAATGTGTTGGGGGAGATAGGTTTGGAATTCATGGGCAAACATGGCTTTAGAGTGTGCAATTTCTGAATACTGCAGGGATGAGAGTTAAGAATGCCACAGATTGCAATTCTGGGATGCAGAAAGGATTCAGGCTTATACAGTAGCTCAGTCATGCAACTTTGGAAAGTGTCAGAGATGTTAAAACTTGTGATGTGGTGGGGCCATAAATTTGTAGAATGTGGCAGATATGCAATTTTGGATTGTGGAGGACACATAACTGCAAAATGTGTCAATGATGCATAGTTTAGTAATGTACCAGGGATGCACAATTTTGGTGTATAGTGATAAAGTGATGCTCAATTATGGAATGTGGTGGTGGAGATGCTTATTTTCAGATTGTGGTGGCAACATGTGATTTCAAAATATGGCATGGAAACTTAAAATCCAGATCAGCATAAGGCAAGCATGGAGCTAGGCAGGGAAATGAGCAGACTGGGTTGACCTGTGGGTCTTTTTCTGCCAACACAATTTATGTTTCTATGTTTACATGGACACAACATTTCAGAATGTGTGTGTGGGGGTGGCACACAATTTACAAATAATGTGGTGACATGCAGTTTTGGAATGTGGCAGGGATGTGTCACTTTGTAATGTGATTGGGACAGAAACATATAGAAACATAAATGATGATAGCAGCAAAAAGACTAGAGGTCCATTCAGTCTGCCCAAGTTCCCTGTAATCCCTGGAACCCATTGTTCCTCCATTGTACTAACCCTCCCTGTCATCTCTCTATTCTCCTCCCTGGTCCTGTCACCCCCAGTAATCACTATTCCCTTCATTATGTCCCAGAACTCACCACCTCAGCCAACAAACTGTTTCAAGGTTCCACCACCCTTTCCATTAAGTAATACTTTCTCACATACCATCTGAACCTACCTCCTGTTAATTTACATTTGTGTCCATGTTACCGCAAATTGGTATTCAGGCTAAATAATATCCCCTCTCCAGTTCAGTTTGTTAATCCCTTTAAGGAACTTGAAGGTCTCTATAATATCTTCTCCTCCCTTCTGGTATCCTATGAGTACATGTTTAGTGCCTTGAGGCACTCCTCATAGGATCTGCACTGCTGGCCCAGAATCCATTTTTTTTTCTCTGCACTGTACTGCCTCCACCAACCCATCCTTATCCTTTCTGAGGTGAGTACTCCAGAACCGAGTGCAGTACTCTAAGTGAGATCTCACCAGGGATTTGTAGAGGGGAGGTATTACCTCTTTTCTTCTGCTATAAATACCCCATGCGATATATCCCAGCACATCGAGTTAGCCTTGCTATAGGCCTTGTTGCACTGCCAAGATTGCTTAAATGAGATGCTGATGATAACTCACAGATCCTGTTCCTCATCTGTTGTGCTAAGCCTCTCTTTTCCCTTCCAGTACTCTGTCTTGGGGTTCTTTTTCCCTAGGTACATTACCTTTTTTTTTAACATTGAATTTTAGCTACCAGACCTTTGACCACCCCTCTAGCTTTTGTAGGTCTCTGCATTTCCTTTATTCCCATCCACCCTTCAACATAGTTTTGTGTCATCTGCAGTAGAGAGTAGAGCTGCACAATTTCCAGATGTGGTGTGAGGCACAATTCTGGAATGTAAAAGGATGCACAATTTCAGAATGTGACGGAAACATGTAATATTATAATGTGGCAAGCACACACAATTTTGGAACATGGTGCGGATGCACAGTTTTAGAACAAAGTGTTAACACTAACTGGGAATGTGGCAGGGATACAACATTTCAGATTGTGGCAGGGATGCACTAGTTTAGAATGTGGCTGGGTGCAAGCAATTTTTTGATGTAGGGACAAGCAACTGCAGAATACAATTGTTTCATGCCACATTTTGATACCGAACATCCCCATTGTATTCCAAGATGTGTGTTCCCACCACATTCTCAAATTGCCCCTCCCTGCCACATTTGTGAGACTACCAACCATAGAAGAGATGCACATCGGGATAAGGGCTATAAAAACAGGAGAGAACAAAATATGAATGGCAAAGTGTAAATTTATTATAGCACATAATCACAATTGTAAAGTAGGCATGCCTCCTGTAAATACACACTTCCAAATAGCATTTTAGATTGCAACCAAAGAGGCAGCCATATGGCTAAGGTACTGAATAAGTACTCAATCTGATGCTGCTTCAGAAAGTTAAATGTGAAAGTGCAACTTCATTAGTCCTAAAATACTATCTTTAAGAGGAAATCTAAACCATCCAGCACTTCAAGGCTCATTGCCTCTTTGTAAGGCAGAAATGGGGTAGTAAGTTTCTGACCCATCACAATGGTCACTGAAGTTCCAGGTGCCTGCTGACAATGCTTCCCAACTGAGAAAAGCTGTCAAGCAGCAATTACCCCACCTGGTCTGCCTTCGACATAGCCCCCCTAGCTCATTCCCAAACTGAGGTTGCCAGTGTGACAGCACGGCGCATTGCCACAGGGCCAGCGGGTGGCCTAAAATTGCATTAATCATTCATTATTTGCAGACAATCAATCTAAATAAAGCAACACAATTAAACAAATTAATGATCCATTTGATAGTTAGAACAACCAAAATATCAATATATCCATTTTGCATTTTTTGTGAAAGGCTGTGGGGTAACAGATGGACACATGCACCAATGTCAGGCTTCAGCTTCTTAGTTTATTCAAAATACACAGAACAAAAAATAAGCTGACTTTTTAGACAAAACCAAATAAAAAGAGGAAATAGAAGAAAAACAAAACAAAAGCCCTGCCTAACCTGCAATTTCACAGCAGTCAACTATAATCAACAGTACTAGCAGTAACTAGACTGGATGGGTGCTTCACCTACAACACTCGACTCTAATCTAATCCGACTTTCTCCCTGTGAAGAATATAAAGTGGGCTGGACTCAAGGATTTGTCCGTCCTCGCTCTGAATCCATCAAAATTATAATATGAACTTTAGTTCTATTCAGAAGCTTTTTGTAACACATTTGAACATTTTATATACTGTATAATAATGAAACTGCAGGTTGTACAACCTCAGTCTGACATAATATGGTGTGTATCCAATTTTAGTTTTAGTCATCATTCAGTAAGGCCCTCCTCCAGCAGATCCTTGAATAAAGCTATTGAAAATGAGGCTGGCCAGCTGTTAGAGAGAGAGAACTGCTCAGGAGGTAAACTGAAAGATCCTGCTTTTATCTTCATTCTGCGGGAATCAATTTTTCACCCCTATAAGTTGCACAGAGCCTCTGTACAAAGCAGAACCAATAAACGTCTCTACCTGAGGGGGGTACTGTGCATACTGCTATTTTGTTGATTATTTGGTTCCCAGACTTAAGAGCTTCTATTTTCCTACAATAGTGGAGCTTGTAGCCTGTGCAAAAATGCATAATTTTGAGGAGTTCATCAACTGTTTCTCCACAGAGAGAAACCGAGCCGCTGAGGAGAAGGAACCAGCAATTCTACCCTCAGGACAAACTCTGCGGCTGTTTCGGCACTCCTTGATGAGTAATTGAACTCCATCACCCTTTGTGAGTTATGCTGTTTCCCTGTTTCACAACCTGGAAAACATATTACCAACAGGGAACTATAGTGTAAACAGTGGATATTTCTTATGACATTTAGTAAATAGGATGAGGTCAGCTAGCGAGTGTACTGTAAGATGTTTTTATTTTATTTTAAACTGTTGGGAGGATGCAATACTGACAAATCTCTGCCGACTACCCCTCAAGTTTTATTATTAATTCTAAAACAGGCTACAAAATGAGTCCAGCTACTGGTTTTGCAGGGTTTAGCCCTACATAATCTGCAGTCTGAAAACAGACCAGGTTAAGCGAAAGTCTGCCAAAGAAGGGGGGGGGGAGACACAACAGACCACAAACAATACATGGGTGGCCAGTCCAAGTAAGACGCACAAATGTATAAACAACTACAGCAATTATGATACAAAGGACACCCTCTAGGCAGACTCATTTGTGGACTGAACAGGCGCTTCCACAATTTTGTTATAATTAATTCCTGAGGCAAGATAGATGATTTAGAATTCTTTTTTAAGTTCCACCACCCTTACCAGATCCACTATCATGGAAGTGAGTAGAACAGGGTGGCGCTGTACTGTTGGTTATTAAAAACATGTGCTAGCAACACCCTGACATATCTACATGATGAATATAGTAAGTACAGTTAAGGAGTGATGTCAGGGCAAGTAGATTTTTAAATCTACAGGGGCTACTGTCTTTATTGCAAATTCCCTCTCCTACACTCGGCACATTGACAATGTAGCAAAGACCAACATATGGATCGGCCTGCTCCACAAGCACAAACACTGTATGACTGCTGATGCCTTTAGGCTGGGCATCTATAGCTCTGTCACCTCCCTCATCGACTATAGACTAGCCATCTACAGCTCTGCTTCCCCTACTGTCCTCCACAGGATATCAGTGGCACTCAACAAAGCCTACAGGCTTCTAACAGGCACTGCCCGTCTAACACACTCCTGTGACCTGTACACCCAGGCCGAGTGGCTTCCACTCCTCAGTAGAATACAATATCAGACCTGTCTGTTAACCAAAAAGGTTCTCCTTGGGCTCATGTCACCAGGTGTTGAAAGGCTCCTTACTGCCCACTGCAGAACCCAGCACACCCGTAGTGCTCAACATCAAACCTTCCAGGTCCCCAGATGCCAGACCACAATGGATCAGAGGTTGAGAGGGCTCCTCAATGATACAGTTCTCTCAAAGAAATACTTACCACTGCTACGCTTGGCCTCTTCAAAAGGCAACTCCGACAATACCTCACCTTAACCACTCAGTGTGATTGCTTCCCATAAGAGGACTGCCTCTTCATTCACTCCAGCCATAGTTAACCCATAACCTCCCTTTTGTAATCTACTCTTTTGGCATCTGCTTTCCTATATTCACCCTTCCTTCCCCTCCCCTCTCCCCCCACCTCACCCCCTTCTCTATCTTTTATAGCACTTTGTGGACATCGGTCCCTTCTACTCCTATCTACCTTGCACTTTTACTACCCATCCCTCCCCTCAGACAATGGCCCTTCAGCCTGCCTACTCCTTCTTGACCCCCACCTACCCTACACACATAACTGCCATATAATGTTTAATGCTTACCCAGAAATATTTCTTAAACTGGCTTACATGTCTCTCTCCATGAATGTCTGCAAATCTTAAAGCCTCAGCCTTCTCTGTGTTTTCAAAACTGTGAATCATTGTTGACCTTTGTATGTATGTTTTACCCTCTATCCTATGATGTGGAACCTTTATAAATGAGCAGTTACTGCTCAAAGGTATTTGTAATCCTAGAGTTCAATAAAATAAAAAAATATATATTACATTTATTTTAATTAAAAATTGTCTTTAAAACAGCTGAATGAATTTAAAATAGTCCAGTAAAGAATCTAAGACTATCAGGAATATATTACTGTCAAAAATATACTGTAGTAATAAATATGTTGCTGACAAACTAATAATGCTGTTTTCACATTCACTTTCCAATAAAATAAAGAAATCTAGAACAGGTCAAGGTTTCAGATCATGATACTGTATCTGGTTAAATCCATCATGATCTGTCTATAGCTGACATATGGATCATAGATTAACATAAGTAAGTGGTAGGTTAAATGTATGGTATAGGTCTAAGCACAAACAAATGAACACAACAGGAACAAAGTCATTTGTCAATACCTTCTACCCTTCCAGGATTATGGCAATGCCATTATCCTAAGTAAGCTAACATTTTTATCACCCCTTCCTGTATTATGACAGCGTGTTCCTTTTATCATGACCTCTCAAAAAACAAAGGTAATGTTTTTTTCCTGGAACAAGAGTGCATCTACTGATTTCCCTTTAATTATTGACAGAAAGGGCAATAAAATTGAATTTGTTTCAGTTTTCAGATATTTAGGTATAACTTTGGATAATCAGTTTTCTTCTGAACCTCACATTCAGAGTCTTAGGAAAACCCTTCAAAGATTGGGTATTCTTTATCGAGTTAAATCACTTCTGACCTCTGAATCAAGAAAGCTTTTAGTTCATAGCTTTCTGTTTTCGGTACTCGATTATGGAATACTTATGTATACCTCCTCATGTTACAATGTTTTGAGTCCACTCAGAGTAATATATCATTCAGCCTTAAGATTCTTGCTAGATTTACCGTTTTGAACCCATTGTTCTGATTTGTATAAAGAGTCTTACTCTCCATCTTTCGATAATTGAGTTCTTTACAAAATAGGTATTTTTTTTTTATTTAAAGAAAAATGTAACCTTCTTCCTCCGTTTACTTCTCTATTGTCTCCCAGGGCAATAAATGCATTATCTACTAGGTCCCAGTCCAAATATAAATTTAAAAACACCATTTCTTAAGATCACCTTTGGGCAAAGATCTTTTTTATTTAGAGTACCCACGTTTTTCAACAAAATACTATCAGTAATTGCTGAGAGTAGTCTCATTCAGTGCTTTAAGAAAAGGTTAAATATTAGCTTTTTTCCAAAACATAATGAATCTGCTTCTGTAACTGCACTTTATTGGATTGTATAGTCTGCTCCTATGTTGTATTTTTATACTGTGTTTTTAGATTGAACTTGTCACCAGCGAAAACGGGCAATCTTGCTCATCTGGATTTACAAATTTAAAAAATAAAATGAAAAAATGAAACAGTGTATTCCTTACAGTTTCCAAACTACTTTACAAAAATAGCTATTTTATAATAACCTGTACAAATTGGTACACTTTAGCAAATTCAGGATACACCACTGCAGCCTGTATCATAGGTAAGTTCTGAACAAAGAAAACAATTGTCCATTGTGCTCGCACCTAATTTAGCCATGGCACCCTGTTATTCTGTGGGTGATACAGTAAACATCCAACTTTAAGACAAAGTCTATCATATCCTTACTGGCAACTGTTTCAAGCGGGAGTGAGTTCCATAATGATATGACCCTTTTGTTAAACCAGAATGTTCTCTTCTTTGTGTAACAAAGGTCTCCTTCCAGGTGTAAGCCATGGGATCTCATATTGTATGGCTGGGTTTTTAGACCGAGTCCCAGACAATCCCAAAGGTCATGGTTGGTCAAAGCTCTATATACCAAACACAAGTCACCTCTCATTCTACGATGTTCTAGTATAAACATATTCAAGTTATTGAGCCTGTCATCATCATATGAAAGGCCTTTGAGGTTGCTAATACTAGTCCTTCCTCTCTGTACACCCTCGAGAGCTCTGACCTCGGCTTTTGCTCCCAGAGCCCAAAATTGGGCACAATACTCGAGATGCGGCCTAACCAAGGAAACATATAGGGGAATCACCACTTCTCTATTCCTACTAGTAATATGCCTGATGATGTTGGTCAATACCCCCATTTTCCCTTTCCTTGATGGTGTAGCAATGTTTAGCAAAGGCTAGGTCATTAGAAATGATTATCCCCAGATCCCTTTCCTGACTGTCACAGTGTGCCTTGCATCCTGAGAGACCTTTTTTTCTTCCCTAAAAAAGCCTGTTGCAGCAGTGTCTCTTCTCTTCTCCTTCATACACCTTTTTCTAACCACTATATTTCACCATTTGCAGGCAGGCCACCTGCAACTGTACTTGCAGGCAGGCCACCTGCAAATGTACTTGCCTTACTTGCCTTTAGGGGGCACAATTTAAAGATAAAGGGGTGACGGCTCAGGGGTAATGTGAGCAAATTATTTTTTTTTTTTACAGAGAGAGTGGTGAATGCATGGAACCGCCTTCCTGGGGAGGTTGCTGGGTCGAAAACAGTGGGGGAATTCAAAAATGCATGGGACAGACATAAAGCAATTGTAGTGGGGGGTTGCAGGAAGTAGGCTGTTGATTAACTAGAATCTGCAGCTTATCCAATAGGAAGGGAAATGGGCAGACTGGGTGGGCCAAGTGGTCCTTATCTGCTGTCAAGGTCTATGTTTCAATGTTTCTATCCCTTTGTTTCAGGTCTCCTCAGGATTGTCTCTCCCCCTTGCCTAGGAACGCATCATGAAAAAGGGAGTACCTTGTTTAGTTTTTAGCCTGGAAGCGCTGTTATGTTATATTTGTGCTTGGGAAAGACATACCTTCACCTAAAGTTATGCTTCCTATAAGGTGCTAAGAAGGGATGAAGTGAGAAATCTATAAAAATAGTATTTTCCCCCTTTGTAGTGAGTTGGGACCTTTGAAACATTTATGTCCTGGTTAGAAAAGATTGTGCTCCAGTTTGTTGGTTTCTCACCAACCTTGTATTTATTGTAAAGCAAAGAAACCAAGTTAAAATACAACTGAGAGAATAATTTGACCATGGACTCACATTTCAGTCTAACCTCCATTGTGGGCAAGCTCATGGAGACCACGGGGAGAGATTGTGTCAAACAAATCTGACTGACTTCTTTGACTGTGTCACTAAGACAGTAGACAGGGGCTAAGCAGTAGACATCCTCTATCTTGATTTGAGCAAGGCCTTTGACTCTGTGCCCCACAAAAGGTTGATTAGGAAGTTGATGGATCTTGGGGTTGGGGAAAAGATGGTCAGATGGGTGGAAAACTGGCTGAAGGACAGAATCCAGAGGGTGGTTGTGGGGTGAAGAGTACGAGGAGAGGTTGAGGGCACTGAACATGTACTCCCTGGAAGACAGGAGAGAGAGAGAGAGAGGGAGGGGACATGATTGGGACCTTCAAGTACCTGAAAGGGATAACCAAGGTTGATAAGAAGAGTCTCTTTAAGGCGCGTAGCAACCATAACATGAGGGGGCACAGTCTTAAGCTGGAGGGTGGGAGGTTTAGGAGGGAGGTCAGGAAGCACATCTTCACAGAGAGGGTGGTGGACACTTGGAATGTGCTGCCAGAAGAGGTACTCTCATTGAAGACAGTAGGCAGCTTTAAGAGAGGCTGGTACAGGTATGGAGGAGGGTAAGGGTCATGGGTAGGGAGGATGGGAGGAGTGGGGAGAGGGGGCAGGGACAGTAGCTCAAGCTGTGGACACTGCAACATGAGCAGACTTGATACACCAAATGGCCTTCTTCTGCTGGCTTCTTCCTATGTTCGTATGTTCAGCCAGAAACTGAAAATACCAAAAGGTGTTCACTGTTGTACCTTTCTGTATAGAGACAAAAACTTTCCCCTTTGTGTTTACTTATGTATTTTTTGTATACCAGAATGAAAAAGGGAACATAAATTAAGGTATGCCAGAAGATGCATCATGCTTGGGACTACAACAACATGTTTGGGCCTAGAAGGCCTGCACTGAATAAAAGTAAACGGTAGAGGTACTACAACCTGTTGTTCACGTACTAAGAAGGTGATATGAAATTAGAAAGATGATATGAAACTGTATAAAGTTACAGTAGGGTAAAACCTCTCTGATCAGAACCAAATGCCACCCAGGCCTGATGGTGCACAAGGCCAAGCATGAGTTGTATTCACTGGCAAGGGAATGTGGGGGGACCCCAGCCATTCTACTGCACTTAGGGACAAACATAAATGGTAATAGTGAACTAGAAATTCAAGCAAGGTTCCGGGAGTTGGCCAGGGTATGCCTTTACATAGGCTGTAAGATCTCCTTTTCAGAAATCCTGCTGGTGCCAAGGGCTAGTGGGGAAAACAAGATGAAGATTAGGAAGATAAATCAGTGGCTTAGGGAGTGGTGTGGGGAATTGGGGTATGGCCTGGTGGGGGAGTGGGGGGGGAGACCTGGAGGATAAGGGTCTGTATGCTAGGGACAGGCTCCACCTTAATTTGGAGGGGAAGGAAATCCTTAAGCTCAAACTAGCTGGGTTGATCAGCGAAAGGTGGGGTTTAAACCTGTGAAGGGGGGAGGGATCAAAAAAGGGCCAGTGCCAGCAGGTACAATAATTGAGGGACAGGGTCTCCACTCCTCTAGGGGGCTAGGGAGAGATGGAAATGGGTCACCAGGAGGGGTGCAGGAGCTGAGAAATGGGATCTCAAGGGGGAGAAAGGAGAGGAGGGAAAAGGGGTAGAGAATGGTCCTGATAAATGCCAGAAGCTTAGGAAGTAAAATGCCTGAGCTCCAGGCAATGCTAGTTGAAGGGGAGGTAGATGTGGCAGCACTCAGTGAGACCTGGGCCGCCACTGAAGGGCATGAGTGGGACCTAAATCTGGAGGGCTACACTATGTTCAGAAAAGATAGGGGGAGGGAAGGGGGGTGGTGTAGCACTGTTAGTCAGAAATGGCATTGGTATTGGAGGGGTAGAGGAAGCAGAGGGGAACATGGAGGCTATTTGGGTCATCTTACTGATGCAGGGGAGTAAGAGAGTAAAGGTCAGAATGGTACACAGATCACCAGCACTGGCAGAGGCCCTGGAAGAAAGTCTGGTGGCAAATCTCGAGGGACACTGTAGATTGGGAAAGGGAAGGGTAGTGGTAATGGGGGACCTCAACATGCCGGGAACAGACTGGGGGACTATGACATCACCAGTGGCTAGACAGCAGAGGCTGCTGGATGTCTTCCAGGATGCATTTCTGACACAACAGGTGGGTGAGCCAACTAGGGAGGCCTGGACACTGGATGTGTTCATGGCTGACAGTGATCAGATTAGGGGCCTAGAGGTGAGGGACCCATTGGCGGAGAGTGATCATGCCACAGTCTGGTACTTCCTGGACCGGGGAAGGGGGAATAAAGCCAAAACAAGGATGGTATTAACCGACTTTAGGGGTGCAGACTTCAGGGAGATGGGAAGGATCCTTAAAGATCATCTGGACAGGATAAGGCCGGATATGGTTACTGACAGCAGGTGGAGGATCATTAGGAGGGGAATACAGGAAGTTACCAGATCCGGTGCAAGGGAAAGGCTTAAGTTCAGTAAGGCTAGAGAAACCTGCTGCTGGACCTGGGAGGTACAGGAGGTGGTGAGGGAAAAGAAGGCAGCCTATAGGCGCTTCAAGTGCTCAAGGAGTGAAAGAGATCAGGAGGAATATGAGCTGACAGCCAGGAGAGTCACCAGGGTGGTGACAGCAGCTAAGGAAAAAAGGAGCAGTCCTTGACCAGTGGGATCCAGAAGGGGGACAAGGGGTTCTTTAGATACATAGGGGAAAAAGGGAAAGTAAGGGAGCAGATCAGCAAGATAAGGATAGGGGATGGTTGGGCACAGGGGGGGGGGACAGGCAGAAGTCCAAAATAAGTACTTTGCCTCAGTTTTTACCAGGGGGAATGGAGGAGCTATGTCTTGTGAGGGGAGCGGGGGTAAACCGGAGCAAGGGGTGGGACCGGTAGAGACCAGGGGCCCTGATGGGTCTGGGGAAAGGGAGTGACTACCACAGACAGGTGGGGGCCGAGCAGTGCAGGGTGAAAAGGGGGAGGATCTGGAGGCTGAAATCCCAGTAGAGAGAGTAAAGAAAGCCCTCAGGTCCCTTCGGATGGAGAAAGCACCCGGGCCAGATGAGATACATCCCAGGGTGCTGAGGGAACTGGTGGATGTCCTGGCAGTCCCTCTAGTGGAGCTTTTCAACATCTCTCTGAGGACTGGGTGGGTGCCCCAAGACTGGAGGGTAGCCCATGTCGTGCCGATCCTCAAGGGGGATCAAGAGAGGAGGCGGGAAATTACAGGCCCATTAGTCTGACATCGGTGGTCAGCAAAGTGATGGAGGGTATTGCCAAGGAAAGGCTAGGGGGTTACTGGAGCAAACTGGGTACTTGAACGATAGGCAGCATGGCTTTGTCACGGGAAGATCATGCCAGACAAACCTTGTTGAGTTCTATGACTGGGTGATGAGGGCCCTGGACCAGGGTAGGCCAGTGGACATCCTCTTTCTGGACTTTAGCAAGGTGTTTGATTCAGTACCCCATAGTGACCTGCTAGCTAAGCTGAAAGAAATGGGGGTAGGGAGACAGTTGTTAAGATGGATAGGAAATTGGCTCTCTGAGTGTACTCAGAAGGTGGTGGTTGGAGGGTTAGCCTCATCCCCAAGGTGGGTTACTAGTGGGGTTCCCCAGGGGTCAGCGCTGGGGCCACTCCTGTTCAAGCGCCTATATCTCAGACATCAGGAGGGGGATCAGGAGTGAGATGGGTCTCTTTGCAGACAACTCAAAGCTGGGTGCAGTGGTGGATGGGGAGGAGGGGAGGGTGGCCTTGCAGGAGGACCTGGAGGCTCTGGAAAGGTGGTCAGGAAAATGGAAATTAAATTCAATGTGGGGGAAGTGCAAGGTTCTGCACCTGGGAGTCAGAAATCCAGGCCAGGTGTATACCCTGGGAGGAGACATGATTCAAGTCACGGTGGGTGAGAGGGACCTGGGGTAGTGGTAGATGTCAAAATGAACAACTCAGAGACCTGTAGAAGGGCAGCAGCAAGGGCAAATAGGATGCTAGGATGCATCACCAGGGGGGATTACCTCCAGAAAGGTGGAAGTGATCCTTCCACTGTACAACTGCTTGGTTAGGCCACACGTCGAGTATTGTGTACAGTTTTAGAGACCACATTTAAAGAGGGACATTACACTCCTAGAAAGGGTCCAAAGGATGGCAACCAAAATGATCTGGGGCCTGGGGAGAGGCTCAAGGAGCTCGACATGTACACCCTGGCGAAGAGGAGGGACAGCAGGGACATGACAGAGGTCTCTAAGTACATGAAAGGGATCAATAAAAGAGGCCCAGTTAGGGTGCTCCAAAGGAAGGAGGGTGGGGCAACAAGAGGTCATGGGTGTAAGCTGGAAGGGGGCAGGCTCAGAGGGGAGAGGAGGAGATGTTATTTCACTGAAAGGGTGGTGGAGCCATGGAATGCACTGCCCAGGGAGCTAGTAGAAGTGAAGATTGTGGACTGGTTTAAGAGGGGAAGGGACAAGTACAGGGGGAGGGTACATCTGACCAGGCCCAATACAGGTGGAACATCTGGGACTGGGGACAGTATAACCTAAGGGGGGGGACACCAAAATCGGCCCTCAGTGTGGGTGCTGAAAATTGAGCAGACTCAAGAGGCCATTAGGTCTATTCTGCTGGCATTTTAGTATGTTAGTATATGTGGCCTACCTTGAGGTTTCTGTTTGTAGGGTCCTGCCCAAGAGTCTTCCAGTGTCCTAAGCACTGTCTGGCCCTGTCTTTCCACCTTTTATACACTGGATAGCTCTGTGACAGGATCCTACACCTGAAACTTATAACCCATTTTGTTTCGAGAAAGTTTTATTATGAACACTACCACCCAGTCAAAAGATATTCAAGTTCTCTTTTATTTATAGTGTTTGGATATAAATAATAAGGTTGTTTAAAATAAACTGTATTTCTGTGAGTGGGTGGAGCTGATGTGGACACATGGTTGACTCTGGGTATAAGAGGAGTTCAAGCTAAAGCACACATCAGATTCATATGGGGATCAGTACTGTGTTGACCCAGGTAAAAAGGTCTGCAACTACCTATAGTCCTTACAGTCCCGGTGGGATTTTCACCCAGCCTGAGTAATTAGCCATTTTCTAGAGCTCAAGTTATTAGCAAACAGTTAAGTTAACCGTGATTTTGCTTGGTTATTTTTGTTTCCCTTTATTTTGTCATATCCAGTCTGCTTATTTTGCTGTATGTAAATAAATATTTCATTTGATTTGCCAATCCTTACTTCTGAATGTCCATCTGTTCCCACCAACCTCACACTGGGTCACCTCTTTCAAGGTTTCCCCCTAAAGGATATTCAGCATTGATGTTATTCCTGCCAAACTGCATGATGCAACATTTGTCAATATTAAATTCTAGCCTATGTTCTTTAACCCACTGCTCCATGGTAGTCAAGGCTCTTTGTAGATACCCGACATCCTCAGAATTATGCACTATCATGCCAATCCTGATATCGTCTGCAAATTTTGAAATCCACATTCTGTCATTACACTTCATAGATGACACAAAGATTTAACTGGCAAGGTCCTAACACTGAACCTTTTGGGGAACTCCACTAGTCACTTTTGCCCATCCTGAGTAGATGCCCCTAAGGCACACCTGCTGTTTTCTGTCAGCTAATCAAGAGTCAATCCAGCAGACAATATTACATACATAGATACATAGACAGTGTCGGCAGATAAGGGCCTATGGCCCACCCAGTCTGCCCATTTAAGTTTGTAAGTTCAGTTTATGTTTTCCAGGAAGTCTGTTGCCCCTTACCCCTGACCTCCAGAATTCCTTTATGTCTATCCCATGCATTCTTAAATCCCGTGATTGTTTCAGCTCCCACCACTTCCTCTGGCAGGGTGTTCCACTTGTCCACCACCCGTTCTGTGAAGAAATTCTTCCTCACGTTTCCTCTGAATCGTCCTCCCTCCAACTTCATCCCATGCCCTCTAGTCCTGGAACATCTTTTTCGTTTAAAAATAGTGCATTCCTGCACCCTGTTCCTCCTTGTAAGATACTTGTATGTCTCTATCATATCCCCTCTCTCCCTCCTCTCCTCCAGGGAGTACATGTTCAGTGCCTTCAACCTATTACTATTATTATATTATATATTTTATATATATATATATATTATTATATTACTAGACATTCCCGTACCAAAGCCCATCTCTTTAAGTGGTGTAACAGGGTGTGCTTTGAAACAACTGAGACGCTGCATGGGATATACTATATTGGACTAGAAATCTGCAACAAATCTCTCTTACTTGCATCCGAGGGAAGTTTTCCTTACTTTACAGTCTTACATTGGTATTGCTTTGTGTTTATTTTCGTTTTTAAATCAGGAAGGGGGTTTTCATAACTACTTATCTTGTGAGCAACTTCAGAGGGGTTGAAATAACTGCATATTTGATTTTCCTTTGTGGGTAACTGGACTGTCTACTAGTATTCTGTGACAGTTTGCATCAATATATTTGGAAACAATTTACTGGTAGTGGCTGTGTACTTTGACTAACAAAGGCTGCAGTTTGTAATTTGATGCCAGACACAGCCTCAGGTGGGGGAAATTGTCTTCACTAGTCAGGGAGACCTTGCATCATAGCCAATTGTTTTGGGTGGAGGAACATTCCAGCATTGATCAATTACTATAAACTACTGGTGTGATCCTGTTTCAGACAGAAGCCCATCTCTTCAAGTGGTGTAACAGGGTGTGCTTTGAAACAACTGAGAAGCTGCATGGGATATACTATATTGGACTAGAAATCTGCAACAGATCTCTCTTATATCTGAGGGAAGTTTTCCTTACTTTACAGTCTTACATTGGTATTGCTTTGTGTTTAATTATTTTCGTTTTTAAATCAGGAAGGGGGTGTTCAAAACTACTTATCTTGTGAGCAACTTCAGAAGGGTTGAAATAACTGCATATTTGATTTTCCTTTGTGGGTAACAGGACTGTCTACTAGTATTCTGTAACAGTTTGCATCAAATTACTTTTAAATAGTTGACAAATCAGTTACTGGAGGTGAGCTGAATTACTATAAAGTGCAGTACTCACTAGGGTGGTGGAGCAGTGGTGTATTTGATTGTTTCTAACAGTCACCAGTGGTTGTGGACTACCCACCCACCCTTCCCCACTCCCCACACCCCAGACGTGACATTTTCTTTATAGCCAAGGTTCTGATATCACTTCCTCAACAGGTCTTGGGGCACAACTGTCATATTCTTAATAATCCAGCACAGTGCATAAAGGGTAAGAACACACCATAAAAAGGAAGAAAAAGAATATATATTTATGTATATTATATATTGTATATTATAAGGGAGAGGGACATGTGGGGAGTGGTGCAATTGTGGGGCTGTGGGGCATCAGTTTTCCAGGAGACATTCTGGAAACTGCATTGCTGTCCTATCTGCAGGCAACTGTCAGCTCTGAGGGAGGAGGTTGCCCACCTCCAGGCTGAACTGGCAAGGACTAAGGATGCCTCCCCCACCCAAAGAGCACCACTGCCACAGAGGCTGCCAAGTATGAAGAGCAGTTGTTCCACAGTGGGTTCTGTGAGGGTACGGGTGGTGGAACAGAGGTGAAGCCCTCTAGTTGTACCTCTACACAAACCATATGCCAGTCTGGCAGAGCAAGGTTCCTCTATGATGGCACCCTCAGTGGAGGCCAAGAAGAATGCTGAGGACACCCACAAGGGAGACCCACAGAAGGGTGGCAAGGGACACCACAGGGGAAGGAAACAGCTTCTGATAGGGGACTCAACTGTTAGAGGGGTAGACCTGGGGAAGGGAGAGGAGAGGGAAGAAGGTGCCTGCCTGGTGCCATGGCTGGGAGGGACAAGAAGCGAATCCTTAGGATTGCAGAAACAGCATCACAGGAGAGGGAACTAGATATCATTGTCAACCTTGGGACAAATGACCTAGCTAGACATGGGATCAATGCAGTGCAGGATGAAATTGTGGAGTTGGGGAGGGGCCTCAGACAGGTAGCAAGCACGGTTACCTTCTCAGAGGTGCTGCCAGTCCATGGCAGGGGTGAGGCTAGGGTACTACACACCATGCAGTTTAATGAATGGTTGCAAAACTGGTGCAGAGCACAGGGCTTTGGCTTCACTGGGGACTGGGGGTACACCTGGAGAGATGAAAGTTTATACTGGCACGATGGACTGCATCTGTCCATGAAGGGAACCAAGATCCTAAGTGACAGGTTTAAATGTTTCCTTGGCAAGCTTTTAAACTAGCCATGGGGGGAGGTGCTAATAAGAGGCAGGAAATGTCAACATGACGGGTAGTAAGGTAAACACTGAGGTACAGTGTTCAACAGAGGGCAGGACAGGGTAAATGGAAAAATAGACAAGGGCAAAAAGAGCAGGCATGGGGGAAAAAAGGATAAAGCCAACATTAAATGGAGGGCAATGAGTACCAATGCCCGTAGTCTGGGAAACAAGCTTCCTGAGCTAGTAGCCTTGATGGAAGATGAACACTTGGATATTGTGGCAGTCACAGAAACATGGTACACGGGGAACCATGACTGGAATGTCAACTTACCGGGTACACAGTCTACAGAAGGGACAGGGAGGGAAAAGAGGAGGTGGAGTAGTCTCATACATAATGGAAGGATCAAAACTACAGAACTAAAAAGTAAAGGGGAGGACAAGAGGCACTCTGGGTCACCTGGAGACAGGAATGGCATCACAATCCGCACAGGGGTTGTATACAGACCCCCATCTCAAGGGGAGGAAATGGACAAGAAAATGATAGAAGACATTCTCAAAATGGCTGAAAAAGGGGAGATACTGTTGATGGGGGACCCGAATATGCCAGATGTTAACTGGATGACATGTACTACAGCCACATCCAAGAGCAGGGTAATTCTCGATGCCCTGCAGGGGGCAGGCCTTAGACAGCTAGTGTTGGAACCCACTTGGGAGGAAGCAATACTAGACCTGGTACTCTCAAATGGAGAGAGGATCACAAATTTAGAAGTCAGTAGACATTTGGGAACAAGCGACCACTGCACAGTGTGCTTCACAATAAGCACAACCATGGAGACAAGCCATACAAAAACAAGCATACTGGACTTTAGAAGGGCTGACTTTGGCAAAATGGGTGAATACCTGAGGAATACACTAGCAAATGGCCAAAAAGGAGGGGTGGAAGAACAATGGAGAAAAATCAAAACTGCCGTCATACAGACAACAAGCCTTTGTGTGAAACAGATAAAGAAAACAAAGCTAAGTAAAAAACCACTATGGTTCTCAAAAGAGGTGGCAGGGAAGGTTAAGGAGAAAAAGGCTGCATTCAAAAAGTGTAAGGCATCACAGAAGGAGCACAACAGGGAACTGTATCAATTAAAGCAGAAAGAAGTGGGGAAGGCAGTCAGAATAGCAAAAGCCCAAACTGAGGAAAAAATAGCCAAGTCAGTTAAGAAGGGGGATAAAACCTTTTATAGGTACGTTAGGGAGCATAGAAAGGTTAAGGAAGGAATAGTGAAGATTTATAAGGGAGAGAGGAGGTGGGCAGAGGGAGACAGTGAAAAGGCAGAGATACTGATTGAATACTTTTGCTTAGTATTCACAAAAGATGAGGAGGAGTTACCTAAACCAGACAACAGAAGCACTCTGGGTAGGGGGTTGATACCAGTCCATTTACAGAAGAAAGAGTCCTGAAAGAACTCCTAAAACTCAAGGTGGACAAAGCAATGGGGCCTGATGGGATTCACCCCAGAATCCTAAAAGAACTAAGGGAGGACCTAGTAACACCACTGACCACACTTTAACAAATCATGGGAGGATGGGGTGGTACCTGAGGACTGGATGAGGGCAGATGTGATTCCCCTTCACAAAAGTGGGAGCAAGGCAGAAGCAGGAAACTACAAACCTGTAAGTTTGACCTCAGTGGTAGGAAAAATCATGGAATCACTTCTGAAAGAAAGAATTGTTGAGTACCTAGAGGTCAGCGGGGCACAGGACCCAAAGCAGCATGGATTTACAGCAGGAAGGTCATGTCAGACGAATCTAATAGATTTCTTTGACTGGGTGACCAAAGTAATAGACCAGGGAGGGCTGTGGATATGGCCTACCTGGACTTTAGCAAGGCATTTGACACAGTCTCGCGCAAAAGATTAATACTCGAGTTAGCCAGCCTGGGAGTGGGTCCCAGGGTGGTAGCCTGGGTTGCAAACTGGCTGCACAACAGGACACAGAAGGTAATAGTGAGTGGAACACATTCCGAAGAAAGGGGGGGTCACTGTTGGAGTACCTCAGGGCTCAGTACTGGGTCCAGTCCTCTTTAACATCTTTATAGGTGACATTGCAGAGGGTCTGGAAGGAAAGGTATGCCTCTTTGCAGATGATACAAAGATCTGTAACAGAGTTGATACACAAGGGGGTAGAAAGGATGAGAAGGGACTTGGCAAGGTTGGAGGAATGGTCAGACATATGGCAACTTAGATTCAATGCAAAGAAGTGCAAAGTAATACACCTGAGAAACAAAAACCCAGGAGAAGAGTCCACAATAGCAGGGGAGGTACTAACAACAACAAAAATGGAACAGGACTTGGAGGTAGTCATATCAGATGATCTAAAGGTGGGTAAGCAATGAGAGAAGTCAGTAAGGAGAGCCAGGGGGATACTGGGATGCATAGGAAGGGGCATCACAAGTAGAGAAAGGGAAGTGGTTATCCCTCTGTACAGACAGTTGGTGAGACCCCATCTGGAGTACTGTGTGCAGTTTTGGAGACCTCATCTACGCAAGGACATAGACAGGATGGAAGCAGTCCAGAGGAGGGCAACTAAAATGGTGCAGGGTCTGCATCAGAAATCATATGAAAAGAGACTGAGAGAGCTTAATATGTACACCCTTGATGAAAGGAGGGACAGGGAGGACATGATAGAAATGTTCAAGTACCTCAGGGGAATCAACAAAGTCCAGGAGGGTAGCATCTTTCAGAAAAAGAGATGTGTAAGAACAAGGGGATACAATTTAAAGATAGAGGGGGGACGGCTCAGGGGTAATGTGAGGAAATCTTTTTTCACAGAGAGAGTGGTGGAAGCGTGGAACTGCCTTCCTGGGGAGGTTGTTGGGGCTAAAACAGTGGGGGAATTCAGACATGCATGGGACAGACACAAGGCAATTGTAGTGGGGGGTGGCAGGAAGTAGGCTGTTGGTTAACTAGAATCTGCAGCTTATCCAGTAGGTAGGGAAATGGGCAGACTGGGTGGGCCAAGTGGTCCTCATCTGCCATCAAAGTTTATGTTTCTATGTTTCTATTTAAACATTTGATTAGTTCTTTGTGTTGTACCTTGTGGAATGCTTTAGTAAAATTCAGGAATACCACATCGGCTGGGGAGTTATAATTCGGGGCCCTGCTCACTTTATTGTAAAACTCCAATAAGTTTGTTTGGCATGAATGTCCCTTGGCAAAGCCATGTTGAGTTCCATCTGCCATGCCAGATTTCACAATAAACTTCTCAATATAATCCTTAATAATTTCCTCCAAAATCTATCCCAAAATGGATGTTAAACTCACTGGTCTGTAGTTTTTACAGTCATTTTCATCCCCATTCTTACAAATTGGTGCCACCTTAGCCCACCTCCAACATTCTACCATCATACCAGTGTCTAGAGATATTTGGAATAATCTTGTAAGTGGCCCAGCCAATTCATTAGTCAGTTCTTTAATTACCCTAAGGTGAACTCCATTCAAACAAAGGGCTTTATAAGGACTGATGTTCAACAATCTGGCTCTTACTGTATATCATTGATCTCTATTTCGATATGACATTCAGCTTTCCCTGAAGGATACTGTATATTTCTAACTGGTTTATCATTGAAAATGGAACCAAAGAAGTCATTAAGCATCTGGACCATGAGTCTTTCATCATTGATCAGTTCCCCATTTCTGTTTTCCAGAGGACCTACCCATGCCAAGCCTCCCTTTTTGTAATTTAAATAATTATAAAAATATTTGTAATTATCCTTGACCTTAATGGTCAAACTCAATTCATATCCATGCTTGGATTGTTTAATAGTTTTTTTTGCAATCCTTAAGGACAGTTTTGTAACTCTCCCAATCTCGTGCATTCTTGCTGTTTCTTGCTTTTATGTATGCCTTCTTTTTACACCTTCGTTTTTTTCTTAACTTCTTGGTTATCCACGGAGGGATCCTACTAGTCTTGTTGTATTTCTTCCTTACAGGAACATACTTATTCACCAATGTGTCTAATTTTCCTACCAAATCCTCCCACATTTCGTTAAAGTTCATGCCTGAAAATTCGATCTCCCAGTCCCAATTACTCAACTAATTTTCCATTCCATCAAAATTTGATCTGCCAAGACATTTCATTATTGTAGTCCTTGATACATTATCATTCTGATAAAATACTCTGAAATTAATCATAGCATGATCACTGCCCCCAATGGCACTGTAACATAACAATCAAAGACAAGATGCTCTGTATTACTGAATGCAAGATCCAGTGTGTTGTCTCCCCTCGTGGCCTGTGTCACATGCTGTTCAAGCCCTAATTGGTTTAGGTTATCCAGAAAGATCTCCTCTATATTTGTTTTATCTGTGCATAACTCCCAATTGATTCCTGGCATATTAAAATTGCCAAGTACTAACATTCTATTTTTCGGATTCAGTGTTTCCATTAGCCCACATAATAGCTGGTCCATCTGTTTAGAATGTGATGGCAGTCTATAAATCACACCCAAGACTGTCTTCATACCTGATTTATGAATTAGTTTAATCCACATGTGTTCAAGTGCTTCATAACCCATGTTGATCGATTCAGATATAATATCATCAGCTATGTACAGAGCCACCCCACCATCTTTGCCCTGTTTTCTCTCTTTGCTGTATAGGTTATACTCCTGTATGTTACAATCCCAGTTATCAGCACTGTCCCAACAGATCTCTGTAATAACAGATATGGATGGATTTGCTCTTCAAGTAGTAAATGAGGCCATCACATTTTTAATCTAAGCTTCTTGCATTTAGTAATAAACAATTCTAACCCTTAAAATGTGATCTAGGGATGTTTTTTATAGACAGCTTTTCATTTATCTCCGTGTTAGAAACATGCCCCAATCCCGCTTCCTAATTAGTTTAAATGAGCCTGGATACCCATATTAATTCTAGATGCTAGACACTTGGAACCATGTATGTTTAAGTGGAGACCATCCCTACCAAATAAACATAAGTGACAGAACCTTTTCTAATGATCCAGAAATCTATATCGTTGTCGAAAACACCATCTTTGCAGTTACCCATTTAACTGTATTATCACCTTGAGTCTCTTTCCATTATCTATATATCTAGCAGATTAGCATAGAGGTTAGAGTAATGGGCTGTGAATGAGCTTGGTACATCCAGCAGACCTGGGTTTGATTCTCACAACTTCTTCTTGCATACTGTGTGACCCTGAGGAAGTCAAGTAACCTCCTCAGAGCTCTCAGGTTGCCCCTGAAAACAGGACTTGCATCCAGTGGGCCTTACCCAGTTACTAAAAGAACAAAAATAAAAAAATAAAAAGTTCAAATAAACTGGCCAAGCTCCATTGTTTTTCCTTTTCTTCTTTTACAAATGTGTTCTGGAAACTGCACCTACTTATATTCAGTCACTAGATCATTCAACAATGAGCACAACTATGTTCTGTGCTCTACCAACTCCATGAACTTTAAAACACCCAGAGGAATGGGAGGCAGATCTTTGCTGACTCAGCCTCAGATGACTTGAACAAGAGCAAGTCTGAATAGCTTTGGAAGACTCATGCCTCTACAACATGGGCCCTGCCACTACTTATCAGTTGTCTCAGTTTGTAATTAGAACAAAACAATGTGTGTAACTATATCTTTGCTTGTCTTTGTCTATCTGATGTAGCTGAATGCACTAGTGACTGATGTCCCTTGAGACCCCTTATGAAAAATAGATGCTGCATCTCATGATGCTATCATGAGGAACAAGCATCTAACTAAATAAATAATTAAAAACAGACTAGAAGATAGTTTTTAATCACTTGTTGTATGCCATTATGCCAGGGTTAGCCTTAGCACCTGTGGTGCCACAAGGCAAGTGGTCATTATTATTCAAGCGTATCCCATCTCATGACTCATCGCTCTCAAGATCATGTCATTCCACACATCATCAACATGTCAGCTGAGGATGGGGTACCGATGGCAGATGCCTAGTGCAGGCCTTAGGTCAAAGACAGGAACAGCAGCAAAATCAGTGCCGTCGCACACCAGCAAGCACCTTCATTGCTGCTATTATAAGGCTGCACATCAACACGTTTGACAAAATTTGCACATTGGTTTTGCACATTGCAACCCTATATATACGATGGCAGCTGCTATTTGTAGCTCTACCACTGCCAGATATCCTACTTATCACTTGGTGGATCCATGGGAAAGAACACCGTTCTCTTATGCTGCCCGTCAAACTTGATATGTCTAAAAAAAACAGACTAGCAATAACTATGGCTACTCATGCTTTTTGTGCTCCCTCGTCATTAGGAAAGACATGCAGATTCTTTTGTTTTGCTCAAAGGATGACTTTGCCTTGACTTTGCTGAAGCTTTGCAGACTACACTTTTTCTAAGGGAGAGGTTTACTTAATGGCTATAAGAATTCTGCAATATTCAACATAAAGCAAAAGTATTGCAAATTAGTGCTATGTAATGTAAAGGGTTTTCAAAATCCAACTTTTATTTTAAAAATGTTGTAAATACTCTGCAACACTTTTTTAGTTAAAAAAATGACAGAAAGGGGTTACGCAGAGTCTCTGTTAAACTGTGACAGATTTTTGAACAATGATTTTGTCATTGTAATTTGCATCAGCAGTGGGATTAGAGCTGCAAGCTTGGTTCATAAAATTTGAACAGGTCAAACTGTGGCTTTCCAACCTCTCTCAAACCAAATCACAGTTTTGCAACAATGTGGACTAAAGGGTTACCTGGTTTAAGGTGGGCGAATCAGTCAAACTGAACTAAACTCTTATAAATTTCAGTCAAGACACTGAAATGTCTACCCCACCTCCAGCTACAAAAATATATTTGCAAACAAAAGAGAGTCATCCGAGCCTTGATTTCTCCCAACTACCCTTATGTTGCCTCTCCTGGCATGGATCTTAATCCATGATAATGGGGAGCCTGCTGATGTCCCCCAACCCACCCCTGCGTATTATGCCAGCTTATTACTGCCAGAAGAGAAATGCTGGGCGTCAATACCACTACCATCACAGTCACCAGCACTAACAATAATACCCTTCCATCTGTATGATTCTGACATAATTTACCTAAGAAGTGCCATTCCAGGTTCACACTGGTTTATGTGCATCAACTGTTGTTTGCCAGGACATCTATGTTAGTGCCATACAGATCAGAGGATATTCTCGCTAGTAGAAGCAAAGTTGGCAGTGGCAAAAAATAATACATGGGTATCTACAGGTTGGTAAAATGTGAATAGTGTTATCTAAAAACATCCATAACCCTGTAAGGGCAGGCAGTAGCAGGATGAACTAGTTCCTTGTTCATTATCAGTGATGGTAACAAACCTGTCCTGCCAGGCAGACAGTCAACGGTCTGGGCAGCACCGAGGTCAACTGAAGCCCCCCCCCCCAATATTGTCAGAAATGATGAGGCAGGAAGCAGCAGGGAAGTAAGGGACTAGTCTGCTACATATATCCCCTTGTCAGGGTAGGCTGCCAAGGAGGGGGGGCATTGATGGACTCAGGGGGACAGGAGGCCCCACAAATATTTTAAACATATGGTGATGGGAAGTTGGGGTTAGATCTTTTTTAAATTTTTGTGCCTAGCCTTGGCTTATGATCAATGAATTTAACCCTCGTGAGGGATTATGAAGCTCAAGATGTAGCCAAGGGCCTTATGACTCTAAGATTAAATTAATGAAGGCATGCAACCTCTGAAGTACCCTAATGCTTTTTGATAAACAAAAATGTTTTCATTTCTTTAGACCTACAGTAGTCTGGCCTTAATGCTTAATTATTTTTATAAAATGAGTACGGAAAATGCTGTATCCTGATTACTCAGAAGCCATCCCCAGGCATGTGTTTCTAGAGCAACAACTCTGTGGGTGGCACTTTTCTGGCAACCAGGATACAGTGCACCCCACATTTTCATGTCCACCTGAAACTTTTGAAAAAAAATTCTGGCAGCCATATTACTACTGTAACAAAAACAAACAAACAAAAAAATTGCTTAATACCCACTAGTGCCCTAAAACATACATTTTTTTTTTAATTTTGAAAACTCTACAGCCCCACCCCACAGCTAACAACCATTAACTTGCAGTATAAATTATGTAAAACATCATTTTAGCTTTTCTGTATTTTTTTTCTTATGGTAGGTTTCTGATTCACATTGAACTAGCTCCAGTAATAGTACATGCTTGCTCCAGCAGCAGTCGTCCTGCAAGCTTGCCTGTCATACTCATTCTGTCTTGCCCGCTTGCTTGTCTGTGAAAAGTACTGCAGATGCTGTATTGGTGAGTAACTGATACAGAAATGTATTTTACTTAAAAAAAAAAAATAACTTGACTGCAATCACCACCACTGAATGTCTTTCAGTAAGATGCTGGCCTCTTTGCTCACTTCCTTGCTCTCGCTTCCTCCTTAAATGCCAATGGCTTTCAGTAACACTGTCACTCACTGAAAGCCACCATTACTCACTAATACCCATCCTTCAATAACTGAAACCTAGCCATAATATCACTGGTGTTACTGGAACAGGGACACTATCAGGAGGGTTGGTTGTGTTTAAAGTTATTGGGTGGGAGAGTAGCACAACGTACACAGAACAGGTGCACTCTAGTGGCATGCAGACATTTCTACACTAGGAATACACTGGGCTCGATTTTCAAAGAGCCCTTAGATTGCCGCAATTTGCAGTGAACTAGGGCTGCAGTGAACCTCAGGTGTGTCGGGGACCCTGTGCCCAATTTTATAAAAGGGGTTCCCTGTGCCAAAAACCCAGGAATCACCACAACTGAAGACTAGCATCAAACACATGGTGCACCTGCGGGAATACCCACAGGGATCCACCACCCCCCACCTGGCACAACACTAGAGGGGCTGGGATGGCTGGAGAGGCAGTGAATCCACTGGACAGGGAGGGGACTGGGGTAGATGGGACACAGGAGGTGCTGTAGGAGAGTCAATGAGACAGCTTGGCAGGAGAGACATGATGTGGCACCTGGCAGGGTGTGTTTGCTTTTTTTTTTTTTTTACTGTCAATCACATCTTACTAGGTTACTACAATGTACTGTAACTATTAATTATATTCTAAACACATAAACAGAGCAAGTCCAACTCATCCAAGGAGGGCCAAGTAATATTATACAGTAGATGATTGTTACGGTCTGTGTATCTTAAATGTTTTCAAGTCTGCTGAGTTACAATTAAATATTTTGATGTGTTATTCAGCAATATCACTTGCCCTTCCTTGAATGAGTTGGACATACTTTGTTTATGTATTTAGAGTATAATTAATAGGTGCTGTACATTGTAGTACCCTAGTAAGAATTGATAGATCGTTAAAAAAAAAACAAAAAAAAAAACAGTAAATGTACCCCACTGGGTGCCACATCACTCCCACTCCTGCCTAGCTGTCTCTCTGACTCCCCCTCTGACACCTCCCATGCACCTTTCTTCCCCCAGCAGCCCAGTTCCAGACCTCTTCCATGTTTGCCACAGTGGTTAACATCCCTTAGACCACTTCCTGGCTGGTCTAAGTGGAGCCTCTTTGCTGTGTCCACTGCAGGGCTTACAAAATCCCAAAAAAGGGGATGTTGCAGCCTCACCATGGCACAAGCCCCCTTTTGACCTGGTATACCCCAATTTAGGTCACAAGGCTGGTGGTTTACCACTTTGGCACAATGGCTCACCTTTTCAATGCAGACCACATTCAAAAATTGGGAACGACGCAACCTTTGATGTAAGATGCCACTTGCGTCATTTATGTTTAACGCGGGCTCCTTGCATTATTCCCCGGGCTCTGAAAATCGAGCCCATTATTTTTAATTTAATAGAGAACTACTACAATAAAATACAATGAAACAATGAAAACATTTTTTTATCTTACAATATTTACTTGGGGGACCTGTTTTATAAGAGCAATATGCCACTTCAGGTTGTGGGTTGTGTGTCTGATAAATGTACTCCCAATGTATACTTTGGGTCATGCATTTTTTTTAATTTTTTTTTATTTTGTTATTTTACCAGGAGAGACACATTAAGCTGAAAGCTTTTTTACAGGTGCGACCTGACAACAATCTACACCCCATCATGGCTTATTGCTTACATAAAGGGCTTAATTTTCAAAGAGTCCTTAGATCACCACAATTTGCAGTGATCTAGGGCTGTGGCAAACTCTGGGTGCATCAGGGCTCACCTTGCTCAGTTTTGTAAAATCAGGGGTCCCTACACCAAAAACCCAGGAGTTACATAGGAACATAGAAAAATAGAAAGTGATGGCAGATGGGGACCAAAGATCCATCTAGTCTGCCCTGACTGCTACCTTCCCCCCTTAGAGTTTCTTAGAGAAAATCCACTTATACCTACTCCAAGCAGATTTGAATGGCCCTACTGTTTTGGAGTCAATGACTTCTGCAGGTAGGCTATTCCTTGGAGCCACCACCCTTTCCGTAAAGAAGAACTTATGCATGTTACCTCAGAACCTCTTTCCCCTTAATTTCATTTCATGACCCCTTGACCTTGTGGAGCTATTGATCAGAAGGAGTTCTTGGGAAAGGACTCTGTTTATGCCCTTCAGGCACTTGAATGTCTCTATCATGTCACCCCTATCTCTGCGTTGCTCCAGTGAGTACATGTCGAGTTGCCATAATCTGCTTTCATATGGCAATTCATGGAGCCCTCGTACCATTTTTGTTGCCCTCCTCCGTACCGTAGCTAGTCTACCCATGTCCTTCCTGAGATAAGACCTCCAGAACTGTACACAGTACTCATGGTGGGGCCTTACTAGGTACTTGTATAGTGGCATGATCACTTCCATCTTTCTACTTGTGATGCCCCTTCCTATGCATCTCAGCATTCTGCTGACTTTTTCACATTGTTTGCCCACTTTTAAGTCATTAGAGATAATGACCTCAATATCCCACTCCTGTTTGGTGGCTATTAGCTGCTCCCCTCCCAGATAGTAGACCGTCCCTGGGTTGCTCCTGCCCAAATGCATCACTTTGCATTTTTTTGCATTAAATTTTAACTGCCGCATGTTGGACTATTTTTCTAGCTTGAGCAGGTCACTTTTCATTTGTTCCACTCCCTGAGCAATGTCCGCTCTGTTGCAGATCTTTGTGTCATCTGCTAACTGACTCACCTTCTCGACCAGCCCCTCAGTGATGTCACTTATGAAAATATTGAAGCATAAAGGACCCAGGACGGACCCCTGTGGCACCCCACTGGTCACTCCCCTATCACCTGATGCTTCCCCATTGACCATCGCTGACTGGTTCCTCTAACTAAGCCAGCTCCTAACCCATGATACCACTTCCTCTCCCACTCCTGGATGCTTGAGCTTATTTAGGAGCCTTCTGTGTGGGACTGAGTCAAAGGCTTTGCTAAAGTCAAGGTAGATAACATCCATGGCTCCCCCCTGGCCCACTGCTCCCCCCTAGTCCACTATCTTAGTAACTGAGTCAAAAAACTTGATCAGACAAAGAAATGGGCAGACTGGATGGGCCTTGTGGTCCTTATCTGCTTTCAACTTCTATGTTTCTATGTTTAGATTAGTCTGGCAGGACCTTCCCACCATAAAGCCATGATGTCTGCTGTCCATCTAGCCAGTCTCTTCTAGGAAAGTTAAAATTCTTTCCTTTGGCAGGGTTTCCATCATCTTTTTTTATTTTATTTATTTATTGAGTCTTGGATTACAACACCTTTGAGCAATACAGCTCATTTATGAAGGTTCCATGTCAGTAGTTCAAAAAAAACAACAAAGTAAACAACAGATATCAAGAATACACTTAAAAAACATAATACATCAAAAGCAATCAAAACAGCACTGAATATTGCTAAATATAACAGTAGAGTGAGCTAGAAGAGAAGGCAGCCTGGGAGGCCTTGTCAAAATCTAGGAGAGGAAGTAATGGGGTGTAAGGTGGGGGACGGGAGAAACAAGAGGGAGAAAGATATGAGTTGTACAGGAGGTAGAGAGGGAAGGAGTGGAGTTGCAAAGGAGGTAATGGATATAGAGAGATGGGGAGGTGGAAGGAGGGAAATGGGGTGAGTGCACAGAGAAGGGGAAGTGCTGGTGAAGTGAGGGGGGAGAAAGACAAATTAACAGTATAAGGAGAAGAGGTGGTGTTTAGTCAGGAGAGGGGGTAGCCTAAGGTATTGTTGAAAACCCAAGAGACAGAGTAATATGACTGGGAGAGAGGCAAGAGGGAAACGTAGGGAGAAGGAGGGGAAGAAATTGCAAAAGAGGTGGCATGAGATAAGATAATGGGTGGAGGGTGGAAGAGGGAAGGCGAGGAGGAGCAAGGGAAGAACTTGAAGATGCGAGAGCAGAGAAAAAGCAGGGGTGAGGGGTGGAGGGGGAAAAGGCTCGAGGGTAGGATCAAAATGATGTGCCAAGAGTTAAAAGTGCTGAAAGGTATAAGTACAATGATAAAATAAGCAGAAGGCTGCTAAGGGTGGCAGTCACATATACTGTTTGCTAATAGATGTTGTGGGATTTTGTGTTTGAAAGGGACGAGTTTTGACTCAGCAGAGATGTCCCTACCCAGGCAGTTGAGCCAGAGGGGAGCTCTGTAAGCAAAATACCTCTGACCTAAGGTGGTGCAGCATCTGGGAATAGTGAAGACCTGAGCTGACAAGCTACGAGTATGTTGAGTACTGTGACAAGGGCTAAGGAGCTGTTGGACCCCAGGGGGTAACACACCAAGGTGTGCCTTCTTGGCAAGTAAGCAGGTTTGATGTTGGATTCGGCTGAATAATTGAAGCCACCAAGTATGAGCATAGAGGTCATACATGTGTGTGTGAGGCGGGAAGTCCCAGTAAGGAGTCAGCATGCTTTGTTAAGAGCAACAGTGATCCTGTGAAGGGGTGTAGCAGAGGCAGAGCCATAAACAACCAGGCCCATAATCGATGATGGTAATGATAGAGCTGGAAATTGCTGTTCTTAGTGCCTCAGGAGTGAGGCTATGCTTGTGGCTGTGGAGTAGGCCAATCCTTATGTTGACAGCTCGAGCTACGTTATCAATATGTTGCGAGTAGGTGAGTGAGCTATCAATGGTGACCCCTAGATATTTGTAGAGTGGATCTGTTCAAGTGGGGTCCTAATGCAGTTTGTGATGAACAAGGGTTTGGACTTGTGCTTCTTTTGGGCATTGTTGAAAAGCATCACTTTTGGTCTTTTTATAGTTTAGCACCAGTTTTTGAGTGCTGAACCACTTTTCCACTTCTGAGAAACTGTATCGAAAGTTATCCTGGAAGCTCTTAGGATGAGGGTTACTAGAGTAGATCATGGCATCATCCGTGTAAAGCAGAATCTGTTCATGAAAGGCTCGTGGGAGGTTATTCAAGTAGATACTGAAAAGAAGGTGCCTCAGTATAGATCCCTGAGGCACTCCAGAATGGACTGGCTTCCTTTCAGAGAGGACATTGGTTATCTTGACCTGCTGAGAATGGTCTTCTAAGAAATGTTTGAACCAGCTGACAGCATAATTCGACACCCCTGCGAGCGATAATTGCCCGGGTAGCAGTGAGTGGTTCACAGTATCAAAGGACTTCAACAGGTCGATAAAGGCAGCCCCAACCAGATGGCCTTGGTCGAGTGCGTTATGTATGAAGCCAGTGAATTTTAACAGTGCAGTGGTAGTGCTATTACCCTTACTAAAATCATGCTGCTAGGGACATTGGATATTGTGTTTGTCCAGGTATTCCACAAGCTTATCTATAGTTATACACTCTAGTGCTTTCGACAGAAGAGGTAGAATGGAGATTGGCCTGTAGTTTATGTGCTCTGCCCTATCTCCAACTTTGTGCACCAGGGTTACTAGGACCTGTTTCCATTTTTGAGAGATATGCCCAAGCCTTAGAGAAAGGTTCAGAATCTTGGTAAGAGGTGTAAGAGTTTCCTCGAGGGTGAGGGCAAGAAATTTGAGATCTAGATTGTCCCCACTGAATCTTGCTTTACCGAGTAGTTTACATATGTACTTTCTAGCCTCATGCTTAGTAACCTCTTTGAAGTAAAAAAGTGAGGGGGAGCCTGCTGCTGAGCATCTCAGACTGGGGGGGCAGGGGAAGAGTCTGAGAAAAAAATCGGGGGGGGGAGGGTGCGGCTCAGTGAGGTGCACTGCATTTGAGTGCCGTCCTGTTCAGCGCCTTTCATTCCATCGCCGTTAATTCTAGCACTGCAACAATTGACAGGTGTTTCAGTTTGGTGCAGCTTATTTCAGCGTTCAATTGAAGCCGATTCTGCACTGAATATGCACTACTAGCTATTCATCTGTATTTCATAAGAAAACAGAATAGCACACTGCACAGTGACAAAGGGTTTGATAACAAGTTCTCACCTCAGTGGTTGTGTCACTTCTTTTATGCAGTACTTCTTCTGGAACAAAGCATGTTCTGTCGCTGTCAGGAATTTCAACACTTACAAGAGTAGTTGGGGTAGAAGGCTTAAGAATTTTAAACTTGCTAATACCAGAATCTGAAGTCAAGCAGACCTCATGTGAGAAAGTTGGCGGTGCAGCTCTGTCACACTCTATATCCATGTATATGAAGTAGGCCCAGCATTGTAATGTACATACGAGGAGTCCAACAATTTTGAATGTCTTCACCTCTGAAAGTTGCAAGCTAAGCTAACATAATTATAATGAAGCAAAGAAACATCATTGATACAGAAATTAGGGAGACAACTAAACACA
This sequence comes from Neoceratodus forsteri, assembly GCA_016271365.2. Taxonomy (NCBI): domain Eukaryota; kingdom Metazoa; phylum Chordata; order Ceratodontiformes; family Ceratodontidae; genus Neoceratodus; species Neoceratodus forsteri. The sequence goes on from CM028129.1 coordinate 818,827,085, forward strand.
AAGTCATGTGAGAATCGTCTGATTTTGGTTTCACCAGTATGATACCCTACAGTGAAGAGACTTGGCTCCATGGAGTTTAAAAATTGATACCACAGCCAGGCATTCTGTTCAGAGTCACCATCCACTGCAGCCACCTTAGTCACCTTCATCTATTAATTGCAGTACGAAGAGCTAAACTGTTGGCGCTGAGACCAGATGGTGCTGTAATAACACAGCGCATAATCGGTTACCACTGAACTGACAGCGCTGTATCATCCAGCGCTACAATGTCAAGCGCTGAAGTGGGCTACACCCAGGGAGGACACTGCTGAGGTCTGTATAGGCATCATTAAAAATATTGGCTATGGCCACTGGGTCAAGAGTCAGGCTTCCATCAATATTAAGCATGGTGGGTGCTCTCGAGGTCTTTGCCAGTGACTTCCTTTATGTTGCTTCCGAAATGCTTACTGTCACCCCATGAGTTGGAAAGTGCCTCGCTAAAGTACTGTTTTTTTGCTAAACGGATGGCTCTGGTACAAACATTTCTGGATTTTTTAATAACCTGAATATCTGTTTGCTTGCCGGGCTTTGACCTGGTGCCAGAGGTGGTCCCTTGCCTTCATACAGTAAGTCCCAGTAGTTCAGGTGTTATTCAAGGGTTGCACACCCCCTTAACTTTCCGCTTTTTTTAGGAGGGGGCGTGGATATCACCTGCAGCATTAAAGCGGTCGATGAAGAAATCAAGTGCCTCGTCAATGTCATTGGTGGAGTCCAGTGGTGACCAATCCTGGCTTTGAAGGTGTGATCTGAGTAGTTCTCAGTGTCCTGTAGTTAGGACCCTACTGAGAATAACCTTAGGTGGAGATTTGCTAAACTTGTTGGACCAACTACAAAGTATAGAGGAGTGGTCGCTTAGGGTGTCAGGGAGTACAGAGACATTTGCGATCTGTTCAGAGTGACTAGAGAGAACCAAATCCAGTAAGGTACTTGATCCAGTTCTATAGTTAATTCTGGTCAGAGGGTTAACTAGCTGGGTAAGGTGCAAGGCGGAGATGGCATCCTTAATGTGTCCAGTGTCAGATGAGAGCCAGTTTACATTGAAATCTCCCAGTATTATGGTTTCAGTGTTCTGAGGCACACTCCGAATATATTCCATGAAGGTATGAATGCCAGAGGCAGATTCTTTGGGTGGTATGTAAACAGATAGCACAGTTCTCTTTTGGGCCCCTAGGATTACCTAGATGGCCAGGGCCTGAGAGGAGTTTCCTATGCAGGGCAATTCAAGGGCATGACTCATTACAGTTTCTTTTAAGTAAATAACACAGCCACTACCTCTTTTAGTGAGCCTATCCTGCTTAAAAAATAGAGTAGCCAGGTATGGTGATAGCAGAATCAGGGATTTTGGGTGACAAACAAGTTTCTGCAACAGAAAGAATATCAGGGTTGTGTTGTGTAATCCATACCTTGAAGTTGTCTAACTTACACAGAAGACTACATATATTGACAGACGCAAGGGAAAGCATACAGGACATTTTTGTGCTGCAACGGTCCATTGCCCTAGCGGGGCCAGGGTTAGGATGCACATTTCCAGAGAGCAGCAGAAGTAGTAAAATTAGTTTCAATAGGTATGCCTTTAGTTGTTTAAAGTACTGTTTCCATTGTCTTCTCCAGGAGGAAGTACAATTAAATTTATTGGTTGTTGCTGTGAAGTTAGAGAAAGTAAGTAGGTATGAGAGATGATAAAAAACAAAAACAAGGCGCTGCATCAGCATGTGGTCTAAAGGCAAAACAAAATGGTTATATTAAATGCATGCTGAAAATAGAAAATAGAGTTAAAAATCTCTATTTCAACCTTAGGTCTTCTTCAGGAAATATCTAAGAGAGAAAAAAAAAAACAAAGTTAGTGTACAGGGGAGGTAAAATGAGAGATATATATATGTGGGGAAAGAAGAAAGGGATGGTTCAGGGAGAAGAAGTGATAAATGGTAAGATTAAGAGAGAATCTATGAAACAAGAAGATGATGATGGGAAAGATAAAGCATAATAGGAGTGAAAGAGCTAGGGAAGTTAATGGGGGGGGCTAATTAACAGGGCCTAGTAGGAAGGCTGAAAGGTGACAGATGTGTAGGAAGGAGACAGAAGGAGACAGATATGGAGACTTATGGTGAAACTGAAAAATAAATTAAAAGAGTACAAAAACAAATAGACTTTAGGGAAAAAAAGGGATGGCTTACAGATGTTAGTGGAAAATAAATCTGTCATTTAAACCAGAGGGCTGCTGGGAACCAACACGGATAATCAGCTTGGCTTCCATGTTTTTGCTATGGTCAGGATCCCAGAAGCCCTGCTGAAGGACACAAACAGAAAGGTCACTGACATTGTGGTCCCTGGAGATAAAGTGGGATACAATGGGTTTAGCAGTTTCACCATTCCTGACTGCTCTGTAATGTTCCCTGAAATGGTCAGCAAGACGCCTACCAGTTTCTCCGATGTAACATGAGAGATGTTGGAAGCTAGGTGTCCATCTACCAGGGGGTAGCAGTGGTGTACTTAAACCAGTCACTGAAACCATTTTTCCATTAATAGAGTTTGAAGCTGATGTGCCAGTGGCATAGTGCACATACCCTGAGAATACGGGATGACCTTGGGGCTGTTGCACTACCTCAAGCAGGCCAGCTTGGTGCACCAGAATTAACAGGATAGGTAGGTGAAGGTATAGAAGTGAGGTAGACATCCTCATAGGGTTTATCTGAGCCAGATATTTCAGGCCTGGAGAGCTGGAGCTGATCCCCAATGTCCTCCTAGACTTCCAGAGCTCTTGCAGTTAGAAGTAGAATTTGAGTGGACAGGAAAGGACCCACCTACTACAGTACTTCTAGTCAAAATTAGGGAGGGAGTGTGAAGCAATATAGCATTTATCAGAGAGTGGGTGTGGGTAGCCAAAGACAAGACGCAGCTCTTTAGAAGCTAGTACAAATTACAGTGATTAAATTCAGGATAAGTAGCAACTCCTAGGGAGCTGGTTCAAATTTAACAATAAATTCAGCTGTCCAAGCGTGAGTGAGCTAAAAAGGTGGCAAGTTCAGAAGGGAGCTTGTCCCGTATCTTCACTGCAGCAGGCTGGTTCCACTGGGAGATTCGGCGGCGATCAGAGCAAGGGGGCCGGGCAGGAATAAAGCCATAAACTAGCCCTCAGACCCTTCACTGCAGCAGGCTGGTTCCACTGGGGGATTCGGCCATGATCAGAGCGAGGGAGCTGGGGAGTACTAAAGCCATAAACTAGCCCTCAGACCCTTCACTGCAGCAGGCTGGTTCCAATGGAGGAACCAACGGCGATCGGAGTGAGGTGGCTGGGGAGGAATAAAGCCATAAACTAGCCCTCAGACACTTCACTGCAGCAGGCTGGTTCCACTGGGGGATTCGGTGGCGATCACAGTGATGGGTCTGGGGTGGACTAAAGCCATAAACTAGCCCTCAGACCCTTCACTACAGCAGGCTGGTTTCAGTGGGGGATTCAGTGGCAATAAGAGCGAGGGGGCTGGGGAGGACTAAAGCCATATACTAGCCCTCAGACCCTTCAATGCAGCAGGCTGGTTCCCAGTGATCACAGTGACAGGTCTGGGGAGGATTAAAGCCATAAACTAGCCCTCAGACCCTTCACTGCAGCAGGCTGGTTCCACTGGGGGATTCGGCGGTGATCTTACCTACCACCGAGGTGAGACTGACAGGGTGCTATTTACCTGCCACCTTCCTGCTCCCTCCTTTATGTATGGGAACTACTATTGCCCTTTTCCAGTCTTGTGGAACAATTCCCTCTCTCAGGGATCTGCTAAAAATATCTGCTAGAGGTGCTGCCAATTCATCCCTAAGTTCTCTCAGTATGTGTGGATGGATGCCAGCTGGCTCCATGGCTTTATCTATCTTATTTTATTGAGTTCAGTCCTTATCCTTTCTACTGTGAAAGGGCTTATGTTTACCCCTCTTGTGCAATTATTAACTCCTTATTAACTCCTTTAGTGGTGTGCCCATTTCCAGGCTCTTCCTTTATAAAGACAGGAGTTGCTGCATCCACAGGCTAACGCCAACCAATTGGTGCACCTGTGGAAATTGCCACAGGGATCTAGCACCTCCCACTCAGCACAATGTTAGAGGGGCCAGAATGTTTGGAAGGGTGGTGAAACTGCTTGCCAGGAGGAGTCCAGGGGCACTGTTTGTCTCTGGAATCTCCCAGCAGTACCATCCCATTGAACTTATAGCTATATAAACGACACACCAGCCAGGTGCCACATCACTCCCTTGCATGCCCACCAACTCCCCAAGTCCCTCTATGAAACCTGCATGCCGCTTCTGTCACAGATCCACTTTCAGACCACCCCCTAATTCACCACATTGTGTGGCAGCGGTGCAAATTACTTATACCACCTCATGGCAAGTTGAGCCCCTTGCTGTGCCCATGGTGGGGCTTCCAAAATATGAAAAAAGGAAATGGTGCAGGCCTACCATGGCATAAGTCACCATGTAACCTGGAACACCCAGCTGTATGTTGCAAGGGTGTTGCAGTGTCAGTCTGGCACAGCGGCTCCCCTTTTCAATGCAGACTGCATTCAAAAATCAGGAGTGCCACATCTTTTTATGCAAAGTGCAACTTGGGTCACTTATGTTTAATGCAGGCATCTTATGTCACGCTCGGAGCTTTGAAAATTGATCCTAAAGAGTAAAATCAGACCCTATGACTCCTATCATAAGCAGGTCTTGCAAAATGATGTAGACTAGCCATTTGGAGGTGAATATACCCAAATGTGGGGCACTTCCCTTAAAATGTAGGATAAATCAGAAGACCAACCATAGCTGTGCAGAGTTTGAATTTTCTGCTTCTGTGGAATCTGTTAGCAGAATTTTTAACTGAAATTTCACAAAATGCCAAATTCTATACAAAAATGAAACAAAAAGTCTGTGATATACAGACTTCAGAATTATTTCTGCATGAACAAATTGCACAGCATGGCCAAATGTTGCATTTATTACACAGACTTCATCAAACAAATCCATGCAGTAAAGATACATTTCCCCATAACTCTACCACCTGCATTTTATTCTGCAAAACATCTTCTTGTAACTGTACTGCTGCTGCAGCTGGTGTTCCTTCGATGTACCTAAACTGATGTAGAATTCACTAAGCATGTGTGAATTTCTAAGAAAGCAATATCTGGAATGATCATGGACTCCTCCTGTTTCTCAAGCCTCTGCTTCTCCAGTCTGCAGATCTTTTCAATGCAGGAAAATGAGGGATCACCTTTCAGTCACTTACATGAGCTTTAGCCAGGGGAGACTGGGTGAGCTGAATGAATGTGGAAAGAAAATCAGTTGAAAAACTGAAGTTAAAAGTAACAGGGTTTGTTTTTGCTATAAAGCTTTTTCCTGTGGTTGACACAGGTGGGCTATTCAGCCCTGTCCCTACCTCCCCCACCCGGCATCTACCTTCCCCTCACTCACCTTGCTATGAATCCCCCCCAGCTTGTACCCAGGGGCTAGAAAGGGGAGGACCATCCTCCCCCTAACCAGTGTCTCACATCCAGAACCAGGGTCAGTGGTCTAGGTGGCAGTGTAAGGGGGGGGGGATAGGCAGGAAGGGCTTCATGAAGCTTGAGTCAACCATTTTTCATTTTCTCCCCGTGTTCCCCAGCCACAGTGGTATGCAAGCATGTGTGCGTGGAGGTGCACACATGCTATGGAACTGTAGTCCTTCCCTTCTGCATCTCTCATAATTCTGGCTGTACCATGTGGCCTCCACCAAATGGAAGCCAAGAATTGAGATGGTGTGCCCTCCCACCCCAGGAGAGGAGAGCTCTCTAGTGGACACTCGATCCTATCCCTCTCCACCCAACCCTGGCAACCTGAGCTCATTCCTGAACCTGGATCACCAGCATAGTAGGAGGTAAGGTGCACAGTGCCTCAGCCCTCTACGCCACTGGGCCAGCCAAAAGTAACAGTTCTCCAACTACCTGGGCTCTTCATTTATTCTTACTGTTGCTGCAGATTACAGGCAGTTCTTGGGTTGGAGTGGGCTAGACCCTAAATTCAAGGAAACTGAAACATTTGGATTAAGGACACAAAAGCAGTGTCCCGGCTTGTATGCATGTCTATGCTGTTATGGGTTATGAGCATGTGAAAGAAAGATCAGGAAACAGCCTTGCACACAGTATATGCTTTAGACCATGGCAGCCATGGTGTAAGAATGCTCATTCATCAAGAGGTGGTCTATTCAAAAGCCAATAAGCCTTGAGAGAAAGCTACATACATTACAGACAACTGTTTGGTAACTCCTTAAATTGCAGTGGGAAAGAAATAATATGACCTACTAGGAATTTAACTCAGGCACCCAGAATACTGTCTCAGTACTCTAACCACTGAGTTACAGTCTCAGATGGTTAAACCTGGACATACTTCCTTTCTCTGGTATTGTGTATCCTGCAACTAGGAACAATGGATATGGCAATTATATGTTTATGGTGCAGTATTAGTCTTTATACTATCATATATTCATAATCAGTAGGTCACATTATTTCTTTCTTACTACAATTTGTGATTTAATTGCTAAGCAGTGGCTAATACTGTACCAGAAACATTTAACTGCCGTAATCCCCCAAAAGGATTCTGTTATTTGGGAGTAAAGCAGAAGTGCTTTCCAGAGTAAAGCTGCAGTGCTTTCTCAACAAAGCTTATCTGTAGTCTGGGAAAACTCAAAATCCATTTCAGACCAGTGGTTTGGATTGGTCAGCAGCACAAGCTTGTCTTTGAGACACTAAATGTGAGAGGTCAATACAGAGACTGGGCATCCATTTGTGACAGGTTATGCTGCAGATACCAGAACCAACCCCCTCCCCCCCCACACACTTAAAATGCTTTTATTTAGTAGGTGGATAGCTTCCAGAAACCCTCCAACAGTAAACAAAACTCTTCTCATAGGCCAAGAGGAGCAAATGCAGATTTTACAAGAACTATGCCATCAAATGAAGGGACACTAGATCCCAATGCTTCATTGTCTTCTTAAACTTGATGAGAAGGTCCTACATAAACAGAAGCACACGTGGTGGCCTATGCTAAAGCAAAGAAGGCCCTGATAGCAATTCTGATGTGATCAGGCTAGCACAATTAGTATAAATCAAATCTACTTAATGCTGGTCTTCAGAATGACTCTGTGCACCATGGGAAAGGGTGGGAAATCATAGATTTCTGCTACAGTCCTGGGGAAAGCCTCTCCTACGACTGTGTTCCTCACCACAGGATGGGTGTAGAACAGTACTAGTTTGTAGTTTTCATATCAGCAAGTTAAACCAACATAATATTCTATGGTGATTTGCATATGCATCCCATGCTACTTTGCATTATGGGGGCATGTGTGGTTTTGTATTTATTTGAAACTTGGCTTCCCAGCCAGTGCCCTTAGGGGTAACCATTGCCTCAGTGCTTGCATGCTGAGGTTCTTCGTCTTTTAGCTCGTTTTTTGTTTTTATTGGGTTCACCACAACATAACCCAGATAGACCATCTTAGGGTAGCTGGTTGATTCCACTGGGGTGTCATACAGATGAGGCACACTGATGAGTTCTGGTAGGATGAAACATGTGTCTATGTCTTCTGTTGGCACCCTTTGCAGACTATGTGAGAGGCCTTTTGGCAACATGCATTTCTGCTTAAAGTTGAACCAGCATAATATTTTGTGGTAAGTTGCATATGCAGCCCATGATGCTTTGCATTATGGGGACATGTGTGATTTTGTTTTTATTGGAAACTTGGCTTCCTAGCCAGTGCCCTTAGGGGTAACCATTGCCTCAGTGCTTGCCTGCTGAGGTTCTTGTCTTTTAGTTTGTTTCTTGTTTTTATTGGTTCACCACAACATAAGCCAGATAGACTATCTATGGGTAGCTGTTTCATTCAACTGGGGTGTCATACAGATGAGGCACACTGATGAGTCCTGGTAGGATGAAACACATATATGTGTTTTCTGCTGGCACCCTTTGCAGACTATGTGAGAGGCCTTTCAGCACCATGCATTTCTGCTTAAAGTTGAACCAGCATAATATTTTGTGGTGATTTGCATATGAAGCCCATGATGCTTTGAATTATGGGGGCATGTGTGATTTTGTATTTATTTGGGGAGTGCCTCACTGAAAACAAAAGGTTGCACACAACATCCTGGTGCAGAGATACATTGTCAGATAGCTCTCTGAAGTGACAGATACCATCTGCCAAGTTTTTGTTCATCAATGCCAAATGCATTGTGATTTGCAATGTTTCTGTGTCAACACCACATTCCACATCTTCATTTAATCCCACAGCTGAAAGAATGTAATTCCCTTTTCTTTCACATAGAACATGATATATACACTGTTTGTGTTTACTTAGACAGTCTGTGCTGCTATGGTTGGGTCATATGGCTGCAAAACCATTTGGAAATTTGCACAGTTCAAATACATTGGTGTGCAACTGTTAACTGTGGAGACCACAGCCTATTTTGCCATTATTCTTCTAGATGGGACCCCATCTATGTGTGAGGCACAGGTAATCAGAATGAGTACAAGGGATGGCTGCTCATAAAGCACTCCCTCTTTCAGTTTATGTCTTGACATCAGGAAAAATTAAAGGTCATCTAAGGAGGGACCACTACTGCTTGGGAAAATTCCATACCTGCTCTGGGAACACTGCCTTTTAAGTTCCCAATGGATATAATACATTCAGAGACTGGTCAACAAATCAATACCATGCTGTCCAACATCAGACCCAGGAACTGCAAGAAGTCACTGGCTAGGTGACTTTTTCCAGTCCAAAAGGAATAAAGCATGTCATCAGATCTTTAGTCCTCTGATAAATTAAATGTGCCTGGCCTATCCAGAGTACAGTTTCTCTCCAGTGAAATCTAGTTGTCAGAAGGTATGGATTTTTAAACTATTCAGTTTCAGTATAAAACCAAGATGAAGCTGGCCCAGTTGTATGGTGGACTGAGGTGCTTGGCTCCTAACCTTTTGCTATGCTGGTGACCCAGGTTTGGAAATGAACACTGGACACTTTGTGGCCAGCTGAGGAGGGAGGATCAAGTGTCCTTAGGATGACTTTCCTCCCTCTGGGAGAGGGTATTCATGTCCCACTTGGTGACTGCCACCTACAGGAATCTGGGGGCAGTGCAATGGGATGCCAGTTGAAAGGGTCCCTACCAGCAAATATCGGGAGGGAAAGCATCTCCATGGAGATGGTTCTCCTACAAAGCAACATTGCATGTGTCGGGAGCCCTTTGTGAGAAAAAAAGAGAAAAACCCTGGCCATGGCGAGATAACAGCCTGACCCCCCACAGGCCCCACACTGGCAAATGGGTACCTTCAACAAAGATCCTGTGGCAGGGGATCATGGCAGTATAGGTAAGACTCAGAAGCCAGGTGATGGGCTTCGGGGGCCAGACCAGATGGGGGAGGCCAGCAATCCAAGGACACAAAATATGAACTGAAAAAAAAAGGAATAACCCCAAGATGGGAGCAGGTCTAAACTGTCAAGCTGAGAGTGTTCTCTACTTCCAGCTTGACATGCCTTTGATCACCCTGTCATTTGGGAAGGGGTACACTTGAACCCACTGCCTGCAAAGGAAGACTGCCATAATGGAAAGGCACTTAGAGAATATCAGTGGTACTGAGAAGATGCTTAAGAGCATCAACATAGAAACATTGTCAGCAGACAAGGACCACTTGCCAACACAGTCTGCCCATTTTACCCTACCCATACCTTCATTAGACTCTAACTGATTTCTGACTACCCCCCTCCCAACCAAGATTCCCATGTGCCTATCCCAAGCATGCTTGAAGCCCACCTCTGTTTTCACCCAGAATACCTCAGTGGAGGAAGGCCACCACTGTTTTCACCCACAATACCTCCGTAGAAGACCACTACTGGCATCCACAGTAAGGAAGTTAATTACTAATATGCATGTGCTAGCATTATATATATATATATATAAACCCTTGCTTGGTGGGCAGAAGCTCATGTTTTCTGTAGTTGCTTTAAGTGTGTATATCATACAGTACACTTACCAGCTCACTCCACCTTGTTGCCTGCATGATTATTACATGGTGTCAGAATGGACCACCTGCAGCCTCCCACCACTCTCAATTTACATAGAAATGTACCTGAAAACTGGAGAAGATTTAAGCAGCAATTTGAAATTCTCAATTCCCAGTGGACTCACTGAAAAATCCCAGAAAATCCAGACTATGACCTTCTTGCACGTGGCAGACCCTGATGCATTAGAGGTATTCAATACTTTCATTTGGGAAAAAGAGGAAGAGAGGGGGCAGCTGAATAAAATTAGGGGACAATTTGAGAGGTATTGTAACCCAAGAAAGAACATGGCTTATGAAAGACATTTGTTCAATACGAGGAACCAGAATCTGGATGAATACATTGATTCATATGTAACTGAACTGAGGCTAAAGGCTAAATCTTGTGAATTTGGAGATTTAACTAAATCGCTGATAAGAGATAGAATTGTATGCAGTTTACAGAGTGAGCATGTGAAACGCAGACCGTTAAGAAAAGAGGACTTAACAGATGATGCCATAGATATGTGCAGGGCTGCTAAACTGAGTGAAATGAAGATAAAATGCTTAAGTGGGAATGCTCGTGGATGAAAGCGCAGTGCAAGTAGCAGTTGTCCAGGAAGAAGGAGTAAAAGCAAGTGCCAGTGTGAGCAAGAGGAGTTATGCACCTCGAGCGAATAAAGTCAAATGTGAAAAGTGTGGTCATGAGCATGAGATAAATAAATGGCCAGCATATGGACAGTTTTGTAGATTGTGCCATAGGAAAAATCACTTTCCTAGCGTATGTCATGTGGGCAAATGTAGTGAGATCCATGTTGTTAGAGAAGATGCTCAGGAGAATGAAAGTACTTTCAGCACTGAAACTATTACTACCTATGAGCCAGAAACTGATTGGAAAGTAAATCTGAGTATACATGGGAAAATGGTGACATTCAAGTTAGACACAGGAGAACAGTGTAATGTGATGCCTTTTCAGATGTACAAGACACCGTCTGGAGAAGCTATTCAAAGGTCATCAGCTAAATCGGTTTCCTATTCTGGGCATAAACTGGATGTAAAAGGCAAAGTCTCCTCACTCACTGCCTCATGGGGGAATCCCAGAACCTTCTGGAATAACATTAAACAGTTAAATGGGAGTGCACACTCCCCACCACCCACCCAGATCAACATTAATGGTGTGATCTCCTCAGACCCAGCCCTCATAGCCAAACACCTCATTCACTGACCTTAGCCCTATCCTCCCTACAAATTTTTTTGACCCACCTCCCCCAGCACCTGCCATAAATCTTTCTCGCCCTTATTTTCTCCTCCGCCGTGTTTCTGCCCAAGAACTTAGGCCGCACCTTATCACTGCCCTCAAGAGTAATAGTACAGGCAGTGACACCCTGAATCCGTGTATTCTGGCTGGTCTTAGACACAGTCCTTACCCGATCACATGCCTCATCAACCACTCTCTTTGCCTGGGAAGGTTCCAACTGCCTGAAAGTCGCCACTGTCACCCCTATCTTTAAAGGTGGTGATAGGACTGTGGCTGGAAACTATCGACCGATCTCCATTCTCTCTCTCTCCAAGGCCTTGGAAAAAGTGGTGGCCTCTCAAATCTCTGACTACCTCTCCACCTACAATGTCCTTTGTCCTGAGCAGCATGCTTTGAGCGGGCCACAGTACCAACACAGCCCTCCTAGAGTTCTCCAACTTTCTCCACTCCTCCTTAGACACTGGTTCTCTGGCTGGTGCTGTCTTCATTGACCTCTCGAAAGCTTTCGACACTGTCTCCCACCCCCTCCTTCTTGATGCCCTTAGTCTCTCTGGTTTTGCTGCTGGGCCTATCTCCTGGTGCACCAGTTATCTGTCTGACCGTTCATAGAGTGTAAAAATTAATGGGACCTACTCAGACATCTGTCCCATCTTTTCTGGGGTTCCCCAGGGCTCCATTCTGGGCCCCTTACTATTCTCCCTTTACCTTAACACCCTTCCACGCTCTTGCTCAGGGAACATTCTATTGTACGCTGATGATGCAGTCATCTTTGCCTCAAGTCATAACCCTATTGCCCTCCAGGACTCGCTGCAGAAGTCCTTCACTGAAGCCGAGGGCTGGTTCAAGGAACATAGATTGGTGATAAATCTTAAAAAAAAAAACATGTTCTTCACTCATCCCCAAAACAAGTCCTGCAACTTCAAACTCCTCATTCACTCTGGGTCCTCATTCCTACTCGAACAAGTTTGCTCCTATAAATACCTAGGGATCCATTTTGACCCCTCCCTCCTTCCATGGACACATCGCTGCCCAGCCACTGCCACTAATATCCGATTAGGCATCTTACATCGGGTATAAACACTGCCTCCCCCGGAGGCTCTTCGACTCACAGTCACTCTCTATCCTGTCCCTAGTGGACTATGTGGACTGCCGGTGTATGGTGCTGCTGATCAGACCTCACTCCATAAAAATTCGCACTACTCTGAATAAGGCATGCAGGTTAATTACTGGAGCACCTGGGATGACACTCACCTGTCTACTGTATGCTAAAGCACTGGTACTTGATCTCGACAGGCGCCTCAAATATCTTACCTGTACCCTTACAAAAGACCCTCCTTGGCTTTCCCCACCAGGATTGACCACCACCATACGCCGCTTCTGTCCCACTAGTTCATACTGACCTCTGGGAAAACTCTCTTGTTATCCTAGAGCTAGGACCTCTCACGGCCAAAGAGCCTACAGCTTTAGGGCCCCTCCTGGTTCAACACACTGCCCCCTCCATCTCCGAGCTCCAACTATATCGTGCTTCAAAACTTCCTTACGTAACCACCTTATTAACACCCGATGCTGTAACTGCCACTAGTCAAAGTCAGACTAATACTTATGATAAAGCTTATTACTAAGCTGCTAAGGACAACATATAACTCTGGTATTGTTTGCATCCATCCTACCTGTACCAGCTTGTTTGTATCTATGTCTTAATTTACTGTTATACTTATGTGTTGTACTGCTATACTGTGTATTTTGGTTTGTCTTACTGTGACAAGGTACCTTCGTAAATGAGCGTATGGCTCAAAGGTTTTCCAAACTGCTGTTTAAATAAAATAAAAATAAAAAAAATAAAATGTTGCTAACAGGTTTTAAGCAAAAGTATTACCTGTTGCCATTCCAAGTGGTTAAATGAAAATGTGACCCCAGTGTTTGGCCTGTCTACTTGCTTGGAAGTGTAGCTTATAAAGGAATTATTTTCAGTAGATGCTGCAAATGGAAGTGCAGGGGAAACCACAGAAGGAATACTGGCTGAATTTATTGATGTATCTAAGGAATTGGGATGCTTAGAAGGTGAATACCACATTAAAATAGAAAAAGCAGTCAGCCGTGTGATCCACCCCCTAGGAAAATACCTTTCGCATTACAAGATAAAGTGAAAACTGAGCTAGAGAATGTAGAAAGATTGGGGGTTATTGAGAAGGTGGAGAAACCCACGAGCTGGGTCGACTTGGTGGTTGTAGAAAAGCCAAACAAAATACTAATTTTTGTAGATCCCCAAGATCTTAATAGAGCAATTAAAATGGAACATTACCCGATGAAAACAGCTGAAGAGGTTGCAGTCAAACTATCAGGGGTCAAAGTATCCATACTGTTAGATGCTGGGCATGCCTTCTGGTAAATTAAACTGGATGGGCCTAGCTCTGATCTAATGACTTAATATACCTTTCGGGAGGTACAACTTCAAGTATCTCCCCTTTGGGATTTGCTCAGCACCAGAAATTTTCCAAAAGAAAATTTCACACATTTTTGAATGACTTGAGAGCACAGAGATCATTATGGGTGACATCCTAATATGGGGTGCTAATGTATAATAGCACAATGAGAGGTTATAGCATGTTTTACAAAGAGAGATAGGCATTTGTCTCTAAATCTAAAGAAATCCAAAATCAAAATGTCCGAGGTCCAATATATTGGACACAAGTTAAGTAACAACGGGTTGTTGGCGAGTGAGCAGGGAGAGCACGGCATAGCATGTGACGACATGAGCAAAGACCAGTGCAAAGACACACATGTTCTGCACATGTCTAGTGGGACAAGCGGGACAAGAATAAAGTCACCATAATCTTACTGGGTACTACTAGTGCAAGGTAAGAGTGCTTTACATTACAGGGGTGACTGCATCAATATTGCCTGTAACATCACCAAGATTAAATATTAATTAACAAGGAAATCAAATCTAGCGCTCTTCCGAGCCTTTAAGCAAAGGATTAAATATCTCTAAAATGGCAGTTACTATCAAGACCATTGAAGGTGAGTATGGTATCAAATGTGACTCATGTCATATGTATTTAATTACCAAAAACTTTGATAATACACATGAAGGGTGTGCAGTTAAGTGTCAACAAAACTCTGAGATGATGTTAGAAATCAGTCGTTTTAACAGTAGGCTACTAGCACTAGAATCTAGTCAAAAAGAAATGGCCCTTAGGTTTCAGGCCTCCTCTGGAGTGGCTGATACTAATACAGAACAAACTATAGTAATAGTATAGTGTTATATATATATATATATATATATATATATATATATATATAGTATAGGCCGGGAGATCAGAGGGTTGTGGGTTCAGTTCCCACATCTGGCACTTGGGTTAATATCCCAGTACTGACACTGTAGTGCAGCATGAGAGGGGTGCTGTACTCTGAGGTGCCGCCTTCGGATGAGACATTAAACCAAGGTCCCATCTGCCTGGATTGGTGGTAGTTCAGGTGGATGTTAAAGATCCCATGGCACTTATCGAAAAGAGTAGGGGAATTTCCCCGGTATCCTGGCCAAATTTCTCTCATTCACTAAAAATACCACCAACAGCTTAATCTGGTTCAAAGTCAGTTGGAATTCATCTGTATCCCCCTTCCCCAGGTCGTGCCTGAAAATAGGCAGGATTTGTCTAGGGCACTTACCTGGTCAACAAAAACTAAATAAATAAATAGTAATGCATCATAGGCCAAAAGTCATGGCAAAACCTCAGGAGGTAATAAAAACAATAACACTGCCACATGAGATGCCTTCTACTTCAGCTAACATGAATACAAGTAACCATCAGAATAACACTACAAACAAAAAAAGGAATAGCGAGGAGGAAGTCTGTGAGGATACCAAGGAAGAACGGTACAAAGTCCAGATTTCAAAAACAGCTAAAAGGGGATGTAAAGCACAACACTATCAGATGCCTTTATTAAACCATTTCTATCCACTGCCTTTCTTAATGGACATCAACAACCCTACCCCCACTAATCAAATTCAAACTCTAGAGGATCAGTCAATACTAAACACTAATATAATTAGTACTATGACAGTACAGGCAACAAACAGTCACAACTCCAAAAATAGCAGCCACACAACACACATCTAACACTACTCCTAATGACATAACCAAGAAACAGGAAAAAAAAAAGGAAAAAAGGGTAACTTTGCCAAGCCAACAGTTGATTACCACAGAGCCTGAGGTTAATGGGGATGTACAGGATACGGAAATGGAAATGCAGTATCCAAACAGAGAGGCCCTAGCACTCGGTAATTCCATTATCAAGCACCTGGATTGAATATTTTTTGACCCAGATAAAGCTACAAGGACCTTCTGTAGATATCGTGGTGCCATCACTGGTATGATGAATAACATCCTTTGTAACCTTCCAGATAATCCACTTGTGATAGTGTATGCAGGAGCAAGCAACATATTTCATGAAACTACAAATGAAATCAAACAGGATTATGTAGCCTTAACTAATAAACTAATCAATCATGGTTGTGAAATTGTGATATCCGAAATCCTCCCTATCCCGAAAGCAAGTGGCATGCAACAACAAAAAATAAAGGAAATCAACCACAGATTGAGAAGCTGGTGTTTAAAACAGGACATACATTGTATTACCCACTGGGAGGAATTTTTAAATAGGGCAGAGCTCTTCCGCTGGGATGGCCTGCATGTCAGCAGAAGAGGCAATGGACTTCTTTGCAAATACATACAAACATTTATACAAAACTATTTAAACTAAGTGACATGGGGGAAAGGTATGACAGCATATCCTCTCTGGAAATGCTACCAATCAGTATGTTAGGATGACAGTACAAATCACTTATCAATCACTAGGAATACCTCAAATAGTATAAATATTAATTCCAATAATCTCAAAATACTATTACTGAATGCTAGAAGTTTATGCCCTAAAATTAACGAACTTGCCTATATAGTAAATCAAAACAAAATAGCCATCTGTAGAGTCACCAAAACCTGGTTTAAAGAAGGAGAATGGAATACAGAGATACCAAGATATTACAAAATATACAAAAATAGAAAAGACAGGATAGGCGGAGGTATAGCCCTATATATACTGTAGATGAAAATTATAAGGCATATGAAATAATGGACAATTCAAATTCTGATAACTAGGTTATATGGGCTCAAATTAAGCTAGCAGCTAAAACTAACTATTAACTTTGCTTACAGGTCACTTAACTTAAAAACAGAAGAGAATAATAATTTATTACTTGAAACAGAGAACAAAAATATCCAGGGTGCCTATATCTTAATGGGAGACTTCAACTTCCCTACCATTGATTGGAACACACTGAAAGGAGTTAACCCAATAGAAAACAGTTTTATTGATATTACACTTCTCCAAAACTTAGCCTAACCAGTTACAGAAGCTACAAGAGATAATATATTGGATCTTATATTCACAGATACTAGCAAGGGTATACAGAGCATTAAAATATTACCACCTTTAGGTGCAAGTGATCACAGAATGGTACAGATTGAGTACAATAATATTAAAACTAAGACAAAAGGAAAAACTACTATAATATAGATTATCACAGCATTAAACAATATATGAGGACATGGGATTGGGAAAATGACCTAGCCCAACAAAATCTTGAGACTGTATGAAGCATAATTAACAAACAAATCACCCATTGCATTACAAAATGGGTACCAACAAGAAATAAATATAAAAATTATAGACGCATTCCACCTTGGTGGAATATTAGAAAACAATTCAACAAAAAAATAAACTATATAGGAAACATAAAAAAATCCATCACCAAACAGCTGGTTAAAATGTAAGCAAAATGTCAAAAAAACAAAAAACATGATAAGAAAACTTAAAGCAAGACTTGAAATTAACCTAGTATCTCAAGTAAAAGACAATCAAAAACAATTTTATAATTATGTTGGTTCTTTAAAGAGCAAACAAAGAGCAACTGGTTCACTACTAGGGGCATTATATCAGATGGAAAGGATATTGCAACTGAACTTAATAAATTTTCCTTAAGTGTCTATGAACCTAAAAATAAATTGTGTCCTCCACTTGGAAATAATAAAGCCAATACTCCTGTCTTCTCTACAGATGAAGTTGCTAAAAATCATAAACTGTCTTAAAACCAATAGTTATCCAGGATCTGATGGCATTAGCCTGAAATTCCTCAAAAAACTTAAAAAATTAACTTGTGGGACCCTTAACATGTCTATTTACCATCTCAATACAGGAAGGAAAAACAATACTGGAATGGAGAGAATCTATAGTCATGCCAATACACAAAAGTGGCACATTGGCAGACATCAACAGTTATAGACCAATAAGCCTGACTTCAGTGATTGGGAAAACAATGGAAAGGCTGCTGCAGAGTCATATAATTGACCACATAAATAATCTGGGACTAGTAGATCTAACAACATGGATTCACTTCAGGTAGATCTTAGAAACATAGCCTTTGACGGCAGATAAGGACCACTTGGCCCACCCAGTCTGCCCATTTCCCTACCTACTGGATAAGCTGCAGATTCTAGTTAGCCAACAGCCTACCTCCTGCCATCCCCCCACTACAATTGCCTTGTGTCTGTCCCATGCATGTTTGAATTCCCCCACTGTTTTAGCCCCAACAATCTCCCCAGGAAGGCAGTTCCACACATCCACCACTCTCTCTGTGAAAAAAGATTTCCTCACATTACCCCTGAGCCGTCCCCCCTCTATCTTTAAATTGTGTCCCCTTGTTCTTACACATATCTTTTTCTGAAAGATGCTACCCTCCTGGACTTTGTTGATTCCCTTGAAGTACTTGAACATTTCTATCATGTCCCCCCTGTCCCTCCTTTCATCAAGGGTATACATATTAAGCTCTCTCAGTCTCTCTTCATATGATTTCTGATGCAGACCCTGCACCATTTTAGTTGCCCTCCTCTGGACTGCTTCCATCCTGTCTATGTCCTTGTCTCACAAAACTTATACAATTTTTTGAACCAGTCAGTGTGGCCCTGGATATAATCCCTGTGGATATAATCTTCCTAGATTTCGCTAAAGCCTTTGATAAGGTGTCAGTCCAAACATTATTAGAACAACTCTGCAAAATTCAACTGCACTTTAACATAATCAATTAGATATACTCTTGGTTAGACTGCTGATGACAAAAAGTAACAATTAAGGGACATCTCTCTGAATAGGCACAGGTTACAAGTGGAGTACCTCGGGGTCGGTGTTAGGTCCCACACTGCTCAATATAATGGTTTCCACCCTCCAAACAACAGGTAACACTTGGCTCTGCAAATATGCAGATGACTGCAAGCTTGAAGGACTTGTTAGGACTGTAGCCGATGGGAAACATCTTCAGGATAATTTAGATCAAACAGCAAAATGTGCAAAAGATAATAAAATGAAATGTAATGAAAAGAGCAGCAAAGTAATGCATCTTGGGGCACAAAATCCACAAATTCAATACAATTTAAACAAAATCATATTGGAAAATACAACAGAAGAAAAGGATCTGGAAGTGTTGATCACAGATGACCTATTTTTCAATAAAAATACCATGGTTACTGTCAAAAAATGCCAGAGAATAATGGGTTATAGTTTGAGTAACATCAAAATTAGAAAGAAAGATGTGATCTTGCCATTGTATACCAGTCTGGTGCACCCACACCTGGAGTACTGCTCACAGTTCTGGGCACCCCATATTAAAAGAAGTACCAAACTGATAGAAGAAATACAGAGAAAAGCTATAGCTGCAGGAGCCGGTCCCAGCCCATCGTCCAGCCAATAAGCCTGAGCCCTTTCCCATTGGGCATTCACCACCTGCAGCTGTAGCTGCAGGAGCTGCTCCCAGCCCATCGTCCAGCCATTAAGGTACACCCTCTGAGCATCAGCCAGCTGTGTCCCTGTGCACAGCCAATCTCCTCACTTATGAATTTAGGCGCCTTCATTGAACAAAGGCTTCCTCCAGCTGTTTGGGAACTGTATTGCATTTTCCTCGCTCATTGGCTGAAGCGAGAACTATTTTATTTTAAAACTTAGAGAATTAATAATGAAAGCTCTGTGAGCCATTCTTCTTAAAATTAATTGTGATCCTGCTGGCTGCAGCTTAGCAATTTGTTAGGAAGCAGCAAATAGGCCAGAAACAGTAAAAGAACTGATCTTAGTTTCCTTCCTGAATTATAGTCTGAATCTAGCTCAAAATATGACACGATGTAATCTGCCCTGCCCTATCCCAATCTTGCAGTACTGTGCTGTGCTCTGCAGCTCCTGGTAGAGCATAAAACTCAGAGCAGAACTTGGTGCAGTTGTCTAGCTGGGAATTGTGCTTTCTTGAGCTGGATTTCATGTTGTAATTTCAATCTGGGATACTTTAACTCGCTAAACTCATTTTGCTAAAGTACTAAACATAGGTGGCTCCTGCCTGTTTTTGTAGCCAAAAACATACAGTCAGAAGTGTGATTTAGTGACTCAGGTTTTTTGCCCTTCTGCCCACCCCCTCACAGGCCTCCTTTAAATACACGTTCACCCCACCCTCCTTACAGGAAGCTACTCACCATTGGCTACTACCATTAGTGTTTTTTTTGTGCTATAAGCTCTTAAAGGCATACATTCATAAGACTGTGTGACTGCTTACCTTACAGGAAGCACATTCTCCTATGGAAACGCATCATTACAGTTAATTTAGCAATTAAAATCTTAAAGGCACACACTTCTATTTTAAGACAGTGTACCTACTCAGCTACTTAAGCCCACCAACATAACCCTCACTGTGATCAATCATCTTGGACGCCCTAGAATTTTCAGCTCCTCTACATATCTCCTTTATTTCTAAATTACTCCTTCACCAGCACCTTCTGTCCTTCTGGAAGTGGGTCGCTTCTCTCCCCTCCCCCTGCCCTCTATTACATCTACATTTCTCTTGATAAGGAGATCCCCGTTAAACACCTCGAGATCTACTGCAAGTCGGCTTTCTCCTCTACACACTCGCCATTTGAAGAATGATATCTTCTTAGGTCTCACCATACTACTGTGACTTTCCAGAAGTGAAGTTGCTAACAATCTCTATACCCCAGACGGTTACTCTGTCAAGTTTACTTGAGGTCTACAAATAATTCCTGGAGGCTTGACCTCTAGAATATTGCCCGTCATCATTGTCCTATGTCAGGTTACAGCATGACAAAGCTGGGCAGTGCCATTGCATTATTACTTATCTTATCCTTTTCTCTGCTTGATAGAATTATTGCACAGTGCCTAGCCCCCCGCCTCAAGAATCCTCACCCCCCCATTCTAGCCAAACCTACGTCAACAATTCACCTCCCATTCAACTCACTCATCTCATGCAAAAAAAAGGATGCCTACTACCTTGGGGTATGTACCCAAACCTCCCTGCACTTGTTATGTAGGATTAGCATAAATACCGTAGGCCTGCACTTCTTAAAGTTAACTCCAGCCATATACTTGTCCTTACTCCTTCTTCTAGCTGGTGACACAGAAGTTAACCCTGACCCTTAGAGTCCTCTATCTGCTTCTGCTCCTTACACGTTGAGGGAAAAAGGCATCAAAAATCACTCATTTAAACGCCCAAAGCCTCCAGCCTAAAATTGCTGAGATTCAGGCATGGGCAACTAATCACAACCTGGACATCCTTGGCATAACAGAAACTTGGTTGAAGCCCAGTATACAACAACATGAAATTGATCTCCCCTGGCTACTTCTGCCACAGGCGTGACCGTTTAGGTGGGGGGTGTCTTAATATATGTTAAGCCTAAATTTCATGTCACTTTAATCTCTTCTCCCCAGCATACCTCCCAATGCAGAATCTTTATTTATCTCACTAACTTTAGGCAATGTTAAGAAACTACTTATTGGATGTATTTACCTACCCCCGCAGGACACCTCCAGTGAACTGCCTTCCCCTATGTCAGCATTGTCAGCACTCCCCCTCATGACACAGTAATCTATGGAAATCTCAACGTTGATTGGCTGTCCTCCCGCAAAAACAAGGCCCATACACTAGTCTCTGACACAAGGTTCACCCAACGTTATCTCCTTGCCCACAAGACATAACTCCAAAAACAGGTACTGCAACGCTATTGGATTGGTTACATAGGATCAAAACAGTCAGTGTTTTACCAAATTGTATTAGTGACCACTCTCCTACCTACTGTGTGTGGCATTATAATTTTGATGCCCCACCACCCATAATACATGAATTCAGGAAAATGTCTCAGTTTAACATAGTCCATTTCTCAATGTCTATTAGTAATGCTGATTGGACACCCATTACTCGCCTCCCCTCAATAGACCAGGCATTCGATTATTTTATCCTTACTGTTAAAAACATCATCAACAGACATGCTCACTTACTAGACGTAGATCTAAGGGTATTAATGCACCCTGGCTCTCTACTAAAATCAGGACCCTCATGAAGATTGACTATATTATTGACAGCTGAGAAATAAGTGTAAAAATAGGATGCAGAGTGCTAAACGTACCTATCTCCACTCACTTCAAACTGAGAATCTCAGCAAGCCCAAAGAATTCTGGAAACATATAAATTCTTTGATCAAAGGTAAATCGACTCAATGTCCAAGCTCCATATCGTCCGGTAGCCACCTCCTTCAAGATGCCCCATCCATTGCAGAAGGAATTAATCAGTGCCTCATTGACCTCGATAGGTACACAGCTCATCTGACGCCACTCTTGGATTTCTCGATCCATACTCAGCATCAAGCTGCTCTTGGCTCCCGAACCCCTTTCCACCCAAAAATAGCCACTAGAAGAGAAGTCCTCAGGCTATTATCAAATCTCAAGTCAGAGAGCTCCTCTTGCCATGACACATTAGAACCCAGGTTTCTCAAACTAGGGGAAGCAGCACTCACCGCACTGGTCTGTGATCTTCTAAATAGATCCATCCTCTCTGGTGAAGTGCCAAGTCTTTGGAAAGTGGCTGTGGTGGTCCCCCTCTATAAGGGGGGGACCCACACTGTGGAAAATTATAGGACTATTTCAATTCTGTGCCCACTAGCTAAGATCCTGGAGCGGATCCTGTGCATTCAGCTACAGTCCTACCTAGACTTATAACATCTTCTCACAGACTGCCAGCATGGCTTCAGAAAGGGCCATAGTACTACCACAGCCCTTCTCAAAGTCTCGACTGACATTCTTAATGCAAGTGATGCTGGTCTTCTAACCGGTGGAGTATTCGTCAACTTGACTAAGGCCTTTGATCTAGTCAACCACTACCTTCTCTTTGGTAAATTGCATTAATTAGGTCAAGATTGCTTAGCACTCACATGGTTCCATGACTACCCCACTGGAAGAACGCAAAGGGTAAAATGATCTGGTTCACTCTTCTCTTCAAGGCCTATCTCACATGGAATACCCAAGATTCTATTCTTGGCCAGATTCTATTCTCGATTTTATCAATGAGCTCCCAAACTTCTGTGGCTGTGCATCCATACAATTATATGCTGATGATGCAATCTTATACTGCTCATCTAACAATATAGGCTGGCTTAACCAAAGCCTTAACTCTGATTTCATTGCACTCTCTGACAATCACCCAATTCTAAATATGAAAAAAACCAAAGCTATGCTTTTCCATAACCCGTCCCCCAAACCTACCAAAGAGCTCCGGATCAGTACACAGTCAGGAGATCCCATAGAGGTGGTTAGTACTTTTAAATACCTTGGGGTTCACTTAGATGCCTCCTTCTCAATGGAGCATCATGCAAATCAGCTTACCAAAATGGTAAACCAGAAGCTCGGGTTATTATATCGCCTCCGCCCTCTTTTATCCGATGCCGCCTGTAAAAAGATTGTCTACATCCCTTCTCCCTATTTTGTTCTATGGTGCCCCTCTACTAGTCTCCACCAAATCCTCTTCCCTTGCACAGGTTCATCAACTCTATCATAGGATTGGACATTTTGCCCTTGGAGCGGACTCCAGAAAACACCACTGTGAGGCCCTGTATTGTCTTCAATGGCCTACCTATGACTCAAGATTACAGTTTCACACCTTATGCCTTGTATTCAAACTTACCAAGCTCTTTAATCCCCCTTGTCTAAGGGGAATCGTTTATAAAAAAGCACCCACATGCACACTTAGATCTTCTTCCTCACCCTTATTAGCAATCCAAAAGATGCAATGCCTATCGGGTAAGTGCTCATTCACCTTCTCAGCTCCCTTTGCTTGGAATTCCCTCCCCCCTAACTTACTCTCCTGCCCCACCTTATCCTCCTTCAAAAAAGGACTTACTTCTTTCCTACTAACCCCCCTCCTCTGCAATTGCTTTAAATAACCCTTATAGCATTGTTAATACCTAGTCTATGTTACTCTAATAGATGTATCTTGTAATCCACCTGCTCTCATGTTCCTGCTATGCATATATTGTATAATATTAGTTATCCTGTTTATACATGCTTAATGCCTAATCTGTTTTAAGTTACTTACCTGGCTTTCCCACTGTAATAATTCTGCAACATTGTTAAATCTCTCTGTATCCTGTATATTATTATTGTATTTATCTATTGTACTGTGTTCACCATTGACACCCGGGTCGTCACTGAAAACGGGACTGCATGGTCTCAGTGGACTTACCCGGTTAACCAAAATTCTAATAAATAAAATAAAAATAAATGAAAAAAAAATAAACAAATTGCAAGATTATAGTTATAAGGAAAGATTAAATAACCTGGGCCTCTACTCAGCAAAATATAGACAAATAAAAGGGGACCTCTGTCTAACCTTTAAAACATTTAAAGATCAGGTCATGATGGAAACAATAGGGCTTGTAGTACATAACACCAATATATCTACTAGATCTCATGCTTATAAACTAATTGGAGAAAGAAATATAACCAAAAAAAAGGAGAACATTTTTCACACAAAAAATAACAATCTGGAACACTTTGCCATAATATATAGTAGAGATTAACAACTTAATTTTCAAAAAAAGGCTAGACCAGTATATGGGAGATAAAAATACCATTTTCACCTATGATTAACATAGGTGACGAGTTCACCAAAAGGCTTAACTGCCTACTGAGTTCGTACTTTACTATGAAACTATGACCCCAAGAAAATTAAAGCAATTACCCAGTTACCTGTTCCCCAAAATAAGACTGACTTACAGAGAGTTATGGGCATGGTAAAGTACCTGGCAAAATTTATTACAAACCTATCAACTGTAAATAAGCCATTGAGAGAGTTACTAGAGAAAGAAACAGCATGGCACTGGGAGGAGTGCCACCAACAGGCCTTTCAAGAACTGAAAACAGTTGTTACCAACCCCCCAGTGCTGGCCTACTATAATCTAAGGAAACATGTTGAATTATCTGTTGATGCATCCTCTGAAAGGCTAGGTGCCTGTCTGCCAAAGGAAGACAGGCCTGTTGCCTTTGCTTCCAGATCACTAAATAAAGCTGAGAGAAATTATGCACAAATTAAGAAGGAAATGCTAGCTATTGTGTTTGGTTGTTCAAAGTTCCACCAATATATTTATGGCAGATCCCAGGTTCATCTTCATTTGGACCACAAGTCCCTAGAATGTCTTTAAAAAAAAAAAAAGCAGCATTGACCACAGCCCCACCAAGAATTCAATGCATGATGCTAAAACTGCAAAAGTATGATTTGTGAGTACAGTACAAAGCATGTAAACAACTTCATATAACAGATGCCCTGAGTAGGGCTGTGGGAGAAAATTCTGTGCCAGAAAATGAATTAGACAAATATGAGATTCAAATGGTGGACTATATGCCAATCAGTGATGAAAAATTGAAACTGTTTCAGCTAGATACAGATAATGATTCCACACTGGTCAAGTTGAGAGACACTGTTTTGAATGGTTGGCCCAAGGAGAAAACATCAGTGCACCCCGAGATAAGGCAGTACTGGCAGTTCAGAGACGAAATCTCAATAGAAAACAGACTTTTGCTGAAGGGGGAGAGACTGACAGTCCCCACATCACTGAGATCAGACATGCTAACCAGATTACACAGCAGCCACTTGGGCATTGAAAAATGCAAGCACAGGGCCAGTGATCTCTTATTCTGGCCAGGGATGAACAGTCAAATTAGTGACACGGTGGCCATGTGTGGCATTTGCCATCAGTTCAGGAAGGCACAAGCTAGAGAACCGATGCAGCCACATGAGATACCAGACAGACCTTGGCAAAAGGATGGGGCTGACCTATTTGAATCTGAAAGGGAAAATTATCTGGCAATGGTTGATTACTACTCCAAATACACTGAGATATCCAAGTTGCAAAATACAACAAATGAAATGGCGATTAACCATATTAAATCACAATGTGCAAGACATGGTATTCCAGAAATACTTGTCACAGATAACGGCCCACAATTTGCCTGCATTGAATTCAGAGACTTTCAATAAAGGTATGAGTTTAAACATGTAACGTCTTCACCAAGATACCCCCAGAGTAATGGCATGATAGAACAGGCCATTCAAACTATAAAGAGGCTGTTAAAGAAAGCACAACTGGACTGTCAAGACTCTTACTTAGCACTTTTGGAACTGAGAAATACCCCATTAGGAGGGGCTAGGATCTCTAGCACAGCTGCTTATGGGCCGATGAACTAGAAATTTAATGCCTACCAGATGTAAGCTACTTAACTCAAAAGTACCAGAAGTTGAGGCGGAAGCTACATTTCGAAGGGCTCAAAAAAAAATCTTATTACAATTTGCACGCCTGACCACTCCCAGCCTTACAGCCTTGACAGCCTGTTTACCTGCAAACACCTGAGAATACCTGGACTCCCACAGTTGTGGAATGCCCTACTGAAGAGCCACATTCCTATGTAGTCAAAGCAAATGGAAAACTGAATCACAGAAACAGGAGAGACCTTTTGTTAAGTCTTGAGCTGCGCCTCTCCTGTGGCCCACAAAACTCGCACCTCCAAGGAGAGGAAGAGGAAAGTGAGCAGGACGACAGTATGGAGGATGATGGGATCCCCACGGTGCCTGCAATGGAGGTCCCTCCACAAATGATGCCGGGGCAGTTACAAAGTGAGTCTGTGGTATTGGACCTGTCCCTGAGTAGTTGGGACCAACTGACTGGCACCAGCTCCAGCCCAAATATCAGCCATGTCAGTGGATGGGAGATCCGAAGGTACGCCTGGAATTATGACTATATAACTCACAAAAACTCTGAACTACATAGAACTTTAAATATTTTACTTTGGGGGGGGTGGAGTTCAATTGAGAAAGGAGATGTCAGGAAGTTAACTGGCATACGCGATGTGCGTATGCTTTATTAATGCGCATGCACTAACATATATTATATATAAATAAATACCCTTGCTTGGCGGGCAGAAGCCCACATTTTCTGTAGTTGTTTCAAGTGTGTGTTTCATACAATAAACTTACCAACCCACACCATGTTGGTGTCTGCATGATTTTTACATCCATCACTCTTTCAGTGAAGTAGTACTTCCTCACATCCCTACTAAATTTACCCTTCCAGCTTCAGTGCATGCCCCCTTGTTCTTGTGTACCTTCTCCTCTGACAAATGCCCCCCCTCCTGAGGCTGGCCCACTGCCGCAGTGGAATGATTCACTGTTGTGATGCCGCTGACCCAGGTTCGGGAACTGACTTCGGTGTCAGATAGCTGGCTGGGGGGAGAAGGTTTGAGTGTCCTTTGACTGCTCACCTTCTCTCATGGGGAGGGAGGATCTGCAACCCAGTGCTTACTGACTCCTGGTGGAGGCCAGGAGAACAGCAGTGCAGCGCAGCGTATGCCTTGGTGTCAGTGGCACATCATGCTCCCGCAGGGAGAAAGAAGGAAAACAAGCTCCCCAGGTGACCAGATGATGGTTGCCAGCCCCCACCACCTCAAAAAGTCCCGGACAGCTGGACCACCACAGCAGCACCCTGGGGCAATTGTAAAGTGCGCTTGCCATCCCCACTGGTGCCTTTCCCCTTGGAGGGGGGAACCCATCTGGCGAAGGGTTACACCGGGTTACCCAGGGATGGCTGCAATCTGAGGTGGTGGCTGGCAGTGGGGATGAGTTCCAGCAGGGTTCATGGCAACCTGAAGGAGTGGCTGGTTGGGGAGCAGAGAAGTGAAAAAATAAATACTCCCCTCCTGTACTTTGTTCAACCCAATGAGGCACTTCTAGGTCTCTATCATAACCCCCATCTCCCTCCTCTCTAGGCTAAGGTGTGCACATTGAAATCTTTTAGTCTCTCCTCATAGGGCTCCTGATGCAGCCCCTGCACCATGTTAGTTGCCCTCCTCTGGACAGCCTCCACCCTGCCTATTTTCTTCTTGAGATGTGGTCTCTAGAACTGGACACAGTACTTCAGGTGGGGTCTCACCAATGATTTATACAATGGCAACACCACCTCCATCCTTCTGCTGGTGACTCCCCTCCCAATGCACTCCAACATTCTGCTGGCCTTACTTACTGCCTTGTCACACTGCCTCACCACACTGAGGTCATCAAATATGATTACTCCGAGGTCTCTTTCCTGTTTGGTGTTCATCAGTAACATTACCCCCATATTATACTCTGCCTCTGTATTTCTGTGCTGAAGGTGCATGATTTTTCACTCTTTTGCATGGAAACCCAGATGCCATACCCTTGACCATTCCTTATGTTCACTCAGATCTTTGCACCATCTCTCCACCCCCTCTGGGGTGTCCACCCTATGGCAGATGTTGGTGTCATCTGCATGAGGCATACCATCCCTTCCAGCTCTTCTGCAATGTCACTTGCAAAGACATTAAAGAGGATTGGATCTAGTACTAAGCCCTGAGGTGCCCAGCTTGTCAACCTTTCTTCCCCCAAGTGAGTTCTACTTACCACCACCATATGTCGCCTATCCATCAACCAATTTTATACCCAATTTACCACCTCAGGGCCCACCTCCAAACTGTACAATTTCCTCTGGAACCATCCGTTTCCAGTGAGTTGTTGAATAGGGCTTTCAAGGGTGCAACCAATACCTCCCTGAATTCCTTCAGTACCCTAGTGTGTATCCTGTTTGGCCCCATAGCTGCCCACTTTCAGATTTCCAAGTCCTTTCAATACTCTCCCCTCTGTAAATGGATTTTTGTCCACCTCCCTCCTCCTAGCGTTCCTGCTGCTTTCCATGTGGTCCATCCACTTCCCCTTCCATTGTGAAGACTGAACAGAAGTATCCATTCAGATTATCTACTTTTTCCTGATCCTCCTCTGCACAGTCCCCCTTGCCCTTTATAACTTCACAATCCCTTCCCTTGTCTTTCTCTTTTCACTTATGTACCTATGTAACCCCCCCCCATCAAAGGCTGGGGGCTTACCAGCACTGCTTGCTTGCACTCCTCCCATTTGGTACAACCTCCTTGTCCTGGGTCCCTTGCTTTTCCTTTGTCTCCTGCCGGCTCCCATTGATAGCTCCTTGTGAGGGGAGACGGAAATAGTGCATTCTCAAAGAAATTAAATCCCCCATTTTCAATGAAAAGTTAGTGTGATGCCACAGTGCAGGTCACATCACAAATGTATGAACTGGTGGGTGTGCATTCACAGAACAGCACTACAGCACTCCTCCTACCCCTTCCCCCCACTAGAATTGCCTTATGTCTGTCCCATGCATTCTAGAATTCCCCCACTGTTTTTGACTCTTCGACCTCCTCAGGAAGGCTGTTCCATGTATCCACAGCCCTCTCTGTGAAGAAATACTTTCTCACATTACCTCTGAGCTGCCCCCCATCTTCAAATTGTGCCCCTTGTATTTGCACATCTCCTTTTCTGAAAGATGCTACCCTCTTGGACTTTGTTGATTCCCTTGAGGTATTTGAAAGTTTCTATCATGTCCTCTCCTCCTCCTTTCCTCGAGGCTATGCATCTTTAGTTCCTTTAGTCTTTCCTCATATGTCTTCTGATGCAGACCCTGCATCATTTTGGTTGCCCTCATCTGGACAGCCTCCACCCTGTCTATGTCTTTGCGGAGATGGGGTCTCCAGAACTGTACACAGTACTCCAGATGTGGTTTCACCAACTGTCTGTACAGAAAGCCAACAACTTCCTGTTTTCTACTGGTGATGCCTCTCCCTATGCATCCCAGTATTCCCCCAGCCCTCCTTGCTGCCTTCTCACATTGCTGGCACACCTTTAAGTCATCTGGTATGACTACCCCCAGGTCCCTTTCCATTTTTGTTGTTGTCAGTATCTCACCCCCCCCCCACTGTGTACTCTTCCCCTGGGTTGTTGTTTCCCAGGTGCATTACTTTGCACTTCTTTGCATTGAATCTAAGCTGCCATACATTTGACCATACTTCCAACCTTGTCAAGTCCCTTTTCATCCTTTCCACCACACCTTGTGTATCAACCCTGTTGCAGATCTTTGTGCCATCTGCAAAGAGACATACTTCCCTTCCAGTCCCTCTGCAATGTCACTTATAAAGACATTAAAAAGGACTAGTCCCAGTACTGAAGCCTGCGGTACCCCACTAGTAACCCTCTTTTCTTCACTGTGGACTCCATTTATTAATACCCCACTGTGTCCTGTTGTCCAACCACTGTTTTACCCAGGCTACCACCCTAGGACCCACTCCTTGGCTGGCTAATTTGTTTATTAATCTTTTGTGCGGGAATGTGTCAAATGCCTTGATAAAGTCTAGGTAGGTCATGTCTACAGCCCCTCCTTGGTCTACTACTTTGGTCATCCAGTCAAAGAAATCAATTAGATTTGTCTGACATGACCTTCCTGATGTGAATCCATGCTGCTTTGGGTCCTGCGCCCCACTGGCCTCTAGGTACTCAACAATTTGTTCCTTCACAAGTGATTCCATCATTTTTCCTACCACTGAGGTCAAACTGACGGGTCTGTTGTTTCCTGCCTCTGTCTTGCTCCCACTTTTGTGAAGGGGAATCACATCCGCCCTCCTTCAGTCCTCAGGTACCACACCATCCTCCCTTGATTTATTAAAAAGGGCAGTCAGTGGTGTTACTAGTTCTTCCCTTAGTTCTTTTAAAATTATGGGGTGAATCCTATCAGGCCCCATTGCTTTATCCACTTTCAGTTTTATGAGTTCTTTCAGAACCCTTTCTTCTGTGAAAGGATTAATATCAACCCCCCTATCCAGAGTGCTTCTATTGACTGGATTAGGTATTTCCCCCTGCTTTTCCACTGTGAATACTGAGCAGAAGTATTCATTCAGTATCCCTGCTTTTTCACTGTCACTTTCTGCTCAACCACCTTCCTCTTTGTTCAGCCTCAGTATCCCTGCAGCTAAGTTTATTGTGAACCACACTGTTTGGTGGTCGCTTGTTCCCAGATGGCTACCCACTTCAAGATCAGAGATCCTCTCTCCATCCCCATTTGAGAGCACCAAGTCCTTTGATGTCTGTGAAGGGCAAACAGACACACTAGATTAAAGGGTTATGGGGAAGTGAGTTTTTGCTGATGTCACCTATTTAATTTACCTTCTGAATGATAAGACATCCTGTTTTGTATAATTTTTATATTCTGACAGGGAGGAGCTAGGTGACCTCATGCAAAGAGGTTGGCAAAGCCAGTTTTATACAGTATTTTGTTTTCCACTTAGATACATTCATGTTTGGAATCTGAAGAAGAAGCATCTACTTTAGACAGATAAGTCTAATTGTCTGGTGGTAGGAATTAATTTGCACTTTTTAAACCTTGTTCTTTTTAAGTGATTGTATGTTTTTGTGATATAATGTTCTGTATTTACATTTTTTACATTTGTATCTATTTTAAAGTAAATCTCTATTATAAGAGACTACTTGGTGTGCGTTTGAAATTCTTTCTTTGACAAGTGAAGCATATATGGTTAAAGCTGACATTGTGCATAGCTTACTGGTAATGCCAAACTGGGAAAAGGTAAAAGTTTATCTGAGGTCTTCTCATAGCGTTTTAAGGGTTCATTTTGTACACCTGGCTAGGTGCTCATAGGTGAAAGATATCTGGCCCCCCAAAGAGCAGAATTATCTGAGCCTATACATTGGGTACACTATCAAGAGGTTCACAGTTTGAATCCTTTCAGAACTTGAGACCAAAGGTTGATTCGAACCCACAAAACAGATAGGAGGGTTACCCTGTTTCTGTTCCTGTTCACAATACTGCACTCAGAGGTTAGCACTGTGGGAGCAGAGGGCCTGACCTGCTGAGTGGGGTTGTGACAATCATCAACTTCCCTATAGTGCAGGCCCCATTCCAAGCCCAAAGAGAGTTAGTGTGTACTTTTGAAAAGCACATCATGATCAGGCTGCCATTAACTAAACAGCGTTTTTCCTTTTCAGCATTCTTCTAGTGCATACACCCGCTTACTATACCAGGAGAACTGGAGACACACCTGAACCGGTGTGCCAACACAAGGTCAAAACCACCACCATGACGTCCAGCACAGCAACCGATTTCACCCGAATGCTGTGCTGGTGAACAACAGACACTGTCGGTGCAGTTCCCAGTACTGCACCCCCTCCGGTCCAACTCCAACTCAGAGTTGGATATCTAGAGACTCAGGGGTATGCGGGTGGAGCCCTCCACATGGGTGGTTCGGGGGCACAACCCCCAATAGAAATCAGATACATTACCAACAGGATGATGCCAACACTCGGTATTTCAGCCGTCACTATCGGGGATGTTGGTGCTGCAGATGTCACAGCACCATGGTAAAACCACCTGAACCACTGGAAGAAATAAACTGCCCTACCTGTCACTGCAAGGGGGAAGGGAATTGAAATTACTTGCAGAAAGGAAATCTGCAGCTTGCAGTCTGCAAGTAACAGTGACAGCAGAAAGGCAGATGATGAGATCTATATTTGGCTGGGGGGCGGAGAGTGAGGAGGCAAAGCCTAAAGTCATGACCTCCATACAGACTGATGGATGTTCATGGGTAAAGGACAGAAACATGCCAACATACCTCTTCAGCTCCAGCTACTGGACAAAACAAGTAATCAGCACTATTTTTTGTAAGTATACCTACTCATTTAAAAAACAATTAAAAGGCTACTTTAAATACACTTTTTATTTTTTTCCCACAAATAAGCCATTATATAACAATAATGCACTCCAGGGTGTGTGTCGTGCTGAGAACATCACACCTTGGGTGCTGTGCATGAGACCTCAGGAACACACACACCCTGTCATGCATTAGTGTGTAATTTAGCCATTTTACTTGAACTTTCTAGAGTGTTTTACTTCAAGGTTTACATTTTGCAACTCCAAAATGTAGTGCTCTATGAGCAAAATATAATAAGTATTTTATGTCTTGTCTTCAATAAGGTAATACATTTGCAAATTTCTGAGGACCTTGAATGTTCCAGTTACTCACCATAGGGACAAGTCAAGTATTTATGATATTAGGACAGAAATAAAATAGATACTGCTCAAGATTCTCAATGGTATTCAATCAATCAATCAATTCATGTCAAAAATGCATTGAGCCAGATTTTTGGATGGCTTAGATTGCCACAAGCCCAGGTGCACCAGAGATGTGGTGCACCAAACTTACAGCACTCTAGTAGGATTTTCTACCCCATACAGCAATCACTGCAAGTTAGACCAACTTTTTGTGGTTGAGCATGCTTCAATCCTGGGAGCTGATTTTATTGAGCTTGTGCCAGATATTTGGTGCAAGCTGCCGTGAATTATGAAAAGTGTTGCAGCTGCACCCGAGATTGTAAAATTGGGTGCAGTTGCAGCAATTAGGACTGGTGCAGCTGTGCCAACGCAAGAGTTTGTTGCAGGGCTTGCCACAAGCCCCACGCCACCATTTGAAAATCCGACCCATTATCTTTATTCCTTGTTTGCATTTTTAAATTTGACGAGATACAAAATATGATGTATGGACAGCCATTTGTATTTAATATTCATGATCTCACTATCACTAACCATCAAATTAGCTATTGGATTTAAATCTACTTGTTTTGCATGGTGAATAATAATATAGAACCATTGTTTGCAATTTAGACTTGACTGACTGTTATAACATTTCTGTTAATGATTTCAATAGGTATCTTAAGAGATCCATTCTCACAATGATTGCAATATATTTCAATGACCCTATTTTTAATTATCCTGATACTGAATCCAGTCCTACTTCTGCATCTAGTTGGGCTACTATAGTGTTCTCACGTAAACCTAGAATTTCTCTAAGACAGGCATTTTGTATTGGTTCAAGCCTTTCTACTGGAATATCTTCCACAGTTCAGCTGTAATAGAAATTTCAGTGGAGCATCTGTGGATCCTTTCTCTGAATTCTTGCGGTTAACTTCAATACCCCTATTTTTTCTTTAACTAATGCTAAATAATAGCCCACTTCTGCCCCTTGTCAGGCCTTGAGGGTGTTATGGAGCATACCTAGATTCTTCTATGAAACACATTTTGTATTTGTTCAAACCTTTCTATCTGAATATTCCCCACAAGTTGACTCTGTACTCTGTATAGTAAAATGCTTTCAACTTTTATCCTGAAGACCTTGCAAGCTACTCATATCTTCTGACCACCTATGATATTATGGGATCTAATAAAAGTATTCAAAGCAGATTTCACTTTTCTAATAATTTTCTTCAGCTGTCTTATCCAGTACAAACCAGATGAGAACCATATACCCATATATTTTAATAATATGACCTGTTCTAGCCTATGTCCCATCACAAACCATTTTAATCTTGTCTAATATTCTGGTTTCTCCAAACAGCACCATTTTTTTTATGATTGACTGTGAGCAAAGCAACTGATTAATAGTTTTCAACTAGAAAACTGGTAAACATCACAGCATGTGATTGCCCATACACTTGAAAAAAAAATCACAGAATTTCATATCCTATACCAGAGCATCTACAGTATATGCATTTTCTTGTAAATTAATTCCTGTATAATTTTTATTTTATTTTATAGTTGCTGCTTATCTAGCTCTATCTTTATCTGTTTGTCTATTTATCTCTCCCCATCTATCTATCTTCCTAACATCCCACTCTTGTACACTTAACAAATGCTAGACAGAAGAATCCAGCTAAGATCCAGATATCAGAGTTGCATTTACTGTTACAACTCCTAGAATTGCAAACCTTGAAAATGGAATTTGACAACTTCAGGCACCATAAATCAGTGACCCTGATCATCCAATTACAAGTGGTGAATGCTACAAATACTGTGGTGGGTGAAACTTTTACCAAAATGTAAGATCGACAGTTCAATAGTGTTGCAACTTAAGTCTAAGCACCCTCCTGGATGTATTTGACAGCTTTCTTACTAATGAGTGAGAAAGAAGATGCCATGCATGAATCTGTGAAAAAATAGCAGCAAGATAATTGAGTGGACACCTCTTAACAGCCTGTATCTCCAAGCAATCAGCTGATCAGTATGTTGTTGTAGTTCACGAGTCTTCTTGCAACTTGAGTCTCCAGGCAACTGGCTGGCACTCTTATGATTTTGTCACTTTAATGCCTTTAGAATATCATCAGCATGTATGATCTGTGATATCACTCCTTGGTTACCACCCCAGCCATGGAATAACAGATGCAGCTGTTATGATATTTAATCCTTTTGTTGGCTAGATAAAGAGTCCCCATGGCTGCAAAACATTCCCCATGTATACTGCTGGAGAGGAAGATGAGGTAATTATTTATGACATACTGAATTTTCAGTTGTGCTACACTTTTTTACCAGGACCCATCATTGACCTGTCTGTTGAGGTTCTCCTCAAGCTACAGTTATAGGTTTTCATCTGATAAGTGATGAGCTACATGAAAGGTTGCTTTTCTCCTCTTCTACAGAGGACACACAAACCACCTTGTCTGGGTCCAACTCTATGTGTGCCAGAACATAGAGACAGAACTGCTCCTCAGGTCAATAAGATCATTTTTATTCCTAATTTGTAACAGTACCCTAATCTCCCAGGAAGGCGAATTTCACTCCTGTGAAATAGGAAATGGAACATTTAGTATGATCCCCCAAAATCTTGTTACATCACTCTTAGCAAATACACCCTGTAGAATTTCTATATATTTCATTAAGGTAAAATGTAACTTTCCTGACTGCAGTAACTGGAACCCTTCCTCTCAAGGAACGACCAAACACGGTGGTGATCCCCTTTGTGCCTGCTTATTTAATCCCCATGGATCACTTTGGGCTTAATTCTAGGACCAAGTTGGATACACAACCTCATTTATGTGGTTGAATACAGCACATGCAGTATCTGAGTACAAGATAAACAATTCTATTAAATTCTGATCATGTTAGAACTGATTATCACAAGTGCCCCCTTAATATCCCCAAATGTTATCAGACAAAGAGGCATTCCAGAAGTTACAGTATAGCTTCTCATGCCATTCACTTCTAATAACCTGGGCAGAGTCACATGAGGCCTTGCTCCTTCTTGCTCAATGATTTCCTGCCTCTATGCCACAAGGAGCTACATGGATGCCTCAAGAGGTTATACCTCCATTGCATTTACATTATGAATTTTTTTAGCCTATGCAGCACAAATCCATGGCAAGCCTTTAAAGCTAAAACCTGATTTCCCCCCCAAAAATCCCTAAATTTGCCATCTTGTCCATCCCAATAGGATATGGGTGGGTCTGCACATAGGAATCTAGCAAGAAATCCAGAAATAGCTTTCCATATCCTATCATCATTGGTGTGATTTCCATTAGTTTTCTTTCCCACTAGAAGTAACAATCCATTAGTTTTCATTTTGTACCTGTAAGACTTTTTTTCCTGATTTCCTACTAACCTAAAACATGTTGTCTTTTTACCCCATTTTGTATAGTAGGAATTCACCCAGGGGTAGAGGAAATGTTTCTCTACACCTTATTGCTACACACATTCCATGACTCTTTACCATGCTTCCAAACCTCTGACAAACATTCATTAGCACACCCTACATTTTTTTTCAGCTGAATATGGCCTCTTACTCTTTTCTACCCTGAGTAGAGAGGCATACGTATAGTGAAATCTACCTATAGGCAAGTCATCTGTTAGATCTGTGTTAAAGATCTGTCTTAGTGACACCTGGTGCCCATGTAAAGCTTTACTAGACCCCTACCTCATGGAAGGCCTGCCTTCTCTCTTCTCTTTTCTTCTGCTGGGTATTTACAAGGTACAGCTCTGATCTACCAGAATCCTAAGTCTTCCCTGCAGGTATGGCAAATTCCTTTATTATGTAAGCAACCATCCTTATAGTTTTAGACCATTCTTATTCCAGTTTGCCACTATGTAATTCTGTTGAAAATAATTCCTGATCCTTTTCCAGATCACCTTTTACATGTGATTAAGTAAAAGAGCTTCCCTCAGCCCTATCATCTCTGATGCTGATCTATCTGTCCTTACTCATGGCCGTGACCTCTTGCTGTGCCCCATCCATCCCTAGACCAACCACCTCTAGCTCTTCCCAGTCATAGCTCCCAGTTCTCTGATACTGTGAATTACATTGTCCCAGGCAGTCCTCTGCAGGTTGGTCCAGTTCATGCTTCTCATAGACCGCCTGTGTATTCCACTCTTTTTGACTATCATCTTTGAAGTTGCTCAAGTTGGACTTCTGAGTGACTTACTGTCCAGTATCTGAAGCTTTGCTCCTTGGGCTCCTGTACAACCAGAAAACCTTTAACAACCTGATTAATGACCCCCCCATACCTTAACTTCCATCTGACCCAGGTCATCCTCTGCTTCAGTAATCTGTTTCTTCAGCTCTTATCTTCTTTTATGTTTACCCTTTCCTAGTCCTGGAAGACTTCAGACTACCACACATACTGTTTTTTAGGGCTGGCCAACATAGCTGAACAGTTCCTTTTTTATCCAACAAAAGAGTGGGTGATGGCCCTTTGCACAAAGGATACATTTGGGGATGGAACCGTATGGTGTTGCCAGATAATAGCACAAACAAGTGAATGTTATAGCAGTAGTAGTAGTTGTAGTACATAGGTTTATTGGACTGGTAATAGCCGATTGAGCAAGCTCACTTTCAGTGGCTTCCTAGATTGCAAAACTGCATAGTGTACAATAAGGTACACTAATTGTAGATCCACATAAATACATATATGTTCAAGTATTATACATAAATACAAATATACAAAGTTGTCATACTATAACATTTATAATCCACATGCAGTGAGCATTTTCATTTACTTGGCAACAAATATCCTGACATCTATTGGCTGCCATACTGAGTGCTCAAGTGAAAGACATGAACAGTTAGTAAACCTAGTGAGGATGAACATGTTGTTAATCATCATAGTTAGTCAGTAATGGGTATTGCTATGTGGGGAAGTAATGACCACTACCTCCTTGTGCCATTAATCACTGTCTTGCTTGTGTATTCACCTAGCCGTCTGTTGAAAAGTGCTTGGAAAAGAAAAAGGATTTTTCCTAGCCTTTGCTGACAGCATATATTGGCAATGCCAGGGGTTAGTTAACCCCTTCCCCATGTGTCATAAAACCAGTAGTGTAGTTTTTAACTTCTTAAAACTCCTATGGTAATGATCTCGTTCTCATCTCCTGTTCTAGTGTCTTGCTTTTCATGCTGGTTCAACTTCCCTGCCACTCTCAGCTGATTATTCACTTCTTGTAGTGGCAGTGATGGCCTCTTCATGTTCTTTTTTTCTGACCCTGTTCCTAGTGAGATCCCAATGCCCTACATGGGTAATAAAACCCTCACTGTATTTACAGGGCAACCCATGGCATTCCAGCCTCTCCCATGCTAGTGTAGCTTTTGTGCTGCCCAGCCAATGAGGTACTTTTATTTTTTATTTACTAATGGCCAATCAACATTTTTGTAGGACTGGTTAATTGTGAATTGTATGTTTTTTAACAGCAGTATTTATTAGTCATCATGTCATCTTTTTAGCAATAATGCATTTTTGGCAAAAACATTAATATACTAATTTTAATTTTCTTTCATTTCTGAACTGAGATATGTAATTCTGAAGTTTTTAAAACTTCTTACTCCCTTACAATGCCACTCATAAAAAGCTAAGCAACATAGTGTAGTGCAGTGCTGCATTCTATCAGAAATGTGCACTAGCACCTTCATACTACATCCACAGTGCTGTGCTCCTCCCATAGGTCACTAACCGATGGCTACAGCTCCGACCTCTGCCATGCCCAGAAATACAGTTGGAGTAGGAGTGAGCTCCAAAGGCCCCACCATGGGAGTAAGCCATGGGGTTCAGGTTGCAGGGAGAAGTTCTTGGAAAAGGCAGGTGATGGGGTTAGAGATGAGTCAACAAAAAAGGCAGGCAAAAGACGTAAGGACAATAACAATAATGAATTAAAATATTCTCAGCCCTTAACCTACAGTATGTCCACATAAAAATATGTATCAAAAATATTAGAAACACACTTCTCCCAACTATGACTTATAGACACTAAAAAGCAAAACACACTAGACAGTCCATCGGTGCAGTGGTCACAATACAGCTCATGATGTTGCCGATCCATGTTCAGGAATAAGCCTGAGTTATCAGGTGCCAAGTGGGACAGGGAGGAGGACTGAGCATAGCAGTGGACACTCTCCAGCTCTGGGAAGGAAGGCAGTGAGCTCTGCTGTAGTACTATCATCTAGATGACCACAGGTGCAGTGCAAGCGAGAACCACTCGGGGAAGGAAGATGCTATCTGATGCTGGGTTGAACATATGTAATATAAGCACATCACTAGCATTCTCAGTCAGTATCATCTGAGGGGTAAAGGAGCAACATGGAAATTATCCTGACCATCACAGAATGAAGCTGTTCCTTCTCTGCAGGCTCTACACTGCTGACCTAGGCACCCACCTGCATCAGACATGAGTTCCATCAGGGGAGCTGCCCACACCAATGGCTACATCATGGGGGTTAAACCATAAGGGGACAAGAAGCTGAAGTTATCGATGGTGCTGGGTGTAGGGAAACATCTGATAGAGGGCCGACTGGGAGACAGAGGTCACAAAGTATACTAACATAAAGAAAAAAGCAAAACACAAATAAATGACAGCTTTTAAACAGCACCACCTGCTGCATGCACACATAAACATGGACTATGTAATCAGCATTACTACTAATGTACTAAAGATCTGCCACTAGAGGGACCTTAGTGGTTATTTTTTTCTCATTTCAGCTTTCATTGTTAACGCTCTCATATAGCACTTTTTCGCATGAACCTAATCCTTCCCCTGATTTTTAAGTCAATTCTTACCAAAATGGGCAAATCACATACCACCATCCTAGTACCTCTTCTTTTTGCCTTACTTTGTCTTGGCAACTTAACTGGAGGCCATCAGCATCCCACATCTAAACTTGATTTCAATTACAATTTCAACCATGATCCAGGCATGTGACTGCGCTAGATAAAGACTACTACTCCTCATGTCCATCCTCACATCTGAGGCCTCTTCCTCCCTGACTAATGAACCCTCTGGTACCTCTACTACTTCCTGTCTCCCACCCAAACTCACCCCTCTTTCCTGTCCCTCTCACTTACTCTCCGCCACCACCTTCCTCCTCTCTAGCCTCCTTGCCTAATGATCACCCTCTCCTGGAAGTTTCCTTAACCTCGAATTGTCTACTCGCTGGAATCTGTTATAGCTTGTTTTTCTATGAAACTTAAAACGTTACTGCCTTAAACTGTTAATAGCAAATTTATGATGTAACTTTCCTGTCTGGTTTTACCTGTAATGTGTATCGTGCTTTGTTAAATGTTCTTTGTGACGTGGAACCTTTGTAAAACAACCCTGGCTCAAAGGTATTAATTCCTAGACTAATAAACTAAACTAAAAGGCATGCATACAGGAAACTTCTTCACATTAACAAATGGCCACTGGTCACAGCACTGGCTCCTGCTACACCCATTTCCCTGGCAATCCCCAGGGGGTCTTTGTCTCATACCCTCTCCAGGCTCTCCCCATCTGTGTTAAAATCATGCATTCCAGCCCAAGGAGGCACTCCAACCTAAAACGGTCAACCAAAGTGAATTTCAGACTCCTGAAAGGTTACCTATACTGGATCATTCTTATCCTACTACTAATATCCAGCAATGTTCACCCCAATCCTGGCCCAGGAAGCGTTGCCAGCCCATGGACCAAGCAAAGACAGGATCCATCAAGATGGCATCTGTCAATATCTGCAGCCTGTTAAGTAAACTAGATAGCCTCAAAGTCTGGATCAACCATCACAACCCTGATATCTTATCAGTGGCTGAGACATGGCTCTCCCCGAAGATTCCTGACACTGCAGTCACCAAACCAGGATACACCATTTCCGACAGGACAGGCTAACTAAGCATAATGGTGGCTGTGCCATATATTTCAAAGAGACACTTAAGGGCTTTACCTTACCCATGACCAACCTTGGATGCTCCACCCAGGCACTTGCATTTAAAGTTCACCTTGGTGCCCATAATAAGGCCCTCACAATCTTATCTGTCTATGTCCCTCCCAAAGAACACTCAACTGGCTTTCACAGCATCATGGACTACATCCGTAACCTGAAACCACACTCTGAAATCATAGTTTTTGGTGATCTCAACGTCAATTGGTTCTCCCCTGACATTGATACTTTCAAGGAATCCATCTCTATGCTTTATTTCTCACAGCTCGTTCCCTCACCCACCAGGATAAATTACAGAATGAGAACAAGTACCCTCCTTGACTGGATCCTCTTTAACTGACTGGACCATATTTCAGACATGACAGTGCACCCAGATACACTAAGCGATCACTCCCCCATTACCTGCAGCTGGACAAACAAATCCACAAGCCACACCCTCAGACAATATATTGCATGGTACTGAAATGTGGGCACCTTGAGCCCCTCAAACTGCACCTGAGTAATATAGATTGGTTATTACTGGACACTACTAAAGATATCAACCTAGCCTTAGACCATCTCATTAAGCATTTCAATACTGCCTGTAATATACATACTCCCTACAAAAAGATGAAAGTTTGTGGCACCTCAAACTCCTGGATAACCGCTGAGCTTATCTCCAAGATGAAACACAGGGATCACCTCTGGCATTATGCAAGAGAAATGGGCAGACAGGCAGACATGCAGGAATATAAAAAAGTCAGGAATGAATGCAAAAGGGAAATCCGCCACGTGAAAGCCAAATTCCACCAGGAGGCACTTACAAATTCCTCGGGGGATGGTAAGAATTTCTGGAACAACATTAAAGATGTCACTGGCAAAGTATCAAAAAACTCACCCTCAATGCTAAACATTGATGGTACCTCTACTTTGGAACCACTTACCATAGCAAATTCTTTTAACAACGCTTTCACGGACTGAGCAGCATTCTTCCCCCAGATGTTTCTGAAGATTCAACCCCTTCCCATACACACATTACTAAGGAGAGGACAATAATTTTCCCCCCTTTTACTTTAGGAAGGTCTCTTTGTTAACTGCCAAGAAATACCTGTGCAAAG
The DNA here is from genome assembly GCA_016271365.2 of Neoceratodus forsteri. Lineage (NCBI taxonomy): Eukaryota > Metazoa > Chordata > Ceratodontiformes > Ceratodontidae > Neoceratodus > Neoceratodus forsteri. The sequence continues at coordinate 818,868,791 of CM028129.1, forward strand.
TGCTTAGAAAGTCTAGATTCAGTGGCGACTTGCTGGATCTTAAAATCATTGCCCTCACACTAGATGAGCTACTGAATCCCTTAACTAAGATTCTTAACCTTTCACTGAAGCTGGCCCAATTCCCAAAAATATGGAAGTCTGCCCTAGTGATATCCATACACAAGAATGGAGACCAGGCCCTGCATACAAATTATAGGCCCATATCTATACTCCCACCATTATCCAAGGTGCTCGAGCACATAGTTGCAGACTAATTAATGGATTACCTTGAAAAATACTCAATCCAATGCCCGCAGCAACATGGATTCTGAAAAGGTTATAGCACTACAATGGCACTATTGGAATTCACTGGCTACATCCACCAATCTCTCCACAAAGGTAATTTAGTGGGAGCACCTTCATAGACCTTACAAAGGCCTTTGACACTGTTTACCACACTCTTCTTCTTCAGAAACTAGCCTCCATAGGTCTTACCTCTGACACGTTAGATTGGGTCAAGAGTTACCTGGATGGTCGATTCCGACAGGTGAAAATTGCAAATGTTACCTCGGTCAAACTGCCACTCTGCTCAGGTGTACTGCAGGGCTCTGTTTTAGGGCCTTTACTTTTCAGCATCTTCCTGAACAACCTACGGCAGACTTGCCACCAACAGATGCTACTGTATGTGGATGATGCTGTCATCTTAACTAGTAACCCTGACCGACAGCAACTGGAACATCAACTACAGCATAGTTTTGTAGAAGCTGAGGACTGGATCAATGCTCACAAATTGATCCTGAACTTCAAAAAAACTAAAGTTATGCTGTTCAGTGGCACCTGTAGCAAGCACAAATCTCAACCACTTACAATCCAAAACTGCATGGGAGTACCTCTGGAACAAATCCTACACTTTAAGTATCTGGGAGTAACTCTGGGCAGCTCCCTTTCCTATGCTCAGCAAACTGACAACGTTGCACGGGGTGTCAACATCAAGATTGGTCTGCCCTATAGACATAAACACTGCTTGACACCCGAAGCCCTCAAAACTGCAATTATCAGCTCTGTCTTACCTATTGTTGACTATGGCTTGGTTATCTATGGTGCAGCTACTACTTCTTCACTCCATAGAATATCCATTGCACTAAATAAGGCGTACAGACTCCTCACTGGTTCTGCACGCCTTACCCACACATGCGACCTATACACCCAATCTGGGTGGCTTCAACTAAGTGGAAGGATACTGTACCTAACATACCTGTTAGCTAAAAAAGCACTTCTCGGCCTTTTGCCCCCTTGAACTGCGAACCTCCTTAGCCCTCACTCCAGCTCCCAGCACACTTGAAGCTCAGCCCATCAATCTCTGAAGATTCCTAGGTGCAGGACATCTCAAGGGCAGTGATCATTTGCTTACAGAGCCCCACTTGTGTTCAATGCACTTCCCAATGAAATCCTATCCATACCAAGATTAGGTTCTTTCAAGCACAGGCTCCATCAGCATCTTATGACAAATAGTTCCTGCGACTGCTTCACCTAATGATACTACTGCCTGTGCACACTCCAGTTCCCTCTTTTCCACCTCAAAGCTTTTCCTTTCCAACCCTTGCTATATCCTCCTACCCTTCCCCCACTCTGCCACCCCCACCACCTCCTCCCCTCTTACCTACCTAACACACTCACCCGCCATTCTTTCTACTCCTACTGACAAGTCTTTCTGGCTGCTTACCCCTCTTCTTCTTCTCTCTTATTCCCCCATTCCTTTCTTCTCCTCTACTAAAGTTATTAATTCTAGATAACTAAAGTATGTACTTTACTGTTTTTTAAACCTAGTCTTTGTATTATCACCTCTGTATGTTTGTTCACCCCTTCCCACTGACGTGGAACCTTTGTAAATGAGTGCTTTGTGCTCAAAGGTATTGTAATCCAAGATTAAATAATTAGATAAATAAATAATGGCCTATGCAATCAACATTACTACAAATTTTCAATTTAAAATGTCTTAAATGATTTATTTTCTGTCAACACAAGTTTCTGTTTTCTTTTTGTATTTATATTACACTGAACAACATCGAGCCATGTTAGAAGTACAGTACCATATTTAAGGGTCTGCAGTAACAGAGAAACATAGAATTTGTTGCAGAAAAGGACTACTTGGTCCACCCAGTCTGCCCAGATGTACACTGCGTCATCTGCCTGTATAGACCCTGTCTGGTCTTTCGTGACTCTTCCACCTCCATGTCTATCCCATGCATGCTTGAAGCTCCTAATTGCTTAAGCCTCCACCACTTCCACTGGCAGGCTGTTCTAGGGGACCACCACCCTTTCAATAAAGACATATTTCCTCACATCTCTCTTGGCCTTCCCCCTTCAGCTTTGTTGCATGCCCCCTGGTTATGGTGCTCTTTTTCATTTGAAAGAGACACCCCCCACACCCTGTTCACCACTGTGAGTTACATGTAAATCTCGATCATGTCACCTCTCTCTCCTTTCTTTTAGGGCGTACATCTTGAGATCAGTCAGTTTTCCTCATCGGGCTTTTCGTACAAACACTGTACTGTTTTAGTTGCCCTTCTCTGGACCTGCCCCCACCTAATGCTAAATTAATGTACTTTCCAGGGGTGTAAAGGCACGTGGATTCACTCCGTGCCTCATCACTGCTAGGGCATGCATTAATGTGGCATTACCATATACTCTGTCATGTTACTACTTACAGCCTCAAGCCATTTCCTATGCTGCTGTCATGTTGGTCTTGTTCTTGCTTTTTATTGCTGCAGGAAGATCAAATTTACTCCATTGTGTAGGACTCCTCCAGGAACAAAAATCCACTACTAACAAAAGATCCAAAGTAGTTCTGAAATTGTCATTTGTTTTAAAGTTAAAATTTTGAGATTTCTAGATGTATAGTATAATGTCCTATGGTTGTATATCACATCACAACTGTTTTTCCTTTGCTTAAATTGTCAAATTGCCATTCTTGGCATATGAGTAGTCATTGCATCAAAATGAGATTGGTAGTCAATTTCTGAGTTTGTTGCAACTGTACATACATCCAGTGCTACTTACTGTAAGTGCTTCACTGCCCCAGTGCCTCTCTTCTAATCACAGGTATGAAAGGAATTTACAGTAGTTTTATATAGTGCTTTTCAGGTGCAAATGATTTAGCAGTCTAAGCATAGGACTATAAATCTTTTGCTACAACAGAGCAGTATCTGAGGATGTGAAAAGCCCATTTTTGTAATTTTTGGTCTACTGCATTGCAACAGCTCTTGATATGAGGAACTTATAATTCAGCAACTTTATTTTTTGTAATTTCATTAAAATATTACTGAATCAGAAGGATCAATCCCCATTCATTTTGAATTTCTTGTTCATGTGAGTCTGCCTCATTTCGAATTCTACATTCCTCTGTACTTTTGGGAAATGTAACCAGACTTCTTGCCTTGTCTGAAAAATGATTACAACAAATGTGAAACATGTACGTCACAGTGTACCACTAAGTAAGTGTATGGTTGGAGGGCCATGGAAAAAATTTAATAAAATGAATTAATAGCTTTTAGACAGATCAAATTGAGGAAGAACAAAATGAGAAAAGTCAGTTTAGATCAATATGAGATTAATGAAGCACATTGTCCTTGTGACATTCACAAGAAATATATAAAGTAGCAATACTCTATGCTGCCCCAATCTTCCTCTCTTAGTAACACCCTAGTCAAGTCCTTATCAGCCATGCACACATCTCGATCAAGATGCCTCAGGCTGCCCTCAGGATTTCGGCTGGTGTTAGACATCATCAGAGACTCATGAACAGGATATCCACTATGCCTTAGCACCTTGGGAATCAGATAAGGTCAGTAGCATTCCAGCAATCAACAGACAGATGGCATTTACTATATGCCAGTAAAAAAACACAATGTCACAGCTGCCCACTTGAAGGCACTGTCCCTTGGTATCTGTCGAGGTTTTATACTCAAATCCTAAAGGGCAAGACTGCAGAATTCCAAGTTATTATAAAATGATAATATGTTAGAACAAGTCCCTTTAAAAAGCAGGTTTGTACTAAAATTAAATGATTTACAGTAATAGAAACATAGAATGTGTCAGTAGAAAAGGACCAGCAGGCATATTCAGTCTGCACTATTTTCCCTGCCTATCATGACAACCTGGCCTCTGGTCACAGGTGACCAGCCTCCTCCCATACCTCTATTTATTATATCTATGTGCCTGTCTCACACATGTTTGAAGCTCCCCATTGTCTTTGCCCCTACCACCTCTTTTGGCAGGCTGTTCCAGGCATCCACCATCCTTTCTGAGAAGTATTTCTGAACATCCCTTTTAAACTGCCTCCCAAGCTTCATTGCATGCTCCTTTGTTCTGTTGCTTCTGCTATTGTGAAAGAGACTCCCCTCCTGCATCTTGTTCACCCCTGCAAGGTACTTGTACATCTCAATCATGTCCCCTGTTGCGCTCCTCTCTGCCAGAGAGTACATGTTGAGCTCCTGTAGCCCCTCCTTGTATGGTTCCTCATGCAACCCCTGCACCATTCTAGTAAGCCTCCTCTGGACCTCACCCTGTCGATGTCCTTGCAGAGGTGCAGACTCCAGAATTGGACCCAGTATTCCAGATGGAGTCTCACAAGTGAGCAATACAGAGGCAACACCACCTCCTTTCTTCTGCTAGAAATACCCATCCCTATGCACCCCAGCATCTGTCTCATTTTGCCTACTGCCCTGCCACCTTGAGATCATCGGATAAGATCACACCAAGGTCCCTCTTTGGCTTGGTAACTGTAAGTAGCCCCCCCAATCGTATATACAGTCCACAGGTTGCCCTTCCCAGGTGCATTACTTTGCACTTTTTGGCACTGAAGCCCAGCTGCCACTCTCTAGACAACTCCTCTAGTTTCCCCAGATCCCTTGGCATTCTCTCCACCCCCACCTGGGTGTCCACTCTGTTGCAGATTTTTGTGTCATCCACAAAGAGACAAACCTACTCCACTTGTCATTCCATTTCACTTTTAATGTTCTTGTGGTTATTGACGCTGACACATTATCAGTCTTTTAAATATCCAGTTGACAATACAATGGCTGCTTGCGACATCACAGTCTGTTGTCATAGTAAGCACTATGGTGTCATAACGAGTGCAAGACTATTCTCCAACCGACTGGTTACTGTGCTGACTGCTGATCTCAAGAACACAGCTCAAGAAGTCTCACAGTTGGCATTGTAACTATGAAGTCAGAGATTAGACTTGTTGAATAGTAGCCATACACTTTTCTATATAATGTATGGTGCAAAGCTTGCACTTTTAGGGGGAAAAAAACAACACTCTTGACAATTGATTAAACTTTTAAAAATCATGCAGCATTTATTGACTTTTTAAGGGTGGAAATTTAAGGTTGTTTGGGAGCAGACATCCAACAGCACAACCTTCAATGAGTTGCTAACTGGATGTGGGAGGGATTTAAATAAAAACCACTGTGGACGAATTCCTTGCTTAGTGAGAAGTGGTGACAGAGAAGAGGCTCCATTTGTAAGTAACATTTGGATCTCTGGTTGATCCTGCATTTTTATTTACCGCAAACTATCTTGTTGATCCTGCAGTTCTAAACTGCTGTTTAACTACACAGTTTGGGTGATCGTGCTGCCACTACCATGCCAGTTACCTAGTTGAGCCTGCCATTTCTGTGGTGATCTGTGTTGAGTGACATCTGTAGTGCAGCAGAGCAGAAAGTCTTCTGCTGCACTACAGACGTCACTACTGCAATAGAACAACTTTTTACACAAAACAGATTTCGGTGGAGAACAATGTTCCACCATACACAATATTACAGAAAATCCCAAAATCCTGATACAAGCTTGTTATACAGCATGGACATTCTGTATAAGTTAATAAAAATTTTCTACGCAACCGAGGAAAGAAATTAAATTAAAACACATGTATTTTCTAGTAAACTGCAGAAGCTGAATGGAGTGTGTCTATAAAATTATATGCAGAAGCAGATACCACCTCTTATAATGAGCAATAGGGGATTAAATGGGTTTTAAAGAAAATGTCCAAGACTGTATGTGGGTTGGTAGTGCGATAAAACATAGCCTGCACTGCTTATGTAATTTTGCAGCTAAGCTCATGGCACTATTATTTGCAATCCCACTGTTATCAGCAAGGGGTGTTGTGATATGCAGACATAAGGCAGAAAAAAGCTTGTGACCATCAAGATCTTCTCTGACTTATTCAAAGGTAATACTCTGTTAATTTTCCTTAAGCACTCATTCTGATCCCTCTTGAACCAGTCTACCTTCCTGGAATTAACCACACTGCTTAGAAGTAAGTTCCATACCCTCACTAGCCTCTGTAAGAAATAGAACGTGCTCCTGTCCCCCTAAAACTGTTCACCTTGCAGATGCTTTTTATGACTTCTAGTGATTGTACTGTACCTTGTCCTCTTAGATCGTAACCCAACTCTAATGTCTGCTGACACAGTTCTGGATCTCTTAGAAACCCTATAGATCAATCATCCTCTAGTTATCCACTACTCTAACCAAAACATGCCCAAACTTGTCAGTCTTTCTTTATTTGCCACATTTTCTCATAGAAACAAAAACACAAGATGGCGCTAGCACAGAGAAACCAGCAGTCCTTCCAATCTACCCATTTCCCTGCCTAAATCCATGCTCAGCACAATGCCAAACTGGATTTTGAGATCTGATCATCTACTGGCTGATCATCACCCCATTCCCCAGGTATTCCATCAAACTATTCCCTTATATTTTTCCCACCAAAGATTAAACCCCATCACAGTCTTGGCTTCAACCACCTCCCTGGGCCATCTTTTCCATGTGGCACCATTTGCTCCATGAAGAAGAACTTCATCATGTTCTTTGTGAATCTCCCTCCACCCACCAGTCTCCACCCATGTTCTCTAGTTACTGTGACCTCATTCCTTGTGAACAAGTCCTTACAATCCACTTTGTTGATTCTTTCAAGAACTCAAATGTCTCAGACATATCCCCCTTTTCCTCATGGCCTCCAGTGTACACATGCCATAAAAATATAGAAACATAGAAGTTGTCGGCATAGAAAGACCAGCTGGCCCACCTAGTCCACCCTTCTGATCCTGTCTATAGTGCCACCTCAGCTCCCTTTAAGTCCTCAAATTTTCCCTTACATTTGTCTTGGTGCCAAGATTCCCTTATGCCTATCACACACATTCTTGAAGCTTGTGATTGTTTAAGCTTCCACCACTTCCTCCAGGAGTCTGTTCCAAGCTCCCACCAGCCTCTCAATGAAGAAAAACTTCCTGACATCCCCCCTTAGTCCCCCTCTTCCAGCTTCACTGTGTGTCCCCTAGTTCTTGCACAACTCCTTCTCTGGAAGATACTCCCTTCTTGTACTTTAGTCACTCCTGTGAGATATTTATATGTCTGTATTATGTCTCCCCTCTCACTCCTCTCCTCCAGAGAGTACATGTTTAATTCCCTGAGTCTGTCCTTGTAGGGCTTCAGGTATAGACCCTGCACCATCTTGGTTGCCCTCCTTTGAACCCCTTTGACCCTGTCTATGTCCTTTCAAAGGTAGTGCCTCCAGAACTGTACACAATATTCAAGGTGAGTTTTCACCAACTACTGTACCTGTACAGTGGTATTATGACCTCCCTCCTTCTGCTGCTGATACCTCTACCTATGCAACCCAGCAACCTGCTAGCTTTCCCGGCTGCCTTGTCACACTGCTTAACTACCTTCAGGTCATCAGAGATAATTATGCCCAGGTCTTTTTCCTGCCTTGTGACTGTCAGCCCCCCCAGATGGAACTTAGCCGTGGGGTTCCCGTGACCCAGGTGCATGACTTTACACTTCTTTGCATTAAAGCCCAGTTGCCAGACCCTTAACCACTCTTCAAGCTTAAGATCCTCCCTCATTTGTTACACACACACACACACACACACACACACACACACACCCGAATGTCCACCCTGCTACAGATTTTGGCATTAGCCACAAACAGATACATCTTCCCTAACAGTCCTGCAGTGATATCACTGATAAATATATTGAAGAGCATGGGACCTAGCAATGACCCCTGTGGCACCTGGCTAGTCACTTTGTCTTCCCCTGAGTGTACACCATTTACTACCACCCTCTGATTTCTATCTTCTAGCCAGTTTTTCACCCATCTAACTACATTCAGTCTCAACCCCCGGCTATTTAGTTTGTTTACTAGCCTTTTATGTGGGACAGTATTGAAGGTCTTGCTGAAGTCTCTCTGATCCACCACTCTGGTCACCCAATCAAAGAACTCCACCAGGTTAGTCTTGCAGGATTCCCCTCCGTGACCCCTTGCTGCCTTGAATCCTGCAGCCCATTAGCCTCCAGATACTCCATCAACCTTTTCTTCAGCAGTGACTCCATAACCTTGCCCACTACCAAGGTCAGGCTGACAGGTCTGTAATTTTCTGCCTCCTCTCTGCTTCCACTTTTGTACAGTGGGACAGCATCAGCCCTCCTCCAGTCTCCTGGAACCACCCCTGTTTCCAGAGATAGGTTGAAAAGGGCCATCAGAGGTGCAGCCAGCTCTTCCCAGAGTTTCCTCAGCACCCTGGGGTGTATTCCATCAGGGACCATTGCCTTAGCAACTTTTAGATGTAATAGTTCCCTTAGGACCTTGTCTACTGTAAAGGGGCTTGTGTCCCTCTCCAATAACCTTGCACCCTTAGTTTCTAACACTGGTCCATTATCTGATCCTTCCACCATAAATGCTGAACTGAAGTATCTATTTAGCATGCCTGCCAACTTTTCTCATACAACCTCTCCTGTTGCCCCTGGATCATCTATGTGCTCCTCCTGTGTATTGTCCCTATGAAGTCCTTATCTTTCTTGAGTTGTGAATTACAGAACTGCACAAAGTACTCCAGGTGCAACCTTACCAGAAACCTGTACAGGTGCCACAGTATAACCTTCTTTCTCATATCATCAGATCCCTTCCTATACATCCCAGCATCCAACTTGCCCTACCATCTGCTTTGTTGCACTGTGCAGTGGACTTGAAGCTATCAGTAATGGCACCCCCCCAGTCTCTCTCCTCAGTTGTTTGCACCACCCTTACTCCCCCATCCAATAGTTCATATTAGGGTTCTTTCTAGCAATGTGCATCACTTTGCACTATTTGTATTGAATTTTAGTTGCCATAATCTAGTCCAATTTTCCAACTCTTCCAGATCTTTTTCATTTCTCTGACTCCCTCCTTAGTATTCACTGTGCCACAGAACTCAGTGTCATCAGCTGAGATACACTGGGTGGAATGTAGGGTCATGGATGCGAGGGCCAGGCCATGGCAAAAATTTGCTTCTGTATTACAACCACCATCCAAAACAGGAATCCCTGCTGGCAGCCTCCACCAACACTAGGCAATGATCTTTGAAGCATGCAATGCAGGATGTAAATCTGGTGTGCACAACATATTAGCATGCCAGCTATGCCCCAACAGATGATGATGCTATATAGAGGAAGGAAGTCCTGGTCAACCACAGGTGTTGGTGCCAGCAGTTAGCAGAGCAAGAAATCAGATGTTATGAGTCAGTACAGCAAATGTAATAAACATTCAGGATGGCATTTATGATGAAGCAGATGGACATATTGATGGAGGAAGAAAGGGAGGAGGTAGTGGAGGGGCCATGCAGGGGCAGGGGTGGCACACAAAGACCATAAATGTGTGCTGCCCCTCAGTATACCATACCTACTGGTACAGAACTGGTGTCAATGCCTACCATTCTGTTGATTGTTATAGGGTCCATAGAGGCAAGATTACACTCCTACAGCCCAGTGAGGGGGACCTCCTCCTTGTCCCCCCATCTGGGACCATGATCAATGAAGGCCTTCTGCCTTCTGATGCATTCTGAACTTCAGGTCATTCCACCTTTTTGTAAGTTCGGGGAGGTCTGGTAGAAGACAGCCAGGGTGGTCACCCACCGAATTATGCCCCTCCATATGTCCTGTCTGGCCAATGTGGATGGGGCATGAGGCCCATGCTTCCAGGTCACCTCCTCCACCAGTAGCTATGTTTCAGCAACACTTAAGTGTGACTTTCACTTCATGGGTGTCACTGCCATGGGATGCTGTACTGCTTCTGGAGTGATGGGTGAGCTGGCTATCTGGAATATTGGCAGGGTCAGCTGACTGTAACATGCTTGGGTGGACGTGCTGTCAATACTGATTCAGGCTCAGGTGCATAAGATCACACACATATGTACCCCTGCCATGTACTGCAGGACCCTGTCAGCCACTGCCTTTAAACCAGCACCCAGTGCCTATGCGTCATCAGGCCAGGTTGCCATGGCAGCATCTCTTGCATATGCTTAAATGCTGTGGAGTGGCTGTTCATACTGTCGCTGCCGTATGCATGGTTGGCCATACCTCAGATCGAGGTTTGCCATGTACCCTGCTCTTTATCGCATGCTGGAGCCATTGAGGTTGTTGGCTGGTGGTACTGCATCTACTGTCAACTTATCATGAACTCAGCCCACTGTCTCTTTTTTGTACATGAAGGCAAGTTCAGGACATAAAGAGGAGAAAAATGACAAGGAAAAAATTACCTCTACACTTCCCTTGGATAACCAAATAACAGTGATCCTTCAATATGTTAATATAACTGCACTGGTGAGCTAAGTATGGTACATGGCAGGTATGTACACAGGGTTCATTATTCAGATTTATTCTGGCATTTGTGTTTGGGTTCTTGATGTTTGGTGCATCTGTTTTGAGTACTTTTTTATCAAAATTATAAAACTACCCTTCCACATCACCCCAGCTGCTCTTTTCACCTTTCCAAAATCCATAATAAACAAACAAATTAAATCACCCTCTTGCATCACTCAGCTGCCTCTTCCACACTGCCCCTAAGACTAATAAGTCAGTGCAATAAAACTCAACATCCAACATTCTGCAATGATGGTGCCCTACTGTACCCACCCCATGGCTTGCTCCCCATCACTGAGTAGTCACTGTCTATCTCTTCCAGCTCAGTGACTGTCAAGATCAATACTGCATGCTGTCTCATCCTTATGTTTACATTGATACAGAGCATGTCACTGGGATGCAAGTTAGTTTAATTTCTCTGGGTCCTTTGGTGTGAGGGTCGATGTGGGGATGGGGGAGGGTGATTTAATTGAATTTTTTTATAGATCAGAAAGAACATATATGACTGTACTCAACTGTTAGAAACATTTGGGTAACAAAACAGAGAGTGGGTAAGAGAAATACTGTACTGTGATTGGTGGAATCCAATCACATGACTGTGTTGTTATCCCAGCACAACAGCACAGGTCAGAAATGCTTAACTTTCTGAACCTCATGAATTGGTTCTAAAATAAAAAAGTCTGCAAAGCAATTTTATAATCACAATAAGGCATGTGTGTAACTGAGGGATAATGGCACTTCTCAGGTGCGTATAGCCCTCGACTTCACCTTAGACTTCATTTACCGAGGTGTGCCATTATCCCACAATAATGCACACCCTCTCATGCCTTACTGCTTAATTTTACAATGGCAAAAAAAAATACCTAGGCTCTGATTGGTCAGTCTGGGGCTAGACCTGTGATGTTACCTCAGCACAACATCATGGATCTAATCTCAGCACACACATGGCCACATTAAATGTTAAACAAATCATTTCATAGCCCATGTCCAAGGTGCCCACACTTGGCATGGCTGCTGTGGCTTATGCCAGTACTTACTTTTTTTTTTAAAGTAAATTCCACTTCCCCACAGCACACACATTCATTGTATCCCACAACAAAACCCTGCCACATTCCCCAAAAGCATTTACTGAACAGAATTGCATGCCATATTCTGACTAACATTACTAATAATGAATCTAAAACAAAGCTGTCGCTCCAGTCAGCTTCACAGTCAGCAGTCTCCTGCTCTGCCCTTTGTATCTGTGTGTGAGCACATCTGTTTTTAAAGTAAGCACAAGCTGTACTTTTCTGACTAAAATATTAAAAAAGGAATCTAAAACAAATCTGTCACTCTGATTGGCTTCACTGTCGGCAGTCCCCAGCTTTGCCTCTTACATTCATGCCTAAGCACATCTGTTTTTAAAGTAAGCACAAGCTATACTTACAAATCAGCACCAGTGGCTTCAATCTGTTTCTTTTACTTTTCCCTGTACAAACACTGAAAGCGCTGACTGTACTGGGAGAAACAGAACCATCACTGACCATGACGCTGAGTGATGGAGGGGCAAGTAACCACATTTAAGAGGCACTAAATGTGGAGGAGTGACTGACAGAAAATACAGGCATCCAATGTGCAACCTGCATGTGGACAGAGAGTGTGTGTGTGGGGGGAGTGCACAGACTGCAATATACGGGCATCCAAATAAAGAGAGACAGCTGGATAGCAGAGGGGAGGAGTGAGACCCTGATTAACCAAACAATCAAAAAAGAAACAGACTGAGGTGACAAGAGGTGAGTGAGCTAGCAGCCCCACTTACTGACCAAAGCAATAAATTGGCAGTTCAGCACTATTTTTTTCCTAAGTAGTGCTACCCATTGAAAAATTGATTAAAGGTCTGGTTTTAAATGTAGTTTTTATTCTTTTCTTTTTTTTCTTCGCATGTGAGCCATTGTATAACCACAAAAATACATACCAGAGTGTGTGATGTGCCTTGACAACATAATTTCTAGGGTGTTGGACACACTTGACTTGCAGCTTCGTGTCCAATTACCCATGCTGTGACATTATCCCAGTAAAACACACACCCTGTCCTGCATTATTGTCCTCATTCTCTGGGTTTGTTTCCATCCCTAGTACTGGGTGTCTCTGAATTTGTATATTTATTTATTTATTTAAAAGTTGGTGACTGGGAGAGGCATACTGAGCCAAGGCTCATTTCCAGGTGCGACCTGGGAAAGGGGAGATGAGGAGCATCAAGTACATAAATTTATAATAGAATCATTACAATACAAGTTACACATAATAGGACCAATATGACATGAGGATTCAGTACATTGGCATGGTAAAAAACAGTAGATACAGTAAGTAATACAAGATAGCCCAGATTTTGGCACTATGCATTGACTGAGGAGGAGCTTACAGACAAGAGGATTGCACAGGGGGGGATAAACTAAAGGAAGTGCTTGAGCAGCCATGGTTTGATCTGACCGCTGCAGTGGAAGGAATGAATGATGTTGGGGGGCTGCAATAAGTTAAGGCAGGGAGCAGAAGCAAGGAAGTGGTATTGAATGGGAGAGAGCATGTTTCAGGCATTGCAAGGAGGGTGATAGTCTGAGAGAAGTTGGAAGGGAGTTCCAGAGAGAGGGGAGGTAATAGGAGAAGGCTGATTGGCCAGAACAGGATGATGGGTGGGGGAGATGGAATGTGCAGGAATCTCTGGAGCATAGAGGGTATAAGGATAGGGAGGAACATGAGAGCAAACAGGAGAGATAGGGTGGGAGGGATCCAAGCCAGAATTTCATGATGAAAAGTGTGGCATGTTTCTGACAGCATAGCTGAAGGGAGGTGAGGGAGAGGGAGGAATAGAGGAAACAGTGATGAGTATGAGGGGGAGCATTGAGTGCAAAGCAACAGAAAGCATTGTTAAGGGAGTCAAGCCTGGATAGTGAGGAGGCAGGGGTGATTACATAACTATGTCAGCACATACAAACAAAGAGAGAATCATTTTAGTTAGTAGTTCATGGTGAACTGTCAGGGAGATGGAGTCTTTGTTTCTGTGTAGGGCCCCTAGCTTGAGGCGAAGTTTAGAGTGAATATGGTCTATACTGAATGAGAAGTCTAGCTGGTTGTCTAGCCAGATGCCAAGGTATTTAAAAGAGAGGACTTAATCTAGGGTGGTACTGTCCAGGGTGGTAAAGAACAGGGGTGGGGAGAGTTTGGCCAAACTTTGAGGAGTTCCAAAGGACATCGATACAGTTTTCAGTATATGATACAGTAGTATATGATCAGTATGGGATATATAAACTTCATATTCAAGTGGGGATCGTGAACTTCTTGCAATGAACAGAACCACACAGACATTCAAAATGCCATGGGGCTATTCAAAAAGAGTAGGGCTTTAAACAATAAAATTGTTTATAAGTGTCACTGCCTAGTAGAGTTTGAAAAAAATTGTTGCTCTGTTTGCATACTGTCAGTGCGCTACTTAAGCAATAAGGCATGATCAGAGGTTGTGTTAATTGTCTATTAATTACCCTCTAGGGGTGTAATGTGACAGGAAGGGTAGTGATGTACCTTGTTCAGCATGCGATTAGGCTCTACATGTATGTTAGTAAAATATTAAAATAAATGACAATGTTTACAGCCAGTCAGAAAGCTCTATTTGACCTTTTTTCACTTTATCTTTTTATTAAAATTCGAGTATATAAGAAAGCACACATCTAATACAATAGAAGACTATCCTCCATGTAAGGTATAAAATATCACTTGACAAAACACAGTATTTAGGTTAAACATATTGGAGAAGCCTTATATACATGTACTGATAATAAAACACAAACCTAGACAGGATGTAAGTGGAGAACAGAAGGGTTACAATCAATAGGGTATTATAGGATCAGAAATAGCAACCATGTACGAAATACATGCTAGGGTAGACTATGGCAAGGCATTCAGTAAACTTCAAAAAGTGATAAATGTGGTAATGTGAACAAAGTTCAGTAATGGAGAGGTGAAGATAAGAGAGAAGTGTGCAAGGAAAGAAAGAAGAGAGAAAAAGCATGGAAGAAGGGAAGGAGAGAGGGAGAAAACAGGGGAAAAGGGAAAAAAGAGGAGAAATCTGTACACAAAGGTTTCGAGAAAACCTAATCTGACAGCAAAATAAGAAGGGCTAAATATCCCTAAGAATTAGGGTCTAGAAGAACTAGGTTCGATGTACTTAAAGTAATGCTGCCATCATCTGTCATATACAGTGAGTCGGTTATGAGTAACACGAGATTATCAATCTAGAGAGGCATACTGAGAGAGGCTTTGAAGAACATCTGAAAGAGAAGGCACCAGAGTTGATTTCCATTTCATAAGAATCAGACGTTTGACCAGAAGAGAAAGTATGTTTAGCCATCTAAAATGTGCATGTGAGAGGAGAGAGCTATTGGGGATAAGTATGCTTAGAAGGACTAGCTTGGGGTCAAAAGATAGTTTTTGTCCTGTTACTCTGAAGGCAAGTAAACAGACTTTATGCCAGAGCTTATTAATGGGAGCGCAAGACACAAGATATGAAGTAGATCCCCGTCGGCCAAATTGCAGTGCCAGCAATTATTATTATTTAATAGGCCCATTCATTGAAGCACAGAGGTGGTTCTATACCAAATATGTAGGATTTTAGTTTGTATTAAAAAATTACAGGCATCTTTGAATGTATTATGTGCAATACGCCAACAATTACTCCATTGTATGTCTGAAATATTGTAGTTAAGAAGTGTACTCCATTTGTTTTTGGCATGTATAGACTGATCAGGTAGATTATCAATAATGTCTTTGTAAATGGAGCTATTTAATTTTACTGATAAATTAGTCCAGTGCGAGATGTATGGGTTTAGAAGAGTATGCCTATACACTAAACTGGAGAGAGAGTTATAAGCTGCCCAAATTTGTGAAAACTTCCAGAAGTCCTGTTTAGGAAGTTTCCATGTGACCTGCAAGTCTGAGAATGATCTAAGAGTGAGTGAATTCTGGTCCAAGATATCTCCGAGAAAGAAAATGCCTTTGTTCCTCCATGTACCACAGAAAATTGGGTGATCTTCTAGAGTGAGCAGTGGATTGCCCCATAAGGGGGCATAAAACCAGGGTGTTGAATTGGATTTCAGGAATTTGTGGGCTAGTTTCCAATAAAGAACAGAGGATGATATAGTTGGGTGAGATTTTAGTTTAGATTAGAAGAAATGGGACTAAAAATGAAGGAAGTGGGAACTCCTCCTGAGCACAATACGGATTCCATTGCAACCCATAGTGGTGAGTGAGGATATGGGTTTCTGAAACCATTTAATGATTTGAGCCATTCAGAAAGCCCAGAGGTAGCCTTTGAACCAGGGGAGTCCGAATCCCCCTTTTTTCCGGTGTGATTGAAGTTTATTGCAGTTAAATCTCTGTGGTTTCCCCATCCCAGATAAAGTTACCTATTAATTTATCAATTTTAGTAAAATAGGAGGATGGTAAGAGTAAAGGAATATTGGCAAAGAGGTAAAGAATCTTGGGAGAAATGGACATCTTAATGGTTGCAATTTTCCCAATGAAAGAGAGATTAAGAAGCTTCCATCTGTCCAGAATTGTTTTGACGTTATCAAATAAGGGGTTATAGTTAATGTCTCATATCTTCCCCTAAGTTACTAGTAATTTTGATTCCTAGATATGTTATACCCTGTGGTGACCAATGGAATCCAAGAGGTATGATCATAAAGGCTTTACAGTGGTCATTAATGGGCATGGTTTGTGATTTGCCATAATTCAAGCAAGGCCAGAAATTTGAGTAAAATTATTAAGCAAATCAATCAACAGGGGCCCAGCCTCATTCAGGTTTTTGAGTAAGATTAAGACGTCATCCGCATAGGAGAAAGAGAAACATATCTTGAATTGCTCACAGGTATGCCCATAATGCCAGAAGATTGACGTAAACAAGCAGTCAGGGGTTCCATGTCTAAAATAAACAGGGAAGGTGACAGAGGACAGCCTTGTCTAGTTCCCCCTTGCTAGATGAAAGTAAGAGGAAAGGGTGGAATTAGTAAGTACTTTAGCAACAGGAGAGTTATGTAATAGCTTGATCCAGGAGCAAAAGGTATGAGAAAGACTAAAATGAGATAAAACTTGATGAAGGTAGTCACAGGTTAAGGAATCAAAGGCCTTCTCGAAATCAATGGCTATGGCTACAGCTGGTGTCTTGAGGGATTTGGCTTTGTGAATTAAATTAAATGAGGAACGTAGGTGATCAGAACCAGATTTATATTTAATAAAACCAGCTTACAAACAATGAGTTAGCTTGGGAATCAAAGATTCAAGTCGAGAAGTTAGTAGTTCAGCCAATATCTTCCCATCCATGTTTAATAAAGAGATGGGCCTCTAACTTGCGGAGTGAGTAGGGTCTTTTTCTTTCTTAGGGATTAGGGTTATGATTGCTTCAGTGCAAGATGGGGGAAGCTTGCCAGTATTGGAAGCTTCTTGATAAACATTAAGAAGAAGGGGACATAAGGTGTCAGAAAACATTTTATAGAAAATGACAGGGAATCCATCACCTCCAGGGTATTTGCCGGATTTCAAGGAAGACAAAGCTTTCTGAATTTCCTGAAGCGAGAAGGGTTCATCTAAAGGATTTGTTTCAAGAGTAGAAAGATGAGGGAAATACAACATTTTAAGGAACTGTTGAATTTGTAAAGTAGATGGATGGTTTGTGTCAGAGTATAGTTTTTGATAAAAGGTTTTCATGATACGATTTATACAGGGGTTGTCGGAGTGAATCGTGCCCTGTTCGTCTTTTAGGCTTAGTATGTGTCATTCCATTTGTTGTGCTTTGAGCTGGTAAGAGAGGAGTTTCCCATTTTTATCGCCATGTTCCCAAAACTTATATTTAAGTTTAAACAAGGCCAGTTCAGTTTTACGAGAAATTAATTCATTAATTTTAACTCTAAGTTGAAGAATTTCAAGATGAAGATGAGAATCAAGACAGTGCTTATTAGAAGAAAAATATACATTCTCTTTAGCCTTAAGAGATATTTCCAAGTCAGCCAGCTATTGTTCCCTTACTGTTTTCCTATGTGCAGCATAACTGATAATTTTCCCTCGAATCATAACTTTAAGAGCTTCCCATACAGAGGACATAGAAGATTCGGTTGGGGAATTGTGAAAGAGGAAGTCCTAAATTTGTGCTTTGATCATGGGTAAGAAATTGGGATCCTTGAAAAGGAGTGGGTCCAGCCACCAGTAAGAAGATTTAGGTGCTAATGGGCCCCACAAAAGTTGTAATTTGACAGGGGAATGGTCTGAAATTGTGATGGGAGAAATGGATGAATCAATATTTTTTTCCATTATAACAGGAGAGGCTAACCAATCATCAATTCTACTGTATGTCTTATGTAGAGAGGAGTAAAATGTAAATTCTTGATCACAGGGGTAAAGGAGGCGTCCCACATCAGCTAATCCAACATCTTGCATTAATAATGAGAGGGCTTTAATACTTCTAGAGTAGGCCTCTGTAGTGGGGCTATTTCTGTCAATGCCGGCTTCTAAAGCTAAGTTAAGATCCCCTCCAAGAATAACTGGTGTATTATCAGCGTTAAAGGATAGAATCTGTTGAGCTAAATTATGAAAAAACTCTGGGGAATCGGAGTTGGATGTATAGATATTAACAAGCAGAAGAGCACCAGAGTTGGTATTCAGTTTCACCATCACCCATCTGCCATCAGTATCAGAAACAGAGTTTACAAGGGAACATTTGAGACTCTTATGAATAAGAATAGCAACTCCTCTTTTTTTTTTGAGGTACAGGATGATTCGCAGATCTGATTGACCCGATCTTTTTTAAATCTATGAACGCCCTCTGCTAATAATTTTGTTTCTTCAAGGAAAGCAATTTGTGTTTTATGTTTTTTGAGATGTGAAATAATTTGCTTCCACTTACAAGGAGAATTAAGTCCCTTCACATTCCATGTATATAAAAGTATGTTACTCATATTGTTAGTGTTAGAGAAAG
Organism: Neoceratodus forsteri; assembly: GCA_016271365.2. Taxonomy (NCBI): domain Eukaryota; kingdom Metazoa; phylum Chordata; order Ceratodontiformes; family Ceratodontidae; genus Neoceratodus; species Neoceratodus forsteri. The sequence goes on from CM028129.1 coordinate 818,887,455, forward strand.
GGAATAATCGCTGGAGTGTGAAAGGACAAATAAATGAGGCAGAGGATGATTAGAATATAATATAGAGAGCTTACGTATATGCAAAGAGTGGCAGGAACATTCAAGCCAAAAAAAGTGAGTTATATAATACATGAGTAGCACAGATATCTTATTAAAGTTAGAATAGAGATGGGGAAGGAGAAAAGTCATTAACAACAATAACAATACTAGTAAGCTAAATAACAAAGAAAACATTTTATGGGTGTGAGGAGATATGAGTCAGCCAACTGGCTAAGAGTCTCACCACACTCTGGGACATCGATGTAGGGAGGAGAATAGGGAGGACTGGTTATAAATATTGGCCCAAACCTAATTCTGATCCCTGTAGTATAATAAAGTAAATATTCCTGATAAGTTAAACTGAAAGGGAATAATACCAAGAAAGGCAGGGGACTGTAATAACCTTAGCTTAATTCTAAGCTAACAGGACAAGGTGTAAGGATACAGTTAAACACCATAACTTATTTATAAACATTAGTAGTAACAGTACAAGATATACCAACTTGAAATAACAGTAAATTAAAGAACCACATGTGAGAGGCCAGTGCAGCCTAGACATAGAGCAAGGAATTCAGGGAGCCAGGTGGAATGCAAATGAACAAATATAAAAGGAAAAGTAGGTCATTACCACATTAGAGTGACTCTGAGTATACTTTGCAGAGCAACAGAATAAGTACATAATAAAAACAATATTGAGGGGGAAGAAGAAAGGGGAGGTCAATTTAAGCCCTTATGCCACGAGCCAAATTCAAATCGGGATTATGTGGAGAGGTATAGGCTTCGGTGATTACTATGACTATCTCTTCTGTCTACAGTTAAGATCAGCTCTGATTACTCAAAAATCACCTAAATAGGTGTTATATGGGGTGACTAGGTCTAGAAGTCTAGGCCCAGTGAGCCCCAAAACAGGAGGGACTAGGCTACGAGTAAAATAAGGAGCATAAGGAAGATGTAAATTGACAATCCTTTGCAACTGTACACCAAACATAGCCCACCTCTTTGAGTGCTAATGATAGTTCCATATTGTAGACAGGAGGTAGTAAGAATAATGGAGCGTTGGGAGGGAGATAGATTAAATGTAATTGCCAATAATACTTAAGAACCTGTCATCAGGAGAGGGAAGGGGTAAGTTGCACTGTAATATATAATAATTCACATATGAAAAAGAAAAGGCAATAATCAGGATGCATACCGATTGAAGATATGCAACTGAACAGCCAAAAGACTATAAACCTGATGCACTGCTAAATTGGAGAGTAAAAGGTTAGATAAAGAGAGCCTGTCTAGTGAGGCAATGTATAAGATCTAACACTAAAATAATGGGTTAGAAAAGCATTGCTGATATACCAAAGTTCCCTTGAAGGCCTTTAAGCTGCTCGTTTAAACACTGCAACAAAAAGTAAATTGATTGCTCCACGATGTACAGCATTTGCTTTCTGCACCTGCTGGGAGCGAAAGCAATCAGGTAGCATAGACTGCAGAGTGGGCGGCTAGGCAGAAAAAGTGTACCAGCACTCCCTTTATGTATCCTGGAAGCAAAACCTACCAAGATATAGCAACTGTGACCGCATTACTGACCATATAAGCTCATGACACCTTAGATTTATTAGCAGGATTGTGACTATTGATGTTCTTGCTTTTGGTCTTTGCCCTACATTTCTTTTTGGGTGACTCTAGAGATTTGAGTGGGGAACTTGCAACAACTTCTGCCCATGAAGTATCAGCAGAAATACATCCCTGCAGCACAGGGCCCAAATTAGAGGGATGTTCGTCTGAAATTTGCTGGGAAAGATCCTCCTGCGAGGCGTGCATGTCATCTTCCAAGACAGCAAACTTATTGCTCAAGGGAATAGAGGGGTTGATTTGAAGGTGAGAGGCTGCAGCTTGGGGTGTTTGGGGTGAAACCTTGCTAGAACAGCATGAAAGTCTTGAAGAATAATGCCCCGAAAGAAGCTTTTCTTGCAGCCGAGTTGATTGCTTTGGGGTCAAATCAGTTGCAGCATTGCTGCTTGGGGCTGCAAGTTCTGCAACACTTTCCCCACATTCCTGTACCTCATCGTCCACCCTCTGTGTGAATACCAAAGCTGTGTTCAGCTTGCCAATTGCTGCTGAACTTACCAGGGTAAGATTGCAGAGAGATACCTCCAGATAGTTGGCTAAGGCATCAGGGGTTTCAAAATCCTTGAAGGAAGAGCCTGAGAAAAGGCGTAGTGTAGCGAGGTAACGTAGAGCAATTTTAATGCTTCTTTTGTGGAGGATTTGTTTAAGTGGATTGTAGACCTTCCTTCTGATGGTTAAATCTTTTGAAAAGTCTCTGTAGATGGAAATATTAAACTCTTGCCACTGAAGTTTCCCTATTTCTCTGGCTTGTTTCAGTATTAATTCTGTGTGGGAATAGTTCAAGAAGCGAGTAATGATAGGCCTTGGTCACTGGTCTGATGTTGGCCTGGGACCCAAAGTGCGGTAAGATCGCTCAATGATTAACGTTAGGTCAGGAGGCAGTTTAAGCATTGCAGGCAGCAAATGTAATAAAAGCACAGTAGTGTCTCCTAATTCTACACCTTCAGGGAAGCCAAAAAATCATATTGTTGTGGCAATTACGATTTTCAATATCATCAGTTTTGGCTTGTAGAGATTTAATAATTCAATCTTGATTGCAGACCATAGCCTGGAGGTCATGAATAGTAGTGGTGTTACAGGCCATTGCTTTCTCATTAAATGCAATTTTCTGGCTAAAAGTTTTAAGAGTGGTCGCATTCGGTTGGGTGAAGGTTTTTAGATTATTAATCTCAGCCATCAGTTTAGAAAACATTATTTCCACTCTAGCAAGTGAGCTTTGCTGTACTTGGAGATCTACCATAATGCTGAAGGATGAGGCCTAGTATGCTGCAGTACAGTGTAGAATAATTGAATATAAGTAGATGATGGATCAAAAATGACTTACAAACTGTGTCAGGCAGTAAGACTACAGGATGGTCACAGGAGTTTGTACCAAAGAAAGGTCTGGTGAAGACTGGATGAGGTTAGATTGCAGTCATTCCTGCAGAGATTCTGAACTATGTTGCCATCTTCTGACTGGTCAGGCCACACCCCTAGTTGACCTTTTTCATAATTACCATTTCTTACTTAGAAACACATTTTATTCTGGTTCCATTTACTAGACCAGGGGTTCTTAGGCCCCAAATCCTGGTGGCCTCACAGTACAGCAACCAGAATTTACTGGTGTCCACACCTTTTATTTTTTCACTCAGACCTCCTGATATTGTAAATCTCTTCTCCCACAGTATTAGGGCTGTGTGAGTAAAGAATATTTAATTTCCTAATACTATCATCTTAAAAAGCATCTATTTGAATAATGCAGATTTATCTCTTTTACCCAGATCTCTGTATCTCTAGTAGTGTTTCTTAAAGCAATAGTCTTAAGAAAATACCTAGATAAATTCTGCAGATATAGTTATTTTTCACTTGAATCAGTGTACCTCTATTAGTATGTTCCCTAAAGTATCAACCATCTGTGTGAATTGTACAGTATGTATTTCAACCATGTTTACCTTACATGTCTGTCATTTTACATGTGACATTTCCTACTGTCTTGGGTTGCCCCTGTAAATTAGCCCTGTGCCTAATAAGCCTTACCCAATTAACAAAGAATTAAAAAAAATCAGTCAATAAATAAATAAAGAAATAAGTGATGACTAGTTTGTATTTGGGACAAAAAAAATCTGTTAGTACTTTTTTTAGTTTTCAAATTTGAGAATACATTTTAAAAGAAAGTACAATATCAGAAAACAACTTTCCCCCTTCCTCAGTGTCTAGGGCTAGTGCATGGCCACTTTCCATCCCACTGTCATTTCTAATCCCACTCAGTCCCTGGCCGTCCTGTTCTCCAAAAAGAGAAGCACCTTCATTTGAGATCTTGCTGTCCCTTTCCCAACCTGATGTCCTCTTTCAGAAACATCCCTCTTCTCTAATCAGACACTTCTGGGCCTCTATGGACAAATAAATATGAAAACAAAGCATGCCCCAATGCCCAAATACATGACGTGGGGTAGTATAGGTAATTCCAGTTGCTCAGCTATGTATTCACCTCCCCCCCCCCCGGCCAAAAGAATATTTCAGGGGACCTTTTTATGAGCCACTTGTTTCCCCAGGCCCCTTGCCCATCACTGGAGACAGCCAAGTTCAACCCCTCTGTCACCTGTTACTTCTGCAGTACTGCAGCAGCCTCTTACAAAATCAGCAGACAGCTGAGTGTGTGGGGTGATTCAGGGCAGACTGTCAAACCGAACAGCAAATTATCTCACTGCTGTAATGCAGTTCTAATAACATGCAGTACAGCATAAAACACCTTTCTATACTAAACAGTCATCTCCTGAACAAGAATCTTGTGCAGATCCAAAAGCCTGTGTTCTGAAACTTAAATGTTGGTCCAATAAAAGTTAGCACATTGGCTACTTTGTACAAGGACCAGTTTGGGTAGAAATATTCCTAAGCATCCTATCCATAACAGGTTGTAATACAATTGTCTGTTTTAGGTTCATGTGGAGGTTAAGAGTTCAATGGTTGCAACAGACTGCACAAAATTCCTGCACTACCAGTATCTGATTGCTTTATTTTGAAATACATTATATATGAAGTTCAAACTGGCACACCTTTTTTTGTGGGACATTCAGTCTTTTTACCCCCATATTTTTCTCCTGTCCCATGCCAACATCAGAGTTGCTGTATATGTATTTGTATTTACTTATTTGTTAACTGGGTGGGTGCACAGGCCCCAGGGACTATTTTCACATCACTATTACAAAATGGACAAGAAATGTCCTGCCATCTTACTGGTTGGTCTAGGTCTTTACCTATGAGTCAGTCTCACAGCGTACACACATGTGAAATCTGAGGTGCTAGTTTGAATCATATGAGAGTTTTTTTTTTTCCTTTTGGGTCTATTTTATAATCTCAGTAATACACCCCAGGGCATGTGTTGTTGGATTTTCCCACTTTTTGAGCAGTTCACAGCACTCAACTGTGCCTCGAGCCACACTACATGAGGTGTGGGTAAATCCCACAACAACACATGCCCTGTTATGCATTATTGCTTAAGTGCTGGCTTTAAGGGAGGGTGGTGGGTGAGTGTGTGTACCTGCACAGCCATTGCATGCCAATACTATTCCAAGGATGGCTAGAACGGGGTGTGCAGATAATGAGAGTCCTGTACCTTCTGTCTCTGTTAAGCAGAATGCCTCCATTCAATGATATGCCCAATTCCCTGCTAGTCCTCAGGTGGGGCACCTGAATGCACACATGAAACCAGATCTGCCTGGTGGCATGACATCACTGGACTTGTTCAATTCAATTCCAACTGAAATTCAAAAGAGGAAAACATAACCATAACTTTGGTGTCATTCTCCTTGGCTCTGTGAAGTCTTTCAAATGAAACAGGAAATGGTGCAATACAAAATGGGGTGGTGATGTTGGATAACACTATGGAAGAAAAAGATTAAGGGGTTATGATAAAAAAGGCTATGCCTGCAGTTCAATGGGCAAGAGCTACCAGCTGTACCCCTTTCCTGAACTACTTAAGCCAGCTTCCTCCAGCCTCATTCACAAGCATTTTTCTTTGCTGCAGCCATAGGATTTACTGGGGCTCTGGTCCCCCAATTTTCCCCATGTTTGTCTGCTGCTTTCCCTTTGTGCTTTGGGGTTTTTATTTGGCTTGTGCCATCAGGAACTTCCTATTTCAGTATTCTGTTTTATTCTACCTTTCCTAGTTGCAACTTGTGTTCCTTTCAGGTGAGCAGTTTTTGACAAAATGAAAAAGGAGCCCACACGGAGCTTAGCTAATATAACTCAGGTGGGAGCAGTAGATGAGTACTGGACCATTTTCAAAACAGCTTTACTGGATGTCTCTAGTCAATGTATATGAAAAGTGAGCAAAGCAAAGAAAAGAAGGAACCCCCACTGATTTTCAAAGGACTTGGCCACCAAGGTCAGGGAGAAGTGAACTGCCTTCAAACAATACAAGGAGAAGGGCTGTGAAAAGGACATGGAAGCATACAAGGAGAAACAAAAGGAAGCAGGCAAGCTAATCAGAGTGGCCAAAGCAGCAACTGAGGAGAGGCTAGCCAGAGAGAGAGAGAGAGAGAGAGAGAGAGATCAAAAAGGGAGACAAAACCTTCAGATATGTCAGTAACAAAAAGAAGAGTGGAGGCATACACAGACTATCAAGGGAAGATGACATGCATGTGGAGGATGATAAAGAAGAAACCAAAATCCTCAACAGATATTTTTGCTTAGTTTTCACTAAAGAAGTGGAAGGGGAGTGGACAACCCGTGCCAGAAAAAAGTACAAGCAGCAGTGGAACTGATCTGGAGCCTTTTTCAGAAGAAAGAGTCCTGAAGGGAACTAGAAAAGCTCAAGGTGAACAAGGCCATGGGATCAGATGATATTCATCCAAGATTACTGAGAGAGCTAATGAAGGAACTGGCAGCTCCCCAGACCAGGCTATTCAACCTATCTTTGGAACATGGAGAGGTACTGGAGGATTGGATGAAGGCCACAGTTGTCCCACTTCACAAAAATGGTAGCAAAGAGAAATGCTGGCAACTATCGTCCAGTTAGCCTCACCTCAATTGTGGGCAAAACAATGGAAGCCCTGCTCAATGAGAGGATTGTATCCTTTCTCAAAGATAATAGAAAATTAGACCAAAGGCAGCATGGGTTCACCACTGTGAGGTCATGTCAGACAAATCTTATCGACTTCTTAAGCTGGGTGACCCAAGTAGTGGACCAGGGCCACGCCATGGATGTGGTTCACCTAGACTTCAGCAAAGCCTCTGATTCGGTCCCACACAAAAGGTTATTAAATAAACTGGGCAACATGGAGATGGGTCAAAAGGTTATAGACTGGATAGGGAGTTGGGTAAAAGGAAGGACACAGAGGGTAGTAGTAAACAGCTCCCTATCAGAAGAAAGGGAGATGACTAGTGGTGTACCACAGGGATTGGAACTGAGCCCCATCCTATTCAATATTTTTATCAGCAACATATCTGAGGGTCTGGACGGCAAAGTGAGTCTTTTTGCAGATGACACAATGATATGCAATAGGGTGGACACTCCCAGTGGAGTGGAAAGGATGAAAGCTAGAAAGTTGGTCACACACATGGCAACTAAATTTCAACACTAAAAAGTGCAAAATCACATATATAGGAAAGAGTAATCCAGATGCAGAATACCTTCTAGGAGGAGTCAAATTAGAATCAACAAAGCAGGAAAGAGATTTGACAGTAATCCTATCACATGATCTGAAAACATCCAAACAATGCAACAAAGCAACATTAAAGGCAAATGGAATGCTGGGCTGCATAGGGAAGGGAATTACTAGCAGAAAAAGAGAGGTTATCATGCCAGTTTACTAAGCTTTGGTGAGACTGCTTCTGGAATACAGTGTACAGTTCTGGAAATCACACCTCAAAAAGGATATAGACAGATTTAAGACAGTGTAGAGGAAAGCTACAAAAATGATACAGGGAATCCACAATATAAACTACGAGAAGTGAATGCAAGAACTCAAAATCTATTCCCTTGAACAATGGAGAGATAGGGGAGACATTATAGAAACATTCAAATACATGAAGGGAATAAACAAGGTATAGGTTCAGGACCTTTTTCAGTTCAAGACTCACACAAGAACAAGAGGTCACAGCATGAAGCTAGAAGGGGGCAAATTTAAGGGCAATGAAAGAAAGTTCTTCTTTACAGAGTGGGTGGTTGGTGGAAGCATGGAACTGCCTGTTGTCTGAGGTGGTGAAAGCAAAAACAGTTGGAACATTCAAAAAGGCTTGGGATACATACAAATGAATCATAACACTGAATAGTAGTTTGGGGGAGTAGGCTTATGGGCAGACTAGATGGATCTGCCGTCACTTTCTACGTTTCTATGTTCATTCTCTCAGCCATCTACTCCTGTTGCACTCCTGTCTTCATGTAACTCCTGTCTTTCATTCTGTTTTGGTTCTTGGTGGGCTCACTAGCTTCCACAGAGTTTCATGTCAACCCAGCGCAAAATTTTTCAGCGTTTGCATTTACTGCACAGTAAATTCATTGCATGCCAATTGTGCTAATCACTATATCGCCGTATATTCATCTCATCGTATCATTCAATTACACCAATGCTCATTATACAAGCTACTTCACAGTTATTGGTGGTCTTCCACAGAACCTACATAATTAGGCACAGCTGTCAGTTAACTAGTGAATTAGTTAATTAAAACATATTTAATTGATATAATCTACCAGCGTGCATTCCTCTTTTGCTATGATGCCTTTGTCATTTGTGCTTAGCCAGCATGGGCAGCAGCAGCTTGTGGACAAGGGATATCTGTACTGTAAAGAGAGAGTGCACTCTGGCAAAACATACTGGAAGTGTGCCGCTTATGACAAACAGAAGTGCACTGCCAGGTGCTATACTATCGGTGAAGAAATTGTTTCATATGTCAACTCACACAGTCCTGTGCCTGATGCTGGTGAAATAGCCATGAAAAAAGTTATTGCCATGATGAAAGAGAAGGCAATTACTTTCCTTGAGGGAACACAGCAAATTGTGGCTGGAGCAACTGGTGAGGTAGAAAGGGTTGTTGCAGGTAAATTGCCTTCTGTTACTTGCCTAAAAAGAACAGCACAGCATGCGAGGCAAAAGGCATGTGTTGCTCCTGCGTTGCCGATGAGTTTGGCTGAATTACAAATACCCCCATAATACTGTGTTTCTGATAGTGCAGCTCCATTCCTTCTATATGGCAGTGGTTGCCAAGACACAGGAAGATTTATAGTTTTTAGTACACAAAAAAATCTGGAATATATGGCAACCACAGCTAACTGGTATGCAGATGGTACATTCAAGGTCACTCCCTCTTTGTTCACACAACTGTATACTATCCACGGGGTTAGACTTAATGCTGCAATACCAACTGTTTTTGCCCTCATGTCATCACATCCTACTTCAGCTTACATTGCTCTTCTGTCTTCTTTGAAGGCCCTATGTCCAATTTATTCCCCTAATTCAGTGATGACAGACTTTGAACAAGCGGCAGTTCAGGCTTTTTCAAACCAGTTTCCTGAAGCGCAAGCTAGGAGTTGTTTTTTTCATCTGTGTAAGTCACTGTGGCAAAAGGTGAAGGACTGTCCAGACATTCTGAAGAACTACACAGTAGATGAGAATTATGCAGTGAATATATGCATGACAGCAGCCCTTGCATATGTACCTGTAAACGATGTGCTTGAGGCATTTGAAAGCCTGAGAAACTCTACATTTTATGTACACAATGAGGAGGGACTAACACCATATCTCAATTATTTTGAGGACACTTGGATCAGGAGGCCAGTGGGACGTTGTGGTCGCAGGCACCCACTGTTCCCAATCCACTTCTGGAACTGCCATTCTGTGGTCTCTGATGGTTTGCCATGCACAAACAATGCAGTGGAGGGTTGGCATAGAAGTTTTAGTAGCAAGCTAGGAGCCAGCCACCCGACCATTTGGAAATTTATAAAAGCACTGAAAACGGAGCAGAACAAGAATGAATTATGAATTGAGCAATATCTAGCAGGACATGAACCACCTGCACAGTGTAAAAAATATAGAGATACTGCATGAAGGCTGTGTGTGGTTGTGGAAATTATGGCACCTGCTCCATTATTGATTACATGCGAGGAGTGGCGCATAATTTTCAACTTCAAGTATGAGGAGACAGGTTCATTCACCAAGGATTTTAATTATTAAATAATGGGATTATATCTTAATTAGTAGACTCCAGACTTCACCATGGATATTATTTATTAAATAAAGGGATTTTAACAGAATTAGTAGACTCCAGACTTCACAAGGTAAGAACACATAGTATGTTACTCATATTTCATGTTTCCTTGCATCTTGCGCTGAACTGTCATATGCGACGTAATACCACTGTCGCTGAAAGTGCTTGCACTATTATTTCTGCACTGCAATGCGTGCACTATTTTGTTTGCGCTGTTTTTTTTTAAATTCAAAATTTGTATTCATTTTACCAAAAAGGAAGTTATACATCGATCCAGTTGTTAGCAAATGTCAGGTATAGCAGTAATATAAGCCTCTTTAACTATTCATAAATTAACTAACTGAAATCCTCCACCTTCCCCTTCCCTAATCTTCTCCCTCCCCCGCCCCTCTGGAGGTGCCTGATTATGTCCTCTGATGGAGGAGAAGAGACCCCTCATATATAAAAAAAAATGATCTATCTACTGGATTAACAAACTCCCATTACAGGTATAATGCATATAGCTTCCCCCATTTCTTGTTAAAACTTGCCATACTATTCCTAAAATCAGCTATCAGACGTTCGGCTCTGAAAAAAAGAGATATATCTTTTAACCATTCACTATAGGAAATAGTAAGCTGGTCCAACCAGTGTTTCAAGACCAGTTTTTTAACAATCATGGCGATTAATGCCATCTGGTATCTACGTTCTTTGACCATAATACTCTTGTACTGCCCCAGAATACAGACCTCAATTGTGAAAAGGTCCTCTAATCCTAGACAGGGGTCAAGTTTAGATCTGATTTCCCACCAGAGGGAAGATACCTTCTCACAATACCAAAAAATATGCACCATATTCCCTTCTTCTCTGCCACACCTCGTATAAGTAGTATCCGGTGCTCTACCCAGCTTAGCCAATCTCATGGGGGTGTAATACTTATTATCAAGTATATGGTATTGTGTGAGTCTAAGTTGATCTTGAGAGTGATAGATGTACAGATCTTTCCAGATCCGGGCCCATTCAAGGTTCACCTCTGGAAGTAAGGTCGACCAAATCGGGGAACCAGGAAGAGGGCCAGAGCATATAGACGACATAAGGAGAGTGTATACTTTAGAAACTGAATGCGGCCCTAAAGCACTTTCCTTGACTTGAGCTCATTAAGGGTCTAAACAAGGATGGTCGAGATGTAACTCCAAATAGGGTACTTATGGTGTGCCTAATTTGGTACACCTTAAAAATCAACCATCTCGGGACGTCAAACTTATCAAGGATTTCGGTTGAAGAAAGGAGGTCGTCTTGAGAGAATAGGTGTTCAACACATACCTCTTGTAATTGGGGAAGCCAATGAGACAATAAGCATGCCCCCCCCCCCCAATTTTAATGTAAGGGTTTGACATGATTGGCTGACCCATATCTGCTTTAAGGGTATCTTCAGATGTGAACAGCACTGTGACAGGACTTTTAAGGAAGTGCTGATTACCGAGCCCTGAAGCCCTACTGGCAATGAAGATTTTGTTAAGTAGTAAACTGTAGTGAGATTGATGTTGTCAGATCTTAAGATTTCATTTTCTATTTGGAGCCAAATAGGGGTGTATTCCATGTCCTCCTGGGCAAGCCATCTCCGTAATTTAGTTAGGTGACTCGTCGAATAGTATAAAATGAAACTGGGGAGATGAAGTCCACCCTGGGCTTTGGGGACACTAAGTTTATAAAAGGCATGGTGGGGATGTTTGCCTAACCAGATGAATTTTGATATGATAGAGTGTATCCATTTGAAAAAGGATATCGGAAGCCATAAGTTCAATTAATTTAAGGGGTAGAAAAGCCGGGGGAGAATATTCATCTTAATTATATTTATTCGGGCCCACAAAGAGAGGGGTAAATTCTGCCATCTTGAAAGATCCTGTTGAATGACCCCAATCAAGTCCTCAAGATTGAGCTTCTGAACTAGGGTGGGGTCCCTAGATAAGTAAATACCTAAATACTTAAGTGATTGGGTGAACCATTTAATGCCTAAGTGTACGAAATCAGATTTCAGGGTAAAACCATTTAGGGGGAAAATTACGGTTTTGGAAATATTAAGCTTGAAATTGGACAGCTTACCGTACTGATTGATCACCTCTAGGACATGTTCCAGCGAGGTGACTGGGTGAGCCAAATGGAGAAAGATATCGTCCTCATAGACCGAGATTTTGAGAGCCTGCTTATGAATAGGGATGCCCCTGATTGGTGGGGTTTGTTTAAACTGTCAGAGCAGAGGTTCTAAATAGAGGTTAAACAGAAAGGGCGAGAGGGGGCAACCCTGTCTGGTGCCCGTATATAAGGGAAACCGGGTAGAAAAAATCCTGTTACAGTAAATCTTGGCCGATGGGGAAGCATAAAGGGACTGTATCATTACAATAAACTGAGAGGGAAAATCCATTTTCCGCAAAGTCAGCCATAAGAATTCCCAGTGCACCCTACCAAAAGCCTTTTTGGCATCTAGAGAGATTAATGCCATAGGGGACTGGGATGACTGAGCTACCTGAAGAATATGCATGAGTGTCCTAAGGTGGCTGGCAGGAGAACAGCCCGCTACGAACCCCACCTGTTCAGGACTTAGGAGACTGGTCCAGTGTGCTTTCATTCGGAGTGAGAGGACCTTTGCCAGAATTTCAATATCATAATTTAGGAGAGAGATTGGCCTATAGCTAGCTGGATTTAAGTGGGTCTAATCTGGTTTGAGTAAAAGAATAATTGTGGCATCCATGAGGGTTGGGTCTAACTTATCTAATGTAAACATGTAATTGTATAATTTAAGCAGAAAGGGGGCTAGTTCCTTAGTGAATATTTTATAAAAGTTTGAAGGGAAACCATCCAGACCCGGTGCTTTGTCCATTGTAAGACCTTTGATGGCTTCTTCTATTTCAGAAGTGGATATCAGAGCCGCTAGGAGGGCTTGACTGGAGTCATCCAATGTTGGAAGATTAAGGGACCATAAATAGGCTTCTATATCTTGAGGATTTGTGTTGGGAAGGCAATGCCCATATAGTAACTTATAAAATTGTTCAAAAATTTGTACAATCTCCCGAGGTTCCGTTTTAATAGAACCGTCTTCGGCCCTAATTGAGGAGATTAGTCGTGAACTCTCAAGCTGGTGAAGTCTGAGGGCAAGCAACTTGCCGGCCTTTTTGCCTTGATCGGCGTATCTGGCTTTGGTTTTGACCAGAGCATATTCAGCTTTATCCCTTATTAGTTCCGTGTATTCATTACGCAATGCTAATAGCTCTTCTAGGGTGCCCGGGTAGGTGGTGGAGGATAGGGAATTTTCTTTTTCCTTGATCTGGGTTAGTAAAGATAGAGCCTTGGACACTCGTGTCTTTTTCCTTCTGGAAGTCATTTTAATAAATTCTCCCCGAAGGTAGCTCTTCAAGGAGCACCAGAGGAGGTCCCATCTCGAGACCGAGCCCTCATTATTAACCATGAACGTAGCAATGAGCTCCCTAATATGACAGACCAATGTCTCGTCCTTCAGCAGCTGAGTGTTCAGCCTCCAGATGGTATCCCTCCTAGTACAAGAGTCCAATGAAATGTCAATCCAGACAGTCGCATGGTCAGATATCACTATAGGTTCCATACCAGTCCGGTAAAGACCAGGCATGAGGGAGCAACTAATTAGGAAGTAGTCTAATCTTGACCAGGTCTGGTGGACGCTTGAACGAAACATGTAAGACTGACACATGGGGTTTAAGATACGCCACGGGTCGCCTAGCTCTAGCAAGGTTATTAGGTCCTTTAAAGCATTCTGGGAAGGTGAGAGAGGCTTCAACGGTTTATATCTCCTGTACAAATCTTGGAACGGGGGAATATTCCAATCCCCACCCAAGATCAAAGGGGCAGGAAGGAGCATGGTGATTTTATTAGCCAGGTTCATCAAGAAATCAGAATTCCCCCCCTACCGGGCCATATATTGATCCCAGGACCACTGTGCTATTATTTAAAGTAACTTTAAGTAGTACATATCTCCCAAGAGGGTCAGTAATTATATTTTCTGCCTGAAATGGAATGTGTCTTTTGATAAGAATGGCCACCCCACGGCTTGCAGATGAATTTCCTGCTGCAAAAACCTGGGAAATACCTTGTCTACGTAAGCATAGTGACTCCGTAGTTGCCAGATGGGTTTCTTGGAGCAGAATAATGTCTGCATTTAACAGTGAACAGTGCTTAAGTACCTGTAACCTTTTCAGGATGTCCCTTACTCCTCTGACATTCCAAGTAATTATTTTAGTGACGTTATTAACCATTTTCAAAACACACTACAGGTAACAACCTTAAAAAGATCCCGATGATCCACATCAACCCATAAGGCACACTCCAGACCCCCACCCCTACCCCACCCCATGACTTTAATCGAGATAACCCAACTAAATTTTTCCATAGATTTATCATGTTCTGTGACAGACGTGCCTGAGCCTTTCAGCCCCGCTAGAAAGTGGAAAGTTCAGAAAGCATAACCAGATTCCTAATACCCAAGGTACCCCACCCCTTACCCTTAATAACCCCCCAAAACTATGTACAAAGGGCCTAACACCCCCAACCTGATAAACTGCGATCCGAAAGACTTTCGGTGTGATAGGCCAAAACCCCATGGCGTTTACTTCCACCATCCCAGTAGCAACAAACAGATAGTAAATTGTTCCCCTTCGTAGTACACAAAAGGCTATAGCTGGACTCTGAACTAAGGGGCCTCTAAGCTGAACGACACTAAAAGTGAAACTGAACCAAATGCCATTTACCCCCCAAAACAGTACACTGTGCAGCGCTCCCAAGACACCTCAGAAGGAGCCCCCCCCTTTATGATGTTGCCCTACCAAGGCTGAGAGCCTTATTTTGGAACGAGAGAATCAGCCTGTGAAGCAATAAGTTGTAAACAGCCACCATCCGCTATATCAGAGAATGTGCTTCTCCTAAAACCCCTTTTATACCCCCGGAAGAATTGGGCATAACTGGGCCCCCCCTTCTAGGCCTAGCTGATGCATTTAGCTGCGAATATTACCTAGCTGAGTCCATTACTCTGGTCATCCTCCTCTAAGACACAAGGGCGAGGGTCATCGTGAATATCTAACACCCCACCATCACTCAGGCAAACCATTGAAACCCATCCCAGGCCAGCAAAGTAATTAACAAAAGAGATCTGACCTGAATCCCTGGGTAGCTGTCTGCTCGGTGGATAGGAGAAAGATTAGGGGGATACCCCCACTCGCACGACATATAATGTCCCCCTGGTAAACTACCTCCCTCCAAAAGGGTTCCTATGCGACCAAGAATGGTACTGAAGTTCCCCCCTAGGCATATCCTTACCCTGACCCCCCTGCCAGCACAGATATCAGTGAAATACCCCCAGGCTGTCCCTGCTCCACTCAGAACCATCGAGCCCACATGTAAGTAAAAAAAAATGAAGTCCTTTATCTGTAGTTATAAAAGCACAACAGTCAGTTATGAAGAGGCTCATCCTTCTTTAAACAGGCTGGGTAACTTCAGGGAAAGTTCTGCAGCTGTCTGTTCAGGTGTGTCAAATGTGAGCCAGGAGCCCTGAACTGAGACATGGAGTTTGGCTGGGTACAGCATTCAGAATGGGATGTCAGCCGCTATTAATCTCTTTACGGTAGCGTGGAAAGTGGCTCTCTTCTGCCAGGTCTCCAGGGGTAGACCTTGTGTGATTCTTAGGGTGGCATTTTCCAACATTATTTTCTGGAGCTCTTTAACCTTATTAATTATATGTTAGTTCTCCACAAAACTCAGGAACCTCACAATGACTGGCCTTGGGGGAGCACCTGGAGGGGGTTGTGGTCTGAGAGAGTGGTGTGCCCACTCAATTTGGTAGTTGGCACTGAGTGGGGAGGGCCCCATGACTTTCTGGAAAAACTTCTGCAAGAAGGCCACGGTGTTGGCACCCTCCTCATCCTCCGGTAGCCCTAGGATCAGTATGTTTTTCCGTCTGCTCCTGCACTCTAAATCCTCGGTTTTAAGCTGAAGTTTCTGTTTCTGTTGACGCAGCTGCACGATTACAGGCTCTGTCTTCTCCCTCCATGTCTCTGTTGAGACCGTGTGGGCCTCAACATCACCCACCCTCCTTGTAAGGCCACTGAAATCGTTACGGAGGGACTTCAGCTCCGGGGCAATGTCAGCCAATGTTTCTTTAAATGGCAAGATTTCTTGCATGAATCAGTCTTCCATTAGTGGGATCACCGCTGGGGCTGGGGATGCTGCCTTGCCAGCTGTAGCTCCTTGGGTCCTCTGCTTCTTAGACAGCTTCTCTGGTGAGGTTGGAGGAGTGTGCTTGGGGAGGGCCTGCTTCATTTCAGCCTCCATCGCAGTGAATGAGCCGATCGCTAGATTTATTTGGCGCTAGCCTGGGGCTATGTCTTCCAAATGAACTGCAAGAGATCTTGTTCAATGCCTTTTGGGCTGTTGAGCTAAAATATTAATTAAACGAGAGGCGAGGTGGTGGATTTCCACTCTAGTGCTGCTATCGGGAACCCTGCATCACGTGATATGTTGTTTGTGCTGTTTTGACATGATACCTTTCCACAGTATGTCATTCTGCTGTTTTGACTTGTGGTGTTTCAGGCTTTTCCATTTTGCTGTTCATACAGGGGCACTTGTAAACCTCTCAGTTCAACTCCATTCCTTCTCAATTGCTTTTACCTGGCTAACAAGCATGGCAACAGCTCCCATTCTTGCTCTGCCATTTCAATTAGTTTTCTCAGTCAGCCTGCTTCAGCATTTAACACCATAGCCTTAGTCTGTATACAGCTTCCAACCTTTCCTTCTGAAGCTGGGTTTTACCTCTTATTTTGACCTTAATATATTTTAAATTTTAGTACCTTGTTAATCATTGTTTTTTCCATTAATAGCAGTCATTCCAATCAGCAGTCATTATTCAGTTAGAATCTTGTCCTCAAGGTTCTCCCAGTGGGTAGACAGCTCTTGCTCCCCTTGAAGTCCACATCTTGAGGGTGAGTCCCTTGTATCGGGAGAGGGTTCTTCTCTGTAGACTGCTTGTTTCCAAAGGTGCCTTCTGGGAGTCCCACCAGGTGGTAAGGTCCATTTGTCCTTGATGTACATTCAGTTTAGTACCCTTCTAGTCATTGTATTTTTCATCAATGTCAGTCATTCCATTAAACAGTCATTATTCAGTTGACATCTTGCCTTCAGGGTTCTCCACGTGGGTAGACACCTCTTGCTTCCCTTGAAGTCAATATCTTCAAGGTGAGTCCCTCATCTTGGATGGGGGTCCTTCTCTATAGGCCGCTTGTTTCTTGTGATGCCTCCTCGCAGTCCCACCTGGTTGTTAGGTCCAGTACTCTGGGGAAGTTTTAGTTATGCAGAACTTTGGTCAGTGACTCCTCTAGGTGTAGCATGCAAGTCTTCAGCTGCCAGAAGGTGGGGCACTAATCCCACAGGGGTTCCTTTAGCAGTGTAGACCACATCTGTAGCACTTCTGAAAGCTATCCTCCCTGCATCTGCCTATGGTCCACCTAGTCTCATTCTGTATCCCCTTCTGTTTATCACTGAAGTACAGGCCTCCTCACTGTCTCGAGGCTGGGTGATAGCCTTTCACCAGCCGTTACTTTCATCATTGCATACATTGATGGGTGGGCCTCCTTTGTGTGGAACTTTCTTTAGTTGAAGAGATTGACTTGAGGCACCCCGTAGTATTATCCTGTTAGAGGGATAGAGAGACTGAGTTATTCCTCCACGAATTTTGCCTGAATTTTGAACCCCAAATTAGCATTCTCAGCTGTCACAACAAGAAGTTCCCATGCCAGAAGAGAGGGTGGCTGAGGCCATAGATCTCTGGAGATTTCATCAGCAGGAACTTTTTTTCCTCTCCTAAGTGCTGAAGGCCATAAAGCAGTATATGTATTTAAGTATAGCTTTTACCCTAGTAGTAAGTTTCTGCTGTGAGTTGGGGTTGGATGGTGGCTCTCTTAGCCTGCAGTCCTGCTGTTCCCTCTCTCCTTACACTCCACCTTGTGGTACAGCCTATCCCAGCTCTCTCTCCTGGCACTAGCCCCCTGTAGCCACCCCTTTCTCTCTTTGCCAGCTTCCATCCTATACCCTACTTTTCCTTATCCTGACCTGCTATTATGCCTACTGTTCATAATCTTGCAATTCCTCTGCCCATTTTCCCCCTGCACTTGTCAGTATTTGACCACATTTTTATTTATCTATTTTTGTTGTACTTTCTAAATCATATTTTCAGGACTATGACTGCAATATTCTTGCTACTGTATGTTTTTCATTATGCTATGACTGTAAAAATCTCTATGATCCTACCTGGACCACCCTGTGTACTACCTGTAATGCTTAGCTTATTGTTAAATGTTTTTTCTAAATACCCTGTATACTACCTGTGCTGCTTAGCCTATTGTTTAATGTTTCACAACACCTTGTTTCTGAATCTTGATGTAATCTACTGTTGTTATACCTGCACTATCTGCCCTGTAACCTCCCGGGTCATGCCTGAAAGCAGTCATCTTTATGGCTAGCACACCCACCAGGTAAACAAAAACTAAATAAATAAGTCATGCCTTTTCCTGCAATCAGCTACCAGTTTAATTTCTCCAATAAGACTACCAGTCATCATCAGTTGCTGTCAGTCAGTGCTCCACTCAGTCTCTGTGTTCACCACCTGCGGTGCAGTACTTTTGGGCTTCTTCCTAAGGTACCTTTTATCTAAAGGAACTTTATTCCTGTGGCATCTCTAGGGGTGGAACCCTCAACAAGACGGATCCTTTCACTTCACAGTACCCTGACAGGGTGGCAGTCCTAAAGGAGACAGAGAATGCAAATGGCCAAAGTATCCACATATAACAGTCAACCAACTCAGTCAGTCAGCTGTCCTCCAGACTATCAACAATGTTGCACAAGTAGAATACCTCACTTAGGTTGCATACATTTATTGAATTAAGAGGTTATGCCTGCAGTTCAATGGGTGGGAGAAACCAGTCACACCTCCCTTCATGAGCTATTTAAGCCAGCTTCCACCAGCTTCATTCAGAAGCACAGTTTCTTGCTCCCGCTATCCTCCTCTCCTCCTCTTCCAGTGCTGCACTTCTCTTTCCTCGAGGTTTCTTCCTAAGGTACCTTTAAGCTAAAGGCATTATGTTCCTATGGAGGGTTCCCTTGCCTCCATGGTACCCCAATAGGGTAGTAACACCTGGAATACTACACAAAGTACAAGAGTTCACACCTGAAGAAGACTGCAACAAAGTGGAGGCAATACATGCAAAGCAACTAAGATGATCCAAGGCCTTGGGAAAATTAAGTATGAGGAAAGGCTACTGGACTTAAACATGTACCCACTTGAAAAGAGGAGAGAAAGGGGTGACACGGTTGAGACATATAAGTACCAGCTCAGAGCAAATTGGTTGGACATCAAGGAACTCTTCTCTGTTAGTTCAAATACATGAATGAGAGGGAATTCACTAAAGCTGGAGGGGGGGATTCAAAAAGGATGTCAATAAGAACATCTTCACGAAGAGGGTGGTAGACAAGTGGAATAAGCTGCCAGAGGAAATGGTATGGGCCAAATCAATAAGCAGATTCAAACTGGGATGGGACAGATAGGTGGACTTTCTGTGGTTTAAAAAGGGGGTAACAGTAGCAAAGAGGGTGGTTGCCACAAGGGCAAGGAAGAATAGTTAGGTATGGTGGGCAGACAGGATTGACCAAGAGCCTTTTTCTGCTGTCAACATCTATGTATTTATTTAAATTATTTTTATGGCATTTCCTAATTTTTTTTTCTTTCATTCTTCTTTAGCCTCCATTCTTTGCTCACTTCTGATCCTTTTTCCCCCTCAGTCAGCTCCAAGAGTCTACCATTCAGACTCTTCTATTCAGTCAAGGCACATGCTTCCTTAGCCTAAAGTGGGGAAATCAGAATTCACACAGGTGGCGGAGAGGAAGGACCCTGCAGAAGTGACTGTCAATGACAAACTCAAGGCCAGATTCACCTCCCCCAGAAGTGTCACACCACCTACAGTACTCTGGCAGGACAGTGCACAGTGCCTTTGCATCACATCCTACATTGGCCTGGGTGTGAGACTTATGATTAGTCATCAATCTTGAGAATCATATATGGTAGTGAGGACACAACTAGCCAACACCATTGTCATGCGTTTGTTTCTTAATCATGGAGAATGAGTTTTGTTTTTGAGTATTTTTACTAAGTCTTACATTAAATGTTTGACAAAATGCTCTTTTTAAAAAAAATAAAGCTTTTGTTGGGTTCATAATGTATTACAGTTGAAAAAATAGGAACTATTTCTGACCTGTGTGTATCCCTAGTGTAAAACTCACCTACACTCCTGCACTCCAGGTCTGTAGCAGTACCACTCCCTTGTGTATCCAGAACTGTTCTGGTGCCATTCAAAAAAACTGTCTTGGAGTTGTAAATCAGTACTGCATTAGTTCATGACTAAGTTAAAAGTTTCACTATTTGTAAAGAACAACCACACTGTAGTTGACATGCTCCCAAATTATTGATTTTGCATTCATTTGTACACTGTTCAGCTGAGTCAGTATGTAACACCTCCTCCAGGGAGTTCAAGTGAACTTCATGGGCTTTTCTATTCTACAGTACATTAGGATATAATAAACATACATACATACTTACACAGCTATATAGATACAGTATTTACAGTCTCATTGCCCAAAATAGCCAGTCTGAGAAAAAAAAATCTTGTTTTCATCGGCGTCCTGATTTGTACCAGGTTTTGGAGCAGAAAAGACCGAACCACACAAAAGCACAGGGGCTGAGTTGCTCAGGCTCACACAGGGGGTAAGTATCTCAATGGTATTCAGGCCTGATTCTCCTGATTTTCATGCCTGTGATCTAACTACTGCACCATACTACCTCCCTCATAAACAATGAATATAATGCAAATGTTTATTTTGCTAATCAACAGAAGCACTTCTCAAGGGTAAAGAAGGTGTGACTCCTCAAGATTTACTTAAAGCAACCATAAGGTCTGAAATACTAAAGGAAAGGGGAGGCTCCTGCTTACCTAAAAAAGGAAACAAGATTAAGTACCTCTTTTAAGAAAGGATGAAGGAGATAAGACAGAAGCAAACATGATTTGGTCAACCACTATCAATGGGAATTAATCAACCAGTCAATCAGTCTGTTATTTAATTAGATGAAACCATGGAGATCTCTCATTTACAGAGGTGACTTGGACAGGAAGTGATGACCTGGTCACTGGAAAAGGGAAGCACTGCAGGGGGATGATGTACAGTGATGTCAGTGCTGCAAGTGGCAAAAATGTACTGGGGAAATCCTCCACCTTTGATGTAAGATCGAACACACATGACAAGGGTCTGGGAGCACACTTCCTCATCATTTGTTGCATTTTTACAACTGATATGATCAGTTATATGCTTTTAGGGAGGTACAGTTTACACCGGAGCAGTCTTTCCTCATTTTGTTTCTGGAATGGAGTCAGACATTTAATGCCATTCCTGGGCCTGAGTACCCCTGGGTTCTCTGCCTCTCCCACATTTCCACCACTGAGTGCTGATTTAATTTGGTAAGGTCCTTCAAAGACTGGACTGGTCCAAGTGGTGCCAATGAGTTGGGAAGTGTCTTTATCATCACTGGAACATATATGTCATGTATTTTCAGAGCGGAGTCACTAGTCTGGTGATGAGAAAGAAGTTTAGAATGGAGAATGCTGAAATGTGAACAGTGCTCTGGGGAGATCTGTGTCCCAGTTCATGTGGGGATGTGGCTTCTTAGTAGAGCAGCAATCTGTGGTGTGTGTGTGTGTGTGTGTGTGTGTGTGTGTGTGTGTGTGTGCGTGTGTGCATGTGCGCCAGTAGATTGATCTACTCCATAGGCCAGATCATGACATTGATGCGTTAAAGGGGCACATGTGATAATTGTTTTGTGGTGTCATGTTGTACGGCTGGGGAAATTCATTCTGTACCTGGGCGTAGTGCTAATAAGGAGCTTCAGTAGATTGGGGGCTGTTCCAGATGAAGCTTGGAGCTGTACCCCACTGAAGCAAGTTGGGAGGAGAGGAGTTGGCTGGATTCCTTTTATGAGAGGATGCCAACACCCTGCACAAGGAGCATGGGGTGTCAAGCAATGTGCACATTAAGTGGTAGGATCTATGTGTGCACTAAATCAGGATCCAGATGTAAGCCACCACTAAATACCTCAACATTTAACTATAAAAAAAACACTATTAAAATACAATTGGACTGGGATTTGCCAGACACTATAACAAAGATCTGGCCCTTCGCATGTATTTTAAAAGGTTGAATAACTTCACTTTGTCTCATGAGGCCATGAACCCCATTTTCTCACCAACAATTCCTGTGCCTTCAGTTCTTACATTCCTGCCGAGTACCCTAAATGACATTTTTTCCAATCATAATGAATAAACATATGGTAAGCAGTTTTCAGGTATAGTAAGTACCTAATAGAATGCACTGTGGGTAGTAATACTGAAATCACTGTGTCTGTGAGGATGTGTGGTTACAAAGCTTCACCATGATGGACTAAGATACACAAGAAAAAGAAAATTAAAAAGTTCACATAAAGGTTTATAGTACAGCATTTACCATGGCTGCATGGGCTCTCAAACTGAGCTGCACCTCCTGTTTCATCTTGCAATCAGAAGACTTCACTGTACCAAAAAATAAAGGTTTTTCTAACATTTTTAGGAAAATGCTTACAGTTATTGTCTGTCACAAGAGTAATAATATACCCTTTCCAGTCAACCACATGCATCCAATCAACTGATGAACGGGCTTGGCAGAGGACACCAGAAGGAAGGAGTGCTGTGTGACTAGACTTCACAACTGGGACTAAAAAAGTAGAATTCTTCTACTGGGACCTTTAATTTACGGTAAACAAACAAACAAAAAATTAGTGCGCTTGTCTCAGTTAGCTAAAGTGGTTATCCGAACAGTTATCTAGGTGTAAATTTGAGGTGGCTGAAGGGGCTTGACTGCTGTGCAGTTTAAATTACTTGTAGAAATATCTAATAAGTAGGGGGAGTGGCTTAGCTAGAAGGAAACTAGATTTAAACACTGCCTTAGAAAGATTCTGTCAGAGGCTTGGCAGAGGACACCAGAAGGAAGGAGTGCTGTGTGACTGGACTTCTCTACTGGGACTAAAGAAGTAGAACTCTTCTAAAAAAACTATATTGCCCTCCACCCTCCCATGCAAAGCTAGTTCTACTTTTATAGGCACAGGATTTGACTGACAATGGGAAATTCCTGTTTGGGAGCAGGAAGTGAGTGATCACAGAGCCACCAAAGACGTACCATCCTAGAAGGGCAGGAGTAGCTCTCTGGCCCCCTCTAGCTGCTGGAGGTCTGCCTCTAAGCAAGTAAGGGGTCTACTGAGAAATATAGGATCTTCTTGTCTCAGAACAGGACAATCAGGAGCTTAAAAGGGCACAGAGGCAGTAAGTAGAGGGGGGGGGACAGAGGAAAGAGTAAGGATTCCAAACAATAGTGAAGGGACCAGAAATAAGACAGGATGGGAGTGGTGTAGTGCAGTGGCTGTGAAGCAGCAGTCTTCCGGGTGACGTTCTGGAGGATGCGGTGTTGTCCCATCTGCAGGCACCTCTCTGGGCTGAGGGGGGAGGTTGCCCATCTCCAGACTGAGTTGGCCAGGATTTGTGGGGCCTCCTCTTCCATCCAGGGACCACCAGAGCCACTGCCATTGCCTCAGAGGTTGCCAAGAAAGAGGAGCAGTTGAGCCACAGTGGGCTCAGGGAGGGTGAGGATGGTGGAACAGAGGCGCATCCCTCCAGTTGTACCTCTCCAGAATTCCTATGCCATTCTGACAAAATGTGGTTCCTCTATGGAGGCACCCACAGTGGAGACTAAGGAGGATGTTGGGAACCTCCACAAAGAAGACCCACGGGAGGGTGGCTTGGGACCCCACAGGGGAAGGAAACAACTCCTGGTGGAGGACTCCATTGTTAGGAAGGCAGAACTGGGGGAGGAAGGGGAAAGGGAGGTAAGGTGCCTGCCTGGCACCATGACTTGGAGGGACAGGGAGTGAATCCTCAGCCAAACTTCGGTGAGCCAGGCAGTCCTCCCTCTTGTGCACCCTTTACCAGGCAGAATTCCCTAACAAATGAATGCAGTCCAAGTTTTGAACTTCCCTTGCTGCTGTGCAGGTGCCAACTTGATTGTCTTTTCACAACAGACTGAGAACTGAAATTTTCCATTTATTGTGTCTTATCTCCACATTCCAGCTAACAGCTGAGCCCGATAGCAGAGGGGAGAATAAGGACTGCATTTTCTTTCTGAACCTGGTGGCATTTCTATTGGCGAGGATTTCAAAAATCAGCACTCTGGTTGATTGGATCCTCTAGGGAGTGACGCCTCTGACTAAGCTCTCTCAAAAGCTGAACTCGGAGCTCAACAGCTCACTCCAGCAGAGACCTTGGGCTTAGGCTGGGAGTGGGTTTCACCATGAAAGGTGGGAGCCCCCCCAGTGAACCCGAAAAAAAGCTGAAAAACAAGGGGTTGAGGCGCCGGTAAACCTTCCGTTAGCTGGGCGGTCCTCACTCTTGTGCACCCTTTACCAGGCAGAATTCCCTAACAAATGAACGCGGGCCAAGTTTTGAACTTCCCCTGCTGCTGTGCAGGTGCCAACATGATCGTCTTTTCACAAAGGACTGAGAACTGAAATTTTCCATTTATTGTGTCTTATCGCCACATTCCAGCTAACAGCTGAACCCGACAGTGGAGAGGAGAACAAGGACTGCATTTTTTCTTCCCATGGACCCGCCCCATTCCCTTCTACCCTAAAAAGGGCTGAGACCATGCCCTCAAGCCCTACCACCTTCAGCCCACCATTCCTGCTGGCTCAAAAGCCAGCCCCTAATCATGTCACATTTTCTTAATGTAATTTGTTGCTAGCATTGAACGGACAAACGCTGATAGGTCCAAGTAAGAAATTGCTACTTTGTACAATCATTACCTCATATTCTGTTCTCCCATGAATTACTCAATCATTTCTGCTTATCTCTGTACCCAATACAGGACCATTTATGTGATAGCTGAATACTAACTTAAAGAGCCTTTGTACTAGAGTATAGCTGTTATGGAGAACCTGCCATAACCTATACATTACTTATTGATCGCTTAGTTCTCTGGACCTGTGCTTGCCATTCAAATAACCTGAAGTACAGGTTTGTAATAGTATTGTGACCTTTAGTCAGAACCTTATACTGTACTAGGAATGCTAGAGCTAAGAGGTACCTTGAATCTTAACTTATTTAGTTGCTTCACTAGAGTGCAAGTATAACTAAAGTACTGGTTTACCTGCATCTTTGGAATACTGTGCTTGCATCAAATTGTGCTTGCCTTTCATTTATTCTTAAGTGCTTCTTTATTGTTACATGCGTTATTAAGAAAGGTCAATAAGCTAGGTACTGTGTGGCTAACTTACAATTCACACTCCTAAAGCTTCACCCTTTGACTTTGACAACTGAGATC
This sequence comes from Neoceratodus forsteri, assembly GCA_016271365.2. Classification (NCBI taxonomy): domain Eukaryota; kingdom Metazoa; phylum Chordata; order Ceratodontiformes; family Ceratodontidae; genus Neoceratodus; species Neoceratodus forsteri. The sequence continues at coordinate 818,912,793 of CM028129.1, forward strand.
CTTTCCCTAGCCTTCCATCAGGACAAGGCTGAAGGCCTGTGAAAACAGTGCCGCATATGGAATGGGGGGCTTCTCCTGTAGGGACCTATCCCATATTCCCAACTCATTAATTGTTTCCACCAGAAGGTAAACTCAGCTACCAACATGGCCCCAGAAAACCCTTCCTCCAACCATGGCACCACAGGCCTTAAGTTCCAATTGACTTGTAACCCACCGGCCTCTCTCCTAAATAGGGGTGTCTTCCTGGCCCTCTTATACATATTGTCCCTCCTCTGGGTGGGACATATGCTTAGGGCAAGGACTCCATGACCCTATGATACTAAATCTTAGGGACCCTATGTCTAGTGGCCATTACAACTGGACCTCTCTCACATTCAAGAAGGAATGCCTCATAGTACACGAGTTGGGAAAGCACGGTTCCTACTATGTGTTGATCTACGAAGTACACAGATGGCTACACAGCCTCTCAAAACCCTTTATCAGACATAGGCTAGTATGACTACTTGATTTACTACTGCTACGTAGTGGCGACATTCAACCTAACCCGGGACCCCCTTTAGACAGTTTCCTTGTCTCCTCCCCCCAAAGAGCCTCACTAGATATCACCAAAAGGACTAAGGATAGTGCACATGAATGTAAGCAGCCTTAGACCCAAAATTCACAAGGTCCAAGCCTGGCTAAGCCTCTACAAGCCAGATGTCCATGCTATCTCGGAGACCTGGCTTAAGGCCCACATTCTGGACCATGAGATCATGATTCTTGGGTACAAAACATTCAGACAGGATAGGGCAGTTAAGAGAGGGGGAAGGGTCCTAATTTATGCAAAGACACTCTTCATGTGAGACAACTAAAGCCCAACTCAGTTAACTGCCAGGATGGGGAGTCTATCTTCATATGCCTAACCCTTGGTAATACCAAGCATCTTACCAGCGGTTGTGTCTATAATCCTGCTAAGAATGCCCAAATTGCTCACCAAACTGGTTGGGAGTGAACTAACTAATGAACTCCTAATATTGGGTGACTTCAACCTTAACTGGCCTCTGACCCCACCAAAGCCCTCAAGGGTGTGATCCATGATGCAAACCTTGAACAGGTCATCTCTCTACCTACCAGGCTTAATTACAAAATGGGGAATCATACCACTCTTGACTGGGCTCTGGTATCTAACCCCCTCAACATACAGAAAGCAGTGATATTGGCTGACACTATTGGTGACCACTACCAAATATTCTGTATTTGGAAGAACAATGCACCTAAGATCCCTCCTAGGATTCTCAAAATACATGATTTCTCCAATTTCATGGCTGGAATATATAATGACTACCTAAGTAACCTGGACTGGAGCCCGCTCCGGCTCCTCCCAACACTGGATGAGGCCCTGACACACTCCTCAAGGCGGTATCTCTCTTTGGCCCCTTCAAAAGACTTTGAACAAAAGGAGGTTGCTATAAATGGATCTCCCACTCAGTGAAAGCTCAGATGAAAAGAAGGGACAAGGCCTGGAAGAAATACAGGCTCTCCCTTCTCCCTGCTAACCTGGTTACTTACAAAACTCCAAGAAATACATGTAAACTTGACATCAAATGAGCCAAAAAGGAGTACTTAACCCATCTCCAAAGATCCACACTAGGGAACCCTAAGCTTTTCTGGTCACAAATCAATGATCTGCTTAAGGAGTAGTTCCAAGGAGGCACATGGTCAAATCTAGATACAAGGACAGTGTACCAGTGACTGCCAGCTTATAACTACAGCATTCAATCACCACCTCACCAACCTTGATGGGTTCAATCTGGGTCTACCAATACCTAGGCCTGCACAGACCTCTGTTGAATCCCTTAGTCTGAACCAACCCCAATTTCACCTGAGATTGGTCAAAATGAGTGAGGTCCTAAACCTACTGAAAGCCCTCAAACACAAAGGGTCCGGTGGCCCTGATGGAATCAGCCCAAGGCTACTCCAGGAAGGAGCCCGGTCACTGGCCAAACCACTGACCTGGATCATAAACAGGTCATTACTCGAAGGCTACGTCCCATGCCAGTGGAAGGTGGCCAATGTGGTCCCCATCCATAAGGGCAGCTCTCGTGAACAAGTTGGCAATTACAGGCCCAACTCCCTCCTGTGAACACTCGCCAAACTGCAAGAAAGGCTTGCGTATGGGCAACTGAGAGACTACCTGGAGCTCCACCAAATCCCAGCCCCTTCACAGCATGGCTTTCAGGTAAACCATGGCACAGATACGGTGCTCATCAAACTCACAGTGGACCAATTCAGGGCATTGGACACTGGGATGTCGACAGGTGCTCTCTTCATAGACCTGTTCAAGGCAATTGACCTTGTGGACCATAACATTCTTCTTACATAGCTGCAAGGGATCAGTCTTGATGCCCATGCCTTAAACTGGTTCAAGAGCTACCTTACAGATTGCTCCCAGAGGGTCATTTGGAAGGAAGAGCTATCAGCCCCCCTTCCCATAAAGGAGGGTGTTCCTCAAGGCTCTACTCTAGGCCCCCTCCTGTTCTCTCTCTTCACAAATGACTTAAACCATCACTGTGGGGATAGCTCAGTAATTCAATACGAAGAAGATACTGTCCTCTACCGATCCAGATGTACACCACATGATCTGGGCCCTGTCATATAAGAGGACCTAAACATACTTGAGGCCTGGCTTACATATAACAGAATGATCCTCAACACAGCTAAAACAAAAGCCTTGCTGTTTGGCCCAAGATCCCTCGGCCAGGACAGGGCCAATTCCCTACAACTTACTTACCTTGCCAGCAAGTGAAGAAGTAGTTGACAACATAAAATACCTCAGGCTAACAAATAACCAAGGTCTCACCTTTAAGCCCCATGTAAAACAGGTAACTAGGTCTATCCATGTCAAATTCAGCACCTTGTACCTGCTAAAAAAACAACTTATCCCAGAGGCTAGACGAGCAATTGCCTCTAGCATCCTCCTACCCACATTAACTTATGCTGCCCCGATAATTCAAGGTATGGCAAAGGGTGAGGTTGTCAGGCTTCAGGTCCTATACAACAAGGTGGCGAGGTTTGTGGCAATGTGTCACCCAAGAAGCCACTCCTGCATCTCACTAGCCCAGCTGCAATGGCTTTCCTTCACGGCTAGGCTACAGTATCTCCTGGTCTGCCTAGCTTACAAATTGCAGAGCCTGGCAGCCTCACCAATCCTATCAAGAATCATCACGCCCAAGCCTAAACCCCGAATGCTCAGGACCTCGAGTCGGTCCCTATGGCAATCCCCAGAGTCAAGACCCACACAGGAGGAAAATCTTTCACTCTTAAAGGTCCCAAACTGTGGAACACCCTCCCACCTTTAGTACAGGAAGGCCCTTCACTGTTAAACTTTTGCATAAGGCTTAAGGCCCATTTGCTCAGGACTAGCTCTTGCCATTGTGAGGGTAAAGGATAATCACTCCCGATCTCAACCACAACACTCACCCCACTCTCCTCTCACCTACAGACAGCCAATCTTGCTTTGATTCTCTCAGGGGTTGCACTTATGGTCTACTAACTGATAAACTGCCTGTACTGTTATCCTCATTATCGTGTCTACTTCTTGTTACCTTAGGTCACCTGACTGAATGTATTTTACTGTTTCTGTTCCCCGGGTTGCCCCTGAAAAAGGGATCTTTGGGGCCCAGTGGGCCAACCCGGTCATCAAAATTCGATAAATAAATAAATAAAATAAAGCAGCTGCAGAGGTCTATAGTCCTGTAAGCACTAAAGTAAAAGGGTGAAAACAATGCACCCCCCAACCCGGCTCACTAGGGATAAAAGGCAGCTGATTCAATACAAAAAAGAAGGTTGATAACTGTTGGAAAGAGACAGGTTGCTTTCTGGCCTGAGACAAGTGCAGAGAAACACTGAGGGATTGCAAAACTAGAATTAAGACAGCCATGAACAGCAACTTATTTTTATTGACTGTCTGCTGTTCCGATGTGCTATTTAAAAAAAATTGTGTACACTTGCCATGCGATTATTGTGATTTTTGTATTGTGATTTTTGTATCACTGTCTCATCCCTCTGTTACCCCTTCTCCTGGGTCGGCCTTGAAAAAGGGACAATTTTGTCTCGGTGGGCTTACCTGGTAAACAAAATTCAATTAAATAAATAAAAATAAATGAAAGAGCTGGAAGTCAGGATAGCAGTACGAGCTGAAGGCAACATGAAAGTCTTCTTTCAGTACATACTGCAAATGGAAAGAGTAAGGTAAAGGAGGGGAATTGGCCCTTAAAACAGGGGTGAGGGGACCTCTGAGAGCGCCAGAGGCAATGCCTAAGATGCTTTAATGAATACTTCACTTCAGTGTTCACAAAAGAGCTCCTAGAGGGGAAGAGACTTGATGGGAGGACCCAAAACATCAGTGGATATCATGAAGCAGACAGTGGATATCATGACTGCACTAGTAGTTGACTACCTGGCAAAAATACAGCCAGCTAAGTCCTAATGGGTGGATGGGATACACCCCAGGATCACAGGGGAGCTAAAGGAACAATTGGAGAGGCCAATTGCAATAATCTGTCAGGTGTCTGTCTGGACAGGTATGGTGCCATTGTGGTCCCTCTCGTCAAGGAGCATGGTCAGACCTGAACAACTGCAGGCTATTCAGCCTGCCATCAGTGCAGATACTGAGATTAAAGATAAACTGTTCTCGAGATAGAGGCTATGAGATATAGTTGAGGGAATGAAAACAGGGATTCAAGGAAAAAGAATGCACAGACACAGTCTTCAGAAGCAGGAAAAAAAAAGTAAAAGACTGGAGAAAATAGAGAGAACTAGTTTATCGAAACCTAATGCAAAAAAAAGGAAGAAAAATTTGGACCAATAACACATTCAACTTATAACTAAGAGAATTAAGGCCCTCTTATGGGGGAAAACAAAATATATATTTGAGTTACAAGCAGTGGCTCCACAGGGTTTGAATGAAGAGACTGATTTCTCTCCATATCTGTAGATTGTATATGAAAGTTGTTTCTCTGAGTGATCAATATTGTTGCTTTTTCACAGTATCAGTAGGGAGAGTAGTATTCAGTATACTAGGGAGGATATAGGTAGCCTATACCATTAGGGTATATAACTGTATTATAGCCCCATGGGGGGTTCTTTTGGGGATTATTCTAGTATTACATGTAAGACAGGCTAGTGGGAAGCAGAATTGAACAGGTAGAGATGGTTACCCTATCTTATATTCATACTTAGAAGGGGTCATTGTGTTCTCAGCCCCCTATAGTTTTATATATATATATATATATATATATATATATATTATTCTTTGGTAACTAGGTAAGGTCCACTAGGAACAATTGCCTGTATGCAGTGATGACATGGAAGCACTGGAGAGGTTAAGAGACTTGCTCAGAGTCACACAATATGCAAGTGGAGGTTGTGGGAATCAAACCTCGGTCTGCTGGATGTACCAAGCTCATTCACAGCTCATTCCTTAACTTCTAAGCTATACTCCCAGTCCCTTATATTGGGTAATGGGGGAACTCAGAAGATTATTTATGCAAGCAATAATACCCAACAAGGTGGGTGGTATTAGGCTATACTGGATTGCCCAGGGGTATAATGAGGCCCAACACCACAGACGAAGGGCCTTATAGCCCCTGGAAGGTCTGGTATAGCCCACACAACACACCCAGGAGGGTATTATTGTGCTTAGAAAATGGGCTACAGTATATATAGAATATATTTAAGAAAGAAACAAATGTTTAAAAATGTAGCAAAAATGTGCAAAAAGAATTCAAAAAAATCTTGTAAAGTAGTCCCTCAACTGGTAGAATTGTCAGTAGATGGCGATGCTGCTAGAGGGTACCGCTGTTAGCAGAGCTGCTCAGAGTTTGGGTGATAGCATTCTTTTTAATTTATTTCACTAGTTTTAGTAGAAATGTTTTTATTTTTTGTATATCATACTTGGTTTAGTTTGCTTGTATGGCAGTTGCTTGGCATGGTAGAGGGAGTGCAGTTATGGATGCAGTAAATGCCTTCGTTGGGAATGACAGAGCAGACAGAACAGGAGTGACAGCGATATTCAAATTAGATTGTGTTATACAAGGTGATTTAAAAAATCAAACAAGTTGTTTCTGTTTCGGTTTGGGATGGCACAGTGAGCATGAGTGAGTGCAGTCATTAATGGCAGTCAGTGCCATCAACGAGGATGACACAGCAGACTTAACAGGAGTGAAGGCCATACCTCTCAAGTGTCCCTGATTTTTAGGGATGTCCCTGATTTTGCCTCAAAATTTTACTCTGTCCCTCTTATTTGTGTTTTTTGGCTAAACAGTGGGGACTGTGAGCACAAAACAATGTAAAGCATTAAAGTTACAGACTTGTTTTTCTTTAGAAAATGCATTTTTCACTAAGCCCCATATTCTACCAGCTTTCTGGGTAGATATCTCAAATTTTGAAGATGTGTCCCTGAGTTTGGTTCTTTGTCCCTGATTTCTTTAAGCCTTGTCCCTGATTTATGAGGCAGGAGGTTGAGAGGTATGGTGATGGCTGTATTCAATTTTGTTTCTGACATACAAGCTGAGTAAAGAAAACATCAAACAAGTTGTTTCTGTTTAGGTTGAGCAGGAATTTAACCACAGTGTATGTTGAAGCCAAAGTGTTTGTTGAGAGTGATGGCAGCCTGGTCATTTGTTTTGTACTGCTGAGTCATGAGACCATTGATACTTTCTTGGATAAGGCTACCACAGATGGAGAGATGCTACTGGCTTGCAACACCAGGGTAAGCAAGCAAGCATCTGGAGGATGGGGGTTCCTTGAAAAAGGACTGTTTTTTTTAGTTGGGTGGGTGACAGTAGCTTGTATTTTGCTCAGTTGTTAAACTGTCTAGAAAGTGTTACAGTCCGGGAGTCAGTATCACTAAGTGGTGGAGCAGGTCTGAGCTCCCGCTAAGTGATAGACAAAATGGGGGCTGTCTGAAAATGATTTTATTTTCTCTCATTTCTAAGCTGGCACAGGGATACCAGCTGGTAGAGGGGCACTTGTCAATGGGTCTTGTTTTTTCCTGGTCTCTGTTGCTACACAAATGCTCACCTTTGCAAGGGGCTTGGCCAGCCAGAGATCAGGACATTTCTTGCCAATTTTCCAAGTATTTTTAGAGTGGAGGGTATCACAGTAGTTAATGTGTATGTATGGGGAGGGTGCATGTGTGGGGAATAGTAAAAGGAGGGAGGGGGAAATAAGTCATTCTTTTAAAGAGTGAGTAAATAAGTTATTTACTATATACGTAAACAAATATTTAAGAGAAAAATGTAATAGAATACCATAGTGCAAGAATAACTTGCATGTTTTCTATATTTTTCTACAGATTCACAATGGTGTTTTTATTTTTTTTTTAACAGTTAAATCGTTTACTGAAGCATATCATATATATTAACAGACACAGTACATGGTACAGTATACAAATAGAAGAATACATTCTATGATATGAAATGCAGGCAATTATATGGTTGTCATATGATAACAGCAATAAAATATTATGATAATTGTAATGCCTGCAATCGAAAGGCAGGTTTTACATATATGATTAAATCCATATATAATTAAATGCCCAGTACTATAAAAAGAAAAAGGGCAAAGAAAATCTCTAATAGGGTAACCAAACAGTATCATAAACAAACAAGCATTTGTCAATGCCGAACGTTCGCTTGCAGGTATTTGCAGTGGTGTTTGGCATGTATGGTGCTTTACCCTAATGCCCTGTGTGATTGCTGGTATTTGTACAATAAATTGTCAGCATGATCTTTTTGTTACCCCCATTGTGCACTACATAGGCGGAAACACATTTTGGGCAGGATGTGAAAAATGACAGCTGTACTGCTCATAAGGAGGTGCGAGTAAAAAGCAATGTTGAAAATCTGGAGTGAAAATATTGAAAATTCGCAAACTTACGAGCGTGCGTAGGAACTGCACAATGCAGACTCATAAAACAGTCATTTTTAGGAATTTGTTTACCAAATTTTCAGCACAACCATTTTAAGACCTCTGCTCATGATCAGTGTCACTGTGATTTCCTTAACGTGTCCCATACATTGAGTTCACACACCAACTGCGCCATTGTGCGCTACATGGGTAGAAACACATTTTGGGCAGGATGTGAAAAATGACAGCTGTACTGTCATGAGGAGGTGTTAAAAATAGCAATGTTGAAAATCTGGAGTGCAAATATTGAAAATTTGAACGACGAAGCGCATGAGAACTGCTAAAATCTATCGCTCATAAAACAGCGTCATTTTAAGGATTTTTCACCAAATTTTCAACATAGCCATTTTAAGACCTCTACTCATGAACAATGTCACTGTGATTTTCTTCATGTGTTCCATACATTGATTTCGCACACCGACTGCGCCATTGTACGCTACATGGGCAGAAACACATTTTGGGTGAGATGTGAAAAATGACAGCTATACACCTCATAAGAAGGTGTGATAAAATGGCAATATTGAAAATCTGGAGTGAAAATATTGAAAATTCGCGAACTTACGAACCTGCGTAGGAACTGCACAACGCACGCTCATAAAGCAGTCATTTTTTGGAATTTTTGCACCAGATTTTCAAGATGGGGTTTCTGGGACCCCTTCTCATGAATGATGTCACTGTCATGGTGTTATTCAAGGCCAAAGGGTGATTTCACGCAGTGACTGCGAAATCACCCTTCGGGCCTGAATAACGCCATGACAGTGACATCTTCATGAGAAGGGGTCCCAAAACCCCATGTTGAAAATCTGGTGCAAAATTCAAAAGATGACTGAGATATGCACAAGTTGAAATCCCCTATGTAGCCCATTATACAGCTACCGGCATTTCCTCAGTTCGCGGTCGGTTTGAAGAGTGCAGAAGTGTTCCCAGTCCACGAAGATCGTCACACCAGAGTCCGTGGTAGGTATGGGGTGTGGGGTGCGGGGAGGCTGGGTGCGCAGTGGTGGGTGCGGGTTGTGGAGGGGGTTTGAGACACGCTACTGCTGGACCGCTTTTTGTTTTACTAGGGAAAAAAAAGATGACATGGGATGTTTGCCACGCTGGGGTGGGCTCCAGCATGGCAGAAGATGTGTGGGGGCTGAGGAGCTGGACAGGGGTTGGGCACCCGTCGGCAAAACAAACGAATGGTTTGCCACGCTGGGTGGGCTCCCAGCATGGCAGCAGGATGGCTTTGGGGCCTATGGAGCCGACGGGGATTGGGCACCCTGCTGGAAAACAAACAACATTTGCCATGCTGGGGGCTCAACATGGCAGGAAAGCTTTGGGGGCGTGGCGCACAGGGGGAAGTGTGTGGACGGAGGGGCGGCGGCAGCGCTCAGTATAGCAGCTGTGTTTTCCTTGAAGCAGAGGAACACCGCTGTCATACTGAGCTCCTGCACCCATTGGTGCAGGATCGCCACGCCTGCTCAAGGAGCAGTATTGGATGGAGAAGCACACCTCCAAGAGTGCTATCTAAACGCCTTGCACATGCGCGCAAGAGAACGTAAAAAGAGCTACATTAGAAGTTTTTTTTATAAAAGGGTTATATCTATGAGATAAAACCAGGGTAAGGAATCTGATAGTGTGTGTTACCTAGATGTTTGAAGAAAATTTAAATAATCCTGCCAGCAAAGACTGAATTCATTCAGTCGGTCCTGTGCCAGATATGAGAGCCATTCCAAGGAGGCAGTATGGGTTAAGCTGTTCAAGATATCAGTCAAAGTAGGAGTTAACTGAGCCTTCCAATGCATTAAAACCAATCTTTTAACCTGCATAAATAAAATATGCAACCATCTATGCTGATATTTTGATAGTTTTATATCTTTGTTTACAATACCTAGTAAGCAATATCTGGGTTCAAATGGGATAAAGCTTCCAATAATTTTGGAGGCTAGGCTGTGGATAGATTGCCATAGTTTAAAGATTGGTTTACAAGGATGAACCGGGAAACTACAGACCAGTGAGCCTCACATCCATCGTGGGTAAGCTAATGGAGACTATCCTGAAGGAGAGGCTGGTGGCCCTCCTAGAGGCCAAAGGACTACAGGACAGCAGACAGCATGGCTTCATATGTGGCAGATCCTTCCAAACCAACCTGGTCGAGTTCTATGACTGGGTAACTAGGCAACTGGACAGGGCCATGCAGTGGATGTCCTGTATCTGGACTTCAGTAAGGCATTAGACTCAGTGCCACATGGAGGCTGGGAAGGAAGGAAGTTAGTAGGCACAGGGGTGGGTGCAAAGCTGAGTGAGATGGGTAGGAAACTGGCTGCAGGGAAGGCAACAGAGGGTGGTGGTGAGTGGGGAGCTCTTACACCCAAGGGAAGTGACGAGTGGTGTTCCACAGGGCTCGGTCTTGGGACCAGTGTTGTTTGGGATATTCATTGCAGACATATCATGGGACATCAAGAGCAAGATCAGTCTGTTTGCTGATGATACCAAGGTAGGCGTGGTGGTGGATGACCTAGGGGGATGGCAGGGGTTGCAGGATGATCTGGCAAAGCTTGAAACCTGGTCAGACACCTGGCAACTGGGCTTTAATGCCAAAAAGCACAAGTTGCTGCATTTTGGGATGAAGAACCCAAGGAGGAGTTACCAGCTAGGGGGAGTGCAGCTAGCCCAGACAGAGGAGGAGAAGGATCTGGGTGTGCTCATTACAGGGTTAATGAACAACTCGGCACAATGTAGGAAGGCAGCTGCAAAGGCCAACAAAATGCTGGGTTGTATTGCAAGGGGTATATCCTCGAGGAGGCAGGAGGTGATTCTGCCACTGTATAAGTCTTTAGTTAGACCACACCTGGAGTACTGCGTGCAGTACCGGTGTCCATATCTGAAGAGAGACATTAAGTTACTGGAGGGGGTGCAGCGCAGAGCGACAAAGATGATAAAGGGGCTGGGGGACTTATCATACGAGAGGAGGTTGAAGGAGTTGAACATGTACTCACTGGAGGAGAGGAGAGACGGGTGACATGATTGAAACCTTTAAATACATGAAAGGAATAAACAAGACAAGTACAGAGGGCTGTTCAAAGTAAGGGAGGAGGGACACCAGGGCCATGATATGAGACTGGAGGCGAGGAAGGTTCAGGAGGAGATGAGGAGACACTTTTACAGAGAGGGTGGTGGCTGGGTGGAATGTGTTACCTCCTGAAGTGGTATGCAGTAGAACAGTGGACTGCTTCAAATGAGGATGGGACAGGACAAGGGGGAGGGTTAATGAAGGGGAAGGGTGGAAGGGAAGGGCAGCTGCAGAATAAGGGGTGCTAGCTGCACATTCGAGCAGACTTGATAGACCTCTAGGCCTTTATCTGCTGGCAAATTTCATATGTTCATATGACCAGAGTATGTGTAGAAGATCTCCCTTTGATGAGTTGCAGCACCAGCAGTTATCGTTGGGTAGTAAAACCATTCTGTGCAAACGAGAAGGGGTTCTATACCACAAATGTAAAATTTTATACTGAATAACCATGCTACGTGTATCTTTAAAGGTGCTATGGCAAAGTTTCCAGCATTCATCCCACTGAGAGTCTAATATGTTATTATTTAAGGCAAGATTCCATTTATTTCTAGCCAGGAGGGATTGGTTCAGTAATATGTCTCTGATTTGTTTGTAAATTCTGCTAATGAAACCAGATGAAACTTTGGTCCATATACTGATGTATGAGGAAGCCGAAAGTAACCTATTAGTTTGTTATATGATAGGGAGTGTAGCAGAATGGACCTGTAAATACTTCCAGAATTCTTGCCTAGGAATGTTCCATTTTGTCTGTAGGTTACTAAAAGAGTTTAGCATATTACCATTATCAGTCAAGATATCATTTAGACAAATTATATTCTTATGTTTCCATGAATTACAAAATAATAGTTTATCCCCTAAAGTAATTTTCGGGTTTCCCCAGATAGGAGTATAAGATATGGGAGTAGGATTAATTTTGAGCCACTTGGGCATTTTTAACCAACAATGGATAGATGTGGTGATTGTAGGATGTTTTCATAATTTAGAAGTTAAGGTAAAGTATATAAAGCTAGTAGGGATCTGTTCTGGGGTCATGGAAGCTTCCATGTCAAGCCACAATGGGGAATTAGAATTAGGTTTGGAGAACCATTTAATAGTTTGTGAGGCTCTGAATGCCCAGAGGTAGGCCAGAAACCAGGGTAGTCCAAAACCACCTTGAGACCAATGAGAGTGTAATTTAATACAGTTAAACCTCAGTATGTGGCCGTCCCATAGAAAATCCCCTATAACTTTGTCAGTGTTGCGAAGAAGAAGAGGAAGAGAGATTTTAAGTGGAATGTTAGCAAACAAATAAAGAATCTTTGGTGTGATGTTCATTTTTATAGCGGCTATTTTGCCAGAAAGAGATAGGTTTAAATTGTTCCACTTAGCTAGATTCATTTTTATATTTGCTAATAAGGGAGGAAGATTAATTTCCCAGATTTTATCAAGATTGGGTAAAATTTGTATTCCTAGGTAGGTAATACCTTGTGAAGCCCAACGAAATCCAAGAGGGTTGTTCATGGAAGGATTACAGTGTTTATTTAATGGTAATACCTCAGTTTTTTGGTAGTTAACTGTTAGTCCGGAAAGTTTGGAGAACATATTAAGTGTATGAGTAAGTGGGTGTGCGGACAGTTCTAAATGTTCTAATAAAATGAGCATATCGTCAGCATAAGATAACGAGGTGTATTGTGTACGCCCGATTGATATACCTTTAATATCTTTATTTTGTTTTAAAGAGGTAGCCAGGGTTTCAAAAGCTAAGATGAAAAGGGAAGGGGATAGTGGGCATCCTTGCCTGGTGCCCCAAGCTAGCTTAAATGGTTGAGATAATGTGGAGTTAGTAAGTACCCTGGCTTGGGGAGAGGTATAAAGAAGTTTGATCCAAGAACAAAAAAGGATACTAAAACCAAAACGCGATAGCACAAGGTAAAGAAAGTTCCAATCTAAAGAGTCGAAAGCTTTTTTCAAATCCACAGCAATAACTGCTGCAGGGGTATTAAGAGATTTACAATGGTGTTTTTATGGTGTAGGGATAATATAATCTGTCTTTTCACATTTGTGGGTAGGGAATCCTTATACAGTGCAACCTTTATTATACGAGCTCACTGGGAGACATCATATTAGTTTAGATAATCGAGGGGTTCATAAAAATGAGGGTCCCATTTAAATGGATGGGAAGTACTGATCGCAGTTTATTCTGTACCACAAAGTTGTAAAATAATGAAACTGACTTTGTCAGTTCTGTTATTGTAAATAATTACAGTATTCTGTTGTTGCACTCCTCACGGGGGATCGATTGCAGCTTTTATTTTTCCATAGTAATGTGGATGGAATAGTGAAGCTCTGGTGTGGCATGGTTAGCAGCCGGCAGACACGGGACTTTGCTTTTGAATAGTGATTAGCCAGCAGACATGGACTTTGCCCTTGGATAGTAACAGCATCAGAAGGTATGAATGGGTTGTTGTTCATGGGTTGTTTCAATACATGACTGAAACAGATTATCATAGAAGATTTGTATGTTACTGCTCCCCCCGTGCCCACCCCCCACCACCTGTATGTCACTCTCTGCTTGCCTCTGCTTACTCCTGCAGCAATCTCAGCCTTTTTAAATCTCATTTAAAGAACTTCCTTATTTGACACAGTGTTTAAAGAACAACTGATGCCTCTGGGGATGCGCTGAAAAACGTAACAGCACAGTTCATCTTAGATTTCATCCATTTCATGCATTTCTCATACTGGCCACTTCATACTCATACTGGAAAGATGCATTTGTTACTCCAATATTCAAAAGTGGTGACAGGTTATTAACCTCTAATTACAAACCAATTCTCCACTGTCTAAGGCACTCGAATGAATAATACATTATCAGATTTCAGAACATCTTGAAAAATATAATCTGCAGACTGCCGAACAACATGGTTTTAGAAAAAAACATAGTACTATAACAGTTTTAGCAGAATTTACTAATAGTGTACATGAGACCCTGCACAGTGGTGATCTAATTGGTACTACATACTTGGATTTATTGAAGGCTTTTGACTTGGCACGTCATACAGAACTGATAGAGTTTTAACCAGCTTGGTTTTTAGAATTCAGTTACATCTTGGTTTAAAGATTGCTTAACCAACCGAGTGCAACAGGTTAGAATTCAAAACTTTCTTTCAAAACGATTACCTGTGACTTTGGCTGTTCCACAAGGATCTATCCTTGGACCCTGCTTTTTAGTTTTTTTTTAATAATTTAACCAGTGTTATAAAACAATCAGAGATTCTATTATATGCAAATAACACAGTAGTCTTTTTCTGAAACAAAGACTAAAATAACTTGACTACCATACTACAATCTGATTTTTGTGCTGTGCATGATTGGTTCATTAATAATAATCTATGCTTGAATTCAAAAAAGTCAAAATATATGTTATTCCATTCTAGACAACATACTCATTCCATGCAGTCTTTTTCTTTAAAAACATCTGATGGTATTATTTTGGATCAAGACACACAATATAAATATTTAGCTCTGACTCTAGATAGCTGTCTTAGTTATCATCAGCACATTGCAATGTTGTGAAGTCTGTAAACCAACAATTTGGCATGCTGTATAGGAATAGATTTAGTTTTACGCAGGAAGCGAAATTTTTTTTTTGTTTAAACTCATATTCTATCCATTATTGACTATGGTCTAGTCATTTGATCATCTGCTAATAAATCTTTGTTGCAAATAATAGTACTGTTACTCAGCAACACTTGTAGGTTTGCATTTGATTTACCTTTAGAATGTCATGTGTGTTGTTTATACGACATATAGAAGTGATTTACTTTGCAACAAAGAATAAATAAACAACTGGGATGTGGGGCCTGGAAGATGGTAAATGAATAAGTACCAGCTAAATTAAGATTATTAGTAGAAATACCAGCATTGTCATATGATAAAACCCGATCTATAGATCACGTATATTTAAAATTACCTAAGAGTTCAAAGAAGGTTGGGCAAACAGCTTTCTGTAATAGAGTTGGCACTTTTTTGGAATTCCTTACCTTTATCCATAAAAACATTAGCTAATTACAAATCTTTTGTTGCAGCTTTAAGAAATGTTATTGGTGATATAGGCATTTGTAATGGGCACTAATGGTGCTCTACTTTATGTATGAAAATGTGATTCTTGTACTATGTGTTTTATCATCTCTGTATGTAGTGTTGTATTTTACACTCTGTTATTTGTACCATGACTACAGTCACCTATGAAGATAGGCATTTATTTTCCATAGGCTTTTGTTTTAAATCAAAATAAATAAATGAATTTCTCTTTCCAGTATTTTAATGTCTTTTGGACGAGACGTTAAACTGAGGTCCCATCTGCCTGGATTGATGGTAGTTCAGGTGGATGCTAAAGATCCCATGGCACTTATCGAAAAAGAGTAGGGGAACATTTTATTAAAGAAAACTGAACAATACAATTCAAAAGGTACACTGTACAAAATTAATAGAAAACAATAGGACAGTAAAACAAAAGTAGCATAGAAAAAACTCATCCAATTTTGTCTTTCAGAAATGGCACCTCTGTCAAACGAAGAACCCAAACATTGGAAGACATATACTGTTTTTCATAAATACACTGTTTATAAAGTTAATTCTCAACAATAGTAACAATCTGCTCTGGTTCCTGGTAAATTTGTTGCAGGACACTTACATCTTGTTTGCCACAATATAAACTTTATAAAGGCAAGAATCAGGCGTACCATCCCTTTTTGTAAACCAAGTTCCTGTAAATGAAATCCCCCTGCTACTTCCGCATATGTCAAACATTTCCAACATAGGTTATGCCAGACAATAGCTATTTTTTCCCATATATGCCTAACAAATGGACAGTCAATGAGAAAATGTGACATAGATTCTTCCTGGGCTATACAATCCATACTAGGGCACATCCACTCTTCAAGTTTTTTATGTTTAGCATTCCCTTTAACAAATAAATGCCCATGTGCACATAATCAACTGATATCCCAAATCCATGGTGGAATACAAGGATCTCTGAGGGATTCCAAAATAACACCACAAACTTGAGGATCCACATCTTTAAAATGAACTGCTGGCAGACTAACATTGGTGTGAATTAATTTCTAAAGTACTTTAGAGGTAGGCAAGGACAAAATGTTAAATTGCAATTTCCATTGCTTTAATTTCCTAAGTGCTGGTCAAAAAAAATATATACAGTCTTAACCTGGGCTTTCAAGGCCCCCTGCATCTCCATGATTTGATAAAGGAGTCTTAACCAAGGACCAGCAAAGATAGTCCACAAGGCCAAACTTGGTTTTGATAGGTCAATCAGATCAGTATGGAAAGAAATTACTGTAAAAAAATACTATGGGGTTAAGATTTAAACCTCCTTTCTCCACTGGTAAATATATAATCTCCCTCTTAATCGGATTTAAAAGACATCCCCACAGTATTTGAAAAACTAAGCCTAAAAGAGAGGCTTCCAAAGTGCAGGGTAAAGGATAAACTGTACTAAGAAATACAAATATTGAAAGCAGAAATGTTTTAATTGCAGCAACCTTTTTCTTTTTCATCTGATTCCACGTCTTCATACTGCTACTTTGGTTGCAGCTAAGTCTAATTTAAGTTTCCAGTTAAAAACACAATTATCCCCTCTTCCAAACTAAATACCTAAATGTTGGAAAGGGTCAATAGACATCCTTACTCCCCTCCAAGAGTCAATAGGAATGGTAGTATCATTTAAGGGGTATACAATACTTTTCTGTTTATTAAGGTGAGCTCCTGTTAGCGTAGAAAATGTATCAATAAGTTCAAGACTCCGTATACCTGACTTACAATCTGCTACAAGAACACAAATATCATCAGCATATGCTGTCACTCTTACCTCCATACCACCCCTTGTTGGTCTGATACTTTTAATACAGGAATCTTGTTGTAGTAATTTTAATATAGGGTCCAAACAGAATACGTAAAGCAAGGGGCTAAGTGGACATCCTTGTCGAGCTCCCTGAGATATCACTATATAAGTACCCAAATGCCCATTGACCAAAGGAAGTGCCCAAGCATTCTTGTACAACAATGAAATCCAATTAACAAAAAAAGGCGATATACCATAATGAGTCAAAATAAGAGAAATAAAATGATGTGGCACTTGATCAAAACCTTTTTCCTGATCTAAAGACATAACATAACCTTGTAATATACCATCCTTGCCCTGTTCTATAAGTTCTCGAAGCAGTAACAAATTATGTTTAATGGAACATTTCGGAACTATACAAGTTTGTGCTGATGTAATAAATACCGAAGCTATATTCAGTAAATGATTATGTAAGATTTTCATTAACATTTTGTAGTCAGTATTTAACAAACTTAAGGATCTCCAGTTGTCAAGAACTGATCTGTCACCTTTTCTAAATATTAAAATCTGAATAGCTATGCAAAAATGCATATCCACCTGTAGACCATCCAAAACCTTAATAAACACAATCATTAATATGGATTTTAATATGTCACTAAAGGTAACATAGATTTCAGACGGGAGACCATCAATACCTGGGGCTGTAGATTTTTTGAGATGATCAATAACCAACCCAATTTCCTCCTCTGTGATAGGCCTAGTAAGGTCTCTTAAAAGTACACAAGGTATACTAGGGATTGAATTCAAGAATTCAGTCACAACCGTCTCATCAATGGGGGACTCTTCATACATGGTTGATAAATATTGCGATACAGTGTGCAGAATTGTTGGCCCATCTGATACTGGAGAACCATCAGCACTTATGACAGATTCCATAACCTCTCTGATGCTCTTTGTGAGCAGCCTTTAAAGGCGTCACCAAAATCAGTTT
This sequence comes from Neoceratodus forsteri, assembly GCA_016271365.2. NCBI lineage: Eukaryota > Metazoa > Chordata > Ceratodontiformes > Ceratodontidae > Neoceratodus > Neoceratodus forsteri. The sequence continues at coordinate 818,930,625 of CM028129.1, forward strand.
TCCCTGGGGAACAGATCCTATGTTCATTCAACATAGCCGTTGCCCCAGAGTATTGTAAACTCAACATTGCTCTCTTAAGGTTGAACACTTGTGAAGTTAAACTAATATGCTGCGCATTTATGACTGAATATAGCTTACTCATTTGCATTCAAAGTTTAAGGTGTTCCCTGTACTGACTCTGTCTAGTTTTTGTAGAGTGAGTTTGCAACAAAGATTTCAAACCTCACTTCATTTCTTCCCACCAAGTGCTTATATTCCCAGCCAAAAGCACCACTGTCATCCTTGCTTTAAGAAACTCAATGACCTGTACCCTTACTCATTTTTCCATCAGTACTGCCGTATTTAACTTCCAATACCCTCGTCCATACTGTGGCCTACTCTTACCCCCTATGATAACATGCAAAATAGCATGATCTGAGGTTTCTAGAGGAATGATTTCTGCCTGTATGATACTAACAGTTTTCTTTGTAAATAAAAAATCAATTATAGTGGATAACGCTCCCCTAAAGTAAGTATGACCCCCCCTCCCCATGCAAGGTTCTGAAAGAATCTTGCAGACTACTCTGTTCAATAATGTCATTAAGACAGTTGGAATCACAATACATTTTCCTAGTAGCTGCACATCTATCTCTTCTATCTACTACACAATTAAAGTCCCCTTCCCATAGAACATTTTTGGTTGTAATTAAATAGGATTTAATGTCCCGATAGAGACTAATCTGTTCCTTTTTTGTAAGAGGGGCATAAATATTTATCAGTCTCCACCCTATCCCTTTAAACATAAAATCTAATAATAATGCCATACCCAAAGATATTTCTACTAGCCGTGAAACCCTAAATCCATCACCTTTAAATAAAATACCAACCCCTTCAGAAACCTCAGTACCAATGGAAAAAAGAGGGGCCCCAACACTACAATTGTTGTGCAGATCTAACCAAAGAAACAGTGTTTAACCGTGTATCTTGCAGTAAGCAGATATCACAACTCAAGTCTTTCAAAGCTGTTAATGTAAGTAATCTTCTTTTAGCATCCTTAATACCATTAACATTAATGGTTGCTATACACAACCGGGGAAGGGTCTGTGATGAAGAAGGGGACAGATTGTAGTTAAGGTGGTTTCCTCAACCTAGAACTTCTTCTCACCCTAGTATTTACCCTAGTTTTCTTCACCTCCTCTGTTCCTTCATCAAATTGTTCGCCTTCAGATTCTGAGGAGTGGGGGAGCTAGAGAAGATGCTTCCAAGTCCCCTTCTTGTTCTGAGTCTATCATGGTGGTTGCCAGAATGTTAAATTTATTAGTTAATAAAATTCCTTCTTCCCCTGGAGCACAAGTCTTTGCTACCTTTGGTCTCAGCCTAGTTTGTTTCATACTTCTCTTTTTTGCTGCGCTTTTAACCATCCGGTGGGGGCATTTCGACTACTATGGCCTCAGTCTCAAGGGCTTGTGTTATATCCAATAAAGGAGTTTCAAGGTGTAAAGGCTGAGGAGGTTCTGTGAGAGGTGCAGTGGTTTCATCAATGCAAACAACCTGCACTTCAGACTGAGGTGGGGAAGGCGGGGTGGGGCATCATGTTTTCTCTTTAACATTTCTTTCTTTTGTGCTTTCTGTATTATTAAATCTTGATTAGTATGGTCCTTGTGGTTATGAGTAGCCCAAGGTCAGGACCTATAAGCATGTCCAGTGTCATCACATAAGTTATACCGTAGCTCCTCTTTACAATCAGAGCTGTGATGCCCAAAGGCCAAGCAGAGATCGCATTTTAGTCTATCATAGGCAGAACCAAAATGAGTGTAGGCCCCACACTTAAAGCAGGCCCTTGGCTGTCCTAGATAGAAGCAATGGCCTCTCTCATTGCCAAAAAATAAACTATTGGGAAGGTGTACAGGGTCTAAGCTATTACTTATTAAACGGACTTGTAAAATCCAACCCCCATTCCATATACATTCATCATTAAATATCGGCTTTGGGCTACCCAGCACATCACATTTCTTTTGTAACCAATAAATAACATCCTTCATGAATAGACACTGATTCATTTCGAAATAAAACTGTCACATTCCTAATAGAAGGATTCATTAAAGGTATAACTTTGAAAGGCAACCACAATTCAGTATATTTAAAAGTATCATATTTAGTCCAAAAATGGTCTAGTCCCTGTGAAGAAGTAAAACTAACATCATACAGCACAGACCCAGAAACATGAATCAAAGCATGAATTTCGGTGGGAAAAAAACCTAATGACCCTTTCAATAAATTATGTCCCACATAAAGATGATCAGGGGCTACTTCTAACCCCCCCCGAAGATATTCCAACCGGACAGCATTATGTCTTTGATGGGGGACCTGAAAAGGGATCCTTCTTCCAAAAGGACTCCCAAGCAGTTTTTGAGCATTCCTGAAAATTCAGTTTATCACCAGTTAGTCCATTTCTTCTTCCCCTGAATCTCCCCACTGAGCAGGATGCACCATTTCACCCTCTGACTCTGAGGCTGATGACTCTGTACACCGCGGTGTATCTGTATCAAGAGGCCTAGCTGAAACGCTCGGAACAGGAGATTGATTAGGATCAATGGCCTATTTTGTGCTAGTAAGTTCCGTAACACTAGGCTTGTCAGCAACAGCTGGGGAAGAGTATCCCGGAATCGGGCTGTGAGCTGGGTCTGGAATCCAAATACCAGCCGCTCCCCATTTCCACCCCGCAGCGAGCAAAGAACACTCCAAAGACGTCGGGGAGTTCCTGTGGTTTGGCATTGCAGTAAGATCAAAAGCTCTTCTCTGGCTCAGCCCAAGACTGTTAGCCAAAGTACTAGGAAGTCGGTAAACAGAATGTAGCTCAATACTCACAGTGTCTATAGAACTCAATTGTGGAGGCAAAGCTGCGTTCGATGTCATAGGCCTCAATTGTGCTGTCAGTATCTCCTTTGCCGAAACTGACTCAGGCCACAGGAACTCTTTTGATGTACCTACGTCGCTGGGTGTAGTCATCTGATTCTGTGCTGCATCTTCGGCCGCAGCTTCTTGCACCAGAACATCATGTAGGGTTTTAGCAGCATCTTGCAGAACAGCAGGATTTATCAATGCAGACTGAGTAGTAGGACATTCAGTGGTCATATTAGTTTTCCGTTCCGTAGTGGCACCATCTAATGCTCCATATCGCAATGATTTATTTTGTTTTAATAAATTATCAAGCCAGCCTTCATCAGATGAAAAAAGGCCATGAGGAGCATTCACCATTTCCTTAAACTCAGCATCCTGTGCATCTGCATCATTCTTAAGTTTCATTAAGACAGCATTAGCAGACGTGGTCTCCTGAGCTGGACCTGTGGGCTGGGAGACCTTCTCACCCACAGGTGCACCAGCAGAATGGTCTCCGACACTCCTTCCTCCAGCAGCAGCACCTACCTGACACAGTAGGAATTTCTGATGTCTTGGCTAAATTTCTCCCATTCACTAAAAATACCAACAGCTTAATCTGGTTCAATTTCAGTTACTTACCATCTGTATTCCCCCTCCCGGTCGCCCCTGAAAAAGCGATTTCTAGGCCCAGTGGGCTTACCGGGTCAACAAAATTCAATAAATAAATAAATAAATTCTTTATTCTAAGAACATTCGCAAATCAACAGGATCCATCACTTAGAATTATGCTGCACCGACTGCTCATTTGTCACCTTTTGTACCCAGGACAGCCCAGCTGATTACTGCACCTGTCTTTATTCGTGTGCTAATTGACTGTGATTAAAAACAATTGTTAGCTCAGGGGATATGGTGCAAGTTTGGATAATCCAGAGGTTCGGATAATGGGGGGGGGTGTCAGATAATTGAGGTTATACTGTAAACAGGTGTGTTTTCACTCCATACATATTTCATCCCTGCTTGTGAAGCAGGGGGCTGACATAATAGATCTAGAATCTGTTTTGACCTTAAACTAACTGCAACAAATACTGGATGTTATATAACGATAACAAATATGATTAAGTCTTTTTCTTTTTATTTATTTTATTTTACAGTTTTTGACCAGGAAAGACACACTAAGCTGAGGCTTATGTCCAGGTATGTGCTGGGAACACAGGAATGTTTCATGACTTGTTTGTGGTCACACAATGTGCAAGTGGCAACTGTGAGATTCAAACCTAGTTCTCCAGGTTTGCAGCTCAGTGCTCTTAACCACTACACTATTATTTCCTCCCCTAATACATATATATGTACATATGAATTTATAAAAGAAAGAAGATCACTGGCCCATTGAGATGTTTCATCCAACAAGTCAGTGGGATTACCCCATCACCTCATTTCCTTTAAGATATTTATCCAGTTTATGTCTAAAGGTAAAAATGGTACCAGCTGGCACTACTCATCCTGAAAGTCTATTCCCGGTGTCCACTACTCATTCCTTTCATTTCATTTGTGTGGCTTATTTACTGAATCATTTAAATCTTCAAGCACATGTCTGTCATTTGAGATGCACTGATATCACAAGATCTGAAAGGGCTAATTAAGCTCTGTGAAGGGCAAGAACTATCACATGGATGTCTCAGTGCTGATTTGCATGTCATTACTTTTCTCTGATTCACCTTGCAATGAGTGTGCAGCTGGCTTGTCTTGTTATCTGTCTCCCACCCCCACTGTGTCTCTGTACCATCAGCAGGAATGTACGTAAATGGTGAGGTAGGATAGCAGTGATTTATAGATCACAGCTAAGTCAGAGGAGATCCTAACAAAGTCAAATGGAGGGGGACAATGATTGGAAAGATTTATTTATTTAGCTTTTTGTTAATCAGGTTGGTACACTAGACAAATAAATACCTATTTTCAGGTAAGAACTGGGAGTAATACTGGTCTTTTGTGCTTACTCCTCCTGAAAGCTGCCCTATAAATAACCTCCCTCTTGCTTCAAAGTTGACACTTTTTTCATATACATTTTTCTGTCCTCCAGGGTGCACTGTAGGCATCAAGTTCCACCCGGTCCTGCCACTTATGTCCATCCACCACTCCCTCCAGTACCGTCGAGTCCTATTTCCCCCATAGACTTCTGCCCATGGCAGGGCTGGAAAAGAGAGGGCCATTCCCCCATCAGGACTCACAATCCAGATTGGGGCTTCCAGTGATCTGGCAGCAGAGTGGGATGCCAGTTGGCTGGTGGGGCTCCATGAAGCCTATGGTTGCCCTTATTCCTGTTTTTATGCCTCCCCTTCCATGGCCATGAGCCCGTGCAAGCCATGTAGGCACATTCTTGCCTCCCTAACTCCGGTGCTGCCACTTGACCTCCACCAGGAGGAAACCAAGAAGTGGAACAACATTCCCTCCCTCCCCAGGAGAGGAAAGGCAAGTCATCCATTGGATGCTCGATCCTCTTCCTCCCCTGCTGACCCCAGCAACCTGAGTTTGCTCCCTACCCCCGATCACTGGCATGGTGTGAGGTGTGGTTTCCAGCACCTCAACCCTCAGCACCACTAGGTCAGACAAAGTTTACACTTAAGAATAGCCAAACTTATTTTTCTCTCGGTAGCTCTGAAGAACACATAGCAAAAAAGGGTCACACTGACAAGACATGTCAGACATTAAAATGACAGAGATGGGACGTTGATTAAACATAGCTGAGGTCACAGAGTTTGTGTGTCCTGAAAACTTGCCTTTTGAAAACAAAGCTTTGGTTGGTGCCCTGTTTTAAGTCTAAGTGGACCAATATTTGTACACTTAGAGTAGCAATAATATGCTTTGGCTGCAGCAGCTGGGCTTTGCAAGCTGATTAGTCTGTTAGTGCAGCAGGTGCCAAATTCATAGGTAGTTAGTGTGGCCGAAATCTGGTAGAAGATGAGTTCTGACACCAGATGCACATGCAAATGAGTGGTGGTGGCATGCATAAAGGGTGTACTGGCATATTCAACTGGTTTTGGAAGTGCTAACATGGTGCCTGTACAACGCTAGGTAATGTTTCCAAAACAAAACCCTACTTTTAACAATGTGTACAGTGTGCACTCTGCCACCCCCCACACACCTCCATCCCCAAGCAGGAATCCACAGTGTCCAGAGGCAGACTCTACCATTCCCTGGTCCCGTATCTAATTTCCTCGTTAGTCTAATTGTGCACCCCCATTCCCTGTTCCCATATATATTTAAATAGAAGTCTTTCACTAGTAGTCCCGTCATACACTCTTCCCATTTCTTGGTCAAATATATATTTAAGAAAAACTCTGTCCCTGGCAGCCCAGTGGTAACCTCCATGGAACCACCCTCCACCCCACCCTGGTCCAAAGGCAGTGGCCTGCATATATCCACCACTCAAATCCATCACCATCTGCCCTCTACTTTAAGCAAGTATTGTATTGCTATGCAAGCCAGTATAATACTTGCCGGACATCTGTACAGTAATCCAGTAATACATTTAACTTTACCCAGGAAGCAGAAAAATGTATTGTTTAAACTCATATTCTATCCATTATTGACTGTGGTCTAGTCATTTGCTCATCTGCCAGTAAATCTTTGTTGCAGAGAATAGCACTGTTACTCAACAAAGCTTTTAGGTTTGCATTTGATTTACCTTTAGAATGTCATGTTTGTCATTTATAAAACATATCGAAGTGGTATACTTTGCAACAAAGAATAAATCAACAACTGAGTTGTTGGGCCTGGAAGATGGTAAATGAACACGTACCAGCTAAATTAAGGTTTTTGATAGAAAGACCAGCATTGTCAGATGTTAAAACCTGATCTATAGATCATTTTTATTTAAAATTACCTGTGTTCAAAAAGGTTGGACAAACAGATTTATATTATAGAGTTGGCACTTTTTGGAATTTCTTACCTTTATATATAAAAACTTTAGCTAATTACAAATCTTTTGTTACAGCTTTAAGAAATGAGATTGATGTTACAGACATTTGTAATGGCGCTAATGGTGCTTTACTTTACAGTATGTGTGAAAATGTGATTCTCGTATTATGTATTTTATTGTCTGTATATATAGTCTTGTATTTTATACTTCTCTGTTATTTGTCCCATGACTAAGGTTGCCTATCAGAATGAGCATTTATTGTCCATAGGCTCTCGTTTCAAGTAAAAATGAATGACTTAATCGTGTAAACCTTTTTTTTTCCATATTGTTTTTTTCTCAATGGTTGACTCTGCCAGGGTACATTTGTTCCATCATCCCCGCCACCACCTCTGCCAGTACTTACCTTGATCAAGGGACCCCCTTGACAGGGCCAGGAATGGCGGGGCCATCCTCCTCCCACCCAAAGTTACACATCCAGTATGGCTCCTGCTGGTCCAGGCAGCAGCATGGGTTGGGTAGGTGGGTGGGCAGAACTCTGGAGACTGAGTCTGCTTTTTCCACTTTTCATTTCCAGATCCCCTGCTGTGTTGGTGTATGAACATGTGTGCATGGAGGCACGCACATGCCACAAAACCGCAGCCCCTCCTTAAATGCTGCTCTGACACCAGCACTACCCCCAGGCCTCCATGGGGGGGGCGAGGGACAGCCATGGGCCGAGTCGGCATGGCTCCCCTGTCCAGGAGAGGACAGTAGCCCTCTTGATGCTTAGTCCACACCCCGTGACCAATCTCCAGTGGCCTGAGCACATTTCTGAACTCGGGCTGCCTCAGCCCTCCTGCACCTCACTGAGTTGATTCTGTAAACCTTTTTTATTTTTTTTTATTTTAATAGAGAGCTGGGTGATGTTACTGCACTTCCCTTGCACAGAGTTTCTGAATTTTGAAAAACACCTCTGAAAAAAATGCTGCACTGTTGAGGAGCTGATGTGCCTGACTTGTCTCTGAACTACAGTGTAATGAAATAAATCTTTGATATAGATATACGTGAGGCCTCTCTGCAATTTTTGTGACTGAATGCTGGATCCTTTTTTTGCTTCTTATCTTTAAAAAAACATCTACAATTTGTGACTTATTGAAAATGACAAGAAAAGTGAACAGTGTAAAATAATTCTTCACTGTCACATTAAATACAAGATATGACGGTCCAGAAAATGAATGCCCCAATTATAACAAACCATAGGGTATTCTTGATTACTCTGGACTGATAAATATTTTGCATTATTTGAGGTATTTTACTTAGAAATTAAAAAAGCCAAGGGACTTCTCTGGGCCACCTGGGGAGAAATATAGCTTGTTTAATATTTTTTATTATTATTTTGTAAGTTCTGAATAATGAAACATATTAATTGTTCAGTCCTCAGTAACAAATAATTTAAAGGATTTGGCTGTAGTTTAGAGGGGCAGCGAGTGACATACACCACGTGCCCCCCATGCAGTATAAATCTGCATGTCTAAGCATCCCTTGGATGCCTAGATTGTCCTGTGCCACCATACAACCCTTCCCTTCCACCTACCCATACCTTTCTGCCACATGACGACTTTCCGGTGTCCCTCCTCTCCATTTCCATTTGTCCATGGCCATTCTGGCCACTGCCATCTGGTCCTTGGTGCTACTTGGTCTCTTGCTCGTGCCCTAAATATTGTTTGTAGTTGGATGCGATCTTTCTTTGTGCCTGCAGCTGTCACTAAGGCCCAAGTATATCATCTGGAAATCAGTCAGCTGCACCAGGTATCACTACAACGGGCTATGAGGCAGAGTGACATTTTGTCTTTTCTGCTTGTACACCAGGAGAATGATGTGGGCCCTAAGGTTAGCTTGCTTCTCCCATTATATTATAGTTTAGTCTCTGAAGGAGGCGAGGAAACCCTGTGGGGTCATAAAGGCTGCCTGTATCTGCTTGATTACACCTGAACCCTGTGTCCTTCAGTTTTCTATTCACTGCATTCCTGCTGTTTCAGTTATATTCAGCCTCTTGCACTACATCAGTTGCTCTGCAGCCACATTTTCAAGTGTTGTTGACTCCCCTATTTGATTAGTTGGTGTGCATCTACCATTATATTGTCTCTGTCTCTACTTTTCCTTTCCAAGCCTCAGCAGTCTAACACTTTAGCCTGTTACCCTGACCAGTCAACATACCATGCTGTCAATCAGTTGTTCAGCCTTGCCTTTGTTCATTCCTACCCTGTTTATACTACAGCTGCTATCAGTCTTCACCATCAGGCTCATATTACACTCCTGCACAGGACACATGCCAGCCATGATGCTATCCATGACTTCTAGGACTCACCTACTTTGTAAATTGAAAGTTTTGCTCTGCTCCCTTGAAGTCTGCATCTTAATGGTGGTTCCCTCAACTGGTGCAAGTGTTTTTCTTTCTGCTCTTCACATGAGAATGTCCTATGCTCTGGTGGAAACTTTAGCCATGCAGATTGACTCAACCACCTAAAGTTCACCTGGTCTCCTCTGACTTCCCTTCCTTTGCCCCTCAAGAGTGAAGATCATATAACCACTCAGGAGGGTTCCTGTGTTCTTATGACATCTCAGCAGGGTGTTAGTCCCTGTAGCAGGGATGGGTAATCCAAAGCACACAGCTGCACAAGCATCACATGCTACTCAGTCTTCAATCAATCCTAACCATACTCTATGAGTCCAATAAACCTATGAGCACCATTATTTGTGGTAATAGAAACAATATTCAGGGAATACACATCCCTAATTTAATGTGAAAGTAAAGAAATTGTTATATACATCAATATACACATCCTACTTTCCTGTTATTGATCCCTGCAACTGCTCACTGTGTTTCCCATTTCATTTATATGTTGCTACATTTCATTTCATGCTTCCACTGAGACATGGCTACTCCCACAGTGATGCCCCAACTCTCCTAGCAGCATTGTAGAGCATAACACCACATTACATCTGGAACGACGACATACAAATCATAATGGAGATTCAAAGCACACTGTAGACTGCCCTGTGGCTTACTACACATGCAATGGAGCTAGCGGCTGCATATCAAACGTGCACAGCTGTTGGAAAACATGCTGCCAGAGCCGGCGGGTGTCTTTGGTGGGGGTTTGCACTATAGTTATGGCAGAGTCCCCACCATCGTAACCTGTGTCCCCCATGCCCGGCACTATGCACCTTTGTGCATGGTGCATACTGTAGGCAAGCCCCCGACACTTCCCCCAGACCAGCCATGGTGCGTAGCTGAACGGGTGGCCAAAGGCTCATTTGCATAAGGGGCTTGCCCACCTCTTGAGAATGGCACGGGGAGGTACTGGACCCTGCTGTGCTACAATCAGACTTACAGTTTCCTATGTGCCTCAGATAGACAACGCTTAGGCAATCTGCACATTCGTGCATGTGGGTTCATGCTAGTGTTCAAAGTGATTTGCCAGGCTCCTGCAAAACAGTTAGTTAGCATAGTCAGTACTTTAATCTCATAACATTACACAAGCAATTTAATTTGAGGACATTTAATTCTTTATTGCTAAAGACATATATGTTCAACTTTTCCTTTTGCCCCACTGCTTGTTCCAGCTGCTTTTCTTGCCTTTACATCACAATCGTCTGTTTGTGACATCAGAATACTTTTTGTGCCAACTGGTTGTGATGCCATAAGCAAATAGAGATGCAGCGAATTTAAATTCTGCTGGTGAAGTGAACGTGAAATGGGCACTTTGAGTTGCCACTCCGCTACATGGATTGGGCAATGCAAAGTGCTCACTCAGCCTTGTCATTACCACTCCGCGTTAAGGCAGAATGACAATGCGAAGTAAGGTGAAGTCATTGTTTTTAATGGACTTCGCATTCCTCATTATGATTCTAAGTGACCCACTTGATGTTTCAGATTTGGCAGCCCCCACTTCCACACATCAAATGGCTTACAGTACTGTAAGTCACATGCTCTTTAGCTAGGCAGGAAGAAAGTGAGTCAAACAAGCAGACACTTTCACTTTCTCCTGTGCAGACGGAGAGAGAGTAGTGTGTTTTGTGACTGCTGATACTTTGAGATCAGAGCGAGGAGGAGATTTAAACTTTGATTTAGACCCAACAGCTTTTTTAAAAGCTACATTTTTTTTGTCTTTTCTGTACTCTTTTTTACTTAATTTGCTCTTTTTGTAAATTTTATTTTTCTTACCTTTATAAGTAGTTAGTTGTTTGTCTGTGTCTGTGTGACTGTGTGTGTGTGTGTTGTATGACAGTGTGAGTAGTGATTGCTTGGGCTGAGGGAGCTCAGCAGGAGAGATGGACCAGAGTGATGGAATGTATGGGGCAGGGCAGCACTGGGAGAGTGTGGTAGTGGTAAGCGTCGTACCGTGCGCATGTGTGGAGGGCACCCATTCTTGTTGGACTGCTCAAAGCTTGTGAGTGTTCCCCCCCAGAAGCAGGACCAGCACCGCCTCCTGTTCTGACTCTGAGGCAGTTGAACTACCACCACCATCAAGTCCAGCACCAGGTCCTCTGGAGCAGGATGTGCCTGTTCCCCCAGGCCCAGGTTTGGATCCAATCCCTGTTCAGCACCATGACCAGCCGGCTGCCGGTTCATCTGGCCATCCCCTGCCTGTGCCTGGTCCTCCCTGCACCTCCGTTGTTTGGCAGTTTTCTGACTGTGTCAGGGGGGACAGCAGTGTGGTCAAGTACCGCCTATGTGAGGTGGAGGTACACTGTGGCCCTCTAGGGACTCACCTGGGGACTGGGGGCCTGCACACCCATTTGCTCAATCACCAGCAGTTGGAGTGGCAGGCTGCCACAGAACGGACCATGCCTGCACCTGCAGGCCATTCTGTGGCAGAGGGTGCAGCTGTGCATTGCGGCATCTCTAAGAAGAAGAAGGCTCCACCAGCACCCCCATCCCCACCACCACCACTACCAGCAGGTCAGTCTGTAGAACGTGTGCACCCCAGAGAACTGCATGTAACACAGGCTGACTTGGCAGTTCTCTGGAGTGCTGTCGAGGATAACAATGAGAGGGTGAGTGCTGTGAAGCAGCGGCTGGATCACATGGAGGGACATCAGTTGCAAATTATGTCCATGCTGGAACTGCTGCTGGATCACCATGGGATCCCACATTAGTTTTTTTTCCTCACACCATGTGCCCCCCCACACCTTCCTTGCTGTGTTATAAAATGTATTCCTCCACCATCCCGGACCCTTGTATGTAATTATGTCCTTTTTTTGTTGTCTTCCATATGCATGATACTTTGTATTCTGAGCAGTGCAAGTATACTGTACTAAACTGCATGTGTGCAGTCAGTCTTCTTTCCAGTCTGTGTATGTACTGCAGACACTGTCCAGCTCCCTGACTTAAAAACAAACATTAATGAGTACAATGGTGGGGTGGTGAAGCATGGAGAGATACTACAAAACAGGCTTACAATACATCCAAGTAACTACTAAAAAATATTAATGTTGTGATTCGTGACGTGATTGTGAATCATGATTTGTGACTGCATTTGTGACCGTGATGATGAAGAAAAGCGAATGCCTACTTCCTACGGCTGTACTTCCCTGATGAGCTGTAGATTAAAACTCCTAGACTTAAAAACACGTATCAATGAGTAAAATAGTGGGGTGGTGAAGCCTGGAGAGATACTACAAAACAGGCTTACAATACATCCAAGTAACTAGAAAAAAATTAATGTTATGATTTGTAACGTGAATGATCATGAATCGTGATTTGTGACTGCATTTGTGACTGTGATGATGAAGAACGTGATTTGTATCACAAGTGACTCATGATGATCATCCTGACTTAAAAACGCATATTAATGAGTACAATGTTCATGCAGAATTAAGCACCACACCTGTCCAGTACTCTGAAGGGAAGCCAAAGAAACAACTGTGACTTAAGTTACAGATGGAGATTGGGCCCTAAAGAGATGAAAATGCACAGACGGATTAAGATTGCGCTGTGCACTGAAGAGATGCAGACACAAAGGCACAACACCTAACCAGTGCTCACCATCAGAAATTCAAATCTGGCAAAGAATACCTTTGCCGGTTGTGGCACGGGGGGGGTGGCAGTGTACTGCACTGCTGCAGTAACAGTCACTAGTACCAGTAAAGATACCACAAAGAAGTATAAAAATCACACAACTGCAGTGGATAGCAGCTTCACATTGCTGAAATTAATATGTGGCACAATAAAAGGTGTCTGATTTGATAACATGAATCACACACATACTCACACACACACCAAGTAATGCATAGCAAATTGAAAACTTCAGTAATGTAACCACATATTTTGAACAAACTACAATTATGCACTGCTGCACCACAACAATCAGCAAATAAATGGCAAGAAATATTGAAAATATTACTGTGTGTACATTAACACAGTTATACAAGAAAAATATCACCAAAACAGAAAGCACTGTCTTTTTCTCTAAGTTAATCTACCTACACCACAGATACACCCCTCCCCCAAAGCACACTTTCACTGTCTCTCAGTGCACAGACTGAATGTTGTACATTAACATTCAAAATCCATACACAAACAATAAACGCTCAATGATATGAGCACAGGAGGGTTTCCTATAATTGATGAACTAAAGTTTCAGCAAAAAAAAATGACTCAAAAAGGCCTTTTTAACAGCTTTTTGAAGGTTTGAATCGTAGAGAGCTCTCAGAGCAGATTGTCTCCTACAGCTTCCTACACACACTACCGCAAACTGAGGCTGTGCAGAACAATCTAGAGCCCATGTGACCTGAAATCCCATGAGTCACTGCAAAATTCACCTTTGGAGCTTAAAACCAAGGTGAAGTGAGTGAAATACATTGTTTTTAACGTACTAAGCCTAGAATTAGTGGAGTAGTGGTTTGGGAAGGCGGAGAAACCGAAGTCAGTGTTTTCAATGGACTTCACGTTACCCATTAATAACGCAGTACCACTTCATGTCATGGAGCACCCATTAATTTCTTCAATTCGCGAATCATCTGGCTGGAGCTTAATTGGGTCCACTTTACCATCACTATAAGCAAAGCAGTTGGATTTTATGGCAGGAATAAGCAATGTGAACAAAGTCTATGGGAGAAATCTCTTGTTTTAATAAATATGTCTTCAATCAAAAAAATAATAAGGTCCTAAAATTTAAATCTGGAGTATATGTCTAATTAATTTGACAGAGCAGGTTTGAATCCTTCCATTGTTATTGACCCCCCTATGCGGCATCGGGCAGGTGACTTGATTTTAGTGATGCCAAGAGTGAAAACAGGACCACGCTGAAAACAAGGTATTTCAGCTCAGTTGGGCTATACAGGTTCAGCATATTGTATATTACATACAATTGAATAGTCTGTGGTGTTATTTATCTTGCTAAGTTACTTCCATTTTAGCAAAATGTACCACTGACTCCTGTTTTTGGGAACTAGATGCTCACACAGACTGCAGAGGGATACCATCAGGTCATGATACAATCAGGAACCCTTACCTTCATGAAGGAGAACTTGCTTACTGCCTTCTTGGCCAAAGGGTTGATGAGTGACATGCATGCTAGACATCAGGATTAAGGGTTGCAGAGACAGGTACTTAGGTCACATTTGAGGCTTTGCACAAGATAGTCCTGATTGTCCTCTTCAGTAGCATTTCACCCACAGCAGGGTTTACAGAGCCCCAGACACCGCTGTGACAACTTTGAAAAAATGTACTATTTAGACACAATTCACCCTATATTTAATATTTTTTCTGTAATTCTCATCCTTACTTTTTTATTACTAAGGACATCTGAATTTAAACAGGATCGCTGCCCCATCTGCTCTGGCTGCTTGCCTACACCTGATGTCACAGTTCTGTTTATGACATCATAATCAATTTTTTAAATCCTGTCCAAAAGGGATTTGGTGGAGTGACTGTGAATATGTGTGTTGGAAGAGATTTAAACAATTTTACTTGTGTTTATGAGGTGGGGTAAAACAAGGGCCATGTTGAAAATTGAGGGGCAAGTTGTTAAAAACATAATAAAGGTATGAGTAAACACCAGAAAAATTAAACATTGCTTCAGCTCTTCATGGTTGTTTTGACTGCAAATTATGATCGTGACAGGTGGGATTTTTTTAAAATCTCGTCTGAAAAGTGATTTCACAGAGTGACAGCAAAAACATGTTTCAGATGGGATTTATAAAATGACACCTGTCATGTTCTTCAGGTAGGGTAACAAAAGGGCTCTGTTGCACTACACGCATCAGTAAGTAATGAGTAAACGTTGAAAAAGTTCAATGTACCCTCATAACTTTGTTGTTTTTTGACATTTGTACCCCACATTTTCAACACTGTTTTTATGACCACATCTTATGATCAAAACATGAGGAATTTTTTAAAACCTGCCTGAAAGGTGATGTTAGGAGCAACTACAAACACATGTTTTGGAGGGGATCTGAAAAACAACACCTGTCCCATCGATGAGGCGAGGCAACAAGAATGCTATGTTGTAGATTTGGTGCCAATATCTACAAAAATCACAAAGTTACTAGTAAACATTGAAAAAATTAAATGCTTGTTCATAGCTTCCTTTGTCCCCACATTTTTTATGTTGTCTTGCATGCAGGTGCAAGCAACATCTTGCGGTAGTACCACATTGAGATGTGTATCAGTGTTGGCGAATCCAGGGCACGCTTTAGTATGTGTGTCCCTCATCCTCCAATTAGCAAGCATGCTAGTGCTGATGCAGAAATGATAGAAAGTGCCACCAAGTTGAAAGAAAACTGCCACTGCAATCAGAGACAAGCTCATCATGCAGCGGCAGATGACACGCCTCCCCAACGTGCCTTTCCTGGTGAAACTTTGCAATAAACATGGTGGCTCCTGCCATCCACCACACACAATCCCCATACTAACATTGGGGGTGGCCAATCCACTGTGTTGGCATGTTCCCCCACCTCACATACTTTCTTTGCCAATGGGGCCCAATCCCCATCAGCATCAGTCCCCCCACATACACAATTTTTTTGCCAACAGGCCCAACCCCCATCATCATCAGCCCCCCCCCCAAACTCATGCACGCAGGAAGCTCACCCATGTGCCCAACATCCCTGAAACTCATGGGGCACACTGGGAGCCCACCCCAGTGTGTCCAACATCCCCCCCCAAAAGTCATGGGGCACAGTGGGAGCCCACCCAAGTGTGCCCAACATTTTTTTTAGTTCATCTGTAAAGAAAGAAAACTGTCCTTCAGTGTCTGTTTTTTGGTTTTCCCTGTAAAAGAGAAAATGGTCCTTCATAGTCACCGGTGCCCCCTCCCCCAACCTGAACCACCCTCTGTGCATATCCCCGCACCCCCTTCACCCCATACTTACCTACTGAGGTCTAGCACTGTGATCATCTGTGGAGCAGGACGTGTCTGGACTCTTCAAAGTTGAACTGCAAAATGAAGAAAGGCCAGTAAGCTATATAATGGCATCAATGGGGGGGCGGGGTTCAACTTATGTGGATATCTCAGCCATTTTTTTTTAATTTTAGCTCCAAATTTTCGATATGGAGTTCTTGGGACCACACCTCATGAACACATGTCCTGTCATCTCGTTATTCAGTCCCAAGAGGTGATTTCTTGGTCACTGTGCGAAATCATCTTTTAGGACCAAGTAATGAAGTGACAGTGCCACTGTTCATGAAGTGGGGTCCCAAAAAGCCTATGTTGCAAATTTGGTGAAAAAATTCCAAAAGATGGCTGTGTTATGAGCGCATTGTGTGCAATTTCCATGCACGCTCGTAACCTCGAGAATTTTTAATATTTTCACTCCAGATTTTCAACATTGCCATTTTTTTCACACCTCCTTATGAACAGTATAGCTGTCATTTTTCACATCCTGCCCAAAATGTGTTTTTGCACATCTGGCGCACAATGTGGGAAATCAACTTTCTGGACAGATTAACAAAATCACAGTGCCACTGTTCATGAGCGAAGGTCCCAAAATGCCTATGTTGAAAATTTGGTTAAAAAAATTCCCAAAATAATTGTGTTATGGGCATGCATTGTGCAGTTTTTATGCAGATTTTCAACACTGCCATTTTTTCACACCTTCTCATGAACAGTACAGCTGTCATTTTTCACATCCTGCCCAAAATGTGTTTTCACACCTCTGGCACCAAATGGCACAGTCACTGTGCAAAATCACCTTTCGGCTAATGAAGTAATAGTGCCACTGTTCATGAGGTGGGATCACAAAAAGCCCATGTTGAAAATTTGGAGTGAAAATACCAACAAATACCTGGGGCTTTAGGTTTTCCAACTGTAATGCCCCACCCTGCAAAGACTGATAGGCATCAGGGGTGTGACTTGGGATCGTCGGCTGTAATGTTCATGCTATTCCACCCCCACCCTGAAGCCAGTGACAGGCATCGAGGTGTGCCTTGGAGTCTTCAGCCCCAAAATTCATCCCATTCTCCTATGCTGCACCAATCTCATCATATTTCCTTATGGAATGGGATGAGCGTAAGGCCCAAAGACCCCAAGGCACACCATGATACTTGTCCATGTCTGCAGGGTAGGGTGAGGTGAAATGGCATGAGCGCTATGGCCGATGACCCAAAGGCACCCAAAGGCACACCCCAATGCCAGTCAATCTCTGTAGGGTGGGGGTGGGATTGGCTTCAGTTCAATACTTCACTGCCATGCCTATTATGCATCTCTCTAATTCCTGCACTACCAATGCCAATGCCAGCAAGACAACATTCCGCAACAAATGCTTGTTAACATATTCTTTTCATGACCTCACCTCATCAACAAGACAGATAGAATTTTTTATATCCCATCTGAAAGGTGATTAGACAGAGCAACTACAAAAACATGTTTTGGGAGGATTTGAAAATTTCGCCTACCCTGTTCATGAGGTATGGTCCCAAAGAGGCTACGTTGAAAATGTGGTGTAAAAATGTTAAAAAAATAACAATGTTATGAGTAAAAGTGCAGAATGCACTAAAAAGCCATTAACCAAATGTACCTTGTTTTCCTCAGTTCCTGGTTGGTTTTGGAAGCAGCAGAACGTGTGGGTCATCATCGTAGGAGGACCCAATAGCAAGTGAGGGTGTTGGGGGTATGTGCGGTGGTGGTTGCTTAGAGGGGATTGGGTGGGAGTCTGGTGTTTTGGATGGAGCAGGCAGATGATGATGGACTGTTTTCTGCTTTATGGGCATTGAGGATGGGCATGCTGGGGTCACATCATAGTTTTATGGGTTAGCTGGCACAGGGGGTGGGTATCCTGGTGTCAGACGGTGTGAGGGGGAGAGAAAAATTCTGAGTCAGGCAGGGAGATACCAGTAGCAGGTTTGGGCACCTGCTGCTGGTGATATGGAAAGAGTTGCTGGGAGGGGGCAAATGGTGGGATGGGAAGGAAGAGGGATATCAGCAGTAGGGCTAGACACCCTCTGCCAGGGATATTGCTAGAGTTGCAGGAAGGGGAACAAATGCTGGGTCATGGAGGAGGGGGATAGTGGCAGTAGGGTTGGGCACCCGATGCAGGTGTTATTTAAAGAGTAGAACAGGTGGGAGGGAGATACCAGTGATGGGTTTGAATGAACACCCTCCAATGGTAATGTTTTAAAAGCTGGATCAGCTGAAGAGGGGTCGTTGGCAGAACCAGAAGTGGGAGGAGGGTTATGATTATCACACCCAGTTAGTATGCTAATGTGTGAAAATGTCTTATGATAGGAGTGGCTGCGTCCATTCATATGTAAGAAGTTTCCACCCATCAGAAAGCTGAATACTGTCATCACCAGCCTGCTTGTAATATGTTGCTTACAACCCAGCCTCTGCAACACTCAACTGCATTGGCCCTAACATATTCATACCTGCAAAAACCATATATTGCTAACACACTGCCAATGTGTTTGCTTTGTGCATATGCAAGCAAACATAATAAAAAGGGCTACACACTTAATTTTTTTAATTGAAAGCTTGTGTGCTGGGCCCAATGGAGACCACAGTGCCAGAACATTGTCTTTTTAGCCTTTTTACTAATCCAGTAATGCAGTAAATGATGCTTCCCATTGGATAGCAATAACTTTGCATTTTTAGTGACATCACATTGGCAGTTATTTTAGGTTTTCTTAGCACGGGTCCTTACAACAGGAGAAGCTTTTTGTTTATTTTTAAACTCTGCAAAACTGCATGTTTCTTCATTAAAAAGGCAGTTTCAGCATAAATGTTAACAACAACCTTTTCTTTACATGGTTATGAAGCCATTTTCAAAAACCTCATATGTCAAATTAGAGGGTTTAAGTTTTCCTTAATTCTTGTCTTGCTGTACTTCAGTGCTGCTCTGCACTGTTCTCTGGCCCTGATGTCATCTCTTTTCCAGTGGTCAGAGTGTTCAGGATCACTCTGTGGTTGCTTTGAGGACTTTCTTTAATGAATTCCACATTGTGACAGGAGATTTCTGCCACTCTTGAGGACCAACCTTTTCTTAAATCTGTAGCAACAGTTCTTCTATTTCTTAGATTAATCTATCCTTTACAATTTCTAGTCCATAGGGTTGGTCACGTATGAGTGCCACTCCTCTTTCTTGACTATGCTATAGTGTCCTCTTTAATTTTTCCTTTTCCCTCTCAGGTCCTCGTACAGGGAGGTTATTGTGGTGACCTTCAAGCTGATGTAAAACAACAGGCTGTGTTCCTCATTGTTGGATTTAGTATGCAATAGAACTCTTTCATAAACTGTCTTGATGTATATGCCTTATCCTGCCAGGTCATAATGTCATATGCCTAATAGCGTACAACATTAACGCTAACCCAGAATAGCGCTGTACGAGATGGTGGATGGTGCAATATCGTGAATACTGCTATACACGATATTGCACCACTCACACTATCCAAGGCAGAGGCTCAGACCTTTGCTGGGGTGGGGTTCCACCCAGCAGCTGCTGTGGCTGAATCGACTGAGCCACTGCAGCAAGGAACCCAGGTGCTGAATCTGGGACTGGGTTTGATTCCTGGTCCCAGCAATTTTTATTTTTTTCGCACTTTGTATGATTTGGAGTTGAACACAAACACACACATACACACACACCTGGAGTTAAGAATTCTTACTGGGGGGTGTGCGGGGGCAGAGCCCCCGCCAATAAAACAATTATGCCACATGCAAGAAATCACGCTGTATTGGCAGTGCGATTTTTGCATGCAGCATAATGTTTCTTGTGACATTATGACCCCATGCCATGCCTTATGTGTATGAAACCTGTAAATGTTGAAAATACCACGGTGCTAGGTGTTTTGATAAAGGGAAAAAAGTTACTAGGGGACTGTATTATAAAAATTAAGTTACCGGGGTAGAGATATCAGAAAATGCCCATTGTGTTGTTAAAAATGCATGTAAATTGCAGATTGTTTGTGAGGCCCTTTGGCACCATGTATTCCTGCTTTAAGCTGAACCAGCCTAAAATGTCAGGGTGATTTACATATACATCCTATGATGCTTTGCATTATGGGGGTATGTGTGATGTTGTGATTCTTTGAAAGTTGGCTTTATTGCCAATGCTCTTTGGGGTAACCCTTGCTTCAGTGCTTCTGCACTGAGGTACTTTGTCCTTAGCTTTGTGCTTTTTTTTTCTTTTTTGAGCTCCCCATCACCCAAACATAGAAAATTAAAAGATTTTCACTAAAGAGATAGATCAGTCGATCAGTAGGTGCTAAATGCAGAGGAACGACATGCATAGTTTGTTGCTGCAAACTGATGTATTGAAGAAGGGATATGCCATTGCTTAAAGTTATCCTCTGTGTTTTAAATAAACATCACACAGAGATTGTGTGTTGAACATGGAGTTCTGTGTCTGGTCCATCTGTTATCCCACAACCCCCTCCACAGACTTGGTGTGAACAGTTGGATAACTTGCTGGAAACATCTGGACTGGGCTAGGGGTACATTTTCCAGTGGCTAATGCCCAGATATCCCAGATGAACCGATGCACCAGGAGTTCCATAGGAGAAACCGGAGAAGAAAGTCTGTGGCGTTCTGACCAGAACCATGGCCGACAGACTGGGAGAGAAGCTGCTGCCTGGACTGGACCTGGGAGCTTGGAGGAAGGCCCAGCCTGAAGACAATGAAGATATGCAAGTGGACAAGGAAGACTCAAGAGAACTACCTCTTCTTGAAAACACTCCACCTGAGGACGTAGGGAAGTTGTTGAAATGGCTCTACATAAAACAGGTGCAGATGGAAAGAGATAGAGATGCTGAGCACAGAGAGACACTGAGCGGAGAAGGCTAGATGCCAAATGGGCAGATACCATAATGGTCTTGCATGCCATCAATGCAGGGCAAACAGAAAGAGCCAGTAGTCCAAAAGACATTAAACTGCCTAAACATTCAGACAGTGATGACATTGAAGCCTACCTCACAACATTTGAGAGGATTGCTCGAACATGCACATGGCCAAGGGAACAGTGGGTTGTTCAACTGGCACCGCACCTTACAGTTAGTGCCCATCTGGTTTATAGCCACATGGACTCCCGAGAGGCAGAGGACTTTGACCGTGTGAAGCAGGAGAGCCTCAGGGGCTATGACACAAACACTAAAATCTATCGCCAGAGGTTTAGGTTTCTTAAAATGTAGTCACTGGATACCCCCACGAGACACTTATGCCCATCTTAAGGAGCTCTGCTACAAATGGTTGTAACAAGATAACAAAAGGAAGCACCAACTTCTGGAGATGGCAATTATTGAACTGTTTATTAAAGTTTTACCCCAGGATGTACAACTTTGGGTTCAGGAGCATAAGCCTGATTCCACAGATAAAACCATCACATTGGCGGAATACTTCCTGGCAGCCTGACCATCCAGACCTAGAGGGTTCCAAGGGACATCAGCAGCTGCAACCACCAGCAATCCAGTAAGGAACCCTTTTACTTATAAACTGTCAAATCCAACCGCAGTGAAATAACACTGGAGAGCAGAGAGAGGGGGGTGAATTCCTGTAGTAGGGATCGTATGTCATGGGTGACAAAAGAAAGAACATTATGTAAGAAACGGTCCTAATATAAAGAAAGAGACAGCTCACCTAGCCTTAGCGAACTGGGGTCACTTTATGGCTACTGTGCAGTTTGAATCACAGCAATTGATGGGACTGATTGATTCAGCGAGCCGCCAGACTCTTGTGCGAACAGATTTAGTGACTGGGAATAATAAAAGGCTGGATACTGCAGTCATCTGTGTGCACAGTGATACCAATTGCTACCCTACAGCTGCCATACAAATGACTGTTCAAGAAAAGACACATGACACAGAAGTTGGGTTGGTACCTCACCTACCCATGCCAGTTGTTATCGGGCATGACCACCCAGACTTTGCTTAATTTATACATTGTCATGCCACCCAGGATTCTGCTGTAGTTGCCGTAACCACCAGAGCTAAAGTGAAGAAGGGACATTTACCATCCGTGTTCCCATTTGATGATGATGTTTTTGAGGATCCTGGAAAGAACCGTAAAACTAAGGTGGAGAAGAGTAAGCTAAAGAAGGATTGGATTGATACTCATGCTGGTGTACAGCCAGACTTGGAACATACTTTTAAAAGTGATATGCAGCATGAGCAAAAAGCAGACCCTTCACTTAACCTTTTTTTTCCACAGGTGGGGAGGGGAGTGGAAAAAGGTGCCCCTCAGTTTGTTATAAAGCAGGGAATACTATACAGAGAATACACTAACCCAAGAACTGGAGAGGTAGTGGACCAACTAATGGTTCCAGTAAAATTCTGCTCCCAAATCATGTATCTGGCACATGACATCCCTTTAGTAGGCCATGCAGGCAGGGATAGCACCCTGAATAGGATATTGCCCAGGTTTTATTGGCCCTCTATCCATGAGAACATAGCTGAGTATTGTAAAGCATGAGCTGAGTGTCAGAAGGTAGCTCAGGCAGGAAAAGGGATAGAGTACCACTACAACCCATCCCCATTGTGATTAACCCCCTTTGACAGGATAGCCATGGATGTAGTGGGCCCCATGGAAAAGAGCTCCAAGGGTAACAGATTTGTACTGGTCATATGAGATTACACTACCCACTACCCAGAAGCTATCCCCATGAGAACTGTCACCACCCCGAGGATAGTACAGGGGTTAGCAAAGGTATTAAGTCACATGGGAATCCCTCAGGAAATATTTACTGATCATGGGAGTAATTTTAACGCACACCTGCTAAAAGAATTATTCCATCTGCTGGGCGTGGTAGCAGTGTGTACTTCCCCATACCACCCACAGACTGATGGCCCCATAGAGAGATTTAATCAGACATTAAAGAGAATGTTGAGGAAATATGTAAAAGAAGAGGGTAGAGAGTGGGATAGGTACCGCCCATATTTACTTTTCGCTTACGGAGAAATCCCTCAGGCATCCAATGGTTGCTCTCCTTTTTCATTGTCGTATGGATGGAACTTGAGAGGGCCACTAGATGTGGTTAAAGAACATTGGGAAGACGGGAAGGAGGTGGGATATCTTAATGTCGTAGAGTACATGACTCAGTTACACAAACACCTGGTGAGGTATATCAACTTGGCACACCAGAGCTTAGAAGCAAAACTTGCAGAAAGAAAGATATGACCAGGACTTGAAGACTAAAACATTTCAGTCAGGGGGCAAAGTGTTGTTACTTCTTACCTCCACAGAGAACAAACTACTCATGAAATGTCAGGGCCTCTTCACCATTTTGAGGCAAACCGGAGCAGTGAATTATGAGCTTAGTATGCCAGGAAAGAGACCCCCCCCCTCAGAAGATTTACCATGTGAACCTCCTTAGGAAATGACATGAGAATCCTAACCCCTCCCTTTATATCCACCCTGAAGTTAGGGAGTCAGAGCTGAAGGTTGCCTACAAAAGGCTACAGCAGTCAGGACAGTTGGGGGAGCTCCAAATAAACCCTGAATTGGAGCCTCAGCAACAGAAAGATTTGCAGAGGGCATTACAAGAATTTGAGCCCATATTCACAAACATCCTGGGGAGAGCCAAAGAAATTGTGCACACCACAACTGCTACGTAAGACAAGCCAATACACCAAAAGCCCTACAGGTTGCCCATGAAGGTGAGGGATGAGGTGATTCAGGAAGTCAAACAAAATGGAAAGTTAGGCATAATTGGGCCCTCAAAGAGTGTATGGTCTTCACCCATGGTCATACTGGACAAGAAAGAGGGTGGGATACGTCTATGCCTAGATTTTAGAAAGCTTAACAATGCATCACTATTCGATGGCTATCCAATGCCCTGAATAGATGACAGCATTGACAGGCTAGGCAATGCACAGTATATCTCCACCCTTGACCTTACTAAGGGATATTGGCAAATCCCCTTGTCACCTGATTCACAAGATAAAATTGCATTTTGCACCCCAAATCAGTTTATACTAGTTTGTCTCAATGCCGTTCAGACTACATGGAGGCCCCAGCCACTTTTCAGTGTTTTATGGACCACACACTAAGACCACACACTGAGTACATATTTGGACAATGTAGTTGTATTCTACCTTGACTGGGAATCCCATGTTAGACACTTGTCCCAGGTATTGAAAGCAATAAAGAAGTGAGGAGTGACCATTAACCCTGCTAAGTGTGCCCTAGCAAAGACTGAGACAAGATACCTAGGGTTCATTTTAGGCAATGGACAAGTGAAGCCCGAGGTAGAGAAGGTTACAGCAGTAGCAAACTGCCCAATACCTACCACAAAAAAGCATGTGAGATCTTTCCTAGGCCTGGCTGGCTATTACCGGAGATTTATTCCTAATTTATCAGCCATTGCCAGTCCTTTGACTGATCTCAGTAAAAAGCGGTGCCCAAATAAGGTGATGAGACTTTTAGGAATATCAAGGTAATTCTATGTACAGTTCCTGTATTGAAAAGCCCTGACTTCAAACAAGTGTTTGAGGTTCAAACCAATGCATCAGAGAAGGGTACTGTGGCAGTCTTTTCTCAGAAAATAGATGGGGAAGAACATCTGATCATGTATATCAGCAGGAAGATACATGAGAGGGAGAGAAAATATGCTACCATAGAGAAAGAATGCTTAGCTCTGAAGTGGGCTATTGAGTCTCTGAAATATTACTTGTGGGGGCTGAATTTAAGGTTGTAACTGATCATAATCCCCTTTGTTGGCTGCACCAAATGAGAGAGAAAAAATTCCTGTATAATGCAGTGGTACTTGGCTCTTCAGGCCTATCAATTTACTGTGTCCCATGGGGCAGGGACAAAACATGTAAATGCTGGTTTCATGTCTAGATATGGTGCAGGAATTGATGTCAATGACATATGACGAACTTTCCCTAAAAGAAGCTAGTGCAGGGAAGGTATCATTAGTCTCTGTTGAGAAATGTGCTAACACCTCAGGGTAAAGTATGATGATATCCACTATGTTTATAATGGAATATTTATCATTAATAGGGACCCTGAGATTGAGCTTCTGAAGATGGATGGGTGGAAGCTCCATCCCTTCCTGGGACAGGAAGGTGGTAAGCAGTCTGAAATAACTGCTTCCCTCTTAAGGTGGGGGATATGTAACAGAGAGATCATGCCACACTTGAGGACTGACCTTTTCTTAAATCTGTTGCAATAGTTCTTCTATTTCTTAGCCTCATCTATCCTTTACAATTTCTAGTCCATAAGGTTGCCCACCTATGGGCACCTCCTTCCCTCTCTTTACTATGCTATAGTATCCTCTTTATTCTTTCCTTTTCCCTCTCAGGTCCGTGTACAGGGAGGTTATTGTGGTGACCTCCAAGCTGATGTAAAACAACAGGCTTTGTTCCTCATTGTTGGATTTAGTATACAATAGCACTGTGTCATAAAATACCTTGATGTATATGTTTCATGTGTATGAAACCTGTAAATGATGAAAATACCACGACACTAGGTGTTTTTGATAAAGGTAAAAAGTTACTAGGGGACTGTATTATAAAAATTAAGTTACCGGGGTAGAGATATCAGAAACCCCCCATTGTGTTGTTAAAAATGCACGTAAATTGCAGATTGTTTGAGAGGCCCTTTGGCACCATGTATTCCTGCTTTAAGCTGAACCAGCCTAAAATGTCATGGTGATTTGCATATACATCCCATGATGCATATGGAGGTATGTGTGATGTTGTGTTTCTTTGAAACTTGGCTTTATTGCCAGTGCCCTTTGAGGTAATCCTTACTTCAGTGCTTCTGCATGCAGGTCCTTCGTCTTTAGTTTTTTTTTTTTCTTTTTTGAGCTCCCCATCACCCAAACACACAAGACCAACATAGGGAATTAAATACATTTCACTAAAGAGATAGGTCAGTAGATCAGTGGGTCAGTAGGTGCTAAGTGCAGAGGAAGGACATGCATAGTCCGTTGCTGTAAACTGATGTATTGAAGAATGGATATGACATTGCTTAAGGTTATTCCCTGTGTTTTAAATAAATATTCCACAGAAATTATGTGTTGAACCTGAATTTCTGTGTCTGGTCCATCTGTTATCCCACAACCCCTCCACATGCATGTGCTCTACATTACTAGCTTTATTCAACTGCCCCAGCCCCTTGGCCACCAGGTCCATCATCTTTGCAAAATCTGCCTTTCTGAAGATCCAGATCTTTGTGTTTGAGGTCCAGCTAGTCTTCCCTGTCACCAGAGAGAAGGTTACCTGGTTGTAGCAACTGCCTCGCAAACATTCCTTAACTCATTCCAGCCTAGATACACCTACAGGTGGTGTCTGAAAGCATAGCCACTCAGGCCAATAATGCCTGTAGACATACTCAGCTGACTTACACTCAGGCCTGGAAATGTCTGAGGAAGTCAGCAGTTTTTACCTAAATATTAAACAAACCAAATTGCTTAGAATTGACTGCATAGCACCATTAGAAAGGTATTTTCATGCTGAACAATTTTGCTGCTGATACTTTGTGTCTATCAGGGATACTTTAGATGTTATTTGCATTTGTTTAAGGTATGGTGTGCATGGCTGACATCTGTCTCTCAAGCCTCACCTAAGCACCTTGAATAAATCTAAAAAACAAACACAGCTGTTTGATATTTCAGCTAGTATAAAATAAAAACTAAATGGATTACAATTCATTGCACAGCACCGTTAGAAAGGTAAGTTGTGCTGAACAACTTTGCCACTCGTACTTTGTGTGTAGCACTTACGGTTCAAGAAGTATTCACATTTGTTTGTGGCATGCTGATTATGGCTTGATTTTGCTTTTAAAGGCCCAGGATGCAGTGTTAAGAGTATACAGGGCACAAGTGGTAGAAGTCTCAAAGAGCTCTTGTGGTGTGAATGAGTTAATGTTTACAGTACAGATGACTCCATCCCCACAGCTGACAAGAAGGTCAAAGGTGGTCTTAAACTTAGCATCCAGTTAAACATGTTGCACTAAGAAGCACTCCTTGAAGTGAGACAGGCACTTATTCTCAGCCTGCTGTTTGCCTTGTCAAGATGCTAATCTGTGTTTGGGAAATTAAAGTCCCCATGTATTGCCACTGCATTCAATTTGGCTGCTCTCATTATTTACAGAACCAATTGGCTATCATGCTCAACTGAGCTTTTTGGGAGCCCAGTCCACACCCCAGAGTGACTCATTGACCCCCATTTACTCCCTGAATAAATCCCATTGGACTCTGTGACAGTGTTTGCAAGAACTAAAAAAGGGATGTAATGTAATTTGCTTTTATGTATTGCATCATAAGGGGGATGCTGCACTCCTGAGGTGCTATTTTTTGGATGAGACATTAAACCGAGGTCCCGCCTGCCTGTTCTGGTGGTTGTTCAGGCGACGTTAAAGATCCCAAGGCACTTCTTGAAAAGAGTTGGGGTATTTTATTAAAGCAAAATTCAAAACAAAATCAGAATCAAAAACATTATCAAATCAAATACAATACTTTCCCATTTTTAAACTCTCCCTGATCTTCCCCCCAAACTAAACACAATTCCCTCAAAACCAAATGCTATGTTATAAAATCAGTCTTCAAAACATTCTTACCCCTCAAACTATCTCTCCCCATTCTCTAATAATACCATACCCTCAAACGAAAACCCACCTATTCTCTCTTAACCCTCTGAATTTTATATCACCCAATTTCATATTAAATCCCTTCATATCCTCCTATTAATTCATTTGAAAAACCCCTGTAATCCCGTCCACATTTTCTGTACCTTTACCAATGAATTCTGATGTACATCTTGATCATATACTTCCTGAAAAGCATTTTCACACAGTTTCCCCACAGCAATATATGGCATCCACTGTTGTTGTAACACATATTTACTTCAGGCCTGCCATAGGGAAGGTGACCAAGTGGCTGAAGTGGCCTCTCCTGCAACTACTCAAGTAGCATGACAAACTTTGGCCAAAATGGAAATCCTCCTCTATTCAGGCTGACTTTGCTGAGTATCGCACATTGCATAACACCAGGAAGAAGGACATTCAGGCTGCTAAGAGCAACTACTACCAGAAACTCCTCCAGTCCTCGGCCTCTGACCCTAAGAGGCATTAAAGCCAGATTAATGAGAATGTGGGGAATACCAAGCCACTGGCTCCCAAAGACATGCTAATCAATGATACTCTTTGCAATAACCCCCACACTATTGCCAATGTATTTAACTCCCTTTTTACTGAAGTTCCTAATATCTTCCCTTCGGCATCTTGTGGCCCCCAGCCCCCTCCTCCATCTCCTCCTGATGCTCCTCCTCCTCCTCCCCTGGCGCTCTCCCATATCACACGGCTGGAGGTTCTTAGGTTGCTACAGTCCATTCCTGCACATGTTAGTGCCAGGCCGAATGGTGTTGAACCCAGGATCCTTAGACTTGGTGCCCATCTCCTAGCTACCCCCATTACTAGGCTGCTTAATCTGTCTATCTGCTCCTCTATGGTGCCATTGGCCTGGAAATCTGCAAGGGTTATTCTGGTGTTCAAGAAAGGTGACCCTAAAGTCCTGTCTAATTATTGGCCCATAGCTTTACTGCCTACCCTCGTCAAGATATTGGAGAAATGTATTCATTATCAGATCTCTGCTCATTTACCAAATTTCAATCTTCAGTCCCCTGCTCAACATGGCTTCAGGGCTGGACACAGCACCACTACTACCCTCACCCTATTCACCAGTGAGGTTAAGTCCAAATGGACAAAGGCCTGCTTTCTGGTGTTGTGTTAATTGACCTCACCAAAGCTTTTAACTTGGTTAATCTTCCACTGCTCCTGTAAAAACTGCATTCACTTGATGCCTCTGGATCTATCTTATCCTGGTTCAGTAGCTACCTCACCAACCGATCCCAATCCATCTCCTTCCATAAAGTTATTTCATCTCCTGCAGTATCCCACAAGGGTCCATTCTGGGACCTTTGCTCTTTTCCATCTTTATTAATGATAGTCCCACTTCCTTTCCCCACTGTCGTTCTATCATGTATACCGATGACCTGGTGCTCTATGCTGCCTCATGTTCCATCGCTGACCTTAATGCTCACCTGTCATCGGTATTCCAACAGATTCAACTCTGGCTCTCCTCTAACTCCCTAATCCTCAATCTACCCAAGGCTCAGGCCATGCTCTTTGGGTCCTCTAGAAAAGTTCATGCTGGGTCCCTTAAGCTTTGTGTGCTTAGCTGTGATGGGTCTGCAGTCATGTCCACTGACTC
Organism: Neoceratodus forsteri; assembly: GCA_016271365.2. Taxonomy (NCBI): domain Eukaryota; kingdom Metazoa; phylum Chordata; order Ceratodontiformes; family Ceratodontidae; genus Neoceratodus; species Neoceratodus forsteri. The sequence continues at coordinate 818,960,029 of CM028129.1, forward strand.
CTTCAAATACCTTGGCGTGACACTGGATCCCATACTTGATTTCTCCTCTCACATAAACAAGGTATGTAACTGTTAACATCAAGATAGGAGCCACCTACCGTGTGTGTCACTTCCTAACCCCTGCTGCCAGGATCTCTGTGGCTAGAGGTGTACTGCTCCCTAGGTTACAGTACACCCTCCTTACCCTTTCCCATGCCAGTGCTGGTATTCTTCATAAAAGGGACACCACATACAACAACATCTGTAGATCTGCCCTATCGGATCCTTGCCTTACTCACCATTGCCTCCTGTACTCCACCCTGCATTGGCTGTCCCCCAAATCCCTGCGCTCCTTCTCTCTGGGTTGTTTCATTGACTCCTTGACAAGAACCCCCCTCTCTGACTGTCTTGGAACTATGCTTACCCCTGTGCTTCGCTCCTGCATTCTGAGGTCCACTAACTCTCCTCTGTTCTCGTCCCACACCACTTGACAAAAATGGGGGAGCAAGTATTCTCCCATTTTGCACCCAAATTCTGGAACTTCCCTACCTGCCAGTTTAAAGTGCTTCTTGTGTTACTCCTCCTTCTAGACTGCACTTTTCTCCTACCTTCATGATCTTGATTCCTGTGACTGTACCTAACCTGCCCTGGACCTCTGGTTCTGCTTTTTCATGCCTAGCACTACATGGTTTTCCTAAACTCGATTGTATTACATGGTTTTTCACATGTCCTATTCATCTCTGTGAGGGTGGCTACTACTTACATGTGTAATTTTCCCTGACTCTCCCTGTGGAGGTAATTATTGAAAGCATTTTAGGACTGTTTTTGTAGTCAAGCTGTGATTTTTTTGTATGCTTGTGCTCTCCAAGAGCTATTGTAAGCCTTTAAGAATTGTTTTGTATCTGAACTGTGTTTGTTTGTATGCCTGTATCTTGTACTCTCCCAGGTCATACTTGAAAATAGGCAGGGTTATTGCCTAATGCACTTACCCAGTCACCAAAAGCTAATAAATAAATAAAAAAATAAATAAATAGAATTTCAATATAGCAAAGAAAATTCCTATTGCACTGGCATCATAAAACTTCAAACTGCCGACATATTCACATAGCACTATCTGCTCATAAGTTAACCATTGTAGCCATGGCAACCCCCATCAGATAGCCAAAGATGTCCACAGATTCTCAGTATGAGTACATTCTAATGTAATCCTAGTATTCAATAAATACATAAAATAAATAAATAAAATAATATACAATGCTACATTGTCTCTTCTGTTGCTTAGCATTCACAGTGAGGACATGTTCCCTCCTCTATAGCCTTATGCTTTGATTTCCTTCTGATATTAATTCTACCATATGTACTAAGCCATGGGTTATCCCACATTTATTCTGGTATTCGAGAATTTGTAAGTTGTTGTAGTGCCCATTTTTGTTTCCTTGGTCAGTAAAATTTAAATTCTGGCTCCCTGTGCCCTACTTTACTTAATATTGGTTCATACAATTGTTTCCTTGAATTAGACAAAATTTGAGATTTTGTTATTTTCCATAAAAATATTTTTTGTAACTGCGGGCTTAAGATATTCTGGCACCTGAAGTTTTGGGGTAATATTAATCAGTTCCTCCTGCCATTTCTCCAGGAAATTTTTCAGTGCCCTCTGGATCCATTCTTTCCCTATCAAGTCCCCTATTTTCAGTGCCAATGTTATAGTCCCCATCCAGAAAATAGTATGAAAATATATAATTGGGTGAATCATGCCCACCCCCTCCTGTGTTTGGCAGATAAGTATACTCCCTTTTCATGGGGTTCATTTGACTGCCCCAAAGCATCTGAAAAAAAACAAGATCAATATCATTGTACCTAGGTGCAGGGGCAGTAGATACATTCAAGACACAAATAGCAACAGTGGCAAAATAAATTGCTTCAGAATAAATATTGTTTTGCTTTTTTGACAAGGTCCACCCTTTCCTTATTGCCACCTTTCCTTCACATTTTTGTCAAGCTATGTCCCAATTTTGTTGCACCATATTACCTTCCCTATATATGTCCCTAATAATTTAATGGGTTATTTTTGCAGTTTAACCCCTGCCACCATTATTTCACTTCCTAGTTCTCCCAAAGTTATCCCATAATTTTTATCAGTATTCAATTAAGCTCCAAACATTTGAGCATAATTTGGCAACTCTCCTAAAACTATTTATTTTTAGAAATAAAAATAAATCATCAGCATATACTGAAGCTTTTAAATTCCCTAATCCAGATGGACAAGGGATGCCCAATGTTGTAGGATTTTCCAAAATGTTTCTGATACAAGGGTCCAATGAAAGTACATAAAGCAACTGGCTTAGTGGACAACCCTGTCTCTCACCACCCTGTAGCCTAATAGTGGTGTTTCTTGTCCCACCCACAAGGGGCACTACAGTAGCTTTCCTGTATAATGTTTCAATCCATTGTACCATTTTGACAGGAATTCCAATAATGTTTTGATACCAAAAATAAATAAGTTTGTGATACTCAATCAAAAGCTTTTCTTTGATCAATGGATATTACAAATCCTCCCTTTATCCCATGTTTTTTACAAAATTCATAGTCTCTGATGACATATCAATTTTCTTGAATTTTTTTTCACAAGCACTGTGCATGTCGGTGAAGGATGTAATAAAGCAGTTAAAGTATTTTGTAATCACTTGTTTAGAAGTGTACTAAACATTTTCCAATCTGTATTCAAAAGGCATATAGGCCTCCAATTCTGTAATAATGCTTTGTCTCCAGATTTGTACAAAAATGTTATTAACCCCTAGGAAAAATTATCTTGTATCTTATTCTGTTCCATTATTTCTTGGAACACTAGTAGTAACATTCCAGTTAAGTCTTCCTGAAATAATTGATAAAACTCAAATGACAGTCCATCCCATCCTGAGGAAACATTTTTCCATAACCCTTTTATTACTTCCCCAAGTTCTTTAGTAACCCTTTTATTATGTCCTTAAGTTCTTCTTTAGTAATACTATAGGTCTCTCTAAAATTTACTTCTCCCTGTCTGTCAAATTGACTTTGGTAAAAGCTAAATAAGATTTTATCTCAGCTTCATTGCCAACCTGTTGATTATTTAAAGAAAGCATACAATCCCTAATTATTGTCCCTATTTATTTACGGGCTGTGCACACTTTCCCTCTAATGTCTTTTAATTCTGTTATAGCTGTAGAATCTACACTAGTTTTACAAGCTGTACAAGGGTCACCTGTGGGCATTGTTGTAGTACTGAAACTTAATTTGGTCCATAAAGTAGCTGCCCTGTTGTACTGATGTTCAGTGGAGTAACCAGCCTTAAATAAAAGTGTATGCACCAATAATCTAAACTATAGACCGGGGGTCTTGGTGCATTCTGGTGCATTTTGGGGGTAATCAGAAACAGAATTAGATACCCTGTTACCCCCTCCCCATGCCTAGTAAGTTGCACTATAGTCCTTTCTACAGTCCCCCCAGTTCAGTGAGTTGCCTAAACCACCTGTCTGTCAACTCCTTCCCTCCTGAGTCCCTCCCATCCCAACTATAACAACAGGTAGGGGCGTAGGCAGGAATTATTTTGGAGGGTGCTTGGATATGATATTTATGAATAAGGAGAAATAAAAGATGGGGGTCCAGCCCCCAGAAGTTCTGGGGGTTTTACATGCTCTGTGGTGAGTTTTAGGGTTTTTCTTGAAGAAAAACACAGTTTTGTTACATCTTGTCTACCCCTAAATTCAAGAGAAATGTCTCCCCCCCCCCCATGGAATCAGAAGTGTTGGAGGCTCTGGCTGGCATTACAGTGTGCAATTTAAATGGTTGTGGACAACTGGCTGTCAAACAGTGCCACCAACCACCTACCCGTATGCATTTTTTATAATATACTGTAAAATATTTCTACACTAAGGCTGCGGGTCACTCTGGGGGTTTAAATGCTCTTTAGTGAGTTTTGGGGCTTTTCTTGGGGGGAAAAAACAGGGACAGGTAAACAACAATTTCAAAAAACTGTAACATATCAAATATACAGTAGCTTATATGTATAAATCAGACTGGTGTGGCATCTTGGGGATCTGGTGACAAATGTAATCCACCCATGCTTGACTTTCATGGTTAAGAAATACCACCAAAACCCCTCAGTGCCATTACAGCCTTAAATATTCTGCTCCTTGTATAACTGCACTCTAATGTATTATAGCCACTGATTTTCTGTTTTTTTTTAATTGAATATGCTTTATTCATTTTATACAACAATAATAACACAAAACAATCACACAACCAATCGACAAGAGGTACAGGGCATGGGGCAATGACAAGACATACAATACAGGTTAATATTACCGTGTAAGAATTGCAGGGAATGAAATTAACTTTGCCATACCCCTTAACCAACAAACAAACATTCCCTCCCCACACCCTGCCTACCCCATATCTACTAACCCAACCCCCCACCCTACCAGAGCCATATCTGCCAGCGCCTAGGTGCAATTCACCACTGTTAGATAATTCTACTACCCCAATGCACGACAATAAATAGGCAAAGGAACCTCCTATGCTAGTATCTCTAGTTTAGTGCAACAAAGGGCCCCATATGATATAGCCATATACTACATTATCTACTCAACTACCTCCCCACAGTCACTTCTATCTTTTTGAGAGGTTCCCGGGGAGACTGGAAGCAAAGACCAAAATGCATACAGCCTCTCCCATCTGGATTTGTATAGTGGGAGCTTACTGCGAAGACTCACAATTGCTTTTTCCATCCTTAAGTTATATAAAAGCTCCTTCACCCACTCGAGGTAGGAGATTGCAAGCTGATCCTTCCAGTAATGGAGGACAAGCCTTTTAACAGATAAGGATATAATGGCCATGTGACACCACCTCTGTCTAACAGGGACAGTGGTATAGTCTCCTATAATACAAACTTGTGGCGAAAAGTGCTCCTGCAGTCCCAGCAATGGGTCAGCCTTTTCCTGGATAGTTCTCCAAAGGTAGGCCACTTTGGGACAGTCCCATAATATGTGAAGTAACATCAATCAAATTAAAATCAAAATTTATTTATAAAGTGCTTTTCAATAAATCAAAGCGCTGATACAAAACAGGAAATAAAACATCAGCAATAATAAATAAAAACATAAAACAATAAAATAACCATAAAATAAACTAACCAAATGCCAGTGAAAACAGATGACTTTTCAGGGATCTCTTAAATGATTCTATGGACAGGCACTCTCTAATCTGATGAGGTAGAGAATTTCACAGGGTCGGGGCCATAAAAGAAAAGGCCCTTGCCCCAGATGATTTAAGACAAACCCTGGGAATCTCTAGCAATCCCTTGCCAGAGGAGTGGAGTGGGCAGAAAGGATGGTAGGGACAAAGGAGATCTTGCAGGTAGCCTGGTCCCTGACCGTGTAGGGTCTTATAGGTCAGCAATGCGACCTTGAAGGTGATTCTCCATCGCACTGGCAGCCAGTGCAGTTCGCGCAGCACAGGTGTGACATGACAAGTTCTTGGTAGCCCAGTCAACAACCTAGCTGCTGTGTTCTGCACCAGCTGCAGGCGATGGAGATCTACCCCTGGCAACCCTAGATATAAAGCATTACAGTAATCAAGACGGGAAGAAACAAAAGCGTGGACCAAGACAGGAAGGTCATCATGTGGAACAAGGTGTTTTATCCGGGTGATATTCCTCAGATGGTAAAAGGAAGATTTGACAGTGGTCGACATCTGCATCTTTAGTGTCAGCGCACTGTTAAACATAACGCCCAGATTTCGCACCTGTTCAGAAGGTCTCAACTGGGTATCCCCTAATAAAAGACCAGAGGGACCCCAGGAGTCAACTTCTTTGCATAATGACCCGGGTCAACAACTAATACCTCAGTCTTAACTGGATTTAACCTCAACCAGTTCACACTCATCCAATCCTGAATCTCAGTGAGGCAGTTGTTAAAAACCGACACTATATCATTTTGTTCAGGTACAAAGGACATATAGAGCCGAGTATCATCTGCATAACAGTGAAAACTCAACCCATAATGCCTTATAATGTCTCCCAATGGCAGCATGTACACCGTGAACAACATGGGGGAAAGCACAGAGCCCTGCGGCACCCCACAAGACAGAGCAAAGGGAGCAGAAGAGAACATCCCTGGTTCCTGACTGCACCTAAAGCATGCTTGATTCTGCAACCTGCCCATCCCATACAATTTGACAGGGGTGTAGTAGATATTGTGCAATATATAGAACTGTGTTAATCTTAGGTGATCATTAGTGATATATAAACAGATTCCTTTCCATATTTTGTCCCATGGGAAACTATTGTTTGGGAAAATGTGGGTCCAATAGCTAGAGTAGCCCGATGCATCAGGATTAAGTTTCCCATACAGTACCGAGACCAGATGAGAGACTGCATGGGGCTGCTTCATACATGCAAGAAGGTCTTGCAAAGGAGCCACTAGTTGCGCATTCCAGGTACCAGAGCCGAACCAATTTAACAACATGTGTCTTATCTGGAACATGAAAAAGGAGTATCTATTGGAAAGCTGAAAATGTTCTAACAACTCTGGCATCATCCCTAACTTACCATTCACTACTAGGTCACAGACTCGGGCTTGAGGGTTAGCACAGTCTTTAGGAGCAGTAATTTTAAGTCTCAATTTAAAATTGGGATTACCAAAAATTGGCTGCGATAGGTCCTGTTGGTTATTATATTTCAGAGATTTACAGAGCTGTACATGGACCTTTAATGAGGTATATATGACTGAACCATGTACATTGCTAGGCAGCTTATCTGGAGCTAAGAACAGAAGACACTCTGGGGAGAGTCCAGCTAGCAAGTGTTGCTCCACTTGTAACCTGATTTTCTGTTTTTAAAAATGGGTAACTTCATTTTACAAAATGTTCATACCTAAGTTTTTTGTTTGTTTGTTTTATCATCCCCCCCCCACTCCCCCAACCAAGCACTGAGTGCATATCAGCATATTTTGCACAACAGAATGTAACAGAAAATGGGGTGGAGCAGATACAAATTTGGTGCCAAGTGTGCTTGTAAATGATGTGTAAATAGTTTTTTTATAGGACAAATTGACTCTAAGCAATGTTTAAAAATGGCAAATTCTGTTTTTAATCTCACTGTTTCCTTAGAAAGAGGATGGCCCTAATTTAGCTCTGAAGTGACACTGAGGCATTTGGCCTGGGCACACCCAGTAGTAGGTTGGTACAGTCAGCTCAGGTAGGAAAATGGGTAGACAACATGGACTGTTAGTCATTTCCTGCTGACAGGTTTCTAAGTTTCTCTGTGCTGTTTGAATTGCCCTCTGCACAGAAATCAACAGCAATGTCCTTTCCTCTCACCCTTCCTCAGCTAGACTGTAAAACACACTGGGATAGTTTGTGTGAAAGACACTATATAAAACCAAAATCCGTTCCTTTCCTTTTGTGCCAGAATTTCAAAGGGCATGACCACCACAATTCAGAGTTGTTAAGATATTCTAGTGATGTACCTACAAAAGAGGAGCAGGTGTTTTTCTACCCACTGAAGAGTTTCTAAAATGTACAGAAGCGCCAACAGCCCTGTCCCACTGCAGTTTCAACAAGAACCCCCAACCCCAAAACAAAGTACCATAAATAAAGCAAAAAAGTACTCGAGTCGTCAAGAACTGAATGGCAGTTCCCACAGTACTCGTTACAGTGTTTTGTCTATACATGCAGATTCTGAGGAACCTGCCCCAGGTGCTGGCAGCTCTTTGTAGTACCTGTCATTTCTCAGTCTTCCACCTGTTCTAGTGCGCACCTTTAATGCATGTACATAAATCCCCCTGAGTTTTATCAAGGCAAAGTTCATTTATCTAGCACCTTTCATAATCTGTAGCCCCTCGTGGTGCACAAGCAGCATAAAATAATTTGTGACAATTAGCTGAGTCCAATATAGAAATATTATGTAGCATACTGTTACAAAAGTGTGGGTTCAAACAATTGTTTTCATCTTTCTTGAAGCTTTCTAGCACGGGGTGCGGGGAGAGTATTCAGTGCTAAGAAATTAGGAGGATGTAGTCCAAAAAAACTAACGAACCTCAAAATTGTTCAGGCTGGGGAGGCAGGGAATTGAACTATATGATATCTGTGCCACAAAATAGGCTGGCAGAAGCCCCACTGCAAATAGGGGCTACCAGTTTCCCCCACCTCTTGCAGAAGGGGAATCCTTTAACAGTATTTGTTTGTCAAACACTTATTACTGCCAGCAGGTTCTGCAGAACACAGATAAACAAATAATAAAAACTAAAGCAAGTGTGTGTGTAAACAACAATGACAACATAAAGAAACAAGGCAACACAACATAAATAAAAGGGGAAAACAAAAGCAACAAGTGTTTCTGAAAACCCCATAGTAAGGGTCCCAGGACCCTTGACAATTTTGTAAATTTTGATAACAGCAAAGGGTCCAAGGATGCACCATATGTTTCACCCCAACTTTTCAAACTGACTTTCCTAGGCATTATTTCCAGGTACAGTATTGTGCCAGAATGGGGCTCCTAAATTTCTGAAGGCTCTACAAGTCAGGGCTTGGCTCTTCCAAAAAAAATTATCTACATGAAACACTGCAGGTCATTCGCTTCTAATATTTCCAAAGGAAAATCAACTATTCTCAAAAGCAAATTGACATCTGTGACCATTAAACATTACCATGTTTTACTTCAGAAATCAGATAACAAGAAGAAAAAGGCATAGAGAAAGGGAAAGATCCAGCCCTCGGATAACAGAAGGAAAGTACAGTAAATCACAGACACTTACAAGAAAGGAGAGATAAAAATTGCCCCCTGCCCCCGAAAAAAACAAGTCTGTTAAGAATGCACTACCCTCAGAATACAAATATTAACTGTAGCAATAATAATATCAATACCAGTGATAATATTATTATTATTAATAGTAGCAAAACTAATGAAAAATATAGAAACATAGAAACATAGAATTTGGCGGCAGATAAGGACCGCTTGGCCCACCCAGTCTGCCCATTTCCCTACCTGATGGATAAGCTGCAGATCCTAGTTAACCAGCAGCCTACTTCTTCCTACCACCACCCCCTAGAATTGCCTTATGACTGTCCCATGCATGCTTGAATTCCACCACTGTTTTGACTCCTTTCCTCTGGAAGGCTGTTCCATGCATCCACAACCTCTCTGTGAAAAAATACTTCCTTAAATTACCTCTGAGCCGCCTCTTCTATCTTCAAATTGTGCCCCTTGTTCTTGCACAACTTTTTTGAAAGATGTTACCCTCTTGGACTTTGTTGATTCCTTGAGGTACTTGAAAGTTTCTATCATGTCCCCTCTCCTCCTTTCCTCGAGGCTATACATATTAAGCTCCTTAAGTCTCACTTCATATGTCTTCGGTGCAGACCCTGCACCATTTTGGTGCCCTCCTCTGGACAGCTTCCATCCTGTCTATGTCTTTGCGGAGATTGGGTCTCCAGAACTGCCCAGTACTCCAGATGTGGTCTCACTAGCTGTCTGTACAGAGGGATAATAACTTCTTGTTTTCTGCTGGTGATGCCTCTCCCTATGCATCCCAGTATCCCCCCAGCCCTCCTTGCTGCCCTCTCACATTGCTTGCCCACCTTTAGGTCATCTGATATGACTACCCCAGGTCCCTTTCCATTTTGTTGTTGTTAGTATCTCACCCCCATTGTGTACTCTTCCCTGGGTTTTGTTTCCCAGGTGCATTACTTGCACTTCTTAGCATTGAATCTAAGCTGCCATACATTTGACCATTCCTCTAACCTTGCCAAGTCCCTTCTCATCCTTTCCATCCACCTTGTGCATCAACTCTGTTGCAGATCTTTGTGTCATCTGCAAAGAGAGACATACTTTTCCTTCAGTCCCTCTGCAATGTCGCTTATAAAGACATTGAAGAGGACCGGTCTAATACTGAACCCTGTGGTACCCCACTGCTAACCCCCTTTTTCAGAGTGGACTCCATTTACTATTACTCTCTGTGTCCTATTCTCCAGCCAATTCTTTACCAGGCTGTCATCTTGGGACCCACTCCCAGGCTGGCTAACTTGTATATTAATCTTTGTGTGGAACTGTGACAAATGCCTTGCTAAAGTCTAGGTAGGCCATGTCCACAGCCCCTCCTGATCTACTACTTAGGTCACCCAGTCAAAGAAATCTATCAGATTTGTCTGGCATGACCTTCCGCTGTGAATCCATGCTGCCTTGGGTCTGTGCCCCTCTGGCCTCTAGATACATAACAATTCTTTCCTTCAGAAGTGATTCCATCATTTTCCCTACCACTGAGGTTAAACTAACAGGTCTCTGGTTTCCTGCTTCTGCCTTGCTCCCACTTTGTGAAGGGAATCCATCTGCCCTCCTCCAGTCCTCAGGTCCACCCCATCCTCCCATGACTTGTTAAAGAGGGTAGTCAGTGGTGTCACTAGTTCTATCCTTAGTTCTTTTAGAATTCTGGGATGAATCCCATCAGGCCCCATTGCTTTGTCCACCTTCAGTTTTAAGAGCTCTTTCAGAACTCTTTCTTCTGTAAATGGGCTGGTATCAACTTCTGTATCCAGAGTGTTTCTACTGTTTGCTTTAGGTACCTCCCCTCTTCCTTTGTAAATCTGAGACCAAAAATATTTGTTTAGTATCTCTGCCTTTTTCCAATCACCCTCTTACCCTCCTCTCCCTTTATTAAGCTCACTATCCCTCCTTGGTCTTTCTTTGCTCCCTGATGTACCTATAAAAGGTTTATCCCCTTCTTAACTGAGTTGGCTATCTTTTCCTCGGTTTGGGCCTTTGCTGTTCTGACTGCCTTTCCAGCTTCCTTTTGCTTTAACTGATACAGTTCTCTGTCCTGTTCCTTCTGTGATTCCTTGTACTTCCTGAATGCTTTCTTTTTCTCTTGAACTTTCACTACCACTTCCTTTGAGAACCATAGTGGTTTCTTACCTCGTTTCATTTTGTTTATTTGCTTTACACAAAGGCTTGTTACCTCTGTGATGGCAGTTTTTATTATTCCCCATTGTTCTTCCACCCCTCCTTCCTGCCCATTTGCTAGTGCATTCCTTAGGTACTCACCCATTTTGGCAAAGTCAGCCCTCCTAAATCCAGTACCTTTGTCTTTGTATGACTTGACTCTATTGCTGTGTTTATTGTGAACCATACTGTTCGATGGTCGCTAGTTCCCAGATGGCTACCCACTTCCATCTGTGATCCACTCTTCATCTCCATTTGAGAGAACCAGGTCTAAGATTGCTCCCTCTCGGTGGGCTCCAATACTAGTTGTCTAAGGCATGCCCCTGTGGGACATCAGAATAACCCCACTCTTAGAAGTGGCTGCTGCAACTGCATTCCAGTTAACATCTGGCATATTCAGATCACCCATCAGCAATATCTCCTTTATCTGCCATTCTAAGTATACTTTCTATCATTTCCTTGTCCATTTCCTCCCCTGAGAGAGTCTGTATCTAACCCAGTGCGGATTGTGGTGTACCATTGCCTGCCTCCAAATTGACCCACAGTGCTTCTTCTCCTCCCTGTTTACTCTTTTGTTCTGTTGCTTTGATTTCTTCTCTTATGTGAGAGCTCCTCCTCCTCCTCTTTTACCTCCCTGTCCCTCCTGTAGATAGTGTATCCTGGTATGTTTACGTCCCAGTCATGGTTCTGTGTGTACCATGTTTCTGTGACTGCCACAATATCCAGATCTTCCTCCTCCATCAAGGCCACTAATTCAGGAAGCTTGTTACCCAGACTACGGGCATTGGTACTCATTGCTCTCCATTTTTTGATGGCTTTACCTTCTGTAGCAGCAACCCCCACTGACCTTTCTACCTTGGTCTTTTTCTCATTTAGTACCCTGTTTTGTAGGGGGAGGCTGGGATTTTCCTTCTGCTTATCAGTGCCTCCCCCTTGACTAGTTTAAGGCTTGCCAGTGAAGCATTTAAACCGATGCCCAAAAGACTTGTTCCCTTCCTGGACAGATGCAGACCATCCTGCCAGTACAGGCTGGTGTCCCTCAGGTGGAATCCAGTCCCCAATGAAGTCAAACCCTGTGCTCACACCATTTTTAACCATTTGTTAAACTGCATGGTGCAAAGTACCCTAGCCTCACTCATGCCACTGACAGGCAGCACCTCTGAGAAGGATACTGTGTGTGCTACTTGTCTTAAGCCCCTTCCCAACTCTACAAAGTCCTTTTGCACTGCTCTAATCTCATGATGAGCCAAGTCATTTGTCCCTAGGTGGACAATGATGTCCAGCTCAGACTCCTGTGCAACTGTTCTCGTGAACCTAAGGATGCGCTTCCTGTCCCTCCAAGCCATGGCACCAGGCAGGCACCTTACTTCAGTTTTCCCTGCTCCCCACAGTTCTATCCCCCTAATAATTGAGTCCCCCACCAGGAGCTGCTTTCTTTCCCTGTGGCAAAATAACGGTGGCAAGACCAAAAAGTGGGCAGCCAAGAGAGCACTCCCCCTTAGAATAGTGTGCTACGAATAACCCCACATATTAATATTTTACTAGAAGAGAATCCATGTTAGTGTAATAAAAGTAATAACATCCAAACAAAGGCAGAATATAAAGCTGATACCACCGGCACTACTGCAGCAAAAAATAAACTGGGTGGGGTAAGAAAATATATTCAAGGAAAAAAACCAGTGAGACTAACCAATACTTGTATAGCAGCAAGTGGATAAGTCCCAATAGTCTTGTTACAAATAAGAATCTATTCTAATAATCGGCACTGGCCACAGCCCAGACTGCGCTTCACCCTCCACCACCCAAGGCCGGGCAGGGGGATCCATGGTATGTATTATCTTTATGATTAGTACAAGATTCATTCCCACTATGGATTCTCTTTGTTTAACATATTTGATGTGTTCATTTCATGATTTCAGTAATGTTTTGCCAGCAACCCCCCACCCCATGCTACAGTGTTGCAGATATGGTCCGTCTTCCTTCACGATTAGTCTATTACACATGATATGGTGACATGTGATATATTCTATTCTATGTAGACCATTTGTTTTATTTATTTTACACTACCTGTGGGTGGGGGGCTTGTGCTCACTTTCTCTTCTCGCTTGGTGCCCGGCTTGCGCTACTGCTGTTACCACCTCCCGCTAGTCCCCCTCCTGAGCGGCAGCAACAATGGACCAGAGTTCACAACCAGCACAGTGCTCAGCTGTATTAAACAAAATAAAAAATGATTTTAAGTACAGCTTTAAAAAAAAAGTCAATTTATTTTCTGTACACACTGGTGTACAATAAGTATGCATGGTTACACCACTGCTGATATTGTTGCATTTGTTTATTTACATTTTGAATTTGTTGTGAGAAATCCTCATATGCTGTATTGACCAAAGAAAAATGATGATGAAATTGACTCCTTAATGATAAGTAGTTCAACAATGTGTTATTTTGGGCTTTTGCACCCTGTTGCTGTAACCAGATTTGTACGCATTTTTGAATCCTCCCACCATTCGCTTACCGTGTCACATAAACAAAATACTGACTTCCTAGCCCTTAACAACTGTTTGAACCCTGCAAAAATTCATTTACTTTTTAAGGAATCCAAATTTAGCCTCCATCTAGCAGTTTTAAAATTAGTACCCTTGGATTGTAAAACCACTAATGTCACAAGTAAATGGTCAGAGAACTCCATAGGCACCATACATACTTGCCTAACATGACTTCTCGTTGACAAAAAGAAGTAATCTATTCTTGTTGCCAGGGAGCCCTAGATGTATGTATTTTCTGGCTCTTCCCCTTTAATCTTATACACATCTTGTAATCCAGCTGTTGTTATGCACTGTTGTTAAGCATTATTCATTTATTTATTTATTTATTTAAGAGATTTACCAGATAAGCATACTGAGCAGGGACTGCTCATTTCCAGATGCAACCTGGGGTTACATAGGTCAAGAATAGGTACAGAATGTACAGCATCGCAATAGACTTTTCTTCCTTCTTTATCCCTCTTTGCAATATCAAGAGAACAGTTAAAATCTCCCCCAAGATAAACCATTCTAGCTGGTGCTAAAAAGGGTTGCAATTTCACAAAATGGTCTACCCTCTCTGCTTTCACCTGCAGTGCATATACATTTATAAATCTACAGGGTATCCCATCCCACATCCCGTCTAACACCAACAGCCTTCTGGGAACTAGATCCATTAATTTATGTAAAGTAAATCTAGTTCTGTTCAATAAAATTTCTACCCCATTAGCTTTATCCCGCCCCCAAAAGACCAACATGAAGGTCCCCAAACATATGATTTTTTTATTTGTATGTAAGTTATAAATATCTGACATTAAAGTCTGTTGCAGAAAGATTATGTCCAGCGTGCATCTGTTTCAACCAGGTAAATACCACATTCCTTTTGACCCCATTGTTAATGCTACATGCATTAAGGGTTGCCAGTTGTAACTGTTCCATAAAAATGTTTAAAGGAGGAAAGGTAGTCCATTCCAACCATTCAGATTCACCCAATCTTTCCTTCTAAATGCATCTGTTTCTTTTTTTTTTCTTTCTGCCATCTTTTTCAACTGGTAATGGCAAATAGTGCATAGAAGTAAATGAATCAGGGTCATCAGTGTCTTTTCCTCCACAAGACTTTGTTTTGGACAAAACTTCAAATCTGCTCACCCCAACAATCTGTGCTAATACTGCTGCTTGTAGTCTAGCACTCTTCTGAGTTACAGGCTTTGACCATTCTGAGGGTGGGGCTCGGGGAGCATACTGTTCTCTTGCTGTAAGTCTATATTTGCACTTGTAGCAGTTCCCATAAAGTGTGATGATTCCTGCTGTTGCCCCTCCACATCTGCAGTTATGTCCATCTCAGTTTGCCTTTCGTTAGCCATCTCCTGTACCCTGGAGTCTTGAGTAATATCTGCTCGGTCTTGCTGCTCAGGTTCTGCAGCTGGCCCACTGTGGCCTGAAAATGACCTCTCCTGAGCTGGGGTAGGCCCCTGTTTGGAATCCACTTTCCTTTGTGCTGTTTTAATTGATCTGTCTTAATCAACACTATCTCTTCTGTTGTGGGCTGCCCAGGGCCATTTTTGGAACACATGTCTCACCATGTCGCAAAGGTTGCATTTTGTGACATTCTGACAAGCTGTACCAATATGGTTGTACTCCCCACTGAGAATGCATCTCAGCTTACCACAGGTGCTAGCTAAGTGTGTCTGTGCATCACCCTTATAGCATGCCTTTGGTTGGCCTGCATAAAAGCAGACCCCCCACCCGGATCGTTTCCCAAAAAGAAACTGTTTGGAATATGCATAATTCCTGCCTCATTTTGTCTCAGTTTAACTTTACAATTCCATCCTCCTGTCCAAAAAAGTTCAGAATCAATTATTGGTTTGGTAGCACTAAGAATATCACATTTTTTCTGGAGCCAATGATGTATGTCCCCCACACTCACACCCTCATTCTGAAACATTACAGTGACCTTTTTTATCAGTGGTTTTGTCAGTGGGATCACCAAAAAGGGAGTTCTTAGTGGGGAGAATTTTACCCGATTATATTTTATCCAAAACCGCTCTAGACTTTGAGGGGTATTGAAATTGATGTCGAAGTTATCCTCACCAGAGATGTGAATCAGAGCACACACATCTGCTGGTGAGAAATGAAAGGAATCTTTAACTAACCTTTTCCTCACATAAGCTCTATCAGTTTGCAAGTCCAGAACTTCTTTATAGCATATATGAACACATTCCTTTGGGGTAAAGGTGTAGATCTATCAAATAGGTCTGAAAATCTAGGTGGTAGTCTCTGAGGCTGGGGTTCTTCCCTATTATTTGGTTCTTCTTCACTATGTGCATGTGCCTGTTCTCCTGCGTCTCTCTGCCCTGCTTCAGTTTTGCGAGTTTGCAGTGGTAGCCCCAGTATCATCAGTATTTTGATTTGTTGTCTCAGGTGTTATTGTGGATTGCTCTGGCTGTACAGTATCTCGTACCCCCAAGTTTATTTCCTGCTGTTCAGTTACCTCCTGTGCTGTCCCTGCAGTCTCCAAAATGCTTGATTTCCTAGCTTCATTAATTTTTTCAATACCTGTCAAGTCCTGCTTTGGATCCTCCATTTTGTTTTTCCCTGTGAAAACAAAGGGTGAAAACGGTACAGTTGTTGTCTGTTCAAATGCCCCAGGGGGTTGTTCATTAATAATAAGATGCCTCGTGTCTTTCATATTACCAGTATTTTTTATTTCCTCCTGCACTCCCCCCATCATTTACAGTCTTATGTGCTTTAAATAATTCTGTTTGTGTACTCTTAAACTGCGACCTTCCACCGGGAAGTTCAATAGCCAGGTCTGAGATCCACTTACCCGTGCTATCCTGTACCCAGCCTGCATTCTGGAGCACTTGCTGTGGTGTGCATTCTTCCTCCAATTCTCCTTGTGAGGTAGTGCTGAAGGCTTCTTTTCCATGCTGTTTGCAGACTCCTTGTGGTCCCAGCTATTCCCAGGCTAAGCATTGCCAAAACTTTTTCTTTGGTTCCTGACTTTCTTTCCACTCATCATCTTTTGACTTCTTTCTTTTTCAGATCCATTTTCTATCATAGATAATTTTTTTCCTCCTAAGCCATATGCAATCATTTTCTTCCATTTCTTCTTCCAACAACTGGTCAGCATGGGTTGTCTCCATATCCAAGGTGTCCTCATCCGATGCTATCTTCCTGTCTTGACTACCTGTCTCCATCTCCTCTACAGCTGAAGCTTTCTCTCCATCATCCACTGAAGATTATTTCTGGGTGTTCTCCTGTGTTTCACCAGCTGGGAAGGAGAACAGCTCCCCAGCCTGCTTCAAACATTCCTCTCCAAGTCCTCTAAGTCCCCTATCTTGGACACAGGGCCAACAGTGTCCCTTTTCAAGAGTAGGGGAATTTCAGCGGTGACCAGGCCAAATTTCACCCATTCAATAAAAATACCACCAACAGCTTTGTCTGGTTCAATTTCAGTTGGTTACCATCTGTATCCCCCCTTCCCCGGTCACCCCTGAAAAAGGGACTTTTAGTCTCAGTGGGCCTACCAAGCCAACAACATTCAATAAATAAATACATTTATGTATTGCCTAGTAAGCACTGTATTATAAAGTGCTTAACGAGCCATCAACAGTTGCTTCAAACATTAATCAAGTAAAGGGAATTTAAGTGAGGCAGAAGGAAGTAGAGACAGGAAGATGGAGAGAGACAGTTAAGCACAGAGGGTAAGTGACTTGGCCAATATGATGAGTAAATTTCAGTGGTGGGATTCAAACACTGGTCTCCAGCTCGTTAGACTAACAACTTGGTTATGACTCACTGTAAAACAGAGATAAAGCTCAGCATTAACATATTTCAGAACACAATAAGTAAGTAATAAGACATGAAATAGTGTGGGTAGTGCTGTCAAATAAAATACTTAAGACAGATCAGGACAATAAATTGGTTATATGTGCTCAACACCACAGGTCAGAACCATTGAATGTTATTACCCAAATCAGTTGAGTCATATAGTAATCACATTAAGACATTTCTGGATATTTTTAAATGTGGGATGTGCTAGTTCTTGGGTTTGAAGGCACAATGTGAATTTTCAGAGACACGCTGCTATCCCACAATAACACTCACCTTTTTTGTCTTATTGTGTTAATTTACAACCCTAGTAAGGAACGGATTATGCCAACAGAACACAGAACTTAAGAATGCAAAAGCCAATAATACCATGATATGGCATTCTTAGTAAAAACATGTTCTACTGGATTGTTCCTCCTAAGCCATGGTTTGTTTTGGCATACTGCTATGGGTGCATAATCTTGTCAGCTAGTCAGAATGTAGGATTCTATTTGAACCATTTTACAATTAAGCAGTAAGATACAGTATCACACGGTGTTAGTTGTGCTGGGATAAATGCTTGCCAAGGTGTGTAGTAAGGACTGAGTGCCTTCAACCCCTTGAACATTTATCCAACTGGCTTCTCCTAGATTAGTTTTGTTGTGCTAATAACATAGGTAATGTAGGGAATTTAAAAAAATAAAAATGAATCAAAAAGCTTTAAAATGTTTATAAAATGAATGCAAAATTGTCCCTCCATTAGGGAGATGTCACTAGGAAGCATAGTTGATGGCGTGGTTCTGTGGGCAGGAGCAGGTGACTTATTTAAAAATCAGATCCTCAGTAAATCCAAATAGTATGTTAATTGTTTTTCAGTCCCTGTTCCTTTTATTAATCTTTGTTTTGTGCAGAATCCTGGAAGTGAAGCCATTTTCTAAACGGCAATTTCAGTTCTATAGCAAATCCTCAAAAGAGTGGGGGGAGTTACTGAATGCTGCAGGCCACTGTAGACGTAAAGGAGTTGAAGAAAGGAAAGCCATCCCTTCAGCATTGTTACCACTCTTATTATGGTCCAGGAGAGTCACTGAATAAAACTACTATTGGTGGTATGGGGACTCTAAGTGCTGGATTCTTCAAACTCTGGAAAATCCCATAGCTGCTGGAAAAACCTGGCGAAAGTAGATTGCCATTTGTGAAACCAAAGTTTCTTTCACAGCTATGATATTCTCAAAAGTGGAGCTTATTTTTACAACTGACCCCACGAATTATGGCAGCATGTGGGTGCTTTTTCCCCATAGCTGTGGAAACATTTTATTGCTGGTGGGACCAGCTGTGGCAGATGAGAATAATAATCTCTGCAGCTGTGGAGAAATCAGTCCGGAACTGGAGTTGTGGAGTGGGACTTAGTCCATGATGCTTTAAGTATCTGGCCCTAAGGCGCAAGTAAGGGAAGGAGGGAGTTAGTAAGGATAGGAACAATGTATGAGAAACAACATACACAGGAAGAAACAGATAAAAGGGAGAAATATGTTCAGAGTTGATAACTGGCGTATGTAATAAGTGTCACAATTTTTGTAAGCGGTGTAAAATAATGGCTCCTATTGAAAAATGAAAATGTTATGGTTGCACACAGATATCTTGGACATAGCAACAAGGCTGGAGATTTCACTTTTTATTAGCTATTGGTTGTGCCGACATAAACATATAGGTATAAGCTGGTGCTAGCCAATCAAAAACCACTAGATTCCCTACCCATTTTATAGCTGCAGTTTCTAGCAGTCAGCAGTACAGTATGCATCAAAAACTGTGTGACAGAAGGTGTGCAACTAAATGAGTGAAATGATGAAATACATATTTTAATTTTTCTGCTGTATATCACTGGTAAATTCATATAAGAATAATACACTTAATGGGCTTTCCTCATGTTTAAATACAACATTCCTTGTAACATTCAAACGTTATAAACAGCTGCTTCTATTTTATCCTCAGTCTTTACTGACCAAATGACAGTGTCAATACTGTAGAATTCTTACTATTATAAAATGCATTTTTTACTTCATCAAATTATTTTATTCATCCAGGTTCAGTTTGATATTTAGCAAGGGTCAATAATAAAAGGAATAATCTTTCTTACATTATGGTAGCTTAGTAAATTTTAGACTATAGGCATGCTTTGGAATGCATTCTTTGATGTCTGTGGGATAGCAAGCATGACAAAGACAGCTTTCCATATTGGAACAGGAGGTTAGTGCATCAGCTGTCACAACCCCCTCGTCCTTGAAAATCCAGATAAATCAAATGCTTACCAAAAGAAGTGAAGTCAATGAAAACAGCTTCCGAAGTATCCTGCTGGGAACATATATCACTTCATTTCTTAATGCAGTGGCCTTTTAGCTTCAGTAAATTACCAGTTTTAGTCAATACAGAACAGTTTTTATTCCGACGTGACCTTTAGCCCACCAGCAGAGATTATGGAGACATACTGGGCTTTTAAATTTAATCTTAAAGAACGAATATGAACAGAAATAGTGAATATAGAATATTCATCTTAATTCTTTTGAATTACAAAGAACTACTTGCTGAGAAGTACCCAAGTAAAAGAATCCACTCCAGATAGCAAAAGAAAAATATCTCATCTTTTGTAGTGTCTTTCTATTGTTTCAGACGTTGCTGTTTATCACAGATAAAAACATATCTGTGCTAATCTATTGAAAACTCCGAAGAATCATAATTATCATCTAAAAATATGATCTTGGAAAATAATATAGCCACTTACTAAACTAATACTAGATACATATTTTTCAATTTTGTATGTTTTCTTGTGAGCTAGTACTTAAAGATGAACTGCTCCATTTTGTCTGTCTGACACAAAATAAATGTAACAATTTTGCAAGGATAAAGACTATAAAATACAGATATATTCTTGGCTACCTGGTTGGTAAGTTTTTATAAAACGTGGATGTAACTTTTCCCCATAGCAGTGGTCATCATCAATTGTTTCCCTGTGTACCCAATTGAGATAAAAATTAACAGTAACCATCTTAATGTACTATATAAAATAAACAGTAGGAAACTGTAGTATACTCATCAAATATACCATTGAAGGGAGACCATGGGGTAATTATTGCCTCTTGTACTTTGGGTTTATGGCTAATTATTTCATCATGATCATCCCTCAATTGTATATTTCCTTGTGCACCATACTTGCCTAACATGCATTGTAAATTTATTTTTTCTTAATGACATCTATTTGTTTGGATCTAGGAAATAAACTAGCCAGTGTGTGTGAGCAATCTTAGCATGCCTCATGCATGCACACTAAGATTACTTGCATACTCAGCGGTATGGGAGAATGTGGGCACCTTTTACTAAAATGTTAAACTCACCAGTAATTATGCCCCACTTTGATTAATAGGTGAATGTTAAGATGTGGGGTCTATAGAAAAGGAACCCTGGCTCCAGGTTCTAATGATAAATTGCTGAAAGAACTTAAGTTAATGCTTCCATATATATGAATGTAAGCATGAGAATTATATAGTCAACTTACTTATAAATACTTCGAGAAATGAACTGTGTAATGTTATTGAATTGCAATAAAAAAAGATTACTTGCATACTAATACTGTATATTGCAGTAGTGTTGCTCCCTTAGACCATGAGGACAATATGTTGATTCTCAGGATTTGCCTCATTTTCAGAAATACTTTTTGTTTAATTTTTCTGTGTTGTGTAACAGTATTTATATGATTATGATGACACAGGAGGTCATCATGGAAAGACACTAATGTTCCCTCTGAACAAAACTTATCGTTTTTTTAGTCAATATCACTAACAAATGTAATCCTGTGGCAGACATTAAATTTCACTTCCCCTTTAATAACAGAAAATAAACAGCAGCAATAAATTTTGTGGCACTACATATATTCTGTGGCATGGTGTACATTTTCCAGAAAATTTCATGGCCGTGGAATCACAGTGCTCCAGGGGCCTTGAATGTATCATTGTTTTCAACCTTTCAGATTGCACTGTAATTGTTTTGCCCAAAAAGGACAGAAAAATGTGAAAATGCTTCGATAGTTACTCTCCAGAGACCATTTCATATGCTTTGGTTATTTTGCAACTTTATTCAGCATACTGTACATGGAGGCATTGTGGCCTAGTGGTTAGATCACCGACTTGGGGACCAGATTTAAACCCAGAATCAAATACTTAGTATGTGATCCTGACCCCTCCCAGTTCAGCAGTCCACCCAGCTGTTGAAATGGGAAACGTGGCAGGAACCTAATGGAAACAAGATAATGCATCTCAGCAAGGCTTTTCTAGGTATATAAATGGTAAAATAACTAAATAAATATTAATTCCTAAGCCTTTTCAATCACACTTTATTTAAAGTGTCAGTTTCAGTGTAATTGTAGGGTAGGTAATCATTAATTACAAACAACAGTGGTAATTACACTGTAGTTACATATTTGTTATATGTAACGGCATTGGAGTTGCACTGCAGTTACAGTGTAGTCATATTGTAACTACAGTGTTGTTAACAAAACAGTGTTACCAACTTTTCTTTAAAAACCTGATTAGACATCAGAAATTTCTAGTATTTCTTTTCCATTCACTGTACATCCTTCCATCTCTAATCATGTATGTTTTTAGAGTATATATAAACCTTCTGTTATGTATGTGCATTAAAGAGGCAGACTTTCTGTCTGCAGTCCAGTAAAGTATAAAAAAGGAAAAGCAATGTTTACGTGCTTTATTTTGTACTGCCAGTACACTTTCTTCTAGCATATCATTAAAAAGCTGGTTAAGCAGATTTAGCATTGCTCCTCCTAGCACTAATTCACAATACTTGCAATACTCGAGCTGATTGCTGATACCCTAAAGAAATGGTTCTGTGATTTAAGAAACACAATTGCTTACATGTAGAACTTGTTTATGTGAAGAGACACATTTAAAATCTTAATGCTTTGCAACTTGCATTTATATTACCTGTAGTTTTAAATTTCAGTGTCATTTGCCAAATTGCAGATCATTAGGAAGAAAATAAATGAAGCCCTGTAATCCTAAAAGTCAAACACAAAGCTAACAAGGACTTTTTCAGCCCAGTTTATACTATACATAAGCTGATTATTTAACAAGCTCTCTTAATACCTGCTGAGGCAGAATCACATGCTGAGATTCTAGCATCTCATATATGCTACCAATTAGCTCAAAGTCAACTTAAGTTTTCTTTTGTGTTTCACCTTAATTCATTGAATAAAAAGAATATATATATATATATATATATATATATATATATACTAATTATCTACTTTTAATGAGCTGACCTTACGGTACAAGCAGTTTTCAGTTTTCAGTTATCATGATGTCAGCATTTCCTTCCTGCCTTGTTTACAGTGTATGTCATGATTTGCATAAATATACTGTATTATATGGTTACCCCATGTAAAGCATGATTTCCAAGGCAGCCATCATATCTGGAAGGCCACTTGGCATGGCTTTCCTCAGAAAGGTTACTCATTCAACTGCACTGTTAACAGTATCCCAAGCTCGCTTCTTCTGGCTATATTGTACATTTTAACAGCATTCAGTAGCATTTTGTATATTTTAGCAAATGTGCATTCACTGGCTTTTTTATTTTATCCCTGTCTGAGCCATATTATAACACTCTGCAGTAAACTGAGTTTTGGTGTCCTGGTTTCTATTATTTAAGTGCAACTGTTACATTTATTGGCCTCTCTCCATATATTGTGCCATAAAATTAATAAGCTTTTTAACTTCAGTACTATAAGCCATATTCAGATCATCCCAATGCTGGGATACATTGGAGGGGGGTGTAATGACCAGGGCATGGAAGTGATACTCCTCCTGTATAAGGTTTTGGTTAGATCAGATCTTCAGTACTGCAGCCAGTTCTGGTCACCACAGTACAGAAAGGACACTAAAGTTAATCTGAAGCTTTGGGGCAAGAGCTACTGTATGAGGAAATACTGGAGAACAGAAGGCTGAGAGGGGACATGATCATGGTGTTCCACGTACTAAAGGGGACAGACAGGGGGAACATGCAGAGATATCTGAGCTGGTGGTTGGAAGCAGAACCAGAGGCCATGAACTAAAACTGAGTAGGCAGGATAAGGAGAAACTTTTAAAAGCATTGCTTCATGTAGAGGTAGGTTAACATGTAGAATACCCTACCCAAAAAGTTGTGAAAGCTAGCAATGTTCAGGATTTCAAAACAGGTTTACTCTGTGTAAGAGGGAGAATGGCACTGAGTGTTACACAACATGTGCAAGGGTATGATTCTGGCTGTAAATCTCAAAGCTGTGTCTATACTCTGATTAGGTATAATCACACAGCTATGGAGCAGAAGGGATGGACAAGATGAACCCAAAGTCTCTTCCACCACTGAATTACTATGTTAACATGCTAAACTGTTCCTCTGCGTTGCCACTAAGGAGTAGAGGGATGGCACTTTGCCCCTTTTTAAATCCTCTATGTGCTGGTGCCATAAACATTCAATAACAGCTTATACAATTGGCACTTAAGAGGAAGGTCACGTGATGCAGCATGCCGAGTAACAGCTTACCAGTTCAGCTCCCACTGCCTGGTGAGTTAAAAAAGTCCTTTTTATAACTTTTTTCTTCTCTAAGGACTGCTATCTGGGGGCTAACTGTGTGCTGAAGGACAGGAGAAGAGTTTGGTCCTTGAAATGGAGCGCGGAGGCGATCGCGCCTTTACAGACCCCGCATGTATCTCCTGAGAATCAGAGCAAACGGCCTAAGGCCCAGCAAAGCCTAGCCGGTAAAGTAACAGCTAGCAGCGCCATTCCTGTGAGGGAATCCGGGGATACCCCTCTGACGCTAGAACGGTTTCTGGCCTAGTTTCCCCCGTTTAGGGAAGATGTTAAGTCCCTTACAATTGAGGTCAAGCAGATGACTGCTGTGCTGGAGGATCTAACAACAAGAATCTCCAACAATGAAGCTCGCTCTGCCTCATTGGAGAAAAAAGTAGACAGTATAAAGGAGGAGGTGGTAGAAAGCCATCACAGGATTAAAAAAATGGAGGCTAAATTGGAGGATCTGGAAGGGAGGAGCCGCAGAAACAATGTTGTTATTCTTGGTATCCCTGAAAGAGAAGAGGGCGCCAACGTTATTAGCTTCATTCAAAAGCTGATTGAAAAATTAGCTGACCCCTCTCCATTTGGCAAAGTATATATGATAGAGAACGCACATAGAGCTCTCCGACCTATGCCTCCAACGGAGCCTTTGCCCTTCCGATAATATCCAGATTCCTTAATTATCAAGAGAGGCAATATTGTTTGGGAAAGATGAAGGATCTGCAAGAAATCAGATGGGAGGGTGCAAAAATCAGAATAACGCAAGACCTCCCTGCTTCCATCAGGCAACGCCGCACACAATTTCATCCGATTGTCTCCAAGCTAATTGCTTCTGGTATAAAGTTTAAGATGGGATATCCAGCTAGGCTGCAAATATTGTTGGAGGGCTCCTGGGTTGCATTTGAAGAGGTGGAGGTGGCAAAGGTGGCCCTTCAGAAGTCCCTGCCTGACCTGTTTAGTATTCCCTGAGAATAATTAATTGTGTTCTCCAATGTCTGAAAGTTGAACATTAAGCACCTGCTTGAATTCCCGACAACCGAGGCATGGAAGTCCACCCCCCCATCTTGTTTCGGCTACAAGCTCACTATTTCTATCTAGTGTTGGTGATCTTCTTTCCACGAGGACTTATACAGGGATGCGGAGCCTTGCATCCTTGGACAGTGTATACTATTTGTGGGGCTGGTATTGGTCCTTCAAGAGGCTCGGTTGGCTTGTGAGACTTTGCTACCAGTTTCCCATAGCGAGTGGCATTTGCAATTGCACTTGACTGCCGCTAGAGGTCTCCGGAAGATAGAAGTAAAATGAGTGAACCTCACGTGGGAACGCAAAGCGAGCCTAAATCTTGACCCTTTACAGCATGGTTATGTGGTCCACCTGACCTCTTGTGTTTATCTAACAGCAGTTATTGTTGGGGGGTTTCTTCTTTTTTCTTTTCATTTTTGCAGGTTTGGATCGAGATGGAAAATTCAGCCTCCAGCTGTTATTAGGGGTAAAATTTTGGTTTGAAATTAATTGGAGAAACGCTCATCTTTTTGTTTCATGCCATCTCGTGAATCAGGGATAGGTTCATGTTTGTCCTGTATTCATAGAACCTTGTTTCTAGGGAGGATTGCCTCCTGGGGGTTTTCGGGGAGATTGTTTGATATATGTGTGGGACTCCCTGCGGGTTAAGGGGTACCATACTTAAAGTCCCTCCCTTGATCCTTAGAGCGGTTTATTTCGCCTTAGGGGGTGCAGTGAGTGAGGTTATATCTTAAGGCCACATAGTTGGAACTAATTGCAGCAGTTTATTTTGGAGCCATATTGTACTTATCCTCATGACAAGGTACTGCCACATTAACAAAATTATAACTAAGTTTGCAGTTTATAGCTAGTACGGCTCACTGTTATTTGAAGAGAATAACTGGTGTTGTTATCAAGTTGGGAGCTTTCCCCTTATTTGTGCACAGGGGTTCTCCCCCGAAGTTATTATTTTAAGCCTTCTAAAAGTTTTGGTGTAGTCTCTTACCGACTCTTCTTGGAGTCAGGCGACAGGGCAGAACAACTGGGAGAGTAGTGAAAAGTGGTTCTGCACCAAGTGGAAGTAACAGAAGGGGGGGTTATTTGGTCCATTGATTTGGTAGAGATAATATTGTTTTATGGTTTGGGGGGAAGGGGGTTGGGGAGAAAATAAAGGGTGAGGGTAGGGGGTTGGGTAGAAGGGAGGTGGGGAGGGCACAGCACAGCACATACAGATCCCACTGCGATATTTCCAGTGGATTCTTTTCCGTATCTACACTACTGTTGAGCTGGAGAGTTAAAGACTAATGGCCAAACCAGTGAAGGTCATTACTTGGAATGTTAAAGGGGTCAGATATAAAACTAAACAATATATGATCTTAAAACATTTAAATTTGGTCACTGCTGAAATCATGTTGTTACAAGAAACGCGCTTATTAGATGCTGAGGCTACTAAACTCCGGAGGCAACAGGTGGGACAGGTCTTCTCAGCTGAGGGCTCCACAAATAGTGGTGGTACTATGATCTTGGTGCATAGGAAACTCCCCTTTACTGCGACACAGAAAATAAAAGACCCTAAGGGTAGATTTATTTTTGTAATTGGTAACCTTTATGGGAGAGAATTACTCTTGGGGAGCATTTACGGACCAAATCAAGATTCCCCTAATTTTTTCACACAGATTATTACCACTTTACTTCCTTTCCTTTCAACCCCAATGATACTAGGTGGGGACTTTAACTTAGTGTATGACCCAATGGTAGATAAAACTGGTCATTCAAGGAGGGGTTTATCTCCGGCCCAATGTGTGTTCAGAGACTTACTAGACCAGGTTGGACTGTACGACATTTGGAGGGTCCTGCACCCTAGCGTTAGGGAATATACCTTCTTTTCTCCGGTTCACAGAACCTCGTCCAGAATAGATTATTTGATTATCTCAAGGGCTTACATCCCACAGGTTACTGACTCCTTGATACAGTCAGGACCCCTGTCCGATCATTCCCTCGTAGTCTGTCAATTGACTATTGAACCTTCGTGAAGAGGCAGAGGAAGGTGGAAAATCAATTATCAGCTTATCAAAGACCCTAAATTGGCACGTATAGTACAGGGCCACATAGATCAGTTTATTCAGTTTAATCAGGGTACAACCCAAAGACCGGATATCCTCTGGTGTGCCTTTAAGGCTTATTTAAGGGGGATTCTTATTGGGTTAGCCTCTAATAGGAAGAAAGTTAGGGAGCAGGAAATGTCCCAACTGTTGTCTCAAATAAGGGCCATGGAAAAAGACCTGTCTCCCACCACATCAGAATGTACACTTCAAAAGCTTATTAAATTAAGGGCAGCGTATCTAGAGATTCTCCGCGAGAAAGCGTAATATGCCATTCTAAAAACACAGGCATCATTTTCCAACCAGGGGGAGAAAGCAGGATGCCTCTTGGCTTGCAGAATTAAACAAATAGAATCCTCTAGGTATATTGCTTCTATTCTATCCCAAGAGGACGGACTTATGAAGACCTCCCCGAGTGACATAATTGGGGAATTCCTTAACTATTATACTGATCTTTACGGCCCTATGTCACACCTCCCAGTTCAGAGTCAACTAGACAGCTATCTTAGGGAGACCCCTCTGCTGAGTCTTACTGAAGACCAACAAAGGGCATTAATTTTGCCTGTTACAAGTAATGAAATATTTAATGTAATAAGTACTTTACCACTAAATAAAACCCCAGGGATGGACGGTTTCTCAGCTTACTTTTATCAAAGGTTCAAAACTTCCATCATCCCTTTGTTGCTCCCCTTATTCCAACATATACTTTCTGGAGCAGAAGTAGATGCTTCTATCTTTGAAGCACTAATTGTGCTTATTCCTAAACCCGGCAAGGCACCTGAGCTAGTCGCAAATTACCATCCAATTTCCCTTTTGAACCAGGATGTCAAGATACTGGCCAAGCTAATAGCTTGTCATCTTAACCCGATTCTCCCTTCCATTATTGGCCCCGAACAAGTAGGATTCATGAAAGGCAGATTCTCCTCGGACCACCTTCGTACCCTGGCTCATGTCTTCTCGGCATCCAGAGATGCCCCATACCCTGTGGCTCTAATTTCTCTGGACGCTGAGAAGGCTTTTGCCAGAGTTAGCTGGCAATACTTATTTCAGATGCTGGAAGCCTTCAAATTCCCCAATGTTTTCTGTACCTGGATCAAATCCCTTTACCATTTTCCCACTGCAAGAATATCAGGTAATGGAATTATTTCAGATCCATTTACTCTTTACTCTGGTACTAGGCAAGGCTGCCCTCTCTCCCCGTTATTGTTCAACATATATTTAGAGCCATTAATCTGTAGATTGCAAACCTCCCCAGAGATACAAGGAATTCCAATTTTTCCATGTGAGGTCAAGGTCTCTGCCTATGCAGATGACCTTCTCCTCCAAGTTGCCAATCCCGCCTCTTCCATCCCCCTAATGTTAAAGATCATTAATTATTTTAGTGCAGTGTCTAACTACAAGTTAAATGTAAATAAAACAACTGTTTTCCCTCTCAATCATAAGCTCCACAAAGTGGAAATCCTAGAAATGGGACTAGCCTGGAAACAGGATTCCCTCCGATACCTAGGTATCGAATTATCTAGACTCACGGGAAACACTATAAAATTGAATTTGGGTTCCCTGATACAAGTGATCAAACAGGACCTCAGCAGATGGGCCTCCCTCCCAATTTCCATCTGGGGTAGAATTAACCTGCTCAAAATTAACATATTCCCGCAACTTTTCTACCCCGTCTCAATGCTTAATATTTGGCTTCCAATATCGTGGTTCAAGAATGTAAATAGTCTGTTTCTAGAGTTTGTCTGGGCATACAAGTCCCCTAGAATAGTGTTTCACAAACTAATTGCACCCAAGTCGAGAGGTGGTTTACGTTTACCTCACTTAGGGCTCTATTTCTGGGCTAGCCACATCAACAAATATTTGAGATGGATATTACCTATATCAACGAGTTACACCCCGCTCTGGCTCAAAATAGAGCGGGCCCTGATTAACACATGTGGCCTAGCACCAGAAGCACTGCTACATGTCAAAGAAAATCTTCTCCCCAACAGGTTAAAAAATACTCCTATAGCATTATCACTTAAAGTTCACTCTCAATTGTGTCGTTTTCTTAAATATGACAACAAAACAGACATAAATCAACACCTGTTTGGAAACCCCAATTTTAAGATTAGCGAGAAATGCATCCCCTTTAACTGGTTACCCCAGCTGAATGAAACCCCTCTGTACTCCTTAATAGGGGATGATAACGCTTGGTTATCCGATCAATGTATAATGCAAAAGTTTAAGATTCCTAATAAACACTTTTTTAGAGTTATTCAACTTAGGCACCTGTTAATTAAAGTGTTAGGGCAAAAGCCATGCCCATACACAGACCCTCTGTTAGTACTAGACTTGGCTCAATGGGTGGGCCAGCAGAAAGCAGTCTCTAAGATATACGGTACTCTGTTTGATAGAGTATACCCAGACTACCATGGTCCAACTCGTTATTGGTCCTCTCACTTCCCCAGCTATGATATTAACTGGGCAGACCTTTGGTTTAACTGCCATAAATTTATAATGCAGGACAGATTAAGGGTAATACAAATGTTTATTTTACATAATGTATATTTCTCCCCCGAAAGAATGTTTAAATACGGACTAATATCCTCTTCTCAGTGTGTGAGATGTTCTAAACATGACGGCTCTCTATTTCATATGCTTTGGACTTGTCCCAAAATAAAGCCCCTCTGGACCACCATACGTAATAAGCTTGATCCCATCTTGGGATTAGAAGATTTATTTAAACCCGAAATATGCATCTTAGGTGACTTTTCGGGTATTAGGTTCCTAACAAAAAATACTACATGGCTTTGATATCCCTGTCTCTTAAGAAAGTAGTTTTAAGGCACTGGAAAGACCAATCTGAAATTAAGTATGGGGAATGGCTATCTGAGCTCCTTGCAAATCTCAGAACGGAAAAGGCTATTGCAAGTCTAAACAACAGGTTGGATAGGTTTAAGAAAATATGGGACCCCTTACACACCTTATTTTCGATTCAGAGCTTCACAGAGTGAGGGCCTCACTTTCTGAGATACTCCAGCATTCTTGTATTGTCTGTGCTGTGGAAATCATAGGGAATAGGTCTTATTTTGAGTCTGTACTATTGGGGTGGGGAAGGGGGATGTAGGTGGGGGGAGAGAGAGGGGGAACTGACAGGTCTGGACTAATGTACACTGTTTATGTGATGTATATCTGTAATGGAAGATCTGTCATGTATGGCAAAACTCTTAATAAACTTTAAATGGAAAAAAAACAATTGGCACTTAAAATTCTGTGACCTGATTGGTCAGCCAATGTCTTTACCAATGGGTAAATCCTGAAATAACGCATGCCCGAGAAAGGCGTTTATAAAGAAAACACAATTAAACACATTTTTAGTTGATTTTACACATGGGTCCCTTGTATAATCGTAGTACGGTACTCCAGAATGTAGGTAATTGAGAGATTACCCACTTCTCATGTGGCTAGGTCTCTCTGCTATGCCTCATGACACACCACATGAGGTATGGATAAATCCCCAAATAACCCACACCCTGTTATGCCTTATTGCTTAAACATTTCATAATCTCGTTGTCTGTTCAAAACACCACTACAAACCTAGACTAGAAAGATAAAAAGATCAGTTTCCTTGCATGTATCTTTCAAATCAGTAACTCCTATTATTCACATTTTTCAAATGTTCCTGAAATAACCTTTAAATCAGTTTTCCTAGATATTTTGTTTTTTCCTCCCTTTTTCACATGGTTTCCTCTGTCCCCCACATCGATGACTGGAGTAACCATGGCTGCAAGCTGCCTCAAGTGGGGGGAGGCAACAAACTGCCTTCACAACTGATGGTAGTACCACTCCTTAAAGTGAGCCTGTCACTTTGTAGAAAATTTTGAAAAACAATAATAGTCACATAGTCAGCTGATATTTTATATATTATCTGCATTTCTGTTCCCCTTTGTTTTTCAGTGTATATATATATATATATATAT
This sequence comes from Neoceratodus forsteri, assembly GCA_016271365.2. Lineage (NCBI taxonomy): Eukaryota > Metazoa > Chordata > Ceratodontiformes > Ceratodontidae > Neoceratodus > Neoceratodus forsteri. The sequence continues at coordinate 818,990,990 of CM028129.1, forward strand.
ATATATACATATATATATATATATGTCTATGTATTATAGTGGCAAAGTAGCACCACAATGAGTTTATGTGATAACGGTGATCGCAGAAAGGCAATTGTTGTTAGGACAACTGTGCATTGACGAAAATCCATTTAACTGATGTACACTCCCAGTGCACAGAGAAAGGACACCTGGAATTTCAATTTTCTATGTTTTTGCAGGGTGGCTGTGCCCCACACTTACACTGTGGGGGCTTCGCTCCTAAAGATTCTCAACTCCGGGGGGGGTACATGTCAAGGGGGTATAAAAAAATCTTGGACTAACGCAAAAATCCCAATGCGCCCAGCATCAAACCCAGCACCCTTCCAACCATAGCCTGCCATGAACCACCCATGCTACATAGCCAGCTTGGCAACCCACCGTCACGCTACACCTCGCAAACCCTCTCTCCCCTTCTGCCCATTGCACAGCATGCTTTCTCCCTCCTGTGCATGCGTATATATATATAATGACAGGATTTCTCTAGAATCTGCATTAACCCTCCCATCCACTATCCCTGAGAACAGGTGCTACTACAAGTTACCCTTTTTGTAGGTGCTCAATAGCTATCGCCCTTCTCACAGGATACCTGCCACTATACTTAGGATTGAGTAGGCACTTTAATGTTAAATTTCAAATTTTGCACTTTAATAACTTTGTAACTGTTCCACTGATTTGCCTGAAAGCATGCACACATGGTCTAGTACCACAGATCTCTGGATCTGGAAAGCTTTGTTCCAGTCAGATTTGCGGTTGTAGAGCTGCACATTGTCAAAAAGTGTGAAAAATCCTTACGTTTTGGCAAATTCTTTGCTCGTCTTCACAGCCTGAATGGTTTGTCTGTCTGATCTGAAATTTTCAGGGCATATGGGGACTGGGTCAGGGAAGTACCCTTTGAAAGTTTGGTGAAAAACTACTGTATTAATCCATTCAAAAGTTATTAAAGTTTAAATTTCCCATTATAGCCTATGGGGAAAAAATATACTGTGTGTTACCCTCGAAAGCATTTTTTGCTTTTGTGAAAGCATTTTTTACTGCTGCCACCATCTTGTTTTCAGATAGTGAGGCAGAACAAATATTGTAGTGCAAAAAATACTGCCCCTTAGTAAACACTAGCAGTTAGCTTCACCTAATTGGGGCCCTAGGAACACGACCCTGGCTTTAGTTTTTTCTTTTTTTTGAAATTTCTCTTTATTACCCCCTTACTGCCTACCAGCCCCAATCCTTTGGGGCATCCAATGAGTCATCTTCCTGCCTCTCGCCCACCCGACCTACCTCTCGGTCCTCCAAGGAGCTTCGGTTTGCTCCCCGAGCGGGGAAGAGGTTGAGTACCTTCACTCTGAGAATCCTTCATTGCGTCAGGTCAAGGAGGTGGTCTGGTGAGCAGGGAACATTGGAGGCATGCTCCGGGAAGCCCGTCTTCCCAGAGCCGGCAGGTGTGTTTCCTCTTTTCCTCCCTCCCCTAGTGTATGACCCCTTGATGTCAAGGCACAAAGTGTTGACTTCTACGCTGTGTAGCAGCCACCCATTCCCTACCATTGAGGGCTTGCAGTACTCCAAGCCTCCGCTCGGAGTCAGGCAAGTGCACAGGCTTCGACTTCAACCCTCCCTGGAGAAGGTGAGCTGTTGCAGGATGTTCAAGCCTATCTCCCCCCCGGCCAACCCACAAGCGACCTGAGTCCACTCCTGAACCCGGGTCACTGCCGTGGAGTGAGATGTGGCATCCAGTGCCTCAAACCTCAGTGCCACCAGGCAGGCCTTGGCATTAGTTTTTTGCTACAATGCCAGGAAATATGTTTTTTAAATTTTTACGCCACATTAGCCATGGAACTTTTGTGAAAGTACTTCAGACCTTCACAAATGTTCCATGGGTACTTTCACGAAAGTCCCACATCTAACATGGTGAGACTTTCACAAAAGTTCCATAGTACTTTCGCAAAAGCTCCCCCAGCTAAACCAATGGTACTTTCACGAAAGTACCGCAGGTAAACTGCCCCAAAGAACAATTTCTTTGCCACTTCATAGCTAAAAAAATGATTAGGACTTTTGGGCTGAAATTTACAGGGTGGCAAGCCCTTGCCCCACAGACGCGCCTTTTGCTGGTGAAGAAATTTACACTGGTATCATAGTTACAGCACTCTGAAGTTGCAAATTTTCACATAGGATAACACTGTGGAGGTTGCAGCGCCTTTCAGCAGCTATATCTCAAAAACCGTTCGAGATTCAGACTTTTTGCTAAGCACAGCTTAGTACACTTTATGCATGTGTAGAGGTGGCTAGGTCATGAATACAACTGCGAATAAATTTTTCCCATAGTTGCTATGATTACTGAGATATTGCCACATTTGCAGTATAAAGGTTACTTGGAATGTCTCTAGGCCTGCACTATGTGTCTGTACTTATGGGTAGGTGGAAGCGCAGGGCCCAGAGGTCCCACACTCCCACCTATGCATACCATTTATGCTAAACTGGGAGCACAGGGCCCCCCCTGCACTATGCCCTGCACTCACACCTATGGATCTGATTATGCAAAACTGGAAGCACAGGACACTCCTTCACTATGTCTCTATACTTATGGGTGGATGGGAGCACAGGGCCCAGAGGGCCCATGAACCCACCTATTGATACCATCTTCCAATGCTGGGAGCATGGGGCCCTCCTGCACTATGTCTCTACACTTATGGGTTGGTGGGAGCACAGGGCCCAGAGGGCTCATGCTCCCAACTATGGATCCCATTATGTAAAACAGGGAGTACAGGGTCCTCCTGTGGTATGACTCTACACTTATGGGTGGTGACAATGCAGGGCCTGGAGGACCTGCACTCCCACCTATGGATACCACCTTGCAAACCTGGGAACACAGGGCCCTCCTGCTCTACATCTCTATACTTATGGGTGGGTGGGATCACAGGTCCCAGAGGCAAAACTGGTAGCACAGGGCTCTACTGCACTATGTCTCTAGGCTTATGGGTAGGTGGGAGCACAGAGCACTGAGGGCCCTCACTTCCACCTATGGATACGATTTTGCAAATCTGGCAGCACAGGGCCCTCCTGCTCTGTCTCTATGCTTATAGGTGGGTGGGAGCACAGGGCCCAGAGGGACTGCGCTCCAACATATAGATGCCATTATGCAGAATTAGGACCACAGGGCCCTACTGTGCTATGTGTCTAGGTTTATGGGTAGGTGGAAGCACAGGACCCAGAGGGCCTGTGCTCCCACCTATGGATACATTTTGCGAAACTGGCAGCACAGGGCCCTCCTGTGATATGTCTCTATGCTTATGAGTAGGTGGGAGCGCAGGGCCCAGAGGGCCTGTGTTCCCACATACAGTATGGATATGAGTAACATAACTGTTTCTCAAAAAGAAGGGAAATTCATTGCAAAAAAAACTCCATTAATGCATCGGTTAGGGTTGATTTCACACCATCAAAAGTCTGGAAATTCAATATTAGTTACCAACCCTACCGCCCGCTCACCCTCCACACATCAACAGGCGTTGATGTGTGCCTCTGAGTTGTCAGGCCTCTCACCCCATTCTCCTATACTGTACCATCTCAGCTTGTTTACACATGGAGTGGGGTAAGAGTTAAGCCTGATGACCCCGAGGCACACCCCGACACCTGTTGCTGTGTGGGGGGTGGGGGTGGGGTGGTAGGGTTGGTAACCCTAACTTCGAATTTCCAGACTTTTTAGAACCTGTCCCCTTAGAGTTTATATGCGTCTGTCAAATCCTTAGCAAGTCATAATCTTTAGTTTATGACATCACAATTTGTTGCTGTGGAAATGATGATGATGTCATAGACAGCGGATTGTGACTTTGGCAAGTGATTAAACAGCATGAGCAGATCAGCTGTAGGGGACAAGGGTCCTGTTGCCATTGTACATTAACCTTACAATAAAAAATTAAAAGAACAGAAATTAAGAGATTCAATCAAATAAAATAAGAATTGTGTCTTAATAGACTGTCTTCAAAAGGTTTTCTAAAAGTGACAAATTCACTTTAAAAAGCATAAATGACAGTCAGCACATTCCTTTCCTCCCTGTGAGCTGAATGCCTCACTTTAGTAACATGCTTAATCCCACAGCTGCTACCAGTGTGGGGTTCTGGTGCTTACATGCAGACAGGGTCTCCTAGTTAGCAATGTGACACACTGCTGCCCCAACACTTGGCCAGGGCAGATTTCTTCAAAAGTGTGACTGGAAAGTGGTTAGCAATCAGCCACTTTTTTATTTCTCCTAATCTATTACTATTGCTTTTCTGAATCTAATACACCGTAGCTGCTACAATTTGCATTTTAGAAAACACATGAGAAATCTGCATATGTTTACAGATAGCATGCAATGTCTTTCTCCTTTTCAAATTGAAATGCTTTTGTTATGACCCAAGGCAAGAAAGAGTCAGACCACCCACAAGAACACAGCTAACTGACCACTATTTTGCATTGCTATATTAACAAAACAGACAGGGGATCTTCTACAATACAGCTGGTGCTGTGTGGCGCTGGTCAGTGCTGTGTTTACTCTGGAAGGAAATGGAGCAGATGTACTACATATGTACGAATTTTCTGTTCTGTTGGTAGAAAGTTATAATAAGAGACAGGAATGGCAGGCTGAAAGGCTATTAGAATTGCACAATGTTTGTGCTGACATACTGCTTTTGAAGAACAGAACAACTATGAAACAGACTTCCACTTTTCTAGATAGCTAGATAGATAGATAGACAGGCAGGCAGACAGACAGAAAGGAATACATTAGCATATTTCTTTTAGGTATTGAACTAAGCAATAATGCCCGACAGGGTGTGTGTCGTGCTGGGATAACGTCACGCCTCAGGTGGTTGGGCACGAGGCCGCAGGCCGATGCGTCAACAACTGTGGTGACGATCTCAAACGACACACCCTGGAAGGTATTAATCTATTCTATAATGCTCGTTGTTATACAGCATAAAAAAATTATTTTAAAGATGTTTTCGTGTGGAAAAATGTTTTTGTTTTTAAGAGCAGATGAAACAATCAAGCAAATGATGAGCATGCTGATGCTCAGCAGCAGGTTCACAGTGAGGCTGAGACTAGACCCATGATGTTGTACTGATTAACATCACACCCGTGATGTTGTGCTGATTAACATCACGGGTCCAGCCCCAGACTGACCAATCGGAGTCCAGGATTTTTTCTTGCCATTGTATAACTACATATCAAAATTTGTAAATGGTGATGGGACATTTTGCTGCAATTGCGGGAAGCCAAAATGCTGCAGGTGTTTTCAGTTCTTGTGTGGCTGTACCCCAGCATCTACAGCAGTGCCACTGAGGGTTGGGGGAGGAGTAGTCTCTGTTATTTTATTTTATTTTAATGAAACATAGAAACATAGACTTTGACAGCAGATAAGGACCGCTTGGCCCACTTAGTCTGCCCATTTCCCTACCTAGAGGATAAGCTGCAGATCCTATTTAACCAACAGCCTATTTCTTCCTACCCCCCACAAAATTTGCCTTATGTCTGTCCCATGCATTCTTGAATTTTCCCACAGTTTTAGACCCCACAACCTCCTCAGGAAGGCTGTTCCATGCATCCACCACCCTCTCTGTGAAAAAATACTTCCTCACATTGCCCTGAGCCGTCCCCCCTCTATCTTCAAATTGTGCCCCCTTGTTTTTGCACATCTCTTTTTCTGAACGATGCTACCATCTTGGACTTTGTTGATTCCACTGAGGTACTTAAATGTTTCTATCATGTCACCCCTCTCCCTCCTTTCCTTAAGGGTATAATATTAAGCTCCTTTAATCTCTCTTCATATGGCTTCTCTTGCAGACCCTGCACCATTTTAGTTGCCCTCCTCTGAAGTGTGTCCATCCTGTCTATGTCCTTGTGGAGATGGGGTCACCAGAACTGGATGCAGTACTCCAGATGGGGTCTTACCAACTGTCTGTACAGGGGGATAACAATTTCCTGTTTTCTGCTGGTGATGCCTCTACCTATACATCCCAGTATTCCCCCAGCCCTCCCTACCACCTTTTCACATTGCTTGCCAACCTTAAGGTCATCTGATAGATTACCCCCAGGTCGCTTTCCATTTTTGCTGTTGGTACTATCCCCCCAATGTGTAATCTTCCCCTGAGTTTTTGTTTCCCAGGTGCATTACTTTGCACTTCTTTGCATTGAATCCAAGCTGCCATACTTCTGACCATTCCTCCAACCTTGCCAAGTCCCTTCTCATCCTTTCCACGCCTCCTTGTGTATCAACCCTGTTGCAGATCTTTGTGTCATCTGCAAAGAGGCATACTTTTCCTTCCAGTCTCTCTGCAATGTCATTTATAAAGCCATTAAAAAGGACTGGACCCAGTGCTGAACCCTGTGGTACCCCACTAGTAACCCCTCTTTCTTCAGAGTGGACTCCATTTACAATTACTTTCTGTGTCCTGTTGTTCAGCCAGTGTTTTACCCAGGCTACCATCCTGGGACCCACTCCCAGGCTGGTTAATTTGACTACTAATCTTTTGTGTGGGACCGTGTCAAATGCCTTGCTAAAGACAAGGAAGGCCATGTCCACTACCCCTCCCTGGTCTACTACTTTGGTCATCCAGTCAAAGAAATAAATTAGATTTGTCTCACATGACCTTCCCACTGTGAACCCATGCTGCCTTGGGTCCTGTGCCCCACTGGCCTCTAGGTACTCAACAATTCTTTCCTTCTGAAGTGATTTCATCACTTTCCCTACCACAGAGGTCAAACTGACAGGTCTGTAGTTTCCTCCCTCTGTCTTGGTCCCACTTTTGTGAAGGGGAATCACAGCAGCCTTCTTCCAGTCCTCAGGTACATCATCATCCTCCCATGATTTGATAAAAAGGGTAGTCAGTGGTGTCACTAGTTCTCTGCTTAATTCTTTTAGAATTCTGGGGTGAATTCCATCTGGCCCCATTGCTTTGTCCACCTTCAGTTTTAGGAGTTCTTTCAGAATCCTTTCTTCTGTGAAAGGACTGGGATTGACCCCCCTCTCCAGAGTGTTTCTGTTAATTGGATTAGGCACCTCCCCCACTTCCTCTTTTGGGAATAATGAACAGAAGTATTTATTCAGTATCCCTGCTTTTTCACTGTCACTCTCTGCCCACCCACCTTCCATTCTATTCAGCCTCACTATCCCTCCCTTTGTCTTTTTACGCTCCCTGATATACCTATAAAAGGTTTTATCCCTCTTCTTAACCGAGTTGGCTATCTTTTCCTCAGTTTGTGACTTTGCTATTCTGACTACCCTCCCTGCTTCCTTCTGCCTTAACTGGTACAGTTATCTGTCCTGCTCCTTCTGTGTTTCCTTATACTTCCTAAATGCTATCTTTTTCTCCTTAACCTTCACCGCCACTTCTTTTGAGAACCACAGTGGCTTTTTCTTTTGTTTTAATTTGTTTATTTGCTTCACACAAAGGCTTGTTGCCTCTGTGGTGGCAGTTTTGATATTTCCCCATTGTTGCTCCACCCCTCCTTCTAGCCTGTTTGCTAGTGCTTTTCTAAGGCACGCTCCCATCTTGCCAAAGTCAGCACTCCTGAAGTCCAGAACCCTCAGTTTTGTATGGCTTGACTCTGTAGCTGAGTTTATCGTGAACCACACTGTTTGGTGGTCACTTGTTCCCAAATGGCTACACACTTCTAGATCTGAGATCCTCTCACTGTCCCCATTTGAGAGTACAAGGTCTAAGATTGCTCCCTCACAAGTAGGTTCCAAAACTAGCTGTCTGAGGCATGCCACCTGAAGGGCATCAAGAATGGCTCTGCTTTTGGATGTGGCTGCAGCAAAGGTGCTACAGTTAACATCTGGCATATTAAGGTCTCCTATCAACAGTATCTCCCCTTTCTCTGCCATCCTAAGTATGCCTTCTATCATATCCTTGTCCATTCCCTCCCCCTAACATGGGAGTCAGTATACAACCCCTGCGCGGATTGTGGTGCCATTTCCAGTCTCTAAGGTGACCCACAGTGCCTCCTCTCCTCCCTGTTTACTCTTTTGTTCAGTTGCTTTTATCTCTTCCCTTACATAGAGAGCTACCCCCCCTTCTGCTCTCCCTGTCTCTCCTGTAGGTTGTGTACCCTGATATGTTAACATCCCAGTCATGGTTCTCTGTGAACCATGTTTCTGTGACTGCTATGATATCCAGGCATCCCTCTTCCATCAAGGCCACCAGTTCAGGGAGCTTGTTGCCCAGACTATGGGCGTTGGTACTCATTACCCTCCATTTCTTGATGACCTTACCACTTTTTGCCCAATCCCTGTCCATATTGCATTTGTCACTTTCTCCATTTACCCCTGCATTTCTCCCTATTGACATCTCTATGTTGGTGTCTACCTCACTTAGTACCCTGATTTTTTGGGGGGGCTAGGATTTCCCTGCTCCTTTCCAGTGCCTCCCCCCTTGGCTAGTTTAAATGCTTGCCAATGAAGTACTTAAATCTATCACCTAGGATCCTGGTTCCCCTCCTGGACAGATGCAGACCATCACATCAGTATAGGCCTGCATCCCTCCAGGTGGACACTCAGTCCCCAATGAAGCCAAATCCCTGAGCTCTGCTCCAGTTTTTCAACCACTGGTTGAATTATATGGTGTGGATCATCCTAGCCTCACTTGTGCCATAGACAGGTAGCACCTCCAAGAAGGTTACTGTGTGTGCTATTTGTCTAAGGCTCCTCCCCATCTCCACAAATGCTTCTTGCACTGCTCTGATTCCTTTCTTAGCCAGGTCATTTGTCCCTAAGTGGATAATGACATCCAGCTCCCTCCTCTGTGCAGCTGCTCCTGCAATGCTGAGAATTTGCTCCCTGTCTCTCCAAGCCATGGCACCAAGCAGGCACCTTACCTCCCTCTCCCCTTCCTCCCCCAGTTCTACCTTCCTTACAATGGAGTCCCCCACCAGCAGTTGTTTCCTTCCCCTGTGGGGTTCCATGCCACCCTCCTGTGGGTCTCCTTTGTGGAGGTTCTCAGCATCCTCTTTGGTCTCCACTGTGGGTGCCTCCATAAAGGAACCACACTTTTTCAGAATGGCATAGAAATTGTGGAGAGGTACAACTGGAGGGATGTGCCTCTCTGCCACCACCCTCACCCTCCCTGAGCCCACTGTGGTCCAACCGCTCCTCTTTCTTGGCAACCTCTGAGGCAACAGCAGTGACCCTGGTGGTCCCTGGGTGGGAGAGGAGGTCCCACAAATCTTGGCCAACTCAGCCTGGAGATGAGCAACCTCCTCCCTCAGCCCATGTTTGTATGTCAAGTGCTTTGACACTGGAATTGCACTATACAAATAAAAATATTATTATTATTATAGTCAGCAGAAGGAGGGAGAGGGAAGTACTCTGGAAGAAACACTGGGACCAAGATCAAAGTTTGGGGAAGGAGTCAGCAAAGGAATGGATTATAAATAGAATAATAGATAGGTTCCAGTGAATTACAAGGCTGTAATTCCATTGAGAGGTTCTGGGGATATAGGTAACCTTGAGAGTGAAGCTCAAGAGGTTCCTGTGTCCCCAGAGCCTCGAGATGAAATTACAGCCGAGTGAGTCACTGGAACCTATCTGTTGTTTTTTGTAATATATGGATGTGAGAGGCTGACAAAGTTTTACATCTGCATTAGTTGAGGGATGGTTCCATGTTCGTGTTTCTCGTGCCTCACTGTCTGCTTGCCTTGTGCATCTCGCACCTCACTGTCCAGTTGCCATGTGCCCCTCACCTGGTCCTGTTTCTTTATCACAGGTAGGAACAGAAATGAGAAAAAACAAGCTTCGGACATTAGCTACATCACTGAGGTCTGAACGATGGTATTACGAGGACCAGAAGTACAGTATTATTTGCCGGAAGTATAGTATTACAAGGACCGGAAGTATAGTATTACAGGACTGAATGATGTATTACAATATTTTTTTATATGCTTTTTAGATGTATTATTTTTTTAAATCCATATATTACAAAAAAATACTGGGTTTGGATGAGGGAGTTAAAAAAACACATCGGAGGAGGAGGAGGGAACCAAGCTATCTACAAAACACCACACCGCTTCTCAGTTCCTGTGTGTGAGCATGCAGTAATGGCTGCAGCACTGTACTCTACATGTGGGATTTGTAATACTGCTACAACATAGTGTAACCCCGAGGTAGTGCTATCCCATGGGCTACTACCCCTGGCTGCATTACTGCTAACAGGTTGAGGGGCCTAGGTCCAATGGCGGGTGCCTCCACCCAGAGGTCAGAGTTTGCAGTAGTTAAACTAACTTGGTCACAGCCCTCTGGGACACTGTAACCCCCCTTTCTTCCCACTAGTGGCCCACACAATGCATCAGGAATATCTTCACAATGTACACGTAGCCCCAGGACTGGCTCTGTCGACTGGACTCTGGGGACCACCTGTAAAACAAAATGACACAGTGCAAAAGCCACAGTACAATACTTTAAAATAAATGAATACCTCAGACAGTGTAACTTTGCTGAAACAAACAGATCTGATTTATTTAAGGAGCTGTAACAAGGAAGGGGGAAATAAGGTTAATTAGGTTAAACACATTAATAATCACAGTACTGTGCACATATTCAGAGTCCCAAATTGTCACTTTCACTGGGTACCCAGGATGAGGGGGGGGGCTAGCCAGGATCGGTACAGCTGGTTGGGGCCCTGTGATGGAAAAAACACTTGCACAATACCCAGTTGTAATCTAGAGCCGGTGGCTCAGTTCGTGAAGAAATAAAACAGCAACAATTAGATGACACACTTACAGTTTGCTAAACAGATGGCGGGGAGCTACCCTGCTTGTACTCACAAACTCAATGTTGAGAACTTGATGGAAGGCAGATTGGCCTGGATTGCCAGGAGGAGCAGAACATGTGGATAAGGCCCTTGTGACTGGACCCCACTGCAGTTGATAGCAAATGGAATATAGTCCAGATTAAGCTGGGTTTACTTCCAGCTTCATGCACTCAATTCACTGTACAGGGGATTTGAAACGTGATCCCCCACAAGCACTACACACATTTATATGTAAAAGGAAAGTACTATACCAGGTAGGCTGCTTCTCAATCCCGACCGCAATTACTACACGATACCCAGGGGAACACACAGCAGCTTCAGTTCCTGACAGACCGAGCGCGATTCAGCAATTTCTCCAGTCTTCTACAGGGTGAGCCTGGTTTCTGTTCTTCAGGTCTCCTTGATTCTCCTCACAGGTCAGATTCAGTCTGAACGGGTGCTTGCACAGGCTGCAGACCAAAACTCAGGGCCTCACACGTGCTTCCCGAGCTAAACTATACACCGCAGAAGCACAGAGCTCTTTGTCTCTTCACTGCCCAAACTGATATAATCTCTCCAGTCCCAGAGCAGTGCATTTCCTTTAACTCCACACTATTCTGTTGGCTGGTCTGGCTGTCACTCACAATAAACTCCCCCTGTTGGTGGAAAAAGGCACTAAGGTCAAAAGTACATTTCCCAGAGTCACTGGCCATACAGTACATAGGTGGCTGGCTCCACAATGAGAGTCCAAGTTCTGATTTGCCAGCAGCAGGATCCATTTTAAAGGCCCCCCCACACTGATTGGTCCAGTTCAGCGGTTCAAACCCAGAATGGAGGGCTTAGGCAAAAACAGTTCAGACTGCAAAGAAAAGCAGGTTAGACAAACTGTATTTTCATTATTACTCTAAATGATTTCTGGCAAACAGTTACGTCTTTGAAAAGTGCTCACTCTGTCCACTTAGCGACGGCAGAAATGGAGCGAGTTGGCAGCAGCTCAAGTGGGACTCGAGCAGGGAAACACAAAGTCCCCACATACAAACTAATTATGTCTGCAAGCAGACAGCTCTTAAAGAGACAGTATCAGAGGCTCTAAAAGCACTCACAGATAAACGGCTTAAACGCCAAACACAATTCAGGCTTGGAGCATTCAAGCAAGCTCCTGGAAGACTTTTTGGGAACCCCCATTTACAGGAGGGTTACAACAGCATGTGTGTAAATATACCATACCTTTAGAGTGACTAGCAAGGAGAGTATAGGCCTGTCCCATTTAAACTGATGTTTCCCTTATTAATTAAGCTGATCCGATAAATGGCAGCCCATATCTTGCTTGAATGAACTGAGAGCTTAGCGTAGAGCTGCCAGGACCATTTGGGCTTGCTCCAGCTCAGTTCACATTGCCCTTGTCAGATGAGCCAGTCAATTAGTCAAATCACTAGATACAGATAACATTACATACATCCGTCAGAGTAGTCAAATTCCAAAGTAGCATGCACTACACGTGAAGTCACATCCTCAAATGCAACGAAGAATCAAAAGTTTCTTTAAGAACAGCCAGTCCACTCTGTACATCTTCACAAAGGGAATACTTAAAGCACATTTTTCTAACCACCAGAAGCTAAACGGTGGGGTGACTGGATGAATCAGTGGGCTGGCAGGGGGTCAAGGAGCTTTCACCTCTAGGTCACTGCTTAAATCAGCCCAGGTCCATAGTGACTGAAAACAATTATCATTTGATAACACCTGGTGGCTGTTTTGAAATAAGTTGGGGTATTAGTGCAGTTAACAGTGGATAGGTGTCCACATCACAAAACCTCAGTTGGCAGTGATTGACAACCTTGTTTGCAATCTCACATGAGATGTCAAGGAGGGACTGGGCATGGAGTCTGACCTACTGTCACAGTCTCACCTGCAGTATATGGTGGTTTTTATATGACAGAGTTGAAGCACATTGGTAGTACGGTGTAAGGAAGCTTGTACTATCACCTGTGCTGTGCCTGTGATGAGGGCAAACAGAGGGCTTCAGTCTCCAATGCTGTCACTTCAGTACCTTTCACGAGCACTAAACAAATTTCTTAAAGTATAAATAAAACAACAAAAGAGCAAAAGTGTTCTTTAGGACATGGAACAAAATGACACTAGGAAAAAAATGTTTAAAATATTGAGAAGACAACACCCATTTCATTAAAGGGGAGGAGGGGTTTGGCTTGGCAGCAGCTCTCCGTGCTGCTACCTGGAAGAACCAGACAGATGCACAGATTCATGTTTCATACCTTAGAACTGACAAGGGCCAAGGTACATTTTAGAGATGAGTCACTTTGTTCCCAGGGAGAGATGGTGCAGGCCACCTGACATCCATACATCCCTCACTTTAAAAACAGGGACTTTGATCATTACCAATAGTTGTCTACAAAGACAGATGAATAGATAATTGCATTAACTGCATTAGGAGATCTTTCACCAGCAGATCAACATTTGTGATAATTTCACTTCACAACACACACATTAGACCACATCTGCATTACTGTTCACAGTTTTGGCGCCTTTACTGAAGGAAAGACATCTGTTTATTAAAGAGGACCGAACACTGGGTGACAGAACGAATCACAAAATGTAACTTATGAAAAAAGAATTGAATCTGTGGGGTTGTACTTTCTATAAAGAAGAATAATGAGGGGAAGATTTATTATTGTTTACAAAATCATTTGTGATGAGGATGTGAGGGTTGAGTTAGGCTTTCAATTCAAAATATTAAATTATAACTTAAAGGGACATAAGGTACAGTTAGTTGGTATGACGTCTAAAAATGATGGGGCCTATGCACATATGTTTGGATTGCCCATACACAGTGTGTCTGTGGTGCATAGATAACCCTCAGTCAGAATACCATGCACAGGTGGTCCAGCAGAACCCCAGCAGCATTCGTGGAAAGTGCGTGCACCCCTTGCACACATGGGGGCATGTCTGTGGGTGTGTCCGCACTCCATGCCATTCACAAAGGTGCAAAGTGCTGGGTGAGGGAGATGCACAATATAGCAGTACGGACCCTACCATATATTTTGTGTGCCTCCCACAAAGTACCCTGCAGGTTGCAGGACAACAGAACCTTCACCTATTGTGCTGCCCCAGCCCTCTGGACTGACAGTGTAGGTTGTGGGCAGCCATTCGGGTACTTACCAGTAAACATGTATTATTGCTTTCCTGCACCTTCCCAGAATCCCCTGCTTGTGTGGTGCAAGGGATCCACTAAGGGACCCAGGACAGGCATCCGACTAGATGGCTGCCTGTGTCCCTTGATCCACCCCTATGATCATTAACCCTGTTGGGGCCACAGGCAGGAACCCTGTGGGGCTGCATGCTTGGGCATGCTGCATACTCTGCACCTATCTGTGGGTGTGTAGCTACGTGGGCCAGGTACATAGGAATTGTGCATACCCAGTGGGCATTCATGCATGGGCCCAGATATGCATAAATACTTTTACACTCAAACAGTAATTGCTATTCAGAGCAACTTATCAGAAAGAATTATTAACTCCCCAAGCCTAATGTTACTTAAATGAACCTGGATACACACATGACTCAGAACAAACTTGGTGGTTATGACCATTGAGAAGTGGGGGACAGTCCAAATAGGCAAATAATACCTCCTATTATCCTACTTTCTAGTATTACTCTTAGCAAGCAAGTAAATCAATCAATCAATCAAATAAAATCCCAGGTGCTTCAAAATACCTCAGTTACACATTCCCCAAACAATTCATTTGAGAACATTTTTAACACTGATGACCTTTTACTGAAAACAGGCCATATAAGTAACATTTGCTTATGGCAACTTGCCTTTCGTCCACTGGTAGCCAGTTCTGTTATAGGTTAATAATAGTGTTTCCAAACACAGAGCTGGCTCCCAAGATGTTATATGTCCTGTCTTGATATCATTAATAACATGTAGCAACTTCATTGGAGCATGAAAGAGTGACTTAGTTGAAATCTGTCAGAAATTATATAGTGACTGGAATTAGAGCATTTTAGGAACAATGGCCTTGCTATTCATAGGAACAATGGCCTTTCTATTCATGGGGTTATACTCTAAGGAGTATCAATAAATGCTGGATTTACATCTCAGTCCTTGCAGCCTTTTAATTCTCCAAGACCCACTTCACCCCATGCAGTGAAAGAACTTTTGGTTTTTGATAGGAAAAAAAAGACACTTTTGTTAGGACCAGTATTTTACTTTTAAAGTCAGAAATGTGACACTATTGTCATTCAAACATGTGTGTGGCAATTTACTGTAGTGGCAGTGAACAGGATGGTTCCAGTGTGTAAGAGGGATGGAAGAAAGTGTTTCAAAATGAGGTGACCTGCAGAGCTAGGGAAGTAATCCTGCCACTTCACAAAGGATTGGTCAGGTCCCAGCTGGAGGAATATGTGTAGTTCTGGGCTCCTCAATACAGAAAAAAAAATTTGAAGCAGTCAAGAGGGTGCAACACAGGGCCACTAAAATAGTTAGCGGTATGAGGGAAAAATCTATGAAGAGAGGAAGTCATCGGTCCTTAACATATTCACCTGGAGAAAAGGGGTCTGGGAGGGGATGTAACTTTATCCCGTAAACCACTGTTATATTGTGTTCTTTTTGTTATCTGTATTGCACCTGTATGTTACCACTGTTGCATCTCAGACTGTAACCATGTCTACCCTTCCTGCGATGAGGTGCCTTTGTAAATGAGTTCCTGACTCAAAGGTTGTAAATCCAACTTTCAAAACAAATAAATAAATAAAAAAATATCGACAAGACTGAACATACAGAGCTGTTTGATCTGGTGGCCTCCAGCAGGATGTAAGTATGTCCTGAAGCTCAGCGCTCATAAATTCAGGGATAACATTTGGTGACACTTTTTCTCCCAAAGGGTGCTGAGCCTGAGGAACAGCCTAACAGGAGAGAGAGTGGATATGAAGACATTACAGACCTTGAAGTAAGCCTTGAAATATTTTTGCTCACCAAGGAAATTGAAGGGTATGCTGCATAGTGAAGTGGATAGGGAATTGTTATGAATTACTACATAGCTTGCACAGACTACTTTTTTCGTCACTGCTTATGAAGCAGGGGGACAGACATGATTGACCCAATGTCCCTTCCAACCTTAAATTACTATGTTACTACCCTTATATATGCTCATATAAGCTGACCAAACATACAAGTTGACCACCCTTTTCGTGGTCAATTTTAGAAAAATTACAGACATTGTCAAGCTGCCCAAATGGAATGGAAAATTCTGTTTTGTGACCTTCAGGCATACGATCTGGTATACTGAGTCTTGGGGACTCATTTCCCTCTCCCCCTTTTCTTGCTTTTACTGCTGAAATTATATTATAGCAAAAGGTTTTACATAACTGTATGTAATTTGTATGCTGTTGATTTTATGTTTTTATGAACTTTTTTTAGAAGACTAGTGTTTTTGCTGTGCAGCGCCCAGAGCCTCTGGGATTGGGCACCTTAAAAAATAAACCTTGCCTTGCCACAAAATCAGTCTTTGTGGTCAGAACTGGACACATAATTAGGTTTTGTAGTTGCAAAAATGGATTACTACTGAAAACCCTGGAGATAGCTTAACCTTACAGATAAGTCAAATCCCCTTTCATGAGGTCCTATCTTTAACTTTAAAAACTAGACGTATGCGTGAGTATATACAGTATATTTCTGATTCTCACTCATACATAGTTATGTGCTGTGTTCTGATGTTCAGACTTAGGCTAGACATTTAAAGCTGTAACCCATCCAAGAACAATCATTTACACAACTCTGTAAATCCCCAACCTGCAGCTAGTAGTCCTTAATGACTATCAATGGTTCTTATCCTTCCATTTTATATTTTGTTTCTTTCACGGCAGTTGGGTTCACCATTTCCAGGGATATGGCATGGGCTGATATGCCATGTCAGCCATTTTTACATTATTTGTATTGTACTACTACTTTAATATGATGCAGTAAAGACATTAAAGGGATTGGGAAAAAAATATTTTATTTATTTATTTAGTTTTTATTGATGGGAAAGGAAGACTAGACAATTCTGCCTATTTTCAGCCTTATTCCAGGGCAGGGGGAATACAGATGGAAACCAACTGGCACTGGACCAGATTAACCTGTTGGTAGCATTTTTAGTGAAATGGGGAAAATGTGGCCAGGACACTGGGGAAATTACCCTATTCTTTTGGAGAAGTGCCATCTTTAATGTTCACCTGAACAACCACCAGAATAGGCAGCCAGGACCTTGGTTTAATGTTTCATATGAAAGACAGCACCTCTGGAGTGCAGCGCCCCCTTCATGCTGCACTACAGTAACAGTTTTGGGGTGTAATCCAAGGTCCTAGTGTGGGGATGGACCCCACAGCATACTGATCTTCTGGCCTCAGAGGCAAATGTACAACCAGCCGAGCTACAGACAATGCGATTATAGCATTTCCAGTTAATATTTGCATATCCTATGTTCTCTTTCTGTATATGATTTTCTTTTTTATGTTTGCTTGCACTCATGTGCAAGAAACATTTTGTTGCAGCTTAGGAGAGAAGCGGGGTTTTGGAGATGGGGCACTGTGACGGCCAATTCCCCCATTGCCTTTTGAGGCTTGGCCCACTTTCCCCTATGCGGTGGCACGCTGCTGCTGACATTAGTTCAGCCAGTGTGCCATCACCTTGAAAGGAATCCACTGCTGCAATGAGGGAGCGACCCGTCATTGCAGGGAAGTCCCTTGCCTGGTGTAAAATTTCTTGTAACATGGCGGCTGGCAGCGACTCTCACCACTCACCTCAGAGTCCCCATGAAAGCCAACTTGGGGGTTCCCAATCCCCCTGTCGGCATGTTCCCATCCCCAGTTTATTTGTTGATGGGGTAGTCCAATCTCCATTGGCATGATGCATCCCCCCATTTGTTATGTGCCGAGGAGATGAATGCCCCTCGGCTCATGCACTTCCACTCCCCCCCCACCACCACCACACTGTATGGCTGATGGGGGTGCCCAATCCCCAGCAACTCCAGTACCCACCTCCCCAACAAACATCCAGCCAGGTGGCATGCTGGGAGCCCACCTCTGCATGCCAAAAGAGTCCCGTGATGTCTTTGTTTAATTTTAAGTCCTGTAGAAAAAGAAAACGGTCTCTCATTGAGCCCCATGCCCCCTCCCAACCCACATGCCCACCCACCTCGTACTCTACCTCCCACACACCCTCTCACTCCATACTTGCTTCTGGAGCCTGGCGAACAATCTTCAGTGGACCAGAACACGTCTGCACTCTTCAAAGCCGACTGCGAACTGAAGAAATGCCAGTAAGCACTATAATGGCATAAATGTTTTTTTTTTTCAACTTTGGTGTGTATCTCGGCCATTTTTTTGAATTCTGGCACCAAATTTTCAACAAGGGGTTCTTCGGACCCCACCTTATGAATTCAGTCACTGACATCTCATTAGTCAGTTGCAAAAGGTGATTTTGTGGTCACTGCGTGGCATCACCTTTCTGGACTGATTAACAAAACGACAGTGTCACTGCTCATGAGGTGGGCTCTCAAAAAGCCTATGTTGCAAATTTGGTGAAAAATCCCAAAATGACTGCATTATGAGCGTGCATTGTGCAGTTTCTAAGCATGCGCGTAACTTCATGAATTTGTAATACTTTCACTCCAGGTTTTCAACATTGGCATTTTTCCACACCTCCTTATGAATAGTACAGCTGTCATTTTTCACATCCTGGCTGATGTGTTTTGCTCTCCCAGCACAGAATAGCATTATCGCTTGTGGGAAATCAGTGTTCAGGACAGATTAAGAAAATCACAGTGACACTGTTCATGAGCAGAGGTCCTAAAAGGCCTATATCGAAAATTTGGTGACAGAAGTCCATAAAATGACTGTGTTGCAAGCGTGTGTTGTGCGGTTTCCACACACCCTCGTAACTTTGCAAATTTGTAATATTTTTACTCCAGATTTTCAACATTGGCATTTTGCCACACCTCCTTATGAACAGTATAGCTGTCATTTTTCATATCCTGCCCGAAACATGCATTAGCACATCTGGCGCACAATGGCATGGTCGCTGTGGGAAATTAATGTTTCAGACAGATTAAGAAAATCATAGTGACAGTGTTCATGAACGGAGGTCACAAAATGGATATGTTGAAAATTTGGTGAAATAATTCCACTAAATGACTATGATACAAGCATGTGTTGTGCAGTTTCCACATACGCTCAGAACTTGACACCTCCCTATGAATGGTACAGCTGTCATTCTTCACATCCTGCCTGATCTGTTTTCGCACATCTGGTACAGAATGGCATGGTTGTTGTGGGAACTCGAAGCTCGGGACACATTAACAAAATCACAGCGCCACTGTTCATGAGAAGAGGTCCCAAATGCCTTCATGGGGTGGGGGGGTCACAATGCTGAAAATTTATACTGCAAATACCAACACACGCCCGGGGTGTTAGGGTTTCTAACCATAATGTCCCACCCTGTACAGACTGACAGGCATCAGAGGTGTAACTTTGGATCACCAGCTGTAATGGTCATGCCATCCCACTCCCACCCTGAAGTAAGTGACAGGCATTGAGGTATGCCCTGCACTCTTCATTCCCAGACTTCACCCCATTCTCCTGTACTGCACTCATTCAACATATGTCCTTATGAAATGGGGTGACTGTGAAGCCAAACACCCCAAGGCACACCTCAACACTTGTCGGTGTCTACAGGATAGGGTGAGGTGAAATGCCATGAGCATTATGGGCAACGACCCACAGGCACACCCCAATGCCTGTCCATCTCTGCAGGGTGGAGGTGGGATTGGCGTGAGTTCAATACTTCACTGCCACTCCTATTCTGCATCTGTCTAACTCCTGCATGTCCAATGCTGATATCAGTAAGCAAACATTCAGCATTGACAAATGCTTGTTGTTTTCCCTATCTTCCTGGTTTGTAGATTCTGCTGTGTATAACCCCCACTGCAGCATTTGAGATGTTCTAACATATGACATCATCAACTGAAATTGGTCAATGACTTCTGTTACTGTTACTGGTACCTCTACTTGTATGGGCTGCTGCATTGGTGAAAATGGAGCAGCTTTTACATCAGCTCAATGTTCATTTGCGTGTTGTAGCAACCTTTACAAGTACAGTACAATTCACATTAAACTGTCATGCCAATAATTGGTTTTGCATTGTTCTTTAAGTTGGAAAAGCACTGGCAACTTGCATTTTGTATTCTTTTACCATTTAACCAGCTCAAGAGCAACTCCTTTATTAAAATGTTTTTAACGCTTTTGGAATGTGTTACCTGTGCAAACACAATGCATTCAAAGCTGAGCAACAACTCTTAGGCAAATGTTTTTACATGGTGCTGTTGTGGATCCAGCAACACCTATGCAACTTGCTGAGAAGTGGTAGAGCAACTAGTTGCTTAAACAGTTGAATGTGAACTGTACTGCAGCAGTAGCAGCATCATCTGCAGTCACGGACTAATTACAACTGGTGCTGTCACTGGCTGGAGCACCTATAAGGTGTCAGCATGGCTCAGATAGTAGCACATCCATCTTTGGGACTGAAGGTTATGGATTCTATTATCAAACTAGGACTTAGGCTCACAACCCAAAATGCTGGCACACCAGTGCCATACTAGAGGGGTGCTGTACTGTCAGGGTGTGCCATCCATCAGATGAGACATTAAACTGTGCCCAACTCTGCTGTTGTCCTAGTGAGTGTACAAGTGAAAGTCAAAGAACACCTGGCATTTTTTGCAATAGTTGGGGATTTTCCTTGGTGTCCTGGCCAAAACTTCTCTTCCCATAAAACCATTTCAGGCAAATGGCTGTCACTACATGTCTATCACTATCAATCTCTCTCACTGCTTGTAAAGCTCTTTGGGATGCAAATTCTCTGGCATTGGTGAAGAACTACGGACCAACATAAGTAGCACAGCACAGTAAGCTATACTGTTTGCACTACTTAGGGTTAGGGTATGGTTGCAATGTTTCTTTTATTAATTAGTTTGAGCTGAGGGCACGCTAGTCCTACCCCCCCACACTGTTTCTTTCTTATTTAAAATGGGGGTCTGTGGGGGGTTCACCCCCCAACTTAAGCAAATTAATGAATCAAACATCACAACACTACCAGCTAACCTGAAGTAGCATAAATATTGTATCGTACTGTCATCCTATGTTATGCAAGCCTAATACTGGTCTGTAGTCTCCGCTATGACCAATATCCACTGTGCAAGCAACGGCAAAAAAGACACAAACACACCAACGCTTCACGTTTTCCAATGCTTTGTCACATTGACCTTGGGTACAATTTGTGCTGCTACTACCATGATTATGCACTTTATAATAAATTTTTGATATTTCACTTTAAGCAGAAGTGGATATGGTCCTTTGAGTTGCCAGACACTCTCTCTCTCTCTCTATTAATATGTATTTATATGTCTGAGCAACAATTGATTCCAGTAGCAACCTTACATATTTTTAATCTGGTCCTCCATTAGCAAGACTGAAGACCCATACTACTCCAGGATCAGGGTGCTCGGTTTCAAGAAAGCAGATTTCCCAAAAATGAGGGAAATGATCAATCCCCTGCTGGCAACAGATACCACATGGAATGTGGAGGACAAATGGACAAAGCTGAAAGATGTTATAGTGTCAGTCACAGAGCTATGCACTAAATAAATCAGCAAGTCCAAAAACGGGCAAGGAACCCCCTCTGGGTCTCCAAAGAGGTAGCTACTATAGTTAGGGAAAAGATAAATGCTGGTAAACTTACTGAGCAAGTTAAGGAGTTCAAGTATTTGGGGTTAATATTAAATTCAGAGCTTTCATTTGAGCTACATGTTTTGGATTTAATTAGTAGATTATACAAAAGACTGAGTTTTTTATATAATGTAAGAAAACATCCTTTGGTTGATACCAAAAATTTTTTAATAACACAGACTTCTTTTCTCCATAATTGATTATGGTTCAATAGTTTATTCATATACATCTGAAAGATTATTAACAAAACTGCTGACAACCTACCACTCAGCTATACATTTTGCTATAGGTCAGCTTAGAACAACTCATTGTTGTCTTTTGTACAAATCCTTTAAATGTCCATCACTAATTGAGTGGTTTAATTTCAGGTCTTTGATTGTTTTACATACTATTAAGTTGGGTATACTTCCTAATAGTATATGAAGCTTGTTTCCAAGAATTCCCATAACTGCTCATACACGACTGCAATGTAAAAATTATTTTCAGATCCAACTTTGTCGTACTGTGTTTGCCCAAAACTCTCTGCTTTCTCAGCTCTTAAACTGTATAATGAAATACAGAGTACTGTTACATGTTGTTCAAATATATCAATTTTTAAGACAGCGCTTAGAAGGAATATGCTCATAAATTCTGTTTGTGTTTTACCTGAACCTAGCAACTTTGTAATCTTTAAAAGGTGTTTTATGACATTGTTAAAATGTTCTTTTATGTATTTGTATGTGTCTAAACTGGATGTCTGTGAAAATGGTTCTTTAGCCCACAGACTTTTCAGTATAAAATAAAAAATGAAATGAAATGAAAAGCTTTTCGTACAAGGAGACCAAGTCTGAAAAGGATAGAGAAGCCTGGAGAGAGAAACTCAAGGAAGCCAGGAAAACTATTAGGGTGGCAAAGGCCCAGACCAAAGAAAAACTGGCTCAAGAAGTGAAAATGGGGGACCAAATATTGTATCGATACATTTGAGAAAAAAGAAAGCACAAAGGAGGAATAATATGGTTGGCAAACAAGGAAGGACATCTGGTGGAAAACGACAAAGACAAGGCAGAAGTTCTCAATGAATTCTACTGCTCGGTCTTTACACAGGAACACATTGGTAGTGGTCCAGCACCAGCCAGGACACTTTCCCATACCAGGGAAGCTGACATATCCCCCTTTATGAAAGAAAGGGTTCTTGAGGAATTGTCTAAAATAAGGGTGGACAAGGCAATGAGCCCTGATGGAATATACCCAAGAGTTCTAAAAGAACTTAGGGATGAACTTGCTGCCCCACTTGCTGAACTGTTTAGCAGTTCACTGCAACAGGGGATAGTACCACAGGACTGGAAAAGGGCCATGGTTGTGCCATTGCACACAAGTGGTAGCAGGGAGGTAACGGGAAACTACCGCCCAGTAAGGCTGACCTCAGTGGTGGGTAAAATAATGGAAACATTGCTTAAGGAAAGGGTAATGAACTACCTGCCAGCAAGTGGGTAACTTGACCCAAAGCAGCATGGCTTCACATCAAGATGCTCATGCCTAGCAAATTTCATAGAATTCTTCGAGCGGGTTACAAGAGAATTAGACCAGGGGCAGCAGTGGATATGATGTAGTTGGACTTTAGTAAAGCCTTTGATATAGTCCCACACAGAAGGCTAGCCAACAAACTGGAGCAAGTTGGCATCAGTCACAAAGTAGTTTGAGGGATCACAAGCTGGCTGCAAGGCAGGACACAGAGGATTATGGTAAATGGCACCTCGTCCCAAGAGGGAAAGGTGTCAAGTGGCATGCTGCAGGGGGAGTACGAGGCCCCGTCCTTTTCAATATATTCATCAGTGACATTGCTGAAGAACTGAAAGGGAAAGTCTGTCTCTTTGCAGATGATACAAAGCTCTGCAACAGGGTGGACACACAGGAAGGAATCGCAGAAATGGAGGCAGATCTCAGGATGCTGGAGGAATGGTCCAGGAACTGACAGTTGAGATTCAACACCAATAAAAATGTAAAATCATGCACTTGGGTAGAAGTAACCCATGCATGAAGTATGTCCTGCAGGGGCAGCTACTAGAAGAAACAAAGCTAAAATGGGATCTTGGTGTCATGAACTCAAATGATTTAAAGGTAGGGAAGCAATGCGAAAAAACAACACTAAAGGCAAGCAGCATCCTCGGATGTATTGGTAGGGATATTACCAGCAGGAAGCATGATGTAATCCATCCACTGTACAGGTCCCTGGTGAGACCTCACTTGGAGTACTGTGTACAGTTCTGGAGATCTCACCCAAAAAGGACATAGACCATCTGGAAACTGTGCAGAGACGTGCCACCAAAATGGTGCAGGGTCTGCAACACGAAATGTACAAAGCTAGGCTCAGCCAGCTAAATTTATTCTCCCTCGAGCAGAGGAGGAACAGAGGAGATGTGATTGAGACATTTAAATTTGTTAAAGGGATCAACACAGTATAAACCAGGAAAACAGGGCTGCATGTATTAGAGGACACAACATGCGCCTGGTGGGAGGTAAATTAAAAAAAAAATGTTAGGAAGTACTTTTTCATGGAGAGGGTGTTAGACCATTGGAAGAGCCTACCACTGGAGGTAGTGGCAGCCAAGATGGTCAGTGAATTCAAACAGGCATGGGATAGAGAGTATGGTCACCTTAGCAAAACAAAATGATAGTGGGGGGTAGAAAACCCGAGCAGACTAGATGAACCAAACGGTCTCCTTCTGCCCACAAATTCTTATGTTCTTATACCCTCTTATCCTAACCCACATAGCAACCCAGCCTCCAAACCTACCTTTGGATGCACTGAAATATAAAAAAGTTACAGAGCTGGACATGGTAACTGGCACAGTCCTCCACTTACCACCTCAGCTGGAAACTATCTGAATGAACGCATATGAAAGCACACTTATAATATTTTGAATTAAGTGCACCTCTATATTCATTCATTCAGAGGGTGACTGCCAATCGATCCATGACACAGCATCGATAATTTCTTGTTGACACAATGTTTCCCCGACACCACTGTGCTGACAGAAATTGCGGCCAGCATGGTGCCGTGGAGAACAAAGTTGTTTCTTTCCGGGGGTATATGCCCCCTGCACTGCCCCTAACTTACTATTAACAGCACCAAGATGGAGCTGATTCAGGGATGGGGTTCAGGATCTTGGGAAAGGTGCTGGGATCCCAAGCAGACTTTACAGCAATGTGTCAATGTTGTTGTCATTCACCACATCTCTGTAAAGTCGTCACTGTAGAGATGGCATACCACTGCCAATGTGATGGAAGGAAGGCAGTACTGGTCTCTAATTCTGCATCTTTAAGTCAGCACACACCAAGGGGGAGTGAAATGATGGGAATCGGGGTGCTAAGTGGGTTGGGTTGAAGGTTTTTCTCTAGTATTGGGACAAAGGGAGGAGGGGAAGATAGGGTACTCAGTGTACTGGAGGGAAGGTGGTTATGTATACTTTATTATTGACACTAAGGGGGAGGAGGGGGAGAGTTGAGGTGGTAAGTGGGTTGGAGGAAGGGGTAGTGCAAGTTTTTACTGGGACTATTAGAAGAGGCGGGGAGTGTGCTATTAGGGTGGATGGCAGAGTTTTGCATATTTCTAAAAAAAAAATGTAAACAGATATTCACTGACAATGCCCACTGTGTTTGGCGTTAAGCCCTGTGGGCACATTAAAATCATAATTGCTGATGAAGGGCACATTCCAAAGATTTTCTTTTTGATAAGTGTCCAGTTTGCTGGCACTTGACCAGACCTTCTCATAAGGCAGTGTTAGCCAATTTGTCACATCTTTGCCAGTGAAGTGTAACTTTGCAACATTTTTAACTAGATGGGTACTAGTAGTAAAGTACTGAAAACTGGGGATCTGTGTTACTGGCAGTGACTTGTGTCATACTGGTCCTATCTGTATCTGTACTTTACAGAAATCAGTAGCCTATGTTACTAGTATGTCCTTTACAGAAATCAGTAGCCTACGTTACTAGTATGTCCTTTACAGAAATCAGTAGCCTATGTTACTAGTATGTCCTTTACAGAAATCAGTAGCCTATATTACTAGTATGTCCGTTACAGAAACCAGTAGCCTATGGTACTAGGTAATTACCTGCAGTCAGTACTGCAAATTTGGGTTCTGTGTCAGTGACCATAACTCTAAATAAATGCTGTTACACCATGTATACTGGTGAATGACTTATAAATATATCAGAATATACCAGATTATTACCTGGGAGACGTCTAGGTATCTCTAGCAGAGAAGGAAAAGAATCTGGGAGTGATAATACCTAGTGACCTGCAGCATTCTATGCAGTGCAAGAAGGCAGTGTCAAGGACAAACAGGATGTCTGGGTGTATAGCCAGGGGTTCAGCAGTAGACAACAGGAGGTGGTATTGTCCTTATACATGTCACTAGTGAGACCACATCTGGAGTATGCGGTGTTGTCCTGGAACCTTCACTTTAAAAAGGACATCAACCTGATGGAGACTGTCCAGAGGAGGACTACAAAGATGATTGCCGGGCAGCCAAGTAAATAATAACAATAATAATACTTTATTTGGCTGGCAGTATAGCCTAGAGGTTAGAGGAACGAGGTGTGAACAAGCTTGATACATCCAGCAGACCAGACCACAACCTCCACTTGCATACTGTGTGACTCTAACCAAGTCATTTAACCACCCAGTGCTACCAGGTCGCCCCTGAAAACAGGCACTTGTGCCTAGTGGGCCTTACCCGGTTACCAAAGACTAAAATAAAAATAAAAAAAAATGTGTACCGCACCTTTCCAAAGCCAAGGTGCCTTAACAATAAACATCACTTAAAACAGTAAAACAAACACAAATACAATAAATACTAAGTTCATAAAATACAATAAAATATCAGCATCAGGGATATCCCATTAACCATAGATGGGTCTTTAAAGCCTGTTTAAATTTATCCATGGATGTACACCCCCAAAGCGTATGGGGTAGAGAATTCCAAAGGGTTGGGGCTGTGCATATAAAAGCACAGGCCCCTGAAGATTTTAAAGAAATCCTCAGAATCTCTAGCAACCCCTCATCTGCTGAGTGGAGTGATCGCCTAGGGCAGTAGGGTACCAGGACCTCTTTCATGTAGTCCAGGCTCAATCCATGTAGGGCTTTATAAGTCAGAAGACTGACTTTAAAGGTGATTCACCACTGTATTGGCAGCCAGTGCAGTTCACGCAGCACCAGAAAAATATGACAGGTACGGGGAGTACCCATCAATAACCAGGTTGCAGCATTCTGCACAAGCTGCAAGTGGTGGATATCAACCCCTGGAAGCTCTAGATACAGTGAGTTGCAGTAATCAAGGCACGAGGTCACAAAGGCATGGATCAATGTAGGCAGGTCACTGGACGGAACTAGGTGCTTAATCCTGGAGATGTTCCTCAGATGGTAAAAGGATGATTTGATGACTGCTGACACCCCATCATCAAAAATCACCCCAAGGTTCCGCACCCATTCAGAGGTAGGGGACTGGGAGCCACCCAGAAAAAGTCCTGAGGAAAAAACAGCTCCCATCCCCTCTATCCGGCGACCTGGGTCCACAACCATCACCTCCGTCTTCTCCGAGTTCAACCTCAGCCAGCTCGAATTCATCTAGTTCTGGATTTCAGTAAGGCAATTGTTAAATACCGAGAGAGTTCTATCTTGGTTGGGTGCAAAGGATAGGTAGAGTTGGGTATCATCAGCACAGCAGTGAAACCTCAGCCCATACCTTCTTACAATGTCTCCGAGGTGCAGCATGTACACTGCGAACAACAAGGGGGACAACACCGAAATCTGAGGAACCCCACATGACAGAGAGACTGGTCCAGAGGAATTAATCCCCAACACCACCCTCTGAGTTCTGCCTGTGAGGAAAGATCCTAACCACCTGAGGAATGTACCAGACAGGCCACAGATGACCCTCAGGCATTCAAGAAGTACTCCATGGTCCACAGTATCAAATGCTGAGGTGAGATCGAGAAGGACCAAGATGGAACATCTCTTTCAATCCCTTGCCATCAAGAGATCACTGAACACCGAACCAGCGCAGTCTCGGTACTATGCCTCTTTCCGAAACCAGACTGGAATGGTTCATAGATGTCATGGATGGTCAAGTGGTTCTCCAATTGTATGGCCACTACTTTCTCAATCACCTTCCCCACAAAGGGAAGGTTTGAGATTGGTCTGTAGTTAGCATGGCAGTCTGGATCCAAAGAAGCTTTCTTTAGGAGGGGCGTCACCACTGCCTCCTTCAGGGAGCTAGGAAACTCACCCATCTCCAAGGAGCACCAAGCAATCTCTGCTTGGACAGGGCCGATAGTATCACAACAACCCTTTATCAGGGAAGTTGGGCCCGGATCCAAACTACAGCATGCAAAGTGCATACCCTGGACAATCCGCATGACATCAATGAACTCCGGCCGGTCAAAGGAACTCCAGGACAACCTAAGGACAGTGGCCGGGTGCCGATCCACAGCTTCTCCCATAAAGGATGCAGGTTGGAGTGCTGCCCTGATGTCAGTCACCTTAGCCATAAAGAAGTGAGCAAGCTCTTCACACTCTACTTGTGATAAAGCTCTTTGAAACTGCAGGTAGACTGGGTTGCACAGGCTGTCTACAGTTTGAAAGAGCTGAGCTGGTCAGTTCTGATCAGCTGCAATCTCCCCAAACAGGAACGCTGCCTTCTTATAGGAGATTGTGGAATGACATACCTGATAATGTTCCATCAATCTAAGATGGTCGGCATCAAGGGCAGATCTCTGCCAGCAATGCTCTAATTTTTGTCCTTGTCGTCGCATCTCCCTCAAAGTCTCATCAAACCATGGGGGCAACAAGCCTTTGTGTGAAGCAAATGAACAAATCAAAATGAAAGAAAAAGCCACTATGGTTCTCAAAAGAGGTGGCTGTGAAAGTCAGGAAGAAAAAGATAGCATTCCGGAAGTATAAGGAAACACAGAAGGAGCAGGACAGAGAGCTGTACCAGTTAAGGCAGAAGGAAGCAGGGAGGGAAGTCAGAATAGCAAAGGCCCAAACTGAGGAAAAGATAGCCAACTCAGTTAAGAAGGGATAAAACCTTTTATAGGTACATCAGTGGCGTAGAAAGACAAAGGAGGGATAGTGAGGCTGAATGAATGAACAGTGGGTGGGCAGAGGGGAACTGTGAAAAAGCAGGAATACTGAATGAATATTTCTGCTTAGTATTCACAAAAGAGGAGGGGGAAGTGCCTAATCCAATTAACAGAAGCACTCTTGATAGGGGGGTCGATTCCCAGTCCTTTCACAGAAGAAAGGGTTCTGCAAGAACTCCTAAAACTGAAGGTGGACAAAGCAATGGGTCTGATGGAATTCACCCCAGAATTCTAAAAGAATTAAGGAGGAACTAGTGAAACCACTGGCTACTCTTTTAACAAATCATGGGAGGATGGTGTGGTACCGAGGACTGGAGGAAGGCGGATGTGATCCCCTTCACAAAAGTGGGTCCAAGACAGAGGCAGGAAACTACAGACCTGTCAGTCTGACCTCTGTGGTAGGGAAAGTGATGGAGTCACTTCTGAAGGAAAGAACAGTCGAGTACCTAGAGGCCAGTGGAGCACAGGACCCAAGGCAGCATGGGTTCACAGCCAGGAAGGTCATGTCAGACGAATCTAATAGATTTCTTTGACTGGGTGACCAAAGTAGTAGACCAGGGAGGGCTGTGGACATGGCCTACCTAGACTTTAGCAAGGCATGTGACACAGTCCCACACAAAGATCAATAGTCAAATTAACCAGCCTGGGAGTGGGACCCAGGGTGGTAGCCTAGGTAAAACATTGGCTGGACAACAGGACACAGAAGGTAATTGTAAATGGAGTCCATTCTGAAGAAAGGGGGTTACTAGTGGGGTACGCAGGGTTCAGTATTGGGTCCAGGCCTTTTAATGTCTTCATCAGTGACATTGCAGAGGGACTGGAAGGAAAAGTATGCCTTTTGCAGATGACACAAAATCTGCAACAGGGTTGATACACAAGGAGGCGTGGAAAGGATGAAAAGGGACTTGGCAAGGTTGGAGGAATGGTCAGAAGTATGGCAGCTAGGATTCAATGCAAAGAAGTGCAAAATAATGCCGGGAAACAAGAACCCAGGGAAGAATACACAATGGGTGGGGAGGTAGTAAACAACAACAAGGAAAGGGACCTGGGGGTAATCATATCAGATGACCTTAAGGTTTGCAAGCAATGTGAGAAGGCAGTAGGGAGGGCTGGGGGATACTGGGATGTATAGGAGAGGCATCAGCAGCAGAAAACAGGAAGTTGTTATCCCTCTGTACAGACAGTTGGTGAGACCCCATCTGGAGTACTGTGTCCAGTTCTGGAGACCCCATCTCCGCAAGGACATAGGCAGGATAGAGGCAGTCCAGAGGAGGGCAACTAAAATGGTGCAGGGTCTGCAAGAGAAGCCGTAGGAGGAGACTAAAGGAGCTTAATATGTATACCCTTGAGGAAAGAAGGGAGAGGGACATGATAGAAACTTTTAAGTACCTCAGTGGAATCAACAAAGTCCAAGAGGGTAGCATTTTTCAGAAAAAGAGACTTGCAAGAACAAGGGGACACAATTTAAAGATAGAACGAGGGCGGTTCAGGGGCAATGTGAGGAAGTATTATTTCACAGAGAGGGCAGTGGAAGCATGGAACAGCCTTCCTGAGGAGGTTGTGGGGTCTAAAACTGTGGGAGAATTCAAGAATTCATGGGACAGACATAAGGCAATTCTTGTGGGGGATAGGAAGAAATAGGCTGTTGGTTAACTAGGATCTGCGGCCTATCCTGTAGGTAGGGAAATGGGCAGACTAGATGGGCCTAGCGGTCCTTATCTGCCATCAAAGTCTATGTTTCTATGACCGAGGGCAAAGGGGAGAGGATGAACATGGACAGGAGCAATGATATCCAGAGCCGAGGAGATGGCTTTATTATAGGACAAGACCAAGGCTTCTAGGTCATTGCTCACTCCAGAAAACTCTGATAGGTCAAGCACTGCTGCCAGGCCCTCAGAGCTTATATCTCACAAAGAGCAGTACTTGACCATCTCCACAGGGGTAGGCCTATGAAGGGGGCTGCAAAAACTGAACCCCACAGTGTTATGATCGGGCCATCCAACAGGTTCCACCCCAAATCAAAGGCTTCGATCCCCAAGAGGAAGACTAAGTCAAGGGAGTGACCACCTTTATGAGTGGCAGAAGTAGCATCTTGTGTAAGGCCCAAAGATGTCATCAGTTGGAGGAAGTCTTGTCCAAATTGTGAGAGTTCAACATCGACCCAGATGTTGAAGTCTCCCAGTACCATCAGCCTGGGTGACTTGAATGCCATGTCGATCACGAAGTCAGCTATTTCCTACAGGAACTGTTTCTCATCACCTGGTGGACAGTAGATGATGGCGATCCTACATCCCTCACCTGCCACTACAGTACACTCGAATGATTCAGCCTCCTCAGCTGGTACACTCGTGAGGCCCAGTTCAATCTTGAAACAGACTGCAACCCCTCCCCCATGGTCCAACCTCGAGTGGTGAAAAACCGAGTACCCGGCCATTATAGCAGCCTCTAATATGGGGCCTGCATTCCTATCCAGCCAGGTCTCGGTAATGCACGCCAGATCCACCGACCCAACAAGTTCTGCAATAATTGCAGTCTTATTCTTGCTGGATCTGGCATTACACAACACTGCTCAGGTAGGATGGGCCTCTGGAGCTGCTCGGGCTGCTTGCCCACCAAAATTGGTGGTGCTCATGGGTATGGAAACCAGACAGGAAGGACCACGTTCCAGATTCCATTTCGCCCCAGGGCATCTTCTGGATCCCACTACCCCAATCTGATGACCCCGCTCATTCATCCTCCACTGTTCACACCCCCCCAACTCCCCTCCTCCCCCTACAAACAATACCCAGAGCCCTACAGCATTGGTGTGTTAATAGCTGTAATGGAGGGGGGGAGAAAGGGTGGAGGGCACGATGGGCGGAGGATGAATAGTGCACAACCATGGGAACAGGCCTCCAACACACACTAAGACCCAATGACACTAAAACACTCCTGAATAAATCCCCAATTAGATAACTAACTAAACTCCCAAATTAAAAACAAACCCCAAATTAATTTTCTGAGACTCCCCGCTCACTCTCACCAAGAGAAGAGATTCAGGCAAATTAATCAAACTAACAAACCTCAGCTCCCAAACAAATCTATACTTCAAAAAGAAAAAGTTACAATAAATTAAAAATATAAAACACCAATCCAAACTCCAGAGTTGCTAAATAAATAATATAGTGATTTAAGACAGCTATAGCACTAAATTAAGTCATTTATTATTGTCCAATATAAGTTCATTATCCAGTGTCTTCTTGTATGGAACTGTTTCAACGAGTTTAGCAAAAACTTTGAAAATTAAAGCAATAAAGGGTAGCTCTCTTCAAACCCTTATCCAAGTAGTATGTCCAAAGATGTGGCCCTCTCACTGCTAGGTCAAAGTAAATATTCAATCCCCGACAAGACTCTCTCACTGTCTCCAAAATGAAAAGATATAGTTACAATACCTGCCAAAAGTTTGATCAAGAACTGAAATGTGAAAAGCAGCAAACTTTTAGGAAGTCAGAAAATTAGCCAGTTCAAAAGGAGAATCATACGAGGAGAGACTGAGGGCCCTAAACATGCACTCCCTGGAGGACAGGAGGGAGAGGGGAAGACATGATTGAAACCTTCAACTACTTGAAAGGCATTAGTAAGGTAAACAGGGAGGGTCTCTTCAGGCTAAGCTTCAGCAAAACCATGAGGGGCACAGCCTAAAGTTGGAGGGGAGGATGTGTAAAAGGGAGGTTAGAAGACAATTCTTCACAGAAAGGGAGGTGGGCAAATGGAATGCGCTGCTGGAAGATGTGACCCATCATGGTCTGTGGCCAGCTTCAGAAGAGGCTGGGATAGATATAGAAGGAATATAAAGGTCATGGAAGGGGGAAGGAAAGGATGGAAATTTAGGGGAGGGGGGGATCAGGCACACCAGCCTCAGCCGAGAACCCTGTACAATGAGCAGACTAGATAGAC
Source organism: Neoceratodus forsteri (assembly GCA_016271365.2). Taxonomy (NCBI): domain Eukaryota; kingdom Metazoa; phylum Chordata; order Ceratodontiformes; family Ceratodontidae; genus Neoceratodus; species Neoceratodus forsteri. The sequence continues at coordinate 819,023,596 of CM028129.1, forward strand.
TAAAAGGCCTAATTCTGTTAGCTTCTTCATATGTTCATACATCAGTGGTCTATAACAGAAGGTAGGTACAAGTAGTAAAGTACTGTGGCATGGCTGCATCACACTGATCCACAGATCCTATGTATAGTACTTAGGCACTTATACATAAACACATTGGGCAGGAATTTCAGATAGTCATGATCATTTTACAGATGTGGCTGCCTGACATCCGCCCAGCTAGTTAGATCACCTGTGATGTGGTCTAACTTCTGGGTGCGATCACCCTGACTTGCACCCTGCAAATGAGTTATATGTCTTAATTAGATGCATGAGTATTTTGTTTTTGCTGGAAAACATTGCAAGTGTCACAGATGCATTTGGATGTTTGTATATATGCCACAAGACTCCTGAAGCATTTGCCTGGATACAGCATACATCCAAAATAGGGATGCGAGTAGTACATCCAGATCTCTGAAACTCCTGCCCAGAGCCTATAGTGATAGGTAGGAACTGTTAAGAAAGTACTTTGAGTTTAGGTTCTGTGTCAGTGACAGCAACTTGTGTCATACTTCCCAGAGTACAGTGTGCACCAAACATAAAGTATCCCTCATTACCACAACTTTTCCCCTGAGTATGGCAGCAGCCCTTGGGGAAATAAAAATTGGCTGAAAAACTCAAGAAAAGAGTAATGTCCCATGATGAGTCCTACAAAGTGGCTAAGAAACAAACTCATCAGTTTTAGGAGGAGGTAATGTAAGAGAGGGTTGTGGTCGATCAGGTTTAAGGAAGGGGCAACAAGGTGTTAGTCCAATTGGTGCCAATGATATGAGTTTTAGTTAGAAAAAAGACCATTAGTGCAACTGCAAGTAGTACAATTTCCACATTAGAGGACTATAGGCAGTACAAAGCATGACAAGCTAGTCCCTGCTGTTGATCAAGGCTTTTAGCATGCATGTTCTACTACAATTCCACATTTGAGGTGCTGCTGCTTAGGTGGAGACAAAGGGAGTATCAGGGAGTTAACTACATGACAATTATATCCACAACATGAGTAGTGATTTTAAAGAGGAACATGGTGAATGATGGAGTTAGGACTGGTGTCGATGTATATTGTGACATCAACAATTCAGTATCCCACCAGTTCATTTCATGGCTGTTATCTGGGCCTGTCCTTCCTATAAGATCATGCCATTCTTCAGTCATAACAAATAACATGAAATCAGTGTCTGTGTGTGTGTGTGTGTGTTGGTGTGAGTGGTGGTAGTGCAGGGGGGGATCCTATAACATCATCAGGATTGTCACTGATGTAATTAGCTTAGGGTGGGAGAGAGTGATCCCCATAACTTCTTTTCCTCTTCAATCACTTTTTGACTGCTACCCCATATCAGTGATCAGTCTCAAACTATTTTATTTATCCGTTAACCTTTTGCACATATTTTGTAACATCTAGTTCTTAAGATGGTCCCTCCCAGCTAAGAAGATGCATCTTATTGACACTTAAACAAAAAATGGCATTCAATTAAAGATATCACATTTGGGCCCATCTCCTGTTATTGCATTTATCAACCAACTGTTTAAGACATAAATAATTCTATAGGACACATTCACATGACTAGAATCAGAAATCTTTATTACAAATGTTATACTTTAGTGGGCCTTACTCCCTTAATTTCTGCTTCAGCTGCCTGTTTATGACATCATTAATTCAACAGGGCACATTCACACAATCTCAACCAGAAATATTTGTGGGTTGATTCCCATCACTACATTCTTCAGTTGGCAGTATATTTCTACCAAATTTTTAATATTAAAATAATAATACTAACAATAATAATTGCTCGCTCACAATTACTATCCAATGTGCTTAGTAAGAAATAGACAGTATAGAACAACTGTTTACCAGAAAAATTAATAGCAGACTAGGTCAGTGAGTCGAAGACAGAGGGATAATCGATGCAGCTCAGGCCAGATTCTGAGTGGAAAGGTCAACAATAGACCAGTGCTTTATAATGGCACATTTGGTATATAAGTACATACGAGTTAAAGGACAAAAGCTGTAATGTTTATTTGTTGACTTGAAAACAGCATTTGATAGAGTTAATAGAGTTAAATTATGGGCCAGACTGGAAGAATTGGGTATTGATCAAGCACTTTTGGGCATTATAAAAACTTTGTACAGTAAAAACTATACAAGTGTTAGATTCTCAAGTGATGGATCACTTACTGGATGGTTTACATCAAATATTGGAGTGAAACAAGGATGCACTTTATCTCCATTATTGTTTAATCTCTATTTCCAGTCAGTGTTGAATAGCCTATACAATTCTGATTATATATGCCAAGGATTGGTAAAATATCCTGTCCATACTTGACATATGCAGATTCATTGGTTTCATGGGTTTTTCCTGAGCAGACAAGACTAATAGTCCATATTGCTTGCCATTTAGTATCCCATTACTTTTCTATTAAGTGAGTATCTAGCCAAGCTCTGCTTAAATTCCTCAGTAGTTTTGCTCGCCATTACCTCAATGGGGAGGCCATTCCAGATTTTTGGTACTCTGACAGAGAACCAGTATTTCCTTCTGTTAGTACGATACCTATTACTTTTAATCTGCAAGGGGCATGCTCTAGTGTAGTGACTTTGCTCCTTGAGATCCAGATTCAACATATCCCACAAATCTGGGTTAGAAAAGGCTTTGTGTGACAAGCACATATCTCCTCTGAGCTGGTGATACTCAAGACTGAACATACCCAAGTTCTGCAATATTTCAATATATTCCAAGTGTTGCATCCCTCTAATTAATTTTGTCACCCTTTTCTGTCCCCTTTCCAGTGCTCTTATTTCGGTTTTACCCCCTGGTGCCCATAGCTGTGCGCAGTATTCCATGTGTTGTCTGACCAGTGAAGTATAGAGTGGAATGAGAACATCTTTATGTCTACTCTTAATATGCCGCTTAATACAGTTTAGGATCCCGCTAGCCTTTTTAACTACCTGGTTGCAATGCATCTTGCAACCAAGGTCATTTGAAATTCTAACTCCCAGGTCCCTTTCGTCTGTTACTTCTCTTAATATGGAACCATTTAAACTATAGTTATGTTTAGGATTCTTGTGGCCCAGGTGCACCACTGTGCACTTGTCAGCGTTGAATGTAAGTTTGTACATCCTAGCCCAGTCCTCCAGTACTTGTAGTGCTTCTTGTAGTATTTCTGCATCTCACTTGTTATTTACTGGTTGACCTAATCTTGTGTCATCTGCAAATTTGGACATCCAAGTTTCTTCCTTAGTTTTCATAGATGATATATAAACATTAAATAGGGCTGGCCCAAGGACAGAACCCTGCAGCACCCCACTAGTGACATTGGACAAGTCCGAATAACTACCCGTTATGCAGACGCTTTGCTTCCTGTCATTTAGCCAAAAGGCAATCCATTTGGTAATATTTCCTGGAATATCATGTTCAATTAAGGAATCAATTAGCTGCCCATGTGGTACCTTGTCAAATGCCTTTGACAGATCTAGGAAGATAATATCCACAGAGTCCTCCTCATCCAATGCCTGACTAACCTTTCCATAAAATTCCAGGAGGTTTGTCGGGCAGGAACATCTCCTGACAAAGCCATGCTGGGTATGGTCAGTGTCCCCCCTTTCTTGCATATAGTGTATCATAAAATCTTTTATAATCCCCTCCATGACCTTCCCCAAAACAGCAGTTAGGCTTATGGGCCAATAGTTACTTACCACATGTTTAGACCCCTTTTTATGTTTGTTGCACACATGTGCAAGAAACATAATGCCATCATCCGAGTTTTCGGAGGCATGGCAGCCCTCTTCCAATTCACTCAGTGTGTTTGCAGGCGTGGTCACAGTTCTCCAATGCCTGCTGAGCTGTCTATGACAGCTCCAAAATGCAGTGGCATACAGTTGAAAAGGGGAGCTACACTTCAGTGAGCAGCGATCAGATATCACCTGCTCATGTCGCTCCCCTACACACACACACACACACACACACACACACACACATATACACATGCAGCTGCGTGCTCTTCCCCACACACACACTGTATGGCCGAGTGGGGTGCCCAATCCCTATCGGCTGTGCTCATACCCCTAAAAAAAGCCTTCCAAATGCCACTGGGTGCCCACCCCAAGCGTGGCTATGTGATATAGCCTGATGGGGGTGCCCAATCCCCGTTGGCTCCATTGTCTCCTCCCCATGTGTCACCGGCGAGGGTGCCCAATCCCCCGTTGGCTCCATTGTCTCCCCCCCCAAGCATCCAGGTGTCACGCTGGGAGCCCACCCCAGTGTGGCAAAATGTGTTCTAGCCGACAAGGGTGCCCAATCCCCTGTTGGCTCCAGACCCCCCAAACACTCTTTCCAGCTGCCACGCTGGGAGCCCACTCCAGCGTGGCAAACGTCCAATGTAGTCTAAAAGCCCTGTAAAGAAGAAAACGTTCCCTTGCAGTCTCCCCACCCTCCTCCCACAACCCGCACACACCCACTGTGCACCCTGCCTCCCCACAACCCCTCACCCTCACCCAATACTTACCTCCAGAGCTTGGCGCGTCAATCATCGGTGTACCAGGAACACGTCTGCACTCTTCAAAGCCGACCGCGAACTGAGGAAATGCCGGTAAGCTGTATAATGGGATAGATAGGGTTTTTTCAACTTTGTTGCATATCTCAGGTATTTTTTGGAATTTTTGTACCAAATTTTCAACATGGGGTTTTTGGGGCCCCTTCTCATGAATGCTGTCACTGTCATGCGTTACTTGGGCCCAAAGGGTGATTTACGCAGTCCTGCGCGAAATCACCTGCCGGGACTTGATTAATGAAATGACACTGCCAGGTGTTCATAAGATGGAGCTCTCAAAGCCTATTTTGAAAATTTGGTGGGCGGAAATCAAAAACAAACTGTTCTAATGACGTGCGTTCTGCGCGGTTTCTCGCCGAGCATGCTAAGTTCACGAATTATCAATATTTTCACTCCAGATTTTCAACATTGCCATTTACACACCTTCTTTATGAGCAGTACAGCTGTCATTTTCATCTCACCCAAAATGTTCTTCCGCCCATGTAGCGGCGCAATGGCGCAGTCGATGATCTTGAAATCAATGTATGGGGCAAATTAAGAAAATCACAGTGACACTGTTCATGAGCAGAGGTCTTAAAATGGCTATGTTGAAAATTTGGTCAAAAATTCAAAAATGACTGTTCTGGCGTCGTTGTGCAGTTCCTCATGCCTCGTAAGTTCGACAAATTTTCAATATTTTCACTCCAGAATTTCAACATTGCCATTTTACCATCCTATGAGCAGTACAGCTGTCATTTTTCACATCTTGTCCAAACATGTTTCCATCATGTAGCGCACAATGGCGCAGTCAGTGTGCGAAATTAATGTATGGGACACATTAAGAAAATCACAGTGACACTGTTCATGTTCATGAGCAGAGGTCTTAAAATGGCTATGTTGAAAATTTGGTGAAAAAATTCCTAAAAATGACTGTTTTATGAGTGTGCGTTGCGCAGTTCCTATGCACTCTCGTAAGTTTGCGAATTTTCAATATTTTCACTCCAGATTTTCAACATTGCCATTTTATTACACTTCCTTATGAACAGTACAGCTGCCATTTTTCACATGTCATCCAAAATTGTTTTCACGCATGTAGCGCACAATGGTGCAGTCGGTGTGCGAAAGCAATGTTTGGGACAGATTAAGAAAATCACAGTTACACTGTTCATGAGCAAAGGTCTTAAAATGGCTATGTTGAAATTTGGTGACAAAAGTCCATAAAATGACTGTATTCACGGTGAGCAATGCGCCAGTTTCCACGCACCCTAATAAGTTCATGACTTTGTAATATTTTCAGTCCAGATTTTCACCAGTGGCATTTTTCCACACTTCCTTATGAACAGTACAGCTGTCATTTTTCACAACATGGCGAAATGTGTTTCACACTTTCAGGCGCGAGATCGTGGTCGCTGTGGGAAATCATTGTTCGGGACAGATAAAGAAAATCACAGTGACACTGTTCATGATCGGAGGTCCCAAAATGCCTGTTGACAATCTGCTGTAAAAAATCCCCAAACTAATTACATTACAGTTGTCGTTGCACAATTTCTATACTGCATTCATTGACTTCACAGTTTTTAAATATTTTTACTGCAGATTTGCAACATTGCCATTTTTTACACCTCCCCATGAACAGTATAGCTGTCATTTTTTACATCCTGTTCGGAATGTTTTTGCACCTGTGGTGCTAAATGCCGTAGTCACTGTGCATAAGCAGCTTTCGGCTAACAAACTGATATTGCCACTGTTCATAAAGTGGGGTCACAAAAACACCATGTTGAAAAATTGGAGTGAAAATACCAATGAATGCCTGAGGTATTAGGGTTTCAAACCATAACGCCCAACCCTGGCTGTAGAGAATGACAGGCATCAGGGGTGTGACTTGGGATTCTTGCCTGTAATGCTCATACCATTTCACACCCTGCAGCCAGTGAGAGGCATGGAGGTATGCCTTGGACTCTTCGGACCCAAAGTTCACCCCATTCTTCTATACCGTACCCATCTACCGTATTTCCTGATGGAATGGGGTGCGCATAAGGGCCAAAGACCCCAAGGCACACTGTGACACTTGTCAGTGTCTGCAGGGTGGGGTGTGGTGAAATGGCATGGCCGTTATGCCTGATGACCCAAAGGCACACCCCAATGCCTGTCACTCTCTGCAGGGTGGTGGTGGGGCTGGCTTCAGTTCAAGTACTTCACTGCCATTCCTATTACGCAGCTCTGTAACTTCTACACTACCACTGCCAATACCAGCAAGCAAACATTCGGCATTGACAATTGCTTGTTATACATGGGAATGACATCAGCCTATCTCCACGCATCTAGCACCTCACCCTGGGCCAAGGAAGTTTGAAATACAGTTGTAATAGGGCCAGTTAATTCATTAGCCATCTCCCTGATAAGTCTCGGGTGCAACCCATCTGGCCCCCAAGCCTTTCTTGGATCCATTTTTAGCAGACTTTCCCAGACTTTGATAGAATCAACTACTACATCATGTTCGGCCCTTCCTGTTAAATGATTTTTTATGTTACATGATTTATTATTGTATACTGAGGTAAAAAAATGGTTAAAGCTGGTGGCCATTTGACCATTGTCAGTAATGGTTATACCGTCATCCTGTTTTAATGGGCTTATGGTTTCAGCTCCTCCCTTTTTATTATTTATATAAGTATAGAAGGTTTTATGGTTATCCTTAACTTTATTGGCTAACCATAGTGCATACTTCTTTCTGGCCTGTGCAATCTCTTTTTTGGTATGTTTAAGTAAATTGCGATATGTGTTCCAGCATGTTGCTTGATTGCACTTTTTTGCCTTGATGTAAGCTTTCTTTTTCTGTTTAATACACTTTTTAACTTTGGCTGTTATTCATACGGGCATCATTTTAGTGTTGCAGTAATTTTTGTTTCAGGGTACATATTTAACTAGTAAGGTAATCTTACTTGCTAGAGTATCCCACATCTTATTCAAGAATTGATCCTTGAACTCTTCTTCCCAATCCCAGGTTCCCAAATCTCTCCGCATGCTATTCCAATCAACCTTGCTATAGTTGTAAATAATAGTTTCTCCCTTAATGTTCTCCAAGTCATTTAGTAAGGTGAAATTTACCATATTATGGTCACTAGAACCTAATGGGGGAGAAACTATACAATTTTGTACAGCTTCATACATATTACAAAGAACTAAGTCCAAGGTGTGGTCACCTCTGGTACCTACAGTCACACATTGTTGTAGTCCTGTTAGGCTAAAGAGTTCCATGTAGTGATACTCTACAGCAGACTGAGCTGTAAGATTGGTCCAATCTATACCTGGCAAATTCAGGTCTCCCATAAGTAAACAATTTGCTCCATCTGTAATGGTGTGACATTTTTCCAGGACAGTCATATCCTCGTGAAAAAGATATGGGGGGTCTATACACTACTCCTATGTCAACCTTAAGTCCTTTTGTGGGGGTAAGCTTTATCCAAACTAATTCTAGAGGGTCCCAGTCAGAAGTTTCTACTTGTTCTGATGACAAGTGGTCAGATATATATAGTGCTACTCCACCTCCCCTAGTCTTAATCCCATCTCTTGAATATAACACATAACCAGGGATTTGTTTATCCCACACATCTTCCTTGTCCCACCATGTTTCTGTGATAGCACAAATGTGTATTCTATCCTTAACCAGTGCATATCTCAGTTCATCAAATTTATTTATCAAACTTCTGCCATTTAATAACAAGCAGTTCAGATGTGGGATTGTGGCTTTGGATATTTTATCCCGTATGTGTAAGTGCATCCGCTTTATCCCCCCCTCCTAACTAGTTTAAATGTAGGTCTACTGATGCACAAAGTGTATATGCCAGAACTCTTTTCCCCATCTTGCTAAAATGACACAAAATAAAAAAAAGGACACAAAATAAGTCAAGATGGGAGTGGTGCAGTGCAATAGCTGTGTGGCAGCAGTGTTCTGGGAGGTATTCTGGAGGCTGCGATGCTGCCCTCTTTGCAGGCACCTCTCTGGTCTGAGGGAGGAGGTTGCCTGTCTCCAGACTGACCTGGCTTGGATTTGTGAAACCTCTTCCCCCACCCAGGGACCACCAGGGCCACCACCATCACCTGAGAGGTTGCCAAGAAAGAGGAGTGGTTGGACCAAGGTGGGCCCAGGGAGGGAGAGGGTGGTGGAACAGAGGTGCATCCCTCCAGTTGTACCTCTCCACAATTCATATACTGTTCTGGCAAAGAATGGTTCCTCTATGGAGGCACCTGCAGTGGAGACCAAGGAGGATGCTGGGAACCTCCACAAAGGAGACCCACAGTAGGGTGGCATGAGACCTCACAGGGGAAGGAAACAACTCCTGGTGGGGGACTCGATCATTAGGGGGATAGAAGTGGGGGAGGAAGGGGATAGGGAGGTAATGTGCCTGCTTAGCAACATGGCTCAGAGGGACAGGAAGTGAATCCTCAGGATTGTGGGAGCAGCTGCATGAGGGAGGGAGCTGGATGCCATTGTCCACCTAGGGACAAATGACCTGGCTGTGACTGGGATCAGAGCAGTGTAAGAGGAGTTTGTGGAGATGGGGAGGGGCCTTAGACAAGTAGCATGAACGGTAACCTTCTCGGAGGTGCTGCCTGTCTATGGCAAGGATGATGCTAGGGTATTCTGCACCATGGGATTAAATGAATGGTTGAAAAACTGGTGCAGAGCTCAGGGTTTTGGCTTCATTGGGGACTGGGGAGTCACCTGGAGGGATGCAGGCTTATACTGGCACGAGGGTCTGCATCTGTCTAGGGGGGGACCAGGATCCTAGGTGACAGATTTAAATGCTTCATTGGCAAGCATTTAAACTAGCCAAGGGGGGGCACTGAAAAGGAGCAAGGAAATCTCAGCCTCCTCCCACAAAACACAGTAGTTAGAGAAGTAAACACCAAGGTAGAGAAGTCAGGAGGGAGCAGGACAGAGATAAATGCAGAAAAAGGTGGTAAGGACAGGGATGGAGCTAAAAGGGGTAAGGCCATAAAAAATAAATGGAAGGTGATGAGTACCAATGCCTGCAGTCTGTGCAACAAGCTCTCTGAACTAGTGGCCTTGATGGAAGAGGGATGCCTGGATATTGTGGCAGTCACTGAAACATGGTACACAGAGAACCATGACTGGGATGTCAAGATATCAGGATACACAGTCTACAGGAGGGACAGGGTGGGCAAAGAGGAGGAGGAGTAGCTCTCTATATAAGGGAAGGGATTAAAGCAACAGAACTAAAGAGTAAACAGGAAGTTGATGAGTCACTATGGGTCACCCTGGAGACAGGAAATGGCACCACGATCCGCATGGAGATTGTGTACAGACCCCCATCTCTGGGGGAGGAAATGGACAAGGAAATAATAGAAGGCATCCTTAAAATGGCAGAAAAAAGAGAGATATTGTTGATGGGGACCTAAACATGCCAGATGTTAACTGGAGTACCTTTGCTGCAGACACATCCAAGAGCAGGGTCATTCTTGATGCCTCAGACAGCTAGGCCTGGAACCCACTCAGGAGGGAGCATTCTTAGACCTGGTACTCTCAAATGGGCAAGGAGAACAGATCTCAGATTTAGAAGTGGGTAGCCATCTGGGAACAAGTGACCACCAAACCATGTAGTTCACAATAAACACAGCCATAGAGTCAAGCCATACAAAAACAAGAGTACTGGACTTTAGGAAGGCTGACTTTGGGAAAATGAGAGAGTGCCTCAGAAAAGCACTAGCAAACGGGGAAGGAGGAGGGTGGAGGAACAATGGGAATAATCAAAGCAGCCATCACAGAGGCAACAACCCTTTGTGTGAAGCAAATCAACAAAACAAAGGAAAAAAACCTCTGGTTCTCAAAAGAGGTGGCAGAAATGGTTAAGAAGAAAAGGATAGCATTCAGGAAATATAAGGAAACACAGAAGGAGCAGGAAAGAGAACTTTATCAGTTAAAGCAGAAGGAGGCAGGGAAGGCAGTCAGAATACCAAAGGCACAAACTGAGGAAAAGATAGCCAACTCTGTTATGAAGGGGGATAAAACCTTTTATAGGTACATTAGGGAGCGAAGAAAGACCAAGGGAGGGATACAGAGACTTAATATAGGGGAGGGAATGTAGGCAGAGGGTGACAGTGAAAAAGCAGGGATACTAAATGAATATTTCTGCTCAGTATTCACAACGGAAGAGGAGGGGGAGGTACCTAAACCAAACAAGGGAGAAACTCAATAGGGGGATCGATACCAGTCCATTCAAAGTAGAAAGGGTTTTGGAAGAACTCTTGAAACTGAGGGTGGACAAAGCAATGGAGCCTGATGGGAGTCACCCAAGAATTCTAAAAGAACTAAGGGTAGAACTAGTAACACCACTGACTACTCTCTTTAACAAATCATGGGAGGATGGGGTGATACCTGAGGACTGGAGGACGGCAAATGTGATTCCACTTCACAAAAGTGGGAGCAGGGCAGAGGCAGGAAACTACAGATGAGTTAGTTTGACTTCAGTGGTAGGGAAAACATTGGAATCTCTTCTGAAGGAAAGAATTGTTGAGTACCTAGAGGCCAGTGGGGCACCGGACCCAAGGCAGCATGGTTTCACAGCAGGAAGGTCATGTCAGATGAACCTAATAGATTTCTTTGACTGGATGACCAAAGTAGTAGACCAGGGAAGGGCTGTGGATATGGCCTACCTAGATTTTAGCAAGACATTTGACACAGTCTCACACAAAAGATTAATATACAAGTTAGCCAGCCTTGGGGTGGGTCCCAAGGTGGTAGCCTGGATAAAAAACTGGCTGGACAACAGGATGCAAAGGGTAATAGTAAACGGAGTTCACAGTGAAGAAAGAAGGGTAACTAGTGGGGTACCATGGGAGTTCGGTACTGGGACCAGTTCTCTTTAATGTCTTTATAAGTGACATTGGAAGCACCTGGAAGAAAGGTATGTCTCTTTGCAGATGACACAAAGATCTGCAACAGGGTTGATACACAAGGTGGGGTGGAAAGAATGAAAAGGGACTTGGCAAGGCTGGAGGAATGGTCAAATATGTGGCAGCTCAGATTCAATGCAAAGAAATGCAAGGTAATGCATCTGGGAAACAAAAACCCAGAGGAAGGGTACACAATGGGAGGTGAGTTAATAACTACAACAAAAATTGAAAGAGACCTAGGAGTAATTATATCAGATGACCATAAGGTGGGCAAGCAATGTGAGAAGGCAGTAAGGAGGGCTGGGGGGATACTGGGATACACAGGGAGAGGCATCAACCATAGAAAACAGTAAGTTGTTATCCCTATGTATAGACAGTTAGTGAGACCCCATCTGGAGTACTGTGTGCAGTTCTGGAGACCCTATCTCCACAAAGACATAGACAGAGCGGAGGCTGTTCAGAGGAGGGTAACCAAAATGGTGCAGGGTCTGCACCAGAAGACATACAAGGAGTGACTAAAGCAGCTTAATATGTATACCCTTGAGGAAAGGTGGAAGAGGGGGACATGATAGAAACTTTCAAATACTCAAGGGAATTAACAAAGTACAAGAGGGTAGTATCTTTCAGAAGAAGAGATGCGCTAGAACAAGGGGGTACAATTTGGAGATAGAGGGTGGGATGGCTCAGCTGTAATGTTAGAAAGTATTTTTTCATAGAGAGGGTTGTGGATGCAGGGAACAGCCTTCCTGAGGAGATTATGGAGTCAGGAACAGTGGGAGAATTCAAGAATGCATGGGACAGGCATAAGGCAATTCTAGTGGGGGGTAGGAGGAAGTAAGCTGTTGATTAACTAGAATCTGCAACTTATCCAACAAGTAGGGAAATGGGCAGACTAGGTGGGCCAAGTGGTCCTTATCTGCCATCAAATTCTATGTTTCTAAGATGCAAACCGTCAGGTGCAAATAAGCTCCTTTGTTGAAATTGGTCCTTCTGTCCAATAAAAGTATGCCCATCCCTATGATACCAACATTTTAACCATCCATTTAGCTGGTTTATAGCATTTATTCTAGCCAAGCTTGCCCTAGGGACTAGGAGAACTTCAAAGATCAGGACTTTACAACCCTTGTCCTGTAGTGCTGCTCCACATATTCAAAATCTCGATGAATATCTATCATATTTCTTTTCCCTGTATCATTTACTCCCACATGCAATACAGTAACTGGTTTGTTGGAATTTTCCAATAAGCCAGGAATTTGCTGCCTAATACCCCCTATGCCAGACCCAGGGAGGACACTCACTGTGGTAAAATCATCTTTTTTTTTTTTAACACAGAATCTGGTCTGTTGCTCTCAATATGGAATTCCCCACTACTAGTACGTCCTGTATGGCATGGCTTGGACTTACTACTTCCCTCAAGGTAACCAAATCCTGCTGTCTAGGGACTACTATTGGTGATTTGCTAATTGGATCCAGAGCATTTAACCCACTCACTTGACTCAATTCATCAGTATTACTAAGCTCTGCTAATATTTGGAAGCTGTTATGTAGGGGATATTTGCTGAGACTTCAATGTTCCTTCTCCCTTTATTTGGTGCCATTTGTATGGTGGACCATTCCTCCACTTCCTCCTCCCCTTTTGTGTTACCAGCATTGGTATGTAAATTAAGTAGGTTGGGGAAGGGCACTCCTGTACAGATCTATCTACTGCTTGGTCGATATAATGTTCTAATAAACTGATATCCTCTCTAACTGCCAGTCTATGGGAAGAATGTTAATTTCTTTCCTCAGAACATCTATTAGTTCACAGTTATTGTATACAAATTGCATGACTTGTTTGCCCGCTGTGAACATTTTACAAACTGTACAATAACATATCATCTCCTTCTCCATATTGTTATCAGTTCGGATATTGAGAGGTATACCTTGAATTTAGTAAGCTGGCCCAGGTCCCAGTCATCCTCAACGGACACAGCTGACACACGCAGACGCGTGTCTGTGTGTGTGTCTCCACATGTGCTGTCACATGCCCTGCTCGCAGCAGGGGCTTGCTAAATAGGGGTACCTCACCCAGAAATGGTTGCTATGGGTCACAGAGCCTCAAACCACTGTTGCATTGCAGTATTAATATCTACAAGTTATATTGGGTTAAAAAGAATAATGAATAAATTCTCAGAGGAATGTAAAAAGGCAGATTTGGTGATAAATTACAAGAAAACTAAGGTATTAGTGTTTGGGGGTAATCAAAAGGAGTACAGTTACTATTTGAACAGTAACACCTTAGAAGTGGTCAGGTAATTTAGTTATTTAGAATTTGACCCTGGCTCACAATAGAACATGGAACAAAAATATTAATGATATTAAAATTAAAGCAAGGAGGTTCCTTCCAATTCTAAATCTCTTTGCCTATAGGTATGGAAGTAATTCAGTAAAAGGAATTTTGAGAGTTCTTAATGCAAAGCTCAAAAGTTTTCTAATATATGGAGCAGAAATTTGGGGGCAAGGTAATAGTAAGAAGTTAGCTTCAATAATAAATACATTTTATAAAATGATACTAGGCCTCCTAAGGGGAGCACCTTCCGCTCTGATACGAGCAGAATTTGGGCAATTGCCAATAGAGTGCCAAATTAGACAGCGGAAAGTAAACTATTGGCTGAAGGTATATAAAATCAATACTAGTTTTTTACCTAGATTTTGTTTTGAGGAAGCTTTGCAATACAAGGCCCAGAATATAATGTTTCCAAGTATGGTAACATTAGAAAAAGTTATCATACTTTTAGGACTTTTAAATAACAACGGATAGCCTACGATTGACATTCTCTCAGTAAAGATAAATAAAGAGAGAATAGAAGATAACTATAGGCAAAGGGATTTGGAATCAGGAAAGCATAGTAAGGTAAATGGATAGCAGAAAATACGATAATTCATAAACTAGAATCATATTTGGTTAAAATGATAAATCTGGATTTAAGAAAAAGAATCAGTAGGCTTATGTTTGAACTGTTCATGAGCAATTGTAAAATAAATTTGTATAGTGATAATAGAAATAAGGAACGGATAATGTGCAAATGTGGAAATGATGTGGATGATTTAAAACACTTGATGATTTTGTTCCCTATCTATAAAGCAGCAAGAATGAAATTGTTGGGGCCTTATCTAAGTTTATTGGAATATGAGCCTCCAATTATGGTGACATATTTTTTGAAATCAAATAATGTGCAGACATTGAATGTGGTGGCCTCCTTTTTTAAAGTTGTAGAAAGGAAGGGATTACATCTGAGAAAAGTAGAGAATAATTGAGGGCTTGTTTTATGGTACCCTTCTCCAATTGTATATGTTTAGTATTGTGTAATACAATAAATTTTATAGATTATGTTGAACATTGTGGACATGTAGGAGAATGTACATATAAATTGAGATAATTTTAAGCTGTGTGCTGAGGATCTGTTCATGTTATATTAATACTGTTATATTTATATTGTATTGACTTTGAAACAAAAAAGCCGAACAATAAAGAAACTTGAACTTGAACTAGTAAGAAACCACTTTATTGTCAAAAACCTCTTATTTTCCACTATGTCTAGTGAGATATTGTGTGTGTTTATAGTCTGCATGCTATCTGAATTTGATGTATAATTTACTGTGTACCGTGACATCCTGTACTTCCAGCTTACTGACAGTATTCTTCAGTAGCCAGGCTACCAGATTAATAACTGACAATTTTACATCATTCACAAGTTAAAGGAGCTCACTTCTTCTGTAGCTGTACTACCTCAGCCTGCCCTGGCCAGTACTCCAACTCCATCATACTGTAGCACCGCACAGTCACTAGGCTGTCTGCTTAACATTGCACCCAACACTGTATCTCTGAATTCCTAACCATCCATTGCTTAACCTGATACAAAATGGCAACCCAGGGTACAATGAGTTATGAAATGCACAGTGACACACTGATGTTTTTGCCACTACAGTATAATACTACCCCTCCCTGGGTTCTCTGCCTGTTGTGCCCTGTATCATCGCCACTGTATGATATCACAAAACCTTTTTGGTTCTTTACCATCAAATTCAATTCACAACTAATTAATTTAACTTCTCTGTGGACCACATGGCTGACACAAACACAACCAGGCTAGCAGATAACTAATTCCTGGAAGTTAAAAAGTTATCCTTAAGATTTATCCTGGATGGGATATACCACCAAATAAGGTCAACCTCTGGATAACCAAGGAATCCATCAGAGTGGGAACAGTGTGCTTAATGCATGATCCAAGCAACTCTCATTGGAATATCTGTGTAGTGGTTGAGTTGCCCATTCATGCTATCTTTCGCATGACATAAACTGTCACCCTCTTCAAGATGTGGCAAACCTTAACTGCATGACCAATGTACCCTCACAATGAGGGTTCAACCCTGGAGATATAAGAGGGACTTGGCCCTATTGCTGAAGCTGGACACAGCTAGAATGGTGGCACTAGAGATCAGCTATCTCATTGCCATCCAACTCTAACCCATGGCGGAATTTATGATTTTTGGCAAAAAGGAGAACAAAAAACAATGCAGAAAACCTCTGGGGATCCGTGTCCATAGGTCATTATTAATACAGGTTAACTGTGTAATTTATCATTTAAAACTTTGATAGTATAGTACATCCTCAAATACTTGGCACTGAATGCCCAGCAGAGCCTGTAAGAAAGACAGAATGATGGTAAACAAATTAAATGGCTGAAGAATGGTTGGCCATTTTGTCCCCTCATCTGGTGACCAAAACTAATTCTCTTTCATGGTGCCACAGAGCTTGGTCATATGACCAAAGAATGTCCCCCCACCAAGGTTTCCATCATTACAGGTGCTAAAAAAAATCAGCCAATATGTCTAAAGGAACATTGAAGTATGTAAATACAGAGCCTGAAAAAGAGAGAGAGAGAGAGAGAGAGACAGAGAACTACACCAATGCTGGCAGCTCCAGGAATGGCTTCCATCCCTGGCTATGGAATGCCAAACTGCAGGGATTTTAAGCTTGCTTCTGAGCCCAGGTCACACATATATTAAGCACATGCAAAAGCACTGGGCCATCAGGGTAGCCCAAGCACTGATTTATAAATGGTGGAGCTAATTAGAATGCAGTTGTACTGTATATCTAACTAATGGAAATCTAGTTTAAGCTGTTAATGGCCTTATTTTCTAATGTGTTAATACAGTTTTTATTTGTTCTTTCAGTACTAATGGAACAAGGCTTTACTTGGTCCATCCATGTACAGTACTCTGCACCCCCACTGAAGTAAATGCTACTGGCCCCAGGCATCCACTACCTGACCCTTTCACAGCCTATTGTGGATTTAACCCTTCCAGTTGGGCCTTGTTGGTCAAAATACAAAGCTACCTGAAATACTCTATAGCAGGAGGGGTGCAAGGGACTCAGAGGTCTTAGCAGCACAACCAGGTGAAAGAAGTGTGGTGGCATCATCTGTCTAAGTCTTTTTTACTCATTTGGAAACCCTTCAATTGAGGCAGAATTGTGACTAGGCTAGCCCAAGTCATAGAAGTGATGGCCAAACAAGCCAGGTCTTTGCCTTTCCACACAGAGCCTACTGACTGCACTGTTCCCAGCAAACACCAAGACGAAGCCATGCAGTTGGAGAGTCAGCCCTCCATCATCAGAGGAAAAGAGCATCCTCAAGGACTTTGAGTCCTGCTCCTCCTGCTGGCTCACCACAATTAACAGAGGCTTGTAGCACAAACCTAAATAACTGACACATCAGTCTCTCGTGCTTTGTAGGCAATCATAGCACAAAATGTGTCATATTTTTGATATCCTTTCCATAGTACAAAGCATGCCATGGGCACATATTTCAAGGGTGAAGTGAAGTTTTCTTTTGGATGCAAAGTGCTAGTTTTAATGTTTCAGACTGTTCTCTTCAGTTTCAAACTAATTTATTTTGAAAATTGCATTTATATAAGGGTATCACAAGTAAACTATAGACTCTTGTAAAAATAAAGACATGGAACAATAAGGGGCTTTATGCCAAGGATAGGCTGCATCTCAACATCAGTGGTGCAAGGGTATTTTTAAATGGAGGAGGGGGAGGGGCTGAGTCGGATAGCAGGGAGGAGGCATCTTTCAGGGGAAACCAGAAGGCCTTGGCCCCCAGAGATGGAGGAGGAAGAGAATGAGAAGTTACCAAGACCAAAGTGGAAGGGGAGAGACAGAAAGAGGAGGGGCAGGACACAAGGTGGACTGTAGTATCCTTGAATGTAAGAAGCATAGCAAACAAGGTGGCAGAATTCCAGGCAATGATGTCAGAGGGGGAGGTAGATATTGCTACCATCTCAGAGACCTGGGCCACCCAATACCATGACTGGGATCTCACAATCCAGAGATACAAGATGTTCCACAGGGCATGGGAGGGGGGAAAGGGTGGAGGGGTGGCAATTCAAGTCAGAGAGGGGATACTGTGTACCACGGAGGAAGAGGATGAGGGGAGGCTAGAAGCCATATGGGTATTGCTCCAAAACCCTAAAGGTAAGAAACTCAGGATGGGGGTGGTGTACAGGCCACCCTCACAGAATGAGGAGGTGGATAGGGAGCTGGGGGAGCAAATCAGAAAGGCCAGTGGCAAAGGGAATACAGTTACAGTGGGAGACTTCAACCTACCTAGGGTTGACTTGCAGACAGTAACTACAGTACACGCCAGGGAACAGGTGCTGCTGGAGGCTAGCCAATACAGTTACCTAGTGCAAGGGGTGATGGATTCTACTAGGGAGGGACACATACTGGACTTGGTGCTAACAAATGGAGACCAGGTCCAGGATGTGGTAGTACCGGACCCTCTAGCAGGAAACGACCACTGCTCAGTGTGGTTCCTCCTCAACACAAGGAGGGAGTCTGCTAAGACCAGGACAAGAGTGCTGGATTTCAGGAAGGCAGATTTTGCCAGAATGGGCAGCATCCTAGAGGGGTATTTAGCTGAAATTAACCCAGGGATGGATGCTGAACAGAAGTGGGCAATCATTAGAAAGCGGCTAAATGAGGCCATGAACATGTGTACCAAATCTCAGAGTAAGCAGTCCCGGTCGAAAAAACCTAGCTGGCTCAGCAAGGAGGTAGAGGGGTAGGTGAGGGAAAAAAGATTGGCCTTCATTAAGTACAAAAAATCTGGGCATGGGGAGGATAGAGAAATGTTCTCAAAGGCATCTAGGGAGGAGACCAGGGCAGCCGAGGCAGCAAAGGAGCTGAAGTTGGCTCAGGGGATCGGGGGAGGAAGGGGTTCTTTAAATACATAAGGGAGAAGAGGAGTTGTAGGGATGACATTGTTAGAATCAAGAGAGAGGGAGGATGGGCAGAACAAGGGGAAGATCAGGCAGAAGCACTCATTGAGTATTTCTGCTCGATGTTCACAAAAGAAAGGGATGGCCCAATACCGCAGGGGAAAGGGCGCAAGGATGGAGGGTGGCGGAGATAACAGACAAGATCATCCGAGAGGATAGAGTTCTGAAGGGCCTTAAAGGCTTGAGGGTGAACAAGGCACCAGGACTGGATGGTGTCCACCCAAGGGTCCTGAAGGAACTGGCAGAGTTGTTGGCAGGCCCTCTCACAGACCTGTTCAACACCTCCTTGGAGACGGGGAATGTACACAGGGACTGCAGGATGGCTCATGTGATGCCCCTTCACAAGAGTGGACCCAAGGACAACCAGGTAACTACAGACTGGTGAGCTGAACTTCCATAGTGGGGAAGTTGATGGAAACCATTCTGAAGGAGAGGTTGATAACCTTTCTTGATAGCAATGGCCTGTAGGATGAGAGGCAGCATGGATGTGTCATGGGAAGGTCTTGCCAAACTAACCTGATTGACATCTTCAACTGAGTCATTAGGGCAGTTGATGAAGGCCACACTGTGGATGTCCTGCATGTGGACTTCAGCAAGACTTCTGACTCTTTGCCACACAGGAGGTTAATGAGCAAGCTGAGGGACATGGGAGTAGGGGGAAAAACTGGTGGGGTGGGGTGGGTTGAGCAAACAAGACAAAAACGAATGGCTTCCCTTCTAGGGTTTCAAAAAATCCACTTTGTTTGGAGACAATATATTGAAAAGCAGAAAAACTTTAATGTAAACTTTTCATAAATTAGTACACAGCAAACTGTGAGATAAAATAGTAGCACCCCGCCAAAAGCATTAACGTTTCACGACTACATGGTCGCTTTATCAAGATGTAATTAAAAGACAGACCTAGTACCATTTTATAGCTCTCTACCACCACCACCATGTGACACACTTGGGTTGAGAGCTGGCTGCAGGGCAGACAATAGAGGGTAGTTGTAAGGGGAAGACATCCAAGCCATGGCCAGAAATGAGTGGAGTACTGCAGGGTTCAGTGCTGGGCCCTGTTTTGTTCAATGTCTTCATTGGAGACATTGCAGAGGGTGTCAAGAGTAAGATCTGCCTGTTCGAGGACGACACTAAGATTTGTGCTAAAGTGGACAATGAGGAAGAGAGGCAGGCACTCAGAGAGGATTTAGTTAAACTCAAACACTGGTCTAGGGAGTGGCAGTTGAGGTGTAACACTAAGAAGTGCAAGGTCATGCACCTTGGAGCCAGAAATCCCAAGAACAGCTGCTGACTGGGAGAGTGCAGGTAATGGCTTCAGAGGAGGAAAGGGACCTGGGGTAATAGTCACAGGGGACATGAAGGTATTTGCACCATGTAGGAGAGCTGCAGCAAGGGCAAATAGGATGCTGGGGTGCATTGCTAGAGGGATCACCTCTCGAAAGGGGGGAGGTCATCCTGCCATTGTTTAGATCACTGGTGAGGCCACACTTGGAATACTGTGTACAGTACTGATACCCATACCTCAGAAAGGAAGTGAGAGTACTTGAGGGGGTACAGCATAGCGCTACAAAACTGATCATGGGACTAGGGGAGTTGCCATATGAGGAAAGGTTGAAAGAGCTCAACATGTACTCCCTGGAAGACAGATGGGTTAGAGGGGACATGATAGAGACCTTTAAGTACTTGAAAGGCAGAAACAAAGTCAGGGAAGGAGGATTGTTTCACTTAAAGGGGGGAAGGGTAACTAGGGGGCACAGTCTGAAGTTGGAAGGGGGAAGGTTTAGGAGGGAGATGTGGAGGCACTACTTCACAGAGAGAGTGGTGTCAGGTTGGAACGCACTGCTGGAGGAGTTAATCGCTCAGTGGACAGTGGAATAAAGTCAAGGGCAGAGTTAGCACAGACAAAAACACAAAGGGGGGAAGGATCAGAAAAGAGGAGGAAGAGAGTGGTATGGGTGGGGGTGGGGCAGCTGTAGTGATACGAAACTAAGAGCTAAGAGCTGCACAATCTGGCAGACTTGATAGACCTGTGGGCCTTTTTCTGTCAGCAATTTCGTATGTTCATAAGTCTCTGCTTACTGGAAGATATGAGATCTCATGCCCTCATATCCCTTATAAAATAAGAAACATCCATTCATTTTATATGGTCTTCACCATATGATTCCTTGTGAGAACTTACACACAACAGTGTGCACATATACTCATGTGTGCAATGTATGTGTGTAAGCCCCCCTCACGGGGAGGGCTTACTGTCTCAGCTCCCCCCCTTTAGCTTAGATTTAGGCATTTCCTGTGCTCTGCCCCTAGGGGTGGTGTTCTCTGCCCATATATAAGACCGGGCATGTTGGGTGTGAGGGGAAGGAAGGGAGAGCTGACAGGTTTGGCAGAGCAAGTGTGGCCAGTGCCTAAAACCCCCAGCCCAGAAGGTACCGGCCTGGACAGTGGCAGTGTATCACATGGTGTCTCTGTGGAGGAAGGTGGCAGGAGTTGGTGACTGTTAGGATTAGAGGAGCCTTCGGCTGTTATCTGTGGGTAAAATTCAGGAGGTGGAGAAGAAAGACTGTAACATCTGTAGGCTGGGGTCCCTGTGCCCTGAATTGGTGGAGGCATGGCAGTGGGGCTGTCGCAATGATGGCAGGGCCACAACAAGGTCCCTTGGAGGTGGCAGTTTCAAGGAGTTCATTTCCCATGTGGCACGTCTGGGGCAAGACCCATGTCAGATCCATGAAGGAATGTTGGGGGGGGATGCTGTAACAGAAGGAAGGAGCCATTCATCCTGCTTTGTTAAGCCACTGTGCCACCCAGTGTGGAGGTAGGAACAGCACTTAGTTTTGGCTTCTGAGAAAAGGATTCAGAGCAGCTGCAGTAAGGAATTTAGGCTGCATCAGGCCCCTGCTCCTATAAGGTCCGGAGGTGGAGGGGAGTTTAGCACTCCACTGGGGATGGTGATCATAGTAAAATGATTTTAGGTAGGTGCGAGCTTTGATTCTGGCGTACAGATCTATGCATGGAGCCTGTTCTGGTCTATTTTTCCAGGCCTGTGGTGATCTAGCTGTTCTAGCCCTGTAGTACCTTTCTGCCTGTCAGTCCCATATCCTCTCAGCCCTCAGAACTGCTCCATATATATATTTATTATATAAATCATTAATCTCTTTGAACAGAATGTTCCTATATTTTCCTTCTACATGGCTTGTGCCGAGTTATTTAATGAACTAACTTGATTGTTTCCTTCAAAGAAGGTTTTCCATCTCCTCTTTCCCACTTGACCCTGTGCAGAGGGGTACAGTGGCATTTTGGTCAGCATTCACCTGGCAAGATGAGGCCTGTTAGTGCTCGAGACTCCGCTTGCCAGGTAAGGCCTGCATTTGTTATCTCTGAAACTGTGTGCTACTTGCTGGAGGACTCAGGTTCTGTACCCCCAAACACACACACATTGCCATGGGACCTCTAGACCAGATAGAGGGAGGACAGGGTTACAAACATGGGGCTCATCCAGGATTTATCAGCTGTATTCATGAGGTCAGCACCACTGAGTGGATTGTAAGGAGCTGTGGGTCCAGCCGCTGCCATGGGCCTGGCTGTGTTTGGTGCACCTTGTGAGCTGCCATTAGGAGCGTTGGTGTGTTTTCCTGCCTGTGTGTATCTAGCAAGGTGCCAGCCTTCTGGAAGGGGTGGTCAGGTTGGGTGAGGTGGTGCCTGGGATTGGCTCACTGTTGGTGGTGCTGGGAAGTGTGTGAAGTAGGTGCTATTTTCCCTAAGCTTGTGGTGGAGAGAGATGCAACTGGTGAAAGTCTATCAAAAATGGCTGAAAAATTACCTTCAGAGAAGCCCCACTTCATTGCTGACCCGGCTATGGAAGTCAGCAGGGAGAGGCATGGCAGAAGAAAAATATGTCTGATGTGGTTATCAAGGTGAGGGAGTGGTACAGTTGCCACTGTGCTCGGTCTGCTCCAGCAGGTCACCTGTAGGAACCTGGGAAGGCACCCCCTTTGGTTATGCTTGGCCTTTCCCAGTTGGAGAGTCTGCAGTCACTGCTTCTTTATTCTGTCAATGAAACTTGGATTTAGGTGTGGAGGCCAAGCTATCAGCTCCAACCGCAGAGCCCAAGTCTGAGGCCCCAGATGTTGTGGTGGAGGCCATGGAGGAAACCACCAGAAAGGGTGCTGTGGAACACAGACATCTGCCCAGTCCAACAGCACCTGCTGCTGTCAACTATTCCTGTGGCAGAGGGAGAAGGATC
This sequence comes from Neoceratodus forsteri, assembly GCA_016271365.2. Classification (NCBI taxonomy): domain Eukaryota; kingdom Metazoa; phylum Chordata; order Ceratodontiformes; family Ceratodontidae; genus Neoceratodus; species Neoceratodus forsteri. Next base: position 819,046,628 of record CM028129.1, read on the forward strand.
AGTATCTAGCAGCCCCCCCAGGGCCCAGGGGGTCAGCCATATGTTCTCTACCCGGCGACAGTGGCTTATTAAGTGATTCAAGGGAGGAAACATCATATTTGTGCACACCTGGATGCGCAAAGGAGGAGGAAGCAGAGGATGAGGTTGTATGGGAGGTGTCAGTCCTATTGCTCCCTGGACAAGATTTCAAGCAGTACCAGTTTGCTGCTCAAAAAGTGTATAGAGCCATCCCTCAGCCTTCTATGTGGCCTCCAGTAAAGTTGCCCAACACCACCCAGTGCCTCTCGGCACTGTGCAAGGTCCTTTGAGTGAAGATGGATGGCTTGCTGAGCAGTGATCCCTTAAATGTCTCTTACCAGGCCCAGGTGTGACTGGAGCTGGGAGCAGCCAGAAGTACCAGCATGTGAGACCTGCCCAAGCAGTCACATATGGAGAGGTGGGTGCGAAGGAGGATCCATCTGGAATATCCCAGTGCTGAGTACCCCTATGTGCCTGAATGACTTTGGGACATAATTGAGGAAAAACAGACATATTGGGTATTCTGGGGCGTGGTACAAAAGCTTCAGCAGTGGCCAGGGGCCTCTGGCCAGCCCATCCAAGAAGTCATCCAGAAGGCAAGAACCCTGTGTTTTTCCACACCTTGGGCAGGACTCACTTTATTCAAACATTTCACCCTTGTGCAAGCTGTGGCCGGTTGTCAAATGAAGTACCATGTGATATCAATGGATTCCTTCAGCGAGGAGACCACCAGCCAGATCTGAAGTATTATTATCCACATGGCAGAGGGCCCGCCATCTAAAAAGGGAACACTCAGCACTCTTGTGATTTACCAGGACTGTCCTGTTTCTGTAAGTCATGCTTTCCAGTGAGAAGTGATGAAGTTTGAAGTTTAGGAATATTGTGCCCAGTGGAGGTCGCTCCAGGACTATCACCACTTTAAGGGTTGGAACTGTTGAACTAAACCACTAAGACTGTTGTGGTTAAAGTTTAACAAAAAAGAGAGTATTTCTAATTGGTTGCTCCCGTTGAAGCAATACTTAAATAATATGTTTAAACTGCACTATTTCAACCTCAAGAAATGAATGCAGATCACGTGACTGCACTGTGTGAATTGGTGAGAAAGTGGTGTGTGAGTGCTTCCTTTTATTAAGGTAGTAACCATTTGGCAAGTTTGAAATTTTCAATGTTTGGGATAGTTAAGTGATAGTCTGGCTATACTGTCTGCACTATGTTTAGTCTTGGTTCTGATTTTGGAAAAAAAAACTCAGTGCCAAACTCGCTCCATGGGGCAGTATAGACAATGGTCCCAGGAGGTTTGGGTTTTGGGGCATGCTCTCTGGGGATTCTTGGCTGGGTGGGAGTGCACATACCCATCCTGTGTTGGGGTCCCCTTGGAAGGGTCCCTGGCCCCATTTCCAGGAGGAAATGGTTTAAGGGACGGGAGAGTGTAAGCCCCCACAATGGGGCAGGCTTACTATCTCGACTGCCCCCCCCTTTAGATTAGCTTTGGGCATTTCCTTTGCTCTGCCCCTAGGGATGGTGCTCTCTGCCCATATATACAGTAAGACCGGGGCTACTCAGTGTGAGGGGAGGGAAGAGAGAGAGAGGGAGAGCCGGCAGGTTTGGTAGGGCAAGAGTCGCTGGGGCCTAAAATCCCCCAGGCCAGAAGGTACTGGCCTGGACAGTGGCAGTGCATCGCATGGTGCCACCATGGGGGAGAGTGGCAGGAGTTGTGATCTTTGATGTCAGGGGAGCCTTTGGCCATTATCGATGGGCAGAATTCAGGAGGTGGAGAAGAAAGATCATAACATATGGAGGCTGGGGTTCCTCTGCCCTGAATTGATGGAGGCATGGCAGTGGGACCATGGCAGGGCCACGACAGGGCCCCTTGGAGGTGGCAGCTTCAACGAGGTCACTTTCCATGTGGCACACTGCTGAAGGTAAGGTTTGAGGTCCTGTTTTCTAGGATTCGCTATATCAGGCCTGCTGTGCCCATGTCTGGGGCAGGACCTGTGTCAGATTCATGAAGGACAGTGGGGGAGAGCACTATAACAGAAGGAGGGAGCAGTTCATCCAGCTTCATTGTTAAGCCACTGCGCAACCCAGTATGGAAGTGGGAACAGCACTTGGTTTTGACTTCTGTGAAAAGGATTTGGAACATCTGTGGTAAGGAATTTAGGCAGCATCAGTCCCTGGCTCCTATAAGGTCTGGAGGTGGAGGAGAGTTAGGCACTCCCCTGGGTACGGTAGTTATGGTTAAATGATTTTGGTAGGTGCAAGCTTTAATTCAGGCTTGCAGATCTATGCGTGGAGCCTGTTCTGGTCTATTTTTCTAGGCCTGTGGTGATCTAGCTGTTCTAGCCCTGTAGTATCTTTCTGTCTGTCAGTCCCTTATCTTCTCAGCCCTCTGGAGCTGCTCCATATATATATATTTATAATATAAATCATTAATCTCTTTGAATTAAATGTTCCTATATTTTCCTTCCACATGGCTTGTGTTGAGTTATTTAATGAACTAACTTGACTGTTCACTTCAAAGAAGGTTTCCCATCTCCTATTTCCCACTCGAGCCTGTGCAGAGGGGTGCAACAGCATTTTGGTCAGAATTTGCCTTGTAAGATGAGGCCTATTAGTGCTTGAGACCCCACCTGCCAGGAAAGGCCTGCATTTGTTATCTCTGAAACTGTGTGCTACTTGCTGGAGGACTTAGGTTCTGTGCCCCCCCCCCTCCATTTTACCATCAGGACCCCTACACAGGATAGAGGGAGGAGGGGGTTACGTGTGAGAGAAAGAAATGCAGGATAAATAATGTATCTGGTCAGGTTCTACATTCTAAATTAGAATAAATAGTTTATCCTCTCAGCATAAATTTATCCACAGACTCCACAAATCCCTACCCTCACGTCTCTGAAACAGCTGTTGGATCACAGCCAGATTCCAACAGTATGTCTACATTCCTTCCATTCAATAAGTGGTGTAAACAGCAGTGCAACTCTGACAAATTAACAAAATTGATCCACAGATTTTAATTAAAATAATCAATAGTGCAAATATGTAAATAAGTCAAATGAAACATAAACAAAAAAAAAACTACATTGCATAAGTAGAAAATACAACAAGGCAGTGTTTGAATACATTTTTAATCAATACTCATTGTGGTGACCTTGGAGACACTATGCATGGCTACATTTCACTTCGCCACTCGTTGAGGTCATCCAGGTTCAATACAACTTGTATTGATAAAAGAAATTGTCCAGCACTGCCTTGTTGTGTATTCCCTGTGTATAAGGAAGACATGATGTGATAGCTTTTAAATTACTACTCAAAATGACAACTTGTTGGAGAGAATGAACATGGAACCTGCTGCTTTAATTAACTGATTTTTGGAAATAGTTTTAAAAATTATTTTTTCTGAATGTGTTTAAAGTGTGAAGCTGACAGCTCCAAGGCACAGAAGTGTTGTGAGATTACAGCTAGTCAAAACAAGGAGTTTGATCATTGTCAGTGTATGTGCTCCAATAACAGAATAATGACCTGGTAAGTAAAGAGCAGCAGTACATTTTAAATAGCTGAGGATCTCCACTCCCAGTACAAAAAAAAAAAATGACTGACACCATGGGAGGGATGAGTAACAGGGCTGAGTAGAAATAGTTATTCAGCTACATTGTTCATCTCTGGGGTGAATAAAATGCTATGCTCCCCACAGCCCATATTATTTTCCCTGCAGCCTCATCACAATGGCATTCAGCACGCCATGGTATAAATAAGACATTTAGTAGGTCAGCCAGGAAAAAGATTTTTTAGTTATTCAGGAATGTTGCAAACGGTGTTGACCTAGAACTCTGGGTTTCTCTTTGCTCTGCAATTTGCTGCTAGGCAGCACCGTTGGCAACATTCCAGAATAAATAAAAAGCTGATTCCCCTACATATACCACACTAGTTATGAAGAAAGTGGGTATAAAATCATGTTATTGGGGTATAAAAATTTATTTTCACTTACAACACATGTTATCACTTAGAATACAGGTTATTTTACTGTGAACACATGTGATTTCACTTAAAGTTGTTTTTTCCACTCAGAATCTAGAAACAGAACACATAGAAACATAGAGTTTGTCAGCAGAAAAGGACCGCTTGGCCCACCCAGACTGTCCAGGTGGTCCCTGCCTGGTCTGTCTCCACAGACCCTAACTGACTTCCGCTGCCCCCCCATTTACTAATATTCCCCTATGTTTATCCACACATGCTTGAAGTCCTCTTCTGTTTTCTGCTCCACCACTTCCGCTAGTAGTCTGTTCCATAGAAACATAGAAGTTGAAGGCAGATAAGGACTGCAAGGCCCATCTAGTCTGTCCATTTGTTTTCTACCTTATGAATGCACCATAGGCCTTTACTCTGTCAATGGTCTATCTATCCATACTCATCTGTATTGCTTCCTTATGCCTATCCCATGCCTGTTTGAAGTTCTGCACTGTATTCATATCCACCACTTCCTGAGGTAGGCGTTCCATGCATCCACCACTCTTTCTGTGAAAAAGAACTTCCTCACATTATCCCTTAATCGGCCTCCCTCTAATCTCATACTGTGTCCTCTTGTTCTGCTATTTTTCTTATATTGAAACATGTTAGACTCTTTCATCTTGTTAATGCCCTTAAGATGTTTGAATGTTTCAATCATATCACCTCTCTCCCTCCTTTGCTCTAGGCTCCAGGGTATACAAACTGAGCTCCATTAATTTGTCCTCATATTTTTTCTGATGCAGTCCCTGCACCATTTTGGTTGGCCTTCTCTGGACTGCCTCCATTTTGTTAATGTCTTTGTGAAGGTGCAGCCTCCAGTACAGCATGCAGTACTCCAGATGGGGCCTAACCAGTGTCTTGTAAAGAGGGATTATTACCTCCCTCTTATGTCTTGTGAGACCCCTACTAATACATGCCAACATCCCCCTAGCCTTACCTACTGCTTTAGTGGTCTGCTTGGATGATTTCAGGTCACCTGTGATGATGATGCCCAAGTCTCTTTCTTCCCTTGTAATTGCCAGCAACTCCCCTTCCAACCTATAGGTGGTTTCAGGGTCTCTCCTCCATATGTGCATGATCTTGCTCTTCTTTGCTTTAAACCCTAGTTGCTACTCTTCTGATCATTTTGCCAGTTTGTCCAGATCTCTTCTCATTATGCCCACCCCATCTGGATCATCTACTCTGTTGCAGATCTTGGTGTAATCTGCAAACAGACAAACCTTATCCTCCAGTCCATCTGCAATGTCACTGATGAAGGCATTGAAGAGGACTGGCCCCAGAACTGATCCCTGCGGTACACCACTTACTCCAGTCCTTCACCACTCTTTTAGTGAGGTAGTACTTCCTCATGTCCCTCCTCCATCTTCCCCCAGACTCATCACATGCCCTCTGGTCCTGGTGCTCTCTCTCTCTCATTAAAAAGAGACTCCCCTCCTGCACCCTTTTCACCCCCATGAGGTACTTGTAGGTCTCTAGCATGTCCTGTCCCACTCTCCTCTCATCAAGGGTGTACATGTTGAGATCCCTAAATCTCTCTTCATAGAGTTTTTGATGCAACCCTGCACCATTTTAGTTGCCCTCCTCTGGACTGCTTCCACCCAGTCTACGTCTTTTCTGAGCTGTGGTCTTAAGAACTGGGAATGATACTCCAGGTGGGGTCTCACAAATGAGCAATATAGTGGCAACACCACCTCCCTCCTCCTGCTGGAGATACTTCTCCCTTTGCATCCCAGCATACCACAAGCCCTACCCACTACTTTGTCACACTACCTTGCCACTTTGAGGTTGTCAGATATGATAACTCCAATGTCCATTACCAGCTTTGTGACTGTCAGTACCTCCCCCCATCCTATACTCAGCTCCTGGGTTCCTATGCCATAGATACATAATGATGCACTTTTTGGCACTGAACCTCAACTGTCATGCTCTTGACCACTCCTCAAGTTTCCAAATGCCCCTATGCATTCTCTCCACCTCATTTTGAGTATCTACCCTAGTACAGGTTTTGGTGTCATTTGCAAAAAGACATACCTTCCCTTCCAGTTCTGCCACAATGTTGTTTACTGAGACACTGAAAAAGACCAGTCCCAGAACTGAGTCCTGTGGCACCCCACTGGTCACTTTCCCCTCATTAGAGTGAGTGACATTAATCACCGCCCTTTGTTGCCTGTCCATTAACTAGTTCCTTACCCAGTTCACTACTTTGGATCCCACTCATAGGCTGCTCAATTTCTTTATCAGTCTCCTGTGCAGCACAGTGTCAAAGGCCTTGCTAAAGTACAGATTGTCCATGTCTACTGCCCTTCCCTGATCCTTTTTCCTGGTGACCTAGATGAAGAAATCAATCAAATTTGTTGGCATGGCCTCCCCCCACCATGAAACCACGCTGCATTTGGTCTTGTAGCCAACTGGATTCAAGATACTCTACCAACCTTTCCTTTAACAGGGTTTCTATTAATTTCCCCACCACCGAAGTGAGACTGACTGGCATATAGTTGCTAGCCTTCTCTCTGCTGCAGCTCTTATGGAAAGGGACCAGGTCTGTTCACCTCCAGAGCCATGCCTGTTTTCAGTGAGCTGTTGAATAAGGCTGTCAGTGGGGCAGCTAGCACCTTCCTGAGTTCCTTTAGTAACCTTAGATGTATCCCATCTGGTCCCATAGCCTTGTCCACTTTCAAAGCTGCAAGTCCCTTCAGTATTCTTCACTAAAAATGAACTCGAATACACCTACCCCACCCTGTGCTCCTGTAGCTTGAAACACAGAGAACAAGGGGTTAGTTAGAGTTTACAATGGAAGGAAAGCTTGTTTTAAACTAAAATAAGGTAAAACACTAATACAAGTATTACAAATAGTGTGGTATATTTCAAATACATCAATAAGTTGCAGTGGAATAGCACATTTATCTTCACACGTGAGTGGCAAGACCACATAGCTAACTCATAGATTTACCACTCATGAGTTATATCTTACTGCACACTAGTAGAGATAAATACGTTATTCCACTGCAAATTATGTATTTCCAATAATATTAACATAAATACTGTAAATGCTGCCAAAACATACATTCTTCTAGAGTACTGCAGACGAAGTGCTTTGGGACTGCAATGAGAGCAGCATCTATACTACTGAACAAGGGTGGTTGTCTCGTAATATATAGATGGTATGTTTCTCCTCACTGGGAAAGAGTGGACCCCAAACCCTGTTACCCTTATGATATTGGAATGCTGTTACACCATTGTATAATACAGCATTCAGGACTGGATTAACAATTGGGCAGACTGGGCAGATGCTCAGGGCCCAAAGTTTGAGGGGGACCTCCCAGAGTCAATGGAATTATTGTTAACCAGTCGTGTGCTGCTGTGGTGTGCTAATAACTTTCACTTTTGGAGGGGCACAGAGTGAAACTGTAACCATAGCATAAAATTGACTATCCACTGAGCACTCTGCTTGAGTATCATTCCCTTTCCGACCCCCCCTCCACACACACACACGCACACATATTATGGTCCTCCTCCTGAGTCCAGACTGACATATGACGCACTTTGTGAGTGGGTGTACAGCCTTCTTTGTGTTGTGCCAGGCTGATGTCTCTCCAATCCCCCCCTTCCCCTGCACCCAACTCCTTCAGAATCAAACTGCTGGGTGACCCTCCTCAGTTCTGACTCCTTACCCCATCCCAACCACAATCATAATTACTGCAGTGGGGGAACACACCACGTGAAGACCACTTGGCTGCTTTACTATAACGTGCACTGCATGCATGCTGTAATTGACACAGTGCACGTCATTAGTCACATGCTCAGACCCTAACTCCTAGACTCCAGAGGGGGCTCACGTGGCAAGCAGCACATGAGGTAGCCTTAGAAAAAGGGTGGCTAGCCTACAGCTTGAAAAACTGTGCAAACCAAAACATCTATGAAAAAGAAGCCTGTAACTGAGCCTTATTCCTTAGTCTTGCCACACAAGCATTTTTTACTGAATTTTGGATGAAAGCCAGCTGGGACAGTGTCACACAAGTCTCACCCATACATGAGAAGGCCACTGGCTAGGCACTTGACCTTCTTGCCAAATGTAAGATTTCTTGCCACACACACACACAGGGCTCGATTCAGAAATGTTGATGCTGGGCTTGTGTCAAACCCTAGTCTTTGGCGCAGCTACGCCAAACACATTGCTGCAACTTGTGCCCGATTCAAGAAGGTTACATGCATTTGAAACACTTTTTTCACTTTACAGTGACTTGCACCAGATATTCGGTACAAACCCCATAAAAAGGTCCCAAGATTGCCACAAAGTTAGACCAGCAAAAAGCTGGTCTAATTCATGGCAAGTGGCACATGGGATCATGAATCCTGATTGCTGGCCAGGGAATGCCGGAAGCCCCCTGTGCCATATGTTTGTTGCACTTGGGGCTTGCAGCATTCTCAACACATTTCTGAATCAAGCCTACAGTCTCATCTGAGCTGAGAAGTAATGAGTAAGTGACTCATAGAAAATCTAATTCCCTTTGAAGTCCTGAGACCATCCAGGCCACCCAACACTGACCTGGACCTGGTAGGAAGCACAGCATACACTGACTGACATGAAGCAGAGGGCAGAGAGCTGCTGCTGTCTAATCAAATCCAATTGGTGGTCATCACTCACTCAAGCAGATAAAAATTAAATATCTGTTACTTGTTTGTTTATGTAATCCTACTGCATTTGTTACGTGGCTGCCAATAGTATGTAACATTGTCTTTGGCCCCCAGCAGCCATGTTGCTAACTGCAGCTGGGCTGGTCTACTGCTGGCAGTGGGAGTTTACATCTAAAACTCGACAAGATAGCCAGAGTAGTCCTAATCCTTCAGCACTACAAACTGGCTGGAGCTGGGCTCTGGCAAAGTGGATTAGATGGAGTAGGACTAAGCTCTGTCTCACTGAGTTATAGGTAGGTAAACAAAAATGTAAATAACTGGTAACTGTTAATCTATAGCCATACATTACTTGCTTTTTGGGGACAGAATAAATGTGGTACTAGTAGCTTTTGGACTGTTCCATCAGTGCAATGGCGGCACTACAGCTCGCAGCACTGGTGACCCAAGTTCAGGAACAAACTCGAGCTGTCTGGGTCAGCCAGTGAAAGAATGTTGGAGTATCTGTTGGACTGCTCTTCTCCTTCGGGGGGGAGGGGGGTAGGGATGCATGTTAGCTCCACTGCGTGACTGCCACCTAGTGAAGGCTGGAAGGCAACACGTCTGCAGCAGCTTCACTGATAGACATGGCTGTCAGCAGTATGACCTGTGTATGTGTGGGTTCATGCCATGGATATCATTCATGGCCAAATCTACTCCTGGAGGAGGGATCAGAAAGGGGAAAAATCAGCACTGAACGGACAGATGAAGACCTGCCTGTCCCATACCACGTCCCTTTAGGACTTCCTCTCCTGACCACTGGGGGTATTCCCGGGCTTCACCTCGACTGTGGGTGATTGGTTTGTATGTGGAAAGAACCTGCCAAGGAGCTGAAGGCTCATTTCTCACCACAGAAATGTTATTCAGAGTAGCTGAAAACCTTTCCAAACACATTTTAAGGCACAAAAAAAATCCAGCTTTCAGGAGCCTAGGCCTACTGCGGAAGTCAGAGTAGGGCCCACCATTACATATTGTCCATGGCTCTAGACATTCTTAATCCTGCTTTGGTCACATTGTTGGTATAACAACATCCTTGCACATTCTTAACTCAGTGTTGACTCTGTAAAAGACCCTTTTAAAAATTTACCAATCCCCCCTCCCATCTGTTCTCTCTCATATCCTCCTACCCTTTCCTAGCCAAAGTACCAAAAATGTTTAAATACCTCACATAACGGAAATACAATCTTCTGGCTTACTGTTCTGGCCCATTCTGACTCCCTGCTGTGCCACAGCACTGCTTCCTTGTTGGCTGTGCTCTGCAGCAATGCTAAAGCATGCCCATTGAAAGCATTGCTATAGAGACAGAGCCAACAGGCATACAGCACAGAGGCACAGTGGACCATTGTAATGGGCAGGACAAAATATTCCAAAGATTTTCTTTACCTTGTGAGTGAATTTAACTTGTTTTATTTCATACATTTAAGGTGTCAGAATGGGAGTGAAGATAGACAAGATGGGGGCAGCCACACATACAGATATGTGTAGATAAGTGGGTACATTACAGTAGGAAGAGTTTATGATAAGACCATAGGTCAATATAGTAGAATAATAACTAATGGCAAACCATATGAAACTCTGACTGAAATTCTACCTTGGAGGTTCTGGTGGCTATGTAGCTCACTCAGCCTTCAGCTTAATATTTTAGCATGCCACCAGAACACCTTGCTTGAATTAAACTCATTACACATGATTTTCCTTCTTTTTCCCTTATTACTAAAGGCATTCTCAACAAAATAAACAGCTCTAGATGAAGGCAAGAAACCTCCATTTATATATATATATGTATATATATTAAAAAATAACCTGGTGAGACATGTTTTGTTTTTTAAAACTAAAAGACTCAAGACACGATGACAAGGCTGGGCTGTGTGGCTGAGCTCTGTATAGGAGCATAGATGTGGGCTAAAATACCGATGTGTTGGCTTTTACAAGCTTTTTTGCACACAATATTGAGATTGTAGTCAGTGGGGGGTGGTACTTTAGATAGTGATTAGGCTTAGGGACAAGCAGTGTAGACATGGTGAGGACAGTGAGATAACTCGAGGAGTTTAGTTTTTTTACTTTCTAAGCTAGGTGTTATGTGCCATCCTCTGGGTCCCCTGGCAAGCATCTTGGAGTGTTAAATCAGCAAGAAAAAGAAAATTTCCCTGGGACTTTTTTTACATTTTCACACTCTCTCAGTGAGCATACAGTACCTGAACGAGTGTAATCCTTTTGAGGTCTGGTGTGGCCGGGACTTGTCTGGTATTTGATATGCTGAAACAAAATCCATCTGTCTAGATGGGACCAGTCTCAGAGATGGTCATAATCGGATGGAGTTTGAGGAAGGAGTGGTATGTCTTGCCATCATTGGAGGAAGCCTACAGGTTCCCAGAGTTCCTGCAGCTGCAGCACAGTGTTAAACAAGAAGTTTTGAGTGGCTCCTGGAGGGAGAGGACGTGTTGGGTGTTACTGTGTTGCTGTGTTGCCACTGCAGTTTGCTTTCTCTCATTTGAAAATCCCAAACTGGACTGTAAGATTCCCTGCTACAGCTGGAATACAGATGGTGAGAGCATTTAGCACTCTCCCATGGGTTTTCTTGTTGTTTTGGTTTAGCTAGATATCCATCAGAAGTAGTGACAGTGCTGTTGGGGGGAGGGGCATCATTTGCTCCTTAACTGTGGACTGTTTGCTGGTCTAACGAGCAAAATTTGGATCAAATCAGAACGCTGTTTCTTCCCCACTGGTGGCACATGATTATGTGGACCTGGATTGGTTGTTTGTTTTAACTTGTGTACTTTAATATTGATTAATTGTATTAGGTGTAGGGAGATGGACTAGGGATTGTATTAGGTTAACTACATTGATTGTGTGTGTTTGCATAGTAATTTATGTTACAGTGAGTGTGTGTTGTGTTTTTGATAGGCTCTAGGTTAGAACATAAAGGGAATGATTTAAAAAAAAGCTGATAATTCTGAGGGTATAAGAGCTTAATTTTACTTAAAGAGGTGGGCAGACTGTTAGTAAAAATGTGCCTTGGTCTCAGGGTCGAGAGGTTTAGCTATTGTGCTTCCCAGCTGCTGGACCTCTGCCCTTTCACTGACCTCCCATTGCCAGCAGTGGCACTGAGGTACTGTAGAGAGGATGGTATTGTGAGAAGGCAGGATGGTAGGCAGTGGGGTGTGAGAGTGGCTAATGGGGAGAGCTATACTGGGGTGGTGAGGACCAGGAGATGCCCTGGGGTGAAATGGGACCTAAGGAGAGGCCAGACATGGTTGGTTCCCATACCCAGGGCTCCCACCGGACCGAGTGAGCAGGTAAATGAGGGGTCTGAGACCTCTGGCTGTCCCCCTTTTTGCAGTGCTGTGCAATGTGAGCTAGATCAGAAACAAGTCAGCAATTACAGTGGACTTGAATTTTTCGGTCAATCTGGCTTGCATCATGGAAACCTGGCTGGGTGATGATGCTAGTCCAGTACTGGGGGGGGGGCATCTATCATGGCCAGTTCCTCTGTAGTGCACTGCCCGAGGAGAGATCACATGGGTAGGGGTAGGGTCATCTGTTTTAGATCCAACCTGAACTTTTATGTGCATCCATTGAGTTCAACTTCACTGTTTAAATATGTGACCATACGAGGCTGTCCAGGTGCAGGCTGCAGAATGTATCTGGTGTACAAGCCTCTGGGGCACGAGAGTGAATTTCTGCAGGAAGTCACAGACTTCATTGCTGAATGTTGGTGTTATCTAGGTGATTGATCCTGGGTGACTTCAGTGCCTGGATTGATGACAAACTATCGCAGTTTGGCCAAGACTTCCTCCAGATGGTGAATTCTCTGGGCCTCGCACAAGCTGTTGCTACTGCGACCCATAGATACGGACACCCCTTGGACTTAGTATTCACATTGGGACTTGAGGTTAAGTAATCACAAGATTGATATGGTCATTTTGTCCAACCATTGCACAGTAAAGTTCTCGTCTGGAGGCCCCCCTGTTAGTTCTTCCCCTGTGGAGTTGTCCATTATTGCTCTTTAAAGGGGTTGTCCCCATCAGGACTTATGGCAGTAATGGACCTCTTAGATGTGAAGGTTGCCTGTAAGGCAGGGTGATGTGAGACAGTAGCAGCTGATAACAGATATTACCTCATGATAACAGCTGTTGCCTCAGCACTTGACTCTTTTGCGCTGGTACATTTATGACCCAGGTCTTCTCACTTGAGATCCCCAGGGTTTGATGGGGAGCTCAAGGAGATGAAGACCAGTGGTCGGATGTTGGAGTGTTGCTGGTGGAGATCTTGATCTCAGGAGGCAAGACTAGCTTTAAGAACTCACTATGGTGAGTATCAAAGAGCAATCTCCAGTAAGAAGGCAGCATTCCTGTCCAGAGAGATTACTTCCGGGAAGAACAGACTGGCTCAGCTATTTTGGGCTGTGGACTGGTTGCTCCAACCTACTTGTTTGCAGTCAAAAAGAGAAGTTTCAGCTGCTATGCATGAAGAGTTCACTCTGTTCTTCTCTGATAGGGTGTCCTCTGTCAGGTCTTGGATTTCCCCAATGGGGTGATCACAGCTCTGCAGTAGGGAAGGAATGGTGGTTGCAGGAAGCACACCACTTGTCTGGAGCAAGTTTAGGCCAGTGGAGGTGGAAGAGGTCTGTAAGATAATCTAGAAGCTGTGGCCCACTTACTGTGAACTGGACCCAGGACTGTCTCATCTACTAGTGGGGTGTGTAGGGTCTTTGGGCCCAGTGTTTGCTGAGATTGTCCAGTGCTCACTCTCAGAGGGGCTGTTCCCTAGTGCCCTGAAAGAGGCACTAGAAAAGCCCTCCTGAAGAAATCATCTCTCAACCCAGACGGCTTGGTGAATTATAGAACTGTCTCTAATCTCCCCTTTCTGGTGAAGGTTATCGTGAAAAAAGTGTGGTTTAGATACTGAACATATGCTTGGCTGAGATCCAGGACTGGATGTCCTCCAACTGGCTGAGGCTCAACCCAGATAAAACAAAGGTGCTGGTGATCAAGCCTGGTCACCAGCAGGGCGTGGAGGTTGCTGTGGGTTTAACTGGTGTAATGCTGTGCTCCTCCCCATTAACTGCCTCTGCTAAGGTGAAAAATCTGGGGGTAATTTTGGAAAATAGACCAACATCTGAGGCTCAGGTATCGTTGTTTTTTCCAGAGTGGCTTTTACCATTTTAGGAATATTGCCCAAATTAAAGCCTCAGTCCTGCCTAAGGACCTGCCCTCTCTGGTACATGCCTTCATAAACTCGAGACTTGACTATTGTAATGCCCTTTACCTCTGAGTCATTGGAGGGATCCTGCATCACCTGTAGATGGTGTAGAATGCAGTGACTAGGTTGCTATTTGGTCTTCCTAGATCTAATCACATGACCCAGGTCCTGTGAGATCTGCATTGGTTGCCAGTGGGGTGGAGAATCATCTTCAAGGTCAGTCTTCTGACCTAAAAAGGCCTATATGGACTGGGCCTTGGCTACCTGAGTGCCCTTCTGACCCCTTCCCATACTCAGCACTCTTTCCAAGGTGGGCCTCCTAGCAGTTCACAGGACTTGGCTTAAATCCTTAGGTGACCATTCATTCGAAGTTGGAGGACCAGCCCTGTGGTACTTGCTACCAAGATCCTTGGGGTGCCCCCCCCCCATTGGAGGCCTTTAAGTGGGGCCTGAAGGCACATTTATTCAGGGTGGCATTTGGGGTCTAATAAAAATTCTCCTCTTGTATTGTCAGCTGATTTTATTGTTCATTTTATTATATTACCCTTGCTTTGTATACTGTACCCAGTGCATCTGTTTCAACCCACCCTAGATCATGGCACTCTGTGCTGCGCAGCTGCATGGTTTCCCATGGTAAGTATTTTCCCTACCTCCACCTGCTTCCCCCCATCTCTTACCCGTGATCTCCTTCCCTGTCTCCTCTCTCTCTCTCTCTCGCCATGTTATGCCTTGCTGTACTTTTCACTCTGCATCCTTGCTCCCTCTCTTCTTGTATAACATAGTTAATACTCTAATCATATCCTCTGTACTTCTGCACTTTTAACTTGTCTGATACTCTATAACTGTAATCATGGGCACTTGGTGCAATTTTGTAATGTCTAATTTCCCACTGTTTCTTTGTTACTGAAATTGCCTTAACTGTTATCTGGTTAAATTTAATTCTGCTGTATTCCTATATGCAGTATTTTGACATTTGTCTTGCCTTCTTATTTATTGTACTGTTGCCTTTGTTATTGTTGTAACCTCCAGGGTTGTGTCTAAAAATAGTCACTTCTGTGTCTAGTGCAATCACACGGTTATCAAAAACGAAATAAATAAATAAAAAATAAAATACGTTTGTTCTTAGAACGGGTACAAATAATGTTTTTATATTGTACTCAAGTTTGCACTGTCTGCACCCTATACAGCACCATGAGCCTCAGGGAAAGAGTGCTTAATAAATAAAACCTTATTTACTTACTAAAAACGTGGTACCCTTGGCCTGCACTAATAGGCCAGTGGGAGCTGGCTTTTGGGGTCTTCCCCCACACTGATGGACTCATGTGAGCCAGTCCCCCACTGCACATATAATCGCTCACAACCTACATTTTAACCAGTTATTGTTAAAGAGCACCGTAACGTCCGATAATTATTACTAATTGATTTATTAACTACTGTACTCTCATCTCCAATATTATTCATTACCATAACAATTTACCATCATGTTAACAAGCAAGCCTGTGCAAATCAGTTGACTTCTGCCATCTCATTATATGGACAATAACGCAAAGCAGGGCGTGCAACTGTTGGAAGATAGAGGTAATCCTCTGGAGCATGCTGAGGCAAGTGACTGCAGGTTGAATGCTCTTCAACACACATCAGAGGGAAGCCCATATCTCACAAATGAATACAGTACCCTGGAGTGTATTTTTGCTCTTATAAAATGATCTGGTATTGTAAATTATAACTTAGAAAATGCTGCACTATGCATTTGCGAGTACATATAGGCATGAAAGCTTACCTGGTTCATCTACTCAGAGAACAGTATTTGCATCAGCTATCTTCACACATTTATAAGTTAAACTATTTACTATGAATTATATGTATGGAATACAGTGCGCAAGATATCTTCTAACTCAGCATATAGTGATCTCTTATATATTTGTTACTCCATGTTAATGCAAGAGAACAGCAGCAACCAATTATATTTTTTAATTAAAAATACAATATGTAGGAATACATGTATATACAGTATATATATCTATATCTTGAGAGACCCACATTTTCCTAAATGAGAAATAGCAAGAAATTCAACATATAAAAAGAAATAAAATGAAAACAAGCACATACAAAAAGTTAAAAAGTACTTGGTTTTTGGGCAAAAACTAAAT
The DNA here is from genome assembly GCA_016271365.2 of Neoceratodus forsteri. Classification (NCBI taxonomy): domain Eukaryota; kingdom Metazoa; phylum Chordata; order Ceratodontiformes; family Ceratodontidae; genus Neoceratodus; species Neoceratodus forsteri. Next base: position 819,062,671 of record CM028129.1, read on the forward strand.
AAATGCTTGCAGCAGTTGTTGTGTGGGCTCCCTTGTCACCACAGAGAAGCAGCAGCAGAATTTTCTGATTCACAAAACCTTTCAAGACCATAGCATAATGCTGCTTAATATAATGCAGTATACTAGGAATGTGATTTATAGTGTGTATAAGGTCATTTTGATGTATTTTATAAATGTAAATGTGATAACAAGAAATAAAACTAAATTTTCTATGAATAAAAAGAAATAACAAAAATTCCAGAAAAAGAAAAATTGCAAAAAATAAAAATAATTTCATGGGGCTCTATCTATAAGTAATGGATAATCCAGTACAGGACATTCATTTATGTTCTGATATGTGCATGCCTTGGGGCATGCAGCCTTGAGTGTTCAACCACCCAAGGTTTGCGAATATCAGAGTATGACCGCATGCCCTGTAGTGGATTAGTTAGTTTACAAAATGACCACAAATATTGGGGGAGGGGGGCCAAAAGTAGTACTTGTCTGGCACAAACTGGTGTTTCATTCTGGTTGACCCCATTATGATTCTGATAGGTTTAAAGTGATGGAAAAATAGTTATCTGTTTGATCCTGCCATTATTTTTATAGGTAAAGCATGATAAAAAAAACTTATTTGGTTGATCCTGCCATTTTTAGACTGTTTCACTGCTACTTGACCAAGCGGTGTTCATCCCGATAAACAATATGGTTCCAAAGTGTAGAATCAGGAATATTTTGTTGAAAAAACATGTAAAGTGTGGGGTTTAAGGTAACTTTAATTAGGATTTTCTAAAAGAAGCCACTGACCGTAGAGTGAGGAGAGCAAGCAAGTCAGCAACTTCAAAAAGTAAATGCAAGTGCGAGTGAGTACATAGTACACAGTGTTGTTGCAATTTGGGTCTCACATTTCTGCAACCAGAAGCTGGTGTGCATGTCTTACAGTGTGCATGAGTACCTGTGGTTACAGCAGTGCTGGCATCTTTGGGCCTGCACTTCTGTAGACAGAAATTGTGTTGCAATTTGGGTATCATGACATTTGTGGGGACTGTACTTCTGTAGCCAGAGGTTGGTGTATAAGTCTTATACATGCAACTAGAAAAGTGCAGGCTCCTTAGGGTCCTGCATTTCTGCAGCCAAAAGTGTGTGTATGTCTTGCAGTGTGTCTGAGTACTGTGGCTACAGAATTGCAGACCCCATAATAACTCTTTTAATTTGGGAATCACTGGTTTGTATCTGTGGCTGGAGGGGTCCTGTGCTTCTGCAGCAAGAAGTGTGTGTGTGTGTGTGTGTGTGTGTGTGTGTATGTATGTATGTCTTACAGCATGCATGAGTACCTATGGCTGCAGAAGTGCTGCAATTTGGGTATCATGGATTTCTATATGCAGCAGCAAAAGTCAGTTTGTCTGTCTTACACCTGTAGCTGCAGAATTGCAAGCCTCTCAGGGGCCTACACGTCTGCAGACAAATGTAGTGTTGTAGTTTGGGTATCATGAATTTCTACTTGTGGCTGCAGACATGCAGGCCCCACAGGCACCTGCACTTTTGCAGCCTGAAGTCGGTGTGTATGTCTCACAGTACGCATGTTTATCTGTGGCTACAGAAGTGCTGTCTATATAGGGGTCTGTGCTTCTGCAGACATGTAGTGTTACAATCTGGGTATCCTGGACTTTGTGTGGCTTGCACCTCTGCATTCAGAGGATGGTGTGTATAAAGCAAAGGCCATCAGGGGCCTACGTTTCTGCAGTCAGAAGTGTGCATATGTCTTGCAGTGTGCATGAGTAACTGTGGCTACAGAAACACTGGCCCACTGGAGCCAGCACTTCTGCAGACACAAGAACTCTTGTAATTTGGGTATCAGGGATTTGTATATGTGGCTGCAGCAGCCTGTGCTTTAGCAGACAAAAGTAATATTATGATTTGAATATTGTAGATTTCTTTCTGCAGCCAAAACTGAGTGTCTATGTCTTGCAGTGTGTATGCCACAGGTACAAATCAACAAAGGCAGCATGTCAGTGCTATTGCATTTGTGTCCTCTGGAAACAGTTGCATGTTTATCATAGCTGATGATGACTGTCTGTGGCTGCTTGTGTGGGCTTGTCCTCTTGCTGCTCGGATGGGGTGAGTTAGGGTTGGAAACCCTAATGTCACATTCACCTACTTTTGTGGCATTAATTTGAACTTGAACAGGTGCATTAATGCAGTTTTTGCAATCTCTCTGCTATATATATATATATATATATATATATATATATATATGTATAGATAAAAGATTACTTTGTACATATGTTTCATACTTATTTCTACTGAATTACTATGGAGGTAGCACTTACTTGCTTGAGAAACAAAATGGTTCTGCTGCTGGCCTTGCCACACAGCTTAAAGTCATGCCCTTAGTACAGGTATATTGAAAATAACATATGGGTAGGGTGTGTAATGAGATATTACACAGGCGTATGATGTTACATAAACTCTGAGAGCAAAGCTTCAGTGGTTAATTAAGGCTTCACATGCCAAAGGTGTGTGAAAATTCTCATTACATAGCCCCTACATATACAGTACCTTATATTTATAATTACCGACTCATGTTTTTTGTACCAAAATGAGTAAGCCAGATTCAAAAGTGAAAATCGATTGTGAAAGTACTCTCAATGCAAACAATAAACATGAAACTGCAAATGGATATAAGACATCCATGTTTTAAAAGGTTTCAAGGAAGGTCCATTCATTTTTAATCTTAGTCTCATATTCGGTACTGTCTGGCATCTGTAGGTGTTCTGACTATAGACCGTCAAGGAAATAGGTCTTCAGGGCTATTATCCAAGTTACATGTGGTCTCTGAAGTACTGTAAAAGTACTCAATCACAACTGAAAATCCAGTTACCTCAGGTATTTTTTTAGTTGATTTGCTGCCTGTGTGTTGTTTTGTTCCTTAAAATGAGGAGAACCAGAGACATGGGTGACTGACAGTTCTTTTTTGTGAGTATCCAAGTCAATATGCCCTCATAGTGTTGGATTGTGTTTAAAGTGGACAGGAAATCATTTCTAATTGGTAGCTGTTTATAAAGTTCTTATTCTCAGAAATGATATGCATTTCCTTGAAGTACCCATATTTAACTGTACCTGAACAAAAAGTGATATGAAAAACTGTATTTTGCATTGTTTTCTTTTTATAAGCAGCATTATGTAACAGTTCTCTTTGTGGAGCCAATAATTTGGAGTTTTAACTATGTAACAGTTTGCGCACAGAACTCTAAGCATAGCTCTGATAGGCCAACAGCTGATAACTAGCATTCTGTACACAAACCGTGACATAGTAAAAACTCCAAATTACTGGTTCCATGAAGAGAACTGTAACAAAATGCTGCCCATAAAAACAAAACAATGTAAAATACAGTTTGTCATATCACTTTTATTCAGGTACAGTTAAACATGGATAAATTAGGGGAATGCATATAATTTCTGAGAATAAAAACTTCATAAACAGCTGTCAATTAGCACAAATTTCCTGTCCCCTTTAAAAGCTCTCAGCTGTATTGTGCTTGCCATCATGATTGGCCATTATAACGGTGGATTGCACCATGCTTATTCATATGTAATCACTAATTAATAATTATTTTCTAATGGTTATCCATTATTATATGCATTTCTATTTGATAACAGCAAACATTCAAATCCAGAAACCAACACTTTTCAACATTAGAGCAGCAGTATTTGTTGGCTGCAAAACAATTTTATTATATAGTTTATTTTTAGCAGAAATGTATTTCTGATGCCCTTAGATTAATTATCAGTACATTTTCATTCTGTCAGATATTTCTAAAAGAGGTGACTGGCTGAGGTGATGAATAGAGGGTCTGTGTGGCTTGCCTTCCCCAGGATTCTCAATGATTATTGGGGTGAGTGGGGGCTACGGGGAGGAGGTGGTGTGGTAGTTCAGGTGGAAAGTCCTGAGTATGAGGGATATAAAGGGGGAGTCAGACTGTCAGTCAGGGGTTGGGGAGATTGACTTGGTAGTTATGGGGTGGTGAACTACTAGATGCCAGGGAATAGTTACCAACAGTGTTCAGGGACATACATCCGTGATCACGGAAGTCTCCTAGAGCCATTAATGTGATTACATACTGCTTAAGCAGCAAATGCACAGCAACTGGGGATGAAGAGACTACAACAGACAAGGATGTTATTACATACTTGTTTGGGCAGCAAATGCATGCTGATCAGTTGGTGAGGGAACAATTAGAATCAGGGATATGAGTACATATGTTTTTGGCAGCAAATGTACAGTGATTGGGGTTTGGGGGGCAGCACACTTCCACATAATGCCTCTCCTCAGTTGTGCACAGTAACATTGTGTGGCATGCTAATGAGACCATAATGACATGCAAATGGCTGCTTAGGACCTTGTATGCCCTATGAGCTTATTAGCTTACTGTGGCTGAAGATGACTCATAGGAGCAATGGTGCTGTCCCATCTGAGCTATGCAATCTCTATTCCCTCCTGTGGGCCATATTCTTGTAGGGGACTGTGTAAGTGCTGCATATGGTCACTGTGCACTGCACTAACACAGCCCCATATTCAGAGAGTTAGTGTGCTCCAGTCGGAGCATGCTGTCTTAATATGGGACCCAGGCCAGTTGTGAGCCATCCCACGTGCACCACTAATGAGTGTGTGGTGTAAACAACCAGCACTAAATATGTGACCCATAGAAATTAAACAAACTCAACTAAAACAGCTTTATCTATAAGTTCCTCTAACTGCTTCACCCACACTGCCTGAGCATGCAGCTCCAAAAACACACAGAAACCACTGCAATGTACTTAATACTGAAGAAATGGGTATTTACTCATCTGGTAAAGGTGATTGTGTTGGTTGACATCGATGGCACTCCAGACATTACATCATGGGTTTTAGCCTACCTGATAGGCTAGTGATGCATAGGACTCTATGATCAGATTTCTTGTATATCCAGGTCCCAGAAACCCCTGTTCTCCAGTTTGAATCTTCCATAGCTGAAATCAAGGTTAGTAAAGAGCAACCACGGGAAGAAAATCATTGACCATCCTATACAATAATGCAGACTGAGGCGATATATACGTGTGGGCCAGCGGACCTAGTTTTATTTACCTATTAATACAATCTAACTCAACCCGTAGATGGTTGATGGTCGACATCATGGATGTTCTTAGTGATTTATAACACTCAATTCCCCTCACAGTAATTCTTCTGTTTAGTCTAATCCTGGTCACTCTGAGCACTCTGTCGGGTTGGAGTGCCATGGATGTCAACCAACATAATCACCTTTACCAGGTGAGTAAACACCCATTGTGATTGGTTGACCATCCATGGCACTCCAGACATTACATCATGGGCAGATAAGTAGTAGTACTGTACCCTAGGGAAGGAGTGGTCTATGAGTGAGAGGAGGAGCTGGTGGCTGAGAGGACCTGGGTTGCAAAAGTGGATTGTAACTTGTACAGGTGCTCCAGTCTATAGTGTCTGGCAAACGTATGGATAGAAGTCCATGTCGCTGCCTCGAAGATGTCTTCTAAAGACACGTTAGCCCTTTCTGCCCAAGAAGTGGCTACTGCTCTCGTGGAATGTGCCTTGATACCCTCTGGGGGTGTCAGTTGCTTAGTCCTGTAGGCTTCCTGGATGGTTTTCCTGAGCCAGCCAGCAATGGTAGTCTTAGAGGCTGCCCTGCCTTGTCTTTGCCCCCTTTTGACAATGAACAACCTCTCTGTCTTGCATAAAGGCATAGTTCTAGATATGTAAATGGACAGGGTGATCCCGACATCTAGATAGTGTGGGACAGGCTTATCGCCAGGTTGAGTGTCAACAGTAAAGGTAGGCAGCTCAATGGGCTGTTCCCTGTGAAATGTGGAGGAGACCTTTGTCTGGAAGGCTGGTACCGTGCGTAGACGTACCCCCTGGGGTGAACACAGTGTACGGTTCTTTGTATGACAGTGCCCCTAGTTCTCCAATCCTATGAGCTGAGCAGATTGTGATGAGGAAGCAGGTCTTCAAACCCAACCAGAACAGGTCTACTTCGTGTAGTGGTTCGAAAGGATTTGTACTGAGGGAGTCTAATACCAAGGAGAGGTCCCATGGAGTGATGGATGGTCTGACTCTGGGTTGTAGTACCTCCACCACTTTCAGAAAATGCAAGGCATCTGGGTGAGCTCTGGAACTGTGTCCCCCCATGGGACCAATGGCTGCTCCAATGGCTGAAAGCTGTACCCTGAGAGATTAGTGGGCCAACCCTTTGTCTACTCTCCGTTGAAGGAATAAGAGGATGGATGCCATGTCTGCTAGCTCAGGATCCTTACTCTGTTCCCGGCATCACTTCACGAAAACCAACCATTGTCTACCATAGGTAGACGTGGTCGAGGATCGTCTGGATTGTAGCATCTTGGAGATGACTGATTCATGATAGCCTGCTCTTATCAGTCTCTTCCTCTCAGGAGCCAGGCTGTGAGTTTTAGAGTCCATGGAGCCGGGTGTAATACCGGTCCCTGGGTCAGCATATCTGGCTGGTAGGGTAACCTGAGGCTGTCCCTTGTCACAGCCAGTACCGTGGCAAACCAGGTTCTCCATGGCCAGTAGGGTGCCACTAGAATGATGATTCATTGGGACATTCAGATCTTGGCTAGTACTTGGGGTAGCAAGGGAATGGGAGGGAAAACGTATGCCTGGTCCCGAGACCAAGGTTGTGACAAGGCATTAGTTCCCTGGGACAGATTTTCCCTGTACCTTGAATAGAATCTGTTGACCTGTACATTTTCCATGGTGGCCATGAGATCCATGGATACAGGTCCCCAAGTTTCCTGAATCATTTGGAAAAGGCTGGGGTGGAGACACCATTCCCCTGGGTGGACTTGTCGGCTGAGCCAATCTGCTCGTATGTTGAGCTTGCCCATGAGATAGACTCCGCCAAGATGTGTGAGGTTGGTCTGTGCCCAGTTGAGGACTGTCACTGCCTCCCTCAGCATAGCTCTGCTCCCGGTGTCCCCCACGCTTGGCGATGTATGCCACCATGACTTGGTTGTCAGAAGTATCAGAACCTACTGACCGGAAATGGAGGATCTGAAAGCTCTGAGAGCACGGTATACTGCCCTCATTTCTAGGATGTTGATGGACAGCTTGGCCTCTGACATTGTTCATTGGCCCTGTGCCGTCAGGTCGCCCAAGCATGCTCCCCAGCCCAACAGGCTTGCGTCCATTTCTATAGTGGCATTGTAAGATGCCTTTAGTGGAACCCCTCGTGTGAGGTTGGAGCTCGCTGTCCACCATGTTAGTGATTGTCTCCCTGAAGGTGGTAGTGGGACTATGACATGCAGATTGTATTTGTTTGGTGATCCCCGAGTGAGGATGTAAGTCTGTAGGGGTCGCATGTGCCACCTGGCTCAAGGGATCAGGTCTATGCAAGATGCCATGCAACCTAGTAACTGGGCAATTACTTCTATGGTTGTCTAATGACAGGCCCTCAGGTGTTGTGACAATCTTATTAGGTTGTGCACCCTTGTCTGGGATGGTTTTGCCCATCCTTGTGACATGTTGATTTGTGTCCCTAGCTGTTCTGTCTGTTATGTGGGCACCAGATGGCTCTTGGCTTGGTTCACCACCCAGCTATGCTCCTCAAGAGCTCTCAGAGTGAGCACGGTGTCCTGATGCGAGTGCTCCTTGGAGCGTGCCCGAATCAGCCAGTCATTCAAATAGAGAATGATATCAAGACCTTGTTCTTGGAGTCTGGCTACTAGTACTACTGACACTTTGGTAAACACTCTTGGTGCTGAGGTAAGACTGAAGGGTAAGGCCTGATATTGGTAGTGCTGGCCTAGGATGTGGAATCTGAGGTACTGTCTGTGTTTTTGCCTGATAGGTATGTGAAGGTATGCGTCCTTCAAATCTATGGATGTGAGGTAGTCGCCTACCAGGATACTGCATAGAGTCGACTTTAGGGTCTCCATTTTGAACCTTTGGGAAACTACATGCTGGTTGAGATGCTTCATATCCAGAATGGGTTGTAGTTCCCTGATTTCTTGGGTACGAGAAAGAAAATGTAGTATACTCCTAGTTTCTGCTCGTGAAGGGGGACGGCCTCTATTACTCTGTTCAGTATCAAATCCAGCAGTTGGACCTGATGAGCTGTTGCCTTCTTTTTGGCAATGCGAGAGCTTATGAATCTGTGTGTGATGGGGGATTGGGATAACTCTATGGAGTATCCTCTCGACACCACCTCATGGACCCACCTGTCCGAGGTTGTGCAGAGCCACTGGTGCCTGAAAAGCGACAATCTTTGTCCTCCGTGGGGGGCACCTTTGTCGCCTGTGTGAAGTTCTGGCCATGTAGTCATTGCTCCTTTCCTCTATTCCCGCTGCCTATTCCCCCAAACTTGGACCCATGGGGTCTGAAGGAGGAGGGCTGGTAGGAATGGGTGAAGGAACTGCGGTATCCGCTGTGTGTTCCTCTGCCTCGAAACATATTATTCTGGTAATGGGTGTCTCTGCGTGCTTGATGAGATTTGTTTCCCCCACAAAACCTCTGCCTAGCAGAAGGGAGGTAGGTGTGCCTATTCTTATTTTTGAGTACGTCTTTTCCCTCCTCTTTTTGTTTTAGGAATTCCTGTAGTCCCTCCCCAAATACATGTTTTCCCTTCATAGGCAAATTTTGCAAGAGAGTTTTGGATTCGTTGTCAGCTTCCCATAATTTTAGCCACAACACTCTTCTGGCACAGTTAGTGATGGCTGTAGCCCTGGCATTCAGTCTGAGAGTGTCCACTGCCATGTCAGCCAGGTATTTAGCAGCATCGAGAGTGCATTCTAACAGTTCTGCCTCTCTAGATTTGGGGTTTGCCTGCTCAAGGAGCTCCTTGAGCCAGTAGATCTATACGTGTACTGTGTAAATGGCTGTAGTAGAGGCTTTGACGGCTGTTCCCTCTATTTCGAAGGCCTTTTTCAACATGTTTTCCACTCTCTTGTCTGTGGGGTCCTTTAATGATATGGTTCTGCATGGCAGAACAGTTTTCTTACTGAGTGCTGCCACCTGAGGATCAATAGTTGGGGCTGTGCACCAGTGGCTGGCCTTGTCCTCCTGAACCAGATACATGCGATCCAGGTTTCTCTTGTTTGACATTCTACTTGGCTTTGTGGAGTGCCACTCCTTGTTGAAAATGTCCTCAATCGCTGGGCATATAGGAAACGTCTCCTTGATAGTCACCTTTTGCTGAATCATGGGGTCTAATTTTGACTCTGGTTTGCCCTCTTTGACATCAAACCCCATGGTGGCCTTGCCTATTTTCATAAGGCCTGGAACCATGTTGAAAGAGCAGAGTTTAGGTGTGAGGGATGGCACGGATTGTGGTTCCATGTCCTCGCCATCGGTCTCCGCCCCATCTTCCTCGTCTGGCATGTCCTTGTCTTCTCCGGAGTATGGCTTGTGGCTGTCTGGTGCTGGTTCTAGAGGATCCGGATGGTCTTTATTGGCCCCCCCACATTCTCTGGTTCTGGTAGTGGTGTGGTCGCTGCCCTGTGCTGAGTAAGGGATTCTAATGTTTCCATTATCTTCAGCATAAAATTCTGTTGGCTCTCCATCATCGCTACCATGGCCTGCTGGTTCTGAAGTAGGATAGCTCCAGGATCCATCCAGGTAGAGCCACTGGGCCCTGGATTACTGGAGCCCATGACAGAAGTTTGCTCCAGTGATAAGTCATCATCGTCATGGAGACAGGTGGGGCATAGGGGGCCCAGAGTGTGGAGCAAGAGTGTAGCACTGCAGGAAGTACATTTCTTGGCCTTGACCATCTGGGGAGAGAGGAAGAAAGGAGGCGATTGTTAGGCCTGGGTGAAAATGGGCCTCCAACTCAGTGGGTGCCCCATAGCTGTTTAATACAGCCTTAAAGATATAGGACATTCTAGGAATGTAAATGCTCTAGGGGCTGCTACAGAAGCTGACCTTAGAGATGTAGTGTGTCCCCTTATTGGGATGACTGTCATTGAGACTGTAGTGTATAATTAACTACAGGTGGTGTTCAGCATGGGGAGTCGCTATAGTGAGGGATCCTGCATGGAGAAAGCCACTGTGGAAGTTGCTATGGAGAGGGACCACCAAGATCTTTTTAAGGTGTATGGGGTTACTTGGAGAGGAACCCCATAAGTATTAGAGGGAGGTACCACTAGGTTCTGCTACTGAGAATGTGGGGTTGCTATAGAGAGGGACCCCATATGGAGGTAGAGTGCTCCTGTAGCATGCCAGCGCTTGTTTATTTGCCCAGAGTAAATGGCGCCTCACTCCCAGAGTACAACTCAAGGTCTCATATACTTATCTCTGTTTGGACAGGGTGAGTAGACCTTGAAGAAAAAATTAGGGCTCATTTTGCCATGCCTTGAGATTGTTTCCCCCCCACTGCAGTGTTTCTCTCAGTGTTGAACATCCCCACTTTCTGTGTATAATAGTCTCCACTTTGGAAGGGAGAACTGATGCTGTTTTGCTTTGGGGGGGCGTAAGTAACCTGGTGCAGCTGTGACTTCATTGAATAAAAAAAAAGACTGAAAAAAACCCAATTTTTCTAAATATCAGAAGCTAGGAAGTGATTTCCCTAAGTAGAAACACTACTTGATGGCAGAATAACATATATCCTCAGAGGGTATTACCCTTGCCACATGGAGAGAACAACCGCGAGGAGCAGTTTTGGCGTTCTTGCCACAGGCTGCAGCTTCCTGAGGAACCCCTCTGCAGAGCTGATAGACTGAATTCAGCCTTTGAGTAGTTGTTCTGAGGCGCAAGAGGATCCCTTGGGGAGAGGCTTACAGGAGTTGCAAAGGAGGCTGAAATAATCAGGGGGAGCCGTCGCGATGACCGCAAGGAGCAGGCCTGGCATTCTGGAGTAGGCCACAGCTTTTAGAGCAGTCCCCTCTACCAAACTCTCTTGGTGGTCGCTGAAGCATTTGTTTCCCCTTCAAGCTTTGCCTCCCTTGGATCCCTTTGAAAGGGAGCACAAACAAGCAGGCAGTGCACCAGAGCCTGATCCAAATGGGCAAACAGGATCTCGGTGAAGGGGGGTTATGGAACGTAGGCCAAAAATGGAACGCCATCTCGGTGCTCTGGGGTTCTCCTGAACAGATAGGAGCTTGGAAGGCCACTAATTAATTTAAACCATAGCTGATACTGTTTTTGAACAGATGGTGCTGAACAGGACCCTCGTAGCAGCTAGGTTGTGCTAATGCCTGCACAGCTAGTGCTAGAGGTGCTCCACACACTGGCAAACATTTAAAAAGGAAGCACAATCAGAACAAAAAGGTGAACAGCTGTCCTTGATCAATGAAAAAACTGTACCTCTCGTGCCAGAGGCCTGTTCAATTAGCTCTTTTAAATGCTTTTAAATAATTTTAAACAATTTCAATAACGATTTAAAATAAAGCCATATAAACAATAACAGCAGCAAAATCTTCTGATCCTCTAGGGAGAATCCAAAGGATCCCCCTTTAAACAAACATGTTATACCTTAGGCAGACCAGATGGAGAAGAATGGTTACAAATAAAGGGATTAGGCCTACCTTTACAGTAGAACAGCAGGGACTCCTGATGTGCTTGTAGCCTGTATCAGATGCAGGATTAGAACTGGAGAACAGGGGTTTCTGGGACCTGGATATACAAGAAATCTGATCCTAGGAGTCATGTGCATCACTAGCCTATCAGGTGGGCTAAAACCCATGATGTAATGTCTGGAGTGCCATGGATGGTCAACCAATCACAATTAAAGTTTGTAATCAGCAGCACATTCAACATGCCCACATTTCAGCCATGTTGACTACTCTGTACCTGAATCAAACAGGAAGTGATGCTTGTAGCCCAGATTAAATAAACTCTGTCTGCCCTCTAGTTCTTAAACCCACAGTACCATGCATATCAATATCTAGTCATGCCCAACAGTGTGGGCAGTACTGGGCTCTACCAGACTGCCCAGGGGTGAAATGAGGCCCAATGCCACAGGTGGGGGCCTTATAGCCCTTGTAAATATCCAGTAAAGTCCAAAATGCCCACCCTTGTGGGTAGTATTGCATTTAGAAAATGGGCATTTGCCCGGCCTGGTGGTGCTGAGGGTTGAGGCACTGGATGTCACACCTTGCGCTACACCGGCGACCTGGGTTTAGGAACGGACCCAGTTTGGCAGGGGGAAGGAGAATGGAGCTTCCCCATGGATGCTCTCCTCCCTCAGGGTGGGATGCCAGGGGTGCAGTCTAGTGCCCGATGTCCTATGGGAGCCAGTGGATGCACTGACTCTTGAGGGGCTCAGTGACTTTGTATCTTGGAGCCGGGGAGGGGGCACGTCATTAGGCGCTTGAGAGCGAGCGTGCGTCTGCACATCAACTCTCTGCGCCGGCATCTCAGGGGGTTGGGTTACAGGGGAAGAAGTTCAAGTTTGGAGAAAAATGCCTCCGGCCCCCTAGATGAAGTTCTCCAGAGCCATTCTCGGCATCAGGCCGACCAAAGGGCAAATCCCACTGTACATGCTCGCTGAAGAGGACAAGAGGGGAAGTAGTATGGGTCTCCTTGCTCCACCCGTGGGGTAATTCGGGACGCCAAGTCGGGTCTCGACTGTGGTGAGGCACTCTAGGGGCAGACCCAGATGGCCATGGTTGATGTGGAGGATGTCACTCCTTGAGCATGGAAGGAGTGGGGGTCATGGGGACAGAAGGCATGGATAAATACTAAGTAAAAAAAAAAGAAAATGGGCATTTGTTTTGTTTTTTAATAAAAAAAAATTTCAAGAATTTGAAATAAGGCACAAAAATAAATAAAAATGAATAATAAAAGCATTTTGTTGTAAAATAGTCCTTCAACTGGTAGACTTGCCAGTGGTGGGCTCTGCTCTTTCTGAGAGCCTTTTCTGCTTTGCTTTCCGTGTGCTTGTTTTTTTTTCCCACCTTCCCATTCCAATGACTGAAAGTCTTTTTGGCTTTCTTTCTGATGTGCTCTGTTTTGTCTCCCTCTCCCCTCTGACCTGAAAGTAGCAGTGCAGTGAGAATTTTTTTTCAATAACACCATTTCTTATAGTAAATCTTTTTATTATAATTATTGTGATTTTACATACAAATACACTACATTTTCCAATATACACTTACATAAATTCTTAATAGGAGAAGGAAAAAAACATGATGTCTGAAGTATTATACAATGATATTAATGGGGAAAATAAATGTTGAGAAAACAATATGTTGCAGTATAATCTGTATGATAGAGAGCAAATATGGCAATTTATGCTTCAAGGGGTAAAAGGAGTAGATACAAACAAGAAATATGAGCATCGTGATTGTACTTCTATTATGCTGTAATTTAATACAAGTATGTGTAAGACTGTATAAAGGAAAAGAACATAAAAAAGAGAAAATTAGTAAAGAAACTGAACAAGAACGAAGAGGGAAAGAGAAGAAGAAAAGAAGATAAAAAGATAGAAAAAGAGGAGATGAAAAAGGAACAAAAGAGCTAGAAGCAAGATTCCAATGTGAACGTATAACAACCCATGGATAAAGTGATGATATGTATAGATGTATTTAAATATTTAAAATAGTCCAATAATGGCATTTCTATCACAGCCCAGGAGACAGGAGTAGTGTGAGTGGGAAAGAGAGAGGAGTAAGTGTTAAGAGGAAGCATAGTGGTCCAGCAGTAGTGGTGAACAGATGAGAAACAATTGGTACAGTTTTTGTGTGTGTATGTGTGTGTGTTTTCCTGGGGAGTACTATCCTTTTTGGCAACAGAGAAAATGAGGGTGAGTGATGAATGTTGTCTCTGTTTCAGATGAAACACAAGTGAGTAGTGTGCATCTGTGACAGTGGTAGCAGTTCATCACAAAACAGAAAAATAAAAAGTGGTTTCTTGTGAGGAGAGGGGCAGAATTTAAGTTAAAAATGTATCAGTTTGTGTCTAATAGTGCAGTTGAGGTGTGAGTGTGAGCTCACTCACTTGCTCTGTCACGGGAAAGCCAGCTCGCTTACTGTGAGAAAAAAATTGCAGTACATACTGTATGTTTTTAAAATCCAAAGTGGTCACAGTGATACCACTTTGATACTGAGGTAGGCTGGCACTGAATTTGTTATTTCCCAGTCTCTATTGGTACCTAATGTACCCCAGAGGTCTCAGCCAATCAGAGACCAGGATATGTATAACCCATTTTCTAATATTTATTATACAATGGCAAGAAAGAATCCTGGGCTCCGATTGGTCAGTCTGGGGTTGGCTCCATGATGTTATCCCAGCATAACATCACAGATCTAGTCCCAGCACACACATGACCATATGACATGTTAAAGGAATCATTCCACTACCCATGTACAAAGTGCCCACACTTGACATGACTACTCTGCCTTATGCCACTACTTAAGTGCTTTTTTCCTAAAGTAAATTTCTCTTTCCCACAAAAACTGACAGTACCCCACACCAAAACCCTAACACATTCCCAAAATGCATTTATTAAACTGAATTCCCTGCCATTCTATGAATAAAATGAAAAAAAAAAAGAACATAAAACAAAGCCATCAGTCTGATCGGCTTCGATGTTGGCCGTCCACTGCTCTGCCCTTTACATTGGCGCCTAACCACATCTCTTTTTAAAACAAGCACAATGTATACTGTTTTTTAGTAAATTAAAAAAAAAAGTATTTTAAAACACAGCTGTCACTCGGATCACCTTCACTGTCGGAAGTGTCCCACTCGGGCCCTTACATATGTGCACGAGTGCATCTGACTCCTATTAAAGTCAGCACGAGCTGTACTTACGTATCAGCGCTGGTGGCTTCAGTCCATTACTTTCACATCTTTGACCCCGTACAAACACTAAATGGCAAACGTGCCGACTGTACCATGAAAAACAGAACTGTCAGTAACACTAACTCCTACCGGGAGAACCACAGCCACACAGTCGTCACAGCAATTGCGATGTGAACGATGATGTTGGGGGGGCAGCCAACCACCCAGACAGTTTTCTGCTACACTGAAATAATAAAATTTAAAAAGCCACAGAACACCCCCCACACACACACACACAAACATACAGGAGAAGACAGAAACGGAGGAGGGGCAGCGAACAACAAGTATACATCATGTAAGCAACAGAGAGGTACACACCACAGCAGCTCCACCTACTGGCCAAAATAAATAATGAGCACTATTATTTTTTCAAGTATCCCTACCCATTGAATATACTGTATGACAAAAAAAAAATCTACTTTGAATAAACTTTGTAATCTTTTTTCTATTTCTTTTTTCTTTCTTTTTTTTTTTTTTATAAACGAGCCTTGGTACAATAGGAATAATGCACTCCAGGGTGTGTGTCATGCTGGAATAATGTCACTTCTCAGGT
This sequence comes from Neoceratodus forsteri, assembly GCA_016271365.2. NCBI lineage: Eukaryota > Metazoa > Chordata > Ceratodontiformes > Ceratodontidae > Neoceratodus > Neoceratodus forsteri. The sequence goes on from CM028129.1 coordinate 819,078,009, forward strand.
GCTGGCCACACTTGGCCTGCAGCCTTATGCCCAAACACTTGAGGTATGACATTATGCCATCATGACACACACCGTGTTATGCATTATTCCATTAATAATCTAGAACAGAAAAATAAAACAGTTCCTAGGATTTCTCAACTCATGCTATTTTTTTATGACTGTAGACAAGCACAGACACATTTCAGTGCAGAATAAGGATGCTTTCTGTAGGTTATTTAGGAAAATATTTTCTCTGTTGAAAATTGGGAAATCAGTATTTTGAGCCACAAAAGCTCATAAGCATAAAACATGTGTATATAGAACAATCCACATTTCTTACAGTTTCGTATAATCAAAATGATTCTGAGAAAACTTCTTTTAATAAGTTATTCTGCTCCTAAGCCAATGGAGCATATTTGTTCTTAAAAAGCTTAATTAAATCTCATAATCTTCTTAGAACTTCTGTTTTCTTAGGAATGCTAGAAAAATAAAATAAATACAAGCCAGAACACAAGGTATTGTATTAGAAAGAAACACACTTGTTGGTAAAACCATTCCTTCATATTCCTAGCGGCCTTTAAGGCAACACAAACAGTCTGGGCCCATAACAGTATTCTGTTGTCCTGGAATAAAGCTATATACCATATGAGAGTGATCAGGAAAAATACTCATCCCATGATCACTTTCCCCAGACAGAAAGTTGAGTCATCTTAAGCTTTATACCACAAATGTCTTAAAAGGATGATTCTCATATATGTATGGAATGTACCGAAGAGCTACAGTAGTTTAATACTCCCTGCACTTGAGGAAGCAATAACTATTGCGGTGGACTCCATCTTTGAAGTTGCTCCTAGAAGCCATTCAAGCTGTATCTTTCAAAATCTCTTTTCATATTACTGAGACCAATTTCAGTATTTTTGAATTAGACTCAGAAGCAGCCTTTATGATTAGTTAAGCATGTCATTGTACAACAAACCAATCTCCTCTCCAATTAACTTCACCAACTGCATGCTATGTGAAATACATTCTTCCACTGAAAAATAATCCAAGCACACAGCATCTTGAAAATCTTGCTAAATAGTTTCTATGTATAAATGAGAAGGTTCACTAAAAATCCGCAGCATTAATATAAAAAATAACCATTGCCAACAGTTACAGAAATGCTTTGGTTATTTTTTAGCTACTGTGAAACGTCATCTGTCCTAAATATCACATAATTTTCAGCTGCATATTATTATATGGTGGAAACAGATAAAACAAAGCTGGGCAGCCGCCTCTACAGGGCAATTGTTGAATAAGGATGGAGCCCAGTAAGGACTGTTGATTTTAGCTTTGAATTTTTTATTTCCAAATTTTAATGGTATGATTACTGGTCCAATTTTTCTTACCATTTAAAATATATATTTTTTGTGTGTGTGTGGGGGGGGGAATTTTTAACTAAAAGAAAAATCATTTGCATTTGGGTAGTTTCATACACATCGGAACCAAAAGCACTTTACAAGGAGCGAGACTGTTCCATGACAGTAAATGTGGCAGTCATTCAGCTCATCAACACCCAATCATCACAGTGAACAATTGCTTGAATCGGTTTTACTGGGGAGGGAACTGTAGGTCAGGACACTGGGGGGAAAGCCTCGAATTCTGAAAAAAAGCTACGTAGCAATCAGTTGCTACCTGCACCAGCTGAAACAGAGAACTTGACAGGCACATGTAGCTAAATTTTGTTTATGTAATTATTATCCGCTTCCTGTCCCACCCTCAACATTAAATTTTTCCCACCCACTGCATTTAAATGTCAATTATTTCTACTATTTCTTTTTGTGTTACATAAATGTTTTTTTTTTCTTTTCAGTCCTTCATCATGGTCTGTTAATGGATTTTTTCTATTGTGGGCTACAGCTTTGAATTTGTCTTTCTTATTTGTGCAGTCTTTCATTTCTGTTTTTGCTCCTTTGCCTTTTTTGCCTTTCTATTCCCTCCTGATTCTGCTCTGCCACATCTTCTCTTCTCTCTCCTCTTTCTGTCTTTCATTTGTTTTGTCAGCTGTGTGTTCCTTTTTGTGTTGCTGATTCAGTATATTTCTGGTAGACATCTCTCCCTCTTTTTTCTGACTTCTGGTACTGTGCCTTCTCATACAGTGTCCTCTCATCTTTATTTTATTTTCTGGCTTCCAGTTGTGCCTCTGTCTATGCACTTACTCAGAAGCTCATCCATCTGCTCACTCAGTCACCCGATCACCCCATTGACTGCATGCCTCTTATGTGACACCAGGGGCTCGATTCCAGATGGTGGGCGCAGGGCTTGTGCCAAGCCCTGAATCCACCACAAAGTTTGACGCAGCTATGCCAAAGCCCTCTAATGTAACTCTGCACCATTCTAGAAGGGCTGGTGCAGTTGCAACAGTTTTTCTGCTTTATGCAGCTTGTGCCAAAGGTTTGGCACAAGCCCCGTACTAGGGTTACCCCCACAGATGCAAAATTAGACCATCAAGGAGATGGTCTAACTTCGTGGCATTGGGGACTTGCAGCAGTGGCTTCTGGAATAGCAATCTTGATGCAAGTCAGCACTTGCATCAACAACCCTGCTGCAGGTCCCCTGTGGCAATCACAGCCACTTCAGGAATTGGGGCCCCAGGAGTCACTGGGTTTGCTTATGCTGTTCTGGGACACTTTCACTTAGGCACTCGATGTGTCTCTGCCATATCCACCCATAATGTGTGATCATTGGATTCTTGACAGCAGCTCCAGTGATCTTGTGACCTGCATCACTGGATTTTTTTTTAAAGTGGCAACAATCTCCCACAGCAGACAACATTTCATTTTTCCTTGGCATTTTGCCAGGTGTCAATGCTAAAGTTAAGCCCTGCTGGGGAACATCCTCTACTCTTGTGGAAAGTGCCATGGGTTCTTTGATGCCACCTTGATGCCAACCAGGACAGCACCAGATGTGGGAAGTAGGGATTTTGGCTTTGCATCTCATCTAAAGGAGAGCGCCTTCAGCAGTGCAACCCCCCCCCCCAATAGTACTGTACTTAAGAGTGCCAGAGTTTGGGATATGAGACCAAGTCCTGGTGTGGGACTAGAACCTGTGACCTTGTAGCTCAAAGATGGATGTGCTACTAACTGAACCACACTGTCACCTGCTTTTTTTTGCCATCTTTTGTCACTGCAACAATGACATGATATGACAAAACATTATTATTTGTCTCAGAGCAATACAGTACAATAAGGCTCACATTGTTACATTATAAAACCTCAAACCAATCAACAATGCTACATTTACTGCACTATAACTTAGAAAACCTCTGCAATTGCATGCTGAATCATACAGAAGTCATAATTAATTGATCTGATATTGTACCCGTGAGTTATAACATACCTGTCAATAAAAGTAATCATAATTCACTGACACAACATCACATCAATGAATTATGACTTACCTGTCAATAAAACCAGTCATAATTTACTAATACATCACATTATTAAATTAGGACTTACCTGGCAAATAAACCACTGTATTCATGTTTTTGTTTTAAGGAGCGCCATTTAATATACAAAAAAAATGTGTTATATGTTGGGTTGTGCAAAGGACCTCAATATGTGTATATTTATTATTCCTTATTTGTAATAAAACTACAGTAGCACCAGCCAGGATGCAATGTTGTAATGCTGCAGTATACTGTGGGGAACAGTGCAATTCAATGGCAATTAATCCCTTTTGTCATGGAACAATTTGTGACAAGTCTTTTACTGTAGGTTATAGTACTGTGTTGCATCCTGGCTGGCTCTGCTGTAGCTAAACAAGCCTTTAAAAAGCTTTACCCCCACCTCTATAAAGTGACCCAGGTTAATCCCATTGTCACCGACCATCCTCCTCTGTGGTCTTCCACTTCCTTTCATCCTTCCATATACTGTTAGACAGCTAGCTAGATAGATAGATAGATAGATATTTTATTTATATAGCACCCATCTCCAAAGACTCTGGGTGCTGTACAATATAACACATATGACATATACCATACAATAATACAATTTGAAAACCAACTATGGCAATATACACAATAGAAACATAGAATTTGATGGCAGATAAGGACTGTTTGGCCCTCCCAGTCTGCCCATTTCCCTACCTAATGGATAAGCTGCAGATCCTAGTTAACCAGCAACCTACTTCTTTCTACCCGACCCCCTAGAATTGCCTTATGACTGTCCCATGCATGCTTGAATTCAACCACTGTTTTTGACTCCACAACCTCCTCCAGAAGGCCATTCCATGCACCCACAACCTCTCTGTGAAAAAATACTTTACATTACCTCTAGATGCCCCCCATCTTCAAATTGTGCCCCTTGTTCTTGCACACCTCTTTTGAAAGATGCTACCTTCTTGGACTTTGTTGATTCCCTTGAGGTACTTGAAAGTTTCTATCATGTCCCCTCCTCTCCTCCTTTCCTCGAGGCTATACATATTAAGCTCCTTTAGTCTCTCTCTCTTATATGTCTTCCGTGCAGACCCTGCACCATTTTAGTTGCCCTCCTCTGGACAGCTTCCATCCTGTCTATGTCCTTGCGGAGATTGGGTCTCCAGAACTGCACACAGTACTCCAAATGGGGTCTCACCAGCTGTCTGTACAGAGGGATAATAACTTCCTGTTTTCTACTGGTGATGCCTCTCCCTATGCATCCCAGTATCCCCCAGCCCTCCTTACTGCCCTCTCACATTGCTTGCCCACCTTTAAGTCATCTGATATGACTACCCCCAGGTCCCTTTCCATTTTTGTTGTTGTTAGTATCTCACCCCCCATTGTGTACTCTTCCCCTGGGTTTTTGTTTCCCAGGTGCATTACCTTGCACTTCTTAGCACTGAATCTAAGCTGCCATACATTTGACCATTCCTCTAACCTTGCCAAGTCCTTTCTCATCCTTTCTACTCCACCTTGTGCATCAACTCTGTTGCAGATCTTTGTGTCATCTGCAAAGAGACATACTTTCCTTCAGTCCCTCTGCAATGTAAACCTTATAAAGACATTGAAGAGGACTGTCTATGCTGAACCTCTTTGTGATACCCCACTAGTAACCCCCCTTTCTTCAGAGTGGACTACATTTACTATTACCCTCTGTGTCCTATTCTCCAGCCAATTCTTTACCCAGGCTATCATCTTGGGACCCACTCCCAGGCTGGCTAACTTGTATATTAATCTTTTAACAATATACCTAAAAATAGCAGCTTAATTAACTAATTAAATGTTTAATGAAATATTAAGGGGAGCTGGCTTCTCAGCAGCATCTTCTCAAGATGTTCCTTGCTCCCTAACCTGACCTACCCCAGGCCCCAACATGTCACATATGCCAAGCTTCCCCCAATCCCAGATTAATACAGTACCTTCCCCAGCCCCAGATTCCTAATTGGGGTGCAATAGTAAACTTAGAGGTCCTGACTACAGATGTGCAGACTGCTTTCTCTTGCCCCCCAAATTCAGAAGACTGTTGTCTGCTAATGGTTTAAGTGAAATTAGAGCATTTTGGGTTTGGGAGGGAGGTCCACCACTAAGGGGGGTGGTTGCTGGTCATGGCCACTGGGGATGGCTAAAGATATATATTTTTTTTCAGAACTCTTGCCATTTATTATTCAGATTCAAATAATGAACAGTACTTTATTTATGGTATACTGTAAGTATGTAGAAAATAATGTATGGGCACTTTATGAGTTTTTATTACACACCTGTGGTGTATAATACCACATAAAGTATGAGTGCAAAGCACAAGTGGTTTGCAATGGTATTACACACCGAGGGTGTGTAAAGAAATGAATAATGTATAACACCCCATTGCTTATTTTATATAATTGCGGATTCATGACTTTCAACTGACAGCTTTCACTCTCACTACTTGATTGCCATCAGCTCCACTTATCTGCTACAAAAACCCTCCATTTTAAATATCACTTTGGAGAATCCATGTTGAGCTAAAAGGACTAAAATGAGTGATGCTAGATTCGTGGTGGAGGGGGACGAGGCGGTGGCTCTAAATTTTACAGTGCTATTGCTTATTGTCTAGCTGGCACTCACACTGTTCCAGCTCTAAATTCTCCATACCATATCACTACATATCTTTTTATATTAGGTTTTATTTGTGTTCAGTGCACCTGATATGTATATTTCTTTACTTATTTGAAAAATTGTGTCCTACCCAAAACTAGCTTATCTTCTGTTCCAAACATATACTACTGTCAATGCAACCTGCTGATACTTTGTATATACTGTATTATTGTATCTCACTTTATTTTTATTATTATTTTCTTGTGTGTTGCATCCCATGTATGTTGTCCCTTGTTCCTTGTTGACAAACCCAGGTCCACCTCGAAAATGAGCTTGCTCAATGGTGATCGCATGGTTAAATAAAGACTTTGATTGATTGATTGACTGACTGTAATAACCAGTCATTCATTATGGAGGGAACCCAGTTATAATGGTTTTAGAAAATGGCATTAGTCCAGTCAATAAATAGCATCACCAGTAATTATTATTCATTATTCGCACATATCTAGATATAAGTAACAAGTAAATTATTTCATCTTGATGTTTTGGTGACATCCCATAAACCCCTGAAGCTTTGCCCTCATGGTTTATGACGTTACCGACACCCATCTATAGAATGATTTCCTTGAAATTACTGATACCAATCCATTTTTATTATTTTACGCTTTCATAGGCAAAAGCCTGTGAAAGCAAGAAAGAATAGGGCTCACTAGATGGGAGAGTGAATGTTCACAGCGTGATTAAGGACATAAGGTAAATGAAAATTAAAAGTTGAAAATTACACAGATACCAGTTAAACAATGTGTATACTATGTAGCAATACAAACAAAAAGTATTGATACATTCTGATTATACCAAAAATAGTATTGATGAGTACAAAGTGTCTACCATTTTTTGGCCATGTCCCAACTAAAAGACATTTGTTTATAATAAAACAATTTCAGAATAGTATTGATACATATAAAATAGAATCAACTTATAAAATCCGTATTACTGGGACTAATTCTTTACAACCTGACTCCAATCTGTCATTAAAAAAACTATGTTTCTAGCCCTAATTGTTCCAAAGTTAGATCTTTTAAAAGATGATGTCTTTAAAAATGGGTTAAGCTTGGGGTCAACTAAAGTGATATATCAATATATGATATTGCTACATCTTCCTTATATTGCTATACAAAAACATAAAATGTTACAAAACATGTTTAAAATCCTGGTATTTTTAACAACATAGTATATTAACATGTACAGACATGTATTGGCACATGACAACTATATTGCTGTGATTTATTCATGTTGCTCAGAATCCATGATTTCTTTTAAAAAACTATGTTTCGAATCCAAACATTCCAAAAAATACAGCCTTCAAAAAATAATGTTGAGAATTATAAACTATGAAAGAAAATATTTTTGGAATCAGTTGGAAGATACTCAATAAGGGGATACTCAATAGATAAGAGTATCGTGGGCAGACTAAGTGAGTCATATTGATTCTTATCTCTTGGCAATTGTATATACAGTATATATGAATGTATGTATGTACGTACCTATGTATGTATGTATATTAATGGTTATTGTGTTTAAGATGAACACATTCATATCTAGTTCTATACTGTATGTATTACCACAATACTATGCACATTCAAATGACTATCAACCGCACCCCAAAAGGATTGACCTTGGAAATTTCAAACATACTTTTCAAATTTCAGCACTTGAGTAGAAGGGTGGGATATGAATTCAGTCAAGAGGCAAGATAGTTCCTGTACATCCCTCCCTCATGGTTCTCTTCCCCCAGCAGGATACTGAGGTTGGGCTAGGAGGGTTGATATACTGCCAGCCCACTTACCTAACCCACCAGAACTGAAGATTAGGATTCCTTGGGGATAGTCAAGATGCTCGCTGGAAAATACGGAAGGGGGATTAGTGACTGTCTTGAGTGATTTGTGGTTTGATGACTGAGTTGTGATAAGCAAGAGAATTTGAGATTTTGGGGGGAGAATGAGGGATAGTGCAAGAGCTGAATGCTTGAATGGGGAGTGGCTCTAGAATCCAGAAGGGGATTTTGTTGGCAGCTTGGGATAGTGGTGTAGCTTGGGACTAGAGATGCAGTGAAAGTAAATTTAGCTGGTGAAGTGAACACGAAGTGGCCGCTACATGGAGTGGCCAACAGAAAAGGCTCACTTCATCTTGCAATTATTACTTCACATTGTCATTCTGCCTTAACGTGAAGTAAGGTGGAGTGGCAACAATATTGGCAGCCCCCCAGTGCCCCTACACATGCGCAGTCACCAGAATTAATGTGCATCCCCAAAATGCTACTGTCCTGTGTCCAGAAAATTCCCCAGTGCTGACGAAGTGAAATGAGAGCATAACAAGAAATGCAAAGTCTCCCAGAATTAATGGCACACTCAGTCATGCACGCAGTGGTCACACACAGTCACCAGAATTAATCTGCATCCCCAAAATGCTACTGTCTTGTGTTCAGAAATTCCCCAGTGCTTGCGAAGTGAAATGAGAGCGTAACAAGAAATGCGAAGTCTCCCAGAATTAATGACACACTCAGTCATGCACGCAGTGGTCACACACAGTCACTAGAATTAATCTGCATCCCCAAAATGCTACTGTCTTGTGTCCAGAAAATTTCCCAGTGCTGACGAAGTGAAATAAGAGGGTAACAAAACATGCAAAGTCTCCCAGAGTTAATGGTGTACTGCAAATGCACAGATAGATTAAGATTGTGCTGCATACTCAAGAGATGCAGAGTCAGATGCAAAGGCACAACAACACCTAACCAGTGCTCACAAGTCACAAATCCAAATCTGGAAAAGAATATCTTTTTGCTGGTTGGGGGGGTGGGGTAGTGCACGGCAGTAACAGTCCACTACCAGTAAAGATACCACAAAGCAGTGTAAATAATTCATGCAGGTGCGGTGCATAGCAGGTTCACACTGCTGCAATTACTCTGGCACAATAAAAGTTGTCTGATTTAATGGTATGCATCGCACACACACTGCAACTATTGTGTAGCAAATTGAAAACCTTTTTGCAATATAACCAAATGTTTTAAACAAACTGAAATTATACACTGCTGCACCACTACAATCAGCAAAAATAATTTCAAGAATTACTGAAAATATTACTGTGTGTACATTAACAGTTATACAAGAAAAATATAACCAAAACAGAATGACTGCTTTTTCTCCCAGTTAATCGACTTACACCACAGACATGCCCCTCCCCCAAAGCACACTTCACAGTACACATACTGACTGTTCTAAATTAAAATTCAAAATCCACACACAAACAATAAACACTCGATGAAATGAGCACAGGAGGATTTCCTACAATCGATGCACTAAATTGTGAGCAAAAAAATGGCTCAAAAACGCTTTTTTAACAGCTTTTAGAGGATTTGAATCACAGAGCTCTGAGAGGAAACTGTCTCCATCTTCCACTACGTGCACACTACACAGTGTGATGCTTGGCCAGCTGGTTATGATTCTTCTATGATATCTGTAATATAGAATGTGATATGTGAGTGTCTCACATGAGACATCCTGTGCTATGGGAGCCCCCCCCGCCAGGTTTTAGTGGAAATAACAGGATATATTAACCTGAAACCAGGAGGCAATTAAAATACTAGAGAAACTTAATTAAGGGTCTCCTGTTTTCCTGTCTTAATTAGACCTGACCTAGCTGCCAGGATATAGGGCTCGTAAACTTTTATGATGTCTTAGAGGAAAAACATGTTATTATCCAACCATGGTGCTAAAGTTGTAAAAAAAAACTTTGATGCCTTGGGAACAGAAACTTCTCAAGATAAAAGGAAAGGCTTGATTAAAGACTGTCATAATTTGGGAAATTAGTTTTTGCTGAAGTCACAGTATTTAAAATATCTCCTGACAGGAAGATCATTGTTTGTAATTATATTTTTTATACTCTAAAAGGAGAAGCTAGATGACATCACAGAAGGGGTGAGTGAGAGAGACACAGTTAAACTAGGACTTGTTTCTGATCTTTATGTCATTTTTTCTTTTTGGACTCTTAAGGAACAAGATCTCTGATCTAACTTAAGCACTGTAAAGAGGTAATACATTAGACAGAAAAAGTCTAATTGAATTGTGGTAGGAGTTTATGTTTTGTACTTTAACCTTGTTCTTTTAAGTGATTGCATGCTTTTTGATATAGTGTTCTGTGTTTACATTTGACATATTTTTTATCCATTTTAATAAAAATATTATTTTGAAAGACTGCCTGGGTGTGTCTTCGAAGTTCTTTTTGCATGTGATGTATAGAGGGTTAAGACTGACAAAAACTGTTCAGAGCTTGATGGTGTTACTAAACTGGGAAAAGGTAAGAATATACCTAAGGTCTTTTATAGAGGTTTAAGGGTTAATTCTGGATACCTGTTTAGGTGCCCTTAGGCGAAAGACGTCTGGCATCCCCGCAAAGAGCAGATTATCTGAGCCTGTACATTTGGGTACGCTAGCACAAGTTTCAATGTTTGAATCCCCCCAGAACTTGAAACCAAAGGTGATTTGGACCCACAAGCAGACAGGAGGGTTACCCTGTCTGTTACCTGTTCACAATACTACGCTCAGAGGTTGGCACTGTGGAAGCAGAGGGCCTGACCTGCTGAGTGCATTTGTGATACACAGAACTGAGACTGTGCAAAACAATCTAGAGCACATGTGACTTGCAATCCCATGAAGCACTGCAAATTTGCCTTGGAGCTCAATAACAAGGTGAAGTGATGCGAAGTCCATTGATTTCAATGTACTTCACCTTAAAATTGGTGGAGAAGTGTTCTGGGAAAGGCGGAATAACGTGAAGTCATTGGTTTCAATGGACTTCATGTTCCCCATTATAACGCAAAGTACTCCGCTTCGCGTAGCAGAGCACGTTACGGATTCCGCGATACTCTGCGAATCATTCTGCAGAGCGAATTTTGGCCACTTCGCTCATCTCTGCTTGGGGACATAACACTTTTTCACCTGAACCTTCTTTGATGTCCCACCCTACCTTAATAGTCCTGTTTCTAGTATATCTCATGTTATATAGCTGTACATATTTAAGCATTTAACAGTACAGTATATTCAATTCAGACAGAGCACATTATTCGCATTATGGCATCAGCTGGAGTGGGGATCAAATAGGAAGAGCTACTTAAGTGGAAGTAAGTATAGCCTAGATGTTAAAGCACCAAACTGTGAACCAGGAGACCCCGCAGTCATGGGTGATAATCCCACAACCTCCAGTTTCATAAACCATGACCCTGAGCAAGTCACATACCCTCCATGTGCTCCCAGGATGCACCTGAAAATGAGTTTCTGCTCCACATGCCTTTCCTGGCCAAAAATTCTAAAATAAATTGACACCCAGAGCCCAAAATGTTACCTTCCATCAAATAAACTTGTAAGCCATGACATGCAAAATAGGGTTGTGTAAGTACTGTACATTTTCTTGAGTACCTGTACACAAGACCTCAGATATTTGGCTATCCTGCAATTACTAAAGATTGTACTAAAAATGGATTTGAACAGGAGAATGTAGTACGGCCCGTGTGTGCTGCTCACCCACTATTTCAGTGGCAGAAACCAGTGTTCAGGTATTCAATTATATTTTTGAACAGCTGTTTTTTAAACTTGACTTTAGTTTTACAGATAATTGCCCATAGGAGTAGACTATTCCATGAACCAGTAACCCTTTGAGTAAAGAAGTACTTCCTTCTGTCCATTTTGAAGGTGCTTCTTCTGATTAAAAGGGGTGCCCTCCTCTCCCACTATGATGCAATTTGAAATCCAAATTAAATGCTGTCATTAGGAATGGGTCTTGTATTAAATCAAAAAAGAGCAGCAAGTCTCCCTGAATTTTTCTTTCTGAACAAGGCATGAGTTATAACACAGTTAGTCTATTAGTATAGGACTGCTCTAAAAATTAGGGTTGTGCAAATACCTTTTCCCAAAAATTCAGCTGAATATTCATTATTCGATGGTGAAATATTCATATTCGGTATTTGTTATTTCGTGTTTGGCTATAAACTGCATTTTATTATACAACCTTTTCCCTCCTCCCCAGGAGGCCATGGCTAGTCTTCTGGCTACTCTTCCTTCACCTTTGCAATAATTGGATGTATCCCACCCATCACCCCTTCTCCCATGTCCCAGATCCCACAACATTTTATATTTTCAAATGCCAGCTCCTGGCACAGTGCCAGGGGCTGGCACCATCTTTAAAAATGTCACCCGCTAAGCCCTGCTCCCCCCATGACCATAGAAAAATGCAATACAATTCATATTCTGCACCCCTTTCACCGATCCTTGATTTGGGGGGTGGTTAGGAATGGCAAAACAAAATCTGGCTAGCCAAGCAGCCCCCCTCCCACTGAGTGCCTTTACTATACTTAAATCAATTCCTGATATAGGTCTACAGTATATAGTACTGCCTGAAGAAATGAATGAATATGAAAGAGAACTAGCTGAGCATGGAGGCATGGCGGCATGATCATGATGAAGGGGTTGGTGCAGAAGGAGCATCATTAGTGACACTGGGTAGCCTGAGGTCAATCAAGCTGCAAAGTATAACTAATGATACTCCTCCTATCCCACTCTCTTCCTTGCAGTTGAGCCTCTGCACCACGCTAGTTCTTCACCATTCACTAATTTCTTCAGGCAGCACTATATACTGTAGGCTTGAAGCTATAGCGGGTATTGTATATAGGTTTAGTGAGGGCACTCAGTGGGGGGAAGGGGTTGGCTTGGCTAGACAGATTTTATTTTGCCATTCCCATAACTCAAATCAAGGATCGGGGCAAGGGGGGAAAATTTGTATTGTATTGTATTTTTTGTGGCCATGTGGGGAGCAGGGCCTAACTGGTGAGCTTTTAAAAGACAGTGTTGGAATATAAAATGCTGTAGGATCTTGGGCTTGAGATGAAGGAGGTGGGTTGGATATAGCTGATTATTACAAATATGGAGGAAGGGTGGCCAGGAGACTAGCTCTGGCCTCCTTGTGATGGGGGAAAAGGTTTTATTTTGTAGTTTATTTACTGAATATGACTACCTCATGAATAGTGGGCTATTTGTTATTCGGTCCCTAATATCTGGATGGTCCACTATTCATGGTATTCAAGAAATATTAATTCCTTGCACAGCCCTACTGAAACTCCTTCACATATTTTAGTTGTTTTCCTTTGTAACCATGCCAACACTGCAGCAATTTGGGTTTGTGGCCCTTTCCATTATGCTTTTTTTCATTTTCAGGATATTTCATTCACACATCCCCAGTATGATATCTTTAAACTTGGGGGGACAGAAATGAAATCCAGGATACTCAGCTGATCCCCCTTTCTAAACCACTGTGTGCTATTTTAATGCAGTCAGTCATCTAACAGAAGCATGTCCAGGATGGGGGGGGGGCCGGGGGAGTAGAGCCACGTCACAATGATGCCAGGCAGACAGATTGGTCAGACACCATCAATGATAAAAACTATTCCTCCTCACCTTCCTCCCCACTCCCTTTCCATATCTCCCCACCTTTTCCCATTCACAGCTGCAAATTATAAATTGAGTCTGAAAATCCCAGTAACTTATTTGGCAAAAACCAGTCAGGTGACTGTGCAATAATAGAGCACAATGCAGGTCATCCTGGTACTTAACCTCTTCACAAATTAATGCGCCACAAAAATATCTGCAAGAAACAATCTGGTAGCCATTTTTATCCCTCTCTAAACTGCCGAGAGGATTTCAGCACACAAACAGCAGGAACATTTTGTAAATCCCCCCAAACAGTGCAACCCCAAAAAAGCCACTGTATTCACATGTGCTGCTTTAATATCTCATGTTAGCTGCTTTTAAAATGTGAAGCCCTACTCGCATACACAGTAGCAATCCCCTGTGCATCCACCCCAGCAGTATCTGGTCATGATCTGCAGGGGCATGCCTTGTGTGGCATTTGAAAAACTTTCTTCTGCCTCTTGCTTCACCAGTTCATTGTCATATTGCAACAAAGTTCCCTGTGACCTGCACGTTTCTGGCTGTTACTTGTGTCAGACCTTAAATGGTGCTCTCTCTGTTAGCTGCACAGCCACCATAATCACTCTCTCTGTAAGCCGTGTAGCCCCCAAGCTCACTGTCTGTAACCTGCTCAGCAGGCTTCACATCATTTGTAATTTCAAATGCACACAAATGGGGAAGAATTAAAATTAGTACTAGACTGGAAAAAGCAGACCTGGAGATTGTGTGTTTTGGGGGTGAGAGATTGAGAAAGTACTGGCAACCAATCCAGCCAGAACTACAGCTACAGTGTCCTCATTAGGACAATTAAACAAAAGGCAAAATATAATGTTTTTAGCTCTAGCAGGCGGAAGTACCATTTGATCCAAAGTGAATGCAAACATTCTGATTTTTTTATATGTTAACCTGTTTATTTTTAATTTTTCCAACACTTAAAATAAAGGTACCCATTTTATAAGCATAATAACACACTCTGGGGTGTGCATCAAGCTAAATCGATGCACTTACTGGGTGGTTTAAGACCTCACACCCGGTGCATGCATTAATTTAGCTTGATGCACACCCTGTTGTGTGATATTGCTTACACGACTGATTGCACTGAAACAGCACTATGTGGATTAGTGAAGGAGGACCAGCTGAGCAGGCTGGATTTCATTACTGTTGGCCCCCAAATCATGGATCACTGGTCATGCGGGGGGCATATGTGTAATAAACAGCCCTTCAGGGCTACGAGGGGACAGGCTAGAGGGGGTCATTAACATGATGGTGTCAGTTCCTATCACAGAGACAAGAACCCAGTAATCTTGTTTAAAAACATGGTATGAGAAAATTGGGAGGGGTGGTGGATACTGAAGAGTGCTATTGGGTTTTTGTTTTGCTTTATATTTTTTTTTATCTCCCAAGGCTGAATACCTGAACACTGTAAAATAATTGTATTTGGTCTCAATAGTCCATAATTCATAGTATTTGGGAATTAATATGCATTACTCGCACAGCCCTATTGCAAGGAATATGTAGCTTCAAACCCACGGTTTTGGACTAGACTCAGTCAACAGCAGCATTTAGGGATCTTTTCACAGTTTTGCTTATTTCTTTAATTCAAACCAATTCAAATCCATGTGGTCCAAATAACTTGAAATGATTTGAAACATTTAAACCAGACTGGTGTGGGGAAGGGTTCATTTTCTGTTGAATGGCTTTTCCATTCCAATTGCCAAGTTTTTTATTCTTTTACAGACAGTAAAAGCAATAAGTGAAAAAGACAGGGTACAGTACATATTAAGTTCTAAATCACTAGCCATACTTAATTTATTTTTATAGCTGTCCCATGAACACACACACACACACACACACACACACACACAATGTGTCCTCTAGAGCAATCTATCGTCTCCCACTGTGTGCTGGGTCACATTGCTGGCATCATGCCCCCCCAGGTTGCAACTGGAAACAAGCCCTTGGCTTTGTGTGCTTACCTCATAAAATGTGTTTTAAATAAATTAATTAAATGTCAACCATGAAGAGTCCCACTTCTGAATCAGCCACAGAAGGTACTGTTTTAACAACATATTCCAGTCATCCCCTTCCCTCACCACCACAACAGGCAGCAAATGCACCACATTTGAAGCAAGGCAAGGGTAACCATAGACCTGAGGTTACTCTAAACTATTTCTTTTTTGCAGCAAAAGCCAAAGTAACAGCTACCACAGAACCGCCGCTCCAAATTGACTAGTTATTTTTAAAATCAAAGTTTGGCAGTAAAACAGGTCAAATACCTAAAAATATGTTCTTTTAAGACTCAATGTAGTGTTAGAAAATGGCAAAGATTATCCTAGCATTCTGATTAGCTAGGGCATGAACCTAAGTGAGCAGGTATTTTTGAATAGAGCCCGCTGAAAAATAAGTGCAAATTTGGGGTGCCCCATTACTCAAGGTATTCTTGGGCACCCCGAATTTTCAAACTGCTGAGTCACCATGTTTTTTCCCCCCACTCGCTAAGCAGAGCAACTGGGCCTCGGCCTCTGCCTCCCCGGAAGAAGTCAGCACCCTCACAACCCCATACTACCAAATAAACAAAAAATATTAAATTAAACACTTTTAAAACAGTCCACGTTTGATTAATGTACTGTACACTGTTACTTGCGCTCCTGCATTCTCAAAAGTTGGCACACTGTAGTACACGGACAAAGTCGGCAAGCAGTGTACATGTCTCGGTAGTCAAAATTAGCATAATGCTACTGTTTGCCTTGAGTCCTTCTCCACTTGTCATTCCACACTCCCCTCATGCCCAGTCTTCATCTGTCCACAAAGAAATCACCCAACAGTTTTCCAAAACATCTCTAGAGAAGATCAATGTACCTCCTCTTTTTTCCATGCCAAAGAGCTTTCCTGGTCTCCCCCACCATGCTGTGTCTCGCAAGTCCCAACTGCTCACATTATTAGAGACCGCGCTTTCTTCCAACACAAAACAGCAGTTTTAAAACAAATGGCAATGATGATGAAGAACTCAGTCTCTAACTTCTCTCATAAATTACTCTTGGCTGCTGACCATGCTCACACTCCTCTGTGTTTCGGGGGGTTGGGGTTTAACTCCATTCAAGGACATCTTTTTTTCCTTAAATACAGAGCCTCCACTAGGACAAAAGTCCACATCTGCAAAAAAAAATCTTTGTAATCAAGATGGAGGAACTATTTAATTACTAAACTGATATTAAACTATTTTTTATTTCCAATTTTTTATTAAATTCCTTTTTTTTGCAGTGCCATTTTCTAAGTGCAATACTACCCTCCAGGGTAGGCAGTGTTGGGAATACCGGACCTTCCAGGGGCTGTAAGGCCCTCTGCCTGCAGCATCAGGCCTCATTACACCCCTGGGTGGTCCGGTATTCTGCAATTCCTCCCACCCTGTTGGGTATTATTGCTTACTTATTGCATTGGTTTTGCAGTATTAAATGGATCAAAGGGCTGATGCCTTATGGTCATCTTCATTTAAAGTTTACCTGTTAGCAATCTCTGCATACAATGCAAAGTCAAATTTTAAAATGATACTATCAACCCCCTTAGGCCTTAAAGTGACTCTACTTTAAAAACACATTTTATGATTGCTCACATTCTGTAGAATGTGCTGATGTAGTTGGCCAGTTTAATTATATTCCTTTTGTCTTTCCAAAAGTGAAAAACCGACTGCCTATCATACCTGTGTTAACACAAAACATGTATGTTTACAGTTCTTGATCAACTTCTACTGCATCTTTCCTGGACATGGGAACACCCCCAACACAGTCTAGCCATTCATGATGCAGTGAGAGGAGGGAGACTTTTGCATTGTAAGTATCTGCACTGTCAGGGGGTTTTCCTAATGGTCAGGAAATATGCAATAAGAGTAGATCGTGGATTTGAAACAAAACAAGGTTGGGAATAATGACACCATTTGCATGCATTGCATAAAGAATAATACATGGGGTCGTGTGTTCGAGATTTTGCACACACATGAGGTGTTGGATGCTACATTAAGCATCCAACACTGAGGGAGTGTGTAAAATCTTGAATTAAACACATCACCTCATGTTTCATTTAATATAATTTCTGGGAAGCATTTATTTTTTTCACCATAGCAATTACATAAAATAAAAACACATCCCTGTGCAGCCATGGTCTGGTTGGGTTTCAGCACAGTCCACAATTGGAAGTGGCTGGTGAAATGAAATGATTCACTTTTTTCATTTCTTTTAAAAAACTTAAGCTAAATACCAGAAAGAGCTCAGTTATGGTTTTATTTAAGTTAACTTACTGCCAAGTGCCAGTGGCAGTGAAGTGTACAGTGCTAAGGAAAGGCGCAGAGAAAGGGAAGAGCAGTGGCTGGCTTATGCGTGGACCAAGGGAAACCAGACACATGTTCACCATTATAACCCACAGGCTATAATGGTGAATTATAACCAGGTTTCCCTGTGGGAAAAACACACTAGCCCATTATTATAGTTCTATTAAGAATGGAAGCAAATAAAATAACCAGTTGTATCATCAAATTATAGAGAAGGTAAGCAATCATAAAATGTGTAATTTTCAACTCAGAATAATATGATGAAAAGAGTTGACAGTGTCCCTTAAAAACAACAGTTTTGCAAGAACTTCTTAAAAGTTTTTTCAAGGGACTAACTCATTTATATCCTCATGTAAAGAAGCCGGGACCCAGTTCTCAGTCTCAGTGTATGAAAGTGCTAAACCGGTTCAAACACCCTACCCATTCTGTCGTTACATATTGCCACAATACATAAAAGTGCAAATCCAAGGCAAACATCCTCCCCATTCTGCCACCACACATTGACACTGTACACAAAAATCCAAATCCATGGCAAACACCACTTAGCTATTCTGCCAACACACATTATTACCACTATAATACAAAAATGCAAATCTGAGACAAGCACCCTTAACATTCTGGCACCACACATTAACAGTGTACACAAAAATCCAAATCCGTGGCAAACACCCTCTACATATTCTGCCAACACACATTACCACCATAACACAAAAATGCAAATCTGGGACAAACACCCTTAACATTCTGCCAACACACATTGCCGTTACACATAAAAATGCAAACCTTGGATAAACACCTTTACCATTCTGCCACCACACACTGCCACTATACACAAAAACTGCAAATCTGGGACAAAGTCATGAGGGAGCAATACTGGACCTCGTACTCACTAACAGGGACAGTGTTGCAGATATCATGGTGGGTGGCCACCTAGAGACCAGTGTTTACCATATGGTATGGTTCAATATAAGAACTGTAACAGAAGTGAACCACACAAAAGCAAGGGTCCTGGACTTTGGGAGGGCTGATTTTACAAAGATGGGGAAATGCCTCAGGAATGCCCTGGCAGGGGAGAGGACTTTGGTGGAGTAGAGGAACAGTGGGCAAAACTAAAAGCAGGGATAGTGAGGGCAACAAATCTATGCATCAAACAAGTAAGCAAAAGCAAGAGGAAAAATAGACCACTAAATTTCTCAAAAGAGGCGGCTGTGATGGCAAGGGCAAAAAATGTTAATATTCACGAAGTATAGGGAGACACAGAAGGAGGAGGACAGGGAGGTGTATCAGGAGAAACAGAAAGGCAGGGAAAGCAGTCAGGAATACAAAGACACAGATGGAGAAGAAAATAGATCAGGCAGTAAAGAAAGGGGACAAGACATTTTTCAGCTATATAAGAGAAAGGAAAAAGGCCAGGGGAGGAATCGTAAGACTAAGGAGGGGAGTGCATAGAAATGGACAAGGGAAAAGCAGATATCATGAACAAATACTTTTGTTCAGTGTTCGCAGTGTAAAGGGAAGGAGAGGGGCCACAGATAAGTGTCAGGGCATTGAAGGAAGGGAGGTGTACACTAATCCATTTACAGAGAAGAGAGTCCTGAAGGCACTCACAAATCTGAAAGTGGACAAGGCAATGGGGCCTGATGGGATACACACAAGGATATTGAGGGAGCTCAGAGAGGAGCTGGCTGTGCCTCTGACAGTCCTATTCAACCACTCACTGGAGACTGGAGTGGTCCTGATGAACTGGAGGAAGGCAGATGTAGTTCCACTTTACAAAAGTGGGAGCAGGGAGGAGGCTGACAATTACAGGCCAGTCAGCCTGACTTTGGTGGTGGGAAAATTAATGGAATCACTCCTGAAGGAAAGGATTGTGGAATACTGTATATTGAATCCAGTGGCTTACAAGATCAGAGGCAGCATGAATTCACTGGGGGGGGGGGAGTCATGATAGATTTCTTTAACTGGGTGACCAGGGAATTAGATCAGGGTGGAGTGGTGGATGTGGCCTACCTAGATTTCAGCAAGGCCTTCAACACCATTACACATAAGAGACTCATGAATAAGCTGGGCAGTCTGGGAGTGGGTCCAAAGGTGGTAAACTGGGTATGAAATTGGTTGGGGGATAGGCAACAGAGGGTGGTGGTAAACAGAGTTCACTCCAAGGAAGGAACTGCGATCAGCAGGGTGCCTCAAGGATCAGTACTAGGACTGGCCCTCTTTAATATCTTTATTAGTGACATTGCAGAGGGTCTAGAAGGGAAGATATGCATTTTTGCAGATGACACTAAGATCTGCAATAGGGTAGACACTCGGGGGATGGATAGGGATCTAAGTAAGCTTGAGGAGTGGTCAAGTGTGTGGCAACTAAGTTTCAATGTGAAGAAGTGCAAGATCATGCACTTGGGGCATAGAAACCCAGGGGTAGAGTAAAAAAATTGGGGGAGTGGTACTGGTGACCACAAAACAGGAAAAAGACCTGGGGGTAATCATATTTGATGACCTAATGGTGGCCAAACAGTGTGACAAGGCAGTGGGGAGAGGCAGTGGGATGCTAGGGTGCATAGGGAGGGGTATCACCAGCAGAAAGCTGGAAGTTGTGATACCACTGTATAAATCACTGGTGAGGCCATACCTAGAGTACTGTGTCCAGTTCTGGAGACCACATATCCAGAAAGACACAGACAGAGTAGAGGCAATCTAGAGGAGAGCAACTAAAATGGTGCAGGATCTGCAGCAAAAGCTCTATAAGGAGAGACTGAAGGACCTCAATATGTACACCCTGGAGGAAAGAAGGAAAAGGGGGGATATAATAGAGACTTTCAAATACCTCAAAGGTATAAATAAGGTTCAAGAGGGAAGCCTTTTTGATAGAAAAATATGCTTAAAAACAAGGGGTCATGCAATGTGGTTGGAAGGGGTTAGGCTCGGGGGAGATGTAAGGAAGTACGTCTTCACAGAAAGAGTGGTTGGTACATGGAACAGCCTCCCATTAGAGGTGGTGGGGGTAAAAACTGTAGTATGATTGAAGAAGGCATGGGATAGGCATAAGGGAACCTTAGTGGTAAGAAAAGGGTGGGGGGGGCTAGAGATCAAGTAGGGTCTTTGGTGTTACAGTAGGTATGGAAAATGGGCAGACTGGGTGGGCCAAGTGGTGCTTATCTGCCATCAGTGTCTATGTTTTCCTCCCCATTCTGCCACCACATATTGCCACTATACACAAAAATGCAAATTTAGGGCAAACGCCCTCCCCATTCTGCCACCCACACATTAGAACTATACACACAAAAATGCAAATCTGGGGAAAATACCCTCCCAATTCTGCCACCACATGTTGCTACTTATCCACAAAATTGCAAATCAGGGGAAACACACCCCATTCTACTACAGCACATTGCTACTATACACAAAAGGCTGGACTAGTTACTGGAAAGAGAAGTTCCCCCTGCACTTATGTTGCAATGCAAATGAGGGTCATCAGATGTCAGAGTACATAGTTAGGGGTTGTACATGCAAACACCTGATGTGCAATACCCATGGACTTCTTTGCATCATGGCACGGTTCCAGTTGCATGGTGTTGTGCCATGGACAGAGGCCATCCCCACCAGTTGGATGTAGAGTTGTGACGCTAAAGAGGGTATCATGCAATTCTATGACTGCAAAATCAAGGGAAACCATGCTTTATGAATGGCCCTGAGGGCCCTTTGCACGGTGACCTTCACCCCTCCTGTTTTTCCATACAAATTCAGAGTGACTTGTAATGTATTGTAATGATCTGTGACTCCCTTTGAGCATAACTTGGGGGTTGCAAGCAACGGATCAGTGCAAAAGTGCCTCGCAAGGACTCCAGTCTTATCTTGGGAACTTAATTTCACACAACTGATGTGTGCTCCCTTTAAATTCAGGGATGCATGTGAGCTAAAGTGCCTGATATGGAAAAAAAACCTTTGGTAGCAATACCTTCTGCTAGAATGGTCAGTGAGTTGCACACTTTAAGAAGCAAACCTGTTTTTTTAGTTTTCCATGAGAAAAATATAACTTTTTTCGGTGGTGGAGTGGCTATTGTCATTTGCTGCCTTCCAAAGGATCACATGAAAACAAATCCCTTACACAAAGCACATTTTTCTGAAAAGTTTCGATGAAAATCGACAAATAATATTATTAGTAAGTTTAAATCTGAGGTACATTCATTTTAGTTGTTAGGCACCATACCCAATACATATTCAGATAAGAGCACATCCTAGTTGATTTTCTGCCGACCCACACATTGCTTTGATCTTGATCTATCTTACTTCCTAGTTATATGAAATAAATAAGACAGAGAGCCTGGGGGTGGGACTAGAATAAAACAACTAGACGGGTGGAAAACTGGCTGAAGGATAGAAGTCAGAGGGTGGTGGTGAACGATGTACATTCTGGGGTAAGGAAGGTTACAAGTGGCGTTCCTCAAGGGTCTGTACTGGGACCAATCCTTTTGAGGGAATTGAAGGGAAACTGTGTCTGTTTGCAGATGATGCAACGTTATGGACTAGGGTCAACACTGAAGGAGGGGTTGAGGCCATAAGGAGGGATTTGAGTATACTAGAGAAATGGTCAGAAACATGGCAGCTGAAGTTCAATACAAAGAAGTGAGCGGTGATCCATACAGGGTGTAAAAATCGACTGGCCAAGTACTCAATCAATCAATCAATCAATCAAATCAATCTTTATTTGTATACTGGAAAGTATGTGAGCAAAAATGCCCGTTTTCACAAACGTCCAGTGTAAGAGATACCAAGAAGGTATGACAATACAAAACAGAGTGTAACAGAAACAAGATCTATACAGGGGGAAACATTCCAAACAAGTGGTTTAGATATATAGAACAATGTCAAAGACTAACAGTTGTCTAACAGTTACAGCAATTTTCATAAACTGAAAAACAGGAGGCAATCAATTACAATAAAGTAAAAAGAGAGAAACACATAGAGCGGCCTGAACATTAACATGTGTAACATATGGAGAGCAGGAAAGAGAAGGGAAGGGGTATAGAGGGGTCAGTAACCTAAGTGCTAGAGGTGGGGAAAAGTGCAAGTCTTCTGTGGTTGGTTGTAATGGAGTCAATGATTGAAATATGAAGAAACCTAGGCAAGAAGTGGGTGGTGGGAGTGAAAACTAAGGTGGGGGGGAGCAAAGGGTAGGGGGGATGGGTGTGGGGGAGGAGGGGGGTTACAGGGACTAGAGTAAAGCAAAGGAGACTAGAGATAAGCAAGGAGGAGAGTGGCTGGGTTTAGCTGGTGGGCCAGCCGGGGCAGCTGCAGATGGAAGAATTAAGTACAGTATGTGAACTTTGAGGTAGGAGTTGAAGGTGTGGATGGACCTACATGCTTGGATATTAGGAGGGGGCAGTTGGTTGTACAGCTTCGTGCCCTATAGGTGATTGAGTTCTGAGCTTGCTTAGTGCAGTAGAAAGGGATGTTGAAAACCATACCTGAGGACCCTCTGGTCGCCTGCACGGTGGTAGCAAAGGGGAAGAGGGAAATCATGCTGGGCGACAGCAAATTCAGGTGAATCTTATGGAAGAAGGAGAGCAGTCTTTATTGGAACTGCCCTTCAAGGGTGGGCCAGCTAAGGGAAGAGTAGAGGGTACAGTGGTGAGTTTTCCATGGTACATCAGTGATGAAATGGGCAATGTTGTTGAAGGTTGATCTTAGTTTGGAGTAGAGTAGAGATGTGGGGGGAGATGATGGATCCATAGTCGTGATTAGTGGCAAGAGAAGAGAGTTAGCTAAGCGAAGCCTGGTTGCAGAGATAGGGAACTTTCTTAACCTGTAGAGAAGACCAAGCCTGTTGTGGGTCTTCTGTATGAAATTGTTAACATGGAGATTAAAGGAGAGGTGAGGGTCCAGGAGGAGCACAAACATAGAAACATAGAATTTGACGGCAGATAAGGACTGCTTGGCCCACTTAGTCTGCCCATTTTCCTACCTAACAGATAAGCTGCAGATCCTAGTTAACCAACAGCTTACTTCCTCCTACCCCCCACTAGGACTACCTTATGTCTGTCCCATGCATTCTTGAATTCCCCCACTGTTCTTGACTCCACGACCTCCTCAGGGAGGCTGTTCCATGCATCCACAACCTCTCCATGAAAAAACTTCCTCACATTACCTCTGAGCTGTCCCCTCTATCTTCAAATTGTGCCCCCTTGTTCTTGCACATCTCTTTTTCTGAAAGATGCTGCCCTCTTGGACTTTGTTGATTCCCTTTAGGTACTTGAAAGTTTCTATCATGTCCCCTCTCTCCCTTCTTTCCTCAAGGGTATACATATTAAGCTACTTTAGTCTTTCTTCATATGTCTTCTGGTGCAGGCCCTGCACCATTTTGGTTGCCCTTTTCTGGACAGCCTCCACTCTGTCTATATCTTTGCAGAGATGGGGTCTCCAGAACTGCACACAGTACTCCAGGTGGGGTCTCACCAACTGTCTGTAAAGAGGGATAACAACTTCCTGTTTTCTACTATTGATGCCTCACCCTATGCATCCCAGTATCCCCAGCCTTCCTTCCTTACTGCCTTCTCACATTGCTTGCCCACCTTTAGGTCATCTGATATAATTACCCCCAGGTCCCTTTCCATTTTTACTGTTGTCAGCATCTCACCCCCACTGTATACTCTTCCCCTGGGTTTTTGTTTCCCAGGTGCATTACCTTGAACTTCTCTGCATTGAATCTAAGCTGCCATACATTTGACCATTCCTCCAACCTTGCCAAGTCCCTTCTCATCCTTTTCCACTCCATCTTGTGTATCAGCCCTGTTTCAGATCTGTGTGTCATCTGCAAAGAGACATAGGTATTTAAGTTCAGACGCCTGTTCAATTGGGTAGCCAGAGTTATCAACTAATGTAAGGCCAGTGATGGTGGATGTTCTAGGGCCTGAGAAGACCATACATTTGGTCTTCTAAGAATTTAGGACCATACTGTTTCCAGAGAACAAGGAGTGCAACTTCGTGAAATCAGACTATAGATTGCTGAACATGGTGGCGGGGTTGACGTCACTATTGTATAGTGCTGTGTCACTGGCGTAGAGGACAAGTTGTGTGTTGAGGCAGATAGAGGGGAGATTATTAATGAAAAGTGAGAACAGGAGGGGGCCCTGGAGCGAGCCCTTGGGGACCCCATATTTGATCGGGCATTCAATGGAGAGATGACCTTCAATGAAGGTTTTATGGGATCACCTGGTAAAGTAGCTTCCGACCCAATCTATGACATTAATGGAGAGGTGCAGATCTTTGAGGGTGTCGAGCAGAAGTGCATGGTCCACAAGGTTGAATGCCTTGGTCAGGTAGACAAACACCGACTTAGTGTATTGGCCTTTGTCATTGGCCTTCAGGATGTCGCTAGTGAATCTGACCAGGGCAGTTTCTGTGCTGTGACAGATCTGAAGCCATACTGAGCACAGGAGAGTAGGTTGTTGGCTTCCAGGTAGTCAGTAAGTTGAGAGTGGACAACTTTCTCAATGATCTTTGATAGGGGGAGAGAAAGGAGATAGGACGGTAATTACTGAACTCGCTTCTGGACCCAGATTTGAATAATGGCTTGATGGTGGTGGATTTTCAAGCATTGGGTATGGTACGAGAGCAGAGGGAGCTATTTAAAAGATTGGTGATGTGGACTGCAAGGACACTGATGGACTGTTTAGAGATTTTGTAGTCAATACTGTCGGCCCCTTTGCTGGGTTTTGGACTGTTCCCTTGAATAAATTTGATAGTGTCCTTGGGTTTTACAGCCTTAAAGAAGAATTTGGGGGAGGCCCAAAATTGGGATCAGGGGAGAGGGGATCGGGTGGGGAGAGATGGGTGAGGGAGAAGGGATGGCTGGTTTGTACTCTTTGAGGTAGCTGAAAAAAAGAGTCAAAGATGTTTGCCACTTCCGTGGGGTCGTGGGTTAGTTTATCATCATGAGACATGATGATGGGGTCAGAGTTTCTGGATTTGCCAAGAAGAGAGTTGAGGGTACCCCAAAGCTGATGGGGGTTTGAGAATTCCCTGAGTTGCTTGTTTTGTAGGAAGTCTATTTTTGCCTTTCTTACAGCCGACTTGCATTTGTTTCTAGGAGACTTGTAAAGGGCGATCTGAGCAGTGTCTCTGTCTTTGTGGTAATGGGCCAAGGCTTTGGAAACATAGAGGCTGATGGCAGATAAGGACCGCAAGGCTCATCCAGTCTGCACTTTTTTTCTACATTATGAATGTGCCATAGGCCTGTACTCTGTCAATGGTCTATCTATTTATACTCATCTGTAATGCTCCCTTATGCCTATCCCATTCCTGTTTTAAGCCCTGCACTGTATTCATATCCACCACTTCCTGAGGTAGGCCATTCCATGCATCCACCACCCTTTCTGTGAAAAAGAACTTCCTCACATTACCTCTTAATTGGTCTCCCTCTAATCTCATGCTATGTCCTCTTGTCCTGCTATTTTTCTTATATTGAAACATGTTAGACTCTTTCACCTTGTTAATGCCCTTAAGATGTTTGAATGTTTTGAGCATATCACCTCTCTCCCTCCTTTGCTCTAGGGTATACATATTGAGCTCTGTTAATCTGTCCTCATATGTTTTCTGATGCAGTCCCTGCACCATTTTGGTTGCTCTTCTCTGGACTGCCTCCATTTTGTTAATGTCCATGTAAAGGTGCAGCCTCCAATATTGCATGCAGTACTCCAGATGGGGCCTAACCAGTGTCTTGTAAAGAGGGATTATTACCTCCCTCTTATGACTTGTGATACCCCTGCTAATACACCCCAACATCCCTCTAGCCTTACCTACTGCTTTAGAGGTCTGCTTGGATGATTTCAAATCATCTGTGATGATAATGCCCAAGTCTCTTTCTTTCCTTGTGATTGCCAGCAACGTCCCTCTCAACCTATAAGTGGCTTCAGGGTTTCTCTTCCCTATGTGCATAATCTTGTACTTCTTTGTGTTAAACCCCAGTTGCCACTCTTCTGACCATTTTACCAGTTTATCCAGATCTCTTCTCACTCTGCCCACCCCATCTGGATCATCTACTCTGTTGCAGATCTTGGTATCATCTGAAAATAAACAAACCTTACCCTCCAGTCTATCTGCAATGTCACTGATGAAGATACTGAAGAGGACTGGCCCCAAGACTAATTCCTGAGGTACCCCACTTGTGACTTGCATCTCTTCTGACTGTATACCATTTAGCAGCACTCTCTGTTTTCTGCCTGCCAACCAGTTTGCCACCCAGCTGACGAACTTCTGACCCATCCCAAGCCTACTCAGCTTATTAATCAATCTTCTATGTGGAACAGTATCGAAAGCTTTGCTGAAGTCAAGGTAGGCGACATCAACTGCACCCCCTTGGCCCACCACTCTGGTTACCCAGTCAAAGAAATCTATGAGATTAGTTTGACAGGACCTTCCTGTTGTAAACCCGTGCTGTTTTGGATCCTGTGCTTCTATGGATTCCAGGTGTTGCACTATCCTTTCCTTAAGGAGTGCCTCCATAATCTTGCCCACTACTGAGGTAAGACTGACTGGTCTGTAGTTCTCTGCCTTCTCCCTGCTACCACTCTTGTGGAGCAGGATCACATGGGCCCTTCTCCAGTCTTCTGGGACCTCTCCTGTGCTCAGAGACTCATTAAATAGTTCTGATAATGGCTCTGCTAGTTCCACCCTTAGCTGCTTTAGTACCCTGGGATGTATGCCATCAGGTCCCATTGCCTTGTCCACCCTGAGCTTAGTGAGCTCTTGTAGGACCCTTTCTTTTGTGACAGGACTAGTGCACACCTCCCTCTCCCCTGTGCCCATGGTGCTGAGCTGTGGGCCCTGCCTTACCTTCTCCTCAGTAAATACTGAGCAGAAGTATCCATTTTGGACAGATGCTTTTCCTTGGTCCTCCTCCACACACTCCCCCCTTATCTCGTTTGATATTAGCAATACCCCCTCTGGACTTTCTCCTTTCACTAATGTATCTATAGAAAGTCTTGTCCCCTTCTTTTACTGTTTGTGCTAGTGTTTCCTCAGTTTGGGCCTTTGCCTGCCTTACTGCTTTCCCTGCTTCCCTTAGGGAAGTTTTGTATGCCTCCCTATCTTCGTCCCCCTGCGTTCCCTTATATTTCCTGAAGGCCAGCCTTTTGGCTTTGACCTTTTCTGCCACTGTTTTCGAGAACCAAAGTGGTTTTCTCCTTCTTTTGCTCTCTCTAACATGAGATGTTGCTTCAAGTATTGCATCCTTAATGCTTGACCACTTTCCCTGTACCCCCCCATACCTGTATTTCTTCTTGCCAGGGCTAGCTTAACTCTGTTGGCCATCTTATCAAAATCAGCTCCTCTGAAGTCCCATATTTTTGTCTTGGAATGGGATGATTTAGTTCTAGTGGCCAAATTGAATCATACCATGTGATGGTCACTGGCCCCCAGGTGACCTTCTACCTGAAGATCTGTGATCCTTTCCCCATTAGTTAGTCCTAGATCCAGGATAGCCCTGTCACTTGTTGGTTGTTGTACCAGTTGTTTGAGGCCTACCCCCTGCAGGGAATCCACTATGTGTCTAGTTCTGGTGGATGTTCCTGTTGGTATTGACCAATCTGTATCTGGCATGTTGAAGTCTCACATTATCAGAACCTCCCCTTTAGCTGTCATGTTTTGTATATCTTCTAACAGTAATGTGTTGATGTCCTCCCCCTGATCTGGAGGCCTGTAGACAACCCAAGTTCATATGGCTGTCCCATTTCCTGTTTCCAGGGTGACCCACAGTTCTTCTGGCTCCTTATGTGTATTCCGAATTTCTGTAGCTTTGATATTTTCATTGACATAAAGGGCCACTCCCACACCTCCCCACTTTTGCACCTCGATCTCTTCTGAACAGTACATAGCCGGGTACTGAAGTCTCCCAAGCGGTACTTTGTTCTCATTAATAAAAATAATATCTGGGGAGACCCATTCATTAATTTTCCCTCTTGTCCTAATTTCTTTGAGGGGAGGGTGTTTAACTCAGATGTTAATTAGGATGCTAGAGAGTTTCTCCAGGATGGCATTGCAGTCGCCTGGCCCATACGTGAAGGACCAGTCAACTAGGCTGAGATTGTGGTTAATTAATTGGATGTTCCTATCAGTTATTTTCCTGGAGAAGATAAATTTAGGGGGGTGCTTGGGAAGACGAGCGGACCATAGACAATGATCACTTATACAGCTGGGGGGGAGAGCAGACAAAGCAAACAGAACAGGAAAGGGAGCTGGGGATTATAATATCAAACAACCTTAAGGTAAATGACCAATGTAGTAAGGCGGTTGGCAAAGCTAATAGAATGATGGCATGCATAGAAAGGGACATAACTAGTAGGAAGAGGGAGGTGCTGATGCCATTATATGAGATCACGGTTAGACCGCATCTGGAGTATGGGGTACACTTCTGGAGGCCTCATTTAAGAAAGGACATAGATGTAATAGAAAAGGTTCAGAGAAGGGCAACAAAGATGGTGCAGGGTATGCAAGGGAAACCATATGAGACAAAATTGAGAGAATTAAATATGTATCCACTGGAGTTTAGAAAAGAGAGAGGAGACATGATAGAGACATTCAAGTACATGAAGGGGATAAATAAAGTGAGGAAAGAGGAAGTCTATTTAAAAGGAAAGTCAGAGTTAAAACAAGAGGTCATACTTTAAGATTGGAAGGAGGAAGATTTAAAGGTACTGTAAGGGAGTGTTATTTCACAGAGAGGGTGGTTGAATCCTGGAACAGATTACCTGAGGAGGTGGTAGGTGTTGAAATAGTGGAGGGATTCAAAAGAGCATGGGATAGACATATGGGGTTGGTCAGAGGACAGAGGATAGGCACCTTGCACACTGGTGACAAGTAGGGGAGAAGTGAGATGGGCAGACTGGATGGGCCAGGATGGTCCTTTTCTGCTGACACGTTACTATGCTATGATACTATGATATGATATTTATTTCAAAGCTGTTCAGAACATTTATGTAGATCGCATTTAATATTATCACATGACTAGAAAGCCTTAGATTTGTTATAGAGAACTATAAACTTTGATTGTTAATTATTAAGCTAAACCTAACCAGTAATCAATAATTACCATAAGGTCTACTGTGTGTGTAAGATCCATTTTCCCAAAGCTCCCCCAAACTCATTCAGATCTGGTTTTTCCAATCGCTGGATGTGTCCGACTTCATGCTGACATGATAGCCACTGACTGGTTCCCTATTTCTACAGCTGGCAATGTTGACAATGCCCTTAAATTCTCCACCTCCAAATATATGTCTGTCTGGGATTTTTTTTTTATTTGTTGTGATCTAGGACTGACACCTTTGAGCTAAAAGCTTGTTACATAGGTTCCACGTCAGGTGAGTACAATACAAACATCAGTAGACAGGATCATAGTTGGATAAATGGAGCATATACGTAGTATGGGTAGGCATTAACCTCACCTCTCTAGGTATTTTCAAATCAAGGCTGTTCTGTCACCTTGTCACCTCCAGCTCCTGTGACTGCCCTGATTAAACCTCCTATTTTCTCACTACCCACCCTGTTCCGTTATTTGACAAAGACATGTTTGGGAAACCTTTTCTCCTGCTATTGTCTGCTCCCCACACCTTTCACTTACCCCCTCTGTTCTGGACTTTTTCCCTGTTTGTTTCTCCTAATCTAGCATGACCTCTTTCTTGTAATAATAATGTGATTATTGATATCTCATGTCCTTTTGCACAAATGATTTTATATGTATTTGTATATGTTTTCTCGCTCTTGACACAGCACAAATTGTTGTGTTACCTATGTAACCTTTTTTGTACTGTACCTAATTGACGTGGAACCTTTGTAAAAGAGCCTCTGGATCAAAGGTAGTAATTCCTAGAACAGTAAACTAAACTAAACTAACATCGAAATACCTATCTTTAAACAGAGTGTAGATAGACATTAACATCAAAACGTAAGCAGAGAGTGATGCGGAAGTAAAGATTGTGCCAAAACCAAGACAAAGCTGCTAAGTGCTGAGGGGGACTTAGTACAAAGTGTAGAGAATGGGACAAAGAAGACAAGCAGCCAAGAGGCCTTGTCTGAACGGGGGGAACTAGAAGGAGGTAATAGTAAGGTAGGTAGGACCAGGTAGGCGGGACAGGAGCGGCAGCATGCAATGGGCAGGGGGAGGGTGAAGGTGAGGGGAGGGAAGGAGAAGGAAGAGGGGACAGAATGTGGGTAGGCAGCATGGTGGCAGATAGGGAGAGAGAAACAGGGGATGTGGATTAGATTAGGCAGTTGCAGTGGGACCAGAGCACTATTTGTTGCTTTAGGTTCCATTTAAAGGCACCCAGCATGGGGAGGTTAGCAATGTTATCCTGAAGGGAGTTGAACCATTGGGGGGCTCAGTAAGCGAAGGACCTTTGTCCTTGGGAGGTGCGGCAATGGGGGTAATGAAGAATTGGTGCTCCGACCTTCGAGTAGGGACAAGGTTGACGCAAGGTATGAGAAGTTGTTGAACCCAGCAGACCTAAGTGAATTTATTTTGCTAAAAGGCATGATTGCTATTTTAATTGGCTGCTGAGTTGGAGCCGGTTTGCACTGGCATATAGGTCACAGGTGTGAGTCAGCCAAGATGCACCTGTGATGAGCCAACAGGCTTTGTTTAGTGCAGTCTTTAAGTGCCATAGGGATGTGTCTGTGGCTGAACCATAGATGGCCAGTCCGTAGTCCACAAGGGAAACCACTGAGCTGTGCACGGCAATATTTAGGTCTTCAGATGTCAGACTGTGTTTGTGTCTATGGAGCAATCCAATATGTGTATTGATAGCTTTGGCGATGTTGTCAATGTGGGAGCATAGGAGATCATGTTGTCAACTGTAATCCCCAGGTATTTGAAGTGTTGAACAAGTTCCAGTAGAGACCCCGCGTTGTTGCAAATTTTGAGACGGAAGTTTCTATGCTTACTTTGTGGGCAGGAGAACAACATAGTTTTAGTCTTTTTGCAATTCATTATCAATTTATGGTCATTGAACCATTTCTCAACACTGGAAAAGTCGAGTTGAAACTGACACTCCAGAACACTTGGGTTGGAGCCACTGGAAAAAAAAAAGTGTCATCTGCGTACAGAAGGAGGTAACCCTGGCAGGCTAGAGAGAGAGAGACTATTCAGAAATAAACTGAATAGGAGGGGGCCCAGGATTTGAACCTTGCAGGACACCAGAACAAATGGGTAGGTGGTCAGAAAGGACATTACCTATCCTCATTTGTTGCGAGCGGTTATGCAGGTAGCTGCGAAACCATGTGATGGTGTCTGTGGAGAGACCAGAGGCAGCAAGCTGGTCTGCTAGGAGGGCATGGTTTACCGTATCAAAGGCTTTAGTTAGGTCGATGCAAACTGACCCAGCAAGATGGCCTTGGTTGAAGGATTTGTGGATATAACCTGTAAATTCAAGTAAAGCTGTAGTGGTACTGTGCCCCGTCCTAAATCAGTGCTGTTCAGGGCATTGAAGATGATATTTTTCCAGATACTCAACTAGCTGGTTGGCAACGATTCTTTCTAGAGCCTTCGAGAGAGGCAGAAGAATGGAGATGAGTCAGTAGTTCCCAGTTAAGGCACGATCACCATTCTTATGTATGGGAGTTACTACATCGGCTTTCCACCTTTGGGGGAATTTGGAATGCCTAAGTGATAGATTAATATCATCAGTGATGGGAGACAGGATTTCTTCCAGTGTGAGGGCCACAAGTTTAAGATCAAGTGTATCACTGCTGAATCTACCTTTAGCTAGCACCTTATGCAGGTATTTTCTTGCTTCCCTAACAGAAATGGCCTTGAAATAAAACGTATTATCACCCCTCCTTAGAAGAACTAGGGTCAGGTGGCCCACTGGCACAGAGGCTGTGCTACCACTTGTGATGCCGATGACCCAGGTTCGGAGGCGAGTCTGGGCATCAGAGGCTAGCAGGGGGGAGGAGGATTGAGTGTCCTATAGACTGCATTCCTCCTCCAGGAGGAGGGTGGGGAAGCTCCCAGCACTTGTTCAACCCCTGGTGGAGGCCAGGGGTCCATAAGCCAGTGCAAGCAGTTGCTGGAGGTGGGGCAGACATCAGCATACATGCCCCTGATGTCATTTCATGTCCTGACTCCCAGGGAGAAAACAGGAAAAAAGAAATCCAGGCCAGGCAGGATGCTGCCTGCCTCGCACCACAGGTCCCACACCCCTGCCTGTGGTACACCCAGAGTTGTATCCCGACATCTGATGGGAGCAAGGGCCTCCTCCTAAAGGACCCACCCTGGGGGCACAATCCAGGGCATAACTCTGGATCTGGGTAAGTCCTGGTGTGGTGGATGATAGGCTGGGTGAGGGGTAGGGACGATGGAGCCAGTCTCATGAAAAAAAGTACAGCAAATTGAAAAAAAAAGACAAAAAAAAAAGAGAACTAGGGTCAAAGGGCTTCACCTCCCATGGATTTCAGTTGAGCTGCTGACTTGTCACCATGCACACGACCTAGCGTGGAGGACATTCAAGTCTTCTGGCTCCACTTCTGATCTCACAAATTACCAGATCCTTCATAATGCCTGCACTAAAGCTATTAAGCTTGTGAAGTCTGAACTCTTGACATCTACACTCCAGAACAACCTTAATCACTCCACTAAGCTCTGGAAGGTAATTCATGCCTTTTTCTCTGCTCTGAGTCAGTCCCCTATCACTGTTCTCAAGATAGGAAGTACTCCTGTCTCTAACCCCGCTGCATTCACCTCATCTTTCAATTCCTTTTTTCAGTTCCTGTGCCCAGTCCCTCCTCCTCTCTCCCTCTCTCTTCTTCATCCTCTCACTCACCTCTTCTACCCATCTAACTGCCACCATCCTCACTTTCTTCATTCACACCCTCTATGGACCCATATCTTTCTGCTTATGCTATTGCCCTTCCTATCACTTACCTCATCAACCTCTTGCACTCCTTATACTGTCTCCATAACTCTTGAATGTTGGCTACTGTCATTCCCCTTCCTAAAGGGGATGACCTCTCTTTCTCTTGTAGTTTCCATCTTATATCTCCACACACTGGCCAAACATCAGGAACACGTTCTCTCTCTCAGCTATTCCCTTTTCTTGACTCAACCTCCTCCTTCACTACATTGCTGTCTGGCTTTAGAAAGTTCCACTCCACCTGCACCTCTTTCCTCCTGCTCACTGATACGGTCTTCTCTGACATGGATTAGGGCTTTATCACTGTTGCCATTTTTGATGACTTAGTCAAAGCTTTCAACACTGTTGCCCACTCCACTCTCCTGGACAAGCTTAAGGCATTTGGACTCTCTGCCTTTTCAGTTGAGTGGTTCTGCACCTAGCTTGACAGCAGATCACAAGCTGTCTATTTTGGAGACTTTATCCCTCCACCCACTCCCAATCAGCTCAGGCATCTCCCAAGGGTCTGTACTTGTCAGAGTTCTTTTCTCCATTTTTCTAAATGACGTCCCAACTGCCTACTTCTCTGTGTCCATTCATAAGTATGCAGATGGTACTGTTCTCTTTACTCCTGGCACCTCTGCTTCTAACCTTACAAACCAGATCCAACTTGTCTTTAACATCTAGCACTGATTCTGAGAAAAGCAGTTATCCCTCATTGCAAAGAAAACAGTCTCTATGATGTTTGGCACAGGTAGAGGCTTGCTAGAGTCTTATCCCTTTCTTCCTTTCATACCCTTGATGGTGCATCTATTGAAGATGTCTCCTCCTTCAAGTACCTTGGGGTCTGACTGGGTCGCCAGCTTTATTTTTCTGTTCATGTGAATGCAATCTACAAGAACCTCCACCTCATACTTGGAGCACTTTACAGAAACAAGAGAAGGATCCTATTTCCTGTTTGTAGAGAAATCCTCACTAAGATGATGCTCCCCACTTTGGACTAAGGAGGCATTGTTGACAGTCCTACTCCAAAGTCTACTTTAGTTAGATTGGATCCCCTCTTTCATTCTTTCTGTCAATTTGCCCTTGACAAATCCCTTTATACTCACCACTGTTCTTTGCATACCTCTCTGCCTCTCCCTCTTGATGCCAGGCACCTTTCCAACTGTGTCTCTTTTATCTCCAAATTTTGGTTTGTCTCCCTCCCCTCATGTCTTTCTTCTCACCTGTATTTCCTCCCTTCATGCGCGTACTCCCTTCACAATGCTTTCTTTCACTCTCTTGCTTTCCCACCAATTAAATCTATAACTGGCCAAGCTGCCTTCCTCATTCTGTTTCCCTTAAAAATTAAGCTCCCCCAACCCCATTTGCTCTGCTTTTTCCCTTCTCACTCTGAAATCACTCCTCTGTGATTTCTCTACTCACTTCTGCTGACGTTTCTGATATTGGGTTGGACTTCTGTCACCTGCCTTCCATCCTACACTGACATAAGCTTAACCCCTTCCCTCACTTCATCAGTCGCTACTCCCCGTTCTTCTTCTTATTGTTTTGTTGTTTACAGTTTGATGTTCTTTTTCCTGTTTTGCAATTTACTGTACAGCAATTTTATTCTTGAAATGTTTTCTGGTAGTTTGCATATTTTGTGTACTTACTTCCATATTATTGTATTAGTTTTGTACATTCTACTTTGGATCTTTTCCATTCTCCTCTCTTTTTCCTATGCAAGGCACATCTGGAAAAGATTGGATATCAGCTCAGTACGACTTTTCTGGTAA
This sequence comes from Neoceratodus forsteri, assembly GCA_016271365.2. Lineage (NCBI taxonomy): Eukaryota > Metazoa > Chordata > Ceratodontiformes > Ceratodontidae > Neoceratodus > Neoceratodus forsteri. Next base: position 819,113,510 of record CM028129.1, read on the forward strand.
AACATTTGAAATGCATAAATCAATCAATCAGGAAGTAAGCAAAGAAGCCTGTGATTCAGTTTGGAAGTGGATGAGTAGCACTTTGCCCTTCTCCCGGGCAGTATCTTTGGGAATGGGATGTTCGATTTTTTTGCTGCAGGTTTACCTGACTGCTGTCTGTTCTGGATGTTGTGCCTGGCCACTGACTGCTTTCTCTTTCCTGCTCTCCTGCCATTGTTTTCTCATTATGGCTGCTGCACTCTCCCAGGTCCTGTGTTGCTGCTGCTGTCACTGTGCTTGACCCTTGGCTTATGACTCCTGGGCCCCTTTCTCCATAACTCACATCTTGCTTGCTGCCTCTGCTCTTGTTGGCCCCTCTGTGGCCTTCCATTGCCACTCCTTTCCCTTTCAGCCCACTGCTCATTCCATCTTCTGGGCCATAGAAATGTGCTCTTTACCTACTCATTAGGCCTATGCTTATGCCCTCTAGTGGTTAATGACACTGCCTCTGGTATGTGGCTTCTGCTGCTTTTCTTTCTGCTGCTGCATTTCTTGCACCTTCCCTGGTGCTGTCTGCCTCCTGATCTGTTCCACTGGGCTTGCTGTCAAGGAAGTCCTCTGCCAAGGGGTTTACTGTGCTGTCCTGTTCCTCAATTGGCTGTCCATTATTTCTGCTCTGCTCTTGTTTCTGATAGCATGGCTTGTATGTTTTCCTGCTCTTTCTACTGAACTCTCCAATGCTGTCGTCATATAGTTGTCTATGCTTTTCATTCTGGTGTTTTGAGGCCATCTTCTTCTTGGCCTCAACTCATTGCTCCCCCTCTTTCTCTATCTTTGGCCTTCCTGGCTGCTTTTCTTTACCACTTACCTGGTATCCCCGACAAGGCTTCAAGCCCCATGCACAACAAGGGCTTTATGCCCCACAAACACAAAAGCTGGAAACAATACAGGATTGCACCTTGCTAATTATGTTCCTTGTTCCTCCTGAACTATGGGCTCTCTCAACAATTGGGCAACCTACAACCAGTAGGCTCCCCACCTCACTGCCAAAGTCCTCTCACACTTGAATTCTGGACACAATAAACAGCCAGCTTTGTTCATGGTGTTAGCCTAGTCGCTGCCCATTCCTCTTCCTTTACTATGGCCATGTCTTCGTATCAGGGTAAAACTCTCTCAAGGAGTGGGTTCCTTTAGCCATACAATCAAGCTTTGTTGCATTCTGACAGCCAGAAGCTCAGTTCACACCTTCTCACTGAACAAGGGCTCCAAACCCTGCAAATGAATAACAGATAGCTTCAGCCGCTAATCTACTAGACTATCCATCATCCTCACAAAATCATCAGCTCACTACACTGATCTCTTGGAAATACTGGAAATTCCTTTCCACTCTATTCATGGTCATGTCTAATCTTGCCTCATTCTTTCTTTCCTTTAGCAAGGCTTAGTTCTTGTTCATTCATAGGGGTTGAACCCTCTTAACTGGGGGTTCCTTTAGTTATATGACTGAGCTCTGTGATACTCACCATAAGGTTTGGCATTCTGGTGGGTCTGAGTTTAGGCATCCTCACCATGTTGCAGCTGTTTCTCCTCTTTGAAGGGGCTGGTGTTCTGCTGTGCTTTACTAACAGTGCCTTGCTCCATGGCACTTACAGAAGTGGGGTCCTAACCAAGTGTTGGCTCCTTCTGTCATATTGACAGAGCATTGTGCACCTTATGGGATTTCATCTCATTAACAGACAGTGAGAGTTCTGTAGCTGAAACGCAGACTGGTTTTAATTAAGGCAAATCATATGAAATCATTTGGTTCTCCAAGCTGGCCATCATCGTCATTTCCTAAAACATTAATAAAGCTAGACAGTCTGGATGGTTGGAGATCTAAGTTCTTGGTTTCCCATAAGTTTCCTTCACATGGGATTTCTTTCTGTCCTCTGTGCTGAAGGTCATAAAATATTACACTATGAGTTGAGGTCTGGATGGTGGCTTCATATATTCTGGCTGCTTGCTTACTTACTCATAGTTACTACGCCATCACTTTTGGCCTTGTTCTCGCTCTCCTTACAGGGAGCAGCATTTCTACTATGCTTTGCCATTTCTTTAACTCTATATCTTTGGGCATCTTCCCTAAGGTACCTTTAGTGTAAGGGTGTTCTGAGTAGTAAAATAATAGGTACAGTTGCACTAGTGAACCACTAAAGGTCTGTCTGGATTATAGAAAACCTGTGAGTAAAACAATAGTTATTGTTTATACCCATATGGTGTGCAGGACTGCTATCACTGCATGGTAACATGGTATCAGGAATTCAAATCCGTTGCCATCTGGGAAGAAAACTGATGCCGTATGCAATCAAGTGAATTACTCTTAAGAGAGAATGTGTATGAATGTCTGAGAACCTTAAAATAAAGTTTTGAGTGCTATATCACAGCAACTGGAACAGAAGAAAAGCATGACTAGCATAAGCTTGGACTACTGTTAACAGTAGCAAGCAGTGAGATATGAAAGCCTACAATACCTCTGAGTTCACAGAACAAGAAGAGGATGACTACTCTATCGGAAGGGTAACATTTGAATCTTACTGCACATCAAAAAAAATTAAACATATTAATCTGCATCAAAAGAATCAGTCATGCAAAGTTGGGCCTTTATGTGACTAATAGGTAAGACACAAAATTGTGCTCAGAATATGCTATAACAGAGATCAAGCTTGTCTCCTCAGAGAAACTGATTTAACTTAAGAGAAAAACTGTTAAGATTTGTCAAGCCTCATTAACAGCATGGTTGCACATGTAAACTTTTAGTAAGGTGGGGGAGGCCATAGTAGATGCTGAGTAGAAGGAAAGTGACAAAGCAAAAAGGACATTATCGATCAAAGGGAAAGCCTCATGGAGCAAAAACAGTGAATCAAAGCTTGAAAAATGTGACGCTAAACACAAACCAAAAAACTATCCTGCTTTCTAAAACATTTGTCAAAATATGTCAAGGACCATTTTGCAAAGCAATGCTTTTTCAAACAGCAAGTTCAGATGGTTTATCAGAAGGATACAGTAGCAGGTGACTCCAAAGAAGGAGAAAATGTGTTCATTGGAGCAGTCGGTGCTAGAAATGCCAATACAGAAGAATGGTTTGCTCCTTTGGAAGTAAATGGGTATATTATTCCACTGAAATTAGACACTGGAGCACAGATGAATATTTTAACAGTGTCTTATACATGCAGTCTCAAACGTCCCTTGAAAGGGCTGCAGGGTCTGGCCTGAGTTGAGTCAGAGCACTCCTCCTGTGTGGGATGAGTTTGAGCTGATTGGGGTTGGAAAGGTGGTAGAGATAATCTCTAAACTGCGGCCAACCTACTGTGATTTAGATCCAGGTCCAACTCATCCTTTGGTGGAACGTTTGGACCTGATTGGTCCTGTGATTGCTGGGGTAGTCTGGAGTTCATCAGGGAGAGGGATCTTTCCTTTAGTCTTGAAAGAGGCTTTGGTTAGACCCCTGTTGAAAAAAACATCTTTGGATCCGGACTGCCTCAGCAATTACAGACCTGTTTCGAACCTCTCATTTTTAGGGAAGGTTGTAGAAAAGGTAGTGGCCATGCAGCTGGAGAGACATCTTGCTGCTTCCTCCACCTATAAGCCTTTCCAGTCTGGGTTCTGAGTGGGGCATAGTACAAAGATGGTCCTGGTGAGGGTGCTTAATGATCTCCTGATGGTGTGGGATAGAAGGGACCGTACCATCTTGGTCCTCCTAGACCTCTCTGTGGCCTTTGAGACCGTGGACCTGAGGTGTTACTTGATTGACTGCAGTTTTGGTGTGGCCTGTCCAGAAATGTCATCAACTGGTTTAGGTCATACCTGACAGAGTGCAGAGGGTGACCATGGAAATTTTCTCATCAAACCCAAAGCCTCTGTGCTGTGGTGTTCCACAGGGGTCAGTTTTATCACCTCTGTTGTTCACGGTGTATATGCTGCCACTGGGAGACATTATGAGGCAGTATGGTCTGGGTTTTCACTGCTATGCAGATGATACACAACTGTATCTATCCTGCATTCCCAATAGCCAGGTGTCAGACTTAGTATTTAACAGCTTTCTTGAGGAAATCCAGACATGGATGACTCACAATTGGCTTAAACTAAACCCAGACAAGACTGAGGTACTGGTGATGGATTCGGGTCATCATGATGGAGGGGGGTATAACATTACCCCCATGAACTTGTGCTGGGGGGTGTGCCTTTAGCTCTCTCAAGGCAGAGGAAGAATCTGGGAGTAATCCTGGATGGTGGCCTGACACCTGAAGCACAGGTGTCGGCCGTGGAGAGAACTGGGTTTTACAACCTCAGGAATAGGGTCCGAATTCGAGCCCTAATCCCACCTGATAACCTACCCACACTGGTGCATGTGTTTGTCACTTCCAGGTTAGACTACTGCAATACCCTGTACCTAGGGATATCTGGAGGCAACCTCCGCAGACTGCAGCTGATGTAGAACATTGCAGCAGGATTATTGATAGGGATGAAAAGATGTGAACATATCTATCCAGCGCTCCGTGAACTGCACTGGCTGCCAGTTTGATGGAGGGTTGTCTTCAAGATAGGGCTGTTAACCTATAAATCCCTGCACAAGAGGGGCCCAGTCTATCTGCAAGAGCTCCTTGTGCCATACCACCTGACCAGGGCTCTCCATGCTGCCAGGGGTGGCCTCCTTGGAGTTCCCAGGGTTAAGCTGCAACATTCTGGTGATCAAGCATTTGCAGTGGCTACACCTACCCTGTGGAACTCCTTGCCTGGTTATCTTAAGAAGGCTCCCATGGTGGAAGCCTTTAAGAAGGGCCTCAAATCATATTTATTTAATCAAGCTTTTAACTGAAGGGATTTTATAATAATAGTATGTTTTGTGATGTTTAGTTAAGTTGTTGCTTTTAGCTGTATTTTGTATACTGCTGTAGTTTAGGTTTAGATTTGCATTATTGTATGGTATATGTTATATGTGTTATATTGTACAGCACCCAGAGCCTTTGGAGATGGGTGCTATATAAATAAAATATCTATCTATCTATCTATCTATCTATCTATCTATCTATCAGTTAACAAGTTGAAAATGTTCCAGAAATCAATTTCTCTGTGTGCTTATAATGAGGAGCCTAATTCTGCCAAAATTACAGTATGTGCTGAGCCAAAGTAACTTGTAAAAGGCAGGCAGCTGATGTACTTTTTGTAATTGTGGAAGAGGATAGGCAACCTGTCTTGGACTTAAAGACATGCAAAAAGTTAAGCTTAGTAAAGCGCATGCAAGTAATAGATATGGACATTATTGACTCTGCTACAAGCTCAATCTTTACTGAAACACTGCCTAATGCTGATACTGTCATCTAGAAAACGTGGCAAAACAGTTTGCTAATGTTCTTAATGATATTGGGTGTCTGCCAGTACAGTACCAAATGGCTTAAAGATAATGCTGAGCCAGCAATTAAGACTGCAAGAAAGGTTCCTGTAGCACTTTAGGGGAGACTGCAAGAGGGACTGAACAGATTAATCAACCTGGGCATAGTAAAAAAGATAGGAGAGCCTACTGACTGGGTTAATTCATTAGTCATAGTGGGGAAAAAAAGTGGTGATTTAAGACTTTGCATTGATCCTAAAGAATTAAATAAGAAGACAAAAAGAGCATTTTCATTTACCTACTGAGTCAGATATCACCAGTGCTATGGCTGGGGCGGCATTCTTTTCTAAATTGGATGTCTCATCTGGGTTCTAGCAAATTCCCCAGGATGAAGACAGTTCAAGGCTGTGGACATTTAATACACCATTTGAGAGGCACTGTTTCCTCTGCATGCCCCTTGACGTATGCTCTACCACAGAAGTGTTGCACTATACAGTGCAACATCTATTTGAGGGCATGGATGAAGCAGGCATATTTTTAGATGACTTCATATAGTCTGGAGAACAATAAAACTAGAGCATGATAAAAGACTGAACAGAGTTCTGCAGCAGGCACGGAAAGCAGGGTTAAAACTTAATTATGGTAAATGCCATAATAGGGGTAAAAGAACTCAATTATACAATACTTGGGAGAGAAGTTCTCACCTGAAGGTATTTGGCCAGATCCACAGAGAGTTGGAGCAGTTACAAATGCCTAATCCATACAACAAAGCTGATTTGCAGATATGCTTAGGACTTATAACCTATTTGGGCACGTTTGTGCCAAATTCTACAGCTATAACTATATCTCTGAGAAGCCTTTTGGAACCAAAAGTAGAATGGCAGTGGAAATCTGAACATGCAGAGGAGTGGAACAAGCTAAAAGACATTCTGACTAAGGAACCGGTACTGTGTTTTCATGAATCAACTAAGAGAAAAAAGAGACTCAATAAATGCCTTTAAAGATGGGTAAGGAGCAGTGTTACTGAAGGAGCACCTTAGAAAATGGATGCCTGTGGCATACACATCACGTTATATGATGACAGAAGAAAAGAACTATAGTCAGATAGAAAAAGATACTTTAGGAGCATTGTTTGGAAGTGAACAATCTCACAATTTCATTTATGGAGTGGTAACTTTGCTGGAGATAGATCATAAACCACTGACTGCCATTTCAAAAAAAGAGTTTCAGTGCTGCACCACCACAAATGCAAAGACTTATGCTTAAGTTTCAGAAATATGCCTTAACTTTCATGACTATGTCTGGGAGTCATTTATGGGAAAGGAAATGTCTTTCAGCAGGTTATCAGCAACATGTAAATGGGTAAGCCAGGAGCCAGTTTTGCACCTTACGAGGTGTTCACATTTTCCCGAAAAAGCCACAGTAGTAAAGGGAGTGTTGTTAAAGGGACAGAACATTGTCAAACCTGTCTCAATAAGACTAGAGATGACTCATTTGACACATGAGAGACATTTGTGTATTAAAAAAAATAAATGGCATGCTGGGGATGTAATGTACTGGCCTAACATTAACAACCACATTTGAGAATTTGGTGAAAAAAATGTGAGATATGCCAACAATATAGACACACCCAGCTGAGGGAACCACTCCGTCTTCATGAAAAAATGACTAGGCCATAGCAGAAGGCAGGAATGATTTGTTTCAGTTGCCAGAAAAAGATTTCCTCTTCATTACTGATTATTATTCCAACTACCTATAGGTAGCCTTACAGTCAGAGACATCTGCAAAGCAAGTGACAATGCATGCAAAGTCAGTTTTTGCAAAGCATGGCATACCTGCCATCCTGATAACAGATAATAGCTTGTGGTTTAATTGCTGTAGATTGGAACAGTTTGTGAAACAATATGGACTCCAGGATAGGACTTCAAGCCCTCACTATCTACAGACTAGTCCAATTGACATGCTAAGAAAGGGGTGAAAATCATTAAAAGATTTTACAATGAGCCGATGGACAGCAAGGAAGATCCATATTTAACTTTAGTAGCCTAGAAGTCAGCACTGCTTGAAAGTGATTATTCACCAGTGGAACTTTTCATAAACCACAAGCTGACAACAAGAATTCCTGATGCGCATTGCATGTCAGTCATGCCAGAGAAAAAGGGTGCAAGAGACAGCAAAGAGCAATTAATACAGAGACAGAAAACTGCTATGCCAGGATGGCCAGACTTCTGTGCCCAGTGACTGAGCACAATGTGGGTAGAACAAGGGGTTTAGTAGTCTGGGATAAAAATACAAAGGTGCTTGAAGAGACAACTACAAGATCATACAAAGTTATAGCTAAACATGGACAGGTGCTGAGACATAACCATAGGCATCTACTTAAGGTCCCATGGACTTTTCAGCAGATACCCGATGCAGAGACCCTGACAGGAGAGGAAACCATTGCAGTACAATCAGTCCCAGGAAGTGATAGTGGACAAACACCACTGGAAGCAGAACTAGAGGTCACAGAAACCATACTTTTACTTGTCAGAGTCAGTGATGGAGAAGAGTCTGTGCACTTGAGTAGTAGAGATGCAGCGAATTTAAAATTCGCCGGCGAAGTGAACGCGAAGTGGGTACTTCACGTTGCTACTCCGCTACGTGGAGTGGGCAATGCAAAGTGCTCACTTCACCTTGTCATTACCACTTCGCATTAAGGTGGAATGGCAACACAAAGTAAGGCAAAGTCATTGTTTTTAATGGACTTTGCGTTCCTCATTAGGATTCTAAGTGATCCACTTGGTGTTTCAGATTTGGCAGCCCCCCACACATCACATGGCTTACAGTACTGTAAGTCACATGCTCTTTAGCTAGGCAGGAAGAAAGTGAGTCATACAAGCAGACACTTTTACTTTCTCCTGTGCAGACAGAGAGACAGTAGTGTGTTTTGTAACTGCTGATACTTTTAGATAAGAGCGAGGAGGAGATTTAAACTTTTATTTAGACCCAACAGCTTTTTTAAAAGCTACATTTTTTTTTGTCTTTTCTGTACTCTTTTTTAATTAATTTGTTCTTTCTTTAAATTTTATTTTTCTTACCTTTATAAGGAGTTAGTTGTTTGCCTGTGTGTGTGTGACTGTGTGTGTGTGTGTTGTGTGACAGTGTGAGTAGTGATTGCTCAGACTGAGGGAGCTCAGTAGGAGAGATGGACCAGGGTGAAGGAATGTCTGGGATGGGGCAGCTTTGGGAGAGCGTGGTAGTGGTAAGCATCGCACAGTGTGCATGTGTGGAGGGCATGGGTGCCCATTCCTGTTGGACCACTCAAAACTTGTGAGTGCCTCCCCGAAGCAGGACCAGCATCACCTCCTGTCCTGACTCTGAGGCAGTTGAACCACCACCAAGTCCAGCACCAGGTCCTCTGGAGCAGATAGTGCCTGTTCCCCCAGGCCCAGGTGTGGAACCCATCCCTGTTCAGCACAGTGACCAGCAGGCTTACAATACATCCAAGTAACTATTAAAAAAAATTTATGTTGTGGTTCATGACATGATTGTAAATCATGATTTGTGACTGCATTTGTGACCATGATGATGAAGAAACATGAATGCCTATGGCTGTACTTCCCCGGGCCCTGATAAGCTGTAGCTTAAAACTCCCAGACTTAAAAACAGGTATCAATGAGTACAATGGTGGGGTGGTGAAGCCTGAAGAGATACTACAAAACAGGCTTACAATACATCCTCCAAGTAACTAGAAAAAAATTAATGTTGTGATTCGTAACGTGAATGATCGTGAATCATGATTTGTGACCATGATGATGAAGAAACGTGAATGCTTACTGCCTATGGCTGTACTTCCCTGATGAGCTGTAGCTTAAAACTCCCAGACTTAAAAACAGGTATCAATGAGTACAATGGTGGGGTGGTGAAGCCTGGAGAGATACTACAAAATAGGCTTACAATACATCCAAGTAACTAGAAAAAAAAATGAATGTGATTCGTAACGTGAATCGTGATTTGTGACTGTGATGATGAAGAATGTGATTTGAATCACGAGTGACTCGTGATGATGATCCTGACTTAAAAATGCATTTTAATGAGTACAATGTTCATGCAGAATTAAGCACCACACCTGTCCAGTACTCTGAAGGGAAGCCAAAGAAACAACTGTGACTTAAGTTACAAATGGAGATTGGGCCCTAAAGAGATGCAAATGCACAGACAGATTAAGATTGTGCTGTGCACTGAAGAGATGCAGACACAAAGGCACAACACCTAACTAGTGCTCACCATCAGAAATTCAAATCTGGAAAAGAATATGTTTACCGGTTGGGGGGGCAGTGTACTGTACTGCTGCAGTAACAGTCACTAGTACTAGTACCAGTACCAGTAAAGATACCACAAAAAGTACAAAAATCACACAGCTGCAGTGGATAGCAGCTTCACATTGCTGAAATTATTATGTGGCACAATAAAAGGTGTCTGATTTGATGACACGTGTCACACACATACTCACACACACACTAAGTAATGCATAGCAAATTGAAAACTTCAGTAATATAGCCACATATTTTAAACAAACTAAAATTATGCACTGCTGCACCACAACAATCAGCAAAAAAATGGCAAGAAATATTGAAAATATTACTATGTGTACATTAACACAGTTAAACAAGAAAAATATCACCAAAACAGAAAGCACCGTCTTTTTCTCCAAGTTAATCTACCTATACCACAGATACACCCCTTCCCCAAAGCACACTTCCACTGTCTCTCAGTACACAGACGGAATGTTGTACATTAACATTCAAAATCCATACACAAACAATAAATGCTCTATGATATGAGCACAGGAGGGTTTCCTATAATCGATGAACTAAAGTTTCAGCAAAATAAAGACTCAAAAAGGCTTTTTTAATAGCTTTTTGAAGGTTTGAATTGCAGAGAGCTCTCAGAGCAGATTGTCTCCTACAGCTTCCTACACACACACTACCCCAAACTGAGGCAGTGCAGAACAATCTAGAGCCCATGTGACCTGAAATCCCATGAAACACTGCAAAATTCACCTTTGGAGCTTAAAAACAAGGAGAATTAAGGTGAAGTACATTGTTTTCAATGTACTTCACCTTAAGAATTGGTGGAGTAGTGGTTTGGGAAGGCGAAGTCATTGTTTTCAATGGACTTCGCGTTACCATTTTCAATGTGAAGTACTCCGCTTCGCACTGCGGAGCACTCCGCAAATTCGCCTTCACTCCGCGGATCACTTCACGGAGCGAATTGGGGCCACTTCGCCCACCACTATTGAGTAGAGGAGAGTTATTAAAAGACCTAAAAGACTGATTGAAGGCTATGAAAATATAACAGCACTATATCCTTGAAAAGCGTATGTTTCATGTGTTAATCAAGCATTTAAATGCACAATGTTAACACAGGGTTAGATCATAGTTTTAGTAAATGCAACAACAATGCTCAGTTAGTTATCTAAAGGAAAGTTTATTTAAAATGGGAGATGTATTGATTAGTAAATAATAGGTGCAGTTACACCAGTCAACCCCTAGTGGGCTATCTGGACTATAAAGAGCTGTGAGTAAAGCAATAATTGTTGTTGTTTAGACCTACGTGGTGTGCAGGACTGCTGTCGTTAGAAAGAGGACCACATTCCTGTATCACCTCTAAGGATGGAAAACATATTGGGGTCAGTGTTGTCCCAGGGCATATGACTCAGTTCTGTGGTGGCCCACAAAGATAGTAGTCCTAGCCATGGGACAGAGAGTATGAACAGCCCAAAATCTACATTGCATAAGCACCAGAATTACTCATATATGAAGTTGCCCAAAGACCCAGTGAATTACTTGTACTAGATTTTGGTTTTGTTTATCAGTGGCTGACCAGTACCTTGCCCCCTGCCCCACCAACTCCTATTTGAAATGCCTGTGCAACATCCTCAGAATGCACACATTTCTTTGCTCTTCCATCCTCCCCTCTTTCTCCAGTGACTTCACTTCCCTCCTTGTGGGATGTGATGGCATCTACCCTAATGTACATTTTGTCTAAGGGAAACGCTTCCCAGCGGCACCTCTAAGGGTTGAACACTCACTAGGTTAAGTATTTCCTGGGGCCACACAACTAAGATCTGCTGCATCCTATGAAGTAGCTATGTTGGCCCCAGCTGTCAGACATAGTGGGTGAATGTCCAAAAATCCACATTGTATTAACATCAGCATTACTATACACTAAGTTGCCCAACTGCCCAGTGAATGTAGAAACACATAACATGGAATCTGTCAGCAGAAATAGACCCATGGTCAACCGAGTCTGCACATGTGATACTATCTCACCCCCTGACCCAATGTCATAGTGGATTGTCACCCTATGCCCACCCTTTCCCCAATTACCCCCCTTCTGGTGCTCTCCCTCAGGGATTATGAGACCTTTTGCTCTATTCTATCTGTGTTTAAACCCATTTAGAGTGCTTGCTTCAGTAAACTGTTCCATAGCTCTTCCACCCTTTCCGTGAAGAACTTCCTCACATCCCACCTGAATTTACCCCTCCCACCAACCTCCCAATTGTGCCCTCCTGTAACTGTGTCCCTATGTCTCTAACAAAAAGGTGTGCACTATTCACACTGTTTTAACCCTTTAGAAACTTACATGTTTTAATCATGTCCCCTCTCATGCATCTGACCTCAAGCGAGTACAGATTCAGGGGCACCACAGCTTCCTCATATAATTTGTCTTGCTGACCCTAGATCATTTTTGGTGACTCTTCTTTGTATTAATTCTAGTTTGTCCATGTCCTTTCTCATGTGAGATTACCAGAACTGGGTGCAGTATTGCAGGTGGGGCCTAACCTGCATTCTGTATAGAGACAGCATTATTGAGCATTTACCACTGCTTCTAACTTACCACTGCATCTGATTTGAACAGTGAGAAGAAAAGGTCAGACCTTTTCACTGAAATCACCAGTCAAAGCATGAGACGGACATCTGTCTGAATTTGATGATCCATACAACCAGTGAGAGAACCATATGGCTTGTATGCAATCCCCAAGTATACTAAATGCTATGATAGAAGGGCTTGTCATATTCTATTTAGTTACAAGAAATGTACAGCCTTGAAATTATATTTCAGATGCCAGCAAGTAGCCAGATTTTTCCACCCTGCAATGCTGAGTTCAAACGGTAGCAGTCTGCTTCTAAAAGCAACATTTGATTACCATAAAAAAAATCATTTCTGAGCAGCAATGAAAAGTTCAAACCAGGAATGGGCAAACATTTTTAAAACTATTAGTCCTTCTGGCTTTTCTAAACCATGTCTCTACAATAAAGAACAGAATATATACGTTTAGCATAATTTGAGAAAGTATACAGGGTTAAACGTTAATTATACAATGGATATCAGAAACTACACAAATCCCTCTATTCTGATTGGTTGGCTGGCACCTTTTCAGCGTGATAAATCCTCCAATATACCCACTGAAAAAGGTACCAGCAACCAATCAGCCGCATCAGTAACCCCCTCGCAAATCCCTCCGATCACGGCAAACACACCAGTGGCAAGCTCAAGAACTGACCGTAACATTACGTACTCACTAACCCGAGTAAAACTGCCGAACAATAACAAAATCCTGTGCAAAGCTACCGAATTCGCTTTAAATAGCTACCTCATCTCCGATATTATCTCCTCAGCCTCCGCTCCTAATCCAGCCTGCAACTTGGCAAACCGCAATTTTTAAACAATACTGAAGTCTTTCAGTAGCCATTTCGACACTCCGTCACACTTCTCCGCTATGTGGGCTCTTAGAAGGACAACTGCCTCACCCTATCAAATTACAGTATCGACCCCAGCAACTCCAATCACGATTTGAAAGGGGCAGGACTACAAGCGCCGTTTAGTTCTTGGCAGTGAACTAGAGACACAATTAAGTGGCGTGCAGGTGAAGCTTGAGTCAGAGAAAAAAATTAAATTACTTGAAATTATGAATCTTTACTCAGAACAACTTCTTCGCTGCTTTCCCACTCTGCAGCACCCACGATGTCTCGCACAGTCATTTAAATGACTAAGCTAACAAAAGTCTCCCTATCAGCAAAGGACTATTTTTTTCTGAGGGAGTAACAATTTAAAACAAAAACTTTAAAATACAAAAAAAACATTTTTTTTTATTTTCTCACAAAAAAAAAAAAACTAAAACATTGTATAATAGCAATATACCACTCCAGGGAGTGGGTATATGGGTGGATTTACCACGCCTGGTGTGGTTAAGTCACTCGGCTGCACCTCGTGACCGAACCACACCAGGCGTGGTAAATCCACCCATATACCCACTCCCTGTCATGGTATATTGCTTAAACATCTGTTTGTGTATTCAACTAGTTGTGCTTTCTATAAACGAAGCACAGTGGTAAAACAAACACAAACAATAGACACAAACACAATTATAACAGCTCACTGTTAAGAAACAGAAAATATCTCATTCTTGAAGGCAGAAAGTGAAACTTTAAATAAGTTCTAGTATTTTAGGACATATACTTGCAGAACCTACAATGTACTGTAGTACAATATTTCTTAGCCTATGTAGAAATAATGCTGAATGGCAGCAGTTATTTCAGTTATAATTTAAGACTCCCTCTTGAATTTCATATAGAAGAAATTACCACCTAAGGGAATGAACTTCATGAAAACCGGATGGTAAAACATTGCTAATGTTTGCTTCAAAAAGTATGTAAATATAATGAGGGCTGTAGCAAAGGCAGCTGTCAAAAGGAGTTCAGGATTTGCATTCTGTCATTCCTCTTAGATCCCAACAACAGCTGAAATGACATACACTACTCTTTTTTCTTCCCCAAGAACTAAAGATAAGCTGCATTCTGACAGACACAGTCCCCAAATGGCAACTCACATGGACTAAAAGAGGTTAAGAGTTGCCTGGAAGAGCTGTTCATAGTAATGCCAGAACAGGAAACTAATCTTTGTCAAGCTGATAAATTACTCCAGCCTCTGCATACAGAGGCTTGGTAAACTTTACACACACTATTTACAAGTACTCAACGAAACAGGTACAAAACCTCATTTTACTATAGTATCACTATGCTGCTTAGTTGCTTGCATTTAGAGTGAAGTCAACTGCCAAATTAATAAAATGCTGTGTGAATAAAAGCTTTCAGTGGAGCACAAAAGATGCCATCACTGACTACCACATTGTGAAGCAAGATAAATGATACCTTACTGCTGCAGTTAATGGTATACTCTAGTAAACAATGCTTGTTGAACAATAAGACATCATAATGCATACTAAAAATGCAGTAGCAAGAAGTGAACTGTAAATGCATTGAAAGTTTAGTAGATTCTTACCTTGACCTAAATCATCTTGACCAGTTATTCACATATCACAAGTAACAACTAAGAGGACACTGCAGAAGAGCAAAATGAGGAAAAAACATTCCAGGGTCTGCCTCTAAATAAGAACAGTCTGAGTCTGGAAAAAAAATAGCAATAAACTTGTCGAGGCCCTCCTGGGTACTCAGCAGGAGGTGGAGAAGCATTTCCACACAGACTGCAGGACTGCCATTTAAAGTGGCTCACTAACAGAAAGCTGGGTGTATAAAGAATGGCTGCTTGGTCATTTGCTGGTTAACTGCAATCAGGTTGCCTCCAGCAAAATGTAGGTGACACCCACATAAGAGTTAACCCATTACAGTAGGTAATCCTATACAAGCCAGGGTCCATGCTGCAATCAGGCTTGGGATAAATGCCATATGTCTGTTTCAGCCTTAAAGCAATGACATGCTGTGTAAAATGGCTTTGCTTAAGACACCATAGAGTATTAGAGGCATCAAATTGGTTTCAGTTTGTAAGTTACAATGCCATGATGTTAAGTGTTGTCTAGATACCATTGAGGAGCTTCCATTTAGAATGATGGAAGATTAAATAACCATTCATGATCAGCAGAAATAATACACTACTAAATTATTTAGACACTATTCTGTCTAGTGGAAAATGTACCCTGCTCACTTGGTAAATTAATTTGAACTATATATAATGCACACCGAGTAAAGGAATAACAGGGAAATGGCATATACTGTTAACAGTTACACTTGAAAAAATTCAAAAGCTGGGGTTCACTGATATAATCTTTCAAATTTACTTAATTTAATGAAGGAGGGAAAAGACAAAAAATAGATATTTGCTTTTTTATTTCCTAAATTAAGTGAAGTAACTTGAAGTGGCAGTTTTCGTAAGTTAGCAAAGAATTCCATTATATTTTTTTTTTTTTAGCAAAAATGTATTTCTGACACACTTAGATTCATCATCAATTAATTTTGTATTCTCTTGGATATTTTTAAATCAGCTTTTATAACTTATGTTATAATTTAGTACTCATGTCATTAAAGATGGTGACCACTCACACTTTTTAGATGGCCACCACTTGCACTTTTAAAAATAATTCTGTGATTGAGGTTACACTTTGAACATACATACTAGATTCATACTGTGGCTGTATTAGGATGGTACTGCCACATGTTTTGGACGGTAAGCAGCATAGCACCACATCAAAATATTTTATGTCTTTCATGGTGGTGGTGGCATGGGAGCAGGAATTCTGAAAATCTTAAAATCCTGTATTTCAGTTCAGGAACAAAAGGAAATGGAAAGAAAAATGGGTATATTAATGTTTTTAATAGTAACACATTATAGCTAAAAAAATACATGGTGACTAACAATCACTGCTCCTTTAATGGGAGCATAAACCTGTTTACATTTTTTTAATATATATGTCAATTTGGACATGTGTGAATTCTGTGCAATAATCCCGTTTTGCATGTTTTATATTTAAATAGTCATATATTCATATTCCTGCTTCAAAGCTACCAATACAACTGCCCATAACCTTATTCAACTCTGTAGTACCGCCTCCTGCTCAGTCACTGAACCTACAACCAAGCTCTTTTCTCTGTACATGCACTTGTTCACCCCAATTGCATTTTCTCTTCACCTATTAGCTTTCACCAGAAATATTCCCTACTGTCGAGCAACCTTAGATGGTTGCTCACACTATGAATTTTGAATTACTGCAAATTGTATTCTATCTGCAATGTAACTGCACTATGCGTTAGACTACTTTAATTTTTCTGTACCATTTTACTGTTGAACTCCAGCTGCCCTCTCTATGAAGCTAGTATCATTGCCGATCTTATTTTACCTTCAATGCAACTGTACTATGCGTTCGAGACTAATATTGTGTACCATCTTACTTGTTGTACCTGATGCTCTCCTACTCTAGTTCTGATCAAAACCTATCTTGTTTTGGTGTTATTCTCTTTGAACCTGTATAATCTTGCATTGATTGTTGTTGCTGTTTATAATGTGTAATTCTTTCCTCATTAGCTCCCAGGTCATGCCTGAAAATAGGCAAATGTATGCCTAGTGCACCCTACCCTGTCAACAAAAACAAAATAAATATTTGTTTCCATATTTAGGGTTTCTTGTTAATGCAGCCTTTTCCTGCCCAATATTCATATTTTAATAACTTCATTCCACAACCCTGTGATATGTGTTGGGTGGAAGCCCTGCATAGAACACTCAATTGTATACTTCAGCTCAACTGATGTCACTGGGTTCTGAAACTCATAGAAGTAATTAAACAAGCATTTGTCAATGTCAAATGTTTGCTTGCAGTGCAACAGGGCTTTAAAGAGCCCCTGATGATGTTGTTGGGACAACTCTGAGAGATAAAATAGCTGGACACAATTTAGCTTATATTTCACCCTTTTTGTACCTGCCACTATTATTTATTACTAAGGATATTTGCATAGAAACAGGATTTCTGCCCTATTTGCTCTGTCTGCTTGTCTACTTCTGCAGTCACAGTTCTGTTTCTGACATCCCAATCGGCTGATGTGGAGGTAATTATGATGTCATAAACAGGGCATTATTATGTAATGTGTAGACAACCAGCCAAATCTAATGCAGGTGAGAATTTACCAGAAAGTTGCGAGTTTTGTACAGAAAATATTTATATCAAATTTGCCAGCCAGCCTTCAAGGTCTTTACTAAATACATCAACTAAAAGGTTTAATGAGAAGTTTAGAAAAACAAAGTTAGTTGAAGGATTCTATTCTTATTATGGACCCAAATACTAAATCAACTAGTACAACAGGATGTCAGTCTATATGTAATACACAGAGTGTTTAAATGAAATTGAAGAGTTTATGGTCAACCTCTGTATGTAATTGTGAACATGTTGTTTAAATTGTTATTTTATACGAGTTGTTTACTAGATAGTTCTTTTGGCAGACTTATTTTAGATTTGTTATATGTGTGTGTGTGTGTATATAATATATATATATATATATATATATATATATATATATATATATATATATTTATTCCATTGTTGTACCCTTCCCCAGGTGGGGGCTAATAATGGATCCTTCTGATCCTGTTCACCTTCCTGGTTAAATGGAAATAAATTTTAAAAGAAATTACTACAACTAAAGTCCAAGGGATAGTAATCTTGCTGCTATGTCACTTACCTCAGTAGTAAAGAAAAAGGGGAAGGAACTGCACAAAATATAGTTCTAGCTGAACAGTACAGAAGGTAAAAGCACAGAATTGTAAAACAGTGGGTTACAGGTTCAACCCCTCTTCAGGGCCACAAATGACATTGTCTAAAGATACACTACAGTAAACTTGTAGTCAGGCCAGTAACATGAAGGGCTGAGCTGCTGAATACCTCACCTCCCACCACACTGGCAACCTGGGTTTGGGAATGGACCGAGGTCACTCGGGAGCTGGTGGGGGAAGGAGGATTTAATGTCCGTCACTGGATTTCCACCAAGGGTGGGACAGTGAGTACTTCTGCTTGGCTGCCTTCTAGTGGAAGGTAGGTGGCACAATGGCAGTCATCAAAATTGAAAGTTGGAGGCAGGTGCTGAAACCATGTACCATCTTAATGTTCTATGTATGTGCTACTGCATGCCACCAGCTTTGACTCAAGGGGAGTAAGAGGTGGAAAACAACCCATCTGCAGGATGATGCTCTGACTCTAAAGGCACCACACAACCACCATCCATGCACCCACTCACACAACTGGGTAAGAAGCAGATGGGGTAAATCCTGGAGGTGGGGTGAAGGGGCTGGGGTTCATCAGCAGAAGGAAGCTGATGGGAAGGGGAAGGAGCGTGAAATCCATATAAAAAACAAGGACTGCAAAAATGTTTGGACAATAAACAGAACTGTGCCTAGCTCTGATGTTTTTCAAAGTTATCTATCTGGTGTCAGGGACTGTGTAAAGAGAGCATAAAAAATATGTAATTGAAATAAACTGATACTGGTGTTTTCTGTTAATTATTGGCATGCTGGTAACATATTTTAAGCTATTATACTTGCATTCTGGATGCTGCTTTTTCCCCATTTCTGTTTACTGCTTTCAAATAGGTGCTTCCTTGCCGGCCCGGTGGCGCTGAGGGTTCAGGCGCTGGATGCCTTACCTTGCACTACGCCAGTGACCCAGGTTTGGGAATGACCTCGGGTCATCAGGGTTCTGACATGCGGGGGGAAGGAGCAGGATTAAGTGGAGCTAGCAGTCTGCTCTCCTCTCCTCTCCTGGGGGTGGGTTTTCACCCTCCTGCAGTTCTGCTCCCACCATGTGGAGGTCCGGGTGGGATAGCATAGGCAGAGGGGGCAGCAAGGATGGGAGGGTGGAAGGGACTGAGCTGGTGACACAGTGTGCATGCTTGCTTCCAAATGCACATATGGCCATGTGCCGGGGCCTCAGGTGGGGAAGTTACCTACAAAAAGGAAAAAAGACTCATAAAAACCTATATTAAAAATAAAAATAGGTGCTTCCTGTCTGTAACTAGGGGGAAATACACACACACACACACACACACACACACAGTGTGAGGTTTGATGTTTATCTTCAAATCCTGATGATGTCTGCTAGCTGGCTAACTGGCAAAAAAATCTGATTGGTGGGGCTTTCTCCTTTGAACTACAACAGGTATACTCCCATTAGCCAGTTGAACACTGTCATAATCTGCCTTCTTAGCATTAGCATTTGAGAAGCAAGCCACTTGCATGTCTACATCCAGTGGCTTATACAGTGATTCCTACACAGCTCCTACACTACAGTAACAATATGCTTGCTTTGCACATGCATTCAAGCAAATATAAAAGTGAATATTTGGTATGAAAAAATGTAGCATTAACAAGGAACCTTTAATAAGTAAAATGTAAGACTTTTAAAATAAACACACACACAACAATATACTGGGATTAAGGGTATTAAATAAGATAAAACAGATTAGCAGTTTTATATGAAAGTGCAAAGCAACTGTGAAAAGGAACAGCACATGGCAAAGATTGATTAGCAAAATGAAAAATTATTTATTTTTAATTTTTTTTGAATGTATAAACCTGAATACAAAACATTAAAAAAATTAGCCGTCTAGTGCTTTGTAATTTAGAAAATGGTTAGCATCACCGTCTGTTATGTTTAGCATTTGCTATGCTATACCAGCTATTTGATACCCTGGGTTTATTAAACAAATGACTCATGTGCCCAAATTAACAATTATATTGAAAAATGTAAATAACATGATCTATGTTTCCTATGAATACCGTAAAAGTGTGCTCTTTTTTTAATTTTTAGAATGATATTATTAAAGGTATGTATCACTGTTCTGCTGGGTGTGCACTTTTTAAAATTTTCTTTTGTATATTTACATGTCAAATAATTAATTTGGAGGTCAGAATGCATCTGCTAACATGCTGAAGATAGCTTCACAGAAGAAAAGTGCACACTGGGACAGTGGTGCTCTTGATCAAACATAAACATCATCACTTTAGGAAATCGAGCACTCACCAGCCATTGTAGGAAAAGACTCCACCATTTGTAGAAGGTTTAACTCATTTATTTGTAGAAAAGATATAAAAAGACTGACCAGAAGTTCTGGGTATATGCTTGATACATTTCACATCCCCTTAGATCCTTTATCAACAGCATTTGATGTGTTTGCAGTTATGTATTGATGTTCTATTGAGTGTGCACCTTAATTGTTTTGTATATTTATGTAAAAGAATGTATTTGTATGTCAGAATGTTTGTGACAATATTTTGAAGATAGTGCAACTCGTGTTTCACAATTTTCAAATTTTAAAAGTGAGCATCATAATCAGTTGATTGCAAGCAGTAGTACAAATTTTGAAGACAAAATCTGAGTATTGCTATAAATGTTTACAGACACTATCATTTTCGTATAATTGCATGATTATCCAGTTTTGCAAATAGTTAAACATATTCTTTAAATTGTTTTCAAATATGTCCCCCCCAGCCTTTTTTTTATTATTCCCACTGCTCTCTCAGTTGGCTGACATCAACATAGTGCAGATAAGTGCTACTCAGATGCCCTCTAGCAAATGCACTGCCTGACTGGTTTAGAAATGTTATGAGTGTAGCAGTAAGAAATGGGACTGTGAAAATGAAGAAAAAATTCTGTACAGCATAGAATGTTCATAGAACCACAAAGTTATCAGGTATGTTAATGTTTTATTAATTTAGCAAGAAACTTATTTTGCTTAACAAGAAAGTTTGACTACTGGTTCAATATTCCACTCCTTGAACATAAGCATTTAATAAGTGATAGCATGCTACACTTTAAGATACATACTGTATGAAGCTTATAACTTTATTTACTACTATATATTGTCTGCATATGGCTATAACATCTACAGTTTATCAATATGATATTTAAAACTAGAATACAAGATGCTGTTGAAAGTTAAACATTGAAATAGGAAAAAAAGTTTTATAGTATAATGATTACTCCTTGTGCATGGATTTCCATCCTAACTAAAAAGCAGTTGTACCATAGTTCAAAGGTCATAGATTCCTGCTGTACCCTTCTGTGCTACAACAGACTTTTTAATTAAAATGGAAACGCATGCCACCTGCTCTTTTACTTTCACTTTACCCACACTCAGCAGCCAGACATTCTTCTAACACAAACTTTTGTTTCATTGTTTTAAAAAACAGAATCCTACCCCTTCCCTATGTAGGTTTTGAGCAGCCAGGTGGGGTGGGTTTTGGTTTTTTTATTTATTCATTCTCGGATTACAATACCTTTGAGCACATAACAGCTCTTTTATAAAAGTTCCACATCAGTGAGAAGGGTGATAGACATACAATAGATGGTATTACATGATATTTTGACAAGAAAATATTTGAAATGACAATATGACACTGACATTGCAACTAAAATTAAAACTGTGAATTGGTAGGAAATCAAAAATAACCTAATAAAAGGAGGCAGCCCAAGGTGCTTTCTCAAATAGGTATTGGTAGATTTGGGTGAACAAAAGTTCAGGTAAGTGAAGATAAACAGCGGAAAGAATGTGGAGGGTGAGAGGGGTGAGGTGAAAAACGGATCGGGGAAGGAGGCAGGAAATGGGGCATAGTGGTTAGGGGAAGAAGTAGGTATACAAAGATGTGTCAGTACTGCTGAGGTAGTGCCATGTCAGTTGAAACAATCACAGGAACTGTTAGCTGTAAGATGCTGATGAAGAGTGCCTTTGGGAGGCAGTATAGCGCAGTGGTTTAAGGCTCTGAGCTGCAAATCTGGAGACCTGGGTTTGAATCCCACAGCCCCCACTTCCATATACTGTGTGACCCTGAGCAAGTCACTGAACTAGGAGGTCTTTCAAAGAGTCAGGTTGCAAACCAGGTAAGGCCTTGAATACAATCAAACATATCTTGAAAGTACTGTGCCACCACAAAGGCAGCCAGTGCAGTGCAGGCAGAACTTGAGCGATCTGGTCCGTCTGAGAGGAACCCACTGTCAACCGAGCTGCAGCATTCTGGAGCAGCTGCATCTGTCACAACAAGCCTCCAGATAATCTTAAGAGCATAGCATTGCAGTAGTCAAGCTTAGCGGTGACAAAGGCAAGAACAATTGAAGCTAGATCTGCAGGGGTTAGAGGCGGTTTCATCCTGGCAATGCTGCAGAGATAATAAAAGCCAGCTTGGACCATGCCCAACACCTGTTGCTCAAACATCAGCCTGCAGTCCAAAATTACCACAAGATTCTTTACCATGTCTAATGAGCTAGGTCCCCAAAAGAAGGGGAAGAATGAATATGCAGTTGCCACAAACCTATAGTAGTTAACAGCTTTTTGCAAACTATTCTGCAAAATAAAACACACTGCAGAACTGCTGAAATATAATTTTGGTGTAAGCCACAATCCTGCTTCTGAAGTGATGTAAGTTAACATCTCCTCTCCTTTGCTGTTCAGGAGTGAACTAAGAAAATATCTACCCACACTAATTGCATATGTCTACACATACTTTTAATAACCATGCTTCAAAGGAGGATTATACATTGCTTTTATCATTGATGCTTTTTCTGTAACTGTCTTTACTGTACATTATCTTATGGGAATCTAATGTAAATGTACCTCTGTTGCATTATGTACAGTATATATGTATTTTCTCTGCTGTCCTGTCTCCCCAACACTCCTAGGTTGCAGCTGGAAATGATCTTTCTTGGGCTCAGTTTGCTTACCTGGTAAAATATGTTCTAAGTTCAATAACTAAATAAGATTTGTGTCACACTTGCTGCATGTTAAAATCCTGTCATTGTTTTGTAGACAGTACTCTCCCCAGTCATGCTTGAAAAATAGGCATTGCAAGACTATCACACTTTCCAGGTTACTAAAAAAAAACAAATAAATAAATAAATATTAAAGGATAGCAAATCCCCGGGAAGCCCAGATGAATGTCAACAGGTGCATGTCGCTCCAATTGGCCTTCTATCTCTGGCAGGATATGGCAAAGCTGCAATGCAGAAGTGATGCACTCTTCAGGGGGAGGATGTGCAGGTGCCTAGTATGTAAAAAAAAACCAAAAAAAAAACTATGGATTTACAGAGGGGGATGCAGCCAGAGACAGGGTGAGAGCATGAGGGAGGGGAGTTGGAAGCTAACTATGAATGGATGGGGACATACTCAACTATACTGGCACTGTGTTTTGTACAATTGTTAAGCCCCTTAAAGTGACAAGAGAATATGCATGCTGTCTCTTTCTATGTATACAGAAGCCTGTTCCACACCTCTCAGCCTTCTGCCTTGCAAATCAGGGGCAAGACTTCTTGTTTATATGGACTTCTCCCTTCCGATGGATGTCCATCGCTTCCCTTCTAATGTGATCTTAAGACTTGAACTGCAAATATATCTGATTGCCTCGAGTTTATGTAACGGTGCTTCATTAATTAATTGGTGTTCCCTGTATACTTTGTCTAGGTATTTCA
The DNA here is from genome assembly GCA_016271365.2 of Neoceratodus forsteri. NCBI lineage: Eukaryota > Metazoa > Chordata > Ceratodontiformes > Ceratodontidae > Neoceratodus > Neoceratodus forsteri. The sequence continues at coordinate 819,137,140 of CM028129.1, forward strand.
TGCCTTGTTACCCAGTATTAGTGTGGTCTCTACATGTTTCAGTGCTGCTGTATTATTATGCACTATTTTGGCAAGTCTGAGTCACTTTGCACTAAGTTGTATTATGTCTAATATTCTGTTTTTCTGTCTCACTGTATTATTGTACACTGTGTTTTAACATGCTCTGTCCTGGGTCTTATTTGAAAATAGGTATTTCAGTTTAGTGCACTTATTTGGTTAACAAAAGCTAAATAAATAAATACATAAATCAATAAATCAAAATAAAAAAAAGTCATAACCAAGTGGCCAAAATCAGGGACACTTCCTAAAAATGTTGATTTTAGCCCAAGATGTCTGCCATAAGGTGTAATGTATTACAAGAAGATGTTTGTGAAGGAGAACTAGACTACAACACTAATATAGTACAGTATATGGTTTGCCTTTGTTATGCCTAGAATTTGATTTTGGCTGGAAAGCTGTTTTCCCGTCATTCTGACGTCAACATGGTGTTGTAACACTGATCTGATGTCAGATTGATGGCACAACAGCAGCCACCATTATAAGTGTGTACCATGTGTCAGTTTCAAATAGAAAAAACAATGGGTGTTTCACTTTCATCTGACAGCATGAAACTGACAGACTGTGATCAACATGGAACGTGAAAGTTTACCTGACAAGGCCTGAGCATAAAAAAGTTCACTGCAGACCAAGAAAATATACAGATGCTAAAATAAAAACCTTTGCAGGTATAAAATGCTCACAACATACTTGGAGAGGGTAGTGGAGACACAAAAGATCTATGAAATGCTTGTCACCAGCTAGATCATTTAATTGCAGATTTTGTGTTCTTTTTGAAATGGATTAATGGCTCTAAGTATGAGCCTAACACCATTATGGAGATTTGGAATAGTATTTTTGGAAAACACAACTACCCACACTCAATGTATTATGGCAATAAAACAAATTTTAAGGAAAAATCTGACACCATGCTTGCCAGACAAAAGTTTCTCAAAAAAATTGGGAGGAGAAATAGACCTAACAGAGCTGAAGCACTTACTGATGAAGACATTAAAAAACTGTTTAGTACTGGCACAATTGTCTTATGAACCCTACTGCCCTCCTTCATATGATATTTTTAGAGCTGCAGTGGGCATAGTCCTGCAGACCTTTTGCTATCAAAAAAGGACTCAGCATTCCTTCCGACCAAACAGCATGTTGAAGTTGCACCACAGTCACCTCTGTGTCCATGGAGCACTCTGCTCACACTGCACTATTTTGTATTTAAAAAAAAATTATCAGCATCCTGTTCATGACACTGGGGGATTAAAACCCCAGTGTTCACTCTGTATTTCTGATGGGGTGGGTGGTAGGTGCTGAAAAGGAGGTTTGGAGTAGAGGATATCTCTAATTTAAAAACAAATGGCAGTTATGGCAGAACACGGCACACCTGCCACGCATAAGATGGCCACTGCACATGTGAGACTGCTAGCAGATGTACAGTAGAGTGTGGTGACCATCTTGGACACGGCGGAGTATGCCATGTTCTGCCATGACCAACATTTGTTTCTGTTTTTTTAAATTATAGTTATCCCCTCCACCCGACTCTCCCTCTCAGCACCCCCCCCCCAGAAACATAACATTGACACTGGGGGTCCCCAGTCCCCAGTGTCACCATCTGGAATCCTTATTTCTTTTTTTTTATTCATATTGCCCCACTTGACCCTCCTCTCAGTGCCCACCACCCCACAACCCCCCAGAACATAAAAGTGACACTGAGGGTGCCCATTTCCAGTGTCGCCATCTGGAATCCTAATTTTTATTCATATTCCCCACCTGATCCTCCCTCAGCATCCACCCCACCCCCCAAAAACATAACAGTGACACTTGGAGTGCCCAATCACCCAGTGTCACCATCCAGTATCTTCATTTTTTAATCCTGTAAAAAAACATCCATCAATGTCTTTGGCTATTCCTGTCCCCTCACCCAACCCCTCCCACTCAGCACCCACCAGTCAGCACCCCCCCCAAGCCCTTACTTACCCATCAGGGGTCCAAAGCTGTAATCCTCCCTAGATTGTAGACACATCTTCACTCTTCAAAGCCAGACCACGAACTGAAGAAAGAGATATGTGATTCAATGTATTTCAATGGTGTTTTGAACTTAGTGGCATAACTTGGCCATTTTTGCATATTTTTGGCCCACATTTTCAACATGCCTTCTTTGAGACCTTGCCTCACAAACAGTTGCACTGACATTGGGCAAATCTGTCCCGAAAGGTAATTTCACCGTCCCAGCACAAAATCACCTTTCAGGCAGGAGTTGAAAATTTTTACTGCCCTTGTTCATGAAGTGGGGTCAAAAAAGGCTATGTTGAAAATTTGGTGTAACAATAATACAAAACAACAACGTTATGAGCCTAAGTTGAATTTTGCAAACACAGGCTCGTAACTTTGGTAATGTTAAATATTTTTACCCCAAATTTACAATATAGCCATATCTTTATAGCACTTCAGTAATGTGACAGCTGCCATTTTTCAAATCCTGGCCAAAATGTTTGTTTTTTTAAAATCCCAAAGGTGATTTTGCAGTTCCTGTGCAAAATCACCTTTCGGGCAGGAGCTGAAAATTTTCTCTGCCGTTGTTCATGAGGTGGGGTCATAAGAAGGCTATGTTCTAAATTTGGTATAAAAATATAAAAAAAATGTTATGGGGCTACGCTGAATATTGCAAATACAGGCTCTTAAGTTTATTAATTTTCAATATTTTTACCCAAAATGTTCAACATAGCCATTTCTTTACAGCACCTTATGAATGTGAAAGCTGTCATTTTTCAACTCCTGCCCAAAATGCATTTTTGCATCCCAAAAGTTGATTTCACAGACCTAAAGCGAAATCACCTTTTGGGCTGGAGTTGAACATTTGCTCTGCCCTTCTTCATGAGGCAGTGTCATAACAAGGCTATGTTGAAAATTTGGTTTATAAATATTACAAAACAACAAATCTATGAGCCTACATTACATTTTGCTAATGCAGGCTCATAACTTTGGTAATTTTCAATATTTTTACCCCAAAGTTTTTGGCTGCAGCCCTATTGGCTCTGGTCAGAATTTGTTTAATGATAGTCTTTATTTCACCTTGAATACTATGGAACAGTATAGCCTGAAGTGGGGAAATTTAACATTGGATCAGGAGAGCAGTGGACAGGTACATAAGTGAAAAAAGAAAGACAAAGGGAGGGATAGTGAGACTGAAGGGGGAGGATGGGGGCCGCCTGGAGGATGACAACAGTAAAGCTGACATACTGAACAGGTATTTCTGCTCAGTCTTTACTGAGGAAGAGGAGGGTAATGGGTCTGAAGGGAGTACAAGGGGTGAGAATGGTGCAGAAATGGATACAAGTCCCTTTACATGAGAAAGGGTCCTGAAGGAACTGGAAGTAATAAGAGTTGATAAAGCAATGGGGCCAGATGGGGTGCACCCCAGGGTCCTTAAAGAACTAAGAGAGGTGGTGGCTGAACCGCTGGCTATCCTGTTTAGCCAATCACTGGAAACAGGGGAGGTACCCAAAGACTGGAGGACAGCAGATGTAGTCCCCTTATACAAAAGTGGGAACAAAGAGGAAGCAGGGAACTACAGACCAGTCAGCCTCACCTTGGTAGTGGGGAAGATCATGGAAGCACTACTGAAGGAGAGATTGGTGGAACATCTGGTTGTCAATGGACTATAGGACCCAAGGCAGCATGGTTTCACCAGGGGGAGGTCATGTCAGACCAACCTCATTGAATTTTTTGACTGGGTGACTAGGGAGGTGGATCAGGGGAGGGCAGTGGACATGGCCTATCTGGACTTCAGCAAGGCCTTTGACACTGTGCCACATGGAAGACTATTACACAAACTGGGAATATGGGTGTGGGCAGGACAGTAGTGTGGTGGGTAGGTAACTGGCTGGGTGGCAGGACACAGAGGGTGGTGGTAAATGGCTGTCACTCCACAGAGGGAAGAGTGACCAGTGGGGTACCACAGGGATCAGTGCTGGGACCGGTCCTATTCAACATCTTCATCAGTGACATGAGGACCTAGAAGGCAGAATTTCACTGTTCGCTGATGACACAAAGCTCTGTAACAGAGTAGACACACCAGGGTGTAGACAGAATGAGAAGCGACCTGCAGAAACTTGAAGTATGGTCAGGGTTTGGTCTGAAATTCAATGCAAAGAAGTGCAAGATAATGCATATGGGGCACAAAAACCCTGGCACAATATATCAGTTGGGGGGGTGAGGATATAGCATGCACCAAGCAGGAAAGGGATCTTGGGGTTATCATCTCTGATGACCTCAAGGTAGAGAAACAGTGTGACAAGGCAGCAGGTAAAGCAAATAGGATGCTGGTATGTATAGGCAGGGGCATCACCAGCAGGAAAAGGGAGGTCATAATTCCGCTATACAAGGCACTAGTGAGGCCCCACCTGGAGTACAGTGTACAGTTCTGGAGACCATACCTATGTAAGGACATAGACAGGGTAGAGAAGGTTCAGAGGAGGGCAACAAAGATGGTGCATGGATTGCATCACAAGTCCTGTGAAGACAGGTTGAAGGAACTGAACATGTACTCTCTGGAGGAGAGGAGGGAGAGGGATATGATAGAGACATACAAGTATCTTACAGGGAGGAACAGGGTGCAGGAAAACACTATTTTTAAGAGAAAAAGATGTTCCAGGACTAGAGGGCATGGGATGAAGTTGGAGGGAGGACGATTCAGAGGAAACATGAGAAAGAATTTCTTCACAGAACGGGTGGTGGACAAGTGGAACACCCTGCCAGAGGAAGTGGTGGGGGCTGAAACAATCACTGGATTTAAGACATAAAGGGATTCTGGAGGTCAGGGGTAAGGTGCAACAGACTTCTAGGAAAACAAACTGAACTTACAAGCTCAAATGGGCAGACTGGGTGGGCCATAGGCCCTTATCTGCCGACACTGTCTATGTATCTATGTATCAATGAATTTCTTGAATACAGTGAACAACAAAGACTAAAACTGGTGTAAATCCTAGGGATGTTCGCCTGATGAAGTCCAGAATGTTTTACACATCACAAGATCATGAGAGAGACCCCACTGTCACCTACAACAAAGGAGCTGTTCAGAGACCCAAAACAATGCAACCATTGCTTGGCGCTTGGTTTGAACCACAAACCTGGTGTTTCTGTGTTGTATCACTCAATGACAGTCAGCAAGAATAAAACCCACTCCATTATGAAGGAGCTAAAAAGTTCAGCAGGCTTGTCAGTAAAAAAAAAACCAAAACCAAAAACAATCAGCCATTTGACTCAAAAAACTAGCATCCAGAAATTAATTGACCACAACTTCTCCCCAACTGAGGTAGCACAAGTATCTTGTCACCATAATACACACACCATAAACAACTTACAGTGTGCTGAGGACAAGCAGTGTGTACTCAACCATTTTTTCAGCAATTGGAAGCACCGTTTTTACCTCAGCATCCTGGTCTTTCCTGTCTGAAACATACACTGTATTTTTTGTGAGTCTAACACTTCTAAAAGTGTATCAGATGTAGTCCAAACATTAAATGAAATCCTTGTTGGTGCATCCTGTAGTCTGTCTGTACAGAAGAAAACATTATTGCTGCCACCACAGCAAAACCTGCTGGAGTCCATAACAAACGTCAATCTTTTCAGTGACAATTTTATTTTCCATTAGGGGATCGCACTAAAAATCTTCGGCTACACTATGCCACCAAAAAGAAGATGAGTCAACATGATTGTTTACTCAGACAATGACTGACAGTGAAACTGTGAACAAGCCAATGTGTTTTTTGTTTCTGCAATTTTGTTTTGTTGCAGGCAGTTAGTTAAAATGTTCACTTTTCCAGTTAATTTAACAGTCTGAGACAGTTTGGATTTTATGATACAAGTTAAATTTTGACTCTAATCTCAGATTTGCTTGAAACCCCAAGGATTTACTTGATGGTGTGTGAGAGTTACAGATGGCTACTACAGAGCTCACCCACTGACCAGTAAGTGCTGGAATTGAATCTTAATCTGTCATGGTAATAATGATTCAACACGCAAGCCACATGCTATAAAAACAGCAGATGATCTACATGATACACAACAAGTGTAGGATGCCATCTTGGGGGTTTGATAAAAGCAATGACCACTCAAGCTCTGCTTTCATGCTGGCTACTTCCATCAAAACCCCTTGATGGAATCCCAAGGTTGTTGTGCATCGGAGCCCATCCACTACTCTACAGTTTAATGTTTTGAATCCCTATTTTTTTAGGGACAAAATACTAAAATTGTGATGGACACTGGGAAATTTTGAGGTGAAATCAGGGATATCCCAGAAAATCAGGGAGAGTTGAGACGTATGGCTATCTTTGAAGGTCTCCCATTCTGTTTGGTCTTTCTTGTGGCCATGGGGTGGGGGAATACTGCACACAGCAGTGTTACGCATTAGTAGTTTAACTTGGGAACATTTGGGAAACAATTTTAACATGTCTGTATATTATTAGCTCTCAGATTTAGTTTGCTACCAGTATATATATATCAGACTTTTTGACTGCTAACTACTTTTAGGGCTGACTGTGAATAGAAAACTTTAGCTGACAGTTCCATAATCCAAGGCCCAAGTGTCTGCCTGAAAACCCTGCCAGCATGTGAGTGCTAAGAGTCTCTTGAGTGCATGAAAAGAAGGGCCATACCCTGAATACAGTTTAATGACATACTAATATGGTTTTGGAAGCACTGAAAGGCTGCCAGTGTAGAACTTCTTAACACTTTGAAAAACCCTACCTGTACAAGTGTGAAACAGTGGTGCACAACCCCCCTCCCAAGCATCTCTGGTACATGTACATATATAAGAAACAAAAGCACACAGTTCCCCCTGCCTCACATGATTCCTATACCCAGTATATTAGTATCTGTCCCTAGTAGTCTAGTGGTACGCCCCTCCCTTGCCTGATCTAAATATCCAGACAAGACCTGGGCCAGATACAAGGCCACACTAGATGATAGTGACTGAAGGGCTTGTAGTGTCTGCAAGACCTTGCTGTGTCTGCAACATAGAGTACCAAATCACCATATTATGCCAACTTCTGGGAGACAAAGAACAACAGACCTAAGTATCTCTGGTCCAGCATTAAATCCCTACTAGGGAAAAAATCAATCCTAACCAATTACTCATCTCATAAATGCCAACAACACACTGATCAAAGGGAGCATGAAGATTGCTGATACCTTAAATCTTTACTTCATAAACCTAAACCTCCCTCTCCCTGCCCTGACTGTCGCAGCCTTCCTCATTTCCCACATCATTTCCGGCTCCCAGGACTGTCAGGCTTTTCTGCTCCATCTCATCCTTCAGCTTCGCTGACATCATCCAAGAGGAGTGGTTAAATTAATGAATGTTTCTATAATGAACGGGGGGGGGGATATGATAGAGACATTCAAATACCTCAAGGGGATCAACAGAGTTCAAAGGGCAGTATCTTTCAGAAGAGGAGATGTGCAACAACAAGGGGGTCATAATATGAGGCTGGAGGGAGGAAAGACTCAAGGGCAATGTGAGGAACTATTTTTTCACTGAAAGGGTGGTGGATGCATTGAATAGCCTCCCCAGAGGAGGTTGTGGGGCAAAAATAGTTGTTGAATTCAAGAATGCATGAGACAGGCAGAAGGCAAACTAGTGATAGCAGATCAAATAAGATCTGGAGATTATACAGTAGGTAGGAAAATGGGCAGACTAGGTGGGCCAGGTGGTCCTTATCTGCTATCAATTTCTATGTTTCTATGAATGAACTCAGTATCACTAAAAAGTGCCAGCTTCAATGGCATCAAAGTTTGACTTCTACAGCTCACAGCAGTGCAACTGGCTTATCCTGTCACTACCCTATTCAACCACTCCCTACACACAGGGCAAATCTGGCATTCTGAAAAGTAGCCATTTTCACCTCTCTTTTCAGTTCTGGACAGCAATGTGATCCAAACAATTGAAAAACACAGACTCATGCACTCACTAGCAATGCAACAGGTACAGGATCAAACAAAACGACTGGAGAAAGCACAAAATATCTACACTCGGGCAAACAAGTGTTGTGTAACAAACAACCCAAAAACTCACAAGCTGCAAAGAAAAATGTTTTATTAGCCAAATGGCAATATACTCACATGCTAACAAATTGTGGCACTCTGGTGTTACTGCCATCATTTGCTTACAAGCACGTGACTATATTGCCATTTCACTATGAAACTATTGTTTTTTTGCAGCTTGTACATTTTTTGCCTGTTTCTTATACAACACTTGTTTGCCTGAGTGAGGATGTGTTGTTCTTTGACCCAAACAACTACTTCCCATTTTTTGTTTTCTCGGTCCTCAGCAAACTCTTAGAAAAACAGGAGCACAAAAATCTCCTGGATTATACCCTCAAATATAGCTGATTATTGGGAGGCACAATCTGGTTTCCAAACAAACCACTCTACTGTCATTGCCCACTTGAAGTCACAAATGACTTACCTTTAGCCATAGACAAATGATACCACATGGGCAGCGTCTTTACTGACCTCACTAAGGCGTTAAACACCGTGGACCCCAATTTCCTACAGTACTTCTTATGCTATTCCAGCTAAGGCTCACACTAAACCCTCTGGTTTGGTTCCAAATCTCTCTGAAGAACCAACAACTAGTTAAAAACTCATTCGGTCCGATAGCTGCCATATGGAGTCGGAACCATCCATTGCTGAGCCCGACCCAAAATGGCCACCAGGAGACAATGAGTGAAAATAAATAAACACCTTACCACCAAAAACTCTGAACCTCAACATACTCAAAGATACCTCCTAGGACATCTGGGACCAGATATTCATAAACAGGTACAAGCACAGCGCACATGTTTATGCTGTGATTGTGCCTGTGCCTGACACAGATGCTGCCATAGTCAGTTGGAGAACAGACCAGCACTGTCCAACTGAATATAGGCTCATGTCAAACTGTGCTGTTTTGACATGGAACTGGGCTGTATCCAGCCCACAAGGCATTATGCCCCAGGACTGGATAGTGCCAAAAGCCTTGTGGGCTATATTCAGCCACACTATGCAAATAACACCATTGGGCATGCAGGGCACTAAGGGTCCATTTCCATGCCCAGTATGGGCTCATTTGCATGGTGAGCAGTGGCCCATTAGAGCCCATCCTGTGGGTGTCAGACACATCATCCCTGGTGTCTAGCTGCACCCCCACTCCCAATCACCCATTCCATATATTAGACACATATCCCTGGTGTCTAGTGCAACCCCACACCCCTCGAACACTCATTTCATATTTGTTACACCCCTCCCTGGTGTCTAGTGGCACCCCCCAACCCCTGAGCACCCATCATATAGTACTACACCATATCCCTGGTATCCAGGTGTACCCCCCACCACCAATCACCTACTCCATATTTATCACACCTTGCTCTGGTGTGTGGTGGCACCCCCATCCTCCCATGCACCAGTTATATAGATATTGTAACTCTCACTGGTGTCTAGTGGCACCCCTACCCCTGATCACCCATCCCATATAGTAAAGACTTATCTCTGGTGTATAGTGGTACTCCTTACCCCCTGAGTACCAGTCCTATAGTAGTACATCATATCCCTGGTGTCCAGTGGCTATCCTCACCCCTAATCACCCATTCCATATTTGTCACACCTCACCCTGGTGTATAGTGCCACCCCCAAGCACTCATTACACATTTTTTACACCCCTTCCTGGTATCTAGTGGCACCACCCACCCCCCGATCACCCATTCCGGATTTGTTGCACCTGTCCCAGGTGTCTAGTGGTATACCCACCCCACATCACCTGTCGACAAATGGATCTGTAAACACTGGCAGACCGAAATTCCCTTCACATGCCTGTCTGCATCCAGAACACCACCCAGTCACTCCCCAACTCATTGGTGCATCCAGGGATGTGCCTGGCACCTGATATGGTGATCAGCACAGCCCTTCTCTCACCACCTTAGTCAGTCGCCATATGAGTGTACAGTGAGTGCATGTACAGGCTCCACAGCACCAGTGCCTGGGGTGTCAACTTCCGACAGTTGCAGAGTACGTTGTAACCACTATCTAGTCACACAAATGGTGCAGCTTCTTCACAGGTGACAGCAACACTTCAGCTGCGTAATCAGAGCTCAGCACCAGTATTTCCATCTAATCCTCCCTACCCTGTCCATTCCCATGAAACCAGAACTAAGTGTGCCACAGATATTTGTTTTTATTTATTTATTAGAAAAGTTGGATTTACAACCTTTGAGTCATGGACTCATTCACAAAGGCACCTCGTCGCAAGGGGGGTAGACAGAGTTACATAGTGTAGTTACAACAGTGAGAACAGTACAGGTGCAGAACATTAAACATAGAGTACACATAGGTTACATAATAATGTTACTTATAATAGGTTACAGTCAATTACAAGGTACCCAAGGGTTACATTGGGGATACAGCCCTGGACATACCTAGATAATACCTGAGAGGGGGAGGTAGGGATGGGGAGGGGTGGAGGGAGGGAGAGGATAGGCTGTCCAGAGGACATTGTCAAGTCAGGAGGCCTGACAGGAGGATCCCACAGTGGGATTAATTAGATACCCTATATTTAGACCAGCAAGCCTCCTCCCCTTGCAGCTACCCATCCTGTGATCCATTATACCCACCAACCCAAAGCAGTGCTACTGTAGCCATCATCTAACAGAATCACACATTCCACCCTGACAGCAAGGCCAGCAGTTTCCACTATATTTGTTATTGCATTTACTTGCTCCTCCACCAATGTACAGTGTGACTAAGGATCTATGATTGTAAAAAATGTAGGTATAATTACCTGGGGGAAAAAAACAGCTTCAGGGGTACTCACCTGGGGGATATAGGCACTGGCTCCACAATGATCCCACTAAAAGTACAATGCTTGGAGCCAGTGCCAATACCCCAGGTCAGTCCCCCTGAAATTGTTTCATTCCAAGGTAAGTATACCCATGTCTATTGAAATCTTAGATCCCTAGGTGTATGTTGGTGAAGGGGCAAGTACATGCAATAACAAATGTATTGGAAGCTGCTGGCCTAGCTGTCAGAGTAACATGCCTAATTCTGTTCAACAATGTTTAAAGCAGCACTGCTTTGGGTTGGTGGGTATAGCAGATCATGGAATGGGCAACCATAAGGGGGGAGGCTTGCTGGGCTACATGTAGGGGATCTGTGCCACCTTCAGTGCTGGTTACATGAAAATGGATAGGCTGGGGGACCAGATGGAAATACTGGTGCCAAGCTCTGATTATGCAGCTGCAGTGCTGCTATGGGCTTTGCTTTCACCTCTGAATCAGTTGCGCCATTTGTGCAACTGGGTCGTGGTTACAATGCATTATGTAGCTGTCAGAAGGGGACACCACAGGCACTGCTGCTATGGTTCAAGTTGCTGCAAGTTCATTATACGCTCATATGGTGGCCATGAGGTATTGAGAGCAGGGCTGTGCCAGTCACAATACTGGGTGCCAGGCATGTTTCCGGATGTACCAGTAAGGAGGTATGTGTGGCAGTGTGGTGTTCTGGGTGCAGGCGGGGTGGGTTGGGGGATGCTGGTCTGCCGATGTTTGCAGGTCCATTTATCAACAGATATTCAGTGGGTGGTGGGTGCCACTAGACACCAGGGAGAAGTGTAACAAATACAGAACAGGTAACTGAGGGGTGGGGGGGTGCCACTAGATGCCAGGGATATGTGTCAATTATTCAGGACAGGTGATCAAAGGGTGGAGGGTACCACTAGACACCAGGGAGAGGTGCAATACATACAGAATAGTTGATCGGGATGGGGGTGCCGCTGGGCACCATTGATATGGTGTCCTACTATGGGATGAGTACTTGGGGGGGGGTGCTACTAGATGCCAGGAATATGTGTCTAATATACAGGACTGGTGATCGGGAGTGGGGGTGCCACTGGACACCAGGGCCTGCAATCTTACTGGCATGCTGGGGATGAGGGGTGGGCATCTGCAGTGCAGCAGTTCCACTATGGGTGTGGTGGGAGTGTGGGCTTAGTACCCAGTTAAGATGAGGTTTTGGAAATGGTAAATAGTGCTGCTTTAGGTGCTGTTTACCGCCATCACAAACCTCTGAAAATGCTGCTGCACCCTGCATGCAGGAGGGGAACCCCTCATTTGCATGAGTTGCTTGGGTGCAGGGTTTTCTTAGCACCTGGGTAGCAGATGGTTTAGCACACACTACAGGGACCTCTGAATATAAACCCCACCCCCAAAAAAGGAACAATCCCGAAAAAGCACATGCACAAAACTCATTAGTGCCAGCACTAACTTTTGGATATCTGTCCCCAGATGTTTCAATTCTTCCCATATGAAATGTATGATGCTGAATGCACAAAGTACTTTAACAAAGATGGATTTCATCAGAACCTGGGTTGCACATCTTTAACCAGATGAAGTATTAATTGCAGATACATTGTTAAAAAAATCAGTTGAGAGCAGTGAATTGTACTTATAGATAATTCCACCTAGATAAGCAATAGTGGGTTACAGTGTTATTTTACATGTAAAATAAAAATTCCAACTACTTTTGAATTCTAGGTACATGACCAAAGCTTATGAAAGTGTGATAGTTAAAACTGACAGTATTTGCAAACAAATGAATTAATGTTATTAGAAGTTACAGGTCACTGGACAGTAAAAATATTTTTTTAGATTATGTATCAATTTTTGTTAAATTATCTTGCACTGAAATTGTCATAATGGTGATTTAAATTAGAATTGGCTGTAAACAGAATATGATGAGTTAAGGCTAGGTTGTGATGAATTAGGATGCAGGCAGTTAGTTACTGAACCAGCTTGAATAAACAAAAGAAATGAGGACCAATCGTTCTTGCTGGACCTCCTTCTAATAAGCTGACCACAGAAGTACGTCAAGTAAGCTGTCTCCTGTAGTAATATGAGCAATCACAATAGTCTGGCCTTTGTCAGCAATACCTTGATTTAACAGATTCCAAAACTCTAGAAATAAGCAAACTGAAAGATTTATTTGTAAACAAGCATTTTTACATATATAAGTTGAGATGGCATGGGGTCATAATCGCACAGACAAACATAGCACGGCACACAGTGCTGCAAGCAAAATGTCTAAATCAAATAAAAGGACAGCAAAAACACTGACCAGCACAAAATGCCGAAACAACATAGAAAACAATAGGGCAACATATGAGTTTTTTTGTGTTGTGGGAGGCTCCGTACCCCACCCCCCAGAATTAATATAATAAACTCTGAGAGGATGTGGACATCGGGGACAGGGAGAAACTGGGGAGGGGGAAAATTTATTTGTATAAAAAAAAAAAAAAGTCCAGTACCGGGTGACAGGGAACCAAACCCTGGTCCCCAGGTTTCCTCTGCTCCAGGTGCTAGTGCCTTAGCCATGCCCCCACAGGTGCAGTTCATCCAGGCACCACTCCTACAGCTAATTTATCCCTTCCCCATCTGTGCATACAGCAACAAAGGAAGTGGTAATTCCCTAACGCTATTATACCCCTGTCACTGTAAATTGTTTGGAGATTTGTACAGCGTGGTTTTTGCCACCCTATTCTTACAGTGACTTCTTGACCTGGTACCCGTTGTGGCTGCATTAAGCTGTCATCCTCGGTCTGATGGTCTTTTTTTAATGATTCCTTTCTTGCGGTAGCAGATAAATGCATGCCTAGAGTATAGATTAGAGTCAAAATTTGACCCTGGCCTTAGTTTACATTAGACTTAACAAACTTTAAGTTTACGAAAAGAGATATCTATTTTTTCTATTTACTGTAGCTTTTTATCCCCCACTGTCATTCATTGGGACCCAGTTCAAATTTTATCCCCAGGAAGCCACCCAGTCCCAGCTACCACTAACATCCAACATTCCATGGCTCCATAGTATAGTGTATATTCAGTTTGTCTGCTACTTCAGTACTAATTCTGATTTAGTATTATTTGGAGTGTTTCCTTTTATGCAAATGAGCTGCCTCTTCTGACCCAGTCATAGAGATTATGGGTTGGATGTTCAGCCACTGTGGCACTATGTCCCACTTCGCAGCATCCAGTACAGAAAATAAACTCTGCAACAAGTCTTAATTGTCTCATAGGCGGCAGGCACAGCTGCAGAGGCTGTTGTGCCTGGTCCAATAAGGCATAATATTTTGGCACAACTGAGCCAAAAAAATGACTGCAAGTTGCATTAATTGTGGAGATGGCTCTAAATAGTTCCGTGACTGAAAACACAGCACATGTGGAAAAACCTTGCAGACCCACAAGGTTTTCCCGCATGGGTGCTTAAAGTGGACCGTTTAAAAAATACGGCCCCAGTATGTATAAAAACTAGAGGGATCATCACATGCTCCCTCCACTCATTTGCATAATATACCCATAGATATAGTATAGGCCACTTGTATATGGTGGCATAAAAGCCCCAAATAGTCCACATGATGCCCCCTCTAATTTTATATAGAGGATCTCTATGGCCCCAGTTCTAAGTGTAAGTGTGTGTGTGTGTGTGTGTGTGGGTGCGCGCGCGCGTTTTCAGTCTTCAGCTTTCATATTAATAGCAGTTGTGTTCAGCTACTGTGCATGTTCAGTATCTTCCTCTAATCATGTATTGAATCCAGTTTACTACCCAAGTTTTCCTCCTCTGGAAGGGTGCCAGGGGAGAACCGTCATCCCCTCCCATGACAGCCGGGATCTAGCCAGGTGGTGAGGCTATGTGATGTGTGGCACGAATGTGCTTGGCGTGGATAATGCTGGTTGAAGACAGCATTGTTTTACTGCTTTTATCCTCCCATCTCCCCAACACTGGGCATAGCACTTTGGTGGCTTCTCACATTACAGTGCACTTTTTGCACATATTCCACCCCTTGTGAAGGAGCAGGCTCCCCAGCCCACTGCAAGGGGTCACTGTGACAAAGGTATCCATATCTCCCTCCCCTAGGTGTTTCATACTGCATCAGCAGTACTCCCAAGCTCTGGGTCCTCTGACCCCGGCTCCCTAGTTTGCTCCCAAAACATTGTCACAAGCACAAAAGTGCAATGTGCTTCTGTTGTGTGATTGGGCAGACTGAGAAACAGGCATATTGAGGGAAACAGCAATAAATATAGCAAGTGATTGTAATATTGCTGTATTTATGTTATAACATATTACAAATGAAAAGAAAAAAACACACAAGAATGACAGCAAAGAAACATATGCACTAATTTGGTTAAAAAGCCCATGTCCAGCTGTTCCACTGGCACAGTGTTAGCATTCCTGCTCATGATGCTGACAACCCAGGTTCTCAGAAAAGCCTGGAACATTGGGAGATGGCTGGGGGAGGAGGATTGACTGTCCCAGTAGATGTTCTTCTCCTCCAGGGAAGCAAGGCTGCAATGCCTTGCTCTGTCACTGCTGCCTGCAGGAGTACTACTGTTACACAAAGTTATATACTAGGGATAAAAGGGTGCCATTACCTAGTAACATGCTCATTTGCATAGTAAAGACATAAGGCAAAACATTTCTATTGGTGTAGATGGTGGGTGACTCACACCCAGGCCATTATAAGTTGCACTTGCACAGTGATAAGTATTACATTGACTACAGCTACTTCGTGCTACAATAGAATGATTCATTATATTTTGCTGATTGTAGCATCATGACTAATTTCTGTAGGTGGCACTGTGAGACTGCAAATATATTGCAAATATGACTAAGTATACAAATCATTGCAATTATGACCAATAACTCTAGGTGGCATGCTAAGACTACAAATATACCTCTGCTACATAATTGTTTGTCAGTACCACATAGCAAGTATCACTAAATACTGTTATAGCTTATGTTGTATAATAGAAAATGGTAGTTCACATTACGGACCGCAGGTCTGGCAGCTCTACATATTCCCCCCTTTGTTGCCTGAATAAAGAGGCAACACTAATAAGTGCAGCAGGTCATGTTCGGGCTGAGTGAGTTTCATCAAGAAATTTTAATTGTGCACGATGATGTTTGAGTGTGTGTTGTAAACAGCAGAAGGTAACAATTAGGAAAACAAGAAAACTTGAATAACAAAACCTTTGCATGTCAGTTTTAATCAGGTGTTGGACAATGTGGTGCTTAAATCACCATAATGAAATAGGGCATTTAGAGAATCACCTGCATTAGTAATATTATTACTAATATGAATGAGATGTGTATCCTTTATTTCTAACAAGGATTTAAGATTCATGGTGCACAGATCGATATGCACATTAAAAACTGATAAATACTGTGCTACAGCATTCAGACAGTCAGGGCCACTATCAGTGTAATCACATTCTGGGGTGGGAACAGGGGTGATAACTGAATGGCCAATGATAGAGCGTCCATGAGGTACAAAACAGAAGTTGGGCATAGTGACGTCATACCCCAAAGGTCCATAGATGAAAGTCTGGTAGTTGGCTACAACGGTATTGTCCATCAGAGTTGTAGGTCATATGAACTTGAGGAAGTCTCCACCTTGTGAGCTGTACTGGGCAGGTAATGGAAGCAGTCATCATTTTGCTGGTGAGGTGTCATAAGCCTTCTTGGAAGGCAACTCTAGAGGCATTCACATTTGGCTTATTAACAGGAACAGTGACATTAAAAGTCTCATTGGCAAATAGGTCATCATCAAACATTAATGACCAGTCCACAGAATTAGGTGAGTAACCAAAAACTGGCACAGTTAAATCAAAATCATCACATCTTCTCAAATAGTGGTAGCCGCGTTTGGCACAACAGTCAGTATGTGGGGCCATCCTGGTGTTGAGTTGAGGATGGAAGACCAGCAAAGGAGGCACGTTGATCCATTCTCAGTAGATGCTGCCCTCTAGATGTCCCATGGAGTGGATGGTTGCAAGCTTGTCAAAGACTGAAGAATCTTTGTCAAAAACTGGAAGAGATACTGTGAACATAACAAACATAGTGTCCCGAATACTACATTGGCTTGCAATGTAGCAGGGTCCTTGATTCAGGTGCGGGGTCACATAACCCAAATTTTGTGCAGTGACCAAAGAAAAGGACACAGTCCTATCCATGTACTTGGTAGTACATGGTAGGGTTTTACAATTGGGGCAGTACCATTTGGCCATATGTATATCCTGGATCAAATCTGAGATTCTTCCGGATTCCAGATCCCAGAAGAGATTGGTGATAGTGTTAATAGCAAAACTGCCATATGCAGAACACATGATTTCCCTGCCTATGTGTTGCTCTTTAGCCTCTTTATTGTTTTGGAAGATCAACTGATTGAGTTTGTTTTGGGTCTCATCAAATAAATGTACAATATCATGCATGTTACACACCTTGAAACATCGTTCTTGGGAAATACCCTCAATACCGTGTAACATGGACTCAACCACATCCTGGCCTAATTTGGAGTTAAACATCTTGTTATGTCTTTGAATATGAGCCAAATCAGCTCGGTTCCAAATTGACACTCCTGTCCCAAACATACCTGTAACAGTAAAAGACCTGGGTGTTTTAGTTAATAATGATCTAAACTTTCAAGAACACTGCACTCAAGAAAGGGTACAGTATATTGGCATCAATAAAAATAAATATCTGAAGTAGATCTAGAGAAGTTGTGATTCCCATATGTGTGGCTTTGGTTAACCTCACTTGGAATACTGCTGCCAGTTCTGGTCACCATATTTGAGGTCAGATATGAAGAGACTGGAAGGGGTCCAGCGCAGAGCAACAAAGTTGGCAGTGAATATTAGTACATTGTCTTAGGAAAGGTTGAGGGATCTGGGGATGTACTCCTTGTCGTATAGAAGGCTGAGAGGTGATATGTGCCTTGTATATAGGGCATTCAAGGATCCAGATTTGTGGGAATGTCTGGGCCTAAAATCGAGACCAGAGAATATCCAGGTTAGGGGTCACCATAAGATGTTAGGGGGATCACATTATAAGAAAAATAAAAGTGGTAAATGGTTCTCCCAGAGGGTAGTGAGTATATGGAACTCCCTTCCAACACTAGTAATATCTAAGGAGACAATAGAACAGTTCAAAAGGGCCCTGGATTCACATTTTTCAATAAATTGTTTTTTAATGAAGTTGTAATTAGTGCAGGTCAATAATGGCTAGCGCTATGTACCTGATTCCAGTCTTATAACAGTGACTGCTATGCCTGTTACACCTAAACTCCTTTTCTGGCATTTAGGCCTAACACCCCTCAGTGTTCAGTTGTGTGATTCCCAGCTACAGGGTCCTGTGCACGTGCTTGATATGCTGCCATTAAATCTAACAACATTACAGAATGAAACTTCGACACATTGGTGGATGAACAATGGCCAAACTCAACCATGTTCCATTGTGTGAGGTTCAAAACAATAGGCACACACATAAATTGTACATTATTAATCAGAATCCCTGGGATGGAATTTTCTGCTAAGCCTCTGTCTGAGCCTGGCTCCAGAGTGGGGCACTGTAGAGGTTTGTCTTTTAATACCGGAATGACTATAAGAAAAAGTGCAGCTGTTGCAATTGTGTGATTGAAACAAAGTTTGCGCATGGTGGTGTTATGAAATCAAGCGCAAAAGTCTTTATTGATCTTTGCTGTAAGGTTGTAAAGACCAGTATTTTGCGGGGTAACTTGGCATATGCAGAAAGTTCCATTGGGCCAAATACGAGTGTTGGGCCAACCTTGGCAAGTCCCTTTTGCAAGGCGGGCTACTGGAAGTTGCTGTCCAGCAAGATTGTCAGTTTTCCAATTAAAACCTATAAAGTGGAGTGGTCTAGAGCTATCACCATGGCATTCAGGTAGGCATCTTTTCCTTCATGGGTAGACGGAATGGTAATGGTTACCCTTGTGCCTGGAGGAGGTATAACAGAGGCAAGAAGGGGAATAGGCCAGATCTGAAGGATTCATGACATGAAGAAATGCACGAATATGTGCCTGGTACTCTTTGTCTTGCACACTTGCCAGCACACATGGCAGAAGGTCCAGGAGAATTATCATTTTTCTAAAATGAAAAAAAAAAAAAGAGGAAAACATACAAATCTCCCTACCCCAGCTGGGGAAAGAGCATTTTGTGAGCATTTAATCACCTTTGTACAATTTCAACTGATTGACATGGGACCATTTGTCTACAGGTTTCTTGCATTCTATGATATACACTTGATAGATAGCAGGGCTCAATTTGTTGATGATGTCATAAAGGGCTGCCCATTTGTTTGCAAATGTATGTGCAGGGGTGGAAAATTTCAATACCATTACTTTATCTACTACTTGCCAGTTGACTTCTTTGACACTTCTGTCAAAGTATATTTTGGACTGTTATTGGGCTTTGCCCAAATTTATGGCAGCAAACAGGTAGGTCTGGACAAGATTGTCCTTCAGTCACGTGACATAAGTATCTACCGACATTCTGTCTGCAGTGGGGGTGTTTAGATCAATCCACAGATGTTCTGATAATTTCATTTGTCTGCTGGTCATCACCTCGAAAAGTGTACAGTGGGTTGATGCAGCTGGGGCAGCTCTAATTGCCATTAGGAGTAAGGGCAACAAAGTATCTCAACTTTTACCATTTGGGTCTGCAAATTTACGCAACATCAATGTTATGTGTATGTTCCTCTCTCCACCTGTTCAGATGACTGAGGATGGTATGTTATGTGAAACTTTTGGCTAACTCCCAATAACTCCAAACATTCTTGCATTAGTTCTCCTGTGAAAGTACTGTAGTCCCTTTGTCAGAGTCCACCTTGAGAAGTAGGCCCCACCAAGTGAATACGTGTTCCACCAGGATTTTGGCAGTGGCTTTTGCCATAGCAGCTTTACATGGAAGGTTTCTACCCATTTTGAAAACAGGTCAGTGGTTACAAGTGCATACTTGTTACTTCTTCTCATGAAATCAGATCCAGGGGATGCAGCATGGGGTGGCCACCCCAGCAACAGTGCAATCTAAAAATGTTGCACTCCACAACAGTATTCTCAAACCAATCGGAAGAATTCTATTTGGAAAAGTCTTTATTCAAGACAGATGTAATACAGCAGTATTACATCTGTCTTGAATAAAGACTTTTTCAAATAGAATTCTTCAGCTCGGTGTAAAGATATTATTGTGTAGTGCAACATTTTGGGATTACTTGTACTCGTGGTAGGCAAAGATCCAATGAAATCAATCTGAACTGCATTCCAGGAGCCAGATTATCTTTACAGAAGTAGTTTGGCATTTTTCATTCCAGGGATAGGGTTGTTCTGTGCACAAATTATGCAACTGTTCACATAGTGTTGGACATCTGTTGTTATTCCAGGCCACCAGCTCACAGTTTTCAGTCTCTGTAGGGTCTAGTCCACCCCTTGGTGTCCTCCTGTAGGGGTGTCATGGACCTGATGGATGAATTCTGACCAGAGTATTTGGGGGATCACCTGAGTGATACAGGACCAATTTCTGATCCTGGGAAAGATGGAGGCTATCAGAATGTCTTTTGAATGGGTTGTTCACAGACATTTCTTTCTCTGTCTCCTTGGAGAGGTATTCATATACCTCCTTTGTCTCTGGAACTGCAGTTGTACTACAGTGAGAAACAGGGGGCCACTTTGGTCCTTTTGTGAGCAGCAACTATTAGGGTTGCAATAGGAGGAGACATAGTCCATAGCCCCCTCCCAAGCACCATCTTTGGCTAAGGTGTCTGTTCGATCGTTGTACTCATGGAAAGGTTCAGTCCTGGAGTGGGCCTTAACCATGTGTATGTACAGCCTAAAAATGAATTGCTCAGCAAGGCTGACAATGTGAATGAACAGGTCTCTGTATTTTACAGGGGTACCTTCTGAAGAGTCAAAATCATAGGCCTAACAGAAAGGAAGGAACTCTGTCAAGGAATTGCACACCCATGAAGAACTCGAGAAGAGGATGGTATTTTCTTCTCCTTGGCTATGGATGATTTACAGGGCACTGGCAACTGCAGCAAGTTCTGCATACTGTGAAGATTTAACAGTGCACTTCTAGGACACCTCAAAGGTGTCACCTGCTGGAAGAAGGACCAAAACTCCAATGCCTGCAATTTGTTCTACTTCATGGTAGGAAGAGGATCCATCTGTAAAGATGTTACGCAGTGCAATGTCTGTCAGGTTGCT
This sequence comes from Neoceratodus forsteri, assembly GCA_016271365.2. Lineage (NCBI taxonomy): Eukaryota > Metazoa > Chordata > Ceratodontiformes > Ceratodontidae > Neoceratodus > Neoceratodus forsteri. The sequence goes on from CM028129.1 coordinate 819,158,258, forward strand.
CTGTAGTAGGGAGTATAGGGCCTGGTTCTGGCAGGGTGGGTGGCTCTAGGCCACACTCATGTGGATCTCCTTGGTATAGGAGACTATGTGCCAAAATGGAGGGCATTCTGGAGGGAAGCACAGTGATGTCTCAATCCTGTAAAAGGAGAGACCAATGGGTGAGTCTGGTATTAGACATGTTGCCATCTTTGATTCTTTCTCTCAACAGGAAGTTGGAAGGGGTGTGGTTGGTGTGCAATATAATACGCTAGAACCCTGTTATGTAGGTGAAGTGTTTGATGGCCCAAAAGGTTGCCAGCAGATTCCTCTCACATTGGGACTACTTCTGTTGTACCAGGGATAGCATCTGGGAGGCACAGACAATGGGCTTGATGGTACTAATTGCTTTTTGTGCAAGGACTGCTGGCATGCCCACCTCAGAGGTTGTGGTTTCCAAGCAGAATGGAAGTTCTGGGTTAGGACTGACCAGTGCTGGAGCAGAGGCCAAAGCCTTTTTCAGAGAAGTGACAGCAGCTGAGTGCTCTGGTCCACACTGCCAGGGGACATCTTTCTTTAGTAACTCATACAGGGGTGCAGCCTTCCGTGCAAAATTACAGACAAAGTCCCTGGAATAGTTACCCATTCTCAGGAAATGTCTCAGAGTATCCATGCTGGTGGGTAGTGGCAAATTCTGAAGGCCTTGAACTTTGTTCAAGGTGGGGCTCCTGCCCTCTCCAGTTATGTGCAGGCCCAGAAAGGAAACCTCTGGTTAGCATAACTGTACCTTTGCAGATTTACACTTGAGGCCTGTCCTCTGTAGGAGTGTCAGGAGCTCATCTAGGAGATCCAGGTGCTTCTCCAAGCCAGTTGTGGCCAAAAGATCATCCACATATTGCAAAAGGCATTCTGGTGCTAAGAAGCCATGTATGTGGATGTGGAATAGGGAAGAGGAGTTGTGACTAAACTGGCCCACCCTGTGGCACAAACTGGCTTACCTGACCTCCTGCCTTGCCTACAAATTCTCTACCCTTGGCCCTCCTCCTCACCTTCGAGGACTTCTCACCCCCAAAGTCCAATGCCAAACCCTACAATCCTCTGCAAATTGCCCCCTAGACATCCCTCGGATTCGCTCCAACCAAGGCAAGTGCTCCTTCCAATACGCTGCCTCCTACATATGGAACTCCCTCCCAGCCAGCCTGACTTGACAAACCTTCCCTTACCCAGTTTAAGTCTGGCCTCAAAGCATATCTCCTCGAACTCAGCCTCTGTGGCTGCAACTGCTAGCCCCCTAGTCCGGGTCTCCCGCCTACCTCCACTACCTTAACCCCGCCTTCCTCCCTGAAGAATCTCCTAAGCTAGGCTGTCAATGTACTGCTTACCTGTCTCAATTCCTACTAACTGTGTTGTATCCTGATGTCTCCGAACTGTATGCATGAGCCTGAATTGAACCTGCTGTAACCTCTGAATATTGATGCTGATGTCTATTTTTATACCTGTTATAACTACTGTAAATCATGCCTATGTATGTATTCTCTGTAACTAATTCTGGGTCGCCCCTGAAAAAGGGACCTCAGATCTCAGCGGGTTTACCCCGGTTACCAAAATCTAAATAAATAAATCCCTGTGGGAGACAGTTCCACGTGTACTGACAGCCTTCAAAAGTGAAGGCAAACCTGTACTGGCTCTCTGGATCCGATGGGAGTGTCTAGCATGCAGGAAGAGCAGACCTGGTCTGTCCACAGAGCCCCCCCCCCATTTAATGGAATGAGGATCTTTAAGAAAGTTGTACAAATGAAAAATGACTAAAGTGGATATAGGCCTCAGTCCGATTTAAAGGGGGAAAGATATATGACTATCTGTAATAAGCAATAACGAAAAATACATAGAGTATGTACCACTTCGAGTAAAAGGCATCTCCTGATGAAGTCTACTTTGTATGTGAAATGTTGAGATTATGGGATGAAATTTAAAATAAAGGAACTTTTTTAAGAAACAAAAGAAGTACTGTCTGCAGTGTGTATATTGTCCCCCCATTCTGATACAGAGAACAGGCTTTCAATTAATCATATTGGGAGAGGCAGCACTGAAACTCATAAAAAGAGACTCATTTCACATGGATTTTCCTGCCTGACTGGAAACCTGGATGCCAATGGGAGTGACCAGAAACCACTGAAAATATCCAATGTGCTGAACCTTTTGTGTTCAGGCTTCAGAAGTTTGAGCATATTTGGGGCCCGAGGCCATGGCTGGTGCACAACTAGGGGTGACTTGGTTAAGCCTGCAGTAATCGATGGTAAGCCTCCAACTATTGTTGGGCTTCTTGACAGGCCAAATGGAGGAGTTGACAGTGGACTCACAAAACCTAATGACCCCTTGTTTCAAACGGGAGTCAACAGTGTCCCTCAAAGAAGGTACTGCTTCTGCTGGAAATGAGTATTGCCTCTGGCAGGGTGGTTCATCACCAGTAAATTGTAACTTGTATGAGGGTGTCCATTGTCCCACAATCATGTTTGTGTTTGGCAAAGGCGTTGCTATGCCTTTCCAGAATTGGCCTGAGTTGGGAAAAAGCTCATGGTATTGGAGCATGAGGATGACAGTATACTCCATGTCATTGATCTTAAGAAAAATCAATCCCCAGGATACTCTGGTGGTGATGTAAAGCCATGAGGTCAAAATGGTGTGTCACCTCCAAAGTACCAGTGATGACTGGTATAGGTTTGGACCAGTATGTTGCGACTGTGGTCCCCTCGAAGGTCTGCATGGAAATGGCCTTCGCTGTTGACAAACACCATAGCTGTAGATCATCCTGATGCAGCACTGAAACAGCGCCACGTGTATCTAGAAGTAATTCAAGCTGGTGGCCCCCAAGCAGTGCTTCTATACATGGATGGCCGGAATAATCAGTCACCAGGGACACCATCAATCCAATCCAGCTTGTTCTGATGGGGGGGTTACTTCTTGTAGCACTCGAGTGCACTCAGAGTATGGAGACTCTGATTGTGCTGCCCCATTGGGCTTGTCCTGCAATGGAGGTGCAGACAAGATAGTTGCTATGGGCTTTTATAGAAGGACTGCTGAAAATGACTGGACTTTGGCCTTAAACTCCTGGAGCCAGTTGTTTTCCTTGGCCAACTCTTTGTATGAGGGGTTATACTGCTGTTTCTGTTCATTGTTCCCCTTCTGTTTCTGCTGGTGAAAGAACTGATGCTGCTCCCGGTGTTGGTTCTTGCTGTTCCATCCTTTGTTTTGGTAAGATGGCTTATCCTGTTGGAAATCCCTTTGTTTCCCTTTCACCACATATTGGATGGATGACTAGGTGCTGTTTTGTACCGCAGCCACTTTGGCCTTTGAGCCTGAAGCCAGGTCACGTGTGTAGATTTGGTACGTGCGTTCCACTTTGTCCATGATGACGCTGAAGTGATCCCGTTATGGGAACACTGATGCCTCACCCTTCTTGCGAAGGCCCAGCACCATGTTTTTCAAGAACAGGCTCTTGTACTCAATTGAGCCTTGGTCTACGGTCTCCTGAGCCAGATCCTTGCCTGACTGATAGGCAAGCCACAAGTGGCTATCATACTGGGCCAGGGTTTCCTTGGTGTACTGCTTCACTGGATGAGCTAGCATCACACGACCAAATTAGGGTTGTGCGCCACCAGGAGGCTGGCTGTGACTATGCCAAATCAGGCCCCAGCATCACAACACATTGCTCTGGTATCTTGGCTCACAAGGTGGGATACACAATTTGCTTCAAAACCTAAACTCTATGCTTAGCTGGGAGGCTGAAAATTTCACACTGATTTCGAACCCTTTCCAAATGGTAACTCAAATTGTCGCCAGAGGCCATATGGCCTACTTTGTCCGCCATCATCTGGATGGCTTGTGAGAATTGCAGAGCATTCAGGGCATGCCCCTTTTGCTTTTCCATAGACTTGATCACTGCCTTGGCCGTGGTGGTGGCCATGCCCTGAACGAGTGTGTGCTGTTCCACTTCCCTCTTCAACAAGTCAGCCAAGGCTTGTTGGACCGCCAGTGATTGTGCCTTGGTGACTCCTGCCTTGGTGACCGCTTTCTTGATCAAGGCCTCAACCGTGGTCCTGTCGGACTTACTCAAGACAGTGACAGGAGGTGGGCAAGGCCCAAGACTGATGGCATCCCAAGGTCTGCCATCTTGGAAGTCTCCGTCATCACCTTCGTCATCTTTTAATGTCACCAGGTCGATAGGTGGGGCATACAGCAAAGCTTTCACATGACTCTTTAGGATTGCCAACTGCTGATGTAATCTTATTATCTTTGCTCTACACCTAGAATGATCTACTTTGCCTACGTACTGTCCCTTGGTAACATGGTGTTTCAAAACTATATACGAGGCGCTTATGTCACGATTTTCACTGATCTCCCTGTCCAGTGCTTCCTGACATTTCCCTCATCTCATCATACAACTCCTCATTCTTGCTCCGCAATGTCTCATTCAAATTAGTCAACATATCATTCAACTATAATGCTTACTTCTTATCCTGCATTAAACCTTGCACAATTCTCGCAACCTAGCAATCTCTTTGTCTCTCTCTTGTACAGTACATTTCATTTCATTCTGAGACATTCAATCTCTTGTTCCAACTCTCTCCTCTGCTTGCCAATTTCTCAGGATTTGGAGCCCAGCTCTTTTTTCAAAGCCAGGACCTCTGCTTCTACTGCCTGTAAGACAGCGTACAGGGCAGCAATCTTCACTCCTTTTTTGGTCATGTTTCTTGACTCTAGGTTTGGTCTCTGAGTACAACGTGCACACATGCTGTATCAGGTGGGCATGTGATTTTGTGTTCAGCGCAAAATCACCCCAACCTCCATGGGAGGTTAAAAAGTTTGAGATGTCCAATTTGAACTCAGCGCTAATGACCATTTTGGAATTTCTGCCTCTTCCTGCACCTGCCGGGAGACCAAGGTATATCGATTCACTTTGCATTCTACAACTAGACAGTTAGACATTTGGGACACAGAGAACCCCAGACCAGTGCTGCTGTTAAACATGGGGCGTAGGTTAGAACACTTTGTTTGTCCCATCACGTTCAAGCCTGGAGAGCCTGAAATATAGTCTGTATTGGTTGAATGGGTGGGTATAGGTTTGAGTGCCTTCATGATTCCCATGCCTGTTCCCCTTGCCTGTACACCTTTTCCTCGACTTAGTCAGTTCTGACCAATCAGGTCCAGCCATGGTTGCCAATTGTTGGATTCTGCAGTATCTAGACCTAATGGCAAAACAAAATGCAGAAGACAGGTGCACAGAATAAAGGTTTATTCTCCATAACATGTAAAAAGGACAGCAATAATACCTGCTGGGAGTTCAGAACCTCCTAACACCGGGTGTCATACTGAAGAAACTCTAAGATCAATACTCTCACACAATGTTATATTCTTGAGATAAGAGGGTCCTGTTACCTAGTAATGGGCTCATTTGCACAGTAAAGATGCAAGGCAAAACATTTCTGTTGGTGTACATGTTGGGCAACTCGCACCCTAGCCCATTATATGTTGCAATTGCACAGTGCTAAGTATTATGCTGACTACAGCTACTGTACTTCATGTTACAATAGAATGATTCATTATATTGTGCTGATTATAGCATCATGACTAACAACTGCAGGGGATGCTGTGAGACCAGCAATATATTGCAAATATAACTCAGTATACAAATGATAGCAATTATGGCTAATAACTGTAGGTGGCATGCTAAGACCACAAATATATCTCTGCTACATAGTAGTTTGTCAGCACCTCATAGCAAGCATCAGTAAATACTGTTATATCTTATGTTGCCTAATAGAAAATAGTAGTCCACATTAGGGATGGCAGGTCTGGCAGTTTTGTTGAATGGGGGAAATTTTGGCCAAGACACTGGGAAGAGTCCCCTATTCATTACAAGAAGTGTCATAGGATCTTTAACATCTGCCTATCAACCACCAGAACAGGCAGATGGGACATCAGTTTAACATTTTATCTGAAAGATGGAACCTCGGGGGTGCAGCACCCCACCTCTCCCCAGCATGCTACACTACAATGTCAGCATTTCGATTTACCCGAGTTCCTGGTGTGGGGCTAGAACCAACAGCCTTCCAATCTTCTGGTCTCAGAGGTTATTGTGCAATCTGCTCAGCCAATCACACTGCAAATTGTGGTTAATGATTCCATAATTACTGTCAAAGGTAAATACAATTTAATCATTATTTCTGCTGGTACTGTCTTTCATTAACTTGAGTATAAATATAATTTTGAGGAACCAAAGTATTCTGTTGATCACTAAGAGGAGAGGATAACCTTCATTTTTACTTCAAATGCATTTCATCTTCTAAAGTATTAAACAGAGAATAACACATATGCAGTCAAATGCTAGGAGTTTTCTTGCACACCCAAGGTGTGTGATGACCCATAAACCTTGAGAGCAAAGCTCGAGAGGTTTATGAGATCATCACACACTTAGAGTGTTTAAAAAAGCCACATAAGCCACATAAGCACACAGCTGTATATGTTTTATTTTTTATAATATCTGGTACATGGCATTTGCAAAATAAAACAAAACAGTTGCATTTTGTGTGCTTAGATTGAATCAGTTGGTTCAGTACAATTGGAAGCATAACACTGGTACTAACAGCCATTAAACCATGTATATTTTTATAGTAAGAAGTTTTAAAAAGTTGGAAAAGCTTCCAGAAATAATGTGAGAGATTTTAAAATATTTTAAAGAGAAATAGTTTGTAACAATTTCATTCTATGTCTTACCAGAGAACAGTAGTGTGGTTGCCATCAGATCAGCAGATGACTTGTAAATGGAACAGAAAATGTACAGAGAATTTCCATATGAACCTGCTAATCCTGTTAATCCATGAATGCTTTTTTAAATCATTAATGTCTATGTTTTAAATTTACACACAAATCTACTTTCCCACTGACAGGATTGTTGAAAAATAGAACAGTAAAGTGCAAGCCCTCTAATTTCCATAATAAATGGGTATGACATCATACCTGGTTATTATGGCATTGAACAGTCTTGAAATCAGGTTGACAAAGGGTGTCACCAGTTTGTTTATTTGTTTTTGTACTGAGTGGCTAGTCAGCAAAACTGCCCATTTTCACAGGAAACCAGTTACAAAAAACAGAACTATGTACTTAATAATATATATATATATATATATACAACATTAATAAAATAATTTAAAACATTTACAATCAGAGAGAAAGAAAGTAATTCTTAAGTGCAACCTTGAAAGACAAAATATTAGGACAATTTATAACAGAGATTAGTAAAGCATTGTAGAGTTTAGTAGCTATAAATTGTATAGAATGTTGAGCCATAAAAGAAAATTTATATTGTGACCTGGTAGAAATAACATTATGCATTTTTGGAAAAAAGATTTACAATAGTGTCTGGAGAAACACCCAAATGAATCTTGTGTAAAAAGAATAACCTAAAACTAAAATTATTAAAAAAAGATACAGACACTATAGACCTATACAGTTTACAATGATATGTCCCTTTTCTTAAACCAGTAACAAAATGAATGCTATTGTGATACTTGGTTTTAGTTTGTTAAGCATTTCTTCTGTTGACAAGTAGTATATAATGGATCCATAGTCAATAAGAGAAAACAAAACACTATGAGCAAGGATTAGTCTTGTTTATATGTTAGATGTTTATTCAAGTGATACAACATGCCCAGTCTCTGGTATAATTTGCTTATTAATTTAGCAAGATGAAATTCAAATGAAAGATGAGAATCAATTTTTAAACCAAAATATCTGAAATCAGAAACTTCTTCAGTCTTATTGCCATCTTTATCAAATAAAGAAAAATCTGTAATAGCAGCTTTCTCAGGATTTGAAAATACCATAAGTTTTGTGTTAGCTGAATTTAAAACTAATTTGTGTTCGAACAAACCAGGTATACAGTACATCAAACCAAAGTCACTTTAAAGATGTTCTACAGTAGAAAGAGCATTGCCTGAACATGTTACAACAACATCATCCGCATACAAAATCAATTCTGTATTTTTACAAACATCAGTAAGTGAATTAACAAACAATGAAAATAACAGGGGGGCAAGAATGGACCCCTGTGGTACATCACAACCTATTGAACCTTCTTTGGAGAATGAACCATTAATCAAAGTTTGTTGTGTCCTACCCTTAAAGATAGCTATTCAGCCATGAAATAACTTCATATGAAAAATTAACCCTTAGAAGCATTTTTAACAACTCCCCGTGGTCAACCAAATCAAATGTCTTAGTGAGGTCTACAAAAACCGAAGCCATATATTTGTCCTCATTGAGGACTTTATGAGTTCAGCTTGTGAACCTCACCAAGGCAATCTCAGTGTTGTGACACGGTCTGAATCTGTGCTGAAAGGCGGACCAAAGACTATACTTATCAAGGTGTTCTGAGATCTGTTCAGAAAAAAATGTTTCTAAGATTTTGGATATTGGTGCTAAAAGTGAAATTGACCAGTAATTATGACCATTTATTAAAGCACCTGATTTATGAATTGGCCTGACAATGGCACGTTTCCATTTAGTAGGGAAATACAATGACATAATGAATAATTAAACAATTTGGTTAGCTGTAGTAAAAACAGGGAACTAACTCTTTTCAATATATGGTAATCTATGTTATCTATACTAATACTAGGTTTGGGATCCATCATAGTAATGTACAACTGAACATCATTGTGGTATAAAATACGAAAGTAAAATTTGGAAACTCCTAAGTACTGTAGTTTGGCCCTCTCCTCAGCAAGCATTTCTTTTAAATCTATAGTGGAAACACCATTCATTAATCTATATTTTTGCAGGTTAACAAAGTGTGAATTCAAAACATGAACAACCTTTATTGCGTCATTGATCAGATGTCCCTCAACATCAACAGATATATTATCTGACTTATTTAGTTTTCCCAATAATGAATTTACTGTGTTCCAGGTTGCTTTGGAGTTACCATTTTCAGTAATATATATATATTTTTTTAAATCAAGTTTGGCTGCTGAAATGTATTTTATTTTTTATTTATTTAAAAGTTGGTAAACAGAAAAGGCACACTGAGCCAAGGCTTGTTTCCAGGTGTGACCTGAGGCATGGTAACAGGAATATAATGGTAGCACAAAACAAATTAAGAATAGTACAACAAACAATAATTATACAGAGTACAAGACCAGTTACAGTACATTAATGCAGCATACAAGGAATGATAAGTGAAGATACAAATGTTCAAACATTTCAGTAGTGATGTTTAGGACTTTTTCACAGACTGGGAACTGGCAGGAGCATAGCTCACTGCCCTTTACCTGGGCAAAGGGAGTTGGCGAGAATATACTGGGGAAACTGGAGCTACCAAGTAGGGAGTTCACTCAGGAAGTGGGGAGAGTTAGGGAGCATAGAGGTGCGGGGAGAAGTTTAAAGATTCTCTTAACCAAGACGAAGAGGGAGGAATGGTGAAGGTCAGTGGTGAGGTTGTTCCAGAGAAGTGGTAGGCAATAGGAGAAGGCAGATTTGCCAACAGCAGAATGTGGGTGAAGGATAGAGAAGATACAAGGGTCTCTGTAGTGCAGGGAGTACATTGGAGTGGAAGCCTGAGAGAGGCAGGAGGAGAGGTAAGGAGGGAGGGTCACAAAACTGAACTTTGCAACAAAGGAGGTGTAGTGGGCCATCCTTCTGTGAGACAGAAGTGCAAGAGAGAGAGAAAGAGCAGAATAAAGAAGACAGTGGTGAGTGAGGGGAGGGGTAACAATGGTGAAATGGTAGAAAGCATTTAGGAGTGTGTCCAGTCTGGAGAGGAACATGGCAGGTGCAGTGCCATAGACCACATCAGCATAGTCAAAGACGAGTAAAATCATTTTAGACACCAGCTCCTAATGAATGGGGAGAAGGAGACTATCTTTGTGGTGATAGAGGACTGTGAGTTTAGGACGGAGCTTGGTACAGATAGAGTCTATATGGGTTGTGAAGTCTAAATGGTTGTCCAGCCAGACTAATAGGTATTTAAAAGCTGAAACCATCTCTAGAGGGGAGCCATCCAAAGTAGTGAAGACTGGGGAAGACTGGAGGGTAGCCAGTTTCTATCTAGAGCTGAATGTCATGGTGACAATTTTTTTTGTATCGAGTTTCACTTGGTTAGGCTGGAACCAGGTCTGCACTCTGATGAAGTCCAGCTGGGCAGGGGGATTTCACGCTGATGGAGGAGGGACCTGAAGTGAAAATGACTGCATACATATACATTTTGGAGATACTGCAGACAGATGGGAGGTCATTTATAAATAGGGAAAAAAGGATGGGGCCAAGGATGGAGCCTTGAGGGACCCAAGTGAGGATAGGAAGAGGGGAAGAAACTGCATCGCCAATTTGGACAGATTGCAGCCCATTGCATAGATAGGAGTGGAACCAGTTAACAGTAGGATCAGCAAGGCCAGCAGCTTTTAATTTGTGTAGCAGGAGGATGTGGGAAACTGAGCTGAATGCCTTTGCTAGGTCCATGAAAATGGCAGCTGTAATGTGACCTGGTCCACTGCTGAGTAAATGGAATCAGTGACCTGCAACAAGGAAGAGATGGTAGAGCTCGAATATCTGACTTACACTTATTATATAACCGTTTATATTCTTGTTGAAGCTCCTGTGTTTTAAATTTCCTAAATCTGGCCCAAATCTTATTTCTAGTGCTCATTAGTTTAACCAGTTCCGGTGTAACCCACTGTTTACATTCCCCTCTAACTCTGACTTTTTTAAAGGTAAATGTTTATCACAAATAGCAATAATATACTTACAGAATTGTTCAAAAGCTTCATCAATATATTTAATAATTTCCAAAAAAGACCAATCAATTAATTGAACCTTATTTGAAAAACTCTGCTTGTTTAAATCCAGAAGTTGACGATAAGCAATTACCTTGGGAGTTAATTTTCCACACTTAATGGACCAGCCACAAAAAACAGCACAATGGTCACTCAGACTGTCTGGTGGAATTCCCAAAGTGACCACATGCCCAGGGTTATTAATAATTACCCAATCAAGGGTAGACTCATAACCTGTTCTGTAATTAAAGTGACTAGTTTCATTAATCAATTGATACAACCCCAAGCCAGAAATAAGATTTCTGGCATCTATTGCCTGAGCTGAGGACCAACATAAATTGAAATCTCCTACTACTATAAACTCTCTGGAGGGAGGGAGGAAGAGGCAAATTATGAAAAAATGAGTCAATACCCAATTTAACATTTCCAGGGGGAACATAAACATCACTAATAGTTAAAATTGTGTTACTGCATAGAACTAAATTTATTGAAATTGACTCATAGCAGGGGCTATCTAAAATGACTTGATATTCTGAGACTAATAAATGGTTGGCCACATAAATTAAGCACCCCCCTTACCCTTTCTGTCCTTCCTAACAACTGAATAACCATTCAAATGTATTTCACTGTTTGATATTTTGTCAGAGAGCCATGTCTCCGTGAGTGCCAAAACATCAAATGGATTTTCCACCAGCCAACATTCCAGTTGGTCCTTTTTTCCAGTAACGGTACCTATTTAACACTATGGGCATTAAAAGATTAACTGGTCCTGATTTTTTAGAGCTATTATTTTTGAAACGTAGCAGAGCTATTATTGCTCTGCAGCTGAGGTACTGTTTCAGTTTTTAACTTGGCCTATTGTTTGAAAACTTGCATATCTTGCACCATTGTTTAAATCAGGTGACAAGCAGGAATTAGATAATTACCACTCAGTACAAAATGTAGAACTAGTCACAACTGGACAAATTATTGAAATGATTAGCGAATGATCAACTATTTTGTTTTTTACATATGCATAATGTTTTGAATCTAATACAATCGAGCCTTCTTTCCAATTATACACTGTTGGCACTTATGATGGTTGATGATGATATACAAATAGTACCAGATTACAGACAAAATTATAAAGTGCACAGTCTGGACCTTAGCAAGCCCTTTGATACAGCGAACCACAGCTTGCTGTTAACTAAATTGGCAAATATTCAAGTTATCACCCAGGCATTCAGATGGCTCTATAATTATATTATGGGCTGTTCCCAGCAGGTTAAATCATAGGGGATTTTATCTCATAGTACCTTAGTTCTTAAAGGCAACCAAAAAGGATTGATTCTGGACCCACTTCTTTTTTATGATTTATATAAAAAAAAAAACTCAGTGATGGCATTACAGAAGCTATTGCCCACCCACCCCCAGTGGGTTCCCTGTTTCCAGCTGCCTCCTTTGAGTATACTTCTAGGGAGGTTTAGGATTGCTGAGCTGTATCCAGTGGGTGGAGTCACCCTTTTGGAGTGTCCACTTGGTGTGGGTGGCAACAGGCCCAATGTCATTGTGTGTCCAGTAGAGACTTTTGTCCCCATTTTTTTTCCATCTCCATCTCCTCTGCCTGTGTAAGTGTGCACACCTGTATTTCTCCTGGGAGAGGAGATGCCTGGCAATGTGTGGTCACTCATGTCATCATAGCATTTCTGCTAAGTCCCAGCAGGTGTTGCTTTATGAATGTTAGAACACTGACCCCCTTCCCCAGAACAGTGTCTATGTGGGTGCTCTGCACCTTCCCTGCCAGCCTCTGTTCCTGATGTTCCAGGCTTGGGGTGCAAACATAGGTCACCAGTGTGCCTGAGCGAGTCCCCACCACTCAGCACCACCAAGCCAAAAATATTTGTTTTTACAAATGTTTCTGTTTATTTTTGAAATACAGTAGTAATTGTAAAGTTCACTGTTGTATGATAGTTTGCACATCACTTGGCATAGACCTTTGCAACAATCCCAGGGATTTATATAGAGGGGGTAATATTAAACTAAGAGAGGTTGCTGTTAAATTAATGAATTTATGCATATTCCTTCACAAAGATTGTAAAAAATGGTTAGGAAGGCACAAGCAACACCCCCCCCCCGCAGAAGCCATACTTCAAGCTTGGCCTGATATGGACAAGTTGAAAAAAATCAGAATTTCGTTGTATTCAAATAAAAAGCCATTGAAACTGCTTCAGTGGTCTGTGCAAATATTTTGCTTTTTGTTTTATCTGTCACTGTGCCATGCTGTGACTTGTGAGAGTTTCTCATCAGCATGTTACTGAGTGAAAACCCCATTTGCACACGGTAATGTCTGGCAAAAACAATTGCATTAAAACGTGGTCACATGCCCCCCCCCCCGTGACTAAGAGCACCTGACAACATTCTAGTGTGGCGGCCCCAGCAGGCAGGGCTTGTAGAGGCACCAGATTCCTCCTTCTGGCTGCAGTGACAACAGCAACTATAGGACCTGGCAGATAAGACAAGTAATGTTGGTGAGTGAGAGCAGCAGTAACAATGCCTGGTACTGACCATCAAAAGGCTTTGAATTTCTATTTTCAAAGTATTGCATTTTATGGTGCCAATGGAGAGTAGCTTTGGCTGGGAAGTGTGGAAAGCCAGGCCCTGGGGGAGCACAGGCCTACCTAGAGAAGGTGGTGCAAAGGCCAGCAGTGTCCCTGTTTGGTCCTCCCTCTGATGAGGAGGGACTTAATGTGGATTCCTACCCAATCAATGTGATTGAAGAAGGGCTTAAGCCGACAAATGGGAAGGCTCTAAGGTAGCAATGGAGGGCTCAATTCTAAAAGAGTTATGCCTGGCATAAGAACACTTGCGCCAAAAAGAATGGTGCAAGTAGCAAGTTACACCAGCAGTTGCGACATGTAGGATTCTACAATGTGGCCTGCAACATGTCACAGGCCACTGGCACCAAAGAGCAGTTACACCAGCAGTTGTGCCATAAACCCCCTGCAACATGGCGCTAGGGTGTTTACGGCAGCAGTTGCGTCCTATTCTAGTAGGGCAGCAACAAAGTCTCCAATGTCAGGATTCTACAAGAACCCCCGTAGGAGAACCGGCAATGTAAATTACACCAGTATTTAGCTGGTGTAACTGTACATACATCCTCCAAGGGTTCTGGTGACCCACTGCACCCACTCCAGGATTCACCCCATGCCCGTAACACCCACATCGGTGGCCCCACAAGGCAGCCCACAACCGCCCCAGCCCCCGATCCCCACAGCAGATGTACCCAGCTGGGCATCTCACACCCCAGCCCCCAGAACCCCAAACCCTCAATGCCCTGCAGGGCAGCCCACATGCATCATGCCCCAACCCCACAATGCTAACGCCTACAGGGTAGCTGTGTCCTCCCATCCATGCCTGACCCAATATGTTGCTGCAACTGTGTAAATATTAGAACCCTGAGATCCCTGGCCAGTCCAAGTGGCCCCTACCCACCCCCACCCAGCAGTGCCAATCACTCCCCACCATGCCCAGCCAGTGATTTGCACAGCCCACCTCACCTCCATGGCCTAGCCACCAACTGAGCACAGGCATGAGTGCTACCATCAAGATGCACTCAGAAATTAATGCATATTCATTTCTGAGTGCGCTCTACAGTAAGCACTCATGTGGTGCTCAGGTGGCTGGCCGTGGAGGTGAGAGGTGGGCTGTGCCAGTCACCGCTGGGGATGGGTGGGGTGCAGTGGACTGGCATTGCTGGGTGGGATGGGTGGGGGGCCACTGGCTACCAGGGCCCTCAGGGGTATTAAATAACTATCCGCTTGCAGCAGAATATCGGGTCATGGACTGGAGGGGGACATACAGACGTCAAGGGCTTTGGGGTCACTTTGCTGCTTGTGGTTGCAACTTGCAACATGCCCTCAGATATGCCCGTAGGTTGGCACACCTTTTCTCATGTTGCAAGTAGTGGGACTTGGCCACGTGGACCCTGCCCCTTCTAGAATAGGGTGCAGGGTCCATGTCGCAATAGCGTTTGGCGCAAGTCACCTTTGGCGGCAACTTGCACCAAGCTTCTAGAATCAGGCCAGAGGCTACAATTGGCTCATAGAGACCATTTTATTTTTTAAATTGGCCTATAAATTGGGGTTTCAGAAAGTGACAAAACTCCAAAAACTTAATTGGTCAAAGCCTATCACCTGACCATTATTCATTTCCTAGAAACTGCACAGTTTCTAACTAACCTACACTAATCTGTCTAGCAAAATCTGATGATGATGATGATGATGATGATGAAAAGCCCAATTAAATGAAAAAAAAAGATTTTCTATTAAAATAAAAACCTTTTCTGCTTTTTAAATGTAATAATTCACAACAGGGCATACTATAGGCTTCTTTAAAATAAGTGCACATCAAATTTAATCTTCATTATCAAACCTGCACATTATATTTTGCAATAGCCTGTCTACAGGAAAATAAAACTGTTTTCCATAAAAAAAAAAAAAACCTTTTCCATTTCATAACTGCCATAACCCACTCCAAGGCATGGGTTTGTTAAGAATCTTGAGAAGTAATGCACTAACTGGGTATGTTGAAAGGCAATCGATTGTTGGCCTTATGCCTTCTGATTCAATGGAGTTTTACATTAATTCTCCAAAAACCCATGTCCTGTCATGGGTTATTGCTTACATAATACCTCATCCTTCCAGCAATGCTAGATTCAGTGAGGGTGGGTATTGAAGACAACAGTGTTTTATGTTTTCCATTTAAAGGGGTAGTGTTGAATTTAATTGAAACTGCAGATTTAAAGTGGTTGCCAAATTTATTTAATTTATTTGAAGCAGCCTGGCTTAAGTAAAGCTGAATTTCTAAAGTGACTGCATATTTAAGTATGCGTATTCAAAAAACTGTACTACCCAGAAAAAATGTTTGAATATTTTGTTTAATTACTCGAACAACTGCTTGGAAATCTAAAGCATTAATGCTGCATTCCAGTGTCCCAACACTGTGTTCTCTCAAATCAGAATTTAATTTTATTACTTAATGCAGAATTCAAGTTATCACATTATCCTGCTCTGTTCTGAAATTGCATCTTCTTGCTGTAGCCCTGCATTAAACTGATGCTGACCTGTAACATCCTACTGTTCCAGAATCCTTGGTCCTCCTGACTCAGCATTGCAACCCGATTGCTGTAGAACTGCATTATGTCACTTTTGCATATCTTTTGGGGCACTGTATCAGGGCACCACAGCATCTCATCACTCCAAGTAACCATCCATGGTTCTTAAATAGCATTCCAGGGCAACTTACTATCCTGCAGCAACATGGCAGACTGTAATCTTAGTAATAGGGCGAGCATAGTCAGGGCAGAGTGGCCAGCAAGTTCCACCAGCACTCTGAAAAGTGTGTCACATAGCCAAGGAAATGCCTTGGTTCAAACAGTAAAGATACAAATGTTTCAGTAAACAAGGGTTCTTCTTTTTTAGTTTCTGTATTACCAAATCTTTCTGGTCGATGGTTGCCAAAGGGTCCAAAGGAAGGCAAATGGATCGCAAAAATTATACTGAGACATAAAAATGGATTCAACATTTTACAGAGACATTTTTTTATTCTGAATTAGCTCATTCCTGGGCACCGTTAGATATACAATATATTAAGTCACATTTTAACTATATACCCAAATCAGAAATATTATCAGCAGTTTTGCATTTAAAATGAAATAAAGCACCAGGCCCTAAGAGAATTCCTGGCAAAGTGTACTTATGTATGGCAAATGAGCAGTCAGATTTCTTAACGCTCTTTTATAACAACTGTGTAACCCAGAACTATACCCCTCCATCTTGGCTGAGCTCCATAATTGTCCCCATTCATAAAAAAGGACCAAAGGATGATCCCAAGATATTTAGGCCCACAAGCCTATTGGATATCAATGGGAAAGTCTTCACCAATATTCTACTTAACAGACCAAAGGCTGAGCTCAGAAATTCAGGTCTGGCTGAATCACAAGCAGGCTTCCAGGAAAATCATTCTACAATAGATAATTGTTTCATTATCCAACATTTAACTGAAAAATATGTCAAACTGTGGAAACAAAAGCGTTATTTGGCATTCACTGACTATAGCCAAGATTTTGACACAACTAATAGAGATACATTGTGGTTCATCACGCGCAATCGGGGTTTCTCTCCTGTATTATTAAATAGTATTAGGAACCTGTACTCAAACACCTGGGCAATGGTACGGGTAGGTTACCAGTTGTCTGATCCATTTAAAACTAATAGGTGGGTCAGGCAAGGCTGTATCCTAGCCCTTTTTTTAGTCTGAATCTACATAAATGGGCTTTTATTGGAACTGCAAGCCTCAACTACAGACTTCCCCAAGATAAATAACATTCTTTGTGCCACCTTGGCAAATGCCGATGACTTGGTTCTTTTTTTCCCTTTCATCACAAGGCTTACAGAAGAAACTTAACATTCTAGTAAAACACTCTGAAATTGAAATCCCCTTTCTAAAAATTAATTTACAAAAATCAAAATTAATGGTACTGGGTACCAAGAATCCCAAGTATACCTGGAGAGTTATCTCAGTACCATTAGAGATGGTTAATAAGTACCCATACATAGGCTTGACATATTCAAAGAATGCCTGCTGGATATCTCACTTTGAAGCAATGTTAGCTAAAGTCAAATTGATGGCTTGTGCTCTAGCCAGATTTAACCATATGTATGGTGGACTTTCTATTAGACCACTTATGAGCACAATAGAAGCAAAATACAATACACAAACACTTTACGAAGCAGAAATCTGGGGCCCTTATTACATGGACTCATTAAAGAAACCTGTTATGCAACTTTTGAGATCCACAATAGGCTGTCAAAAATCAACTCCAGCCTGCTTTGTCTATTCATAACTTGGTATTTGTAGCATGCAGGCCCTTGTAGATACTAGAATGATCAATTATTGGATCAGAATAACCAAACTATCTGAAGAAAGATTGGACCATCACTGTTTTTATGAAAAACTAAAGTGGGAAAGACTGGACTGTAAGGAACCACTGTGGTATATGCAACTTAAAAAGGCACTCAAGAAACATGCACTGGATCCTCTTCCACAAAATCTAACTAGGAGTATCACTTTAAGTGATCAGTACAAGCCTTACATCAAAAAAAAATTATAACATATTACCAAGAACATGGCTTGGCTTTAGTTAGGACCTCAAAATACACCAAGCGGTACAGTAAAAAATGATCCCCAGCACAGGTATAGATTCTATCTGGATGTGCTTGAAGACCCTAACATTTGTGAAACCTGTATTCATTTTAAGATAGATATGTCTGAGTCAAATCCCAGAAATGCAAAATACAATAAATCTAATGAACCTAAAGACTCTGTGTACTTATGCACTGGAAATGACAAGGAGAACTTAGAGCATGTTATCTTCACATGTACTTCGTACAATAAAGCAAGACATAAATGGATTTAGCCAATCCTCAGCACTTTAATGCAAACTGATGACAATACCATAATAACAGTACTCAACTACAGAACACCCATATATAATGCAAAGGGTTGGTAAATATCTTTTGTTAACCCGCAAAATTAGAAATAGGATGCTGAAAAATATAATAGCTGCTTAAGGTTTTTACTGATATATAACGCTTTTCGATTTTGACTTCTTGTCATTTTATATGTTTTAATGTATAACTTTGTAATGATTGAGCAAATAAAATGTTATACTAGTACCAGAGGGGGTGGTTCTTCAGAGTGCATCCTATCCAGAGATCTGCACATGATCCTATTACTGACAACTAGAGGCTTTGTGCTTTAAAGAGTATCTTATCTGAGGATCATGATCAATCCTATAATCCAGTGACCAGAATATTCATTCTTCTGAGAGTATCCCATCTGGTGATTGTTACTGATCTTGTAACCAGCAGCCAGAGGTTTTGCTTTTCCAGAATATTTCTTTTATTTTCTCATCCAATGTCCATGTTTACCCAAAGAGTAGAAAGACTTGCCTCAGATCCTTAATCTGGCAGTACATTCATTGCTCATTTTCTCATCCAATGCTTGTAGTTGCCTGAAGTGTAAAATAACTTTACCCAAATTGTTTTTTTCATAAAGCTATTTTTGTCTCCCATTCATGTCCTCATGCCTGCTATAGACAATTGTCCAGCATCACCTGATCCCATCTACCATTCCCCAAGCTGCCTAACCAGCAAGGATCTACATGGGGTGAGATCTAAGAGTACTGGCACCGTCATGTATGGTAGTCGGTGCACATAGAATTGCCTGCATTTTCTGCCTTCTCTGTGCATTAGCCACCACATGCCAGACAGCCCCTGCAGGCTTAGCCAACACACAGCCCTCCCCTGCAGTGGAGACAATCTCCCTGGCGCACAATAGGGGTTGCTAGTGGGGCAGAACCTGACACCCCACTCTCCGTGACTGGGAGTGCTGCTGTGCAACAGAGCCTTCCCAGCCACCCAAACTGCCCAGATAGCTCCCACACCCATTCCAAACTCAGGTCACCAGCCTGGGAGAGTGATGTGCTACCCACTGAACCATCAGGTGACCTTCATTGACCCAGATTTTTAATGGACTCCAAGCTGGACTTTTCAAGAGTTAAGCCATCCCAGCTGCATTCTAGAGTGATCAGATGTACCTCACAGAGTAACAGAATAATAAGTTCCTCATTAAGTACTAGAGTGATGAGATGTTCCTCAGAGTAACAGAATAAGATGTTCCTCATGAAGTACTAGAGAGATGAGATGTTTCTCATTGAGTGCTATAGTAATAAGATGAAGTACTAGAGTTAAAGGGTATTCTTCATAGAGTAGTGTTAAGATGTTCCTAATAGAATGCTTAATTATGAGATGTTGTTTACAGAGTATTAGAGCAATATGAAGTTCATCACAGTGTACTAGTGATAAGGTGTTCCCTGTAGTGTACTAGAGTGAAGAGACGTTCCTCACAGAGTCATACAGTGATAAGATTTCCCAAGGAGCACTAAAATGACAGGTTGTTCTTTAAATGATTGGTGATCCTTGTAGAGTTATAGAGTGGAAAGCTAACGCTTGCGGCACCTCAATATATTGAATATTGGGCCATCACTTGCAAACCTATAGAGAATTTCTGGCTCTGTGACATGTTGTGAAAGGTGAATTTGTTTCTGTTTAATAAACTTCAGTGAGTCCAGCATCATCCTGTATAGGAGTCAGCCTCTCACCCATTTCTATATAGTTAGAGATTGTTTTTCCTCAAACCTGCACTGACAGGGCTCACATGAGTCCCTTGCCACTTGAAATACTGGAGTTAGGTAGGTCCCTTGTCCATCACAAAACGTATGACCCCACTCTTCATGCAAGGCATTAACTCTAACAAAAAACTGCATCAACTGCAGTATTTCAGGCACAGGGATACTGCCCACTTGCAGCTAGCTGTCTCCAGTTTCCATTATATGGTGTCTGCCTTGTTTAAATATGATTGATTTAGATATGAATATATCTGGACTACTGCCACCTATAGGTAAACCCAGTGCCTCATTTCAAACAGTTTTTCATGGGTTTTCAGACATCTTCCCTTTAAGTGCATTTTCATGCTTTGATGTGTGTATGTGGGAGCCCTCTATCATAGAGCACCTCTACTATAAATAATTGTAAAGAATAAGAAAACTATTTTTCTAAAATCACTCTCAGCAGATACTGTATATTTTATTAGTTCAGGACCTAAAAGTAGAGAGTGCCTTTGAGGAGTACAATGTCTGTAGAAAATTGGCTATGGCCTGAATCAAAAAATGTAAAGAAAATCCATGCATGCACATCCTAATTTGTGGCGGGGGGGGTGACATGCCATAGGCCAGCAATAGCTGGTGAGAGAGGCCCTGTACACACTAGACATCTTAAACTGCGTTAAAAAGCTACTGACGCCTCAAAGAAAACTTTACAAAACATAATAATTAGGTATAATTCTGCCTGCATTCCATTTATATTTGATATATTTCTCCTCCCCATTATTTATTACTATGGAAATTTGCATTAAAGATCATGTGCAACGGTTTTTGCATATTTTTAATAAAAGATTTAAAAGCTGAAATTCAAGTCCTTGTGTCATGATTAGTGTTTCCTGAAAATGTCATGCTGTTTGGTTTTGTGGTTTTCTTTAAATCAGCATTTGTTAACTTGCTCTACAGTGGCTGAAAACAGTGGAGTTATTTCTGTCCTCTCAGTCAAACTTAGAGTGCGATGACATCATTTTGGAGTAGCTTACTGTTTCAGATTCCCAATCAGAGCAGCACTCTATAGAGTTTATGATTTGCTGAGCTCTCCAGATTCCTTACAAACCCAGGCTCTGGTTTGTGTTTAGGGAGATCAGCTTAAAATATATCATTCTCTTCCTTTACAAAACTGATCATTTCAGTTCCAATGCTGAATTGAAGTAGTGGAAATCTTTTTTTATGAGAAATCAACTTGTCTGTATCACAACTCTGTTCTTTCTAATCAAACCTCATTTTTTTCTAACTATATAACACAGGGCTATTTAATGAATATAAAATAAATCTAAATTTTGTTCATTCACATAAATAGTTTGCCTTTGATTTAGCCTTCATAAACACAATCATGTAAGAACATTTTTTTATGTCAGATTGACAAACAGGTGCTTATAGCACTCCACTACAATATTTCAAGCACATGTACTATCAGAACTCACAAATTTAAGCTCATTGGTGGTTTCTGTGTGAAAATACATCATGTACGTGTACAACTAGAACCACTATGCGGCATCCTGATGCACTGTGTCTCTGCCCCACAGTTGAGGCAGCTGCAGTCTACGCCACCAGTCCCCTGCCCCACAAGCACCCTGCCTTCTGCTCCAGATTGAAGCTACACCCTGCTACCCACTGTCTTCTCCCACACAGTCATGGACTGTGCACCCTGCCTCCATCCCCTGCCTAAAGAATCAGGACTACTGCACCCTGCTGCTCCCTGCCCAAACAATTTGGGTTGCTGCACCCTGCTGCCCTATATCCCATGCCCTCACAGCTAGGGAAGGTGCACCTGTTGCCCCCTGTTTCTGTCTCCACAGTCAAGGTTGCTGTGCTGCGCTAGGCCCTAAAGTGCCATGTTTCCTGCCTCCATGGGCAGGACTGCTGCATCACGTGTACCTCATCTCACAGTCAGGGCTGCTGTACCCTGATGCCCCATGTGTCCTGCCCCACAGTCGAGGCTTCTGCACCATGCTGTTTTCTATCACCTATCACCATAGACAGGGCTGATGCACCCTGCTCCTTTCTGCACAGTTGTGGTTGCTGTGGCCTGCTATGCCCTAGAGCCCCATGCCTCTGCATTTAGGGTTGCTGCACCATGCTACCATGTTCCACAAGATTCAGGGCATTTGCTTCACCCTGTTGCATGAATCCACAGTTGAGGCAGTTGCACCCTGCTGTCCCCCTGCCACCAGAGTCAGATCCTTTGCTACACTCTGCTGAGACAGGAACAGGGGGCAGCATGTTCAGTGTCCCTGACTGTGAGGGTAAGAGAGAGAGAGAGAGAGGGAGGGTAGCAGGGTGCAGCAACCCTAACTGTTTGGGAAGGTGCAAGTACAAGAGTAAGTGGCATTGTTGCACTCCTGTCCCCTGCCCGGAGTCAAGGGCTGTGTGGTGCAGCAGGACACAAGTGGCAGGACAAAGGACAGCATGGTGCAGAAGCCTTGACTCTGGGGCAGGACACAGGTGGGCATCAGGATACAGCAGCCCTGACAGTGGTACAGGGAGTACATTGTGCAGCAGCCCAGCCCTTTTGGGGCAATGGAAGTGTGTAGCAGGGCTCAGCAGCCCCAAATGTGGAATCAGGTGGCATGAGACTCTAGGGTGTAGCACAGCACAGCAGCCCTGACTGTGGAGACAAGAATAGGGGGCAACAGGGTGCCATGGCCCTGACTGTGAGCATGGGAACAGAGGGCACATGGTGTAGCAGCCCTGAATGTTCAGGCAGGAGATAGGGGTAGCATCAGGATACAGCAGCCCAAACTGTGGGACAGGGTGCAGCAACAATGCTTGTCTGGGACAGGGGATGTGGGCAGCAGGGTATAGCAAAAGATCTGACTCTGGTGGCAGGAGACAACAGGGTGCAACTGCCTCAACTGTGGAGGCATTCAACAAGGCACAGCAAATGTCCTGCATCTTGTGGCAAGTGGCAGCATGGTGCAGCAACCCAAACTGCAGTGGCATAGAGCACAGATGGCCATGGCAACCCCAATTGTGTAGAAAGAAACAAGGTGCAACAGCCCTGTCTCTGTGACAAGGGATAGAGGACAGCATGATGCAGAAGTCTCGACTGTGGTGCAGAACACAGCGGGCATCAGGGTACAGCAGCCCTGACTATGAGATGGGGTACAGATGGTGCAGAAGCCCTGCCCATTTGGGGCAATGGAAGTGGGTAGCAGGGTGTAGCAAAAACCCCACCTCTGGTGGCTAGGGCAGCATGGTACAGCAGCCTCAGCTGTGGAGGCAGGGGACCTGGCACACTAGGGCTTTGCAGCACAGCAGCCCTGACTGTGGAGACAGGAACAGGGGTCAACAGGTGCAGCTTCCCTAACTGTGAGGATGAGGGAGAGAGGGCAGTAGGGTGCATCATCCCCAACTATATGGGCATGGGGTGGCAGGGTGCAGCAGTCCTAATTCTTTAGGCAGGGTATGGAGGCAGCAGGGTGCACAGTCCCTGACTGTGTGGGAGAAGACAGAGGGCAGCAGGATGCAGCAGTCTCATATGTGGAGCAGAAGGCAGGGGACTTGTGGGGCAGGGACAGGTGGACTGCAGCCACCTCAACTGTGATATATGATATATTTTCACACGGAAACCACCAAAGAACTGAAATTTGTGAGTTCAGAGAGGGGCCTGTCACAGTCTGCTACAGTATTTCAAGCACTTGTACTGTTTGTCAATTTGACATTTAAAAAAAATGTTCTTACATGAACATATTTATGAAGGCTACATAAAAGACAAACTCTTTCTGTGAGTGAACAAAATTTAGATTTATTTTATATTCATTAAACAGCCCTGTGATATATAGTTAGAAAAAGAATCAGCTTTTTGATTAGAAAGTACTGAAAGCTGTGATACAGACAAGCTGATTTCTCACAGAGAAAGATTTCCACTACTTCAATTCAGCATTGAAACTGAAATGATCGGCTTTTTATTAGAAGATAATGATATCTTTTAAGCTGATCTATCTAAACACAAACTATGAACTGGGTTTGTAAGAAACTAGGAGAGCTCAGCAAACCATTAACTTTACAAAGTACTGCTCTGATTGGGAATCTGAAACAGTAAGCTACTCCAAAATGATGTCATCATACTCTAAGTTTGATTGAGAGGACATAAATAACTCCACTGTTTTTAGCCACTGTAAAGCAGATTAACAAATGCTGATTTAAAGAAAACCACAAAATCAAACAGCATGAAATTGTCAGGAAACACTAATTATGACACAGGGACTTGAATGTCAGCTTGTCAAGCTTTTATAAAAAAGATGTAAAAACCATTGCACATGATCTTTAATATGTGATTGTTATCCCTTAGAGTTCCTTTAGAGTCCATCTGCCCCTATAGCTTACTCCCTACTTCAAGTCATAATCCTGTGTTATGACATCACAATCTGTTGCCTTGAGGGTAACTGTGATATCACAAGCAGTGCTCTATGACTTCAGGTAGGGAGGAAGCAGCAGGAATAGACAAACTCTTCAGGAGCAAAGATCCTGTTTTCATACAGATGACTTCAGTAATAAATAATGGGGAGGAGGAATGCCCCACTAAATGGGAAATACAAGCTGAACTGTATCTAAATATTAGGTCTTGTTAAGGTTCTCCTGAATGTGTCACCAGCTCTTTAAGGGACTTAACACAGTTTAAGAAACACTAAAATGGTTTACAGTCACATTACAGAGAGATTTAAACCATTTTTAAAACCGTGCTTAAACCCTACTATGTACCTAGTCTTTAGCACAGTTTTAAAAACAGTTTAAGCTGAACACAGTTTCCCTTATAAGTGTGTACACACTGCCATGTTCATCCCGTCCTTTCTGTGAGGTTCCAGAGTGTGTACATGATGCGGGTTAGAAAACACTTCAAAAACTGGATTAAGGCAGCAATGTGGTCACACTAACATGGTAAGAATTAAACCATTTAAAAAAACAGTTTAAAATCCACCTCATAAGTGTGTACAGGGCCAGAGACTGCTGTGTAATATGGCAGATGTACTGACACTGTGCTATTTGGTGACATGTGAGGTGTCAGCTGATGTGATTTTCTTCTCTGAGACATGCTGTGACACCATTCTATTGTTAGTGTAAGCTTTAACAAGTTTTATAAATTAAGTTCCAAGAGCTCAAATGAGCCTGATTGTCAAAAATAAATTCTGGTACAAACTTGCACTAGAATTGATTTTCAGTTATTTTGCTGTACTTTCAGATGGTTGCTTTTTTTGTTTGTTTGTTTGTTTTTGTTTTAATTTTATTTCCCCAGGCCCTCTAATCAGGTCTTCCTTCAGCTGCTGTCACTGCCACCTACCCATCTGAGGAGCTGCTTCTGTTGGCTACTCCTAGACACCTCACCCAGTTCAATTCAAAGGGGGGAAAGACCAGGAAAGGGGAAGAAGGCATGGGTTTGGGTGGGGCTGGGGCAGCTGTAGTAATATGAAACTAAGGGCTGCACAAGCGGGCAGACTTGCTACACCTGTGGGCCTTTCTCTGCCAGCAATTTTGTATTTTCGTATGTTCATAATTGCTGTGGAACCCCCCTGGTTGGAACTGCCATTTACTGCCTAGGTTGCTGATGGTGGAGTGGGAGGGAGGCACTTGAGTTTATTCCTGGGGGAAGTTGAACAGAAGCGCTGATGGACATGGTTGTCAGACACTGCAGCACCTACCCAACTGATGCCATTCTTCTCCTTTTTGGCCCCTTTCACAAGTGCACACGTTGCTCCTAATGTTAAGTCAAACTCATTGCCAAACACTCCTCACACAAGCTTTGCTGACTGCACTGCCACCTGTGGTTTCTCCAGATGGCCGTATTGTAGTGGGAGCTGCTACCAACCCAAAGAAGGAAAGTCTTCTATGGGATGCTCACTCTTCTTGCTGCTGGCCTGCTATGATATTCAGGGCTCACAGCACAAACCCAGGTCACTGCCACGGTGAGCACTGCCAATTATCAGTCCAATGGGAAGGCTTTTTCAACCATCTGTGCACTTGGTGTCTTCCTGCACATGGTTTTAAAGTCTCCAAACTGTTGCAAATGCAGTGGTTCAGTGAAAATCGAGTTATGTGCACTAACAATCTGCATCTCTAAAATTCCTGAAAACTGCAGCTAATCATCTGAGGGTTTCTAGTATTTTCAAGGCTGCTGAAAAAAAAATGCAGCCTCAACTTTATTAAAAAAAAAAATCTTACAGTAGTCCCAACTACTGGCGAACACAAGCACAACACATGACAAAACTAGGATTATGATTATTTATCTAAATTTTTATTGTTCTAACATCTCCAAAATTCAAATCCTGGAAGATAGTTAAAAAGGAGCTGTATGTATTTTCTGAATTTAATGGGGTATCTCTGTACACATGAGATTTAAAACATAGATTTCAGGAGAGATGGTAACAGTTCCTCTTTGGATATCAGAGAGTGTTTTGTACACATTCAGTCAAAATGCACAGCTGTAACAAAGTGAAATATAGGAAATCCTCAAAGGAAAGTGTTGTGACCACTCTTCTTCTCCTTACTTGTGAATGATCTGGACAGAGGCATACATGACACTTTCATGCACATGTATGTATGCTGATGACACAGTACTCTATGAATGGGGGGAGGATATGGTGTCCTTGCAATTAAACGTGCAGCAAGAGTTTAACCAAATCCAGCTATTGCTGAGAACTAATAGACTGGTTCTAAACTCAGCTAAAAGTGAAACTATGATGTTTGCTGCTGCCACGTTAAAAATCAAATCAGTCATCTTTAGAGGATGTTGGGGACATCTGTGGCACTGGCACATACCTGCGTGTCTCTGCACTTTAATCTTGCATGGTTTTTTGTACAATAAGCAAAAGGTGTAATAAATACATTGACACCAGTGGACAGGTGTGTGGCATCTTTTGTTGTAAACTGGATTTTAGTGCTTTGCTTGAACAGTAAGAGCAGCACCCTCCGAAGACTATGGTGTTCTGGCTTTTTTGTTTAAACCAGGATGAAATAACACACCTAAAAGAGTGTAACCCAGTCTAAGTACTTGGGGGGCTTAATGGACTCCCAGTTGACATGAGTTTTTCATATAAACAAGATACCAAAAATGGGGCCAAAAGTAGGATTTCAGTACAGCCCAAAATCTAGTGTACCTTCTGAGGTCTGGGCTAAGCTGGTGGTAGTTATCTTCCCCCTACTGGACTATAGGGATATTTTATATTGTAGTGTTATTAAACTATCCTGAGAAGGCTATATATCCCATGTACCTTGGCCTGGCTGGCTTTATTTTAAATGCCCCAAGAGAACTTCACTACAGTGAGCTACTGACTAGGTGGGGATGGATATCTCTCTGGAGAATAGGCACATAAGGCCCAAATGATTGATTTTATGTACAAATCTACTGCCAACAAAGTTGTAGCATAATATTACAGAGCTTCTGCATAGCCATACTATAAGATCTGGCCTTAGAGCTGTAAGTCACCTTAAATTTGAACTACCAGAATTAAAAGCAGATTGGGCCAATATGCTTTTCCTATGTTGGTCTACATATGATGAACTCTTTACAGATTCAGTGGAGACCCTGCCCTGGTCCTAGACTGGCAATATAATAAGTGAAAAATGGTACCTAAGTCAGTTTACATCACCTGATAAACATAAACACAGAACTGATTAACATGAATTCTGGATACCATTTATTGCAATGCTGATCTGATGCAACAATGGGAATTGCATTGGATTAATATTCTTGAATGAAAGCAATAAGGCACAGTGGGGTGTGGGTTGTTGCCTGATGAGAACATGCCCCACGTGCATAATGAGGCACAAGAGACTTACGCTGAGTGCCTTCACCACTGGGAAGTGCTCTTATCAGGCAACAACCTATACTCCCAAAGTGTCTCATTGCTTTTATAAAATGAGTTCTACTAAAATACATTTTCTTAATTAAACAAATAAAAAAATATTAAAACACTAAAAAGTATTCTCTGTTGTATTTTGATGCAAAGTAGTTCTTACTGTTGTATTGCTGTGGTGTGTTTCTCTCACTAGAACGTGTTTAGTCTTATGCAAAAAGCTGTTTTCTTTCTTTCACTTTCCAGACCTCTCACCATAGTACAACTGACTGTCAGGGATATGAGTGTTGCCGAGGAGCACAATGTTCCCCCCAACCACAAGTAACTTTCATTTGCTGTCTATTAGGGACACTGTGTCAACCAAGAAGTGCTAAGAATTGAAGGGAAAAGTCACTACCAGGTTCAGGGAAAGCTGAAGGCTGTGAGGGTTTTGAAAGCCACTGGCCACATGTTTTTGCACAGATAGTGTGATCGGCCTCCTAACGGGAGAGGAGAGTGAGTGAGGTCAGTGGGCAGCATGGGAGTGCAGAGAAATGAAAGAAGATCCTGACGCTGGGTGGGGCAGAGTGATAGAGAGAGAGAGAGAGACCACAGGCGGCCAGCCAGCTGGCTAAAAGAAGAGTTGGCATGATGTGAGTTATCGACATTGAGAGCCACTGGCAGTACAGGTGGGCAGATGGCATTTGCGGTCTTAATAAAAAAGAGAAGTATTTTAGGCCACTTGTCTATATGCACGATCACACTGGAAGCCATCAGTGGCTGCGCATGATTGTGCTATGAGAGTTGCCGACAAGAGAGTCACTGGTGTGGGTGGGCAGAGACGAGCTGTGTGAGAATCACCAGCAAGGCAGAGAACTTGGAGTATGGATATGGTTGGCATTTTTTTTTTCAATTGTTTAACCAGAAGTGGCACACTAAGCTGAAAGCTTGTTTACAGTTGCAACCTGGGAGCACAGGGAAGTTAAGTGACTTGCTTAGGGTCACACAGTATGCACGTGGGGGCTGTGGGATTCAAACACAGGTCTCTAGATTTGCAGCTCACAGCCTTAAACCACTGCGCTATACTCCCTCCCTGACCCTAGTGGTCATAAAAAGTGTCAGTCGCAGTGTAGTTGTCCTTTAATGACCAGGTCCTGACTAATCAAGTCGCAAGCTTCTCCCTACTCATTTTATGATATGTTATATAATATAATTACTGTATAACCTCTGTAAGTATTTTACAAGAATTGTGCAAGCTTTTGTACCTACAGTAAATAACTGAGTAGTCATGAAGGGCACCATTAAAACGAGCCTCAACTCCACAGTTTTTATCATCATTCCTTGATTTTTCAGTAAACTTCCTGTTATTGATAATGACGATGATGACAATGATGATATTAACTACAGTAATTTTTATTTATTTTTTGTTACTGGGTAAGACCCACTAGGCTGAAGGCCATTTACAGTTGTGACCTGGGAGCACTGGTGAAGTCAACTGACTTGCTCAGGGTCACACAGTATGCCAGTGGAGGTTGTGGGAATGAAACCCAGGTCTGCTGGAGGTACCAAGCATATTCACAGCTTGTTCCTCTAAACTCTAGTTTATACTGCCGGCCCACAATAGGTTTAGGGTCCAAATTATTGATTTAATTTACAAATCTACTACCAGCAAAGTCATAGCATAATACTACTAAGCTTCTTGCATAACCACACTGTAAGATCTGGCCTTAGGGCTGTAAGCCACCTTGAATTTGAACTCCCAGAATCAAAAGCAGGTGGGGCCAGTATGCTTTTTTACTATGTTGGTCCATTTATATGGAACTCTTTACCAGTCCACTGGAGATCAAGTCCTGGTCCTAAACTGGCAATAACGTCTGTGAAAAAATGGTACCTACAGTGTGTAACTTAGGGTGGAATGTGATTCATGCTCAGGTCTCATTTACACTTTTATTATAATACTGCCACCATTACTGTAAGTTAATCAAATCAGTAATCTACAGTCACTATTACTATAGTTAACCAAGTCAGTAATCTACAGCATAGTACCATGGGTCTCACAATAGGGCAGTGGTTTTCAAGTGACAAACATTTCAACTAAACTGTATTCTTTCAGCAAAGTAGGCACCACTTTCCATATAACTTTTATGTGTTAATAAATTAATAAAAATGACATACTTCATTTGTTCTGTATTTTTGTTCTGCTCCAAACCATAACTCTTAACTACCTCACATTATGTGGGACACCCCTCATTTTACCTCTCAAAATTGCTCTGTCCCACATCCATCCCACATGAAGAGGTGCTGGCCTCATACAGAATGTGCTGTAAACTCAGACATTAAAGTAGAAATTCTTAGTATTAGAAGATGCAAAATCAAAATGTAACTTTGCACAAATAAAGGAACTGGTATCAACAATTTTCTAAACTCATTATCTCAATTGTCGAAGGATGTATCCCAGGGTATTAGGGCCAGTGTCCCACATTGTCCCACATCTTTTTTTTCCATAAAGATTGTTATTGGTGTTTCTTGTAAAATACAGGTACAGGGTAATACAAATATCAATGACAAGATAACATTTTCAAATGAAGCAATCAGGTCCCACAGACATATTGATACTGAATAAGAGATACATGCATGCATCCCTCACATGGACTAGGCCTTGATTTATAACTTTCGTCCAAAATAAACGGAGGGTTTGTCTGTGGTAGTTTTAAGTGGCACTGTCATTAGAAGAAGCTAACATCAAATTTTACACCCTATATTCAAGTGGTATTCAGTTACTAAGATTTATATTAGAGAATGCATTTCTGTGTTGTTATATATTACAGTGTGTTCTTTCCAGCAGTCTAGGCCTCAAGCAACACAAAGTTATTTGGTATAACTGTATACATTTAATCAAATTTAAGTAGATGGAAGACAGTCTCTTAAAGGGGCTATGTCCTGGGGCCCTGGGAACAAAATGATAGGATCAACTTGCTGAGTGTCTAGCAAACATTCATTCTGCTTCCCAACCTCTTAGACTGTGAGGTGAGTAAATCT
The DNA here is from genome assembly GCA_016271365.2 of Neoceratodus forsteri. Taxonomy (NCBI): domain Eukaryota; kingdom Metazoa; phylum Chordata; order Ceratodontiformes; family Ceratodontidae; genus Neoceratodus; species Neoceratodus forsteri. The sequence continues at coordinate 819,189,133 of CM028129.1, forward strand.
AGCTGTCAGCATCCTGAACCAGATCCCTCCTACAAACATGGAGAGGGGAGTCCAGGTGGTTCTGTGCCTATTGATTAGCCATGTCCGAAAATGCTTTAGCTAAACCAAAAAGGGGCGGCAAAAAGCCTGCCTCCTGGTTGCACAATTATCTTAAAACAACAGATGACAGCTTAAACATGGACTTTCCAAGTAGGTACAAAGTTGGGTGGTGGTGGTAGGTACCAGGTAGGAAGAAACCTTGTTGGAAGTCTGTCTGGAAGAGTAGTCAAGGAGGGTAGTTGGAGGGGGGAGCCGATCAAGAGGGGGGAGATGGAGTATGGGAGATATTCCCATTCACAGAATGAAGGGAGGTTATTCTTCAGGCTAATGGCCAAAGAAGTTAGCTGGCATGACAACACCATCTTGATTATAGTGGACATCTCACCTATGAAGGTACAGAGGCAGCCCCTGCACTGCCTTATTGTCCAAGTAAGGTCCCCATATCTGAAAGTAGGTAGGGAGGCACACAATAGCTGAGTGTGCTGTGCTCTCATATCTAGCAGTGGTGGTTAGAAGAGCCTCCCACTCTTGATATGCTGGGGGCTGCTCTTCTCTCCAGTGTAGTAGTATTAGTATATTTTATTCAAAAACCATGAAAGGGAAATAACTCAATCGAGCTGAACTCATTTTTAATGAGGTCCCATATTACATTCATTCAGTTTCCATACATCATAACTTATCTACACAAAAATTAGTTTAAATAACTGTATACACAGTACACACGCTAAGAAACCTATTCATTAAAAAATAAGAATAGGCATTTTAATAACAATCTTAGATATTTGAGGCTAGTCTCAATTTCTACCCTGAAAGGATAGTTTACGATCAGCTTGTTGACTATCTCGACAAGTACAATCTGTTATGTCATCAATAACATGGCTTCAGGAAGTGGCACAGCACTACGACGACATTAGTGGAGTTCTCTGGCTTCATCCAAGAGGCAATAGATCAGGAGCTCTTGGTGGGGGCAACCTTCATTGACCTCATCCAAAGCCTTTGACACTGTCAGTCATGAACTCCTACTCAGTCAGTTTGCCAAAACAGGTCTATCCTCGGAGTCCATAGGGTGGTCCCAAAGCTACCTCTCTGAACGAGTACAACAAGACAAAATACTGGATGTTCTCTTTGACCACCATAAAGTCACTTCTGGCATACCCCGATGTTCTATCCTGGGCCCGCTGCTATTTAGCCTATTCCTAAACAACCTCCCTGAGGCTTGTTCTGACAATATCCTATTATACGCAGATGATGCCATTAGAGATACAGTGTAGTTTTACTCTGCCAGCGAAGTAGGGGATAAGTCGCCAACTCCGTGTCACTACATGCTATGTGAAGTCTGCATAGAAATGCACTACTTCACCCTCAAAATGACTTTGCATTCACTTCGCGTTGTTTTCTGTTGAACGCTAAGTGAGTGATAATTGAAAGCCCACAGATCACATGTGTTACATTCTGCAGGTTACATGGCTCAGGCAGGAAGTTAATCAGGTAAGACAGTGAAATACGTTTACTTTTGCCTTACCTAGTGTGGGAGAAAGAGCTTTTGTGAGGGAGGAGAGAGATATATAGCGAATCTGATTAAAATTTTGACTTTTTTTGTTAATTACTTTTTTCTTTTGTATTTTGATTGCCTCTAGTCTTGAGTTGTGCCTCTTTTGCAGTACAGTAGTTAATTGTTTTGTGTGTGTGTGTGTGAGTAAAATGGAGAGAGGTGGCGTTGGTGCACGGAGAGGAGAGCATGTTGGGGTACGCATGCACAGTGGCACCCCACGTCTCAACAGGAGCACCTTATTTCATGCTAGTGGTCCCCTTCCTGAAGCAGAAGGTAGTGGTACCATGGAAGCAGCCCAGCTGGTGGCACCACCTACCAGTGCCCCCACCGCCACCACCTACCATGGCCCCTGCACCAGCGGCTCAGCAGCAGAAAGTGATAGAGGAGCTGCAGCAGTCTCAGCAGCAGCAGCAGCAGGTTGCCCCCCCCATTGTGCAACAGCAGCCAATACCACCTGAGGCCCTACCCCCGCCTGTGACCAGTCCTTCCTGCACCTCTGTTGTGTGGGAGTTCTTCAGTCCACTGCCTGGTGTTCATAACTCCAGTGTTGTCAAGTGCAATGTCTGTGGTGTGGTGTTGAGGAGTGTGACATCAGCTACACTGAGTTTGACTCATGGCTTTAGACACAACAATATTTTGGAAACCGGTTAACTTGTCATGAGTTGAACTTGGGGCAATACTCATGCCATCAGCAACTTCACTACCACCACCAGCAGGGACAACAGCATCTCCACCATCACTGAAGCAACTGATTGTGCTGTGAAAAACATAGTCGGAGAAATCCCTTTACTGGCATCAACTATGCACTTATGCTGCATACTACCACACCCACAGCCACTCTTGCCAGTGGCAGCAGTGCCATGGCCAGAAACATCTTTGCATGCACGTCTCTTTGCAGGCATTTTTTTGGATTACACAGAAAATTCACAACAAATTTAGATTTCTAAACTTTGGGGTGGATGGGAAGCCAGAAAACAACAACTGTGGCTTACAGATGCAGATTGGGTACTAAACAGATGCAAACGCACAGATAAATGGAGATTGCATACTCAAGAGATGCAGCCACACAGGCACAACAGCACCACCTTAACCAGTGATCACACAAATCCACAACTGGAAAAATATTACCTTTTGTAGGTTTGGGGGGGGGGCTGTTGCAGTACCAGTCCACTACCTAGATAGAACAAAGCAGTAAAAAATATTGCAGACGGATAACAGATTCAGTGTGCTGTAATTACTGTGTGGCACAATAAAATGTGTCTGACTTGATGGCACACACACACACACACACACACACACACACACACACTGCAGGTAATGTGTAGAAAATTTAACAGTTCAGTACACTATATAACGAAATCTTTTAAACAGAATGAAAATATGCACTGCACCACAACAAACAGAAAAAAATTATCAAAAATGTCTTCAAGTATTGCTGTGTGTACATGAACACACAAATACTAACACACACTACTTACTACCCAACAGTTAGAAAGACTGCCTTTTTCACTGTGAATCTCCCTCCACCACAGATACGCCCCTCCCCCGAAGCACACTTCAACAGTGTCTGTCAGTACACAGACTGAATGTTCTAAATTAACATTCAAAATCCACACAAAAACAATCAACACTTGATGATATAAGCACAGAAGAGTTTCCTACAATCTATGTACTAAATTTTTACCAAATAATTGGATCAAAAGTGATTATTTTAAAGCTTTTTAGAGGGTTTGATTCTCAGAGCTCCAAGAGCAAACTATCTCCAGCTTTCCACTAAACACACTATGCAGAACTGAGGCTGTGCAAGACAATCTAGAGCCAATGTGACTTGCCATCCCATGAATCACTGCAAAATTCATCTCAAAGAGCAATAAAAAGGTGAAGTAAAGTGAAGTCCATTCAAATCAGTGGCTCTTCACATTAAAATTAAGGGGAAGGCAGTAAGACAAGGTGAAGTAATGTGAAATCCATTGCTAGAAATGCACTTCGCGCTAAAATCAGAAGGCAGAGTAATACGCTTCGCATTGCAGAACACTATGCGAATTCAGTGTTAATATGCGAAGTGCTTCACGTAGCGAAGTTTGGAAACTTCACCCACCTCTAGACGTCATGCTGTTCACAAGTCACTCCAATCCCATAGTCTTTGAACAGAACATGCAGGCTAATTTCACAGCAGTTGAGGCCTGGTTCTGTAATTCTAAGGTCCTCCTAAACTACAAAAAAACTAAGGTCATGCTGTTTGCTTCCCCACATAATGCACAGGTCATTTCACCTCAAGATCTTAAGCAACAGGGACTCTGGACTAGAGCTAGTCACCAGCTAGAAATACCTGGGGGTTACTCAAAGAGTTAGAATTTCCAACACCCTCTCAAATCCCAGACCAGTCCACTTAGGTGTCCCACAGGGCTCTATCTTAGGCCTCCTCCTTTTTAGCTTCTTCCTAAACTCGCTTCCTGAGCCCTGTCCTCAGCAAATCATTCTCTATGCGGATGATGCTGTCATCTTTGCCTCCCACCAGGATCCTCAACAACTGCAAAATAACCTTCAGCATGGTTTTACTTCAGTCGAAAGCTGGTTCCTAAAACACAAACTGATCCTAAACCAGAAAAAAACAAAATCCATGATCTTCAGCAGCTCTCATCACAAATTCAAACAGTCCTACCTCACCATTAAAACTAAGAAAGGAGTCACACTCGAACAAGTACAATCCTATAAATATCTTGGCATCACCCTCGACTCCCACCTCTCCTACACTGCCCACATAAATACTGTGACTAAAGCAGCTAACATCAGGATGGGCCTGCTGTTCCGATATAGGAAACACCTAACCACTGAAGCTTTAACAGTTGCCGTCCAGAGCTCCATCATTAGCATCAGTGATTATGGATTAATTATCTATGGCTCCGCCACCGCCTCCTCCTTCACGCGGATTTCTACCACCCTCAATAAGGCCTGCCGTCTCGCCACAGGATCTCACCGTCTCACACATACCTACGACTTCTACTCTCTATCGGGGTGGCTACCGCTAAATAATCACCTTAAATGTCAAACCTGCATCACAATGAAAAGAATAATGATGGGAAATGCCCCTCCTGGAGTCTGCTCTCTCATCAATCTCAAGACCAACAACTGCAACACCAGGAAATCCAAACCACACGTGCTGCAAATCCCACACCGTCGCACTTCCCAAGGCCAAAGGTCCTTTGCATATAGGGCACCTAACTGGATAAATAATCTCAGTAGTGACATCACTACCCTGGCAACTATGGGTGCATTCAAGACCAAACTTCGTCAAGCTCTTCTGGCCTCAAACTCCTGCGACTGTTATTGACCAATCCCTCCTCAAACTGACTCCCCATTTACCCCACCTCCCAGCACTTATGCCTCCTCTGCCCAACTTATGCTCTTATCCTATCCTTCTCTTGACAAAGTTGCCTCTAGCTACCGCATACTAGCCCCCTCTCACCTCCCCCTACTCCTCACCCCCCCTCTTGTGTCCCTCCAGCTTTCAATGTTTCCTTCTCCACACCACTCCTGACCTCTATGTACCCTCTTTTCGTTTGTTCACTTGTAAGAAACCTTGTATTAATCATGTCAAAACCTCCTTTGTTAGTGATTGCTTTATACTGATATTGTAACTCCAAGACTGTATACCCTGACAAAGGTACTTTGTAATCCTAGACTTGAATAAACAATAAACAAACTCTCAGCTGCCCCCCTCTCCTACTCCCTTCACATTGACCATGTTGCCAAGGTCGTTAACTTGCATATAGGTCAACTATATTGGCACAGGCACTGCCTTACAGATGAAACCCTCAAGCTTGCTGTCACTAGCTCAGTCCTGTCAATAATTGATTATGGCCTAGTTGTCTATGGCTCAGGTACTGACACAGCTCTTAAGCATATCAAATTGGCCTTAAACAAGGCCTGCCGCCTCATATTAGGCGCTCCCCACTTAACTCACACCTGCAATCTCTACGGCCATTCTGGTTGGCTCAACTTGCAGGACAGGATCCAGTACCAGGTATGTCTACTCACTAAGAAAGCCACCCTTGGCCTTACCCCTCCCAGGTTTACAATCACTTCTCATTCCTACCACCAACCACAGGCCAACCAGAGGCACATGTGGGAGTCTATATCAAGTCCCCTTCTGCCTGACATCTCAGAGTTAGCACTCTTTCACTTACAGGGCCCCCAAATGGCTGAACTCACTCCATGCTGACCTCTAATTGGAACCCAAACTGGGCCCTTTCAAAAATAAACTCTGTTCCTACCTTTCCACTTCTAGCTCCTGTGACTGTTAATACTGCCCTCACCTTTTCTTTTCCCCCTTCTAGTTTACCAATCCTCTCTTAGCTCTTAAATAGCATCCCCCCCACCTTATTTCCCCTCTGGTACTTGTCATTTCTCAATCATCTACCCCCTCCCCTCCCGCCACCTTCTCTGACTTTAGAGTACTTGACTCTACTTCTTACCTTTGTACTTTTACTGTTGGTCTATTCCGCCCCCCCACACACACTCACTCACCACTTATACACTAACAAGGCCCTCTGGGCTGCTCCAGTCTTTTAATCCTCCAACTTCCCCATTCTCCAGCTGTTTTGCAACCACCTCTCTCATCTCTGATGCACAATCCCCACTATTTCTCCCATTCCCCGCCATACCCCCTCACTCTTTTCCTCTAGCTATGTGCTCTCTCTACAGCACTGGCTGTTTGATACATTTTAAATGTTTGCTTATTACCTTAAGCTTTATAGCCCTTGTATAGCTCGTTGTAGCAAATTCGACGGATGCTATTGTTAGTATTGACTGAACTTTATGTCTACTACATGTTGTTCTAATTATTCTTCTGTCTTGAACCTTGTTATGTGTTTCACTGTATATCTGTTTCTTCAGTGTGGAACCTTTGTAAATGAGCTCTCAGCTCAAAGACATTAATCAGAGATGTCAATAAATAAATAAATAACTCCCATGTGGCAGCATGGCAGATGGCTTTTGTCCGGATCCATATACCATTTTTTTATCTGACTTTCCTTGATCACATTATTTACACCCTGCAGTCCTAGTAGAATTTAATTCCATATTACTGCACCCCTATGCAGAACTGAGGACCTCCCTATTTCCAACCTATAATTTTTAACATAAAATTCTATGTCTCGGGCAGATTTTAAACACTGTTTAACTGGTCTGATTTTAAACAGATCCAGAATATACTTAGGGACATCACCCTTATAAACTCTAAGCATAAAAAGTGAGGTGTGCAAATCTCTCTTAACTTATAGTTTGGGCCAATTCAATGCACAATAAAGATGGCAATGATGGGTCCTAAAGGGGGCATCCAGTACATAACGAGCTAACCTAGTGAGCAATACATCCATTTTATCCAGCCACATCGTGGATGCCCCTAAATACAATATACCCCCCCCCCCCAATCTAGAACCGGGATGATCATGGTGTTTACTATTCTCAGTCTTATATCCGTTGACATGTGATGTTTCATACACTAAGTATCCCTAGTTTTTTGCTGCTGTTACCCAAAATCATGTTAATATGCTCATCCTATTTTAGTGAGCTATCCAGACAAATTTTGAGATATTTATAACTTGTAACCTGATGAATTACTTTCCCATCATAAGTCTGAATTCCCAAACTGGGATTGCTATTGAAGTTAGAGGTGCTACCGAACAATACTGTTAGGATTTTCTTGACATTAACTGTCATCAAATGAGCCTTGAAAAAGTCTTGGACATAATCAAATGTAGACTGGAGTTTATTTTGGATATACTCAGCAGATCTCCCTTCAACATAAATCACTGTATCATTAGCATACTAATGAAATTTAACGTTCATGTCATCAAAGCTAAATCTGTTGATGTAAACGTTAAAAAGTAGGGGTCCCAAAATGGAGCCCCAGGGCACTCCTGATTTTATATAAACTGGGGAGGAACTATATGGTGCCAACTCCACAAGTTGCCTTTGGTCCTGTAAATATGACATAAACCATTTCAATGCAGGGCTAGATAGTCCAAGGCTGGTGAGCCTGGACAGGAGAATGTGATGGTTCAGTGTCTCAAATGCCTTTGACAGGTCTGTGAACACAGCACCAATCATCATTCCCCTGTCCAGGCTTGACTGAAGGTCACCCACCACGTTTACCAGAGCAGTGTGGGTGCTGTGGTGGGATCTAAACCCAGACTGATATACGTTCAGTTTGTCCCTCCTTTTCAAGAAGGCTTTAAATTGGCTTAATTCCAACCTCTCAAAGATCTTAGATATTTGAGGCAATATCCAATTTTTTTTTTTTACCAAGAGCGACACACTAAGCTGAAAGCTTATTTACAGATGCGACCTGGGAGCATAAGGAAGTTAAGTGACTTGCTCAGGGTCACACAGTATGCAAGTGGGGGCTGTGGGATTCAAGCCCACGTCCCCAGGTTTGCAGCTCAGAGCCTTAAACCACTGAACTATACTGCCTCCTTTGGATGATTGGATGATAGTAACCAATATCTTGTTTCTGACCTGACATATGAATGGAAATAACCACAGCAGTCTTCCATTGTGTAGGAAAGTCTCTGCTAGAGAGGGACAAATTGAAGATATAAGACAAAGGATAGGCAATGCAAGGGGCAGCATATCTAAGTTATCTTGATGGTATTCTATCAAGGCCTACAGCTTTAGATACATCATGTTTTAGCAGTTCTGTTCTAACTTCTGCCACAGAGATGTTAACAAACTTAAAATCATTAGCCAGCCCTATATTCAGCATATCTGTTTCCCCCCTGGGCCTCCTCAGGTACAGAACATTGGATATTAGTGACTCAGGACAATTCTTTTAGCTACAGCTAAAGCATGGTTCAACCAAAGCAATGTTCAAAAGTGAAAGGGCGAGGTAATTGGGGAAGCCCCAAAAGTCCCAAAGAGGGGTCTCTTATTGGGGGTAGTGGTATTACACAGGAACACTGGCGACACACCTGATCTCAGTAGTGGTCAAGCATGGGGCATGTCCTCAGAATATGGGTCCAAGAGGCGTGGGGTGAGGAGCACCTCTAGCAGTCATTATAATCAATCAATCCCATCTGGTAAAGCACCTGTGGGATATGGTATGCACTATGTAAGATCTTAAACTGTAGGGTTTTAGCCTGAGTTCTCCATTAGCCTTGTATGCACAGGTCCACACTTTGTTCCAGTCCTCCTGAGGGATGTGAATCCTCAAGTCACCCTCCCCACTTCTCTCTAGTTTCTTATGGGGTAACATTGGGTCAGTGGGAGTTTCTGAGACTCATTAACTTACTCACCAAATGCTGGTGAGTGGTCAGATTTCCCTGCCACTGATCCAGTTGAGAAGAAGGGAGCGCAAAATTGGAGGTCAGTCTTGTCTTGAGGAGATCCCGCATCTGGAAATACTGCCAGAAGAATATTTTCCCCACTCCCAAAGCTTCACCCTTTGCTTAAAAGTGTCATATGACACAAAGACTCCTGTGATCGGGTCATAGTGGTCACCTACTGTATACTGTGTATGCCTGCTTTTTACCACGTTTTCCAGGAGATAATTTGATTGTCTATCTGGAAGGAAGGGTTTTCCCAAATCGGCTGGAATTTAGAACATTTGGTGGGCCAAGACATTAGCTTAAGAAATTTATACCATTCGGATTTGGTGTGCTTGGTACAGGGCGAGGCCTGCCTGTGTGTTTACCCATCTGTGGACACCAGGGCCTCCAGGGTGGTGCATTAGTTCTAGTGAAGCTCCACCAGGACCCATCTGGGCCAGGGGGAAGCTAGTGCTGGGTTGTTACACAGTATAGCTTGTCACTGGACCACACAGGAGTGAAAAGAATGCATATCAGGAAGGTTGAAACCTCCCTGTGACCAGTGTTGCTGCAGTTTGAGAAGACTGATTTTAATTTTGGTACCTGCCCAAATAAATTTGGAAAGTTTTGAGTTTAGTGACTGAAAGAAGGATCCAGGTAGAGCAACGGAAAGGTTAGAAAAAAATGTATCAACATTTGGGGAGAGTGATCATATTCAACATGTTTACTCTACCCCATAAGGAGAGGATGCGATTTTGCCATTTTTTAAGGTCCCCACTGAATTTATCCAGTATCAGTTGCACATCTGCCTTCAGGATGTTTTTTACAGTGTCTAAAATGTTGATTCCCAGGCATACCACTCCCCTGGGTGATAACTGATATGGGTAGGACTGCACAAGATCTGGGGTAAATGCCTTACTTAAAGGGAGAATATGCAATTTGGTTGCATTAAGTTTGTAGCCTGCTAGCCTCAAGTATTCCTCTATCAGGCACTGAAGGGCTTTGAGGAATTCTGGTACTGTATTCTAGTGAGAAAAAGGGCAACATCGCCTGCAAATAGGGTGAGTTTATGAGTTACTCTTCCCACAGATATACCCACAAAATCTTGTGCAGCTCAGATTCTCAGGGCCAATGGTTCCACTGCCAGTAGGATAAGGTATGGGGATAGGGGACAGCCCTGCCTTGTACCCCGCTTAAGATGAAAGCTCTCTGAGATTGTGGAATTTGTGAGTATTTTGGCTGTAGGAGTCCGGTAAAGTAAACAAACCATGTTTATGAATTGGTGAGGGAAACCAAAGTGGCCCATTACGTCAAATAAATACACCCACTCCACCCTGTCAAATGCATTTTCTGCATCTAGAGACAGCGTGGCAGTGGCTTCAGTAGAGTATTGTGCTTCCCACAATAAATCCAGGATACATCTAGTATTATCAGCTTCCAGTCTATTTGGGAGAAATCCCACCTGGTCAGGGTGAATTATAAGTCCCATCACATCCCTCATCCTAGTTGCCAGCAGTTTAGCAAAGATTTTCACATCTGTGTTTAGGAGGGAGATAGGCCTGAATTCTGAACATAAGATCCTGTCTTTGCCCTTTTTGGATATTAATATAACCAGTGCTTCATGGAAATAATGAGGGAAATGGTGCACCTCCATCACCTCATTAAACACTGCAGTGGGGGGGGGGCATTCAGCCAGCTTCCAGGCAGGGTGCTTCTCCCAGAGCTCTGATCACCCAGCTCCCTTTTACCCATGAAAAATCAAATCTTTCAGCAAAATATCAGAAAATAAGTGGGATCAACAACTGTACTAGACCGCCAGCTACCCAGCGATACCAAAACTGAGATGGGGTGCACAAAGAATATGCAGCTCCACTCCTCAGCAACTCAGTGGACTAGTGTACCACAACACCAGCTGCATGGGGGGAACAGAACCAGCGGGCTTCCCTGCAGCCTCTTCTACAAAGGAACCCCCATGGCAGGCAATATTGCATTTGGTAAAGGTGATGGATGCTAAGATTGAGAAAACCTTACCAAACTGGAAACACACAATGCAACTATTGCCTCCCTATCCTCTTCAGTGGCAGATGTAGATAAGAGATCCCTCATGGTGCAGACAAGGCAGCCCTGATCACCAAAGAAAATCAACAGCTTTGGGGCAGACTTGAATCTGTGGAGAATGCAATGTGGGTAGGGAATGTCCGCATAGTCGGCATGCCGGAGGGAGGTGAGGGGAAAATCTCCTTACCTACATCAAAACTTGGATGGCCAAGAGTCTCAATCTCTCTGAGGGTTTTGAGTGTCCGGAGCTGTGGCAGGCATATAGAAATGCCCCAAGAGTGCGACCTGCAGATGTGAATCAACCACAAACTGTGGTTCTGAAGACCATCGGATCAGAGGTGAGGGACATCCTTATTAGCACTGCACGGGTTGCCTACCCACTGGAAATTCAGGACCAAGATGTCAAAGTATTTCCCAAACTCTCCTTCCAGACCCGGGCCCGAAGGAAGCAGTTCGATGCGGTACAGCAGAAATGCCACACATCGGGGATTGTCCATTCCTTTTTATTGCCTGCATGCTTAAGGGTCACCTATGGAGGCAAAAACTGGCAATTCACTGACCCAAAAGATGTCGGTCAGTGGGCCGAGAAAGTGGAATCAGAGTTTCATACACATCCTCCGAGGAGCTCTGCAGTTGAAAGTTCAGATTCGGACAAAGGCTGAGTACCTGAACTTTGGTCCTTACAGTATTAATACTATGTTGCAGCTATGGGCTCAGGGTTGTTTGGGCTTGGTTTGTTAATTGACAAATGTTTATGGGAAGGGGTGTAGGAATAAAGGAAAAGGCCTAGTGGGTGTTATACAGTACTAAAGCTTATAAAAATGCCTCATTTTCCTACTGAATCCTCCGCTGAGAACTTATTTTCTCCCTGAGTAAGCTGCTTATGTTAATTTTCTCATATAGTATTGTGATGTTATAATGGGGGGTTTACTCCTTCTGATTAGTTGGGTATGAGAGGTGGGGAGCAGAATTATGGGAGACAATATTCCCTAATCTACATTTTATCAAGGTTATAGCACTATTGGTTAGTGCAGTATTTCTACCTGAAAAATCTACCTATGGACATCAACCTTAGCCATTGAAGCTGCTGGCATTTTCTATGAAACATATCGAGACTTTTGGTATGTTAATACCTATATTATTGTTTTCCCCCCTGCTCCTACTGTACCAGAGTGTAAGAGTAATGTTTATGTTTCCCCATATGTAAGAAGTGTACTTTTATATTTCTTGCATGAGAAAACTGACTGTATTGTTTTCTTCAAAGCAATAAACAGAAAACTAAAAACAAAACAAAAAAAACACCATAGTCAATCTAGGCACCAAGAGGGACTGAAAGGCACAGGAGTATCCATCTGGCCAGGGGGTTTGCCTCGGGTCACAGAGAAGATGGTATCGGCCACCTCCTGCATCGTGAAGGGTGCAGACTGTGTCTCACAGCAGGCATCCAGGACTTGGGGTAAAACAATGGGAGTGTAAGCATCAAACTGCTCTTGAGTTGGGGATACCTCCGAGGCATACAAGGCTCGGTATAAATCTAGAAATGTTTCATTGATTTCAGCTGGGGAGGTAACTACCTCTGTTTGACTCTTATGGATTAAGAGGATATATTTGTCTGATTCTTGCATCCTCACTCGAGAAGCTAGCAAGCGGCCAGGTTGCTCCCCCACCTCACAGTACCTCTAACACAACTGGTACAGGTCATACTCTGTGTGTCGGTGAATGTTTCCCTCAATTTCTCTTTGGAGATGTTGAATTTGGGGCCTTAAGAGTGGCTCCTGTTCTGGGAGTTGTGCCACCTCCTGCTATAGTTGTTTAAGCCTTCCCTCTATTTCCCTGGAAACACTATCTCTCTGTTTCAGAGCCGCAGATGCATATGCAATCAGCTTGCCCATAAGCACCACTTTTGAAGCATCACACTGGGCTCCACATGAGACATCTGGGGCATCATTGTAACTGTAGTCGTCGTTTATTTCCTCCTGCACCCATGTATTAAAATTCTCCTCCTGCAAGAAAGAGTCATTAAACCTCTACTTATTTCTGGGGCTCCTCCCCCAAGACAGACAGAGAAAGTGACTGGAGCATGGTCAGATATTAAAATGTTGCTGAAGGTCGAGCTCATGCATGAGGCACTAACGGATGGGACACAAAAATAACATCAGTTCCGCTGTGGGATAAGAGAGATGCAGAGAAGAAGGTAAAATCCATCTCCCCTGGATGTAGCATCCTCAAAATGTCCTGCAAGCCAGTTTATCGACACAGGCTAGACACATAAGGTTCGGATTGAGGTCTACCCCTAGTATGATGTGTGAGTGGGCATACGTAAGCTGGCTCATTGCTGTATTAAAAAAATTCAGATCAGGGGAGTTTGGGGCATAAAAAGTACCGAGTTGCTGGGGTTGCCCCTGGTAGGCCCCATACACCAGAACATTCGAACCCCAAGGGTCTGCAGCAACTATCTGCACTCCAAACCACAGCCCCTTTCTCAGGAGTATAGCTACCCCTTTTGTTTTAGTAGTCGCACAACTATAATGAGCTTCCCCCACCCATATGCACTTCAATTTAGCTGCCTCTATGGGCCCTAGGTGGGTCTCCTGAAGAAGGCTATTTCACAACCCATATCCTTCAATTTAGATAAGATCTTGTGCTTCTTGACAGGACTGGACAAGCCATTCACATTCCAGGAGATTACTTTTTTTTCTCAACTCTCTTTATCCTCCTATACTGGCCCCATAGAACTCTCTCCAGTGTAGTCGCAGGACCGGCCAACTTCCACTCCGCCTGAAGTCTCTCCACACTATGCCTCCATACCAGGATACCTCTACCTTCACCACTGAACCCCTAACCACCCCCCACTCGGAGCCCCATGAGGTGGGACTACTTTACCTACTACTGGTGTCCTATCTTGAATTTAGTAGGGTGTCCAAGGTGAGGATGAGTTTCAGAAGCAGAATTGGGGCAGACCCAGCTGTGAGCGTGGGGGCCGACCGCTGGACCCGCCTTCACCTTCCCAGGTGCCACAGCTATTTTCCTTGTTCTGTGGTCCCGGGGGCAAAGATGTGCAATGACATCCAGTGAGGCGCGCTCCTGCACCCACCCACATGACATCGGCTGTCACCCCCATACCCCTGAAATGTGCTCGCATCAGCTATGATGTTCCCAGTCTTCATTAGGAGCCGCTAATGCTGCACGATGCACCCGATCCCTCCCCGGGAGAGGAGAGCTGACTGCCAGCACCTCAATTCAATGCCACATCCTCTCCCCCCAGCTGACCCCTGATGACTTGAGTGCATTCCTGAACCTGAGTTGCTGGCATGGTGCGAGGTGTAGCATCCAGCGCCTCAACCCTCAGTGCCACTGGGCAGGCCAGGAGATTACTTTTAACAGGTCAAATGGAGCCATAGTAGATTCAACAGTTCGCAGACTCATGTGGCAAGGCTCCTGTACCTCCCTGGTTCTCTCTCCACTCCTCCCCCCACCTCCCAGAGATCCTGCCACCAGCACCCATAAACAAAGTATAATATCCACTTTCAAGCACATTTCAAGCATTTGTACAGTATATACAATATTACAACTTTTGTGCACTTTGAATGATGCACACAATTATGTATAACACTTAGACCACTAAGAAGACAGTAAATTAAACCAATAGTCAATATAAATGGAAAGCAAAGTTTTTTAATGAGTATCCCCTACTGGCTGGAGCACACTAGATGTTTACTCTAGTAGTGATACAAGGAAAGCCAGTTAGGCTAGACACTCACATGGGATACAAGTTATAAATGAATTGTTCCAGCCGTCACTACCCCTCTCCCTCCTCCTCCCCATACAGAGGCAACACCAGAGTGGGACTCATGGTGCAGCATGTAACTGAACCATCCCTAGAGGTGCAGACTGGGAGACATGATGGGAAACAAGTGGCAGTGATTTCACACCATGCAGTTCTGCAGTTGGAATACCCTGCCCCTTCGGAGCCCCCCAATCTAGCCCAGGGTTCAGCTAAGCAAAGAGCTACGTCCCACTTCATACATAAACTGGGAGTATTGCCCCTTCTTTGGAGATGGGGTGGGGTGGCCGAAAGAAACAAAGGAACCCTAATCAACATAAACATCCTCTAGCAGTATTTACAGAAGGCAATCAAATCACCCATATTTCTGAAACATTTTAAGTTGGAGACCTGCTGGAGGCTTAGGGAAGTTATGCCTCAGTTCTGTATCCCCTATTAGTGCTCAATCTGGGCACCTCTCCATCGCTTTATAAATTGCGGAGCCTCTCACCACTCTGTCCCCAGCAAGTGGTGCATAGCAGGCCTACTGAGATGAGACTTATGGCCCTGAGAGGCTGGAGCCATTAACGTCTACGTACAAAGGACTGGATCTTCATTATAACATGAAACAGTAAAACTGGACTCCCAAATATAGACTGGAGAGTATAGGTCTAACAACCGGCAGTCAAACTTCACCAGCTAGGGTAGATTGTTACAGGGCAGGAGTAAGTGGTTGAGATATTATGGTTGCGATATTAGCCTCCCTCATGGGGCAGATTGCATCAATTCTCAACGTAGGCCCACACTAGGGACTAGAGTTAAGTGGAGCACCTGACTCCCAGGAAGGCAACTCAGCAGTAGCAAGAATCAATTAACTCGGTGATCACCCCATAGAGCAATTAGTGAGTGTTGCATGGTAGTGCACCAAGGCTGATCAGCAGACTGTAACTGTACCAGGTTTCAAGCTGCCCATCCAGGGGCGATATGTCTGCCAGGTCCTTTTTGGTCAGAAGGACCGAGCACTTCTGGAAGCCCAGGACATCTTGATCTGTCTCAGCTGGGGAATGAAAGGAGTGCTGCTTCCCCACAATGCTCATCGATAAGCTGACTGGATAAAGAAGGGAGTATCTGAGCCTCCTGTTCCGGAGCCCCACTTTTATTTTGTCAAACTGCTGATGCTTTTCAAGAACACTCTGGGGGTAATCTGGGTAAAAGGACATCCTAGGGCCTCTGACAGTAATCTGTTGGAGTGCCCTTCCTTTGTGGAGAATCAGTTCCTTGTCTTGGAAATAGAGCAACTTGAAGATCAGGGGCCTCAGTTTATCAGGCACCTGGGAGCGTCTAGCTTTTGTGAGCATGATCTATCTCAAAATTGAAGTCCATTGGTTCTAGTTGATGCCAATCAGGAAGATTTTGCCTAAGAAATTGTGCAGGATCTTTACCTTTTAGTCCTTCCTTGAGACCCAGGAGCCGTAAATTCTTTCATCGTCCAAGGCCCTCCAGGTCCTCCAATTTTCAAGTGAGCCACTACACCTGCATCTCAAGGCATAAAAAAAAGAAAGAAAATGCTGCCAGCCATGTGGATGACATTGCCATAAATACAACCTATGCCACCAGCCCCAGGCATTAGCTCAAACCCACCTGGACAAGGAAGCAAACTTGTGTGAAGTCCATGAGTTGCTCCCAAACTTTGGGGCCAACCATGGGGGGGGGTGCTTTCTCTATGTGGTCCTTACTGCCTGGTTGCCTGTGCAACCAGCTCTACCATGCCCATGCTCTACCTGTAAGGCCAGCAGAAGGAGTTGCACTGGAAGGATAAAGAAGGAAGCATTAGGAGATAAGGTGGCTGGCAGTAGAGGCAGAAAAGCATAATGGGGAAAAAAAAGTGTTGACCACCATCCATCCCTTAGGAATAATCTACAAGGGTTTCATGGCTTTGATCATTCAATAGTATATACAATTTCCTTCACAGAGTCCCTGTATAAACATACATGGTGAGTGGAAGATTCAGGATGGAGATGAGGAGGCACATTTCACTGAGAGGGTGGTGGCAATATGGAGTGAGCTGATGGAGGAAGTAGTCTCCCTGAAGACTGTGGACAGCTTCATGAGAGGCTGGAATGGAATAAAAGGGAAAGGTGCATGTGGAGGTGGGGGAGATTAGCAGGGAGGAAAGAGTGGTTTACGGGGGGGGGGACAAATCCCTCAGTACACACTGAGGGGTCTGCAAACATGAGCAGACAAGATAGACCACAAGGCCTTTTTCTGCTGGTTCATTCATATGTTTATATGTTTGCATACCTTCTGTAGGAAATATGTCCCATCAGAAGACAACTTCAATGTTCCAATTCTTAATTACTCAAAAAACAGAATCAGTGATTTGTAAAATACTGGTTAGTGCCCTGGTGGAACTAACATCAGGGATCCATACTTGAATATCTCTGTGAAAGATTGAGGGACCTGCAACCAAGCTGAACACTCAACAGATTGATGTTAATAAGGGTAATGAAGTAAAATCAATCATGGATAGTGTGTGCTGTTGAGCAGACAGATTTGAGTAAACCTTTGTGGAAAGGAAAAACAGGTACCAAGTAGAAACTGTGCTATATTATACTTTAAACTAAGAAATTGTAACATACAGGTCAAACTAAGGGCTACATTTTTTGCAGATGCCTGCATCTGGTTATTCCATTTTATATACCACTATACTATGTATAATTAAGCATTTCTAGCCTGATGATTAAATATACAGTAAATTGAGAATAACAGAAATTACAAATTAGTTAAATCAGGATGTACATGTTTTAAGGATGAAGGGCGATATTCACCAAAGGATTTTGCCTTACAGCAGTTAGAAAGTTGGAGCAATTCTTTTGTGAGCTATACCTTCAGAGCAAGGATGTGACCCAGTGCCATCTCTGGCTGGCACAGATCTTTTTTTCCAAAAGGTTCTGATTTACTCTGGTTTGCCAAAACAGACACATTTTGCAGTCTGGGCCAGATGTAGATTCAGATCAGGTCATATGGCAAAGCTTGGTTGCTCCTACTCGTTATTTTTTTTTCTCCACTAATTTCTTATTTTTAACAGGAATAGTTACAGAATCAGATACAATTGTCTAGACCAGGCCAGAAATAGGTCACAAACCTAGTTTGTGGAGTGGACTAGGTCTAATCAACGTCATGACAAAAATTACTTTGATTTTAAGGTCACAGATTATTCTGGATTTCCAAATCATCTGTGTATCCCACTGCACATCCCTTAGTGATGTTATATTGCTACAGCATGTGCTTTTAGTATATTACCAAATCCTGATTGGTCTTAGGAATTATGGGTAACTTTTGTCCATAATGCTGGCACCCCTGGACTGATTTGGGGAGGGGCATCGTAACCCCACACCTTGTGGCCACATCAACAATTACTGGTAAAACTAACTCAAAATGGGTATTTGTTGATAACCCATAGGTGAGCAGCATTGGCTAAGGCAAACAATAAACTAGCCCACAACATGGAGTATTGGGAGGTAGGATAAAACTGGTGAGAAAAACCCAGCTGCCATCTAAATCATTGTTGAGGCCTGAACAGGGTATATCCCTGAAGAGGGCATATCCCTGAACAAGGTATACCCCTGGATGACAGCAGCTGGCCAGGGCTTAAAGGATACCTAAACAACATTTTGACAACAAACTGTTCAAACATCTGACTTCATAGGGGACTAAAGAAAAGTCTGCTCTGTTGGTAAATACTAAAACTACATTTATATAATTTACCTAAATGTGGTTCCAAAGCATTTGAAAAATGTAAAATCAGCCTCCCAGTTTAAAAAAAAACTGCCTTACCTGCTTCCTAAAATGGCCACCAAATGTGTTCAGTGATCTCGTCACTGAAGCCAAAGTCAGAGAGCTATATGGCTCTCTATAGTGCTAACTAGTTCTTTTTTCCCTTTGTATAGAATTGTTTCACCAAAATGGTCAAAACCATGTGCATTATTTAGATCAATACAGGTTAGGCTATGGTTCTGTTCATTTTGTTTACTTTAAAATGCTGAAATTGTGTTGTAATCCAACTGACTGTCTCTTTGGCAAACCACAGTGCAGTACAAATCTTGAATAACCTGGTGGTCTAGTGGTTATAGCGGATCCAGGATGCTGAAATGGGGGGTGCTGGTGTGGCGTGCTAACTTGATATGCACTTTTTAACAATTTTATGAAACCTTTATATGTTCTACTATTATTGTTTTCTAGTATGTTTTTGACAGAACCTACAGATGTAATCCATAGTTTTGAATGTAAACATTTGCACAATCAATAAATCAGACTTCTTCAGCAAAGTAAAATGCAGTGGCAGCAAGCAAGTACATACACATATGTACACATGAAAGAGGAGTGGAGAGGAAGGGGGTGGGATAAAGGAAGGACAAGGTGAGTAGAACATGAAAACAGGGGTGGTATCCTAGTGCTAGATCCACCACTTGTTTGTAGCAAAGTTCTTGTGTGGTCCAATGCCAGAGTTAATAATTTCTTGGAAATCAAAAATATGCTTGTCTTGTTTTCTTTTTCCATGGGAAATAATAAGAATCAGCATTTATATAGTGCTTTTCATACACATTGTATCCCAAAGTGCTTTACAAGCAACGCTAGACTGGTAGTGAAGTGACTGAACGTGTAGTGGCAGCCATTTCATACATTAATATCCACACACAGCCATGGACAATTGCATGAACTGGTTTTATGGGAAGGGGAATGTTGGCCAGGACAATGGGGTCAGGTAGTGAACATGGTGCTGGCAGCCCCACATCTTATATCTCACAGTGATTTGCTCATATTTCTCCCCTTCTGCCTTCTTCCTTCCCTGAATATAGCAGTGCCTTGCAGGAGTGGCCTTCTCAGTCCCCCTCTGGTATTCGTTCTTGACTCTGTCTCCCCACACCAAAAACTGGTAAGCTCACCCTTCTACATCATGAATGCAGGCAAGTACAGTCCCCGGGTTTTTTGACATATCAAAAATAAACAAATATTTCCAGTAAGTCAGGCTGATAGCAGTGGGGAACAAGGGGAATGATGGGCTTTTCTATTCTTAAAAGAGCTAGGCTACCTTTGATTAGGCACTGTTAAATGATGGGTATGCGCATTATTATGCATGTCATTTAATAGTGCCTAATCATAGGTGGCTTGGATTGTATATGGGTAGGAAAGCCTATTTTCCCCTTGTGCCCTGCTGTTATCAGCCTGGCTTACCAGAAGATCATGTTTATTATTAATATGTAAAAATAACATAGGAGACTGTACCAACCGCATTCATGATGCAGAACGGTAGTGAGCTCACCAGTTTTTGGTGTGGGGAGTAGGTGAAAAGAATGAATGCCAGAGGGGGACTAAAGAGGCCATTCCAGCAGGGTACAGCTATATTCAGGTTAGGGGAAAACAGGAAGGGGGCATTGAGCAGATCATTGTGAAATCTGAAATGTGGGGCTGCCAGCATCATGATCACTACCTGACAGTGGATGAGAGTAGCCAGTGATGACAAACACTCAGAGTGGCAGGGCTGTACCTAAACTGTTACTTGAATTCAGTGTAGGGAGATTACCCTCGGATGCGGGGGGGGGGTGACATTTCTTAGGACATTATTGAGGGAGATGTGCATAGCTCATTCAAGATTTGGAAGGGTGGTAGCCAGCCAACTCGCATTGTGGAATAGGGCACAGAAACGTACTGGAGAAGAATTGCTGGGAGCTGTCCTGCGGGGTTCTGCAGATCACAGGTAAATGAGTAGACTGACACTGGAAGTTGAGTGGATTCGCTCAAGGCATTAGAATGCCTCTCCTGCTAATAATATTGTTATCTATAGCAAGTGCAGCCCTTATGAGGGCATGAATAGCAGTTTTTCTGGTGGGTCCTGATGCTTATTGCTTGGCCCTCCAGAAAGACCTAGTTGTTGGTTAATGAGGTGGATAAAAAACACAACAGGGAAACTGTAAATACTGCCTTCACTGTGCTGAAGGGTTGGTGATCCACTCAATGTTTACTGTGAGAGCAGAAGTCAAACATTGAGAAAGTGGACTGGAGAGTGATTTGGCAGGCATTTTTTAACAATGCCAACTGATGAAGCATATCAGTATAGGTGTGCACAACTCTTTGAATGACAAGATTACAATCTGAGGTGTGATAATTCTCTTTATGAGACAGAAAGCTCATATGTGGCCCCAGGCAGTACTAAGGACAGGGTATGGATGATGGGGTGTTCAACAGAAGGCAGGCTAGGTGCAGGGAGTCCACATGGAAAAAGAATACAAGAGTAGCTGATTTGTGGATTAACAAGAAAGCATGAGCTTTGGAATTGGACCAGATCAGTACTTTGCTGTGTGACCCTGAGCAAGTCACTTAACTTCCTTGTGCTCCCAGGCCACACCTGTAAACAAGTTTTCAGCTTAGTGTGTCTCTCCTGGTTAAAATAAAATTCAGGGCAACACATAACCACTAGATCATCAGGTATTTGAAGTGTTGTACTGTACTGCGGTTTGCCAAAGAGAAAGTCAGCTGGATTGTAAACATTTTCAGCAAGTTAAAAGTAAATAAAATGAACAAAATCACAGCCTAATGAGTACTGATCAAAATAATCCACGTGTTAACATACGGTGTTGATCATTCTGGTAAAACAATTCAAAACAAAGAGGGAAAGAATAGCTAGTTGTCACTGTAGGGAGCTATGTGGGTCCCTGCCTTTGGCTCCAATGGTGTCATCATGACTCACCACTTGACACACTTGGCAGACATCTTAGGGAGAAAGCAAAGCTGTTTTTTGAAAGTGAAAGGTTGATGTTTACATTTCTCAAAATATATGAAACTGCATATATGTCATTTACATAAATGTAGTTTTAGCATAAATGTAGATGGCAACCTTTACTTTACCTTGAAGCCAGATTTTGGAGTTTGCAGTTTTAAAAAAACTGCTTGTTTAGTTACCCTTTAAAAATCAATATGTAAAAAAGAAAAGTTAACTGTTGTTGCCCAGACATCTGGCCTTTAAGTCATTGATTTCCTCTGTCAGACCTACAATGGAAATATTAAAGGAAGTTTCTGATTACCAGCAAAATAATTCACAGTTTGCATCAACAAAATTCAGCTACTCAAAATCCCTCCCCTTCCCCAATTTGAGTTTCTGGACATTTGATTATTTAAAACTGGGGACACTTTGAATGGAAGCAGTCCTTGGCCATTAAGCCATGAAGTTACAGTCCTCTACTTGTGACATCACAGTCATTTCTGAGGTAACAGGTTGTGATGTCACAGCAAAAGATTATAACTCCAAAGCAGGAAAAAAAGCAAGAATGAAAGGACTCTGTGGCTCAAACAGCCTGATTTTCTGCACATATTTTTATTAATAAAGAATGGAGTGTTCTAAAATGTAACATTTTGGGGACTATTATGATATTTAAGTTCTACTGATGACAGCAGTCGATGTTTCACAGAAAACTGCAAAAACGCCTTAAACTCCTGTGCTGCGGGTGAGTAGAGGAGCTAATTGAAGTCGACAGGTGCAGAACTGCCTGGAATGTCTTGGCCATTTCAGCCTACGACCCTTCCAGACCAGAGGCTGCTCAAATTCAGAAAGAATCTATAGGTCCTCAAACCAGTGAGCTATCATCAGAAGGAGTCCTCTCCTTTCTTTTTGAAGACAGTAGAATTAGGTTTCCTTTGTGGAGGTGAAGAACTGTTTTTCACATTTTAAATTCAAATATTTGTTTCAGGCAGCATAAGGAAAAATTCAAGCTGCAAGTACACAGCCCTTTTGTCTCTCACTGTAATACTTTCCAGTCTCAATTTTACAGCCAAAACCACCATTATAAGTTACATTTGAAAACATTATGACCTATATATATATATATATATATATATATATATATATATATATATACATATATACATGAAAGAGGAGTGAAGAGAAAGGGGATGGGATAAAGGAAGGACAAGGTGAGTAGAGCATGAAAACAGGGGTGGGATCCTAGTGCTGAGTGACTCAGTTCTGAAAGGGATCAGATGGGGAAGCAAGGGGGAGAGCCACAGTCGAATATGAGTGGAGGCCATGCCAGGCATGACAGCAGACAGGGTGTGCCAATCTGTTCTGAAGTATGCAAGGAGGGGGTAGGGAGAAATCTCACATAGTTCTACACTGGGGAACAAACAACCTGGCGGGAAATATGGTAGATGTAGTCCAGAGGAGGTTTGAGGAGCTGGGGCTGATTTGTGAAAAGGTGGGAAGATCAGTAACTTTCTTGGAAGTGCTTCCAGTACCCAGGGCAAGCATGGCAAGGAAGTTGAGGATAGAGGGATTTAACACGTGGCTGAGAGAATGGTGTCAGTTCAAAGGGGATGTGCTGGTGGGGAAGGACCTGGGAGGGCAGTGATCTCTACGCTAAGGATAGGCTACACTTAAGTGAAGAGGAAAAGAGGGTATTGAAACAGAAACTGGGGGAATACTTAGCAAACAATAATTTTAACTAGAAGAGGGGAGTGACAAGTGGGCAGGAGTCAGGCAGGATCCACAGGTAGGGAAGC
Organism: Neoceratodus forsteri; assembly: GCA_016271365.2. Classification (NCBI taxonomy): domain Eukaryota; kingdom Metazoa; phylum Chordata; order Ceratodontiformes; family Ceratodontidae; genus Neoceratodus; species Neoceratodus forsteri. The sequence goes on from CM028129.1 coordinate 819,212,405, forward strand.
TGAACGAGCTTACCCACCATACCAACAGCAAGGGACATATGGGGAGGTCAGGAGGGGATGCTAGAAAGGGAGAGCAAGTAGGGAGAGGAGGGAAGGAAGTGGGGTGGAGGGTGGTAACCTTGAATGCTAGGAGTCTAGGGAACAAAACAGCAGAGTTACAGGCTCTCATGGCAGATGAGGAGGTGGACATGGTGGCCATCACTGACACATAGGCCACTCATTACCACAACTAGGGCCTGGCAGTGCCAGGGTATAGGATATTTTGGAGGGGCAGGGTTAAAAGTAAAGGAGGGAGAGGGGGTGGCACTGTACATGAGGGAAGGACTGAAGTGTGCCAGGGAGGAAGGGGAGGAGGGCAGCACAGAGTCATTATGGGTGCAGCTCCAGGACTCCAAAAATAGGACCCTCAGGATGGGAGTGGTGTACAGTCCATCCTCTCAGACTGAGGAGTTAGACAGGGAACTAGCAGGACAGATCAGAAGGACCTGCAGGAGAGGCAGCATGGTGATTGTCAGGGACTTCAGCCTGCCGGGATTGGACTGAGGTACCCCAGCCACCATGAATAGGAGGGAGCAGGTACTTCTGGACACCTTCCAGGACAGCTTCCTACAGCAGATGGTCAAGAGCTAACCAGGATAGGGAACACCCTTGACCTCGTGTTGGCAAATGGTGAGTTTTTGAGGGAGCTGGGGGTGGATGAACCGCTGGCGAGGAGTGATCACCACTTAGTGTGGTTCATGATAAGCATGAGGAAAGTGGGAGTAGGAATGGGCACAAGGGTATTAGACTTCAGGAAGGCTGACTTTGGGAGGATGAGGGAAATAATACAGGTGTATCTGGCCAGGATCCATCCAAATATGGGCACTAACCAAAAGTGGGAGGCCATTAAAATTGGAATTGAGGAGGCAACTGTAACATGTACAAGGGTCCAGAGTAAGAGGGCTAGGGCCAAGAAGCCTAGCTGGGTGAGCAGGGGGTTCATAGGAAAAGTAAAGAGCTGCATTTAGAAGGTACAAAAAAACAGCTAGAGGGGAGGACAGAGAGGAATACCTGAAGGAGTTGAGGGAGGTGACAAGGGCAGTTAGGTCAGCCAAGGCATCCAGGGAACTTAGGATAGCACAGGGCATCAAAGAGGGGGAGAAGGACTTCTTCAGGTACATCAGGGAGAAAAGGAATTGTAAGGACCAAATAGTAAGGATAAAGAGGGATGGGGTGGGTGGAATCAGGGGCAGAACAGGCAGAAGCATTAAACAAGTACTTCTGCTCAGTATTTACTAAAGAGAAAGGGGGAGCTATACCCAAGGAAGGTGGGAGGGTAGGCACGGGGGCAGGGGTAGGAGGTAACTGATGGGGAAATCCCAGTAGGCAGAGTGCTGGCGGGATTGAGGGTGCTGAGGGTGAACAAGGCAACTGGGCCAGATGCCATACACTCCAAGGTGCTGAAGGAGCCAGCAGAAGTCCTGGCAGAACCCTTGGCAGACCTGTTCAATGCCTCAAAGGACTTGTGGAGTGTACCTCTGGTCTGGAGGATGGTGCACATGGTACCCCTCCACAAGACAGGTCCCAGGGATGAGCTAGGGAACTACAGACTGGTAAGCTTCACATCCATTATGGGAAAGCTGACGGAGACAATCCTGAAGGAGAGGCTGGTTTTCCTCCTAGAGGTTAATGGGCTGCAGGACAGCAGATAGCATGGGTTTGTCTCAGGCAGATCCTGTCAGACCAACTTAGTGGAGTACTATTACTGGGTGACCAAGGCAATTAGACAGGGGCCATGCAGTGCATGTCCGGTACCTGTACTTCAGTAAGGCATTTGATTCGGTGCTGTGTGGGAGGCTAGGAAGTAAGCTGGAAGGCACGGGGCAGGGGTGAAGATGGTGGAATGGGTAGTGAACTAGCTACATAGGAGACAGCAGAGTGTGGTGGTGGGAGGGGAGCTCTCATCTCCCAGGGCAGTGACAAGCATGGTGCCACAGGGTTCTGTACTGGGGCTGGTGTTGTTTGGGATCTACATAGCAGACATCTCAATAGGCATCAAGAGCTAGATCAGTCTGTTTGCAGACGACACCAAAATGGGAACAGTAGTGGATGACTTAGAAGGGTGGCAGTGGTTGCAAGATAATCTAGCAAAATTGGAGGCCTGATCAGACACTTGGTAGCTGGAGTTCAATGCCAAGAAACGCAATGTGCTACATGTCGGCACAAAAAACCCAAGGAGGAGCTACCAGCTAGGGGAGATTCAATTAGCCAAGACGGAAGAGGAGAAGGATCTGAGGGTGATCATAGCAGGAGCAATGAACAACTCAGCACAGTATGTAAAGGCAGCTGCAAAAGGCCAACAGGATGCTGGGTTGTATTGCCAGAGGCTACCGCTATACATATAACTAGTTAAACCACACCTAGAGTACTGTGTGCAGTTCTGGTGACCATACCTGAAGAAGGACATTAGTTTACTGGAGGGAGTGCAGTGCAGGGCATCAAAAATAATCCAGGGGCTAGGGGTCTTACCCCACGAGAGCAGGCTGAGAGAGTTGAACATGTAATCCCTGGAGAAGAGGAGAGATAAGGGGGACATAATTAAAACTTTTGAGTACATGAAGGGATTAAATAAGATGGGCACGGAGGAGCTTTTCAAATTAAGGAGGGGGAGGGACACTCAAGGGCACAATCTGAGATTGGAAGGGGGAAGGTTCAGAAGGGAAATGATGAGACACTTTTTTACAGAGAAGGTGGAGTCTGGCTGGAACGCACTGCCAAAGGAAGCGGCATCCTGTAGAACAGTGGGCTGCTTCAAAAGGGGATGGGACAGGGTAAGGGGGAAGGTCACTAGAGGAGGGAGGAAGGGGCAGCTACAGTATAAGGGCTGCTAGCGCACAATCAAGCAGATTTGATAGACCGTAAGGCCTTTATCTGCTGGCAGTTTTGTATGTTCATATGCACGTATGAACTGTTTCAAACTACAGTGCAACCCTTCAGAGTAAATATTGTATATACTACTCACCTAATGGCCTGGGGTAGAATTTTCATAAGGGTCAGACATGGACGCAAATGTGGACTGTGCCTGCGGATATGTCTACCTGAATATTTCAAAAGATGTGTCTGTTCCTGGGAAAAAGTCAAGATTTGCCCAGTAAATAGACACAGATTTGATCTGCATAATTTGGTTGCTACAAGTCTATATTATTTAGGTGCAAAATTTGAACAGATGTAGACCATGGCCTACCAGTCTGGATAGAAGTCCCATCTTGAAAATAAACATGGGTGGTTTTTGGATGTATCCTTTTGAAAATCCCCCCCACCACCACCACCTAAGTTAAAAGTACCACCTTGACAGGGGCAGGACATTTTTTTGTGCAAATTTACTGATGCTTGCAATGTTCCTATTTTTTGAAATTATATTTATACTACCAAGTAGCATAGAAAATGTTGCCAGATAAAGAGTCATCTGCACATCTAGCCTGCTTAATGTATATCTCATTATGAGATTGTGCATCTACCAATCCACGTTTCTTCCACTGCCTCCTCTGACTTTCCCATATGCTTGTGCCACCTTCTTTTGAAACCCCCTGTTGTCTCAGCATTGTGGACGTCTTCAGAAAGTTTTTTCCAGTCAAGGGATGTTAGAATCCACTGAAGTTATGGGTTCTGGTTAGGGTTCCGTTCTAGAACTTTGCAAACAGTTCTAGTGTTCCAGTCATCATTAGGACTCAAACTCTTTTGTGTATAGGACTAGAGAGCAAGAACCGATGAAGAAACTGATTGGAGAAAAAAAAAACAAATAAAATTCATGTCCTCTCAGCACAGCAATAATATTGTTTCACTGGACATGCAGAAAAGAGAAACACATGGTGCCTTTCAAAATGCAAATGCCAATTGTCACTATTCTATGCATTTGGCACATCTGTATAAAAACAACACATTCTCATACTGACTCTCTCTAAAACATGCCAGGATGCAATTTCCAATAAATCTGTTTTCCAGACTGGCATCTACTGTTTTTAGAATACATGAACATAGTACTTAGAACCCTGCTAGTTAGAACCCAGGAGTGTTCTAGTTCTAAATTAGAACTGAAACCCCTGGGTTTTAAAAGGGTTCTAATCTTATTTTATAACCAATTCTGACAACTTCATGAAGAATAATTATAAAATGGGTAGGGAATTTGTCGAGTTCTGACTAGCTGACAGGGTTAAGAACTCCATACCTTATGGGCATGGGTGTAAGCAGGCATACTCCAAGTACTCCATGGTGTGCAATTTTATTTAAGGGGGTAGCAAATAGGCTCTGAACTGCTTCCTTTTTCTATGAAAACTAACAGGGAAAATGCTGAACCTTTCTGTAATTTTATTCGAAGGAGTCGAAACTAGAAGGACTAGTCACTAATACTGCTTCTGCATCCCAAGGACAATATAACTTTACAGGCTCGGGGCTGGTACATGGGTGTCTTAGGGATCAATGCATGGCATTTATATTTACCCATGCATGGCACCAACCATTGTAATGAGATACAAAAATTGTAGTTATTGTGCCAAATGAGGCAACATACACAGTATATTGTCTGGCTACACCCGGGGTAGCTCACCCTAACAAGGGGGGAGGGGTAGCAGTGAGTCCACTTGGTGTGCAGATCTGAAATCCCTGGCTACACCCCTGCTTATGGGGTGACAACCACCCACCGGGTCAGGAACCATTCCATCTACCAGGATGCAGCACACCTAGAAATCCAGGCCTCCCAGAATTTTTTTGAGAAAAAGATTTCTGGAAGCCATGTTTGTAAGGTCTAAAACCTTAATACCCCTGACTGTTCATAATTTACCAAAACACATTTTACCACATCCTTAAACCTCCCCAACCCCAGCCTAACACACACCTTACATTTAAAGTAAAATACTTATACCCATCTACTCACATTTGTTTGTGTACTGCTGAAGTTGTCTTCTGTAGGACTACAATCTTCATTGTAGATTTAATAGATATCCTGTGAGCTGGGCACGATGCAAGTGGGTGCCTACCAAAATGGTGACCCACTTGCAGCGCATACCCAGATGGCGAGGGAGTAGGGAGGGTCCACTAATGGTGATGGGATGTCGCTATACATACATGCACGGGGAGGGGGGTGAGCATGCTGAGAGAGGGGTGGGAGGGTTTGTGAGGGGTGGTGTCACAGCCCACTGCCAAGCTGGCTCCATGGTGTGGTGGGGTGGGTGCTGGCATGGGGTGGTTGGGATGCAGGGTTCATGTCCAGGTGCAGGCAAGTTTTGTTGCGCCCGGCCCGAGTAGCTGAAAATGTTTTTTCACTGTTGCACCCCCTCCCCCAACATGCACCTCCCTGGAGTTGAGAAATCTAAAAGTGAAGGGTGCAGTGGGCACAGCCCAGCATAAAATAAAGTTACATTCCTTGTGCTATTTTCTCTGTACCATGGTTGTACATCTGTACTCTCACCATAGGACGAAAGTGCCCATAGTGTTGCCTTATGACATAGAACCATTACAATGTCTTCCCCTATGCTCAGCCATGTGATCTGGCCACTCGTTCCCCTGCCAACTTGCCCACTTCTCTGGTTATTTTTGATGTCATTTATTTTTATTGTTGAACTTATTTAATTTGCCCACATGACTGTGCTCATGGCAGGATCTGCCATGGTTACTACGATCTCTCAGTCCACTGATGTGCATCACACTGCTGCCTGCTGGGCTGACACTACCCCTCAGGTTCTGCCCTCCTACTCCCCCCAGCATGTTGACAGATGTTCAGGCGGAAAAAACATCTCTGCCAGGCTGAGGCTCTAACTTCTTTTCCATCTTTTTCCCTCAACCTGCATCCGTCCTTCTTACTTGATTGTTGAAGAGGGTATCGCTGGAAGGTGACTTTTAACTCATTTTATGCAGACGTTACAAAAGAGAACTACAGTACAACCCCCCATTCAGTGACTCAGTCAGCCCCCTCACTCCCTGGTCCACCTACTCACTTTTCTGCCCACTTGCTCACTCATCCTTAGTTATTTTCTTTGCCCGACACTACCGATCAATGATGATTACTAGTGCTGGCTGTCAGTAACCATGGCAGCATGCATAGCAAACTCTCTCTCTCTCTCTTCCACCCCCATTCTCTGCAGTCACATTCATAGTGCTATAGATTTCTATGTTCAGCTCCCCTGCAACTCCCCACCTGACTGTTGCTCATCAGGACTCTCTCACTACTCTCTTCCTGGAAATGAGGCAATAGAACAGTGAGGAAATTAAAAAAAAGAACTGTATTATACAGCAAGCAGTGCCGATTTACAACAATGAAAGAACACCAGAGTCTATTTTTGTCATGTTTTATCATTTTTTCTTTATCCTCATTAAACAAATGTTCTCCATTAACCAACATTTTGCACTGAGATCCATTTTATAAACTCAGTAAGGCCCTCTGGGTGGTTGTCATGGGTTAATGCACTTCCAGGTGCAGAAGGCCCTCGGTCCAAGTGCCTCATGCCTCACTATGCACCTGGGCATGCATGAACACATGACAACCTCCACCCTATCATGTCTTATTGCTTACTTAACCTCTCACTATTAAGATCAAGCAGGTTCTCAACACTGAGAGTGATTACATCATTGGCAAGAGAACCTGGCGTTAAACATAGAAACATAGAATTTACTGGCAGATAATGACCACTCAACCCACCCAGTATGCCCATTCAATCCTATCTACTGTATCCCTGCAGACCCTGCATGATCTCCAGTTCTTCCACCTGCCCCCTTGTTTCTATTCCCCTAAGATTTCCTTATGCCTATCCCAAGTTTTTTTTTAATTCTTCCACAGTTTTTGCCCCAACTACCTCAGCTGACAACAAGTTCCAGGGATCCAGCACTCTTTCTGAAAATAACTTTCTTATATCCCTCCTGAATTTACCCCCTCCAGCTTCATATTATGCCCCCTTGTCCCAGAACCATTTTCTTCCTCAAAATACTCTCCTCCTCCACTTTATTTACCCCATTTATGTATTCAAATGTCTCTATCATATCCCCTTCTCCCTCCTTTTCTCAAGGGTGTAACTTGCCTGCCTTGAACTACAGCACGAATTTGACCACCTCCAGCAAAATCTGCTCTATTTGAAACTGCTACTCAATGCAAAAAAAAACCCAAAGTCATACTCCTTTCCCTTTACTCTAAAGAACCAATACCTAACCAACTGAATACCAATTACCACATCAAGACCATCCTGGGAGAGCTACTCTAACAAATACAGAAATTTAAATACCTAGGCTTCTGGCTTGACTGTAAACCTTCATTTGTCACACACGTCGAAGAAGTAGCCAAAAAACTACGTCAAAGAATCAGACTTTTTTATCGCGTTAAGTATCTGCTTACCTACGAAGCTAAATTAAGACTGGTCCAGATGATCTTCCTCCCCTTAATCGACTACGTGGACTTCCTTTACAGTCACTGTCCTAAATCAGCCTTAAGTACTCTGGATATGCTTTACCACAGAGCATTACAATTTATCACAAATGCCCCATCTAATACACACCATTGTTCCCTTTATTCGCAGATTGGCTGGTGCTCCCTCAGTACTAAGAGATGGTGTAATGCCTCCCTCAGGATGTACAGAGCCATCACTAAGAAACTCCCTCCCTATATCTGTAACTTATTCAAATGCACCCCTGTGCGTATTCTCTCAGAAAATTCTCATACATTACATTTGATATCCCTAAGATAAGAACCCACTATGGTTCCTCATCAATAAGCCACGCCTTACTCATCCTATGGAATACCCTACAAAATACACTTAAGCTCGCACATACTGTCGGGATGTATACCTTTAAATCTCTGATTAGACTCGCTCTGAAGGACAAGTGCAATTCCTATTCATAACTTCACCTGCCTCAATAAGGATACGCTTCCATGGTCGTTACCTTGCACTTACTTGCCACCATGGCTTGCAGTTTTTGGCATTCTGTTTGTATTTAGCCGCCCTATGAGGATCCCTCCAGATTCCATTCTTACTCTTTTACTACCACTACATACCTGACTCATTGCAACAACTTCCTTATATTCTGTATCCCTATTTCCCAGCCATGTTGCTCCCTCTACTATCTTATCTCTTCCCTCTCTCTACTCCCTTCCAACAACCCTACCACATACCTTGTCTCATTTAACTCTAACCCTTCACCTTCCATGGGTCCTACTGTATATATATTGTGTATTTATTTATCGAATTTTGATGACCGGGTAGGCCCACTGGGCCACGGAGGTCCCTTTTTCAGGGGCGACCCGGGAGTTACAGGACAAAAACATGGTAAACAGTAGTACAGATACAAGTTTTTTTGGCATGCAACAGTCTACATGGATATATAGCAGTAAAACATCTTTCATAGCAGGTTGCAGTTGAAGTATTCAGGTGCACAATGTAGGGGAGCCATAGATTTAGCTGAGTCTCTATATTATGTATATAGTGTGCTGCATTATTTGATGACTCTACATTGCTTTGTTATTCTCTGCTACTTCATGTGTTGTATATTTTGCTCTGTAATGTTTACTGACTAAATTGTTGTTTCATTGCTGACCTATGTGTACCATACCCAGGTCCACCTTGTAAATGAGTTCTTCTCAATGGTGTTTCGCCTGGTAAAATAAAGATCAGTTGATATTTTGCTCCCTCAGTCTCTCCTCATAGGTCTTCTGTTTCGGACCCTACACCATTTTATTTTAGATACTCTCCTCTGAACCATCTCTACTCTGTCTATGTGCTTCTGTAGATGTGGTCTCCAGAAATGTGCACAGTACTCCAGATGAGGTCTCACCAGTGACCAATACAAAGGTAGCACAACCTCACTACTTCTACCAGTGATCCCCCTTCCTGTGCAACTCAGCATTCCAGTAGCCTTCCCAACTGCCCTGTCATGCTGCCTAGCTACCTTTGGGTCATTCAAGACAATTACACCGAGATTCCTCTCCTGCTTGGTTGTTGTCAGTATTGCTCCTCCCATTTTGCATTCATCTGCTGGGTTCCTGTACCCCAAATGTATTATTTTGCACTTATGTGCATTGAACTCAAGTTCCCGCAAGAGTTCTTAGAAGTTCTTTGGAGTTCTAGGTCCCTAGGGGTTTATTATTGTACATATTGTAATGTCAGCATGTTTTACAAATAAAATAAGATCCGTGACAGACCAACATGAAATGCAGTCTATTAGGTCACTTCATGTGCAAGGTAAATTGAATTAAAACAGTTTTTTAATAGGAGCATGCTAATTCATTTTTGATCAGTTGTGTCAGGAGTAGTTCAGCTTGTGTTCCTATTACTTACTATTGGGGGAATGTGAGTCTGATGACAATACATATGTTAAGTTGTTCTTCACGTTCTAAAGTGTTAAGAACAACTGATTCTGATTGACTCAGCTGTGGAATGTGGAACAAGAAAAAGTTTTGAAAAACACCAGTAAAACATGCTTACTGTGTGTTATATTCCAGTCTGCCAAGACCTTATAAATAAAAACTTCCTGGCATCCTTTTCGAGCCTCTCTCCCTGATTGCTCATCAAATTCATGGAGATTCCACTAGTGCCCATGTCACCCTTCATTGTGAACGACTCACTGCTGGCCACCTTGTTTATGCCACTGAGGTACTTAAACTCAGTTATATCCACCTTTCTCTTTTTCTTCAGCATGTGCATACTGAGATCTTCAAAGTGCTTATCATAGCCATAAAACCATAATTACTTGTCTCTGAATAGAAGGTTGATGTGCAAAACTATGTTTTGGGTTATTTTCTTTTTATGGACATCATTTTGTGCAGTTCTCTTCATGGAAACAAGAAATAAGGAGTTGTGAGTACATTGCTGCATATATTAGAAACTCTGAACAGAACTGTTGACCTGACAGAGCTCAGAGTTCAGCACCCATACAGTCACATAATCAAACCACCAAATTACTGGTTCCATGAAGGTAACTGTACAAAGTATTGTCCATAATTACCAAACAATACAAAACACTGTTTTCCAATCAATGTTCATTACTTGCTCCAAGCAAAAACATCAAATTCAAAAATGGCACGGACTCAGTGTACAGCATCCTTTGCATTCAGCACCATTGCCACCTCTTTCCTGTCTCTACCCTCTACCAGTCATGTAGTAGCACTAGGAGAGTGGGAAGAGCTCCAAGTAAGCACATCAAATTCAAAATGGCATGCACTCCGTGTTCAGCGCCATGCTGCCATCTTTTCTGCTGGGTCACCACACACAGCAGAGGGTCACGAGGGGCTATCAAGCCAAACCTTCTCCTCCTGAATGGATGCTGCCTCTAGGGAAATTCCTGCTGCACCAGACCAGGAAGGTCTCAACAGCTCCTCCACCCCTTGCCTCTTCCCTTTACTAATTAAGCAGTAGCACTGGGAGAGTGGGTGGAGCTCCTCACATATTCCTAATTGACCACAGCAGCAGCAGTCCTCTGTACTGCAGTCAGGAGCTTGAAGGGCAAAAGCTTACAGGGTGTCACACTGTGGGTGTCAGCTGTGAATAGGCCAAATCTTAGTGTTTCTTAACATTGGCTTGCAGTGACTGTATGCCTGATTGCATTGGTATATGTTGCCACACTGCTCTTGTATGTGGTTTCTGGAGGTGTAGTACCTCTACCTATGTTTGTCAGGTCTACTTGTGACATTTCTGTCTTCCCTTAAGTTGATGAAAAGGGTTCTCTCAACTGAGTGTTTACTCTTGTCTGAGCCCTTGCCTGTCTGCTCTTTGTGGTAGATATGTTGCCTTCCAATCAAACTGAGAGTGGTGATTCACTGGACTATGCTGATTTCACCTTGTCAAATACCCTTATACAGTAAGTCACCTCAAGAGCTGGGACAGCCATTACCTCCTCACACCCTGGCTCTGGTATCAGGCTGTTATGTATCTTTGCTGGAAAGTCTGTCCAGCAAGAGCACCACATAAGGCATGTGCCCTAGTCATTTTAGCTCATTCCCTCCTTCTGGTTGCTGGGGATAGTGAGCCCAACCCTGTCCACAGACTGTCTCACTCTACCAGCTTCACCCACCCCCCTTGGCAGAATATCAATGAACTCAAAATTGATCACTTTAATACTAGATGTCTGATCCCTATTATTGGACAGCTAATAGCGTGGGATGAACATTACAACCCTGACATTCTGGAAATCCCAGAAACTTGTTTAAAGCAATGTATACATGATAAACTCTGTTCCCTTCCCGGACATAAATTTATAAGAACTGACCAGATCACTTCTAAGAAAGGTGCGGACATGATGATTTATTATGAAGACCATCTACATGTCTCTGTCCCCCAGTTACTCACCCACTTTCGGACCTTATTTAGAACTTTACCATACAGCCCTCCTCCAGGGGAACTCTAAAAAGCTATGCCTTTTCTGTGTGTATATTCCCCTGTTAGCAGTCAACAGGCTCTCCCTACTCTAATTAATGTTCTCGGCCCACTGATTCAAAATAATGAATTTCTTCTCATTGGAGATTTCTACATTGACTTATTCAGCTGCAAAAAGGAAAAATTTAAATATCGAGATGATCCTTAATAAGCTCCAGCTTAATCAAATTATTTCTGAACCCACTAGGATATATATCAGTGGTCAGTGAGCCACCCTGGATATTTACACCCAGATTGGACATGGCTATTTGTTCAGGAATACTAGCTAACTCCACAAGTGATCACTACCTAGTTTTTTGTATTTGGAGGGCTAAACCTTCAAAGGTTCATCCTAGAATTATTAATTTCCATTACTATTCACACTTTGATCCTGCTTAATTCAAACAGGAGCTTGAGTGCTTGGATTGGTCTTTCTTACTTTAACCAAATGTTCTGAGGTCTTCAGATAAATATGCACCCCAAACCACTAGGAGAGTATCTGGTGCAGTCATAACATTTTTGGATCACCCCTTATTGTCCCCAGTTGAGACAAGGGATAATTAGGGATAATTACTGTAGTCTTTATTGACCTCACCAAAACATTTGACACAGTAGATCACTCCCTGCTCTGTGAGAAACTTAGCACCCTAGGCATTTCATCCTCTGCACTCTCCTGGTTTCAAAACTACCTGGCTAATAGAGACCAGTGAGTAAAGTTTGGTTCCTCCCTGTCTGAACCAGCCCCAACCACACTTGGGGTGCCCCAAGGGTCCATACTTGGGCCTCTCCTTTTCTCCCTCCATATCGACTCTATCCAAAAATGTCTCTTGCATAGTACACCCATCCTCTATGTAGATGACTTGGTCTTTTTCACAACCTTCCATAGCACAGTCAGCATAAATACTTGCCTGTCATCTGATCTCCAAGAAGTTTAAAAATTGCTCTTAAACAAGCTCCTGCTGAATACCACTGAGTAACAGACCATGCTTTTTGGCTGTGCCCCAGAATAAAGATCTGTCCAAGCCCACTGTCAATTGTTTGTGATAATGGGACATCTGTAGCCTCAGTCCCCTCTTTTAATTAGCTGGGTGTTACATTCGACCCCTCACTGGACTTCTCACTTCATGTGGCCTCTACCAGTAAGGCAGTTAATTCTAGATTGGGACTGTCTTTCAATGTTAGTCATAGTTTCACCCCCAAAGCCTGCTTTGCCATAGCCCAAGGCATCCTACTCACAAGGCTTCACTACAGGATGTCTGTATTCTTTTCATCCTCTAACACTATTTTGAAAAAAAAACAGGAAACAGCATACAATAACATTTGTTGCTTTGGACTGGCCACCAATCCTTGTACCCACCACTGCAACCTGTACACGAAACTTTGATGGCTCCCACACCTACCCTTCATAACATTAACTTGGGAGTTATTTATGACATTGTGCTGATTCACCCTTGCCTCTTGTATCACTTCTACTGCCTAGTAGAACTCACAATTCCTACAGTGCTCTGATCCTGTTCTCCAGTCCTTACCAAAGACAAAAGTCAAGTTAGGTGAAACAGCCTTCTCCTACAGTGCCCCTAGACTCTGGAACTCCATTCCGACTGAGTTCTTCCAGCCATGCCTTCTGGAGTGACTATTACTCTTACCTGCTTAATTCGACAATGTGCTTTTGACCCTAGCTGAGATATACTTGTTCCTTGCCCTCCTTGTATTGTGTTTTTGATATTAGCTTCTCTCCATTGAGAGCATTTGCACTTCTTAATTTCTTGTAAACTAGATAAGTTCTATGTATCTTGTCTGTATCCTTGTGTGTGTCCCCACCAATATCCCACCACATAATGTACATTGTATTTTGAACTCTTGTACTGTATATGACCACTGTTGTGCATTACTGTTGTTTATTGTACTTGTCCCCTGTTGTATTTCCCAGGTCATGCCTGAAAATATTCAACTGTTTCCCTAGTGCACCATCCTGGTAAATAAAATCTAACTAAATAAATAAATAACATTTGAGTACAGCTAAATTTGGATCATTGAAGGTACGAATATCATTTCTGAAAATAGCAACAACACAAACAGGTGCAAATTCACACAAATGTCCTGTTTCCTTTAAAGAACTGCCAATTCCTGTGGGAAGTTTGTGGAAAACACTAATATTTAGAAACAATTCAGGTTGTATTTCATATATCTTTTATAGAGTTTCCATCCCCATGATTTACAACTGAGGAAATTCACATGAAAACAGCATCTTTAACCCACGGGCTCATCTGCCTGTACAACATATTTCCCACTCGAAGTCATTCATTGCAAAGACTATGTTTAGGCATCATTTAGGGTTGTCCCTTAATATCACAAAAGTAAGAAAATGCAGGTGGTTGCCTCAATTCCATGCCAAATGGTAGGCTGGGTATTTATTTAAAATTGGTAACCAGGAGAGGCACACTGAGCTGAGGCTCATTTCCAGGTGTGACCCACAGGAAAGGAGAAGGGGAGAAGCCCAATAACAAACAAAATATAGCCAGTCAGGTGATGTGATTACAACGAACATGACAAAGAGCATAAGTTGAGTGCAGTACAGACAAAATGGTAAACATTGCATATAGATGACAAATGAATTAGCATACAAATCATCTGTGCAAATTGGGCAAACTCAACATGCACAGTACCAGAGTGAAGGGAGGCTGAGCTGGTGCTGAAAGTAGGGGCCTAAACAGGTTGATAAACTTCAACAAGGTTGCTGGAACTATGAAGTTAGTAGGGAAGGAGAGGCAATGGATAGTTAAAAGGCAGGCAAGGATATGGAAGGGCTCAGAAAAAGGGATGGCTGGAGTAGAGGGGAAGGGGAAAGAGTTTTAGCTCTTGTCTAATGGAAGAAATGGAGCAGAGGGCAAAAGACAGCTGCAGGAGGTAGCTAGTTCCAGATTTCTGGTTGAGAAGTGCAGGTGGGGAAGGGAGAATGTGTGGGGGTCTCTTGAGTGCAGGGAATAGGAGGAGGATGAAGGGATGGGGAGAGGAAATGGGATAAGTATAAGGGGAGGGACCCAAACCAGTATTTAGAGATGAAGGAAGCACAGTGGAACTGGTGACATGAGGGGAGAAGGAGGATGGAAAGATAGGAGTAAAGGGAGTGGTAGTGAGTATAACAGAGTGAGTTAATAACAAAGTAGCAGAAGGTGTTGCAGAGGGTGTCCAATCTGGCAAGGGAGATGGAGGGGGAAGTGCCATAAACCACATCTGCATAGCCAAAAACCAGGAGAACCATTTTGGTGACCAGCTACAGGCAGATCTGTGGACAAAGGCAGTCATTATTGTAGTACAGGGCACTGATTTTGGGGTGGAGTTTGTCATGGATGGCATCAATGTAGGCAGAAAAGTCAAGCCTGCTGTGTAACCACACACTGAGGTATTTAAAAGTTGGAAGTACTTCAAGCAGAGTGCCATCCAGCATGGAGAAGATGGAGAGGGGGTGAGCTGGGCCAGCTGGAGTGAGCTGGGTCAGCTTCTGCCTGGTAAAACAGTTCATGGACACCTTTTTTGTGTGTTGACCTAATGTTGGTTGGACTGGAACCAGCACAGAACATTGTGAAAGTCTTTCTGAAACAAGGCTTCCAGAGATGCAGTCAAGGGACCGGAGGTGTAGACAACTGTGCCATCTGCATACATGTGAATATGCAAATTGGCACAGGTGGAGGGGAGATCATTTGGGAAGATGGTAAAAAGGATTGGGCCCAGAATGGGGCACTGTGGGACCTGGATAGGAAGACGTGGGGAGATGGCACTTCCTATCTGTACCAACTGCATATGGTCTGAAAGGTAAGAACAGAACCACTCGACAGCAGGGGCTGAGAAGCTGACAGCTTATCCAGAAGGAGTGAGTGGGACACCAAATCAAAGGCCTTGGCCAGACCAATGAAAATGGCTGATGTGATGCTCCACTGATCCATTGCTGAGAGGATGGAGTCAGTGATCCTAAGTAGGGAGGAGATGGTGGAATGATCCTTCCTAAAGCCAGACTGGAAGCAGGACCAGAAGTTATATGAGTAGAGGAAGTCTGAAAGCTGTGTGTAGACTAGTTTCTCCTGCAGCTTCACAAGAGAAGGGAGGAGGAAGATAGGGCAGAAGTTGCCAGGAGTAGAGAGATGACCCCTCTGGAGGAGGAGATCCTTGGCAATCTTCCAAGACTGTGGAACAGTGCAAAGGGTGAAGGAGAGATTTAGGAGGTGGGTAAGGGGGAAGGTGATGGCAGAAACTGACAGATAATGAAGTTTAGGGTACAAGCTACCCAGGCTACATTTGGAAAGGCAGAGTAAGGAACAGGGTCTCCTGGGGAGTGACAGGGGCTGTGAGGTGAGGAGAGGAGTGGAGCCATAAGGTGGGATGGAGGGAAGAGTACAAGTGGTAAAAAACTCATAGAAGTGAGCAGCAATAGACGGAGGGTCAGACACTGGTGAGGAATTAACCATGAGGACAGGTTGAGAGAACTAGGCTGGGAGGGTCAAAAAGGGAGTGAATCACCTTGCAGAATTTGGCTGGGGAATTAAGATTATTCTGAATTTTGTCCTTAAAGTAGAGGGACTTGGTGGTATAAACAGCCTTAGTGTTAGAGTTCCTAAGGGCTCAGTAGGAGAGGTGGTCTGACAGAGAACAGGAAAATTCATATCCATCCCAGGCTTGGTCATGAGTCTTGCATAAGTTCATGACATCAAAGGTGATCCATGGGTAGTGAGAGGATTTAACCCTGAATTTCCTGATTAGGGTGTACTTGTCCCAGACAGAAGTAACTATTGAGTAGAAGAGCGATAGGGACAGATCAATGTCCAGGGTGGGGAGCATGGGGGACCAGTCAGTTGCAGCTAGTTCACTCAGTAGAGCTTCTTTGTTCACTGGCCAAGGAGGCCTAGACCAGATGTACTCAGGGGAGGAAGAAGTGAACTGGCTGTTTCTGACACACAATGCCATGCATTGGTCACTAAAGGCATCAGACAATATACCTACTGCAACAATGCAGTGGGGGCGTGAGGCCAGAACCCAGTCCAGGAGGGAATGGTTTGATAAGTTGGGACTGAGTCAGGTGGGTTCTTTGACAGGCTGTAAAAGGTTAAGGGACTCAGTCCTGTGGATGGTTGGCTTGGAGGTTGGGAAAAGCCAATTAATGTTGAAGTCACCCAGGAGGATGAGCTCCCTAGCAGAGGAGTGTGAAGAGAAAGTGGAGAATGAGTCTGTCAGAGATGAGTGGGAAATTCTTAGTGAGGCATAAAAAACATCAATAAAATAGGTAGTGAGAAGGGAAAGGAATGTTTAGTTAGCAGAAACTCATGGGAGAAGGGTGCATCCTCCCAATAGTGATGATGCAGGAGAGGTTCTGGTGGACTTATAGAGTAACCTCACCCCCTTGTTTACCCCTGTCCTGACTAAAGAGGTGGCAGTCTGGACAGACCAAGCAGGAATCAGGAATCCTGGAAAGGAGCCAGGATTCTGTAAAACAGAGGAGGTCTAGAGAGTGATGAGAGACCCATACAGTGAAGAGATTCAGTTTAGGGAGGCCTTGAGGAATGGAGGATGGAGCAGTGCTGAGTTCCACATCACCAGCAAGGAGGAGGAGCAGGGTAAGGAGGCAAAGAATGGGTTCTTGGTGGGTGAGGGGTAGAGGGAGGAATGCGGAAGGGTCAGAATAGAAAAGTAGAGGAACTCCAGGTTAAGGGAGGAGGAAGGAAGGAGACTAGGATGGATGGGAAAAGGGAGGGAGAGAGGAGGATGGCTGAAGGGGGGAAGGAAAGATGAGTGGAAGGGTGCTGAGAGGGCAGGAGGTGAGAGGGTTGGGGGAAAGTAGGGGATAGGAGAAAACAGAGGAGTAGAGTAGGGAGCATGATATGCAAGTAGATTGAGAACTGAAATGAGTAACTTGTTAAGACACTACCAAAAACACCAGTACACAGGAAACCAGTGGCATATTGTTCCTGTACATTGACAGATGCTGAGACTCACTATACACAGATTGAAAAGGAATGACTAGCAGCAATGTGGGCATGTGAAGAAGTTTGCAAATGACTTGTATGGATTAGATTCTTTCAAGCTTTTGATGGCTCACAAGTCATTGATACCACTAATAAACTGCAAAGACTTAAGCAGTGTTTACACAGCCACAGTGTTTTGTTTTCTTTGCAGCTCCATTCCCATTGCGCTGTATGCCGCACTGACATTTTCGGTTTACTCTGCTGGTGCTTACAGCGGTGCAGTTCATGCTGTGAAGTGGGGCTGGACATGCCATGGGGTGGGTTTGAACAGTGGGGAGACAGTTTTGTAGTGGATCAAGCGCAGAAGAGAGTTTACAGTGCAGCTTAATGTGCTCAATCTGCTACACATACCCACTCCAGAGCTGGAACCAAAAATGGATCCGTAGCACTCTTAATGCACTCCGGTAAGTGTCCACACCTTTGTGTTTGCAGTGCATCAACTGGTGCGTACGGGTTGATGTACTGCAAACATGAAGATGTAAATGGGGCTTTAGAGTATCAGTGAGGTGTTAGAACAGCTTCTCATGCAGATAATGAGGTACAATCCCAAGCAGAACACGTGCCAGGCAAGGCAATGGTGGTAGTAGATACCTTATGCAGACATCCAGTGACTGTAATAGATTCAGAAGTCTATAATATGATTGAGGAAATTAAGTCCTATGGAGAATCTTTAAAATCCTCGAAGCCAATGTCGAGTTTGGAACTGCAACAAGTTAAACAAAGTACATCCAGAGATTCTAAACTCCAGAAAGTATTGCATTTCATCAGAGGTGAATGGCCAAGGTACAGTACCTCAAGAGTATACCTAACAATGTCAAAACTTTCTTTCTAGTAAGAGGCAGCCTTACAGAGTCTAATGGACTGTTGCTCTATGGAGACAGAATAGTCATTCCAAGAAACATGCAACAAGACATGCTAATAAGACACTACAAGGGCTATTAAGGTGTCACCAAAAGCCATGAATCAGCAAAGGCGCCTGTCTGGTGATAGGTACTGGAAATGATATTCAAATGACAGTGACAGCATTTGCATTTTTACAGGTGAACAAGCCATCTCAATGGAAGGAGCAGTTAATAGCAACTCCATTATCAGACCACCCCTGGGAGAGGGTTGGCACTGATATTTGTGAGGTGGAGGGACAGAAGTATTTGGTTGCAATAGGCTATGCACTAGATAGTTGGAAATTGCTTATTTCTTTTTAACTATGCTTTCTTGAATAAAAGGCTTGATACATTCAGCACACTCACCATGAAGAGATATAAGCACAATCATTGACTAATTGGCATATAGTTTATTTACCAGACCTTTCAAGCTCTAGAACCAGAAACCATCTGAAGAATATGTCTTCATGGTTGGGATGTCTGGACGAGCTTGTTACTGATAATGGTCCACAGTTTACAGGGACTGAGTTCCAAATGTTTATGTACAAGTATAATGTTTATCACATTACAAGCTCACATTACCCCTAAGGCTAATGACAAGGCCGAGAGGGCAGTGCAAACAGCTCAGAGAACTCTGAAGCAGGATGATCCCTTTTCCTCTTTAATAAGCTACAGAGCTACTCCAATTAATGAAATAAAATTTAGCCCTGCACAGCTAGTGATGGAAAGACAGCTGAAAACACAAGTTCCTATGTTACAGAGTAACCTAGAACCACATTGGCCAAATTTTTCAAGATGCTGACAAGTCTGCACAGTCCACTTTGATAAAAGAAATTCTGCAATAATACTACCTGAACTGCATCTGGGTACCCAGGTGAGAATTAAACTGAATGGAGAAAAGGGATGGATAGTACCGGCTGTAGTGGAAGAGATGTGCCAGACACCAAGATCATATCTTGTGAAAAGAGAGAGAGAGATTTAGAAGGAATCTATGACATTTAGAGTTTGTTCCAGAACCGAGATAAATATTGCGGCAGAAAACTAGAACTGACTCTAAGGTTCCAGAAGATACCTATTGTTCCACTGAACAAAGACCAGAGATAGAAATGGGTGCTCACGTGGATGTATCTGATGTTACAAGTCCTGGAAAGGAAATAGCTATTGATTTTCAGCCTCAGAGTCCAGTACTGAAAACTTCAAGTGGGAAAGTAAGTAAGAAACCTATATGCTACAGAGACTATTTTATAGCTAGACAGCCATAATAAACATAATGGGGCAGAATAATCCTCTGTCTGTTGTGCGGGATGACCGTTGATCTACTCAGTACCCCAAGTTAGACAGTTGCACTGTAACTGTTGTGTGAAATGTGTTTTGAAACATTAGTTAAAATGTGATACTGCTGTATATGCTTAAAGAATATACTTCCTTCAGAATGTTACCTAGTTAGTAACTCAAAAAGGGGGAAATGCAGTGATAAGAAACAGAGTGTTCTAATGTATAACCACTAGGTAGAACCAATGCTATAATAGGGACCTTTTATAAAGAGACACTGGAAAAATCACATGGAATGGAGTGTGCATAGATATATGATGGCTGTATGAACCTTGCTGTGGTGTGTTGTAATATCTGAAGATAATTAAGCAATATACCACAAGAGGGTGTGGGTAATGCCAGGATTTACCCACTCCTGGCGTGTTGTTTGGTCATGAGGCCACAGGCCGAGTCAGTAAACGACACTAGGCATGGGTAAATCCTGGCATCATCCACACTCTAGAGTGGCATATTGCAATTATACAATGGCCCCCTTCACTTTTTGTGGAAACAATTAATGAAAAATACTGTTTTGTGCTTCTTCAAATAATTTTTATTGAATTAATTGTCGAGTCAGAAAAAATAGTTCTGTTAGTATGTAGAGTAATGGTCCTGTTCCCCACTCCTACAGAGGGGGTTTAGTTTTTTTTTTCTCCCCCCACCCACAATTCAAAGATTGACTTTTTCAATCATGATGATTTAGAGGGTATCTTTCAGCTTATTAGTGGTAATAACACTGATAGTGCTCATCCTGACAGTCTCGCAAAGCCAGTTACCGAGCCTCCAGCTTTTTTTTTGTTTGTTTTGTTAGTACAATGCCCACAAGTGAGACTTGGTTCTTTGTTTATGAATTGCTGTTTAGTTTTGAGTGTGTGACCACGTGGTATGAGCGATAACGGGCTATCGTACTTGACATTGTGCTTCTGGGTTTAGTTTGCAGGCTGAAAGTATCGGCGCGACTCAGAAGGATTATCTCTTTTTTTATTTGTGATGTTGCTAGTGCTGCGGGGACTCACTGGATGTAATCAGGAGCAGCTGTGTCTCTGAATGATAGTTTGGAGGCTCGGGTGTAGGTTTTATTAAACAAAACAAAAAACTTTGCAGAGGAGTGGGTGGAGCGAAAGCAACTGGCAGACGTCTTGCGAGTGGGTTGAAAGCATACAGGAGAAATCGGGCAAGCAGTGGGTGGGGACAGACATATAACTGCAGGTATTTTTTTTTTATTTTACATACTTCTTGTAACTGTGCAGGTAATTTAATTAACTTCTTTTCATCCCAGCACTCTTGCTGTCCAGCAACCCAGCATTTACCCTAGCTGCAAAAATTGCAGTGCTTCTTTTCTCCTGGTTTTGCGTCATGCTTTAGAGGGGATTGCCAGTTTTGGAGTGATTTGAAAGGGGGTTTGTGATGCAACTGACTGTTGGCTGGCACCATTTTCCTTGGGGTGATGCTAGGATTTACCATGGCTAGAAGGTGCCAGCCAGCCAATCAGAGTGCTTTATTTTTGTAGCCGTTGTATAATCTGTCTTTAAGCTTCCCAAGCATTGCATGTCATAATGGAGGGCAGCCCCTAAAGGGTGGTCACCTGAGATACTTGTGGATCCTTTCTCACCAGAAGCAATCCAAAGAATGTCAAGTACTGAATGGAGAAACAGTTCATTATGGGCTTATGTACATAAGCCTTGTGAGAGAAATGCTCATGAAACACAGTAAGTAAGTAAGTATCCAAACCTTTGTTTATAGAGCACCCAATCCCAAGGGCTCAAAGTGCTGTTGAAAAATTCAGGCATACATAAACAATAAGTACCAATGAATAAAAACTTATATTATGAGCTAAAAATCCCAGATAAAAATAATTAATTAATTAATTAAATTAATAATAAATAAAACAGTCTCTGGTATACAGCCAGTGAGCCAGGTTGCTTATAGACCAAAAGACTTTGGTATCACTCGATATGAGCGCGTATTATTGAGCGTTACAATAATGAGCGACTCGATAATACCGCTCGTATGTAGAGCAAGTATGGGAAAAGGGCTATGTGTTGCTATAGCAAGTGTAGTGCAGAGGGATACACACTACACTTGCTAGACAGGGAGGATAAAGGAAAGGAAAGAATTTGGCCAAGTTTCATCAAGCTAGCTGTGTAGTGTAGTGCAATGAGCCACTACTCCTAGAGCCTATGGTGCTGGGTTTGGATCCTGGTGTAGGTGATACTTTTTTGCTTCCAGGAGGAGTATCTATTTTTTCTAAGTCCACTTCCCCTGGAGTTGAGAATCTTTATTTGGGGGGCTGTGGGGGGGGGCAAAGCCCTTTTGACATGGGTGATTAGTTTGTCACTCTAATGAGCGGTGCCATAAGGGAGAATAGCCCTTATCACATAAATCCAAAGACTTCTTGAAGAGGTTAGATTTCAGACCTCTGTTAAAGGTCTCCACTGAGGAAGCCTCCCCCAAGGATCTTGAAAGTGAGTTCCACAGTGCTAAGCCAGCTACCTCCGAGGCCCTGTCCACAGATGATTTCAGCCTTGGCCTGGGAACCGCAAAGAGGTCCACTGCAGAGGAGCGGAGAGGGTGGAGGGTATGATGAGTAGGGCTAATGAACTCCAGCAATCACTGAAATTACCACAGTTTTGCCAAAATTACAGTCTGGATCCGAAATATTCATTTTTGCTCACCTCTCTTCCGAAAATGCTGCACCTTGCTCCACTGCACAGTTGCCATGGAACCCAATCAACAAAGTGTTCATTCGGAAAGAGTAAATATTTATTTTACGTTAAGCTAGAGGCTGTAGAAATTTTGAATCATAAACTTCTTGTTTTCTATGCTCACAGTGTACCGCATTGTGCCAGACAGATTTGATAGCTGCCTCTCGCGTGCAAGTTTGCTAGAGTTTCCTAGTACCTTCTCTATGAAACCAGATTTCACCAGGTATGTATATTTAAAACGAAAAACAGAAATATAAATATAAGAAATACAGAAGGGCATATTTATGTTTTGGTGACAATTTGGCTGTAATTTGCTGCGTATTTGTGCCGGTGAGGGTGGGTTGGGAATGGTGTCAGTACTTCAAATCAGGAGCACATTATTCAGCAGTCAGGGACCTCACGGTGAACTGGTGTCCTGAAAAAAATATCCTGATCCAGTTCAATTTTGTGTGGGTGTGTATGGAGCGGGGGGGTGGAATAGACTGAGTCTGACTCAGTGCAGCAATAGCCAGCAGGTTAGGTTAGGGTACGTACATCTAAATTGTGGGGCATTACTAAAATGATGCTGTTAGTACTAACTCAGCAAGTCTTACAATTAGGATTAGAAAAATTGGCAGGTTTAAAAAGTCAGCCAATCTAGTCATGTTTATTTTCCTTTCAGAAGGAAGCAGGGGAAGGGGGTCAACAGGTTGGACATTTAATTCAGCCCTTAAGCAGCAGTGTTTAGAATTTCAGCAAGTTGCAACTCTGTTTTGGACATGTGAAGGCAGGAAATGAACTTGAATGAAATTAATGACATTTTTCACCATAACACTATTTTCAGGGGAATCTTCCCATCTGCAAGTAATAATGAAAAGATTTTTACAGTGAAAATTTCTAGACCTAAATCCCAACTGGAGGGGCTCAGACTCAAAGGCAGAGAGATGTGTCTTGAGCTCCAGTGCCACTATTTTCTCAGTAACTTTTCCCAAAGAGGGAAGGCTAGATACTGGTCTATAGTTCACTAAGCAATCCAGGCCCAAAGATGGTTTCTTCAGTAGGGGCTTCACCAGCACCTCTTTCAAGGCACTAGGGAATGAACCCGCACTAGACAATCTCAGCAAATACTTGACCTACAGACTCCCCACAGCCATGTTGAGCCTGGGTCCAGTTCACAGCATGTGGGCCACAGTTTCAAAATCACTTTCCACCCCCACTGGCTTAAACTCATTCCAGACAGGAGGAATGCTCCTATTGATGACCACCTCTCCACTGCAGGGCTATAATAGCACTATTGTGGCGATCCCCGACCTGATAGAGGACACCCTGGCAGAGAAGAACAGAGTGAACTCTTTGCACTCGGTGGTTGACACACTCTAACTGATTGAAGAGAGGCAGGATGAAATAGCCTGCCACCCTCCAGAAGAGCTGAGCTGGTCTGTTCATCCTTGCAGCAATCTCCTCAGATAGGGACTCTGCCTTTTTACAGGAGATTGCTCTTTGATACTCATCATAGTGAGTGCTTAAATCCAGTCTGTCTTCCTCTGTTCTGGATCTCTGCCAACAATGCTCCAACCTCCAACCCCTGATCTTCATCTCCTTGAGCTCTCCGTTAAAACATGGGGATCTCAAGTGAGAAGACCTGGGTAGTACACAGACAGGTGCAACAGAATTGACAGCCATGGTGATGGCCCTAATGTGAGCCACCACCGCTGTTCCTGTACCTGCCCCACAAGCAACCATCACACCCAAAGGGTCCAGCACTGCCTGAATTCCTGCTGGGGACCACTACTTTAAAGGGTGGTATTGGACAATCTCCACAGGGGGTGGACTACTGGAGGGCCTCAAACAACAACTTTGCCATGCAGTGATCTGACCACATGACCGGATCAATCTTGAGGTTATCTGCCTTAAGCCCCAGTGAGAAAAACAAGTCCAAGGTGTGACCATGTCTGTGGGTCGCAGTAGTAACAAAGTAGTGTTAGGCCCAATGAATTCATTGTCTAGAGGAAGTCTTGCACAAACTCCAAGAGTCCATTATGTAGCCAAGCATAGAGGTGATCTCAACACTCTCTCAGTGATGAGGTCCATCACTTCCTGCAGAAATTCCCTGTTGTGTCCTGGAGGCCGATACACCAGAAGGATTCTGTAACCTGCACCTGGACTCCTCCTGTATGGCCATGTATTTCAAATGATGAGGTATACTCCACTGGATGCACTGAAAAGTTCAGGTTGGATCTACAACGGATGGCCACACCCCCAACCCTACAACTCCTCTTCGACAGTGAACCACAGAAAACCCAGCCTGGACTGACACCTCCAAAATTGGGCTGGCATCATCACTTAGTCAGGTCTCTGTGATGCAAGCCAGATCAACCATGGAAATCAAGTCTGCTATAATTGTGTTCTTGTTCCTAATTGATCTGACATTGCAAAGCACTGCCCAAAGGGGATGAGCAGATGCTGCTGGCCTACCAGTTACCTACCTACTCAGTCCAGTAGGAGCCCTGGCTATGGGAACCAAATAGTGAAAACTTAGGCACAACTGTATGTTTCCCCAGACAGATAGCCAAATGAATGTGTATCAGGAGGAGGGATCCTGGCAAGAGCTGGTGTGGGTAAGTACCTAAGTGAGGGAGCCAGGCATGGGAGCCTTTTTCTTTGGGCCATTAAGACTGTAGGTACACTGTCAGAGGGTGACAGCTACAGCCGGACCAACTGTCAATTTTAGTACTACTGTCATAATTCTGACATGCTGTTTAACTTAATATTGTTCTTCAAGGGCATTATGAGACAGGTGCAGCCATAGAATTTCCCCAGGGATAGTGCTAACCCTACCTCGAAGCACAGAAAGCACACTGCCTGATCTCCTGCTGGGAACAACTACTTTAAAGGGTGATATTGGACAATCTCCACAGGGGGTGGACTACTGGAGGACCTCAAACAATGACTTTGCCATGCACTGATCTGACCACATGACTGGACCAATCTTGAGGTTATCTGCCTTAAGCCTCAGTGAGAAAAACAAGTCCAAGGTGGGACCATGTCTGTGGGTCGCAGTAGTAACAAGTAGTGTTAGGCCCAATGAATTCATTGTGCAGGGTGCAGGAATACACTATTTTTAAATGAAAAGATGTTCCAGGACTAGAGGACATGGGATGAAGTTGGGGGGAGGATGATTCAGGGGAAACATGAGGAAGAATTTCTTCACAGAAGGGGAGGTGGACAAGTGGATCACCCTGCCAGAGGAAGCGGTGGGGGCTGAAACAATCACGGGATTTAAGAATGCATGGGATAGGCATAAAGGAATTCTGGAGGTCAGGGGTAAGGAGCAGCAGACTTCTAGGAAAACATAAACTGAACTTACAAGTTCAAATGGGCAGACTGGGTGGGCCATAGGCCCTAGGCCCTTATCTGCTGACACTGTCTATGTATCTATCTATGTATCTATGTAAATGCAACCTATACCAATCTCTCCCTTCCCTCCCTTGAAGGCAGACGCAGTATGCACAGCGCCAGCTTTCTAGCTAAATTCTGGTTTCACTCTCTCCCCACATATTTCTCCTCATCTCTTACCCAGACCACTGTCCTCCCACTCCCTTAGAAACATTGACTCCCTCACTTTGAACATCCCTCCCAGATCCACTTTGGCAGGCCAGTCTGCCTTCTCCCACTCCTTCCCTAAACTCTGGAACACACTTCCCATGCCCATCAATCATGCCATCTCCCCTCATGTCCTCACCACCCTCCTAAAATACCTATACTCTCCCTTCTGCAGCTATGTTTAATTACTACCCTTCCCTTACCACCACCCTTTTTCTTGTTGAGGGGGAAAAAGGGTGGTGGTAACGGAAGAGCACTTCTATGTACTAGTACAAAATTATTGGTTCCCAACACACCTCCCGCACCCCTGCTACTCCCACCTTTTTGTCCTTTACCACATTATCACACTTTTTGTTTATGTTACCCATACACAATTGTTGGTTCTTAACATACCTCCCTCACTCCTATTACCCCCACTTTTTTTGTTCTGTACCACATTATCTGAAGATAAGTGTTGTTCATTAAACCCCCCACCCTCTACCCCGAAGCTGTTCTATAATCACCTGTGAGCACTTACTCTACGTTTTCTGAAGCTGCTGTCTTGCTAAAGTTAAACTTCCAATAGTATGTTTTTTTCCCTCTGGTATCGTTATGAATGCCTTAAATTGTCAACATGAATTTGACTGACTGTATTTCTTAATTCCTATTGGTTCACCAAAACTTCCTCTTTCTGGTATGTAATTAATGCCTTCAATGTGTCAAAATGTATTTTGCTGTTTTTATCTCTTATTCAGTTTTGTACTAATATAATTTCCTTGTTTTTGGCTGATTGTATCCTATACTGTTTACCCACTTCCCCTCTCCCCCAGGATGCATCTGGAAACGAGCAAGTCGTTGCTTGAATGCCTTTCCTTGTGAAATTCTTCAATAAATAAATACATGGTCTTTGAACTGCCAGATCTCCAGGGACTGCATAGAGAGGTTAAGGAGTGTTGTAAAAAGTACAAATGTATTTGGACTAGATCCATGGAAAATTGTAAATATTTATGTCCCTGAAGTGCAAGGGTGGGACCTGGCAAAAGTAAACCATGTGAGGATTCATGGATATGATACCTTGGGATGGTGGGGTTGGAAATCAGAGCCCCAGTTGGGTTAAAGGGTGCAGTGTGATGCAGCTAACAGTGTACTAGATAATGTGAGGTATGGAGGAGTAATTGAAAGGGAAATGCCCTTGGCCTGTGTACCATCTTACAGCTGAGTAAATGCACTCAGTATGATCCCAGCTCCATGTTTTGTCTTGGTCTGTGTATGGTCTCCTGGTTCTTTGTGCGCCAGAGTATTGGATTAATGGTGCCTCAGCTCCAGTGCTGCAGGCCCATGGTGCTAGCAGTGTTTGGTGCAGGTACAGGTTCTGTGATGTAAGGTACGTGCTCCTTTGAGAGACTACCACATATACCCCTAGACACGGGGGAGGGGGGCAGTGCCTGCCTCTTACAGCATGGGAGCTCAGATGCTGGGAATTTAGGCCTGGTAGTTTTTAAGGCACACCATGCACTAGGTACCTGAGACCTCTTGCATTGTTTAAACTTTATTTTGTGCAAATCAGTTCATAAACCACTGAGATACAGTATGGGCCCCAAAAGTTTTGCTCCCTTTAGGAAACAAAAATGTACGATGTGCCTGCAGTTTATTTTCACAGCTGACTGGACTGCACATGGATCTTTGGGAGAGAAGCAAGCTGGCTCATATAACCCAAAATTAGAATGTTGTTGTGTGATTGGAGCCTGAAGCCTGATCTGCTATGCAAATAAGCAGGATTAGAAGAGAGCCTGCACATTCCTTGCATGTGTGAGTTGCAGCTCGCATGAAGAGGATGCAGCATGACAATTCAGGAAGCAACATCAACATCAAGGAGGATGGCTGTAGCAGAATCAGAGCAGCGACCAAACTTCAGCAAACAGCACCATAAACTGAGTATAACCTTTGACCCTTCCAACTGATCCAAGCAGACTCTAGAGACTCCTCATCAGCTGCAACAATGGTGCCACAGGAGTCGTCGGCCAATCGGCCATCCAGATTGCTCCCTGCAACTGACGCTGGCTGCACAAAAGAGGAAACCACTGACTGCAAAATCTGCCAACCCTTAAGGCGCGATTGCAAATAAGGACTCCCACTGTGAATCTGCTCTCTGGGGATTCATCTCAGGTACTGTCTAATTTATTGGTTTTGAACATTTTTATTGATTTAACAACAGACATTACAAACAACAACAACAGGACACAAAAATATATGGCCCACACATAATATAATGCAGTGGCCAAGCCTAGGATAATAAATGCAAACAACTGCTGGTATACCATGACTACTAAAGAGACACAGCTACAGAGAGTACCACAGTGGTACTTGACCCCATCTTGCAGTTGCACAGAAGTATGTGGAGAAAAAGCATCATGTCATAAAAAAACACATGTATAGCAAACAATAATAATATGTAAAGATATAGAGCATGAAGCACTAAATAGACTGTAACCAGCTCAGGTAGACTTAGCTTAATCCTTGCCAATAGGGGACCAAAACAAGAGGGAACTATATATACTCTTAGGCAACCATAAAGAGGGAATACTGCTGATCTATTCAGGTGGGACCTAAGCACTTGTGTGGCCCGTGAAGATACCAAAAACCGGAGCAAGGGGGAATACTTCACAGCTTATTGTGGCAGTACTCAGAGTCCAGAAAAGGTTGCCAGCATCATTAGTATATACTGTGAGAACCCCGGCATAGCTAGACATCCTCTCATAGTTAGCCACCTGTCCTAAAGATAACAGCAGTTCTTGGAAGGATGGACATTGGGCAGTGCGCCATCTCATCAGGAGAAGCCTTTTAGCCGAATCCCTCACCAACATTGTCCATTGTGCTCCAGGGTAGTGCCTGGGAAACCCATCTAGCATGCAACCTAGAAGAAGGAAGGGAGTGTCTGAGGCCAAATTTGGTACTACTTGCTAGCACATTTTGAGGACAGCATCCCAGAAAGGCCTTATCAATGGGCACGCCCACATAATCCAGTATAGAGGGACGTCATCTTGGCCACATCTCCAACAGGTGCCCTCAGTGAGGAGGCCCAGCTTCATAAGTTTGGCTGAAGTGTGATACCACCTCAACAGCATTTTATTCATGATCAACCTAGTACTGCCATTTCAACATGATTGGTGAATTCTTGTTCAACAGGTGGCCCGTTGTGAGTCAGAAATAGTTATACCCAGTTCCGTCTCCCATTGGGCTTTAGCTGAGAGAATAGGGTCAGGAAGAGCACATCTGAGGGCTCTATAGATCCTACTGACTTGACCTTTGTGGAGTTTCATCCACGTTAGAAATAGGGATGTTCCTGAGGTTGGGTCTGCACTAAGAGATGGGATGCACAAGTGCTTGATGGCATCTCAGATTTGTAGATAGCACCAGACATGGTTGGGGGGAAGCTGGTATCACTCCATAAGGGCTTCAAAGCAGTCTAGGGCACTTAAGCCTGTAAGCAGAAGGTCCTTTATCAATCTGATACCGTGTGCTTCCCACAGACACCAATGGATCATGGCTTTACCTATAGTGACAGCCTGGTTGTTTAACAAGGGACTGACTACCCAGGGTGTAGGAGCAGCTTGTAGGGCTTTGTGGACCTGTTTCCAGTACTGTACCGACAGAACACTGGGTGATGACAGAGATCGAGGGGGCTGATTACTGGAATACAGTAAAACTGCTGACGAAGGAGAGCCAATAGATGTGGACTCCAACTGTATCCAGGTTGAGGAAGTAGCCTGAGGGGACAGGAACCACTGGACTGTTTGTGCTGTTGTGAAGGTACTGTCTAATTTAATTTCAAGGGATCCAGAAAAGGGATCTGGAACCACAACACAGTAACAGTAATATTTACACGAAATTGCACTGAGCCTGTGGTGAGAGTATGTTACAAACAGAATAAAACAGAACTTTTTGCAAACTTGTCTGGGGAAAGAGATAAAAGTCAGTGATGTCTTGGAGCAGGACCACAGTGTGGAACTAGATGATGAACTTAATATAGGGCTGGCAGAGTGTTTGCCTCATCAACAGATGAGAGCCCTCCACATGCACAGAAAGGGCACTGCTTTAGAAAAATTTCATTTTTCTTTATAGAGATTTTTCTCCACAGATTTTCAAGGCAGCTGCTCAGCTCAGTCCCATCTTCTCCCAAATAGCATCTGCTGCCCCTGGAACTTACCTGGTCTGTGAATCCTCCCATGGCCTGAACCCCCATGGTGGGGGTGGAGAAGGGAGGGCTGTCCTCCCCCACATTGCACAAGTCCAGGTCAGACCAGGTAGCCACATCAACAGCACAGGTTGGAGGTAAGCAGCAGGGCTTCATTAAGCTCCCACAATCACTTTTCTGTTTTCTCCCCTTATTTCCTAGTGCCATGGCAGCCTGAAGGACACATGCACATAGAAGCGTGCATGTGCTCCGGAACTGTGGCCCATTCCATCCACCCTGACTTAAGTCTGCCTCCCACAAGGTTACATTATCATGAGGCCTCCACCTGGTGGCAGTCAAGAGTGGGGACAACAGAACACCCTGATCTAGGAGAGGAGAGCTTCCAGGTGGCTCCTTAGTTCTCACCCAGTTCCCCCCCCACAACCCCTGGCAACATAAGCTTGTTTCTGAAATGAAGTGGTTGATGTGGTGAGAGGTAACACACACAGTGCCTCAGCCCTCTGTGCCACCAGGCTGGCTTAGAAAAATTTCTTGAAAGTCGAGCCACAGGTTGTGTTGTGTCGCTCACAGATGCATCCCCTGCAGGGTACCGTGACCATTGCTTTGGACATACAAGCAAAGTATGGACTATCAAAGTGTATTATGTGTGCTTTGACTATGCAATATTAGGTCCTGGAGTAGTGCCTGTACCCTGCTCCCCTACAGGAACACATGGACATTGGGCCTGAGCACAACATACGTACTCCTGCCCAGCCACTCCGTGAATAGCCACCTGAAGTAGCACAAACCTTAGCCCAGATCATAAAGGAAGTGGAACAGGCCTCAGCCATACTCCAGCACTGTGGCAGAGTTGCACATTTAACAGAATTGCCAAGGGTCCATGAAGTGACTGCTGGGATTTAGGGGGTGAGGCTTGAACAACTCACCAGTGACTGGGTATGATCTTAAAGGTGGTCAGGGGCTTCCCTGCTGACTGTGCAATAAGTGTGGGTTAGGGTTTGCCAGTCAGTGGCAGTGTGCGGTAGTTGGAGCCACGTCTGAGTGGCAGTCTGGAGTGGTTTAGCTGCTCACTGGTCCTGAAGACTCCCAGCAATTTCATTGCTCCATTCATGGGAGTGGCTCCTCCCTGTGGCATGCACAGAGGTGAGTTCTCAGTTGGCCCTGCCTGACCCACTACTTAAAAAGGACAATAGCCAGATTGTCACCCCAGAGCCAGAATCCAAGCAGGAACCAAAATGTAAAGGGGAACCTGATGTGGAAGAGGTCACTGAAGAATGTGGAGGGGTTGTGGAATAACAGGTGGATCAGACACCAAGCTTCAGGTTCAGCACACAAGCTCTGTGTGATGTTTATTCAAAATACAGGAAATAAGCTTCTGCAATGCCATATTTCTTCTTCAGTACATCAGTTTGCAGCAACAGACTATGAATGTCCTTTCTCTGCACTTAGCCAGCACCTGCTGACACTGATCTCCAATCTCACCACTTTTCAGTGAAACCCCTTCATTCCTATGTGGGCCCCATTTGCTTGGGTAGTGGGGGCTCAAAAAGAATAAAAAAAAAAACAAGCTAAAAACAAAGAACCTCAGTGCAGAAACACTGAAAAAAGGGTTACCCCAAAGGGCACTGGCAACACATCAAGTTTGAAAGAAATACATCATACATACTTCCATAATGCAAAGCATCATGGGATGTATGTAAATCACCATGACATTTCAGACGTGTTCAGTTTACAGCAATTTACATGCATTTTAAATAGCACAACTATAATAGTCACCTAGTACTTTTTACCATTATCAAAAACACCTAATGCCATGGTATTGTCAACATTTACAGGTTTCATAAACATAAGGTATATTATGACACAGTGCTATTACATACTAAATCCAACAATGATAAACACAACCTGTTTTACATACACTTGGAGGTCACAACAATAACTTCCCTGTACAAGGACCTGAGAGGGAAAAGGAAAATTAAAGAGGATACCATAGCATAGTCAAGAAAGGGAAGGGGTGCCCATAGGTGGCCAACCTTATGGACTAGAAATTGTAAAGGATAGAGTAGGCTAAGAAATAGAAGAAATGTTGCAACAGATTTAAGAAAATGTCAGTCCTCATGAGTGGCAGGAGCTCCTTGTCACAAAGAGGAAGAGGAAGCAGCATCTGCAACTGCATGTCAACCTTTAAGAGCGCCTAAAGCCCTCCCAACCAAAGTACTTCTGCCCCAGAGGTCCCTAAATTAGTAACATCTGGAATCACCTCAAAGACACAGAGTCCCAACCCTTACAGAAATAATTATATGAAATGTTTTCATGCTGTATACATACTACTCAAGTGATATGTGTGCTGCAAGTATGATTTAAATGTTAAATTGGAACCGACTGCATGCATATGGCATGCGTGCAGCAAGCGAGTGTGGAAACCATGATTTTTATGTCAAATTGGAAAAGACTGAATGCATGTGGCATGCATGTAAAAAGCAAGTGGTCACTGATAACTGCACACGTAAAAGTTAAGTGACTTGTTCAGGATCACGCCATACACAAGTGGGGGTTGATGAGATTCAAACCCAGATCTTCATGCCGCCAAGTCTCCTGGCTTGCAGTTCAGTGCCTTTAACCACTAAGCCATACTGTCTGTGCACATATGGCTTGCTTGTACTTCAATACATAATGTATCTGAATACATCTGCACGCATGCAGCATGCTTGTAGCCACTGTTATGCTTTTCAGTTTTCTTCTCTCCCTCATTTCATTTTCACACTTGAACTGTAGCACACATGCCAGTGGAAACACATGTGGTTTATCCCACCCCGATACACAGACTTACCCCACAAAACCACTTAATTACTACTGTCTGGCCTGTATTCCTTCTGTTTTCTCTCCATAGTTTTGAATGATTCCACGCAAACAGACTTTAAGGTACGAACACGAAAGTAGCAATAACTCGACACCCACACCCACATGGCCCCCCCCCATGCACACACACTGTAGCAGGTACGGCCATGTTGCTACAGACAACCCATCAAGTACAGATATAAGTAAAACATCTCTTACTTGAGTACTAGGGAGCCAGAGGCAGGAGTCTTTAAGAGGTTATGTCCACACAGTAATATTTTCAATATTTCTTGCCATTTTTTTGCTGATTGCTGTGGTGCAGCAGTGCATAATTTTAGTTTGTTTAAAATATGTGGTTATATTACTGAAGTTTTCAATTTGCTACGCATTACTTAGTGTGTGTGAGAGTATGTGTGTGATGCGTGTCATCAAATCAGACACCTTTTATTGTGGCACATAATTTCAGCAATGTGAACCTGCTATCCACTGCAGCTGTGTAATTTTTTGTAGTTCTTCGTGGTATCTTTACTGGTACTCATACTAGTGACTCTTACTGCAGCAGTGCAGTACCACTGTGACCCGCCCCAACAGCAAAGATATTCTTTTCCAGATTTGAATTTCTGATGGCGAGCACTGGTTAGGTGTTATGCCTTTGCATCTGCATCTCTTCAGTGCGCAGCGCAATCTTAATCTGTCTGTACATTTGCATCTCTTTAGGGCCCAATCTCCATCTCTAACTTAAGTCACAGTTGTTTCTTTGGCTTCCCTTCAGAGTACTGGACAGGTGTGGTGCATAATTCAGCATGAACACTGTACTCATTAATATGCGTTTTTAAGTCGGGACCATCATTAGGAGTCACTTGTGATACAAATCACTTTCTTCGTCATCATGGTCACAAATGCAGTCACAAATTACGATTTACGATCACGTCACGAACCACAACAGTATTTTTTTTTACTAGTTACTTGGATGTATTGTAAGCCTGTTTTGTAGTATCTCTCCATGCTTCACCACCCCACCATTGTACTCATTAATGTGTGTTTTTAAATCAGGGAGTTTTGTGCCATACCTCATCAGGGCCTGGGGAAGTACAGCTGTAGGCATTTGCATTTCTTTATCATCACGGTCACAAATGCAGTCACAAATCATGATTTACGATTACTTCACGAATCACAACATTAATATTTTCACTAGTTACTTGGATGTATTGTAAGCCTGTTTTGTAGTATATCTCCAGGCTTCACCACCCCACCACTGTACTCATTAATAAGTGTTTTTAAGTCAGGGAGTGGGACAGTGTCTGCAGTACATACACAGACTGGAAAGAAAACTGCACCCATGCAGTTTAGTACAGTATACTTCCACTGCTCAGAATACATATGGAAGACAAAAAAAAAAGGGCATAATTACATACAAGGGTCAGGGATGGTGGAGGAATACATTTTTTAACACAGCAAGGAAGGTGTGGGGGGGGGCACATGGTGTGAGGGGAAAAAAAACTAATGTGGGATCCAATGGTAATCCAGCAGCAGTTCCAGCATGGACATAATTTGCAACTGATGTCCCTCCATGTAAGAAAAATAAAATTTACAGAAAGAACAAATTAAATAAAAAAAAGAGTACAGACAGAAAAGACAAAAAAATTTAGCTTTTAAAAAAGCCATTGGGTCTAAATCAAAGTTTAAATCTCCTTCTCGTTCTGATCTCAAAGTATCAGCAGTCACAAAACATTCTCCTCTCTCTCTCTCTCTCTCTCTCTCTCTCTCTCTCCGTCTGTACATCAGAAAGTAAAAGTGTCTGCCTGTATGATTCACTTTCTTCCAGCCTAGCTAAAGAGCATATGACTTATAGTACCGTAAGCCATGTGATGTGTGGGGGGGCTGCCAAATCTGAAACACCAAGTGGATCACTTAGAATCATAATGAGGAACGCGAAGTCCATTAAAAACAATGACTTCACCTTACTTCACATTGCCATTTGCCTTAATGCGAAGTGGTAATGACAAGGCAGAGTGAGCACTTTGCATTGCCCACTCTGCGTAGCAGAATGGCGATGCAAAGTGCCCACTTTGCGTTCACTTCGCCAGCGGAATTTAATTTCGCTGCATCTCTACCTGCTATATGGCCAGAACCTACAGCCTGGTATAATGTGCCAACAGCCCAGTTTTCAGTCCGCACCCCCTCTCTCCTTCTGCCAGAAGCTAGATGCTAGAACCGCTCATCACAGGACCCCAACGAGGTCCATGACTAAGTCACTTCACCAACTGAACCCACCCCAACCCTTCTTAATGGTAGATATTCATTCTCAGGTGCTAATGCAATGGTTTCCACTGTGTTCTGAGGTACTGTATCTCCATATGTCATTGATGTGTCCTGATCATCATGTGGGTTAGTGTCCCTCATTGTGCCTCATTCTGAGTGTCCATATCACTCATTTCAGTGACAAAATGTGAGGTATGGTACATGCTTCCAAGGCCCTATTCAGCACAAAGAGTGCTCAGCATGGCCATAGTGTATATATTAAATACAGAATGACAAAGGGAAAGTAAGTGAGATGAAACAGTCATGGAGAAACACATTTGTAGCACTAAATATGCATAAGGGATTTGCATGGTCAAAAACAAAAAGGATAGGCTCCCCAACACAGAGACCCCTCTTCGTACATCTGGAATGGAGGGTGTTGACTGGCTATATCCTAGGCATTTAATGTAGTAAGCAAACAATACTTTATAAATTAATGCCGATTTAATGACAAAAATTAAAAGCTATTAAACAACTTGCAAAAGGATCAGAATTAATGAGTTGACCTAATTTTTATGGGAATTCAAGTAAAAATGTATTTTAATGACTCTAACTGCTAGCAGTAGTATAAGAAATAGAAACGGAGGCATTTTTTTTAGATGAGATTTGGACCAGCTTAGCTGCTGCATGCATGGCAAGTGTGCAGCATGTGAACCTGATGTGATGTTTCAATGACGTTCACACCAGCTTAACTGCTGCACTCATGTCAAGCTTGCAACATTTGAACCTGATGTAATTTTTAGAAGATGTTCACACCAGCTTACCTGCTGCACACGTCAAGCTTGCAGCATGTGAACCTGATTTGCTTTTTAGACCTGGTTTGCTTAGGATCACTTTGTGTACGCGAACAGCATGCGAACATTGCACAATTAAGCATGTGGCATGCATTCTGCATGTAGACAGCACACCTATATTTCTGTAAGAGAAGGGACAGAGCCCACAGCTGCTTCTGTAAGAACGAGAGGGAGAGCATCTTCAATGGCACCAGGGTTGGACTTTCAGCAGCCGCAAATTTCTTCTTGTTTTTAACACTTTAGGTGAAGATAAGAGGGAGACAGAGAAACACAGCAATGGCAATACTACTGGCAGTGGGAATGGCCTCCCAACAGCAGGTCATACAGATGGAGCAATGGTGGCTTCAATGTTTGCTTTAAGCCCTTATAAAACCAATTAAGAAACCACTGTTTGCTTTGTGCATGTCAGAGGCAGTGGCATGTGAACTGCCCTTATCAGAGCTAATTTGTATGTTTTTTACATTTTATGCCACTCTGTCCATTGCCATAAAAACACTGAATAAAAATTTTAAAAGAGGAAGATCGGCTGGCCCGGTGGTGCTGAGGGTTGAGGCATTGAATGCCACACCTCACACTATGTCAGTGATCTGGGTTCAGGAACAAGCCTGGGTTATTGGGGGTCAGCTGGGGGAAGGAGGATTGAGTGTCTTAATGGATGCTCTCCTCCTCCTGGGTGGGGTGGTTTACCAGGTAGCGAACGCACCCACAGCACTACCACTGGTGGAAGCATGGGTGGTAGGGCGCACAGCTCTTTGGAGTCCAGAAGGGGAAGGGAGGGTGCTGCTGGGCACTTGACTACAGCATGCATTTTCACACTGTAAGTCTGGATGTCAAGTCCTTCACACCGGCACCCTCAGGGGATGGGATAAAATAGGGGGCAAAAAATGTACACACCCCTGGGGCATCGAGCACTATGATGCCGGGACCCCTGTATAATGGAGGGCTGGCCAGGGTGGAGATGGACTGAATGCTGTCCAGCAACTCTCCTTCTCTGGGGGGAAGGGGACATGAGCATTTGGCATGTCAATGGCCCCTGGCAGAGGCTGGGAGCCACAAGTACCAAGGCCACATGTAATGGGAGGCAGGACAGATGTCGAGTGCACCATTGATGTCATTGCACATCCCACCTTCAGGGGAACTCCAGCATCTGAAAAAATCTGGCCCTGTGGATGATGCTCCCACTTCCGCCATCACTCCTGCATAACCAAACCTCCACCGGGGGGGGGCCTGCTGCCATGGCCCCATCCTGGGGGGTAAGACAAGGCTTCAGACAGAGTATCCTGGGGAGGAGGCACCTGTCCAGTGGCCCTGCCCAAGGGTGGCATGTGGGGGAGGGGGCTGAGGAGCCTCAGCCTGTCAGGGCAGCAGTGTGGGGTCCGGGCCAATAAAAAACAATGTGAGCAGATCCACTGTTAAGGAACACAGATCCTGTTCTCATGTGTAGAATATCACTGATTAATAAGGGGAGAAGAATACAAAGCTAATGTGAAATATAAGCTGAATTATACCACAATATTATGTGTTTCAAAGTTCTACTGAATATGGTAGCTGCTCTTTGACATCCTGTAGCCACTACCATTATCGGAGAGGCACATTACATGCCCCATTTATCAGGTTTTACAATCAGTTTTCACTAATGCACACTATGCAGCAAGCTATACCACAAAGCAAAATGCCATGTTTGCACTATGTTGTTCATAAAATCTGCAATAAAAATTGAATCACATGTAAATTAGCAGTCCTATATTTGGTCTTGTATATCAAAGCAGAAACCTGTTCTGGTGTGGTAACAGATTCACAGCAACTGACTTTCCAAAAAATGATACTTCAGTGATGGCTTCCGATACTAAAATAGCACAGGAACAAATGAGTGTTGTTACAGTGTCAGCTACAATGATCAGCGTGCTCCTCTGACTCACGTCTACTTATTCATTAAAAACAATGCATGGGGTACCAAGCTACCTGCCTTTGAATTTATGAAGTTCTAGTTAAAGAACAGAAAGTAAAATGGATTTTCAGTGGTCAACTGCATTGCTGGGAGGTGGGTCCATAATGGATGGAAAACCTGACATAAGCTTTGCCTTGAAGAAACCATGTTTGCCAAGGGAAACAAATGAATATAGTCACATCAGCATCAGGTTTGTTGCAAGGAGTGAGGTTAATATCCACTGTCCTTCACTGGGCTACTAGCAGCTACAATATAATTTAAGAAAAAATATGACAATATAGAACCACTGTAGAAAATGTACATTAAAGAACATGATGGGATCATTAGTATGTTAGTAGTAATTGAGTCCTGTACTAAAATCTGAAAGGGACACACAATGATAATAGACTAAAATAAGGCTAAAAGAAGCTAACATTAGAACCAAAGAATATACAGCATATGCACATTGTTATTTATAATAACAATACCAAGAAACAGAACTCTGCAGACTAACAATTTAACAGAAAAAAGACCCTAGTAAACACTTGAGTCAGGAGTGCATACTACAAATGTACCGAAGCTTGAACATAAAAAGACATACTTTGAAGTGGAAATTACATGCATAAGTAGTATTAAATTGGGGCCAAGGCAGCCCATGTTGATTTGAAAACTGCATTGATAAGGCACTAAAACTAAATAGATTTAAAATCTTACAAAGTATAACATATTTCTGTGTTTTTTTTTTCATTTTGATATTCTTTTTCAGTAACATTGGTACTGGTGTAAAACCAGTCCCACTTCTGCACAACAGAAGGACAAGCAAATAGTTCAAAAGATGTACAGCATGCAAAATGTACATTATGTAAAATGCACAGGTAATTAAGAGAAAGAAAATAAGAAAAAAATGCAAGGAAACAATGATCACCTGTGAGCCTCTTATTGGCCAAAGCACATAGCACACTAACTAAGAAATAAGGCCAGAGGGTGATTTTCCCACAAGATAGAGAGAAAGCAAGGGGACCTCAGCTCATAATGGCATGGTAAAATTTAAAATACAAAGCTTTTTCCTGACAGATGAGTGGGTCACCTTGTTGTTGGCGGTCAGGCTGACCATAATTCGGCTGAATGATGAGACAAAGAGCCCCTTTTACTGTACATGTTAAAATGATGAAAAAAGCAAAGAAGAAAATTGTATTTATTTGAATGAATTGCAGGCTTTAAAACAGCTTTTTGTTTGGGGGGGCACTAGTATTATAACTGCTTGCTTTTGCTTGGTAACACACCAGGTGCACCCCACCCCGGTAAATGTTAAAAAAAAATTAAGATGCATTATAAATGTGATAAAAATCTTCAGGTACATTAGGAAGCACTTCTTCAAGGAGAGGGTGGTGTACAAATGGAATGAGTTGCCGAGGGAAGTGAGGGGGAGAGGATGGTGGGAGGGTTCAAGAGGGCGTGGGATAAGCACAGAGGGCTGGGCATGGGGGGAAGGTCAGTGGAATATGCCTACTAGATATCTAGGTAAACTGGGCAGACTAAGTAGGCCTGGGGGTCCTTTTCTGCCATCACACTCCCATGTTCCTATGTATTGGCCGGAGTTGAGCTTGGTGAACTTTTGGTATTGAATTGCAAGTAGGAGAATTGTGACCTCCTTCTAATTAGTGAGTTCCTCAGTGATCACCTATGAGCCTCTTATTGGCCAGAGCACAGAGAACATATAAAAATAAAGCCAGAGAGTGGTTTCACCACAAGACTGAGAGAAAACAAGGAGACCTTGGCTCATAATGACATGGTAAAATTCAAAATATGATGCTTTTACCTACCCAATGAGTGGGTCACCTTGTCGTTGGTGGTCAGGCTGATCATAAGTCAGTTGAATGATGAGACCAAGAACAGCTCTAACATGTTAAAATGAAAAAAAAAAGCAAGCAAGAAAATTGTATTGATTTGAATGAAT
Organism: Neoceratodus forsteri; assembly: GCA_016271365.2. Lineage (NCBI taxonomy): Eukaryota > Metazoa > Chordata > Ceratodontiformes > Ceratodontidae > Neoceratodus > Neoceratodus forsteri. The sequence goes on from CM028129.1 coordinate 819,252,255, forward strand.
TGCAGGCTTTAAATCAGCTTTTGGGGGCACTGGTATTATAACTGTTTGCTGTTGCTTGTTCACACACCAGGTGCACTCCTGTAAGCATTAAAAAAAGTTTAAGATGCATTATAAATGTGATAAAACTCTCTATGTATTAGCCCGGGTTGAGTTTGCTAAACTTTTATATTGAATGGGGTACAATCTTGCAAGATTAAAGATATCCAATACAGCCAGAATGTTTCAACCAAATATAAAGTGCCTACGATCAAAAGTGCAACAAGAGTCTCTGCCCCAGTAGCAAGAATATTTAATGTGTTGTTTCTTACAGGGACGATGCCCTATTGCTGGAAACGTTACTCCACTTTATAAAGGCAGCCCTTAAAAGCTTCAAGAAAATACAGCTTCATCTCCATCTTACCCATTTTGGCAAAAACCCCAGAGAGGTTGCTATGTAATCAGCTATAGTCTTCTTTAGACGCACATAGGCTCTTAGCATACGAACAGCATGGGGTTATGAAGGAGTGCAGCACGACAACAGCTCTCTCCAATTTAAGAGTGGTGTGTCCTTTTGAAGATAACACTAAGATGTGTGCAGGGTAGCTAGTGAAGAGTATATCAGTGTCATTAAAGAGGACCTAGAGAAATTGGAACAGTGGCCAAGGATCTGACAACTCATATTTAATGCCATAAAATGCAAGGTCATGCACATGGGGAAAAGAAATCCAAAAACACATTACTGAGGGGGGTGGTCAGGTTAGACCAGACCTCAGAGAAAAGGGATCTGGTGTTGCCGTAAGTAGAGATGTAGCAAATTTAAATTCTGCCGGCGAAGGGCCGGTGAAGTGGCCAAATTTGCCTGGCAGAGCAATTAGTGAAATTTTTCTGCCTAAGGTTAAATTTTGCCTAGGTGAAAATTCACCTTCTACAGTTGAAATTTCACCTTCCATGGCAAAATTCCACCTTCTGCAATGAAATTTCACCTTCTTAGGGCAAAATTGAACCTCCTGCAGGTGAAATTTTGCCACTGAAGGCAGAATTTCACTGTGGAAGGTGAACTTTTGTTGTTCCGCTGGGCACAATTTTGCCACTCCGCCAGGCAAAATTCTGCATTTCACTCTGCGAAATGAGCATGATTTCATGGATTACTTTGTAGAGTGAATTTCGCTCACTTAGCCCATCCCTAGCCATAAGTGACAGCCTTAAGACCAGTGCCCAATAACCCAAGGTATGGGAAGGGCCTTCTCTAGCAGAAGGAAGGAAGTGGTTCTGCCCCTCTACAGGTCATTGGTGAGGTCGCACTAGGAGAACTTTGTGCAGTTCTGGAACCTACATATTAAAGAGCAGGGATCACCAGGAACTGGTCCAGAGAAGGGCAACTGAAATTACACAAGGTTACAGGGATGTTCCATGAGGAAACACTGACTGACCTGAAGATGTACTCTTTGGAGTCCAGAACTGAAAAGGGTACATAACTGAAATTCACAGGTTAAACTAACAGATCTGTAGTTTCCTGCAGGGCAGAAGCAGGAAACTACAGACCTGTTAGTTTAACCTCAGTGATAGGGAAAATGATGGAATAACTTCTGAAGGAAAGAAATGTCGAGTACCTAGAGGCCAGAGAGGCACAGGACCCAAGGCAGCATGGATTCACAGCAGGAAGGTCATGCCAGATGAATCTAATAGAATTCTTCGACTGGGTGACCAATGTAGTAGATCAGGGAGGGGCTGTGGACATGGCCTGCCTAGACTTTAGCAAGGCATTTGACACAGTTCCACACAAAAGATTAATATACAAGTTAGCCAGCCTGGGAGTGGGTCCCAAGATGATAGCCTGGGTAAAGAATTGGCTGGAGAATAGGTCACAGAGGGTAATAGTAAATGGAGTCCACTCTGAAGAAAGGGGGGTTACTAGTGGGGTACTGCAGGGTTCAGTCTTAAGACTGGTCCTCTTCAATGTCTTTATAAGCGACATTGCAGAGGGACTGGAAGGAAATGTATGTCTCTTTGCAGATGACACAAAGATCTGCAACAGAGTTGATGCACAAGGTGGGGTGGAAAGGATGAGAAGGGACTTGGCAAGGTTAGAGGAATGGTCAAATGTATGGCAGCTTAGATTCAATGCTAAGAAGTGAAAGGTAATGCACCTAGGAAACAAAAACCCAGGGGAAGAGTACACAATGGGGGGTGAGATACTAACAACAACAAAAATGGAAAGGGACCTGGGGGTAGTCATATCAGATGACTTAAGGTGGGCAAGCAATGTGAGAGGGCAGTAAGGAGGGCTGGGGGATACTGGGATGCATGGGAGGCATCACCAGTAGAAAACAGGAAGTTGTTATCCCTCTGTACAGACAGCTGGTGAGACCCCATCTGGAGTACTGTGTGCAGTTCTAGAGACCCAATCTCCACAAGGACACAGACAAGATGGAAGCTGTCCAGAGGAGGGCCACTAAAATGGTGCAGGGTCTGCACTGGAAGACATATGAAGAGAAACTAAAGGCGCTTAATATGTATAGCCTCGAGGAAAGGAAGGAGAGGTGGGACATGATAGAAACTTTCAATGTACCTCAAGGGAATCAGCAAAGTCCAAGAGGGTAGCATCTTTCAAAAAAAGAGGTGTGCAAGAACAAGGGGACATAATTTGAAGATAGAGGAGGGGCGGCTCAGAGGTAATGTAAGGAAGTATTTTTCACAGAGAGGGTTGTGGATGCATGGAACGGCCTTCCGGAGGAGGTTGTGGAGTCAAAAACAGTGGTTGAATTCAAGCATGCATGGGACAGTCATAAGGCAATTCTAGGGGGTGGGGGTAGAAAGAAGTAGGCTGCTGGTTAACTAGGATCTGCAGCTTATCCATTAGGTAGGGAAATGGCCAGACTGGGTGGGCCAAGCGGTCCTTATCTGCCATCAAATTCTATGTTTCAATGTTAAAATACATGGGAGAGATAAATGGGATTGACTATCAGGAACTGTACAGGCAATGCAAAGGGCCTATGACAAGAAAACACAACTTTAAGCTGATGGGGGAAAATTCAGGTGTGACATGAGGCAGCACTTGTTTATGGAGAGGGTTGTGGACAAGTGGAGCCATTTACTCAGGGTGGCGGTTAATACTGACACAATTCTAGGCTGGAATAGACACATGGGGACTGGTGAAAAGGACAAAGAGGGGAGGAGGGTTGCGGGGCACTCAATGGACAAGATGGGACTTCCCATAGGTAGCACTATTTAGGACTTACTAGTTCTAGACTGGTGGGACTAAGGTAGAAATTGGGCAGACTCAATGGACAATGGGCAAGGCCTCTGGTTTACTGTGTTTGAAGTAATTAAATTTGATTTTGAAGATTTGAAATTCTGAGATTGTACCAGTAATTTCTATTGTATTTTCCAGATATTACCAGGATTCTTCTGTCCAATTTTAGTATATGCTTAAATATTTAGAATTAAAGTATTCTAAATAAACAACAAATTTAAATAAAGCAAAATTAAAACAGTGCTAGACAGAATTTATAGAAAAAAGAAAGTTTCGTAGATTCATAGATCTTTTTAAAAATGCCAAATTCCATGAACTGCTATGATTTTACAGGTGTATAGACAGTCCAAATTCTAGAATTTTTCCAGGTTTACAGGTGAAAAAGAAAAGTCAGTGGCCTTGAACATGGGTCTTTTTTTGTCCATTAAATACTCTATTTCTATGTTAACATCGCTAGAATTGTCTTGTGGATAATCTCATAGCAAACTAGAAGGGCAAGCAGGATTTGTTTTGGCACAGTGATCCAAGCATGGGGTGGAGTTTTTTCATGCATGCCATTAATAACAGTGGAGAAGTTCAGATCCTGGTTTAAGAAAACCCACTAAAATACTTTAAGTGTGGCATCATCCAGGGACCTGAACCTGGAGTGGAGCCTTGCTAGCCTGTTTAGAACCAAAGGTCATGGAGACATTATTTTGTAGTCTCAGGAAATTTGGTTTGAGCAACACTAGCACTGCTGTTGTCAAAGTTATTCTGATGCAACAATTCCAGCTCAGGGGCTGAGGGTCCTGAGGCAAAAAGGACTCTCACCAACATACATGTGAATGTGTGAAGAGAAAATGACTTAAAGAAGCTTATTTAAATAGATGGAAAAGAGCATAGGTCTGAGGATGGTGCCCCTGGTGAACCCCAGAGGGAGGGAGAAAATAAATCATCATCCACCTGGTCTAGTTGGTAGTGCTCGAAAAGGTAGGAGCAAAGTCATTGTACTGCCAGATAGGATATTTCTGCCTCTTAATTTATTCAGAAGGACAAGGTGAGCCACTGTATCGGAGCCCTTAGCCAGGTCAATAATCATGGCTGCATTAGTTAAGCCATAGTCCATTCCCTTTTGAAAAGATCAATAAGCCATAGAAGCAATTAGACAGTGAAGTAAGATATGAGGAAACCCTGACAGGAAAGGAGAGAGGCAAGATGCAGAAACTGAATTAAGGAAGGAGTAAAGCAGAGAAAGAACAAGCTTTTTCCAGTACTGTAGCCAGTACAGGGAGAAATGAGATGGGATGTAGTTCCTGTGGGAAGTGGGGTCCCCACTTTTGTAAAGCAGGGGAATCTTAGCCTTTTTCAATAACCTGGGGAGAATTTCAAGTTGAAATGAGAGGTTCAGAAGGGTTGCAACAGGTGCAGCAATGGCTGGGGCTGAGAGATAGACATTTGGGGTCCAGACCATCAAGGCTGTGTCATTTAGAAGGACTGAGGGAGTGGTATGCAACTAGTCTGGAAACAGGGCATCTGTAGCAAAGAGAAAAAGAGGAGCAAGGAATGAGGGGGAGGGACGTGGGCTAGGTTGGTGGGAGGAGGAGGGTGGGCACATAAGGTAAAAACAATCATTAAAAGCACCAACAACTTCAGATGGGTTGGTAACAGACAAGCCACAAGATTTGAATACAAGGGTAGGTGACTGGGTCTGAGGGTTAAAAAAAGGGACTGAATGACCTTCTGTAGCTTATCACGGATGTTAAGGTTGTTCTGGAGTGTGTCTGTGAAGTAATTTGATTTGATCTCCCTGATGGTACTTACAGTATAAGTTTATATCTCAGCAAGTCATTGAGAGAGCCTGAGGACAGATGGAGTTGGCAGGCAGAGTCACTGAATATGAAAAGGCAGATGAGCTATGCAGTGATGAGAGAAAGTGGGACCAACGGATATGTGGCAATGTGAGGGGGGCATGTTTGTCATAAGTTGTGGTGCAGTTTGATTGAAAATAAGATTGGGTCTTGCCAATATCTGTGGATTAGGATAGAGGAGCCTGGTCAATGTATTGAAGCTTGTCAAGAAAGGAGGGTAGGATGATGGACCTGAATAACCTCAACCAGATGCAATTTTGGGTACATTTGAGATAATGCATCTTGCAGACACAACAGACCATCTATTTTTTCCCCAAGTGCCTCCAGAATTGTGCAAGCAACCATGATATATCTGGGGTGTGAGGCAAGGACCCAGTCAATAGGGGACTGGTTAGAGAAGTGGGTGTCCACGTGGGTAGGTTCAGACTTCAGAGATGATTTGAGAGATGTGTATAGATTCAATATTGAGGGCAAAGATTTTGCTGGAGAGGCTAATTTATGTTAAGATCACCACGACTCAGTAGTTCACCAAAAGCAGAAGGGCAGAAGATGGAAGAGAGGGCATCAGGAAGGGAGTCAGTTTTAACTTGGGGAGAGGACTAGATTCTGCCGATAAATATGAAGAGAATAGAGGGGAAAGAAAGCCTACAAAGGAGAATTTCATGGGAAGAGGGGATGGTAGACTGAGATATGAAATCTCAATTAAGCCTCAGATACCTATATATTGCCATGCCACCCCCAAGCTTCCCACAATCCTGTCTTTTGATTGCACACCCAAGGATCACAACTTCTGCATCACTTAGGGAGAGAAAGAAAAGAGTGGAGGCTAGAGTGAATAGTGAAGGGGGAAAAGAGAGAGTAGGAGGAAGGAGGGCAGTGGGTGGGACAAAGAGCGGAAAGACAGCAGGAGCAACATGGTAGGAAATTGAGACTCATGATGTGAGATAATAAGTGGATAGAAACGATTAAGCAGGGGGAAAGTGATGTAAGTAGCAGAGTGACAGAAACAGAACAAAAGGAAATGAGTCTCTGGAGGAGGTGAACTATAGCTAGCCAATATGGTGAGGGGGAGTGAAAAAGAGTAAAGGCTGTAGCATCATACCAAGATATTTGGTTTACTTAAATAAAATCTGGTAAATCTATAAGCATATTCTGCCTGTTTTCATGGGTGACCAGATATAAGAAATGAAAAATGTAACAGCTGAACAATATATATCAACACATACAAAATCATGTAGTAGAAAATATTAAACAAATATTAAAAATAAAACAGAGTAATTACAATTACATTGATCAAAAGTTGAGAAGAAATTTGCCAGCTTCGATTTAAAAGCAGATAAGCCCAGTGTCATATCAATAAGATACTGTGGAAGAGAATTATAAATGCTAGGGGGTTGAAACAGTAGAGATGTATTACCCAATCTGGTTCTAAGTGTAGGAATTTTGAAGAAAGTAGACAATAAAGTTCTAGTGTTTATCAAAAATGCTTTAGATTGAAAAAATACATTATAAATAATCAGAACCTTATTTAGATGATTTTCCTAGTGGTCTCCCATAAAGATAACTGTGAAATGATTATCCAGAGGGGACAGCAGCACATAGCCTAAAAGTGACTTTAGCAGTGTATGCAGACGTGATTTTAGGACAACTCTGGTAAATAAAGCAGCAAGTAACCCAGAAAAGAAGGGTAGCATTTCACCCTGCAATAATAGTGACTATCTACCCAGGCACAACAGAAGTATTTAACCTGGAGACTGTAAAAATGTACTCATATTTGGCTTACAATAGCAGCTGTCCCTGATATGACTGTAATACAATCCCCTCCACTGTAATGAATGTAGCTATTAACCTGAAAATGATGGTAGTCCTTTACCCAGCAACAACAGTGGCAGTTCACCCAGAAGTGTCAGCAGCAATTGACCCAACATTGACTGTAGCAATGTACCCAGATATGACTTAAGCAGTTTACCCAGATCTGTAAGACAACTCCCAGTAAATTATTTATTTAGTTTTTGTTTACCAGCTAAGTGCATTAGACAAAAAATGCCTATTTTCAGGCACAACCCAGGAGAGTTACAGTAGCAGGCAGCAACAGACAAAACAATATATAGAGAATAATGGATAGTCAAGTGTGTGTTATGGATTTTTTTTACACGCCCAAGGTGTGTGATGACCCATAAACCTTGAGAGCGAAGCTCGAGAGGTTTATGAGGTCATCACACACCAAGACTGTGTAAAAAAATCCTTCAACACACACTTGCCTATCCTTTATTTTTCTATTATTACTGACGGAGCAAGATGGCTATGCTGCTGCTCTGCTCCACAAGACACCATGACAAATGAGCGCCTTAGATTTTAACCTAAGTCTTATTTGGCTCCATTTGGGACTTTATGAATTAAATTAATGTTATTTTGAGGCGGGAGTTGCAGTATCGAGCATGGTAATTGTATTTTTTGTCAGAAAGCATTATTCTGACAAACACGCTGTTCCACTTCCCACTGCTATGTGCTTGTTACAGCATTTTAAAAGTCCTAGTTTTGGGCCTTTGCTCCCTTAGCTCCGAATTTATGACAGAAACCTGTTTATTTATTGTATATGTTTGGCTCCTGGATGATTGGGAGTTGCTATCAGCTCAGGACAAATACTGGGACATTAACTGAAGTTTAGCCGCAGTAGTTACTTTCTGCTGCTTTGTATGTCCCGACTATGAATGCACCTGATGCGGTCAATGGAAACCCAGTACTGGGAGAGAAAATCCTGACCCAGGGATAAAAAATGGAAATTAGCTTTTTTTCCTGTGATTGGAGACTGGAGGCAGAGAGTTGGATTTCTCCCTCTTGTGTGCCGACACCCAGGGAGACTGGTGAGAGCCAAAGCAGAACTGACTGCTAATGGTAGCACTTTGGTGCGGTAAAACATTTCTTCTTCTTTAAACAGCTATGCTATTTGTTGCCTTCAGCAAGGGAGCTGGGTTAATTTTGTCTTGCACCTAAGTTACTGTGCTTAGAGGAGCACTTTTGTGTATATTTAAAGGTGCAGCTGAATTGGATTACTGGAGTGCTCAAAGTGTTAAAGAGATCATGTGTAATAAGGGAGTTGAACAGATCTCTAACAGAAATTGGTGTCTAAATAATGGACCTAAAAGGGCAAGCTTAATTGCCTGAGATTTCATATAGATTCCTGGACGGAGCGGGCGGGATTCTGCAGTAAAAATATACAAGAGACATGGCCGGTGCTGCTGAATGACAAACAGTGGCCTGCCCAACATAACAGTGCAATTCTTGGGACGGGTAATGGGTCATTGATAATAGCTCAGTCAGTGGCTGGCCACGGTAGAGAGCAAAGGTCTATGATGGCCACTAGCACAAGGTCGGTATGGGGGTGGGGTGGTGGGTGTTTTCAGCTTTAAGCTGAGCAAGAAGAAGACAAGCACAATGCAACAGATCCTGACTTTGTCAGAGTTGATTAACATGGAGCAGAAAAGCAGTAGGATCAATGGACAACTAATCACATTATAAAGCAGTACCATATGAGCCAGGACTAACGGAACCACATGACTTGAGAGATGCAACATGGAGAACACTAGGTAATGCAGTATGAACTAGGTGGACCTGGGCAGCTATGGTATAGCATCAAAGGTGCAATTGGAATAACTGCTTCTGATTACAAGGCAATGGGTACAAATGACTAATATAACAAACAGCCTATATACTTGAGGGCTCAGACAGGTATAGAGCACCGTGTAGCAGCAAGTGAGAGGTAAAGGACCTAGTCAAAACATGCTAATGCTGAGGGAGGAGAGAAGCAATGCAAGAATTCCAGGGGGTGCTTGACTGGACAACAACAGGCAGCATAAAGCATAAGAACAAACATTCAAATGAAATTAGCACCTAATGAGACAGAACTGAGAAAACAAAATGACATGAGACATGCCATTTGGAGAAATCATTTAGAACAGTTGAAAGGAACTGAACAGCCATGGCGTACTTACAAAGATGTGATAAAGCTGTTTTCGTAAAATTCCAGTGGATACAGAAATCCACTATGAACATGTGAGGTAGAATTCAAGGTAGTGCACTAAGCAGCGTGGTGCAAGTCCCAGTGACAATGAGGGTCACAACCAGGGTAAAATTATATGAGTGTAAGGAGAACTACAGGAGCACTACAGGAGCATACGCAACCAAGAAGCATTGGGGCAGATGGAGCAGTGGCTCCAAAAGAAGCAAGAAAAGACCCCAAAAAGATAGCACAAGAAGAAGAAATGAGCAGAAGGATGAGGGACAGTGGGGGAAGGGGAACAGCCGAAAGGACAGAGTGGAGAGGAGACGGGGGGGGCACAAAGAGTGAATAAACAGAGAACTACAATGGCGGGGGGACAGGCAATGAAACAACGAATGGAGACAAAAGCAGATGAGGGAGAAATGGTACACAAAACACAAACGAAGGAAATGGGGTAGGGGAACATAGGAAGGAGGGTGACAGGCAGGGAGCAAATGAAGAATGCACCACACTGAAAGGAAGCAATCCCACTTCACAAAAAATTCCATATTTTGCCAGCAGAATTTCACATTTCACACCCACAAAATATTTTGTGAAATGTGCAAATTTCATGAAATATTTTGCAGAATGAAATTCCATAATTTCGCACAACTGTACATGACTGCCAGTACTAGATTAACCCCATTCCAACATAATATAAATAATACAGAATATTGCATGGCTGTCTGGCTGCACCCCTGACAGTCCTTTTAACAACTCACTGGAAACAGGAGTGGTTTCAGAGTACGGGAGATGAGCAGATGCAATCCCACTTCACAAAAGTGGTAGCAGGGAGGAGGCTGGCAACTTTAGGCCAGTCAGTCTGACATCTGTTGTGGGGAAGTTAATGGAGTCACTGCTGAAGGAAAGGACTGTGGAGTATCTTGAATCCAGTGGGTTACAAGACCCGAGGCAACATGGATTCATGGGAGGGGCATCACATCAGACAAATATGATAGATTTCTTTGACTGGCTGACCAGGGAAATAAATCAGGGTGGGGCAGTGGACTTAGCTACTTAAGATTCAGTAAGGCCTTTGACACCATCCTACACAGAAGGCTCATAAGGAAACTGGGCAGCTTAGGGTTGAGTCCAAAGGTGGTAAACTGGGTAACAAATTGGTTAAGGGATAGGCGACAGAGGGTGATAGTAAATGAAATTCACTCCAGGAAGGAGAGGGTAACCAGAGGGGTGCAACAGAGCTCAGTACTTGGACCAGTCCTCTTTAATAAACCGAGGTCCCATCTGCCTGAATTGGTGGTAGTTCAGATGGATGTTAAAGATCCCATGGCACTTATCGAAAAGAGTAGGGGAATTTCCCCGGTGTCCTGGCCAAATTTCTCTCATTCACTAAAAATACCACCAACAGCTTAATATGGTTCAAGGTCAGTTGGCTTTCATCTGTATCCCCCTCCCCCCGGGTTGTGCCTGAAAATAGGCAGGATTTGTCTAGTGCACTTACCCGGTCAACAAAAACGAAATAAATAAAAAATAAATAAAGTCTTCATAAGTGACATCGGAGATAATCTGAAAGAGAAGGTCTACCTCTTTGCAGGTGACACCAAAATCTGCAACAGGGTAAACACTCCAGAGGAGGTGGAAAGAATTTGCAGACACCTGAGAAAACTCAAGGAGTGCTCAAGGGCATGGCAGCTGGGTTTCAATGAAAAAATGCAAAATCATGTGCTTAGAGCACAGAAACCCAGAGGCAGAGTACAATATGGGAGAAGAGGTACTGATGGTCACCAAACAGGAAAGGGACCTGGGAGTAATAATATCTGTTATCTCAAGGTGGTGAGGCGGTGCAGCAAAGCAGTGGGTAGGGGCAGTGGGATGTTGGGGTGCATAGGGAAGGGTATCACCAGCAGAAGGAGGAAGTTGGTGTTGCCACTGTACAGATCACAGGTGAGACCCCACCTGGAGTACTGCGTTCACTTCTGGAGACCACATCTCAGGAAGGACATAGAGTGGAGGCAGCCCAGAGGAGGGCAACTAAAATGGTGCAGAGTCTGCATCAGAAGCCTTACAAGGAGAGAGACTGAAGGATCTCTGTATGCACACCCTGGAAGAGAGAAAGGAGAGGAGGGATATGATAGAGACCTATAAGGACCTTACAGGGGTAAATAAGGTACATGAGGGGAGTATTTTTCAGAGGAAAAGATGCGCAAGAACAAGGGGACATGCAGTGAAGCTGGAAGGGGGTACATTTAAGAGAGATTTGAGGAAGTACTTCTTCACTGAAAGGGTGGTGGATGCCTGGAACAGTCTTCTAACACAGAGGGTGGGGTGAACACAGTGGTGGTCTTCAAGCATACATGGAATAGGCCTATGGAATCTTAGTGGGAAGCAAGGGGGCGGAGATCAAGTATGGTCTGCTTTCACTGTACAGACAAGGATTAAATGGGCAGACTGGGTGGGCCAAGTGGTCCTTGTCTGCCATCAAATTCTATGATTCTATGAAAGGCGTGTGTAATGAGGATTATTTACACACCTGAGATGTAGGACATCTAATAATCCTTGAGTGCGAAGCTTAAATGGTTTATCACGGTATTCCTCAGCGAGTGTGTAAAAAATCCAAGTTACCCATTTGCCCATGTTTTATTTTACATAATAACTTGTTAGGAAGGAATTGAGATAATGAGGTTGTATTGACTCAAATTTATTACATATACAATGTTACACAAAGGTGGCATGGATTTGGCAGCTTGTGGCAGCATGGTTGTGGTGCACTGTCTTTTGTATGACAGACTTGTTGAGTGGGAAAGCGATGTATGCAAGACATCATGAGGCAGTTGAAAACAATCTGTGACAGAAACTGCTCAAGAACTGCCAAACATGCCAGGCTTAGCTGTTTGGGACTGGCAGCTTTGAATCACGTGAATGCTGTTATACACCTCCTGTTACACATGGGTGTGTAAAATGAAGTTTGACAATCTTAGATTTTTATGCATGATTGGTGGTCACCAGTTATTATATTCTCGTCCTTATTAGATTTATCATCTGCTATGAAAACTAATTCTTAATAATACTGCATCATATTTTGATAATGGAACTGACATTCAGACAGTGTAAACAACTTGCATGCATCCTATAATATAAAAACAACCGTTCTCAAATACATGGAAACATGATTCGATTAGAACAATGGATGATAGATATTTATGAGGAAAAATGTTCTTTCATCCCCTTACAAAATCATCACAAAAATCCTTCATTTTAAGAAATTCCAGCACTTCTAGGAGACCTAATTAAACATGACATTTAATAAAGCAAACATAGTGCTGTTGATCTGCTTGTGCACTCTGTGTTCAAGCACCATCTGCCTCGAATTTAGCACAATATCACTGCAGTCTGAACACTTAAAAGGACTGCCTTGAGCGCAAATCTCAGTGATACGCAAAGCAAGGTAAAAAGTAGATCTAGTTCAGCTATAAAAGAACTGATAAACGGAAAACTTAAATTAAATGTGTTAAGGATTTCAAGGCCTGCAATTTTATTTGAGATCAGTGGGGATAGTGTTAGAAGTCTAACCACTAGTGTGGCTGTGTTGCTATGGCAACATGGGTATGTGCTATTACTCATACATTTTCATATTTTTATTCTCAGGACACAGCTCCCACTCTCTTAATGTGAGATACTGCTAGGGTATTTAATGTTAGCTCCTTTGCCACTGTATGGCTTTGATTAAGCCTATTTACAAAGCATTTTATTTTATTTAATAACATGATGTTTAGGTTGCAACATTCTTTGGGTGTGTGAAGAAAGGTCTGATTTTTATTAATATCAAATCAGGCATCAATAACATACAGATTTGTCTTCAGAAAAGTGCTCAGCTGAATAAAGGTCCTATTATGCTATTACTGTGTCTTACAACTGTAAAATTAAAACATGAAATTATTAAACATGGGTGATATCAAGACATGTATCAGAACCCACTGATACACCTGCAAATTAATCTCTTCTACATTACTGAGATACAAGGTCCCCCAGGTAATATCACCTGACAACAGATTTCTCATGCATTTCCAGCAATGCATTGTATTGTATTGTATTGTATTGTTTGCAGGAAGGGGTGTCCAGCTATTTACGTTGAATATACTGCAGACTTCTAGCTAATTGATTCAGAGAAAACTAGAGAACAATCCAAAGTGTTCAAGCCCCACTTAAAGGCCTCCACTGAGGGGACCTCTTTCAAAGCTCTGGGCAAGAAATTCCAGAGGACTGTGCCTGCAACTTCAAAAACTCAGTCCCCCGAGGTCTTGAACCTTGTCCTAGGAACCCAGTACCTGCTGTGCCACAGCTAGCCACCCACGCCACCACACCACATGGCTAGCTTGGCGGCAGCAGGTACTCCAGTCCCTCTCAACCCCTTTCCTGTCCCTCCCCTTCCCCTCACCCTTTCCCATATTTGCCATCCCATAGCCTCCCTATTCTGCAGGGTAGCCCTGAATAATAGTGCCCAAAATGAGTCGCTATTTTTGTAGTTGCTCATTTTGGGTCACTATTATTACATGATACCTTGCCCTTGGAACTACCAGGAGGCCCTCCTCAGTGGAGCAGAGAGGGTGCATGGGTACAATAGGATGCAGGAGCTCAGCCAGGTAGCCCTGGTCTAGCCTGTGTAGGGCCTTATAAGTTAGTTGTCCCACTTTAAAGAAAAGATACCACTTTACCAGAAGCCAGTGCAGATCACACAGTGCTGGGGAGATATGACAGGACCTCAGAAGGCCCATTAGCAACTGAACGCTGAATTCTGCAAAAGCTGCAGGCACCACAATGTACCTCCATTGACTCCAGGGTAAAGAGTGTTGCAGTAGTCAAGCCTCAAAGTCACGAACATGAGAACCAGTGTGGCCAGATCATGAGGAGGTACACGGGACATAATCTGGCTGATGTTCCACAGATGGAAAAAGACATTCTGAACTACTACCAGCACCTGAGCCTCCAGTCTCAGCCCCTCATCCAGAATGACTTCCAGATTTTTTTACCTTTGTGGCAGCTAAAAGCCTAGAAGAACTGATCCAATGCCTGATCTCCCTCTTGGCAGCCACCACTCCCCACAACCCCCCCCCACCCCCCATGGCCTGGCTCAATCACTAGAACTTCAGTTTTATTTGGGTTCAGTCTCAGCCAACTCAATGACATCCAGTCTTGGATATTGGCCAGGCACTTATTAAGCACATGAGCTGGTCCAAAAGCAGCCCACAGTCCATGGTGTCAAAAGCTGATGGGAGATAACGGAGGACAAAAACTTACTGTTCTCTATCTCTCACCCTGAGCAGGACATTGTGCACCCTAACTAGTGCAGTTTCTGTGCTATGCTTGGACCTGAATCAAGATGGGAGAGGATCAAAGATGTTAAAGGCAGCGAGGTGTGCGTCAAGCTGGAGCACACCGACATCCTTTTTTTAAATTTAGTAAAATTTATTGAATTTCCAGAAAAGTACAAACAAAAACATTCTTAAAGAAAAAGCCCAACTTATACAAATAAATATAACCCCCATCCACCCACCCTCACCAAACCTCCCCCAAATACCCTGGGCTTTGGAATAGGGAGTGAGAAAGACAAGCATGGAGGTGAACAAAGAATCAAAATACTAAGAAGGTGTCTGGCACCCCAGAGTAGACAGCCACACAACCAGCATTTAAAGGTGAATTGAACTGAATCTGTAGGTCATTTTCCTAGTAGAAGCTGCTTTTTAAATACTGGTTCCAGTTCTGATCACGTTGCATCTCTGCAGGCTTTTTAGTTGTCCTTATGAGTGTTTCTGATCTACACTCTGGTGTTAAGTGCCATTTTGGAACTGTATGATGTAGTTTATGTCCCTCTCAACCACAGAGTTCTATAATAGAACATGGGTGCATTGTGCCAACATTAGAAGAGTAGAACAGAGACAAACTATATCATACAGTTCTAAAATGGTTCTTACCTGCAATGTGTAAAGCAGAAACACCCCCTAGAATAATTAAAAAGTCTGTAGAGATGGAACAGTAACAGAACTGGAACCAGTCTTTAAAAAGCTGCTTCTATAGAGGAAAATGCTTACAAGTTCATAGCAGTTCTCCTTTAAGGTAGGCCGAAAAGAGTCATTGCATGGAGGTAATCATATGTTTGACTCTTAAAATGTCCAATACTTCCTGATGCCATTGGGCAAAGTATGGGACAAGCTGATCCATCCAGTGTTGGAGAATGTTTTTTTGTGGCCATAGTGATTAATACAAAATGATAGCATCTGACCCTCGTGAGTGTGCACAGGTCCACTCCCAAGAGTCACCACTGAGGTGTAAAAGTCTCAGCTAAACCCAATATCAGATGCAAAGTGGCTTGTATGCAATGTCATAAAGGTTGAACCTTCAGGCAGTCCCAAAGAATAGAGAAGAGGGAGCCCTCTCCCCTATTACATCTGGTGCAAAGTGACGAGGTTCACAGCCCTCACTTACATAAGTTAGAAAGAGTATTATAAATAGCATGAGCAAACTTAAATTGAATAAACTGGTGACCATCATATTTGAGATAGCAATATAAGTTCTGCCAAACCTTATGCCACTGTGACATATCTGGTCCCCAAGCTAAGGTCTCATTTATTTATTTCGTTTTTGTTAACCGGGTAGGCGCACTCGCCATGAAATGACTATTTTCAGGCATGACCAATACCTGGAAGGTAGACCATACCTATGGGGCCAAACCTGCTGAAAAGATCGAAAAATTGTAGAAATAGCATGCTGAATCATGCTAAGCTGGTGGAGCTCTGCCAAAGAGAGACTAGATGGCCCATTAAAAGGTCCAGACCCTAATACACCCCGTAATAAATGACACAGTTGATAACAGAAAAAGTGATCCTTGGAGTCCAAGCTATAGAATTGCTGTAGAACATTAAAAGGGGCTCTATGTGTCCCTGACGCAGATGAGAAACCTGGGCTATACCCCAACAACCTTCTTGATAACCTTTTCCAGGAAAGGGAGATTAGAGAAGAGTTGGTATTTAGTCAGGATGGCTGGGTCTAAAGTTAGCTTCTTCAGAAAAGGTTTCATAAGTGCACTTTTGAATGCCACCAGGAACACTCCTCTGACAAGGAGCACCAGACAATCTTGGCGAACATTGGGCCTAGATGCCCAACACAACTCACAAGTAGTTGTGTCGGGCCTGGATCCAGATTGCAGAATATTGGCTGCAGCTCCAAGATCACCTCACATACCTCTTCTGTTGTCACTGGTCAAAATTCTGCCCAAGATGCCTGACCCCTACATGTACATGCATCTATGTGGGTACACCTTCACATGTACCTATGGTATTTACGGTAAGTGGGGACATACTCATATGGGTATGTGTGCTATGTGTTTATATGCACAATTATCTCCACCTGGTATTCACTGACACCTTTCCCCAACATTTGACACCTTTCAGCCTTCTAACTTTACCCACTGTTTAGACCATACTTACAATATACAGTATGTGTCCCTGCTTTCAACCTACCTCTTCACAAACCATGCTTACTTTCTTTTGTAGATAATTTCTAAAAAAAAAAAAAAAAACTCTGTTCTTTTTTTCTGCATGCATTTAATCTAATCCTTTTTAGTTGCAGCTATTTATTAATTGATTGGTTGATTTTTGTTCTTTTATGTTATGAAAAATATATTACTTTTTCTTCATCCAGATACTATGAACTTACATTTTGGGACCAGCAATGAGGCTTTGATTCAAAGTCAGAGCTCTTCAATAATGTTTTAGATCTGATGCAGTCTGGCTAGTCAACTGCATTTAAAGCATTGACTTAAGAACCAACATGAAAAGAAAAATATTGATATTTGAAAAAAATCTTGTAAAGTTAACAACACCTTATGCTACGATTTGGTTCCAAATATTAAATGTAGAGATTGATAACATTTTCTCAAACAAATGCTGTTCAGCAGGCAAATTACCATAAAAACAGAGACAACAGTAATAAAATATTGCTAATACAATGGAGAAAAACAGAACAAATCAAAATATAGCTGTAAATTAAAAATCAAAACTTAGAAGGAATTCTGTGTACTATAGAGGTTGCAATGGTATGAAATCACACACTGTACACAGAGAATAATGCATATGTAGGTGTGTGGCCTGCAGTTTTTTTACACACCCAAGGTGTGTGATAATATGTGAAGCTCGAGAGATTTATATATTGTCACACACCGAAGGTGTGTAAAAAAAAACCTACAGCTCACACACCTTCATATGTGTTATTTTTTATAATAACTGGTGTTAAATAAACAAAGCTCAGAGTCTTAGCATTATGTGATTCCTGTGTTGCTGATTCAGCCTCTGTATGGGCTCCATGGCATGCTGGTTGTTAGGACAACAAGGTGAAGGTTCAACGGCTTCTACATTGTTTAAAGTTTAAAAAAAAAACTGTGAACGGTTACATTTTTTGGGTCGGTAAGTACCTTAGTGTGGTACACACAACCCGGCACCAGACAGTTAAAGCCATATCAACTCACAGGTTGATATGACTTTCTACAGGTCTCAAAAACAGGTTGATATTGGGGGTCACCAGTTATCATATTCCAATATTTTCTAAAGAAAAACTGATGACCAGGCTGAAAATATTTTTATTTTATTTTTCTATTTAGGCTTTCCATATTAAGACATTAGAAACATCAGTGTAAATTGGCTGTCAATAGATTGGAGGTAGGGGTGCAAAGGAAAACAACAAAGAGCATTAGGGACATACAGGATAAAGATTATGATGGGAGACTTACTGACATAAGATTATTTTCACTTGAGAGGAGACAAATGTGTGGAGATATGAGTTTAGTATGCATATCGTCAAGAGACCCACAACTGCAAGACTGTCTCAATCTAACTGCCAGACAGTGTTTGAAAGGACACTGCTACTAACATGGGGGACAATTTTAAATCAGAAAAGAAAAAAAAAATTGGTTCACTCTGACGATGATGGCAAACTGGAACAGTTTACCCCAGGAAGTGGTTGAGACTGATACTCCTGCAGGAAAAACATATGAATACTATGGGTATTACCAATCATAACTGCTGCAGAGAGGCAGACAAAACACGCTGGGCTATTAGTCCTCTTTTTCCTGAATCTCCTATGTTCTAGTGCAGGGAACATCAGGTGCCCCCTAAAGAGTTGCAGTCAATGGTGGCGTAAATTCAGGAAGAACATTGTTCCACCGCCAGCAAAAACTGCTGTACACATTCTTGACATAGCCACCAGGGGGAAAGTCACCCCAGCAGCTAAGTCACCATACAAATGTGGTTGTCAGATGTTAATGGGTGCAAATAGTGTTTTCACCCAATAACAAGCTGGTGTGTGCAACCCATGGAGGCCTGGGCATGGAATACCACCAGTTTTATGGTGCTAAGCCATGGCCAGAGTCATAGTTAAAGGAACTACTGCCCCACTCCCCCCACCACCATCCATGTGACCAATACATGTAGGTCTGCTGGAGGGCAGTGAATTAAATATTTTTGTTTTTGTCAGTCTTCCTTGGTGATCTGGTGGATTCCCTGCTCACTCTTTGAGATGTTTCTTATCCCAAGTGATTTAGTGGCCTCCATACCCACTCTCTGAGATGCTTCTTATCCTGGTAATCCAGTGGCCTCCAGACCCACTCCCCTGAGATCCTTCTTATCCCTGGCAATCCAGTGGCCTCCACACCCACGCTGAGAGGTTTCTTATCCCTGGCAATCCAGTGGTCTCCACACCCACTCCGTTAGATACATTTTATTCCTGTGGTCCAGTGGTCTCCCCACCCACTCCCTGAGAGAGTTCTTATCCCTGGCAAACCAGTGGCTTCTCCACCTACTCCCTAAGAGTTTTTTTTACCACTGGTGAGCCACTGGCCACCTCAGTCAATACTTGAGAGGTTTCTTATCCCTGGTGATCTAGTGACCTCCCAACCCATTCATGGAAATATTTCTTAGCTTTGGGGTCCAAAGGAACCAACTCCCAAGCCCCACTTCCCCAATATGCTAACTTTTGAATACTGGTTCTATGTTAGTCTATGTTCCCTAGTGGAACTTCCCCCATTGTTCCACACCTACACCGCCCAAAAAGAATTACTTTTAACAGCTCTCCCTGCTGAACTGTGCTCTAGTATGGGATTGGGGTGTACGTAGTTGGGTGTGTGTGACTGTTGCATGTTACATTAAACCTTTTACATGCCAGGCACTGCTTTGGTATCTCCACCCCTCTCCCTTTGTTGCCACGGTGCCCACTTCGACAGTTCAGGAAAAGGACTGGAACCTCGTTGGGTATATTACTAAAGGATGCATGGTAGAACAATAGAGTTTAGTGGTACTTATAAGCTGATTAAATGCTGGTTTACTTTAACATTACATTCATCAATAACTGTAATTAATGTTTCCATAACAGTGATGAAAACCTAAAAAAGAACATTAAATGTGGTTCTGCATGAAAACTGTACAATATGAACAACAAAAAGTGAAGCTAGTTTGTAAAGCTTCTCTACAGACTGCTTAACTGGTGACAACTGTCAGCTGTATGGAAACTCTGCAGTGTAGCATGGTATAGTGTAGTGTACAGTAGTGTTACTACATGTTATCTCCCTCATAGACTGAATACACTATTTATGCTATTCAGATGAACCAGGGTTTATGTGCTACATTAAAATTAAAACTGATTAAAACCATCGAGTCAAAATCGAAAAAGAAGCCATGACTGTAAAAAAAAAAAAAAAAAAAAAAAAAAAAGGCACACATTCTCTGTTACATGGTGCAAAATGGGGGTGTGCAAACTTCTTCATGGTTGCACTTCATTTTTTTTAACTATTCACAATGAAGCCCTCATCATTTGCAGGGGGTCTAAGTGGCAATGCAAATGAAACTGCTGAATGTTAATGGGTGCAAATGGGGTGAACATGTTGGTCTGGGACATGCAGCATCGCGTAGTGCTAGATATCTAGCACTAAGCCACAATGTGCTTGAGTAATGACCATCCAGACATCTGCTTCTGCCATAGACCTCACTTACCTTTTGGAGCCCCTTGAGTTATTCAATGCTGAATTTACATGACCTGCTTTCTGTCACCCTGGTAGTCCAGTAGCCCATCACTTGCTCCCATGTTCTTTACTTTCCCCGGTATCTAGTGGAACCCCAGCAATAGCCCCAGTCCTGTGGTAATGCAGCTGGATTACTGTGTCCCCACAGAAAGACTTCTCCACCCACCCTCTCCCACTTCTGTCACAGCAGTGCAAGCCCCCAAAACACACACACACACACACACACACACACATCGCACTCTCTCGCTCTCTCCATCTAGCACTGCTTGCCTGTAGAAATTATACAGTTCTACTAACTTTTCTTTTTTCCTTTATAGATCATTTCTAAATGAGGCTATCCATATTAGGACATTAAAAACAAGTGTTTGAAACATTGATTCTAATTATATTTTATACTTTCAGTGTACATTTAATTGAACTCTATTGTCTTACTTTTGACAAATGGCATTTCAAATGAAGAAAGTTCGCAACCTAATCCAGTTGCTTTGCTATTAAACTAAAAAAATGAAGTTAAAAGAAATGAGACAGAAACCTTTAAAAATCATGAATTGGATATAATCATTGGCAGTTTATGCATATACATTAGCAGTTCCTTACAGATGTTTTCTGCAAGATCCAAGTTTAAATATGTTTAGCATTTAAAAACTTACAGGCCCTCATTATCATTTGTAATGGGTTATGGCACAAAACTAGGGAAAATCAGAAAGCCAGATGTTAGGGGCTGCAAAAAGGGGTGTCACTTAATAACATGCTAATTAGTCACAGTAGCCAGGAGGTTGAAGCATGGCATTGTGTATGTCACATGGAGCTATGTCATAGGATCATAGGATGACTACAAGTCCATTAACGTTAGCCATAGTGACTTGGATTTCTATTAAATATATTCTGTTATTCCCTTGATAATTAAAAAAGCATCCAGTGTTTCTTTCAATTGCTTCATATTAGAACTACTGTATGTACTACATGTTTTGGAAGACTATTCCAAGTAGAGACTACTCTCCAATCAATCCAAGCCCCTCATATTCTTTTTATAATTCTCCCTTTTTAGTAACAAATCGTGACACCTGCTGTCCCTGTATTGTCCTTTTGCTTCCAAGTCTGTGCATTCCCATAAATCACTGTTGTTACGTGCCCTGTAAACCAGACAAAGAGCTCACATCTGCCTGTATTCCAAAGAATACATGTCCAAATCCTTCAATCTCTTCTTGTATGGCAAATGTCTAATTATGGTAACCAATTTGGTTGCTCTTCTCTGAACACTCTCCAATCTTGGTATGTCCCCTTTCATATGTGGTGCCCAGAATTGCACACAATACTCCATGTGTGGTCTCACCAGGGAAATATACAAGGGCATCATCACCTCTCTTGCTCTGCTTCTGATATTTCTACTGATACATCCCAATATCCCGTTTCCTTTGTTCACTGCACTCCATCACCAAAGATCAAAGGTTAACCTGTTTGAGATGACAACATCCAGATCCCACTCTTCCTCAGCAGAGGATAATTCTTTCCCATCCAGAAAATGCTTGGCTTTTTTATTCCTACAGTGGCTTCAAAATGCATAACTTTACAGTTACCTATATTAAACCTAAGGTTTTCTTTTTAATTGGCCCAGACTGCCATGTTATTTATTTCATTTTGGAATTTCTTAATATCACCGTCATTGTTGACAATAGCTCCCATTTTAGTGACATCAGAGAATTTGCAAAGCCAAGCATCTCTAGAGCATAGCATTGAGGAAACAAAAATGTTGACTGATACCAGACCCACCACCGAACCCTGGGGAACTCTGCTTGTCACCTTGCCACATTTGGAATAATATCCCCAATACTTACTCCTTGCTTTCTATTGCTTTACCATGAGGCTATCCAGCTTAGTAGATTTTTATTAATTCCTATCTCTTCCAATGTATTAATTAGCTCAAGGTAGGATACCGTAACAAGTACCTTTGTAAAACTGAGGTAAAGAATATCTACTGGAATATAATGCTCAAGAACCCTACTACTGGTTCGAAAAAATATAGGAGGTTGGTCAGGCAGGATCTATTCTTTATGAAGCCATGTTGTGATGGATCATCTGAGCCAGTGCTGATTAAATGATCCTCTAGTTCATTCTTTATTATTCCCTCCAAGATTTTACCAACAGAAGAGGTTAGACTCACTGGTCTGCAATTATTGTATGTCCTATCTCCCTTTTTATGTTGGCTTGTTCAAGGCACAAGCAACATAGTGGCACTATATGAGTTTCAGAGGTTTGCTGCTGCTCTGCCAATGCCCCGCTCCATTTTGCAGGCAGGACCACACAGCACCACTAAATGGCCGAGCTGTCTATGACAGTACTTCAAATGCAGTGGTGTACAGTTGAAAGGAGACCACTACAATTTGCATACGGCCTGCATCAGCAAGCAGCGGCTGTTGTCAGCTACCTCTCTGTCCTCATGAAAGCCGACTGGGGTGCCCAATCCCCCTATAGGCATCCCCCTTCCCAGTTCCTTTGCCGATGGAGTAGCCCAATCCTAGTCAGCATGATGCACCCCCCCATCTGTTGTTTGCCAAGGGGTACCCAATCCCCTCAGCTCGCGTGCCCCCCAACACTGTATGACCAATGGGGTGCCCAATCTCGTCGGCTCCACTCCCCCACAAACATCCAGGGTTGCTGGGAGCCCACCCAGTGTGCCAAAAGTCCAGCATCTCTTTTTATTTATAAAGCCTGTAAAAAAAAAAGCGGTCCCATTGGCCTCACTTGCCCCTCCCCAACCTGACCCACCCTCTGTGCCCACCTTCCCACACTCCCTTCACCCCACACTTACCTCCGGATCCCTGCATGATGATCTTCGGTGGACCGGGAACACGTCTGCACTCTTCAAAGCCGACTGCAAACTGAAGAAATGCTGGTAAGCTGTATAATAGCATAAATGTCTTTTTTTTCCAACTTTGGTGCATATCTTGGCCATTTTGGGGAATTTTGGCACCAAATTTTCAACATGGGGTTCTTGGGGCCCCACCTCATGAATTCAGTCACTGTCATCGCGTTATTCGGTCATGAAAGGTGATTTAGTGGTCACTGTCTTGAATCACCTTTGGGGACCGATTAACAAAACGACAGTGTCACTGTTCATGAGATGGGCTCTCAAAAAGCCTATGTTGCAAATTTGGTGAAATAATTCCAAAAAATGACTGTGTTACAAGCATGCGTTGCACAGTTTCCATGCACACTCATAACTCCGCAAATTGTAATATTTTCACTCCAGATTTTCAACATTGGCATTTTTTCACACCTCCTTATGAACAGTACAGCTGTCATTTTTCATATCCTGGCCAAAATGTGTTTTCGCACTTATAGCGCAGAATAGCACATCGCCATGGGAAATCACTGTTTGGGACAGATTAAGAAAATCACAGTGCCACTGTTCATGAGGAGAGGTTCAAAAATACCCTTGTTGAAAATTTGGTGGAAAAAATGCAAAAAATGTTTGCATTACAGGCATGCATTGCACAGTTTCTACACACATTCATAACTTTGCCAATTTTTTATATTTTTACTCCAGATTTTCAACATTGCCATTTTTTTACACCACCTCACAAACAGTACAGCTGTAATTTTTCACATACTGCCAGAAATGTGTTTTCACACCTTTGGCACCAAATGACGTAGTCATTGTGCAAAACCACCTTTCCAGATTGAGTAACGAAATGATAGTGCCATTGTTCATGACATGGGGTCACAAAAATCCCATTTTGCAAATCTGGAGCAAAAATTACAACAAACGCCCAGGATGTTATGGTTTCCAACCATAATGCCCTACTCCATACAGACTGACACCCAATGGGTGTGACTTGGGATTGTCGCCCGTAATACACACACCATTCCACCCCCACCCTGCAGCCACTGGCAGGCATCGAGGAGTGTCTTGTGGTCATCGGGCCCAGCGTTCACCCCATTCACCTGTACCGCACCCACTTCAGCATATTTCCTTATGAAATGGGATGAGTGTAAGGCCCAAAGGGCCCGAAGACCCCAAAGCACACCGCAACACCTGTCAGTATCTGAAGGGTAGTGTGAGATGAAATGGCATGAGTGTTATGCCCGATGATTCAAAGGTACACCCCCAAAACCTGTCAGTCTCTGCAGGGTGGGAGTGGGGGTTGGGGTCAGTTCAGTACTTAAGTGCCATTCCTATTATGCATCCCTCTAACTCCTGCACTACCAATGCCAGTGCCAGCAAGCCAACATTTGGCATTGACAAATGCTTGTTAAAGATAGGGATAACATGTGCCTCTTGCCATTCATTTGCAGCCTTTTCTCCATCTAATGATTTTTGAAAAATCTTAGTTAAGGGTTCAGCTGTTACTTCAGTTGTTTGCCTAGCAAGAAATCAATTGGGACCTGGAGATTTGCTGCAGTCTAATTTCGTAGACTATACTTGACATTAGAAACAGAAACGTTGATGCAATTTGTTTCCTTTGAGACTCCCTAAATTATTTTGATTTCTTCCCTTTTCTGATATACGCTGAGAAAGAATTTGTTAAAGGTTTTAGCCATGCTACTGCTATCTGTTGTTTGGTTATTCTCCTTAGCTATTGGACCAACCTGAAATTGCAGTTACATAAGAACTTACCGTAACAGTAGATCTTCGAGAGAGGTTCCTGAAGTAGATCTTCACATAGAGAACTGCGCCCCCTGGTGTCAGGTCCGCATGACAAACTTGTAGATTGCAATCATCAGCAGGGCGTCAGGTGGAGTGACATCAGCCCAACTATAAAAGTGGCGGTCCTCGCCCGCTCTCCATTTCTTTTCCAATGGAGACCTATAGAAAGGTTAGAATAAGACCGGAGTAAAAAGTACTCAAACCCTGCTTCCACTCTAGTCCCAAAGGACTAGATAGGATGGAAAATAAGGTTAAAACATCCAAAAACTGAGGGAAGGAGGGTGGTAAACTAGATCTACTGCAGGAACCTCTCTTGAAGATCTACTGTTACGGTAAGTGCTTACATAACTGCAATATCTTACTTCAAGAGGGTTCCTGCAGTAGATCTTCACATATAGGACTGAATACCAAGCAGTCCCAGAGAAAAACAAAACATAGGTGCATCCAGGAAGAGGAGAAGTCGCCATAAGAAATCACAACAGGAGGCCTTGCAAGACTGCAAGACCAAAGCCAGTTCTGCGCCAAGAGGCAATGTCCAGACTATAATGCTTAGTGAAGGTGTGAACAGATGACCACGTGGCCGCTGCACAGATCTCTGCCATGGACACATTCCTAAAAAAGGCAGTAGAGATCACCACACTGTGGGTGAAGTGGCCTTTAACTGCCCCCGGGAGGGACTTCCCATATTTCGTGTACGAAAAATGGATGTAGTTAGCTAGCCATCGAGAGATGGTTTGCTTGGATATAGCCTTGCCCTGGCACTGTTGAGCAAAAGCTATGAACAGTTGGTTGGATTTATGAACCTCTTTAGTCCAGTTCATGTAGTACCTCAGGATCCTGTGCACATCAAGGGTGTGCAGAAGGTATTCCCCCCGTTGGAGTACTGTGGATAGTATACTGTAATTCCACGCTCTGGTTCAAAGTGGTTTCTGAAACCACTTTGCGTAGGAAAGAAGGGTTAGTCCGAAGAGCTACTCGGTCCTTATGAAAAATCAAATACGGTTCCTTACAGACGAAAGCCTGTAATTCAGAGACCCTTCTGGCCGAAGTAACTGCGACTAAAAATAAGGTCTTCCAGGAGAGGAAGCGTAAGTCGCAGGAAGAAGCTGGTTCGAACGGGGGTATGGTCAGCTTCTCGAGCATGAAATTCAGGTCCCGGGGGCACAAGGATTCCAGATCAGAGATTTCAAATGAAGGATGCCTTTCAGGAAGGTTTTGGCAGCCTCCAGCTGAGCCAAGGTTTTGCCCTCCACCAGGAGGTGGTAGGCCGACACCGCAGATAGGTGGACCTTAATGGAGGAGCAGCTAATGTCCACCTCAGACAGATGTGCGAGGTACTCTAGAACCTGGGAAGCTGAGCACAAAAATGGGTCCCAGCACCTTGCTTGTGCCCAAATCGTGAATCTCTTCCACTTCATGGCGTAAGTTGATCTGGTGGTGGGTTTTCTAGAATTGGCACAACCTGCGAAGATACAACATAACGAGAAATTGCTATGTCCACAGGTGCCATGCATGAAGATGGAGAGACTGAAGGCTCGGATGCACCAGGGTGCCCTGCTCCTGAGTCAGAAGGTTGTGGGAAATGGGAAAAAGAACCAGAGGTTCCAGTGCCAAATGTCGTAGCAGAGGATACCAAATTTGGTGCGGCCAAAGTGGAGCAATAAGAATGGTGTGAGCTCCCTCCTGTTGTAGTTTCACCAAGACCTTCTGAATGAGAGGAAAGGGAGGAAAGACGTACAGAAACCTCCTTGTCCATGAAAGAGACAGCGCGTCTCCCCAAAAAGCACCATGCCCGTGAATAAGAGAGCACAGGACAGGTGAGGTGGGGAGGTGAACAGATCTATCTCTGGCCGACCCCATTGAAGAAAGAGTTCTTCTACCACCTCTGACTTTAGCTCCCACTCATGGGCCCTGTCCACTGATTGATGAGACTGTCCACCAGGATGTCGCTTATACCCAGAATGTGGACTGCTGTCAAGTAAAGGCTGTGCTGAATCGCCCAGCACCATACCCTAATTGCTTCTCTGCAAAGAGGATGTGATCGGGTTCCTCCCTGTTTGTTTAGGTACCAGACTGTGGACATGTTGTCTGTCTGGACTAGAAGTGATCCTGGAACCAGGAGAGACTGCAATGCCTGGAGTGCAGTATGAACCACCCTGGTCTCCAGAATATTGATGTGAAGCATAAGCTCCTGGTCGGACCAAGACCCCTGTGTCTTGTGAGTCCCCAGATGGACTCCCCAGCCCAGATCTGAGGCATCTGTGGTGAGGATTTGGGTTGGAACCAAAGGATGAAAAGAAATTCCCTTTGATAGGTTTGACAGATCCTGCCACCAGTGAAGATCTCTCTATAGACTGTTGGAGATCATGACCTTTTGGTTCATGTCATCCGTCCTCTGGTCCCATTGGACTCGAAGAGACCATTGGGTGATGCTCATGTGAAGCCTGGCCATGGGAACTGTTGAAATGGTGGCCGCCATCAGTTCCAAGAGACGGAGCACAGAGTGTGCTGGGATACATCGGGTCTGGGTCACGAGATTGGCCTGAGAAGCTAAGGTCTCGGCCCAAACCGATGGCAGAAAAGCCTTGCCCTGAACTGTGTCTAGTACAGCTCCAATGAACTGGAGTCTCTGGGATGATACTAGCTGGGACTTGGGAAAATCGACCGTTATGCCCAGGAAACCAAACAAGTTCAGAGTGAAAGAGAGAGAGACTCTTTCAGGCTGGTAGGAGAGGGTGCTGCGAGGAGCCAGTAGTCCATGTACAGGAAGACATAAATGCCCTGATGGCGTAAAAATGCCGCCACTACCACTAGGCATTTGGTAAACACTCTGGGGGCCGAAGAGAGGCCAAAAGGGAGTGCTCTGAATTGCAAATGGTTCTCCATAAAAACACAACGGAGAAAGCGGCGGTGGGCCGGGAGGATAGGAATATGCAGGTAAGCATCTGCATGTGCAGGGAGCACAGCCACAAGTTCGGGTGGAGCAGGGGCAAGAAACCCCTGAAAAGTCAACATACGAAACTTCTTGTACTCGATGAAGATGTTTAGCGTACTGAGGTCCAGGATCTGTCTCAGGTCACCCGTTTTCTTCAGTACCAGGAAGAAGTGGGAGTAGAATCCCCTTCCTATTTGGTTCGATGGGACGGGTTCTATGACCTTCTTTAGAAGAAGAGCCTGAGTTTCCTGAGAGACAATGGGGACCTGATCCCAAGGATAGAATGACCGTCCCAGTGGTAGATGGGCTATAATCTCGCTGAATTCTATCGCGTGACCTTGCTGGATGAGCTGAAGCACCCAAGCGTCTGCGGTGACGTACCTCCAACCGTCCAGGTGGAGGCCGAACCTCCCTCCGACTGGTTTCGCTCGGACTGGTCTGCCCAATGGGCAGACTGGATGGGCCTTGCGGTCCTTATCTGCCGTCAACTTCTATGTTTCTATGTTTCTATGTTTCTCCTGTGGTACTGGAGGGAGTGAAAGGAGGGAAAAGGAGTCAGGATGCCAAGGGGAAGGGAAATTTTACCCCAGAGGTCTGTTTAGGAAATTTGGCCTGTGGGGTTTGAGCTCCAGATCCAGGGGCACGTTTCTTTGCTTGGTGCTTAGCCTGGGATTTGTTCCACCTTCTTTGGTGGTGAAAAGGCTGCTTTTTCTGGCCCGTCTTATACAAGAAATGGACATCCCACAAGGAGTTTCCGCTCTCCTGCAGCCCTGTAATGATATTCTTGGTATCACCACCAAAGAGGACTGAACCCCTAAAGGGGGTGTCTAAAAGGGAGGACTGTACATCCTGCACCAGGCCTGCTATACAAAGCCAGGAGAGGCGGTGGAGACAGATCTCCGAGGCTGCCGCTCTAGCCACCGAGTCCACCAAGTCATAAGTAGCCTGTAGAGCGTGATGACACGATGACTTCCCCCTCCTAACGTTATCTATAACTTCTTTCTCAGGGTTTCATCCTGAACCTCTTGAAGGTCTCTTTCTAGATCCAAAAGAGAGGATTTTTGGAAGCCGACCATATGCGAGACTTAATTAAGGGATCGTATCGCACATGAGGAAGAAGAATAGATTTTACGCCCAAACTGATCTAGCTGATGCGAGTCCTTGTCAGGAGGTGAAGAGCTTAAGTGTTTGGGCTGGGCTGAATGGTCATGAGCGGCCGTGATGACCATAGAGTCAGCCTTAGGATGGGAGTTAAGGTGAGAGATCCCTTCCAGGGGGTAATAGGTGCGGTCTGCTTTGCAAGAGATCTCTGGTATAGAGGACGGTTGTTGCCAAATCATGGTCACTAGGTCCTCATGGGGCCCCATCCATGGGGGAATGGGGATAGAGTCAGAAGTGCCCAGATCCAGGTGTTCCACAAGGTGTTTTCTTTGTGGGTCTACCTCTTTGGTCGGCCAGCCGCCAGCTGCCTGAATGGAACGCAGCAAGTCTCCGAAAGAGGGGTCCTCCAGGGGAGACTTGGGAGAGTCTTTAGGGGGAACTTCTATGGGAGACCTGGGGTCCGACAGATCCGAGTCGGACTCAGTGTCAGAGGGCTCAGAGCCACTAGAAACTGATGGATCTGCTTCCATGGTGCCAACAGTTAAGGAGCCCAAAGCTCTGGTCCCAGAAGGCGGTGGAGAGGTGACCCTGGGAGTGGGTGCCCCTCCCACCTACTGTCTCATCTCTGACAGAAGTTGCATTCTGGCATCCTTCCACCAAAGTGGAATGGACTCGCGTTCAGGTACTGGAGGTGGCAGAAGAGGGGGCTGGAAGCTTGGATACCCCGGATACTGAGGGTACTGCCAGGATGGATAATAAAAGGAGTACCCGGGATAACCCGGCGTGGGGTGTCCTGGGATGGGATACCCCGGCGTTGGATATGACGGTGTCACGTAACCCGACATCAGGAGGCCTGGCATCGGAGGCACATGGCCTGGCGTCAGATGCTGAGTGGTCAACAGAGGGCCGCCCGGAGGTGGGAAGAAGGGTTCAGGATCTGGGAACCCAGCCGAAGGGCCCACGGGGGGCAGTGCCACAGCGTCAGCAGATGGCGCAGGATCTGGGAGCGCGCCCAAAGTACCAGAGGGTGGAGGCTCCATGGCAGGATCCCCAGCCAGTGAAAGACCCTTGTCCAGGGGCAGCGGAAGGCCTGGCAAGGGGGGGATCCTGAGGGGGCCCCCGACGGCAGGTCCAAATGCAATCTAGCTAGTGCAAAAAGCAGAGGATCAGGTGGTGAGTCCCTGGGATGAAGAACCCTAGGGGACAACTGGTCGACTTGTCCCTCACTCTGTTCGGCATCGGGGGCCAAACCGGAGCCCCACAGGAGAGCGGATGGATCAGGGCAGACATCAGAGGAGCCGGCTTCTGACACAACAGATCCGGCCAGGCTAGAGACGGCTGGAAGGCCACCGCTAGACTGATCGGCAGAGGCCACGTGCCATTCGCTAGAGGCGAGGGGTGTCTTACCGGCAGAACAAGGTGAAGAGATTACAACCTCCAAAGAGGCAACCCAAAGAGGCTACCCTTGACTGCCTGCTCACCTCGGCAGAAGGGGGAGAAGGGGCCTGGCCCAAGGAAGTGGATGGGGCGTCCAAAGAAGTACTCACAGTTGCAGGCCTCTCATGTGGTGATGGACTCCAGTCCCGGCACTTCTCTTTGCTTTTCTTCTTTTTTGGGGCCGGCGAAGACGACCTTTCCCTCAGTTTTTGGAGCTCCTTTTCCATAGACACCAAGCGTCGGGTCAGAAGATGGGCCTCAAGGGACCATTTTATGCCTGGTTCTGGTCACCTGGTTGAAGGCCTGGCAGATGGAACACTCCTGGATGTCGTGTTTAGAACTAAGGCAAAGGAGGCAGCGGGAATGGTCGTCCACATGAGGAATTTGGGCACGCACTTAGAGCACTTTTTCTTCAGTCTAGAAGACATCAAATTGAAGAAAACTTTTTGAGAAATACTAGTAAGAAGTAAAGAAAACTTTGACAAAAATCAACGTGGGTGTTGGATTGCTGTTTAAACACAAGCTGAATGTACTGAGGTGATGGCTGGAAAGAACTGGAGAGCGGGCACAGGACCACCCCTTTTATAGTCGGGCTGACATCATGCTGCCTGACGTCCGGGGGGGCAGTCCCCAATGATGATTGCTATCTACAAGTTTGCCGTGCAGACCTGATGCCAGGGGGCACAGTCCTATATCTGAAGACCTACTGCAGGAACCCTCTCGAAGTAAGATCTTTATTTTCTTAAGGCTACTTATATAGCTATAAAAAGATTTTTATTATCCTTTGACTTGGATGCCTACTTATATTCCAGATCTCTTTTTGTGGACCTAATTTGATTTTTACATTCCTTCATCTTCTTGTTATAATTATCCCATAAATCTTGTGTACCTCTTATTTTAGCTAATTCGTAAGCCCTTTTTTCCTTTAATATATTTCTTTATATTCCTTGTGAACCAAACTGGAACTCTACCACTATTGTTGTATTTCTTTCTAAGTGGTATAAAATCCTGCACACAAGTGTTTAATTTAGTTTTAAATAGCGATCACATTCTTTCAACAACTTGTCACGAATATTCTTCATTGTTGGTTGCTATTTATTTTTATTTATTTATCAAGTCTAGGATTACAAATACCTTTGAGCCTTGGCTCTTTTACAAAGGTTTCACGTCAGAGAAATCAATCAATCAATCAAAAATCTTTATTTAATCAGGCGAACATCATTGAGCATAGCTCATTTACAAGATGGACCTGAGTGGTCAAGAAGTGCAAGTGTTATTACATTGACAAGGGTAGCATAAACAGTAATACAATGACAGGGTAACATAAACAGTAATACAATGACATAAGTGCTAATATATAACAATATACATATGTACAAGGCACATTAAAACTTTTAATCTGTGAGACAGAAGGTAATGGGCACATCAGGAGTAATATGTAGATTATAGGACCTAACGAGGCATTTTGAGGGTGAATCTTGGGACTGGAAATGGGAGTTTTATCAGCATATAGGAACACGGGGGGTAGAGTAGGGCCGGGTTTAGGCCTTGTGGAAGCAGTTGCAGAGTTCTGGGAATAGGGTGGTGAATAGCCTTTGAAGGATATTAAGGGTAGGAGGTTATTTAGCTTCATGGTTTTTGGAGTGAATTTCAAACAATTGCTAGTGAGTAGCTGACAGCAGCCTCCCAAACTGGGTGCAGACATTGGGGACCTTAAGAATGATAATTTTGCTGATCCTTAGGTTGTATGGCCTAGAAGTAATTTGAGTAAAACAGTCTGAGATATAGGTAGGTAGCTTGCCTGATAAGGTTTGAATATCCAAATTGCAGCATTCCTATTTCTTCTGTGTTGTAATGATGTCCAGTTAACTGCCTTATAAAGGGAGCAATGATGGGTGCTGAAGGGAAGGTCAGTAATGAATCTGATGGACCTGTGGTATAGGGTGTCCAGTTTATTTAAGCGGGGGAGTGAACAATGTCCGTACAGAAAGTCAGCATAGTCAATGAGGGATAGGAATGAAGCCTGGATTATTCTTTTTTTGGAGTCTCTGTTGAGGTAGTGCTTTATTCTAAAAATAAACCAAGCCTTTGTCTCAGTTTCTTTAGTAGCTCCTCAATATGGACAGAATAGTCAAGCTTGTTATCAATCAGACTCAAAGGTATTTGAAGTTATCAACAATTCCAGCTTCTCTCCAAGTAAGGTGGTTAGTTGTAGGGTGGTGGATGGTGGGGTAGTGGCAGAGCAACTCTTTGAGGTAAAGAACATAGCTTTTGTTTTTTGGCATTTAGAAGTAGTTTTTATCCAGTAGGTTGTGTTGTAGGATGGAAATTCAGATTGTAGCAGTTCACAGGCTTTAGATAATGAAGGATTGCTAACATATAATACAGTATCATCAGCAAACAGATGGATGTTGGATTGAGTGAGGTTAACATCAATATTATTAATATAGATTGCAAAGAGGATGGGGCCAAGAATAGAGCCTGCGGTACACCTCTTAACAGTGGTTTTAAGGTGGATAGGTAGATTCCATTTTTACCAGTTGTGATCTATCTGATAGATAACACTTGAACCAATTGAGTGAAGGGAATCCAACCCTAGTGAGCCAAGGGAGGTGATTAATGATTCATGATCCACTGTATCAAATGCTTTGCTCAAATCCAGGAACACAGCACAGGCACTGTTCTTCTTATCCATAGCAATCTGCCAGTCGTTGGATACTTTGGCTAGGGCCGAAATGGTGCTATGCCTTGATCTAAATCCTGATTGTGCTGTATTTAGGAGGTTATTGTTATCCAGGTAGTCCCTTAATTGTGAGTTTACTAACTTTTTGAGCATCTTGGATAGAACTGATAGGATGGAAATGGGCCTGTAATTATTGAGGTCCATGGGATCACAGATTTGAGTAAAGGAACTACTTGAGCTGTTTTCAAGTGGAGGAATGGATCCAGTGGTGAGGAAAGATTGAAGAGATGAGTGAGGGGCAGATAAGACTTGAGATGCAATCTTGAGGAAGTAGGGGTCCAGCGAGTCTGTACCTGCACTTTTGAAGTATCTAAATTGAGAGGAGATCTTCCACTTCTTTCAAGGATATTGGGTTGAAGGAGAAGGTTG
The DNA here is from genome assembly GCA_016271365.2 of Neoceratodus forsteri. Lineage (NCBI taxonomy): Eukaryota > Metazoa > Chordata > Ceratodontiformes > Ceratodontidae > Neoceratodus > Neoceratodus forsteri. Next base: position 819,285,629 of record CM028129.1, read on the forward strand.
ATGTAGCCTTTTGACCCACGGTGGATTGAAGGTTCAAGGAAGATCTCAGGAGATTTGCAGGTGAAGAGTCAAATGCTAGTCCAGCTGTGGTGAAGTGGTCATTGAAGGTATTTAGATTTCTTGTTTGTCCGTAATTTCTGTGTTATTTAGTAGCAGTTTGCAGGTTAAGGCAGGAGTAGAGTTTGGCCAAGATACCCTTTATAGTTCCCCAGAGCCTGGTTGGGTTATTATAGGAGGCATCCAATTCAGCTCTATAATAGGCAGCTTTGGCAGATCTTATTTGTGTTGTACATGAGTTTCTTGCTTTTCTGAAATTTAGCGAGTCTCTGGAATCCTTAGTTTTCTTGCCTTTTCCAGTTTGTCTCTGCTATGCAAGGCTGTTTTAAGATCAGTGGTGAACCAGGGCAGGACCTTGCTTTAGTTCTGATATTGGTGAATGGTGCATGAATATTGAGAGCATTAGTGATAATGTCCTTTAGGATCTGGAGAGCTGTTTCCACTGAGGTTGTAAGGTAGAAATCTTGCCAATATATTGTGTTACTCAGGTCATGGAGGTATCCTGGTATGCTGAACTTCTTTTTTGACCTTTTGAGGACAAATTCAGCAGGGTTGGGTGGTTTGAGTGAAGATCTTATGCCAGCTATGGGACAATGGTCACTTACATCATTCGGTAGTACTCCTGCATGCGTATATAAGTGAGGCTTGTTTACCAACATGATATCCAGGAGTGAGCTGTTGCTAGAATTTTTTAGGTTAACCCTGGTTGGGTCTTTAATTAGCTGTGTAAAGCCATAGGTGTCACAAAAGGTTACCAATGGAGCAGATGCATTAGATAGCCAGTTTAAATTCAAATCACCAAGGATGATGGTATCTTCAGGGCCTAGATTGGTTATTGACGCCAGGTGAGATAGTAATTTGAGGCCTGCTGAGGGGGGCCTATAGCAGCCAATCAATTTAAATGAAGACAAGTTAGGAAGGGATATTTTGATTGACAAACATTCAAATTCCTTTGGTTGGATGTGTTGATGAGACAGGTAGCAGAGATGGTGTCCTTAATGTATATGGCCACCCCACCACCCCTGGAAGAGGCGATCTGCTCTGAAGAGCTGATAGTTGGTAAGGTTTACAACACTGTCTTTGGTCAAGGTCTGAGCCAAGATTCAGAGATGACCAGAAAGTCAGGCAGGGTATGTGCCACCCAGGCCTGTATTACGGAGATTTTTTAGAGGCTGCAGGCATTGAAGTGTAGGAAGCTTAGGCCATTTATAGAGGATAGATCAGCGGGGAAATAAACTTTCAATGGGGCCAGGATTTATTTCAATGGTACCAAAACAGATCAGAAGGTAGAAGATTAATTTGAGGAGGGCACCAAGGGACAGGGATAGTGAGTGGTCAGAGCATTTCCTCCTAATCCTGGGTGCCTGCTGTGAGATGAGTTATGGTCCTGGTATATAGGTGCGAATTTTATCATAGCATAATAATTTAACGGACAGGCATAGTGGGTTAATAAAAAGCCATGATACAAGTAAGGTGCCAGGGCTGTGCTGAATTGTTAGGTGGCCTTATGTGGGATATCCCAGAGGTTGCATTGTAAGCGTGGTTGGGGTGAATAAGGAATCGTGGTTGGCCATTGTGGATGGCAGAAGTGGGCAGGCGTATTAACTGAGTTATTTGTCTTGACACTGGGCATAACATTAATATCATAAGGGATTGGGTGAGATGCGAGGCTCAGGAGCAAAAGGAAGCAAAGTAGCATTGTGGAGGTTAGGTATGGGTTAAGGGAGGAAGGGAAAGGGATGTGGGCGTGGATTAAGAAATGGCGGGAGAAAGTGTATAAAAGGAATCAACCAAGGGGGGGGTGGGCAAAAATTTTGCTGCTTTGCCCGTACCTTTCTGCCTGCTTCTCCCGGCCTCCTGGAACCCTTGGTCGGCTGCACAGGCGCCGCCGACCCGCTGGCGGCTCAGAGCCCCTCCGCTCCCTGGACCTCGAGGGCTGTGCCTTCTACAAGGTGGGGGACAGAGGAGAAGGCAGTCAGCAAGGTACCTTTATTGCAGTGATCTGCAATAAGGTGCTAAAACTTAAGATTTGCACAACAATAGACTGGGAGGGTATGGGGGTTAGGCACCTAAGCGTCTAGCCCACACAACATTTCAAAAGACTGTAACACTTATTTTAAAATACAGAAAAACAGCCCATAAATCAGGCACAAAGTAAGAGAAAACAGCACTTTTTATGAGGAATTCAAAATAAATTAAAGAAAAGCAGAAATCCCGGCCAGAATAGTGAAGCAAACCCCAGTTTAAGTCTATGGGGAAGGCGCACCAATCGGAAGCAAGGCACAGACTGCGGTCGCTTTCCGATTGGTTTGCGGCTTTGCCCGTACCTTTCTGCCTGCTTCTCGACCTCTGGAACCTTGAGTGCGGCTGCACAGGCGCCGCGCCGACCGCTGGCGACTCGGAGCCCCTCCGCTCCCTGGACCTCCGAGGGCTGCGCCTTCTACAAGGTGGGGACAGGAGAAGGCAGTCAGCAAGGTACCTTTATTGCAGTGATCTGCAATAAGGTGCTAAAACTAAGATTTGCAACAATAGACTGGGAGGGTATGGGGGGTTGGCGCCTAGCGTCTAGCCCACACAACACTTCAAAGACTGTAACACTTATTTTAAAATACAGAAAAACAGCCCATAAATCAGGCACAAAGTAAGAGAAACAGCAATTTTATGAGGAATTCAAAATAAATTAAAGAAAAGCAGAAATCCCGGCCAGAATAGTGCAGCAAACCCCAGTTTAAGTCTATGGGGAAGGCGCACCAATTGGAAGCAAGGCACAGACTCAGGTCGCTTTCTGATTGGTTTTTAGACTTTGCCCGTATCTTTCTGCCTGCTTCTCGACCTCCTGGAACCCTTGGTCGGCTGCACAGGCGCGCCCGACCTGCTGGGTGACTTCGAGCCCTCCGCTCCCTGGACCTCGAGGGCTGCGCCTTCTACAAGGTGGGGGACAGAGGAGAAGGCAGTCAACAAGGTACCTTTATTGCAGTTATCTGCAATAAGGTGCTAAAACTTAAGATTTGCACAACAATAGACTGGGAGGGTATGGGGGTTGAGGCGCCTGGCGTCTAGCCCACACAGCATTTCCAAAGACTGTAACACTTATTTTAAAATACAGAAAAACAGCCCATAAATCAGGCACAAAGTAAGAGAAAACAGCACTTTTTATGAGGAATTCAAAATAATTTAAAGAAAAGCAGAAATCCCGGCCAGAATAGTGCAGCAAACCCCAGTTTAAGTCTATGGGAAGGCGCACCAATCGGAAGCAAGGCACAGACTGCGGTCGCTTTCTGATTGGTTTGCGGCTTTGCCCATATCTTTCTGCCTGCTTCTCCCGGCCTCCTGGAACCCTTGGTCGGCTGCACAGGCGCCGCCGACCCGCTGGCGGCTCGGAGCCCCTCCGCTCCCTGGACCTCGAGGGCTGCGCCTTCTACAAGGTGGGGGACAGAGGAGAAGGCAGTCAGCAGGTACCTTTATTGCAGTAATCTGCAATAAGGTGCTAAAACTTAAGATTTGCACAACAATAGACTGGGAGGGTATGGGGGTTAGGCGCCTAGGCGTCTAGCCCACACAACATTTCAAAAGACTGTAACACTTATTTTAAAATACAGAAAAACAGCCCATAAATCAGGCACAAAGTAAGAGAAAACAGCACTTTTTATGAGGAATTCAAAATAAATTAAAGAAAAGCAGAAATCCCGGCCAGAATAGTGCAGCAAACCCCAGTTTAAGTCTATGGGGAAGGCGCACCAATCAGAAGCAAGGCACAGACTGCGGTCGCTTTCCGATTGGTTTGCGGCTTTGCCCGTACCTTTCTGCCTGCTTCTCCTGGCCTCCTGGAACCCTTGGTCGGCTGCACAGGCGCCGCCGACCCGCTGGCGGCTCGGAGCCCCTCGGCTCCCCGGACCTCGAGGGCTGCGCCTTCTTTCTGCCTGCTTCTCCCGGCCTCCTGGAACCCTTGGTCGGCTGCACAGGTGCCGCCGACCCGCTGGCGGCTCGGAGCCCCTCCGCTCCCTGGACCTCGAGGGCTGCGCCTTCTTTCTGCCTGCTTCTCCCGGCCTCCTGGAAGCCTTAAGAACCCACATACAGAGTACTGATGATGATGAAATAACATCACTGTATCTGGGGCTCAATAGCCAATCAGCTTTCTAGATTATTCCTTGCCATTGTATAATAATCCATAACCTGATGGTCTAACTGTCCAGGTGGACCAATGCTCCCCTGCTCCCCTGTTTTTCATTCCCTGGTTGTCCACACATTTCTGTTCCCTAGTTCCAGCCCATGTTGCAAGACACTATTCTGCATCATTCTCAAGTCCTTACCCACCAGTTAACAACATTAGGTTATATCACTGTGACATCTCCCCCTTAGTGTTTGTCATTTGTAAGGCTGAGACTAGCATTTTGAGGGGTGCCATTTGTATGCAAGTGGTTTTGCAGGCCATTTGGATGATTGCCCCTGCTCCCCTTTGGCAGTTGAAATTCAAAACCAAGAAGTGCAAAGTGATGCACATAGAGAACAGAACCCCATGATGGAATATTGGATGGGAGGTTTAAGTTGAACATTACCACTGAGTAAAGGGAACTGGGAGTCATCATAACTGACTCCCTAAAATAATCTAGCCATTATAACAAGGCCTGCAGCAAGGCAAACTGGATGTTGGGGTGTATAGGTTGGGAATTTGACCGCAGAAGGAAGGAGGTGATACTGCCTCTCTATAGATCACTGGTAAGGCCACATCTGGAATACTGTGCCCAGATCTGGAGCCCCCACCTAAGAAAAGACAAAGACAGCCTAGAGATAGTGCACCATATGATAACCAAAATGACTCAGGACCAGCAGGGCAGCTCCTATGAAGACTGGCTTAAGGCCCTGAGCGTGTACTCACTGGAGACCAGAAGGGAGAGGGGTGATATGTCAGAGACCTTCAAGTTCCTAAAAGGAATGAACAAGGTAGATTGCAGGGAAATATTCAACTGGATCAGTGAATCAAGAATATGAGGACATGAGTGGAACCTGGCAGGAGAGAGAGTCAAGAGGGTTGTGAGAAAGTTAAATTTTACAGATAGAGTGGTTGGGCCGTGAAACAGTCTACCAGCAGAGGTGGTGGGTACAAAAGCCATTAATGGTTTCTGACTCAGCTGGAACCAAGTAAAAGTTTTAATAGTTACACAGGGGGAAAGCAGTAAGGCAGGGGGCGGTATGGGCAATAACTCTGACTAGACATTAGGTCTTGGGGCAGAATAGGGTAAAACAGGGCAGACTGGATGGACTGATGAGTTTTTTTTTCAGCCATTTTCTTTGTTTCTATGTATCTAATGTGCTCACATTGTGATGCAAAACACATTTTGTATTCTGCAACATAGTATAATTTGAAAACATGTTGAATGATTTTGTTGCACAAAATACAAAAGCATGTTTGTCATAGCTTAATAATGCACAAAGTCTGTTATAGAAAGATATGTATTTTGTGGCAAATAGAAACATAGAACCTGATGGCAGAAAAAGTCCAATTGTCCATGAAGTCTGCCCATATTTAGGACCACTTTATCCATGGACCTTATATCATGTTGTGTTACCCTCACCTGCCCTCTACATTCACTCCTTCCCTCCCTGAATCTCCCTATTGGGTCTATGAGTCTCTTGTCCCTGCCCCATCCACATTTGAACTCATTTGAGGTCTTTGCCTCTACCACTTTCATTGGCAATCTGTTCCATGACTCCACCACCTTTCCAGTGAAGAACTTTCTCACATACTTCTTGAACCCCCTCCAAATCACCACACACACACACAGACACACTTCTTTCCTCCTACTGTCAAAACACCTCTTTACATACCCCAGCATCTTTGGTGCCTTACTACAAACATTTTTGCATCAGCTGACTTGCTTGAGTGAGTCACTGATGACAACTCCCAAATTCCTCTCCTCTTCTGAAGTGATCAGTTGAACCTTTCCGATCCAGTACTCTGTATGTGGGTTCTTATTTCCTAAGTGCATCACCTTGCACTGCTTGGTGACAAATCTCAATTGACATATCCTTGACCACCTCTCAAACTTTTCCAGATCCTTTTCAAGTTCCCTAACCTCTTCCTTGTTGTCCACTCTGCCTCAAAGCTTTGTGTCATCAGCAAAAAGACCCATTTTGCCATAGATATCTTCCCCTATATTGCTTTTGACCATGTTAAATATAACAGGTCCCAGGACTGACTAGGGCCTATATGGCAATCTGAATTCAGTGGCCCATCAAGGTCCAAAAGACTCAGACACAGTGAGCTTATGCAAGTAGACACTGTGCCCTGCAATAACCTACTAAATAGTACTGTGTATCCACACAGTGGATTAGGAAAGCATCTCCTCCAGTGAACTCCCTGGAGCAGAGAAAAGGGGACACCAGTGCTCACAATATACAAGTTGGTTGTACTGAAGTAAAGAAGTTCAATTCCAAAGGACAGCTTTACAAATTTTTTTTTATTTACATTTTTTGACCAGAAAGCATAGAAACAGACTATGATGGCAGAAAAAAGCAGCGGTTTATCCAGTATGCCCAAGTTCCCTATGATCCCTGGACTTTACTGATCCTCCAGGGTACTAATCTTCCCCGTCCTCTCCCCATTTTCCTCCCTGGTCCTGTCACCACAGGCAACCACTATTACCTTCATTCTATCCTAGCTCTGCTTGAATTCCCTGACAGTTTTTGCACCCACCACCTCAGCCAACAGACTGTTCCAAGGTTCCAACACCCTTTCTGTAAAGAAGTACTTCCTCATGTCCTTCCTGAACCTCCCTCCTGTGAGTTTCCACGCATGTCTGCATGACCATGAGTTCATATTCAGATTAAATAGTTATCCATAGTTCACTTTGTTAATTCCTTTAAGGAAATTAAAAGTCTGTATCATATCACCCCTCTCCCTTCTGGTTTCCAGTGAGTACATATTTAGTGCCTTGAGGCACTCCTTATAAGATCTGCCCTGCTGGCCCTGAATCATCTTCGTTAGTCTGCACTGCACTGTCTCCAGTGTATCTTTATCCTTTCTGAGGTGAGGACCCCAGAGGCGGGTGCAGTACTCCAGGTGAGGCCTCACCAAGGATCTGTAGATGGGAAGTATTACTTCTTTTCGTCTGCTATCAGTACTCCTCCAGATACAGCCCAGCATCCTGTTAGCCTTGCTATAGGCCTTGTTGCACGGACTTGTTTGCTTAAGTGAGTTAGTGATGATAGCTCCCAGATTCCATTCCTCAGCTGTAGTGCTAAGTTTCTCCCCACCCATCCAGTACTCTGTCTTGGGGTTCTTTTTACCCAGGTGCATTACCTTGCACTTTTTGGAATTGAATTTTACCTGCCAGACCTTTGACCACCCCTCTAGCTTTTGTAGATCTCGCTGATCTCTCTGCATTTCCCTTAGTCTCTTTTCACTAACAAGCCTCCCGCATAGTTTTGTGTCATCTGCGAAGAGACATTGGTAAAAAAAAAAAAAACATGTCCAGGTGAAACACAGGAATCAGGTAGACCACAACTTGTGGTCGACATGATTCCTGTCGGCGAAATGCCAGTCGACATAAAGAATGTCAAACTGGCATGGTAGAACCCTCTTTGAACAGTGACTCCATCAGCTTCCCTATGATAGAGGTTAGACTGACAGGCCTGTAGTTTCCTGGTTTCTCTGCCCCCTCACACACACACTTATGAAATGGTACAATGTCTTGACAACTTTCAATCCTTTGTAACTTCCCCAGACCTAAGTGAACTGTTGAACAGACCTGCCAGTGGTTCTACTAATAGACATTGTGTACTGGAAGGTGGGTTACATGAACCTGTTTTTAATGATGAGGGAACACTGACCATGACACTGTGGAAACTCCCAAACTCTTCTCTGGTATCAAGATTTCAAAACAACAAATTGGCCTACTGGATATTAAATTACGTCACGGTGATATGTCCCATATAAAATGGGAATCTAAAAAGGAACTGGCAGAAGATGAAATAAATTAATGGAAAAATTGGCCAATAACCAAGAAAAAATGGATATACTTGGCTAAAACTTTTACTATCCCACTGTATTTGTATACAGCCTATGCCCTCCACCACCACAACCAGTTTACAAGCTCAGATTTAGAGTGGGTTTTTTCCCCATGTAGTCCAGGGCAGCAGACTCAGCCCAGTGAAAAGGTATCATGCCTATAGGCTGATTAATCAAGGAGGCCTTGGGATGGATAATATCATAGCTTTTTTCTCTTACATTTCTTTTATTTCTGACGTGGCACCAATCTTTCAGCATAAAAGCATGCTATGAACTCAGCTAATGCACAGATGGATTTCTCATGTAATTCCTGCATGGGAAAGAGGCAGTATTAAATTCTTAAAATGTGACCAAAAATCTTGCCGGTATATATTAAGGAATGTGTTTTTATGACTCAGATAGTGGAATGTTATGATAGTTCAAACTGAATCACAAACTAGGAAACAGCTGTACAATAGCATACTGGATACTCATTTTACAGTGACTTCAGTTTTTCTGGGGTGTACAACACAGTACCATCTTCGATCAATGAGCCAAGAATTTCTACAAAATTTTGGGATACCATCTGGTTCTGTGCTCATGAAAAATTAAATGTACAGGACAATCAAAAACACAAGGCAGTGTCTGAAAGATTATGTTTGAAACAAAATGGCAACATCTCTTCTTGGACTGTTCCTTTATATTTCTGGCCAGCTGTGGCAAACAGATGGAATGAACCAATATTTGAGACTGTAGCATATGAACATTTAATCTTTGAACAGTTGAGATAAACGGCATAGTGGTGATACACTGTATTAAATCATGGCTTTTCTTAAATGGACCATTTGGCAAGTTAGGTGCAAATGGTTACTGCAGCAAAAGGGAATTTTGGTCTTAGAACTCTTTTTTTAAAGCACACAAACAATTGCTTGCTGCATAGCAACATGAATTCAATTATGTACGTACTGCACAAATTTGCTGATTTTTGGAAAGAGGTACGCTAGTTGGGGTAATTAAATTTAGAGAAAAATAGGAAATGTCATGCCTGCTAAGTTTATTTTCTTTTGGTCTTAATGATTTTTTTTTCCCCCTTTGATTTACTATTTGTATTTTTCATATAAATCTTGGTAGGGGATATATGAATATATGATGTAATTGTTTTGTTTGTTTCTGTAAATTTTGCTTGTATTATTTTAATAAACAATTCCCCTACTCTTCCTCGAAAAGTGCCATGGGATCTTTTACTTTCACCTGGACAGTGACCAGAAATGGGCAGAGGGGACCTCGAGTTAACATCTCATCCAAAGGATGGCACCTTAATTGTGCATCACCCCCTTGTACTGCACTACGGTGGCAATTATGAGTATTACTATAAATACCTGGTGTTGGGCTAGAACCCATAACTATGTGATCGTCTGGCTCCAGAGACAATTGTATCACCTATGGAGCCACAGATACTGATACATGAACTCTGCTCTGACCCTGACACATTCAATCCCACCCCTTACCAAACACTAAAATATCATCTCTACATACCAAACAATTCAGCCCCTAAACTTACTGGTAAAACTAGCCCAAGGAGGGGGACAGGTAGCTAGGGGAGCAAATCAGAAGTACTACCAACTTAGGAAATGTGGTACTAATGAGTGATCATAATCTTCCGGATGTGGATTGGAAACATCAGTAGCTAGGAATGCAAGGAACCAGGCCAATATAGATTCATAACAAGTGACCGTCCTTGTACAGTAGGTGAAAGAACCTACTAGGGACAAAGCCATCTTTGTTTTGGTTCTGTCAAACAAGAACATGGTGGACGAGATTTGTGTGAGGGAACCCATAGATTGGTTCACCTTGGCTCTAGGTGACCAGAAGACAATGTCTAGGACATATATCATAGATTAAAGGACAGCAGATTGTAGAAGAATGGGGAGACCTGCTCGAGACAAACTGAGGGGAGCTGAAAGGGTTGAAGAAGTAGAAGAATGCGGAACTCATTAAGGGTAATCTTTTGGAAGTGACTAACACTTGTCTAAAGAAGGTACAGTAAGTAAAAATAACAAAACAAGAAACTACTCAGGTTCTTCTCAGACATGGGACACACAGTTCAGACAAGAATAGTTGCATTCGAAAAGCATAATAGGGATCAATCTGGAAGTAATAAAAATGCATACTTAGTGAAAATAAGGAAGGCAAGCAGAGTTATAAGGAGGGCATAGGCAGAGATGGTACTAAAGACAGCTGGGGGGTAAAAGAAAACAAAAAGCCTTCTTTAGAGACTGTATATGAAAAGAGAAGATGACTACCAAGTAGGGTATTATGAGGCAAAAAGAGGGAAATGTATGTGTGGAGGAGGTTGGGAAGAAGGCTGACATCCTCAATGAGTATTTTTGCTTAGTATTCATGGTACAGATGAGGGGGCCCACTCCCAAACTGTGGTAGGCAGGCTACAGGAGGGGATAGATGGAACAGAACTTTGACTAGTGTTAAAGGAGTGGTTACTTAAGGGACAAAGAGCACTTAGTTTAGATAAGTCTCCAGAACTGGATAGGTTACACCCCAGAGTGCAGAGGGAAGAGGACAGGAAGTTGCATGGCCCTTGATTGTCTTGTTTAACTGCTCTCTGAGGCTGGGGTAATCCCAATAGATTAAAATAGAGCAGACATGGTCCCTTTGTGAAAGTGGGAGAAGAGAGGATCTGGCAAACTATAACCTGATTAGTTTGACATCTATAGTGGGGAAATGCCTGGAGACTATTATCATGGAGCATCTGATGACATTTCTTAAAATGAATGATCTACAAGACCGAAGCCATCACAACTTTGTGAAGGGAATGTCATGCCTGACTAATCTGATTGAGCTCTTTGACTTTGTAATAAGACCAATGGATAAGGGCCAGGCAGTCAATAGGCTGTATCTAGCTTTCAATAAGGCCTGTAAATTGGTACCCTATAGATGGTGTATAAAGAAGCTAGAGGATCCAAGGGCTGGAACAAAGCTAACAATGTGGGTACAAAATTAGCTGGTTGGAATTGTAAATGGGGAACATTTAGAGGTCAGGTATATCACAAGTTGTGTAACACAAGGGTCAGTGTTTGGACCAGTGCTGTTTAATTAGTCCATCTGTAACACTGGGGAAGAGAGCAAGAGAAAAACGTGCCTCTATGCAGATGACACTAAACTCTAATTTAGAGTACTTTCCAATGAGGGGTCAGGGACTTGAAGAGGGATCAAGAAAAGTTGAAGGGGTGGTCCAAGGTTATGCAATTCAAGTTTAGTGTGAAGAAGTGCAAAGTTACCCACATACACAAGGGGAACCCGAAGATGGATTATGGCTGAGGGTGAAAAAATTAATCTGACCACTGAGGAAAGGGAGTTGGGGATCATTATTAACTTAAGAGGACACAAAAGGAAATTTCACAGAGAAATAGTAAAAAATAAATGGAAATACAATTTTACGGACAGCATAACTAAAATGAACCACCAAAGCACATTACTGACATTAAAATAAAGACATATTCAAAAGGAAACTGGATAAGTATGTCCTTGAAATCAATATAAAGAGTTACAGCCACTGAGACAGTGGGGTGCAGTTATGATGGACCACATGGTCTTCTTCTGCCTTATCACCATAATAATGATAACCTCAAGTCAATGACCCAGTGCACCAGAGCACTCGGCTAAGCAAACAGGATGCTGGGATGTATAGGGAGAGGGTTCTCTAGTAGTAGAAAAGGGATACTTTTGCCCATCTAGGGACAGTTGTTGAGGCCACACCAGGAGTACTGTGTCCACTTCTGGAGCTTGCACCAGAAAAAGGATGAAGAACACATGGAATCTATCGAGAGGCAGGCTACAAAGATGATCCAAGGTCAGCAAAGAAAATCACATGAAGCATTTTTAGACAACCTGAACAGGTACTTGCTGGAAGCCAGAGGAGAGAGGGGGTTCCTGACAGAAACCTTTAAGTATCTGAAAGGGATAAACAGGGTAGAGTGTCATTACTTTAAGCATAGCAAAGATTAGCAACTGGGGACAGGACTATAACCTGGTGGCGGTGGGGGGGGGTCAGGAAGAATGTAAGAAAGCATTTGCTCCCAGAAAGTGTGGTTGGTAGATGGAACTGCTTCCTAAGGGAGGTATAGTAAATTCCAAGATGATGGTGGTTTTCAAGAGATCATATGACAGCTATAAGGGGTTGGTGAAAACGACGACAGTGAAGGAGGTGAAGCACAGGAGGAAGGGAGTAAACTACTAATAGGCATCCAGCTCAAGTATAATCAAGGTTTGTTGGTATGGCTCAGATAGGAAGCTGGGTAGATAAGCTGGACTAAGAGTTTTTTTCTGCCAACACCTTTTTTATGTTTCTGCACTTCTAAATAGGGAACAACAATGTATGTAGGGCTGCACATTGCTGTGGCCCCAAAGATCAGAGGGACTTCTTAAAATAAAATGAGATCATGCTGAACCTCACATGGGATGTGTCCAAATGTATAGATGGCATTGTGGGGCACGGGACAGCGTGGGGTCACACATCAGTGTGCCCCAGAAGAGTTGGGCATTTTCAAGCAATGGTACTGTAAGGGGTGAATGTGGGAGCATGAAATCTCATATCAAAGTATCTCATTAGATCAGGGTATTTTTCTAGTTGAGGTAAGTGGCAGAGGTTGCAGTAGTAAAGGTGAGCCGATGCTGCATTTGCATTCGGTGAACATCTCAAAATCTAGTATATGAACACTGGCAAAACAGATCTGAAGGAATTCAGTTTCCGTTCAGCATTTCAGCAGTTTTATGTCATGATAAAGCACTTTTACAGGGAGAACACGCTGAGCATGTCCAAGCTGTTGACAAACTACATGACCTGGAGCAGCCATTTATCAAAACTAAGGATCAAGAACTCCTTGTGAACTACTCGTGTTGCAGATGTCTTAGTGCTATTTCCTGCTCTATCATAGGGGAAGGACCTGTGGCAGGAAAGGAGTTCTGTTTATGTGGAAAAGAGTGCCCTTTTAGCAGTAGTAGTAGTAATCTTTATTTCTTAAGCCCCAAATTCCCAGGGGCTCTGAGTGCTATACAACAAACTTAACAAAGTGAACATCTCAGATAATTAAAATAGTCATATGTTAAAAAGAGTAAATATAAATTATGTATATAAAATTTACAGTGCAAATTCTGCTGAAGAAGGCAAAGGTGTGGCAGACAAACACATGAAAAGATCATACACTACTAAAGGCCTCCTGAAACAGGAAAGACTTCAGGCCCCTTTTAAAGGCCTCCACTGAGGGGCCTCCCTCAGTGACCTGGGAAGTCATTCTATAGGGCTGAGCCTGCAAGTGTAAAGGCTTGATGTCCTGAGGATTTCAACCTCACCCTGGGAACAGCTAGGAGGCCTACCCGGGAGGAGTAGAGAGGTCTGATAGGGAATCAGTATGCCTTCTGTAGTGCATCTGCCATGAATGGCAGTGTAATTTCCTGTGATTAGTCTAATAATTATTTACCTCCAGGTGATATGGACTTGTTTTGTTTTTGTCAGTAAGCACAGAAATTAAACTGAATTTATAGTTCAGGATATATTAACACTTAAAGTTATGTATAGAAAATCAAGTTATGTGTACATTTATTCTCAAACAATGGGAATGTCATTATCTGTAATACCATTGCTTTAAAATTAATAACATAAGTTTAAAACAAAAAAGCTTAGGGCACTGAACATGACTCATTAAAGGCCAGATGAGACAGAGGTGATAGGATAGAGACCTTCAAGTTTCTGAAAGGAATGAATAAGGTGAGCTGTGGGGAACAGTTCAGCAGGAGTTGTGAAGCTAGAACACTAGTGGAAGCTGGTGGGGGGGAGGTTTAGAAGGGATGTGAGAAAGTTTTATCTTACAGAGAGAGTGGCTGAGCCATGGAACAGTCTGTCAGTGGAGGTGCTGGTCGTCAAAACCATTATGGTTTCAAACACAGCTGGGACAGAGTTAAGGGGATTAGTAGTTACTTGGGGGCTATTAGTAAGATAGGGAGCAAGGGGATGGATAGCGTAGGCAAAAACCTCATATTGACAAAAGGTCTCTTGGTATGATAGGGTGTTATAAGCAGACTGGGTGGACCAGTGGTCTTTTTCTGCCACCACTCTCTATGTTTTGTATGACCTTGTGTCTACGCATCTGTCTACTTTACTTTACACTCAGTGACTAGCTGGCAGGCTCACACACGCAGGAAAAACATAAAAAGATAGATTTTTCTGCCCTGCTACACTACCAGTAGTCAGTGAAAAAGTATTTCTCAAATATATCCTTTTAAATCTTTCTGAGCCTTTCCCAGTCTATCAGATTTAATGTGCCATGCTCCTACTGCAGGGGACAAAAATAAAATACACAAAATAAATGCGGAGTTCTGCGCCTTCTACTACACCATCAGCACTCAGTAAAAAATAATTGCCCAATAAATCTTTCAAAAATTCCCCTGTACTTTTTTTCCAGTCAGTTCACTCTGCCTGCTCCTGTTGCAGGGCCTGCAGCTGCCAAAGCAGGGTTACTCTGTGTCTTTCTCCTCTGTAGCATGAGTCACTAGCCAGCCTGAAACTATAGTTAAATGTAATGAAATAAAGTGAAGAAGAATGCCTATGCAAGATTTAGTAATGATTTTTTTTTAAGTTTTCTGATCAAAAGTTGTGGTGTGGAATGGATTTTAACCTCTCAGAAAAATCACTCAGGTTAAAGCCTTGATCCCTCCTGATGACCTGCTATTATTGGTACATGCATTTGTTACTTACAGACTTGATTACTGCAACATTTTGTACCATGGGGTGAGTGGAGGTGTCCTACGATGTTTACAGCCGGTGTAGAACACAGCGGCCCAGTTACTGACTGGCCTTCTGAGGTCTTGTCATATAAGTCTGGTCCTGCGTGAACTGCACTGATGTCCTGTGAAGTTGCATATCACCTTCAAGGTCAGTTTGCTGACCTACAAGGCCCTATATAGATTGGGCCCTGGTTACCAAAGAGCCGCCCCGCCACCCGCTGACTAACTGCCCGGTAGGGCTGCACACCCATTGGTGCAGAGCAAGAGCCAATGAGCGATACAGTATCAAAGGCAGTCCAGATATGTGAATGAATAATTACATACCTGGACTGCCTTAGACGATGAAGCTGCACGCCCATTGGCTCTGCTCTGCACCACCGGGCGGCAGCCCTCACCGGCAGTCAGTCGGCGGGCGCGCGGTGGCAGGCGGGTGGATGCTGCCGCCGCCGCTGCCGGGGAGCGGGGTGGTGGGTGGGGTGGGGACACTAGATCACCAGGGATATGGTCTTGGTGGGTGTTTAAACATTTTCAGCCCGTGATCCAGCTTAGCGGTCCACTGGACCACCAGGGATACATTCTTGGGAGGGACACTTTGCTGCCGCGATCGGGCTGGTGGGTAGGGGGTTATTTAAGCTTCGCCCACAATCGCCAGTCGGGGAGGAGGGATTGTTATGTTTTCGCTTCACATCGGCCAGTCGGGGTGGGGGGGATTTTTACACTTTTGCCCGCGATCGGGCTGCAGGGGGTGTCGGTCCCCGATGGCTGCTGCCTGGCAGGGTGCCAGGCGCAAGTCCTCGGGGATCGGTGCACCTGCGTGCTAATGGCATGCAAATGGAGCCCTAAATAGATGCAAATGGCCCCCCCTGCGCCTTGCATGAATTATGGCCCCATTTGCATGTCACCTTTTGAATATCAGAAATTTGCGCATGGCGCAATGCTATAGCCACCGCGGCAGATGCTCCACTCTGACCACTTGCGGTGGTGCAAGTTCCACTCGCCATGCACAGTGGCGCTGTGGCCAGGGGTGATATTCAAAGGAGTTGCTCAATAGCGCAACTCCTTTGAATATCACCCTGGCCACACCCCTGCATAATTATTTTGTGCAGCGCAAGGGCTTGCGCCACAAAATAGCGCAGTTTGAATATCCAGCCCCATTTGTCCTGAGGTTTTCTTCAGACCCCAAAGGCTTTCACCAGAAAAGGCAAATTATTCAATGGCAAATCATAAAATGTTACAAATATGTTTTTGACAACATCTCTGATTCAAACTCACTGTCCGGTTTATTTGGAAGTCCCACAGTTCTCAGGTTTTTCTAATGAATTTGGTCACCAACATTTCTACCTTTTAGTTTATACTGATTAATGATTTCCACAACCTTTATTTTTTCTGAGGCTAAATCAACTTGTAACCCCCCCTACAAATCGAGGTTCCTGAAAAGTCTTCCTCGAGCTTGCCTAAATGCTCACTACCAGGCTGGTGTCCTGCATTTTAACAGTTTAAATGTGATTGCCAGAGAGTGCTTGTATAGCCTCTGTGTACTGTCTTTTTAAGAGCTGCCTGGATTGCAGTCATAAGTAATCTGAGAGGGAGCTTTGTTGAAAGATGTAACTATTTGTTGAAAATCATTTAGAGTGATAATGATAATGTAGTTTGTCTAACCTGCCTTCTTTGCAGCAAGAACTGTTTTGTTTATCTCCGCTATCTTGGTCCTGGACTGCAAATTGGAGCAATCAGTACTGGTGGGACCTAAAATGGAGCTGGACTACAGGAGCTATCTGGAGTCAAAATCTGTAAGAATTGTAGTTTTGGGCTTTTTGTGCCTTTTTGCACTTTAAGGAGGAGTCTTTGTTGTGACTGACAGGAGGATCAGCCAACCAAATCTTTTGGATCTTGGGGAATTTTCCAGGCTGCTGCAGCTACAGTCAGTTTTGAGCCGAGAAGTGAAGTTGTAACAGCTCAAGTGATTTTTGAGCAGCAGTTCTGTGTAGTTTTGTATGGGAAACCTGTGAAAGCGCTGAGTTTTGGCTTGCCTGTCTGCCTGCTGTCCCTGAGAAGGAAAACAGAGTTTATTCGGACTGAATCCAAGTTGTGAGGACTATTTAAGCCACTGGACTATGACCAGGCTTTAACCTGAAGAAGACTGAAGATTTGCTGAATGCGATTGGCCTGTCAGGATTTCCAGCTGCTTTTGAATCCCCGGTTTGTGCAGAGACTTTGTGATCATGACCGAAGATCGGTTTGCCTGGTACAGTAGAATTTCCTTACATGTAAATGTGCTGTGTATTGAAAGTAGGTCGTGATTTGGTTCCCCACTGTGTGAACTGTGTTCTACTTGCTGGTACCGTAGAATCCTTTACATGTAAATGTGCTGTGTATTGAAAGTGGGTCGTGATTTAGTTCCCCACTGTGTGAACTGTGTTCTGCTTGCTGGAAGCTTTATTCAGCCTAATCAGACTGAATCCGCGTTCATCTCCACTCGGCCTGGGCCATGCCATGCTGGCCCTGCCAGACTACCCAACTGCACAGAGAAAGCCACCGACAAGAGACCTGCCTGGGGATCAGCCCCCTGCTCCACGCTTGAACAGGAACGACCTGAATCGTGAATCGTGTGGGTCCTGCTACTCCTGGTACTCCAGATTAACCACCTGCTGTTTCGACTTTCATCTAGCCTGTGTCCAGTCTTGGGTATCATTAGTAATTATCAGGGTAGCTCCCTGCAGCAACAGCCTAATCTAAAAGTGTGTCATCTGATTGTCTTGTTTTCTTTTCATTAACTGAGCCCTCCGGCTCCGGATTACAAATAGTGTGTGTTGTGCATGTTGTTTTCTTCCATCACAGGGCCCCAACCAGCTGCAATGTTCCTGGCTAGCCCACCATCCTCCATCTGAGTACCCAGAGTGTATGACTTTTTATGGACCCTAAAGTGCATGCATAACTGTTTGACTGATAGAGCCTTAATGCAAATTAACCTGATTACGCCCCTTCCTTGTTCAAGTCTTTTAAATAAATCAGATCTAACTCTTTTTTGCATTTACCCTGACTGTGGTTCCAGTTTTGCAAGAGTACTGTACTGCTGTTAGTTGCTGTGTATAACCTTATTTTACAGGGGTTCCCAGGACTGGGCCAGAAGAAAGCCCAGTTGGTAAGTGCAAACAGTGTGGGTGCTTGTGTGGTGCATCAGGGGTATTGAGAAAGTGATTATTATGTATTGTTCCAGCCACTAGTAAGGAAAGAGAGGGATTACAGTGTCCCGGAGGGCTGTGCCCAGGTTAGCTTGACCACTACCAACCCTGACCTCTGGGTGGAGGCACCCATTTCAGAACTCAGGCCCCTTAACCTGCTACTAGCCAAGCAGACAGGGGCAGTAGCCCTTGGGATAGTGCCACATAGGGGTTACATTTTGGAGGCTCACTGCTGGGATTTTGTGCCTTCTAGTGGCCAAAAATTACAAATTATTGTGAAAGATTAATGGCTACCCCAGTAGAAATGGCTGTACACCAGTTGGTGGGGTGGTGTACTGGGCAGTAGATCGACCCCCAAAATGTTCTACTTATACTGGATATTCCACTGGGTACCAGTAAAGACACTGTAGAGGGAGCACTCTCCAAAACTGAATGTTTAAAAAACCCTGTGGTGGTGGGTCGACAGGCTGATTTGATTGCCCAAACTTTCATAGTCTTGGTAGAGTGTAATAACCTCGTGGACAGCTCTAAAGTGCCACAGACTATTGCCCCAGAAGTGGTTCCAGCTGCCTGGAGAGTGATAACAAAAGACAGTAAAGATCCCGGGGACAATGAGCTCTCACCATTACCTGAGACTTTGGAGGACAAATTTGCTACGTTGTTGCTGGAGGAAGGGACAACCGTAGAGGACTTTAAGAAACTATTCCTGCCACCTGGGGGTGTTCCATCCCCAACACCCCCTCACACTCTAGCACCTGTTACTGCCCCACCTTCTGTGCCCGTGCCAATGCTGGCCCCTATATCTGTACCTACCATTAGTCACTATTCCTACCGGAGGCTGAGAATCTTCTCAGGCACCCTCCCCAACCCCCAGAGGGAGGATGACTGGGAGACATGGGTAGACTATGTTGCCCCTCTAGTACTTGAATGGCAATGCTCAGAAGCAGAGAAATGAAAGAGGTTGAGTGAGAGCCTCTGAGGTCCTGGCCTGTCTACCATCCGTGACAAGTGGGCCAATAACCCCGAAGCAACTGCACAGGACTATCTTGATGCATTGGAAAATGTGTATGGGAGCCCGGATTCAGTTGAGGATCTGTGGTGGAGAGTAAGAAAAGGTCAGCAGTACCCAGGGGAGCCATTGTCTGTGTATGTACCTCAGCTTGAAAAGCTGCTACAAGAGTGCCTCTGAAAGGGTAATTTGTCGTCAAATGAATTAGATCGAACTAGGCTGACTGGATCCTTAAGTCTGTTCCACTTTCAGAATTGTTACTGCTTCAGTTAAGCCTTGCCACCCGACTGGAATCGTCCCCCCTCCTATGATGAGCTAATGAAAGAAATTCAGGAGGGTTGAGCAAAGACGACCCCTGGGGGAACTGCACCCATATCTGCTGCTGCTGCTGTGCAAGTAACCGAGAGTGGTCAGCCAAATAAGGCTCAGGGGCAAAAGTCAGCACTTAATGAGCACTCTGAGAATGCAAAGAAGTTCTGGCCCTGGGCCCAGCATTGGAGAAACGAGCTACTAAAGGAAGTCCTAGAGTTGAAGATGGGTGCCTCTGCAAGGGTTTCCCCCATGGAACAAGATTCTGGTCTCTTTCAGGATATAGCTGCCAATGGGGGTGGGAGTGCACCCTCAGGCATCTGCTACCAAGGGTGGCTCCAAGGCTGAGATCACCGGATTGACTGCCACTCTAAAGGAACTGTTAAGATACGTTGCACCACTCTCACCACTGCAAGCAGATACTAGACCCCAATCTCTTACTACTGCTTCAGTTCCTCATACAATGTTCTCCCCCAGGATGACCCAGGAGTCTATCATTTGTCACAACTGTGGAAAGGATGGCCATATGAAAAGAGAATGCCGATCTCAGAAGGACTTAGAAAGAGTAGTAAACAGACTCCAAGGGGAGCTCCAAAAAGCAAATCAGTGGCCAAGGGGAGCCCGAAATGACTGCAGTGTGGGTTTAAGAAACCCTAATTCAAATTTCTTTGTGGCTAAATCATCTGTCCAGGCCTCTGCTACTGCCTTTCCAGACTGGTCCAAAATAGTGGTCCCTTCAATGGACTCGGGCTGTGCTTGACAATGGGTCGCAAGTGACCATTGTATTCCAGGACTGGTATGACAAACACTTATCTGATGTGCCTTTGCAATCCCTGGAAGGCCTACATGTGTGGGGCCTGAGCGAAAAGTCTTACCCCTACCTAGGGTATGTCTGCCTCTGGTTGTCTTTTCCTGCAATTGTAACGGGTGTAGAGGAACGAGTAGAGACACTGGCCCTAGTGTGTCCCCCCACCAGACTGTATGATGGGGTCTCCCTGTTAATTGGAACAAATGCTCATATGTTTGGGAGACTGGCACAACTCTAGCACAAGAAACAAGGGCGATGGATTGGGAGGACCCTGAGAATTCCGGCTCTGATCAAGAGGGCCTATGATTTGCAACAGAAACCCGAGGAAGTAGACCAGGATGAACCAGTTGGGATTGTGTGGAAGAAGGATCCCAATTTAATGATATTAGCCCCCCTAAAGCCCAGTGTACCATTCAAGGAGAGGTCTGCCTTTGGATAGATGTCAAGAACAAAATACTGATGTTGGACGTACCAGGTGATGTAAAACTGCCAGAAAGATTATTGGTCAAGCCCAGCATCTTGCCTGCTCATGCCCATGCCTATGCACAACGTGTGATGGTCCAGATTCACAATGTGTCAGATCGGGAGATTTGGGTGAACAGAGGGTGCACCCTAGCTACAGTACACTGCACAGACAATGCAGTATTGCCCAGCAACAAGCACCCTGGTGAGAAGGAGAGAGTGACCCCAGACTTTTTGACTTTGGTGACTCCATGTTGCCAGCTGAATGGAAGGCTAGAATTAGCAAGAGACTTGCCCAGAGAGACCAAGTGTTTTTGTTGAAGGACTGGGATGTGGGATATGTCCAGGATGTAGAGCATCACATATGCCTGCACAATAAATGGCCATTTTGAGAGAGGTCCCAACGCCTAGCCCCAGCAGATGTAGATGATGTGAGAAAGACACCTGCAGGAAATGCTCACTGCTGATGTAATACAAGAATCCAGGAACCCATACGCCTCTCCCATTGTGGTTGTGTGTAAAAAGAATGGGTCTGTAAGGATGTGTGTTGATTATCGAACCCTGAACCGGCAGACCATCCCAGACCAATACACTATGCCTAATATACAAGATGCCCTGGACTGCTTGAATGGGAGCAAATGGTTTTCGGTGTTGGATCTTCGCAGCGGATACTACCAGATCCCGATGGCCCCGGAAGACCATGAGAAAATAGCCTTCATCTGTCCATTGGGGTTCTACGAGGTTCTGAGGATGCCACAGGGGATATCGGGCGCCCCGGCCACCTTTCAGCGACTGATGGAACGTGCGGTGGGAGATATGAATTTGCTGAAATGCCTGTTGTACTCTGACAATGTCGTTGTGTTTGGGAGCACCTTAGAGGAGCATGAGAAGTGAATGTTTAAAGTTCTAGACTGAAAATGGAAGACTTCGGCCTCAAGCTGTCCATTGACAAGTGCCAGTTTTTCCAAACCTCCGTGAAGTATATGGGGCACATAGTATCTATAAAAGGGATAGTGACTGATCCCATTAAGGCTGAAGCACTGACTACTTGGCCCCAGCCCCATAATCTGAAAGAACTAACGACGTTTCCTGGGGTTCTGTGGCTACTACTGCAGGTTCATAAAAGACTATTACAAAGTGATTCACCCACTCTTGAACCTCACCCAGGGTTACCCTCCTTCCAATCGTAAATACAAAAAAGGGTCCATTAAAGAAGCAG
The DNA here is from genome assembly GCA_016271365.2 of Neoceratodus forsteri. Classification (NCBI taxonomy): domain Eukaryota; kingdom Metazoa; phylum Chordata; order Ceratodontiformes; family Ceratodontidae; genus Neoceratodus; species Neoceratodus forsteri. The sequence goes on from CM028129.1 coordinate 819,307,460, forward strand.
AAAAAGTATACATCCGCCTAGGTAAACTCTTCGAGCCCCGCTGGACGCCTGACTGTGAAGCAGCCTTCCATTAGATCAAATACCAGCTCACCCACATCCCCATCCTCGCCTATGCTGACACCACCAAACCCTATGTGCTGCATACAGACACTAGTCTACAGGGTCTAGGAGCAGTGCTATATCAAGACCATGAGGATGGCCTAAGACCAGTAGCTTTCACCAGTAGGAGCTTGACCCCATCCGAACAAAACTACCCTGTGCATAAGTTGGAGTTCCTTGCACTAAAATGGGCCATCGTTGACCAGTTTCATGAATACCTCTATGGGACAAAGATATTGGTGAAGACTGACAATAACCCTTTGACCTATGTACAGACTTCAGCTAAGCTAGACGCCACTCGGCACCGATGACTTTCTGCATTATCAACCTATGATTATGCTGTTGAATACAGACCGGGCCTGAACCATAATGATTCTGATGCCGTATCATGAAGGCCCACTTCCAAGAGTGATTGGGTCAGGCTGCCTGAACCTGACATTTGAGCATTGTGCCAAAAGTCTGATAGAGATGAACAGATGTCTGCGGACACAGTGGACTGTTTAGTAGATTGCTTGAGCCCTTCTGACACCTGCATACCAGCTGCTTATTGGCAATTCTCTGATCTAGATATTAGTGCATTACCTCAATTTGACAATGACAGCATTCAGTGAGCTTAATCCCAAGATCCTATGATTCAGCCAGCACTTGATGCCCTGTGTGCGGGGAAAGATGTGTCTAAGTTACATTCCACTGACTTGTGAACTGCTTTGTTGTTTAAAGAATACCCCAGATTGAAGTTGTTCAATCAGTTGTTGAACAGAGAGACAGTAGATCAACGTGGCAAAGTAGATAAGCAACAATTGGTCCTGCCCACAGCCTTTAAAGATTTGGTACTGAGGTCCCTCCACAATCACATGGGGCACCTCGGCATTGACAGAACCCTTGACCTGGTACAATCTTGCTTCTACTGGCCCAAAATCGGGGCCGATGTTGAGCACCATGTAAAGACTTGTAATGGTGCCTGCAAAGAAAAGCCTTGACTCAGAGGGCTGCCCCCCTTGTTAATATTACTGTCAGCGCCCCCATGGAACTAGTCTGCATAGACTTCTTGTGTTTAGAACCTGATCAGTGGAACATTGGCAATGTGTTAGTGGTTACAGATTATTTCACATGGTATGCACAAGCTTTTCCCAGCAAAGATCAAAAGGCATCTACCGTGACCAAGGTGCTAGTGGAAAATTTCTTCGTCCACTATGGTGCCACCCAGCAGATTCATTCTGATCAAGACAGAGACTTTGAGAGTTGGCTAATCAAAGAAATGCTCTCTCTATGGGGGTGCAAAAGTCAAGAACCACCCCCTATCACCCGCAGGGAGACTCTCAACCAGAACATTTTAACCGTACCCTTCTAGACATGCTGGGTACCCTCCACCCAAAAGACAAGCATAAATGGAGCCAGCAAATTAGCACCTTGGTACACGCAGACAATTTCATGAAAAATTATGCTACTGGGTTCTCCCCCTACTGCATCATGTTCGAGACAGAGGCCCGGCTGCCAGTTGATGTCTGTTTTGGGGCCTCTCCAGATGGGGTCTGAGCCGAAAACTACTTGCAATATGTACAAAAACTGAAAGCTCAATTGAACCATGCCTATCAACTGGCCCAGACAATGGCTGCCAAGAGAAATCTAGCCAACAAAGAGGCATGATAAAAAAGTAAACGCTCCAGAGCTTCGACCTGGAGACCGTGTGTTGTTACGCAATTTGGGACTGCATGATAAACACAAAATTGCTGATCGGTGGCACCATCTTATTATTTATTTTATTGGTTTTATTATGATGTGTTGTTCTGATGTGATTTTATAATTTGTTCTGCACCTTGATTTTTGAAAGGCACATTAAAAATAAAGAAAGAAGAAGAAGAAGATCTTCCCCATGTAGTAGCTGGAAAGTTGGATGATTTACCTGTGTACAAGGTGCGCCCAGAGAACAACTCCAAAGTTGTCAAGACCATGCACCGTAACCACTTGCTACCTATCAGCCAAGTCATGATTGAGCCTGAACCCCCAGAAATTGAGCCCCCTGGGCCGGTGACTCATGCTGCTGCAAGAAAGAGACAGAGTCAACCTACCCCAGTGGTCACAGATTTAAGGTTTCCTCTGCAGCAGGCCCAGAATGATAGTGACTGTCAGTCCACTTCTGACAAAAGTGAATACGACCATGCCTATTCCCCCCTCTTATGAACTGAGTCAGCTGTTTTGGGGTAACCCCCTGATAAATTGTGGGGATGAAGCTGGGCCTTCTGGACTGCCTTACCCCCCAGTATCGTCCTTAGAGCCAATGCTCCAAGTAAGTGAAGTACAAAGTTATCATGTCTGAAGATGTTGAGTCTCTGTGTATTGTGGAACTGTATGATTTGCCTAAAGAAGGGGCTGAGGATTTTCTGGTGACATACCAGAACTTGAAGAACACTATGAGAGTGCTGACCACCTCCCTTCAGTGCCTCAAAGCTTGATTGTGCCTGAGCCTTCGCAAAATGAGTCAAGTGTTGTAGAAACAAAGCCTGCAAAGCAAGGAGCCGACAGTGCCCCAAGTTTGGATGTTCCCACCCAGGTAGAAGCACCCCTCACAAGTGACGAGAGTCCCCAGACCAGTGCTGAGAGTACAGAGACTGTAGTTGTCCACCTCAGAAAGACTGGCCGAGCTGTCTAGCTAGTAGTATGCCTCAGTTATGATTCTCCCGGAGGCCTGTCAACTTGCCTCTCCATGTAGCTCACAAAGGTTTATTTATTATTTTATTATTTAGCTTTTGTTGACTGGGTATGTGCACTAGACAAATCCTGCCTATTTTCAGGCACAACCCGGGGGAGGGGAATACAGATGAATGCCAACTGACCTTGAACCAGATTAAGCTGTTGGTGGTATTTTTAGTGAATGAGGGAAATGTGGCCATTGCACCGGGGAAATTCCCCTACTGGCTGCTGGTCAGTGGCTAGTGGGGGTCCTTGCTGATGTCAGTGGACGTTATGGCAGACGTCCCCGAGGTTGGGATGGTGGAGGAGGTAGTGATGGAGAAGGAGCCTATGCTGCAGACTGACACTGGAGATGCTACTACTTTTCATACCGAAGTCTTGCCTACCTCAGGAGATGTTCCTCATTCATTGCTAGTATCAGTGCACAGCGAGAGTCGGGGGCCTTCAGCGGTGCCTTTATTGCCGGAATCGAATGCAGATTTGGGTTCACTTCATGGCAGAGACGGAGATGTGCGGGCTATGGATCTCGATGCGTTGCGCTTAGTGAAGGAACCTGTGCCACGAGAGGAGGTTTCCGGGAGGACCGCACAAAGTGAGGGACCGCGCACGACGCTCTTGGTGCGGCAGCAATTTGGGCTCCCCGAAGAAGGACATCGAGAGTTGGCTACAGAATGGTCCGAAGAGATGGCGCTACACGACGCTGGATGGATGAGAACTGAATCGGGAACTTGGGTGCCTGATATGGACTGGACTCCTCTATCAGGTAACAAACCCTCTGTTTCCGGGATACAAGGTTCACCTCAGCCTTCTACATCGAGGGATTTTAGGGATGGGCCTGGGACTGTCATTTCCACAGGGCCTGGGACTGTCTTTTCCACTGGGGCTGTTCCTTCTCTGGGTGAACCTATTAAACCGACTATGGCAGATTTATTTAAGGCAAAATTAGAGCAAGCCCACGTCGTAATGCTGTATGTTTGAGGTACAGAGGGGACTGCAGGACCACCCTGATAGATACTATATTTTCAACCATCTTTTAAAGTCCAAATGGGCTTTTGTGCAAAGACATTTATGCTCTCATTCATGTTTCTGAGGAGGACTCTTATGATATTAGTTTTCAATCTGTTGGCCTTATGGACAGATTTTGGGACAAGTATGTGCACCAGAAAACTCATCCTGCATGGTTACCTTTTATTGTCATTCCATTATCTAAGCCATTAATTAGATTTGTTACTGTTATGTTTAGAAACGAGGGAGTGAATGTCAGTGATATTTATAGATGGCTACAAGGTAAATGTGATGTGTTGGGCCCCCCTGAAGCCCTCTTAGATATTGAAGGTATATGGACAGGAGGGTGGAAATTTAAAGTCAAATTATTACAAGTCAACTCAGAAGTAGTTCATTTACCAAATAGCTTTTTCTGGGAAAAGATAGAGGTATGTTTTATAGGACAACCCAGGGCATGTTACAAATGTGGGGATAGAACGCATATTAGTAGTGTCTGTGATATGCTAAAATGTCCTCTTTGTGGGGGTTTTGGACACTCTGTAGACAAATGTACAAATATCTTTCAATGTAATTTATGTGAGGAGAAGGGTCATGCCTTCCACCAGTGTCCATGGGCCAGACATAACTGTTCTGAGGGCTTAGATCAAGATACCCTGCTTCGCAAAGCTCAGGCTAAATTACATGCTCCAGGTGTAAGGGTTGACTCTTCCCCTTCTATCCCCCCTCCACGACAAGGCCCTTTACGACAAAGGTTTTCACTTCCACCTCCGTTACCAAGTACTGATCAACCTGTACAGAAGTTGGCTTCGGAGTCTCAGAAAGTAATCCCTCCAGACCCTCCCTTGGTAGGGGATACTCAGACTCTGGTCTCTAACATGCCTCCTCCTCCCTTCGAAACAGTTAAAGGCAGACGATTCACCAGATCCTCCTCAAAACAGGCCCAGACCAGTCCGGTGGTGACTGAAAATTTCCCCTCAGGAGGAGGTGAGAGACTCAGATAGGGATTCTGAGACCTCTCACCTCTCGGAGCTTATTACAGATGAAGATGATAGCAAATCTACTGAGTTAGCCAAAGATAAGAAGGGAAAAAAGGAAAAAAAGAAAAGTAAGTCAGAAGCATAATTTGTAAGTCTTCTCATGGCTACTATAAAATTTGCGTCCTTGAATGTTTGTAGTTTGAAATCGTTCCATAGGCAGATATCTGTGTTTGCATACCTTATGACTTTAAATTTAGACATTATTTTTTTACAAGAAACCAGGGTATCTTCCATTTCAGAGGAAAAACGATTAAAAAGAATGTGGACTTGTGGCCCTTCTTTTTGGTCATATGGTACTGAACTAACAGATGGCGTTGCTATTTTGTTTGGTAATACTTTCTTTAAAATCAAGAGAGTGACAGATTTGTTCCCAGGTAGATTATTTATGTTAGATTGTTTTTGGGGTGATTATTCTTTTAGACTTATTAATATATATGGTTCCCAAACTAAATCAAATCGTATTTCCCTATTTTCTGATTTAAAGCCATTTCTGTTTACAAGGAAACATTTGGTTTGGGGGGGTGATTTTAATTGCTCCCTTGATATTCAGTTTCAGAGATCACAAGGGAAAAAGGTGTATGTGATTCACATGCACTATTAGAGGTGTTAAGGATACTGGGCCTCATAGATGCCTTCAGAGTTCTATATGCCACAGGTGGTGCTACTTACCATAGACACACCTTTGCTACTAGAATTGATATGTTTTTATTTCACGATTTTTTCAGATTACTTCTTGTATTGCTGTTCCAGTTGAATTTTCTGACCATCATATTTTATTTTGTTCTCTATCTCTCCGACTCTTTTCTCCTAGATTTAGTTCAGGAATTTCTCGCTGGAGAATGAATACTTCTTTCCTTTCGGACTCAGTTCATTTCTCTTCCCTTGACTTATTTCTTGCTGCAAAGTCCTCTACTTTTGAGCTTTTCTCCTCCCCATTTGATTGGTGGAGACAAGTCAAAATGGAACTTCAACAATTATTTCAGTCTTGGGGTAAAACTAAAATGCGGGATGACTACAGGAAATATTTAGTTTTAAGGAATCAACTGTACAGACTTCTGTCACTTCCAGTACAAGAACACTCTTCTTTTCTTTCTCAAATAAAAAACATCAAAAAACAAATGAAAATTTATCAGTATAACAGGGCCAAATCTCTTGATTTAGAGTTTCGCTTTATTTATAAAGATTCCCCCATGGCAGATCCCTTTCATGCCTGTAAAACATATTTGAAAGACACTCTTATGACCAGATTACTTAATAATAACAATGACCTGACCACAGATGTTGGTATGCTGCAGGTCGTTGAGCACTATCTTCAGGATTATTTCTCACTCCCCAAAGTGTCTTCCATTGACTCTTTACATCACTCCACTTTTTCTTCTCTTCCTCAAATACCCCATACTTTGCTTAAATCCTTAGAATCACCAATTACTTCTTCTGAGGTAATAGAGGTTATTAAAAATCTGAAACTTGGGTCCTCACCAGGTATAGATGGATACCTCATGAGTTTTACAAAAATGTATAAATTACATGGGTCACTTTCTTCCCTTGTGTTTAATTCCTTTTTGTCTTCTGGAACTTCTTATCCAGATTTCACATTGTCCCTGATGATTTTATTTTTAAAAAGGAGACAAACCTCCATTTCAATTGGAGACCAATTTGCCTTCTTAATAGTGACTATAAGATTTTATCTAAAATATTAAATAATAGATTGGAACAGGTAGCCCGATTCTTGATTCATCCAGCTCAAACGTGTGCTATAAAAAACAGAAAAATTCAGCACAATCTTTTTCTTCTTAGAGATTTACTAGCATGTCAAGCAACTTTTTTTTCTACAGAACTAATAGCTGCGTTAGATCAATCTAAAGCTTTTGATGCGATCAGTCATTCTTTTTTGGTTTTTGTTCTATCTGCTTACGGTATTCCTGAGACTTTTACTCAATGGATTTTAAAACTTTATTCATGTGGAGTTTCTATTCCTATAGTGAATGGCCTCTTAGGTAACAAAATCCTGATTTCCCGAGGTGTCCGCCAGGCTGTCCCCTAAGTCCATTACTATATACCTTTGTTTTGGACCCAATTATTCGGACCATTGACTGTGATCCGTTTATTTCCGAATTTCTCCATCTATTGGTCTGAAAAGGTTAAGGTCACTGCCTTTGCAGACTGATGTAACCCTCCTTTTAGCGATACTCTTTCTTTAAAAGGGCCTTAGAGGTTTTCTTTTTCTTTAGTACATTTTCTGGGGCCTCTCTCAATCTTTCTAAAAGTTTTGTGCTGCAATTAGGACAGATAGTTCCGAACTTAACAAATTGTTATGATATCCCACTGGTGACTGGACCACAAAAAATCTTAGGAGTCTGGTTTGGAATACAAAATATGGCACACTATAATTGGGACAAACAGCTGATGGTAGGTGAAACTAAAATAAACCAGTGGAAACACTGGAAATTTGGAAAAAAGAAAAGGGTTGTGATAATAAAGAAATTTATTTTACCCATATTTCTTTACATTAGTCATCTTTTTCCTCCTCCCCTTTCATTAGAAACCAGACTTTATAGCATTTTCTTTCAAATGTTGTGGGGTAATAGATTGAATCCGGTTAAAAGGGAATTTACTTATCTAAAAATTCGGGAGGGAGGGTTGCATATGCTTAATCCTGTTATTTTTTTTCATTCCATTTTTCTTTTCTCCTCTTTCTCCTTTCTTTGGCACGCTCCATCTCTCACTTGGGAATTTTGGACTAAGTCTATTTGGCATAAATATTTTTTTAAATGGTCTCTTCTTCCCCCAAGAGTCCTGTTATCAGATGATATACCAAATTATGGAGTTTCGGCTTTAAAAAAATTACACCAATGGAAGATACCTTTGCAGACACTACAAACATTACACAGAAAATCCTTTTATGCCTATATTGTATATGATGTACAGAAAGTTATTTTACTCTTTCCTTCCTGTTCTCCATCCGCTATGATTAATGTTTTCAATAAATTGACAGATGTTAGGATTCCATTTAAGGTTTGGGACATAGTGTGGATATCTGCACATGGAAGACTCGGAGTACGAGGTAATTTAAAGTATAAACCTGTTTCTGAAAGATATTGTTTAAGACAAGAGTGTACTAATATTGAAGAAACCCAGATGCATTTTTTTCTGGACTGTCCTTTTACTCAGAAATTTTGGGACTTTATAGCCAATCGATGGAACATGCCTCATTTACAGTCTCTTTCCTATAACACGTTGGTATTAGGTGAATATTTAGGTATTTGGACTAAATATCATAGGAGTACTTTGAATGTTTTATTTACACTTTTCAATATTACTATGGCAAGCCGTTGTTCCTTTGTGTTACAACAATTTTATTGCAGATTTTGAAGTTATTCTTTACTGTTATTTCTGATTTGCAAATGATACGTTGTTTAGATGGAAAAGTATTCTCCATCTTATGTGAAGTTTTTATGGAAAAACATTTCTTTTTGCTAATGGCAGTATATCTTTTATGTATATTTTTTTCCTTTGACCACTAATGTCCTTCTTTGTTGATCTTCTTTTTTCTTTTCTGTGATGTTGTGTTTTTTGCTCAATAAAGTACCCCTACTCTTTTCGATAAGTGCCATGGGATCTTTAACATCCACCTGAACTACCACCAATCCAGGCAGATGGGACCTCGGTTTAACGTCTCATCCGAAAGACGGTGTTTATATTTCACTAAGCTCACTGCCCAAATTGAGCTTGACAGCCCATTCCATACTTGTTCTGCCCTCTCACCTTGGTGCCCCGCCCCATACAGCCCCAAGTTAGCTGATAGGGAAGGGCCCCCTCTTGCATTGTTTAAGGTACACAAAGTTATTACCTGATGTCGTATAGATCCAGAAGCAAATGATTTGATACCTTTTAATGGACCAACATAGATGTAACAACAAGAACAAAGTGCTCTAGCTTTCGGACCAACCAGTCCTTCTTCAGAAGCTCATGGCAGTTGTTTAGAAAATACAATTCTGCATGGTTACATCACAAAACAGACAATTCCAGGTGCATGGGAGTTATACATGCATGTCACGACATGTTGTTTATTTCATTCAGTGCAAGAGATGTCCACAAACAGGTTATGTAGGAGAGACACGCCAACAGCTCCGCACTAGGATGAACTCACACAGACATACTATTACAGCAAGGAAGACTGAAAAACCAGTGGGGCACCACTTCTCCCAGCCTGACCACTCAGTCTCAGATATGTCAGTAATGGTCTTAAAAGGAAATCTCAAAAACACACAACAGAGACAAGCTTTTGAGATTAAACTTATTTTACATCTCAATATGGTAGCAGATGGGATGAACACTGATCTTGGCTTCATGGGACACTACAGAAACTAACATACACAGACCTTTTCTTCTTCAAACTGACATATTATAGGACTTCAGCATGTGTGGGATGTGGATGCGTGTGTGTATGTATGTGTGTGGGTATGTGTTGTGAGGTATGTGATATAACAGATGTGGGGCTTGCTGTCACATTGAGGTAAGTCTCTATTTAGATATATGGAGTTATAATGTGTTACTATTCTTATTTCACACACATAACAAATATTAATTCCTCCTTACTTTTATCTTTGCCAGGGGGATTGATTCCATTGCACCATATTCAGATTACCCAGCCTGCTAGTGTTCATACAGGAGTGTTATCATATACTGTTATATATAATTTTGTAACTCTGTACATATTGGGGTGTGTGATCTCATTTGCATGGGTCCTGCACAGATCTTTTACATTCAGCTAATATTGTAGTAATTTGTGGATATGTAGGTATGTTAGACCTCTGGTCTTACACAAATACTTTATATTTACTTCTAGTTACCTTATCCTGGGGAGGTGGCAGGTTTATTTCATGGTAGTTCTATCTAGTATCCTTGGAAATGTTACTTTGCAGATAGTAGTACGGTTATATAGTGTTACATTTTTACTCTGTAGATATTAGGAGACATAAGCCCTTTTACTCAGGATTTCATGACAAGTTGAATTCCTTGGGGAACAATTGCAGTGACTGAAGTTAATATAGGTTCACTAGGAGAGACAGAGAGTGTGTGTGTGTGTGTGTGTGTGTGTCTGTGGGAGAGAGAGAGAGAGAGAGAGAGAGAGAGAGAGAGAGAGAGAACATCTCCTTTAAGCTATGTATCTCCCCCACCCACATTATTGTGATGTGGGGGTGGGTTAGGTTGTATTGTTTGTATGAAGAGGAGGGGAGAAATTACATTTTTATCTCTTTTTCAGATTCCTTAGACACTTGTGGCACATCAAGTTGCTACATTCTCAGTATATGTTGACATCAGTACATATCAGGCTACATGGTCTTAATTCCTTGAGGTTCCTCGACTAGAGTTTTTTGTTTGACACTAATATTATCAATTTACATTTAAATTATCATTTATATAGTCCTGAGGTTTTTGAAATTTCGTGGGCCTTATATCTAGCTTGAGAATACAGCTGGGTGACAGGTCCAGCTAGGTTTTACACATCACACAGTGTGCACTGATGTTTTTAAGACAACTTTACTGGTAAATTCTTGTCTATAATGCTAACATTGAAATTTCATGAGCCCTATAACAATCTTAGTTTGTCTTTAATCTGGGTGAGGTTGCCTTTCAGTAATCACATCCTTATACTAACTGTGACACTCATAGCTTGATTTAGGAGTTATCTGCTTCAGCAGTGTTATCTTATGTCAATTAAATATATATGCAGTAGGATTCTTTGTATGTGTGTTCCACCAAGTGCATCTGACCCAAGGGTCTTTCTGGCTGAAGGCAGTATTGTACTGTTAAACTTCTCTGACATCATCTTCTGTTTTTTTTTTTTAATGAGTATTTTAAACCAATGAGGATTTTTTTCTGTTTTTCTCTGCATTATCTAGCTGTTTTAGTATTGTATTTTCTAAACAACTGCCATGAGCTTCTGAAGAAGGACTGGTTGGTCCGAAAGCTAGAGCACTTTGTTCTTGTTGTTACATCTATGTTGGTCCATTAAAAGGTATCAAATCATTTGCTTCTGGATCTATTCTTGCAAGGACCAATACGGCAACTACTAAATCTAGATTTCTGATATAGTATAGTAATGTTCGACTGACTTGTGTGAAATATGCCTAATATATTGTCAGAATGGACAAAGTATTGGGAAATGTAGTAAATATGTATAGTAAAGTAATAAGTTTATGTTAACTGATGCATGATGGTACAGAATTGACACAGACACCAAGTTTTCTCCAGGCAGGGAAGGGTGTAACCCCCCTACAAATGGGGGTTCTTGAAAAGTCTTCCTAGAGTTTGCCTAAATGCTCACTGCCAGGCTGGTGTCCTGCATATTTGCAGTTTAAATGTGATTGCCAGAGAGTGCCTGTATAGCCTCTGAGTACTGTCTCTTTAAGAGCTGCTTGGATTGTAGTCATAAGTAATCTGAGATGGAACTTAGTTGAAAAATGTAACTATTTGCTGAAAATCATTTAGCGTGATAATGATAATGTAGTTTGTCTAACCTTCCTTCTTTGCAGCAAGGATTGCTTTGTTTATCTCCACTATCTTGGTCCTGGACTGTGAATTGGACCAATCAGTACTGGTGGGACCTAAAATGGAACAGGACTACAGAAGCTGTCTGGAGTCAAAATCTGTAGGAATTGTAGTTTTGGGCTTTTTGCACCTAAAGGGGGAGCCTTTGTTGTGACTGACAGGAGGCTCAGCCAATCGAACCTTTTGGATCTTGCGGAATTTGCCAGGCTGCTGCAGCTAGGGTCAGTTTTGAGCTGAGAAGTGAAGAATTAACAGCTCAGGTGATTTTTGAGCAGCAGTTCTGTGTAGTTTTGCATGGGAGAACTGTGAAAGGGCTGAGTTTTGGCCTGCCTGTCTGCCAGCTGTCCCTGAGAGGGAAAATAGAGTTTATTCGGACTGAATCTGAGTTGTGAGGACTATTTAAGCCACTGGACTGTGACCAGGCTTTAACCTGAAGAAGACCAGAGATTTGCTGAATGTGTCTGGCCTGCCTAGCTGCTTTTGAATCAACGGTTTGTGCAGAGACTTTGCAATCGTGACAGGAGAGTGGTTTGCCTGGTACAGTAGAATTTCCTTACATGTAAATGTGCTGTGTATTGAAAGTGGGTCATGATTTGGTTCCCCACTGTGGGAACTGTGTTCTGCTTGCTGCTACCATAGAATCCTTTACATGTAAATGTGCTGTGTATTGAAAGTGGGTCGTAATTTGGTTCCCCACTGTGTGAACTGTGTTCTGCTTGCTGGAAGCTTTATCCAGCCTAATCAGACTGAATCCGCATTCATCTCCATTCGGCCTGGGCCATGTCACACTGGCCCTGCCAGACTACCCCACTGCACAGAGAAAGCTACAGATGAGAGATCTGCCTGGGGATCAGCCCCCTGCTCCATGCTTGAACAGGAACAATGCCTCGGCAAATTGTGTGGGCCCTGCTTCTCCTGGCACTCCAGATTAACCACTTGCTGTTTTGATTTTTGTCCGGCCTGTGTCCAGTCTTGGGTATCATGAGTAATCATCAGGGTAGCTCCCTGCAACAACAACCTAATCTAAAAGTGTGTCATCTGATTGTCTTGTTGTTCTTTTTACATGAACTAAGCTCTCCGGCTCTGGATTACAAATAGTGTGTGTTGTGCATGTTGTTTTCTTCCACAACAGGGTCCCAACCAGCTGCAACATTTCTGGCTATCCCACCATTCTCCATCTGGGTACCCAGAGTGTGTGACTGTTTATGGACCCTGAAGTGCATGCATAACTGTTTGATTGATAGAGCCTTTAAGCAAATTAACCTGATTATACCCCTTCCTTGTTCAAGCACCTTAAATAAATCTTATCCAACTCTTTTTTTACGTTTACCCTGACTGTGGTTCCAGTTTGTGCAAGAGTACTGTACTGCTGTTATTTGCTGTGTATAACCTTGTTTTACAGGGGGTCCCCAGGGCCGGGCCAGAAGAAAGTCCTGGAGGAAAGTGCAAACAGTGTTGGTACTTGTGTGGTGCATCAGGGGTATTGTGAAAGTGATTATTGTGTATTGTTCCTGCAACTAGTAAGGAAAGAGGGGGGTTACAGTGTCCTGGAGGGCTGTGCCCAGGTTAGTTTGACTACTACCAACAATGACCTCCAGGTGGAGGCACCCGTTTAAGAACTCAGGCCCCTTAACCTGCTACTAGCCAAATAGGCAGGGGTAGTAGCCCTTGCGATAGTGCCACCTAGGGGTTACAAACTGCCAGTATTCTTCTGCAATTGCTTTTGTAAAGTAACAATGTTATATCTGTTTTGTTTTGCTTCCTTTTGTATGAAATCCACTCTTGCATTAAGAACCTTCTGTCTAAATGTTGGATACATTCCAGTAACTTTATCTTGCAGTGGTAGTTTAACTTTGATCTTGGATCCAAATTGCAATTACAAAACTGAGTCTGCTTTTGTTGTTTCTAACTGCATTGTTTTTGAAAACTGAGTTGCACAAAACAGGGTAGCAGAAGTATAATCTTGGGTTGGTGATGTCAAGGGATTACTGCTTACACTAAAGCTAAGTTTATGCTGCATAGCTGCACTCTGATTCTCATCTTTTAGCTTGCAGGGTTTTTCAGGGGAGCTTGATGAGGCTGGGGCAGATGCCTCTTGGGCAGGTGTTCCAGGGTTAAATCCTGGCTTCTCCCAGCCTCCTGGGCTTGCAGCCAGCCAGAAATATTTTTTCAAAGGATGGATTCTTGGTGCCAGAGTACTCCTCAGAAGAACTAAAACAGTCCTTACATGTTTACACGTTTCAGACATAACACAGGTATGAAAAAATAAGAACAGAGTTGCAATGTAGAGTTTTGAAGAGGGTTCTGTATAAACATTTATAGAGCTCTAACAGAAAGTATTTGTCTCAGGCAGCCATCTTTTCCCCCAGTACCCTAAGCTGATCCATGTAGTACGAGTTCTGCTGGCCCTGAATCATTTTGATTACCCTATGCTGCACCATCTCCAGCCTGTCATTGTCTTCAATTTTCAAGTTACTTGATCATCGAGTGGGTACACTGGTCCACATGACCCAGTGGAAATCAGTTTATGCATGTCTTTCCTTAGGTGAGGATTCCAGAACTGGGCACAGTACTCCAGGTGTGGCCTCAGCAGTGACTAAAGAAGCAATAATACCTCCATGCTGCTGCTATTTAAACCCCTCCCGAAACATGCCAGCATCCTGTTTGCCTTACTGTTGGCAATATTATACTTGCTAGATTGTTTAAGGGAGTCACTTATGACGATTCCTATGTCCCTTTCCTCAGAGGTAGTGCCAAGCTTAACCCCTCCCATCCCTTAATCTGTTCTGGGATTCGTGTTCCCCAGTGTGCATCACGTTGTGCTATTTGGCATTGAATTTCGGCTGCCAAACCTTGGACCACCTCTCCAAACTTTGCATGTCCCTCTGCATCTCCTTTATCCCCTCCTTGTAGTTTACCCTAGCAAAGAGCTTAGCATGATCTACAAAGAGACACATCTTGCCTTTAATTCTTTCTTCTATGTCACAGATGAACATATTGAAAAGGACTGGACCCAGGACTGATCCTTGTGGCACCCCACTGGTGACCTAACTCTCCCCGGCTCTGACTCCATTTACGACTACCCTCTGCTGTCTCCCTTCCAACAATTTCCCAGCCATCTAACTACTGTATGTCCTTCACTGCATCCAGAGCCTCTAGCTTCTTCAGGAACCTTCTGTGAGACCCTGAATTGAATGCCTTGCTAAAGTCGAAGTAGAATAAATCCACTGCATGACACTTATCCAATGTCCTAGTCACCCAGTCAAAACATACACTAGCATCTGCCAACAGTAAACTTTTATAGTAATTCATATCCATTGCTGACCTCAAGCTTTCACCCTTATTTGTAGTCCATTTTATCCTGTGCAAATTAATGCATTGGGAGCCAAAGTGAGTCAGCTGAATTAGTGAAGCTGAACTGAAATTTAAGGCTCAAACTCGAAGTCAAACTAAAGCTAGCTGTGACTCACTTCTTTCACCCTTATGTAATAGCAGTGGTGGTAGGGTGCAAAGGGTAGAAGCTAACAGGGTGGGGTGACACGTACCTTCATCCAAGCTCGTCAAATGTAATAATTTCTCAAAAATGCTTCTGCATTTTATGAACCTGGATGAAAGTAAAATATGTTAATTTCACACATCTTAACTGTAGGGCTATTATGTCAAGTGTGAGTTTTGTGTTTTTTGTTCCCCTTGGTAGTAAATCAAGCGCACTGTTCTAGAACATTACAAGCAGTAACTACTTCAGCCATATTCTCAGCTCAGTACACTAAAGCCTACAGTAAATTATGAAAAAGTAAAAAAAAAAAAAACTCTATTAGCAGGGTTCTTTTCAGCTCAGGGCCCCACTGTTAAAATAACTGTGACAAGTTGTACGTAGTCTAGTGAAATACCTGGAAAGCTAGTATTCACAAACAGCATATGTCCCTCTCATGCATAAACATGGCGGAATCAGGACTCATGACTCTTAAGGACTTAGAAACAACATGAAGCTTGATATGGAAAGACATATATACTGCAACCCAAGGCATTGGTGTACTTCTGACCTGAGGGAGTATGGAAGTATTTCACAGTAGTGTTAGTTGAAGTCACTGTTGTTTCTGGCCCAACCCATGGGTGAATAGGCCAGTAAACTGCATTTTAGAACCTGTCTTTCTTTACTGTTTTGGCTGTACAAAACTGTTACATGGGTGATACTCTGATTGCATCCAAGCCCTTATAGACAGGATCCATGGATGATATGATTGCCATGGGAAAGTACTATAGCCTTCAGTTCAACCATCACTGACAAATTATGTGGGAACTACTATTTGGTGTTGTTCTGAGTAAGACATAAGTACATGTGGCAGTGTTAAATTATATTCTGAGGAACAAGATGTAACTAAGTGCCTTCAACAACTTGGAAAGTGAGGTAAATTCAGCATTATGAGTAGGACACATTGGAGTGTGTTCCTGTTCTTATAAAACAGTGAATAACTGTGAAAAGAATTACAGAGGAATGAAATGGTGCAGCAAAAAGAAATGGTCATGTGATTACCTGCGAGCAGTCACACCACTTGATTTATCCGACCCAATCCTATGTTTCAGTCTGTTACCACTGGTAGGTGTACTAATCCTGTTCAGATGCGCTGTGGGGTCCCACAGGATATGATCCTTTGTCCTGTGTTCTTTTGTGTAGTGATATAATCCCAGTATTATTCTTATGTTGATGACATGCAAGTTCATTTTTATGTTTTGTCTTGCCCCAGTGAAACAATGCTAGGTTGAACTAGGTGACTGTGGCATTTAATCGTTGATGTCCAATAATTGTTTGAAGCTTAAATTTGACAAACAAAACGTCATCATGATGGCTGCTCATCATCTTCTCTTTGATGCGATTTCCTTTGCTTTCAAATGGTAACATTATTAAACCTTCCTCCATGGACTGTTGTTATCAAGATTTTTTTTTATACCACATGAGAAACAGAGCAAGGTTGTGACTACTGTTTCTCTTTAAACAATGTAGTTATTTAGTGGGAAAGTCTTTAACCCATTGTCTGTGTTCCGGTGTAGTTTGTAGGCATGAACAATGATTCCCTCTCTTACACCTACCTAATTTCATCTTAATTAATATTTAAATGTAGTTGCTTCACTCTGTTCTGCCTGGTATGAAAACCTGTTTGACTCCATTTCAAAGATCATAGCCTGCATCGTGGTAGCTGATGATGAATAAATGCACACACACCAGCAGAAGTGTTATTCTCAGTTCTGTTGTATGTCTTCTGAGCTGTGTCCTTGTCTTGTGCTGCAATCAAACTTTTCAATGCAAGTTACTTACTGTTATCTGTTGTTTAATCTGGGTCTGAGTTAGAAAAAAATGTTTACATTTATACCCACACACAGGAAATCTCAGGGCCCATAACCCATTTGTTGTGAAAGCAAGTATATAAAGCTTCACCACTCAGATAGTAGGGGATATCCTATTGCATACAGCAGGGCATATCATGTATAACCTCCCTTGTTATTAATAAATCAACTTTAAGAATTACATTCTAAAAGCTTCAATGTAGTTTGTGGCACTTTACAGAGAGTTTCTGGGTAATATGTTTCAGCACCAGCACTGGTGTGAACAGAAATAAATAGCATTTTGAGCACACAACAACATAACTACCAGACCAGGTTTCAGGCCAGACTTCCAGCTCAGCTATCCCCTCCACATTTGACACTTAGAGACTTGTTTTTGCACCCCTTTCCCCTCAAGGTTTCAGGCAGGGTTCAGTATACATATCCCTCTTCCCTGGTGCTTACAAATAAATACATACATAAAAAAAAAAGACTTGCTGCCCCCCTTCCCGAGGTTTCAGACCAGATTTTCAGCACAGACATCCCCTTATCATGGCACTTCTAGAAGCATAAAAAGCAAACAAACAGACTTGCTGTCCCCTCCCCCTAGGTGTCAGGCCAGGCTTTCAGCATGGATATCCCCCTACTCTGGCACTACCAAAGGCAGACTAAAAGTAGACTTGCAGTCACCCCTCCCAGGTTTCAGGCCAGGCTTTCAGTACAGATCTCCTCCTCTGCTGTTGCTTCCAAAGGATATAGAAAGAAATAGACTTGATTTTCCCTCTCAAAAATTTCAGGCCAGACTTTCAACCCAGATATCCCCCTCCTCTAATACTTATAAACACAAAACACAACAAAGACATGATTTTGTTTGCCCAACCCCCATTTCAGGCCAGGCTTTCAGATATCCCTTGGTGCTGGAGGACATCTTAGTCAGGGGGCCATAAAGTGGGGACACTGGGCACACGGGTATGGTACCGTCCCTTTAATACTTAAGATAAGAAAGATGTTCACATAGTGTTCATCTTTTTGGGGTTCAGCTATTCAGTCAAAGTGCAAGTAGAATTCCAAATCAAAAACTCCTCTAACTCATTATATCATGGGTGGCCATTTTGTATCAGGAGAATCAATGGATGGTTCGGAATTCATATGGAGCTATTGGGTACAATGAGCTAAAACATTTTCTCAGATTCTGACACACCCTGTTTGTTAGCTAGCACAGAAAAAGAACAATGAGAACAAAGGGGCTGTGTGCTCACTCTGCAGAATAAGAATGTGCAACTTTAAACTAGCCAGACAAATCAGAAATAAACTTTACAAACACAAATATCACGTAAAGCATTTTTTTCTTCTGGAACACACTTTTAACCAACAAAGTAGGCCATTTACTGAGAAGTTTGTTGTATAGCCAGAGTCAAGAACAAAAGGACTGTAAGCTTAGTGAGCAGAAAAAAAAATGTGTAGCACCAGCTAATACAGTGAAGCAGAAAGAAGATGTCACAGGCATTCTCTAAAGCAATAGTTCTCAGACTTTGTCACAGTGAGCCTCCCTAAATCCATGGGAAAGATTTTGAGCCTCCCCCAAACATTGAAATAATCTTGGGCCTCCCCAAAGAAAAATAACATACGGTACTTTACGCAGTACACCATGAACAAACTGAAACCGCTTTGAGTACTTGGCTCATGTACAGTTCCTTGTCTTATACTGACATGGAACCTTTGAAAAAGAGCTCCTGTGCTCAAAGGTGTCATCTGGATAACAAATAAATAAAATAAACAAATATTATTATTCAGCTTATTGTAAACCCCCCCCCCAGGGCCAGCCTACTTGCTCCGCTATTTTCATTCTTGAACCATTGTTACTCCTTGTTGTAGTACCTTCATGGGTCAAACTACTTTCTCTGTTTCCTCTCTGTATGAAATAACCTTCCTACATACTTTGCCTCTTCCCCCTCCATTCCTGCTCCTAAGCAACTAGTCGGGGATTACTTTGCTCCTTCCTGCTGTTGCTTTTAGCACTTCCATGCTCAGCCCTTGTATTTGGGCTGTTCTGCCATCAGTCTACAAATTGATCAATTACCAGCACCCATTATTAGTTTATTGTTCATATTTGTTTGCCCTATTGTTCACTGTGTATTTCTTGATTGTTTTGCAGTTGCCTTTTGAAATGTATTCACTACCTACCTTTCCCCGGGTACACCTGAAATGAGCCTTGGCTCATTCACCTTCCCTTGTCACCCGTTAGTAAATAAATACATACAATTCACCTACTGTTATTCTCTTTCAGTTTGCTTTATCCCTTCACATACATAAAACTCAAAATTTAAATACAGTACTTTTTCAGACTTGCTTGAGCCTCCCCTGGAACAGGTTGGGGCCTCCCCAAGGAGGCTGGCCTCACCATTTGAGAACGCCTGCTCTAAAGCATTATACTCCCACTAAGAACTGAAACCACAAAAAAGCAGGTCACTTGCTCAGCAAAGTTTGTTTGTCAGCGGGAGAGAAATGACATCAAAGGGACTGCAAGCTCAGTCAGAAAGTAAACAAAGCTCCTAGAACTTAATCTAATTTTTCAGTCCAATAACAAACCCTTACAAATACCAGCACTGTAAACAGAAAACAGTAGGGAACTTACCTTGAAAAGTTTGATGGCCAGCACAAGACAACACAGCTCACCAGACATACACCAGAACTGACTGAGAGTAGCACTTCTGCTAGCTTGTGCTTTTACACATCATCAGCTACCATGATGTCTTGCATGAATTGGGTCATGCCCTTTGCACTGGAGTCAAACATGTTTTCACACCAGGGCAGAACAAAGTGAAGCAACTTCATTTAAAATTAAATTAGGAGAGAGGGAATCATTGTTCATTCCTACAAACTACACAGGTCTACAAAAAAAAAAGTTTGAGGGAAATTTCCCTGTAAAGCAGCAGTGCATGTTCTTGGGACACATTTTGACCTATACCTTTTATTTTGACTGCCCATTTTCTCCTGCTTTGTGCAACACCCCTTTCTTCCATACTTCTCAACTGTCACACATTATGAGGTACGTCACTTATTTTACTTTTCAGAAATCCTCTGTCCCACTTGGAGAAGGTTATATTCACATTTCCCACTGAGACTTTAAAGCAGAAATTCATAATTATCTATTATGCTCAGTTATTAGCAAACATTGGACCCTATGCACAAACCCATGGAGTGGCTACACGCTGCATATGTGCAGTGCATAACCACACCGCACCAACTGTGCCCTCCATGCGGGATGCACCAACTGGGGCATGTAGCCCCTAAGCACCCAATTCCTAGGTTCCACAGACAGCAATGTGCTGGGGATGGGTGGGGGGTACCAGCACTATACACCATGCACTAAGACTCATAGTGCTGCACACTGGGACAAGTAGGTGGGCACCCTTTATGCCAGGGAGAACCCTGCCATAACTGAGTTACACAGCTCACCTCAAACACACTGGACCCCCGAGGCAGTTGTCCCCCTATGCAGTTAGTGGGCCCTGACTCACACAAGGCATGGTCAAGCCCCTATCCTGCACCCCCAATGCAGAACCCTCCTTCCCTGTGATGCCCTGTCCCCCGATGCAATAGCCCCCCAACCCAGTGCTGTCCTGCAGTGCCCATGCAGTCTGTCGCCCCACAGCCAGTGACCCACCCACCCTGAAGTGGCACTGCCACCCCACGCCACACACAGGACAGCTCCCCACCCAGATGCATGATCCTCCCCCACCCGAGGGCTCGGCACCGGTCCTAGGTAGCATAGGAGAACACCACACACACACACACACACACACACACACACACACACACAGCTGAGCCAGGTGACCCACTCACCCATCACACAGCCCAGTTGCCAGTGAACCACCATCCACTTGCAGCACCAACCCCCCCATACCTGGCCAGTGGTGCTGCAGTCTGTGACGGCCAGTGGTACAGCCCTCCACACACCTCCATGGCCACCGGCTGTCTGACATATGCAGGAGTTCATTGGCAGCATGCCCTTGCATATGTCAGGGTGGCAGTATAGCACAGTGGTTTAAGGCTCTGAGATGCATATCTGGAGACCTGGGTTTGAATCCCACAGCCCCCACTTGCATACTGTGTGACCCTGAGCAAGTCACTTAACTTCCCTGTGCTTCCAGGTTGCACCTGTAAACAAGCTTTCAGCTTAGTGTGTCTCACCTGGCTAAACAATTGGGGGAAAAAAAGATGGCTAGCGGCTATGGAGTTGTGTGGAGAGCTGTGATGTGACTGTCACTGGCCATGGCACTACCGGCCATGTACAGGGTATCAGAGGAGTGTGCCATGGGTGGTGGGTGGTGGTCTCTGTCCACCAATGCTGCAGGGGGTGACAAACTCACAATCAAGGTGGTGTGCATGGTGGGGGGTATCTTTTCTGCAAGGGACAGGGGCTGACATGTGTTGGGGGGGGTTGTCCGGCATTCAGGGTTGTGGCAGCAGGTGGATGTGTGTCAGTTCATCCATGTGGCATGTGACCATGGTCCCGCTTTGGCTCAGGAATAGATGTACTTGTTCACTGGGTACAGGTGCGTGGGTCCAGGTGCCTTTGGAGGTTATTCACACACCTGGATCCGCACTGTACTGCGCAAGGGATCCACTGTGGGACCCATGCCAGGCATTCCATTGGTTGCCTGGCTGGGTCTGAGACTCCTCCCCTGGCCTTCCTGCATGGACTTGCATGCCAGGCATGCCTGTGGACAGGTGGCAGCCATTGATGCTTATGGCTGGTGCACACCTGTCTGCAGGTGCAGAGCTGTGTGGGCAGAATACGTGCCTCTGGCACATAATTCCCACCCGAGAGTGCATAGAGGCCATTACGAGTATTAGTGCATAGATAGTCATAGTTTTCTGAGCTTGCAGTGCCATGTTTGATGAGATGTCACACATTTTGTTCATTTGTCACACATCTTGTGACACATTTTGTTGAAGAAAGGTTAAGATGTATGCTTTCTCCTATTCTGAATCTACTTCAGCATTTTTTTGATGGTTGAAATAATTAAAAGGAGAATTCCTTTTTATCTAGACATTCTTTAGGTTTTCATCGTTATTCTCAGAGGTTTTTAAACATATATTATTTAATATCACATTTTGCGTGACTAAGTAAACCATGATACCACAGAACAGCTCACTAACCTCATGGGACAATTGCTGCTGAAAAAAAACAGCGGTGAATAATGATAAAAATGTGGGTACAGCCATATTAAAAAGAGTGTTTTTATAATTATTTCAAAGGTAAAAAAAAAGTCTTGAAGCAAATTCAAAACAGGAAGAAAAGTGCATCTTATAATACAGATGAACACTGGCACTCTAAAATAGAATAAAATGATAAAGATCAAAATGTTCATTGTAAAATGCACTGTTGATTTATACTATTATTGTAATTCACTTTGTTATATCACATTGCATGTTGTTTATTTTAAAAACCATAATTACTCTGTTAGAGTACCAACACAATGATGATCAACAAAATAGGTTACACCACTGACGCAATATTAGTATTAACAACAATAATGAGAACTCTGAATTATCCTCCTTTGATACTATGAGCTCAGTTTTCAAAGAGCCCTTAGAGCAATGCAAGTTGCATTGCTCTTGGGCTGTGGTGAACTCCGGGTGTGTCAGGGACCCTGCACCCAATTTTATAAAAGTGTGTGTGTAGAGGGTTCCTGTGCCAAAAACTCAGGAGTTGATGTAACTGCAGGCTAGCATCAAACATTTGGTGCACCTGCAGGAACTGCCACAGAGATCCAGACCCCCATCTGGCAAAACACTAGAGGGACAGTATGGTTGGAGGGTGGTGAAGCTGCAGGCCAGGAAGGGGCCTGGGGTACCATAGGGGGTATCAGAGATACTGCAGGCATACAGTAGCAGGTTGTGATGTGGCACCCTGTGGGGGTGCTGTTTGCTAATCCATACTACCCATGGGATGGGATCGCTTGGGGAGTTCCAGGGACAGACACTGGCATGGCCTCAGGTGGGCACAGCCCTGGCAGCTGCCCCACAGGTAGCCACCTCACAGAAGCCTGTAGATTGTAAGCTGGAGGTGCAGGTTGAGGGATGCCACTGGTGGGGTAATGTTCTCTGGGTATTGTCATAGTCCCCTCATAATCACCCTCTCAAGTAGTTGCAGACTGTCTCCCACCTGCAGGCTTCTGTGAGGTGGCTACCTATGGAGCAGCTGCTGGGACTGTGCCTACTTGGGGCCATGTCAATGTCTGTCCCTGGACCCCCCCAAGTGGTCCTATACCATGGGCAGTACGGATTAGCAGATGGCACCCTCACTGGGTGCCACATCACAACTTGCCATGCCTGTAGTCTCTCCCATGCCCCTTATGGCCCCCACCATGTCTCTTCTCCCCCAGCAGCCCAGTTACAGACCCCACCCCACCCCTTCGCCACAGTGTGTGGTACCGACGCACATCCCTTAGACCACCTCATGGCTGCTCTAAGTGGGGTCCCTTGCTGTGTCATGGTGAGGCTTCCAAAACTGGAAAAAAGGTAATGTTACAGCCTCACCATGGTGCAAACCCCCTTGCACCCTGTTACACCCTGATCTCGACCACAAGACTGGTGCAGTGCAAGTTTGGCACAACGGGCACCCTTTTTCAACACAGATCATCTTCAAAAATCAGGATCGCCTCAACTTTTGATGCAAGATGCTACTTGCATCAATTATGTTTGATGCAGATACCTTGAGTCTTACTCGGGGCTTTGAAAATGGAGCCCTATGAATCAATTTTAAGACTATCCTACTAACTTAGAAGACTATTTCTGGCCTCACACTCAACTAAATAAATAAACTGCCAAGTCAGTGTACCGTTATGTGGTCTGCACTGCTTATAAAGGATTTCTGGACATGCTCAAGGTACAGCCTACAACATTAAGGGTTTACTTTTTTTATCATTAGGTCCCGCAGCCATCAAATTACTTTCCTTAATATGACTGGAAGTGCTAAGTGACATGATGCTTCAAATTTCCACAGCATCTAAATAGAGATTATTTCAAGACCTATTGATACACGTATGGCACTGTAGACAAACTGACTGATAAAACACAGTTGTATTCTCAAAAGAAGAACGAGACAGGAACAATTTATGCCTCGCATATCTAGCATGTATGCTTGGAAAGGATAGTAATAACAAAGCAAAGTAAGTGCACTCAGTGAACCATAAATGAAAATTAGATTACTGCAGCTATTATTTGCTATATTTATTGTCCAAAAAATACATTTGCAGAGGAGCCAGCAAACTGCCCTGGAACTTCAGCCAGTTCTTGGTCTTATTGAGGGGGCTGGGAAGAGGGTTTGACAAGGGAAACCAGAAGAATGACCATAGATACCAGCCAGAACATTGGTGCCCAAAGGACAAAAGGGATTATAGAACTCTGACAAGGGCGTGTTCTCATGATGTGCTTCTTTGGGACACAGAGGGCCATTATATGCTCTCCTAGAAACAAAACAGTTAATAGTATAATGTTGGGACAAATAAGAACAAAGCTGAAAGTGTTGATGATTGCTTAAGACATTGATTTATCATACATTCATATTTTTGTGCACTTTAAAAACATTAAAAAAAGTGTAATCCAAAGAGTTGGTATAGCAAGTCAACTGCCACTTTCCATTATTCTACACTGCACCTCTAAAAGATGAAAGTACACCTCCTGTACTATGTACAAGAAGTGCTGTTGGAGAAGCACAGGCTTGCCATTGAAGGTCTGTTGACCCAGGGCTCTGCCATCCTGAACAAACCTTTACGGAGCATGAATCAAGACAATGAGTGAGTATGCATAGTCACAGTGTATTTTTTCTCCACAATGCAGTGTAAATCTGGGACCAGAACTGGCCAGCCGATATTTTTTTTAAATGTTTCCATTAAATGCCCTGATTCTTCTGGTCTCTTTTGTGACTATGGCTCTTAAGAGGTTTAGATAAATCCTGTAAAAAAAAAATTAAGAAATACTGTTTTCTGAGCACCCTGAAAGAATGTCACAGTTAAAAAATAATCACAACTGATGGTGATCAAAACCTAACCTCTGCTGCAGCACACCATAGCAGAGCTTCTGAATTTGGTCTGATGGAGCTGGCTATTATGGCCCTGGACATGGTTAGCTGGAGAATCCAGAGAAAGCCTCAATATACACAGTCTGCTGTTCTACTGGAGGAGGCTTTGGAGTGCATTTGGTTGTCAGTCAGAATTCATTTAAAGTTGCTGGCATGGTCCCAGGTAACACAATTAGTGTAGTGCTACACAAGGTATAAGATGTAGCGGGTGTGAACAAATCAGCAGTATAATCGGGACCCGATTCAAAGTAGCACTGCTGAGCAGAATGAGTATGAGCAGTTGAGGAGGAGCTGTAGCAAAGCAGCCCAGTTTACCTGAAAAATAGTCATAGGCATGTGTGTGTGTGTGTGTCGGGGGGGGGGGGTAA
Organism: Neoceratodus forsteri; assembly: GCA_016271365.2. Taxonomy (NCBI): domain Eukaryota; kingdom Metazoa; phylum Chordata; order Ceratodontiformes; family Ceratodontidae; genus Neoceratodus; species Neoceratodus forsteri. The sequence continues at coordinate 819,332,626 of CM028129.1, forward strand.
ATAGCTAGTTCAAACTGAAACTTGATGAGGAGTGTGGCAACAGTTATCTGAAGCTGCAGTTTGGAGGGACTAATGTCATGTGGCACCAGAACTTTCTGATACTCAAGTACAATCCTGAAGCTGGCACAGGGCACATCACAGGCATCATGGGCAAAAGAAAGCAACAATTATTTTCCTACATGTATAGCCTAAAACGTATATTAGCAGGACCAATACATTTTTTTTAGACACCGGCCCTCAAACAGTGATCATGGAAAATATTTCCTCACCATAACATTTAGCTAAAGAGCCACACAAAAAACTACAGCTCACAGACTGTTTGATGATATTGCATTTTAAAATGAATTCTGCTTCACAGGATTTATACTATTTTTGAGCTCAACATACTGCATTCAGAGCTTTAATTAGAATTCATATATTTTGAAGGCCAAGGGTCTGTATAATCACAAGAGGTAGGGGGCACAAAATGATTCCATCTGGTAGGGAATTTGCAATGCTGAGAGGCACTGCAGGAGCTAAGAAAAGATACCAAGGCAATTGCTTTTATAGCCTTAGTATAGCTAGGGCCATAATTGCATCTCACCACATATCAAGTAATACTAAAAGAAAATTTAATTACATACTTGTGGTGGTGCTGTTTAAGTATGCCACATGTCTGCATTCTTTAGTTCTCTTATAAGGTGACATAAGAGGCGTCAATTTATCCCATAATGTTTCCTTCAAATAATATCTATAGTATCATGCAAACAGCTTAGTTAGTAAACAATCTACTCTAGTGGATGGAGCACTGAACTGTGAATAATCAGGAGATCATAGGTTATGTACTGCTGCAGCCTGATTGTGTGACCTTGAGCAGACCACTTGACCTCCGGATGCTTTAGATCCCCCGGCTATAAACCAGGGTATAAACAAGATCCCAGTGAAAACAGTATTTTTGTCTGTCACATTCAGAACTGTAACAAGCATCTCATCTAACTTACTGTGACTGAACTGCCAGTGAGGCAGCTGATGACTATTTTTGAGTTTTACTGGAGGCCAACTGACTTTCCGGCATCACAGTGACCTGCTTTGAGACAATGATTTGACGATCATTTTCAGTTAGCCATGATCTACATAGACTTCAAAGAAAACGACATCCTTATATCATGTACATTTTATTTGTTTGCATGTCAACAGACAACTCTTTTCCTGTTGCTGTTATGCTTTAGTTTGTTTTCACAGTTCATGGTAGCCCCCTGTGACTATCCTGGGGGGTCTCCATTTTATGGTTGTTGAAATCTCATTGTCCCACGAGAGCTGCATTAGCAAATGAGAACATGATGTCACATTACCCATTTATATCATGCACAGTATCTCGATGCTGACAGAATAGCTACGCTGCAAAAATTATCTCAAAATGCATACATTGAATGCAGTTTAACGGCAAAAACCCTGCATTACAACTCAGACAGTTTGCAAAGCTAACTGAAGGTAAATGTGGTATTTCACACCCCCCCCCGCAACTTATTTCTTTGAAGTCTAATTAAGCAGACAGACATGTTGTGTAGTCTAAAGGGTGATTACAAATCATGTTTTCATATGCTAATGCAGCTCTCAGGGACACTCAAATTTCAACAACCAGCAAATGGAGACTGCCAGGATAGTTCCAGGTCCTGTTAGAACTAAAGCAATTGCATATATCTCTAACAGGTACATGAAAACAGCTGCCTATTGACATGGAAACAAAATTTACAAGATGTAAGCATGCAGTGTTTCTTTAAGTTCTGTGGTAGTGTATTAGAGCAGGCAACTCACCTTCAGTCTAAAAGATTTACTCATCATGTACTGTAACCAATTTGGTATGTTAACATTTGCTTTGATTTCTGTTAGAAGTAGGCTGTGTGAATAATACTAGTGGATATTAAGTCCCGATTTCCACAAATAATTGGTGTTTTATTATTTAGATCAAATAAATAACAGGCACAAGTCAGGGGTTTTCATACTCAGATTGCACCCCTCCCCCAATAAAAAGTAGGTAACTAAAACAAAGCCTTTTTCCCTCCCACAGATGTTCATGGCTAGTTTTCATGGCCACCCCTCCCCATCCACATTAGTCATCTTTGCTCCCACATGTTCCCTGGTCCTCCCATGTACTGAAACATAATGTAGCCCCCTGTCAACTCTTCCACTCACCTGGCACCAGATTTTAAAAGCCACCACTTTTTTTTTTTAATCAAGGGTTTTTTCTCCCTTCCGGCAGGGCTGGCAGACAGCTCCAGCCCCTCCCGTGGAGGGGCTCATTTTCCAGTCCCTGATTCCAGCATCCAACCCACCCGTTAGGTCCCCCATGGGCTGCCCCCCTGAGGCAGGGCCAAGAGTGAAGGGCATCGACTTTTTCTCCTCCTCCCAGAGACCAACATCTAGACTCCGGGGGGCTGGTATGGGAGTCACGGGGCCATCATGGAGCCTGCCAGCTCCAGTTTTTCATTTTTCTCCCCTCCTATTTTGTAGTGGTTGCTCAAGTGCGTGTGGAGGCATGTGCATGTAGCAATCTGCAGCACCCTCCCTATTCTAGCCATTCTCGTCTGCACTACCCTTGGTCCTCCACCCAGGGGCAGCCTTACAGAGGTCACAGCTGGGTCCCAACCTGGGAGAGGAGAGCTGCTCGGTGGCCACTCAATCCATCGCCCAGCCTCCCCCCCCCGCTGACCCCCCATGACTCGTTCCTGAACCCAGATCGCCAGCATAGTGCGAGGTGTGGCATCCATCACCCCAACCCTCAGGGCTACCAGGCTGCACAAAAGCCACCACCCTTCTTAAAGTAAAAACATTTGTAAGCAAAAGCCCCATTCATAAGCCAGCTCCTGATCTGCATGCTTTGTGTGAAATAAAAAGTTTGGCTTACATATTAAGGAAATATTTCATGAAATCTGGTTGATCCTGTTGTCCTCAGCTCCAATATTTTGTGAACCCAACTGCTCTAATGGCATTGCACAACCTCCTCCCCACCCACCCACCCCCCACACACACTCACACAGACACTTTGGCATCGTGCACAGGTCACAGCCACAGATTATTCCATTTTATTTAACATGACAGACATTTTTAAAGCTCTAATTTGCCACTCATTGATCCAGCTGTCCTCCCATACTGGAATTACAGGGGGACATGCCATACCTGGCCTTAGTAGCTCTAAGATAAGCCCTAATAGCTTACGCACTACTGCCATTGACTTATAAAAGGAAAGGGGCTCAGTATAACAATAGGACCCTCACTGGCCCACATAACTCCCAAAGCTCATAAACTGTGTTTTCAACAATGCTGTCCTCCCAAGTCAAAGTACAAGTGATGTGATGACACTGGATAAGAAGACTGAGACCACATTTTTGTGGGGATGTGGACAGTTTATTAAATCCAGACAGTTCCTAAATAGTAAAGTCTCGGTTGAGCATTTTGAGGTATAAAGTCAGTTGTTAACTGACAAGATCCATCAACTTAAGGATTGGATATCCCTCTCAGTGGTTTAAAGAGAATCTATGCACTAGAGTGTCACATGATGAATACTTCAATAGAACTGGCCACATTTTATCCAAACAGTGATTCATATCTCCAAAGGTTGATCTTAAGGATGCATCCCCACTGTTGGGTTGGATCCATGCACTTACCTGGCTATTATATGAATGTCAGGAAGTCCTGACTCTCATGATTCTAACATTATTAGAACCTCCCTTATAGAGTGAATATCTGTGCATGCACTGGAAAAGGCTATTATGAAACCTCTAACCACACAGTATGTGCTGGGGGCCTGACGGAGAGGGGAGAACAGAGCACCTAACCTACACCAAATAAGATAATTTATTAAATATCTAAAGTGGCAGTGTGAGTGGATAGGTAGGTAGATATAAGGGCCTTTAAGGTCATGTTTTGGGGGAGTCTTTAAAATGTATTAACATTTAGCAAGCAGTGTTGGGAAAGTAGCTGGGTAGAACATTGCAGCCTCTCCTGGGTTGAGTGGTTAGTTACTACAGTACCTGTAAAACAGGTGTGTGTGTTTGGGGAAGGGGCTGAGTTAGGCTAACAGAAAACAGGGGATTTAAGGTGCTTATTAGCCAGGGACCATGTGCTGGGAGACCTGAAACAGAGGTGAAAACAAAGCACCTAGCCTACACCAAATAAGGTCCTTTATTTAATACTTAAAAGTGGCAGTATGGACAGATAGGTATAAGTAAGTGCTTTACAGTGTTTTGGTTCAATGGTTGCTTACCTTGTGGTGGAGGGGCGCATGGACCAAACAGACGCCCAGTTGGAGGGGTCTCATATAGGTGCTCACAGACATTTGAGTGGGAGTACTTCCAGGATGTAAGGCAATAAGAATTATATAAGGGCAATTCCCGTGAGTCTAGTGAGTCATGCATAGTGATTGTAACACACAATGTAGTCCCACAAGGTTTATTGCCATAGGGACGTAAGGACAGGGATTTGAGGAAGAGGGGCCAGGCCTCACTGCTCATGAAATATGCCATAACAACACCACAGAGGTACAGTGAAGTCCACCAGGATGAACCCCAACTCTGTAGAATTCTGCAGAAGAGTTACTGCAGGAAACAATGCAGTTTCAATGGGAATTGATCCATTTTGTTATGCAGGAAAACTGTGACAGTGTGTTCCATCCTGGTGGCTTCACTGTAGGTGGGTTGAGAGAAGTACATAGTGCTATACATTTACATACAGGCAATGCAACACACCAGCACCCCTTAGAGTAGACACAGTAGGGTAATATTTCAAATGAGGCTACAATGCGAATGAGAAGCACAGAGGCTACCTAGAGTAGGCACAGGCATCAGGCAGATGAGGAGGCCATGGGGGGTGGGATTTACTTACTGCAAGGCCTGACAAGCCACACTCCACCACGGTATGCTGTGGAGGTAAGGAGGATGACCAATCTGCCGGAGGTTTGTGGCCCTCCTATCTTAGCTGGTTATAGCAGAGATCTTAATTTATTAACTACAGAGCAGGCTGAAGTGGGGGCCGGAGGTGTCTGCTGTCACTCCTCTACCTCAGCATCCCCCAAAAGGTCTTAACAAGGGTTGGAAGGTGGTAGGCAGGGGGAGGCAGAAGGTTGCTACCTCAGGAGAGGGTAGACACTCAGGAATAGCAACAACTAACCATTTCTACATCTTAAGGGATGTGGTGTATGCTACTCCCCATGTGAGTGGTGGGTGCTATGTTGCCTCCAAGGCCCAATCAGTGGGCAAAGGCTCTTGTTGGGGGGGGGGTGTTAAGTCAGAATGGGGCAGTTAGGAAGAAGGTGTTCATAGTTCTGCGGCCCTTTGTTTGTAGTTTGCCAGGATCAAGTTTAGTTTTTTACTGAAGATAATTCTGTACAGGACTTCATTCATGTTCAATTTCATTCAAAAGCTAGGCCTGAAGATTCCAGAGAGGATACACTGAATCTGATAGAATAGAGTGCCGCCTGTTAGTTTAGTGAAAGTGCAGATTATAACAGAAATGTCTGAGATGTTAACATAAATGATTTCATCAGTCTATTTATCAGTGCCTGGCACTATGAAACATTATGGTAGTGAATAACTTTCTTCTTTTGGCCTGGCATTGCAGATTAAACTGCATTTAACTGAGTAAGCATTTTACTAACCTAGTACTGCAATTATGTTAGGAAGGTAACTGCATACTCATTAACCCAAGTGTGAATTCATATCTCTTTGTTTGATTATAAGGAAAGCTTTGGCTGTTGACACAATATACAGTAGTTATTTGTTTTCAGGGCCTAGTAGTATTAGAGTGTTTTTGGATCAGAGGTCTGTGATGAACCTATGGCATATTCCATTAAATTATCTAAACTCCTAGGACAATATAACATATAACGTGGAACTACATAATTTATTTTGCTGCTACTTCAAGCTTTATATTTGGCATGTGGAATAGTCCTGCATTGTTTATGTTTAATGGCACAGTGGACTGACAAACAAGAGTATTTGTTAGGTTGGCATTATAAGATTAGGAATTTCAAGTAAGACAGATTTATTTTACCCTTCTGCAAAAAGTGGTTACATTCTTTGGCTGATATTTTCAAGCTACCGGTGCTTTTCTGTTCTGTCTTCATTCTGTGTTAATTATTTTAGTAGCAATTAGTATTATAAATGTACTTTTGAAAACTCATGAGAAACATTACAAAAACAAGGGTAGATAGATTATTGCTGGATATGATTAGCTGAGTGATGTTAAAATATTTCACAGGTTGAAAGAAGCAAACATTTCTTTTTTCAGCTTAATAAAATTAGGGGATGACTGAAGAAACATCTCACTACCTAAAGTATCTCATCATCCTAACTTAGTGCAAAATCCCATGGGCTTGATCCCAAGTTGCGTTACACCTGGCGCAAGGCGATTTACGCCAAACCCTATGGTGCAAATCGCACCTTGCGCCATGATACACAAGTTGGTATTCCAGGATGCAGCTTGCACCATGCCGCATGTGGGTTGCGCCAAAGGTGAGCTATGCCACCCACTACACCCGCAACCCACTGCGGCATGGCGCAAGGGTGGGTTACAGCAGCACCTGTGCCCATTCCAAAAGGGCAGCTGCCATAACCCACCTACACAGTTCCAAGACTGCATATGGCACAGTGGGGTTAGACCAGCACTTAGCTGGTCTAAGGGGCATCCATCCTGGCAAGTACTATGGAAAGCACACTGACTTGCCCTATGTACCTTCCCCGCACAGTCATGCCCCCACCCCAAATTTCAGGGACCTAACTGGTCCATTTTTGCCATGCCCCCATGTGCTTGTGCCATCCGATAACGCCCAAGGCCCCTAGGTGATGTGGCAGTGTTGTAGGTGGGGGCTCTGGGGCGGTTAACTGTGGAAGGCAAATTATGCACCCAGGTCCATTGCTCCATTCCCATGGTGCAACCCCTGTGGATGCCGCAGTTGCGGGTCATAGGTGCCGGGGACCCTGCCTCTCTTAGAATAGGGAGCAGGGTCCCTGTTACAGGAGCGCATGGTGCAACTCACATATGTCCGCGAGTTGCACCATGTGACTTGGAATTGGGCCCCATGTGTTGAGGCCTGCAGCAATATATAACTACACCACATTATATGTGTAATCTCTAAGGCATAGTTTCTCTACATTGTGGGTTTCTGAGAATACCACAAACAGAGTACCTAATTTTTGAGCCAGGATATGTTCAAAGTCAGAAAATCAGTACTGCATATAGTATAGAGGATAATGAATGGGAGACGATTAGTAACCACACTGTAATCACTTCGAGAGGTTACCATGGCAACATAGTAAACCTTGAGAGTGAAGCTCGAGAGGGTTACCATTGATACTGTAACCTTGAGAAGCGATTGCAGCAAGGTTACAAAATCCTCTCTCATACATTATATTTTATAGTGTATGGGATCCACCAGTCACTAAAACTTGCTTAAAAAACACCGCCGCTTTAAAAGAAGTCCGTGAGAAGAAATCTGGCTAGTCGCTGGACACCACATGGTACCAGGTCACAAGGAGTTGTGGGAGATGTCGGCAGGTTATCCACAGTCAAGAGGTGCCTATTGATGAAGCCATGGAAATCAAGGTAACTGGATTCGTGACAGACAAAAATATTGAATTCAACTGTTGTACAGCTTTTGGCAGCAATATAATGAACTGGACATTGCGACTGCTAGATCAGGCAAGCGCTAACTGACACAGTGTAATTAACAATTCAAATGCTTGCAGGGGACTAGTGATCAGCCTTTTGAAGAAGGAATCATGATTGATGTTGGCATTCCATCTTGTAATCTCATCGCTATAACGTACTTAAGAGAGGTTTATCACTGACATCATAGCGACGAGATTACAAGAAAATGATCTGTTTGTTTATCATACATAATAAGCATCTCCCATACATTATATGTACATATGATATTAGGAAAGAAAGAAAACCACTGGTACATTGAGTTTTTACCCCCCACCCCCCAGCTCTGTGAGAATACTGTTTCGCCACATTTTCTTCAACATATCAGTCAAGTTCATGCTTAAAGGTATGTATTTCAATTTCATGTGTGAAGATACTGTATTAGCTGGTACAACCTGGTCTGGAAGCCTGTTCTACACACATGACAATGGTACCAGCTAGGATGCAATGCAATATCTCAAGTTACTATATGACAAAATGGATCAACTCCCAGTGAAACTGGCTTTTTTTTGTATAAAACCTTTTTATTAAAATATTAAAAAAAAAAACATACAAACAGTAATGCAGACTGAATTGCACAAAACCAACATATATATACTACAAGTACAGTACAATCCTGGATACCACAACACCATATTTGAGAAGGTAGACAGTACTGACAACAGTGAATAAATTCCATATCCTGAAAAGTAATGAATGGGTAACATACGTAGAAACTAGCACTTTATATTGCCCACCCTAGACCCCTTTTGAGAGTGAGAATCCTGGAGGAATACTTAACAATGTGATCTGGAGTTCAGTTGGGGGTCCCTAAATTATATAGGAAGTATGGTTCCCTCAATAGCAGCAGAAAGTTTCCTCCCAGGTCCTTACGAAACAACCAAAGTTACCTGTAGCCATGTATTGGGCCCATTCTATTTTCAGACAGTTTGACAAATTATGGAGCCATTGCTGTATGGTAGGGGGGGTTCTCAGATACCCAGCATAGGCGATTGTTTTCTGGGTATTAATAAGTACCAGAGAACAGAGAGGAAGGTCCCCAAGGAGGCACCTGTTTGTATCTGCACCCAAGATTATTTCCAATGGGGAGCTAGGAAGGCACACACCCAACACTTTTCTTATAATTCTATGAATTTCATGCCAGCACCTAGCAATTTTAGGACATTTTTATTTTTATTTATTTATTTATTGAGTTTTGGTAACCAGATAAGTCCACTGAGACAATTACAGTCCCTTTTTCAGGGTCGACCTGGAACATTTAACCATAGGATTACAATACAAGCTGGGTGTACAATAGTGTATATACACCAGCGGTAACAAGATAGCAATGATATGAGCATATTCATCACAACAAGGTTCACATACAATAGGATATAAGTAAGATATAATATTTACATAACAGTGTTATATGCAAATAGGACCTTTCTTCCACTCTGCATTTTGGGTATTCCTTGGGTATTGCTGGGTTAAGTTGATGTATTCTGTGGAGTGAGATACAGGCCCTATAAAGAAAGTTCATTTGAATCTAAGTCTATTGTCCTAGAGCTCTTTCCAGATAGCCGGAGTTATTACTAATACCAGATCCACTTCCCATTTCTGTAGTACCAGTTGTTGTATGTGTGTGTGGGGTACTGCCTAATAGGAGCTGGTAGCATGTAGAAAGGGGTAGCATGTAGAAAGGGGTGGGTACAGGCACTGTTTGAGTGTATTAAACAACTACCTGATAAACATTATGCTCTAGTGCTGGACATAAGTAAGACTTTCAATATTGTTAACAGAACATACATGATGAAGATTTTAAATCTATGGGGTATTCCCCCCACAATGATTGAATGCTGTTACTTAGTTATACAATAAAGCAAGAGCCTATTTTTCCATTAATCATCATTTAACTAAAACCATTAATATGAAAAATGGAGAAAGGCAGGACTGTCCTCTGTCTCTGAACATTTGTGTCCTGTGCTTAGAACCATTGTTTCAGGTAATTCACACCAATGAGAAAATTGAGGAGGTAAAAATAGATCAGGAGAATATTAAACTGAGTGTTTATGTGGATGACGCCCAACTAATTTTTAAGAATATTGCATCTTCAATCACAGCATTAATGGACAAAATTTGGGATTTCTCGAAATTTTTAGGGTATAAGTTAAATTCCTCAAAATCTGTCATAATGCCTCTGTTTAAAGGTAATGCCCCTGAGTATCAAAAATTGTCTTTATTTAAAAAAGAAAGTAAAATCAAATATTTGGGACTTATGCTTACAGCTGATATAAAAACTAATATTCATCTAAATTATAATATAGCAAAAGAAAACACACAAAATAAATTAAATCTTTGGCAGAACATATCCATTTCTCTGTGGGGTAGGGTAAAGGTTATAAAAATGATATAACTACCCAGTTTTATTTAATACAAAACAATAAATGTATTATGCATAATCAATATAAGGAATGAAACAAAGCAGTACTTCTTAAAAAAAATTCAATATTATAATCAATTGTTTGAGAAATTTCAGGAAATGCTTAAAAAAGTAGCATGATGAATATAAACTTAGGGTCACATTTAAAATATATTGTTGCTGTTATGTAAGCAATAACACATGATGAGGTGTGGGTTACGTGCTGATAAGAGCACGCCTGGGGTGTACTAAAGCACGAGGCGCTTGCGCCAAGTGCCTTATGCCCTTGGCGTGTTTATCAGTATGTAACCTACACCTCGGAGTGTGTTATTGCGCTTTATAAAATGGGCCTTTAGTAATTTTTTTTTATGTGTAAAAAAAATAATAATAAATAGAGAAATATAAGAATAGGTTTAAAATTCTGAAAACAGTGAAAAATAGTCCCTTGTATATAGTTTCTGTGCAATGTATTTATTGTGTCCCCGCACAGAAAAGTTACTCATACATTAACAGTATGTCTTTTTTTTTTATTGTTTTTTTTTATTTCTGTGTTTGCCTGTGTTTACTTGAAATTGAGGTGTTAACAGAGGACCGTGTCTGTTGACGAAGCGAGCGTGTCCCTCAGCAGACACCGTAGAAAGCAGTGAAAGTATTTTTTTCGGTTTCCTGGTTTCGATATTTGGATCGTTATTTATTTTAAAATATTAAAGCGAGTGGCTGCTCAGTGTGTGAAGGACACTGCTTCGTTGCACTGCTTCTTTGCTGGTTGGAGATGGTGCGTCGGCTAGGTGGCTTTCGCTTTCGGGAATTGCCGCGGTTTAAAAAAAAAATACCGTTTTGGCTTTTTCGCCATTTGTCGGTGGTTGTTTTCAAAAGGTGGTAATGGTCAGGGGCAGACAAGAGAAAGACACTCATATGTGAGGTACCAGTTTTTTGCTTCAGATGGAGTACTATGTGCGTATTTAATGTACAGTGCTGTCCACGAGTGATGTTCTGTTGGCGCTTCAGTGAGCTCTGCCAGTTAACGTTCTGTTAATGCTTGGCAGAGCTCATTAATTTTTTTGGTCATTTGCCTTGTTGGTGGGCAGTAGTACCGGTTGGCTACAATATCATCTGATAAGGACACGGCTCAGATGATGTTGTAGCCAATCAGTGTCTTGGGATTTGTTAGCCCATTTTATAATAGTAATTATCAGACTAAGACCCATTCAAGAATTTATAAATCTCTCACAAGTGGGCCAATAATTTATAGATTCAAGATTTATCAGAAATGGCAATAAGAAGTTCCACTTCATTTGATGTTACAACAATGGCAATTAATCCAAATAGCAGCAAGTAAAAATTATGTGTCTGCAAAAAATAAAGCTATTCAAGTTAAAATAATTAATTGGGCTTATATCACACCACATGTTTTAAGTCAAATCTCACCAAATTTATCTAATAGATGCTGGCATGGCTGTGGAATGCAAGCTGATTTATTACATAACATATGACATTTTCAAATAATCAATAATTGGTGGTGGGAGACTGCAGATGTTTTAACCTAAATTCTAGAAATAAGAATCCCTGTATCATTAGAAATCATTATATTTAATAAGTTAGATTCATTAAATGTTAGTAAAGAACAATAAAGGGTAGTCTGTTTGGGCAACAAAAAATGATTATATTTGAGTTCTGGAAGTGTCAAGCTCTCTCTCTCAAACCACTAAACAAATCTGGTGGCACAAAATGAAAGAAACACTTATATTTGAAAGACTATGGTTTCATATGGAATACCCAGATGGTATTATGGCTGTATCATGGAATGCATTTATGAAAATTGTTCCCTCCTCTATTGAGGATAAAGAGTAAATATTCTTATTTTTGTATTTTTGTTAAGTTATTATTGTATAAATAACCCTACTCTAACATATGTGTTCTATATGAAGATGTTCTGTAATTTATCTGAAAATTAATTAAAAAAATAATTTTAAAAAAGTATGTAGAAAGGGGTTTGGTATTAGGTTGAGGCTGATGCAGTACTTCTTCCAAGGCGGAGGAAGAAGGTCCATGTATTGGGGTGACTTATAAGTTAAACAGCCTCTGTCATACTTGTAAGCATACAAAGAGGTCTCTAAAGCCCAATTCCCAACAGGACTTTAGTTTCCCAAAGGATAGAAAGCTGTAGCCCTTATATAGTTGCTTTATATACTGTGTTCCCTTCTTACCCCATCTCAGAAGACCTCCATGTAGGGAAGCTGAGTAATTGTCAATATATTTTAAAACAGACACAATAGAGGCATAGTAAGTGGTACTTTGGGGTACTTAAGGTAGTCATGCACAACATTCCAAATCTAGATCAGGTTCTGGGTAAAAGGGTTTTCACTGGCTCTATTTTGTGTTCTTGCATTAGTGGATGATAACAAATCCCTACAGAGGTTGCCTTACACCTGATCACCCTTCATTTCCATCCAAGCAGACACTCTGGGCGACTCCCCTATTGCAGAAAAGATAGCTGAATGGCCCAATAATATAGTTTAAAGTTTGGAAGACCAACTCTCCCTTTATTTATGGGAAGTTGCAGAATATTTCTACGGATCCATGCATTCTTAGCTTTCCAGAGAAATCTATGGAATACAGCATTCAGTTGTTTAAAGATCTTGTCTGGGATGTGAATGGATAATGACTGGAAAAGGATATAAACACTGTGGCAATACATTCATTTTGATTGTGTTGAGCCACCCTATGAGAGTAAGGGGAAGATTCCTCCATCTCTTGCAGTCCTCCATCAGAGTAGTTAGAAGTGGGCCATAATTTAACTGCAGTAAGTGATGGTGCACTCCTGGGATATTATATGAACCCCTAAGTATTTAATCTTATCCACAATTTGTACCTCCAGTGAATTATTGAATAAGAAGTCCCATTTGGAGGCTACTACTGGCTTCAGTTCACTTTTGGTCCAGTTGATTTTGTGTTCAGACAACCGGCCACACTCTATGAGGTGTTCTTGTACATTGGGGAGCCCTTTATGGGGGTCTCTCAAAAACAATAACAAGTCATCTGCAAAGAGAGCTACTTTGTGCTCACCTCTGCATCTAAACCCTTCTACTCCTGGACGATTGTGGACAATAGCTGCAAGGGGCTCAAGGGACAACACATAGAGTAAAGGGGAGAGAGGACTTCCCTGCCTCATCGCCCAGAACAAGAGAAAATGTGAGTTGAGCGAGCCATTGACCAGCAACTGAGTAGTAGGACTCATATATAAAGCTTTGATCCAGCTCAGCAAGGACAGACCCAAGCCTAATGACTGCATGGTAGTTAAGTGGTAACTCCACTCCACACAGTCAAAAGCTTTCTCCACACCCAAAGCAAGGACTGCTGCACCATGCATATTTAGGCTTTGTGCCCATTAGAAAAGTATGTTTAAAGTAGGGGTGGGAGGATCTCTTATTTTAGTCAGATATTGGATCCAGATATATGTATCACTGTATTCGACCTGGTCAGGATATTTATTGGGTCGGATACAATGATACAGTAACACACGTAGACAACCACACAATGCAAGATGGAACTGACTTTTTTATTTTAAAAATTAAATTGTTACATTGGTAAAAAGAAAAAGAAAATATTTAAAATACTAGTGATGTACTAGTCCTAGAAGTTGTTCATATTCTGCTTTATGAACAACATGTTCGCATTCTCAGGTGTGAGCCGGGACCTCATTTCTGTTATTATATCACTGACAATGCTAAAAATATGCTCGTTGGGCACACTGGTCAGAGGAGCTGCTAAGTAGTATTTTGCAATTTTATTCAGGGCTAGGAAGCTATGTCCTTGTGTTTTCCAAAACATTTGTGCTTCTGGTGTGTTTTTTGGGAGGTTAAGCTCTCAGCTAGGTAAATGTTAAGCTCGTGGTTGAGTTGAGACACAACGTCCATGGCTGAAGATGAAAGATGAAATAAAATCTATCAGCTTGTTAATGCAATGTCAAGGACATTAAGAACACCCTTGGAAAGATTCTCCCCTGTATGTTTATCGGTGCTTTAAAAACAATAGGGCTGAACATCTGGTTAGGGTGCGAGCTATCCAACGTGCTGTTACAGGTAGGTACGAGACAATTGAGCTTTCAGTCATCCAGGTATCTGTAGTGAAGGCAAAGTACTGCACATTTGCCAACTCATACTGCATCTTTGTCCTTAATTTATTGTACAGTATAGGGATGATAACCTTAGAAAAATTACCCCTGGATGACAAAATATATCTTTTGCTCCAAGACCACAAGAAGCCATTTAAAACCATTGTTCTCCACTATAGAGAATGACTGCTCATCTGCAGCAATCATTTCAGCCACAGCATTGACAATTTCAATAGGTCTGAGGTGGTCGCTTGGAAAGGAGTCTGTGCGAACTAAGCATGATTCTATGGTTTGGAACTTGCATTTTATATTTTTTGCTGATCGTTCATGTAAAACATCAGCTTGCCTTGCTAATTCAGTCATAACATTTTCAATTTGCATTTCATCAAACTCAACGTGATGCTTGTTTCGCAAGTGATTTAGCAACTCAGAAGTACCAAAACTTCTTATTGATGACCCCCTGCTAATGAAGGCTGGAGTGCAGCACAGACAACATTTTGCTTTTGAATTTGTGACACTATCGATTGTGAAGTAAGTCCATACCAGGCTTTTGTGTGACATATTAGATGACTAACTCAGACTCGCACTTCAGGGGTAATTGAGTGAAGCAGTGGCGGCAGTCTGTATTGGACTTCTGGCAGCTCACTCTGAATGCAGTTCTGACAAGCACCGCAAAGCTCAAATCTTGGCTAATTGCTTTCAAATTATTTATGCTAGCAAACAGATTCACACGTGATCAACTATCAGGTCAAAATTAAATTAAATTAAGGCGCTGATGATTCAAAGGGAGTATGCCAGGAAATTGAGTTAATGGCAATTACAATAAATGGCAAATGGCTTTTGTAATGTGTGAATTCTTGCATCAGTATGTTAAACATAGTAAGGTGCCTGGTATGCTAGTATGCTAGCTGATCTGAGAAATGAATGGCAAAATATCTGATTGGAATGGTTTAAGTCAAAGAGCGATATCCAACCAAATATTTTTATCGTATCAGTTATCCACCCATCCCTACAATATTTCTTTCTCATTATAATTTATTTAATTGTTAAACAATGTCTAATATTGCATAACAAAAAAAAATAAAATAAAATTGTCATCTTGATTGTTTCTACTTGCAGAATTTGTAGTACAAGAGAAAGGAAGTGTGTCCGGGAAATTCGGGTCCAACCATGTGATCCTGCTGCTCAGTGGTTAGAGAAATGGGATGGTATTTTGGTGGCCTACATTCAATTCCCAGTAGGCTACATTATTTCTTTCTATCTACAATTTGTGATTTATTTGCTCAGCAGTTGCTCATATTGTGCACACACACACACACACACACACAAAAATGCAACAACATTAATAGCATGTCCCCATGTTCTTGAGCGCCTTTTTTTCTGACACATCCTTATCTCCTGTACCTTATTTACCCCTGTGATGTATTTAAAGAGCTAGTGTACCGAAATGCTAGCTGTTAAACACTACCAGGCTACCCCAGTATTAAACTGTCTTCTTTTGATGTCCACTGCTTTACTATATCATTATATTTAGGACGGCATCATGTTGTCATACATTTTTCAAAGTACTGTATGAATCCAGCTGTTCAACACCCTTCTGCAGAGGTGGGGCTGAAGTGACAGTGTAGGAGGAAGCATATCAATCATCTCCCTCTTTTCAGCTGTGAATGTGTTAGACTCATGCTAAAAACTGACACTGAAGTTAGCTTGTCTCTGATGCTGTTCGTACCCTTGCTGAAACTCTGCACCAAACTCTGCACATCCTGATTGTGAAACAGATGCCATTCTGTGTGGCATCGTGGTAGTAACTGTAAATACTGAATTTTGTTTGTAAATATAAACAGTGGGGTGAATATTTTAACTGTCTGTTTTTATTGAGTGCGGTATATGTGAGTCCAACACCACAGCATGAATCCTGCCACATTGTGTTTGTTGTAGATATGTGCTTTCGGTTCATTCAGGCATTCACTGTTTTCTTTTTTCTTTTTTTTTTTTATTGTGTGCCATGTTTTATTGTTTTTTTGCAGAGCTGCATTTTCTGGTGGTTAGCGATTCACCCAACCTGACAGGATTATAATGTTTTCCCTGGTGGCCAGTGGTCCCCCTGCCCTCCTGAACACCATCAACATGTTTAAAAAGGTTTTCCCTGGTGTCTAGTGGTCCCCCACCCAGATATGTTTAAAGCGTGTTCCCATGGTGGCCAATGGTCCCAACCCCTCTATAGAGGTTCAAATCCCACTGCTGCTCCCACCTGTCTGACCCGCTCCCTGTACCCCCCTCCCTCCATAGGTCTGACAATCCCCGACAAGCCTGTTCCAATCCCAGCATGACCCCCTCGACGACTTGCACAGACCCTCTGCTCACCTTCATAGCTGACTGACAGGTGAGTGGAGGATCTGTGCCAGTCACAGAGGGGAGGCATGCTGGGATTGGACAGACTTGTCGGGGGGTGTCGGACCTGCAGATGGGGGGAGTGCAGGGAACAGGTCATATGGGTGGGAGGGGCAGTGGGATTCAAACCTCTAGAGAGGGGGGGTGGGAAACCACTGGACACCAGAGAAAACCTTTTCAAACATGTCAGTGGTGTTCAGAGGGTGGGGGGACCACTGGCCAGCAGGGTAACAGGTTCATACATTTGGGGTGGGTCGAGGGATGGGGGGACTAACCACTAGGGAAACTGATCATACACATATGAGAGGTCTTTTGATGGTGTGAGCGGGTCCACAACTTAAAACTGCAGTTGCTCACACTGTCTCACTCTCCAACACTCGTGATCTCTCTGTCAAAATAAAACAGGAGATGTAATTGGTGGACAGTGAGCTTAAGCTCTCAGAATGCACATAAAGTGAAGAAGAAATGTGAAGAAGAAAACCTTCACTGGTCGCCGTCTCCAGGTTGGGTATGTTCAAGAGTAGTGGAATAGAATGACTGATAGCAAACATATTCAAATGTTCTGTTAATATTCAGAGCAGAAACCAATAACAGTCTACCTCACACAGTGTCACTTCCCTCTCAGCTTCACAGAGTGCGCGCTGCACAGTCCCTAGTGGCCTCTTTTCAGAAGTCATGCTGGAAAGCAATTTATGATCGTAATGGACTAGCTGTCACACACAAAACAACTGACCACAAAATTTACTGAACTTCTAACTGCAGTAATTATGAAGTGGACAAAAAAGCATACTATTCTAGCTCTTTAAAGGTCTCCATCATATCCCACCTTTCCCTCCAATGTTCCACTGTGTAAATATTGAGGTTCTTTAGTCTTTACTAGTAGAGATTTTGATGCAGATCCTGCACCATTTTAGTTGCCTTCCTCTATACTGCCTTCACTCTGTCTATGTCCTTCCAGAGGTGTGATCTGCAGAACTGGACACAGTACTCTGTGTGGGGTCTTACCAGCAGTCTATACAGAGGCAATGCCACCTCCCTCTTTCTGTTGATGGTACCCCTCCCAATGCACTCCAGCATTCCACTAGCCATCATGACTGTCTTGTCACACTGCCTGGCCACCTTTTGGTCATCCGATATGATTATCTCAAGGTCTCTTTCCTGCTAAGCGGGTGTCAATAACATGCTATCCATTTTGTACTCTGGCCCACGTTTTAAGTGCTGTAAGTGCATTATTTTTCACTTTTTTGCATCGTAACCCAGCTTCCATACTCCTGACTACTCCTCCACTTTTTTTAGGTCTCTGCTCATCCTTTCCACTCCTTTTGAGTATCCACCCTATTGCAGATTTTGGTGTCATCCACAAACAGTCAGATTTTCCCTGCCAGCTCCTCTGCAATGTCACTTATAAAGACATTGAAGAGAGCTGGTCCCTGAAGCACCCCACTGGTCACCCTACCTTCTTTGGAGTGAAGTCCGTTTACTACCACCCACTCTCGCCTAGCCCCTAACTAATTTTTTATCCAGTTTATCACCTTTGCACCAATTCCCAAGCTACCCAGCTTGCTTACTAGTCTCCTGTGTGGAACAGTGTTGAAAGCCTTACTGAAATCTAGGTAGGCCACATCCACTGCTCTACCCTAAGCTAAATCCTTTGTCACACAGACAAAGAAATTAGAGTCACCTGATATAATCTCTCCCCCCCCCCCCCGGTGAAACCATGCTGCCTCTGGTCTTGTAACCACAAGATTCTAGATATTCCACAGTCCTTTCTTTCAGCAGTGATTCCATTAACTTTCCCACCATCAATGCCAGACTGACTGACTTGCCAAAATCCTTCCTGCTACCAATTCTGTGTAGTGGGACTACATCCACCCTTCTGCAGTCCTCAGGAGCTGCTCCTGTTTCCAGTGAACAGTTAAATAGATCTGTCAGAGGTGCAGCCATTATTTTCCTGCACTCCCTCAATACTCTTGGATGCATCCCAAGCCATCTAGCTTCATTGCTTTGTCCACCTTCAGATTAGTAAGTCCTTTCAGGACTCTCACATCCAAAAATGGACTAGTGTCCATCTCCCTCCCTCCAGTGCTTCTGTTACTTTATTGTGGACCCTCCCCTTCCTCTGTTAACACTGAACAAAAGTATTTGTTCAGGATGTCTGCCCTTTTCTGGTCCCCATCTGCACTTTCCCCCTTCGCTTTTTAATCTTACAAGCCTACCCCTGGTCTTCCTCTTTTCATTTACGTACCTAAAAAATGTCTTGTCCCCTTTTGTTACCTCCTGGGTCATTCTCTCTTCCGTTTTCACCTTTGAGCACCTTAACCCTATCCCTGCTTCTCTGTTTTTCAATACAACTCCCTATCCTCCTCCCTCTGTGTCTCCTTACACCTTCTGAATGATACCCTTTTAGCCTTTACCTTTTCAACCACCACTTTCAAGAACCATAGTGGCCTCTTTTTCCTCTTGCTTTTGCTTACTAGTCTTATGCAGAGGTTTGTTGTCTTTACTATGCTCCTTTTTAGCTTTGCCCATTGTTCCTCCTCCCCATCCAGGCCATCCCCCCACCAGGTCAACCTTGACGCATTCACCCATCTTTATAAAATCTGCCCTCCTGAAGTGCAGGACCCTCACCCTTGTGTTTTTCGATTCTACAGGCATCCTTGTACTGTACCACACTGTACAGTGATCACCAGTCCCCAAGTGGTCTCGTACCTTGATGTCTACAACACGTCCCCTGTTAGTGAATACTAGGTCCAGTATTGCTCCACCACAAGTGGGTTCACTCACTAGTTGCCTGAGGAACGCCCACTGCAGAGAGTCCAGGATGTCCCTGCTCCTAGATGAAGCTGCTGCTGCTGGGAGGCTCCAGTCCACATCTGATAGGTTGAAGTCCCCCACCAGCAGCACCTCCCGCTTTTCTGCTATCTTGCCAGTGGCTTCCACTAGTACCTTATGTAATTCCTCCCCCTGTGCTGGAGGTCTGTAGATCATGCCAATGTGAATAGTGGCTATATTCCTCATCTCCTGGGTGCTCCATAGTACTTCTGATTCCCCCTATATTCCCTGTATATCCATCGCTTTTACACTTTCCCTCACATAAAGCACCACACCCCCTCCTTTCCTTCACACCTGTCCTTTCTGAACAGACCATAGCCTCGTATCCCCATGTCCCAGTGATAGTTTTCAGGGTACCATGACTTGGTAATGGACATAATATAATGGCTGGCCTCTGGAATAATGGTCTCTGGGTCCAGAATCTTATTTCCTAGACTTCTAGTATTCACACATATGGTCTTCCACATTTTTATGCCACTCTGCTTGTTGCCCTCCTTTTTTTCTCCTTTTTGCCCTCCCTGCTAAGCAGTGGCTAACACTGCACCAAAAAAAAAAAACACATCAAACTGCCATCTTGATTGCTCCTGGCTGCAGGACTTGCAACAACAGAGAAAGGAAGTGTGTCTGGAAACCTGGGTCCAACCATGTCAGCCTGTAGCTCAGTGGTTAGAGCACTTGGATGGTATTTCAGGAGCCTTGGGTCAGTTCACAGTAGGTCGCATTATTTCTTTCTCACTACAGTGTATAATTTAATTGCTAAACAGTGGCTAATATTGCACAAAAAAACAAACAAAAAAACAAAACTGTGATCTCAGTTGAGAGAAAGGAAGTGTGTCCAGGAATGCCAGATCCAAACATGTGAGCCAGTAGTAGCTCTGTGGTTAGAGTGCTGGGATGGTACTCTGGGGCAGCATTTGGCAGTTTTGTGGTGTACCTGTATACTGACCAGCACCACTGTATTCACAACACAGGAGCAGAAGAATAACGACTGAAAAAGACTAAAAATCCATCAAGTCTGCCTTGGGATGTTTAAAAACGTCTTTCTGCCTGAAGCCTGTTATCATCATAACTTTATTAAATCATCTCTCCTATTTCCCTTGCATAGTTCTCTTTTCAGTGACAATCTGAAGAGCGGTGTTTGACCTGATGTGTCACCCCTCTGAGGTATTTGAATACCATGATCCTATCTCCCCTGAGTCACCTCTTTTCCAATATAAAGACTCCTAGGTCTGCCAGTCAGTCCTCATAGCTCATGTTCTCCAAGTCTTTGACTACCTCTGTTACTCTCCTTTGGACTTTTTTCTATTATGTCAGCATCTGTTCTTAGATATGGGGACCAGAAGTGAACAGAGTACTAGAGATGGAGCCTGACATAGGACTGGTACATGTACATTATAGTACTGTATCTCTCGACCTACTTATAAAATTTCTCCTGAGAGTGTGCATGCCATGACTGTGTTTACCTTGCTGGATGGCACTGCACACTTTTGGTCCCATTCAAATGCGCTGCTGATGGCTAACCTCAAGTCTTTCTCCTATTAACTTTTGACAATCTCTGAACCTTTTAGGTAGTATTTTATCTTAAAATTCTTCTTTCGAATATACATGAGTTTGCATTTCTCCACACTGAGCTGTCTTAGACCATCATATCCAGACACTTAGCATGATGCTACTGTAAATCCAGAGACACACACATAGTACAGTGCTAAGTAGTTAGCATGGTCCAAATAAATACACTGCTGTCCTCATTCAGATGAGGGGAGCCTCTTGCATACAGGGTGCAGTAGTATAATGAAAGGATTTTGGAAGAGCTAAAAGGCTGCTGAGGCAGTGCTAGTTTATGCTTCCAAACCCCATTGTTTAACAACATGTACAGAGGTATGTGACTCCATCCACCCCACAGCACAGGTGCCATGTTCAATTAAAAGGAAAAAATAATGTTCCCCAATAGCCAATCCTCATTTACTTTGTGGTAATATATCCTGGTGGCCAGTAGTACCCCCTCCTGACCCAATCCTTATTAATAATATCCCTAGTGCTATTGGTATCCCTTCCATCACCTGATCAATTGTTATAAAACTCTCCCACCACCTTCTGAGTGCGATCCTCTATTCCCCAAACCTACCCCCCCAACCCCCAGACAGTGGTCTGTACTCACCCTCCTCTCACCTTCACTGCTGGCCACCATCTCATTCATGCAAATCAGCTACTTGCATTATAGAATTAACTGTGTAAATATTGTACTTGCATGAGTGCAACATTGATAAAGTTACTTCTCTAGTGTAAGTGCCTAACTTACACGAATGAGACAGCAACCAGCAGCGGAGATGAGCAGAGAGTGAGTACTGGCTGCTCTCTCGGGGTTGGGTGGAGGGGTTGAGGGAGGGTGTTGGTGACAGAGGATGGTACCAGGAGGGGAGGTGGGCCACTAAACTACCAGGGAGGGATTGCTTAACAACAGAGGACTGGGTGACTAAGGGGGATACAACTAGCAACAGGCATAGGTATTTAACAAGGATCAGGTGAAGAAGGGGGTACCGCAATCATCAGGAATATGTACTAAACAAGAATTGGGTGGGGGGGTGCCACTAGCCCAAGGGATGTTGGTGGGGAGTATCACTGAACACTGGGGTGTGTTACTAAAAAGGAAATAGGACTATGGGTGCAAGAGGGGGCACTGAATGCCTCTCGGTACAGTGCCTCTGTACATAAGAAAACACAGAGGCATTCGGCAGAACTACTAATGGCTGCATAATGTCATGCAAATTGCCTCTTAGCATCCTGCATACCTTATGTGGTCATCAGCATTGTGGCATTCGAATATGACAGCCCAGAGTAAAGGCGCTAACCAGTTTGTGATGTGCTTGCACCCTTTGCTCCTGGGTGTCTTTTGCCAGCAGGGGAGCTGTGGGGTGGTGTGCGCTGTATGACAGCTTCTCTGCCACCCCCACGCTTGGACCCTTCTTGATGCACTCAGCGAACACCCCCCCCCCTGGATGTTGCAGTGACTCAGCCCCTAGCAGGGACAGGCCAGCCAATGGAGAGAGAAGTATAGGAGCTCTCAGGTGTTTACTCTGTGATGCAGGGGCAAGCTGGCCCCATAGACTTCCAGAGGTCTAGACTGGAGTGCATCTCAGCTGGGTGCAGGGGTGCAGTTGAGGGGTGAGTCTGGTTGGAGAAGAGGTAGTGATGTGGGGCCTCAAATGAAAAGGGTGACGATGTGCATGGTGGGAGGCAAAAAAAAAAAAAAGAATCAGTCTTCTATATAGCTTAGGTAGAAACAAACTGATGTTCTATTCCACAAAAGTATTAAGGCATTCCCAGCGTAAGAAATGAATTTCATGTTCCATCATCTGTTATATTTAATGCCTCATTATTCCCCATAATATCATCTCTCCCTAGCAATCTCAGAATCTCAGAATACTGTGACTACTGTATGATTCAGGTTAGTAAAGCAACTGGCACCCTATCATCCCAACTGACTCCTAGCTTTCACCCTCTAAACATCAGGCATGTACTTTGCAGGCTCTCAAAAGCTCCGAACATCTGGAAATGAGTTTCACTTCCCCCAGGAGACAACCACAATCTCCATTACCAAAAAAGCAACGGTTATTCCCAGAACATCTTTTTTGTACTCAGGATATTTGTAACCCTGCTCCTGATGCTCAGAAACCAAGAAATATTTTATGTATAACATAGAGGAAAGAAACAGCAGAAAATAACTTGGGTTTATATAACACATTTCATATGTGAAGTGCTTTACAAAGCAATAAGATAGATACTGGTATTGTAGAGACTGTATGCAGGCAGAAGGGGAAGCCATTATGTAAGCAATTTATTGAACCCACTGCAAGGTGTGCTGTTTTTCGGGGTTAACACACACCCGGGTGCATTGTGAGGCACAAGGTCATAGGCCTCATGCCCTCACAGCATATGGGTGTGCGTTAATCCCAAATAACAGCACACCCTGGAGTGGATTATTGCGCTTATAACATGGGTTATGTTTAAACAACAAAAGAATATAAAACATTTTTTTTTTGTTGTTTAAACAGCAAAAAATGTACTGTATCCTGCCACCTTGCAAAACAGTCCCTAATAATGCATCCTGCATTGCTGTTATGCACATAGAAATGTCATAGATACTCTACTGATATGGACACATACACACACACACACACACACACACACACACACACACACAAAACTGTGCCCTGAAAGCAGTGTGCTGTGCCCCTCTCACTCCTCTCTCTCTCTCTTTCTCTAGCATGCACATAGAAACGTCAGAAATACAGCAGTGACATGCTTTCTCACATTTCTTCTGCATAAAATGCTTTGTTACACGTCCTATGCCCTATACTGTGCCCCCCCAACACACACTGTCTGTTTCTAGTACGGCTTCAGGGGTGCAAATAATGGGACATATCTCCCTTGATCAATAACGCTTATGGCATGACATTTGCATAGCTTCAGAGGTGCAAGTGCTGGGACATACCTGAGGTGGTGATTAATGCTTTCTCATGCTCAGGTAACAACCGTCCTGGAGAGGAGCACTGTGACTATGTTCATCAGTGGGGTAATAGGACATTATCACACTTCCCGCATCTCAGCTGCAGCATTCCACCAAGCAATTACACCTGGCACAGTGGTCCTTTGCGACCAGGGGCACTGGCAACAAATAAATAATACTGCTGACAGACGTATGGCACCTTCACACCAAGTTGTTGGGATGTATAGGACTGGATGATTAACAGTACGGCACTTGACTGTCTCAGTGCCACTGGCAACAAACAATGTGTCAGCAACAGGGTGACAGCTAAACTTGGTACCGTAACATCATGACAGGAACAAGATGACAACTCAATGTGGTACCGCAACAGCAAATGTCACTTAATTGTGTTATTTGGCAATAGCATTACCTCAGCTCCTCCAGTGCTCACACACACACTGTGGCTCAAAACTGTGCATCCTCCATCTGTGCCTCTCGCTCTGCACACTGCCGACTGAGAGTGTGGTGGACAACACAGAAATTGGACCTGACGCACTGTGGCAGATATCTGTGGAGACACTCGGGCTCTGTGCAGTTGGTGAGCATGTGGCAAGGGGCTGAGCAAGGAGGAGAAGCAAGACTTGGTACTGGCGGACAGAGCAAGAGAGAGACAGAGATATAGAGACAGAGATAGGGAAAAACAGTGACAGAACAGTGTTGTGTGTATCTCTCTCTCTCTCTCAGTGATATTGGTCTCTCCCTGCTGTGTGTCGTGGTCTCTTCCCGACACATACAGTGATGCTACATACACCGACATGACCGCGGTGAGCTGCTGTGTGCCTCTGCCCCACACTCTGCTCTTCAATGTCGGTGTCTCTGAGTGCTGATTGCCAAAAATGGCCACCCCCCTCTCACTTGTGCTGTGTCTCTCACTGCTGCTCAGAGTTCAGATAATTTTAATGCCTCACAGCAGCCTTACTCTGTTGGGCGTGGGTGCAATCAGCGCTGGGTCCCTGGAGCTCAGTGGGTCGGGAGGGTGGGTAGCCCAAATATATGAGGTGGTTCTAATGTATGGCTGGGTGACTGGAGATCTGCTGGGTGGGTGGGTGGTATGCCACAGCAGGGGGGTTGCTGTATGTCACTTGTGGAGCAGAGATCTGTGGGGGGAGGGTTCTGAGCCATATACTGGGACCTGCAGTAGGTGTGCAGGTCAGCGCTGGGGGTTCACTTGCTCCCTCCTTTAGCGGTGATCCACGGGGTGGACCACTGGACATACACCAATGCTCTGAAACTTACACACTTACAACTGACAGTGCCAGACTGATATGTGAGCAACTCCCACTACTAAGGCTGCTTGCTGCAGCTTTGTCTTTTGGACTACTAGTTGGAGTAAGGCAGATCCCCCTGTCTGCGATGCCACTACACCTGCAGTACTTGTGTAGGGGACACTAATTTTGCAAAGGCACCTCTGTCTTGTGCAGTTCTACTGGGAGTTGCTTAGTGAGGATTGCAAATGGCTGCCTTTGCAAACTACTTTCCCCTACACAAGTGCAGGTCTGCCCAGGGATCTCCATTAGAGGTGCATCTCAGCTACTGTGCTGTTAACATACATTAATGCACATTCATGTGGTGCTGTTCATCCAGTCTCTTGCTGACTTTTCCCTGCCCCATGTTATAAGAATATAAAAATGTCTGAAGCACAGTGAATGAGTACTGTGTCATATCCTTTTTATTGACTGAGGGAATGCTTGTTAGAATATCAGGGTACTTCCCTACTCTTTTTCAGCACATGTTCTGGGATCTTTAACTTCTTCCTGGTCAACTACAGATCCCAATTTTAGTGCCTGGATCCCAACTTGCTAACTCACTCATTCAGCTGATCCACTGGTAATCATAACTTCAGATGACAATGTTATTGCACAATCTGAAGTATTCAAATACTGTACTGTATCTAGCAATCTGACTTTATGTATTGCATACAGACTGTAGGCACGTTAATCAAATGTTGACAACTGTAGGGCCCAAGCCCAACTCCATCTACATGTCTAAGTGCAGTCTCAGTGCTGATGTGAGGAGACAGGTGGTCTCTAATTTCCTGCTCCCTGCCATGATTAGGGCTGCATTACATACCACTATGCCAACAAAACCCCTCTTCTGCCCTAGATTATTTGTACAAAGTTGTGGAGATTCATTCTTTCCTGTGGATAGTCTACCCACTGTTAGCTGTATGACCAGTTTAACTGGCCATGTCCTGCAAGAAGACATGACTACCACTGGCTTTCTTAGTTGTACAACTGTGCACAAGGAAAACCCCTTGATTATCTGCTAGCTCCCATTACACAGTCAATCCCTAATTCACTCTGTTCAACAGGAGCCCATACCTTCTCAGTTCCCAGGATAAAGTGAGAATTTGGTTAAGTCCTTTGCATACTGTATACAGCACCAGACACCTGAAAAAAACTCTCTCTCTCCAGCTGAGGTAGGTTTCTAGCTTGCAGGTATTGAAGTCTAGTCTTTCAAGCCACCCTAAATACCCTTAATTGTTTTGATTCCATATTCCCAACCATGATCATGTTGCATAAAAATGCCCATACTCTTTATCTGTCACAACCCCACTGGGTTAGCTTGCTTTGATTATTGATTGGATATACTTACATTTCCCATTTGGTTTTTTTTCTTTCTATATTTTAGCCCGTATGTACCTCTTTCTTCTGGACTATGTTAACTTGTTGAGTGCTATTGTCTCCCCTGGGACCCACATAAGAATGAGATGCTGTTCTCATTGGGATATCAGGGTTGGAGTAGTTTCAAATAAATGATTAAACTTCAGACAGTCCTCCCCAAATCCTCATATACTGTACCATATAATCGTATTACCACAAAAAGTATTAACAAAAAATAATGTATACTAGATCTTCCTGAGACTAACATGGCACCTAAAACCTGCAATAACTAAACTGCCACAGACATGCACAACAGACCTTAGTTTAATATCTCATCTGAAAGATGGCATTTTTTAGCAGTGCAGCACACCCCACATTTCACACTACTGCACTGCATTGTTAACAAACCCTATGAGTCTAAGTCCTCATGGTAGGACATGCACTCTTTGCAGTGCAGAGGAAAAGTGTGACCAATACATTCATGCTAATTTTACTAGTTAAAAATATAGGTTATGTATTTTATTTCTGCTCCTTAAGGGTCTTTTCACCTTATACCACACAAAGCTTGCTTATGCTATAACTGTAGACATGAGCCACAAGACTGTGAATGCCATCCCAAATTGTAGCAGCTTGGGATCTGCTTGTCATTGTAGTGATCATGGTTCTGCCTTAACCTGGAACTCTGCTTTGGGCCACAAGAGGAAGCCTGCATATCCACTAGGACCTCCCTGATGAAGGGTCACATGTTCAACCTGAAGCACCGGGGTTTCCTAGTGCCACACTTTCAAGTGTATGTACTGCCATTCAATAAACCATGAAGTTCTGTATTAATACCAGTTTTTATGGCTGTGAGCCTACAAACATCTTGCTTTAGCTAGAAAAATCTGCCATACTGTGGAACACATTTTTTAGTACTTTTCAGTGTATCCTTCCATAACAGTAAACCACTACGACTGTTAAATACTCCCTTCTTTCTGTTTAGAATGTTGTAGACAGAACTCCAAGCTGCTTATCAGATGGCCATTAGGAAACTGAAACAGCTTGTTAAATATTGGTTGCCCATTAATCTGGAAATTTGTTTACCCCCTTCAAAATGCAACAACTTGCACATTTGAATAATTAGTGTTTAAACATTTTCTTGCTACTAACTTCAGATGGGCAGGTATTCTCTTTCAAGAAAGATTCATACCTCATAACTGTCACCCTTTTTCAGCAAGGAATCTACAAAAATGATTTAAAATGTTTTTATAACCTCTTTAGACACTATCTGATAAGAACTGTCTCAGACATAGCTTATTAATAATGGGTAAAAGCATGACCACACTGTAAGTGATATTTTACAGGATATGGCAGTTGGGATTCAATTCTTTTTTAACCTCTTAAGACACTATCTGATAAGCTCTGTTTCAGACATACTATAGTTTATTATACACAGGGAACATAACAAAATATCCACACCATGCATGCATGCACACACACACACACACACACACACACACACACCCCCATACACACCATCCTCATGGCCAAAACATTCAAAATAAATACTGCAATATAATATGTTATAAAACAATAAAGAAACTGTTTATGCCAGTCTTGGTTATGTGGAACACAGTGTTGTTCAGTTTATAGTAGATTTCCTTTAAATATTTCTTTGCCTATATTTTGTATCCTGGATAGCACAGGGGAGATGCTATATCTCGTTCTAATGGGAATCTTCATTTTACACATTTTTGCATTGTATTTACTCAGGGTGTCCCAGGTTAGATGCAATATCTTGTTTTCAGTGCAGTCATGATTTTACCAAGTTTAAAATGCATTTATTCAGGGTAGACAAGTCCAGATGTAAAATATTGTTTTCAGTGTGATCTGATTTTACGCAATGCAGCATAATATTGTGTAGCTATAGAGCCCCACTGAAAATAAGATGCCATGTCTTCTGTGAACTATCCAGGCTAAATACAGTACATAGCAATTAGCAGGCATATTCTAGGAAAACACACTGTAAAAATGTGTAAAAGGAAGATCGTGTTGAAACTGCCTCTCAGAAGAGCTGCATTGTGCAAATTCATTAGAAATAATGGGTAAAAGCATGATCACACTGTAAGTGATATTTTACAGGATTCGCCAGTTGAGATTCAATATATCATATATCGAATCTCAGCTGGCATATCTTGTAAAAATTCAATATTCAAAATGGCTTAAATGCTTTACCCAAATGAAATAAATATTTTAAATATTGACTTGACTAGTCTTTCCTCATAGGTCTTATCCATGTGCTCTGCGCCATTGTAGTTGCTCTCCACTGCACCACCTCCACCTTGTCTATGTTTTTTTTTTCTCAGATGTGGCCTCCAGATCTGGATGCAGTACTCCAGGTGCAATCTCATGAGTGTCTTATACAGATATCAGTCACATCCCCAACTTCTCTTGCTGTAGCTGCTTCAGCCATGCTACAACCCATCCTTCATTAGGTAGCAGGCTGACTCCGTCCGGTGTGGTGAAGGCACCATATATTCTTTTCTCAATGCTCTTGCTGCTCCTAAAAGCTCTCCACAGCCATATCGGCACTGACCAGAACTTGTATTATATCATTGTTTGTTTGTCTGTTTTATTTATACTGGTAAGATCATGGGCCAAAGGCCCGTTTTCATGTTTATGGGGTAGTATTAGGCCTGGTGACCCATCTTAACAAACCCCCACTTCTCAGTAGTAGAATCCAGTGCTAGTTATACCCATAAAAATATCCAAGTTTTTCTTGAATGTATCTTTAGTTTTTCAGTTCACTAGTGTCTCAGACAAAGAATTCTGTAAACTGACAATTCTTTGCTTATAGAAAAATGTTCTTTTATTTGTTTTGAATTTTACAACATTAATTGGTTTACTGTGACCTCATAAATTATGTGGACCTCATTGTGCCTAATTCCCACAGAGTTCATTAGTGGTTGGTCTTTAATGATATCATCTACAGTACAACAGGACATCACCCTGTATTTTTTTGTTTTCCAGATTTTGCATGTTTAATATCTGCAATCTGTTTTCATATGCTTTATCTCTCAATCCCCATATTTTGTTGGTAAAATTTACTTTTGAGTTCTTTCAGGTTTTGCAATGTCACTCTTCTTGTATGGGGACCAAAACTGTGACCTAAAGTCTAAAAGCTGTGACTACTGTCCCAGCTGATTTGGTTTTATGGCTGTGGGTAGAGCCTACAGTCATTTTGCCATCTGTAGCCTGAAAATGGCTGATCATGGCACACTTCCATTGGACTTTTGGAAGTATCCTTCTGAAAGTCCAACAGAGCTGGGAGCACTCCACTATGGTTGGCCACTACGGAGTAACAGCTGCAGTATTTTGGCTGTTATGTCTACATTCCGGTACAAGAATTACACATGCGTGACGCCATCTTGCAGATAGCACTCGATGGAGCTGGTTGTGCTAGCTCTCTGGAGCTCTGGAATTTTGCCACAGCTGTATTGGCTCTGGCTAGAGTTTGTTTTGACATTTTTTCCTTTTGATATATTTGTGTGCAGCTATCCTGTAATGTTTAGTTGCTCCTTGTGGTCTTTTGGTTGAATGACTCACACCACTCGGTCTGAGTGAATGGTGCCTGTGTTTTCCATATCTAATAGGATGCTTTTCTCCTCTAGAGAGGGAGAATGGGTTCCTCCACTGTGGCATTTCCACTTGGTACTTCAGAAGGTAGAATGTTTGAGGATTTGAGTGGCTGTGTTTTTGAGGCTCCACCCAGAATGATTGGGAGAGGAAAATGGGGAAAAAGCAGGCCTCCAGATGGTGACGTCACTGTACACTGCTCCATGACTATTCCTGGCCAGCTAATATATTTGACCATCATAGTTACTCCTCTCCCACTGTATGTGTTACTTTCTATGTTCAAAAGGGGGCACCACCAAAAGGGGGAGCTCTGTGGGTTATAGGGGAGACTGGGAATGCTGGGGATGCTACAGTGCCAGGATACCAAAGACCTCTACAGATGTTAAACAGTGGTGCCATGTGACTTTGCAATCTCCTTACTCAGATCACAAGGAAACATTTTCTGTAAACTGAGT
The DNA here is from genome assembly GCA_016271365.2 of Neoceratodus forsteri. Taxonomy (NCBI): domain Eukaryota; kingdom Metazoa; phylum Chordata; order Ceratodontiformes; family Ceratodontidae; genus Neoceratodus; species Neoceratodus forsteri. Next base: position 819,363,260 of record CM028129.1, read on the forward strand.
AACAGACCTTCAAGAGTTTGGATCAAATCAAGCATTCCTTGTCTCAGAAGTAGCAGCTCTAACCATTCAAATGAAACAAAACTCCAATTAGCTGAGCTCTAGTGCTTGATACATCGCAATCTCAATTTTCACCACCTAATGTGCTGTGCACCTGTACTGTTTCGGTATGCTGCATGTAAGTGGACAAAAGCAGAATCTCACACTATTAGTTGGGGCTCCTGATTCTCACCCACTAAAGAGCAAAGTAGGAAGCAAATAACAGTAATAAACCTTATGGTAAGATGGTAAACATACATTTCAAACAGTAAAAAAGAAAGTGTATATAAGAGCATCCGGTTCCAGGTAGCCTGAGGTAGTGGAGATGTCTTGGGCAAAGGAATGATACACAGTCATACGAGTGACTTTTAATTTTCCTCATATGGTGGTGGTGGGGGGGGGCGGGACTGCCTAGGAACCCATCAGCTCTGGAGTTTTACATAGTCTTTGGGATAGCTGGGGGCATGAATTAAAGATAAAACAACATTCAATCTGGTTAGGTATGTTTTTAATTTTTCTACTTTTATGTCCCCCACCCGCAGAAAAAATGTTCCTCTAGCACCTCTGTTGGCTGATGCCACCTTCCTGATTCCAAACCCCTCCCACAAAAAACTTTTGAATTACAAAAGAATCCTCCAGAGAAACATTTACAGTTTTCCCAAATCACTAACACGCTGCAGACAACACATACTGTAACATAACTGGAAAAACATCCTAGGCCTAATTCATCCTCCACAACATGTTCTGTTAATTCATGCTAGCCCTGGATACTACTGTATTAAGATCCAAATATAGAATGTGGGGGGTTTTCTTGAAAATGTTTGGCTTGCTACTATTCCTCCCTTGTTACTCTGAGCAGCCTCCCTGCACACTCCACAAAAGCCCCCAGCAGACTTAACGGAGCTGACTGAACATTAGGAAAGCTTCAAAGTGACAGCATAGAGAGTACCAGGTATACTACCTTTGTGCTATGCACAAATGACAGGTGAGCTACAGGTATAGGGCTGATCTTCAAGATAATTAACTTCAATTTCTCAAAAAAGCAGATTTGTGCAAATGAGATACGTGCAAATACATTGTACAAAATAAGCATATCACAGACCTACCCTAGTTCAACAGTCAGCCCCCACTAACCCCAGCACTTCAGCCTAAGACCTTGTTTTACCATCTGAGGAATATCACCCGGATAAAACACCTTGTTCCACCCGAGGATCTTCCAGTGTTGGTCCATGCCTTCGTGACCACCCGCCTTGACTATTGCAATGCTCTATACTTAGGGCTTCCGGGGCTGGACATCAGCCACCAGCAGCTGGTACAGAATGTGACAGCCAGGTTGCTGACTGACCTGTTAAGAACTAGCCATATCACATCTATGCTCCGCAAACTGTACTGGCTGCTGATGCAGTGGAGGATCACCTTCAAGGTCACTTTGCTGACCTATAAGGCCCTGCATGAACAGGGACTGCATTATTTGTAAGACCTTCTTTGTTCCTACTGCCCCCTCCCGCCCACTCCATTCCACTCACAAGGGATTGCTAGAGGTTCCCAGGGTCTGTTTGAAGATCTTGTGGGCCAGAGCCTTTGCTTTTGTGGCCCCGACCCTATGGAATTCTCTACCTCATTGGGTGAGAGAGTGCCTGTCCACTAAGACATTTAAGACTGCACTGAAGACCTATTCATTTGAGATGGCAGTCCTTGATGCTATTTAATTTGTTTGAATTACGTTTTATGGTTTGGGATTTTAATTGCATTAAATTGTTTTTATGATTGTATGTTGTACAGGCGCATTGGTATTTGAAAAGTTCCTTTTATTAGCATGACTTAACTTGACTTCCTCAGGGAGCCCCAGGGCCTGGCATCACACAGCAGAGGAGCTTCCAATATCTTTGGCTTTCTTTCTTGTTCTCCATATTTTTCCAAAATATTCCCCAAATCCCATTGCCCAAATGGTACCACCACCCCCAAATAATCTGGGTCTCTAGATTCACTGCTTTGTATTTGGTCCCACTAGGCTGAACCACTTTGTAGTATAAAAAATGTTCCTGATCCTCAGGACCCCATAGTTACTTCCCTTGGTAGTAGTGCCAACCCCATCTTTGCTACTCATTGGTGATGTGCTGTCATTTACCAGAAAAAGTGAGACTCCAGATTCATAACTTCGCACACAGCTTGGTCCCACTAGCCTGCAGTGTTTCCCAGTAATTTTATTTTTTTTATTTTAAATTTGTTAACCGGATAGAGACACTGGGCCAAAGGCAGTTTTTCAAATCCAACCAGGACAAAAACACTAAAAAATCACATACATACATCATAAAACATGTTCAACAAAATTACACTAAATAATTACATGAAAATTTCAACATTAAATATTTTCTCAACTCCACCTTAAAACCAAACAAAGATGAAGCCTGCCATATCATCAAAGGTAATATATTCCAGTACCTTGGGCCTGCAATTGAAAAAGCTCGAGCAGCTATATAAAGTTTCCTCCAGTCTTATTACTGCCCCTGCTTGCTTGCTACAACAACTAATCTTTACTATCCCCAACGATGCACATACTCCCCTTCCCAACAAAACCTTGGTCTCCATATTTTATAAATTTGTAGTCAGTTACTCCAATTAGGCCCAAGCCCTCCCCCCCAACCAGTAAGCCAAGCTACCAAATGGCTTAAAAATCAGAAAGTTTACTTCCAGTGAACCCCAGAAAAAAATTGTGCTTCATCTTTTGCCTGCTGCTTGCCACTGACCCAACAGACTCAACCTCTAGCACCACTGTCTGGGAAGATGGAGTGCAGGTGGAAGTCTGGGATAAACACACAACCCAACCCTCCAATTTGACCATCTCATTTTTAGAAATCCTGGGGCCAGCCCACTTCTGTAGTCACAATTAACCACAACATGCCCCAGTAAAAAAAATTTGTGTGTCCCCTCCTGCCCAGACCCAGCTATTGGCCACTGCTATTGATCTGCCCAACCTCTGGCACATTTGCTTCAAAGAGAGAGTGAAGTCAGGAGTCCAGGAAAGATGGGTGATCCCTCACCCCAGAATTCCCACATCTTATTTTTTAGAAATCCTGGGGCTATAAGACCAGGCAACTGGTGTAGACTCAGCAATGCCCACCTCCCCCACACAAAAAAAAATACCATGGTCCTCAATACCACCATTTGTTTTGGCTGGGAAAAGGGGGTGGATATGGGACATAAGGCATACAGATGAATGGCTCTTAAGATGTCATGCAGGAAGACTTGGTTTGGAGGAGGGCCATGAGCAATCAGCATTACTCAGACTAGAGAGAGGCATAGCTAGAGTGGGGTCTGGACACGAGCCCCTGTGCCATTTAGGGGAGGGGTCATTTTTTTGTGCTTTTACCTCAATACATTCAGGACCCAGGTGGTCCCTGCAATCTTAGGGCCTGCTAACCAACACAATGTCCCCTGGAGAGCCCGCTAAAAGGAAACAACAGGGTCTTCTTCACCAGACCCCTGGGTTTCTGAGATTAGGGCTGCTGGTTATGAACCCCCCCTCCAATTACACGTACACAACAAACTAAACATAAAGGGAATAAACTGAATTCTAAAACAATTGACAGAAATGGTACATGCCAACAAATGGCCTTGCTACAAGTTTTACTATGGTCTTTTACTATGCAGATATTGGGAGCAAAAAGGCAGATGCCCATTAAAACTTTCTTCACATAACCATTAACACATAAGTAAATTCATGTGCATAACCTATCTGTTTAATTTAGTTTTGAATGTAATTTTATTATCGCTTGATATTATTACCTTCAATGGCAAAGCATTTGAGACTTTATTCTGCATGACAAAAACAATTATTCTGTTGGTACAATGTTCTGTTTCAGACATCTAAGTTATAGAGGATGACCCCTAGTTTTAACTATATTCTGTTTAAATTTGAAACCCAATTCATCAAATAAATATGTATCATTTATCATATCTCTCATGAGGAGCAAGTCGCTCCGTAATCTTTTTTTCCAAATGCATCAAATTTAAGTTTCATTATCTTTAGTTATAACTCATGTCTTGCATTCTATTAATAGGTTTTGTATATTTTCATTGTACCCTACTGATTTGGGTAATTTCCTGTTTTAAATAAGGACCCAGTGTTGGGATCCATAATCCAGCTTGTGTAAGACATAAAACTTGAAAAGAGGTGACAAAATGCTTGATGGTCTTGAGCTAATGTGATTGCGCATTGACCAAATGATTTTCTTTGCTTTGTCAATAATGTTGTTGATTTGTCATTTACTAGAAAAATCACTAGAGACAAATATTCCCGAGTCTTTTTCTGCATTTGTTATTGACAAATGTGTGTCACATAAAGCATACTTATATTTCATGATATTTGAACACAAATGCATAAATTTACATTTGTTTAAATTGAATTGCATGTTCATTTTGGTTGCCCATGTTGACAATATATCTAAGTCATCTTGTATTGTTTTTACAATCTTCATCAGTCTTGCTGGTTCCACCGATTTTAGTGTCATTGGCATACTTGATTGACCAACTATTCAGGTCTTTAGATAGGTCAGCAATAAATATGTTAAAAATAACTAGTCCCAATACCGAACCCTGTGGGACGAGCATTTGCCATCAATAACAACCCGTTGGGTCCTACCCATAAACCAGTTGGAAATCCATTTAATTAATACAGTGTTTAGTCTGCTGTTTATAAGCTTGCTAATGATTGCATCATGTGGGCATAAATCAAAAGCTTTACAAAAATCAAAAAAAAAGACGCTGCAAGGAACACCTTGATCTAGGCTTCTGCTAACTCTTTCATAGAAGCATAAAAGATATGTGATACAGGAGTGTCCCTTAGCAAACCCATGCTGTTCTTGGTTCACTCTTCCAATGATTGATGTTATTTTATCTTTGATAATACTTTCTAGATAAAATAACACCAATAATTGGAAGTATAGACCAAGAACAGCACAGGTTTGCTAAGGGATGCACCTATATCACAAATTATTTGTAGACATATGATACTGTGTAACAATTAATGCACTTGTAACTGTGTTTGCAGATAAGAGAATGGTGTTGAACTTTGAATATTTTGTATGCATAAATATGGTAATGTGCAGGCAGATGATTTACATTTCATTATTTATTGATTTGGAATTTCTGCACAACTGGATATCCACATTTAGACTACATGCTTCATTTTCAAGAGAGTCCCTGGGGTACATGTACAGCAGCAGGCATTGCTAACAAATGCATTACAAATTAGTTACATACTAACTGAGACAGAACAGTTGATAATAACAAGCAGAATATAAATAATATATACCGTACATTTTCACAGAGTTTAGTTTTGTGTACTCTCATTGAGAGGGTAGTATGCTGGTGGAGTGGGCGACTGAGAGGTGAGGTTGTAAATGCAGTAAGAGTAAGGGTAAGTAAGGGTGAGGGTGATAACATTATATTATACAAAACTGTAACTGAAACAGAAGTTTGTATCATTATAGAAATCCATAATGCTATGTGTACTAGGATGTTAGAGTGATAATTAAAGTTTATATTCCTTATGATTTATAAGAAAGATGTTCTGAGAATAATTGTATGGAATAAGACCTCAGTAAGCCTATCTTAATGGAAGAAAAGGTCCCATTTTAAACTTCAGTAAGCCTGTCTTAATCAGAAACAAGGTTCCAGTTCAAAGATGAGTTTTTGCAAGATGGTTATACCTGATTAGTGTGGTACAAGAAACCAAGAAAACAAAAGGTCATTTTAACCTTTGACTTTACCATGCATATCCAAGACCATTAGCCAATGAGCATCATTTTAGAGCAACTGCTACGCAGAAATGAAAGTTAAAAAAAAATGTATTGAAAACCTGTAAAGAAAACACAAATTGTTACCTTAACCTTTGACACAATGGTCCTGGTCAAAGCTGTTAGTTACAGGACTTCAAAATTAGTATAAGTAGATAGGGGATATGCATGGTCTGATGCAAAATATGCAATTTATCTTCACTTCTGAGAGGTGAACCACAACATATGTATGTGTTGCTCACCCATGAGTAAGTTATAAATGTTCTGCCCCCTTACAAGTGACGACAAACTGCATATTATGAGTCAGACCACTACGGACTTAACTTATACAATGTAAGTTTACCAGTGATACTATTTAAATCTGCTGTTTATAGAGTTAACTGTTTCTCTTTGATTGCAATCACTGGCATTGATGCTACACTAGGCAGTTGACACATCATCAGCGCTGTGAAAGCTACCCTTATTCGTTCAGTATTCCATTGAGACAATTAAGCAATAAAACATAACAGGGTTTTTGTTATGGTGGCATAATTGCATACCTCAGATGTGTTGTGCTGCACAAGGCAGCACTGAGTATATTGGGGATATGCATGGCCTGATTCAATATGTAACTTATCTTCTCCATCCCCTCAAATGTAGTGATAAACTGAGTATTTATGCCATGTTTACACAGCCACTTTGTTTATTGCTGCGGTGCATAACTGCAGTGCCCCAACCTTGGGAGGCGATAACCTGTTGCATTCACATGGTCCTTCTCAGTGCCTATACAATATGTGTTGGAGAGGTCCAAAGAGTGCTGAGAGGCCCTACTGGATACTGGGAGTCTTTCTGTGGATGCTAGAGTGAGCGGTGCAGCCTGTTCACATGACTGCTTACACCACTTGCTCTGCAGCATACTCTGAAGATTGATGTGGCTTTCAAGATGCTCGTCGAGTGACTTACCATGATTGAGTAAGTTAAGTGTCCATATAACCACTCTTGTGCCACAGTAACCCAAGTGCTGAGTTTCTGCTGTACAAAATGGGTCATGTAAATGGCCCTTTAGAGTCAGATCACAGTGTATTTAATTTATATTATATAACTTTACTAGTTGTAACATAAAAATTTGCCATTTAAAAAGTTAACCAATTCTCTTTGATTCTAGTCGCTGGCTTCAGTGCTGCATAAAGCAGTTGTGACTTCATCAACATTGGGAAAACTACTCTTACTACTTCAATATACCACTGTGGGGATTAAGCAATAATACATGACAGGGTTTTGTTGTGCTGGGATAATGTTACACTAAGGGTGAGTTGTGATGCACAAGGCAGCACCAAGTGTCTTCGACCACACAAGACAAGCCATTATCCCACCACAGTGGATATCAAGGAGTGTCTTATTGTGATTATAAAAAAGGACCCATGATTTTAGGGGATGAAAAATGCACAAAAATGAAATCATTTTAAACTTTTTTATTTGTTTTTGTTAAAAAAGTTCATTCAACCACAAAAATAATCATAGCGCATCCCAACATTGTTCTTCAAAGGATGAAAAGAAACTGTATGGCTTAGTAAATAACTGCCTACCTACTGTAATACAGTCTTTTAAAATGCAGTCATGTTTCCTAAACCCATTTTAAAAAGTACTTTCAAACAGGGCCATTGTACTATGCCCCCTAGTAATGTGCAAACTACAGAATGGATTTTTTGAAAAAAATAAAATTATTTATTTATTTAGAAATTGGAAACTGGGAGAGGCACACTGAACTAAAGCTAATTCCAGGTTTTACTTGGGCTGGGAGGTATACAGTGTGAGTGGACATACAGTACAATAACAACATTTAGGATAACAACAGGCAGCCCCCTAAAACATGAAAGGAGTCAGTAATATTTGGTATCAGTAAGCAGAAGACACAATTATGAAAGACCAGTGATTTTATCTACTAAATAACCAGCAGATTGCAGTTAAAATAAAAATTATCCTGAGGAAACTCAGGTTTACCACTTGTCATGTTTTTTTCTCATAAGCAGACTTTTTCTATTCCAAATTTCAAATAGCTAGGTTCATAGATGATGGGCCTGATTCTCAAAAGACTTACATTGATGCACGGGACTTGCATCATAAGAGTTTGATACAAGTGGTAATTTGTATCAAAACTTGTGTCAAATGTGATTCTGTAAAGCAGCCTGCAGCAAATCTAACACAGTGGTGCCAAAGCCCTCTTGCACCAGGGTTGCAACAACCATTCAGGTGTGCCAGGGGGCTTACGTCACAGCTGGACTACAACATCCCCTTTTTCAGGATTCCAGAAGCCCCACCATGGCCGCAGGATGAGGCACCACTTAGACAAGCCAGGAGGTGGTCTAAGTGTCTTGCACCAGTAGGGAAGAGTAGACTTTGGGCTGCCAGGAGCATCGGGGATGGGGGGGTAGCAGGGGACGAGTTTGGGGGGACTGCTGTAAATGATTATGATAGATGTGTCACCCATTTGGGTGTGTAAGAAGTGCTATGAATCACATAAAAGCCAGCATGGCCATGTACTATACTACATGGTACAGTGACTGGTACCTATACAGTGTGATCATTTGCAGCCCTACAGAAACAAAAGCATGGCTGGACCAGTGATAACTGAACAGAATGTGGCAGCATATTCCACCATAACCCAGCAGACTGCATGACTGCATGCTCTGCATGTGTTGTGTCAGGTGGAGGGGGTTGGGTCCTTGTGTCATGTCCCTCAGGTGTACTGACTTTTGGGCTTGGCTTGCGGCAGCCCCAGGGAGTTTGGTGCCAGGACCCCGACTCTTAAAGAATCAGGCACAAGGTCCCTGGCGCACCTGGAGTTTGCTGCATCCCTGAAGCAATGCAATTTGTGTCGCTCCAAGGGATCTTTGAGAATCAGGCCTGATGTGTGCAAATGCACTGCTATTTGTACTGCTTCTATATGCAGGAATAATATTCATCCAGCCATCATTCTGGATGATATTCTGTACAGTTCTCTTCATACAACTAACATTTTGGAGTTTAAATTGACACTGTACTGTTTGTGCTGCTTGTGCAGTAAATCACTGTGGTGTTCATGAGACATACTGTATACAAGATGGACTGCTAACTGGCTTAGCTGCAAAATGCAGAGGGTGGTGGTGGATGGACACTACAGTACTTCCAGTGGAGAAGAGTAGTCAGTAGTGTCCTGCAGGGATCGGTGCAGGGGCCACTGCTCTTCAGCCTCTTCATCAATGCCCCAGAGTCTGGTGTCTTCAGCAGGTCACATAAGGTCTGCAGATGTAACTAAGTGAGCAAGGGTGGTGCACTCAATTGAGGATGGGGTTAAACTTCAGGAGTACTTGAACAAGCTGGGTGATTGTTCTGATGCCTACAGCCTTGGGGAGGAAAAACAGAGGTAGGACCTAAACACTGTGCAGGGCTCTTTTTGCTGCAGTCAAGGTGGAGAAGGACCTGAGGGTCATAGCATATAGTGGCTTGAAGCAGGACAAGCAGCGTGCAGTGCAGCCACTGTCAAGTGGCCCAACAGAATGTTGGGGTATGTAAAAGGGGTGACCAGCAGAGCAGGGAGGTCCTGGTTAGACCCCACTTGGAGCAATGTGTGCAATTTGGGTCTCCTCAGTGCATAAAGGATATTGAGACAGTCAGTAGTCTGCAAAAAAGAGCAACAAAATGAGCAGTGATATGGGGAACAAAAGCTATGAGGAGGGTCTGGAGGCCCTGAACATGTTCGCTCTGGAGCCTGAAGCTCAGGGGTGGTATATTCAGGGGTAACAATAGGGGGCACATTTGTCCCAGAGGATGGTGAATCTATGGGACAACATACTAGAGGAGACAGTGGATATGAAGCAGTACAGGACTTTAAGGTAAGACTTTACAAATGTTTGCTTACCAAGAGATTCACAGAGTACTACCCTGGATAGTAGAGTGGTTAGGGCATCCTTATAAACTGGTCTTTGTTGGGAAAGCATGCTGTACCTGTTGCATTCTTGATTTTGAAGACAGAACTCTTGAGAAAGCAGAAGCACTCTGCAGAGCATAGAGCAATCCTGTCTGTGGCTTGAGTGCTGTTTGTATTGCCCACTTCTACTATGGCGTGGTAAATAAACTTGCATTTTTTGCATTTGAAATTGTTTGAAAAGGGTTTTCTTCTGACTGGTGTGGGTGCTCTAGATTTGGCACTTGGGGTGAACATAATGGACCTAGAGTCTGTTCTATCCTTAAATTACTATGTTACCAAATTCTGAGCAAGCGGTATTGACCTAACAGAGCAATGCCTGGAATTCAGTACACAAGTAGTGACATAGTCAAAATTCCAAATTATAAACCTGCTTAGAGTCATGTCAGTCAAAAGCAGAAACCTGGTTCACTGCTGAATTGGTCATTACTCTCTCAGATATGACTGGTTCAGCAAACACAACAGGAGCAGCGTCACATAAAAATGTGCAGAACAGACTCCAAATAAGAACACACTCTTTTGTAAAGAATTCTATAATCACAATAAACATAGACTGGTGGTGTTTACTTAAGAATCAATGACAAGTTGGGGTTAATGGCCCTATGGGAACCCCTCCTCCAGCTGGACATTAATCTCCTTTTGAAAGGGATTCTGAGCAATGTGGCCTCCTCACCGGTTGAAACATGATCACATAGGGTATGCTAACCTATACATAACGGCCCAGATATTCAAAAGGGTTGCGAATGGCGCAACATGGCAGCTGCCACCTGTGGGTGGCCACCTGAGTTCCGGCTGCACCTGGCGGCACCCCCCCATGCCCGATCGTGGGCATTTGTAAAAAAAAAACTCGTCCTATATCCCAGGTGGTCCAGTGGACCGATTTCTTCCATCGCGGGCATCTGTATTAAGTAAACCCCATCCTATATCTGGTGGTCCAGTGGACTGCTGTGCCTACTGCAGGCCCATAGAACTTCTTGTTCTTGGGGTTCAGTGACCGATGCCGATCGCGGCATCTGTATGGCAGTTGTGGTCCGGCAGGCTTTCTCCATCACGTTCTTCCCACTCGCTCGTTACCGGCGGGCGGTAGCAGCCCCGCCGTTGCTCGCCGCACCCACCGCCTTTGGTTGTACAACCTACCGGCTCACCGTGAACCAATGGTGCAGCCCTACCAGGTGCCACACAATGGGCGGGTGGCGGGTGGCAGGCGGGTGGGCTGCTGCCGCCCGCCAGCTGATGGGGGGGGGTGGTGGGGCCCAGTGGTGGGTGGGGGTAGCACTGACCACCAGGGATATTGACGCAGGTTTTACTTAATACAGATGCCTGCAATTGGGCATAAATCAGTCCACTGACCACCAGGGATATAGGACAGGGTTTTACTTAATACAGATGCCCGCAATCGGGCACATAGCGGTCCACTGGACCACCAGGGATATAGGAACTTATTCTATTTTTTGACAGATGCCCGCGATCGGGCACTTAGCGGTCCACTGGACCACCAGGGATATAAGACGGTTTTCTCCTTTTGGACAGATGGCCGCGATCGGGCTGCAGGGGGGATCGGTTGTCAAGGTTGCCTGGCAGGGCGCCAGGTGCAAGCCGCTGGGGATTGGCGACCCTGCATGCAATGGAAAGAATGACATGCAAATGGCCCCATGTGCGCCTGCATAAATTATGGCCCCATTTGCATGTCAACTTTTGAATATCGCTGGTGCTGTGGATGGCGCAATGGCACTTGCGCTAGCACATCTCCATGCTCCACTCTGGCCACTTGCGCTGGCTCAGTGCCACTGCGCCATGCACACTTGGGGTGGCCAGGGTGCGATATTCAAAGCTGCTAAGCCAAGGCGCAGCTCCTTTGAATATCGCCCAGGCCACACCCCTGCGCAGCCATGTTAGGCTGCATCCAAGCTTGCGCCACAGCCTGGCGCAGTTTGAATATCCAGGCCAACATGCTCAAAAAGCATGCTACTTCAGCATAATAATGCAACCAAATGCATGTTATTGAAAAGACTAAGTCAGTCAAAGATTAATATGCAGATAAGGCAACCACCTCCAATCACATCACAACCGGGGAAAACTAAAATGCCCATAAAATGTAACATTCACAATATCATATATTGCCAGACTACTCGGAACAAAAATGCAACTGAAAAAATAAATACCTACAGTAATATAAATACAGCAAAGACACAGACAAAACTAACACACCTCAAAGCTAAACAACACAGAAACAATCACACGTATAACTAAACTTTTAATTCATGAAAGCAAGTCACACAAACGTTATCACCTACACAGTGAACTTTTAAATTGTACATATACTAGGCAATGTTTAACAAAATTGAAAGAAGCACTGCTTTTTCTCTGGTTGCAAACTGCAAGCTAAAATCACACTGCAGGAAAAACTCACTGTGCACTGTTATGTGATCAGGATGCAAGTCTGAGATACCTTTTTATGCTTGATGTCAGGCAAAGCATCTTGGTATGGTACAGGGCTTTGAGAGTTGTGTTGCAGTGATCCAATGCAGGAGACTTTACAAGGGGCTTGACCAATAATCAGCAAGCCTGATCATAACACTGCTCAGGCATGAACTTCAAAACATTATGCCAACAGACACTTTCCTAAATCAGCTCTTTCAGCAAGTGCAGCTGATCTCATCTTGTGCCCTTGGCCTGTCTGCTCCCTTCCTCCTCAACATTACAGCAATGGAAACTGAAACAACTTGTTCTCTATGTGTCAGAGCAGGGAAAGGTTAATTTATGTGTCTGAAGCATACTATTCGGAATGCACTAAGTCTGTTGTAATGTGGGCTGCACATGGGGAAGGCTATAAATCTGTTTGGGGAGACTCCTGCCAGATTAACTATAGAAGCTGTTCAGGTGGACAGTTGATGCAACCCTTTCACTCCCAATACAGAACCAGCTGCCTCCCACAGTCTAGGGCTTCAAAGGTGAATTTCTGTCACCAAAATACATTGTAAGTGCCGCACAGCACTAATTAAATAAAAAAAAAACAACAATGATTTATCTTTTACCATGCATATTCTTTTCATTTAGTTCCAGCTTTCTTCCAGCTAGGCTGCTTCTGTCCTGAATTCAAGCACTGCAGGCTTTTTAGAATCAGGATTTTAAGCTACATATCAATGCTTTACAAAGTACCCTCTGCAGTTTATTTATATTGACAGCCAGCAAACATGCTTGGTACTTTATGATTGCTAAAGCACTATAAGCACTTTTTAAGCAATGTTTCTTATTCTTACGCATATCGAGCATTTTATTCAGCATGGCAGGCACTTTAGCATCACATATGGACAGAAAAGAAAAAAAATGTAAGAGAAAGAATAGTGAGGGGGAGAATACCTAGGTAGGTGGCCAATCTACTGAGGCATAAAATGGAAAATAAATATGATAGGAAAATGGTGCTGCAGCAGCAGGGTAGCACGTCAATAGAGAGAGTCAATAATAGTGACGCCAGTTTGGGTGATGCTATTATAGTGACTGCAATTACAGCACCCTGAAATAGAGGCGACCACCGATTGGGTGACTAATGTATGACCCCATCCCCGAGGTGCTATGACCTCAGAGTTGGTTATTTTAGTAAGGGGGTGTGAGGGGCAAAGCCCCCATGATACAAGCAAGTTACAAAGTTCACCCTAATGGTGGTCGCCAATATTTCAGGGTGCTGTAATTGCAGTCGCTATAATAGCGTCGCCCAATTGACGTCGCTATTATTGACTCACTGAATTGACATGGAACTCCGCAGCTGACTACTAAGACAAAAAAGGGGAGAGATTAGAAAAATATGTCCCTGGGTGCTCCAATTATTCCTAAGGTACAGCACAGCTCTATCACAGCCCGCAGTTCAGTTTTTCTGATGTTTTCAAACCAGACTGGTGGAAATAGAAGCCACATTCCTTTCTGAAGTCACCCCAGCACACCAGACTACAGCAGCACTGCTGCAAAGGAACCTCTACACTGAGAGCCCAGCCCCCACTCCAAGTAGAGAATGGTGAAAACTGTATGTTTTATTCTTTAAAATTCCTTCAGTTTGTCAGTTGTTGCCTCACTATAACTCCCCGATTCCAACCCTTAGTTATCTGGCAAAGCCTGGAATTTGCACCTTGACACAGCACAACAGAAATACCAGTGGCAAGCATCTGGCATTGATAAATACTCATTTATGTTTGCTTGCACAAGAAACATGTTGTCACTGTAACCCCCCCTTCCCGGGAAGTGTACAATATTTTATGCACAGTAGGGATTCAGGAGTTATTTTGGCCTGCTGAGAAAATGGTTAACCCCTCTGCCACATGGTGGGACCATCTGTGGGTCAGGAGGTCAGCACGGGTGTGCACGGGTATCTAACTGTGAGTTTTGGCACAAGAGGGGGTTATCCGCAGGGAAGAAAGGGAAAGAGAGAGTCATGAAGAGGAGAGTGAAAGGGCTGGGTGGGGGATATTGCTTACTTCGGACCATGGCTGTCTGCTGCATGAACACAGTAGAGAGGTGGGAGCAGGGAAGGAGCTCAGGGATGGAGGAGGATGGCCATGAGGTAGTGCCGGTGGTGGAGGGAGACACCGGAGATTGAGGAGAGCTGAGAAGGGAGGTCTGTCAGCAAGAAAGGAGGAAGTAAAGGCCCTCATTGAAAGCCCTGCAGTCCTGGAGAGAATGGGGCAGTGTCAGAGCTCCACGACTCCATGGGATGTGTCGCCCACTGTTTTGGGGCAGTTGCCACTAGAGCCAGAGGAGTTTTGCCCAGCAGGTCGAGAGGGAACAAGTAGCCCTGAATTGAGAGGTCTGTCAGTTTCTGAGGGATACCTGTGGGAGAGCCAGTGGGATGCCTGAATCATGTCTCCAATGTAGGCTGCCAGAGGGAGAGAAACATGAGGGAATGGTGATCTGTACTGCCTAAAGACTATGAGACTATATATGTCCAGACCTAATCTGCCTGGAGACTATGAGACCATATTGGTCCCTTGAAAGCTGTCTAAACTGCAAGATCATGTCAGTCAGAAATGTGCTGCTGAACCCCCATGGACTGACCTTTGCTTCATGAAGTCGTGTTTTTACGGTTCAAAAATAAATGAATTTCATAGTTTGTTCAACCTTGTGTGGACTGTAGTTATTTAATTGGAATACCAGTGCAAGTTAGCCTGTTTTCTTGCAGCCCAGTGCCAGAATGATGCCAGCACCCCACTGAACATAATGAATTCTACCAAACATAAGCCTTTTCAGTAAGATTTCTGCTGTGGGCACCCCCTTCCCATGGACTGCATTCCAGCTATAATGCCCCCCCCCCAAATGGGGGGCTTACCTTATTGTCCATTTTCCCATTTTGCTCCTGTTCCTTTGAGTGCCTCCTGATGCCTGCTGGTCCCCCTCGATGTTGTTCCCATCTCACTGCCACAGTCCATGTCCAGAGGTTGTGCCCCCAGCTTCCCTGAATTGCACCGGTGCCTCTTCAGCTGCTCTCAGACTCATGGAGCAGGACTGTGAGCCACCAGCATTTAGACAGGCTGGCAAGCTTCAGCATGTGCAAAAGGGTGCGTCCGGTCTTTCGACCACTCTTGCGGCCACAGATTGGCTCATCTGGTGGTCCTGGTCTCTGTAAGGTACAGAAAGGGGCCGGTGACTGGGGGTGAATTGGAGGGAGCTGCTGAAAATATTGTACATACAGCAATGTGTACACTGTCTGGAGACTGGCCCAACTTCATGAATATTAATGAGGGGCATTAATATTCATAAATGGATCAGCTTTGTGTACTGAGGGCTTCAAGTTTGGTTATTCTGCCACTGTAAACATGTAAATAATTATAAACTAAGGGCAGAAAATAAATGGACATTAAAGGGGCTAATAAATAAAAAGTGAAGAAATATTTAAAATAAGTGTATGGACTGCTCCTGACTATAAGCCTTGAGACTCAGATAAAATGCCTGTCTGCTGCCTGGGGGCACTATATTTCGGCAGCAGTGACGGGCTAGAGACTGGAGCAGACTGTCTGATATGGGCAACATTCAGGAGGACACCCTTGTGGTTATTTGACAGTGGATCAAGAAAGTAAATTAACTAATCAACCTGGATGCACCAGAACTTTATATATTGGACTGCCGTAATCTGCAAGGGGACTGTGTTTCTTAGCAGCCATATTTGTGCAGCAGCAGCCAATTGGAAAGCCAGGTGTTTGACCAGGACTCTTGGGACTTTTGCAAGAGGCTTATGGGGCTTAGCCAAATGCTTGTGGGGGTTAAAGCAGGGACCTAATCCAGGTGCCAAAACAGGGAGCCTATTGAGCATCGAGTGAGGCTACTGAATATTAATTTTTGTGGACTGATAAGCACTTGAGTCAATCGTTTTGGGACACCTAAGTGGATTCAGCCAATTGGGAGCCCCTGAAGAACTCCATAAAAGACAGTGTTTTCCAGGCTGAGAGGTGAGTTTGAGCAGGAGCCCCTCCACAGGGAGTGGGGCTTTGGCCCCCAGCTAGACAAAATGGGCCTAGTGATTCAGCGTGAGCCCCTCCACAGGGGAAGGAGCTCTTCCTCTGCCAGAGAGACAAGTGACTACAAGCAGAAACAGTCGATAGCCTAGGGGTTGCTAGAGATTGTCCTCCAGGGGCCAGCCTTGTCTCTTCCACATTGGGAAATTTTGTGGGAAAGAAGCCAGCATCAGCCTGTAGTTGTGAGAGAGCTACAAGAAATACTTCTGCCTCCGCAGTGAGAGTGATGAAAAATTGGCTGTAACTTCCAGAAAAGGAAAGTATCAAGAATCCTTCTGAGTGAGTAAACCTCTACTTATGGGTGTGAGATATGTGAGGGGCATCAAAGCCCATAAAGTTTAAAGAGTGACTGTTTGTCTGCACCCTGTGTCTGTCTAATGCTGAGAAAGGGTGGACGTCTATTGCAAGTGACCAGAGAAGGGCCCAGTATTTGTGAATGTGAATGTAACTGTTTTGCAATTGCCTACAGGACTGGAAGGGGAGTATCCAGAGAATGTGTTTAATCATCCAGTTGGAGCAATTAATGCCAGCAAAGCCACAATGGACTGTGACTGAGTGATTCATACTTGAGAGAAGCTGCAGTAACTATCTGAGCTACCAAGTCAAAGTAAAGGGTATTTTGAAAGTAAATTGGTCTGGTATGGACTGTGAGCAATCAGATCACCCTATCCTAAGGGAGCAAGCACCCACCTGTGTGAGAGTCTGTATCTGAAAGCTAAGAGGACCACGGTGGCCACACTGGCCCATGGTTAAAGAGACTGTGAACAGAAAGTATAAATGTGCTGAATGCCACACAACCATCACAGATTGGACTGGGACACAGCCTGGTAGTGAGCCACATAGTGCACTGCCATATGCATTTCCCCTGAGAGGTATAGCCTAGACTTGGGGTTTGAAGCGTGTTGGCCCTTGTCCCAACCTGGTCTTTCCAGAGAGTGATTTCAGCCCAGAGAGTGGACGCTACAACAGAAGCAAAGGGTGTTGTTCCATCTGCAAAAGCTGTGAGATCCTGCAGTCAGTTTAGGGCAGCTGGCTGCAAGTCTTTGCCTGCACCTTCACCTGCGGAGTCAGAGTCTGCCTACTGAAAGCACCTAATTTTGCATTGTAGTGTCTGATTCTGACCTACCTATGATGACTACTGAACAGTGAGAAAAGCAGGGTTCCTCCCTGTTATTGGAGGGACATGTTAATAGTTCAAAGTGTTGCTAAATTCTACAACTAGAGCTCAGACTCCTAAATCAAAAGGGGATTAGATTCTGCAATCACTACAGTCAGGAGGTGTGTCAAGAGTAAAGCTACAGCTTGATCTGCTTATTCTCTTTAAGGGCTCCGATCAACCAGCCAACAACAGCTGCACCGAACAACAGGCTTGCACCTTTAAGAACCAACTCTAGTACTGGGTACCCAGATAAAGGTATTTGGGATTGTGGGATCCTAATGCATTTCTGGAAACTTGTACTAGTGTGGGGAATGTGTCAACTAATTATTTATGCAGCTAGCTAGAGAGATAGACAGGTAAATCAGATTACATCTGGGGCGGGTGTGTGCACACTGTAATTACTGTTTAAATCTAAATGAAAATGATTATCTGAACCAAATCAACCTAATCACCTAATCAATCGTTAATAGCTTAACCTCTGTATCCCATTTCCCTGCTCCTAACCCTTCCCCATGCAAATAATTTGATGTTTTTGTATATATCTGTCTCATATGCATATTATTAGAGTCAATAATTTTGAAACGGTTAAAATGTGTGGAATTGTTCTTGGGATCATGTTTGGGGTAGCACTATGGTATTGTGGGTTGGTACAGCATCCCAGAGGATTGTACCAGGTTTAATCTAGCCCAAGTAAATATACTCTGGGTGGAGGCACTGTATATTTATATTATCTTGGGAAAGAACCAGTTTTAAAGTAAAGTACAAACCCAGGGCCCTCAACCTTGGTGTGACCAGCTAAGGCAGGGGTAGTGTAGCCCTTCAGATGGACAGCACCAGGGTTACACACCTTTTAACCCTAAACACCGGGGAGGGAGGGGCTACAATGTAGAGGCTCGTCCGGGATGTGTTTGGGGTGCTGGACAGCCTTTTTACATTTTAAAAGGGTGCTGGGTGATGTTTATGTGCAGCAGATTTGATTCCTTGTCACTCAGGACTGTATAACATGGTGCAGACCAGTAAAGGATTTTTGCGCCTTACGAGGGAAGTTGTGGCACCAGTTGGCCTGGAGTGGGCACAGATGAGCAAACATGCAAAGACTACATAAATGCCCTGGGGCTGCACCCATATGATTGGCCAGTGGAAATCCTGCTGGGTGGAGAATGACAAGCTCTGAGGAGACAGTACCTGGTTGGTGGGCAGATTGTGGTGGCGACTGGTGACGTGAGTAGTTCAGTGTGTGATTCAGAATCAGAATCAATCATTTATTGGATTGAAAAATAGAGACATTTCTTCTCGTTTACAATTGCGTCGGAACATAAAACAGTGTTACAACATACAAATACAATTATCACAAATACATTCTAATAAGACATTAGCAAATACTGAATTCCACTGAAATATTAGACCAAACTCATTTATCCAAAACAGTTGCAGCATCTATTAAATATTTTTCCTAAAGAGGCCCTAAAAAGTGTCAAAGTAGGTAAGATATTTAATCCCATCCTTTTCTGTAGTATTGCCCAGGTTCGTGGTACTACTATGGTTAAGGTCTTATCCCCATTCTGCCTGGGAAGAGAGAGAGAATTAGTAACCAGAAAGGTGGTTCAGGCTCCTGTGGCATCCGACGTAACGGTCCCCTCCACCATGCTCTGGTGGATGTGGGAGGTAGTGGAAAGTCAGCAGTGACTAAGTGCATCCTGTGCCAGTTCGAGGGCCCAGGAGTGACAATGATACCCATCAGCGACGCATGCCAGAGGAAAGCTCCCACAGATTTTAGACCACTGTCTTTCCCCAGGCCCAGTGGATCAGTTACTGCCTCAGTGAGTGCTCACTGGAGTTTACCACCAGCTCCAGAAAATGTGGAGTCAAGTGCTCACAGATCCCCAGTATCAAGTGGAGTGGCACAGATTCAAGTGCCAATGGCCCATGGAAGGGGCTGCAGTAGGGGAGTACTGCCGCCAGAATAATCAAGGCCATTGGCACCAAAGGGCTTTATGGTACCTGACAACCTCCAACTAGTGAGCCAGAGCAAAGCACGTCCACTGTTCCAGTGTTGCATGAGATACCTAAGGAACTGATGCATGTCAGTAGCCAGCAGAGAGAGCCATTGGATGAGCCTGAAAGTCCTGACAAGCCTGGTGGGTGGGAGGTGCAGGTTCGACCGGCTCCATAGATGGAGAAACAGGAGAGATCAGCAACAAGGATCTGGAAAGCGATATTCCATCCCTGTATGAGTTGGTCTTCTTGACTTCGAGGAAGGATCAGCCCTCTCTCCCGGCCAAGTGTTGCCAAAAGAGAGATGTATGACCAGGCCCTTGACAGTGACTCCAATGTATGGTGTTACCAAGAAGGTGTGTGGCTCCCTGATGGACAGGCCCCCCGTACCACTGTTCGTAGCTTGCCTGAGTGGTCTCAGGCCGAGTGAATAGTGCAACGCAAGATCTAGCAGGAATACTCTCACCAGGTTTATCCCTATTTGCCAGAAAGACTGTGGGACATTATCAAGGAGAACAGGCAAAACTGGGTCTACCATGGCACCCTCGATAAACTATTAAAAAAGCGCAAGTTGAGTTCCACAATGGCTAACCTAGAGATCCAACGGAACGCGTAGGAGATATGTTCCCACCACGCCCATGAAGGAGTGATCCTTTTCAAAACATTCAGTCTGGAGCAGGACTTAGATGGATGGTACACTAAGCATTATATATCTGGAGTGAATTCTTTTGGCCAGACTAGGTCTAAACCTGATCTGTAGTATTACTTCTCTCATCAGTGAACTGCATGTTTATGGCCTGTGGACTTTTGAGTGGACTACGTGACCCCCTGTGAACTATTATCCTCCCCAGAGGTAATGCTCAATGCTCAAACAGAACTTACAACAAACAGGCAAGTCCAAATTCCCAGTCACCACTTGATTAATGAATGAAGCTCCATAGCTCAGGATAAAAACATTTTATTTAAACAGCTAGTAGTGGAGATACAAACGCCCCTCCCACAAACAGCCAAACATTTTTGCGCGTGACTTGCGCTTTCTCAAGGCTAATAAGGTGATAACAAGTGGTGCCCTATAAGGCACACAGTTAAAGTAACAGTGCAAAAAACAGTGCAACATGAAACAATAAATACAAAGATGAACACACCCATAAGTACACCAACCTATTAAAATATTCAAAATACTGATGAACTATTAATAATGAAAGATAGATAAAGAAGAAGGAATAGGATGGGGGAGGAAAAAAAAGGCTCCAAAAAGGGGCAGATAGATAAGGAAGGGTGAGGATAAGGGAGATAGAGGGGATGAGAAACGTGCCCAGATAAAAAAAGGGAGCTAAATTACTCAAGATATATACATATTAATAGGATTCCCTAAATAGTCACAAGGTATACAGAAAGCAGGTCATCAATACAATATCACAAACCAACTACAGTACTTATGTAAATAAGGAGAGAGCTGAAAAAAATAATTTAACCCTGGAGGGATAGGTTCCACCAAGTCACATCAACAACAAAGCTGTTGAAGGACTTTCCACCAACACTACTTTACTGACGGCAATCACATCAGTGCAGCAAAGTGTCGATGGACCGCCACAGCACAAGACTCCTTTACTGTTTGCGGTGGACTTCACCCCCTACAGCCTCCACATGGGGGCTCTGCCCCATGCACCCCCAGACTTATGGACAACCAACTCCGAGGGTGGATTACGGGGGAGAGTGGCCAACACTGGAAGTCGCTGTATCAGTACAGCACTCTGACAACCGGTTCAACACTGTGGCTGTCGAACAAGTTGTGTCACTGTGTGGGTTTTTGCTCTCCTGGTGTTGGTATAACAACAGCACCCCGGAAGGATACAGGACTTAAGCCTGTATTGCCAGAAAGTCTCTCTCTCTCTGTAGTAATCTGTTGTCCAAATTCCAACCCCTTATAGAATCATATATTCTTTCCATCATCTGAAAATAAAAAACATGATCACTGCCTTTTTGTTTAACGTGCTGTGCCAAAGCACTAGTATCATCCGTCTTTCAAATACTTCTATTATGATGGCCTGCCGGCGCAGAGGCAGGGCGTTCATCTGCAACCCCAATGACACGGGTTTAGGAACGAGTTTAGGAGTGGACTCAGGACACTAGAGGGCCAGCTGGGGGAGGAGAAAGATGGAGTATCCTAGGGATTGTTCTCCTTCTCTGGGGGGGAAGGGTGTAGAGTGTCTGGCACACTGTGGAACTCTGATGGAGGCTGGGGTTCCATCATGCTGGCGCCATCACCTGAGGGTGTGGACAGACACAGGACATCATTGCACATCCCCGCCCCCCACAGATCCACAAGCAATGCAAAATTCGGCCCCCTTGAAATTAAGACCCATTCTACTCCTGTCCCGTTGCCCTTTCTTGTCCATCAGGATGTCCTGTTCCTGTGGCCTCACCCTGGGGGTAAGCCAGGGCTTGCCAAATAGTGTCCGTTGGGGGAGCCCTCCTGGTAGCCCCACACGGGGGGGGGGGGGGGCAAGTCCCGGGCATGGCAGGGTGGAGCAGTGCAGAGCCTGAGCTCTTCCGGGACAAAAAGGAAACACTTCTATTATGCTCACTAATCCATTCTTTGAATTTATGCCTAGTCTTACCAATGTAAAAAGATGACATTTATTGTAGGTGGCAAGGTATACATTGTTATTAGTGTTACAAGTACAAGAGTCCTTAATGTCATATTCAATCTGTGTAACAGGATCCCTAAAATGTTTACCCACCAGAATAAATTTGCAAAAAGTACACTTTCCACATCTGAAAGTCCCCACAGGAAGGTTTTTACTGGGATGTTTATTTCTGGGGGTATCCCAGTATGTACTATGTATTAAAATATCCCTCAGATTAGTGCCCCTGTTCTATATGATTCTAGGGGTATTATTGGCGTCATGTTGTAATTTCCTGTCTGTTTCAAGAATGTGCCAGTTATGTAATATGATATCCTTGACCAGAGTAGACTAAGGGGAAAAAGTAGTGATAAATTCCAGGGTACAAGTCCTGTTAAAACTCGAAGTCTTGTTTCTGGCGCTATGAATCAAAAGATTATCTCTATCCATAGAGTTCACTCTTTTCTTGGCATCTTCAGTAATATTTTTGGCATAACCTCTGTCCAAAAATCTGTTGGTCAGACAGGTAGCATGATTTTGATATGCTGTGTCTTCAGAACAATTCCACTTGGTTTTTATAAATTGTCCAGTTGGAATATTAGTTGTAACATGTGTAGGATGACAGTTTTGGTAATGTAATAAAGAGTTTCTGTCTGTATTCTTTCTGTAAAGCTGTGCAGTGATGTCATTATTAGGTTCTTTAGAAATAGCAAGAGCCAGAAAATGAATCTGTTGTAAATCAAAATTAACTTCAATTTTAAGATTGATGTTAGTAGATTCCAAATAAGTGACAAAATCTTGTAGTTCCAAAATTGTGCCCTTCCAAATAAAAAAGAAATCATCGATATATTGCTTGTACAAATTGATTTTGTCCAGATACTGTATGAGTTAATAGTACTGTATATGTTTTCATCTTCCCCCTTGGCCGCAAAAATAATCGGAATCTTACACCACAGGGCTTCGTCCCCAGGAAAGAGAGAGAGAAAGATGGGGGGAGGAGAGTTAAAGTGCCAGGCATGGGTGACTGCCTGCTCCAGCCCATGGCTGTCTGCTGCATGAACACAGTAGAGAGGTAGGAGCACCAGAGGAGCTCAAGGATGGAGGAGCATGGCTGTAAGGCAGTGCCAGTGGTGGACGGAGACTCCAGAGAGAGAGAGAGAGAGAGAGAGAGAGAGGGGAGCTAAGAGAGGAGGTCTGCCAGCAAATAAGGAGGCAGTGATGGCCTTGTCGAAAGCCCTGCAGTCCCGGAGAGAATGGAGCAGTGTCAGAGCCCCACAACTCCATGGGATGTGTTGCCCACTGTTTTTGGGACAGTAACCACTGTAGACAGTTTTGCCCAGGAGGTCAAGAGGGAGAAAGTAGCCCCAAATCGAGAGGTCTACCAGTTCCCAAGGGATACCTGTGGGAGAGCCAGTGGAATGCCAGAATCCCATCCCATAGTGTAGGTTGCCAGAGGGAAAGAAACATGAGGGAATGGTGATCTGTGCTGCCTAAAGACTGTGAGACCATATAGATTCAGACCTAACCTGCCTAGAGACTATGAGACCATAACAGTGCAGGGAAAGCTGCCTAAACTGCAAGATCATATGGGTCTGAAATGTGCTGCTGAACCTTCATGGATTAACTTTTGCTCCATGAGGTAGTGTTTTTACAGTTCGAAATTGAATGGATTTCACCATTTGTTCAACATTGTGTGGACTGCAGTTATTTAATTGGAATGCCGGTGCAAGTTAATCTGTTTTCTTGCAGCCCAGTACCAAAATGATGTCAGCACCATACTGGACATAATGAACTCTACCAAACGTAAGCCATTCTGGTAAGGTTTCTGCTGTGGGCACCCCCTCCTAAATGACTGCATTCCACCTCATACCCCTAGTGCTACATTGTAATGAACTGCATTTTCAAAGGTGTGTCACTGCTGAGCCCATTACAATTCAAGCTGCAATGGGGTTGGCAGTGCTGACCAATGATCAGGCACTCTGATTATGACACTACTACTGGTTGCTGAGCAGAAACTTTGTATAGTTGAAAGGACTGAAGAACTCCTATGAGAAGGCACTTTTATTTATTTATTTAATTCTTCAGAAATAACATTTGAGCATGAAGCTCTTTTACAAAGGTTCCACGTCAATAACACAAGACAGTTACACTGGTACAAATCACAATTGAACATTATCAAGAAAATACACAGACATCACTAAAATGACATATGCTAAGGTGTTGGATAAAATGAGAAAACAAGAAGCATGTTTTAAGACATGTTAGAAGCAGAAGCAGCCAGTTAAATAGGCATTGTCAATTATTTACATTCAGGGTGAGTAAGAGGAGAGAGAGAGAAGTGGGGTTGGGTGGGGAGGGTGGGTTTGTCGTAAGCTCGGTGGGGGGTGGAATTGAGAAAAATACTGGATAGGGTAAGGAGCAGCCAGGGTGAGGAGGTGGGTTAGGAATATAGAGCAGTAGGGGTAGGTAAGAGAAAGTAAGAGCGTTTAGTTTGTGAGGGGTGACAGTAAGGTCAGGTAGTAGGGGGCCATTTGGGGGGTGTAGGGTGGTAAAAGAGCTAAAGGAAGATGTGGAGAGCTGGGAAATGGCACGAGAGGTAGGGATACGAAAGGTTAGAGTCTGTTGTTGGGAAGGGTGGCAGTGGGTCCTTTCATTTGCGTGAAGCCAGGCAGCAAGCAGCTGATCCTCAGTCCGACTATATTACCAACCTTCCTGCACGCAATAAGACACAACGGCAGCTGCGCTTCCAGCCTTCACCGTCTCTCACACTAGTTGCTCACTCGCCACCTGCTGCAGGTAGCTCAGCTCTGTCCCATCTCCTTCAACACAGTAACCGGCCCCATATCTGCAGATTGCACACTATGCAATCTGTGACCAGCGTCTACTACCTCTGACCTTTCGCCCACACCGTTATGCACTCACACATGCAATTACCCCCCAGCTCAGGGCTTCTACTTTAAACCTCTTTAGCATAAACAAATACAAAATGTGAAAAAGGAAGAAACTGTTGAGCTTGCTGTTAAGACACAAATCCCATTTTCCTTGTCTTTATTATAACCTTTCATGGTGCAGATCACTGAAGAAGAACTTGCCATCAACCAGAAACTGTACATTAAACAGCCAGAGTACGTCAAGGTGGATGAGAAAAAATGCAAAAAAATTCAGCTGGATGTTAACGGTTTTACTGACAGATGCACAACAGAATATATACTGTACACATTCTATTATATACAGGCATATCAGGAGAACCACTGCTAAAACAGGAGGCTCTTTTAATTTTAGGGAAATGAAAATACAGGAAAGCCATCTTCCATTTAACATCCTCCATGCAAACTGTACATAAACTTAGAAAAAAAAAAAGATTCAGAAGGCAGTTGGAGACGTTGCCAAAAGCAAAGGAGTAGTCAAGAGTCTACAGCACTGCTTCCCTTCATCTTGGGTAACCATCTGCTTAAGAGATTTGTAATGCAGTATTTCAGGAAGACTTGACACCTCCTGAACTGCATGCACTACCTCAACAGTGGGTTGAACCTTCATCTTTCTCTCTCTCGCACTGCATTTGCAAAGTGGTCTATTCTTGGCATTGCAAAGCAAACAAAAAAAGGAACATTTGCATTACTGGGAGGAGGTGGAAAAAACAGCAGAAAAACAGCAATGCCATTTTTTTCCTCAGGAGTTTTTTTAAGAACCACCTTTTCTACTTCCTACAGAATGGGCAGACTCTCTTGAGGCAACTGCAGCTCCTTAATTTATTAAAGTGCAATGAAATAAAGTGCTCCCCGCCATAAAGAAACAGATACATAAACACACACAGAAAAAAATGCAGTGAGTAATAGCACTAAATACGACAGACAGTATACCATTCTACAGACTGTAGGTTGAGTAACAGCCCCCGCAGCACGAGCCCGACTTATAAGCCCCAACTCCTATAGCAAAAAAAGTTAATGGTCTCGTTTTGCTGCCTTATCACAAGCATGCAGCTCTCCTTCTGGGTCCGATCACTGAATGTGGCACTTAACAAACCCCCAACCCCAATAACAAAAACAAGTTAATGGTCTCATTTTGCTGCCTTGAGCATGTGGGTCTCCTTTTGGGTTAGATCATTGGATGTGGCACATTTGGTTCGGGGCACCTCAAGGCTTGAGATGCTGATGTCAATCGTGTTCTGCAGCAACTTGCACTGCTGCAAGGCTTTCTGCAAACTAGGGTTCTGCTCTGTGCATTTTGTCATGTTTTCCTCATCCATAGCTTTTCTTCCACATCCCCACCTAAAGGAAATGGGGGGTTTGTCTTGTGGTTTTGTTATTTTTTTACTGCAGCAGCATTAGGAAAAAAATTCACAAATTATATTACATAGAAAAAATACTATCTTGTGTTATTTTTTCGACTCCATTTAGGGTTCTATTTGCCTCTCCTGAAGAGCTGTGCTGATTCTAACAGCACTGAGGAAAGTGAAGAGCAGGAAAGAAATGTTCAGGGTTTCTTAGAAGGCTGCCATGACCCAGTAATCATCATTCACTATGGTTCCCATTTATGTTTTATGTGTATGCATGCTATCAGACTTTTTTATCGTCTCAAAGCCACTGTCAGTGTTGCTGCTGCAGGCTGCTGCCCATCTCCTGAGCCAGCTGCTGTATCTTCTTCTCCCTCTCTCCACACTGACATCTTGCCTGTCAGTCAAGCACACAGCAGCAGCATCAAGCAAGAGCCAGAGACAATGCAAGGGGGAACCAGAGGGAGATGGTCTATGCTTAACCTCCTTTTGTGATTTGAAGCAGCACTCCCAGCTGTCAAAAAGGTAAAAAATACTACAAACCACATCACTGGTAGGGGGACATGTAAGAACAGAGCAGGTGCAAAACATTTTTAACCTCCTCAGAGCTTACAAACACGGGGCTCTATGCATGATGGATATGCACCATGCGTACACATGTGTAGGGCAGGCACAGAAGCGTTACGACACCCCGACATGCAAACCACTGCACAGCAACATGCACGATGGGTGCATAACGGGCGCGCAACAGACAGGCGCAGCAGTATGCAGCCACTGCGCCATGCAGATATGCTGGGCAGAGCAGCGCGCATTGATGCAGAGGCACATGCAATGCACATGTAAAACAGCCTGGACAATGGTAAGCTGCACAGGCCATGGTGCACAGGATACTCCAGGGAGATGGTTTCATACCAGGCCGCACAATACACCATGGCAGTCCGCACAGGCCAACATGGCATACAGACACCCAGGCACAGAGGTGCCAGCACACCAGCAGCGGTGACACACTGGGAGCACCAAGGCCATGGCACAGCGCCAGCAGTCGTACACTGCATCATGGGCACAAGTGCCACCCGCAGGCATCAGCGGCCTGCCACAATGGTGCACATGCAGATGGCACACCGGCAAGCCTGCACCAGAGTGACACCAGTGGCAACAGAGCGGCACAGCCCACACATCCCTGGGATGACAGGGATGCCCCAGGCCATGCCCCACACACCCCCAGGGCACACCAGACCACTGGAGGCATAACAGCACAGTGAGGTCACCATGCAACATGGCAACGTATGTACCACAACACATGCAGCCATCACGGCTGCATGGCCTGGCAGTGTGCAGCGGTGCACAGCACCGTACACGGAATGCCCCTAGCAACAGGTCCATGACCCTGTGAGGTGCACCCCTATCATTGTGCACATGGGCCACAGGGGCGGGAAGCAGGATGGCCAGCACACACACTGTAGCCCAAGTGGGCCCTCCCCCCCGTCAGCCTCAGGTAGCATGGCAGCTCAGCACCCCCAGTGCCCCTCTCCCCCCGGAGACAGGTAAGACACACAGGCTGGTAACAGGCACCTGTATTGCAGATAGTGGTATCATAGGCAGGTACATTCCTCAGCAACCGTCGTCCCCAAACCCACCTGCAGACACTAACAGCATGCATTTGATGCAGTGACTTAAACAAAACTGTAACAGGCATCCCACCCACCACAGCCTGTGCAATCTCCACAGGCACACCCCGATGCACAGCCAGTGGATCCAGCAGGGCTGCACACAGTCCGGCATACAGGGTTCCCCCCTTCTAACCCACCCCGGCCCAGCACGCAGGCATGCCTGGCCACAGGGTGGGGCCAACACAGGCTACATGGGCAGGCGTCCTCCAGCAGGTGGGCCCTCAGGCTGTTGCGGCTACAGCCATGTTGGTGTGGATTGTCCACTGTCCTGCTCATCCTCCAGCTCCACTGATGGTGATGGCTGGCCCCACCACCCTCCGAGGCATAGCACCATCCTCCTCACTGGTCCACGGTAATGCTGAAAGGCAAAGGGACACACATCAGTACAGCACAGGGCCAGCGCACGGGGCGTCACACACAGGGCACATGCAGGCATACCTACTGGAGAGGGGTTATAGACATCCCAGGCCCTGTATTCATAATCCTCATAGTACAGGTCCCCCCCAGCATCCATTTGGATCATGTAGTGGGGCAGCCACTCCCAGAACCACTGCCTCCCTGGATTCAACCATAATGTGCACCCCATCCTGCTGGACCTGTAGGGTAAGATCCAGTTTGGCAGGCATACCACCATGATCCTGTGCAGGGAAGAATAGACACATGAGCACACAGGGCACCACTGACTGCTCCTCCCCACACATGCCCCTCACACTGTCAAATGCCCCGATGGCCCATAAGGTGCCAAAGCCACCTCCGTCAGCATAGTTGCTCTCAGCGACATGAAAGACATGCCAGGGGAACATGGCCTTGTCCTCCAGCATCCACCCCACCATGACGCCAACTGCATGCACTGCCACGAACTGCACATGGTGCTGGCACATGACACTGGGTGGTACCCCACCTTGCAGGCGTGCCTACACCTGGGGAGGTCGGTGGTGGCCCGCCGGTACAAAGGAGGCAGTGACAGCACATGGGTGGTGCCACACAGATCGCACTGCCACAGAAGCAAGATGTGTCCAGGCATGCTACTGCACATCCATCTACTGGAGAAAATAGCTGTTTGCAGATGGGGTTGACAACACCAGCCATGTGTGTTCCACACCTGTATGGATGCCTCGACAATGCAGAACAATCTTTGCATCAAGAGGTTCCACCTACCATGAGACACCATTGGCATGTTGTGTGACAGTATCCGTGGGGCAGTGGGGCCACTGACATGCCAGTCATGTGCCATGATGGTGGAGACACAGGTGCTGTGCACCCTTGGCTACTGTGTCACTGGATCTTTCCAGTACGTCACTGATGACACCGTGGACGTGAGCCAGTCCTCCATCTCCAGAGCTGTGGCATGGGTGACGGACACCCTTGTACAGCATGTGGGGGAACACATCGCCTTCCCAAAGATGCCTGTGGAGGTCAGGGCAATGCAGGAAACTTTATATGCAATGCACAGCATGCCGAACATATGCAGTGCCATCAGTGGGATACAGGTCCCCATCCTCCTGCCCGCCGCCCATGAGGAGGCATACAGGAACCTTGAGGGGTTCCACAGCATTAACTGCCAGGATGTCTGCAATGCACATGGCATTATCACTGACATGTGCACCAGGTACCCAGGCTCTATGCATGACACCTACATCCTTTATGGCTCGGGCATGGGTGCATACCTATGCGATGGGCAGCTCAATGGCTGGCTGCTTGGTAAGTCACCGTATCCATGCAGGGTGAGTACTGCACATGCCACAGGGCCTGCCACTGACATCTTGTAGCCCCCATGCAGGTGACAGTGGCTATCCACTATGGACCACACTGATGATGCCGTACCATGCACCTTCCATGCCTGCAGAGGTCGCATACAACATGGCATACAGAAGGACACACAGGCAGTCGTGGAGAGGACCACCGGTCAACTGAAGATGCTCTTCAGATATCTGGACCACACTGGTTGTAGACTCATGCTGAGTCCAGCAAAGGCATGCAAGGTGTTCACAGTGTGTGCCATTCTGCACAACATTGTGAAGCATGCGAATGTGCCACTGATGGCTGATGCCCCCGATGAACCACTTGGCAATTGTGATGATGATGCCGGGGCAGCACCCACCCAGGTCCAGGGTATGGCGGGTGGCCATGTGCATGGCATGTTCACATGCTGACCGCATACCTTGCATGAGGTGGGTGAGTATTGTGGCAGCTGTGGCACAGGAATCATGCAGGATGGTGCCTGGCCGCTGTTGCAGGGTGCACGACATGGTGGCCCTGCACAGTGTGCTGCTGCAGCCTGCCGGTGCACGATGATGAGGTCATGCCTGAGTGCACCCCATCGAGGGTGGGTGTGTGTCCATGCAGTGGGGGTAGTGGGGGGGCCGTGCTTGGCAGTGTGCCTGACCATGGGCTGGACCAACTGTCCCTGTGCTGTCCACGGGGCACTGCATGGCGGCTCCCCACAGCACTGTGCGGTGGTCCTATCCCAGCCCCTCCACACCCATGCAGTCCATGAGCCATGCTGATGCCCTGCTACCCAGCCGCTGTGCAGGTGGGCACATCTGTGGCCCAGTGCCTTGACTCCCGCCAGCATCAGCGGTGTCATGTTCCTGCCGTGTGCCATGTGCCTGTGTGTCTTCGCTGTCCATGCCCATCAGTGCAGTGTGTTCCATGGGTATCTGCGACCCATCAGACATGTTCATGCCTGGACATGGCAGGCCGTCCACCTCTGGCCGCATGATGTCACCAGTCCCCACTGTGCCCGGCGTGCCTTCTGGTGCTGGTGCGTTGCATTGTGTGGTGCTGTCCATGACTGCTGGCCATGCGGGTGGGACCTCGGAGGCCCTGCTGTGTGTGTGTGCCACAGCAGATCCTGCATGCCCTTCAGTGCGACTACATACCTGAGTATGGCCATATGTATGTTCCGCTGCATTACTGTCTGTGCCTCCACAGTGGCAGTGGTCCTACGTTGTTCCTTCAGGCGGTCCTGCTCCAGCTGCTGCAGTTACCGGTACTGCTCCTCCATGTAGGGCTGTGACCACAGCGTCCGGTGCCGTGTATGGGTGCAATCTGAGGGCCCACTGCTGCTGTGTGGCAGCACCACTGCACGGTGGCGTGTGCTGGCAGGGGGTCTGTAGCTACCATGGGTGTGTTGTGGTCCCTGCTTGGTGACAGGTGTGAGCGTGCTGCTTCCCACCTCCAGGGCACAATGTGCTTTGTGTCCGTCCCTGCTGCTGTCGGTGCTGGTCCTGCTATCCTCCTCCTGTGGGTTGGTTGCACTGTCCCTCTCACTGGCCATGTCCTCCTGTGTCTCTGGTTCTGCTCCTGGATGGGTGCAAGGGCTATGGTTAGTTCACTGCACACGGTTGCTGTCCCCTCCCACTCCAGGCCATGCATACTTACCCCCTCGTCCGCTGCCTGGTCACCGGTCTCCAGCACTGCAACAATCAGTGCTGCGGGCATCCGGTCCCTGCTCCGTGCCACTCCATGGTGTACTGATCTGGCGCCGCCTGTGGAAACAGTGCAGGGGTTTACATGGGCTGTGGTGCCACAGGACTGTTCTGGCCGGCTGTTTGCAATGTGCCTTACCTGCCATCGTGTCCACCCCTTCTGCAACTCCATGGACGGCAACCAGTGTCAGTGTCTCAGCCACCAGTTGCTCCAACAGTGTCAGCTGGCTGTCTGTGCTTGGTGGTCCACTGCCCATACCACTGCATGTCCTCCCACTGGTGGCTAGCTTATGCTTCACCACCGCTCCCTCAGGTCCTGCCACTTGTGCTTGATCGCTGCCAGGGTCCATGCCTTGGACCTGGTGGTGTTTACAGCGGCCTGTGTGTCCAGACATAGCCTGGCCTTGACCTCCTCCGGTGTGTTGCGGGCCTCCGCACCATACAGCCTGCTGTGGTGCTGGCGTATGTCTGTGACCATGATGGCGATCTGTCTACCACTGAAGTCTGCAGTTCGGGATCAGCTCCTTCCCCGTGCCCGACCACATCCCTGTTCGGGGGTTTGACACCACCACCTTGTCCATTGCTGTCCTCCCTGTTCTTTTCTCCCTCCTCTGCATCCACTTGCAGTTCCACTATCATGTCCTGCAGGCTGCATTGTGTGTCATTCACCACTGTGCAGCTGCGCCAGGGGGTGCCTTCACCATATATGGCGGGGTCATGGGGCATTCCCGCATAGTGCTGGCCCACCTGCACCACATGTCTGGTGTACTACGTGGCCCATCTGTCCTGCCCACTGCCTATGACTGCCTTTGTGCATATTGCATGGCCACCATCTACTGTGCAGTGTACAGCTGCGCACCACTGCTATGTTGTTTTTCGTCATATTTCTTGCACTTTTTTGCACAGGGCCCATGATGCTTGAAGCAGAGTTCAAGAATCATTGGGAACCAGCTCATGGTATTTTATGCTGCTTTATCAATTTGTTAATTACTGCCTCTGCATGATCAATGCCAAACGCCTACACAGCAAATACAAGCAAGCAAACATTCAGCATTGACAAATTCTTATTTTTTTAACGACAGCAGCATGCAAGACATGCCCAAATGTTCTTAAATACACAAATTCATGACATTAAAATCCCAAACCAGGAGGAATAGGGCATTCTAGAGTAGGTGTTACTGAAATATAGTTTATGGTTAGGGCTTATTGTGCATGAAAATCAGCGGCTACTCAAAAGTTGATGTGCATGTTCTAACAGTTGTTGTACATGTTCTGCCTTCAGTGTACCTGTATACTGTACTTACACTGACTCCTGCCTGGCACCCACTATCATCATCACTTGCCACGACTTGTGCAGGCCACAGCCTGCCTTCACGACTGCACTTGCAGTTCATGATGCCTGCCCTCAGGTTGTGTGAGAGATTCCCCTTAGAGCACACTAGCGTTTGCTAGGCAGAGCCACTTCTTGACTCACTCACACTCTCTGTACTGGTGCTCATTCACTCTCTCCGAACAGGATTTTACATTTTTTTGATATATTGAAAGAGTTTACTTAGCAAAACTGCTCCTCGTCTGTCTTTCTGTACTGCTGCTCACCATCGCTTGCTAGTTCCCTCTGTAGAACCATGTAGTATAAAAAATAAAATATGGGTGACCATAAACAACTTGCCTTGTGTTGCCATCTTAGGGATGGGATAACCGCATGGTGCTCTTGAGCTTTGCTCTCAAGGTCC
Source organism: Neoceratodus forsteri (assembly GCA_016271365.2). NCBI lineage: Eukaryota > Metazoa > Chordata > Ceratodontiformes > Ceratodontidae > Neoceratodus > Neoceratodus forsteri. The sequence goes on from CM028129.1 coordinate 819,396,422, forward strand.
ATATGCTGTTATCTTGACCACTTGGTGGAAACACAGGCTTGTTGTGTATGATCACCCTTACATTAATCTTATATGTCTTGCAGTGGTTTACAGCACTCACTTTTGGCTCAGCACATGCCTTTGACTCAGGCTGTAAACCCATCCCTCAGCACATTACTATGCTACAGTATGATATTCTGTCATGCATTATTCCTAAATAAATACCCTATGCCTCAGTTGTTTTTGCTCAATTATTGCTTCCATGAAGAGAAGTTTGCAGAATGTTGCCTATAAAAATAAATCAATATAAAATACAGTTTTTCACATAACCTTTATTCATGTACAAGTAACCCCCCCCATGGGTGGGGCTTACCTGGTCTGCCTCCCAGACGTCTGGTCTCGCCGGTCCTGGGTCACTGGGTGCCCCTTTTATTGTTACTGCCAGTCCCTATGTGCCGGTTTGCTGTGGGTCTGGAAGAGTGTATGTACATAGTTAAAACTTCCACCTGGCAGTACTGAGCAGCTAGCCTAGACAAGCAGTGAAGTGCCACACAGCTCAGTGGGTGCATATTCTAAATGGCTCCTGCTCAAACATGCAAGCAGGTGGTCTGCTCACAGATCTGTTAGTGCTACAGTGCTCTGTATTTAAAGCTGCTTTCACAGCTCAGGTCAAAAGTCTGCTGTGTGTGTTCTGATGTCTGTGATCCCAGAAGCTCAAGTGTGGGTCCAGAGACACCTGCTCCTGCAGCCAAGGAGATGCTGGAACTCTGTCTCTATGATCCTTGAAACAACCACTTAGGGCGACTTATAAGGAAGGGATTATGAGGAGTCCTGATATACAAACAACTCAATAAGGATGAAAAAATAAGGGTACAGAAGTATGTAAAGGAGAGTGAGTACTGAGAAACACAACACTGTTTTTGGACCTAAGGAAGTGGCGGAGCCACGCAACCATCGCCCTCTTTGCAAGTGTGATTGAGCTACAATAAAGCAGTTGTTGGAGAGAAGATGGCAGCCACACTGGGCTAGCTGTTGGCAGCTCTGCAGCACTACAGCATCGAGGTTTTAATTTATTTTATTTTTTGTTCTGTTTGTTTTAATTAAATAAGTTTGATAAATTAGATTTTTTTATTTCTCGGATTTCTTAGAGTTAGTGTTAGTTAGTCAGAGCTGAAGCACTGAGTTTTGAAGAAGTAAGAGTGTTTTTTCAGGTTTCTCTGTTTTGGTTATATGCTTTTAGCCACATATTGAGGACATTTTTATTTTGTTCTCTGTGTCCCGAATGGCTGACGTTTGCCACCGGGGTTCACTCTTTTGAAGTAAATAAATATTTTTGGTCTATAATCCCAGGCGATTCGTTTTGGGCCAGATCTGGAGTTGAGGGAGAAGTGGAGGAGTCTACTTACTGTCTGGAGTGTGGAAGTGTAGGAGGTCAGGTGAGTTGTGGTCACTGTTGGAGTAGGACAGCAGGAGTGAAGCAGGAGCTTGGTTATGGTCAGTGTTGCTGGCCACTGGAGTCGAGCTGGGGGGGATCCCATTTCTACGAATTGTCACCCTGGATGTCGGGCTGAACTGCTGCCACTGCATTTGTGGTAGCTGTGGTTGGGAGATCGTGGGCTTTTCTTCAGGCCCTGTGGTTTGCTGGGTGGGCCCTGTCTGAGCCTGGGGAGGGACCTGCTGCAGCTATCGGCTACATGGGAGGTTGCATCTGATACTGTTGGAGGGCAGGCATCATAGTACCCAGCTTTCTTTGGTTTTCTGGGGGGATGGACTTGTGAGCCTGTCCTGTGCTAGGACCTAGTTGCAGCCTTTTTCCCCTGGCAGCGCCTCCTTGGGGGAATGGTTGGGCAACACAAAATAGCGAGGGGCCTGTTCCATCTATCTAAGTCTGAAGATGTTTTGAGAAGCTCCAGTAAGAAGGACTGCACCGGACAGACAGTTTGACTCTTTTCTTGCTATACTCTTGAACCTGGCGGGCAATGAGAGTGCCCTATTTTGACTTGGACAAATCAAACAGTTTATGGTATCCCTGACCTAGGTGGGAAATAGGTTTGGATGCCAGTATTTCTTTTCCTCTGGGTAGGTGAGAGCTCCCAGATGCTAAAAAAAATTAATTCTCTTTGGAGAGTATTGTGGCGATCCTTTATTCAGCTATTCAGTTTTCACTGTAATATTATCTGCTGCTTTTGCGCCGGATATTTTATTTTTTGTATGTTTATTTTTTGATATTGTTGTGTAATGTTTGTTAAGTGTGAGTATTGTGAGGGTGTGAGTTGTAGGAAGTTTGATAGGTTGGTTGAGTGGCTGGGTGTGGGGAGTGGTGGGTGTTTGAGTGGAGTGAGTTTGTATTTTTGTGCTTGTTGTATTTTGGGTGCTTGCGGAGTGTGGCAGAGATGTGTTGGGAATGTGCAGGGATGGGCAGGCATTATTCCCCTTCCAGGCTTAGGGACCTCCGCCCTTTTAGTTGTCCTCTGTGTCCTCAGAGGTTTATAGACAGTATTGAGTCCTGGGGATTGTTAGGAGGAGGAGGGCGGGGGCCAGACTTGGTGGGAGAATGGAAAGGAGTGGGCGAATTGGGATAGTGGGGACAAGGAGATGCTCTGGGGTGAAATGGGTCCAGGAAAGGGGTCCTCCCTGCCTGGTTCCAATATCCAAGGGCTCTTGCCTGCAGCAGGCAGGTAACATGGTCTTCCTTGGTTACTCTTCCTACTCAGGTAGTGTCACAGCAGAAAAACTTTCCCATCTCCTGGTGGACGATAAATGAGAATAATCCTGCACCCCACACCCTCGCCCATGATACATTCAGTGTTATATAATGCCAGGTCCATTAAGAGCAAAACTGCTATAATAGCAGATCTTGTTTGGTCATCGGACCTGGCTTGCATCACCAAGACCTGGCTGAATGAGAATGCTAGTCCAGTTTTGGCTTCAGCAATTCCAGCTGGGTACTTGGTGATACACCGCCCGAGGACGGATCATAGGGGCAGGGGAGTTGCAATCTGTTTTAGATCGGAACTGAACCTGGTGGAGGTACCAGTGGGGACCACCAACTCCTTAGAATGTATCATGGGCGAGGGTATGGGGTGCAGGATTATTCTCATTTATCGTCCACCAGGAGATGGGAAAGTTTTTCTGCTGTAAGTCGCGGACTTCTTTGTCGACCCGACACTGGGATCCCCCAGATGACTGATCCTGGGGGATTTCAATGCCTGGGTCGACAATGAACTCTCATAATTTGGCCAAGACTTCCTCCAGCTAACGGGTTCACTGGGCTTCACATAGGTTATTTCCTCCTTAACCCGTATTAGACGTCATTCGTTAGACTTGGAGTTCCTCCTGGGGATGGAGATGTCCGACTTGGTGTTGGAACCAGTCGGGTGGTCTGACCATCACACCACTGGGTTCAGTTTCGTGGCCCCCCCCCAGTAGGCCGACCCCTATGGAGATGCTCCAGTACCGCCCTTTGAGGAGTGTTTCCCCAGATGGCCTAATGGCAGTACTGGACCTTTCGAGTTTACCGAGTGAATGCATGGATCCTAGGGAACTGGTACTTGCCTATAACAAGGCGGTAGTGGCAGCCCTGGATTCCTTTGCTCCTGTTCATGTTCATCCCCTCACTCTTTGCCCAAGGTCTCCTTGGTTTGAAGAGACCTTGAGGGAGTTGAGGAGAGTGGAATGAAGGCTAGAGAGGAGCTGGTGGAAGTCGGGCCTGGAGTGTGACAGACGTAGATTCATGGACCATTATGGGGTCTATCAATCAGCAATTACCCGTAAGAAGGAAGAATTCCTGTCCAGGGAAATTGCTGCCATGCAGAATCGACCAGTCCAGGTCTTCCAGACTGTGGACAGATTGTGCAATCCAATTTGTCTCCAGCCCGGGAGTGCTTTTTCACAAGAACAGTGTGAGGAGTTTGCTCGATTTTTCACAGATAAACTTACCACAGTCAAGTGTGGTGTCCTTTTGACCCCGTCTAATGGGAGTTGTGGTGGTCGGCAGGAGATGTCGGGCACCCAGTTTGCCTGGTGTGACTTTTGCCTGCCCACAATCAATGACATTGTGATGGTCGTCCAGTTATTGTGACCAACCAACTGTAGTTTGGATCCGGGCCCTACATGCCTCCTAGTAGGTTGTGTGGATAAAATTGGCCCGGTCCTTGACAAGATATTCTGGAGGTCTTTGGAGATGTGGATCTTTCCGGATCCCCTGGAGGAGGCTGTGGTTTGGCCCCTGCTTAAAATGCCCTTGTTGGACCCGGACTGCTTGGCAAACTACAGGCCTGTCTCTAACCTACCCTTTGTGGGTAAGGTTGTTGAGAAGGTGGTTGAGTCGCAGCTGGATGATCATTTGACCAGCCACATTATCTATGATTCTCTCTAATCCGGATTTAGGAAGAGACATAGTACTGAGACAGCCCTTGTTCAGGTACTAAATTACCTCCTAGTAGCAAGAGATCGAAGGACCTGTTCCATCTTGGTCCTTCTAGATCTCCCTGAGGCATTTGACACTGTAGACCATGGTGTGCTGTTGGAGTGCCTGTGGTTCATCTGTGGACTGTCTGGTGCGGTCCTCAGGTGGTTCTGATCATTCCTCTAGGGTAGGACTTAGACAGTGGTGTCTGGGATTTTTTCCTCAGCGCCACTCCCCCTATCCTGTGGGGTGCCACAGGGCTCCATCTTGTCACCCATGTTGTTTGTAGTGTATATGCTGCCATTGGGAGTGCTTATTAGGCAGTACGGCTTGAATTTTCACTGCTATGCATATGATGCTCAGCAGTACTTGTCCTTGAATTGGATAAATGTGAGTTGGCTGCAGTTAAACCCAGAAAAAACTGAGGTGTTGGTTGTGGACCCAGTTCATCAGGAGGCAGGTTTGTTGGTGGGACTACCCTCTTGCCTATGGCTTGGGGGTGTTCAGCTAACTACCTCAGACCAGGTGCGGAACCTGGGCATTATTTTTAATGACTACCTGACCCTTAAATCTCAGGTGTTGGCAGCTGTTAAAACCTCTTTTTACCATCTGAGGAATACCACCTGGGTGAAACATCTGGTTCCTCCCAATGATCTTCCAATATTGGTCCACGTCTTCATTACCTCCTGCCTTGACTACTGCAACGCCCTTTACCTAGGGCTACCGGGGGTTGAGATCCGCCATCTGCAGCTAGTGCAGAATGCAGCAGCTAAGCTACTGACTGGTACTTCTAGGTCCTGTCATATAACACCAGTGCTCCGCGGACTGCACTGGCTGCCAGTACAGTGGCAGATCACCTTCAAGGTTGGTTTGCTGACCTATAAGGCCCTACATGATCAGGGACCTGGTTACCTGCAAGATCTCCTTTATCCCTACTGTCCCTCCCGCTCTCTCCGATCCACTGATGAGGGATTGCTAGAGATTTCCAAGGTCCGTTTAAAGACATCTGGGGTGCTGTTATGTAGTTTTATGGCCCGACCCTGTGGAATTTCTCTACCTCGTCGAGTGAGAGATTGCCTGACCGTTCAGAGTTTTGAAGCTGCTCTTGAAACCTATTTATTTAGCCTAGCCTACTCTGATTATTAAGCCGCTGTTCTATTTATTGAACTGTAAACTGTTGTATTAATTATTAATATGTTTTATTTATTGCATTGTACAAGCGCCTTGATTGTTAGAAAGGTGTTTTTACAAATAAAGTTTGCTTTGCTTTGCTTTGTTCTTGTTATTACATTAGTGTCTACAGTGGAGTTCATCCTTGTTTCTATTTACACTAGGGGTCTAGAGACACACCTTGGGTGAGAGAAAGTTCACCTTGTATAAATATTAAATGTTATGCGTACTGTTATTTTAAGAACCACTGTGGCTGTCCTGTGAATGTGTTTCTGCCTGTTGCCTGGGAACATAGTGCTACAGCACTAGCGACAGACAGAGGAAGACTTTTTCAGATCTCATTCTACAACTGGTTAAGAGGGTAGATGGACAGCTGTTGGACAGTGGGGCAGTTATTTGCTAAAACTGCTCTGTTTGCTTGCAACAAGACTGTAAACGTGGGACTCCATATAAACTTGGGACTCCACATAAACTGTCTAGTTGGATGCCATTTTGGCACTCCTGACCATTCTTTACCCAATCAGGATTCAAGGAGCTCTAAGGACTGCTGCTATGGCTACTGGGTAGGGGGACAGGACAATGTTTTTGACACCTTTAGTGTCAGTCAGTTGGTTGAAAAGTTAAACTTACGTAGAAACATAGAATTTGACGGAAGATAAGGACTGCTTGGCCCACCTAGTCTGCCCATTTTCCTACCTAACAGATAAGCTGCAGATTCTAGTTAACCAACAGCTTACTTCCTCCTACCCCCCACTAGGACTGCCTTATGTCTGTCCCATGCATTCTTGAATTCCCTCACTATTCTTGACTCCATGACCTTCTCAGGGAGGCTGTTCCATGCATCCACAACCCTCTCTGTGAAAAAATACTTCCTCACATTACCTCTGAGCCGTCCCCCCTCTATCTTCAAATTGTGCCCCCTTGTTCTTGCACATCTCTTTTTCTGAAAAATGCTATCCTCTTGGACTTTGTTGATTCCCAGAGGTACTTGAAAGTTTCTATCATGTCCCCTCTCTCCCTTCTTTCCTCAAGGGTATACATATTAAGCTCCTTTAGTCTTTCTTCGTATGTCTTCTGGTACAGACCCTGCACCATTTTGGTTGCCCTCCTCTGGACAACCTCCACTCTGTCTATGTCTTTGCGTAGATGGGGTCTCCAGAACTGCACACAGTACTCCAGATGGGGTCTCACCAACTGTCTGTACAGAGGGATAACAACTTCTTGTTTTCTACTATTGATGCCTCTCCCTATGCATCCCAGTATCCCCCCAGCCTTCCTTACTGCCTTCTCGCATTGCTTGCCCACCTTTAGGTCATCTGATATAATTACTCCCAGGTCCCTTTCCATTTTTACTGTTGTCAGTATCTCACCCCCATTGTGTATTCTTCCTCTTGCTTTTTTGTTTTCAGGTGCATTACCTTACACTTCTTTGCATTGAATCTGAGCTGCCATACATTTGATCATTCCTCCAACCTTGCCAAGTCCCTTCTCATCCTTTCCACTCCATCTTGTGTATCAACCCTATTGCAGATCTTTGTGTCATTTGCAAAGAGACATGCTTTTCCTTCCAATTCCTCTGCAATATCACTTATAAAGACATTAAAAAGGACCAGTCCCAGTACTGAACCCTGCAGTACCCTGCTAGTAACCCTCCTTTCTTCACTGTGGACTCCATTTACTACTACCCTTTGTGTCCTGTTGTCTAGCCAATTTTTTATCCAGGGTACCACCTTGGGACCCACTCCAAGGCTGGCTAACTTGTGTATTAATCTTTTGTGTGGGACTGTATCAAATGCCTTGCTGAAATCTAGGTAGGCCATGTCCACAGCCCTTCCCTGGTCTACTACTTTGGTCACCCAGTCAAAGAAATCTATTAGATTTGTCTGACACGACCTTCCCATCATGGATCCATGCTGCCTTGGGTCCTGTGCCCCACTGGCCTCTAGGTACTCAACAATTCTTTCCTTCAGATGTGATTCCATCATTTTCCCTACCACTGAGGTCAAACTAACTGGTCTGTAATTTCCTGCTTCTGTCCTGCTCCCACTTTTGTGAAGAGGAATCACATTCACCCTCCTCCAGTCCTCAGGTACCACCCCATCCTCCTATGATTTGTTAAAGAGAGTAGTCAGCAGTGTCACTAGTTCTACCCTTAGTTCTTTTAGAATTCTTGGGTGAATCCCATCAGGCCCCATTGCTTTGTCCACCTTCAATTTTATTAGTTCTTTCAGAACCCTTTCTTCTGTAAATGGACTGGTATCGACCCCCGTCTTCAGAGTGTTTCTCTTCTTTGGTTTAGGTACCTCCCCTCCTTTTTGTGAATACTGAGCAGAAATATTCGTTCAGTATCCCTGCTTTTTCACTGTCACCCTCTACCCACATTTCCTCCCCTTTATTAAGCCTCAGTATCCCTCCTTAGGTCTTTCTTCGCTCCCTAATGTACCTATAAAAGGTCTTATCCACCTTCTTAACAGAGTTGGCTATCCTTTCCTCGGTTTGGGCCTTTGCTATTCTGACTGCCTTCCCAGCCTCTTTCTGCTTTAACTGATAAAGTTCTCTGTCCTGCTCCTTCTGTACTTACACTGTATGTGTACTCATACACATTAATTTCACAGATGGACAGCAGTGTCAGCCAGTGGGATGCCACAATCTTTCTCCTCAGATATTGAAGGAAAATTCAGCTCAAGGCAGTTCTGCCTGAGGCTCTTGGATTAAAGTGGGAGAGTGCAGTGTGAGATGAGAAAAAAGTCTGGAAGTTGACCTGTTTCCACAGCTGAAGTGAGGAGACTTGCCAAAAGCTTTCTAGCACCAGGAAAGCCAGAGTGAATGGTTTGAGAGCTGTTTGTAGCTAAAATTCTGTAGCTTATGAGAGAAGCCCTCAGCCAGTGAGGAGGGCTTGGATGGACTATATTCTGCCAAATGCCTGAAGTGTCACTTGGGTTAATCATCCATCACTGTGAACTGTATGCGCAAAGTGGATGGCCATTCCTTAGCAACAGGAGGTGAAGAAATGCCTCCATTTGGGTCTTCAGATCTATCACAGATAAATTCCCCCCCTTATACAGTATCTCTGACATGTTCAAGCGTAACTCTGGGATCTACTGCCTGAGACAGTATTCATACATCCTGTTTGACATTCCTATTATAAGAACACTCTTTGGTGCTTCATCTGTAAGCTACATACTCCCAACTTTGTGGAATCACCTTCAAAAATTATTAACGCTTATGCAAACAATACGGCTACACTCCTTTAAATCCCTGCTAAATTGTCACCTGAAAGAAACTTGTAACTGCTACCCCTAACTGCCAACCGTAGTTGCTTCTGTAACCACCTACTCCTGATATCTTATTTACCTCTGCACTTAACTCCTGTCCTGGTAAATATTTCCCTATCCCGCTTTCATTTGTAGTGACATCTCTTTTTTATGACACCCTATGAACTCCCTTCCTTGCCATCCCACTGACAATCACCTCCCTTATTACCCTTCTCTCTCTCTCTGTCTCTCACACTACCCCTGTTCCCTAAGTTAATGCTGCTTTACTATCCCTCCCCCTTTTCATTCATTATTGCCATACCCTCGTCTTGCACCAGCCCAGCTTTGCCACTCTTCTTTTACCCTCCTTATGCCGACCCATTGCACCTCTCTCCTCCTTCCTTCCTCCTCTTGCCCTCCATTCTCCACACCCCCACCCACTGCTGACCTTGTTTGTCCTTACCCTTCTTCTCTCCTTCATCTCTCTCCCCCTTTCCCCTTCCAGCATGACTACCCTGCTTTATTATCTCTTTCTCCTATTCTGACCTAGTACCGCATGAATGTTTAAACCCTTGTTATCCTTTCTCCCTCAAGAGCACTTGTGTTCCCTGTTCACTGCTGTCTTGGCCCAGCTGCAGTGTGTTATGTGCTGGTACCCCCATGATGAGTGTTTTGTGTAATTATAACCCATGTGTAATTGTTGTGTAATTGTAACCCATGTGTACTTTGTAAACGTGATGTATTCCATTTGGATTTCTCGTGCAGGTTGTATATGAGATATTCTCAAAATTACATGCATTTGTACTCCACCTTATTAAGGCATTTTTTGTAACACATTTTGTGCCCTCCCAGGACTGTCTTGTAAATGAGTTTGCTCAATGATGCTTATCCTGGTTACATAAAAATTGAATTGAATTGAATTGAATTGAAAAGAGTACAGAATCAATTCCAGAACATTCCCATTGTCTGGAAAATCCAGTGTGAGACCAGAAAAGCTGTTTTACAGATCGAGCATGCAAGTTGAAAACTGCCTGTAGAGATTGTTTGTTACCTCCTGTCTAACAGGTGAGCTGGACTTGTTTCCAGAGGCATTAATGTCTTCCAGCTGCAGAGAGAAAGGACTCTGTGAATCCTGAGCTCCCAGAGGAGACCCTTGCCAGCAAAGACAGTCTGGGGAATCAGCCAGGTAGTGCTACAGTCGGGCATTACCCATCGTCTTTCCCTAGAGCAAGAGGCATGGATGTGTGGAGTAGGCGTGTAGCCATAGTTACTAGTACTGGAGTAGGCATGTGGCCCTGGTCACTAGTACTGGCCTGTTCTAGCACAGAGTGAGTTCTGCAAAACTGACATGCTCAACTCGGCCCGCAACCCCCGGTGCTTCTGGCAAAACATTAAAAACATGGTCGGGGGGTCTGCCTCAAATTCAGGCTCCGACATGATTGTTGAGGGGGCTAACTGTAATAACCCCCAGACTATAGCCTCTGCTTTTAACAACCAGTTCTCCTTTTTGCCTGCCAGCCCACCCTTCCCACCTTCCTCCGCCATTCCTCTGCGTTCCCCCCCGGCCCCCCTTTTACTTAAAGCAAATCTCTGTTAGGGAGACTCAAGCCCTGCTCACTGGTCTCTCTCACCACTCCGGGGCAGGACATGATAATCTAGAGCCTAAGCTCCTCAGTCTGGGGGCCCCCCCTCCTCGCCCTGCCGATTACCCACATTTTTAACTCCTCCCTCACCTCAGGGATCTAACCCGACGTGTGGAAGGTGGCCAAGATTGTCCCCGTGCTTAAGCACGGCAACCCTAAGGAGATGAACTACCACCGCCCCATTCCATATACTCTCTGCCACCAGCAAGCTACTCGAAAAGGCCATAGCTGCACAAATCTCCCATTTCCTTCAGGAGTGCGTTCTTCCCTGCCCAGCATGGGTTCAGGAAGGGCACAGTTCGCCACTGCTATCGCCATTGTCACCTCAGAGATCAGATCTGCTGCAGCCTTGGCAGACTGACTGGAGCCATCTTTGTCTGACCTTTCTAAGGCCTTGATCGGGTTGACCACAGCCTCCCTCAAACCACTCTGCTCTCGCAGGGCTTCTCCCCCCGAGCCCTTGCTTGGATCACCAGCTACCTTGAGGGTAGACTACAATACACCAGCTTCAACCATGCTACATCGGACCTCTCCCCTGTCAGATGCAGCGTCCCCCAAGGGTCTGTCCTTGGTCCCTTACTGTTCTCCCTCTACATCAACGAATTCCCCAACGTGGCTACCTCCGGGTCCACCACACTCTATGCGGATGACCTGGTACTACTGTCTAGCTCCCAGAACATCTCTACCATTAACGCACAACTCAACTCTGACTTTGGGCATATCCAAAATTGGCTCGTGGGTCACAAGCTCTCGGTCAACCTAAACAAGACCCATGCCATGTTATTCAGGACAGTGGCTAAAACCACATCATGCCCCTCCCCCCTTGCCATCCTTGGGGGGAATGGCTCCCTCCTGCCTGTCCTAAATTCTGCCAGGTACCTAGGGGTGACTCTTGATCCTCAGCTTGATCTTGCTGAGCACCTTTGTAACATCTGCAGAGCGTCTAACAGCAAGCTTGGCCTAGCTTACAGGGCTAAGGACTGCCTCGCTCCAGCCGCCCGGCTCGCCATAGCTAGGGGGATCCTCCTACCCACGCTCTGCTATGGGTTGGTTGCCTTGGCACTGTCCTATGTGCCCGTCTTGCAGAAATGGGACACGGCCTATAACAGCATATGTCAGCTTTGCCCTCTGCATCAGTGTGATCTCTATGCCGAACTGGGGTGGCTTCCGCCTGAAAAACACCATGCCTTTGTCCTTGGCAACATGATTGATAATATTGTCCATACTGCTCGTCCCTCTGCTCTTGTCCTTCCCATCAAACATTGCACCCCAGCCTATCAACTTAGGTCCAGCTCGACCCAGGTCTGTTTGATCCCACGGACCCGCTCTCTTACCGGTGATCGAGCCTTCTCCGCCTTCGCCCCGAGACTTTGGAACTCCCTTCCCACCCATGTCCGGACCGCCCCCTCCCACCCCTGCTTCAAAACGTCCCTGTGGAAGTTCCTCAAGGCTGCCTCCACCTGTCTTTGTACCACCTAGTTGCTGGGAGACTCCCCCTCTCCCCCAAAACCTCTCCCACTTACAGATTTATCCTTAGCTCTCTCCCCTGTAGCACTTAGTCTAACCCTCCACCCTCCTCTGCGGGGTGCCCCTCTCACTTATCGCCCTTTGCCCCTCACTTGTAGCACTTTACGCATTCTCACTCTCATGCCCGCCTTTCTGGGACTTGCAACTGTGAACTACTGTCAGTCTGCAGGCCTAGCCTGGCCAGCCATGGTGGTCCCCATGTCCTTCCCTACCCCTCTGCACCCACTAGCTCCCTGCTGGCCTACTTACCTGATCTTCCTGGATGGTCTCCTGCACCACCCCCGGTTTCCTGTTTAGCTCCCTTGCTCCTCACCTAAGGATTACCACCTCTCCAGGTGTATTGACTAGTTGCACTAGATGCTACACTCTTTCTACATTCTCAGTCTCTAGCTGTGGTGGTTTACGTGTTTGCTTTCTTGCCTATACTGTCGGGTTTTGTACCCCGGCCCCTCCCTGTATGTGGGTCCACAAGCCTCCTTGACTATATACCCAGTTCTCTGTACTGATATTCTCCGGCCCACCTGTACCATGGGCGGTGTGCTAACATGACTATGTACAATGTTTTTCTGTTTTGTGTTTGTATGCTACCGTGACTATGTACCATGTTTTTCTGTTTTGTAACCTCCCGGGTCACACCTGAAAATAGGCATTTGTTGTCTAGTGTGCCTACCTGGTTAACAAAAACAAATAAATAAATAAATAAATCCGTGGTCAGCCCTTACAGAAGGTGACAAGCTGCCAAGAAGGTGACAAGCTGCTGGAATTTGGCCACAGTCAACTAAGCTGCCAACCCTGCCTGCACAGCTCGAGGCCTCCAGCTTGACTGACCGACACTGTTGCTGTCTGTTAGACCCTGTGAGAGTGTGCTACAGAACTGGGAGTAATTAAAGGGCCTACCCTGACCTGGAAAGTTAAATGAAGTTATTCAAAAGCTTTTTTTTTTTAACAAGTGCACTAATGCTGGCCACCCAGCCACACTGTTCTGGCCTGCAACTAAACCACCTGGGTACCCAGACTGATTTTAGGGGACACAGGTACCAATGGGGAGGTGGGCCAAGCTGTGCAGGGTGTATTACTGCCTGGGGATTGGGCACAGTGGAAGTTATTGTTGTCTGCTTGTTTTACCTGCTATATCAAAGTTGGAACTGTTATTTATGCATCCCCTTTTCTTCCCCTTCCAATTTATTAAATCTTCTACTGTTGTTATTTAATACTGTCTGTGAGCATATTATTAGCAATTGCCATTAATTGCATGTATTTCAAAATGTTACAGCTTAAAGTGGTATTTCATGTGTGGGGTGACTGTGAGGGGAAGTGGGTAGGTACAGCATCCCAGAGGGTTGTACCACACCAACAACTGGCCCACTATAATTTACTCTGAGTGGAGGAACCATGTTACTTATTTTATATCTGGGAAAGAACACCCTTTTCAATCAGAAATAGAACCCAGGCCCCTTAACCTTGTTGAACCCTCAAGTCAGGGGTAGCAACTGTAAGTTACACGTCAACCCGGTTACATACAGTTACAGAAGGATCATTGGGGGGGGGGGGGTATGATAATCATTTCCAAAAACAGAAACATTGCAAAGTACAACAAATTAGCTCACATTTGCCATCCTCTTTGATGTGCAAGTATTAGATTTTTTTCCCTAAAACCCTTGTTCTATTTCATACTACAATAATGATTAATGAACAAACAAATCAAAGATCTAAGCTCAGAACTTTCAACTTTGGTGGGGATTATACCATGTATGGGCACAGCAGATGAATTAAAACACTACATTTTCAGACAAACAAAGGGAATTTATTCTACATTAAAGGGTGGCAGATATGTGGAATACTCTATTGAGTCATGTGGAAAAGGGATCCATACAAAATCCCGACATTTAGTATCCCTAGTATCCCAACACTGAATTCAATCAATCAATCAAAATTTTATTTGTATAGCACTTTTCAATAAATCAAAGCGCTAGTACATAACAAGAATAAAACATCAACTATAATAAATAATGACATAAAACAATAAAATGACCATAAAATAATCTATCCGAATGCCAGTGCAAATAAGTGGCCTTTCAGAGACCTCTTAAATGATTCCATGGACAGGCACTCTCTAATCTGATGAGGTAAAGAATTCCACAGGGTCAGGGCCATAAAAGAAAAAACCCTGGCCCCAGATGATTAAAGACAAACCCTGGGAATCTCTAGCAATCCCTTGCCAGTGGAGCAGAGTGGGTGGAGAGGGCAGTAGGGACAAAGAAAATCTTGCAGATAGCCTGGTCCCTGACTGTGTAGGGTCTTATAGGTCAACAATGCGACCTTGAAGGTGATTCTCCACCGCACTGGCAGTCAGTGCAGTTAGCGCAGCACAGGTGTGATATGGCAAGATCTTGGTAACCCAGTCAACAACCTGGCAGCTGCATTCTGCACCAGCTGCAGATGACGGAGATCCACCCCCGGCAACCCTAGATATAGAGCATTACAGTAATCAAGGTGAGAGGAAACAAAAGCGTGGACCAACACAGGAAGGTCATCATGCGGAACAAGGTGTTTTATTCGGGCGATATTCCTCAGATGGTAAAAGGAAGACTTGACAGTGGCCGATACCTGTGTCTTCGGCGTCAGTGCACTGTCAAAGATCACGCCCAGATTTCGCACCTGTTCAGAAGGTCTCAACTGGGTATTCCCTAATAAAAGACCAGAGGAGACCCCAGGAGTCAACTTCTCTAAATAATGACCTGGGTCCACAACCAACACCTCAGTCTTATCCGGATTTAACTTCAAACAGTTCGCACTCATCCAGTCCTGAATCTCAGCAAGGCAGTTGTTAAAGATCGATACTGCATCATTCTGTTCGGGTACAAAGGACATACAGAGCTGAGTATCATCTGCATAGCAGTGAAAACTCAACCCATAATGTCTCCCAATGGCAGCATATACACCGTGAACAACATGGAAGAAAGCACAGAGCCCTGCGGCACCCCACAGGACAGAGCAAAAGGAGCGGAAGAAAAAATCCCTGAAACTACTCTTTGACTTCTGCCTGTGAGGAAGGAGTGGAACCATCTGAGGACTGTCCCTGACAGTCCGCAGAGTAGCCACAGGTGATCCAGCAACATCCCATGGTCCACAGTGTCAAACGCTGCAGAGAGATTGAGGAGAACCAAGATCGAATGGCTCTTCCGATCTCTCGCTATTAGGAGATCATTAAGTACCCAAACTAATGCCGTCTCAGTACTGTGCCACTTCCTGAAACTGGACTGGAGAGGATCATAGACTTCATGAGTGGTAAGAAAGTCATCGAGCAGCAACACGACTACTTTCTCAATAACCTTGCCCAAAAAGGTCAGGTTACAGATCGGTCTGTAGTTAGCGAGGCAATCATGGTCAAGGGAAGGTTTCTTCAAAAGGGGTGTCATGACAGCCTCCTTTAAAGACTCCGGGAACACCCCTTGATCCAAAGAACCCCAGACTATCCTCGCAAGGACTCGTCCGATC
This sequence comes from Neoceratodus forsteri, assembly GCA_016271365.2. Classification (NCBI taxonomy): domain Eukaryota; kingdom Metazoa; phylum Chordata; order Ceratodontiformes; family Ceratodontidae; genus Neoceratodus; species Neoceratodus forsteri. The sequence continues at coordinate 819,411,901 of CM028129.1, forward strand.
ACATCCATGCACCCCACAAGGAGGCGTGTAGGACCAGGGTCCAAACTACAGCAAGTCGGTCGTAAGCCCCGGACAATCTTCATGATATCCATGATCGCTGGCTGGTCAAAATCTATCCAGGTATACCGAGGGCATGTAACCCCATATCGGTCACTGCAATGCTCATTTGAACGTATGCTGCGGATCTCCGACCTGATTGATGACACCTTATCCTCAAAGAACCGAGCAAACTTTTCACACTGTATTTGTGAAAAATCTCTCCGACCCCGCAGACAGGCTGGATTGCACAGTCTGTCGATGGTCCGGAAGAGCTGAGCAGGTCAGTTTTTTGATGCAGTTATCTCCCTGGACAGGAACTCTGCCTTCTTATGAGAGATTACTGATTGATAGTCCACATAATGGGCCATCAATCTAAGTCTGTCACCCTCCAGGCCAGATTTCCGCCAACAACGCTCCAATCTTCGCCCCTCTCCTCAGCTCCCTCAATGTCCCATCAAACTAAGGGGACTGAGGGCAGAGGGAAAGGGGGCAAACACGGGCATGTGCTATGGAATCCAGTGCCCTCAGCACCATATTATTATAGTGCACTACTAAGGCATCTGGTTCCATGCACTTCATAGGCCAACTCGATAGGTCCAGTACCACCATCAGACCCTCAGGGGTAACTCCCTTCAAAGGGCGATACTGGACCATCTCCAAAGGGGTGGGTCTCTTAAGGGGGGCCGTGAAATTGAACCTTATGGCATGATAGTCAGACCACCCAACTGGTTCCACCACCAGTCCTGTGATCTCCATCCCCTGGGTGAACACTAGATCCAAAGAGTGACCTTGAATATGGGTAGCAGCGATAACCACCTGTGTGAAGCCCAACAAACTCATTAGTTGGAGAAAGTCTTGACCAAAATGTAAGAGTTCATCGTCGACCCAGGCATTGAAGTCCTCTAGGACCAACCACCTGGAGGGCTCCAGCACCAGGTCGACAGTGAAGTCCACGACTTCTTGAAGAAAAACTTTCTCGTTACTGGGTGGATGGTAAACGAGCAGGATTCTGCGGCCCACACCTGCTCCCATGATACACTCAAAGGATCTAGGGGATGCCACTGGAACCTCCACAAGGCCCAATTCTGATTTAAAACAAACAGCGACTCCCCCACCCCTATGATCCAACCTCGGGCGATGTATTACTGAGTACCCGGCTGGAACAGCTGACTCCAAAATGGGACCAGCATTTTTTGTCCAGCCAGGTCTCGGTAATGCAAGCCAGGTCAGATGTTTCAACAAGATCAGCAATAATTGCTGTCTTATTTTTTTATAGACCTGGTATTGCATAACAACGCCCGGGTTGGATGGGAGGCCCTGGAGGAGCAGGCTACTTGAACACTCTCAGTGGAGCCCTTGGGTATGGGAACCAGGCATCACACTCCCCTATCCTGGGCCCATTTTGCCCCAGGGTGTCTCCCTGACCTCACCACCCTTATTCGCCCACTCCACTCCCCCCCCTCGTAGCAGGGGGACCCCCCTTCCTCTCTGCCTCCTCCGTGCAATCCCCAGGGCACGGCAATGCCTATATACTTCGGGCTGCAATGGGGGGCTATCAAAAGGGCACAGGTCCCTTAGCCTAGAGGTGGAATAGCGCCTGTCCATGGATACCCGGTCCCAACACATGATTATCTAAATATCTGAAAAAAATTTTTAAACAACCACTTTAATATAAATACTGTCAACACCAACACTAATTTAAATAACTTAAAACAATAGTCCAATTCCTCTTCAGGCCAACTTCTTAGAGAAAAGTCTTTAGACAGGTCTAGGCAGGTTTTTAAATTTCTCAGAAAGAAGAAATTTATAATGGTTAGGACAGAGTTCACAGTTTCTTCCGGTTTATGCTTTTACTAGAAACAGGAATAATGAAAATCCTCTCAGAGCTCTCACCCCTGAGGAGTTTGTCCCATGGCCTATCTCTCACATAGGCACCCAAACAGTAATCAAATAAGAAATGATTTATAACTGTACCATATACTCCATAAAGACAGAACAAAAACCTTTCCAGTCCTCAAAAATTATTCCAGCTGCTTAGGAGGGGATATAATCAATCAGCCTGCAGAAGAAGAAAACTCTCCCTTAGGTCATCCTCCAAGGTGTTATTTAGGGAAACCAGCCTATGGCTGGATCTGTGTGAGCAGGCTTTCCAGCCTACCCCGGCCAAAATCCACAAACCACGGGTATCATGGGCCCATCCTCCGATAGCACCCCCCAAACTTCCGTGGAGGCTGTTTACCTCAGCAAACCACCCTGGGTTCAGGCCAACGTTTCAACAAATGGAGAGAATCCCCCTGATTGTCCCCCAAGGTGCCACTGAGGAGATCAGTTTGTAACTAGGGTTCAGACGAGCAGGCTCTCAAGCCTGCCCACTGTAAAGCCCAGGAACCACGGGCACACCGGGGGCCGTCCTCCGACAGCACCACCCCCGGTCTGCCCACCAACCACCCCAGCAGACTACCCTGGGTTAGGATCAAAAAGCTGACAGACTCACCCACTCCTCAATGATAGTAAAACAGATGCAACAATCCATAAATCCTAGATGTAAAAATATAGCCAAATCTTCCAGGAGTGAGCCCGATCGAGATCCCAATCTCCAGCTGCTGACACGCCGAGACACAGAAAAACAAATCCAGGTGGACGATAAATCCAGGTACTTAATCCACACAGGAGCCAAATCCAAATGTTCTTTAAAGAAAAAAGAGCTCCAAAGTAAATCCCTCGATGAGATGCCGCAATCGAAAAAGTCCAATGTTCCCGGCAGCAGATCTTCAAGCAATCCCTCGAAAAAAAACAAACACCACAAGCACAGCTCTCAATGCCAACGGAGAGCAAATCGGGGGCAACCATGATCACACAGTAGCAGAACGTACACCAGACTACCTCAACGCCGCAACGACTCAGACCCAATGCTACCGGCACGTACAGACCCGGTAACATTCACCAAAACTATAAAAGTTTAAAGGATAAAATAAAAAACTATTGAAAACAAAGTTAAATGAAATTAAATTAAATGAAATTAAAACAAAACAAAACTAAAATGGAGCTTAGAACGGAGGCTGACCCAGCGTGGTCACCATCATTGACTCTCGTCAAGCTTGCAATCCTGCCTAACGATTGCCAGACATACAAAATCCCAACAAAGGCAACAAAAGGACACATTGTTACTCACTTGCAAGCAGTTATTTTAGAACTCACACAGTGATATCAGAGACTGCATACAAGAATCGGTGAAGCTATAAACCAGCATAGATATGAGACAGCATCACAATCCTGCTATGTACAGCAACATAGAAACAAAACAAAAAAAAAACATTCTATGCATGTAACTGCATGGAGAGCAAACACAGTATTTTACTAACCAATTCTGTGCCATGACCCAGTGCAAATGCTGAAGTTAAGTCACACCAGGTGATTCCCACAACTTGCTTGTTAATGCCATAGCTGATGTAGAAGACAGCTTCAACAATCCTGTACACTGTAAAGTTGCTTTGCAAAAGTAACCTCCCCTTGAGCGGGTTCCTGACTGTACTTCCTGAAGAAGAGACTCTAAGCTGCAGACCATAGACATATTCAGGTGAGCATCTGCAAGCAAAGTTCTGAGCTGACTATTGCAAGGCATTTGGAATCATTTATAAACCAGCATAGATGTGAGACAGCATCACTTTATTTTTTTTTATTTATTTTAGTCTTTGGTATCCAGTTAAGGCCCACAGGGGTGTAGCCAGGGATTTCAGATCTGCACACTAAGTGGACTCGCTGCTACCCCCATCCCCTTTGCTAGGGTGAGCTACCCCCCAGTGTAGCCAGACAATATACAAATGTACACCAGGACCATATTTGTTGCCTCATTTGGCAAAATAAATACAGCTTTTGTATCTCATGACAATGGTTGTTGCCATGCATGGGTAAATACAAATGCCATGCATTGTTACCTAAGATACCCACGTACCAGCCCAGAGCCTGTAAAGTTGTATTGTCCTTGGGATGCAAAGAGAGTATTAGTGACCAGTCCTTCTAGTTTTGACTCCTATGAATAAAATTACAGAAAGGTTCAGTATTTTCTTTGTTAGTTTTCATGAAAAAAGGAAGCAGTTCAGAGGCTATTTGCTACCCCCCTTAAATAAAATTGCACACCATGGAGTGCTTGGAGTATGCCTGCCTACACCCATGAAGGCCCACTAGGCATAAGTTCCTGTTTTCAGGGGCAACCTGGGAGCACTGGGTGGTTAAGTGACTTGCTCAGAGTCACACAGTATGCAAGTTTAGGGCGTAAGAATCAAACCAAGGTCTGGTCTGCTGGATGTACCAAGCTCATTCACAGCTCATTACTCTAACCTCTAGGCTATACTGCCAGCCCTCACATCACAATCCTGCTATGTACAGCAACAGAGAAATAAAAACGAAAAACTCTGCTATGCATGGCAGTATAGAACAAGCATTTGTCAATGCTGAATGTTTGCTTGCTGGCATTGGCATTGGTAGTGTAGGAGTTACAGAGATGCATAATAGGAATAGCAGTGAAGTATTAAACTGAAGCCAACCCCACCACCACCCTGCAGAGACTGACAGGCATTGGGGTGTGCCTTTGGGTCATCAGGCATAACGGCTATGCCATTTCACCACACCCTACCCTGCAGACACCGACAAGTGTCACGGTGTGCCTTGGGGTCTTTGGCCCTTATGCTCACCCCATTCCATCAGGAAATACGGTGAGATGGGTGCAGTATAGGAGAATGGGGTGAACTTTGGGCCGAAGAGTCCAAGGCACACCTCGCTGCCTCTCACTGACTGCAGGGTGTGGGTGGGGGTGGAAAAGTATGAGCATTACAGGCGACAGTCCCAAGTTACAACCCTGATGCCTGTCAGTCTCTTAAGGGTGGGGCGTTATGGTCAGAAACCCTAATGCCTCAGGTGTTTGTTGGTATTTTCACTCCAAATTTTCAACATGGGTTTTTGTGACCCCCACCTTATGAACAGTGGCAATATCAGTTTGTTAACCGAAAGCTGATTTTGCACAGCAACTATGCCATTTGGCACCACAGAGGCGAAAACATATTTCGAATAGGATGTGAAAAATGACAGTTGTAATGTTCATGGGGAGGTGTAATAAAAATGGCAATGTTAAAAATCTGCAGTGAAAATATAAAAAAAAAATTGGTGAAGCCACGAGCATGCATAGAAATTGCGGAATGCACACCTGTAATATAATTAGTTTGGGGATTTTTTACAGTAGATTGCCAACACAGGCATTTTGGGACCTCCACTCATGAACAGTGTCACTGTGATTTTCTTAATCTGTCCTGAACAGTGATTTCCCACAGCGACCATGCATTTCTGCACTGGAAGTGCGAAAACACATTTCGGCCATGGTGTGAAAAATGACAGCTGTACTGTTCATAAGGAAGTGTGGAAAAATGCCAGTGGTGAAAATCTGGACTGAAAATATTACAAATTCATGAACTTACGAGGGTGCGTGGAAACTGCACAATGCTTGCTTGTAACAGTCATTTTATGGACTTTTGTCACCAAATTTTTAACATAACCATTTTAAGACATCTGCTCATGAACAGTGTCACTGTAATTTTCTTAATCTGTCCCAAACATTGACTTCGAACACTGACTGCGCCATTGTGTGCTACACACGAGGAAACATATTTTGCGCGAGATGTGAAAAATGACAGCTGTACTGCTCATAAGGAGGTGTGGTAAAATGGCAATGTTGAAGATCTGGAGTGAAAATATTAAAAATGCATGAACTTACGAGTGCGTGGGAACTGTGCCTGGCATAGCTCGTAAAACAGTTATTTTAAATTCTTGCAAATTTTCAACATAGGGTTTGAGGCTACCTCATGAATTGTGACACTGTCGTTTCATCAATCGGTCCCGAAAGGTGGTTCTGCACAGTGACCGAGGAATCATCTTTCAGGACCGAATAACAAAATGACAGTGCCAGAATTCATGAGGTCCGGTCCCAAGAGCCCCATGTTAAAGATTTGGTGAAAGCATTCCCAAAAATGCCTGAGATATGCATCAAAGTTGAAAAAAAAACTATTTATTCCATTACACAGCTTACTGGCATTTCCTCAGTTCGCGGTCGGCTTTGACGAGTGCAGATGTGTTCCCGGTCCACCGAAGACCATCGCGCCAGACTCCGGAGGTAAGTATGGAGTGAGGTGGGGGTGTGGGGAGGAAGGGTGTGCAGAGGGTGGGTGTGTGGATGGGGACAGGGGGTCAAGACAGTCAGCGAGGGACTGTTTTTTTCTTACAGGGCATTTATTTTTAAGACGACGCGGGACTTTTGCCATGCTGGGGTGGGCTCCCAGTGAGGCAGCTGGAAGGCTGTTTGGGGGGGCAGTGGAGCCAACAGGGTATTGGGCACCCCCAATGACCATACGAACTGTTGCCACACTGGGGTGGGCCGCCAGCATGGCACCTGGAAGTCTGTTGGGGGGGATACAGTGGAGCCGACGGCGATTGGGCACCCCCGTCGGCCTTACGGACTGTTGCCATGCTGGGGTGAGCTCCCAGTGTGGCACCTGGAACTCTGTTGGGGGGGAGCACAGCGGAGCCGACGGGGGATTGGGCACCTCCATCAGCCATCCAGTTTGTGTGGGGGGGGAGCGCATGAGCACACTGGGGTGGGCTACCAGCATGCTACTTGTTGCGGGGGGATGGAGTTGTCCATGACAGCTGATTCAGTGCAGTGCCTATACATTACTGCCACTGATTGCAGCTGTTTTTGCTTTCAGCTGAACGCCACTGCATCTGAACTGTTGTCACAGACAGCTCCTACATTCATTGGCGCTGTGCAGCCGCGCCTGCAAATAGCAGCAGGGCATTGGAAGTGGGGGAGGCACACCAATGAATTCTCGCATGGTGGCACTATGTTTCTTGCACATATGTGCAAGCAAACATAAAAAAACAACAGTTAGCAGGGTGCTTAGCAATATCCTGTGCAAGCACCACTGAACTATTATTTTAGAATTCACATAAGGTGTGCTACAAGCATTCTTACAATTCACACAGAGTTACACAGAGAACAGCTTGTAACTGCACGGAGAACAAACACATTATTTTACTAACCAGTACATCTATTCCCATTATGGGCTACACATCTCCATGTAGCCAGTAAGAATGGGGTGCAATAATAAATATTTGCAAGCTCAGTAGACTGTCTGTGTCTGATCTGACTGATTGTGCGGACTGTCTGTTGCTCCTTGACAGAGGAGGTGTTCCCATGCGTTAACAGGCATTTCAATTTTTTAAATAAGTTATTTGTTCTCCATGCAGTTACAAGCTGCTCTCTGTGTAACTCTGTGCTAATTGTAAGAATGCTGTGTGGTTGTGGTGATGGGGGGGGGGGGGATGACTGCATTGTCCTATAACAGAATCAAGAAAATACAAGACAAATGAGCAGGTAAAGACGGCGTCTACTGTGAGTTCTAAAACTAACATTTTTCTTTTTTTAACATCCTTCTATTTATTTCAGGTTAGTGGGGCTTTCGACCAAGTGATGATGTGTGATAATATGGTGTTTTGAACAAAAAAAGCTGTAGCCTTTGTCTTGATTTCATGTATCGGGCATATCAGATTACCGAGGGTCTGGATGGTACTGGCGTTTGTAGTCTGTGTCAGGATTTCATCAAACCACGATGAGTCGGGATTCTGAACCTGTCAGTAATTCAGCAGTCAGGGTCTGCCCATCGGGATGTTGTGTGATGGGATCAGTCATGTCAGGATCGCATACCTAACCCATGGAAAACAGTTACAATAAAAAGGAATTCAAAAGAGCTAAAGACAGGATGCTATTAGAGGGTAATAAAATGGAGTTTTACCACTGAGCAGTTGGGGTCAGTGGTGATGGGCTCCTGGCATACCTCTGCTCACACTGCTTTACTATAAACCTTGTTATGAAATGGATAGTCAGAATGCTGAATCCTAATTGGCTAAGAGGTACTTTCAGCAGGGCTGTTATCCCTGCACAACAGCTAGGCTGAAAATAGCTCCCCCAAACAGGATTCATGACTTTCAGAGACCCATCTGCCTTGCAGCCAACTTGAATGCCATAGTAAAATAATGCCTACTGAGGCATCAAATGCAGGCTCACCTGCTGTCAACCTCAGCTACAGATTACAGCTACAATTATAATTACTCACTCAGTGGGCTTGTTGAACTGACTATTGCTGCTGATTATACCTTCACTCCACATTTTACCAGGTGCAGCTCTGAATAATGCTCCTGATGGGAGTTTTACCTCTTCCGCTGACTGCTGCCTCAAGTGTTTCTTTCAACCTTCACTTTCCAACCTAGAAATATCACTCTTAGCAATTGATTCTGATGGTGCTTGCCATCACTGACTGTGGCTCCAATTGTAGCTTCTGTTCCAATATAGGCTCCACAAGTTGAACTAACCAGTCCCACGCTGATGTCCTTGAAACCAATTGCACTCTGCACTGCCCTTAGCACTGCCCTTACTTTAAAGCAGAATTATTCATGCAGTGTTGGTGTCACCTTCGAGTGAGACACCGACATTGCAGCAACTACCAGGACTACTTTTTCCTTTTGCTATTTTTTTTCTTTTTTAGTAATTCTTATCAAAATCCTTAAAAAAAATCCATCAACTAATACACTAATGAATCAATGTCATAATCGCAATATGGCACTCCAGAGGGGCACTGAGGTGGGACAACAGCCCTTCCTGCACGGTGGAAACACTTAGCTTTGCCTGGTGCTTCAACCCACCCAAAGCGGGCAGTTATCCCACCACAACACACCCCATGTCATGCCTTATTGTTTAAGTATTCCATGATGCTATGCTATAGATCAGTTTTCTCTACAACTGTAACATCAGTCTTCCAGTTCATAATCAGTTAAACAGTGCGGCCTTGTGTCAAGGGATGGGTGTCACCGATACATAAAGCAGTCAGCTACATAGGATCAATACGTAACAGATCTCACATTCCAGGCAAAAAACTAGTTTCCATTGGGGTAAGTTAAACATGGGTACTGTAGAAAATGTCTGTTAACAAATGTACCTAGAACTGACATGTTATATCCTTAAAATAATATTTTACCTTTTTACAATCTCTTCCTTATTGAGCTGATATGACCGAGTTTCTGTTCATAGATTTCTATTTTGGTAAATAACCTTAGATAGTGCATTGGCAATGATGGTATAAGGTCTGTAGCACATACTCGCTGTTTTGTAACCCCAAAGCTAAGCATACCACTTTATCCTCTAGTTCGATTCAAAACCATTAATTACTTAACCCTTGCTGTGCTGCAGACTGATATATCGGTCCAGAATGTCTATATATTCTTATCTCTTGGCAGCCTAAGGGTTAAAACAAGTTAAGTTAACTGTTGCAATGACACATACAAAAGTAAAATCATAAACATTAAAAAAAAATGAACATCCCTTAATAAAGTGCATGGAATTCAAGTTCCTCATTAGTAAATATATTGACAAACAAATCCACCGTACAGTAGGCTATATATTTTAAGCATGAGTCCATAACTAGACTGCAATACAAGGAACCATCATTTACCTTGCCCAATTGTTTCCTAATGTACACAGAAACTTTTGTCACTGACATGCTGCACTGAAACTCTGCAGTGGTCACCTTCTAGCTAGAAAGCACTAGCATGACCTTTTGAATATTGGCATTTATTGAATTTGTCATCATTCATGTAAAAAATGCTTAGAAGACAGAACTAGGTAAAAGCTTTAGAACGTATGTCCTGCAGACATTTTTCACTACCATCTATTATTCAGCAACCTATGCTGCAGCTAATAAAGAGCTGTCCTGTGGAGGTACAGGGTGCTAGTAATAGATTTCTTCTTGCTATGTTTTGCTGCTAGTATAAATTGCTAATCCAGCTGCTACAGGGAGGGGTTATGCTCTCTGCTTGGATTTTCTGTCTAGGAATAAAGGCTACTAACACATATTTCCTATTTTAAAAGAAAGTGTTGTAAAAGCTATTGATTCTGCTACTATTTAGTGCTGTAACATTATACTTTTGGGGTTTTACATAGAAACATATAATTTAATGGCAGATAAGGACCGCTTGACCCACCCAGTCTGCCCATTTTCCCTATCTACTGTAATACCATAGACCCTCCTTGATCTCCAGCTTAGCCTTCCCTTCCCTTATGCCTATCCCATGCATTCTTGAATCCCTCCACTGCTTTCCCCTCCACCACCTCCACTGGAAGGCTGTTCCAGGCATCCACTACTCTCTCTTTGAAGAAGTACTTCTTTATGTTTCCCCTGAGTCTACCCCCTTCCAGGTTCATAGCATGTGCCCTTGTTCTTGAGCATCTTTTTTTCTGAAAAATGCTTCCCTCTTATACCTTATTTATACGGTGAGGTATTTGAAAGTCTCTGTCATATCCCCCCTTCCCTACTTTCCTCCAGGGTGTACACATTAAGGTCCTTTAGTCTCTCCTCATATGGTCTCTGGTGCAGACCCAGCACCATTTTTGTTGACTTCCTCTGGACCGCCTCTACTCTGTCTATGTCCTTCCAGAGTTGTGGTCTCCAGAACTGGACACAGTACATTAGGTGAGGTCTCACCAATGATTTATACAGTAGTATTATTATCACTACCTCCCTCTTTCAGCTGGTGATACCACTCCCTATGTACCCTAGCATCCCACTGGCTCTCTCCACAGCCTTGTCACACTACTTGGCCACATTTAGGTCATCAGATATGATTACCCCCACGACTCTTTTGTTTGGTGGTCATTGGTACCACTACCTCTATCTTGTACTCCACCCCTAGGTTTCTATGCCCTAAGTGCATGATTTTGCTCTTCCTTGCATTGACATATAGTTGCCACATTCTTGACCACTCCGCAAGCTTTCCTAGATCCCTATTCATTTTTTCCACACACACACACACACACACACACACACACACACACCCACACACACACCTAGAGTGGGTACCCTATCATAGATTTTAGTATCATTTACAAAAAGGCACACCTTCCCTTCTAGTCCCTCTGCAATGTCACTAATAAATACATTAAAGAGGACCAGCACCAAAAATGATCCTTGTGGCATACCGCTGTCTGCTGGTCACCCTCCCTTCCTCAGAGTGAACCTCATTTACCACCACCCTGTAACGTGTATCCTCCAAACAATTCCCTACCCAGTTTACCACTTTGGGCCCCACTCCCAGGCTGACCAGTTTGTTTACTTGTCTCCTATGTGGAATGGTGTTGAAAGCCTTACTGAAATCTAGGTAAGCCACATCCACCACTCCACCTTAATCTACTTCCCTGGTCACCCAAAGAAATCTATCATATTTGTTTGACGTGGCCTCCCCCCAGTGAATCCATGCATCCTTGGACCCTGTAAGTTGCTGGTTATCAAGATATTCTACAATCCTTTCCTTCAGAAGTGCTTCCATTAATATCCCCACCACTGAGGTCAGACTGACCAGCCTGTAATTTCCAGCTTCCTCCCTGCTACCACTTTTGTGAATTGTATTATATCTGCTCTTCTCCAGTCCTCCAGGACCACTCCCATCTCCATTAAGTGATTGAACAGGACTGTCAGAGGTGCAGAGAGTACCTCTCTGAGCTCCTTCAATGTCCATGGATGTATCCTGTCTGGCCCCATTGCCTCTTTCAGATTTGCAGGTATCTTCAGGACTCTCTCCTCTGTAAATGGACTGCTGTCCACCTCCCTTCCTTCAATGCTCCTAAAGATGGCAGCATTACGAGTGTGCATTGCGCAGTTTCTACGCAGTCGCATAACTTTGGTAATTTACAGTATTTTGACTCCAAATTTTCAACATACCCATTTTTTCACACCACCTGATGAACAGTACAGTTATCATTTTCACATCTTGTCTGAAACGTGTTTTTGCACCTGTGACATGGAATGGCATTTTAGCATGGATTTGAAATGTTTTTACCTATGTTTTTTTTTTTGGAGGGGGTCATAAGAAGAATATGTCAAAAGTTTGGGATCAAAATATTAAAAAAACAAAGAATTTATTAAGTAACATTGATTTCAGGGATGTCCGTTGCACCTCTGGGAACACGCTGCCTTACAGTGCCAGTGAGCTGAGTTCAGGTGTGTATACAGTGAGCCAGTTTGCTGGGACAAGGCTGATGGGGAAGGTGCTGCAGCATGCAGCACCAGTCACAGCCTGGGTAGGGATGGAGCAGTGTTTTGGAACAGATGCCACACCTGTGGTGGGTCAGAAAACCTCACTCATAAGGTATCGAGATGTGTGCTGGGGTCTGCTGGGCCCATGCACATCATGACTGTCTCCAATATTGTGTTAGTTCATTTTTAAATGGGTCCTGAATGAACTATCCTAAGAGAAATAATTAGCAAAAACTATGTTAATGCAGACATTAGGGTTGTATAAATGCAAAGCGTACAAAGATGGGAAATGGAAAAAACATTAGGGATTTGGGTCTCAGGGTTATTGGCGAATCAGTGGTAGGGTATTACCTTCGGTTGTCAACAGGCCCTGCATGAAGAAAGCTCTGACAGACTATACTGGCCATACTGTAACACTGTGAGGCACTAGGTTGGTGGTGTATCTTGTGCTTTGGAAAAAAGGCTACAGGCTGGGGGAGGGCATTAGGTTTACGTAGTTTTTTGCAAAGAATATTTTATATATATATATATATATATATATATATATATATAGCAAAAAACTCTGTTTTAATGCAGCTGTTAGGGTTGATTCCACACCAGCAAAAGTCTGGAAATTCGATGTTAGGGTTACCAACACTACCACCCCACCCCCACCACCCCACCCTCCACACACCAGCAGGTGTCAGGGTGTGTGTTGGGGTTGTAGAGCCTAACTGTCACCCCATTCCATGAGTAAACAAGCTGAGATGGTGCAGTATAGGAGAATGGAGTGAGAGTACCATCTTGGTTCTCCTTGATCTTTCGGCAGCTTTTGATACTGTGGACCATGGGGTGTTGCTCGAGCGCGCCTGCAGCTCTTCTGTGGACTGAGGGGGCAGTCCTCAGGTGGTTTTGATCATTTCTTGAGGGCAGATCTCAAAGGGTGGTGTCGGGGATTTATTCCTCAGCCCCTCATGAGCTGCCCTGCGGGGCACTTTGGTGCTGTTCCCCATGTTGTTCGCAGTATATATGCTACCATTAGGAGACATTATAAGATGGTATGGTCTGAGTTTTCACTGCTACACAGATGACTCTCAGCTATACATGTCGTTTGTGCCGGCCAGGAGAAAGATACTATCTCAGTGTTTAATAGTTGTCTGATTGAGATTCAGGACTGGCTGAGTGCCAGCTGACTGAGCTAAACCCAGGAAAAACAGAGGTATTGGTCATGGTCCCGGATCATAGGTCAGCCAGGATGTTGGGGGACAGCCCTCTGGATTACAGCTGGGAGAAACATCACTAACTGTCTCAGACCAGGTGCACAACCTTGGCGTGATTTTTGACGAGAGCCTGACCTTGCAGGCTGAAGTGTTGGCTATAGTCAAATCTTCCTTTTACCGTCTTAGGAACATAGCTAGGGTGAAACACCTGGTTCTGACTGAAGATCTTTCCACTCTGGTCCATGCCTTTATTACCACTTGTCTTGATTACTGCAGTGCCCTCTACCTAGGGCTACCAGGGGTTGATATCCACCAATTGCATCTGATGCAGAATGCAATGGCCAGGTTGTTGACTGGAGCCCCTAGATCCAGGCATATAACACCTGTGAACTGAACTGGCTGCCAGCACAGTGATGGATAACCTTCAAGGTCGCATTGCTGACCTATAAAGTCCTACATGACCAGGGACCACAGTACCTGCAAGACCTTCTGTCCCCTTACTGCCCTTCCGGCCCAGTCCAATCCTCTGATGAGGGATTGCTAGAGATTCACAGGATCCATCTGAAATCATCTGGAGGAAGAGCATTCGCATTTATGGCTCTGACTTTGTGGAATTCTCTACCTTGTCAGATACAAGATAGCCTGACTGTGGAGTGTTTTAAAACAACCCTTAAAACTTATTTATTTAATCAGGCCTTTTCTGGCTCCTGAGGGGCCTACATTAGTTTGCTGTTGGTATAATGAATGAAGTATATGCATCTGAATTCTTATGTATATTTTTAATTTGCATAATGGTGTGGATGTTATGTATTTTGTGGATTTTATGTATTTCAGTGATTAAAAGGGTGCCCTGAGAGCTGGAAGGGTGCTTTCTAAAAATAAAATAATATGATGATGATGATAAATGCCTGCTGGTGTGTGTGTGTGGGGGGAGGGTAGGGTTGGTAACCCTAACATCAAATTTCCAGACTTTTGTCGGTGTGGAACCAACCCTAATTGCTGTATTAAAATGGATTTTTTTTGCAATGAATTTCCCTTCTTTTGAGAAAGTGTAATTTTACAGGTATGCATACAGTATGTGGGAACATGGGCCCTCTGGGCTCTACGCTCACACCCACCCATAACTGTAGAGGCATAGCACACGAGAGCCCTGTGCTCCCAGTTTAGTAAAATTGTATGCATAAGTGGGAGTGCAGGACCCAGTAGTGTCCCTAAGTAAGATCCCACCACTGATTCACCAATACTCTGGAGACCCAAATCCCTAATGTTTTTCATTTCCCTTCTTTGTTCGCTTTGCATTCTACAACATTCTACAACACTAATGTCTGCATTAACATAGTTTTTTGCAAAGAACATATACTGTATACTTAAACAAGAATCTGTAAAAGAAAGAAAAGAAGAAAAGAAAGGTGCTCCAGGGAACCAGGGACAACTCTGCAGCACAGACAGTGTACTATAGCGCCCTCTTTTCAGGAGGACTACACTGCAAGCCATAGCAACAAAGAAGACAGCAGCAGCACCCTGTGGCCTAAGTTCATAACTGTAGTCAACTTAGTTCAAGGAGCACAAAATACACAGACAAAAAATGTCCTGGACAGTGGACCTATGGAGCAGTGTGGTGACCAGAGACAACACTTCATAACCCACAGGGGCTACGTGTTAAGCACTGCATGAGGAATTGCTGGCAACATGGCATCAACTGGACAAGTGTCAGTATTCAACAAATCAAAGGAGGACTTTGATTCTTATCTGGAGCATTTTTGAATGCTGACTGGCATCAAACAAAGTCGCTGATGACAAAAAGGTGGATGTCTTCCTGGTAATTTTGGCACCCACAGTCTATGGGCTTCTCAAGAGTCTGACTGCAGCTGTCAGGCTGGTGGACATGGGGTATGATCAACTCAGCTCAACTAGATCGATCGCCCATTATTCTGACTATCAATCAGAAATCTCCTATAGGAAGGCAGAGTTCCTGTCCAGGGAGATTGCTGCATCAAGGAATCAACCAGCTCTGCTCTTCCAGACTGTCGATAGGCTGTGCAGTCCAGTCTGTCTGCAGGGCTGGAGAGCCTTTTTACAATTGGAATGTGAGGAGTTTGCTCGGTTCTTTGATGATAAGGTGTCAACGATCAGGTCAGACATTCGCAGAATGCGTTCAAATGAGCATAGCAGAAATCGATGTGTGGTTACAGGTACTCGGTCTGTCTGGACAGATTTCAACCTGCCGGCGATCATGGATATCATGAAGATCATCCAGGGTTTGCAGTCGACTTGCTGTAGTTTGGATCCTGGCCCCATGCGTCTCCTTGTGGGTTGCGAGGATGTGATCGGACCAGTCCTTGTAAGACAGTCTGGTGCTCTTTGGACCAAGGGGTGTTTCCAGAGTCTCTGAAAGAGGCTGTTGTGACACCCCTTTTGAAGAAGTCTTCCCTTGACTCAGACTGCCTCGCGAACTATAGACCGATCTCTAACCTGCCCTTTTTGGGTAAGGTTATTGAGAAAGTAGTCATGCTGCAGCTTGATGACTTTCTTACCACCCATGTAATCTATGATCCTCTCCAGTCCGGTTTCAGGAAGAGGCATAGCACCGAGACGGCATTGGTTCAGGTACTTAATGATCTCCTAATTGCAAGAGATCAGAGGAGCTGTTCAATCTTGGTTCTCCTCGATCTCTCTGCTGCGTTTGACACCGTGGACCATGGGATATTGCTGGAACACCTGCAGCAAATCTGCGGACTTTCTGAGATGGTCCTTAGATGGTTTCATTCCTTCCTCACGGGTAGTATTCAGAGGGTAGTGTCAGGAATTTTTTCCTCCCTTTGGGCTGCCCTGTGGGGTGCAGCAGGGCTCTGTGCTCTCTCCTATGTTGTTCATGGTGTATATGCTACCATTGGGAGACATTATAAGGTGTTATGGGCTGAGTTTTCACTACTATGCAGATGATATTCAGTTCTATATGTCCTTTGTACCCGAACAGAATGACGCAGTCACGGTCTTTAACAACTGCCTTGCTGAGATTCAGGACTGGATGAGTGCCAACTGGTTGAGGCTGAATCCAGAAAAGACTGAGGTGCTGGTAGTGGACCCTGGTCACAGTGTATAGAAGTTGACTTCTGGGTTCCCCTCTGGCCTTGTGTTAGGGGGTAACCAGTTGAGATCTTCTGAACAGGTGCAGAATCTGGGCATAACACTTGATTGTGAGCTGACACTTAAGTTCCAGGTGTCAGCCGTTGTCAAGTCCTCTTTCTACCATCTGAGGAATATAGCCCGGATAAAGCAACTTGTTCCACACGATGACCTTCCTGTGCTGGTTCATGCCTTTGTTTCCATGTCTAGATTACTGCAATGCTCTATACCTAGGGATGCCGGGGGTAGACCTCCGCCGCCTACAGCTGGTGCAGAATGCTGCAGCCAGGTTGTTGACTGGGTTACCAAGAACTTGCCACATCACACCTGTTCTGCGTGAACTGCACTGGCTGCCGGTGCATTGGAGGATTACCTTCAAGGTCGCATTGCTGACCTACAAGACCCTACGTGGACAGGGACTGAGTTACTTGCAAGATCTCCTTCAGCCCTACTGCCCTCTCCGCCTACTCTGTTCCGCTGATGAGGGATTGCTGGAGATTCCCAGGGTTCGTCTTCAATCTTCTGGGGCCAGAGCTTTTACTTTTGTGGCTCCAACGCTGTGGAATTCTCTACCTCGTCAGATTAGAGAGTGCCCGTCCACAGAATCTTTTAAGACTTCTTTGAAGCGCTTTCTGTTTGTATCGGCTTTTGATTAATTCCAATTTTGC
Source organism: Neoceratodus forsteri (assembly GCA_016271365.2). Lineage (NCBI taxonomy): Eukaryota > Metazoa > Chordata > Ceratodontiformes > Ceratodontidae > Neoceratodus > Neoceratodus forsteri. The sequence goes on from CM028129.1 coordinate 819,429,061, forward strand.
TGTCTTTCTAACTGTGTTTATATTTATATTCTTATTTATTATTGATGTATGCTTTTATGTATTCGCGCTTTGGCACCTGAAAAGTGCAATATAAATAAATTATGATTTGTTTGATTTGAACTCACCAAGACACTTTCAAGGCATTTCAAGTGCAAGCCAATTCTCTCTCTCTCTCTAGAACGCTTTCATTTTGTCACAACCAAGAGGAGGGGGAAGCTCTTGCTCACCACATTATTACACTGAAGCATCTGGTAAGCACCTGTAAGTTTGGCCAGTTTCTAGATGATGCCCTATGGGCTAAATTTGTCTGTGGTTTGAGAGAAGGCTATCACAAAAGGTTATTGTTGTAAAAGGATTCAGCTTTCAAGTCAGCCTGTGATATTACACTCGCTTTTGAGCTCACTCAGAAGGACAACAGGAAGCTAGCAGGACATTCTGAACCACTGAGGAGTGGGGTTCACAGGGTCACCTGTATACCTGGAGCCCAGGGACATTACATACCACAACATGGTCCACCACCATTTTGTCAGTAACCACAAAAGTAGTAGAATCCAGCACCACAGGCCAGTTCCACACAGTCAAAACAACTTTGTTATCATTGTGCGGGTAACTACCAGCAAAACACATGCCGATTTTGATGAGAAAAATGCCACAGCTGTGGAAATGTGGGTCATCTCCAGAGAGTATGCAAAAGTGTGTCACGGTCTGCTCATGCACAGTATATCACAGACACCATGCTAGAGACTGAACCAGAAAAAAAGTAACTGAAGTTATTCACTGTCTATGCAGTGCAAGGAAATGGAGAAGGAATGTGCCTGCAGATCAAACTGGTTAGCATGCAGCTTGACTCCAGGGTATCAGTATCTTTTGTGCCAGAGCACATCTACAAGGAGAATATCAAGAAGTCCCCATTGCAACCATTATATATTCAGCTCACATCTTATACCAGAGACCGAATCTATGTTCTGCGGGAGATTCAGGTAGCAGTTGCCTATGAGGGAGGAGTGTGGACTTTGCCTCTAGTGGTAGTGCAAGGAGAAAGATCTGCATTACTGGGAAGAAACTGGCTCACAAAGATCAAGTTGAACAGATCTTCACCTTGAGAACTGTGACAAAAGCACCTCAAGATACACTGAGACAAGTATTGGGCAAAAATGGTCCTTGACGGCTATGGCACAATCCAAGATTTCAAGGCAAAGATCCAAGTGTGAACTGAGGCCTCTCCAATCTTTCACAAGCTTCAGACAGTACCCAATGCCTTAAATGAAGTGGTAGAGAATGAACTGAATCATCTGAAAATTCATGGCATTGTGCCAAAAATACAGGGGAACAACTGGGCTACCCCTTTTGTTGTGGTACCAAAGCAAGACAAAGAAGTGAGGCTGTGTGGTGACCACAAGGTTACAGTGAACCACTGCATAGAACCAGACATACTCACTACCCAATGCCAAGGACTTGTTTGCCGCACTCGAATGTGGAAAGTTCCTCAGTAAGTTGGACTTATTATTTGCATACCAGCAACCCTGATGAAGCTTGGAGTGCCGGAGCAAATTGCTAAGGACACATGTCATCATTCAGGCTGGTGTTGTGAATGCTCTCTCATGGATATGTGGTTGTATATATGCACTATGTTGATTTTACACAATAAACGGTAAGACAAGCTTTACATTACTACTGTTTGCTTCAGTCCTTGCCGTGGGGGTGCTTTATCTTTGATTGCTTGCTTGTTCTTCCTGATATTGAGCACTGTGATTGTTTCTGCTCTTACCTCCTTGTTCTTTCGTCCGTGGTTCTTCTTTTTAGGCAGGGGAAGGGCCCAGCCACCCAACCCCATCCCCAACCACCCCACGCTACACTCCTTTTATAGGGTACCACAGTTGTGACATTTCCTGTGGCAGAGCAGGAAGGGGCGGATCAGTGGGGCCTCCACAAGGTGATCTCATTTACAGGGCACTAGTAATTTAACTTGTTATAACAAGTTAAACAAAGCACAATTAAACCATTACTTGCATTTTTTTTCTTCTAATTACTCTGACTAGGTTACAAACCCAGCAACTTATTTGGAATGGATTTCATTAACTGCAGGTACTGTGGAACAATTTTCAGAAGGACATTCTTACAGGATTTAGGACACTGTCCTACATGCTGGGCCTTTGGAGATCTTAGGTCTCAGCTCCGGGCAGCATGGGCAGAGATTGCACGCCTCAAATTTCATATTGAAGAGGAAATACATTATAAGAACCACCCGCCATTTCCCAGCATCCAACAGAAAAACCTCAACCGCAGAGGGTAGTTGGTCCAGGAGGTTGGCAGGTGGTTAGGAGGAGCAAATCAGGTGCCCCATCACTCTCTGCTCTCCAACACATTACCTCCAAAAACCATATAAACACTACAAACAGGTATCTGCCTCTATCTCTGAAATCAAATAAAGAGGCAGAAGACACTGCAGAGCAGGACACTGCGGCACAGGAGCTAGCACAACAATACTCACCCAAATCAGGAACCAAAACTAAACAAGCACAAAGGAACCAAAACTTCTGATCATAGGAGACGCCATGATTCGGGAGTTGATACCCATCTCCAGCCAGGGTGATGGTCAGATGTCTCCCAGGTACATCAGCATGGAGAGACACTGACCGCATTGCTAAAATTGTTCACAAAGCAGGAGAAAACATTGATGTCCTAGTACACATAGGACTAATGATCTGCCACCCGGTCAGTTGTGGAGACCAAGGAACACCTGACTAGGCTGGGTGACAAACTATCATCTATTTCATCCGGCATCTCCTTCTCTGAGATTCTGCCAGTCTGGGAGAAGGGACAGATGGACGAAGGTCGAGAGAAGGGGAGATAGGGGAGCTAAACACGTGGCTCAAGGACTGGTGCCAGGAAAAGGACACAGATTTGTAGGAACTGGCAACAGTTCTGGGAGCAAGTTCTTTAAATTTGATGGACTGCATCTGACTAAAGAGGAGTCAGTGCATTGGGGCAGAAGTTTGGCGTCTTGCAGAATATTTAAACTAGCAAATGAGGAGGGGTGCAGCACCCCATACGTTGAATGGAAGAACACCCTCCCCCTCAGCTAGTGGTCAAACTGGAATTCAGTGTGTTTGCTGCTCATTTGCATCACCAGGTAAGAAAAAGGTTTGTCTCCCATACGATGCACAGGGGTAATGCCAAACCTCACCCAACAACTAACACACCAAAATCTGGCCAATGGAAAATCATGTACACAAATGCTCACAGCCTGGGAAATAAGATCCCAGACCTGCAGGCAATAATGTCAGAGGCTAAACTGGACATAGTAGCAATTAGTGAGACGTGGTTTACCAGTAACCACACTTGGGAGACTTCAGTACCTGGCTATGTATTGTTCAGAAGAGACCGAGGTGCAAAAGGGGAGGAGTGGCCCTATGTTAATGAAAATATCAAAGCTACAGAAATTCAGAATACACATAAGGAGCGAAGAACTGTGGGTCACCCTGAAACAGGAAATGGACAGCCATAAGAACTGGGGTTGTCTACAGGCCCCCAGACCAGAGGAAGGACATAGACACATTACTGTTAGAAGATATACAAAACATGACAGCTAAAGGGGAGGTTCTGATAATGGGAGACTTCAACATGCCAGATACAGATTGGTCAATACCAGCAGGAACATCTGCCAGAACTAGACTCATAGTGGATTCCCTGCAGGGGGAGGGCCTCAAACAACTGGTACAGCAACCCACAAGAGACAGGGCTATCCTAGATCTAGTACTGACTAACAAAGACGGGATCACAGATCTCCAGGTAGAAGGTCACCTGGGGGCCAGTGACCATCACATGGTATGGTTCAATTTGGCTACTACATCTAAATCATCCCATTCCAAGGCAAAAATATGGGACTTCAGAGGAGCTGACTTTGATAAGATGGCCAACAGAGTTAAGCTAGCCCTGGCAAAAAGAAACACAGGTGAGGAGGTACAGGCAAAGTGGGCAAGCATTAAGGATACAATACTTGAAGCAACATCCCATTGTGTTAGACAGAAAAGGAGGTGCAAAGAAGGAAACCACTTTGGTTCTCAAATACAGTAGCAGAAAAGGTCAGAGCCAAAAGGCTGGCCTTCAGAAAATATAAGGAACACAGCGGATGAAGATAGGGGCATACCAAACTGCCCTAAGGGAAGCAGGTAAGGAAGGCAGGCAAAGTCCCAAACTGAGGAAACACTAGCACAAACAGTAAAAGAAGGTGACAAGACTTTCTATAGATACATTAGTGAAAGGAGAAAGTCCAGAGGGGTATTGCTAAGCTTAATGGAGAAAAGGGAGCATGTGAGGAGGAGGACCCTGTAAAGGCATCTATCCTAAATAGATACTTTTGCTCAGTATTCACTGAAGAGAAGGTAGGGCAGGGCCCACAGCTCAGCATCATGGACACAGAGGGAGGGAGGTGAGCACTACTCCCTTCACAAAAGAAAGGGTCCTACAAGAGCTTGTAAGCTCAGGGTGGATAAGGCAATGGGACCTGATGGCATACATCCCAGGGTACTTAAGGAGCTAAAGGAGGAACTAGCAGAGCCATTAGCAGAATTGTTTAGTGAGTCTCTGAGCACAGGAGAGGTCCCAGAAGACTGGAGAAGGGCTCATGTGATCCCACTCCACAAGAGTGGTAGCAGGGAGGAGGCGGGGAACTACAGACCGTCAGTCTTACCTCAGTAGTGGGCAAGATTATGGAAGCACTCTAAGGAAAGGATAGTGCAATACCTGGAATCCATAGGGCACAGGATCCAAGACAGCATGGGTTCACAAAGGAAGGTCCTGTCAAACTAATCTCATAGATTTCTTTGACTGGGTAACCAGAGTGGTGGACCAAGGGAGCAGTTGATGTCGCCTACCTTGACTTCAGCAAAGCTTTTGACACTGTTCCACATAGAAGATTGATAAATAAGCTAGGTAGGCTCAGGGTGGGTCAGAAGTTGGTCAACTGGGTGGCAAACTGGTTGACTGGCAGAAAACAGAGAGTGGTGGTAAATGGTATACAGTCAGAAGAGATGCAAGTCACAAGTGGGTACCTCAGGGATCAGTCCTGGGGCCAGTCCTATTCAACATCTTCATTAGTGACCTAGCAGATGGACTGAGGGTAGGCTTGTCTGTTTGCAGATGACACCAAGATCTGCAACAGAGTAGATGATCCAGATGGGTGGGCAGAATGAGAAGAGATCTGGATAAACTAGCAGAATGGTCAGAAGAGTGCAACTGGGATTTAATGCAAAGAAGTGCAAAATCATGCACATAGGGAAGAGAAACCCTGAAGCCACTTATCGGCTGGAGGAGTTGCTAGCAGTCACAAAGGAAGAAAGAGACTTGGGCATCATCATCACTGATGACCTGAAATCATCCAAGCAGACCTCTAAAGCAGTAGGTGGCTAGGGGGTGTTAGGGTATTAGTAGGGTATCACAAGTCGTAAGAGGGAGGTAATAATCCCTCTGTACAAGACATTGGTTAGGGCTCCCATCTGGAGTACTGCGCAGTACTGGAGGCCACACCTTCACAAGGACATTAATCAAATTGAGGCAGTCCAGAGAAGGGCAACCAAAATGGTGCAGGGACTGCATCAGAAGACATATGAGGACAGATTAACGGAGCTCAATATGTATACCCTTGAGCAAAGGAGGGAGAGAGGTGATATGATCGAGACATTTAAACACCTTAAGGGCATAAACAAGGTGAAAGAGTCTAACATGTTTAAATATAAGAAAATAGCAGGACAAGAGGACACAGCAGAGATTGAGGAGGCCGATTAAGGGATGTGAGGAAATTCTTTTCACAGAAAGGGTGGTAGATGCATGGAATGGCTTACCACAAGAAGTAGTGGCTATGAATACAGTGCAGGGCTTCAAACAGGCATGGGATAGGCATAAGGGAGCAATACAAATGACTATGAATAGATAGGTCACTGACATAGCAAAGGCCGATGGCACATTTATAAGGTAGAAAAAGAAATGGGCAGACTGGATGGGCCTTGAGGTCCTTATCTGCCGTCAACTTCTATGTATATGTTTCTATATTCCAAGTGCTAGAGCTCACTGTTTTTTTTCTTTTTTGATTCCAGTAGTTGGAACTGGAACTAGAGTCAGAGCCATATCTTACCATAAATACCCACAAAGGAATTTTACTGATATCATCATTGAGCCTCTGGAATTTCAACACTGCCAGCATTTTTTCCAGCACAAGGTGGACCAGATACTGCTGGCTGGACCATGCAGTCTGTTTTATTGATGATATCTTTGTAACAGCATCCACAGTGGAAGAGCCTCTGACAATCCTGGACCAAGTAACGTCCAGACTGTAGCAGTATGTAGGAAGAGTGAAGCTAGCCAAATGCCAGTTTCTACATGATTCTGTTAAGTACCTGGGCTATCAGACTGATGATGGCCTGCAGCAAACAGAGAGCAAAGTGGAAACAATTATCAGTGCATTGGCACCAACAAATGTGAGTTAAGATCATTCTTGGGCCTGTTAAAATACTGTTGTTTTTTTTTTCTGGCAAACTTGTCCACATTGTTGCAACCACTACATGACTTGTTACAAAAAGAAGCAAAATAGAATTGGTCATCACATTGAGAAAGAGCATTCCAGTCTTGCAAACAATGACTTCTGAACAGCAAGTGGCTAGTGCACTGTGACCCAGCAAAATTGTAGAGATTGGCATGTAATGCTCCCCATATGGGATTGGCAACGTAATTTCTCATGTGTTACCTTTAGGGAAGGAATACCCAATTGCTTTTGCATCAAGGACCCTATCTCCAAGTGAAAGAAATTATGCTCACATCGAGAAGGAAGTCTTGAGTGTAATCTTCGGAGTCAAGAAATTCCATAAGTACCTACACAGATGGAAATCCAGTCTGCTGACATATCACAAGCCTCTACTGGCCATTTGGGGACTGAAGGCAGCAATACCAACTCTCACGACACTGAGGATACGGCAATGGGCCTTGATTCTGTTGGCCTATAACTATGACATTGAATACAGACATTCTCAGGATCATGCAAATGCAGATGCACTATTTAGACTGCCATGCAAAGATGCTACAAAAAAGGAAGGTAATAGAATGGTATTCAATGGTAACATATCGAGGAGTTACCCATTGCTTCATGGGATGTAGCTAAGGAAACAAGATGGGATCCAGTTCTCTCTATGGTCCTAGATTTCATCCTAAATGGTTAGCCAAACTTCATAAGAGACCAGTCTCTCCAGCCTTTCTTGAACAAGAAAGACCAGTCGTCTACTGATCAAGGCTGTGTTCTGTGGGGCACTCAAGTCATAGTACCTCCAAAGTTCTGAAAGAGGTTACTTTCCGACTTACATGAGAGTAATCCTGAAATTTCTCAGATGAAGGCATTGGCCCAGGGATACCTCTGGTGGCTGGGACATGATCAAGATATTGAGCATCTTGTCAGCTAAAGTGTCCCTTTTGTGGCTGTCCACAACCAACCTGCAACCACACCTCTACATCCCTGGTCCTGGGCTACCACACCTTGGGAATGCATCATGTGGGTTATGCAGAAGTGTACAAACAACATGTCTTAGTGGTTATCGACATTCACTCCAAGTGGACTGAAGTGCTTCCCATACAAGTGACAACTACAGAAAAGACTAATTCTTCTGAGACAACTCTTTCCCTCATTCTCGTTCTTCACAAGAGTTCAAATTGTTCTTAAGCAGAATGTGGTCCAACATATTTTGTCTCTTCCTTACCATCCAGCATCAAAAATGGTGTATCTGTACACACTGCCCAGACATTTAAAAAAGCCTGGACAAAATAAGGTTCTTAGTCAATACCTACAACACAAAGGTTGGCTCATTTCTTGTTAGTTACAGAAGCATTCCTCACACTGTCACAGAATGAACACCTGCTGAACTGTCCCTGAAACATCAGCTATGAACCCATTTGGCATTGCTCAAGCTATACTTGTCTAATACTGTAACAAAACATCAACTGCAACAGCAGAGGGGTCATGACAACTAGACCAAGACAGTACAGATCTTCCATCCTGGGGAGCGTGTGATGGTTTAAGACTACAGGCATTCCAAGCCCCTGTGGATTCCTTGGGTGGTGACTGAAAAATGTGGACCTTTGACCTATGAAGTCTATGTGGGACATCACCTTGTTCACATACATGTTGATCACTTGTTACCTTCAAGGGTTCCAGTTCATTCAGCAGAAGATATCACTCCAGAAGAGGACAGTGACACTGAGGACTTTGCTTCTGCCCATGTAATTCCACTGGGGACCATGCTGAATAATATCTAAATTCATGCCTCATTAGCAGCAGTTGCTCCAGCATGAAGATACCCCGTGTGCATGGCAAGCCTTAAGAATAGGTGAACTAGGTGGTCACCTAGGATGCCCTGCAATAGGGAAACCAAAAATTCATTGCCATAATAAAACCTGAGGGATAATTTTTTTTAAAATATGTGTGTGGGGTGCCATTTTCATAGTCACCTATGGACGCCACATACCTTAAGGCCATCCCTGCCCATGCGGCACTGAAGAGCACCACAGAGACGTACTTTACCTGTGTCTCTATGTAACTGGACTTGCTACCTGTTGTGTTACTTTGTAACAAGTTCTAGTTTAGGCTGTAATTTGTATTAATTTTGTTAACAGCACGGAGAAGAATCTCAGAAATGTAAACCTGTACTTGGTTTAAGTTCTACAATAGTGTTTACTCATTTAACTGGTAGGTAGTAGTAACATCCTAGTCAGGAAGATAAGATTAAGGACCAAGTGCTAGATAATGTTTTAGCGAAAAATCTCAGAAATTGAAATATGTACTTCGTTTAAGTTCTACAGTAGTGTTTGACAATTTAACTAGTAGGTACTAGTAGTGTCCTAGTGAGGAGATAGGATTAGGAACTGAGTGCTAGATAGTGTTTTACTGAGTTAGCTGTAGAAGCTAGTTTTATTATTTTGGGCGAGGGAACCCAGTCCATAAGCAGAGCAGTGTGCTTTCATTCAAGAAAGAAACTGGCATATTTCTTCGTTCAATTTACTTGCAGTTTAAATCTGGCTGTGGACTTACCACTTCACAGTGGCGAGGTCAGTGAGTTCAGGATTCTGGAAGCAGCTGAGTATCCTGGTTTCAATGCATCAATGAATCATTGGAGGAATGAGCAGTCAGTGGGTCTGCTGGCCTCAGCTTAAGCTTGCAGACTAGGGTTGGGAGAACATGGTGAGGTTCTGACCCTTATTAAATAAGAACCGAAACATGGTGAAGTTCTGATTTGTTCTGCTTAGTTCTGATTTATTGACAAGTATTTGAAAAAATGTGAAACATGCATAAAAATGGCCAAAGTCGATCACATTTGACACCGAGGCCCAAAGGAAATAATTTAATGCATTATTTGTACAAAAATGAATGTAAAACTGCTAAATAAAAAAGCAATCACTCACTACTATTTTTTTATTTATTTATTTTAGTTTTTGTTGATTGGGTAGGTACACTAGACAAATTCTGCCTATTTTCAGGCATGACCCAGGGGAGGGGGATACAGATGAATGCTAGCTGACCTTGAACCAGACCAAACTGTTGGTGGTATTTTTAGTGAATGGGGGAAATTTGGCCCGGACACTGGGGAAACTTCCCCTACTCTGCAGTAGGGGGAACCTCTGGCCATTTCTGGATGGCTGAGCCAGTCTCTGGACTGAAGTGTGAGAAGGCTGTGCAACAAGTCGGGGAGTTGATCTCCTCCTCAGCTTCTGGATTTATGGAGACTGAAGTTTTTTTGATGCAGCTACAAATATGCCATTCTGAAGTCATGGATTCAACACATACGGAGATGAGTACTGCAGTGGCTACATTGAGTGCAAATATAAATGAACAGAATATGGATGGCACAGAAGAAGATGCAAAATTTACTTTACAACAGCTGTTGCAGAGAGAAGAAACATTGTTTCGACAGAAGAAGCAGGAATTGTTGAGGCGCTTCTCTCCGTTGAACAAGCAGCTGGACAGCGACTCGAGCTTGCATACAGGACCGCAGCTACCAGTAGTAGTCATGGCAACGGACCATTCTGAGGCACAGAGCAATCCGAGCATTGTTTACTGCGGGAAAGAAGGCGATCAAACCGCTGCTACAACTTTTCTGTTTTCAGCTACTAAAGAGGCTCACCCTAAAGAACAAATGTTGCTGAAAGGAACAACAAGTAAGTTACGGTGAGCGGATGAACCACCGGTTGCTGACAGTAAATGGTCAGCTGAAGACTCCTTGAGGGCGGCAGGGTGGGTCCGCTCGCCAGATTCAAATAAATGGATTTCTGGCTTTGCCCCTATAAAGATAACAGGGGTTTCTACACCACATCCAACTTCTTCTGCTTCAGTGAGTAATCAACAAGTTTCATGAACTCTTACTGTTGAAAATAATACCGCACCAGGCTTGTTGATGACTGAAGGAATAGACTCTGTTTCCCCTCTAGCTCTGCCTAAAGAACTGGAACTTATGCAGCACCCAGTTTTGGGCACAGTGCAGAATGTGGTAGAAGAAAATGCTGTACAGGACATTTTAGAGGACCCTATGAGTGATTTTTCAGACATTTCAGATATCCATAAAAATATACCTGCTGAAATTAGGAATAGGCCTGTACCTCTTGAAGAGGAGGGCTTTTCACGTCCTTCTCCAGAACAAACAAAAAAATCTTATGCTTCTTTTTTTCCTAATACAGTTTACCCAGCCAAGAGACACAATGCAGTAAGACTTACTTACAAGGGAGATCTTGATAACTTTCCTGATAGAATCTATGTAGGAAGAAAGTTATTGAAAGAAAGCATGCATTTTATTGCTACAGAATTATATGCCCTTATACATGTATCTGGAGAGAATATACTCAGTGTCAGTTTTAAGTTAGGGAGCGGCCTGGACAAATTTTGGGCCCGATTTCATCAGGCCAAGAATTCACCTTTATGGGCCCCCTTTGAAGTTATCCCTTTATCTAGGCCAACACAGAAAACTATCACTGTTTTGTTCAGGAATGAGGGGGTTAGTGTTGCTGACCTGCTTTTTTAGTTAAAACAAAGATGTTCTGTGACAAATACTCCTGAAGCTATATTTAAAACAGAGGGGATTTGGACAGGAGGGTGGAAAATACATGTTATTTTAAGAACTGAAGAGGAGGAGGTCCAACATCTACCTAATTGTTTTTTCTTGGGGGGAGACAGAGGAGTCCTGTTTTACCCAGGGCAGCCGAAATCTTGTTACAAATGTGGTCAAGTTGGTCACATTAGTGTGTGTGCTAGAATTAAATGTACGTTATGTCAGGAGGTGGGGCATACTAGTAGTCATTGCAGGAGTACTGTGAAATGTAATTTATGTGGGATTGAAGGTCATTCTTACATAGCCTGTCCAGAAGCTGCACATAGTAAACACTACACTGCAGATAGTGAGGAACAAAGACTTCTGGTAACTACTGCCCAGAGAGCACACAACAAAAAGATTTTTGAACAAGCGTTAGCATCCACATCCCCACCACAAGTATTGACAAGGCCTACCATGGAACTTGGGGATAAGAACACCAATGCTGACCTAGATGAGAGGAATGATGTTTCCACTCCTCTAGTGGAATCTGCAGAGAAAGAATCTGGGATGTTGCAGGCAGACACTTGTCTAGAGGAAGATTTGAGATCCATGGCTTCTATGCCCCCCCCCAAACAGGATGAGGGTAAGGAAAGAAGGATATCTACTAGGAGACGTCAATCATGGTATCAGCCAGTACCCAAAGTCCCTAAATCGCACTGATTGAAATTTCCACTAGATATCAAGCCCTTTTTGATGCTGAGGCCTCTGATAGCGAATCTGTGGGCTCCTCTGTTGATTCTCATACACAAGAGACTCTAGTGGAAAGGGAAAAATTAGGAGAAAAATATGATGCACCGGAGGGCAAGAATCCAAACAGGAAAGTTAAAAAAAAGGAGATGATAAAATTACCTTAATTACTTAAAATGTGCTTAGTGACATCTCTTCAAATTTATACTCCAATGTTAATAGTATAAAAAATAATTATAAAAGAGGGGCGACTTTTTATCTTCTACAATCATACCCCCCTGGAGTCTTTCTTATTCAGGATATCAGATTCCATACTATTTCTGAGATAGCAGCAGCTACTAAAGAATGGTATATAGGAGTCTCTTTCTGGTCTATAGGTACAGAAAGATGCACAGGGGTTGGTATTCTTTTTCATCAAATACAACCTAGTATAGTCAAAATTGTAGATTTGCTACCAGGTAGGGTATTATTAATTGATTTTAGATTTCAGAATGTGTCTTTTCGTCTAATAAATATTTACGGCCCTCAATTAATGGCTGATCGCACCACTCTATTCCATCAAATTAGCCCTTATTTACATACTGCTCAGAATGTGGTTTTTGGAGGTGATTTTAATTGTGGGTTGAGCAAACTAGACAGGAGTGAGGGTACCAAGACCAGAAAAATATCTGGAGATATGACGGCCTTAAATAATGTAGTGCATACTGCTAATTTAAAGGATGCTGTGCTTACACATAAGGATATGAGGGACAAAACATTTTTCAAAGGAAATTTATCCACAAGAATTGATTTTTTTCTTTATCTCTAAATCTATACATATTCTAACCTCCTCAGTAACTTTTGTGGAATACTCTGACCACAAACTATTATCAATAAATTGTGGTTCTCTAGAAGTAATAATCGGTCAAGGGTACTGGAAACTTAACCTTAAAATTTTATTGGAGACTGCATGTTTACAAAATATTACGTATTTTCTTACATGTAAAACATCTTTATTTGATCTGTATGATGACCCAGTTAGTTGGTGGCTGGAAACTAAAAATGAGATTAGGGTCCTTCTGATGCGGAATTGTAAACAACTCAAAAGTAATAATTATGTAGAATATTTACAAGACAGGAAACAGCTACAGTACCTATACACGCTTTCACAAACAACAAAACATGATTTTTCTGACCAAATAATGAATTTAAAACAAACAATGGTACAGTATCATGGAAAATTAATAGAAAACCTTAAGCAACAACAATTTGGTGTGGAAGGCACGTTTGAGAATGTTTGCCCCCTTATTAGGAATCAGGACCAGATTAAAAAAAGGTAATTGAGACATTATATGATACACAAATGAAGATTCAAACTTCTAAATGTAAGATTTTGAATATTGTATCCAATTATGCAGAAACTTTGTTTAAAAAATCTGAAACAGCTTGTTTTGATTTTCAACCTCTATTTCAGAAACTAGAAATACCCATTGTTCCTCAAGACCTGATAGATGGCTTAATCCAACTCTTTACTACAATAGAGCTGTTGGATGCCATTACATCACTTACAAAAGGGAAATCTCCTGGATATGATGGGTTAACCACAGAACATTACAGCATTTTGGGACAAGAACTTTTATGGAACTTACAGAAGTTTATAATACCACTGTACAACAGAACAGGGTACCACTAGAGATAGCTTCTGGAGTACTTATTTTTTTACATAAAAAGGGAAATAGAAAAGAGTTAGCTAATTGGCGGCCAATTAGTCTATTAAATAATGATTTTAAAATTTTTACAAAAATGTTAAATAAAAGATTGTTGGCAGTTTCTAAACACATTCTATCACCTGCACAGTCATGTACAGTACCAAGTGCTAATATCACAGATCAGTTAATCATATTAAGAGAACTGTTTGGCAGACACAATTTAACTACTTTAAAAGGCTATGTATTGTCATTAGATCAAAAACAGACTTTTGACAATGTCAATCATAATTTTCTATGGCAAACCTTACTGTATTATGGCATTCCAGCAATATTTTTAAATTGGCTACAAGCTTTATACAGGAATGCCACAGTTAGGCCTTGTGTTAATGGCTTTCTTGGATCATATGTACATATGTAACCCCCCCCCCCCGTTACCTGGGGTTACTAGAACCCTAGTTAGATCTAGTGGCAGGCAGGGACAGGCAGCTAGTGAAACTCCAGTTAAATGGATTTTACTATGTCTTGCTCTGTTTTCAGTCTCTGCTGAGCTGGGGCTATGACATCATTTAGAATTCTACAGCAGCATAAGCCACAATGGAATGTTGCAGTTGGGAGTTAGAACGTTGAGGAATTTCAAAGTCAATCTGAAGTAGGCTCAAGAAAGAGAAGGATGTAGATCCTGCAGTGCAGTGGAGGGAGGGGGTGCCCTGCAGGGGCAGGCCCCCCTGCCCTCAGCTCTGACACAGAGCTACCTTGGGGTGTGTGCTTCCACCATAAGAGAGGCGCAAGGAACCAACTTCAAGGGGCAACCTCCTGGCCTGGGAAAAGGAAGAAGCTGCCTGATAGAGAGTGCTGGGGCACTACAGTGTTTTAGGAATGAGATTCATTCAGAGTTTTGGACACCTGCAACATGGAGGGTGATGAAGCTTTGACAAAAAGGCCAGTGTCATTCACCAAATCAGTGAGTAAATAAGTCTCTGGGGCTGTGGGTCAGTCAGGATGCCAAGTCCAGGGCTTATGGAACAGTAAGATGTAATGACTGTTGTATGTGGGGGATCTGCAAGGGAAAGACAGTTTCTGCATTACAAAGCCATGTACAGTCTGCACTATAGTAACCAAGGAAGAGGTTTATGGAACAGTGAGATGTAATGACTGTTATATGTGGGGGGGGTCTTCAGAGAAAGACAGTTACTGCATTACAAAGCCATGTACAGTCTGCACTACAGTAGCCAAGGATGTGTGTGTGTGTAAACAAAGGAATGGCCGGGTATGGGTCTATGGAACAAAAGGTAGGAGACCCTCCACCTGGCATGTCAGGGCTCACCTCTATGGATTCGCTTTGGGACGCCAGTCACCTTTCTGTCAGGTATTGGCCAATGCCTGAAGAGGATGCCCATACGTTGGGATGGAGTAGAGCGTGGTAGTGTGCCACTAGTTAAAGAGTCCATGACATATGGAAATTTAGGATCCAAGAATGGATATATGTCTGTGTCATCACCTTATCTGCACTACAAGGAGTGTAGCCCCATGGGGATCCATCTATGCTTTTCATTCAGTGTTGCTGAATAAAGCCACACCTTAGAATCCCATCTCCTGGTATTGGACATTATGTTATTGCTTCTAGTCTCTGGATTACTTTGGGTGCCCCTGTGCAAAGTAGTCAAACCTAGTCACCATGCCGAATGACACCTTTCTCCCCAAAGTTTCAACTTATAAAATGCAGGCACCACGACCAGTAGGCCCCTCAACCTGTTCACTAGCCATAGAGGCAGGGGTAGTAGCCCACTCAGTGTTAGGCGCACTGGGGGTTACACATATACAAAAAGGGGTTAGACAGGGATGTCCAATAAGCCCCCCTGTTGTATGTATTTAGTATCGACCCTCTCTTATGGATACGTAATACAGCAACTAATGTTTGGCCGTTGCATTTACCAAATGTAGAGCTCCCATTTAAAGGGGCACTGTCAGCTTTTCTCCCTCATTTTTGCTAATATTTGTGCAGTGTGCCTTTTGGCACACACCTAAGTAATTTGCAATGCAGAATAACCCCATTGACACTGAAGTTCTGCAAAGATACCCGTTTTATGAATATCTGGAAAAATTTGTTTTTCCCTCTGGTGTCCATAAATTAACTGACACCGGGAGCATAAGCCCCACTGAGGATGTGCACCAGGACCAAGCGCAGTCACGATGTGGCATTTTACACCAAGCCTGCTTTAGTAGCATGCTGCCCTTATAATCTATTAAATCATGAATGGCTCCTGGTACTTCGAATTAAAACCAAGCCCTGTGTGGCTCACAATTTACTTTTTAAAAACTGGTGCTGTAATCCCGCGCATGCGTGGAGTAAAGATGTGTGGAGATCCCGCGCATGTGCAAGAGCATGCTGCCATTGCACATGCACGGGATTTTGGCACTGGTTTTAAGGAGTGAATTGCGAGCCACACAGGGCCCAATTTTAAGTCTAAAGTACCAGGAGCCATTCACGATTTAGTAGTTTATAAGGGCAGCATGTTACTAAAGTAGGCTTGGCATAAAATGCCACTTCATAACTGCACTTGGTCCTGGCACGCGTCCTCAATGGGGGTTATGCTTCCGGTGTCGGTGGATTTATGGATGGCCTGGCTAAAAGATGAACTATGCTAAATATTTATAAAACAGGTATTTTTGCTGCACTTCTATGTCTATGGGGTTATTCTGCATTACAAATTACTTTGGTGTGTGCTAGAAGGCACACTACATGGATATTAACAAAAATGAGGGGGTAAAGCTGACAGTGCCCCTTTAAAGCTATGGCTTATGCAGACGATGTAGTAATATTGGTGGGAGACAGTAGCTCTGCAGAAAAAGAAGTAGAGATATGCCATGAATATGGAACCTATTCGGGAACCTGTTTAAATCTCCTTAAAAGCACTCGAATACCTTTCAGTGATGAGGGAAGTTCTCCAGATAATATAGCAGGAATTTCTATCACATCAGGGAAAGTAAAAATTGTAGGGATAAATTTTGGAGGTACACAAATGGATATAGATAATTGGTATGCTAAACTACAAATTGGAATTCAGACGGTGAAGAGCTGGAATCAGAGAAAAATTAGTTTTCAGAAATGAGTGTATCTTATTAAAACATATCTCATTCCAATTTTTACATATGTAAGTGCAATATTTCCTGTTCCTAAATCAAGAGAAGTCAGGCTTTACAGTCTTTTTTTTCAGTCCTTTTGGGGCAGTAGACTAAATCCCCATCAAGCACAATATACTTTGTTTACCAATAAAACAAGGGGGGCAAAACATGATTAACCCTATCATTTTTTTTTCTGTCAGTTCTTATACACAAATCTCAAACCTTTACTGATACAGACTGATAAGTGTTGGAGTAATCTCCTACTGCAAACAATGTCACCTTGGTACTCAGATTGGGAAAAGGACCAGTTGAAATTTATTAAAATCTTACCCTGGACATCACCATATTTAAGAGAGGTGTTTTTCAAGCTGAGATTATGGGGCATAAGAAGGGAGAGAATATTACTGCAATCCAAAAAAACAACTGTATGGGTTCATATGTGAAACTTACTTTAGAGAACATGACACCTTTCCTAAATGTCCTCTAAATAATAAGGATGTCCTCTTGGAGTTTGTCATAGAAAAAAGGATCCCAGTAAAATTCAGGGACATACATTGGCTGACATGTCATGAGTGACTTAATGTAAAAGATAACCAAAACCATAAAAAATTAGAAGAAAGAAGTTGTTCTAGACCAAAATGTTTTAACTTGTTGGAAACAATATCACATTTGATTTTCACTTGTACTTGTATTACGAAGTTTTGGGATTTTATGTATCATAAAACTAATGGGATAATTTTCCAGCAGATACCATATCATTCTTTAATGTATGGGGAGTATCCATAGTCCTGGGTGAAATGGGATAAAGGTACATTAAGAATTCTTTTGGTAGCAATTAAATTGCATATTTGGAATTCAAGGTGTTTATTTACCCTACAACAAATTGAGTTTACTTATGATAAGTTGTACAATAAAATTCTCAAAGACCTAAAAGGTATTTATTTTACAGAAACAAAATAAATGGATAACAGAAGATTACAAAGCTGTTGGAGAAACTTATTGTAGATTATTGATAATGATGTACCAATAACATGAAATGGGTTAAAAAGAGGGATTTTGCAATTTGGTTATGATTTACCTTTTTATTTTTATTTCTCTTTCTCTCTACTTATGTTAATTATATATGGACTGTATGTTTTTTCATTCCTGATGTCTTAGATTATTTTGTATGATTTCTAAATAAAAAATTCCCCTACTCTTTTTGAGAAGTGCCATGGGATCTTTAACATCCACCTGAACTACCACCAGAACAGGCAGATGGGACCTCGGTTTAACATCTCATCTGAAAGACGGCACCTCAGTAGTTCAGCTCCTCTTCATGGCTGGCCTATAATGGTGGCATATCCTGCTCAGGTCCATGACATGAGTGTGCCGGGAGAGAAGGAAAGAGAAAGAAAGAGACAGACAGACAGATGCAAATACCTATATCATAGCACCACCAAGCACTGCAGGTACTGCCAGGCGGCTAAGATTTTTTTTTATTAATGGTGCTGTGTGGGTATTATTTTGATGGATGTTCCAGTCAGAGCCAAACAGGCCGAAGAGATGGATATGAATGATCACATGAGCAGGACTAAGAGAGCCCGCCCACCCTACCCATGTGAATGATGCAACTGCTTGGCATGCTCCGTGTACTGTGGTATATGGTACACTACTTGGTCCAAGAGGTGGTAATGTTTTCCAGTACTACAATTACTTCTACTGAATCTGATCAACATGCTGAATCCTTAAAGAGAAATGAAAGACATAGTGATCACCACCACTCAGGCAGGCAATCAGCAACTCACACATCACATTGGTCAAGTGCAGTGCAGTCATAAAAAAGTTTGCCACTGCCACCTGAAGAACTGATGATAGACACACAACACACTTACATCCTTCCTAGTTCCACAATTGCTGCCAGCCACTGTCAAGTAATTTAAGTATCAAAAATAAAATACAGTAATATAATAATCTCAGCACAGTTACTGTAAGTGAGATGTAACCAGGCTAGCATACCATGCACACACAAAGAAATTATATGAATTTACAATTTAGTAGCAATTTTTCAGTGAAGTAATTGCAGCCAAATATGGGGGAATATGAGAAATATACAAAGAGTGTTCAGTTTCTGGGTTTCAGGCACCTGCTAAGCCATGCACTGTATGACAATTAAAACAGTACAGTCAGGATCAGTTGCTGAGGGCAAAAAAGTGACAAGTAGTAGCAGTAAGGACAAAAAGTGATAAGTAGTAGTCATGACTCGTGAGGACAAAAAGTGATAGTAACAGTAGTAGTAGACAGCAGTACTCTCTCTCTAGCTTACAGATCAGATAGTGGTAGCAGGTACCACCAAGTAAGTTTGTGACATGAAATGCAGTTGCTTGCTGTATTTGGACCCTGAACCCACTGATGTTATTATTTTTTTTTCTATTCTGTGCTGCTCATGTGATCATTCGAGTAGTAGTGGCCTGGCCTAGTCTGTCCTGACCTGACTTGTTGCAATTAATTGCTACCTAATGTAGTAGACCCTATTCATGAAAGATTTTCACCACAGGCACAAATTCTTGAAAGTGTTTTGTGGATAGGGCCTGCTCAAAGCAGTCAATGTAATGTTTTATTCAGGTATCATAAATTAAAGTGAGGAATGTTGACTGAGAAATGTGAGGCGCTCAGCATTTTCTGGTGTCAAACAGGATTGTGCATCAGTAATGATGTTACCAGCTGAACTAAACAATCGTTCTGAACAAACACTAGTCAGAGGGCAATTCATGTACTTCATTGCAATGTTTACTAAAGCAGGCCCATATTTTATTTGGATTTCCAGCACTGCAAATGATCAGCATTCCAGCTGATATTGGGCACTGCCAGATACATTTCAACAATGGTCTGTGCTGAGGCTGTGTTACAAGAGGTAGATGAAGAAGATGTTACAATTACATCTTCTAAGTGACTCCAGAGACATGAAGCTGAACCAGGTGATTGTGGGACAGTTCTATGCTTGGCTGGCGGTAAAGAAGAGAAAATGCCGCAACAGTAGAGGATGGGCCATCTGATGCTGTGCTGTGTCGTGAAGAAGATTCTGAATGTGATGCTGCTGTTGTACTCTGTTCCATGATAGCAAGCACCTTGTCAATTATTTCTTGTTTGTTTATCTCAAAACAAGTGTCATCATCATCACTCAATAGTTGCTTCAATTTGTATCATGGATCCAAGATTTGTGCTTTAATGTATTACTCAGAATGAAGCACTTTACATAGTTTGTCATTTTCTTCAACATTCTTAATCATATGTCTCGTTAGATCTTATTGTATTCTGGGGGGGGGGGGCAACCTGCATGTGTCAGCAACACCACTGGAAGCCTGTGTAATCATGGAACTGTCTTGCTCCTCCAACTTTTCCCTAATCAGATTCAATCTGAATTTTAACATTTTTATTTGGGGTATCAACTAGCTGACAGTTGCTGTGTTTGCACTAACCTCCCTGGTGATTTCTTCAAATGGCTGGAGCAGGTAAATTAGAAACTCCAGCAAGGACCACTGTGGTGGAGTAATATAGACGTCTGTATCACCAATTTTATTTTCCAAGGTGTATTGCCTGACAGCTTTCTTTTGTTCCAGCAGCCTTTGGAACACATACAAGGTCGAATTTCATCATCTAAAAATGTCTTGGATCAGTCTGTGTAAAGGTAAACTGTGCTCCTGCTGTATTTTTTCAAACAAGTGATGGGCTTTGCTTGAGGGACTGAAATGAGTGCATATTCTTTTAGCAGTGCTAATGAGAGCCTTAATCTCCCTGTCATCACTGAGAAAACCATTAACTATTACATTTAAGCAATGTGCAAAGCAGTGGATGTGAACAAAGCCCCCCCCCCCGCCAAGGTCTTCCTTATGTTGGATCCATTATCTGCAACTATAACACCAACTGACAGTCCCCGTTAAGTGAGTCACTGCTGTGTTGGTTTTTAGATCTCTTCATTGATGTTGTATGAGGTATGTTCAAATGGAAAATAAAACATTATTAGAACAGCAAACATCTGGTGCATAGCTGCTTCACTCTCCCCAGTCCCACGTGAATTATCAAAAATGCCCAATGTGCCGTGACAGACATGAATGATTTAGGCTGACAGCTTGTCCAGATATCTGTTGTGAGATGCACTACTCTCCAAACAGCATTGCACAAGAAGTGTCTTAATTTTTTTCACACTGCATCATAAAGATCTGGAATCCCAGTTGTCGAGAAGTATTTCTGCGATGGTATACTATGTCGAGGTGCGTGGTATTCAAGCAGCCGCCTGAATCCTGTATGTACAACCATGTTATATGGTAGCAAATCAACAGCTATCATTTCTGAAATTTGTTTGATTATTGAAATAGCAACAGGGTGAGTTGAGGCATATTTGGCTTTATGCTCAGATGTTTTTGAGATGGTAAGCTGTCTCCTTGAAGAAGGAGGGCTCTTGAACATGGTCACTTTCAGTGACAGTAGGAGGAGTCCTTCGAATGGGAGGAAGTGGTGGTGGAGGTGTTTCAGTAGTGCTGCGGGGGCTGCCACTGCTTTTATCTTTGGGAGTTACCTGAGTGTAGTGAGCTATCACTGTCACTTTCTCTTTGAGACTCACAACTGGAGTTCTCTGTCATGTTATGATGTCTATCTAGGTGCCTTTTCAATGCTAAAGTTCCCAATGCTCCTTTCTTTTTACCCTGCTGATTGGCCGTTTACAAATACACATATTGCTACCAACTGTTTGGAAGCACTAATGGAAAAGTATGACCAAACAAAAGATCATATTTTTTTAGTTTTTTTTTTCCCAGGAAGGCACGACACCTCGGTCACCTTTTCAGGGCCCCCCAGATTTTTCTTGGGCCTGTTCCTCTTGTGGTTTATTCCCACTGACCCCTGTACAAGCAAAATATTTCTGCCTGTTTCTTCCTCATCTGCAATTTCCATCCCTTCCAGTAAACCTTGTGCCACCTGATCATTCTCTTCATCTTTATTTTTATTACCCTCGTCAGGTTCAGCCTCAGAAGAATCAGATGAGGGTGAAGAACTGGCAGTAGCATAGTACACAATTGTTCCTTACTGTTGGGTGTCTCTGCTGGTGGTACCAACCAAGCCTTTAGTTTTTTTTTAACGACATAACTTTTTTTTTACTTGGGACTGATGATGATCTGAGACATTCACCTTTTTGGGATTCAAGCATTTGCTTGGAAGACGCAACCTTAGATGTGAAAAAAATCACTTTTTGGGGTTTGATTTTGTTTTCCCTTTTCTGGTTGATTGATGTCATTTGCAGTGCCACTGCCTACCTGAGAAATAGAATGCACATCATCAACACTTTGATCCATTTTTTATTAGTATTCTACCCTGTAAAAAAAGATGCCTCTAACTAACATGATGTCCTTCTGATGACTCCCACCCACAGGCCAGGGACAAATTTACTGTCATGACTCTTGACTGTACACAGCACACCGACAGCACAGCAGTCCACCACTACTTTTTTCCAAGATTACCTGACTGACTCCTACAGTACAGTCAATTACTGTTAAGTGACCAAATTCAGCAACTGTTAAGTGTGCCTCAGAATTTGAATTGGAGATGCAGACACATCTGGTGCATAGCCGCATGCAGCACAGTTCCACACTGGGGGTTGGTTAATGCTTATACGTAATGTAACACAATATACTATAAAACTAATGATAATAAGGAGGAATAATGGGGAATAAGTGATGATGATGACACTTGTGTATACAGTAGTTGTACTTTACTTGTGTCATAGTGTAAACAGCCTGCTACAGGTCACAAAGTCAGATTATCCCCTGATTCTATCACAGCCAGCAGCACAGGTGCATCAACTTGTATGTTGTTTGTCTGAACAGTGCTTTTTTTTAATACTGTACATGAAATTGTGAATGACAATTTACAAGTGATCGTGATTCATGACTGGATGGCACAAGTCAAATATTTATTTTGCCAGCCTGCTGCACTTGCCCTGTACACACAGCCACACTGAAGCCAGGAAAAAAAATATTTGGGATTTCTGGGGCTGTTGAATGTCTTGTGGGACCCCCTGAAGTGTCTCTCTCTCTCCCCTCTGGATGGCACAAGTCAAAGATTTATTTTGCCAGCCTACTGCCCTTGCCCTGTACACACAGCCACACTGCAGCCAGGAAACAAAACATTTATTTGGGATTTCTGGGACTGTTGAATGTCTTGTGGGCCCCCCTGCAGTCTCTCTCTCTCTCTCTCTCTCTCTCCCCCCTCTGAATGGCGTAAGTCAAATATTTATTTTGCCAGCCTACTGCCCTTGCCTTGTACACACAGCCACACTGAAGCCAGGAAAAAAAATATTTGGGATTTCTGGGACTGTTGAATTTCTTGTTGGCCCCCAGTCTCTCTCTCTCCCCCGGATGGCACAAATCAAAGATTTATTTTGCCAGCCTGCTGGCCTTGCTTTGTACACACAGCCACACTGCAGCCAGGAAACAAAAAATGTATTTGGGATTTCTGGGACTGTTGAATGTCTTCTGGGCCCCCCTGCAGTCTCTCTCTCTCTCTCTCCCCCTGGATGGTGCAAGTCAAAGATTTATTTTGCCAGCCTACTGCCCTTGCCGTGTACACGCAGCCACACTGAAGCCAGGAAAAGCTTTCATTTGGAATTTTCTGCAACTGTAAAATTTCTCTTGGGCCCCCAGTAGTCTCTCCCTCTCTCCTCTGGATCTAGATTTGGAATGGCACAAGTCAAAGATTTTGCCAGCCTGCCCTCCCTTGCTCATGTACACAGCTATGCTGTCTGAGGCCAAGAAAAGAAAAAAAACTTCATTTGGGATTCTCTGTAACTATAAAAGTTCTCTTGGGCCCCCAGTAGTCTCTTACTCTCTTTTCTGGATCTTTATGCCACAAGTCAAAGATTTTTCCAACCTGCCCTTGCTCACATGTACAGTCACACTGCCACACTGCCTGCTTTTTGCCTCCCTCCCAGTAGTACCCAGGCCACCACTACCTCCCCAGTCCCTCTAGATTCCACCTTTCTCCAGTCCCAACCCATCACCCTCCCCTGACGATCAGTTTCTCTCCCGAGCACCAATAAATCAAGTCCTTTCTCTCTCCTTTTCTCATCTCTCCCCTCCAAAATGTATATATAATTTTTTTTTTTTGTTTTTTAGCAAATTCTTCTGGTGGCTCTGCAATAAGTGAGGTGCTCCTCCAACCTGTCTCTCTCTCATCTTGGCTGTGTTGCTCACTTAGCACAGTCATATACTATGAGTGCGTCAAGTGACCATCTGTTGCCTGATTCGATGCCGCCAGCTGCCTGTACGTGGAGTGAGCGTGCCAACAGCATCCCCATGGCAACAATACACACAATGGCACAAATGGCACTTCCATGAACCCAGAGCCAGACTTCTGTGGTGAGGTTCATATTTATCTGGGTCTGTGGATTGTGGGTTCAATCCGGGGGTCTGGATCTCACATGGAACATTTTGCCCAGCTCTATTGCAGACTCTCATTTCCAGTGTAGTCACAGGACCAGCTAGAGTGGAGAAACATGATGAGATCAGGCCGGCCCAGTGTCAGTGGTCAGACACATTTCTGTGATGTAGGGTGGTATTTTGGTGTGGGGACTTGGTGGATTCTTTTGGAATCTGTTGCTAAACAGCAGCAGAATGAAGAATGGATTTACTGTAGCCACTACTTGCAAGGTTGTGGCAGGGGAAAATATGGAGACTTACTGACTAAATCCAGCCCCCCTACACACAGAGGTACAACGGCCAGAAATATTGAGAGCTGCATTGGTACATGAACGGCATATTATTGACTCCACGAGAATGGACTGAAGGTGGTAAAAGTACCAGTTTCCTTTTTTACATTGTTGCTTCCTGACAGCTATTAAGATTATACTCCCCAGCAGCAGTGAGAGAGCTGCCTGAGGGAGTAAAACATAGTGCTTCTCTGAAGACAGTTACTTGGAATTTTTCTCTGGTGGGAGTAGAGACTTGAGTGCACTATGGCATATTTTGTGAGGGATACAAATGAAGCCTTAATTTCTGGACTGCTTATAAATTACAGGATTCTCTTCACTTTCTGTTTAATTTTGCATTTAATGGGTTTATTTTAGAAGGTTTAGAGGGGAGAAAGAGATGTTGGATAAAGGGTTTTAGCATTAAGTGTGTGATGGTATGGGTGAGTAGGTATGTTTTTGTTTTAGAATCAGTGTGATTGTGGATTGTTGTAGGATTTAGAGTTAATTTAGCAGAAGATCTGAGCTATGGTGTGGCCTCCCCATTAGGGCCCATCTGTTTTAGATACAATGTGAACTTTACTGTGCACTCAATGGGAGTTACTTCATTGTTTGAATACATGGCCATGCATGGGGGTCCAGGTGCAGGTTGCAAGGTCCTTCTTGTATACCAGCCTCCAGGGCACAAGAGGTAATTCCTACAGGAAATCATGGACTTCATTGCCAAGAGGATATTGAAGTCATCCAGATGGTTGGTTCTGGGTGACTTCAATGCCTGGGTCCATGACAGGCTCTCACAATTTGGACAGTATTTCCTCCAGCTGAGGGATGCATTGTGCCTCCCACAAGTGGTTAGGACTGTGACACATCAACATGGTCATGCCTTGGACTTAGTATTCTCACTGGGACTCAAGATTAACAACCTCGAGATTAATCTGGTGTGTTGGATCGATCACTACAATGTGAAGTTCACTTCTGGGGCCCTCCTTGTTGTCCACCCCAGTGGAGATGGTCCATTGCTGCCCTTTAAAGGAGTCACCCCCAGCAGGACTCCAGGTGGCAAGGGACCTCTCGGGGGTGATGGGTACCTCTGGAGCAGAATCAGAGGAGGTGGTGGTAGCTTATAACAGGGCTGTTACCTTGGGCCTTGATATTGTCATGCCAGTTTGTATATGACCCAATATTTTTCACTTAGGATCCCCACAGATTGACAGGGCACTTAGGGAGATGAAGGCTATGGGTCATAGACTGGAGCACTGTTTGTGGAAGTCTGTGACTAACGAGACAGACTGGCTCTGAGAACTCACTATGGTGAGTATCAAAGAGCAATCTCCCATAAGAAGGCAGCATTTTTGTCCAGGGAGAGTGTGGCAGAAGAACAGACTATCGCAGCTTTTCCAGACTTTGAACAGGTTGCTACACCCTGCCTGTCTCTAGCCAGTAAAGACATTTTCATCCACCAGTTGTGAAGAGTTTGCTCAGTTCTTCTCCGACAGGGTGCCATCATTCAGGTCTGGGATAATCCCAACTAGGCTATCGTAGCCGAGCAGTGGGGAGTGGGTTGTCACAAGGAGCACTCCTACTGTTTGGGGAGAGTTTAGGCTGGTATTTGTGAAGGAAGTATTTTAGGCAATCTCTGAGCTGCAGCCCACTTATTATGAATGGAACCTGGCTCCAATGCAACTCCTAGTGAGTTGTGTGGGATTTCTGGGTCTAGTGTTTGCCAAGATAGTTCAATGCTCCCTTTCGGAGGGTTCCTTTCTGAGCATATTGAGGTATACACTGGTGAGACCCCTTCTGAAAAAAATATATCTTTGGACCCAGACTGCTTTGCAAATTTTATACCTGTCTCTAACTTTCACTTTAGGTTATTGAGAAGACAGTGGCTCTGCAGCTCAAGACACACCTCCCAGCCTTCAACATCTATGATCCACTCCAGTCCAGATTTAGATATAGGCATAGTATGGAAACTGCATTGGTCAGGGTGGACAATGGCCTCCTGAGGGCTAGGAATAGAATGGAACAGTCAGTACACACTCTACTGGATCACTTTTCAGCATTTTACATGGCAGACCAGGAGTTGTTGTTGAGTCACCTTAAGGAGTACTGTTGACTCACTGGTATGGTCATCAGCTGGTTGGAGTCCTTCCTCAGTGATAGGATGCAGAGAGTGGTGATAGGGAATTTCTATTCACTTCTGAAGCTTCTGATCTGTGGTGTACCCCAGGGTTGGATCCTCTCACTCATGGTGTTTGCAGTGTATATGCCACCCGTGGGTGATATCATTAGTCACTATGGTGTAGGTTTTCACTGCTATGCAAATAATACCCAGTTGATCAGTTATTTGCACCTGGACACCTGATGCAGTTAATATACTGAATTTACATCTGGTGGAGATCTAGGATTGTATGTCCTCTAGATGGCTGAGACTCAATCTGGATAAGACAGAGGTATTAGTGATTGAGCCTGGCTGATGATGAGGTGTGGGAAATCACAGCAGAGAAGACTGGCCTGGTGCTTGGTTTCTGTAGTCTGGTAGCCTCTGCTAAGGTGAAGAATCTGGGCATCATTCTGGATGAACAATTTTAATGTCCAGGTGTTGTCTGTAGTCTGAAGGGGCCTTTACCATCTTTGAAACATCTCCCAGATTAAAGCCTTGATCCCACCGGAGGACCTGCACTCACTCGAAAATACCTTTGTAACTTCCAGATTTGACTACTGTAATGCTTTATATCTCTGGATTAGTGAAGGAGTCCAACAATGCCAGCAATTAGTGCAGAACACAATGGTCAGGTTACTGACACACCTTCAGAGGTCATGTCATGTGTCCCCAGTCCTGTGCGACCTGTGCTGGCTGCCAGAGAAGTGGCAAATCCCCTTCAAGCTTGAGTTGCTGATCAGTAAAGCCTGGACAGGGTCTGGGCTATCTGAGTGATCTCTTGTCCCCCTACTGCCCTGCTTGCCCTCCGCACTTCTCCAAGTTGAGCCTTCTAGTGGTTCCTAGGGCCAGGCTTAAGACATCAGGGGACCACAGTTTTGAAGTGGCTGTGTCACAGGGTATGGGAAATAATTCAGACAAGGCAATATTTCAGGATTAAAAACACACAGGAATGTAACATTTATTTACAAAAAGTCAGAAAACCAAAAACAATCGAAAATAAAGAAAAGTAAGTTGCAATGTCCATAACCACTTTTTCCCTCAGTGGTTTCTTGCAATTTCCAGTACACAGTCAAAGACCACAGAATAGCTATGGTCTGCTTACTTCTGTGTTTACATTACTCTCACTGGAGACCTCCCTGTCTCACTTCCAAGGCTCATCTGCCACATACCTCCCTCTTCAAAAACAAACCAGTACCTCTCAAAACTGGTTTGACAACCTCCCTTTCTATTATCTATTAGAAAAGTAGGGGGAGCGGTTGGAGCTTCCTCAGCTTCCCCTTATTCTACCACCTCCACTTAGTAGCAGGATTTGACACTCAGTGCTTACTCTATTGGTTTTACACACAGGAGAATCACAGGTTTACCACCTCTCTTATCCTGGAGGGGTTGGAGTTCCAGCCCACCCTCACCTGAAGCTCCACCCAGGGTCCCTTAATCAGAGTAAGTATTTTATGCAGTCTCTCACTGATAACAATACTGATTTACTATACCCTGGGGCTACAGATGCTTTTACAACATAAAATCCATTAATATCTATTAGAATGTGAGACACCTACTACTAGCATGTCCTTTGTATTTGCAGGATCAGGAGCAGCAGGGAAAGAGAAACAAAAAGAAAAAGGGGTGCTGCCCCTGTCCATTACCTGACACATCCTAATCATGTGTACCTTAAATATCTCACACAAGGGGAACACACTCATTTTCTGCATCCCCCAAAGGCTGTTTCCTCAGAAGACCCATATCGAAACTATCTGGCTATAAGGTCAAGTATAATAGAAAATAGAACAAAAAATGGGGTTCTGTTTCCCAACCAGCATCCTGGAAGGGTGTGGCGCTTCGGTCCTTCCTCTCCTGAAGCTCCACCCCAGGGTCCCTTAATTAGTATTGCCTTCAAAGCAGCTATTTTACGTTAGCTATGCACACTAACTATACACTGGGGCTATCACCGTACTAGAATCTGCCTAGCACATATTACATATACACATATAAAATCAGCTACAGTCCCATGTAGTGAAGGAGAGGAAGAAAAAGCTGCATTTTTCTTTCTCTACCTGGCCACCTGGATAATCCAGTACTAAGGAAAAAAAAAACTTCAATTGGAGGGACACTATCCTAGTCCGTTCCCTTAGACATACCAGCCTTTTCTGGGCCTCCGGTTTTGTCCCTACAGCCCTAGGCACATTTTCCATTTCAAACTGCCTAAACATTTCTTTTCATTATATACTTTTTATTTTGATTCTCATCATTATAACCTGAGGGTATTCCTCTGACTCCCTAGCCCTTGTTGTCCCACCTCCAGTCAGATCAAAAACCTCCCAAACTGACAGCAAGCAGCCGGTTCCTCTCAAAGTCCTGGGGTACCATTCCTTACAACATTTATGCAATTTATGCAGAGGTACACCAAGGTTAGCCATCTGCTACCACCTTGCACCTTCTGCCCTGCATGGGAGTCTCCCTCTTCCAAGGGTGCCATTTCTTGTGGCCTTCTACCCTTGGGTTACTCCCACTCTTCTTCTTGGTATCTCTACCTGCCAGGACCTAGAACCAGCCTCCAGATAGGCAGACACCTGCGGTACATTCCTGGCCAATAGTAAAGGGTGTTATTTTGCCAAGATGTCCCCATGACTCAGTGGCCTAGAGTGACTGGAACAAGCTTTCTCTATCACTTCCTCTCTATAGGCCATGGGCACCACTACTCTGGCATCTACATGTTTAGTATGGGGGTTGGGCTTCATATGATACAGGGTACCTTGCTTTCGTTCAAACCACCACAATGGTTCCACCCCCATACCACCGGTACCCATGCCACCCTCCTGTGCTGAAACATATGTTGCTAACTGGGCCACCTCAGGATCCTCTGCCTGCAATTTCCCCCAATCAATACATGGGGTACTGGCAATGGCATCTGCACCAGTATTAGTAACACAAGTCCTTTCAACCATCTTGGCCTCTTCAGGCTTGATTGAAGTCTTCACCCCATGGTTAACATAATCAGTCAGGGTCTTACCTGGGGACTTATCACCTCCTTCGTCCTCTATCCAGTAACAGCCTGGGAACATCGGGAGCTCAGGAATCACAAACTGTAGTGGGCTGTAACATTCCATTAGGCAGTCCTCCTCAGATAACAGCCAGAAAAACTGGTAAAACTGGTAGCAAGGATCCAATGCATGGGCCTTCCTCTTCTTGGTTCCAAGGCTCCTGGACATCTACAGCTACGTCAGAATCCATTGAATGGGTCAACTCTATCAGCATCTGGTATCGATGCTCCACCTCTCTCCGTTGTTGGTCTGCTACCAACCATTGCCCACACAGAAAATGGATGAATCGCATCAGGTCTGTCACCTGGTCTTCCTCCTTCCGATCCTGGATATCCACAGACTCCATTTCATGTGCCATCCTGAATGTTTGCCTCAATAGTCTGGACACCAGGGCTGGTGTCTAGCACTGGTCTCTCCCTCGTTTCACAAGACAACCAGTACCATATCCCACTTCTGACACCATATGTCACAGGGTGTGGGAAATAATTCAGACAAGGCAATATTTCAGGATTAAAAACACACAGGAATGTAACATTTATTTACAAAAAGTCAGAAAACCAAAAACAATCGAAAATAAAGAAAAGTAAGTTGCTATGTCCATAACCACTTCTTCCCTCAGTGGTTTCTTGCAATTTATGAAATGGGCATCAGAATATACAAGTGCTGATTGGTCCATACCTGTGTGATATTCTGTCTAACGCACAGGAAAAAGGACCAGCAGTGCCCTGTGGGCACTAATCCTAGTAAAATGGCAATTAGAATGTTGGCAAATTGAAAATCAGCCATCTTATTTTCACCAACTGCGAGTGAAATACAAGGCTGCATTTTCAATATGTCAACATATCTGCTGACTGCATGGCAATAAAAAGCCCACCACCGGCTCACTACGCTTCTGCCAACCTCCATCCCTAGGTCGCAACTAGAAACAAGATTTCTGAACTGTAAGATTAAAGTTTGAACAGTAAATTATGCGATCTCGCTTCCATAAACTCACTCAACAGCGATGTGTTTAAACAAAGCCGCAACCTGCGTGACACCAGCATCACTGCATCTGCCTATTACCTTGCTCACTGTAGATCACAGCTGGAAACAAGATTTCTGGGCTCATATTGAACTTTAACATGAAATTAGCGATCTGCCACCCGCCGGCCACCAGCCGCGATGTGTTTAAAAAGAAAGCGCAACCGCGCACCAGCACACCACTGTACCTGCCGTTCTGCTCGCTCTGTGTGTCTCTGTAGCAGCCCACCTCATCTTCACGCTTTTAACATTAAACTATTATACAAAAAACAAAACAGATGCATTTTTCCTTCTGTACACACAACGTGGTGTGTGGGGGTGATGAATACTGCCATGACAACCAGACCTAAAGTACAGAAGCCTTCCTAGGACAAAAGTCCTATGCAAAAAAAAACACACAGGACACTTAGGCGGAGGAACTATTTTATTAAAAATTACAAAACATACATGTTTTTCCTACTTTAAATTGCAAATTTAACCTACCAAATGCAATTTCCACTAAGATGGCCATTTCATAGCATGATAAGTCACTCCAGGGTGTCGTTAGACACTTTAACACACGGCTAGGAGGCTGGACACACTCGGCCAGTGGCCTCGTGCCTCACTACGCCTCCTAGCCATGTGTTAAACTGTCTAATGCACACCCTGTCGTGTCTTATTGCTTACTTCCAGTACACAGTCAAAGACCACAGAATAGCTATGGTCTGCTTACTTCTGTGTTTACATTACTCTCACTGGAGACCTCCCTGTCTCACTTCCAAGGCTCATCTGCCACAGGCTGGTCCAGCCCTGTGGAACTCACTTACTAGATCTCTGACAGACCTACTTGTTTAGACACGTTTTTGACCTGAGCTTGTCCCACAGGCTCTTTTTTAATCTATGTGTGCTGCTTAATTCATATTTTTAAGTAATTTGTATTTATTTATTTATTTGTATTTTATGTTTATGTTTTTATCTTGTGTACAGTGCTCAGAGCTCCAGAGATTGGGCACTTAACAAATAAACTACAACTACCACTACTACTACAGTACTACTACATGTGGGGCAGAATAATCCCTTGAACTTGTTTCTGGGTACCGAATAGTCTAGTTTGGCCTGCAGATTAGGAAATGGTAATGTGGGGTATTTTAGACTATGTTTTGTCTAAAGGAGAGGAGTGCAGTAGACATACTATATATGTACTTACCCATAGGAAGTACTAGGGAAGCCAGCATGATTGTAGTCCATTGCCTTAGGAATTAAAGTCCTCTAGTTCCTGTCATGCCCAGTGGGCACCATGTTCTGTGTCCTGCTCCGAGAGTAATGATGGCTGCTAATAATCTCCTCTGTGTCCGAGTCTGTCTGTCCCTACACCCCAGATTATTACACATTTCTGGTGCTTATTTGATGACCATAAAGATCCCTCTTGTATCCTAACCAGCTTGACAGAGGAATGCCATCTGGTAGGACTGAACGTAATTACCCAAGACTTCTTTGAAATGTCATGATTTCCTCTGTGATAAAATGTTTTGACTGTCATGTTTTGTTTTAAATCGGAACTGGATACAGTCTTATGTTGACTTCTAAACTTTATTTCTGCTAAAACCTGAGATTTTACACGGCAGAGTTACTGATTCCCAAGCATGCTACCATAAGGAAAATTACAGCACGGTTAGCATAACATGGCTTATTTTATTTACTATAGCAGAAAGGAAGTACCTCACATTCATAGAAAAATATGTTTATTCTAAACACAAAAATACTGACATTACCATTTCAACTGAGCTGTCTGTTGTTTAAATCCAATATATGTAATTGTTTTGGTAATATCCTATGAACCCTGAACAATTTCTGGTTTGTTTGTTGATGGTATCCATTATGTGAAACTTTCTTTGTAAACTCCTGGGTTGTGCATGAAAATAGGCATATGAATGCCTAGTGCAACCTACCCAGTCAACAAAAACTAAAATAAATAAAAAAGCTACCAGAGGGCGAGTTTTCTGTATTTTACAGGTAGGTTACTGATATTTAACTAATTAATCAGGTACTGCAATATTTACAAAAGTGCTTCTTGCATGGAATAAACAACTGAAAATCCCAGTGATATAAGATGAACATATCATTTGGATTTGGGGCATCAAATATATTTATTTTAAAATAAACAGTTATAACATGAACAATACTAAATAAGAAAAAGTCGGTTACTTGGATGCCTAAATTCACTTCTTTGCTATTATTAAATGACATATGCCCTTGGAGTTCCAGAACCAATTGCATTCATTGTCTTATTGTAGATTGAGGGAAAGCTTCTGACCAATTGGAGCATTCTTTTCCCCACATGAGACGCTCTTATTTCGTAAACAGTGTCTCATGTGCAGGAGTCCTGGTAATTGACTCATTCTGGTAGTTTTAAAACATGTAAAAATATTATTGATTGACCTAGATCAATAATATATTAATAATGTCATGGAGACCATTTATACAGTTGAAAGAGTGGTCTCACTTACATTTTTAGGATATTAAAACTGCTCACCCTCAATTCACAGTTCTCATATCATAGAATCATAGAAATGTCTCAGCAGTAAAGGACCCCATTGGCCCATCTAGTCTGTCCTTGCTCCCTCCCCGACTCTACCACCCTACACCCCACTTCTGTGTTCTCCTCCCCTCCGACAATTCCCAGCCCCTCCTTCCCACCAGGGTATCTATCTTGCCCTCTCTTGTTTGAACCCATGTAGTTATCCCATGCATTCTTGAGTCCCCCCCAATGTTAATGCCTTAACCACCCCCTCTGGTAGCCCATTCCTGGGGACCACCACCCTCTCAGTGAAGTATTGCCCTCCATTGTTGCCTCTGAATTGACTGCCCTTCAGCTTTAAGCTGTGCCCCCTAGTTCTTGGATTGTCTTTCATCTTTAATACACTCCCCTTCCCTCATCTTGTTAATTCCCTTCAGGTATTTAAAAGTTTCAGTCATATTCCACCTCTTTCTCTCCTGGTTTCCAGTGGATATATGTCAAGCTACTCCATTCTCTCCTCATATGTCCTCTTATGCATACCATGCACCATTGTGGTCACCCTCCTCTGGACTCTCTCCACCCTATCAAGGATCTATGATAGTTGGTTGACAATTTCATTGTCGACCAATGTTACAGTGACTCCCTTATGTTGACCTCATTTGTGGTCGGTATAAAGGGAGTCACTTCCAACTGTGTTTTCTGGGTCTTCACCACCCGAAACCCCCATGCAGGGGGCTCTGCCTCTGCACCCCCTGCTATTTAATTAATCAACTCTGAGTCGGAGTTGCTTCAGGGAGAGGGTGCAATACCCCCAGAAAGCAGTGCAGGGGTCCCGCGCCAACACTACAGTGACCTGGCACTGTTGTCGCTGTAGTGTCGAGTGTGGTAAAGTTGTCGCCAAAGTGATGGTATACCCCGTATCAATATCCTTCTGTAGGTGCAGTCTCCAGAATTGTACCCAATACCCTAGGTGGGGTTAGAACATTGACCTATAAAGGGGCATTATCACCTCCATTCTCCTGCTTGTGATACCTCGCCCTATGCATGCTAGCATACCGTTTGCCTTTCCAACCACTGTGTTGCATTGGTTTGCCACCTTAAGGTTGTCTGAAATAATAATCACCAGATCACTCTCCTGCTCCATTCGTTGGGTTTTTGTGGCCTATGTGCATTATTCTACATTTCTTGGCATTAAATCTCATTTGCCAACTCTCTGGCCATACCTTCAGCTTTAACAGGTCCTCTCTCATACTCTCTACTCCCCCCTTCAGTCTATCAACCATATTGCAGATCCTTGTATCATCTACAAACAGATACATCTTCCCATTTAGTCCCTCCACAATATCCCCAATGAAAATGTTAGAGTATCAGCCCCAGTACTGACCCCTGAGGTACCCCACTTGTCACCCTTTCCTCCCTGGAATGTACCCCATTTATTACAACTCTCTGACTCCTGTCGCCAAGCCAGTTTTCCACTCAATTTGCTATTTTCTCCCCTATCCCTAGACTGCCCATCTTGCTCACCAGCCTCCTGTGAGGGACAGTGTCAAAGGTCTTACTGAAGTCCAGATAGGCCATGTCCACTGCCCTTCCCTTATCACACTCCCTTGTCAACCAGTTGAAGAATTCGATGAGGTTCATCTGGCATAACCTTCCCTCCATGAACCTGTGCTGCCTATCATCCTGTAGCCCATTTTCTACATAGTATTTCACTATCCTTTCCTTTATGAGTGCCCCCATAATCTTTCCTACCATAGAAGTAAGACCAACTAGAAGATAGTTACTCAGCTCCTCCTGTCCTCTGCTCTTGTGTAGTGGCACTACATCCACCTTTCACCAGTCCCCTGGTACCCTCCCTGTGTTCAATGATATGCTAACAATGTATTTGAGACCACTTTTACAATAATTGCTCCACATTTTCAGGGTGGTGACACCCCCCTAAGAAAGAGACAGCATGACTCGAAGTGCAAGACCTGTTAGTTTTTGTCTTAATGTGTTTGCAGTTTTGCACATAAGGCACTTTACTGAATAAATGTCTTGAAATACAGCTGCTGGAGAGTGCCTCATCTTCTGTGGTTTTCTTGGATCTCTGACTTTACAGCAGCACCAGCCAAGGTGAGTGCACAGCTGCTGTGCTTGGTGATAGCTGAAACATAAAACTTTTAGTTTTGTTACAGTTTGAACCAAGGAATTTCCTTTGATATGTGGTTCCTTTGGAAAAGGTTTAACTTTTATTATTAAAATTTTAAAATTCTGTTTTCATGTATGCACAGAATGTTTTTTTTCAATGTTCTATTTGAAAATAATTTTTTATAATGAGATTTACAAATGACAAAAACAAACAATTAAAGTACCAATGATACCAAAGGTGCCAAATAAG
Source organism: Neoceratodus forsteri (assembly GCA_016271365.2). Taxonomy (NCBI): domain Eukaryota; kingdom Metazoa; phylum Chordata; order Ceratodontiformes; family Ceratodontidae; genus Neoceratodus; species Neoceratodus forsteri. The sequence goes on from CM028129.1 coordinate 819,464,492, forward strand.
GCCTGTAAAGTCTGAAATAAGTATGTATTAAAATGCAATATACTGTGTACATGTCTTGATTCAACCACTGATCCTTTGCCTGCTAGGTAAACACACATTCAGTCTGCCTCTGAGCATCAGATGAGTTGCAGTTCCTACGACATGGAGGTATTTCACAACCTCCAAAATAGGCAACCTGGTATCTAATCCCAGAAGGAAATATACTATTAGCAAACTGTTTTTCTTAGCTAAATTTACTTCTCATATAATTTACTATTCCAACTCCACACCACCATAAATCACCACTCAAGTGAGTTTCTATCTGTAAAAGTGTTATACCACTCCAAGACTTCTTGGAGAAGCCTCAGAAATAAAAACTCCAGGAAAGTTCAATAAAACAAAATGTTGCTTTACTTCAGCTCCTAACAAAGATTCAAAGTAGCTTATTTTGGCAGAGCAAATACAAAACAAAAATTTTAACTTGATTCAGCTCTCCAGTTCATAGCAGCTCTACTCTCTCTCTCTCTCTCTCTCCAGTCCCCAAAACCCCATCTTGCTTTTTCTAGTTTCTACTTAAAGGCTCTCAGGTGAGGATCATTAGTGTCCATCCCCCACAGGGAATTACAGGATTGCACACAGCCAGTATAGATAGCCTTTAAAAAAAATCAGCAGGGCTGGGTTTCAATTCCCACTGTTCTTCTGCTAGTATCTTAGTGGAGAGGGTGTCCCAACAGAAGGTTGCATAGATCCCTTCTCACTATCTTACAAGAAAAAAACTGGCATTATTGTACAAGTCCCTACCAGGATTTGAACCACTAATCCTTTGTTTGGTAAGTGAACACACATTCTGTATGCCACTGAGCTACAGGTAAGTAAGTTGCAGTTTCTGAGGTGTAGGGTATGTCACAGGGGACTGGGTGACTTACCTTCACAAACTGATGTTCTTAGCTAAATTTGCTTCTCATACAGTTTACTATTCCAACACTCCACCACCATGACTCACCACTCAAGTGAGCTTCCATCTTATCCCCCCCCCCAAAAAAAAAAAGTGTTATGTTTCTGCCAGGATTTGAACTGCTGAACCTTTGCCTGCTAAGAAAACACACTGAGCTACAGGTCTGTGAGTTGTACTACCTATGCTATAGCGGTTATGTCACCACCTGCAAAACAGGGGACTGGGAATCTAATTCCAGTAAGCAATTTACCTTCACAAATTCTTTTTAGCTAAATGTACTTCTCATGTAATTTACAATGCCAACTCTACACCACCATGAATCCAGACTCAAGAGAGTTTCCATCTTACAAAAATAAACAAACAAACAATGAAACAAATGTACAAGTCTCTTCCAGGATTCAAACTACTGATCATTTACCTGCTATGTGAACCCTACTGAGCTGTAGATAACAGAATTGCATTTCCAATGGTGTAGAAGTTACATCACAACCTGCAAAAAAAGATGACTGGGGATCTAATCCCAGCCCAAGTGATTTACCTTCACTTGTACTGTACTTATATAATTAACTATTCCAACTCCACACCACCATGAATTGCTAATCAAGTGAGTTTACATCTTACAAATAAAGTTGAAAAAAATATCTACATCCCTACCATAACTCAAACTATGACTACCTGAACATAAACTGCTGATCCTTTGCCTGCTAAGTAAACACACATTCAGTTGCCACTGAGCTGCAAAAGTGAGTTGCATATCCTATTGTGTGTAGGTTATGACACAGACTGCAAAGCAGGTGACTGGGGATCTAATCCTAGCAGGTGATTTACCTTCACAAATTGTTGTTTTTAGCTAAATGTACAGTACTTTTCATATAATTTAGCATTCCAGCTCAACACTACCATGAATCGCTTCTCAAGTGAATTTCATCTTACAAAAAAAAAAGGAAAAATGTTAGGTCCCTGGAAGGACTTAGCAGTCTGATCCTTTGCCTGTTAAGTAAACACACATTCAGTGTGCCACTGAGCTACAGGGAAGTGAGGTGCATTTCCATAGTAGAGAGGTAATATTATAATCTGCAAAACATGTTATTCAAATTATATTCAAACCTAGACAGGTCTGAGCTGGGACTTCTTTAATTGACTACAACATACTGTAAAACTAAGTTCAATTATCTGAAATTCTGCTATTTAGCTGTACTGAAACCATTCACTACAGCAGCAATGATATCTAATAGTTCCTGTCATACAACAAAATGTGTAATGAGAAAGGAAAAAATGTGCTATATAGGGGATTAAACCCAGCTTGTTTAGGTCTGAAACCATATGCCAAGCCCAAAAATCCCTGTCAATGAAATCATCAATGACATTATGCAGCTGAATTACTTATGCTGAATGTAACCTTAAACTTGACTAAATGCTCAAAAGAGTATGAATGACCACAGCAGAGGTGTGAACAGCTATGTTGTTGGCACCTAAAAAGCACTTTCATTCTTTTTGCTTTTTATTAAACCTTTTGCCATTACTTGGCCATTTGGGGTCTAACTGCCCCTAAATATTCAGGGTGGGCAACTCACTACCTCTCCTTATGGACACGTGTGTAATTTTGTTAATGTACCCCAACATGTGATTTTGGGGGGTGAATAAAAAAATCATCCCTTTTTGGGGTACATTAACAAAATTACACTTATATGTCCATAAAATGGCAAGACTATATATCCACTTTGAAAATTGTGGTCAAGTGGACCCCAAAAAGCCTAATTATGGCCAAGCGGAAAACAAAGGAAAAAAGCATGCAAACAATTTTTTTCATTTTCATGAGCTGAAACTGCACTTTCAGCTTTATGAAAACTAAAGGAAAAAATGTATAGCCACTGGGGTGCCCAAGCCCAATGTACTTTAAGCACAACACCCTTTGTTTTGCCACCAGGGTGCCAAAGCCAGATAGTCAATACTTAAGCAGTATACCCCTTCAGGGAGTGGGTATACAGGTGGATTTAACACACCTGGTGTGGTTCGGTCATGAGGCACAGCTGGTGACTTAACCACACCAGTGGTAAATCCACCTGTGTACATCTCTCCTGAGAGGTATACTACAATATACAATGTCCGTTTGTGTGTGTGTGTGTGTTAGAAAAATAGAAAGAAATTTTATTTTCACATTTTAAATGATTTTTGTTGCTATTGTTGCACAAGAAAAAAAATAGTTGTCTGTCGATCAGTTGAATTATGTCCTCAAGAGTATTCTGTCGGAACTGTATGTTATTGCAGCACCTCATTGTGGACTGGGACAGAGAAGGAGTTTTTTTTTGGGGGGGGGATGTTGCCTGCCTCTGAATAATGGAGAGGCCATGTGGTACCCATGGCTAACTGCTGCAGTTTTGAAGTGTGGAGCTGTGGTGTATGTAGTTTTGCTTTCCAGCTTCACACTGCTTTGGGCCTATAAGAAAGCCTTCGAGAGAGGGAGGACAAGGACAGAGTACTGGTAAGAGGGGGGTTGTTACAGAAAATTACTTTTAAGTAGGAATAAAAAATGGAAGGGGTAGTTTTTGTGTGTTTCTACGTGTGGTGAGCTTGATAGGGACCAGACCAGAGAGGGAGTGGCATTGGAGTGGTTGCAGTTTCTCACTGTGGGTGGGTACTGTGACAGAGCCTCTCGCTGTCGGTTGCAGTTTTCACCAGGCTTGTGCTTCTGATGCTTGGAGTGATTTTGGAGGCAGTTCTTGCTGTGGCTGACTGGTGGTTGGCACCTTTTCCAGTGGGTACACTGGAGTATTTATCACACTGAAAAGGTGCCAGCCAACCAATCAGATTTCAGGGATTGGGCATTTGGATTCAGCCCATTGTATAATTATAATTAACCCCCCATTCTTTATTTGGCCACCAGGGTGGTCAAGACTGCTTGCCATTACTCTTTTTTTTATTGTTCCACCTAGTTGCTCAAACTCTGTGGCCATCCTTACAGTTTTCTTATATGTACTGTAGATTTGTAATGCATTTTCAATTTTAATACAGTACCAATGTCACAATATCCTGGCAGGAGCGGCAATAGCCACTCCTTGGAGTTACAGCACTGATGAGGCATTCAAAGGATGTCTTTTGATTTACAAGATGTTAATGATACAGTATGCACCACTTATGGTGTCAATGGATAAGGTGGAATGCCTCTTCTTCTGGATGGAACCCAGAAACCAAATGTCATTTCTCAATGAAACCTATTCACAATACACTGAGCCTTGAATTCCACTTATAGTGGCCACTGGCACCCATAACTGCTTGTCAGCTTCTGTTGTGATCTGCAGCTGACAATCCATAAATGATCCACTAATTGTAAGACTATGTTAATAAGCTTAATGAGCTTAGTTATTGATGCATTGCTGACTGCCTTGATATTTATTCCGTTTTTTGTGTTCTGTGTGCTCTCACCTTACCATGTCTAAGACAAGCGGGATAACACTGGTCTGAAAGGTTGAAATAATTTCAGAGATTGAACATCTATGTTTAGTGGATATGTTGGTTCATTTTGCTATCCTGAAGTCTACCTTGAGTGACACTGGGTCAGAGCTGCAAAATTTGGAACTACTGTAAGTGCCACACCGCAACTCGAGTTGCAAATCAAAATCTCTGCAGCTGTGGCCTGAACTCTACTTTGAGTGATATTGGGCTGGATTCTCAAAACAATTTGGGACTAAGTTCCACACCACAACTCAAATTGTAGACCAAAATCTCTGCAGCTGTGAAGATTGGTATTCTCAGTCCACTGCATCTGCGGGAGATGTTATGTGTGGTCCCACCAGCCATGACATTTTTCCACAGCTACGAGAAAAAAACACCCACAATCTGCCATAAATCATGGAGCTGGTCATAAACCAGCTTCAGTTTTGAGAATATCATAGCTATGGAAGAAACTGTGGTTCCACAAGTGGCAACCCACTAACATCACGATTTTCCCACAGCTATGCAATTTTCAAGAGCTTTAAGAATCTGACCCATTATATGGGACAAGGTAAGGTTCTTGGATGAGTGGCATACTAACAAAACCCCCAAACAAAAACTTAAGAGGGACGGCAAGGATAGTGAGGCAGAGAATGTCTTGCTACAGTGGTTTTCAAATGCCAGATGGAGGGAGGCATTAATCAGCAGTCCCCTGCTTCTAAAGAAGGCATAGCAGCTTTCAATTGCCCTTGGTAGACCAGAGTTCAAGTCATCAGACAGATGGCTGACCTGGTGGAAACAGAGCCATAATACTGGATTTAAACAAATTCACGTCGAGAAGTTAAACACCAATTCTACTAGCACTGGAGCCTGGTTGAAGGATGTCTTGCCTGGAATTTTGGAGGGGGTATGCAGCACATAATGTTTTTAACAGAGATGAGACTGTACTTTTCTTTCAATGTGTTAGTTATTATAGCACTCTGACTTTTAAGTCTGAAAATCTGATGGGGTTAAAGGAACACATTTCCATGCTGGTCACCTGTAATATGCAAATCCAACAAAATGGCCACGAATCACAAGTGATGGCCAGTGCTTACCACTGAGGAGGCAGCTTACCCCAAACACAAATGAACACACCAAGGAATGTGGAAGCACACTGAAGAAGCACAAAGGCAAAGTCAATAGAATTCAAAGGTTTTAAAGCACAACTTGTAGCAACAGTCGTGGGCAAAATCCCAGCAGCACAGCTCTAACCCCTTGCACCTCTGAAGACTTTGAAGACATGTGAGAGTTGAGGCACTAGGGTTAGAGCTGTGCTGCCGGTATTTTGCACATGACTGTTGCTACAAGTTGTGCATTAAAGCCTTTGAATTCTATTGACTGCCTTTGTGCTCCTTCAGTGTGCTGTCACATTCATTGGTATGTTCACCTGTAATATGGCTGGCCCAGAGAAAAACTAGCTCTTAGTGGTCAGGAGGTCAGCAACACCTGGGTGCTTTAGGGGTGTGAGGAACATACCCATGCAGTACAAAAACAACAGAAGTGCATGGATGACTGATGTCATTTTTATACAGTGACTCAGACACTGGGATTGCAAGTTAAGGAACAGAAAGATACCACTGATCCTGGATAATTTCTCTGGGACACCTTAATCTTACCAGTCTCAGAAACATCAAGTTAGTTTTCTTACCCCAACACAACCTGCATTGTGCAGCCACATGACCAGGGGACTGAATCGAGAAGTTGTCTGGTTGAGAGACAGATGTGCTGCTGTTCACTCTCTAACCCTGTGGAGAAGGGCTGAGAAGCAGGGAGATATTGTTTGTAAAGATTTTTTAAAAGGTATGCCACCTTTACCTGTGTGAAGTCTCTCTCCTTTACAGTTGAACTTTTAGCGCGTACCTCCTGTTTGATCCTGGCGTTGTGCTTTCTTGCGGAGAAAGGCCCGATGGTGGTACTGAAGAGCTCCAGTCAGGACAGCAGGACTGCTGGGTGGGGAGGGAGGCTAGTTGTCAGTGGCCAGAAGCTAGGAGGGACCCTAGAGGCCACTTAAGAAAGTTTCCACTCAACCGAGAGTGAAATGGATTTATTTAGGACCTATTGGAAGTCCTATTAGAAACTTGGTGTTGAAGGGATGTATTAAAACTAAAACACTGAATTTAAACTTGTCATGCAGTTGCGTTGTGTAGTTTTTAAAAGTGTTTGTATAGCGTTTATTTTAGATTTGTGTTTTTGTATTAATCTATAGTTTTTATTTAGATATTTGGTATACACTGACATAGCTTGTAGAAACTGGATTTATTATCTTGGGCTACCACATATTCAGTAAATTGGTGGCGGATCCTAAAGATTTTAAAGGGTAATTTAATTTATTTTTACTTTTTGTAACATTCTCGGCTGCTTGTTTTTCGTGCCACATGCTAATTTTTAACACACGTGACCCCCCCATACAAAACACCTGCCGTGCATTAGTCTGCATCACTACTGGGCAAGGAGCAGTTGCCTGTTGTGGCACTACAGGGCCGTGTGGAAAGAGATTCCCTCTGTGGAAAGAGCTGCACTCGTGTTTGTAGCATTCTTAGCAACTAAGGTTTTTTCTCTTGGTTCGTTATTTAAAACATTTAATCAGTTTTACGCTAGGGACAGGCTTTGTGTCTGGCATTGTTTTGCCGATTTTATTTCCATTGCTTGCCTGGAAGAAAGTTGGCTACCATCACCGCTACTCCATCGGGCCTAGGCGATTGGGAGATCCAGACTCAGAGTGGAGTTTTAGCAGTTTTTATCTCTGCCCAGAATTTAACATCAAGTAAGCATTTACTTATTTAGTAATTTGTTTCTGATATTTTGTGGCTTCTTTGCTTCCTTGAGTGTTTTTACTTGTTTTATCTTTTGTGTTCTGAATTAAAACAGCGTTAGCTTTTAGTATCGGTTAGTTATTTAAGCTTTATCTTGCTAAGGAGGCCTCAGTCATTGCTTTGGTGAATTTGGTGAATTTGGTAAATCTACATACTGTATGATAGTATTTTTGTTTTAAAAGCTGAAGGCTGTTTCTTTCCTTGGTTTCAGTGGAGCCTTGTGTCGAACTGGGGATCGCTGGATCCAGGAGGGGAGCAGGAAAAGGTGGCAGAGCAGTTTTAATTTGAACTATATGTCTTATTGGATTGGAGGAGAGCTCAACATGCAACTGTATTTGTTTACTGTCTAACATTGTTCCTTGTGAGAGGACAGCGAGAAGACTGATATTTTTAAAAATAGCTGAAATTGAAAACGATTTGGGGGCCTCCTGATTCATTTCTTTCCTCACTAAATAGGCTACAGAGCGAATTGTGTTACAGGACAGGTGTGATGGCGTGATAGTACTCTCTAGTTGAGAAGTATCCTAGTATCTTAGTAGCAACCAGGAGACTAGAAGAAACTGAGTGGGAAACTACTTCTAAGCCTCTAAGGAAAGGATTTTGCACTTCAAGTACTTCATCTCCTTTGTGTGTGACAGAGAAGGATTCTTGGGAGTTAATAACCATTTCCCTAAATTTGATTTTGGCTACCAATTTAACAATCTAGAAATCTAGCAATAGAGCAGCTATGGATTAATTGGCTGCAGGTGCATAGGGGAATAAGTGATAATAAGGTGAACTTGACTCTCAGCATTTTCTCTGAACAATTGAGAAGTGTTTTAAGCAGTAGTATCCCTTTTCTGTTCTGCTCTGTTCTATTGCACTACTGTTCTACTGTACTACGTAACTGTATATATATTTATATTGTATTATTGCACGTGTAGGAGTAAAATAGACAAAGGTATAACTTTTGATCTTCTGCTTAAAACTTGACTCTAAGAGGAAGCTTCTGGAGAGAATGGTGATTACTAAAAATGGGAAGGCTAATTTCCCACCAGACATTATGGCTGGTGGGCCTTCATCACAAGTGATCACAATTCCGGATACTCAGGATACACAGGATATACAGGAAACTTGCCAAGAATCAATTATCCCAAATAAAGTAAATCGAGACAAGAGATGCTATAATAAGAAAAAGCCCCCTTACAAAAGAAAGGGATCAATAAGGAGGGAAAAAAGCCAGACACAGCCAGGAGAGGGAATGATGGAAACAAACAACTTAAGTTAACTGACTTATGGACAGAAAGGGATGTAGCTCCTAGGTATCTCTCTCTACACCTGTACAGATTTCTCTGACTGGGTAGATCAGTCAGAAGTAGAGTATACTACCTACTTGGGAGAAAGTAGATCATATGAACAAAATGAACAATATGAATGGGAGATACCCACATTGATATCCACACAGGATTCGATTAACCAAGGGTGCCCTGAGTCCCTGGTACTAGTCTTTTCTCCAGTTCCTTCTTCTGACCAATCTCAAATGAGGGGTATGACATCCCCTAGGGGTTCCTATAAATTAGCTAAATTAGCTCAGACTAGGCAAAAAGAGAAGGTTGTAAATCCCTCCTATACTGAGCAGAAGGAGACTGAGTGGGATACCATGGTACTAGGTAGAATAATTCAGGAAACGAGTGTAACAACAGAAGGGCTAAAACGATTAGATAAATCACACAGGTGTAACCCCCCCTACAAATGGGGGTTCCCAAAAAGTCTTCCTTGAGCTTGCCTAAATGCTTACTGCCAGGCTGGTGTCCTGCATTTTAGCAGTTTAAATGTGATTACCAGAGCCTGTATAGCCTCTGTGTACTATCTCTTTAAGAGCTGCCTGATTGTAGCCTAAGTAATCTGAGAGGGAGCGCTGTTGAAAGATGTAACTATTTGCTGAAAATCATTAAGAGTGATAGTGATAATGATAATGTAGTTTGTCTAACCTGCTTTCTTTGTAGCAAGGACTGTTTTGTTTGTCTCCACTATCTTGGTCCTGGACTGCAAATTGGACCAATCAGTTCATGTGGGACCTAAAATGTAGCCAGACTTCAGGAGCTGTCTGAAGTCAAAATCCGCAGGAATTGTCATTTTGAACTTTTTAGCTTTTTTTGCAACTGAAGGGGGGCTTTGCTTTGACTGACAGCCAAATCAGCCAACCGAATCTTTTGGATCTTGGGGAAGTCCCGGGCTGCTGGCAGTTTTCAGTTAGTTCTGACCTGGGAAGTGAAATGAGAGGAGCTGAAGTGATTCTGAGCAGCAATCCTGAGTGGATTCGCATGGGAGAACTGTGAAAAGGCTGTGTTTTTGGCTTGCATGTCTGTCTGCTGCTCCTGAGAGGGAGAGAAGAGAATTATTTGGGACTAAATCCAAGTTTGTGTGACTAAAGTAAGCTACTGAAGTGGGCCAGGCTCAACCTGAAGAAGACCAAAGATTTTGCTGAATGCAATCGGCCAGTCAGGAGTTTCAGCTACCCCTAAGCTCCTGGTGTGTGCAGAGATTTTGCGATTGTGACCGGGGAGCGCTTTGAGTGGTACAGTAGAAATCCCATACATGTAAATGTGCTATGAGCTGCTAGTGGGTTGTGAGTTAGTTCCCCACTGTGTGAACTGTGTTCTGCTTGTTGGAAGCTGTATCCAGCCCAAAACAGACTGCATCCGAATTTGTCTCCATGCGGTCTGGGCCTTGCCTGACTGGCCCAGCCAGACTACCCACTGCACAGAGAAGCCATCAATGAGAGACCTGTCTGGGGATCAGCTCCCTGCTCCACGCTTGAACAGGAACGACGCCTCTGCCACTTATGTGGGCCCTGCTTCTCCTGGTATTCCAGATCAACCACCTGCAGTCTCGATTTTTGTCCAGCCTGTGTCCAGTCTTGGGTATCGTGAGTAAATACGAGGGTAGCTCCCTGCAACAACAGCTTAATCTGAGTGTGTCATCTGATTGTCTTGTTGTTTCATTTCTTTTATGAACTGAGCCCTCTGGCTCTGGATTACAAATATTGTGTACTGTGCATGTTATGTTTTCCATTACAGGACTCCAACCAGCTGCAACCCCGGGCATCGGTCCTGGCTAGCCCATCTCTTCTCCACCTGGGTACCCAGAAGTGGATTGTGTGGGGGGACTCAAAGCACATGTATAACTGCTTGATTGATATAACCTTTAAGCTAATTAACCTGATTTTTCCCCTCCCTTATTCAAGTCCCCTGAATAAATCAGATCTGAATTTTTTCTGCATGTAATCTGACTGTGGTTCCAGTTTGTGCTCAAAGTACTGTACTGTTGCTATTTGCTGTGCATAACCTTGTTTTACAGGGGGTCCCCAGGGTCAAGCCAGAGGAACCAGCCCTGGTGGTAAGTGCAAACAGTGTGGGTACTTGTGTGGTGTACCAGGGGTATTGAGAAAGTGATTATTGTACAGTGTTCAGGCCACTAGAGGGGAATGAGGAGGGTTACAGTGTCCCGGAGGGCTGTGCCCAAGTTAGCTTCACCACTACCAACCCTGACCTCTGGGTGGAGGCACCCGTTTCAGAACTCAGGCCCCTTAACCTGCTACTAGCCAAGCAGGCAGGGGTAGTAGCCTTTGGGATAGTGCCACCTAGGGGTTACATCTTGGAGGCTCACCGCAGGGATTAGCATCCTCTAATGGACAAATTTGTGAATTGCTGTTAAAAATAAATGGCTACCCCAACAGAAGTGGTTGTACACCAGTTGGTGGGGTGGTGTACTGGGCAGGAGATCGACCCCCAAAATGCTATACTTATCCTGGATATTCCCCTTGGTACCAATAAGGACACTGTAGAGGGAGTACTTTCCAAGGCTGAATGTTTACAAAATCCTGTGGTGGTGGGTCGACAGGCTAATCTGCTCGCCCAAAGTTTCATGGCGTTAGTAGAGTGTAAGGACCCAGTAGACAGTTCCAAAGTGTCAAGGAATATCACCCCTGAAGGAGCCCACACTGCCTGGAGAGTGATAACTAAAGACAGTAAAGACCCCTGGGAGAATGAGCCCCCCCTCCCCACTATCTGAGACTTTTGAGGAGAAATTTGCTAAGCTGTTGATGGAAGAAGGGAAAACTGTGGAGGACTTAAAGAAACTATTCCTGCCACCTGGGGGTGTTCCTCCCCCAATATCCCCTCCCACTCCAGTACCCGTTATTGCCCCTCCTTCTGTGCCCATGCCAATGCTGGCTCATATGTCTGTATCTGCCTTTAGTCACAATTCTTACCGGAGGTTGAGAATCTTCTCCGGCACCCTCCCCACCCCCCAAGGGGAGGATGAATGGGAGACCTGGATAGATTGTGTTGCCCATTAGGTACCTGAATGGCAGTGTGCAGAGGCTGAGAAATGGAAAAGGATCATAGAAAGTTTGAGGGGTCTCTCCCTAGAGGCCATTACATTTCTGAGGTCCACAAACCCTGATGCATCTGCCCAGAAGTACCTATCTGCACTTGAATGCAATTTTTGGAGCATTGAGTCAGGGAGAACTTGATGTGGAAATTTTGAGGTACAAAACAATGGCCAGGGGAAAGTTTGTCTGCATATGTTACTCATCTAGAAAGAGCGCTGCAGAGGGCTTACCAAAAAGGTAGGGTAGCCGCCAGTAACTTAAACTATGTGAGGTTGGGACACATGCTGCAACATGCAAAGCATTCTAAATTGCAGCTCCTTCAATTAAGGATCCCAGATAGAAGGGGTAACCCACCGGACTATTGTGACTTGATAAAAGAACTCTGGCAAGTTTAAGATGAAGAGGGGGACTGTAATTCTAGGGTGAGCGCAGCCCAAGTGATCACGGCACCGGAAGGACCTTCCACAGTGGGGACCAATGAGGGTGTGCCGCCATGGGATGAACTGCAGAAGGAGTTCAGGGAAACAAAAAACAGTCTCTTTATGAAGGCTGCTCCTGCAAGTACAGGCACCGACCCTTATCCAACTGCATCTGCTATAGGGGTGGGGGTGTCCACCCAGGCATCTCTTGCTGACAGCAGCTCGAAACTCGATGTCTTGACTATGGAAGCAAGAGAATTGACGAGATGTCTTCAAATGCTCACCACACAGCAGACAGAGATGGCACCAAGGTTTTCAGTTGGCAGTACCGCCGCCCCAGCTCCCAGTGTGATGCCCCGGCCACCACAAATCCCAGAAAACATATTTTGCCATAATTGTGGGAAGGATGGGCACATGAACAGAGAATTCCAGTCCACAAAAGACCTAGATAAATTTGTATATAGGCTTCAAGGCAAGCTTCAGAGAACGAATCAGCGGTCAGGAAGTACCCAAAATGACCGCAGTGAGGGTTCAAGAAGTAGTAACTCAGATCCCTATGTGGCTAAATCATCTGTCCAGGCCCCTGCTGCTGTCTTTCCAGACTGGTCCAAAATAGTGGGTCCTTCAATGGAGACTACCATGGCTGTGAATGGTATTCCTACTCGGGCTGTGCAGGACAGTGGGTCACAAGTGATCATTGTATTTAAGGACTGGTATGACAAACACTTATCTGCTGTGCCCTTACAATCCCTGAAAGGCCAACATGTGTGGGGGCTGAGCGACAAGTCTTATCCCTACCTAGGATATGTCTGCCTCTGGTTGTCATTTCCTGCAGCTGTAACTGGTGTAGAGGAGCAAGTTGAGACACTGGCCTTAGTGTGTCCCCCTACTGGACTGTATGATGGGGTTCTCCTGTTAATTGGGACCTACGTTCATATGTTTGGGAGACTGACACAACTGTGTCGTGAGAAACAAGGGCAACGGACTGGGAGGGCCCTTAAAATTCCCACTCTGATCAAGAGGGCCTATGATTTGCAACAGAACCCCAAGGGAGTGGACCAAGATGAACAAATAGGGGTCATGTGGAAGAAGGATCCCGATTCAATGGTACTGGCCCCCAACACCCAGTGTACCATTCAAGGGAGGTCCGCCTTCGCAAACATGTCAAGAATAAAATACTGATGTTGGACGTGCCAGGTGATGGAAAATTGCCAGAAGGATTATTGGTTAAGCCCAGCATCTTGCCAGCTCGTGCTCATGCCTGTGCACGACGAGAGATGGTCCAGATTCATAATGTGTCAGACCGGGAGATCTGGGTGAACAGAGGATGCACCCTAGCTACAGTACACTGCACAGACACTGCAGTGTTGCCCAGCAACAAACCCCCTGGCAAGACAGATAGAGTGACTCCCGACTTGTCTGATTTTGGTGACTCCCCGTTGCCAGCTGAATGGAAGACTAGAATTAGCCAGAAACTTGCCCAGAGAGATCAAGTGTTTTTGTTGAAGGAATGGGACATGGGATGTGTCCAGTGTGCAGAGCATCACATACGCCTGCACGATGAATGGCCATTTCGAGAGAGGTCTCGACGCCTAGCCACTGCAGACATAGACGATGTGAGAAGACACTTGCAGGAAATGCTCACAGCTGGTGTGATACAAGAATCCAGGAGCCCATATGCTTCTTCCATTGTGGTTGTGCATAAGAAGAATGGAACAGTACGAATGTGTGTGGATTATCGGACCCTCAACAGGCGGACCGTCCCTGATCAATACACCATGCCCCGTATACAAGATGCTCTGGATTGTTTGAATGGGAGCAAATGGTTCTCGGTGTTGGATCTTCGCAGTGGATATTACCAGATTCCGATGGCTCCAGAGGACCATGAGAAGACAGCCTTCATCTGTCCTTTGGGGTTCTACGAGTTCTTGAGAATGCCACTGGGGATATTGGGCGCCCCAGCCACCTTCCAGCGACTGATAGAACAAGCGGTGGGAGACGTGAACTTGCTGGAATGCCTGGTGTACTTGGATGATGTCATTGTGTTTGGGAGCTCCCTACAGGAACATGAGAGTCGACTATTCAGAATACTAGACCAACTGGAAGATTTAGGCCTCAAGCTGTCCATTGACAAGTGCCAGTTTTTCCAAACCTCTGTGAAGTGTGTGGGGCACATAGTGTCTACAGAGGGAATAGAGACTGATCCTAGTAAAGTTGGAGCCTTGACTACTTGGCCCCAGCCCCACTATTTGAAAGAACTACACATTTCCTGGGATTCTGTGGTTACTACCACCGGTTCACAAATGACTATTCCAAAGTGATTCGGCCACTCTTGAATCTTACCCAGGGTTACCCTCCTACCAATCGAAAATACAAAAAAGGGGCCATCAAAGAACCAGACAAAGCATATTTCCACCCAGGTGAATGTTTCGGGGCCCATTGGATGCCTGACTGTGAAGCAGCTTTCCACAAAGTCATATACCAGCTCACCCATGGCCCCATCCTCACTTATGCTGATCCCACCAAACCCTATGTGCTGCATAATGACACCAGTCTGCAGGGTCTAGGAGCTGCACTGTATCAAGACCATGAGGATGGTTTGAGACCAGTGGCATTCGCCAGCAGGAGCTTGACCCCTTCAGAGCGAAACTACCCTGTGCACAAATTGGAGTTCCTTGTGTTAAAATGGGCCATTGTCGACCAGTTTCATGATTACCTCTATGGGGCAAAAATATTGGTGAGCACACAAAACTGATCCTCCTGTTGGAGAGGGATAGGTAGAATGCCCAGAATGATTTGGTGTATTTCAGTCCCAAAGGGCTGAATGACTGGCAGGACCAAAATATGTGTGTATGATATGCATACTGTTTGCCACATTGCTTCCAGTGTACTGCTGTAAACCGGGTTTGATATTTACATTGGATCACAGGTGTCTTAAAATGTCTCAGTTGGATTTTCCAAGAAAATTCCCAGTAACTTGGTGAAGATGTTGCTTTATGTGATTCAGCTGCAGTTCTTCCCTATTTTAGGCCCTCAATTTGGGTTTGTTGTTCTTCAGATCATTTGTGCCATAAATGTGTTGTTTGGGTCTATATTTTTGCTAGTAGAGTTTGACACAGCACTGACAGTAAAGGAGCAGGTGGGGGATCTGTCATTGCTTGCAGCAAAAATGGGAAAAGCTGGGAAGAGGAACTAGATGCTCAGAGTGTGATGAGGGAGGTTGTAGGTAGTGTCAGATTTATAGACAGTGGAAATGATCCATGTTTTGTAGCAGGAAACCATCTCGGACAGTGGCAAAATCAAGAAGATATTTTTCACTGAACTGGTGGTAGGCAAGTGGAACACTCTACCTGAGGAGGTGGTTTCCTGTAGGACGGTGGGCTGTTTCAGGGGGGCTGACAGTGAGACGGAGGAAAGGGTGGGGCAGCTGCAAGTTGAGGGGTAGCTACACAACTGAGCAGACTCAAAAGACCATGATGCCTGTTTCTGCTGGTATTTTTGTACATTCGTATGTTCGTAAGAATATGATCTGCCTCTATCAGTTGAAAGAAATATAAAAGGCCAATAAGCAACCAGTATTTGTATCTAGGATCTAAGGTATGTGGTAACAGGTGGGCTGTACTGAGTTAACAGGACTGTGGATCGTACAATTCCAACTGTCTAGTATGGTACACATATAGGGATGATCCTGAGAGGCAGTGTCACAGAGGTGGTGAAAAGGGCCCTATCTAAGGACAGCAGATGGTCTTGACAGAGTTCTACCTCTTTCCAATAACCAGTAAAATCTAAGGAGAGCTGATAAAAGGTAGTGCAGAGTTATGCTGCCTGGAAATATAATTGCAGATTCGGGAGTGCTAAATCTCCTTTACCTCTAGAAATTTGGAAGATTTTATATTTCTCCCTGGGATGTTTTTCCTGCCATATGAACAGAGATATGATCTTATCCAACTGGGAAAAATCTTTCTGTGGCAGCAGGATAGGAAGAGTTTAAAATATAGAAGTTTTGGAAGAATGGCCATCCAAATGATACTGACACGAACTAATCTTAATGGGAGAGAGAGTCCTAGGTGGTCAGATCTTAATGGATTTGATGGGCTAATGGGGGATAGTTAAGAGAGTAAAGTTGTTGAGGGTTGTCTAAGATCTCAACTCCAAGATATTTAAAAAAAGAAAATTTCCATTGAAAAGTGAACTGTGAAGAATGTTGACAATGGATTGAAAGTACCTCAGTTTTAGACTGGTTAAGTTTGAAAACTGCAACTTTACTGAAATTATCTAATGCTTGCCAGAGATGTTCAAGGGATGTTTCAGACTGTGCAAGATAAACAAGCAGGTTGTTGGCATATAAGGCAAGCTGATAATGTTAGGAGCCTATTGAAATTCCTGGGACTGTGGCCAAGTTCCCAAGAGATTCAGCTAGGGGCTCAATAGACAGCACAAAGATAAGCAATGAAAGGGGAGAGCCTTGATGCATGCCTCTAGAAAGAGAAAACATGTGAGAGAAGTATCTGTTTGCCCTGACAATGGCCATCGGGCTAGAGTAAATAGTTCTGATCCTGTTACAAAATTCAGCTAGGAATTTAAATCATGATACAATGTGATAGAGATATGGCTCCTGGTCTCCGTGGGAGTCATCTGTGTGTATTTGCAAAAATCCCCATGACACAGAGTTGCAGATGTCCACATGTTAGATTTAAGAGGATGTTGACACACAACCATATAAGGGCTTTCACCTTTTCAAGAATACGTAAAGCTTTACAAAGAGAATGACTGTTAATAGGAGCAGAGTATAACTCAGTACCAGCATGCCAGAAAGAAGGGTCGAGGTGCCATGAAACATCACCTCCTTTTGTGGTTGTGTTTTGTGAAATAATAAAATATAAAAATTTCAGAAGAAGAATGGAGCTGCACCCATCTTATTTACCTTGATTTATTCTGCAAGTCATTTAGTTGACCCAAGACCACCAAGATTGAACTGGGCCTCAAGAATGTACCAGTTGAGGAGGCTGGGTCATTTGAGTGTACTGTAGTAGCAGGTGTAGGTTGTAGGATCACCCTCATCTACTGTCCACCCGGGGATGAGAAACATTTCCTTCAGGAAGTAGCGGACTTTGTGATCGACATGGCTTTGAGTTACGATGGTCCTGGGTGAGTTCAACGCCTGGGTCAATGACGAACTCTTAAAATTTGGACACTTCCTTCAGTTGATGACATTTCTGGGCCTCACACAGATTGTTACCTCTGCTACTCACAAACATGGTCACTCTCTTGATCTAGTCTTCCTCCTGGGGATCGAAGCGTTCGATTTGGAAGTGGAGCCTGTCGGAAGGTCCAATCAATTTCTGTGCCCCCCTTCATTGGCGTACCCCTGTGGAGATGGTCAGGTACTGCTCTTTATGAGATGTAAGCTCTGAAGGCCTGGCGGTGGTGCTTGACCTATCGGCATTTCCTGGGGTAAGCAGGAATCCAGAGGCTCTGGTTTCAGCCTATGATAAGGCCATTTCTACAGCTTTTGATGCTATTGTTCTTTTCCGTGTTTGTCCTCTCTCCTTTTGCCCTCAGTACCCTTGGTTTGATGGGACTTTGAGGGAGATGTGGCAACTAGGATGAAGGTTAGAGCACTGCTGATGGAAATCCGCCCTGGAGGCTGACATCTTTAGATTGATACAACATTATCAAGTCTAGCAATCGGCAATCACCCGTAAGAAGGCAGAGTTCCTGTCCAGGGAGATTGCCACTGCACAGAACCAACCAGCTCAGCTCTTTCGAACTGTAGAAAGACTGTGCAACCCAGCCTACCTGCAGATTCAAAGAACCTTTTCACAAGTGGAGTGTGATGAGCTTGCTCAGTTCGTTGCAGCAAAGGTGGCTGACATCAGGGCAGGGCTCCAATCAGCACACTCCATGGGAGATGCTTCTGATCGGCGCTCGGGCACTTTCCGTCAGTTTTCCTGGAGTTCCTCCGATTGGCTGGAGTTGGTTGATGTCATGCAGATTGTCCAGGGTATGCACCCTATGTGCTGTAGTTTGGATCCCGACCCAACCACCCTGATTATGAGTTGTTGTGATATCATTGGCCCGGTCCTCACACGGATAGTCTGGTGCTCCCTTAAGTCAGGTGAGTTTCCTAACTCCCTGAAGGAGGCAGTGGTGACACCCCTCTTGAAGAAAACTTCTCTGGACCAAGACTGCCATGCCAACTGCAGACCAATCTCTAACCTCCCCTTTGTGGGGAAGGTGATTGAGAAAGTAGCGGCCCTGCTACAACTGGAGAACCATTTGATCATCCATGACATCTATGAACCTCTCCAATCCATTTTCCAAAAGAGGCATAGCATAGACACTGCAGTGGTTCAGGTGCTCAGTGATCTCCTGATGGTGAGAGATCGGAAAAAACGTTCCATCTTGGTTCTTCTGGATCTCTCATCAGCGTTTGACACTGTGGACCATGGGGTTCTTTTTGAATCCCTGAGATTCATCTGCAGTCTGTCTGGTACATTCCTCAGGTGGTTTAAATCTTTCCTCACTGGCAGAACTCAGAGGGCGGTGTTGGGGATTTATTCCTCTGACCCAGTCTTTTTGTCATGTGGGGTCCCTCAGGGTTCAGTGTTGTCCCCCATGTTGTTTGCAGTGTACGTGCTACCCCTCAGAGACATTGTAAGATGGTACGGGCTGAAGTTTCACTGTTATGCTGATGATACCCAGCTCTACCTGTCTTTTGCACCTGACCAGGATAGAGCTCTCTTGGTTTTTAATAACTGCCTCGCTGAAATCCAGGGTTGGATGAATTCAAGCTGGCTGAGGCTGAACTCGGAAAAGACTGAGGTGATGGTCATGGATCCTGGTTGCTGGATAGAGGGGTCGGGAGTGGATTTGCCTTCAGAATTTTTTCTTGGAAGCTCCCAGCTCCCCACCTCCAAACAGGTGTGAAATCTGGGGGTAATTTTTGATGATGAGCTGACACTGTTATTACAGGTGGCAGCAGTCATCAAATCCTCTTTTTACCATCTGAGGAACATCTCCAGAGTTAAGCACCTAGTTCCATCTGGTGATTATCCTACACTGGTCCACGTCTTTGTGATCTTGCGCCTTCATTACTGCAACTCCCTTTATCTAGGGCTACCTGGAGTTGATATCCGCCACTTGCAGCTGGTGCAGAATGCTGCAGCCCAGCTGCTGATGGGAGCGCCCCGAACTTGTCACATCTCTCCAGTGTTGCGTGAACTGCACTGGCTGCCTGTGCAGTGGCAGATCACCTTTAAAGTCAGACTTCTGACTTACAAAGCCCCACATGGACAGGGCCCAGACTACCTGAAAGAGCTTCTGGTTCCTTACTGCCCCGGCTGATCACTCTGCTCGGCTGATGAGGGGTTGCTAGAGATTCCAAGGGTATCTCTAAAATCTTCAGGGGCCCATGCATTTGTATATGCATCCCCAGCCCTTTAGAATTCCCTACCCTGTCAGTTTCGGGAGTGCACGGCTGTGGAGGGATTTAAACAGGCACTAAAAACCCACTTGTGGCAACTAACCTATCCTGTTTGATTTTATTGAAATTCGAATTTTGTGAGATGCGGTATTTAATTGGATTTTATACTAATTCTGTTTTATCTTATTGTTAAGGCGCCTTGGTTTTTGAAAGGCGTGATATCGATAAAGTATTATTAATTATTATTATTATATGGATTTTATTTTAGAATCGAGGGCAACCTGGATTCCTTGTTTTGTAGTTGCGATAGTGATATAGCTGCAGCACCCTATCAAATGCCTTTTCAACATGCAAACTAAGGATCAGAAAAGGCTTATTACTGAAGGACACCCAGTGTAGTAAGTGGAGAGTCAGTTTTATGTTATGCTGGGTTTGTCTTGATCGGCAGTTGCTCAATCAGACGAAAGCTGTTTGGTCCAGATTAATAATACAGGGCAGTATTTTATCTAATCTGTGAGCTAATATAGATAAAAATTATTTATAGTCTGTATTTAACATGAAGATAGGTCTATAAGAGTCTCCTCTCCTGGGGTCCTTATTAGGTTTTAATATATCAAAACTTGTGGCATAACGCCAAGAATCTAATGCCTACCTGGACGTTTGAACACATTGGAAGCTAGACAGGAGGTACAGAAATAGATCCTCCTTACATTTTTATACCTTGTAGGTTTTTGTCCTGAGTCTGTGAAGCCTAGAGGCTATTTCAATTCAGTTAACCCCTACCTTCTCCCATCCTTTTAACATCCACTTCCCGCCCCTCATCTCCACATCATAGAACATGAAAAAAATCCCATTTAATCACTGTAGTAAAATATAAAACATCCTGTTAAAAAGAAACTTGTCCATCATCATCTTCCCTTCCCCTAATTAATGGTAAAATAGTGGTGCATCGGCATGTCTCCCACCAACCCTTTACTAGCCCTGTCCTGTACCCCCCAGCACCTAGCCACCCTTTACCCCACCAGTCCCCCACTTACCTGTATAGGGTCCCCCTTCATAGTCTTCTAAGTGACTGCTGATCCACACATGACAATATCAAACACCCAACTGAACCAAGTGCATTTTCAGACTTGGTGTTTTTATGTTTTTCAACTTTTGCTGACAACTTTATTGTTATTTGGGATTTTGATCCCACATTTCAACATGGTCTTTTTTCACTACACCTCATGAACCTGACAACTATCTTTTTTGAAATACAACACAAAATGCTGTTACATGCTTGTTCTGCAAAATGACATTTTGAGTGGGATTCGAAAAATGATAGATATTACACTGATGAGGTGGGGAGACCATGTTGAAAATGTGGGGCAAAATCTCAAAAATCAGCAAAGTTATGAACAAAAACTGAAAAGCATGAAAAAGGTCTTCTGGTAATGTCACCAAAGGCAATGCAACCCTAAACTCTGCTCTGTACCCTCTGCAAGCAAAATGCACCTACAATGGGGCACAAGAAAAACAAACCAGGGCAACAGCAACTGGCAAATGCAGAGTTACCATTGGTGGACCTCTCACCAGCTTCTAGCTCCAGCATGGTGTCTTTGATCCACTACCAGCAGCACTGATGGAGTCTCTAAAAACAGCTCCTGACAGAATTACAAGCCTTTTATTCAGAAGTCTATGATTCTCTCTACATCATGTGGGCTGGCCATGACACAGCACAGCAGAAAAATATAACTGTACAACAATCTACAATTGAAATCACTGAACACACGGGCCAAGTGGCTGATCCTTTACTGTATATCCGCCATAGACAAATACAGCTGGAAAACAAGGTTGACTCCACAGAATGAATTTCAGGGTCTGCCTGAAGGGGAGGAAGGCAACCAAATCACTCAATTTATAGAACAGTAATGTGAAAGTTACTGTCATGCCCTGCAGATATGGAAATCGAGCTGGAATGCATTAACTGGGCTTTAGGTCCCTAAGCCAGGGCCCACCAAGAGACCTCGATCAATGCTCATAAAATTATTGAAATACAGAGTAAAAGAGCAAGTACTGTCTATTGCTTGGAAACAAAAGGAAAATTACTGAGGTAGCCAATACCTGTATCTGGTCACGATTTTGTCCCTGCAATTCAGGTGAGGCTATGGACCATGTATGAAGACCCTCAGACAAGTGGGGCTCTGCTTCCAAATGCCATTTCCTGCCCCCTCAGAGTGGCTTACTCAGAAGGTGAACTCTTATACTACACAGCTGATGAAGCAATCCAAGACCTGACCTGATGCAGGACTGAAGTTTCCCTATCTATACCACACTGCTGATGAAGTAATCTAAGACCTGACCTAATGCAGGATTGGAATTTCCCTCTCCCCATGGGTGCCTGTGCATGCTCAGGGGAGAAGAAATCATCCCTCCTCCACATCTCAGTCTTCTATCCTAAAACCACAAGAGGATCTGTCTGATTTAGCCTCTGACTCCAGAAAGCAACACTCCTAAGACTCGCTTCACATATCAAGGAACTGCTTTAGCAGTTTCTGCATCCATCTAGATGACTATATTGCATCTGGTAAGCCTTAGCCTTTCTCTGCTTCAATGCTTGATGCTCTTGCACTATGGCAGCTGCAGGCTATTCACATTCAGACATGGTGATTAGTAATGTATATAAAACCTGGTATTAGACCATAGGGGTTGGAGTCTGGGTTGGAGCACACTTTGCCATATTGTTGTGAATGACACATGGTAATGGCTGAGCCGTAAATATTGCTCTCCTGATTTGACATTGGGGATTTGCCACTGGGGACCACAATCCTCTAAACAGCCTCTCCTGCTATACATGTTAACAGACTCAAATTCACTATGATCAGTATACCCCTGCAGTCCCTCCTGCCTAGAAAATGGAAGTCTGCTGTTGTGGATGCCATATACCCTAGTTGGGGGTATGTACTTTGGCTGCAAGTGTGAAACAGAAAGGTATACTGTGAGGCTTGGAGGAGTGGAACTATAGGGGTGGATGGCTGCCAAGTGTGAGAGTGCAATGCTTTGCCCAGCCCATCATGCTGTCATTTACCCCTCTATTACACCTTCTGCAACACAGCGCTATAGTTGCAGCTGTATTGACTCATTTTGTCATAAATGGAGTTGGTCAGGATATACTTAATGAGACATAGCAATCGCCGATACCCTGCTGATATCGGCTATCCTAGGAGATTTAGTATAGTTATAGCTATAGGCTTTGGAGGGCCACTGGTATGCTACATTAAAAACACATGCCTTTACTTGCAGAGCCATAAATTGCTCAGCTGCCTCCTGGCTGCCCCCGGCTTCTCCCTCCCTTCTTTTCTGCCTGCAGTTGGGAATTGGGTCACTAGTACAGTGGTTATTTGTTCATGCTAAATCTGCCTGTGGTATGAGACATGTTGCCTCGAGGTTGGGAAGACAGACTTTTATAGCAGTTCTGGGGAATCAACATTGTAGCCAGTTTCCTACAGCTGTAGATCCTTGTTTAAGTCTGTTCTTTGCTCAGAGTCGGCATGCCAATAATAAAGGCATTATTTTCCCTCTCATGGTGATACCGTAGAAGCTGCCTGTGCATATCTTACTTCTTTTTCAGGGACTGCCCCATCCAGAGACTGTAACTAGTGCTACAGCCAGTATCTTTTCACACTGGGAATAGCACCCTTTTATGCTCTCAGCTGTTGCAGCATCCTGGTTTGGCACAGAAAAGAGTACTGTTGGAAATATCACTTCCCCACTAAGTGGTTTGTATACTATAGTTTACATTTCTTCCCAGAAGGAAACAATACTACCCACCAGCTCAAGAAGTGAGAGTTCCAAGGTCATGATTCCAAACCTGGGGCTCCTGTGAGAGCACAGCAAATGTGCTACCAGTGCCACATAGTCCCTGGGTCAGAAGCAAGAAGATACATGTCATGCAAGAGAATTGCAATAATTTATGCAAGTGCAGCTCAAACAACCATGATGGAGATACTGTAGAAGGTGTACAGTGCATAGAGCTCAACAGAGGGGCCCATGTTTGCTTCTGAAGCACACCTACTGCATTTAGACCTTCAGAAGCCTAAAATTGCTCTATGGACCTATCTAGAGACCAGTAACAAATATCTGAATTAGACCTCAAATGGCAAAGAAACACAACGGGATACAGTACTAATTAGGATTAAATAACTTTGTAAAATGCCTGGCCGATTGGTTCAAGAGAAGCACATTTGTACTGTTGACTGAAAACCAAGGTTTGCCGAATCCCACACTGGGATCACCTGGAGGTCACATGAACTGTGAAGGTAATGTGTTTGCCCCCAAGAAGGGAGACGGTTATTCACTGTTCATGCACACCCTGTCTGCCATCAAAGAAACAGCTTTGGCAGTGACTGCTAAGGTAGCCACCTACTGTACCTGCCCTCCCAGCAGGAGGGGCATTGTGATCCCAATTGCCAATATGGGGAAAGAAGGGGGAGGGAAAAAGTAGGGGGAAACCAAAATAATACTTAGCTTTGTTAATGCATTTTTTTTTTTCAATTTATATTTTGTCCGCCTTCCGTGGAGCTGGCAGGCAGCTCCGGCCCTCCCTAGGAGGGTTCGTCCTCCAAGCGCGGCCATCCCCGATCAGACCTACCCTGTAGTTCTCCCACAGATTACCCTCCATGGCGGGGCCTGGGGCGAGGAGCGTTGACTTTCTCCCCTTCCCTGGAACACAATCCAGAAGCCGGGGAGGCTGGTGGGGATGTATCCGGGCCATCATGGAGCCTGCCAGCTCCAGTTTTTCCTCTATTTTCTCCCTGGGCCCATGAACATGCAATAGGTGGGGCAGATGAGCTCTGCTTCTGCAGAGACAACCTATGTCCTCGACATGGGATCCCTCCCGATTCCTGGTGGCATGCATGTACTGGCACTCAGCCACCGCTGAGAGTCAGGCAAACAGTGCACCACACTGTCCCCCCTCCCTGAGGAAGGAGAGCTGTCTATGGATGCTCAATCCTTCCTCTCCCCACTGGCCCCCAAGTAACTTGAGTCCATTCTTGACTCCAGGTTGCCAGCATGGTGTGAGGTGTGGCATCCAGCACCTCAACCCTCAGTGCCATTGGGCCGGCTTATTTATGCATTCTGAAGCATTTTTTTTTAATTACTTATTTATGTATTTTGGAGTATAAATTATTTTGCCTTTTAGACTATTTTGTTTCTATCCCAAAAATGTTAGCACTAGATCAATGGACTATCAAGTTACAGAATGATTTAGTCATGTAGAAGGTTCTCAATTACATGGATAATAAATACTGTGTAAGTATTTCTAATCACTATCTTAAGGGGCTGCAAACACATTGGTTTATTTTTTTCCAGACCAGTAACAAGAGGGGTGCTGGGAAGGGAACTTAGATGTGGGGGCCCTATAATTAAGAGTGAACAACATGGTGTAACCATTCATCTTTGTGCCATGGTTACTTTCTACCTATTTTTTTTCCATTTCCACACATCTCCCATTTTCACCACCCCTGCAGCCCAGCTGGAGTCTGGAGTTTTTTCTGGCCACTCAAAAGTGGGCCAAGAACCCAACCCTGCCTCTCTTTACTGAATTTCCATTATCTGCACAAGACTGGGTGTAGGGCACAAATATATCCTTCGTCAATGTCCTGCATTACCCTGATGGCATGATTTTTAGGATACCCCCACCTATGTGTGGAGCTGTGTATTCCTGCCTATGTGATTTCTTTCCTATGGGTACCTGGGAGCTATCATTTCAGAATAGGAGCCACCCACCATTCACAAAGCTGGTGTCCAAGACACTCTGCACTTCCTCTACTGGCCAAAGTGTGACAGTCCAGGCCTGGGACACAAATCCTTGAGTTCAGCATGGCATGACATATCGTTTAGCACTGGCTTACAGTACATCAGACAGCTAAAAAGTGCTGTTTTTACATATTCCTGTTAGCTGTTTCATTAACTCGTTCTTACCTGGGCAGCCATTTTGTAACAGGTTAATAAATGGACGGTTCGAACTTCATATAGAGGTATTGGAGGTAATGGGTTTTAATGTACTAAAATATACTGAAGAATTTTCACAAAGGTATGCCAGCACCGTGTCAGCTATACCACAGACAAGAAAACATGGAAATAACTAGGTCAAAGCAAACCAAAACTATAGAGGCTAAAGGACACATAAACTGATTTCACAATATTATATACAGAATTACTTACACATTGACTGACTTGTAGAAGAATTGACTAAACAAGAGAAAACATAAATTTAATCTTGGATCTGTACCTTGATGGACAAAGGTCGTAGTCACTTAATTTTATAATATTAAGTGTGAAATCAGGTATTTATTCACCAAGTCTCAAAAGCACTGATGGCAAATGAGTCAAGAAGACACGGAAAATGTGAAAGGTCACAGAAACTCATTCTTCCCCATTCAGAGTGCATAACTGCTACACCACCATTAGGACTGAAAGAAAGTGGCGGATTTACAATGCCCATGAAAAGAAAGAAAATGTAAATCTCACCCTTGACTTTAGGTCACAGTCACTTGGTCATTAGTATTTTCTGTGAAATTACCTAAAGACGTAGAACACATATGCAAATAATCAGAGATACACTGCACACAAAATGAAGGGGGAAATAAATCACTTGACTCAAGATAATATTCTGCTGTTCTCAATTTCTGAGGCAATCGCACACAGGTACTGTAGTTTTTTCAACTTACAAGAGATATGTACCTACAGTTGCTAATGAATTATTATTATAACAAATGTTAATTGAGAGACTTCCCCAAACATATCACAATACCATGTATCCACTGATGCAGACAGTTTTGTGCTTTGATGGCTGTAGTGCCAGCTCTCACCTTGCAGTTAGTGCTTTGCGTGGGTCATCTTGCTGGCCAATAACAACAGTGTTTATATGAGGCTTTAAGGGTCCCCAAGCAGCCTTCATTGTGGTGTGTTTCAGGCAGGAAACAGTACCTCTGCAACATCAATATCAGGTAGTGCTAAACACAATATGCAACAATATACAGAATGTCCTTGACACAAGGGTGTTCTTTCCCTGTCTCCTGCCTTTAACTAAGTCCTATATTTCAAATTCCTACAGGACAGCAAACACTTTCACTGTGCAATGGATAGCAGAGCTAATAAAATTAAGCTTAAACAGTGATGTGTTGAAAATATCTTAAATTTATAACCTTCTTACCACAAACACATATTTCATCCCTTACTATCTGTGCCTCTAATTGATCACAATAATAAAGCTTGTCAGCTGATATGATTTGATTTTTTTTAAAAGGGAATGTCAGTGGTTAAAAGCCCCATTCCAAAGTGTGGGGCTGTCCCCAAGCTGCACTTGCTGCAGGATCAGCAAGCATTATAATGGCACTGTAAACAGCTCTGAAATACTATTTGAGCTCATTGACTCTCCCGTAGCAGACCCCCTTTACCGATGTCAGCCATGGGTGAATCTGGGATGCCTGCCACAGTCATTGCCTTCATGAGATGAAAAGGTGGGATAGCTGGATTGTAGGAGCAGTCTGATAAATCAAAATTAGACAAAGCAGTAAGTAAAAATGTTACTTTCGCAGATAAATGCAAATCAGGAGCAGCTCTACACTTAGGTGTCAGGCTTTTCAAGAATGGACGTTCCCCTTGAACAGTTATTCATTAAATGGATTCTGATGTTTATACCACCACATGACTGTTTAATTTTGAAAGTCTACTTTGCTTTGAAGTTATGGTTGTCTAAGCTACTGACAGCCATAAGAAAGCTGCCAAGAATGCATCACGTTTATTTATTTTGTTTTTTTGAGATACTGATACAAACAACATTCCTGTGTCTCGTCCTGCAAGGTCCCTTCAATTTTAAATTAAGGTAAACCCAAATAATGACATCTTCAAAGAAGCATAAATTACACTTACACAAAGCAGTATGAGTAATGATTTTCCCTACAAAGCTCATCTAGTTTTGTTCTTGGCAATTCTCTTTTCTGTTATGCCATAAACACTGGAACACTTTAATCACAATAATTATATTCCCAAGAGAAATGCAAAAATGTCCTTTTTGAACCCGTTTTAATACTGTTATAGGCAGAACCTATGTACATTTGATATTGTAACATTTTAAGTGGAGCTATAAACAATCTCAGCACTGGCAACTAAGCAAGGAAGGACAATAAAACCAAACAGCAACAACAAAAATCCCACAGGAATACAGAGCACACTTAACAAGATCTGGAAACTATAAACATCATTCCTAAAACATCTACCACAATGGCTGTCTACACAAGACCAAACTTGTTGGGATATCCAGGGTAGTACTGTAAAAAAACAAGTCTTGGTCCTTACATGTTTAGTGTTTCTACACAGATTTATTCATTCTTGCATCAGATAGTAAAAAACATTCACATACTGTAGGTGTTCTACTTTCAGAGAATAATACAACCAAGAAGTGAAAAATTATTGATCTTGTTGAAGAACTAAACATTCAGTATAGTAAATGAAGTCTGATTTTTATGAATATTTGAATGGTGGTAGACGGATAACAACTTTTTGTCAGTTTTAATGCACTTCTAGTATATGCCACTGAATACTTAATACATCTGTAACCCCCTCAGCAGTTGGTGTCCGGTTAATATAATAATAATAATAATAATAATAATAATAATAATTTTATTTATATAGCGCCTTTCAATATATCAAGGCGCTGAACAAGTTAAAATCATAAATTCAAATTTCAATACAGAGCATCAAAACACTTAAAAATACATTATAAAAATACATCATAAAAACATAATAAATTACAATAAAATTCCAATCATATTACAATTCACTTAACTATCTAAGAAGGCCATTCTCCATAAATATGTTTTCAATTCATTCTTAAATATCTCCACGGAGGTGCAGTCCCATAACCGGCATGGTAGAGAATTCCAAAGAGTGGGTGCAGCATAAGAAAATGCTCTGCTGCCTGAAGATTTTAAACTCACTCTTGGAATCTCCAACAACCCCATGTCGGCCGTGAGGAGTGATTGGCCAGAGCAGTAAGGAACCAGTAGGTCTTTCAGATAGGATGGACCCTGATCGCAAAGGGCTTTGAAAGTCAATAAAATGACTTTAAAGGTGATCCGCCACCATATAGTAAAGCCAGTGCAGTTTGCGCAGCACCGGGGTAATATGACAGGACCTACTTGTCCCAGTCAAAACCCGGGCTGCCGCATTCTGCAGCAGCTGCAGGCAGCAGATTTCAACCCCAGAGAGCCCAAAGTAAAGGGCGTTGCAGTAGTCTAGGTGCGAGGACACAAAGGCGTGGACCAACGCTGGCAAGGAGTCAGACGGAACAAGGTGCTTAACCCTGGCAATATTCTTAAGATGGTAAAAGGAAGTCCTGACGATGGCTGACACCCGAAATTGAAAAGTTAGCCTATCGTCAAGGATCACCCCAAGGTTGCACACCCGTTCAGAGGCCGGTAGTGACATGCCGCCAAGAAAAATTCCAGAAGGCACGCCAGTATGCGACCTCTCAATCTGACCACCCGGGTCCACCACCAAAACTTTAGTCTTCTCCGAGTTCAACTTTAACCAACTAGAATCCATCCAGTCTTGGATTTCCCCCAGACAGTTATTAAACACCGAGAGAGCTCCATCCTGGTCGGGTGCGAAAGACAGGTATAGCTGGGTATCATCTGCATAGCAGTGAAACCTCAGCCCATACCGTCTTATAATGTTTCTGAGGGGCAGCACATACACTGCAAATAACATGGGTGACAGCACAGAACTCTGAGGCACTCCACACAACAAAGAGACTGGGCCGGAGGAAAAAATTCCCGACACAACTCTTTGTGATCTCCCAGTAAGGAATGAAGTGAACCGTTGAAGAACGGTTCCCGACATTCCATAGATTTGCCTCAGGTATGCTAACAACAGCACGTGATCCACAGTGTCAAAAGCTGAAGAGAGATCAAGGAGAACCAAGATGGAATGTCTCTTTTGATCCCTCTCCCTCAGAAGATCATTAAGCACCTGAACCAGCTCAGTCTCGGTGCTGTGTCTTTTACGGAAACCAGACTGGAAGGATTTGTAGATACTATGGATGGTTAAATGGTCATCCAATTGAGCAGCTACAACCTTTTCAATAACCTTCCCAACAAAGGGAAGGTTAGAGATAGGTCTGTAGTTTGAAAAACAGTCTGGGTCCAAGGAAGCTTTCTTCAAGAGAGGTGTCACCACCACCTCTTTCAGGGAGCTAGGAAACTCACCTCACTGATATAGCGCTGTTAGTATAACATGGTGAAAAACAGCAGGGTTAGAACAGCAAATGTGATAAGTTACAAGGTTAACATAACAAAAGTGAATTACTGTATCACTACCCCTGTAGCTGTCATCACATCTGAGGAGAGGAGAAAGGGGGTAAGATGAGTGGTGTCTTGCTTGAGCTGCTCCCGTGGTGTAGGGGGCTGAGAGCAGGAGCAGCTATGGTGGCAGTGGGTCCAGGAGACAAGGGTACTTTTCATGGTCTCCCTACTGTGGTGTATTTTTGTGTTCACCCCCCCCCCCACTCACACACACACATCTGTATTGTTTATTTTTTTCTTGTTCTTCCCCCAACTTCTTCATTTTCCCTGAGTTTCACCCCCTGCAGAGTTGATTATATTTAAGCAAGGGGTGCGGGGGCATAGCCCCCTACTAACATACATTTCAGCTGGCTTGTTGTTTTTGGCAAGATAGCACTCACTGATATTAGTGCACTCTAGCCTTGCTTTAGCTCTGTTGCCATGCACAGTATTGGATCGCACTATTTTTGTTTAGCTGTTATGAACGGGAACCCCAGCAGATAGGGCTGCTCCAATCGGCCTTTTTGTATTGTAGTAGTTAAAGAGCTAAGCTCTAGAGTGAATGCTGAGAGCTCATTTGCCACAACAGGCAGCTCTTCCATTAAGGACTACATTCTTGAATTGCAAATGTCTTAATTTGTGATACAAATGTCTAGATTATAGCAATACATTTTATGGACTAAAACAAGAGTTTATTGGGCCAACAATGTCTGTGTTGCTGCATTCGTCAATGTCTATTACACATACTCTGAATATGTGCACCATTCCATTCTGTGCAGCTCATCATTTGCTGTATTTCCCCTGAAGCCTAATGGCATCACATGCACTCCTTTGATAGGAACATAGCACGATTTGTAAATTACTGTATAGCTTGCCATTGACTGTCTTTAGTGTACTGTAGATGCACTATTCCAACTCACCACTGTTTTTTCTAGTTTCTATATACTTATATTATATTCCAGTGATTAAATGAAGTAGGTTACTTGATATCCTGTATTAGATAAAAAAAAGTCATTTTTAGTACACAGGCTTTCAGGCCTACACAGGGCCCTTTCTTCAGATTCACCTGAAGAACAGCACTATGTAGACCTGAAAACTCTGGCACTAAAAATTGTTTGCTGATCAAATAAAAAGTATTAGATCACCTACTTTGTCTATCTGTTTGCACAAGAACCAGTATGGCTACAAATGTTCATTCCAATGATTGGGATGTTTTATATTTTTTTGAACCCTGCAATGTTCAGGGCTATTTCAAATAGCTTTCTGTAGTGTAGTGCTTTAGGGGTTGCACTTTGGGAATGAAGGTTGAGAGTTCAATCCCGCAACAGGTTGAATTTTCAGTAAATGTTACAGTAAATATTTCCTGCTTTGCAAAAATTCTAAATTCTAGGAATACATATTTCATGGACTAGAACAAGAGTTTGCTGGGCCAACAATATTTAAATGTGGACATCTGTAAGTTTCTCTCTCACATACATCAAAGCTACTGCATGCTACTGTCCCGTGTCTAAAAGCTACAGCTGGGGCTCATTGATGGTAACAGATCAGCATCAAGAAATACTAATGTACAACTTTCTTTAGTGTAGATGTACCTATCTATTTCCACAATATTTTTAGCAATGTTCATGCACTTATGGTACTGTACATGCCACTGATTGGGGTGTTTCATGATTTTTGTAACCCTGGAATGTACAGAGCTGCCTGGATCAACATTCTCTGGCATACTAGCCAAGGAGTTTAGATTTGTAGTGCAGGTAATGAGTTCAATTCCACAAGAGGTAGAAATTTCTTTCAAGATATTATTATTAAAATATATATAATATTGCTTCACCCAGTGCTGGAATTATGGGGGAAGGGGCTTGCCAGGGCTCGATCCCCCAGCTCTGAAGTGAACCTCGGTAATTCAAGCATCCCTTGACTTATAAAGGGAAGGGGACTCAATTTAAAGATAGGGCCCTTGTGGGCCCCCCTAGCTCAATAAGTATAATTTCACTACATTCAATGGCATGCTAGAGACAGGAGCAGCTCTGAGAGAAACATTCACCCAGTATCTGTGCAGAGGTGGTTTCATATTACTGTAGGTGGCCAAAGGAATACCCAGCTGAAATGAATTAAGAGGTGTAAAACATGCAAGTGAATAGTTATATAACTCTCAGAAAAGGTTATAACAGTTCAGGTGCGGCATTTTTTTAATGAAGTATCTTATCCTAAACTACTTAATGTGGAAGAAGGAAAAAAAAGTCCCTGTAAGCCCTAAAGAAGTGGCATAACGTCACACATTGGTCATATACAAGGTGATTCCATACAAAAATATTTAAAGAAATAAAACAAATATATATGAAAACTACATCAGCGTAATATTTCTTGGTGAGAGAATCAACAGTTTTCAATGTTTCCTTCTTCACATGACTAAGGGGTTACTTTGGACCCCCTCTCCCCAATTTCTTCTTAAATTCCAGATTACCTTGGAAATGCCATTCTAAAGAGACAGGTTTGCAGCAGCGATTTAAACATTTTGGCCCAGATATTCAAAAGGGTTGCACCATGCGCAACCCACTGATGCGCCCTGGCGCGATATTCAAACGGAACTGCCTGGCACAAACTTCGATGCGCCTGGAGTGCATCAGGTACGTATGGCGCAGGGAGGGGTGTGCCATGCATACTCTGCACATCCCAATATTCAGCCCAGGATGTGCTGAGTCCCTGCATGCGCAACCCCTACTTGCACTGCACAAAGTTGATCCCCCCAAAAAAGGAAAAATGGTTGGCCAACCACAGGTGAGCTGCCGTATTGCAGAGCACAACATGGCAGCTGCCACCTGTGGGTGGCCCCCGAACCCTGGCTGCACCTCCGTGGCGGTGCCCCCCCATGCCCGATCATGGGCATCTGTTCAAAAAATCACGTCCAATATCCCTGGTGGTCCAGTGGACCACTGTCAGCCTGATCGCGGGCTTCAGTATAAATAAAATGAATCCTATATCCTTGGTGGTCCAGTGGACCGCTGTCAGCCTGATTATGGGCTTAAGTATAAATAAAATGATTTTCTATATCCTGGTGGTCCAGTGGACCACTGTCGAATCGATCACAGGCTTTTGTAATAAAAAAATTCGTCAATATCCTGGTGTGGTCTAGTGGTCCCCTCCCACCCGCCCACTGAGCCCCACTGCCCGCCCCCGGTCAGCGCGGCAGCAAGCACCCCACCTACCTGTTAAGCCCACCACCCGCCCAACCGACATCGTAGGTAGCTGCACACCCATTGGTCCACAGCGTGAGCCAATGGGTGTGCAGTTGTATTGACATATTCCAGATATGTGAATGGATCCATTCACATATCTGGAATGTGTAGTACGGTACGGACTGCACGCCCATTGGCTCACGCGTGGACCAATGGGCATACAGCCCTACCAAAGGTGTCAGTCAGCGGGGCGGCAGGCGGGTGTGGTCCCCACCACCACAGGGGGGGAGCGGGGTGGTGGGGCTCAGTGGGCAGATGGGGAGGGAGGTACCTCTAGACCACTAGAGATATTGGACGTAATTCTTTTTTTATTACAAAAGCCTGCGATTGAGATGACAGTGGTCCACTGGACCACAAGGGATATAGAAAATCATTTTATTTATACTTAAGCCCACAATCAGGCTGACAGCAGTCCACTGGACCACCAGAGATATAGGATTCATTTTATTTATACTGAAGCCCACAATTGGGCTGACAGCAGACCACTGGACCACCAAGGATATAGGATTCATTTTATGTATACTGAAGCCCGCGATCGGGCTGTGGGGCACACTGCTGTGCTGGGCAGGGGGCATTGGTCCCAGACAGCTGCTGCCTGGTAGGGCGCCAGGCACAAGTCACCAGGGATTGGTACACCTGCGTTCAAAAGAAGGCCATAATGACATGCAAATGGCCCATTTGCACCTTACATACATTATGGCCCCATTTGCATGTGCAGTTTTGAATATCGCAGTTGCTGCGCATAGCACAATGGAACTTGTGCTAGCGCATCCCCCTGCTCCACTCTGGCCACTTGCGCTGGCGCAGTGCCACTGTGCCATGCACGCTGCAGGTGGCCAGGGTGCGATATTCAACAATGCTGTGCCATGGCGCAGCTCTGTTGAATATTGCCCAGTCAATGCCCCAGTGCAGCCAAGTTGCGCTGTGCCCAGGCTTGTGCCACAGCCTGGCGCAGTTTGAATATTTGGGCCTTTAAGTACAAGCCTCATGGATGGATCTCAGGAGTGTTTTCAAGAGTCTTGGGCAGCTTCAGCAATTGCTCAGTTTACTGCCAACCTCAATCTAGACATGAGAACTTTAAGTAACTCCTAGCTACTGGAACAAAAAACCCCACCCAAGTGCAAGATTTTCCTGTAGTGAGGATAACAATTCATTGATGCAGAGAGGGCCAAATCCATTTAGGACCTTGAATACTAAAAGCAAATCCATAAAATCATATTGTCATTTTATAGACAGTCAGTATAGCCTGTACAAGAAAAATACACACCGACCTCTGTGAAGAGCTCAGGAGTCATGATGCAGCTTTCTGCACAAACTGCAGGAGGTGACTCCTTGACAGATGACACCAGATGACTCAGCCCCCCTAGAAGCAGCTCAGTTCTTTCAAGGTTTAATCTGAGCCAGTTGATGGCCTTCCACACTTTGATTTCAGCACCAGTTTTCTAGCACAGAAACTGGGCCACCCTGGCTGGCTTCATTTCTAAAGGTATGGCTAAGTGTAATCCACATAACAGAGAAAACTTCAGCCATTTCAGTTGCACTGCTGACAGACACAGAAACACAGAATTTGTCAGCAGAAAAGGACCACCTGGCCCACCCAGTCTATGCAGATGTTCCCTGCCCATTCTGTCTCTGCAGACCCAACCTGGTTTCTGGTGACCACCACCCCTCCATGCCTATTTACTAGTATTCTCCTATGCCTTTCCCATACATGACTGAAGCCCCCCACTGTTTGTGCCCCCACTACCTCTGTTGTGAGACTGTTTCAGGTGTCCACCACTCTTTCAGTGAAGTAGTATTTCCTCACAGCATTCTTAAACTCTGCCCCTTCTAGCTTCACTGCATGTCCCCATGTCCTGGTGCACTTCCTCATTTGAAATAGGCTCCCCTCCTTTACCCTGTTCACTCCTGTGAGGTACTTGCAGGTCTCTACCATGTCCCCCCTCCTTCCTCTCCTCTAGAGGGTGTATGTTGAGATCCCTAAGTCTCTCTTTGTGGGGCTTCTCATGTCACCCCTGCACCATTTTAGTTGCCCTCCTCTGGTCTGCCTCCAGCCTATGTCCTTTCAGAGGTACGGTCTCCAGAACTGAACACATTACTCCAGATTCAGTCTCACCATAGACCTTTACAGTGTTAACACCACCTTCCTGCTACAGCTGGTGATAGCTCTCCCTATGCACCCCAGCATCCCACTAGCCCTGCCTACTGCCTTGCCACACTGCCCCACCACTTTGAGGTCATCAGATATTATAAACCCAAGGTCTGCTTTCTGCTTAGTGACTGTCAATACCGCCAATCCCCCATTTTATACTCAGCACCTGGGTTTCTATGCCCTAGGTGCAAGATTTTGCACATTTTGGCACTGAACTCCAGTTGCCATATCCTTGACCACCGCTCTAGGTTTTTAAGGTCCTACTCATTCTCCCCAGCCCCCCCTTAGTACCCATCCTATTAGAGATTTTGGTGTCAACTGCAAAGAGGCAGAGCTTCCCTTCCAACTCTTCTGTAATGTCACTTCTGAAGGAACTGAACAGGACTGGCCCTTGTAATGAGCCCTGCAGCACCCCAACGGTCATTCTGCTCCTCAACAGAGTGAGTGCTATTTACCACCTCCCTCTGTCATTTATCCATTAACCAGTTTTTTTTTTTTATCCCGTTTACCACTTTGGATCCCACCCCTAGACCATCCAATTTCTTTATCAGTCTTGTACGTGGCCTTACTAAAGTCCAAGTAGGCCACATATACTGCCCTTCCTTGATCTAATTCCCAGATCACCAGTCAAAGAAATTAATCAGATTTGTCTGGCATGATCTCCCCCCTGAAAATCCATGCTGCCTTTGGTCTTCTAACCCACTAGATTAAAGATATTCCACCAGCTTTTCTTTTAACAGGGTTTCCATTAATTTTCCCACCACTGATGTGACTGACTATTCACTAGTTGCCAGCCTACTCCCTGCTGCTGCTCTTATGTAGTGAGACTACATCAGCTCTCCTCCAGTCCTCAGGAACCACTCTTGCTTTCAGTGAGTTTTCTATTAAGGCTGTCAGTGGCACAGCACGCACCTCACTGAGGCCCCTTAGTACCCTTGTATCCTCTCTCATCCCATGGCCTTGTCCACTTTCAGATTAGCACGTCCCTTCAGGACTCTTTCCTCTGTAAATGGACATGTGTCCACCTCTGAGTAATTTATACATTTTTGAAACTATTTTTTCTCAAGAAAAAAATGACTGCCACATTTAAATTAGAAATAGCACTGTAGACCTGGCAAGGCTTAGGTTTTAAAAAAAATCACGATGTTCAGCCTAGGAGGTACATAAAGTAGATTTGACAGGTATGCTAATGTTTTCATTAACTCTAGCTGAAACTAACTGTTTTGGAGAAATATTTTTTGTTCCATAGCTGCTTTAAAATGTTTATATGCTTTTTGTAATTGACCAACACCTGGCTGAGCACAGGTATGCAAAACCAGCAGAAGCACCCACCTCAGTTACAAAAGATAACTATTATAATTGTTCAAATACAGTACTTACAGTAATGGGCTGGTGAAGTCCCACTTACAGTGAATAGGAGTATACAAAACAGGCCAAGACACCTACCTAATAAAAACTGCCTATTAAAATTGTGTATATACTGTATAAAAAATGGCTATTAAAATTCTATATACTGTATACATTGTATAATGGGCTAGAAAACCCTAACAGTTGAAATGAGCATGCAAACTAAAAATGGCAGTCACCTCACTCAAGAAAAATGTCTACTAAATGTGGTTATATACTTTCTGTAATGGGCTGGCAAAGCTCAACTAACACTGGTCATGTGTGTACACAATGTACTGTGGCACACACCCCAGTAAAATGGCTATTAATAATTATTTATATAATTTCTGTAATAGGCTGGCAAAGCCCTACTAACACTGGACACAGGCATCCAGATTACTAAAGAACAAGCATTTGTCAATACCAAATGTTGCCTTGCTGACATTGGCATTGGTAGTACAGGAGTTAGACAGATGCATAAAAGGAATGGCAGTGAAGTACAGAAGTGACGCCAACTCCACACCAGCCTGAAGAGACTGACAGGCACTGAGGTGTGCCTTTGGGTGTCGGCTATAATGCTCATGTGATTTCACCTCACCCTGCCCTGCAGAGTCCGACGAGTATCGCGTTCTGCCTTGGGGTCCTCGGGCCTTATGCTCACCCCATTCCATATGGAAATACATTGAGATAGGTGCAGTTTGGAAGAATGGGTGAACTTTGGGGCTGAAGAGTGCCAGACACAGTTCGATGCCTGTCAGTGGCTGCAGGGTCGGGGGGGGGGTGGAATGGCGTGAGCATTAGAACTGACAATATAAAGTCACACCCCTGATACCGGTTAGTCTCTACAGGGTGGGATGTTATGGTTAGAAACCCTAATGCCCCGGGCATTTGTTAGTATTTGTACTCCAAATTTTCAGCATGGGATTTTTCTCCCCCCTCACCTCATGAAAGCATTTGGGACCTCTGCTCATGAACAGTGGAACTGTGATTTTGTTAATCTGTCCTGAACGTTGATGTCCCACAGTGATTGTGCCATTCTGTGCCAGTAGCTTGAAACCACGTTTTGGGCAGGATGTGAGAAATGACAACTGCACTGTTCTTAAGGAGGTGTGCACAAATGGCAATGTGGCAAATCTGGAGTGAAAATATAAAACATTCTCCAAGTTATGAGTGTGCATGGAAACTGCGCAATGCATGCTCATAACACAGTCATTCTGTGAAATGTTCTCATCAAATTTTCAACATAGGCATTTTGGAACATCCACTCATGAACACTGTCACAGTGATTTTCTTAATCTGTCCTGAACGTTGATTTCTTACAGCGACTGCACCATTGTTCACCACATGTACAAAACCACATTTCATGCAGCATGTGAAAAATAACAACTGTACTGTTATTACGGAGGTGTGCAAAAATGGCAATGTTGAAAATTGGGAGTGAAAATATTAACAATTCTTGAACTTACAAGTGTGCTTGGAAACTGCGCAACGCACGCTCATAAAATTGGCATTTTGTGGAATTTTGTCACCAACTTTTCAACATATGCATTTTGGGACCTCTGCTCAGGGACAGTGTCACTGTAATTTTCTTACTCTGTCCAAAACATTGATTTCGCACACTGACCGCACCATTGTGCGAAAACACATTTTGGGCAAGATATGAAAAATGACAGCTGTACTGTTCATAAGGAGGTGTGGTAAAATGGTAATGTTGAAAATCTGGAGTGAAAATATTAAAAATTCTCGGAGTTATTAACATGCGTAGGAAATGCGCAACATATGCTCGTAACGCAGTCATTTTTGGGAATATTTTCACCAAATTTGCAACATAGGGTTTTTGGGAGCCTACATCATGAACTGTGACACTGTCATTTCATTAATTGGTCCTGAAAGGTGGTTTCGTACAGTGACTGTGAAATCACGTTTCAGGACCGAATAACAAAATGACAGTGACTGAATTCATGAGGCGGGGTCCCGAGAACCCCATGTAAAAAATGTGGTGAAAAAATTCCCAAAAATGGCTGAGATATCCACCAAAGTTGAAAAAAAACTATTTATGCCATTATACAGCTTACTGACATTTCTTCAGTTCGAGGTCAGCTTTGAAGAGTGCAGACGTGTTCCCAGTCCACTCAAGATCATTGCACCAGCCTCCAGAGATAAGTATGGAGTGAGGGGGGTTAGGGAGGTGGGCGCATAGGAGGAGGGTGGGTGGGTGTGGCTAGGGCACGAGAAACCGTTTTCTGTTTTTACAGGGGAAAAAAAAGCAACGTGGGATGCTTTGGGCATGCTGGGGTTGTTTCCCAGCATGTTGGCATACCTGGGTGTTTCTTTGGGGAGGGCTGAAGCTGACAGCGATTGGGCACCCCGTTGGCCATACAGTGTGCTGGGGGGGGCTTGAGCACACTGGGATGGGCTCCCAGCATGTCACCTGGCTTTTTGTTTGGGGGGGGGAGTTGGAGCCGACGGGATTAATCACCCCGCCGGCTGCACGGTCGTTCTTGGGGGGGGCAACATGAGCCGAAAGAGGATTGGGCACCCCCTCGGCACACAACAAATTTTTTTTGGGGGGGCATTATGCTGACAGGGACTGGGATACCCCGTCAGCAAATTAACTGGTGAGGGCAAATGCTGACAGGGGGATTGGGCTGCTCCCAATGTAAGCTGTTATGGGGACTGTGAGAGGCGGATGGCTCCGCCATGTTTATTGAAATGTCACACCAGGGAAGGCACGCCCTGCAATGAGGGGGCACTCCCTCATTGTAGCAGCTAAATCCTTTCAAGGTGGTGGCATGGTTTTGCACTGCTGTCATAGACAGCATGCAATCTAATTCGTGCCACAGAGACCAGCCTGAAAAAAGCAGTGGTGCCACTGGCCACTACAGGACCACACCTCCAAAACCTGCTATTCCAAGTTACCACAATATGTTTCTTGTGCATGCGCAAGACAACATAAAAATGACTATCAAATTATTTATGTCTTATCTGCAGTTTTGCGCACATCCACCATTGCACAACACACTGAGGTGCACTGCCTGCTCAGGGACCTGTACTGAAAGGACTGCCCAAGTTATTGCTAGCACTAATGGCTTGGCTTCAGAATAGTCTATGATGCTCAGTGTAAGGCCTACCTTTGACTTTGGCCATGTTCCCCCACACTGGCCAGGCTCAGCCCCACATAACTCATATCATTTTATTAGTTTACCAGGATGACACACTGAGGTAAAGGCCCTTTTTCAGGTGTATCTCAGAGACACAGTACAAAGCAGCTGCAGTCGGTAACACATTTTACAACAACAAATACATGCAGTGCAATAAATTACATCTTGCAATGTGCATGAAATACTTTAAGATAAGAGTACTCATCAGTGCAGGCTAAAAACACTTACAACATGACTTGGTAAGCACAAAATGATGCCTGCCCTGCCCCGTACTCCAACAGTAACCTCCTATAGCATGAACTCGTAGTCAAAATCCCTGGATTTAATTATTTTTTATAATCTTACTAAAGTTCAGAAATGGCCCTGCCTAACTCCCTACAGATCTGATCTCCCCAAAGGTCAACATGTGAATGACTACACTGTCATCAAGTGGGAGGAGCCTGGCTTTATGAAACAGTGTAGTGGTTGGTGTTTTGTAAGTTGAACCTTGGTTTGATTCTCTGCCCACATCATATCATTGTCTTAATTGTCAAGATTCGAATGTGTGAAATTTGACTATTTTGACTTTGTCTGACAGAACTGACCCTTCAGTTTTAATGTTGATACACAGATCCCATGTTACTGTGGCTATGTTGTCTAACTTTGTCAGAAATGCCAAGACTGAAATGGCATAAGTCCACTTCCTGTTCGAATTCTCCCCTAGTTCTTAGAAGCACTGCTGTTTAAAGAGTTTGCTATGCTATTCCCTAAGCATGTGATACTTCTCACTTCCATCACTTAAGAAGGATTTAAAAGAAACCAGTTCTGACTAATTTTGCCCTGTCATTGGACAAAAAACAATTCCCAAGCTACAGTAAATGCAGGCTGACCTATAGTTGACTATGTCAGCCAATTAACTGGTGTTAACAACTCTCTCTAACAACAGCTTAGTTTCCTGAAATTTCTATTGATATGATGCTTATACTTTATCAGTGGCACACATAAAAGCAAAAGCCAACCTAACTGTGCAGTGACTGGAGATCTGTTTGATACGCCAGTGACCCACAGTCATGCCCCTTAACCCAAAACATTGATGCGAACCAGCAGTGGCAGACTGATCATCCCAGAGGACACTCTCCACTTGGGATGTGCAGGTAAATGAATATAAATTCCCAAATACCCTGAATAATGGGGTAGCTCCAGACTGAATACAGAGCTATTTCCACAATATAGGGAATTTGGGCTTGGGAAAGAAAAAGAAGTAAAAAAAAACCCAACAAATAAATACCCCCCACTACTAACTGTCAATCGTTCCCCTCTTGAGCTAGTGGACTCCTTTAAATACTTGGGCATCACCTTAGACCCAGCGCTAAACTTCCATCAACATACAGTATACACCTCCTGTCCACTGTCCACAATATTTGTCTTGGGACATTGCATCGCTTCAAACACTGTCTTACTCCAGACGCCCTTAGGCTCACTGTCTCCTCCTCAGTCCTTTCCCTGCTTGACTATGGCTTACTTATCTATAGCATAGCAAGCATCTCAGCCCTTTAAAGACTCCACCTTGCCCTTAATAAAGCCTGCTGCCTCACCCTGGGTTGTGACCGTCTCACCCACACATGCTCACTATATAATATCACCTACTGCGTCAACCTCGAAAATAGAATCAGGTACCACGCCTGCCTCATGGCAAAAAAGATTACCCTTGGCCTCTTCCCCCTCCCCCGGGCTCACACCTCTAATCCATTTGGCTCCGACCGTTAAGCATACCTGAAGCTCTGTCAAGATACTCCTCACAGTAACATACTGCCGTAGCTCCCAATTCCAAAGGTCTTTTAGCTACAGAGCCCCATCTTGGATGAATTGCCTGCCCACCTCTCCTGCTAACGAAAACCGAACTGGCACCGTCAAAACTCAGCTTAAGGACCATCTCCAATCCTCAAATAACTGTGATTGCCACTGAACCACATCCCTCCACTGACTATGGCCTCTGGCCAGCTTATTCCCACCCCCAGTTGAGTCTCCAGCCTGAGTCTGACAGATGCAGTTCTATTTCTGAGTTTATAAATGTACTGCTTAAGAACTGTGCTTATTAATCCTTGGATCTAACTGTTAGCCTTTCACTGCTCTATGTAAATAGCTTGTTTCATGTCCTGGTAAATTGTCATGTAATGTTTGTTTTGTATCTAATTTCTGTGATGTGGAACCTTTGTAAAGGAGTCTCTGACTCAACGGTACTTTTCCGAATCCTCAAAAATAAATAAATAAATAAACCCTCTTGCCTTCCCCAGCTTGCAGGACTAGTCCACTGGACATCCAATCCCCACACCCAGTTATCTCCCATTTTTTTTTAAGTTACCAGGCTCCTGGCATTGTACCAAGATCAGACACTGCATCCCCCTCCATGGCCTGGCACCAACATGCATGTTTTGTACGTTTATATGTTCTTTTGTATGATTTTGGACATGTATTGTAATTTACCCAATGTTCCACTACTGTTTATTGTACAATACCTTGTGTTCCAACTGTTGCATAATTTTACAATGTTATACTGTTTGTACTACCCACATGCTATTGTAACTGATCATCCTTCACAACCCTATGTAACCCCTTCCCCCCCAGGTCACACCTTGAGACAAGAAACTTGTTGTTCAGTGTGCCCTCCAGGTGAAACATTTCAATAAATAAATAAATAAACTAATGGACTATTTATAACAGGTGGATCCCCCTTCCTGACCATCAATTCAAGACTGTTGCGGGTTAACAGTTATCAAATTCCTGCTAACCAGTCGGTCCCTCTCCTGTACTTGAAGTGCATGTTTGCAGAGTCAGGTAGACAGTCAGCTGAGTGTAAGCAACACATGTGCCCGGGAGAGAGGGGGGAGCAGTCCAAATTACTGATGACACTGGACAGGCTGATTGGTCAGTCTGCCTAATATCATCAAATGAGCAGAGCACTGCTGCCTCCTCTGGGGCCTGGTTGCAACTACTTCAGTCAAATGACTGTCTATTTTACTTTGCAAAGGTATGCTGTGAGTTAGGGAGGGGGGGGGTCAGACTGGCTAGCTAGAACTCGACTACTCTTGGTTCCAAAAAATCATGGTTAGAAGGAGGCTCACTTGTAGCAAATGGCCCTTTGGAACATGTGAAGGAGCAGTTAGGCTAGGAAAGTGCATCCAATAACAAAACGGTGTTGGCTCCTGCACTATGCAGGAATCGAGCAGTATTTCTGAAAACAAGCTGTGTGAGTGTGTGTGTGAACACTGAGGGGGGAAAAGATGGCTGGGTGAAAGGGTGGCCATGGCACTAGCCCATGTCATCTGGGGAGTGCAGGGGGATATGTTTTCAAAATTTTGGGGCAGAACAGTGACTGACAGATGCCGAGTATCTGGGGTTCCAAAAATATATGCTTGCTGAGTAGCTGAAAAAAGGTACTTGCACTCTCCTACTACTTTCTATCCCCAGACTTGGGAAGAAATGCTGTACTGCTCTCTGTCTGCCCTCTGGACCCCCAGAGAGTTTATGCCAAGAGAAGAGAATGTACTATGGCATGTAAAGTGGCTACAGAGGGATGACTTCAGTCACACCTTTGGAGCACTGGACAGGGTTTGATGATGGGCTGGGGACAGATCAGGAAGCAACAAGCAGGAATAAGTGCACCAAAGTAGTACAGCTGGGCA
This sequence comes from Neoceratodus forsteri, assembly GCA_016271365.2. NCBI lineage: Eukaryota > Metazoa > Chordata > Ceratodontiformes > Ceratodontidae > Neoceratodus > Neoceratodus forsteri. The sequence continues at coordinate 819,507,858 of CM028129.1, forward strand.
CTGATTGGAGTGGCTATCCTGCCAGGGAATAAACAAGGCAGGGCTGCAAATTGAGGGTCTAGTCTTAGGAATGAAATCAGAAAGAAATTATGAATTATTGAGGGTTATTATACAGTTAAATGTAGCATTATACTGTGGTAGCTATCAATAAGTATAGTTCTTTATCATACTCAGTAAGCTTGTTTCTCCAGTGTTTTCCAAACCTTGTAATTCATGGTTTGAAATGTTAAGAAATGATTCATGGCTTACAACGTGAATGATTTCATTTCTCAGCTGCCCTAATCAGTGTTGTGCTCCAACCAACCAAACCAAAGGAATGGTGCGCAAGCTGTTCACCCACATTCACACAGCTGCATCAAATCACAGGTTGCAAGTGGTTTCAAAATGGCCACTTAAAACTAAAAAAAGGAGCACACAAAGCATTACCTACTTTAACACCACATATAATAAGCATTTGCCAATGCTGTTCGCTTGCCAGTATTTGCATTGGTGTTTGGCATTTATGCAGCCCCCATTGTATCCATGTCCCTTCAGCATCCATATTCCAACAGAGTGCCTCTGTGCAACTCCTCTTGCATCTGATTAACATTCCACCCTCATACTTCTTAAGTGTCTATCTTAGGAACCCTAACACCCTGGTTGTGCTCAAGGGTATGAGCCTGTGTGGAAACTGCGCAACCTGCTCTTGTAACATAGTCATTTGGTGGAATTATTTCACCAAATTTTTAACATAGGCATTTTGTCACCTCTGGTCATGAACACTGTCACTATGATTTTCTTGCTGTGTACCGAACACTGATTTCCCACAGCGACTGTGCTATTCTGCGATGGAAGTGTGAAAGCACATTTCAGCCAGGATGTGAAAATTGACAGCTGTACTGTTCATAAGGAGGTGTTGGAAATGCAAATGTTGAAAATCTGAGTGAAAATATGACAAATCCAAGAGCTACGAAAGCAAGAAACTGCGCGCAACGCCGTAAAACAGAAATTTTTTGAATTTTTGCAATCAATTTTCAACATAAGCATTTTAGGACGTATGGTCATGAACAGTGTCACTGTGATTTTCTTACTTTTTATCGAACATGATTTTCCACAGCTGCTGCGCTATTGCCAACCGGAAGTGCAAAAACACATTTCGGCCAGGATGTGAAAAATGACAGCTGTATTGGTCATAAGGAGATGTGGGAAAATGGCAATATTGAAAATCTGGAGTGGAAATATTACAAATTTATGAACTTACAAGTGTGCATAGAAACTGCGCAATACACGCTCGTAACACAGCCATTTTATAGACTTTTGCCACCAAATTTTCAACATAGGCATTTTAGGACCTCTGCTCATGAACAGTGTCACTGTGATTGTCTTACTCTGAAGCAAACACTGATTTCCAGCAGCAACCATGCTATTTTGCACTGGAAGCGCGAAAGCACATTTCAGCCAAGATGTGAAAAATGACAGCTGCACTGTTCATAAGGATGTGTGGAAATATGTCTGTGTTGAAAATCTGGAGTGAAAATATTACAAATTCATGAACTTATGAGTCTGTGTGGAAACTGTGCAACGCACACTAGTAAAACAGTAATTTCTGGAATTTTTTCACCAAATTTGCAACATAGGCTTTTTGAGAACCCACTTCATGAACACCAACACTGTCATTTTGTTACTCAGCCCAAAAGGTGATTCCACACAGTGACTGCGAAATCACCTTTCGGGGCCGAACAATGCCATGACAGTGACTGAATTCATGAGAAGGGGTGAAAATTTCTTGAAAAAATCTTGAAAATTTGGTGCCAAAAGTCGAAAAAATGGCCGAGATATCCACCTAAGTTGGAAAAACCCTATTTATGCCATTATACAGCTTACCGGTATTTCCTCAGTTCGCGGTCAGCTTTGAAGAGTGCAGACGTGTTCCCAGTCAACCAAAGATCATCACACGAGCTCTGGAGGTAAGTATGGGGTGGGGGTGGGGAGGTGGGTGCAGAGGGTGAGTGCGGGTTGGGGAGCAGGGACTCACAGAGGGACTGTTTTCTTCTTTCACAGGACTTACCGAAAAAAAAGAAACAGATGATTTTGGCATGCTGGGGTGGGCTCCCAGCATGCCACCTATGTGTTTGTTGAGGGGGCTGGAGCCAGTGGGGACTGGGCACCCCCACCGGCCATACAGTGTGCATGGGGGGGGAGGCATGAGCATGCTGGGGTGGGCTCCCAGCATGCCAACTGGTTGTTTGTTGGGCGGACTGCAGCCGACAGAGGATTGGGCACCACCGCCGTCGGCCACACAGTGTACTGGGGGGGCACATGAGCCGAGGTGGATTGAACACCCCTCTCGGCACACAATGTGGGGCCGGGGAGAACACTAATGAGGGAGGGGGAGGAGATTAGCAGAGGGAGGTAGTGGGAGGGATTTCATGCCAAGCTGTGCATGACAGCAGTTTGGCTGACATAGGTATGCAAATTGCATACACGCTACCACCGCTGATTGCAGCAGACCTTTTCTTAGAAGTGAAGACCAACATATCCAAACTGCTGTCATACACAGCTCGGCATGTATTGGTCCCCTAGGTTCGTGCCTTCTACACTGAGCACTGCATTGGCAAGGAGGGTTACACACCTCCAAAATTCCTACTGTTGCAGGACGTTCCTTATGTATGCGCGCAAGCAAACGTAAAAAGGCACTAACTTTAAACAATGAATTCCTTTACTCCATGATGCCAGCTGCTAGGTAACAAAATGTTAACTTTGGGAAACATGCTTCCTGTTGTATTATATATAATGAAAAATACTTAGATAAAAATATTTAAAATAGGGAAGATTGCAGAGAGGGAGGGGGAAGTGGGGGTGTTGGTACACCTGGGTACCAATGATCTGGTGAAACAGTCAGTAGAGATGGTGAAACAGAACTTTCGCAGACTGGGGGACCGATTGACAGCATACTCGGCCTCCCTGGCCTTTTCTATGGTCTTCCCTGTGTGGAGCAGGGAAGGGAGGAAGGACAGTATAAGGAGGGATGGGATAAAGGAGTTTAATGGGTGGTTTAAGGGATGGCATCAGGAGAAGAGGTACCACTTGATGGGGACTGGTGGGACTTCTGGGACTCAAAGCTCTTCAAGGGTGATGGACTCCACCTGACAAGAGAAGGGATCAGTGCACAGGGGAAGAAGTTTGATGTCTATATGTCGTAGGGTGTGGGTGTAGACAACTTAACACAGGTAGAGACCAAAGGTAGGTTGTGACACACAAGAACGCCTTGAGTACCTTTTATTATAATGATCCAAATAAAAGTTCAAATAATATAACCAAGGAGGAAATAAAATAAAACACTGAAAAACTGGATACAAATCAAATCCTAGCTCACCAAGAGCTTACAGTTACTTTTCAAGGTGTAACATAGAGTGGAAGTAGTTTTAGTCTAACTTTTCACTATCTTCTATAGTTCTGGAACAGACCTTCACCTACTCCCTTCCACTGCTATCTAACATCTGTGTCTACCTTTCGCTTTTTTATAGGAATTCACAGATCATAATTAATCATGTGGTCACTGTAGTCCACCCCCTAATTAAATAATTACACTTTATTCTACACTAATACACAAAAATGGGGGACTACAGTTATAACAAGTCGATATTCTATTTTACAGTTTTGATATGTTAATTACTACAGTCTTCAAAGCAGGTTAAAAACACATATTCAGTAGTTTGAAACCTTAATTACCTAAATTAGCTAATAACTCCACCCACATTGTGATGTCACTCAGTTCTAGCCCTCTACAAATGTGCTTCATTCTGGGCTGCCAGCCCCTTTAGGAGAGCTTTAATCAAGACGACAACCAGGTAACCTGTAGGGGCTTCTCCTTTAATTACTGCCTAGTGCATTTGTTTAATGTGTCCTTATGTTTTCTTCGTGCATGCGGATAAAAGCTCAAACAAAAAGCATAACCCACAAGTCTGATAAACAGACAGACTAAACCCTTTTATTTACAGGTTCAATTTGTTAGTTGCAAGTACAGGAGGGCAGTTACAAGTCTGTACTCACGCTACTACCTGCTCTCGCTGCAGCAAGTGACCGCACCCAGCGGTACAGATATAGTGCGAGAGGCGGGCGGGACATGCTGATTTTATATTTGTCACTGCTTTCCCTTTTGCAGCTGAACTAGCTCGCACAACTCACATCCGGCAAGGAAGACCCCTTGTATTTTAAAACTCCCGACCAGCCTTCTCAAAGCCCCACAGCTTCTCTCCTAAAGCTATGGCTTCTCTCCTAAAGCTGTACCTGTAACGGTGCTAGTGCTAGCTTTCTTAAGGAGGGACTTAATTCAATAACCTCAGCAGGGGAAAAAGGCTCATATTTTTATTATTCATTCTGTGAAACAATGCAACAAACGCCATAATAAACTTTGGGCGTTTTGTGCATTTTTCTTTATTTGAAGTTGGGAATTCTCGAGACAGAAAGCATGAATAAAAGGGAAAGTTAGAGAATACACTATAATGGGTGGCCACTCCATTATAGTGCGAAAAAGTTAGAGGATACTGCTGCAGCAGAATTTTATAGAAGGAGAGGCAGATGGGGGGGGTGACAGAAACAAGAGGGCAAAAGACTAGAAATCTGTCTCGAGGATTTCTAAGTCCAAATCTGGGGCAATACTGCCACACACTCCCATGATTAAGCAATAACCTATCTAGGTTATCAAGACAACCTACCCCTTTACACTTGGGTAGGATGGAGCTCCGGCCATCCCTCACCATAGAGCTCCACCCCAGGGTCCCTTAAATACTTCTATTATTATAGAAACGAACAATTCAACCTAATTCATTCTAACACTACCCTGGGGTGTCTACACCAGTATCATTCTCTCTATTCGAAATAGAGTTATGACCTCAAAACAATATTTTAACGTCTATACATTATCCCATTTGTCAGGATAAATAATCAGCATTTGCATGCGAGGTACCAGCTCGATGTTGTACAGTAAATGTAAAAGGCTGAAATGACAGGCACCACCTCATGATTCTGTTGTTTTTATCTTTCATCTGGGACAAAAAGCAAAGGGGATTATGGTCTGTTACTAGGGTAAAAGGGGCTCCCCATAAATAAAATCGTAATGATTCAATTGCCCATTTTGCTGCTAGATATTCAAGTTCAACCGTACTATATTTCCTCTCTCTATCATGCAGCTTGGAGATATATACTATAGGGTGTTCTTCCCATTTATAGTCTGACTAAGTACGGCTCCCAGACCCATCCCAGAGGTGACTGTGTGGACTTCAAATGGGCAATCAAAATCAGGGCTCCTTAACACAGGGGAAGAGCACAGTGCCGCTTTTATGGTATTAAAGGCTTGTTCACATTCTTGTGACCATTGTATTTTATTCCCATATTTCTTTTTTGTAAGATCAGTTAGCGGGGCAGCAATTCTAGAGAAATTGGGAATAAAACGCCTGTAATACTCGGCAAGTCCTAAAAATGAACGGATTTGTTTCTTTGTGGTTGGTCTGGCACTGTTAGCAACCGCTTCTACCTTATCCATTTGTGGTTTGATGAGCCCATTACCAAGTACAAATCCCAAATATTTGGTCTCATTCATAGCCAATGCACATTTACTTGGATTAATGGTCATACCTGCCATTTTGATTGCATTTATTATGTCTCGGAGATGTATCAAATGGGAATCCCAGTCTTTACTGAATACGACCACATCGTCCAAGTATGCAGCACAACATGTAGTGTATGGTGTTAATATTTGATCCATATACTGCTGGAAAGTGGCTGGTGCGCCATGGAGCCCAAATGGCATAGTACATAACTGGAAAAGGCCTGTAGAGGTACTGAAAGCTGTTTTTTCTTTATCTGCACTAGCCAAAGGGATCTGCCAATATCCTTTGGTAAGATCTAACGTGGATATGTATCTAGCATTCCCAATTTTATCTATAATATCATCTATTCGTGGCATAGGGTATGCATCGAATTGTGCAACTTGGTTAAGGTTTCTAAAGTCGAGGCACAACCTAATACCTCCTTCCTTCTTTGGCACTATCACAACTGGAGACACTCATGCACTTTTCGAGGGTTCAATGATTCCTAAGGCTAGCAGTTTGTTGACTTCATCTTGCACCTCTTTTCGAACCCTCTCAGGGAGTCTATAGGGTCTTTTCCTAACTGGGCCTCCATGAGTTTTTATTTGATGTTCCACATTTTTAGCCTTACCAGGTATGCTTGTAAAGGTTGTGGCAAAGGTTTGAATCAGAGCGTCTAGTTGCTCTCTTTGTTTTTGTTCTAAATTGGGGTTTATAAACATGTCTTGGGGTCCTTTCCTATCCTCCAGTCACCCATAAGCAACTTCAAAATCTGTCTCTCCTTCGTCAGGTATGACCATGAGACTGATGTCTTCATTTGTTCTCTCATACCATCTTTTTAACAAATTTACATGATACATCTTTTTTCCAGGTTTAAAGCAGCAGTGCAACGAAAAAGTTATTCCAAAAAGCTAATTTTCTGCTATGGTTATAAAAAACATTGGCAGAACTGCTGATTTGGGTTTTCTGGTTGCTCTCTATGCTGTGTACCATACATTTGCATTTTTAGCTGGACTCTTATCCTCCTCGGATCCTCAGTATTATTTCTATGCAGAAATTAGGCGGCCATCTTTTTTTCTTGAGAAATAATTACTTTAAAATGTTCATAACATTTTTAAATGATAATGAAAACTAAAAATTTCACCACCAAAATAAACTGGAAGACATCTGGCATCAAGTAGGAAGAAAAAAAGGTAGGATCAGATTTTAACCCATTTTTGTTGCACTGCTGCTTTAATATCATGGGTAGCTATTTCATAATTAACCGGGCCCGTCTGCCTCAGAACCTGATAGGGGCCCTGCCACTTCATGAGCAACTTGTTACTAGAAGAGGGTAACAACAATAATACCTGATCCTCGCTCTGAAATTGTTTCCTACTTGTAGCTTGATCATACAATGATTTCTGTACTTTTTGGGCTTGAACACTGGATTCATGTGCTTTAGTTACATAAGTCATTAACTTCTTCCTCAGTGTTTTCATATACTCAGCAATGCCTTTTTGCTTCATCTCCTTCCCTTCTTCCCAGAATTCTTTTATGACATCTAACGGTCCCCGAGGATTTCTGCCGTACAGAAGGGAAAAAGGGGAATAGCCAGTAGAGGCCTGGGGTACCTCTCGATAGGCGAATAACAAGTAGGGTAAATATTTTTATCCCAGTTTTTCCCTTCCTCTTGGACAAATTTCATCAACATCCGTTTCAAAGTTTGATTGAAACGTTCTACGAGTCCATCTGTCTGGTGATGATAGGGGGAAGTTCGTACTGCCACAATACCCAACAATCTGTAAAGTTATTTTAATAGAGAAGCATTAAAATTACTCCCCTGATCTGATAAAATCTCTTTCGGTATACCCACTCTACTAAATAATTTGACTAGTTCTTCTGCTATTTTCTGGGTGGTGACAGTGTGGAAGGGGATGGCCTCAGGCTATTTAGTTCCATAATCACAGATGACTAATATGAATCGATTCCTGCTGGAGCTCTTAGTCAAAGGTCCCACTATATCTATTCCTATCCATTCGAATGGGGTTGTCACTAAAGGGAGTGGTACCAGGGGAACAATCTCTTTTCGTCCTACCTGACTTACTTTTTGGCAGTCACTGCAGCTCTGACAATATTTAGCTACATTTTCGTGAATACCTGGCCAATACAACCTTTGTAAAATCCTCCCCAAAGTTCTATCCCGTCCTGCATGTCCTGCCAATGGGATATCATGGGCTAGAAAAATCAAATTGCATCTATACTGGGTGGGAACTATCAGTTGTTCTACCTGTTCTCCTGTATCTTCTTTAGTACATACACGATACAATATGTTATGCTATATGATGATCTTAGGGGCACCAGGACCATTTGCTTTATCCACTTGCTAAAACAGGGATTGTAAGGTAGAATCCTTAGCCTGTTCTTCAGCTATGTTACTTTTTACAAAAATGGAAGATATTGATTCAGGTAACCCCTTTTTCTTTTCAATCCACCTTCTTTGGAGCCGTCTCTTAGCATTTTTAGACACCCTTATTTTCCCTGGTGGATCATACAATTCATCCTGAAATGTAAATACATCCCCCAATTGTTGTGTCAGTTTACTCTGAGCTCTAGTGGTTACTGCAGAAAGAGTTAACTTACTTTGTATTAATGCTTGGAAGTCAGGGTAGTCATGGCCAATTAGTATCGGTACTGGTAGATTAGGAACTATCCCTGCAGTCACCTCAGAGCATTTCCCATCTATATTGATACATATCTGCCCTGTAGAATATTGATGAGAATCACCATGAACACATATGACATGCATATCAGGTCCTTCACTTTTACTACTCCGAGTATTAAGCAATTCAGGACTTACTAAAATATTTTTGCTACCTGAATCTATTAATCCTATTACATTTTGATTGCCCAGCTTTACCATAGTAGTAAAATATCCAGCACCTAGCAGAGCCAAATGAGTAGTACCCCCACGTATCTTTGGACAGTATCTGGCTATATGGTCTAGCCCTTGGCAGTTTCTACAATGTCTGCTGGAAAAGAGCGTCTTTTATTATCAGTTTTATTGTCCTTCTTTAAGTCAGTGGTGGTTGGAACACTAGTCCATGTTCCGGAAATAGTTCTTCCTGTTACCATCTCTTGGGGATGTGAGGTCCCTTTCCAATATGTCTGGTGGGCTGTTAAAAAGTCCGCTGTTTCTGGCTTATGTTCTTTTACCCATATTTGTACCTCATGGGAAAGTATTTGTAAAAATTGTTCAACAATAAAGGCCTCCATAATTGCAGTTACAGACTTTCCTTCTGGTTGTATCCACTTCCAACACAGTTCCCGTAGACGTGTAAATGTCTCTCTAGGATTGTCTTGGGGATGGTACTTTAAGGTACGAAACCTATGCCTATATGTTTCCGAACTAATATCATATCTTTTCAGTATTTCAGCTTTTACCAGGTCATAATTTTCAGCATCTCTAGAGTCCATGTGACTATAAGCCAATTGGGCCCTCCCAGACAAATAGGGGGCCAACCGTACCACCCACTGAGTTTGTGGCCAATTACAAGCCCTAGCCACCCTCTCAAACATAGTTAGGTAGGCCTCTATATCATCTGAGTTAGTCATTTTAGTTAGCTTGATGTCTTTTGGGTTGGAGGTACCACTATCCCCACTATTGCCGGTATTAGACCTAATTAATTGTGACACTTTCACAGTCTCAGCCCACCTGATTTCCTGCTGCCACAGTTCCCATCTCCTTTCCTGGGCATCTATTTCCCGCTGTCTCTCCATCTCACTCTGTTGAATCGCCAGCCAATGTAATAAACCAGCCAAATCCTCAGGTGGTTCCTCTCTGAAGGGCATCTTCTGTAGAACCTCCTCGGACTCCTCCTCACTGTATGTTTCCTCCTTTGCCATGGGATCCTTTCTCCTGACATCTGGACCCAGTCCTGGATTCAAAGGGTCTCCTGTCAAAGCCGTCTGGGTTCTGGTCACCATTCCTGATTTCTTCTCCTCTCCACCGGATGCCATCTCCACTCCAAGTTGTCTGGAACCCTGGTCAGGTTCCTTACTGGTTTCTCTCAATATACCTTAGACAACCAGTAACATCCCACTTCTGACACCACTTTGTCGTAGGGTGTGGGTGTAGACAACTTAACACAGGTAGAGACCAAAGGTAGGTTGTGACACACAAGAATGCCTTGAGTGCCTTTTATTATAATGATCCAAATAAAAGTTCAAATAATATAACCAAGGAGGAAATAAAATAAAACACTGAAAAACTGGATACAAATCAAATCCTAGCTCACCAAGAGCTTACAGTTACTTTTCAAGGTGTAACATAGAGTGGACGTTAGTTTTAGTCTAACTTTCCACTATCTTCTATGGTTCTGGAACAGAGCTTCACCTACTCCTTCCACTGCTATCTAACATCTGTGTCTACCTTTCTCTTTTTATAGGAATTCACAGGGCATAATTAATCATGTGGTCACTGTAGTCCGCCCCCTAATTAAATAATTACACTTTATTCTACACTAATACACAAAAATTGGGGACTACAGTTATAACAAGTCGATATTCTGTTTCACAATTTTGATATCTTAATTACTACAGTCTTCAAAGCAGGTTAAAAACACATATTCAATAGTTTGAAACCTTAATTACCTAAATTAGCTAATAACTCCGCCCACATTGTGGTGTCATTCAGTTCTAGTCCTCTACAAATGTGCTTCATTCTGGGCTGCCAGCCCCTTTAGGAGAGCTTTAATCAAGACGACAACCAGGTAACCTGTAGGGGCTTCTCCTTTAATTACTGCCTAGTACATTTGTTTAATGTGTCTTTATGTTTTCTTCGTGCATGCAGATAAAAGCTCAAACAAAAAGCATAACCCACAAGTCTGATAAACAGACAGACTAAACCCTTTTATTTACAGGTTCAATTTGTTAGTTGCAAGTACAGGAGGGCAGTTACAAGTCTGTACTCACGCTACTACCCGCTCTCGATGCAGCAAGTGACCGCACCCAGCGGTACAGATATAGTGCGAGAGGCGGGCGGGACATGCTGATTTTATTTTTGTCCCTGCTTTCCCTTTTGCAGCTGAACTAGCTCGCATATCTCACATCCGATAAGGAAGACCCCTTGTATTTTAAAACTCCCGACCAGCCTTCTCAAAGCCCCACAGCTTCTCTCCTAAAGCTATGGCTTCTCTCCTAAAGCTGTACCTGTAACGGTGCTAGCGCTAGCTTTCTTAAGGAGGGACTTAATTCAATAGCCTCAACAGGGAAAGACTCATATTTTATTATTCATTCAGGAATAATGCAACAAACGCCATAATAAACTTTGGGCTTTGTGCATTTTTCTTTATTTGAAGTTGGGAATTCTCGAGACAGAGAGAACGAATAAAAGGGAAAGTTAGAGAATACACTATAATGGGTGGCCACTCCATTATAGTGCGAAAAAGTTAGAGGATACTGCTGCAGCAGAATTTGATAGAAGGAGAGGCAGATGGGGGGACAGAAACAAGAGGGCAAAAGACTAGAAGTCTGTCTCGAGGATTTCTAAGTCCAAATCTGGGGCAATACTGCCACACTATATCGAACAGTTAAACTGACTGCAGGGGAGACTGAGACTATGGGAACCAAAGTGATAGGAGAGAGAAACACTCCCTCATATATGGGAACTTGTATCAGCACAGCGGATCAAAATAGGGTTGATGTGCAAACTGGCCTAGGAAGGGGAATAGAGAGGGAGAACACAAAATGTGCAATCACCACAAAAAACAGGAAACTAAGAAAACTAGGGAAGAATAAAGGAGAATGACAGGTAAATAACAAAAGGGGTTCATGAATGAGATAGAAGGGGGTCTGCCTTAACACCAGGAGCCTGGGTAATATAATCAGCAAACTCCATCAATGATGGCAGATATTGAGATAGCCCTTGCAGTCAACACAGAAATTTGGGCCTCAGAAAATAATGACTGGGAGCTGACAGTCCCTTGGTACACAATGTGTAGGAAGGATAGAGGAAAATGTTGTGGGGAAGTTGTAGCCCTTTATGTCAGGCATGGCACAGAGGTTGCGGAAGATGGGTGCATCAGGGGTGGTAATGGGGAGAAAGAGTCGCTGCGGGTGCAGCTCACAGAAGCCTCAGGCAAGAAACTACAGTTGGGATGATCTATAGACCACCTGGGCAAGGGCAAGAGAAGGACAGGGAGCTCAGGGAACAGCTAGAAAGGGGGAGTGGCAAAGGAGGAAGTGGTGGTAGAGGGTGATCTCAACCTGCCAGATACCAACTGGGATGTGCCAGCGACCATAATCACCAGAAGTTTAGTCTTGCTGGATATATTTCAGGACTGTCCACTGGTACAGCTAGTTAAGAAACCCACCAGGCAGGCTGCCATTCTTGATGTGATGCTCACCAGTTCGGAGGTGGTAGGAGGTGTGAGAGTAGCACAGCCACTATGAAACAGTGACCACAACTCCACTTGGTTTGAGCTGGCTCTTGGGATCAGAACATTCCAATCAACAGTTGAGGTCTTTGATTTAGGAAGGGTGGACTTCAACAGATGGAAGGAGTTGGACAAGATAATTGGGGAAGACATCATAGGAGATGTGGAAGCGAGATATGGGGGGCAATAAAGGGGGGTCATTCTCAAGGCATCTAAATCATGTATGAGAATGGTTACCAAAGCTAACAAGTACAAGGGACCATTATTTTTCTTGGTAGGGGACAAGGAAGCAGTGAGGGCTAAAAAAAAAAAAAAAAAAAGCCTTCTTCAGGTGAAAAGCAAAGGGAGAAAGAATGGGGAGAATACATATTGAGAAATAAGGAGGCAAAGATGGCGGTTAGCGAGGCAAAATCAGACACTTACCTACATATTGCAGAGGGGGTCAAGAGCAGAGAAAAACAATTCTGCCAGTATATTAGCTGGAAAAAAGAAAGGAGAAGGGAACTGTTAGGCTATATGAGGATGGGTAGGGCGATAGAGGAGGACATGTAAAAGGCTGCCATCCTTAATGATTACTTTGGCTCTGTCTTCACAATGGATGATAACAGGCCCTTGCCAGAGAATGGCATCAAAGTGGCCACAAGGGAGGTTCTGGAGATCAGGCAACCAGTATTTACATGCAAAAGGATCCAGAAAGGGCTAGCAGCCCTAAAGATACATTAGGACCCGGGACTGGATGAAATGCATATGAAGGTACTCAGGGAACTGGCAGCAGAACTACCTGAACCCCTGGTAGGACTGCTCAACAGCTTGTTATAAACAGGGGTAGTTCTGAAGGACTGGAGGGTGGTGGACATACTTCTGCTCCATAAGGGTGGGGACAAGGAACAACTGGGGACCTACAGACCTGTCAGTCTTACCTCTGTATTAGCGAAGCTGATGGAGTCACTGGTCAAACAGGACCTTGTGAACTATATGGAGAGCAACAGTCAGTGAATCCACTCATGATGAAGCAATACTAACCCTTGTACTAACTAACAGGGACAGTGTTGCAGACATCAAGGTGGGAGGTCACTTGGGGACCAGTGATCACCATACAGTGTGGTTTAATATGATGGCTGTGGAATCGAACCACACAAGGGCGAGGGTCCTGGACTTCAGGAGCACAGATTTTAAAAAGACGGGTGAATGCCTCAGTGATGTCCTAGCAAAGGGGATGACCTGGTAGGGTGGAGGGACAGAGGGCAAAGATAAAAGGGAGCATGGTAAATGCAACAAAACCTCTGTGTCAAACAAGTAAGCAAAAGCAAGAGGAAAAAGAGACCACTACAGTTCTCGAAAGAGGTGGCTGAAATGTAAAGGCTAAAAGGGCAGCATTCAGAAGGTATAAGGAGATGCAAAGGGAGGAGGATAGGGAGGTGTATCAGGGGAAACAGAGGGGAGCAGGGAAAGCAGTATGAAGCACAAAAGCACAAACTGAAGAGATAATAGCCCAGGAGATAATAAAAAGGAATAAGACATTTTTTAGGTATGTAAGTGAAAAGAGGAAGACCGGGGTGGAATTGTAAAGTTAAAAATGGAAAGGGAGGACTGAGCAGATGGGGACCAGGAAAAGGCAGACATCCTGAACAAATACTTTTGTTCAGTGTTCATAGAAGAAAGAGAAGGGGAGGGATTACAAAAAAGTCATAGAAGCTTTGGAGAAAGGGAGGTGGACACTAGTCCTTTTCTGGGCCGAGAGTCCTGAAGGGACTTGCTAATCTGAAGGTAGACAAAGAAATGCAACCAGATGGGGTGCATCCAAGAGTATTGAAGGAACTCAGCGAAATACTGGCTACACCTCTGACAGATCTATTTATACTAAGGAAGTATACGGAGCACAAAAAGCAAAAATGCCCATAGTCAGCTCCAATTAGTTACTTATAATAAAACGAGTTGTTATTTGACAGTAGAAATCTGTCTAACCTGTTTTTAAATACATTTTTTGATTCACTTATAAATACGGGAGTAGGTAAAGAATTCCAAGGGTTAATGATTCTCTGTGAAAAATAATATGCCTTTTTTTAATTAACCTTGTTTCTAGTTAGTTGATCTATTTAATAGCTCACTGGAAACTGGACTGGCTCTAGAGGACTGGAGAAGGGTGGATTTAATCCCATTACACAAAAGCGGAAGCAGGGAGGAGGCTGGCAATTATTGGCCAGTCAGCCTGACATCAGTGGTGGGAAAGTTAATGGAATCACTGCTGAGAGAAAGGATTGTGAAATATCTTGAATCCAGTGGGTTACAAGACCCAAAGCAGCATGGTTTCATAGGGGGAAGGTCATGTCAAACAAATCTGATAGATTTCTTTGACTAGGTGACCAAGGAGCTAGAACTGGGTGGAGCAGTGGACATGGCCTAACTTGATTTCAGTAAGGCATTCAACACCTTTCCACATAGTAGACTAGTAAGCAAGCCAGGTAGCTTAGGAGTGGGTCCAAAGGTGCTAAACTGGATAAGAAATTGGTTTGAGATAGGTGACAAAGGGTGGTGGTAAATGGAGTTCATTCCAAAGAAGGGAGGGTGACCAGCAGGGTGCCTCAGGTATCAGTGCTGGGACTGATCCTCTTTAATGTCTTTATACTTGACATTGCAGAACAGCTGAAAGGGAAGGTCTGCCTCTTTGCAGATGACACCAAAATCTGCAATAAGGGGGCACTCCAGGGAAGTGTGTGGAAAGGATGAGCAGAGAAGTGAGAAAACTAGGGGAGTGATCAAGGGTATGGACCAGTCCTCTTTAATGTCTTTATAAGTGATATTGCAGAGGAGCTGGAAGGGAAGATCTAACACATTGTGGAAGACACCAAAATCTGCAATAGGGTGCACATTCCAGGTGTGTATGTGTAAATGATGAGCAGAGACCTGACAAAACTACAGGAGTGGTCAAGGGTATAGCAGCTGGATTTCAATGTGAAAAAGTGCAAAATAATGCACTTAGGGCACAGAAACTCATGGGCGGAATACAAAACAGGTGGAATAGTACTGATGACCACCAAGCAGGAAAGAGATCTGAGGGTAATCATATCTAATTACCTAAAGGTGGCCAGACAGTGTGACAAGGCAGTAGGGAGGGCTGGTGGGATGCTGGGATGCATAGGGAGGGGTATCACCAACAGAAAGAGGGAGGTGGTGTTTCTCTGTATAGATCACTGGTAAGACCCCACCTAGAGTACTGTGTCCAGTTCTGGAGATCACATCTCTGGAAGGACATAGAGTGGAGCAGTCCAGAGGAGGGAAACCAAAATGATGCAGGATCTGCATCAAAAGTCCTATGAGGAGAGACTAAAGGACCTCAATATGTACAACCTGGAACGGGGGATATGATAAAGACCTTTAAATACTTCAGGGGTGTAAATAAGGTACAGGATAGGAATATTTTTCAGAGGGAAAGGTGCTCAAGAACAAGGGGACATGCTGTGAAGCTGAAGGGAGGTAGATTCAGAAGAGACATTAGGAAGTACTTCAGAGAAAGATTGATGGATTCCTGGAACAGCCTTCCAGTGGAGGTGGTGGGGTTCAAGAATGCATGGGATAAGCACAAGGGAATCTTAGTGGAAAGTAAGGGGGAGAGGCAGAGAGATCTTTAGATCAGGTATGGTCTGTGGTAATAGTGTAGGTCAAGAGGAATGGGCAGACTGGATGGGCCAAGTGGTCCTCATCCGATGTCAGTTTATATGTTTCTATCATCTCCTGGATAGTTGAAAGCATGGGTTCATGGCAGGGATGTCTTGTCAAACGAACCTGATAGTTTTCTTTGACTGGGTGATGAGAGCATTGGATAGGGGCCATGCCATGGATTTACTCTATTTCAACTTCAGCAAGACTTTCAGCTCTGTGCTTCATAGATGATTGCTGAAGAAGATGGAGGATCTGGTTGTGGCTAGGGACGTAGTAAGATGAGTAGGTAACTGTCTAAAGGGGAGACAGCAGAAGGTTGTGGTTAATAGGGTCAAATCAGAAGAGAAGGAGGTCACAAGTGGGGTTCCACAGGGATCTGTCCTCTGCCCAGTCAATATGTTTATCAGTGACATTGGAGAAGGAATCTGGAGCAGAATGTGTCTCTTAGCAAATGACACAAAGCTCTGTGGGAGGGTGGATAGCAATGAGGGAATCAAGCAAATGTAGAGTGACCTGCAAAGACCTGAGAGGTGGTCTAAGGTTTGGCAGTTGAAATTCAAAGCCAAAAAGTGCAAAGTGATGCACCTAGGGAACATCCCTCAAACAATCCCTCAAACAATCAAGCCAGTGCAACAAGACCTATAGTAAGGCAAACAGGATGCTGGGACATACTGGGAGAGGCATTGACATCAGAAGGAAATTGGTAATACTACCTCTTTATATATCTATGGTAAGGCCACATCTGGAGTACTGTTCCCAGTTCTGGAGTCCTCATCTCAGGAAAGATAAGGACAGTCTGAAGATGGGACAGTGAAGGGTGACAAAGATGATTCAGGGCCAAGAGAGCAGGTCTTATGAGGATTGCCTAAAGGCACTGAACATGTACTCAGTGGAGACCAGACAGGAGGGGAGATATGATAGAGACCTTCAAGTTCCTGAAAGGAATAAACAAGGTGAACTGGGGGGAATTATTTAACAAGAATAAAAGTCAGTGGAAACTGACAAGAGGGAGAGAGAGAGATCAAGAGGGATATGAGAAAGTATTATTTTGCAGAAAGGGTGGTGAAACTATGGAATAGTCTACCAGTTGATGTAGTGGGCACCAGAATCATTAATGGTTTCAAGCACAGTTGGGACAGATTGAAGGGTATACTGGTTACTCAGGGCAACAGTAACAGGAAGGGGAAATAGGGTGATAGGTAGGGAGGGCCAGTACCCTATATGGACAATAAATCCTGTGGTTAGGTAGGGAACCCATGGGCAGACTTGATGGACCATCAGTCTTTTTCTGACATCATTGTCTATGTTTCTAACTGTGAGGAACTTGCTGGAAACTGCACAGTTCATTAATGTGGTCACATCATTTGGGCACTTGAGCTTCACTCTTGTGCCAGTGATGTCACCACACCAACTCAGTAAGGAGCTGATAACTTGTTCTTCACAGTTAGGGGTAGCTATTCTTTACATCCACCATAACAAGCTCAACATTATACTTCTGCATTATAGAGAGATGTGATGATACTGTACACAGACCCCTTCCCATCATATATGAAATACCTTTGCAAGAAAGGCCTAATGCCCTTCCCTTCCTCGACTTTCACCATTTACTGGTGCATCACCTGATATACATCTTGTGGATCACTGGGCCCAAACTGGCATTTTATCATGAAAGTACTGTAGCCCATACTGTAGCATCCACTGTACTATGCCAGAATGACAAACTAACTGGTATGGTCTTACAAAAATGCCACTGGGAGGTGTAGTCTGTTAGTGGCATTTCACAATGATGTAAAATATTTACAAAACATTTAATTGAATAAAAGATGCTTGTCACAGACAGGTTCTCTTCAGAACTCAGTCTTCACCGTGTTACTAATTCTCACAACCCATCAGATGCCTTAATGGTCATTTGTATGTACTGCCACCATCCAGCTTGACTCTCACTCAGGGTATCTTTAGCTCAGAATCCCACCACAGACGATGCTCACACAGTATAGTGACCTTTCCCAAAGGGCAAATGACCCACCTCTTTAGTCACAGCTGAAAACACTTTGCTTTAGATAGGTTAGTAGCCTGTCTCTCTTCAGAAATGAATCACAGACTTGCCAGTTACCCCAGGTTATTTATATCCAAAATGCTCAGTCACAGAAAGCAAGAATTATATAAAAATAATAGTTATTACTTCACAATATTTACATATGGTACAGGATTACACAAACTAAAAACTATGAGAAATACAGTACTCTACAGAAATGAAAAACAAAACATTTGAACAAGATAGAACTTACACAGAATAACCTAATATCTAACTAAATTCTAAGTTGCGGTAGAAGCTTACCCCGAACAGGGATCTAGTGAGTGTTAGCAAACTTGGACAGCAATGATGTGGCTTCTCAAATCCCCTGATAAGACTAATTTTTGTAAGAGAAATACAGACAGAAATACCCATGGCAGGTCAGCCCCTTTTCCACATCATCTGCCATGCCTCTCTCAGATCACACCCTGGACATTTCTTTTGATCTGTGGAGAGTTTCTCTACAACAGAACCAGTCCAAACTGGTTGTTTGTATTCCAACTCTGTCCTGTTGTCTCTCTAGCTTATGGCAGACAGGGTGCCATCTGACAAGCCCAGCAACTTGCTTGCACTCAAAACATTACCTCTTTTAGATGAAAGGAACTCAGTCATTTTGCTATTGCCTAAAATAATGAGTCTTGTAGATCAAAAGAGCACTGACGTCCACACACAACCTGCTCTCCTGTCTGGGGCAACAAATTTGAAAGAAAATGTAATCTCAGTTCCAATATACCTCCCACATCAACTGTAATATTTTACAGATAAAATAACTAATCAAATAAAAAAATTGCCTGGGCATTACAAGCTATACAAAATAGACTATGTGCAGCTGATTATGACTCATAAGTGGCCATGTAACAGTTGTGACTGGTTTCCATTAAATTAAACCTTTTAGCTAAGCAACCTTTAAGAATATGAAAGTACAAGGATATGATAGTATAACATAATCAGATGTGCAGTCTGGTTTGTATTACACTGTAAAATAACACTGCTTTTCAAATGTATTCCTTATTTTAGGTTAGTCTTTATAAAAATGATTGTTCCATATAGAATGTTCTCTCTGTATGGAACTATTGCTGATATCTGCAGGGCTAGTATACAAAAAGGAGAATACTTGCAAACATACGAGAGGTCCCAATAGATTATTGTATACAAAGGCAATTGCAACTAAATGTAATAAAATATTGTCATACTTCTTACATGTGCTTTTCTTCCATATACACTTCGCTATTTCTTATCATATGGGGTAGTTAGTGGCTGATGACAGTGCATCTAAATTGCACTGTATTGCTGCACATACCAAGTGGATTATGCAGAAACTCTCAATAAACAAATAAAGAAAAGATAAAGAAGGCAGGGAGCCATTGCATAACTGTGTTGGAAAAATCAAACAAGGTAATACAACTGGAAGCTATCAGAAATCTTTTGCTGTAAAAAGGGCTGATCTGATTTTTTTTCAAATTGCACCGCTGCTTTAAATATACCCTCAGGGTAGCTTGTAGCACTGCAGTCATACCTATAAACATGTGGAAATCACTACATTAAAAACCTTTCATCAGATTCATGCCATACTTATTGGTGGTTTGGCAGTTATAAGCAGTCAGCTAAGTGAACAAGTCTAATTTCATGATGCATCCCTCCATGACTAACAGGAAACAGCCCTTTTATTACAAACACACAGTTTCCTATGGCAGAAGATACATTCTCCTCCCCAGTAACAGATAACTTTTTAACAGCCAGCTTTTTATAGCACAACTGTGGGATCAGTGACGTATTATGCCATGATGCCCACATTTTAGTTCATGTGAACATCAGTCTTCTTACCACTGTACTGTATATGCTACATTATTGTATATTTTTATGTGATGAACTCGTATGTTTAATTGTACAGCATATATTGACTTAGCAAGAGCAATATGAGATGCAGGAGTAAGATTGCTTTTGGCTCTGTAGGCCAGACCCAGTTTGCAGTTGACAGTCTTGCAAGTATTCTGAATATGGCGGCCAAGGTCAAGCAGCGGGTCCAGCGTCACCCCAAGGTATTTAAAGTTGTCAGTAACAGGGGGGAGCGGGCGGCTCTTGCCAGAGACTCCCCCTGCATCCACTTAAAGAAAGGAGCACCTCGGGGTTGAGGTGCCGGTAAACCGGGCGGACCTCCTCCGACGAACATTTCGGGACACTTGACTTTTGCTACTGTGGGAAAGAATCGTTGGGGCTGGGGAGCAGCAGCAGAAGGAGCTGCTGCAAGGAGGGCTTGATTTTCGACCTACCCGCCCACCCCGTTCCCTCCTCCCCTTAAATGCCTGGTAGCCACGCCCCTGCTGCCCAGGACCAATTGGCTCTGGACATAGGCGGGAACTCGACTACCACAAAAATCTATTAGCATATCTGTTCCTGCAATTTCTATAGTACCCTGCATTTTAGTACCCTGCGTTTCAGCTATTAACTAGTAGCAGATCGATCACACAATATCTAAAACACCCTGTTAGACAGTTTGTTCGGTGTATGATCGTATACTGTTTTACAGTGTGCTGTACAGTTTGCTAGGTGTTTGGTGTATGATCACATATATCTCAAGAGGCATCAAGGGCGCACTGGCTATTCTTTGGACTGAGTTACCAGCATAATTATCCTATCTACTGTACTGTTTTATAATCTCTAACTGTTACAGGTTGCCTGCATACCACAGCATAGCACGGGTGCTCACAAACTTAGGGGCATAATTAGTGCTCTCATGGATGAATGAGCTCAGAATTTTGTAGTAATAGTAAGTGGTAACTGCTGGATAACCAGCGGTATCCGGTGTTTTTATCCTGGTGTGGGAGTCACCACTGGCTGCTGATTGGGAACCAGTGATCAGCACTGTTCTGTACCATCCCCCTCTGACATTCTACCTCTGGTATGGACATGGGGAACCCTCAGCACCTACTTAAATTATTACCACCAAATCCACTCATGTGTACACTCGCCTTTGGTCTCCTCACTGTCCTTTGCATCCCCTGGTATACTGGTGCAGGTGCCCCTACCGCAGGAGAACCCTGGGGCACTTGTACCCAGCTGGCAGAGACTGACTTCACATTCTCCAACCTATTAGCGGGAGGCAGACCCCTCCCCTGGGTTCTCTGCAGTCTTGACCTGAGGTGCTTCCTGTGCCCTGCACATATGGTCAGGAGATATGGCCACAGGCTGCACGCCAGGGATGGCTCCCCTCCCTTAAGACATCTCCTTTGGCTACTTCTGGTGACCCTAGCGCTGGTGGGTGACATTGAGCTTAAACCTGGCCCGCCTTGCCGAACAGCCCCTGCTGCTTTGGGCTGGTGGCTGTCAAAGGGCTGAAAATATCTCATTTCAATATCCATAGCATCCTGCCCAATTTGGCGGAACTACTTGCTTGGATCACCCACCACAGCCCTGACATCCTTGGCATAACAGAAACCTGGCTTAAACCCACCACCCCAAATTCTGTGTGTACCCTCCCTGGCTATGACCTTCTCAGGCTTGATTGCCCAGGGAAAAAAGAGGGGGAGTGGCATCTTGGTCTATTATAGAAGCCACCTTAACCTGCCGGTGTTACCCAGTCTACAGCCAGTGCAGTCCCCCTGCGAGTTACTGCACACGGTGCTGTTGCTTGGGATGACCAAATAGATACATGTCATATTCACCTACAATCCTCCAAAGGGTGGCCTAGAGGGGCTGTCCGTCCTCCATGACGCAGTAGGTGCTGTGACCCGACATAATGAGCTAATCATCCTAGGTGATCTCAACCTAAACTGGCTTGGTAGCAACACCAAAGCATATGAACCACTGCTTGCTGGTCTCTCCTTGTCACAACTGATCAAGGATCCTACCACGTGCTCACCAAATGGTGGAGGGAGCTCTCTTCTGGACTGGGTCCTGACAAACAGACCAGAGAGGATCAGCTCGTCGGGCATCCTCCCCGACTCCATCTCTGACCACTCCCCTGTGTACTGTGTGTGGAATATCCCTTCTCTGAGAATCCTGCATAAAATCATCCAGGTCAGAAACTACTCCAGGTTTGATCTTGGCTCCTACCACGATGATCGCCAGTGCACCGACTGGTCAGCAGTATGGAATGCCCAGGATTCCCCATCTGCAGTCAGTCACTTCCTCAGTATGTTTAGGGCTCTGCAGGATAAACATGCCCCCCTCATCAGACGAAGGGTCAGGGGATCGGTGACAAAGTGGCTACTTGGTTGCCTGTTAGCCCTCATGAAGTACAGAGATCAGTGCTGGGCAAATTTCAAGGCCACAGCGGAACAGGCTGTATTTCTGCAGTACAGGAATCTCAGAAATCAGTGCAAGAAGGCTATAAGGGCTACTAAAGGTGAGTTTTGCAAAACTGTGCTGCTGCACACAGCCAGAGACCCCAGGAGGTTCTGGAGAAACATTAAGAATATAGTCAGTGGGTCTCAGAGCGGTGAGATCTCTGATATGATCATTGATGGTGCCAGCTGCGACAACTCCCTAACCATCGCAAATGCATTTAACCGATACTTTTCGAACCTATCTGCTTTTACCTCGTCATTCCCCCATGGGGGAAGGGATAATGGTGAACAAGTGCCTGCACCGTCCCCACCTTACCCGCCCTTTCTTTTTAAGGCGTTGATGGTGCAAGAGGTGCCGAGATTGCTCTCAGACCTCTCCCCCTTCTTGAGTGCTGGCCATGATGGATTGGAGCCAAAGCTCCTGAGTCTTGGTGCTAGTAAGATTGCCCCCATGGTGACTCATATCTTCAATCTGTCCCTGTCGTCGGGTGTCATTCCGGAAATCTGGAAAGTCACCAGGGTGGTCCCGATACTTAAATAGGGGAACCCCAAACTCATAGAAAACTACCGTCCGATATCCATCTTGTCAGCGGTCAGCAAACTTCTTGAGAAGGTTGTGGCAGGGCAACTCTCGGATTATTTGCAGTCACATGACCTGTTGTCACCTGTGCAGCATGGCTTTAGGAAAGGGCACAGCACATCCTCTGCCCTTGTCATGGTCTCATCCTGGATCAGGGCAGCTATGGACCAAGTCAAACTCTCTGGAGCTATCTTTATAGATCTCTCCAAGGCCTTTGATCTTGTGGATCACGCCTTGCTCTCCACCCAGCTCAGATCCTATGGTCTATCACCTGAGGTGCTCAGCTGTTTCTCCAACTATTTACATGGCAGAAAGCAACCTGTTAAGTATGGGAAGGAGCTCTCGGGCACTATGCCTGTTACCATGGGTGTCCCCTAAGGCTCCGTCTTGGGGCCCCTGCCTTTCTCCATATTTGTGAACAATCTCCTGGCTGCCGCTGTCCATTGTAAGCCTATCCTTTATGCAGATGACCTGGTCATCCTGACCCATTCCCCAGAGATAGAGGTCATAAATCGCCACCTGATTGAGGACCTGAGGAACATCCAATCCTGGATATTGTCCCACAAGCTGGTTCTTAATCTTAGAAAAACCCAGGCCATGCTCTTTGGGTCTCAGGCCAAGATTAAGGCTGCCCCTGCTCCGTTATGTGTTTCTGGTGTTGACGGGTTCCCGATCCTTGTTACTGACAACTTTAAATACCTTGGGGTGACGCTGGACCTGCAGCTTGACCTTGGCCGCCATATTCAGAACACTTGCAAGACTGTCAACTGCAAACTGGGTCTGGCCTACAGAGCCAAAAGCAATCTTACTCTTGCAGCTCGTATTGCTCTTGCCAGAGGGGTTATCTTCCCTTCGCTATGCTATAGGCTCCTCTTGTTTGCCCGCTCCTCCAAAGTCCACCTCTCTAGGTGGACTACTGCCTATAACAATGTCTGCCACTTCACACTGGCTGCCCTCCACCAACTCACTCACCATTGTGACCTCTATAGCAGGCTAAACTGGCTCTCACCCTCAAATTACATAGACTTTGTCCTAGGGTGCTTCACCGGAAAGGTCCTTGGCACTGGCGCCCCTCCAGGGCTGGCGAAATTCCTCGTTCCGGCTGCCTCCTCATCCTACTCCCTCAGGTCCCGGGGCATGCCTTCCTTAAGATACTGGCTACACGGACTCAAATGGGAGGTCGGGATTTTGCTGTGTGCGCTCCCAGACTGTGGAACACGTTCCCTGCTCAGGTCAGTTCCTCACACTCACAGGTGTGCCTTCGCTCCACCCTACGGAACCACCTTAAACTTTCTTTGGCTTGTGACTGTCCCAAACTCCAGTGAACTAATCCATCACAGCACTCCTCTGCCCTGGAGGTCTTCCTGGACTAAAGACTTAACTCCCTGAGGTCTCTAAGCTGTAAATAGTGTCATATCTGCTTCATCTCTAAACTGTACCTCCGGTACTGCTCTTAGTTGCTACAGTGTGTTTTTTGTTGTGTACATACTGTATAAAACTATGCCTTACTAAGATTTGTATGCTGTTTTGAATCTGTAATCATGCTGTCCTCACATGACTTGTAACCTGTTCTAATCTGTACCATGTCATCTTATGTATTTAAATCTGTTATTCCTGTTCTGTCCCGGGTCGTACCTGAAAATAGGCAATTGTCTTGTCTAGTGTACTTACCTGGTTAACAAAAGCTAAATAAATAAATAAATAATATTTACTTAGCTGCTGCAATTGAGGCAATCCTTGACTTCCTAAATGGAACTTTTATTAAGCAGCTACCTAGAACCACTAAAGATTGGGCAGTGCTGGACCTGGTGGTTACAAACAGGAAAAACTCTGCATACATCACAGTGGGCAGTCCTCTAGGTAACTGTAATCACCAT
Organism: Neoceratodus forsteri; assembly: GCA_016271365.2. Taxonomy (NCBI): domain Eukaryota; kingdom Metazoa; phylum Chordata; order Ceratodontiformes; family Ceratodontidae; genus Neoceratodus; species Neoceratodus forsteri. Next base: position 819,532,321 of record CM028129.1, read on the forward strand.
ACAGTGTGGTTTAACATAAAGACAAGAAGCATAAAGGCTTACCTCATGAGGATGAGGGTCCTGGACTTTAGGAGGGTGGACATTAATGAAATGGTAGACTACCTCAGAAACTGCCTCATAGAGAGGAATACCAAGAAGGGGTAGAGGCACAGTGGGGAAAAATAATGGAGGACATAATTAAAGCAACTAGCCTCTGTGTGAATGAAATGAATAAAAGCAGAAGGAAAGAGCAATCACAACAGTTCTCTAGGGCAGTGGACAACGTGGTGAAGGGAAAAAAAGGTGGCATTCAGAAGGTATAAAGAAACACAGAGGGATGAGGACAGGGAGGTATACCAAGTAAAACATAGGGAACCAGGAAAGGTGGTGAGAAGATCGAAAGCACAGACAGAGGAAAGGATGGCTAAAGGGGTTATGACTTTCTTCAGATACATTAGTGAGAAGAGGAAAGCAAAGAGAGGAATGGTGAAGATTAGAAGGGCGGAAGGGGGAGACTGTACAGAAGAGGACCAAGAAAAAGCTGCTATCTCAAACAGGTACTTCATTGTAGTCTTGAAAGTAGAAGGAGGGGTGGACAGACCAACAAGGAGTAGCAGGAACTGGACAGAGTATACCCAAGAGTACTAAAGGAACTCAATGTGGTGCTATCTGCCCCACTGACAACCTCATTCCATAGTTCACTGGAAGCAGATGCAGTTCCAGAGATCTGCAGAAGAGCTGAGATGGTCCCTTTACATGAGAGTGGTAGAAAGGAGGAGGCTAGCAACTGTAGGCTAGTCAGTCTTTCTTCAGTGGTAAGAAAATTAATGGAAATCACGCTAAAGGAAAAACTGGTAGATTATCTTGAATCCCATAGGCTGCAAGACCACAGGCAGCATGAATTCACAGGGAGAGGTAATGCCAGGCAAATCTGATAGCACCAAGTTCAGGCTAGCTAATAGTAAAAATGACATCAAGGGATTCTATTCCTATGTAAATGACAAAAAGGGTAATGACAGAGTGATCGGTCCATTAATTATGGGCAATACAACATACAATAATCCAGAGGACACGGCCAGGGAATTCAACAATTACTTTGGGTCAGTTTATAATGCAGCTGAACAATGTGTTGGCTTGCCAGCACACAAAACAAACATGTTGGACCACAGTAAAATTATTACAACTGACAATGTCCAAAAAAGATTAAAAACACTTAACATTAATAATTCTTCTGGACCAGATGGCCTACATCCTAGGCTTTTGAGGGAACTGGCTTGCATATTGGCACCGATTATAGCTCATACAGGCCAGAGGTTATTACTAGAGGCATATGTACCACTAGACTGGTGTAGAGCAGTGGTGATACCTATCTATAAAAAGGATAGCAAGGCAAACCCAGTGAACTACAGACCAATAAGCCTAACATCCATTGTGGCCAAGATAATTGAGGGTACAATCACATGAGCTATCCAGAATACTGGTTGATAAAGGGCATGTTGATCTAATGCAGCATGGTTTCACTAGTAACATGTCCTGCATAAAAAATTTAATCAGCTCCTATGACTATGTTGGATGTAATTTGGATCAAGGTAGGGAAGTGGATGTATTAATGTTTGACTTCAGGAAGGCATTTGATACCCTGTCGCACAACATCCTGGTATCAAAGCTACTTTAATTGGGAGTCAATCTTCTTTTGGTCAAATGGATACAGAACTGACTGTCAGACAGATGCCAGACTGTAAGAATCAAGGGATACCTGTCACCTGAGGTAGGGGTCATTAGTGGAGTGTCCCAGGGATCTGTGCTGGGCCCCCTCTTGTTCAATGTCTTCATAAGCGACCTCAGAATTAATAACTGTGATGATCAAATTCACAGATGATGCAAAGCTATGTGGTATTGTGGACAGACAGATGATTAGAAGCAGGATGCTGAGGGACCTAGAGGACATTATTAATTGGGTAAATAAAAATAAGATGCAGTTCAATTTAGATAAATGTGTTGTAATGCGTTTTGGCAGGAATAATACCATGCATGATTACTATACTGGGGCTGGCAGTATAGCCTAGAGGCTAGAGTAATGAGTTGTGAATGAGCTTGGTACTTCCAGAAGACCTGAGTTTGTAATGAGTTGTGAATGAGCTTGGTACTTCCAGAAGACCTGAGTTTGATTCCCACAACCTCCACTTGTATACTGTGTAACTCTGAGCAAGTCACTTAAGCTCCCCAGTGCTCCCAGGTCGCCCCTGAAAATAGGTACTTGTGCCTAGTGGGCCTTACCCAGTTAATAAAAAATAAATAAAATAAATTCAAGGGAATAAACTGTGGGTAGTCAGTAAAGAAAGATATCAATCAATCAGTGTCTTTATTTAACCAGGCGATCACCATTGAGCAAGCTAATTTTCAAGGTGGACCTGGGTTTGTTAACAAGGAACAAGGGACAATATACATGGGATGCAACACACAAGAAAACAGTAATAATACAAATAAAGTGAGATACAATAATACAGTATATACAAAGTATCAGCAGGTAGCATTGACAGTAGTATATGTTTGGAACAGAAGATACAGCTAGTTTTGGGTAGGACACAATTTTTCATAAAAGTAAAGAAATACACATATCAAGTGCACCGAGCACAAATAAAACCTAATATAAAAAGATATATAGTGATACGGTGTGGAGAGATTATATCTAGGAGTTTATATCAACAGAGACCTTAAAGATTGGATCCAGTGTAGACAGGTAGCATACAAAATGGGACACCTGATTAATTATGTACAGAGGTCTTTTTTTCTAGGTCAGAAACAGTGCTCCTATCCTTGTATAAAACCTACATTCAACTACGTTTAGATTATTGTTCTCAACATTGGAGTCCCTATCTAAAGAAATGTGAATATGGTCGAGAGAAGTCAGAGAAGGTTTACCAAACTGATCCCCTGTTGTAGGAATAGACCATATGAGGATACGCCATAGGACCCGGAACTATGGTACTTAACCCTGAGAAGAACAAGGGGTGATATGCTACTCATGTACAAAATAGTGGAGTACCCATTATTAATGGAGGAATGAGGACTAGTGCACAAGGATGTTATATACGATCTAAGGGGACATAAGCGCCAGTTGGCGGACGTGGTGCCAAAAACTGAATTAAGGAAACATGCTTATTTATGTTCCAAGAGCTATAAGATTATGGAACCAGTTACCTGAGGATTTGACTCAAGCACCAAACTTGTCCATGTTTAAAACAAAACTGGGCAGTTACATCTGGGATGGTAACATTGGTTACCACCACTGAGTAGTGGGGACATCACTCATGTTTGTCCTTCTGTTGTCCTAAGATCGAAGTATTAACCAACGTATAAATATATCTTTAACTGGGTGACCAGGGAAATGGATCAGGGGAAGGCAGTGGACATGGCCTATCTGGACTTCAGCAAGGCCTTCGACTCTGTGCTACACAGAAGACTGATAAAGAAATTCAGTAGCCAAGGGGTAGGATCCAAAGAGTTGAACTGGGTTAGAACCTGGTTAATGGATAGGTGACAGAGGGTGGTGGCTAATGGCATTCACTGTAATGATAGGAGATTGGCCAGTGGGATGCCTCAGGGCTCAGTACTGGAACCAGTCCTCTTCAATGCCATCATAAGTTACATTGCAGAAGGGCTGGAAGGGAAGGAATGCCTGTTTGCAGATGATACCAAAATCTGCAACTGTGTGGACACTCAGGAGGGGGTGGAGAGAATGTGCAGGGATCTTTAGAAACTCAAGGAGTGGTGAAGAGTATGGCAGTTGGGGTGCAATGCCAAAAAGTGCAAAATCATAGGAATACAGGAGCAGAGTATTGGGCTGGTGGGAGGTACTCTCGGTTACTAGGTAGAAAGGGACCTTGGGGTTATAACTGAGTGATGATCTCAGTGTGGTAGGGTAGTGTAAGAAAGCAGTGGGTGGGCTAGTGGGATGCTGGGATGAAACACAGAAACATAGAATATGATGGCATATAAGGGCTGCTTGTCCCACCCAGTCTGCCCAATTTTCTTTTTACCTTAATTTTTGCTGCAGATTGACCTGATCTACATTGTTATCTCTTCCCAGTTCTTTACAGCTATGATTCCCTTGTGCTTATCCCAGGCATTTTTGAACCCGACCACTGTTTATGCCCCCAGTATCTCAGCTGGAAGGCTGTTCCAGGAGTACACCACTCTTTCTGTGAAGAAATATTTCCTCAGAGCTCTCCTGAATCTACCTCCCCCTCCAGCTTCATGGCATGTTTCCTTGTTCTAGATCACCTTTTTGTCTGAGAAATACTCCCCTCCTGTACCTTATTAACCCATGTGAGATATTTAAAAGTCTCTATCATACCCCCAGAGTGTACATGTTAAGCTCTTTTAGCCTCTCCTTGTAGGGCTTTAGATGCAGACCCTACACCATTTGAGTAGCCCTCTTCTGGACTGCCTCCACTCTTTCTAGGTACTTCCTGAGATGTGGTCTCCAGAACTGGACACAGAACTTAAGGTTGGGTGTTACCAGCAATCTATATAGGGGCAACACCATTTCCCTCTTTCTGCTGGTGATACCCCTCTCTGAGCACCCCAACATCCCACTACCCCTCCCGACTGTCTTGTCACATTGCCTGTCGACCTTTAGGTCATCTGAAATTATTAACTCCAGGTCTCTTTCCTCCTTGGTTGTCACTCCACCATTTTGTACTCTACCCCTAGGTTTCTATGGCCTAAGTGCATTATTTTGCAGTTCTTTGCATTAAAACTCAGCTACCATACCCTTGACCACTCCTCCAGTTTTTTCCAGATAATGTCCATCCTTTCCAACCCCCCGGCCCTGGAGTGTCAACCCTGTTGCATATCTTGGTATCATCAGCAAAGAGGCAGATCTTCCCTTCCAGCTCCTCTGCTATGTCACTGATAAAGACATTAAAAAGAACTGGTCCCAGCACCAAACCCTGATGTACCCCGCTAGTCACCATATCTTCCTCAGGGTGAATTCTGTTTACCACTACCCTCTGTCTCCTATGCAATAACCAGTTTTTTACCCAGGTTGCCACCTTGTTGCCCACCCCCAATCCACCCAGCTTGCTTACCAGTCTCCTACGTGGAACAGTGTCGAAAGACTTGCTGAAATCTAGGTAGGCCCTGTCCACCTCGTCATCCTAATCTAACTCGTTGGTCACCCAGTCAAAGAAGTCTATCAGATTTGTTTGGTGTGACTTCCTCTCTGTGAGTCCATGCGGCCTCAGATTCTGTAACCCGTTAAATTCAAGATATTCCACAGTCCTTTCTTTTTTTCCATCATATAATATTTTATTAGTATTTTCCATTTTTGAGCTGCAAAGTGTACATCATACATCTGTACAACTAAACAGCAGGCTGCAAAGTTTACCTGTACCAAAGTCTCTATGAGAAGGCATATCAAGTGATAACAGCTTAACTGATGATAGCTGATATATAAGCACAACAGGAGTTAAACACATAACACCCATAATCTAGGAAAAAGCAACTTTTAAATAACAATCTTTTTAACCTACAAGGTCCCTACCTGTAGTAAGGCCTTTCCTACCTCTGAAATAAACATGTTGTGCATATCCTGCCCATCTGTTTGGCAACAAGGTGGACTTAGCCAAATCATATTGCCAGTTATTGGAATTTGGAACATATTGCAACTATATCCACACTAATATAACAATGAATAGGTATAGCAGGGATAGACCAGAAAACAGAAATCACAGTAATGAAGAAGGGTGAAACCAGGAAAAGACCAAAAGAAACAGTAGGGGAGAGCTCCTTCCTGTGGAATGGCCACACCTAGATGGACGGGCAGAGGGAATTATGTTATGGGGGGATTATTTAGCGGTGGTAGAGGAACTGCGCAGATATGAGAGTTGAGATACAGATCTCATTTCTTGTGGTAGCTCCCCAACTTGCCTTTTGCAGAGGCAGTGATTCTTTCGAACACAGCTAGCCTCGCTACCAACGCTCTCCAACTGGCAAGCGAAGGGGGAAGGGGTTGTCGCCAGTTCATAAGGATGGCTCTTTTGGCCTCCATCACCACAGACAAACTCCAGGCCTTCAAAGGAAGGGGAAGAGGGTCCAGAGTGGAAGTGTCACCCAGGAGAAGCGTGTCCTGGGAGTGAAGGATTTGTTGCCCCACAATCCGGGAGCAATCCTCCAGAACCACAGCCCAGAACACTTGAAGAGTGGGGCAGGTCAAAAGTGTATGAACAAAGTGGGCCAGAGAGCTCTGGCACCTCCAACACTTGTCATGGGGGAGCACCTTGAGCTTGTATAACTTGGCCGTCGTTTGGTACCAGCGAAGAAGGATTTTCAACTGTATTAGCTGGCTTTTTGCGTCTGCATACAGCATATGTGCGGACCTGAGCCAAGATTCCCAGAGGTGTGCAAGAATGGGGCATTGGAGTTCTGCTTCCCAGGCTATCTTGCTGCCAGTTGTGGTGTCTGGCTGGGAGTCTCTTATTAGTCTGTAGATTTGCACAATCCTTTCTTTTAGTAGTGTTTCTATTAACTTACCTACCACCAATATTAGGCTGACAGGCCTATAATAGCCTACCTCTTCCCTGCTACTACTTTTGTGAAAAGGGACTACATCTGCCCTTCTCCAGTTCTCCAGGACCACTCCAGTCTCCAGTGATATGTTAAACAGATTCATCAGAGGTGCGGCTAGTACCTCCCTGAGCTTCCTCCTCATCCCTTGGATGCTCCCTGTCTGGCCCCATAGCTTTGTCAGCTTTCAGGTTAGCATGTGCTTTCTGGGCTCTCTTTCCAGAAAAAGGACTAGTGTCCATTTCCCTCCCATCAAAGCTCCTGGTGCTTTTTCACTATCCCTTCCCTTCGCCTTCCACTGTGAACACTGAGCAGAAGCATTTGTTCAAAATGTCTGCCTTTTCTTGGTCTCCCTCCATACAGTTCCCCCTCCCTCTTTAACCTGACAATCCTTTCCTTTGTCTTCCTTTTTTCACTAGGATACCTAAAAAATGTTTTGTCCCCTTTTAATACTGCCTGAGCTATTCTTTCCAGTTTATGCTATTATTCATGCCACTGTGTTCCTTATTGCTTTCTCTGCCTCCCTCTGTTTTCCCTGAAACACTTCCCTATCCTCCTCTCTCTGGGTCTCCTTATACCTTTTGAATGCTGCTCTGTTACCCTTTAATGTTTCTGCACCCTCTTTCGAGAACCATAGCGATCTCCTGTTCCTTTTAATTTTGCTTACTTGCTTGATGCAGGTTTGTTGCCTTCGCTATGCCCTTTTTTAGTCTGGCCCACTGTTTCTCCACTCCCCGGTCATCTCCCTTTGTCAGATCATTCCTGAGGCATTCACCCATCTTTATAAAATCTCCCTTTCTGAGGTCCAGGACTCTCACCATTGTGTGAGTGGATTCTACAGCTGTTCCTATGTTGGGCCACACTGTACGATGGTCCCCAAATGGCTTCCCACCTTGTCGTCTGCAATACTGTCCCTTTTAGTAAGCACCAGGTCCAGTAATGCCGCATCAAAAGTGATTTCACTGACTAGCTGCCTGAGGAAAGCCCCCTGCAGAGAGTCCAGGATGTCCCTGCTTCTAGTTGAAGCAACAGCTGGGAGGATCGAATCTACATCCGGCATATTGAGGTCACCCACCAGCAATACCTCCCCCTTTTCAACCATTTTGCCAATTGCTTATAACATTTCCTTATATAACTCCTCCCCCTGTGCCAGAGGCCTGTTGATCATGCTTGTCTGAATAGTGGCTCTGTTTCCTGACTCAAAGATAACCCACAACACCTATGCCCCCTCCAAATTCCCTGTATCTACATTGTTTTTATGTTTTCCTACATATAAAGAACCACATCCATCCTTTCCTTCTCACACTGTCCTTTCTGAACAGTGTGTAGCTTGGTATGGCCATGCCTCAGTCATGGTTGTCAGTGCGCCATGACTCTGTAATGGCTACAATATCCAGGTCGGCCTCTGCCATGATGGCCTATAGGTCTGGGATCTAATTTTCCAGACTTCTAGCATTCACACACATGGCCTTCCAGATTTTGTTAGCTCTTTGCTTGTTGCATCTCCCTTTTTCTTTTTGCTCCCCCTCCTTCCCCCTTCTTTTTTTTTTTTACTTCTTCTTTTCTCTTCTTCCTTCTTTCCTATCACCCTGATTCTTTTATTAACTTGTACCCTGTGGGGGTTCTCTCCCCTTGGGATCTCCCTACTCTCTCTTAGAGTTTGTGGGGGACAGCCTTTGCCTCCCCTATTGCTTTCACCACCCCCTTTGCTAGTTTAAATGTTTAGCAAAGTGACATTTAAACAATCCACTGTGGCCTATGGTTCCCCACTTGGATGGATGCAGGCCATCACATCTGTATAGGCTCTTATCCTCCCAGGTGGGCCCCCAGTCCCAAATGTAGCCATATTCCTTTTCATTGTGAGCTCAGCTGGTGGCCTGCCATGGTGGTGAGAAGAGGGATGTGCTGGTCGCTAGCTCCAATACAGGATGGGAGGATGCAGGGTGGTGGGATGCTACCTGACAGGATGGTGGGAGGATGGGGGTCCACTGGACAACCGGGGACAATTATAACAAGTTATATGGAGGTGATCGTGGGGTGCAAGGGGAGTCTGTTAGACCAACAAGGAATGGTATTTTCTATAGCATGGAGGTGATCAGGGATCGTGTGGTCTACTAGCCCACCAGGGATGGTGATTTCATTTGTTATGGGGACATCAGGGATTGGGGGGGATATGTGAATTGCAACTTACTATACCATCATACGGCACATGCACACTAAACAGTGCTACCATACCATACATTTCTGTACAAGACTGTCTCCCTGATGCCCACACTGCCACCTCTCTGGCCTCTAGTAAGCTCCTACCACTCTTGCAGGACCCCATCACACTGGTGCAAGCCACTTAGACCACCTCCTGGCTGGTTTAAGTGGTGCCCCTTGCTGTGCCCATGGTGGGGTTTTGAAAATCCCAAGAAAAGGGATTTTTCAGCCCTGCCGTGGTGCAAGCCTCCTTGCATCCTGGCGCACCAGCTTGTTTGATGCAACCTTGATGCAAGGGTCTTTGGCACAGCTGCCTCTTGACTTGACACAAGCTTTTGGAAATTGTATTTGATGCAAGTTGTGATGCAAGTCATTTCTTGTGTCAAACACTTTTGATGCAAGTCCCTTGTGTTGATCTAAACCCTTTGAAAATCGGGGCCAATGTCTCTGTTCCTAGCATATTTGCACATTTAAGCAGTATACCATCATGACTTGAACTCAGCAGCTCTCTAATATATTGAGGAAGAGAGAAATATAGATAGATGGATGGATAGATAGATAGACATATTTTTTTGTTTTGTTTCTTGTAAGCTTGTGACCAGGAGAGGCACACTGAGCCACAGCTTGTTTCCAGGTATGATCTGGGAGAAAGGAAAGGGGAATATGTGTACAGAAGAAAACTGACTTACAGAACCAGAGTAAGCTGTTGGTGGTATTTTTAGTGAATTGGGGGAAATTTGGCCAGGACACTGGTGAAAATCCCCATGTCACCTATAGGGGAACCTCTGACCATCAGAATGGCCACTCTAAATCTTCCTGAGGAGAAGATGGATGTTCTGGAGGCTGGGGAGTGTGTCTCCTCCCCTGCCTCGGCAGTGCTAGAGACTGAATTGTTTTTTTGATGCTACAACAAATGTGGAACTTCAAAAAGCTCAACAGTGGCTTGGAAAAGTTTTGGACAAAACATCATGTTCTGAAGAAGACATCTCTTTGGTCTCCATTTGAGGCAATCCCACTTACAAAGCCAGCTTTTAAAAACATCACCATTCTCTTCCAGAATGAAGGTGTAAGTGTTACTAACTTATTATACTGGCTCAAACAACAGGGCACGGTCCCGGGTGCACCAGATGCAATCTTTGACACAGAACAGATATGGACAGGGGGATGGCGCATACATGTGGTTTTGAATACCATGGAAACTGGCCTGGTGCATCTGCCAAATTATTTTTGGGGGTGAAGGGATAGGGGTGTTCTCTTCTATGCGAGCCAACACAAGGCCTGCTATCATTGTGGTTCCACTAACCATTTAAGTAGCTTGTGTGACAAGCTTTGATGTACACTCTCTAATAATAAGTTAGGTCACACAGTTGCACATTGTACTAATGAATCACAGTGTAATCTGTGTGATTCAAAAAGGACATACGTACAATACTTGTCCCTGGGTGGCACACAATCAGGAACACCAAACAGACAGTGAGGAACAGAGATTAATTATAGCCATGGCACAACTTTCTTCCAGATAGATACTTTATTTTTATGGTGCCCCATTCTGGAGACTCGGAGTGTGGCGCATAGTTTAAAAACACAACATAAAGCACAACAGTAATAAACAATTCAGATATAAATTTAGGTGGAGCTAAAAGCAATAGACATAGAACTATCTATCATTTAACTTTAAAATCATATGTTGAATGAAAAGCCTGGTCATGCATAACAGCTGGCCCTTAAGATGATAGTTTTGTACTTGCTGCTACCAATACTTACCTTGTACTGCTCCAAAACTGGCACACACCGCTTACTTTGCTGGACTTATTCGAACTAAATCTGCCTCATATGCCTTGTACTTTGTGTATTCTACATTATGATGTTCGCACGTGACATGCGAGTTTGTTTTTTTTCTAACTTGTACCTTGTTGTCTCATGACGTGTAATCTTTTCCTAATTACATACCATGTTGTCCCAAGTGTGTAAGTATGTAAATTCCTGTACTCTCCCGGGTCGTACCTGAAAATAGGCAAATTGTCTTGTCTAGTGTACTTACCTGGCTAACAAAAGCTAAATAAATAAATAAATAGCCAAGTCTTTAAACCTTTTTTAGAGGTTTCCACCGGGGGTGCCTCCTGAAGATAATTAGGCAGTGAGTTCCACAGGGTAGGCACGGCAACTGAAATCACTTGATCATCACAATGCCACAGCCTAACCCTGGGAACCCTAAGGAAGCAACCATCGGCCCAGGATGGTGGATGGGGCACAAGGAAATCTTGCAGATAGACTGGTCCCCATTCATGTAGGGTCTTATAGGTCAGTAATCTGACCTTGAAGACAGTCCTCCACCTAACTGGCAGCCAGTGCAGTTCACAAAGGACAGGCATAATATGCTTGCATCTTCAAACACGTGTCAATAGTCTCGCCACTGTGTTCTGCACCCTCTGCAGCCAGCAGAGATTGCCTCTGGATAGTCCTAGGTACAGGGCATTGCAGTAATCCAGCCTGGATGTGAAAAAGCATATACCAGTGTGGTCAGGTCTTCAAATGGTATCAGGTTTCAGATCTGGGCAATGTTCTTCAGATGGTAAAATCCTCTTTTAACAATGGCCGACACCTGAGTATCTAATGTCACCTGTCGTCAAGGATCACAAGCAGATCCTTCACCCATGTGGAGGGAACCAGTGGGACCTCCCCAGTACAAGACCAGGGGGATCCTCCGGACTCCCCCCTCACTACCACCATGATGACCTGGATCCACCACCAGCATCTCAGTCTTGCTGGAGTTGAGTCATAGCCAGTTGTCAGTAATCCAAGTCTGGATCTCATACAGGCACTTATTAAATATGGAGGCCACCATCTGGTTGCCAGGTGCACAGGACAGGCATAGCTGGGTATCATCAGCATAGCAATGAAAACCTAGCCCATACCGCCTGATAATGTCTCCCAACAGCAGCATGTACACTGTAAACAACAAGGGCGACAAGACCGAACCCTGCAGAACTCCACAAGTCAGATGCTTTGTGTTAGATGAGGCTAACCCCATCATCATCCTCTGCACTCTGCCTGTCAAGTATGATCTGAACCATTTGATGACGCTTACGGACAGGCCACACCGGTACTGCAGCCAGTCAAGCAGCATCTCATGATCCACGGTGTCAAATGCCGCCAAGAAATACATGAGGACCAAGATGGTATATTCTCTCCTGTCTCTAACTTTCAGGAGATCATTCAGCATCTTCAACATGGTGGTCTTCATATTATGCCCAGCTCTAAACCCAGACTGGAAAATCTCATTAGTGGAGGACGAGGAGGAGAGTGGCTCCTTGAGCTGGATAGCCACCACCTTTTCCATAACCTTCCTGAAAAATGGGAGGTTAGAGACCGGTCTGTAGTTGCTGAGACAATCCAGGTCCCATGAGGGTTTCTTTAGTAGGGGTCTAACCAAGGCCTCTTTCAAGGCCAGTGGGAAGACCCCACTCCTCAGGCAACTCTGGACGATCTCAGCCACAACAGATCCAATCAGGTCCAAACATCTCACCAAAAGTTGGGTTGGGCATGGGTCCAGATCACAATGTGTTGGTCGCAGCCTTGAGATGATCTCTACCATCTCCTCCACTCTAACTGGATCGAACTTAACCCATACAAGAGGAGTGCCCCAACAAACCTCAGGATGAACCCTGCAATCCCTATGAGTGATGTCAGTGGAGATCTCCGCTCTGATAGAGGACACTTCGTCAGCAAAGAACAGAGCAAACTCTTCGCACTTAGTGCTCAAACCTGCTCCTCCTACATGGAGACAGGCAGGATGTAATAGCCCATCTACCATGCGGAAGAGCTGAGCTGGTCTGTTCCTTGCCGCAGCAATCTCTCTTGACAAGAAATCTGCCTTCTTTCGGAGATTGCCCTCTGATAGTCATTCTAATAAAACCTCAGGACAAATTTGTCCTCCATCAGGCCAGACTTAGCCAACATCTCTCTAACCTCCAACACCTAATCTTTAACTCCCTAAGTTTCCCATCAAACAGGAGAGGTCTCCGGCAAGTGGATAAGGGTTGGGCATGAATGGATGTGATTGACTCAAAGGCAGCAGTAACAGGCCCATTATAGGCTGCCACTGCCTCCCCCATTCCAATCACACATGCAGCCTCCACACTCAATAGGTTCAGCACCGCCAGTACTCCTCTTGGGGACAATCCCCGCAAAGGGTGGTACTGGACCATCTCTACAGAGGAATGACCTTCAGGCAGGGGCCCCCAAACCTGAACCCCACAGTGCTATGATCCGACCAAACTACTGGATCTACACTAAGGTCCAAGATCTCAAGGCCCAAAGAAAACACCAAGCCAAGTGTGTGGCCATGCGAGAGGGTCACCGAAGTAACCTTCTGCATTAGGCCCAATGCCTCCATGCTCCTCAGGAGAGCACACTCAAATGATGAAAGCCCATTATTGACCCAGGCATTGAAGTCCCCCAGAATTAACGATCTGGGGACTCCAACACCAGGCTGGTGACAAACTCTCTGATCTTCCTCAAAAATTCACACTCACCACCTGAGGGCGATAGAGCAGGAGGACCTGGTAACCTGCGCCAGGACCCCGCCATGTGGCAACACACTCAAAAGACTCAGTGGGACCCATATGTAGCACCATGAGGCCCAGGCTAGATTTAAAACAAATGCCACCCGCCCACACACTTCCACGATCCTTCCTCGGGGTGTGTATCATGGAGTACCCAGCTGGCACTGCCGCCTCCAAAATGGGAGCCGCATTCTCGTCCAGCCAGGTCTCCATGTTGCAAGCCAGGTCTAGTGAGGCAATCAAGTCCACCATTATGGCAGTCTTGTTCCTCATCGACCCGACATTACATAACACAGCCCAAGTAGGATGAGGGGAGACTACTGGATTAGCTATACGAACATACGAAAATGCCAGCAGAAATAGGCCTTACGGTCTGTCGAGTCTGCTCGACTGTGCAGCTAGCCCCTCATCTCGCAGCTGCCCCTCCCACTCCTCCCCTCCTTAGATTTACCCTCTCCCTCACCCTGTCCCATCCCCTCTTGAAACTGCCCACCATCTTACTGGCCACTACCTTTTGTGGTAGAATGTTCCACTTGCCCACCACCCTTTCCATGAAGAACTGTCTCCTTACCTCCCTCCTGAATCTTCCCTCACCAGTCTGAGACTGTGCCCTCTTGTGTCTCTTCCTTTTCTTAATTGGAAGATCCCCTCTGTTCAAGTCTTGTTCATTGCTTTCAAGTACTTAAAGGTTACAATCATGTTCCCCCATCCCTCCTCTCCTCCAGTGAATACATATCTAGCTCACTCAGCCTTTCCTCATAGTGCTTGCCGTCCAATCCCTGGATCATCTTTGTTGCTCTACGCTGCACCACCTCCAACAATCGAACATCCTTCCTCAGGTACGGGAGCCAGAACTGCATGCAGTACTCCAGGTGTGACCTGACCAGTGACCTGTACAGGGGAAGGACTACCTCCCTACGTCTGGAGGAGATTCCCCTCGCTACGCACCCCAGCATCTTGTTGGCCTTTGCTACCACCTTCCTACATTGAGCAGAATTGTTCATGCTCCCCGTTATAAGTACCCCTAGATCCTTTTCCTCCACGGTGCTACCCAACTGTACCCCTCCCAGATGATACTGCCTCCCCTGGTTCTTTGCTCTGAGTGCATTACCTTGCACTTCTTAGCACTGAACCCCAGCTGCCATGTTTCTGACTATTCCTGCAGTTTAGTTAGGTCGTCCTGTAGTCCCTTCCATCCCTTAATGTCATCAACCACTGCCCCCATTTTGGTGTCGTCTGCAAACAGGCTGATCTTACTTCAGATCCCATGTGAGAGATCAGCTATGAATAACCCGAACAACACTGGCCCCAGCACCAATCCCTGTGGCACTCCGCTCATCACTGCCATCAGTGCTGAGAGTTCTCCTCCCACTGCCACTCTCTGCTGCCTACCACTTAGCCAATTCTTTATCGATTTCACTGTCTTCGCTCCTACCCCCACAGCTTCCAGCTTCCCCCCAGCCCCTAGTGTGGCACAAAGTCAAAGGCCTTGCTGAAATCCAAATACAGGACATCCACTGCATGACCCTTGTCTAGTTCCCTTGTCACCCAATCGTAGTACTCAATGAGGTTGGTCTGGCAGGATCTGCCTGAGAAAACCCATACTGATGCCCATCCTGGAGTCCATTGTCCTCCAAAAAGATCACCAGCCTCTCTTTCAGGATTGTCTCCATGAGCTTCCCCACGATTGATATGAGGCTCACTGGCCCGTAGTTTCCCAGTTCATCCTTTGGGCCACCTTTGTGGATGGGGACCACATGGGCCATCCTCTAGTCCTGTGGTATGCATCCTGTGTTCAGGGAGGTATTGAACAGATCCACCAGCGGCCCTGCCAGAACCTCAACCAGCTCATTGAGTATCCTAGGGTGAATGCCATCTGGCTCAGGTGTCTTGTCCACCCTCAGTGCCTTCACTCTTTCCAATACCCTGTCCTCAGTAATCCTCACATCTGTCACCCTCTCTCCCCCCCTGCTTACCCCATCCCTCCCCTGTGGTACCTTAGACTTCACACCCTCCCTGACCTCCTGAGTCATCCAACTGGGCTTCTTTGCCCTCCCTTTCTTGCTCTGTGTTCTAGTACATGCCCCTGTAGCCTCCACTAGCCCCTTTTTTATGACATCCCACTTCTGACTTGTGTCCCAGCCTAGCTGAATCCTTCTCCAGGTGCCCACCAGAATCTCCCCCATGTTTTTAAAGTCTGCCCACCTAAAGACAATCACCTTGGTACCTGTACCCCCAGCTTCCCTCCTCATGCTGAGTGTGAACCACACCAAGTAGTGATCACTCCCCGCCAGTGAGTCCTCCACCCCCAGATCCCTTACCATCTCCCCATTGGACAGTACAAGGTCTAGAGTATTTCCTATCAGAGTTGGCCCATGGACCAACTGCATCAAGAAGCTGTCCTGAAATGCCTCTAACAGGACTTGCTCCCTTGCAGTTGTGGTGGTTGGGGTACTCCAATCCACCCCAGGTAGGCTGACGTCCCCCACCACCGCTGTGTTACCCTTCCTGCAGACCCTTCAGATTTGCTGAGCAAACTCCCTGTCCAGGTCCTCCAGTTGACCTGGTGGTCTATAAACTACCCCCATCCTCAGTGTCCTGCCTTTTAAGTCCTGAAAATGCATCCATAGGGCCTCAGTCCTGCCCTCTTCCCTGTCATCCCTTGCACACCATATCCCCCCCATACACAGATCGCCACCCCCCCCCCTTCCCTTGGTCCTATCCTTTCTGAATATCCTATACCCAGGGACCATCAACTCCCAGTTCTAGTACTGGGTGGCCTATGTTCCAAGTGGCGCAATATCCACCATCCCTTTGCCAATAAAGCCTGAAACTCAGCTGACTTGTTTCCAGGCTCCTCATGTTCAGCAAGACCACTCCCAACCCACTCCTTCCCCCAACCTTCTCCCTCCTTTCTCCCCCGTGATCCCTTCCCTTTTGCCTTCCCCATTAACTATAACAAATGCCTCCCCCATCTGCCCACTTCCCACAGTGGGAGCCTTGGGTATGGGAACCAGACAGGGAGGACCCCTCTCTAGCACCCATTTCACCCCAGGGCTTCTCCTTGGCCTCACCTCCCAAATCCGCAACTCCCTGGCAACCACTCGAGTGGACCTCCCCCCCCCACGAACACCCCTTCCGAGCAATCTCTAATGTACAACACCTTCTATAAATCTGTGCAGAAAGTGACAGGAGGTCGAATGAGCGAAGGTCATGGAGGAGAGCCGTCGAGTGGCTGCCTGTCCCAGGCACATACTCATAGGACTCATAGGATTTATACTGAGCTAGATGGACTTATGTCCTAAATGCTCACCTTTTATACTACTAAATTTTGATTTTATTGGTATATGCATCCCAGTTCTTTTTGAAAACAGCTGTAGATTTGCTAGCCACAACCTCCAGTGGTAACCTGTTCCATTCATGTACCACCCTTTGGTTAAACCATGAAGTGCTCCAAACTTTTTTCCAGTGTGGTGCTGTAAGTTGTAATAGGTGGGATCTACTGTTATATATGTTTGTGTTTCTTTTCAGGCCAGTGATATCCCAAAGGTCGTTGTTGTTCCATGATCTGTGTACAAGGCACATGTCACCCCTTTTTCTCCTTGCCTCCAAGGAGTACATGTTCAATTCAGTCAAACAGTCCTCGTATTTTTTACCTGACATACCAGGTATCACCCTTGTAGCTCTTTTTTGTACTCTTTCTAACAGGGCAATGTCTTGTTTTTTAAGTGGGGCTCAAATCTGGGCACCATATTCCATAACCGGTCACTCCAGGAATGTGAATAATGGTATCATTACATCCCTGCTTCTTGCCGATATGTGTCTCAGAATGCAGTTTAGAATTCTATTTCCCCTCTGAGCTATCTTTTGACAGTGGGGCAAGAAAGACATGTCACTGGACACTATTATTCCTAAATCCCTTTCCTGATCTATTGTTTTCAAAATTGTACTACCTAGGATCTCATGATGCTGAGGTCCGAGTAGCTGCTTCTCGGTTCCACTCCCATCGCTCAGTGCTATTTTCGGGGTTATTTTGATGTTCTTTGCACATGGCTGCACCCCACAACGATTCTAGTCGATACCAAGAACCTCCGGGCAACAGATCAGGTGGAAATGGAAGCTGAAATGCGCACTGCTATGCCGAAGCATACCCCTCTCGTCACGCCGGAAAAAGGCAGCAAAAGATTCCGGGCCCAACTTGCGACTGGTACCAGGCCAACTACGGGGGCCGCCGCTGTTAATCCTACTCCAGATGCGACTCCTCTTACCCTTGAAGTATTCTTACAAGAATTGAAGCCTTTTGTGAGGATCTTAAAGCGGTGGTTAACGAAATAAAGCAGATCACCACAGCGCTAGAGGACCTCTCCACTAGAATGGCAGATAGTGAGTCTCGCCTGGTTTCCCTGGAGAAAAAAAATGAACACACTAGCACTGAAGTGGTGGATAACCACCAAAGAATAAAGAAGCTTGAGCAGAAAATAGAAGATCTAGAGAGGAGGAGTCGCAGAAATAATATTGTTATAATTGGGATACCTGAGAAAGAGGAAGGGTCGAATACCATCTTATTTATTCAAAAATTTATTGTAAAGCTGGCTGGTCCTTTCCCCTTCGATTCAACATACACCATAGAGAGGGCCCATAGAGCCCTTAGGCCGATGCCTGCACCTGGCACCTATCCCCGACCCATAATATTAAAATTTTTGAATTTCCAGGAAAAGCAGTATTTCATGGGGAAGATCAAAGAACTGCAGGAGGTGTCATGGGAGGGGAGAAAATTTTGCATTACCCAAGATTTACCCGCCACTGTGAGGCAACAGAGAACCCAATTCCACCCTTTAGTGTCTAAGCTAATTGCTGCAGAGGTGAAATTTCGCATGGGGTACCCTGCACGGCTGCAGGTGCTTGTATCAGGAGCTTGGTCGACCTTCGAGGACTTGGAGAGTGCTAAAGCTGCACTGCACAAGACCTTCCCAGATCTGTTCCCCACTCACTGAATAAATAGGTGGGATCAGAAGGGAAGATATCTGCTCACTATGTTCGCATCTTGAACTTCCACGATGTGTTCGTTTTATGTTCACTGAAAATTCAGTACCTGGAGACTTTCTCATACAAGGGGATCCTCTGTGATTATTTGAAAAGCTGGTGAACCTGCTGCATGTCATTAATAATTCTCCCTGTGATGGAACTTACTTCTTGTTGGTCCCTGTGTGATTTGGTGCAACATGGAAAGCACATTTTACAGGATGGACTCTTTTAAAACAGTAGAATGTTACTGTTTCCTGTTTAGTTTCAGTGTGAATCTTGGTTTTTCTTTCTCTATCACAAGGGGGTAATGTTTCGGTTGTTAGCCCTAGCAGGCTGTTAGTTTAACATGCCATGAGTAGCCCGCTGAGTTTCTCTTTTTTTCTAGAAAAGTTTGTTACAAGTTGCGGAGTGTAGGTTTGGTAAAGAGACTGATCATACCATCAGATGTCACAAGAGGGCGCTAAAGCTTTACTTTTGATGTTACCTTCTTTTCAGGCTGCACTCGTGGCATATCCCGATTGTAATTTCAAACTGTTGAGGATGGCCAGTCACTTACTTTTCTGGAGTATCGGGCTTCTTTTAAGTCCTTACTTCCTAATTGGATTTGTAATATTCCTAGGCTTTTCCCCGAGCATAAACTCAGATTGCCTACCTTTTATCTTTGTTTCCAGCTGGACGCGCATCTAATAGGTAGAGTTATGACTTCACTAGGCTTGTATTTAATATTGTTAAGCTTACATAATCCCTAATATTCTTGTAAGAAGCACTATTTTCATAGGGTTTTCTGGCAGGCAGATTCTTTGTTCTCATTAAGGGCGGGGTGACAGGGAGATGGATGGGAAAGGTAAGCTCAGGATTCCATGCATAGTGGATTCCAGACAGTGAGAGGGTTGGGTGGGGGTATTGGTAAGGGAGGGTGGAAAATGTACAAGCTTTGTTTATTTTCTTTTGTGGGGAGGTTGTGTTGGAGGGGTGGGTTGCAGTATTGAGCACAAATTTCCTAAGGGTTTGGGGTCACATAGTGTGGTCGGGTTATAAAGTCATAGTTCTCCTTAGCCAGTTTAGCTCTCTCGGGAAAGATGGCTAACCGTATTACCATAGCTTCCTGGAACGTAAAAGGGTCTGGAAAAAAATGAAGCAGTGCCAAGTACTTAAACACTTAAAACTTCTGAGCACTGACATAGCATACATCCAAGAGTCACATCTGCTAGATCCTGAAGCATCACAGTTACGCAGGCAACAATTTAGCCAATACTTTGCTGCGGGGGGTTCAACTCAAAGTGCAGGGGTGGTGATCCTTATACATAAAAGAATACATTTCAAGATGATCAAGGAGGTCAAAGATCCCCAAGGAAGATACTTATTAGTGCATGGTCTGCTTTTCAACAAGGAGGTCCTTTTGGGTAGTATTTATGGCCCGAATCAGGATACACCTAGCTTTTTCACACATTTAATGCAGGTGCTATTACCTTTTATTTCTCTACCCCTGATCACTGGGGGAGACTTCAGTTTAGTTTATGACCCTGCGGTAGACAAATCAGTTCACCAGAGAAAGGGCTTATCTCCTGCTCAGAGGGCATTTAGGGAGCTAACGGATCAGATGGGCCTCTATGATATCTGGAGGGTGTTGCAACCACAGGAGAGGACGTACACTTATACATCCCCGGTTTATCAATCTTCCTCCAGAATTGATTACATCTTCCAATCCCACTCTTTATTACCGGGGGTGATAGAAGCTGAGATATTACCAGGTCCCCTATCTGATCATTCGTTGGTTGCTTGTCAACTGTCACTACTCTCATTACCCAGCAGGGGGTCTAGGTGGAAGTTAAATGATCTACTGCTCCTAGAGCCGGATTCAGTTAGCCACATTCAAAAGCATATCCTAGGATATTACGAACATAACTTCGACCCTACGGGGAGGCCAGATATGTTATGGCTGGCTTTCAAAGCCTACATGAGGGGCATCTTAATCAGTATGGCCACCCATAGGAAGAAAATGGCTACTGTAAAGCTGTCCCAATTATTAACTAGAATGAGGGAGCTTGAGAAGAACGTTTCCCCACAAACTCCTGAGTCAGTTAGACAGGAATTAATCAAAGTAAGAGCTGCATATAATGAAATTTTGAGGGAGAAAGTGGAATATGCTATGTTAAAAACCCGGGCATCTTATACCGACCAAGGGGAAAAGGCAGGACGCCTTTTAGCGCCTAGGATTAAGCAAATGAAGTCTTCTCAATATATATCCTCGATAATCTCCAGGGTAGATGGTACTTCCAAAACCCACCCCTAAGACATTTTAAAAGAATTTACCAGGTACTATAAAGACTTATACGGTCCCATGCCACCCCCCCCCCTTCCAGAACAGACCATACGAAACTATCTGAAGGGAGCCAATTTACCCCAATTGTCCAAGGACCAGCGGAATTGTCTGTTAGCCCCTATCTCTGTTAATGAAATTTCTGAGGTGCTGGATAATTTACCAGTGAATAAAGTCCCGGGGGTGGACGGTTTTTCTGCCAACTTTTACAGGAAGTTTAAGACCCATTTAATCCCGATGCTTCTTCCCTTATTTCAACAGATTATTTCAGGGAATGTGGTAGACACCTCCTTATTCGAAGCTCTTATAGTCCTAATACCAAAACCAGAGAAGGCCCCTGACCAGGTCACTAATTACAGACCCATTTCCCTTATGAATATAGACATAAAAATATTATCCAAGATGATGCCAAACCGTCTTAATACTGTAATCAGTACCCTGGTTGGCCCAGAGCAGGTCAGTTTCATGCCGGGAAGGTTATCCTCAGACCACATGTGTACCCTGTTGCATGTCTTCTCGGTGTGTAGGAATGCACCTTATCCAGCTGTGTTGGTTTCGCTGGACGCCGTGAAGGCGTTCGACAGGGTTAATTGGCGTTATTTGTTTCTCACTCTTGAAGCCTTTGGCTTCCCAGCAGAATTCATTGAATGGATCAAGGCCTTATACAGTTCCCCCTCTGCTCGAGTGGCTTGTAACGGAGTACTTTCCGAAGTGTTCACATTACAGTCTGGAACCAGACAGGGATGCCCCTTGTCTCCACTGTTGTTCAACATCTATCTGGAACCACTAATTCGTAAATTAATAGCTTGTCAGGAGGTGCAGGGGATCCCTATCTACCCGTGTGAGGTGAAGGAGTTGGCTTATGCGGATGACCTCCTCCTACAGATTGCAAATCCCAAAGATTCCCTACCCCCAATGCTAGAGATTATTGAGGAGTTAAGTTAAGGTATTGAGCAGTATTTCGAACTACAAACTGAACGTGGGTAAAACCACGGTTTTCCCTTTAAATCATAAAGTCTTTAAGGTGGATATTCTGGCCTTGGGGTTAAGTTGGAAGTATGAATCACTGAGATATCTGGGTATTGAATTAACCAAGGGTGCTGCTCATATTTTCAGGTTAAACCTTGACCCCGTAGTTCACACGATTTCCCTAGATCTCAACAGATGTTCTTCCCTTCCCCTGTCTTTGTGGGGCAGAATAAATTTAATTAAAATGAATGTTTTTCCCCAGATTTTTTATCCCCTCTCAATGCTCAATATCTGGTTCACTAAAATTCAATCTCTCATCACAAAATTTATCTGGCATAATAAACCCCCGCGGATTGCTTACTATAAATTGACTGCCCCCAAGGCAAAAGGAGGACTTCGTCTCCCCTACCTTCCTTTGTATTTTTGGGCTAGTCATATTAATAAGTATTTAAGATGGCTAACGAGGGACAACCTACACTTTGCCCCTGCCTGGCTTAAAATTGAGCTTGCGTTAATTCGTATACGTGGCCTGAAACCAGAGGGATTGTTATTTGCTAAGCAGAGACTTCTTCCCTTAAAAGCCATGAACCCCACTATTATAACTTCACCCAGGGTCCATGCCCAGATCTGCCGGTACCTCAGGTATGAACCAGGCAGAGATCTTAATCAACCCATACTGGGGAATCCCCAATTTCAAATCGATGGCAAATTAATTCTTCCCAATTGGATACCCAGTCTACAAAACATGCACGTCTCTAACTTTATTATGGACAATGGAGAATGGCTCCCACTCAAAGATTTAATCATCTGTTTGGGAATCCCTAACAAATACAATTTTCGTAGTCTGCAATTACGACACTCTTTAATGAAACCCCTGGGCAAAACCCCTCCAGTGGTGTATGGTATCCCTTTTTGCCTAGAACCTTTAAAATTGTGTGGTCGTTCAGGTGCAGTCTCAGCAATTTATAGTACTATCCATGATTGGAAATTCCCTGACTGTTCCGGGCCCATGGAGGTATGGGCCTCTTTATTTCCTGATCATAACATAGAGTGGCCGAAACTGTGGCATAATTGTCACAAATTCGTGACTCAAGACAGGCTTAAATTAATGCAACTATATATCCTGCATAACGCATATTACTCACCTTCATGGTTATTCAAACTGGGCCTAAAACCCGTCCCAACTTGTTTCAGGTGTTTGTTGGAGGAAGGTATGATTCTTCATGTATTCTGGTTTTGTTCCAAAGTATCTCCCCTCTGGACTGCTAATAAGCAGTCGGTAGATCCCTTGTTGGGGCTTAAAGATTTGTTTACACCCACAGTATGCATTGTGGGGGATCTATCCAAGGTCAAAGTGCGAGTTCGTAAGTATCACATAACTTTAATAGCTATGTCAGTTAAAAAGCTTATATTAAGACACTGGACCGACCAGAGAGAGATCCTCTATAACGAATGGCTGTCCGAGCTTCTGGCGAATCTTAGCACAGAAAGGGCCATTGCTAGTCTTAATAATAGAATGGAGCAATTCAAGAAGATCTGGGACCCCTTATATACTTTATACTCTCTACAATAAGGTTAACCGGGTTACTAGGCTTTTTTGTGCCCAGTTTACTAAGTCAGTACTTGAATTGTGTCAAGATGGTTCTATGATGGATTTTTTGTGCTCAATATGGGTAGGGAGGGATGGTGGGAGTGGGGAGGGGGAGGGTAGTGATTGGGGGGGCTGACTCAGGTTATCACTTGTCTAATGTACTATGTTCATGTTCATGTATGTCTGCCATTGTATATTGTGGTGGAAAATATTAAAACTTTTTCAATAAAATTTAAATAAAAAAAAAATTTGTACTACCTAATTTATATGATATTCTGGGATTTATTTTACCTAAGTGCATAATATAGCATTTGTCTAGATTTAGAGATAGCTTAGCTGTTGTAGTCCAAGTGAAAATGTTGTCTATTGTTGCTTGCCAATCAGATGTATTATGATTTACATTTATTTCTGCCCCAATCCTACAATCTTCTGCAAACTTTTGAAGCCAGACAGTGCTTTGAGTTATTTGGAGTGATGTCACGTACAGATTGAAAAGACAGGGGCCCGACACCAAGCCCTGGCATACCCTACTAGTCACCTCTGATTGTTCAGAAAACTCCCCTGATGCATACTAACTGGTTCCTGCCTTCTAGCCATTTATTGACCCAATTTATTATGGTCGGATGGATATCTAGTTTAACCATTTGGTGTACAAGTTCTTGATGTGGGAGCTTATCAAATGCTTTTGAAAAATCAAGGAGTAGAACTTCAACAGGGGTTCCTATATCCAGTTCTTCCACCACTCTATTATAAAATACCAGCATGTTAGTCTGGCATGATCTTCCCTTTACAAATCCATATTGTGTATGGTCTGCAAGATGTTTTGAGTTCAGGTGTTGAATAATCTCATCCTTTAATATTCCCTTCAGTATTTTGGAGGGAATAGCTGTGAGGCTAATAGGGCGATAGTTTGTGAGGTCAGACTTGTTCCCTTTTTTAAACATTGGAATTACTGATGCAGATTTCCAACAGTTGATTACTTCCCCTGTATCCAAGGATTTCTGGAAAATATAAGTAAGGAGAGGAGCTATTATTCCTACTATTTCTTTTAGTATTCTTGGGTGCAGTCCATCAGGTACCGGGGATTTATTGGGGTCTAGTTTTGCTAACCTAGAGTCGACATCAGAGATTTTCAGAATGATTTTGTCCATTGGGTTGTTTCCTTGTATTACTATTGTTGGAGTGTTCTTCTGTTTTTTGCTATATACTGTTGAAAAGTGTTTGTGATATCTGCCATTTCTTTGTTGTTTAGAGTCAGATTTCCATCTGTTGTTTTAAAGGGACCTATACTATTTGAGTTTCCTTTTACATTATTCATATAAGCATAAAATGCTTTATAGTTCCCACTTACTCTAGTTGCTAGTTTTTTCTCATTGCTTGCTTTCGCCCGTTTGGTTTGGTTTTTTATGTCCTTGGCTAACTTTGTGCATTGTAGTCTGGTCTTTTCAGATTTAGTTGCTTTCCATTTCTTAAATAGTCTCTGCTTCCTGTTAATTAGTTTTTTGATTTTCGGTGTCCACCATTGTTAATTTTTTGTCTGACATTTTGTTTACCAGGAATATTTTCTTTTGTTTGTTTGATTTTAGTGCAAAAAATTTCCCAAATATTATTTAATGATTTGTTCCCGAAATCCTTTCCCAACTGCCAATTTACAAGATTTACCCTAATCATAGGGAAGTTGGCTTTGCCAAAGTCAAGGGTAACAGTAGTTCCCTTGTGTTCGAAGAGTGGTTCTGCCAGTTTAAATTCTATCTTAAGGTGGTCACTTGTTCCCAGTGGTACAGTTGTTTTGCATTTGCTTAGTGTGTCCCCCATATTTGTTAGGACCAAGTCTAACACATTTGGACCCCTAGTTGGGTCTTCCACTCTCTGTATTAGCCCTGCTTGATCGCATGCATCCAAAAACTCTTCCTCAAACAGGGTTGTTGTACTTGATTTGTCCTATTTTATGCCAGGTAGATTTAGATCTCCTAGAATTAGAATTCTATCTGCAGGATTTAATGATAAAATTGTATCTAATAAGATTTTGTTTACTTGTGGGGTTGATGCTGGAGGCCTGTAAATAACACCCACTATTATTTTTGTTTTTTTTATTGGTGTAATTTTAATCCATAGTTGATCATGTATATCTGTTTCCATAGATATTTCCTCAGATTTTATACTCTTTGATACATACAGGGCTACCCCTTCCCCTTTTCTAAACACTCTAGACTGTTTATACAGGGGTGAATCCTGCTATTTATTGATCACAGTCATCCTTTGCATCCCACCATGTTTCAGTATCTGCTCCTATGTGAATGTTATTGGAGAACATATTGTTCCTAAATTCATCCATTTTATTATTTAGGCTCCTAGCATTTAGGAGCATGCAGTTCCAGGTGTCAGATGTGTTTAATACCTGAGTGTTTTTCCCTGGATATGTGTGTGGTCCTACAAGGCCCCCAGGCCCCTTATTATTTAGTTTAAATTATGCCTAGTTGCTTTCTGGAACCTCTTGACCAGATATCTTGTACCTGCACTATCCAAATGCAATCCATTATGTTTGAACAGATGAGGGTTCCTAAATACGTCTGAGTTATCAATGAACCCTGCTCCCTCCCTCCTGCATAGTTCTCTGAGCCATCTATTTAATGTACTTATTTTCATATTTTTACATGAATGGTGAGCAAAAACAAGTAGTATGCAAGATAGTATGGTGTTACCCCCCCTTGTTTTATATCTGCTAGAATGGCCTGGAAGTCTGAGAATACATCATGCAAACTTCTGGATTGAACGTCATTTGTCCCCACGTGCAGTAGTACTACAGGATTTGTAGTATTCTCCATCAGTCCCCCCAGGAGTGAATGCACATTTTGTACTTTAACCCCTGGTAACATATTCACTGTGGTGTGTTCATTTCTTTCCTTGCATAACATTGTATCCATCCCTCTAATAAGGGAATTCTCTATGACTAACAAGTCCCTGGTATGATCCACATGTTTAGTTTCTGTAGAAGTCTGTTTTAGTACTGAGGGATTTGTTTTAGATCTAGTATTAGCTATGATACAATCCCCTTTAACTAATGAGTACTTAGTGTGGTCCACATGGTTGATCTTTTGTTCAGGAGTCTGTGCTGGGACTGTGGGTCTTATTATCGGCATAGTCTCGACTGTAGTACTTTTAACAGCTTCATTTAGCAAGGGTCTATATCTATTCTGTAATATTATGGGAGCACTGTTGTAAATTTGGCCTCCCCTCTTTCTAGTTTGAGTTTTTGTTACCCTTGCTCATTCTTCGATTTCTTGGTCTCGACTAACATCAGTCTCCTGTACTTCCCCTAATTTGCAGCTGCTAATATCCTCTTATTGACTTTCTATTTGAGAAACCATAGAGTCAATTAAATTTTCCAAACTCTCAATCTCCTCGGTTCATATTTTCCTCTCTAAGAGACGTGTAATCTCTTCCTGCAACATGTCTACCAGGTTACATTTCTCGCATATAAATGAGTCTTCTTTTTTCCCTAATGTGAACATATGACATTTTATACACATTTTTATTGGGTCCTCCATATTAGTAACAACAGTTGTACTACTACTCATAATTGTTGAGAATGTCGCCCTGCTCCCTGTTTCCTCAGCTGGCATAGCCGACACGCGCTGAGAAGCACGTGTCTCTGCATACATCTCTGCACGCGGAACCACACGCTAGCTCCACTCATGCTCGTTCCCACTCACGTGAGCTGTGCTCTTTCTACAGCCCAAACAAGAAGTGCAGCTACCAGCCACTTCCTGTAGTGCGATAACAAAACCACTCACTACTCACTAATATAATCAAAACAAATCAAAGCGAAATAATATTTATCCCACACAATCGCATCCAACCAATCATAAATCCAACCTTTAAAAAACAAAAATAATCTCACAACCCACCCTATCCTAAATCAGCTTCACACAACCCCTCCAACCCTAATCCACCCCCACTAAAAAATGCAAAGTTAGTCCAATTTAGTTCCTTTTTTGGGAGAGAAAGTCCAAGATCCAAAAATCTATGAGGCAATCTCAGAAAGTCTCTGCAGTTCTTGTAAATCACAGCACAGGCAGTTTCTCTCCTCTCTCATAGGAGAAAATGACCCGTAACTCCGTAATTTTGGACCAGATTAAAGTCAAATGGACAAACAATCCACCACAGTTCAATTCAAAACAGAACCAGATGATCTCGTCGCAACCCAGGTTCTCACTACTGTTTGCTCCTAGATCCCTTGGTATATGTCTAGCCACAAAGATCAATTACAGAGCTCAGTCATACACAATAGCTCACCTTTAAACCACAGTGAGCTAAAGTCTTTCAAGAGGGAAGATCTCATTTGCGGCTGTTTCCTTCAGTACTGCACTCCCCCCTCCCCAGACCAAAGGATCCAGTAGCGCCCAAGGTCTCTCAGCCACCTGCTTTTGTCTCATGGGAGGAGTCTCATGTAATCCCTCCTACTGCCTCCAACCCACCTCATGTAGAGTCAGAGCAGAATCCTGAGCTCGAGCCTCCCCCCCAACCCCGTCTACCTGTGCTGGAGCAGATACCTCTGCACTGACCTTTCAGGTCACCTCTCAAGATCCCATTCCTGAATCTCCTGTTGAGACATCCCTTGCCATGGAAGAGGGATCGACCACGTCAATCCCCCTCCACCCCTTCTAGAAGAAGACAGGAGATGGATGATCAGAGACATGACAGAACCCCCCACCACCACCACCACCACCACTACTAAAGTCTCAAAGATTATGGACATCCAGTTAGGGAATAAATACGAGGCCCTTTAGGATCTCACACACTTATCTAGGAATGAGTCTGACACTTCCTCCTTGGGCTCATCACAGGCAGACATAACCTCATATACAGAACACCCTCCGGTGGGGATAGCTGGCAAATCTGGGAAAGTAAATGGGAAAAAAATGGTTAAAAAAAAAGAAATCAGACAACACTAGAGAGAGAGAAGAAAAAGAATCCACCCTGAATGCTTTAGTCTGGTTAATTTTTATGGCACCCTTCCTGTCATTTAGCACAATAAATACAAATAATATTAAAAGTGCTAGGAAACAAAGCACAGTCTTTTCATATCTTATTTCCTCTCATGCTCAGGTATTCTTTTTACAGGTTACCAGATCACATTCACTCTCGGAGCTTGCGAGGGCTATTAAGGCATGGTATGTGGGGCCCTCCTATTGGTCAATTGGTTCAGACTTATGTTCAGGGCTGGGAATACTGTTTAGAGATGTGGACTAAATCCTTATTAAATCAGTAGATTTAGTACCGGAAAGGGTGTTGATTTCAGTTACCAGAATTAATAATGTTCTATACCGTTTTATTAATCTATATGCTAGCCAAACAAAAGCTGATAGGATTGCTCTTTTCCAGTTAATTCAGCCTTATCTATATACCCCGCATCATGTTATTTTGGGCAGTGATTTCAGTTGTGGTATGTCTCTATCAGAAAGAAGTAAACATATCAAAACACAGAAAATCTTTTGTGTTATGACCTATTTGGCACATATGATTAGAACGGCAAAATTGGAAGATGCTTATTTTTACTTCCATAAAACTGCAGACCCTACATTCCATTAAGGGAATCTGGCGGACAAGGATAGACTTTATCTTTGTTGCCAGGGCATTACAAACACCCCGGTGGAATTCTCTGATCATAACCTACTACAGTTGTTGCTCAAAAGTAACACAACTACTACACAAGGCCCTGGGGCGTGGAAATTAAATTTGTCATTATTGACAGGTCCTGAATTCTTTCATACCCTTCAAACTTTTATTCAAGCCAGAAATTCAGTATTGGTCATGTGTAATGACTATATTACCTGGTGGCAAGATACTAAATATGATTTAACACACCTCCTAAAATCTACAACTAGGTCTCGTCTTAACTCTGAATATTTTCAATATTTCCAGAACAGAAAACAGTTACAAAAACTGCAGTCTCTCATACACCAGACAGGTCATTCCTATACTACAAAGATGAAAAACATAAAGAATAGCATGTTATCTTTTCACCAGAAACAAGCCGAAAATCTTAAAAACCAACAAAGATTTGCACTAAAGGGAAATCCAGTAGCTTATGTCCCTATGCTAACTGCATGGACATAGTGTCAAAAAAATCAATTTCCTGCCTATTGATTAACAGCGGTACTCCAGTTTATGACAATAATCATATAATGGAGGAAGTAGTCTCCCATACTACAGCTCTCTTTGGTACCCAGACTACTGATACCACTCACTGGATTTCCTTTTTTAATACTTTTTCTATCTCACAATGTCCGACTGAGATGGTGGCACCTATCACTCGGAACATTTAAGCATCAGAGATAGTCTCTGTATGGTCTATCCTATCTATGGATAAAGCAGCAGGGCTGGAAGGCCTCACAGGCAATCTGTATAAATTAATAGGAGAAGACCTTGCCCAGAATTATCTTTGGTGCTTACAGAAATCTTATAGACTCAATCAGTACCTTTAACCATGTCAAAAAGTTCGCTTATTTATTTACATAAAAAAGGTGAGAAAAGACATATGGATAACTGGAGGCCAATTAGTCTCCTTAATACTGATTTTAAACTACTTACAAAGATTTTACATTCTAGACTACTGCCTCTTGCTAAATCAGTTATTAGTCAAGCACAAACTTGCTCCATCCCTGATAGAGCTGTCACTGACCATTTGATTCTTCTTAGAGAAGTTTTTAAAGGGGGGGAACTCAAACTTACTCAGTGACTATATCCTCTCCTTGGACCAGTCTAAAGCGTTCAACTCCATAGATCATGATTATCTTTGATATGTTCTTAGTATGTATGGTGTCCCACAGACATTTGTGACATGGATTCAAGCTCTTTATAAAACAGCCACAGTACGTCCAATGATTAATGGATAGAAAGGCCCATTGCTTCCCATTCAAAGTTAGGGGTGTCAAGGTTGTTCCTCGAGCCCTCTCTTGTATGTTTTTATTATAGACTCATTATTGAGAGCATTGAACTCCTTCCCTAAAATACAGTTTCTGAGGAACAAAGATGGTCTTTTACCCTTTAAAGCTATTGCCTATGCAGATGATCTCTGCACTTTAACTACTAACGAACAATCTGCAACGGAGGCCATTGGTGTTTGTAAAACTTATGGATCCTTCTCAGGAGCTTCTTTAAACCTTAATAAAAGTAAAGGCATTAGTTTAGGTGCACATGCATCTCTTATTCCCCAAACAGAAGGAATCCAGATGACTGATACATCATTATCAGTTTGGGGTATTACCTTTGGTGGTCCCCACATGGATACAGTCAACAGGGAACTGAAACTGAATCAGGGCAAAACTATAGTATCCCAATGGAATAAGTGGCAAATGGGGAAGAAAGAGAGAATTATGTTAATTAAGACATTTTTGCTCCCTTTATTTTTGTATCTCAAAGGAAGAAGAGGGGAACCAGGATAGTAACACAAGGAACACAAGAAAAAAGGAAACAAGGTAAGGACACTGGGGCATCCTCAGAGATAGAAAAGCCAGAACTGGTAATGGTTTATGGGGACTCAGTCATAAAAAGGATCCACTGGCTGAGGAAGGGAGTAGCATACAGTATAAGGGGAGGACAGTGTTCAGTGACCCAGGGATGGAGGCAAGCAGGGCATTGCCGAGAATTAAAGAATGCGTTAGGTTATATACGAACATACGAAATTTGCCAGCAGATAAAAGCCTAGAGGTCTACCAAGTCTGCTTCAATGTGCAGCTAGCACCCCTTATTCTGTAGCCCTCCTTCCACCTTTCCTCCATTGACCCTCCCCTTGTCCTGTCCCATCCCCTTTGAAGTAGTCCACTGTCTCTACTGATATCACTCTTCAGGTACCATTCCACCCAGCTACCACCCACTCTGTAAAAAAGTGTCTCCTCATCTCCCTCCTGAACCTGCCTCCCTCCAGTCTCATAACATGGCCCCGGTGTCCCTCTCCTCCCCTCCCTTACTTTGAACAGCCCCTCTCTGTACCTGTCTTGTTTATTCCTTTCATGTACTTAAAGGTTTCAATCATGTCCCCCCGTCCCTCCTCTCCTTCAGCGAGTACTTGTTCAACTCCCTCAGCCTCCTCTCGTATGATAAGTCCCCCAGCCCCTTGATCATCTTTGTCACCCTGCGCTGCACCCTGTCAAGTAACTTAATGTCCCTCTTTAGATGCGGGCACCAGTACTGCACGCAGTACTCCAGGTGCGGTCTGTCTAATGACCTATACAGTGGCAGAATCATCTCCTCCCTCCTTGAAGATATAGCCCTTGCAATGCAACCCAGTATTTTGTTGACCTTTGCAGCTGCCTTCCTACATTGTGTTGAGTTATTCATTGACCCTGTAATGAGTACCCCCAGATCCTTCTCCTCCTCTGTCTGGGCTAGCTGCATTCCCCCCAGCTGGTAACTCCTCCTCCTTGGGTTCTTCACCCCAAAATGCAACACCTTGCACTTTTTGGCATTAAATCCCAGTTGCCAGGTGTCTGACCAGGTTTCAAGCTTTGCCAGGTCATCCTGCAACCCCTGCCATCCCCCTTGGCCGTCCACCACCGCTCCCATCTTGGTATCATCAGCAAACAGACTGATCTTTCTCTTGATGTCCAATGATAAGTTTGCAATGAATATCCCAGACAACACTGGTCCCAACACTGAGTCCTGTGGAACACCACTCGTCACTACCCTTGGGTGTGAGAGCTCCCCACCTACCACCACCCTCCACTGCCTTCCCTGAAGCCAGTTCCCTACCCATCTCACCAGCTTTGCACCTGCCCCGTGCCTTCTAACTTACTTCCCAGCCTCCCGTGTGGGTTGAATGCCTTACTGAAATCCAGATACTGGACATCCACTGCATGGCCCTGTCCAGTTGCCTAGTTACCCAATCATAGAAATCCACCAGGTTGGTTTGGCAGGATCTGCCATGTACGAAGCCATGCTGTCTGCTGTCCTGTAGTCCTTTGGCCTCTAGGAGGGCCACCAGCCTCTCCTTCAGGATAGTCTCCATCAGCTTACCCACGATGGATGTGAAGCTCACCGGTCTGTAGTTCCCCGGATCATCCTTGGGGCACTCTTGTGGAGGGCACCACTGGGCCATCCTCCAGTCCTGAGGTACACACCCTGAGTGTAGTGAGGCATTAAATAGGTCTGCCAAAGGTCTTACAAGGACCTCTGCCAGCTCCTTCAGTACCCTTGGGTGGATGCCATCTGGGCCTGGTGCCTTGTCCACCCTCAGTGCCTTCAAACCCTCCCGAACACTGCCCTCCATGATTTCCCCATCTGTCACCCCTCCCCCCCGTTTTTGCTGTTCCTACCCCCTGGGTATCAGCCCCCTCTTCTCCTTAGTAAATACCAAGCAGAAGTAATCATTTAGCTCTTCTGCCTTATCGTACCCTGCTTCCACCCAACACCCCCTCCTTTCTAATCCTTACTATGTGGTCCTAACAGCTCCTTTTCTCCCTGATGTACCTAAAGAAGTCCTTCTCCCCCTTCTTCATGCCTTGTGCCAGCCTGAGCTCTGCAGATGCCTTGGCTCCCCTTTCTGCCCATGTCATCTCCTTCAATTCCATCAGGTACTCCTCCCTGTCCTCCCCCTCCCCGTTTTCTTGTAGGTCCTAAAGTCAGCTCTTTTCCTCCTTACCTTTTCCATGACCTCCTTGCTCAACCAGCTCAGTTTCTTTGCCCTAGCCTTCTTGCTCTGGGCCTTGCAGCAGGTTTTGGTTGCCTCCACTATCCCCAGCTTTATGAGCTCCCACCTCTGGTTAGTGCCCATACTAGGTTGAATTCTGGCCAGGTATCCTTTTATCACTTCCCCCATCCTCCCAAAGTTGGCCCTCCTGAAGTTCCACACTCTTATGCCGGATTCCACTTCTTCCTTGCCCATATCCAATGTTAGCCATACTGAGTGGTGGTCACTCCCTGACAGTGGTTCTTCCACCATAAGTTCTCTCACAAAGTCCCCATTTGCCAGCACAAGGTCAAGGGTATTCTTGCTCAGAGGTAAACCACACCTAGTCCTGCACATCGGAATGAATGACCTGGCAGGAGAGGATGTGAAAGAGGTACAAAGAAGATTCAGGGAGTTAACCAAGGGATGTAAGGGGATACTCAGTTCTCTGGCATTTTCTGAGGTTCTGCCAATACACTGTGCAAGTATGGCCAGACAGATAAGAATCAAAGATTTTCCCCGGTGGCCTTGGTCTCCCTAGATGCAGAAAAGGCCTTTGACCTGGTGGCTTGGAACTTATTCAAAATGTTGCACCGCTTTGGCGTCTCCGCAGATTTCATAACCTGGGTTCGACGCCAATATTCTACATCATCGGCCAGGGTATGGTGTAATGGTTGCTTAGCAACTCCTTTCCCCTTGCAGCATGGCACCCGACAGGGTTGTCTGTTATCCCACCTTCTTTTTAATTTCTGTTTGGAGCCATTGATATGAAGGCTGGATAGCTTACCTACTCTACAGGGCATTCTGGTAGGGGATAGGTGATACACCCTCTCTGCCTACGCAGATGACCTCCTTCTTCATCTGAAGAACCCTCAAACAGCCCTCCCAACTTTACTTCAGGAGATAGCCAGGTTTTCTAAAGTCTCCTTTTATAAATTGAACCTCTCCAAAACTACAGTATTTCCCCTTAACTGTAGGGTTGACAAAGCCAGCATCTGTGACCTGGGCCTTTGATGGGAACCAAGATTACCGACATACCTGGGTATAACAATTTCTCACTCTGTCCTGACCATGATTAAAGAAAATTTGTCCAAATTAATATCTGTTCTTAAACTAGATCTAGACAGATGGTCTGTACTTCCCTTGTCCTTACGGGGTGGGTTAGTAGTCTTAAAATGAATCTCCTACCACATTTGTTATACCCACTGGGCATGTTGGGCCTTTATCTTCCTAAAACTTGGTTCACCCACCTTCAAAGGATGTTTAACACTTTTCTTTGGAAGAATTCAGTGGTCCGTCAAGCCTACATTAAACTATCAGCTCCCAAGCTGAGAGGAGGGATGTCCCTACCTATAATATTCTTGTACTATGGGGACCAGCATGCTAATAAACTATTTAGGTGGGACTCCAGGACTATGCAACCTGACCCTATCAGATATACCCCACTTTGGATAGATATCGAAAGAGCCCTGGCAGCTAAAGCAGGCTGCTCTTTAGCCAGTCAGCTTTATTTGCGACCTTCTCAGCTTCCTCAGGTCCTACACTTCACACTCATAGAATGGTCCCTTAAAGCCTGGCTCCAACTCCAAACATACTTGTCCCTGTCCTGGACCAAATCAGCCAATCAATCGATATTTAATAACCCACACTTTCAGATAGGTCATCGGAGTATCCCACCATCTTTTTGACCACAATTGCTCTACTGTAAACTAGCCGATTTACTTCAGGATGACGAGTTAATATCCTTTCCCAACTTGCAGGCCCAGTTTGATTTAAAGAGCCAAGACCTCTTCAAATATCTGTAATTCAGAAAAGCAATACTTTCTTTTTTGTCCCTAAACCCTGGAACACGGCACCGCCAGGGGAAGTAGCTTCTCTCTTGCCACTGACAGAGCAACCACATGCAGTATCAGTCTTATATAAACACTTTCAATCCTTGGACTCACACCTCCCTTCTGGCATTTGTTAAACAGGGCTAGCTCCACCTTATACAGTTCAATGTAATGCACAATTTATACTACATCCCTGCTAAGTTGTTCAGAATGGCCAAATTCCCATCCCCACATTGTAAGAAATGCCATGAGGCCACCGACTCCCTCCATCACCTCCTATGGGCATGCCCCAAGGTTCAGGTGTTCTGGAGTTCTATTCAGCAAACTTTGGATCCCCGACTGGGACTGGAGACTCTTTTCACTCCAGAAAGCTGCTCAATGATGATCTTTCCCTCTGGTATCCCCCCGTATCAGGAAAGCTCACTTGTCATTGATCGCTGCCACTGCAAAACTGATCCTCCTGCGGCATCGGAAAAAGGATTCACTTCCAACGGTCTTGGAGTGGCACCAAGAGATGTTGATGGCCCTCCAACTAGAAAAACTTATTGCAGCCATGAGGAAGAGACCTCAGTCATTCCAGGATACATGGCAGTCTCTATGTAACTTTATTCTCCCTCTGGGGCACCTAAGCCTATCTTATTACCCCTGGAGGCCTTTCCCTCATTTGATCTCTTATTTTCTTAGGTAGGTCGCTGATGGGGGGGAGGGAGATTTTGTTAAATGTTATTGTTCTTAACTTCTATGTATTTTTCTGTCAGAATATTATCATACTGTTGACTCAATGGTTTCTGTGTTTGAGCTTCTTTGTGTTACCTTTAAAAAATGTAATAAAGTGTACTGAATTATAAAAAAAAAAGAATCAAAGATTTTATCCACTGGCTAAGGCAGTGGTGCAGAAGTGAGGATTACACATGCATAGGGGAATGGGGAGACACATGGGCAGATGAACACTTGTATGCAAGAGACAGGCTAGATATAAATGAGGGGGAGCAAGACTGCTAAGGGGGAAGCTGCAGGGATGTACAGACAAAATCCTGGGGTATGATTTAAATGAAGGGGGGGTACGAAGCTAGGGGAGGACTAGAAATAGAAGCTAGTGGATCTTGTTTAACTCACACTCCCCTGCAAAAGGGGGAAAGGGACACTAGAAGGAAGGAGAACAAAAGTGAAGGGGATAAATGGAAGGGTCTACTGGCAAATGCTAGGAGTCTGGGGAATAAGATGGAGGATCCGGAGGCAGTGGTAGGGATGGAGGATCTAGACCTGATAGCGATAAATGAGATGTGGTAGACAGAACACCACAGTTGGGAAGTAGAAATACTGGGGTATAGTCTCTATAGGCCTGCTCGCAGGGGCGGTTTTCATAGACCTTTCCAAGGCCTTCGACACGGTGTGCCACCCCCTGCTCTTACTCTCCCTGAGCAAACTGGGCCTCTCTCCCACCCCCCTTAAGTGGTTCACAAGCTACCTTCACAACAGGACCCAAAGAGTCAAGCTCAATGGAACCCTCTCCTCCAACCTACCTGTACCTCTGGGGTCCCTCAGGGCTCCATTCTTGGACCAACTCTTTCAGCCTATTCCTGAACACCCTCCCTAGTTTCTGTTCCAGCAAATGCTGCTCTATGCAGATGACGCCGTAGTCCTAGCTACTCACTCGGATCCTCTCTCTCCAAGGCATATTACAAACGCTGCTCCTTCAAACTGAAAATGGTTCAACAAGCATCGCCTAGTCCTTAATCTAAAGAAAACAAAGTCCATGCTATTCTCACATAGGCAAAAACGCCAAGGACTTTCCCATCCACATCACCACCAGCATGCTCCTCCCAATTGAACAAGTATCATCCTATAAGTACCTGGGCATCACCTTTGACTCCGGCCTTACCTTCCATGTCCACCTCAAAGCCTTGTCATCTGCCATGAACTCCAGGATCGGGCTTCTCTACCACCACAAAGACTGCCTCCCTGAACCCGCCTTAAAATTAGCCATTGCCTCATCAGTGTTATCACTGGCCGACTACGGGCTCCCAATCTACGCAGCTGCTGACACCACTGCCCTATCTAAGGTCCAGACCAAGCATATCAAAGCCTGTAGGTCTTTATCGGTGCTCTACAGCAGAACTCCACACCTGTCTGCTATACTCCAGCACAAATATACTCACTCTTGAGGAAAGACTGAAATATCAAACCTGCCTGCTGGCTAAAAAGTCTGTGTCAAGCCTTTGCCCTCCTGGGGTCTCTGGACCCTTGCAGCTGGCTACTAGGTCCCTGCCCACCCGCAAGTCCTCCACTGCCACCTTCGTTGTTCCGAGGGCCAAGACCTCTCGCTGCCAAAGGTCCTTTCATCACTTGGCCCCGCGTTTGTTCAACTCCCTCCCCGAATCTGTCTCCAAGATCCCGGGATTGGCTTCAAAACCACCTCCGTAGCATATCATTGACAGCCGATGCTGTAGATGCCTGTAGCTAATCCGTCCCGCCCACCGCTT
Organism: Neoceratodus forsteri; assembly: GCA_016271365.2. Taxonomy (NCBI): domain Eukaryota; kingdom Metazoa; phylum Chordata; order Ceratodontiformes; family Ceratodontidae; genus Neoceratodus; species Neoceratodus forsteri. The sequence continues at coordinate 819,569,527 of CM028129.1, forward strand.
TTAAGACTAGCTACTAGTTGTATGATGTATCTATTGCTTTGTTACAATGCGGTAACTCTACAAATGTTGTACCAGTATAGCTGCTGCCTGTAATCTTTATTTTAAAGTGTGTCTATGTATTTTTTCACCCGTGTGTTCATCCCTGTCTCTACTCACCTAATTGTTGTCTCCCCCCCCTTACGATGAGGTACCTTTGTAAACGAGTCCATGACTCAAGGGTTGTAAAACTGATTGTCTCCTATAAATAAATAAATAAATAAAAAACAGGAGAGGAAAAAAGGGGATGGGGTAGCCCTATATGTAAGGGAAGGGATAAGGGCAATGGCGATTAGGAAAGGACAGGGCTCAGCAGAGATCCTCTGGGTCACAATTTCTAAGAGGACAGGGGAGGCAGTACGGATAGGAGTGGTGTACAGACCACCCAATCAGGGGGAGGAGGTGGATAGGGATAAGGCTAGGGACATACAAAAGATGGCCGCCAAAGGAGACATTCTGGTAGAAGGGGATCTTAATCTCACCGATATAAACTGGGGGATTCCAACGGCAGCATCTGAAAGGAGTAGGGAGCTGTTGGAGTCCATGCAGGAGGCACTTCTTCAACAGCTGATCAGGGAACTGACCAGAGAAAAAAACATACAGGACCTGGTAATGACAAATGGGAACAGTGTCGAGGAGGTTATGGTCAGGGAAAATCTGGGGGATAGATACCACAGAATGGTCAAGATTAATCTTCAGACAGAGTCAGTAAAAAACAAGACCACCACTAGGGTAATGGACTTCCGAAAAGCAGATTTTGAGAAGATAAAAAGAATTGTCAAAGGGGAACTAGAAGGGAAAGAACCTAGAGGGAGTCACGTTATGGAGGGCAGTAAAGAGGGGAATCCTGCTGGCAAAGGAACAGTGCATCAGGAGGTTAAGCAAGCACAGACAAGGGAAGAAACCACTATGGTTTACAAAAGAGGTGGAAAGAGCAGTCAGGGAAAAAATGAAAGTGTTCAGAAACTACAAATCTTCACAGGGGATGGCGGATAAAGAAGTTTACAAGGAGAAGCTACAGGATGCCGGGAACATAGTCAGGACTGCTAAGGTAGCTACAGAGGAGAAAAAAATGAGTGAGTCCAAAAGGGGGGACAAAAAAATCTTTCAGATACTGTATAAAAGTGAGAGAAAGAAAGGCAGGTAGGGGACTATGAGATTGGGTGGGAGCTCTGATGGAGGAAGATGGGGGAAAAGTCTAATCTGCTGAATGAATACTTTACTTCAGTCTTCACGTTTGAGGAAGAAGGCAGGGGGCCAGAGCTACAAAGCAGGGGAAGGGTGGGCAGGGAGATAGATACATGCCCCTTTATAGAGGATAGGGTCTTAGAGGAATTAGGAAAATTGCTTACACAAGGGACAAGGCAATGGGCCCGATGCAATGCACCCCAGGGTGCTCAAGAAGTTGAAGGAAGAACTTGTGGTACCACTCAAGAAATGCAAAATTACAGGGCAAAATACTGTCTGGGAGGGGAGGAACGTGATGCAACAGAGCAGGAAAGGGACCCGGGGGTCATCATTTCATATAGCCTAAAGGTTGGGAGCCAATGCAACAAAGTGGTGGGGAGGGCAAAGAGCATGTTGGCTTGCATAGGTATGGGCATTATAAGTAGGAGGAAGGAGGTGATTATGCCACTATACAACACTATGGTCAGACATCTGGAATACAGGGTTCAGTTCTGTAGGCCACACTTACAGGGTGACAAGGACAGGGTGGAAAGTTACAAGAAAAGGGCAACCAAAATGGTTCAGGGACTACATAGGAGGTCATATGAGGAATGACTGGAGAAACTAAACTTATACACACTGGAGACAAGAAGGGAGAGTGGGGATATGGTAGAAACCTTCAAATATCTGAAAGGAATAAACAAAGTGAGGGAAGGACGCATATTCAAGATGAGTGAAAACAAATCAACTAGGGGACACGCATTCAAGTTGGAGGGGGCAGATTTAGAGGGAATGTGAGGGGGCAGTTCTTCACTAAGAGAGTAGTAGGTCCATGGAATAGGCTGCCAGAATGGGTGGTGGGGGTAGAATCGGTGAACAAATTCAAGAGGGCATGGGACAAATACATGGGACTATATAAAAGAAACAATGGCATGGCACGGCATGAAGGGAGTAAGAGAGAGGAAATGGGCAGACTGGATGGACCAAGGGGTCCTTTTCTGCCGGAAAATTTCTATGTTTCTAAATTATGCTTCCCCCCCATCCAAATCCCTGGAAACGACACTGTATAGTATTTTTTTTCCAGCCGTATGGAGCAGCCACCTTAATCCAATTAAAAGAAATATATTGCATCTTCCTGTAAATAAGGGAGGTTTAAACATGTTAAACCCTTCAGTCTTTTTTATACTATATTCTTTTATGCAAATTTTTGACTCCTTTTTTTTCCATACAGGAAAAAGTTGGAGTGATCTATGGTTTTTTACCTGTCAACCTTGGTTTGGTAAATGGGAATTGGGAACTTTACAGATTTTGGCCCCTTTGGTATTGACCCATCAATATGTTAAGGAATGTTTTTATAGATTCAGAATATGGAAAATAACTAGTAATCAAATACTAACGGTACATAGGAAGGCATTATATGTGTCCACTATGGATCTTTGTTACACTGCATTTCTAACTTTCCCAAATTGTCCATCACGCCTCCATGATAAATTAATGGATTTATTGGTTTGTCCTAGGATCCCACCCAGGATATGGGACATACACTGGCTCACCTGCTACAATAGACTCAACACTGAATGCAACCAACAGCACAACCAAATGGAGGAACGATACTGTAGTAGGCTTACTTGCATACAACAACTGGGGGGTTCCATGTCAAGATGGTGAATACACTGCAGCGAAATCTGTAAGGGCACAGGCAACACAGCTGTGGACCAGAACGTGACACAGACAGAAGAGGGAACATCAAAATGGCAAACGCAGGAATTTAAAAAAAAGAAATGTGACCACAACCACCACTAATGAAAGCACGGGACAGTGACAACTCACCACAGTGGACGACGTGCAGGAAAACCGACGGGTATGGATGGGCACCGCTGGACACGGGTGGGCACAGTGCACCCGCAGGTAGCAGGGTGTGCAGGCAAGGCTGACAGGAGGGCTGTACGCCCAACATGCTGCACCAGAGTGGGGTGGGGGGGTTGGAAACAGTACAACAACAAGAGTGCCTGGGAATGGCAACACAAAACAGGCACTCCGGGAACAGCAATACTAAAAAGGGCCCTGTGAACAGAAAAGCAACACAACAAGGGCACCATGGGAAAAGCTACATAGCAAGTGCAAGGGAAGGAGACCCACACAGGGTGCGCATGTACAGGGGACAGGATGGCATGTGAGGCAAAGGTGGAGGGGATGGGGAGCAGATGCACCTCGGTGGTCCGGGGGGGTGAAAGGTGCACACCAAGCCATGTGGGGAATGCCACGTATGGCCTTCAATGGTGACCCTGGAGTGACAGCACAAATGCTAGGACAGCTGACTACACCAGCAGCTGGAAGTTACATGCCAGCCCCCACAGGTAGTCAGTTGTACTGCTCTTGCCATACTCAGCAACAATGCCCTCGATACGCTGAGTCAGGCCCAGATACACAGTCTCCACTTGGCAGCCCCCCAGCCCCTGACACCAGCTGCTCCATCCTGAGCTCGCTGAGCCGCTGTTCCTCCCTAAGGCAGTCCAGGAATCATCAAATGCTGGGATGACTGGTACAGAGCCTGGTGTTAAATCCCCAGTGCTAGCCCTCCACAACATTGTTCGTACATGCAAACCCTGCATGGGTGGGCTCATACGTGTTCCATGTGTCCACATGGAACAACGGTCGCCATCTAGCTGTGCGGCCCACTGCACGCCCAATCCAGGTGTCCTCCACATAGTCCAGGACCAGGTGGAGGAGCTCCTCATTGTCCTGGTAGAATACCATGTCCTGGAGTTCCATGTAGGCATCACCCACTGCACACATAGGCACAAATGCCAGGGCGAGGATCATGCAGAGCCAGTACCTCGGGGGTCTGTTGTATGCGCCTCTAGACCACCTGGCAGAAATGGTAAAAGCAGCCACAGATGGCACAACCCTCAAAGACAGACATGACTGCCCAGCAGGCTGCCAGCTCAAAATTGAGGAGTGCCATCCTGGGTTTGACATCCCCAACAGCTGCCACACCTCCGTTAAGATCTGTGTGTACATGATGCTCGGGCTGGTTGCACATCAAGATGTACACTGCGGGGACGACAACCTCTGTGCACATCTTGTGGATGGTGTAGAGCCACCTGAACAATGGTGGCATGGCGTGGAAGGTGCCATCGAGGGACCAATCCCCATACCCTCATTGGAACTGCAGTGACTGCTCTGTGGTGAACAGGAGCTCCCTGTCCCCCATGTGCCCACTGTCATACTGCAGGAACCTGTCCCCCATCCCTGTGATGGTGTACTCGGGGGGGGGGTATGACAAGGTCCTCAATGGCAGCTGAGGTGGAGGGACACCCCCTTGTAGCCTGCCTGACCCACTGCATGGTCCTCTTCATCAGTGGTACCACTCGCAGCCTGCCAGTGACTGCATCAGGCACACCCGTGGTGCACTGTACCAGCACCTGCGAGGTGCTCTCCAGGCTGGTGTGGGCATATTCCTGAACTGTGCCTAGTACACTGCTGACACCTACGTCACTGGTATTGGGCACACAGTTGTGGGGTCTGCCAGTGTAGACGATGTGGTCTTCCACCATGTGGACCCTCGCTGGGCATTGGTCCCTGTGGTCCTGGACAAACTTCCAATAAACCTTCCCCCTGAACTCCTTGCCCCAGTGGTAGATAATACCTACTATGGGAAAGGAGGGGTCTCCCCTTCTGGCTCATTAAGAATGTTTATTCATCCTTTCTTGAAGTTTGCCATCTTTGTGAGACAGTGACTTCCTGGTTCTGCCCCCTTTTGTAAGCTGACCCTGTCATGTGGGCTGGGTGCATGCACTCTGCCCCCCCCACCCTTTGGGGGTGTCCCTGAGGCATAAAATAGTGACCCCTATAGCCCAAGCTGGGTATGGAGAAGCTGGAGGGAACAGAGGTCATGGTGCTGCCTCCGAGATGATGATGATGCAGTGTTCCGCTGCGGTTCTGTGCACACTGCCAGTGAGTACCGCATCAACGGATATCTAGGCTGCTACTTCTGCTGTGCATGCCATCTGCTGATGGCTGTCCTGTGTTCTGGCTGCTGTTGGTGTGCTGGGGGTGTGTGCTGAACGATACGGGCTTCGATCCCACTGCACTAGCCCCAGGTGTTGCGGTGGTTGTTTATGTGCACTGTCGGCCCATGCCAAGATGGCTCATGCTGGCTGGTGGTGCATTTCCTTTATGTCTTTGCATTGTCTGGGTTGGGCTGGTGGTGGGCCATGCAGGCGTGTTGTGGGCTGCGACTTTTAAGTGCCTCTAGTGGGATGTGTATTGTGTGGGCATGGGGGTGTTCGCCGCTTTGGGGTCCACTGAAATTATCATTTGCCGTATAGGCATATGGCCCCCTTTTGCTGTTCACCCTCTTTGTGGTGCGCTATTATGTCCATTCGCCCATTTGACATCCCTGAATGTTTTCCAGTTTTCCCCTTTTCACACGTGTGCCCATCACAGCATTTTGCAAGACTGATGATCACACTTTAGCAGTGTCCCTTTTGACACTCGCTATTCTCCATTTGCCTACAACAGTGGAAACCCAGCTGGAGACAACAGATCTCTTATATTTTTCCTGTACATATATACAGGGCTTTTGGCAATCTCTAGCTGATGTTTGGTCAGCACCCCCCTTTTCTAAAGTGACACCTGAGATGTTGCTTTTTGGGTCCTACCTGAAGTCCTGGAAATTGTGGGATCAGAATATCCTTCATGTGATTTTTTTTGTAGTATTAAATGGTTTATCTGGAAATCCAGATGTTTGTTTACGTTGCAACAAAAACACTGCAAGCATACTGAGTTAATTATAAAAATCACATTGGAATTACAAGAAATTTACTTTGCAGAAGCACGAAAACTTGCGAAAGATTTTTTGGATAAATCATGGTGAAATATATTATGGGTCACTGGTTCTGATGTTCCAATTACCTGAATATTTATAAGTTTGTTATATTGTTTTCCTTATCCTTTTCTTTCTTTTCTGCTTTTCTCTCCTTGATCTACAACCAGTTGGTTTCCTAATATGATTTCATCTGAATAATTTTTGTTTCATTGCCAAACCTGTTTCTTGTTGTTTTCACATAGAAAAAAATGTGTAAATTGTTTGTTGTTTGATTTTTCCTGAAGAAACTCCCCTACTTTCATCGAGAAGTGTCATGGGATATTTAATGTCCAGCTGAACAACCACAAGACTAGGCAGACAGGACCTTTGTTTAACATCTCGTCTGAAAGATGGCCCTCAGGAGTGCAGCACTCACCTCATGATGCACTACAGTGTCAGTACTGGGATTTATCCCATGTTCCCAGTGTGGGGCTAGAACCCTCTACCTTCCAATCTTCCGGCCTCAGAGGTGAGTGCGCTACCTGCTGAACCACTGACACTGCATAAATAGATAGATAGATAGATAGATAGATAGATAGATAGATAGATAGATAGATAGATAAACGTGGATGGACCCTTTTCCCAGATGAAAAGTCATTACATATGAACATACAAATCTGCCAGCAGAAACAGGCCTCATGGTCTATCTAGTCTGCTCAAGTATGCAGCTAGCACCCCGAGTGCAGCTGTCCCACCCCCCTACTGCCTTCTCTCCCCTGGATGTATCTCCACGCTACCTACCCAGTCCTCCCCGTGCCCTGTTCCATTCCTTTTTGAAACTGCCCACTGTCTTACATGATATCACCTCCTCTGGTAGGGCATTCCATTTTGACACCGCCCCTTCCATGAAATAATGCCTCATTTCCCTCTTAAACCTGCCCCCCTCCAATCTCAGTCCGTACCCCCTTGTATCCCTACCCTTCCTCAGCCTGAATAACCCATCATTACCAGATCTGTTAATCCCCTTCAAATACTTAAATGTTTCAATCATATCTCCCCTGTCCCTCCTCTCCTCCAGGGGGTACAACCTCAGTTCCTTCAGCCTGTCCTTGTAGGCTTTGCCTTCCATCTCCCATATCATTTTTGTCACCCTCTCCATCATTACCTCCAGCAGTCTAATGTCCTTCTTGAGATACAGTCGCCAGTACTGCATGCAGTACTCCAGATGTGGTCTGACTACAGACCCATAGAGGGGCAGGATCACCTCCCTATGTCTGGACAAGAATTCCCTTGCTATACACCCCAGCATCTTGTTGGCCTTAGCTGCAGCTTTCCTCAATTGAACAGAGTTGTTCATGCTCCCCGTTACCATCAACCCTAGGTCCTTCTCTTCCTCAGTGGTGTCCAGCCTACAGCCCCCCCAAACAATACTCCCTCCTCGGGTTCCTCATCCTGAAGTGCATAACCCTGCACTTCTTTGCGTTAAAGCCCAGCTGTCACCTCACCAACCACTCCTCCAGTTTGGTTGGGTCCCCCTGTAGCCCCCTCCATCCCTCATCATCCACTACTGCCCCCATCTTTGTATCATCTGTAAACAGACTGATTTTGCTCCCACCTCCTTGTGAGATATCTAAGATGAATAGCCTGAACAGCACAGAGCCCTGCAGCATGCCAATCATCACTGTCCTAGGAGTTGAGAGTTACCCCACCACCACCACCACCCATTGCTGCCTCCCCCTCATCCAGTTCATGATCCAGTTTACCAATTTTGCCCCTGCCCCCACAGAGTTCAGCTTTCCCCCCAACCATCTGTGATGCACTGAATCAAAGGCCTTGCTGAAGGCCAAGTACAGGATGTCCACTGCATAGCCCCTATCCAGTTCTCTTGTCACCCAGTCATAATACCTTATTAGACTGGTCTGACAAGATTTCCCCAAGATGAACCCATGCTGCCACTCTTCCTGGGGCCATTAGCCTCAAGGAACATCACCAGCCTCTCCTTCAGCATCTTTGCCATGAGTTTACCCACTATGGAAGTGAGACTCACTGGTCTATAGTTGCCTGGCTCATCCCGTAGGCCACTTTTTTGTAATCATTGCTTACGATTAGAAACGTAAAAGAGCAGGAAATCAAGTAGGGTCTGAGGTGGTATTGCATTTAAGGAAAAATGGGCAGATTGGGTGGGCCAAGTGGTCCTTATCTGGTGACAAATTCTATGGTTCTATTTTTATTTCTCATTGTACCAAGCTAATTAAGTGCTATATACCCAACCAACTAAGTGCCATATGTGACACTTGGCCAGCTGGTTATGATTGCTCTATGATTTTGTAATATAAAAATTTGTTATTGACTGTCTCTCATGCGACATCCTGCATTCCTGGGATGAACCCCCAGGTTTCAGTTCAAAGGACAGGCTATGTTAAACAGCAGATCTCTGTAATGTGATTAACTTCCAAAAAAGTCACATTTTATGGCCTTGTTGTTGAGCTGTACTTCTTTGAAGCCAGGAACTAAAATATCCATTTTATGACATTTTCAGAGGAAAGAACAGTTAATTTCAACTGGTGCTAAAAGAAGCTATATGACAGTTAAGTGAGAAAAACTGCAGAGTTGTAAAATTCCTGTGATGTCTTGAGAAGCAGGAAACCACACTAGATCAAAGGAAAGACTCAAGACCAAAGAGTCATATTGAGAAATGAATTTTTGCTGATGTCACCTTATTTAATTTACCTCCTGAGTGATAAGACATCCTGGTTGTATAATTTTTAATATTCTAGAAGGAGGAGCTAGGTGGCATCATAGAAGGGGTGGAAACACAGGGTTTAAACTGTATTCTGTATTTCCACTTACTGACACATTCCTGTTTGGACTCTCTCTTGAAACAACAGCTAACTAAAGCACTGTTTTAGAAGGTAATGCATTACATAGACAAGTCTCATTGTATTATGGTGATAGGAGTTTGCACTTTTTCCTTGTTTTCTTTTAAGTGATTGTATGCTTTGTGATATATGGTTCTGTGTTTACATTTTGCTATTTTTATCTATTTTCTAAGTAAACCTCTATTTTTAAAGAGACTGCCTGTGTCGTCGAAATTCTTTTGCCTATGAGGTACAGATGGTTAAAGCTGACTCTGTTCATAAGCGTAATGGTATACCAAACTGGGAAAAGGTAAGAATTTATCGGACTTTCATAGAGTTTTTAAGGGTTCATTTTGTATACCTTTTTAGGTGCCCTTGACGAAAGATATCTGGCATTTCCCTGAAGAGCAGAATTATCTGAGCCTGTGCATTTGGGTACACTAGCAGAAGGTTCACAGTTTGAATCCCTCCAGAATTTAAGACCAAAGGTGATTCAGACCCACAAAACAGAAAGGAGGGTTACCTTGTTCTGTTACCCTGTTCACAATACTGCGTTCGGAGGTTGGTACTGTGGGAGCCAATGTCCTGACCTGTTGAGTGGAGTTGTGACACCATTACTCACCAAATTAACCACTACCACCTTATTAACAATTAATAACACCTTAATAACACACCAACTAATTCCTGGTTCAACTATATAGAACAGAGCCTGCCTAGCACAGGAATTCCACCTGGCCTTTACCAACAGCATTCTTTTCCCCACTTTTTACATATGGAGCAACCATACTTCTCAAAGGAAACAGAGATGGCTATGCTCAGAGTCCTATATAACAGATTTGGTCATTTTGCCCTAGACACCCACAGCAGGAAATGTCACTGCAGAGTCCCTGTGGAGTTAAAATGATCCACACTTCAAGAACCAATGCAGTTTGCCACCCTAGCATGGTATATAAACTCCTCAAACTCAACTCCCGGCCTAGCCTGATCCCAACTTTTTATTTATAATTTATAATTTATTGAGAATTTTATTTTATAATGTATACATTCTACAACAACAGCATTTCCAAACTGACTTTCTGGACCTGGCCAGAAAATAAGCTCCATGGATTACAGACTAATGGCAAAACAGAGACACAGTTTCAGGCAGTATGGGTTCTACATATCCCATAGATGCAAACATATAAAGACCCAATGTCCCTTCTGTCCAGTCTGTGCATGAGATTGCAATCTGCCAGCATTACTGGACCTCAATAAACAAAACAATACTCAAGCTGAAACCATTGCAAAGAGAATATGGTACAAGCAAGGATACCATAGAATAAGACAAGTATGAACAATTAAGTGAAATGTATGTAAAGCAGAGTGATGGAAAATGTGAGTTCACTGCTTACTAACGTGTGATGAGGGGCATGGCCTAACCTTGGACAAGATGGCAGACTAATCTTTTTGGAACTCACCACATCGAGGATATATCCGACACAATCCGGCATCAAAATGAACTATCGGTGCCTGACACATGGCAGATCCTGATCATGGGAGCTTACAGGGCATCTCTGGCAACTCTGTCTAAGGGGATTGCTTTCCTTGTGATCGTAGCTTCCAGAGATCCAAAATGGGCATGGCAGCAATGGCAGCCCCCTTGACCATAATCTGTGACCTAGAGACAATGCTACAGATGTTCACACAGCTGATGACACAAATGGCTAATGTTACGATCGCCTCTAACAATACAATCCAGGCGATCCAACATCTGGAGGCATGTATCTGTCAAACTGAGTGGACTGTCAGCTCCAATAGCGTCACTATCATGAACATAAACAGCACAATCAGGGAAGCAAAACAGAGCCATAAGAGCCCTTATGGACAAAGTGGATGACCTAGAGAACCAGAGTCACACGAACAATCTCCAGTTCCTAGGCTTCCCTGAAGGGGCAGAATTAAATGGGCACCGTATATTAAAATTGAATAGACTTAGTCATCTATATCTCTGGACTGTTTCCAACTACAGGTATGCCCAATACCTCATTTGAAAGACCTTTTCATGGACTTTCAAACTATATCTGCCACTATATTTGAATGTGTCCCTTTAAGAGACATGGTTGGCTTTCTAAATCATGTTCTTCCAGGAGTGTTCTGATGGAACCCACCACAACTGCTGAACAGCAAGTGGGCACACCGATCCCTGGCCCCATCACCCAAGGCTGGGGATCATCCCAGGCTGATACTTGCCTGGTTCTTAAACTTTTGGACCAAAGAAGCTATTATGGAGGCAGCACAAAACCAAGGACTGCTGTTTTGGCAGGCACACAGAATATAAATCTATGCAGACTATTCAAAAGAACTATCAGACAAATGGAATGCCTTCACGGAGGCCCGCAAAGTACTGCACCAAACTGGGTGTGTGGTTTGCGATCCGGTACCCTGCAACCCTAAGATTCACACACTGTGGGATCCTGATAAACCTCTCCACCCCAGAAGCTGCTATGGACTTTACAGCCCGCACCTAGCCAAGAGAAACCACATTAATTAAACAACAGGTGCTGCAGCAGGGAAGCTCAAACAGCTATGGCCAGGTAATGAAAGCCAATCATTGGGAAGGAGGAATCGCAAGTACGAGACCTGTAGCTGATGAAGCCTGGAGTCAACCTTAGCGGAGCAAGAAAAGGCAACTGGCCACTGCACACAGAATACGAGACCATCTCCTCATCAGAAATCCACCTGAAAGTCCCAGGGAATCCATACCGGAGCAGCCACCTGAAGAAATTATGGAGGCATACTTCACGGCGAATCTATATGATGTTTTGAGGCCTGCCACTCCAGAGACCCCACTGCAGCTTCCGTTTGACCTTGCATCGAATGGAACAGAGGAAGCGCGACAGCAACACCCAAACATTGAGGACTCTTGGGCCTTCAAAGGTAGAGCGGAGGAACTGATTCTTCCAGAGGGTCAACTACAACATCCCACCACATCGAGCGATCACTCCAAAGAGATGGCTACAAATATGGAGGCACTATTGAAGGAACATTAATCAGATAAGTGCAAGTGGCTCTGTAATTCTATGGGATGGGGGTGGGTGGGGCTAGGCTTGAACAGGGGCATACCTTGTGAGGCCCGAATTTATTCCCTAATACAGCACTGTTATAGGAGGGGAAAGAGGTACAGGGGCCCCCCTCCAGTCCTTTGCCACGTCTATCACTCCGTAGTCCCCCTTTCTTACTTGGGTCACACAACCCCAGAGCAGCATGAACACTTGTCCTCCATGATCTCGCCAGGTACCCACCATGTGATAACACTGTAAATAAATAAACATATTATGGTAACTATGCTTAAGAAGGAATTGGAAGGACAGGGCCTGCAACTCCCTTATAAGAGACAGGAGGGGGACAAGGGGGCATTTAGCTGTCATGGCACCAAGCATGAAGAAATAAGGGGGAGGAAGCTCCACCTCTGGATGCCCACTAGATCCACCCTGTTGGGGGCAGCACCCCGCCCATACCTTATGACCACCAAGGGTATGGGAAATGGGATGATGAGGTCCCTTGCACTATTAGCAAGTAGCATCAAGACTGATCCAAATGACATGGGAGAGATAGAGGAGACTACCATGGTGGCACCCCCTGCCCTGACCTCATGATGCCCTGACTTCCTTACCACCCTTCACTTTCTATGGCACAGGGACTGGGGACCCTCTCTTGAGCACACCCAATGACAGAAACCTGGGATGGGAATGCTGCAGAGGGTCCAGGCACAGACACAGTACCACCCGGGTATTAGACAACTAGGGTGGATGGCTGGCATAAGATGTCTAGGGGAATGTGAAGGTGCAATGGGAGAACCATTGAATTGTACCATGCACCGATAACCTCAAGGGGGCTCAGAAAGAGAGTCCTATCTTACCCATCCCTTATATGCAGATGAGGCAGCTTATGTCATATACAGAGTTAGCACTTCAAAGGCCATGCTGCAGTAAGGAAAGATGCCCCTGAGTACAGAGCCTTGGGCAGTTACCAGCCGCCAGTCACACACTTCTACTGCCCCCTGAAAGCAAAAGGAGAACAAAAAGAAGAAGATGTATATATAGTTATGTTGTGTTAAATAAAATGAGAATGGGCTTATGCCTAACTGAAGGGAAAACAAAGAGGAAATCCACAGGGCAACCAGGGAAAGGTAAATGGCTAACTGTCAATGCCAAGTATGTACAAGGGTTGATACAGGTACAACAGGGGGCACAGGGATGGCTCGCATCAGTTTTTGTTATACTTTATTTTTATCATTTTTAAAATTAAAATACAATTTGATAACATAAATGAAAACATTCCAATCAAAATGCAAAAATTTCTTATCTTATTTGTATGGCATGTCTTGACCAAACATAAAAGAGGAGAGGGTGGGGAAAGGGTATAAGTAAAATTACAATCAGTTCACATGAAGCCACAGCAGCATATTTTAGTTTCCAGAATTTTTTTTTTTTAAATCCATCCATGAATATATTTTTCCACTGCCTAATTATACATCTAATTAAGCAAGAAAAGGAGAGATTTCTGTTCCATAAAAAAATAAAAAAAAATGAAAACCTGCCCCCTTCAGGTCTCCATAGAGATCCATTAAATTTATATCATATTTATCATTACTTCCTTGGAAAGCGTTGGTGAGTTAGTTGGTGAATTAGTCCCATTTTTACTGCTTTGATCATATTGTGCCTGAATGAAACCCAAGACCTGATCAATTTCATAAAAAACATATTGTGTGTCCTTGTACTTAAGGTTTGCTGGTGCCAAAAGTTCTAAATCAGCTCCCATTTCAAGAAGTTCCTGCCTGAATGCTAGGAAATGACAGCGTTTTTGTTGAGTTTGAAATTAATAATCTGGGAATATAGAAAATCGATTATTTTTGTACTGCAAAGGTGCTTTGATTCGAGAGAGTCTCATGATCAGATTGTGGTCTGTTTCAAAAGCCATGGAGATGAAAATTGTTGATTTTTTTCTGGGAAGGTAGCTCTTTTATCCTAGTGCCTGATGTAACCTGGGGTTGAAATCTTGGGGGGAATTCTATAGGCATGAGTAATGAAGGGTAGATTTTCCTCTAGTAATTCAAATACCTGTACAAAGACATCTCTGACCATGTCCCTAATGGATTAATGTTCTTGATCTAGTGTTACAGGTAGTCCAATCAATCTGAGATTGTGATATCTCTGCTGATTTCTAGCGTCTCAATTTTCCTAGACATGGTGCAATTCTCCTTTAAGAGGCTGGCTGTTGTAGCTTCCACTCCTGTTATTTTATTTGATGTTTTCTCCATTTCTTTTTTTTTGTTTTTCCAAATCGATTGAGATTACTTTGATTTTATCTCAATTTTGTTTGCCATCCTTCTGCAAAAAATCAACCTTCTCAGATAAGGCACTGAACTTTCTGATGAAAGTCTGTGTCAATGTGAGTAACTTCTCAATAATATCTCCAAGCAAGTTGATAGTGTACTTTCCCCCAGAAGTCATTTTTTGTTTAACTGCAAGTGCCGAAGGCAAATCAACTGCTGGTGACTCTTCTGAGGTATGTAAAGTATCTGTAGTAGGAGAAAGTACTTCTTCTGTAGAATTGTCTGAGATAGTATGCCTAAAGTCGGGAGTTTGCAGTAATAGCTTAGTAAACTTTGTCTCCTGTAATTGTAATTGTGGGTTCCCGTGGAGCAGCACTCGGTGTCCCAGCTGTGAGAGCGGGGTTTGCCCCCATATCTCCTGGGACTCTCAGTGCGAGCACTCAATCTGAAGTACTTTTCGAGTGCTCTTATTCTAGGTGATGCAAATTCTTCTTCAGAAGAAGAGGTTAGTACTTTCCTCTTATCCGCTATCGATTTAATAAACTTTCAAACATTTCTATGCAAGGTTTTTGATCTTAGAACCAACCGTCGATGTAGAGCTCACAAACAAAGCTACTGGATTTGGCCATGTTAACTCTCTGTCTCATCTCCTTCACTACTCGCAGCATCTTGGCTGGACTACATAAATGTAGCACATATAGTCACCCCAAGAGATCATGGGTGAGATTAATGCATACACCTGGAATGTCAGGGGCCTTAACACTCCAATTAAGCATAAACAAATACTTTCTTGACTCAAGATGCTGCAAGCTGACCTGGCCTTCCTGCAGGAAACTAAATTAACCGGGGTAGACCACATGACAATGAAGAGAGACTGGGTGGGTCATGTAATCGGTGCCTCTGCTCCCACCAAAAAGAGGGGGTAGTGATACTAATACATATAGCGCTCCCCTGGACAATAGAAAAGACAACCAGTGACAAGCAAGGCAGGTGGGTGCTAGCAAGGATAAATATTCCCATTAGGAGAATCCTCCTGGGGAATGTATATGTACCCAACGACAATGGCCCAACCTTTTTCCATAACCTTGACAAGGAGATAGGAGCCATAACCCAGGAGGATACCCATATTCTTCTAAGAGGCAATTTTAACACCACCCAGAGACAGATCAATTGGGATGGGGGTAGAGGCCCATGTTAGAGACCTAAAGGCACTGAAACAGCTGATATCAGACACAGGCTTGGCTGACGCATGGCGTCTGCTCCACCCCTGAACTAGGGACTGCATATTTTTCTCCTCAGTGTACGGCACTTATAGCAGGTTGGACTATTGGCTGACATCCCATACTATTACACAAGTGGCAGCAGAAGCCAAAATATTTCTGGTGTTAATCTCCGACCATGCACTGATCCAGCTGCTCTTTACTTGGGGACCCCACAACCCCAAAACAAAATCATGCAGACTAGACCCCTTGCTCCTCAGGAAACCCAACTTCATAGCATGGGCCAAAACAGAAACTCTGCACTTCTTTAAAGAATATCCACTACGGGACACTACCCCAGGTACTACATGGGAGGCCTTTAAAGCCACTTTACGAGAGGGAATCACTGGCTTTGCGACAGCTCTTAGGAAAAAAAGGGAGCAGTGCCTGGCTCAACTAGAGACAGACCTCCAAAATGCTGAAAAGGCACTTAAAGCCCTCCCTCAATTTGATTGTCACTCCCCCGCCCCCCAGTCCATACTATCCTTGGCCTCTGGATGGAAATAAAGGACTTACTATCCCAGAAAGCCAAGATCTCTATTTTTCGGCTCAGGCAAAAATACTGTGAGGGAGATGAAAAAAGGGGCAAGGTCCTAGCCTACAGACTAAGGAAATAGCTAGCAAGGGAGGACAATCTCAGGGTTAGTGGAAGGAAATGGTCCATACCAAAGCAAAATAAATTAATTACATTATGACACAATTATATGCCATACTGTACACATCACCTTGGACACTTGACCCACTGGCTCAGGACACCTTCCTAAAATTCATCCAAATCCCCTCCCTGACCACCCAGCAGGCTAGAGAACTAGACTCCCTTCTCACAGAAGCTGAGATTAAGAAGGCCATTCAGGACCAAAGGAAATCCCCAGGAGGAGATGGATACCCAATACAACTGTGGCAAGCCCTAGCACCAGAGAGAGCACCAATACTCTGTTCAGTATACAAAGAAGCACTAGTTTAAGGCAAATACCCCTCCACACTTCAAGAGGCAATAATAACAGTCCTCCCCAAGAAAGGGAAAGATCCAACCAAGGCAGGTAGCTGCATCCCCTTATAAACACAGACAGCAAAATATTTGCCAAAATAATGTCTGCCAGACTTAATCTCCTCTTGCTGAGCCTAATTCACTCATCCCAGGCAGGCTTTGTCCAAGGAAGATATGGGGCTGATCATATAAGATTCCTTTTAAATCTAATCCATGTTGCCCAAGGCCTACATATCCCAGCAGCAGCTGTGGCAGTAGACTTTGAAAAGGCCTTCGATTCTACTGAGTGGGACTTTCTGCAAGGAGTACTTAGCCATATGGGGTTTGGGCCTACATTCAAAAAATGGATAGGGGTAATATACAACCAAGAAAGAAATGTATTAGAAATCATACAATTATTACATAAAAATACCAAGTTGGTTGTTAGATATGGGAAAGATGGGGCAATGACAGATGAGATTGATGCAAATACTGGTGTAAAGCAGGGTTGTTTGCTTGCTGCAAGTCTCTTTAATATTTATATAGAAGAGAGTGTGGATGGATTGGAGAAAATAGATACCTTTCCACTAAGAATAAATGGAATCCCAATAAGGGCATTACTTTATGCGGATGATGCATTTTTACTCTCACAAGCCCCATTAGGTTTAAGGAGAGCTATTACAGAAACTATGGAGGTTGTGAAATCCCTAGGGATGAATCTTAACTCGGAAAACACAAAAATAATGGAATTTGGAGAAAGAAAACAGTGTGATAAGGTATGGGAAATAGAGAGAAAAGATACAGGTAGTAAATGATTTCCAATATCTGGGAGTTATTTTCAATAAAAACTCGAGTTGGAAAAAACAGATACAGAGATTGAAGGAAAATGCAACTAAAACTCTGAATGGCATTACCAACTTTGTGCATGTAATGGCCAAAAATTCATATCTGGCACAGTATTGATGTTTCATGGCGAAAGTGCACTCACAATTAATGTATGGGGCTGAAGGCTGTGGGTTGTTTTGTAACCTCAAGGAGGTAGAGGTAATAGAAAATCAATATCTAAAGGAGGTTCTGGGAGTCCAACAATTTACATCTAATGCAGCAGTACAAGCTGAAACTGGTACTGTTTCAATATACTCTGCAATAATGAAAAAATGTATCTTATACTGGAAGAAAATTAGAGCATTAACTGATAGTCTCATATATAATTGTTGGCAGAAGTAGTACAAAAACAAGAATACACCAACTTAATGAGGTTGGTAAATTAAATAATGAACTGAATAAGTATGGCCTTCAAAATAATTCCATTTTGACTGCAGCATTAAATCCAAACATTTTTGCCTCAGAAGCAATACAAAGAGTATATAATATTGTAATGCAGAAAGACACAGAAACTATAAAAGCTGCACGGAACTGTGAAAATCTAAAGTATATTAAAAAGGTTTTTAAAACTGAAAACTATTTAATTACCTGTGAAAATGAAAAACACAGAAAAGCATTAACCTGCCTACGAGTGGGTCAATATGCACAGTGGTGAAGGGTGGAATACACTGGAAATGCAGTACAAATATGTACTGGGTGTAATAATGCCATAATGAACATAACGCATTTAATTCTTGAATGCCCCGCATTACAGAAGGAAAGACAAGATGTTATTTACAGTGTATATACAAACTTAAATGACTTGAAGAAAAGTGAGCAAATTGAAAATACATGAAACGCAAAAAACACTATACAGATATTTGCACTGGCCAGCTTTGCGTATAAAATTGCTAAGAAATTTAAATGGAAAATATGAAACAGAGGGCACCTTATCGGCAGTCAAAAGAAAGATTGGAAAATGGTCATGCTGTATGTCTGCATGTTGTAAGTGAAATATTTATTGTAATTATGACATGGAATTTTACATGAAGGTTTTTAAAATGATGTAGTACAGTATGTGATAAATGATATATTTTATACATACACAGAATCAATAATCTTAACTTGACTTGAATATACAACCAGCCAACCACAAGAGTTCTGACAAATTCACTCTTATCAGACCCCTTCCCACTACAAAGAGGTACTCGGCAGGGGTGCCCACTTTCTCTACTCCTCTTCGTATTGGTAGTAGAACCTCTCACAGCAGTGATTAGACAACACACACACAAATAAAGGGGATAACAGTGGGTACACAGCAATACAAAATACTTATCTATGCGGACGACCTCCTAGTACCACTCGAAGACATGGAAGGATCCCTCAAACCCCTCTTGGACCTGTTTGCTCATTCACCATACTGTCCGGACTGAAATTAAATCATACAAAAACAGAAGTGCTCCCCTAAACTCCAAAGTCACCCCAGGAATGGTCGGTCATTTGGGCCTAAAATTGGCACCGCAAGCCATTAAGTATTTAAACATTACCATAGTCCCCTCCATATCTAATTGTGGAAAATTAACCTGGAGCCTATACTAGCAGAAACACAAATTGAGTTTGAAAGATGGAAGAGATTAAATTTAATGATGGCAGAGAAGATTTCATCCATTAAAATGATAACAGCACCCAAACTCGTCTATATTTTATCCCTCATTCTCCTGGAGCTACTGTCCAAATGGTGTGCTAAAATTGACAAAATGGTAGGTATTTTTTTGTGGAAGAATAAAAAGCCAAGATACAGTAGGAACAAACTGAGGGCACACTGGGAAGGAGTACAAATGGGCATTTCAGTCAGCCCAAACACTGAAATGGTTTACGAACTGCACATCTGAAGCACCCCAATGGCAAGGAATGGAGGAGGCCCAAAGCAAGGCACACTACTTAGCAATCCTGCTATACACAGGTGTACCCAAGACCCTAATGGCACATCCCACAATAGGTGCATCGGTCAAAATATGGGTTAGGATGCTTAAGAAAATTAAAGCCAACCCCAGTCATCTAAGCCTGACCCTGCTATGGGGCAAACCATACATAACTGAAGACAGAAAACCCCTGGTCTGGAAAGAATGGCTGGCACAAGGCATAAGAGTCCTGGGAGATATCCTGGACCACCATACCCAGAAGGTGTCCACATTTTCCAAACTCCAGAGATGCTGGGATGTTCCCACAGCCAAATTCTGGAAATACCTCCAAATCTGAGGGGCAGTACAGACCCTACTTAAGGAAGCAAGGCTAGGCCCTCAGCCAACCCATGTCCACCAGTGGTTAGCGACATCATGAGGAGTAGCAAGTAAAATATACTGATAAATCAGAGGTACAATCCCTTCACAATCTGGGGACTCCAAGAGCAAGAGGGAAAGGGCCCTAAAACAGTCAATCCTAGAACAACAGTGGCTAGCATGCTGGACACTGGCACATCGGACCTACACAGACACCAGGAGTAGGCTCATACAGAACAAAATAATGCACTCTTGGTACAAAACCCCAGTAGTTCTGTATAAGGCCAAACTCCAAACATTAACATATGCTGGAGATGTCATGCGCAAGAAAGCGACCTTTACCATATACTTTGGGGATGTCCAAATATCCAGCCCTTCTGGCTAAAGGTACACAAACTAAGTATGGCAGTCATAAACAAACAAGTGTAACTTCTCCCTGAACTAATGCTGCTAGGTATAACTGCAGCAGCGCCCCACCTGACCCCTGCAGAAATCTGATTGCTTTCACTGCTTACCATACAAGCCAAAAGACTCATCCTGAGCGAGTGGCACACACCAGATCTACCCATCTTCTCCGAAATACTTAATTTCCTACTGACAGTAACTACCCTGGATAGGATAACTCATGCTATGGCCAATACCTACCTACATACTACAGATGCTGGAAACCCTTCTTAATATTTACTAAGCCCAGAGAAGGAATCGAGTGAGCCCTTTCAACCCCAATACAGGATGGATATCTGAATGCTGAAGTATCCATGAACAGGGCACTAGGAGAAGTCTTAGGAAGTTAGGAATACCTACAGCTTTTTGTGCATTTGTTCTTTTGCTGTAAATGTTAAATGTAATCTGTTATATCTGGTAGACACAAATATATAAGTAATAGTGATGCATGCCTACTATCAACTATATTATATGGTTCTTTGTGGCTCTATGTTCTTCTTCCTAGGGCAAAGGCGTACCCACCAAGCCGGTCAACTCCCCCACACATAGGAGCCATCTCCTAGAGCTGGCATAGACTAAACCCAGACCGGCAAGGTGAAGTCCCCAGTTGACAGAGTGGAGAACCATTTAGCCCACAAATGTATTGCCTGGTATGTAATGTTTGGGAGTTATACTGTTGGAATGTACAACTTACTACTGTTTTACCACTGATGCATACCCTGTTACAGAACCTTTTGATGTACTGTGAAAATGATAACTAATAAAAAGTTTAAGCAAAAAAAAAATTAAAAAATAAAAGTATGAATCATTTATTTATTTATTACATTTTGATGACTGGGTAGGCCCACTGAGCCCCGAAGGTCCCTTTTTCAGGGGCAACCCGGGAATAACTTAAAGATGTAATACAGAAGGACGTTGGTTACATAGATTCATCCAATGGTTATGCAGGTCACAGTCATGGTTATCATTGTTACAACTTCTACAGTAAGCATTACAGTAGTGGTACTGGCAAGGGCCAGTGCAGTGGTTACTAGGAGGATTAGAGACCTTACTGTCCTTAGGTAGCCCAGGTTAAAGTGTTGGAGTTAGATGTTGGGGGGGGCTGTCATCTGCCGAGGCAATGGCAAGTGCTAGCTTCTAACATGTGGGCCTTGAGTCTAGTACGGAAGTTCACAGGTGAGGGGGCTTCCTGTACTGAGGGTGGAAGATTGTTCCACAGGTAGGGGGCGGAGTAGGAGAAGGCCTTGCCCCCCGCATTGAGCTTAACTCTGAGAACTACCAGCAGTGTCCAACCTGAAGTACATGGGCTCCAGGGGTTGTACTTAATAGCAATAGTTCCTACTAGGCTGGGTGGAGCTGACAGGCTGAGGAGCTTAAACGGCAAGCACAGCAGGGGGTACTGTAGTCGTGTGACCAGTGAAGGCCACTTTAATTGGGCTAGTGTGTCACAGTGGTGAGTTCTGGAGTGATCCTGGGTAGCAAACCAGACTACCTTGTTGTAAAGTATCTGCAGCCTGTTAACCTCTTGCTTGGTCATGCCCTGTATAACAGGTACAGCATAGGTCAGTGTCGGGAGCAGGACACTGGAGGTGATGGAGATCCTAGCTTCCGGGATAAGCTGGTCCTTTAAGTGATACAGGGTGCCAAGTTTACAGTGGATGGTCTTGGTCACCAGGTCAACATGGTTCTTGAAAGTAAGACCTTGGTCAAGTGCAAGTCCAAGGTATTTTAAGGAGTCAACCACTTTAATACCATTACCTGAGGTGAGATAAGCTGTAAGGATTTGGTCCTATGTTGACCAAGGGATCAGTTTCCAAATAGCATGGCTTTTGCTTTGCCTGCATTCAGGACCATTCTGTTGGCTTTAAGCCAAGCCTCCAGTGACGTAAGATCAGCTTGGAGAAGGGGACCAAGATCCGTCAAGTTGCCCAGTGAGCAGTAAATGACTGTGTCATCCGCATATTGAATGACCGAGCTCCCCCCGCAGTGGAGGCTTAGGTTGTTCGTGAACAAGGAGAACAAAAGGGAGCTGAGAATTGATCCCTGCGGTACTCCTTCTTTTAGGGGAAGAGGGTCAGATAGCTCTCCCTTCCAGGTGACCCTCTGTGTGCGGCCAGACAGGTAGCTCTCGAACCATGTGAGGGCAAGCCGGTCCAAGCCAAGTTTGTCCAGCTTTGCTAGCAGGAGTTTGTGGTCCACAAGGTCGAAGGCCTTGGACAGATCTATAAAGACCATGCCTGTGGGTGTCCCATTATGCATTGCTCTGAGTACGTCTGCCAAGAAATTAGTGAGGGCAGTATCGGTGCCATGGTTAGTTCTGAAGTCGTGCTGGGAGGGGGCTAGGAGCTGGTGCATCTCCAAGTAGCCTTGGAGTTGGCCATAGACTAGTCTTTCTTGGAGTTTTGCAAGTATACAGAGCAAGGAGATAGGCCTGTAAATGGTTATGTGTTCCCTGGGTCCACTCCTGTGGATCGGGACCACATTGGCCTGTTTCCACTGATTTGGAATGCTTCCTTCCATAAAGAATCTGTTAATAAGCCAAGTTAGGAGTCTGGAAAGGGCTTGAGCTTCTGTCTTAAGTAGTCAGGGGTTTATTCTGTCAGGTGCTCCTAAGCCTTTGGTTTCAGTGCTATCAGGAGGGTTTGGACTTCCTTCGTCTTAACCAGTCTTAGGTGGAATGAGGGATGGTCCTTGTGTGAGGGCTCAGTTGCAGTTGGAGCCATGGTATGAAGAGGTAGACCTACCTTGTATGCATCAAGATTTGTGAAGTGTGTATTTTGGGCTGTGGTAATTTGTGGGCAGTCATCCGTAAGCTGGACGTTGACCTCAATGGGGGAAGGTTCAGCATTGGTGTTGCCCTTGATCAGGTCGTTTATGTGAGACCAGAATAGCTTCGGGTTGCCTAAGCTGGTCTTTTAGAGGTGAGTGATATACTCCCTTTTTGCAAGTTTAGTGGCTCTCTTGCATTTGTTTCATAGGGCTTTGTATGACACAAGATCGGACGGAAAAGAGGTACGCTTGAATTTCTTCTCGGCCTTGTCACGACTGATCATCAAGGTTTTTAAGGATGGGGAGTTCTATTTGTAGCAACTGCCCATTGTTCTGAGTCTTTTCAGTGGGGCAAAGAGGTTGGCTGTCGAAATAACTAAGTTCTGGAAGTAATCCAGGGCCACTTCCAATGTAGGGAGGAGCTATATAGTGCTCCAGTCCAGGTTGCCGAGACAGTCGTTAAATTGCACTGCCATGAAATTTGAGTAGTCACGGGCAGTAAGTAGTCTAGGTTGGACCTAGGGAGCTCTGCTCTTCCATATACAGAATATAGGGAAGTGGTCACTCAGGGAGTCAGCCATAACACCGTCTTTCTGGATGTTGGCGGGGTTAGACACCAGAGCCCAATCAAGGGGATTGTGGTTCCCCATTCTGTAGTTTAATCTAGTAGGTTCGGAGATAACCTGTACCAGATTTGCCTGTTGGATCACGGACATGAGGACTTTGTTATGGTCATGGGCCCAGTTTAGGATGAAATCCCCAAGATCAGGAGCTCCGAAGAGACATCATTGACCGTAGTTTTTAAGATTCCCTCTAGGGATTGGAGAGCAGACTTGGGGGTTATAAATGCAGCCTATTGTGAGGTGCTTTGGTGACCGGAGTAACACGAATGAATATGGATTCGCCTTCCAGGCAGGTGCTTTGCTGCAGACTTGAGGGTGCAATACAGTTAGTGTATCTTTCACATATATGAGTACACCGCCCCCTCTTTTACTTTCCCTATCCTTTCGGAAGGTGCTGTATCCATGGGCCTTAAGCCAGGTCTCAGAGATGGTGAGGATGTCTGGCTTGTAAAGTTCAAGCCAGGCTTGTACCTTTTGTATTTTTGGTCTGAGGCTGCAGATGTTCATATGCGCTTTCTTTAACCCCTTCGTGGACACCCAGTGGGGGTCCTGAGGGGAAGATATTTGGAGACTGGCAATAGGAGGGACAGGGTTGGGCTGTACGTCTCCAGCCAGGAGTAGTAGCGCCGCAAGCAGGCAAAGTAACTTGGGGCTGGCCATTGGGACTAGGTTACTTCAGCACATCCTGCTTGTAAAGTGGAGCATCTCATAGCATATACCCCTCCTTTCTAGCTCATGGGCTATCAAGAGAGCATATATGTTAGGGTGGTGTGTGCCATTATAGTAGCTGAGGGGAAGGGTGTCGTGGTGCAGAGGTCCCTTGTTATCAGGGTCCCCTGGGCATATGATCCTGTCCACCCAAAGGAGGGACAGAATGTAGAGTGTTGCTATGAGTACTTGCTTATTGGGAAGAAAGGAGGATGGCTGGCTTACACCATGAGGTGCATGGTAAGGTGGGCTGGGGTCAGGGGTCCTCCATTGAGGAGCCATGTATGAAGGGCAGTTGATCCCAGTTAATGAGGGAGGTGCAAACCTGTGTTAGGGCAGGATTACAGATGTGAGCTAATTGCGGTGAGATCTGGGATCAGTGGTACACACTGCTAGTAGCCCTGTCCGTCATGCAGTGTGCCATCCCTAGGAAAGGCTTAGAAGAAGAAGTCTGGCTAAATTTTCCTTATCTGTGTCTATGACATAGGGTCTAACATAGGCTATCCCTAGGTGGGCTTGGACACAGAAGAGCACTTTCTACTTCTGCCCTGTGCAGTAGTTATGCCCTATGGTGAAGGGGATAATTCGAGAATAACATGCACTGTCTAGGAGGATTAAACAGAGGTTATGGATTCTCTAACACACATGCAAATCATCACTAGTTTGTCCCTATCTAACCCAGTGGCAGTAAATGTCTTAGTTCCTCAGGTCAAATATGTAGCTTCTGACTAGCGGTCTGTTTACCGTTAAAAAGGCTCTGACAAACTATTGGGATATACACATATCAGAGTAAGGCAGTAAGGCAATAGTACTAGCAAATAATTCTAGCAGCTGGAATGTAAAGTGAATAAAATTGTCCTATAGCATTTCAAGCTGCAAAGTAAAGTAGATAAAAATGTCCTAAGGCAATTCAAGCACACATGTTAACACATGGAAAGTCAAGTTCACGAAGTAGTGGATAGACAATCTATCACCACAGAGTTTTAGTTTAACATGCCCTTACATTCAGTGCAAGGCACTGTATGGCCTGTGGGCATGGCTATCGAGCATTTAAGGGGAGGAGGGACAGGTGGGTGGGAAATGTTTCCAGTCCAGGTACAGATTCTCCTGCTCAGTGCAGGATCATTTCCTTGCTGTACTTTAAAGTTTTTAGTCCACAGGTAGTCGTCTGCACTCGGGCAGGGGCAGAATATCTTGCTCTTGTGGGGGAGGTCCACCCAGCATGGATTAAGTGAGCCAGCGGCTCCACCTCACACGCTTCTTCGGTCGGCAATTGCAAACAGTAGGGGGGGGCCCGCTTGCAGAGAGGTCTCCCTCACCACCCCTAGTAGATTCAGCACGCAGTCCAGTTATGAGCCACGGGGCTCAGTTCAGGCTTTTGACAGCCTAAAGAAGTATGCGTCACAGCCCAATGGAGACCAATCAGGCACTGAGCTCCTGTTTTGAACTTGGCGCCCAAACTCCATTTCTTTTGTCTATGGTCATAGACGCTATGACCCCAAGGCTGGTTCGATGCAGGAATATGACCTCCCATCTCCACTGCAGGTTCACACCGAGAAACAGCTGAGAGAGTTTTTCCAGCCCAGGTACAGATTCTCCTGCTCAGTGCAGGACTGTTTCCTTGCTGTACTTGAAAGTTTTTAGTCCACAGGTAGTCACCTGAACTCGGGCAGGGGCAGGATATCTTGCTCTTGTGGGGGAGGTCCACCCGGCACGGATTGAGCGAGCCAGCACCTCCACTCCACATGCTTCTTCAGTCAGCAGTTGTGAACAGCGGGGGGGGGGACCTGCTTGTGGAGAGGTCTCCCTCACCACCCCTAGTAAATTCAGCATGCAGTCCAGTGAAACACAGAATAACACCTTCAAAGTATATCCATGCTGCGGGTGGTGGTGGTGGTGGGGAGCTGGGAAATTCCCAATTCGCATAACCTAAGGCGACCATATGGAATGAGAACCATGCAAGGAAATATACAGGGAAGGAAGATACCCCTTCACGCAACCTGAGTGATACTGTGAAAATACAAATAAATAAGGCACCCATACTGCCTCATAAAGTACCCATTTATCAGCAGCCATAAAGGAGAGACACTCCAGGCCCGCCAATGTGTGCATATTATCTTCCCATTCATCTATGGTTAGGATTTCCTCTGATCTCCATTTTCTGTATAACAGACGTTTAACCTCTGTGATAACTGCATAAACCATAAATGAAAGGACTTGTGTTGGGCTGAAAGCTTATTTGTATTGCCCAAGACCAGGAGAGATGCATCCATAGGAGCCTGACACTGCATAGCTTCTGACATTCTACCCTGCAGGTGGATCCACCAGCCCGCCAATTTAGGACAATTCCAAATAATATGCAACAAGGTTCCTTCAGACCGGTGGAATCTCCAGCAGTCATATGTGCTTATCAGGTTTATCTTCTTTAATTGGTCAAGTGTCCTATACCATAAGTGCATTGTTTTTAATTGAATAAGTCTCCCCCCCATGCCCCAGCAGAGCCCTTAGGCATTGAACAAACAGCAGGCCCAGTCTTCCTCTGTGATTCGATATCTGAGCTGCTTTTCCCACCTAGTTTTTAGCTTATCAGTTGAGAGGGTATATTCCTAAAATAGCCCTTTGTAAATTTGCCCTATTTGTGGTTTTTTGTTTGAGACAGCGAGGAGCAAGGGGGAGTACGGTGGGGTGCTAGCAGGCCATGGGGCTCGTGGCATGGTGACGGACGGACCTCCAGTTTGCTGCTATGCTGCTGAAAGGATGCTGAGAGTGCGCGAGGCAAAAGGGAGGTATAGGATTTATTTTTAAAAAATACAAAAAGAGGTATTTCTGTGTTCTTTGTGGATTGGTGGGGAAATCTGGGGTTTGGTGGGGAACTGAAGGCAGAAAGACTGGTAGGGGAGTGTTAAAAACAAAGGGGCTTGTTTCTTTTTCAGGGAAAATGTATTTTTCCTTTGACATGGTACCTGTAGTGGGCAGTAGTAGGGGCAATTCTGGGCATATACAGACAGCAGCACTCGAGTGGTGTTTTTACCAGTAAATTTTCTTGGCTTGTTTGCTCTTGCTTTTTTATCTGACAGAAGTGTGACTTAGTGGAAGGAGCAGAGGAGGTGCACTGGATCTCTGATAAGCCACTTGTGCGGGGATTGAGAGATCTGAGGGGAAATGGTCAGGGCTGATTGAGGATTGACTCTCATGAGAGTCGGGAAATAAGGGACAATCAGCGAGAGGGGAAAGAGCTTGAAGCCGAGACAAAGACTAGTGGGCCTTAAATTACAGGACAGGACAAACGCATTCATAGATGGCGAGGAGCAAGGTGGAGATCAGGGGGTGCTAGCAGGCTGCAGGGCTCGTGGCACAGTGACGCATGGAATGCCAGTTTGCTGCTGTGCTGCTGAAAGGACGCTGAGAGTGTGTGAGGCAAAAGGGAGGTACAGGATTTATTTTTAAAAAATACAAAAAGAGGTATTTCTGTGTTCCTTGTGGATTGGTGGGGAAATCTGGGGTTCAGTGGGGAAATGAAGGCAGGAGGACTGGCGGGGAGTGTTGAAAACAGAGGGGCTTGTTTCTTTTTCAGGGAGAGCATATTTTTCTTCTGGCAATTCTGGGCATATAGAGGCAGCAGCACTCGAGTTGTGTTTTTACCTGTACGTTTTCTTGGCTTGTTTGCTCTTGCTTTTTCATCCGATAGGAGTGTGGCTTAGTGGAAGGAGCAGAAGGGGTGCGCTGGACGTCTGATAGACCATTTGTGTGGGGATTGAGAGATCAGAGGGGAAAGGGTCAGGGCTGATTGACTCTCACGAGAGTCCGGGGTCAGGCCCAAACCCACTCCTCCCCACCCCTCCCACCCAGGGTACTTCATATTTATAGGGAGGAGCTACCCTATGACTGGAGGTGAGGATTGCCAGGTGCAGCCCATTTCCATAAAGAGATCTGAAAGCCACAGTGCACGGATACACTTAGCTTTTCAGCAGGAGCAATCTTACCCTAGGGCTTACACCAAATGGTTAACATAGGCAAGTGAGAATATGGTAGGAAATCCACATTGGAGGGGCAAATGGAGCAGGGTGAGGGTGGATCCAGGGCAGGGTTCAAATGTTTCAAGGGCTGGGGGCATCTTTGGGGGGGTGGTAGGGTGTACTGGTTGTGTGTCAGCCATGGTACTAAATATAGCCTGGAGAATGGGGGGATGTATGGTATGCAGGCAGATTGCACAGCTAAGGGAGGAGGTATGTTGGCTGATATGGGCGCTAAGCTGGGAAAGGGAGAGGGATAGATGGGGGACATGAGGGAGGGAGCTCTAGCAGCTAGCAAGGGGACTGTGGGGGGCAAGGCACAGTCAGAGGGGGGAGCTGCAAGAGGATGAGGAGCAAACTCATCCACAGGAAGGGGAAAATAGAATGTAGACTGGAGGAGAGTTGTGGAGTATGATTGCAAGGGAAGGGGGGTAGGGAAAGCACCAGAGGGGATACAGGACTCCCAGATAGAGGCACAAGAGAAACCTGGGAGAATGGAAGGTGATACAGTATAAAGGTACAAAGCCTGTGCAGAGGACAAGGGAGGAGGGAACAAAGGGAGCACCATCAACCAGAGGAATACAGGCAGTGGGCTTAGAACTAAAGAATAGTTTTGCCCCATTAGAGGCACTAAATGGGGGGCAGATCAGGAAAAGGGAGTTAAAGAGCACACAGGGGAAGAAGTGGCAAGCATGAAGGAAGGCACAGAAAAATTGGAAAAGGGGGAGGCCATACCAGGCAAGACCAGCAGGCAAGCCCAGAAGGAGGTGGCGACAGTGTGCTTGGGTTCAGAGGAGCAAAATCTGAATAGGGCAGGGAAGGAGGAAGGCCCTCAGGAAAATCGGGCAGGGCACAGGCGGGGGATGAATGGGGGAAGTTGGGTAAGGGAGGGGCTGAGGCAGGCAGCCTATCAGGTAGAGACTGTGGGGGCACAGAGCAAAGTAGCTGGGGGAGAACAGAGTGAGGATAGTACTTCAGGAGGAAAAATGGGAAAAGGGGGTAGTGGAAATAGGGTTGGGAATAGGATACAGGGGATTGGGGGATGGATGGAAGGGGGATGTGATCAGAAGAAGATGGACAGCAGGGTCCTACTGGTTAGGGACATTATAATAAAAAGGAATTAGGTGAGGGGGAAGGAGAGACAAAAACAGCACAGTGTGGGTGGAGTCTTTTCCAGGCATGACAGCAGCAAAGGTCATTCATTATATCCCCTCGAGGGGGAGGCAGCAGGATGAGAGAATGCACCTGCTGTTTCACCTGGGAACAAATGACCTGGCAGGTAGTGACCTGATGGAGGTGCAGGCTAGATTCAGAGCTCTAGCTAGATACTGTAGCAGCCTGGGATTTAAATCAGTGGCTTTCTCAGAGGTGTTACCAGTACCAGGGCAAGCACAGATAGGAAGTTGAAGATTAGGGAGTTCAACAAGTATCTGGTGGGATGGGGTGAGCAAATGGGGTATGGGTTAGTAGGGGACTGGGGATCTATATGGGGGGACTAGAGCCTATTTGCACCTGACAGACTGCACCTGAATAGGTAGAGGGTAGCAGTGCTGAAATGCAAGTTTGGAGAATGCACAGTGGACATTTGCAATTTAAACTAGATTGGGGGGTGGGGAAAAATCTGATCCACAAGGAAGAAAATTTGGGGGGCTACCACCCTCCCAGGATAGTGCTACATGTTTGGGCAAGAGGGTGATGGGTGAAAGGGGAAAGAGGAAATCGGCCAGGGAGGGGCGGTGGATGTGGCCTATCTGGACTTCAGCAAGGCCTTCAACACTGTCTCTCACAGGATGTTGGTGAGAAAAATAGAAAGCATGGGGTTAGGAGGGAAAATAGCTGGACGGAGGCCTGGCTAGCAGGGAGAACTCAGAGGGTGGTGCTAATTGAGGTGCACTCAAGCATGGCTAGGGTGAGGAGTGGAGTGCCACAGGGGTTAGTTCTGGGTCCACTGCTTTTCAACATCTACATCAGCGATATTGCTAAGGGTTTGAGAGGGAGGGCGTGCCTATTTTCAGATGACACAAAAATCTGCAAAAAGGTCAACACCCCAGCGGGGGTCGAGGCATGAGGAAGCACATCAAGACAATCAAGGAGTGGGCCGGAAAATGGCAGCTGAAACTTAATGTCAAGAAGTGTGCAGTGAATCCGGTGATGCACCTAGGGAGGAAGAACATGCAAGCAGGGTACACGGTGGGTGGGGAGGAAATCAAAGTATCAGAACAGGAAAGGGATCTGGGGATCATAGTCTCCTCAAACCTTAAGGTAGGTTTCCAATATAGCAGGGCGGTGGGAAGGGCAAATGGAATGCTGGCATGCATAGGCAGGGGCATTACTAACATAAGGAGGGAGGTGATAATGCCCCTCTACAAAGCCATTGTGAGGCTGCACGAGCATCTAGGGCACCCCGGACCTCATAACAACCCCCAATGAGACCCTGCAAGACCCTAAGGATATTGCAAACGCTTTTAATTTAGCATTTACAGACCTAAGTAATGTACTGCCACCAGACTACCTGAATCCTATCACACCCAGACCAACTCACAACCTGAACCCTCCCTCCCAGCCATCTAATGTCCCATCTCCATTCTATTTCAGGCAGATTTCCACAACTAAGGCCACCAAATACATCAAACGAGTCCTCAATAAGACCAGATTGGGAAGTGACCAGTTAGACATGAAGATGGTCGCTCTTACCTTAAATGAAATAGCTGTAC
This sequence comes from Neoceratodus forsteri, assembly GCA_016271365.2. Lineage (NCBI taxonomy): Eukaryota > Metazoa > Chordata > Ceratodontiformes > Ceratodontidae > Neoceratodus > Neoceratodus forsteri. The sequence continues at coordinate 819,600,352 of CM028129.1, forward strand.
CACTCACTAAGGTCTTCAGCTCATCCCTTAGATTGGGGGTCTTCCCTGACAGGTGGAAGGCAGCACTCATCACACCTGTATTCAAATCTGGGGACAGAACTAACTTGGCCAACTTCCGGCCTATCTCAATACTACCCCCCCTTTCCAAAGCCCTTGAAAGGGCGGTCTCCGAACAACTTATGGAGTACCTTGGCAAGTATAATCTTCTCTGCTTGCAACAACATGGCTTCCAGCAAAACCACTCCACCACCACCGCCCTAACTGAATACACCACCCAAATCTATGGTGCCCTGAACCAAGGGCTGGCAGTGGGGTCCATCTTTGTAGACCTCACGAAGGCTTTTGACACTGTTAATCACCAACTTCTTGAGCAAAGTCTCCTCTCCACTGGTCTAGCAACCGGTGCTGCTGCCTGGTTCATTAGTTACCTGTCTCACAGGAAACAGTATGTAAGGATAGGCAATACCACCTCAAATCCTAGGGATGTACACCTAGGCGTACCCCAGGGATCTATCCTAGGCCCTCTCCTTTTCAGTTTGTTCATAAGCACCCTGCTCACAGCCTGCCCTGCACATATTGTGCTCTATGTGGACGGTGCTGTCATTTCTGTCCCAGGCAAAGATGCGTCAGCTATCAACTCTGAATTACAGGATAACTTTCATGTGCTGGAATCTTGGTTCTCCCATAACAGACTGTTACTCAATTACAAAAAGTCCAAGTGCATGCTTTTCAGCACAACACAGAGCGAGGTTAGAGGGTCACCCCTGAGAATACTTAGCCACAAAGGAGAAATACTGGAACAAGTCAATACATTTAAATACCTGGGAATCCACCTGGATGACACACACACCCTTCTCCCTTCACATCGAGCAACTTATAAAATCCACTAATCTAAAACTTGGTATCCTTTACCTGCACCGAATCACCATGACGTCAGATGCACTAAAACGTGTCACAAGTTGCTCTGTACTCTACTTTTTGGACTACGGTCTCGTCATTATGGGGCTGGCTCCAACACTGCACTAAGGAGGGTCAAAACACCCCTAAACAAAGCCTGCTGACTGGTCCTGGGTGCACACAAGCAGACACACTGCTGTGTACTATACAAGGAAACTGGCTGGCTCCCTCTCCAACTCAGGCTCCAATATCAGGCCTGCCTATTAGCAAACAAATCCTTGCTGGGGCTTATGCCTAGCTCTACATCCGTCCTCTTTGAAAAAGCACAACCCTCCATCAGTACAAGAAGTGCCTCCAAAGGAGGACTAATCGTTCCCTTTAAGCGTACTACAACAGCACAGAGATCTCTCTCCTATTGCGGGCCAAAGTGGTACAATGACCTAGCTGCTGCCACTGTTGATTGTACAAGGCTCAGCCAATTTAAAATAGGGCTACGATCTCACCTTGCAAACATACACGACTGTCAATGTTACCACTAGCCTACAACTGCGAATTATTAGGTCCTTTACCCCGTCCTTCCAAAGCCTACGACTGGCAACTATTAGGTCCTTTCCCTAGTCCTTCCAAAGCCCTTCTGAATTCTCTCTCCCGCCTCTCTCTTCCATGCCTTTGCTGAACTGACCACCCTCCCACTCCCCCTATCCCCCTCCCTACTGATCTCTTCCTCCCTCCCTCCAACAAACACTTCCCACCTCCTCCTCCTCTCCAGCCCCTTCCACATCTATCCTTCTTCTCTTGGCCCTCCTCCACCTATCCCCTACCCCTCTCCGTGACAAAGCCATGCCTGGCTGCACCTAACAACCCCCCTAACTGATTTGGGAGCCCCCCCCGTCGCTGGTTACTCCCTGTTATCTCCTAAGTATGTACCACACTCTCGTAGCATTGCTTCTCATTGTCTATTCCACAGGTGTAAGTCCTGTACTTCTCACTTGCTGTCCTTCTAAACTTGTTTGTGTTGTAACTGCACTTATTATGCTGATGCTAATCTGTTGTATATTGTGTCTTCAACTGTACTGCAGTGTAAATAGCATGTGATGTCATGTACTTCCTCTGACATGGAGCCTTTGTAAACAAACCCTCAGCTCAAAGGCAATAATCCTAATCTGAAATAAATAAATACATTTAAAATAATTTTTTAAAGATCTTTGGCAAAAGGCGGTGTGGTCCAGTCATGGAGGGAAGCCAATGTGATGCCATATTATATTTAAGGGGTCAAGAAGTAATCATAAGAACTACAGATCAGTTAGCCATATGTTGGTGCTGGAAAACATACTTGAGAAAATTGGGAAAGAAGAACTAGAACAGTTTATGAATCAAAATAATATTGGGGACAACACACAACATGGTTTTAAATTGGGAAGATCTTGTGAAACCAACTTCTGATAGAATTTTTCAAACCTGTAAGTAAGGCACTAGACAGTGGACCTCTGGATCTGGTCTATTTAGACTATAACAAAGCATTTGACACTATACCCCATAAGGAACTGGTAGAGGAAATAGTTAAAAAGGGAGCAAACAGCAACTTAGTGAGATGGATAAGATCTTGGTTAACAGGAAGGATTCAAAGAGTGACTATTAATGAGTTTTCATCAGGATGGAGTGCAGTTGCTAGTGGAGTGCCACAGGGATTGGTGTTGGGTCCATTTCTGTTTAACCTTTGCATGCCATCAGTGAAATACATGGGAGGAGTTTGGATGGTTAAATTCACTGATGACACCAAAGTAACCATTATAGTGGACAGCGAAAAGGGTGTCTCAATAAGAAAGAAAACCTTATACAACTAGAAGAATGGGCAGCATTGGTAGAGAACATCAGACCACTGCAATATCCATAGTGGGCTGCTATGGAAAATGTCTAATGCTACGTAATGACAAAAGTGCTACGAAGCGCTGAGTCACCTCCCCACTATCTCCGTAAATGCGCTCCTGCTATCTCTGTAATTATACAGTTAGTAGTTTATTTGAATTGGGGGCTGCACCCACTACACCCCACCAGAAAAAAATGGTGGGGGGCAGAACCCCCCATTTCAAGTGAATTATTAAATGTAACATCATCTGGAACAAGTTGTATCCAGGGTGAGTAAAGATTTAAATATCGGGGAGGGGGGAAGGACACGGCTCCCAATACTAAAAACTGACAAGTCTTTTCATTTTTTTTCTGTCTCCTGCAGTTGAATACCCACATCCTGGATCACAAAAAAAATGCTTTTCTTTTTTACCCGTTGCACTTGCCTTATGTTTCATATGCTAGATGCATAGATGTACTTGCCTTTGTTTCAATGCCGAGACTTGCTGCGCTCACTATACACTAACGCTGACCTATTACTATAAATACAATATATTTCAACAGTTTCCATTGCTTTGGTCCTGTTTATTTGCTTAATTAATGCTACAATATAGGATGCCTGTTAACATGCTTTACTTGTTACAAGTCACGCTGTGAGGGTCTTAACTGATCACATTCAGACATGACGTCCCTGCGCTACGCAAACTCTTATGCAAAATTGGTATTCACAGACCAGATACAACTCTGGTCCGATGTTCTCCACCTAAGCTGAATGGGCTAAAAGGGCTAAATAAGTGCACAGTTACAGTATGCATCTGGGCAACAATAACCATCATGCTTCATATAGCCTTTCTAGAAAGGAATTTAGAGTCAAAGTGGAGGAGAGAGATCTGGGAATTATGGTTTCCAATGGTCTATTGGAACCCATTCCAGTTATGTGACCAAAGAAAGCTACAAGGTGTTGGGATGTATTGGGAGAAACATTGGTAGCAGAAATAAAGTGGCGATCATGCCACTTTATAATTCATTGGTGAGGCCACACACAGAACACTGCAGTCTATTCTGGGCACCGCAGTTCATAAAGGACATTAAAATGCTTGAAGGCAAGCCGGCCTGCCAGCACAGAGGAAGTGCCACTGCTCATGATGCCAGCGACCCAGGTTCAGGAACGAGCCTGGGAAGCTGGAGGGCTGGCGGGGGAGAAGGCTTGAGTGTCCGAGGGACTGCTCGCCTCCTCTGGGTGGGAGGTGAGACTGAGACTCAGCACTTGGCTGACCCCAGGTGGAGATCTGAGGTATGGCAAGCCCAGCCAGTAACAAGATCTGTGTGGTGGACGTGAGCGCTCAGTGCCTTGATGTCAGGGCACACATCACATGGGGGAGAAAAATTAGGAAAATGGCCAGCAGCACCTCCAGTAGACGGGATACCAGCCCCAATCCCCAATGCCTCCTGCCTGCCCCAGAACCAGCAACCCAACAAAACAAGAAAGTGCGGGGTGTACTGGCCCCCACCGTGACCCCACGTGGGGGGTAGAACCAAGGTTCTGTGGGGATGGACCACTTCAGGAACAGGTAGGGGAGAGCGACAAAAGGCAGGTGGTGACTCCCGAAGAGTGGAGTGCTGTGGGCTGAGGGGGGGGGGAGTATAAAGAGAAAAAAAATCTTTAAGGCATCCAGAGAAGTGTGACTAGGATGGTCAGGGGAATGAGAGGGAAGACATATGAATGTAGACTGAGGGAGCTTAAGATATATAGTTTGAAGAGAAGAAGATTGTGTGGGGATATGTGTTTAGTGTTCAAAGCATTTCAAAATCAAGACCTCTGGAAATGCTTAGGATTACAAAAAATTAAAAAGAAACTTACTTTAATGGCAGAAGGAACAATAAGCAACTGGAAAGAACGTTGCATAAATCAACTAAAAGAGCTGCATAGTTTACAGAAAGGGAACTGGGGCCATGGAATTCTTTACCAAATTCTGTGGTAATACGTAATACAATTGGCAGTTTTAAGACCATTTGGACAAATTTCTAGACAGAAATAATGTTAATGGCTGTATCAATTGTTGGGAATGGTGAGCTGTATAAAGGCTCTAGTAGTCTGACTCACTCGTAACTTGCCAATGATACCAATAATACTGTATCTATGAATTTGAATATAATGGATTTTTATCTGCAGTTGCAGAAGTGCAGCAACAAGTCGGGGTGTATGTCTTATACTAAGCATGTGTGTCTGTGGCTGCAGATGTGCTGGCCCCACATGAGTTTGTGCGTCTTTAGACAGAAGAACTTTTGAAGTTTGGGTATCATTGAATTGTACTTGTGGCTGCAGGGGCCTAGACTTCTGCACAGAAACAGAAACAGAGATTGCGTCAGCAGAAAAGGACCAGTAGGTCCATCTAGTCTGCCCTATTTTCTCTGCCTAGTACTACACCCTGGACCCTAACTGGCCTTAGGTGTTCCTCTTTCCTCCCTTTCCTGTACCTATTATGTCCATGTGCCTATCCTAGGTATGCGTGAAGCTCACTGCTGTCTTCGCCCCACCACTTCTTCTGGCAGGCTGTTCCAGGTGTCCATCACCCTTTCTTTGAAAAAATATTTCCTCACGTCCCTCCCAAACTCCCCCCACCCAACTTCATAGCATACCCCTGTGCTCTGGTGCTCCTCTTCCTCTGTCTGTTATATCTCCTCTCACTCTCCTCTCCTCCAGGGAGTACATGTTGAGCTCATGCAGCTTCTCCTCCTATAGTCTGTCATGTAACCCCTGCACTATTTTGGTAGCCTGCCTCTGGACCACTTTCACCCTGCCAATGTCCTTGTGGTGGTGCAGTCTCGAGAACTGAACACAGTACTCTAGGTGAGGACTCACCAGTGAGCAATACAGAGGTAACACCACCTCCCTTCTTCTGCTAGAAATCCCCCTCCATCTGCACCCCAGCATCCGGGTTGCTTTGTCCACTGCCTTTTTGCACTGCCCCACTAAACTGAGATCATCAGACATGATTACCCCAAGGTCCATCTCTTGCTTTGTGACTGTAAGTACTTTCTCCAATCTTATACACAGCTCCCAGGTTCTTCAGCTAAGGTGCATGACTTTGCACTTTTTGACACTGAAACCCATCTGTCAAACCCTAGACCACTCCTCTTGTTTCTCCAGATCCCTTTGCATTCCCCCCCCCCCCCGGGTGTCCACCCTGTTGCAGATTTTTGTGTCATCCACAAAGAGATACAACTTCCCTCCAGTTCCTCAGTGATGTCTCTTATGAAGACATTGAACAGGACAGGACCCAGTACCGATGCCTTTGGTACGCCACTGGTCACTCTCCTGCCCGAGTGACTGCCATTTACCACCACACTCTGCCTCCTATCTTTCAACCAGTTAGATACCCAGCTTACCACCTTCTCCCCCAACCATGGGTTTCTAAGTTTGTTAATCAGCTTCCTGTGTAGTAGTGTCAAAGGCCTTATTAAAGTTCAGAGAGGCCACATCCACTGCCCTCCCCTGATCCACCCCCCTAGTTACCCAGTCAAAGAAATCTATGAGATTTCAGCAGCACACTCTGTACAGGCTGCAGGGGAAGAAGTAGGTCAGCACTCCATATTATCAGGACACATATTTATTCCAAAACAGCAGCAGCAACAGATGCTAGTAAAAGATGTTCTGATGAAGACTTCAGTTTTGAAGTTGAAACGCTAACAGTTATGTGGCTGGCGTTTGGCCTTGTAGTCTGCAGAATTAGAATTACTTTTGTACATGTTGGAACTGCTATGGGCTACTTCAATACACTTCTGAAAAGTGGGGCCTTAATATTATTGTTTGAACGCATATGCTAGTATCTGTTGCTGCTGCTCTTTTGAATTAAATATGTGTCCTGGTAATATGGAGTGTTGACCTACTTCTTTCCGTGCAGCTTGTACGGAGTGTGCTGCTGATTTCTACATGTCCTGGTAAGGTGCATCCATTTTTTCATTGTCCTGGAGAATTATAAGTACTTTTGAAACTGCAAATATATTCTGAAGCCCGCGTTCTTGTTTGCAAGTTTAAATCTATGCAGTTTATTTGACATGACTCCCCCCCCCCGTGAAACCATGTTGTCAGACAGTAGTGTTGCAATTTGAGTATTGTGAATTTCTATCTGCAGCCAAAAGTGAGTGTGTATGTCTTGCAGTGTGCATGCTGCAGATACAGATCTAGAAAGGTAGCACATCAGTGCCACAACATTGTGTCATGTGAAAACAGTTGCATGTGTTTTGTCTTACCTGATGATGGCTATCTGTGGTTGCTTGTGTGGTCTTGTCCTTTCACTGCTTGGGATGGGGGTGGGGGAGATAAGGTTGGAAACCGTAACACCATGTTTCACTAGTTTTGTAGGGTTAAACTGGATCCTATTTTTTGCAATGAGTATCTCTCTCTCTCTATATATATATATATATATATATATATATATATATGGCATATATAAATAAAGCAGTAAAAGCACACAAATATAAACAGTTATCAACAATCTAAATTAGTTAACCATGTTGTCAGTTCTTGAAGCAATACCTGTTAAGGACTTACCTTGAAAAATGCCTCGAAAAAGCTGGACAGCTTCCCCAAGAGTCAGCACATACCCAGCCTAACCTGAATTCAGATGGAAAAGTTCTACAGTTGCTTATATCCAGTATATCTATTTCTTTGCATCAGTTGATTGAGCAGTACTATTACCAGTTTGTTATTTAATTTAGAAAGCTTTTGAGAATCAAGAATACAGTGGGGTTGCAGATCTCCTGGCATGCCCAGTGGTGTCATCTGCCACAGTGACAGTGATGACACTATATGGAGAGTGCCATTCTGTATGCTACAAATAAAGGATTCATCTGATTTTACATTTTTAATGTTGACCAGCATGTCCCAAGCCAAATGAGACCTAGTGTGAAAGCAAAGGTTAAGGAGTTACTGTAGCTTTGGCTCTGATCTGGTTCAGGTTTTGTTTGTCAACATTAAGATTGTACATTAGCTGACTCCCCTGGTCACTGTATGGGAAATGGTGCCACATTTTCCTTATAGTGACAGCATAGCCACTGTGAAAATTCATGTCCAAATACATGATGGCACATGATGGTGCTTTTCTTACCTTAAGAGATGTCTACCCCATCATATTATGCAATACATACCTATGAGAACCAAAGGTGGCACCCATCACAAATCTCGCCATATGAAATTAAATGACAACTTGGAATAAAGTGGTTTGTTCAACTTATTCAAGGAAAATGGCATACAAGACAAATGTTATGGCTGAACATTTTGGCACCCAGATGGGGACTGGTACATTGTGACAATCAGTGCTGAAGGAAATGCTGGGAGATCTACAGCCTTGGGATTTACTCAATGCTCAGCCTTTTTTTTTTCTAAATTCAATCAATCAATCAACATTTTGTTTGTTAGAATAAACAGGATGATGACAAAGCATATGATGATCTAACATCCTTAATCTCCATATTCCATTACATTATTACACAACACTAAACTACAATTAGACATACCTTAGAATAGAAACATAATATAAGCATATTATCACAGTCATTATAATAATCATAGTTAATAAAATCACCATGATAGGTAAGGAAATTATATCTGGCAGCCACAGGTTTTAATCTCTCTTTCTTCTAGACACTTTAATATATGGCTGGATGTCCACTGGGTCATCAAAAAATGTCAGAACAATGAATGGTAATTAATTCCGCAGATGTGGTGCACTTACCATAAAGTTGCCACTACCCTTCACACTGTTGGTGCATGGAACCACATATTCCACACACACCTGACGATGGTAAGAAAACATTTCTCACCGTAGTAATATTGTTTCTTCCAAGGTGTCCTTTAGTATGCTTGACAAGCGCAGAATGCCAGCTGGGTTCAGCTGTCCTGGAGGTGGAGTCAATGGTAATGAGTTTGGGGAATTAGTCAATGAGGAGAGAGCAAGTGGCTGTGCTGCCTGTAGTCAGCCTAGAGGGCACAAGAATTATTTCAAAGCTGAAAGGGGGCAAAACATGGCCCCGAAAAATGAACTGTCCCAACAGGAATAAAATGATCTAAAACTAAGATTAAAAGGGAAAACATTAAAGGACTGTGAACACTTTGCTTGAGGCAAACACGATAAGAAAATTTGGCAAAGATAAAGGGATGCTGAGCCATCCTCACTGAGGTTATGAAGAGGAGGATGAGTGGGAGGTCAAGCATACTAAAGGACATCTTGGAAGAAACAATATTACTATGGAGAGATCTAAAGACCTCCAGCATAGGGGGAGGAGTTAGATAAAGTACTGGTGGAAGCTATTGGCAAGATGGCAGAAAAAGAAGAAGTGCTGCAGTTGAGGATTCAGTATACTGGATGTAGATTGGGAACTTCCAAGCTGCAGCATCAGCTAGAAGGAGGGACCTCCTGAACTCACTGCAGGAGGTGTTCCTCAGGCAACTAGTCACTGAACCCACTCATGATGGGGCAGTACTGGACTTGGTACTCACTAACAGGGACAGTGTTGCAGACATCAAGGTAGGAGGCCACTTAGGGAACAGTGATCACTGTATAGTGTGGTTCAATACAAGGATGGCTGCAGACCTGAACCACAGAAGACTGAGGGTCCTAGACTTCAGGAGGGCAGATTTTAAAAAGTTGGTCAAAAGCCTCAAGGATGACCTATGGGGGTGACCTGGGGTGGAGAAACAGTGGGAAAAGCTAAAAAGGACTATAATGAAGGCAGCAAACCTCTGAATCAAGCAAGTGAGCAAGAGCAAGAGGAAACAGAGACTGCTATGGTTCTCAAAAGAGGTGGCAGAAAAGTAAAGACTAATAGGGTAGCTGTCAGAAGGTATAAAGAGATGCAGAAGGAGAAGGATAATGAGGTGTATCAGGGGAAGCAGGGAGAGCAGTAAGGAGCATGAAGAAGCAACTGAAGAGAGAATAGTCCCAGTGGTGATGAAGGGGAACAAGATATTTTTTATATTTGTAAGTAAAAGGAGGAAGACCAGTGGGACCATAAGATTAAAAAGGGAAGGGGGGAACTGTGCAGTGGGGGACCTGGAAAAGGCCGACATCCTAAACAAATACTTCTGTTCAGTGTTCACAGAGGAAGGAGAAGGGGAAGGGCCACCTAAAAGTAAAAGCAGCATTGGAGGTAGGTAGGTGGGGTGGACTGTAGTCCATTTTCAGAGGAGAATATTCTGAAGGGACTGGCTAATCGGAAAGTGGACAAAGAAATGGGTCCAAATGGGGTATGTCCAAGGGTATTGAGGGAGCTCACGGAGGTACTTTCTGCACCTCTGATAGCCCTTTTTAACAGCTCATTGGAAACAGGAGTGGTTTTGGAAGACTGGAAGAGGGCACATGTAGTCCCACTTCATAAAAGTGGTAGCAGGGAAGAGGTTGGCAATGACAGGCCAGTCAGCCTGACTTTGGTGGTGGGAAAGTTAATGGAGTCACTGCTGAAGTAAAGAACCATGGAATATCTTGATTCTACTGGGTTGTAAGACCAGAGGCAACATGGATTCACAGGGAGAGGTCATGTCAAATGAATCTGATAGATTTCTTTAACTGAGTGACCAAAGAATCAGGTCAGGGTGGAGCAGTGGACATGGTCTACCTAGGTTTCAGTAAGGCTTATGACATTGTTGTACTGTTGTACATAGGAGGCTAGTAAGCAAGCTAGGTAGCTTAGGAGTGGGTCCAAAGGTGGTAAACTGAGTAAGACACTGGTTAGGGGATAGGTGACAGAGGGTGGTGGTAAAGAGAGTTTATTCAGAGGAAGTGAGGTAACCAGTGGTGTGCCTCAGGGATCAGTGCTAGGACTGGTCCTCTTTAATGTCATTATAAGTGACATTGCAGAGAAGCTGGAAAGGAAGGTCTGCCTCTTTGCGGATTACACCAAAACCTGCAATAGGGATGACATTTCGATGGGGGGTGGAAAGGATGAGCAGAAGCCTGAGAAAACTTGAGGAGTGGTCAAGAGCATGGTAGCTGGGTTTCAATGCTAAAAATGCAAAGTAATGCACTTAGGGCACAGAAACCCAAGAGCAGAGTACAAAATGGGAGGAGTGGTACTGATGACCAACAAGCGGGAAAGAGACCTGGGGGTGATCTTATCGGATGAAAGGCAGTTGGGAGGGCAAGTGGGATGCTGGGGTGCATAGGGAATGGTATCACCAGAAGAAAGAGGAAGGTGATGTTGCCTCTGTATAGATCACTGGTAAGACCCCACCAAGAGTACTGTGTCCGGTTCTGGAAACTACATCTCCAGAAGGACATAGAGTGGAAGCAGTCCAGAGGAGGTCAACTAAAATGGTGCAGGTTCTGTATCAGAAGCCCTTTGAGGAGAAACTTAAGGATCTAAAAATGTACTTGGAAGAGTGGAGAAAGATGGGGGGATATGTTAGAGACCTTTAAATATCTCACGGGGTAAATAAAGTATGAGAGGAAATTATTTAAAAAAAAAAAGGTGCTCAAGGACAAGGAGGCAAAACAAGAAGCTAGAGCGGGGTAGATTCAGGAGAGATGTCAGAAAGTACTTCTTCACATAAAGAGTGTGGATTCCTGGAACAGTCCTCCAGTGGAGGTGGTAGCGGCCAAAACAGTGGTGGGATTCACCAAAGCATGGGCTAGCCTTAAGGGAATCTTAGGGAAGAGGAAGGAGGTGAACAGACTGGAGATCAAGTAGGATCCACGGTGATAGCGTAGACAGGGAAAATGTGCAGACTGGGTGGGCCAAGTGGTCTTTATTTGCCAGCAAATTCTCTTTCTACGTTTCAGGCTTGTTCTCTTTACAGCCACAATAAGGAGCTTTAGAGTGCTTGGTGAGTCTTCAGAAGAAGTCGGCTTTGCCCGACTTTAACCAGAAGTATTTGCAATCATCGCAAAGTACCAGTGTTTACTGAAGAGCTTTCTTTTTTAAAATGCCATTTATTTTTTTTAGCCACCACTCAGTTTTATTAGCCTTTTTCAATTCTGTTTCATGTATTCTGACATAATGCTGTAGTACCATTCAACAGATGTAATGTTCCCTGTCTTACATTCCAGCATGGATATCCTTTTTTTACAATTTATTTATGCAGGATAGCCCAACTGAGATGCAACATCTCATTTCCAGTGGAGTCCTGCTTCTACAATACCCAGTTCTGCAATTGAGTGGACTGGAGCAATGAGAGAATAATTAGCACGCCGAATGTCACACAGTAAATATTTGGCTTTAGTGAGGTTTGAGCCTGTGATCTCCTGGTTCCAAAGATGATGCACTAATCACTAGGCCACACTTCCTCACATTCATATCAGTATCCTTGAATTTCATTTAAAATGTAATAAAGAGAGAATACTGGTTGGGAACCATGCACAACCAGCTTGTGCTGCCACCAAGAGGTTCAGATTCCGACTGACCTTGAGGTCGAAGCTAGAGACATCAATAGGATTCTGAACTTCAAGGTGGCAGCACAGGTTGATTGAGCATGGTTGTGCCCAACCAATATTTTTTATAGTGTATACAGCAAGAAATGTAGTGTTTTTAATAAATTGCTACACAACAGTACAAGTTTAAAGTTGTTTGTTTACTACTAGAACATAAGAACATAAGAATGGTGTCTGCAGATGGGGACCATTAGATCCATTTAGTCTGCCCAAGGTGGCTAACCCTCTTCCCTTTAATTGTTCAAGCCAAGCTGTCCACACTGTCTGTCCCACTTAAATTCATTTGATAAAGAGAGAGTCATCCTGTTGTTTTTGTGTTCGTGAATGAGTTTTTGCCATTCACTGCAATCCTTTGAAAATACCATTGTAGCCATCTCATTGATTTCATTGAGATTCAAGTGTGATTGCCACTTTCTTGTTTTCAGGTGCAGCAAATGGCCAGGTGGGCTCATGCTCATTTGTAGCACATGAAGCGCAGTTGTACCCCAGAAGGGTACAATCTTGATCCATGACCTTTGCACCGTGGTACTGTACAACAGTATTCTGCTAAGGATAAAAATCCATGCAGAACAAGCTTCCACTATACAGTACTAAAAAATATAGTGCAGCATTATTTGACAAGTATTTGGTAAGTGACAGACCCTGTGAAAACAGTTTTTTTTCTACTTTATGGGTTCTGTGGCCACCTGTCAATAGCATCTGAAAGGGGATGGGGTTGGACAGAGAAACAGTTCAGTATCTGTTCTCTATGCAGTGAAACAATAACAAGTTCAACCAAAATGACTGGACAGTAAACTGAGGAGGGAGCTTTATCTCCATCAGGTAAGGAGCACAGAAGTACAGGACTACTTGCAAAATGACAGCCATAAATCAGAAAATTGAAGAAGTTACAGAAAATATTTATATAGCCAGTGTGACAAGTAGGGGCAATGTTTTTTTAGAAACGTGATTTTTAGCTATTTCTCTAACTGGCTAACATGTCAAGGAAACCCTGTGAAGTACTGGTGGAAGGAAATCAGGTAAAAGTTGTCTTTTTTAAATAAATCAGATTAGCTATTCTGGTCCCTTAATAAAAATATATTAAGTAAAAACAAAAAATATATTGTTTTCTTTCAATTTTTCTTCTTTGTAATTTCTTCCAGTCTACATTTTCCCATTTTCATCTGTGTAATTAATCTTTATTCTGTTTCAGCCTTCCTGATTTTTTTTGTTATTCTCCCTTTGTTTTTCTTCCTAGCTGCCATAAGTTGGACCTGCTGGAACACGTGTGGCAGTGAATTCATATTTTTGAGTTCAATAGCCATTGTAATAACAAGTATGAAGGTTTGTCAGTGTGGCAGTCTTAATATACAATTAACACATTCAAAATGTTTGTTTCAAGAACTCTGTAAAAGCCATTTGATTGGTAGCTTCATCTTATACTGCCCTCTGCTGTTTTCCCTGAGCTCCCTAACAGTTGTCTTATTGCAAACTGGCTTGTCAGTGCTCGCCTATTGTGATTCAAACAGCAGCTGGTGAGCTTTGCCTACAGTGTTCATTCTATACACTAAAAATAAATGGCTCAGTGGCTAAATCCCCAGTTTTTTGTAGCCACCATGTATGGCAGCTTAGATTCAATGCTAAGAAGTGCAAGGTAATGCACCTGGGAAACAAAAACCCAGGGGAAGAGTACACAATGGGGGGTGAGATACAAACAACAAAGATGGAAAGGGACCTGGGGGTAGTCATATCAGATGACCTAAAGGTGGGCAAGCAATGTGAGAGGGCAGCAAGGAGGGCTTGGGGGATACTGGGATGCACAGGAAGAGGCATCACCAGTAGAAAACAGGAAGTTATTATCCCTCTGTACAGACAGCTAGTGAGACCCCATCTGAGTACTGCTGCAGTTCTGGAGACCCAATCTCCTCAAAGACATAGACAGAATGGAAGCTGTCCAGAGGAGGGCACTAAAATGGTGCAGGGTCTGCACTGGAAGACACGTGGAAGAAAGACTTAAGGAGCTTAATATGTATAGCCTCGAGGAAAGGAGGGAGAGGGGGGACATGATAGAAACTTCAAGTACCTCAAGAGAATCAACAAAGTCCAAGAGGGTAGCATCTTTCAAAAAGAGAGGTGTGCAAGAACAAGCGGGCACAATTTGAAGATAGAAGGGGGGCCGCTCAGAGGTAATTTAAGGAAGTATTTTTTCACAGAGAGGGTTGTGGATGTATGGAACAGCCTTCCAGAGGAGGTTGTGGAGTCAAAAACAATGGTGGAATTCAAGCATGCATGAGACAGTCATAAGGCAATTCTAGAGGGTGGGGGTAGGAAGAAGTAGGCTGCTAGTTAACTAGGATCTGCAGCTTATCCATCAGGTAGGGAAATGGGCAGACTGGGTGGGCCAAGCGGTCCTTATCTGCCGTCAAATTCTATGTTTCTATGTTTCTATGTTTCACCGTCTCTTTGGTTTTAACCATTTAGCCATTTTAACCATTTTAAAGGACTCCTGTTAAAAGCACTTGCCAACTACTACTAATTTTGTATTTTTTTGTTAGCAATATGATTAAAGAGAATCCAACTGGGTAGGTGACTAATGCATAGAGCCAGTGTCTGCATACTGGGAATAGAAGACTCTCCTTTCTGAAAAGTGACTTCTGTGTAGGTAACAACTTTTATGCCTGGCACATCAATGTTCAAATCTTACTGCAGTATTGCAGTAAATATCATGAGCTCTAGTTCTGACCAGACCAGCAACACATAGTTTACTGGAAGAAAGGGTCTGTCACGCTAGTTATTAGTTTCATCATGAGCCTCTGTAACAAGTTCCTTCATGTAATTCTTCTGAAATCTGAAAATGCTAAAACAAAACAATTACTAAAATTTATTTAGGTATTTATTTATTTTAACATTTTTAACAGGAAAGATATACTGAGCTAGTAGTAGCTAATTTCCAGATGAGTCCTTACCTGGGGTGGGGAAAGGGAGGAACAGAGGTGCACTAACAACAATAAGTTAGCAATAACCCACGACAGGGTGTGGGGTTATAGGCATTTAATCCATGCCTGGCATGCGTTGTGTGGCACGAGTCCTCACAGCACTCCAAGCATGGATTAAATGCCAATAACCCCACACCCTGGAGTGGGTTATTGTGCTTATAACATGGGTTAGATAAAGGACACGGTAGAATCCCCCCTAAAGTATGTGCTAAAGTATGATTCTTGTGGGGGGTAGGAAGAAATAGACTGTTGGTTAACTAGAATCTGCGGCCTATCCTGTAGGTAGGGAAATGGGCAGACTAGATGGGCCTAGCGGTCCTTATCTGCCATCAAAGTCTATGTTTCTATGTTTCTATGCTCCCCATGTTTTTATGCAACAGAGGGACTGTATATTTCTACGTTGCAAAGTAGTTCCTCAGAGAACATGGACTCATTCTATTGTTTTTTTACATAGTAATGTCAGAGTTTAAATTTACAAAACATTTTCCCAATGTCTGATCTGTTACAATGTAAGATGTTGCCTCTGCATGCAAAACAGTTGCCAACTCGCACAGTACAGCAGTGACAGTCACTGGCTGTACTGTTGCTGCTGACTGTGGATTAATGAGTTTAATGCAGGCTCACTGCGGGTCACATACTGAGTACAATGTCTGCAGAGAGGAGCTGCTGAATTCCATTTGCAGGACAATGTTGATGACCGGCATACTACCAGGACTATAGAAGACTTACCTTCACTGCCCGCACAATCTGAATAGCATTACTCTGAGAGTGTAATCCAGGCTTGAAGTGCTACAGCTCCTTGTCCATATTTTGAAGGGTGGTTGGATTCTTTGGGATGGACAGGTTGGGGAAGCTGCTCATGTTGTATTGAACCTAAGAAGCAGTCACAGTGCGTGCGCACAATGTGGACTGTTTCAATTACACATTTACTTGCATGCAGAGACTGTGGCCCAGACATATTTACTGGGTATATCAGCCGAGGAACTCTGTAATTGAAGCTTTGTGGCTAACATTTTATTTTTATTCCTGCACCGTTACAGTTGATGTTGACAGCAATCGCAATGCTATCTGTCTGTGCCAGGCTACTGTAACCAATGTGAATGGTATGCATGCAACTGGCTGCCTGTAACGGGGTTGGGGGGCACTGGTCAGTTCCAATGAAGCTGAGGTACTGTCACTGTGGTCTTTGGAATCTTTTCCCCCTCACAGCATGGGTCTCACACCACACTGTGCATACCATTTAAAAAAACACTAAGACCTGTACCTACACTCCACTCACATCGGGGGTTTCAGGTGTTGTACTTCACTCTTACTACTACCATTGAAAATTATTGTGTTGCTGTCCGTATTGTGCTGCAATGGATGTATTATGGGGTACAGCTGCACTGTATGTCTTATGCTACATTGCAGTATTGCATACTGTTGACTTCAGTAAACTGACATTGGATCCTAATCCCTAAAGTGAAATAACAGGCAGGGTGGTCAAATGTCACAGTGGGTGCAACAGACTGGGAGCACACCATCTGTAGTACCATACAGCGGTGATTGCTGGATGCACCGCCATGGGTGTCTGTAGTCCTGTGTGAACTTCTGTCATCAGGTGTAGTAAGCAATGCACCACGCTACCAATGGCTACACAAGTATAACATATTTTCAATACCTCCAATTGAAGAAGAGAAGTGAGAACTATGGCCCCGTGTCCCACGTTGTCCTGTTACTAAGTGTAAGCTTTCACTACAGTGACCCGGGAGGTGGGGAAAAATGTTTTCCTGATATCACATAACGGCTTCTGCATTGTGAAAACTATCATTTAGGCACATATTTGTAGATCGACTGCGAAACCACAATACTTTTACAACAGGAAAATCGTGGAGTGTGCTGTGTTTTCTCCTCACTAAAGCTGACAACAACAATGGCTGCTACGGAAAAATGCAGAATTGAATCTATAGCTCCCTTCCCCATGTGCTCTGGTCTGCTCTGCTCTGAGGAAAAAGATTAGGCATACCAACCATGGATTAAATAGGGAATTTAATCAATGGACACCTGACAGCTCTTCGACAATCATGTGAGCTGCTTTACCTAACCCATGTTATAACTACAAATAATACAAATAGGAAAATCAGCATTATAAATAACAATTGTACAAGCATATAGATTCTGTGTGAGTAAAATACACCACAATACAATAAAGTGCTGGAGTATAACAATGTTTGGAATGTGCAGAAGGCAATACTGAGTACAGGGAGGGAGCAATGGTAGTGGGAATGGAAGGTGGATGAGGGGACTGCACTAGTGTAGGTGCAGGGCAAAGGAGAAGCAGGGGTAGGGTGGTAGTGGGCAGCAACCCAGGGTCAAGTATCGGGGCAACTGGTGGAAGTCATGGAGGAGAGAGGTGAATTTGTGGTGGGAAGGGCTGAGTTTGAGAGAGAACTATAAAGTTTGGGAGCCCGGAAGGAGAAGGTAACTTGAC
The DNA here is from genome assembly GCA_016271365.2 of Neoceratodus forsteri. Classification (NCBI taxonomy): domain Eukaryota; kingdom Metazoa; phylum Chordata; order Ceratodontiformes; family Ceratodontidae; genus Neoceratodus; species Neoceratodus forsteri. Next base: position 819,617,967 of record CM028129.1, read on the forward strand.
CAGCAGTGGGTTTCTTTGAAGTGAGTGTGAGAGAGTGAGAGCCAGAGTTTTGAAGGGGGCCTAAAGTGGTAGGGAGGAGGGGAGAAGGAAAGCAAGGTAGAAGTGAAGGGATCCAAGCTATTTTTTAGAGATAAGAGAAACAGAATGGAATCAAGGGAAGGGAAGGACATGGAGTAGTACAGGGAGCAGTGTTGGGTGTGTTGGGGCAGTCCAGGGCAAAGTGGCGAAAAAAGTGAAAGAGGTAACCCAGTTTGGCCAGGATGGACTTGGATGCAGCATGTGTCACCATAGTCGAAGATGGGGAATATCATTTTTGAGAAGATCTCTCTTTGGGCACAACTCAAAATATTTTATTCCTGTAAAGCATTCCATGTTTGAGGTGAAATTTCTGTTGGATGGCATCCACATGTGCAGAGAAATCAATGTGCCTCTCCAGCCAGACCTCGAGGTACTTCAATGATGAGATATCCTCAATTGGTGCACCCTCAAGGATATGGAAGGAGATGAGAGGGGAAGGCACAGTTAGCCTTTACCTAGTACCAAAAGTCATGGAGATAATTTTGTGGGCATTGTAGAACATCTGTTTAGCCAGGAAGCAATGCTGGATGTTACGAACGTCAAGATGGAGCTTGGCTGTGAGGTCAGAGGCAGATGCAAAGAATACTGAGTCATCTGCATACACATGGATCGATGCAGAGGTGCAGGCAGTCTGGAGGTCATTCAGGAAGAAGGAGGAGAGTATGGAGCCAAGAATGGAGCATGGGCATACATGAGCTGACAGGCAGAAGGGGGATGGATTCTCCAATCTGTAAAGCTTGAAACCTGCCCTAAAGGTGGGAGCAGAGGATGGGATGGTGAGGAATATTCCACAATTGTGCTACTTGTGATGTGACTGTTAGATGGCATAAAACGTGGTCTAACTTCATGTCACAGTCGCCACAAGCTGCATATCAAAATTGACACATACGTCATTTTCTGCTGCAATGAGAGCAAAGTGCAGGAAATGCATCAAAATGTTTGAAAATTGGCTAGCCTGGTGGCGCTGAGGGTTGAGGCACTGGGCATCACACCTCGCATCATGTTGGCGACCCGGGTTGCCAGGAATCGATAGGGGAGGATAGGATCGAGCATACGGAAGACTGCTCTCCTATCCTGGGGTGGGTTGTGGGCATCCACCACTCTTTAGTGGTCCCTGGGGACACCCAGAGGCACTGCTAGAGCTGGTGCAATGGAGGGTGAAGTGCAGCGGAAGTCAGCATGCCAGTGCGCTATGTCATTGCACGTCTGCAGTCGTGGGGGAAAAAACAAGGAGGAAAATCAGCAGCACCACTCATGGTAGCTTGATGGCCGCAGCTTCCTGAGCCTGGCAGCAGCCCGGGGGCAAACTAACATGCCGATACTGGATCCTGGCCTAGTGCGGGGACTTGGGGAGGTCCCTTTCATGGGTACAGCAGCATATGCCAGCTGGTGTGTGTGGGGCACCCCGGGGGCCATCAGGGGAAGCGTGGCAGTGGCTGGATGTAAGGCACAGTGGTGGCTGCATAAAGGAGGAAAAATAAAGCAGTGATAAAAAAATTTTTGAAAATTCTGCACAAACATTTTGGCACATTTGTAATAACACTGCTGCAAGTTCCATGTCCAAAGCTTTGAAAATCCAGACCACAGTATTTTTTTTTTTATACTCCCACACTGTACCCTGGCCTATCCCTCCTTCAAGCCTCACATGGGCCTTCTCACCTGGCAGCTCCTGACCCCACCGCCCCACACTGCAGCCAGCCCAGGTAACCCTGATGTATCCCTTCATTAGGTGGGTCTCTTACCTTTGTAGGGGATGGGCCTTCTGGCCATGCCAATGATCCTGGGTTCTGCTGAGGCAGCAGATGAAGGCCCGGGAGCTCAGTGATGAGGGTCTGGGGAGGCCATCGCCTGACCGGCCAGGGTGCGATTTTCCATGTTCTCTCCCCGGGGGAGTGGCGTGCCACAGATGTCAAGGCATATGATTACGTCTGCCACTCCCCAGTCATCTGGGGCCTGACATCATGGCATACTCCCTGCCTCCGCCAGGGACCAGCAGGCACCGTGCCACATCCCCCCGGAGAAGGTGAGCTATCGCTAGATGCCCCATCCTTCTCCCCTTGGACGGCCCTCCAGCAACCAGAGTTTGTTCCTGAACCTGGGTCACCAGCGCCGTAGATGGAAATCCAAATGCTGTGCCGACAGGCAGGCTCCAGACCAAAGTATTTAATGAAGTGGTTTCACACATTTATTTTGCTATCCATATTTGCTAGTTGTTGGAAGCAATGTAGCCTAGTGGTTAGAGTGCAGAGCTGTAACTCGTGGGACCCAAGTTTGAATCCTATCATTACCACTTACAGTGCTCACTATGTGATGATGAATAAGTCACTTCGTCTTTCTCTGCGGTTATCCATCTGGAGCTTTCCCTAACACCCCTTTCCCTCAATCTTACTTAAGGAGAACTGCGTTAACCTAAATGTGATTTTTCCTGAGGAAGCTGTTTCATAAATACTTGTTCAGATTTTTTTTTTATTGTTACACCTACTTGACCTTTTAATACACTAAATGAGTGTTTCTAGTTGAAACACTGTTAGTCAGTAGATTTTATGTTTGCTTGCACGCAAGCACAAAGCAAACATATTGGTAGTGCTGGGGCAGTATGGGGAGGTGTGGAGGTGGGTGCTGTATAGGCCAATGGATGTAGAAATACTGGAGGCCTGATACTCAAAAGCCAATATTGAGAAGGTTGATAATGACAGTGTTCACTTGGCTGATGCACATATACTTTGTGTAGTTCAAAGGATCAAGCTCCACCAATCACTTAGGCTTTCTGCCCATTTGCCAGCTAGCAGACCTCATCATTGGGCTTTGAAGATAAACATCAAGCCTCGCACTGTGTGTGTATGTTTCCCCTACAGTAGTTGCAGACAAGAGTCTGGAGAGCATCTTTTTGAAAGCACTAAACTGACTGCGCATCAAATATGTTAACAGCATGTCAATAATGAACAGAAAACACCAGAATTTGTTGATTGTTGATTTAAATTACATGTTGTTTATGCTCCCTTTAAAGATCCCTTAATACCAGTTTGTGAGATTAGACACATTTCTGTGTCTGAGGGCTGACTTTGGGAAAATGAGAGAGTGCCTCAGAAAAGCACTAGCAAACAGGCAAGAAAGAAGGGTGGAGGAACAATGGGGAGTAATCAAAACAACCATCACAGAGGCAACAAGCTTTTGTGTAAAGCAAATCAACAAAACACAATGAAGGAAAAAAACGCTATGGTTTTCAAAAGAGGTGGCAGGGAAGGTAAAGAAGAAAAGGATAGCATTCAGGAAATATAAGGAAACACAGAAGGAGCAGGACAGAGAACTTTATCAGTTAAAGCAAAAAGAGGCTGGGAAGGCAGTCAGAATAGCAAAGGCCTAAACCGAGGAAAGGATAGCCAACTCTGTTAAGAAGGCATATAAGACCTTTTATAGGTACATTAGGGAGCGAAGAAAGACCAAAGGAGGGATACTGAGGCTTAATAAAGGGGAGGGAATGTGGGTAGAGGGTGACAGTGAAAAAGCAGGGATACTGAATGAATATTTCTGCTTAGTATTCACAAAGGAAGAGGAGGGGGATGTACCTAACCCAAACAAGAGAAACACTCTGAAGACGGGGGTCTTCTTGTCTACACATGACATCATAATAATTATCTCCACAGTAACAGACTTACAGCGAACACCACATTTAGTGACAATGGTTTATTAGCCTACCTCTGAGGTCCAGGTGCACCTCGAGGATGTTATTTTAGAAACAAGGGGTTCAGGGTTCGGGGCACCACCTCAGGGTGTGAGGGGCACAGCTCTATTGCATGTTATTGGAAGACAGAAGGCATGAAGTGTTTAATGGGATGCAAGGTTGGGAGCCATATAAAGGGGCACAGTATGGTGAGGGTGTTAAAGGATGTCAGTGGAAAACATTCGGAGGCAGCATGGGATGCCCCTTTTGATTCACGGGGGCTTTGTATATCAAGGGAATAAGGTGGTGCAAAGACTGACATATGATTATCAGCTACAGATGTATCTGGGTAGCTGAATATGTGTGTGCTGAAATTGCCATTCGCTATCATTGCCGTCCTGTAATAATGTCGCTGAAATACACTTGCTAATATTGATTTGTCGAATTGACATGGAACCCTCCATATACGACCCCAGAGTGCATATGCCATGCTGCACAAAGAGGTTTCCAATATTTCCCACCAGCCCACGTGCTGTACTGGGCAGACAATTTTGATGTACTTCCCACCAGTGTACACCACAGCAAAGCCTCTCAAACCCTCCCCATATAAGGCAGTTTGCATGGCACAAACACCATAATACTGACATGGTAACCTACAATATTGATACCTAAAATACTAATGACCCCCCTCAGCATGGGATGCATGGTGCCTCAAGACAATTACCATCTCATTATATGGCCATTAATTCTCATTAAAGTTGCACTTTACTCTGCATAGCATCCATCAGCTGAATCAGTTGCTCCCTGTGTGTCTGTCTTGTTGCATGGGGTATAACATTTTGTTCCCCCTTGCTGTCTTCCCTGACAGCATTACCCTGGCATCTAGTGGCACCCCATCCCTCACACAATCCTCCTTGGCTTTAGTTGCATCTTCTCCCTCACCCAGTCTTCATTTAAACAACCTCCCTGTCTTTAATAGCACCTCCTCCCTCACCTGATCCCTGTCTAAATCATTTCCTGGCTTTAGCAGCACCCCTTCCTACCTCTGATATATATTTAAACAATCTCCCTGAATCTAGTGGCACCCCCTCGCAGTCTAAGTGCCCATTAAAAATAATCCTTTCCAGCTCCGTGGCACCAGACGATCGGGATTGCCTGGCATGCTGGTGACCTAGGTTCACGCCCGAGTCCAGGAACAACAGAAGCTGAGGCCAGTGGGGAGGGTTTAGAGCATTTGTTGGATGCTCTCCTTCCGGGGGTTGGGGATCTGAGCCTGCACCACTCTGGAGCAGCTCCTGGTGGCCCACTGCAGTGGTGCACTTTGTGTCATGGGTGACGATGCACCACAGTGCATACAGCCAGGATGCCACGTGCATGTGGTCGATGTCTGGGTGTGGGGGGGTGGGCAGTGGTAGAAAATATGGAAAGTGGCTGCTCGGTTGCTGGATGATGGCCACCAGTCCCTCTCCAACACAAAGCCCCAGTGGAATGCCCTCTCGTGGATGCACCCATAGCCCTGTGCCCCGAATCCAGGTAGGAACCCAATCTTCTCTCCCTACCCTGGAGGGCTCCTCGGGTGAAGGGATACACCGGGCACTTCTGGGGGCATGGAATCAGGTTAGCAATGAATAGCAGATCTGGCTGGTTGGGGGCCCTTGGTGGCCAGAAGGAGTGCTTGACAAAGTGGTGAGGAAGGAGCAAAAATAGATAAAGTGCAAAAATATATGAAGCAAAAAGAAAAAGAAAAAATAATCCTTTGCATCCAGTGGCACCCCTTCCCAGCGCCCACCTGAATAATCCCTAGCATCCTGAGGTTCCAATTACAACTCCCAGTGTCCACAGTGAAGCTTTCTGGTGTCCAGTGGTCCCCATGAGTCCCTAAACCCGCATCCCAATAATGGCAGCTGGAACATACCCTTTTCTTACCTCCGTGGCCAGCCGCCATTGCAAATATTGGATCACTATACAAGCAGGCATTTCAATACAATACTTGTGGGATATCTTTTCAAAATCCCTGAAGCTCCATGATTTTCAAAAGATGTTCCACAAGTACTGGATCACTATACCATTTACCATCTGGGAAAAGGGGAGTGTAACCCAATCATGGGAATGTTGGGAACTTCAGGCTCAGAATCACTCTAGGTTGCAAAGTATAGAATCTTTGCTACCATCTGACTTTCGAAACATAGAAACATAGAAACTGATGGCAGATAAGGACTGCTGGGCCCATCTAGTCTGCCTGCATACCTTACCATCATTAGCGGCCGCTGACCCTACATGGTCATGGGCTTTAGCCTTTCCTTCCTACCTCTAGGGTTCCCTTATGCCTATCATATGCATGTTTAAATCCCCCCCACTGTGCTTACTCCCATCATCTCCTGGGCTAGGCCATTCCATGCATCCATCACCCTTTCCATGCAAAAAAATGTTCTCACATTTCCCCTTATTCTGCCCCCCCCCGTCTCATATCATGCCCCCTTGTTCTTTTACTTCCCCTATACTGAAAGATGTCATCCGCTTGCACATTGTTTATGCCTTTAAGGTGCTTGAAGGTTTCTATCATGTCACCTCATTCCCTCCTCTCTTCCAGTGTATACATATTGAGGTCTTTTAATCTCTCCTCATAGGTTCTCTGGTGCAAGCCCTGCACCACCTTAGTTGCCCTTCTTTGAACCGCCTCCACGCTGCCTACGTTCTTACTAAGATGTTGCCTCCAGAACTGTACACAGTGTTCCAGATGAGACCTCACCAGTGTTTTGTGCAGTGGTATCACCACCTCCCTCCTTCTGCTAGTATGATACCCCCTTCCTATGCACTCCAACATGCCACTGGCCCTCCCTACAGCCTTGTACAGACTTTCTTGGAAGAACCAGAGATGTGTGAATTGTGTGTAACCTGCAGGCAAGAAATGCCTCTCCAATTACTGTGTACACTTTTGGAGAGATGAAAAAAGGCTTTCAAGTGCTGCTTGAATGGTAGAAGTGCTATAAGGGAGGTATATTGTCAAAAGGCTGTAGGACAGTAAGCTTCAGTTTAGTGTAGTTTTTTTTTGTTCTTTTTGTAATTTTGATGTTTCTTACTGTTTCTTTGTACTCAATAGTAATGAAGCAAGTGGTGTGGCACCCCGCTTTCACATGAACTGGATATGTGCAGCTCTGCCATTTTGCCAAATCCTGGACTTTATAACTATAATAAAAAAAAGTTACAATATGCAAATAATAGTGTTTGCATTGCAAAAAGCCTAACATGGGGGTAGGGCTTTGGGGGTTGGGGACCCTGAGATTACAACAGTTTTCTTATAACCTGAAACAAAATGGCCACCCAGGTAAAAATGATTTAAAGGCCTCCTCATGTCACAAGGGCAAGTGTGAAAAAACATAATTTTTCATGCAAGTCAACTTACATTTCATATATATTTTACAGTTATCACTCCTTTTTCTCTATAACTGTGTATATATTAACAAGAAAACAGGAACATTTTTTCAGATTTAGTAAGCTTTATTATGTTTACCATTTAACAAAATTATACACAAAACACCATTACATAGAGGTGATTAGAGACAATAATCCAGCAACTTAGATCCATTATACCATTATTACAAATAGGTATCATACATATGACATGTTAAAAGGAAGTAAGTTATATTGCTAATAGAATATTAATGGTGAGGAAAAAGAAAAAAAAAACAGATATAATCTTTCCTCCCAGTACCCTTCCACCCCCCCCAATTTCATTCACCACGGGAGAAAAACAAGTAAGAGGGAGAAAGAGAAAAAAGGGAAACCTCAACATGATTCAAGTTATGTTACGTGTATTTGAGGATAAGTTCAGTGAATCTACAATGTGGGTTATTGTTGTTGGGACAGTTAAGGTCCACTGAATTCAGCTTAGTGGAGCCACGTCAACCCTATTTATGGGTATGAGGAATGTTAAATGGATAGTAGGGTGTGCAGAGGAGCCCAGATTTTCTGATATTTCATACTTCTTTTAGAAATGCTCGCTAGGAGGTGTTCTGCTTGTAAAGCAAAGATGATTTTTGGGGCCATTCTGTATACGTAGGGGTTTGTTGGTCCAACCAGTGATGTAATATCACTTTCTTAGCACATAGGGAGATTAAAGTCATAGGTTTCCTTTGATTTCCAATAAGAGTGTCCCGAGTCCCCTAGGATGCAAATCTCTGGTTGAAAAGCATTTTGCAGTCCTAATAAAGGGTCAAGTCTAGAGCGGATACTTTCCGGGAGACACCTTATCGCATTCCCACAGAATGTGAAACAGTGTGCCTCGCTGGAGCCCACATCTGGTGCACAGATCTGACAGAAGCTTTCCCATCTTACAAAGTTTTACAGGAGTATGATATAGATCCTGTAGTATCTGAAATTGAAGCAGTCTGTAGTGGTCCCACCTGACATCCGTATATAGCCTATTCCAGATTTGTGACCAATGTCGGGGACCATGGGTGTTGGAGGGAGTATTCTATCCCATACGTAGTGAGGGGTACCATCTAGTTCCATGACTATTTTGTTCTACTCTTTACAATAAAAGGGAATTGGGTGAGAGGTAGGTCGCATTTGTAGTGCACTAAGGATGGGACCAGCCATGTGATGGTCCCATGGGCCATTACCAAAATGCCGTATTAGGACCTGGGGAATTTGGAGATATTTAAAGCAGAAAGAAGTAGGCAAATTGTATTTTGCCATTATGTCCGAGAATGTTAACGACCTATGATTCTCTGTTATGTCTATAACATTTTTCCCCACTCCACCCGGCCAAAACAAGTGATTAATGACTCTTCCTCCAATTTTAAAGTTGGGGTTACCCAAAATAAGTTGCGCGGAATCCTTTTCAAGAGAGCATCTTAGAGAATTATTAAGTTGCTTGTAAGTATGAAGGGTTCTTATAATGGGAGTGGTTTGAAGCTGTCCAGGAATCTTGTTAAGGGGGAGATATGGTAATGTCCTGATACTGTATCTATACCAGATGAGACACAGAGTGACTTCTCTATTTGTAACCACAATGGAGAATAGAGGCTCAAGTAGGAATCCGGATCAGGATTCAACCATTGCGAGACAACTGTACAGTTAATGGAAAGGTAGTAAAGATAAATACTGGGGACTTGTAGGCATCCTAGTTCTTTGGTCTCTGTAGTTTAAACAGCGCCCTACGAGGGGTTTTATATTTCCAAATAAATTTGTATATATTGCCATGAACATGATTGAACCAAGCCTTAGGGTGGTATTGGTTACACAACTGAAGGGGATACAACAAACGGGGTAAAACATTCATTTTAATAGTATTAATTCATCCCCAAAGGGAAATGGGGAGTAATGCCCAGTGATTCAGGTCAGTCTTAATTTGTGCTATTAGCTGATCTAAATTATATTGCTTCATTTTGGAGTTAGATTGGGATAAATATATGCCCAGATACCTCATGTTATCCTTTACCCAGGAGAACCCAAGATGTTGAATGTCAGCTTTTAAAGTCAGGTTATTTAGTGGCATGACCTCTGTCTTGGACAAATTCAATTTGTAGTTGGATATATGCCCAAATTCCTGGATGATGTCCAATGTAGCCGGTATAGATTTAGACAGGTGGGTAATATAAGGTAAAATATCATCTGCGTACACTGATAATTTGTATTGGAGGTGATTGATTGGGATACCAGTGATTAAGATTGATATATTTATTTCCTGATATGGGGTTCTAAAAATAGGTTAAACATGTAAGGGGAAAGGGGGCATCCTTGTTGGGTGCCCTGTTGTAATGTGAAGGGAGGGGGAAAAAATCCATTACAGAAAATGTGGGCTGACGGATGGGAGTAAAGAATTTTTATCCACTGTATAAATTGTACCAGGATATGATATTTTGTAAGTAAATTAAATAAGTAATCCCATGACACTCGGTCGAAGGCTTTTTCTGCGTCCAGGGACACCAAAGCCGATGGAATATTGGAATCCCTGGACGTAGAAATAAGATAGGAAATTTTACGCAGGTGGTCTGCTGACAAGCGTCCAGCCACAAAGCCCACTTGTTCAGGACTTAGCAGGGTCTGCCATACTTGGCCAGTCGATTGGCTAGGATTTTTGCTAGAATCTTCAAATCAACATTTATATGGGATATTGGACAGTAATTTGGTAGCATTGTAGGGTCCTTGTCTGGCTTTGGAAGCACCACAATAATGGCGGTGGTAAAACTGTGATCTGAGAGGCCATACTTATAGATATAATTGTAGACGTTGAGGAGTTTAGCACCTAATTGGGCTTTGAAGGATTTACAGAAATTGGGCGTGTAGCCATCAGGGCCTGGCGCTTTATCTAATGGAAGTGTATCAATGGCTTTGTAAACTTCTGATAGTGTCAGGGGAGCTTGCAAAATAGATATTTGGCACTGGGACAATCTTAGGAGAGCTATACATTGGAGAAATTGGTCTAACTCCGTATTTTTAAAAGGTATGGGGGAACATGAATAAAGAGATGGGTAGTAAGTTTTAAAGCAGGAGACAATATTCCTGGGAGACGTATGGAGGGTACCCGAGGCGTCCCTTATGGTTAAGACAATTCTATCTGCCACCTGTGCCCTGAGCCTCATTGCAAGCAGTTTCCCAACCTTGTCTCCTTGGTCAAAATAGGTGATTTTAGAGCGTAAAAGAAGGTGTTCGGCTCTGTCACTGAGAAGGGTATAATATCGGAAGCAGAGACTCTAGTTTTTCAAATTCTGTTGGGTTGGAATAAGCGGTGAGGGACTGTTCTAATACTCTGATTTGTTGTAATAGTTGGGAGGATTCTTGGGAGATTTTCTTTTTCCTGACTGAAGCTAAGCGAATAATCTCTCCTCTCAGTGAACACTTCAGTGCCCCCCACAGTATGTCCAGTTTTGGCATAGTAGGGGCATTGTGTTCATAGAAATTCTCTATAAAACTGTTAAGTTGCTCTATTAGGTATTCAGATTTTAGTAATTGGGAGTTGAACCTCCAGACTTTATCATGATCCATCGAAGTAGGTACTGACCATTGTAAAAGAGTTGGGTGGTGGTCAGATATAACTTTAGCTAGATAAACACAGGTTTGAACCTTTGATAGGTGCTCATTACCCAACAAAAAGTAGTCAATTCTTGATAGTGTATTATGAGGCAGGGAGTGAAATGAATAGTCTTTCGTTGAAGGAAAGAGGGTCCTCCAGGGGTCCACTAGGCCCAGGAAGTCCATAATTTCCCTTACCGCCAATTGTGCAGGCGTGAGGGAGGGACATCTCAGGTTGGATCTAAATTCCAGTCCCCACCAATTAGTATTGGAAGGGTAGACCAGGGAGCCAAACTGGTCATGAGATTAGTAAAGAATTGTGGGTCATCCCCTACAGGGCCATAAACAGAGCCCAATATAAGCTCCATATGGACCAAAATAGCTCTCAGCAATATGTATCTTCCCTGGGGATCAACTACTGATTGTAACAATTTAAAGGGTACCCGTCGTGCTACCAGCACAGCAACGCCTCATTTTGTCGTGTCCAGACCCGCCCCCAGCACTATACCCACCCATGTTCGTCTAAAACTAAGTATCTGTGTCATGGGTAGATGCGTCTCTTGTAGAAAAGCCACATCAACATTGAGTTTGTGGAGATGCAAAAGGATCTTGACTCTTTTAGTGGGGGATTGGGCACCTTTGACGTTCCATGAGCAGAACTTTAAGGGTGCTGCCATGACCAATTACAATGTACCATATAGCTCCTCAAGAGAAAAGCAACCCCATACAGGTAAGTTCCAGTTCCCCAGTAGTCTGTAATATCAACATCCAGTGGTGAATAATGTATATCCCCTCCTCCATTCCCCTTCCATAATGTTAAATCCAGTGCCCAGGTAATTATAATCCCCCATGCCCGACCCCCCTCCCCACCATATGATACATGTGTAATTATTAAAGACACAAAAAATGTTTTTAACATAAGAGAAATGCAAATTAATAAAAAACCCTACTAACCCAATCTCCCCCTCCCCTTAACCACTTCCTCCTTCCCATAGCAAGGTAATCAGTGTCCTTGATGGGTTGTATGGGTACACAGACCCAAATGCTTGACAGTCCCAGAAACATAATTATTGCAACCCATTGAGGTCAGGCAATTTCACATGTTATGGTACTCCCCCCTCCACCCTATGCCAGAACATGGTGCACTGATTAGACTGCAGAATGGTCCAAAGACCTTGTCGCCCGCCCCAACCCCCAACAAAGATAATGCAACTAGCATAGTAAAATATTATCTTAACTAAGCAATACTATGGGTGACATATTGAGCCGGAAACTTGCAAGTTTGGCGTAGGAGGGGGAAAAAAAAGGAAAAAAGAAAAAAAAATTTGAAAACACCAGAAAACAAGCTCCCATCCGACTTATATTTCAGCCAGATAGTCTGAGCAGCCAGTCTAGACTTGTACATTTAAGTTCTTGATTGTGCCCGAAAGTGAAGAAGGAAAGGCAAAAAAGGGGGATTCCCCTTTAACCAGGCCCGTTTAATATATAAAGTAAATTAGAAGATTGCATAGCCTGGTGCAAAAAAGTAAAACAGGGCCATGTCCACACAATGAATATCTTCTGCCCTCTTGTGGTCTGACTAAGTAAAACTAAAACAGTCACACAGCACTCCTGCGCGAAAAGAAAGAGCGAGGGCCACAGGGGGAAAGACACAACTCCAAAATGGCTGTTTTTCTTCAACAACCGGCTTACCAGCTTATTTGTCACTTAATCAAAAGTCCCTCCTGATAAAAATCGATGCAGTTCGAGTTATCCATCACCAAGCTTGCTGCAGGTTGAGCTATAGGAAATCCAGGGAATACCCACAGCTTCTCCTCCGTGAAGTCGTGGTCTTTGTCGCCCTCTCGTGGATATTTACCAAAAGTGCTCGCAATCACCCAGAAGAACCATCCTCCTTTTCAGGTGAATGGAATAGAAAGAAATTTCAGGGAGATCCTCTTCCAGTAACCTCAGCGGGTAGTCAATAATTCAGTGAGCAGAGAATGTAGAGCTGGGTTTGCTTGCTGTGCAGTGTCGAGGGAGTGCCATTTCCCAGCATGTAACATGGACAAGTGAGACGGATACTGTGCCCTATACTTAATCCCTGCTGTGATTAGTTTTGAAACTAAGGGATGGTACTCCAATCTCCTCTGTCTCACTGTAGCTAGTAGGTCCTGTGCAAATCTCAAATGATGATCCTCCCATAATACTTGCTGAAGGCGCCTAACGTGCTTGAGGATATGTGTTTTATCCAAGAAGTTGAGGAATTTTATGATCATTGGCCTTGAGGGGCTTCCCAGCTGTTGGTTTGGGGTGCAACAAGCAGTGAGGCCTCTCTATTATATAGATAGCATTGTTGGGGGAAGGCCGAGTGATTTTTGAGAGCATCTTTTGCAGGAATATGATAGGTGTGGGTCCCTCAGCATCCTCTGGAAGGCCGAAGATTATATTATTCCTGCAGCTTTGGCCTTCCAAATCTTCTAATTTGGCTTCTATTTTATGTAGCCGCTGCCCTATGTTAGTTACTTCGGGTTCCATTCTATCTTTCCAACTTTCCAAAGAGGTAGTATGGGCTGCGACATCCGAGATGGCCCGATTTGTGTCTGAAAGCTCCCCTCTGAGTGATCTGATTTCCCCAGTTATATCTTGCAGAGCCTCCTTGAATGGCTGTAATTCTTCCATAAACTTTTGTTCAGAAAGCGGAGTCAGCGTTTGTTGAGTTGCTGTGGAGGCAGTGGGTTTCGAGGGACTCCCCAAATGGCCCTTAGCTCGTTTCAGCCCTTTCTCAGGGGTCTGTGGGGGCGTGTGCCGTGGTAAAGCCTGGCGCATGTCAACCACTGTAGTGGTAGGCCCCGATTCCAAGAGCAGACATTTAGATTTATTTTTCTCAATGCCAGCCATCCTAACTGCTTACTGATCGCACCAGGAGCTTTTAAGTGCACAGTCTGCTGGTAGGTAGGTGGACAACTAAAGTTGGATAGCTGTTTTTAGGCTGTAGATGAGAGCTGAAGTGGGAGCTTGGTCAAGGAGCTGCTCATCTCACAGAGGCATCACGTGATTTCTCAAAAACAGGAGCAATTTTTGTTAGACTTCATCCATATAGGCTGCTTGTTTACATCTGATATCATAATCCTCCACCTGTGACATCATAATTATCTCTATGCAACAGATTATGATACCACAAATATATGGCAGTGGGGAGTAGCCACAAAGAGACAGGAAACTCTTGCAGCATTTCAGCTCCCCACCACTGCAACATTTCAGTGCAACCAAAATAGATTATCTCCAGCAGTATCCACAATAAGGGATCAGCACCAGAGCAACCATTGTGTACCACTCACTCTGGTGCCACAAGTTCACCACTAGAATGGGATGCAATATCTCCAACCCCCAGGATAGAGAGTTCTTCCTTTCCTTGGCCATGGGAGTGCAGAAATCCTGGTCCAAATCAGGACTCTAGGTCACTAGCTTGGTTGTGCGGTAAGTTATCTATGTGTTACTGTACCTAGTGACATGGTGTCCCCTTCTGTTATATAATGATCCTACCTATAGCACCATCATGCAACTGGTCATACTTTGTAGAACAATCTTGCTAAGACATTAGTGTTTGAATAAATTCTCACTTTGCCAGAGTGATGTATAGTATAAGCTTGTTTTCTATTAATGCAGTGCAAAAGAGTTATAAAAATAATATTCTCCTTTTATGCATATTTACAAAGATGTTTTTTAGCTTGTCTCTTGTCATACCAATTTCATTAATATTTCCAGTACATTTACTTTAAATGCACAAAACTGCCAGTGGAAGCATGAAAGGTACTGAAGCACATTTATGTTTTGCCCTGCCAGAGGCAACCTTGCAATAATAACCTGCTGTGCAAGCTGTAAAAAGAAAAGGGGTGTGATGGCACACATAGCACAGTGAGAAAGGAAGTGACTCTGAAGACAAGATGTCATTGAATGGAGCCAAGGAGAGAAGTGACATCTGGGAAAAACAAGAGGCAAATTAATTTACGGAAGTAGAGAACAAGAAAGCAGGAGGTGTTAAGTCGCTATCAGGAGAGACACGTAACGAGGAGTAAGACTGACATGAAAAGCAAATGACAGAGAAAGACTATTTCAATGGGCTTGTGCAGCTTAGTGTAGTGTTATGCTTGTGCAACTTGTGATAAACCTTTGTGGCCATTCGCCTCTCTATTCCACAGGGAATACCACCCTGTAGGAGAGAGGTGAGCTGCTGGAGGAGGAGAAGGGGAGGATGGTGGGGCAAAGAAAAAAATGTTTCTGGGAGAAGCTAGAAGGGCTGTCTTATATAGCTCAGGTAGGGGGGCGTGACTTGTTGCTCTAGCCCACTGAACCACAGACAAAGCCTTTCAATTCAATGGGTTTATGCAACTAGTGTAGTGTTATGCTTGTGCAACTTGTGATAAATCTTTGTGGCCATTCACCTCGCTGTTCCATGGGGAATACCATCCTGTTGGGGTACTAAAGGCAAGGAACCCTCAAGGAGGGTTCCACCCCTAGATGTACCATGGTAAGAATTCCCTTAGGTTAAAGGTACCTTAGTAAGGCCCAAAAAGAGTGCTGAACAGCAAATATTGCTTACAAAGGCTGAGAAGCACAAGTTGACAGCAACCAGAAGCCAGCCCAGTGTCATGGAGGGCTGAGGGGCTGTGCACCTTACTTCCTGCCACACTGGAGACCCAGGATCTCAAACGGATTTGGGTTGCTCAGCAGCTGGCAGGAAAAGGAAGGACTGAGGATCCAAACAGCTCTCCTTCCTCAAGAAGGGGGGAAGATGTGGTCTGCTGCTTGCCTGCCACCCAGCAGTTGCTGGATGGTAGCTCATGTGATGCCACTAAGAAGGGAAGGAGACCCCATGTTGAGGTCACCAGGGATATCTTCACTGAGGAGGAGGAGAAAGGTACACTGTGGTCATTGCACGTCCATGGGTCCCATGGAGAAAACAGTGGAAAACCACCCTGGTGGTGGGATGAAGCCTCACCTTCCGAAGGCCCAACACTGGCAGCCGGGCATAACCACAGTCCTGTGGTAGGATGATGGTGAAGGTAAGTCCTGGGGAAGCTGGGTGATGGGGCTGGGGAGGTCGGTCAGAAGGGGGCCACCAGGGAGGAGCAGGAGAACAAAATGTATATGAAAAGAAAGAAAGAAAGAAAGAAAGAAAGAAAGAAAGAAAAGAAAGAAAGAAAGAAAGAAAGAAAGAAAGAAAGAAAAAAGAATGTGGACACAACCAGTAGCTTAACAGCCACTGGTGACAAGAGGAAATAAACCTGGGCTGAGAGCTAGTAGATATGGAAACAGCCTTTCTTGTTTAGCTGATAGGAATAGAAACTGAGCAGGAGGGCACAACTTCCTAAGGAGAGAGGGTACGACAAAGCAAAGCCACCATCCAACAGCAGAACCTATCTGGGTAATCTAAGAATCTATTGTGAAATTAACTAACTAGATATTATGACCTTTGGCACACAGGAGAGGAAAAAAACCCTATGGGGGGAAACTTCTGGGGATCCAAGG
Organism: Neoceratodus forsteri; assembly: GCA_016271365.2. NCBI lineage: Eukaryota > Metazoa > Chordata > Ceratodontiformes > Ceratodontidae > Neoceratodus > Neoceratodus forsteri. Next base: position 819,634,234 of record CM028129.1, read on the forward strand.
CCTAGATCACCTTCCATCCGGGCTTGGGAAGTACAGTATTTAGTGATGGTTCTGCCACTGCAATTTAGAAACCCAATTCAAGGGGGATCAGCAATCAGTGGGTTAACAGCCACATGAACACTACAGTAGACAGGACATGATTGACAACAACTGTTGGGTTAGCAATAGCCACCGGCTAAACCAAACAGAAATCTAGGACAACCAGTGTGTTAATGGCCACCAATGCACAATACAGTACACAGGACATGATTGACAACAACTGGTGGGTTAATAGCCACTGGCTAAACCAAACAGAACTCTAGAACAACCAGTGGTCCAACGGCCACCAATGAACGATATAGCATATGGGACATAATTGGCAACAGGTGGTGGATTAACGGCCACTGACTAAACCAAGCAAAAATCTAGGACAACCAGTAGGTCAATGGCCACTGGTGAACAATGCAGTACACAGGACATGACTGATGACAATCAGTGGTTTAACAGCCATTGGCTAAACCAAACACAAATCTAGGACAACCAGTGGGCAATAGCCACCGGTGAAAAATACAGTACATAGGACATGACTGATAACAGGTGGTGGGTTAACAGCCACCAGCTAAACCAAACAGAAATCTAGGATGATCTATGGGTCAATAGCAAGCAGTGAACAATACAAAACATAGGAGAGTTTGACGACTATTCGTGGGTGAACAGCCACCGGCTAAATCAAAGAGAACGCTAAGACAACCAGTGGGTCACTGACCACCGGTGAACAATACAGTACACAGGATGTGACTGATGACAATTGGTGAGTTAACAGCCATCAGCTAAACTAAACAGAAATCTAGGACAACCAGTGGGTCAATGGCCACCGGTGAATGATAGAAAACATAGGACAGATTAATGACAGTTGGTGGGTTACTAGATTAACAGCCACCAGCTAAATTAAAGAGAACTTCAAGACAACCAGTGGGTCAATGACCACTGATGAACAATACAGTACACAGGATGTGATAGATGACAATTGGTGGGTTAACAGCCACTGGCTAAACTAAACAGAAATCTAGGACAACCAATGGGTCAAGGGTCACTGGTGAACAATGCATTGCACAGGGCATGACATTTGACAATTAGTGGGTTAACAGCCACCAGCTAAACCAAACAGAAATCTAGGACAACCAGTGGGTCAGCAACAAATGATGAACAATACAGTACAGAGGATATGATTGATGACAATTGGTGGATTAACAGCCACCAGTTAAACCAAACAGAAATCTAGGACAGCCAGTGGGCAATGGCCACCAGTGGAGTATACAGTACACAGGACATGACTGACAACAATTGGTGGGTTAACAGCAAGCTGGCTAAACCAAACAGAAATCTAGGACATCCATTGGGTCAACGACCACCAGTGAACAACATAGTACACAGGATGTGATTGACAACAGTTGGTGAGTTAACAGCCAATAGCTAAACCAAACAGAAATCTAGGACAATCAGTGGTCAATGGCCATCGTCGAACAATACAGTATGCAGGACATGATTGACTACAATTGCTGGGGGGGGGGCGGGTATTAGTAAATAAAGATTTTCATTACTGTTCAAATTCTAAAATCATTGTGAAATGAAGATTTCTCTTAACTTTTCAATATCTTACATTGTACAGGGGAAACCTGGAAATGCTGCCCATGAGGAATATGACATAAATGATTTGAACTGCTAAGGAACAAAGTTAAAATTTGCAAAACTTACATGTTTGCTTGCTCCATCAAGTAAAACTGTGATACACTAGTGGTAATAAGCGTTATGAGAAACACTTGAAATGGGATGAGCACTAGCACTGAAGACGAAAGTCACTTAACACGGAAACGTGGAGATTAGTGCAGTTACTGTCATTTTCTTTGAGCAAAGGAACTTTCTGGGGACAGAGTAGAAGAGGTAGAGTGGATGGTACAGAATTAAGCCACAGGTGATGTCACAGGCACCAACCTGGAAGAAGGAGGAGGACAGCTTCAGTAAACAGCAAGACAAAGGCATAGGGATTAAATGAAGGAACAAGCCGAGCACAACACCCCCCCAAAGGAGTATAAACAGATGAGGTACGAGGGAAGGGGAAACACGTAAACATGAGCCACCGGTTGCAGGACAGACAGCCACGGAGTGAGCAGCAGGAACACGATGGAGCAGAGGGAAAAACAAGCAACAGAAACAGAAGGGAGGAAACATACAAACAGCAACAGAGGAAGGAGAGAAACATGGAGACCAAATGAAACCAGTGAGGGGAGACACGAGGATGGGGGAAAAACAGGAGCAGCAGCTGGAGGTAAGCAAAAGACTAAGCCAGACAAGCGGGAAAAAGACAAACCAGGAGAAAATCCAGGGGTGCCAAAGCACCGGAGAGAAGGCAGGAGACATCCTGACAGAGCCTCCGGCTTCAAAGTGGTGAAGCTAGAAGGGCTGCCTCATATAGCTCAGGCAGGGGGCATGACTGATTGCTCCGGCCCATTGAACTACAGGTGAAGCCTTTCAAATACATAAAAAAGACCTGTTGAAGGGATAGTCTTAGTGCAATGGTAACTTATTCCTGTAACATTGTTTCCTTTTTTGCCAATATCCATTGGAAATGTGTACTGCCATAAATTGGCATATGGCACATTCTGCTAAGAGGTTTATTCTTTTAACATATTGGACCAGCATCATGTTCTTCTGTTCTATATACAGAATGTCAAGTCACAGACCTCATACTGTAACCATAAAAGAAGCCATGTGATGGGAGCATGTACAGCTGTATTTTTACAGGGGTCCCAAACAGCCATTTTCAATAATAATAAATTAAATAGAAACAACATGCTTCAATTAGTAACCTCCAGAGCAGTTAAGGTTACAATGCATTTTATGTAATCTGGTTAGAGGTTTTGAAGAGGGCCTGAATCATCACTGAAAGCTGACAGCATCACATCTAATACTACTGGTGTGAGTTCCATTTCAGGTATCACACACTGTTTTGTGCTTTTATCTTCATCAAGTTTACTTAGGTAAGACTTGAATGTGTAAGGTCCCAGTATGATGACCATTTCCAAAAGAGCAAAAACAAAACACTGAGTTTTAACAATGAACAGCATTTAAATATTTTATTGGCAGGAAGATTTGTTCCCTCAGAAGAACCAAGTTTGCTCAACAGTAAATCTGTTGACCACCTGCACAGCTGACGGCACAATACTGACTTGGTGTTGTGCCCCAACCCCAGTGTTTTCTGTGGGAGCTGTTCCCTCCACACCCCATGCGGGGCTCTGCCCCACAATTTAGGATTCTCAACTCCAAGTCAGAGTTGGTCTGGGAGGGGCAGGACACTGGCGGAAAGTGAAACATGGAAGCGGACCATTACGAGTGACTGTCGCTGTAGTGATCATTTTCGTATTTTGCCATCCACAATGTCAGGCAAAGGAGGACGCCTTTTCCCTCCCCACCCCCACCTCCACACATTATTAAATGCTTAGTTAGTTGGGAGGAGCATATAGGCTTTGCCCAAGGGCAGGATGATAGCTAAAGAGCAAATAAAATCAAAGGAGGAGTTGCTGCTGATTATATCACGTATGTAGATAATTGTACATTTAACTGCATGATATTGGCAATTTCACTCTGTTAGGAATGGGATAAGTTTGACAGGAGCACAGAGCAGAAAGGTTCAAGGGCTGTGGAGTAGGAGGGGCATAAGGGAGATCAAGCTCACCCTGAACAAAATGGGTGGCAGAAACTAGACTGTGTGGAAAGTAAATGCTGTGCTATCAGTGGAGAATCTGAGTAATTGATGCAGTGAACTACAAATATACAAAAAACAGTTTTGCTGAGGCAGAACAGTGAGAAGGGCAGAGGGAGTGGGGAAACTGGTGAGGGTCTAGTCAAATGGAAGTTCTAGGGGGACAGGACAGAATGAATCAAAGAGGAGGAGAATGAAGTGGGTGATGAATGTGGATAGGGCAGGAAGAGGAGGCAGAAGGATAGTAGGTTGCAATGGCTATGGAGCAGCCATCTTCTTAAGAATTGCGTGGAGGGCAGGGGGTGCTTGGTATGCAGGCAGCTTTGACAGTTAAGAGAGGAGACTGTATGGCTAAGGTGGGTTATATGGAGAGGGGCAGGGATAGAATGGTGTGGCGGCATCTAGGGTCAAGGGGCCATGGAGCTCATGCAGACATCCTACCCGAGAAGTCCAAGGAAGGAAGAAGGGGGCACCAACCAAGCAAAAACCACAATATCAGCAGGTACCAAAGGAAGCAGAGTCAGGGAAGTGGACAGTGATCAAGAACAAGAAGAACCTTAAGACGCAGACAGGACAGGTAGGGAAGGCAATGGACGGAATGACACGGGTGGCTGGGACCATGTCCGTGGAGAGCAGTAACAGATATTCAGTGCTGGCAAGCCTAGCGAGCCAGGAGTGGGTGGGGATCAGAGATGGGTTAGGAGTAGTAGGGAGAGAGTAGACAGTGAGTCCATTAGTCAGAAAGAAGGGGATGGCAATGGGGGAAGGAGAAGATCCAGCAGAGTAGATGCGGAGGTAGTTAGAAGGGGAGTGTGACAAGGAAGGAAGGGGAGATGCAGGAGAGTGGGGGGAGGAAGGGAAGGGGTGTGATGCTGACAATGGTGTTGGGGGGTGGGCGAACTAGATGAAGGGCTGAGGGGGATGAGGTGAGGCCAACTAGTGTGAACAGAGGGAAGGAAGGAGCAAATAAGGAAAAGGGCAGAGCAGGAGAAAACACAGACATGGGTAGTGAGGTTAATGAGGGGGTAGGGGACCAGGACACTGGGAAGCATGAGGGGAAACACGAAGGAAGAGGTAAGATCATAGTTTTGAGGGATTCAGTTCTTAGAGGGGTGAGATGGGGGGGCAAGGGCACCAGAAAGGGCTGCACATGACTGGAGTGCCTGCCAGGCATGACAGCAGGAAAGGTGGGGCAGTTTCTTTTGAAGTGTGCAAAGAGGGACTGGGAGAAGCCGCACATAGTGGTGCACCTAGGCACAAATGACCTGACAGCAGACACAGTCAGCAAGGTGCAAGAGAGGTTCAGGGAACTTGGAAAACAATGAAACAATGTAAGGTGGTTGGGCACTCAGTCACTTTCTCAGAAGTTATCCCAGTATCCAAGGCAAGCATGGCCAGGAAGCAGCGGATAGAGGAGTTCAACACATTGTTAGGGGAATGGTGCCAGTCCAGGGGTATGGGCTGGTAGGGAACAGGGGCACTACATGGGGGAAAAAGAACATGTATGCTCCTGACAGGCTACATTTGAGTAGCGAGGGTACTGGAACCCTGAAGCAGAGGTTGGGGGAGTATATAGCTACAAAGGTTCCATTAAACTAGGAGGGAGGCAGCAGAAGGTTGGAAGACAGGGAGCCAGTAGCCTCCCCAAGCCAGCAGAGAAAGAAAAAGGAGTTCAATCACAGGGAGGGAGTAAAGAGTGCACTAGGAAGGGTGCAGAAGGAAGGGAGGGGGATAAACTGGAGGGTGGTCTCCTTGAATGCAAGGAGCCTGTGAAACAAGACAGCTGAATAGCAGGCAATGAGGGCAGAAGGAGGGGTGGACATAGAGACCATCACCGAAACATGGGCCACCGAGTACCATGACTGGGATCTGGTGGTCCTAGGGTAAAAACTGTACTGAAACGATAGGGAAAGGGGAAAAGGGGGAGGAGAGGCATTATATGTAAAGGAGGAAACATCTTGTAGAAGGGTTGACGGGGGAGGAGGGTAGAACAGATGCCTTATGGGTACAGATACAGGTTCCAAAAGGAAGGATGGTTAGTCAGCAGTGGGTTGTTGTAAGGGGGGGGAACTCTTATCCTCAAGGGCTATAACAAGTGGGTTCCACAGAGATCAGTGCTGGGTCCAGTGCTGTTCTGTACTTTCATTGTTGACATTGCAGATTGACTTAGGAACAAGATCAGTCTGTTTGCAGACAACACAAAGATCGGAGCAGTGGTGGAAAGCACAGAGGGGTGGCTAGGACTGCAGGAGGACTTGGATAAACGAGAATGTTGGTCAGACACATGGCAGCTGGGTTTCAATGCAAAGAAGTGCGAGGTTTTGCACATGGGAGCCAGAAACCACAAGTTCTGCTACAGCCTGGGGGGGGGGAGGTGGTACAGTTATCCAATACAGAGGAGAAGAAGGAGAAGGGGTGATAATCACAGGGCAAATGAACCACTCAGCACAGTGCAGGAAGGCAGCAGCTAAGGCCAACAGGGTACTGGGATGCATTGCCAGGGGCATCACGGAGGTCATCCTGCCACTGTACAGGTCACTGGTCAGACCAACTCTAGAGTACTGTATATAGTTCTGGTGGCCCTACTTAAAGAAAGATGTAAAGTTACTGGAGGGGGTCCAGCGCAGAGCCATCAGGATGATCACGGGAATGGAGGACAAACCCTATGAGGACAGACTGAGGGAGCTCAACATGTACTCCCTGGAAGAGAGGAAGGATAGAGGGGATATGATTGAAACCTTTAAATACATGAGGGGCACACACAAGGGTAGTACAGAGGGGAATTTTAGATTAAAGGGAGGGAGAAACACAAGGGAGCACAGTCTGAAATTGGAGGGGGGGGGAGTCCAAGAAGGAAATGAGAAGACACTACTTCACGGAGAGTGTGGTAGATGGGTGGAACGCACTCCTGGAGGAGGTGGTAACGTTTAAGTCAGTGGCCAGTTTTAAGAAGTGGTGGGACAGGGTCAAGGTGAAGATCAAGGGAAAGATCACTACCAAATTGGGGGGGGGGGGCAGCTGCAGAGTAACAGATTGCTAGCTGCACTATTGAGCAGACCCGTTAGACCTTGAGGCCTGTATCTGCTGCCATTTTTCATATGTTCGAATCTAAATAGAAACAGTTTACAACCACCACTCATAACTATTCTAAAGATTGGAGTGGGGTTTGGGGAGTGCACACTACAGATTTCTGAGTACGACACTGAAAACACATTTTTATTAAAAATGAATAAAGTTTTTTAACTCCTACAAGACATATACAAAAGGAGATTGTCTTATAACTGACTATATGCTAAATCATCATGATAGTTCCCACTAATAAATTCATCATTGTTAAAAACACATGCCCTGATTATCATGCAGCACACCATATAGCAGTATAATATTACATGACACTGTTATTTTGACCTTCTCCCCACTAGGTTTGACAAAGATCCCTGTCCCTTCACTTGGGTTTCCATTTTCTTCGACAAAATTAGAAATGTTGCAGGTTATTGTGGTGATCAATTTATCAATATACACTTTGCATTCCTCAAAACATGATATAGTGTGACATATTTATATGAATATTTTTACAATGTTTAGTGTTAATTTTATTGAGGCCGTAGTGATATACATATTAACAAATGGGTTTGTTTATTTTTTCGTATGTTAATAATAGAAATGCAAACATGTCATCCATGTCTATTTTCTGTTAATCAAAGCCTCTATTTTGTGTCCTTTAATTTCTTAATATTTTTGTATTACTATCTTCCAGCAGCAAAGTAAGGGTTACTAGAGGGGAGAGTGAAATGTTCACAAGTTGATAAAGGGCCCAGGATAAATTATTATTAGGTTGCAAACTACATTGTTACTAATGAAATAATACCAAAAGCAATATGATAATTTATGTGTCAATATAAGTGTAACCCCCCTGTTACCCGGGGCTACTAGGATCCCAGTAAGACCTAGTGGTAGGCAGGGAAGGCAGCTTGTGAAACTCCAGTTAATTGATTTCACACTGTCTCACTCTGTTCTCAGTCTCAGCTGAGACTGAGGGATGACATCACCACAGAACTTTCACAGCTGCATAAGCATAGCTATGGCTCGGGGGCCTGGTTTGAAAGAACCCCTTTAAATTTCCTTTACGTTTCATTATTTGTAAACATTTTTCATCATTTCTGTTTATTTTTTTTTACTGTTACAGAGTGCTAATGCACACATGATAAACCCCAGCACTTTCTCATTGCATGCACACCCCCCCATCTGCTGCCAATCAGCTCCTTCAGTACCAGTAAGATGACTGGAACTGCTTTGTGAGTCTTTCTCCGCACCCTCCCCGTATGACTGGCTGGCCAGATGGAGCTCACATCAGCATCGTGAATGTGACCTCAATACAGCACAGCCGCTGCCTACAATTCACACTGTCAGCTAGCACTGGAGGAAGATGGAGCAGGGTGGCAGGCTCAGAGGTGACATCACCAGGAGAGCAAAAAAGAAGTAGAGGACCTCAACTTATTATCAGTCACCAGCAGGTAAATTTTGCTGCCCACTATTGCCGAAGATGTGTCCCTTAATAATTGTATATCAAGGGATAGGCTGCGCAGTTGGCCAAGGGAGCTTTTTGGGTGGGTGGGCTGAAAATTTAGAAATAAATTATTTAAATCCCCCTCTATACAAAAAGCAAAGTTGCCTTGTTTCATATGCCTGTTTTAACTTTTCATAAGAAAAGCAAAAGAGGTACCACAGTGGAAAGGCATTGTAAGTGTTTGGAAGGGTCTGGCTGGGATCTACACTGCCACCTCATTAATTGTGCTCTTCAGAGAGGTCTTCACTGTGGTCCCATTTTCATTGTCATTCAGTTCCACTATTGTCTGTGTCATCTGTGCCAGATGCCGTTAGTCAAATAAGTTGTGATGTGTTTTCTCCAGATGACCACATGTGCCAGCAGAATGACATTTGTTGCTACAGTTTAGTGTTTTGAATATACCCACTGTACTTTAGGAAGCAAGGTGGGGTGGGGTTGGAGGTAGGCATTTAAGAGAAGGTAACTTTGCACTGGAAATCCCCGCCACTGTCAAATTACTTTTCCCCTCACTCTCTTTGTCATACCTACCACATTGGAGAATGGAGTGGGGGCAACAATTGTAGTACTCAATATTGGACTAAGAATTATGTTACAGATTTTTTTCCAAGCAGGATGTCTAGAATAGAAACATAGAAATATAGACAATGATGGCAGAAAAAGACCAGAGGTCCAGCCAGTCTGCCCAAGTTCTCTACTGTATAATCCCTGGAACCTACAGTTTCTCCAGGGTACTAACCCTCCCCATCCTCTCTCTATTCTCCTCCTTGGTTCTGTTGCCTCCAGTAACCACTGTTTCCTTCATTATGTCCCAGCTCTGCTTGAATCCTTTGGACTGTTTTTACACCCACCATTTCAACTGACAGACTGTTCCAAAGTTCCACCACCTTTTCCATAAAATAGTACTTCCTCATGTCTCCTGACCCTACCTCCTGTTAATTTCCATTCGTGTCCCATGTGACTACAACCTGGTACTCAGACTAAATAGTACCCCGTAGTTCACTTTAATTAATTTCAGGAACTTGAGATCTCTGTCATATCTCCTCTCTCCCTTCTGGTCTCCAATGAATATATATTTAGTGCCTTGAGGCGCTCCTCATATGATTTGCCCTGCTGTCCCTGAATCATTTTAATTACTTTGCGCTGCACTTTCTCCAGCCTATCCTTAATCTTTCTGAGGCGAGGACTCTAGAATTGGGCACAGTACTCTAGGTGAGGCCTCACCAGGGATCTATAGAGGGGAAGTATTACCTCCTTTCCTCTGCTATCAATACCCCTACCAATGCATCCCAGCATCCTGCTAGCCTTGCTATAGGCCATGCTGCACGGACTCAATTACTTAAATGGTATATTGAGTTGTGGATGGTGGGGGTTACAGCAAGAGGTAGAGGGAGTTCAGATATGAGTTAATTAGACTTAAAATAAGCCACAAAAGTGCACCCCTGAGCATACCATAGCCCATAGTTTCTGGGGCCTATCAGATCCAGACCCCCTGACCTAGTAGCAAGCCAGCACTGCAGTAATTTAGTAGCGTACAATACCCAGCCAAAATCAGCTGCAGACTCTGCATGGAGGTTCAGTGCATTAGCATTTGCCCTCTCTCTCTATATATGTATCTATCTATATATCTATATATGCAATAGATAACCTACTCTAAGTTGTGCGGTCACACTCTGATATATGCACGCCTTGGTGTGTGTTGTTATGCATGAGACCGCAGGCCAAGAGTGTCAACCACCCAAGGCATGTGTATATCAGAGCGTGACCGCACATCCTAGAGTGGGTTATCTATCTTATAAAATGGCAAAATTGTTTTTGAAGGGGGTTAAAGTGCAGGTGTGCGGTCACGCTCTGATATACGCATGGTCATGTGATATGTTTTATATAATCAGAATGCTGGATTTATTTACTTTGCTTCCCATTTTATAAATACACACACACAATCTGAGCCACCCAGATAGTAATAATTGTCCTTAGAGCAGGAAGTGGAGGGGAGCTCACAGATGAGTTATTCTGGTTTAAAATAATACACAAAATTAGCCACAGAGCATCTAGTACCTCAAAGCTTCTGGGGCCAGGTAGCCCCCAGACCCCTTCTCCACACACCAGTAGATACAGCTGCAGATATTAAAACTCATAACATAATATATCTGAGACAATGTCTTAGGTATATTACATTAACAGCATCTTGCTGCCCTCCGGTATTGAATACATATATATATTCACCCAGCAGCCAGCTAGATAATAATTTTGTTTAGAGCAAGGGGTGTAGGAGATCTCAGATATGACTTCTTTAGCTTCAAAATAAGCCACAAAATGCACCACAGAGCAATTCTAGGATCCCATGGCTTCTGGGGTACTGGCGGCCCTAAGACCCAAAGCTTTTTTTAAAAAGTCTCAAACTGCATAAAAAGAACCCCCCTTGTGAAAATCGTGGCAACGGCCCTGATAAGGCACACTGGAATGTTGCAGTTGGAGGTTAATGTAGAAGGGATTTTGAATTCAGTCGGTGTGCAGTCTGAGAGAGAGACAGTAGTACAGCTGAGTATGTTCAGGCTCCCAGAGCTTTAAGCTCTGTTTTAGAGCTGCTTTGGGAAGGTGTGTGTTTCCACCGTAAGAGGAACACAGGAACTGGTAATTGAAGTGGTGGAAACTGCTTTCAATGGTTCAGCAGCCCCATCCCTGAGGGGATGGGGGGAAGGTTTTTGCCTGTTTTCCAGGGGCAACCCTCCTGTGTCTGGCTAAGGAATGAAGCTGCCTATTCAAGTTGTGCTGAGGCACCCGAAGCTCTGAGAGAGAAATTCCTTGTGGAGGAATCGCCTGTGGGGCACCTGCAACCAAAGGGTGAGTTCGCTCTGAAAAAGGGCCAAGTGTTTTTCACCTGAACAGTTGGAAAGTGGGGACTGGACTGCTTAACTCAGTGGGGGGTCTAGAGAAATGGACAATGCCACTTAAAAGTATGTTCAAGTCCAGCACAAATGGGAAGCAAGTCAAGTAGATGGAATGTGATATACATTTAACAAGAATCTACATTGCAAAGCTTTACAGGATGAGGTGTTTACTGTCTAGAGAAATGGCCGGGTATGAATTGTGGGAGAGAGAGAGGTGGGAGACCCCCCCCATCAGTAGTAACCAAATTCACCTCTACGGATTTGCTCTGAGACAAGTTTTACTTTCTCTCAGGTACTTGGCCAGTGCCTGAGGAAAGTACCCAGACATGGGATTGAAAGGAAGAATTCCCTGATGGAGCTGTGGTGCTCTTAGGTGGTTTGGGGAGCTGCCAGAAAATGTTTCCATGAAGTATGGAAGGTGTCCGTGTGGCCGGCAAGGGAGCAGAGCCAGGGAAAACCCAGAACAGTGTACAAGTTTGGGCTGTGTAACCCAAAGCAGCATGCAAGTCCGGGCTGTGTGCCAGGTGGGTTCAGAGCCTGAGAGCTAAAGTGTTGAGGAAGTGTTCTTGTTTCTTTTAATCTGCATTACCAGGAGTGTAGCTCTGTGGGGGTCCATCTATGCTTTGTTTATTCTGTTTGGATGTGAATAAAAAAGCCACACTTAAGAATCCCACTTCTGGTATTGGACATTACAGTTATTGCTTCCTGTGTTCGGAATTACTTGGGTGCCCCTGTGCAGAGTAGCCAAACCTAGCCTTTGTGCCGAGTGACCTATTCGTCCCCGAACCCAGCCCACCTGGTATTGCTGTCAGATTCAAACAGCATACCACCTGGGTTACAAAAATGAAGACACCGCTGAGGATTTGGGTTTGGAACTTAGGAAGGAATGCAAGAAAGGTGCTCGGGCAAAGGGCTAGTGTTTTGGTTATCTGGCAGTGGGTAGCCCAAAAATCTGAAGCAGTGTTAACTAAATGTGCCACTGTGTGCTGTTGTCCATGTGCTGATGTTAAAATGCCAACTGTTTACTAAGGAGCAGTAAAGCCTGAGAGAGTATGCCCTTGTCCTGCATCAAAAATTACAGCGTTTTGCCAGCTTTTAAAACTGTTGTGACAAAGAAAAGTGTGGAAAACTAGGGGTAGCAAAAGGAAAATTGTGCCCTGGACGTTGGAAATGCTTTCTTGTGAATTAGAGACTTCTTGTGTTAATGGCCATGAAAAATGGTTGAAATGGGCTCCTGCCATGGAGTCAGTCAAGGAAAAAAAAGTGTGGTTTTGCAGTTTAAATTTGCCTGCTCGACGATAGCCGTGAGTAGAAGAGCACTCGAGAGTAAAGAGGCTCATTTGCACGGTGTCGTGTGATTGGTGAGACTGCAATCAGTCCCGCCCCCAAGCCAACTCTAGAGCAACTGCCCAGCATTCGAGAGGGAGTGTGAATGGAGTGTGTGTACTGGCTTACAGGAGGAGCATTGCGGTGACTGAACGCACTGTAAAAGTTCAAAAAACTGTCTGTTCTGTTTAAATTCGGGCTCAACCCGCATCTCGATTGACTGGACTGTGAGTGTGGTGTTCGGAGGGACAATCGGCAGGACTGCCAACCCGCTTCTGTTCAGAGGCATCCAAGACTGGCTGCAGGCTGTTATCCATCACAGCAAACAGCTACTGATAACAGTGAGTACCAACAGAAATAATTGCTCAAACAAGTGATTTTTGCCAAAAGCCAGCTGAATCTGTGTGCAGCAGTGTAATCGGTTTGCAAACAAGAACTGTGTTAAGTTTACCAGCAAAAGCAAGCCTTTTGAGCCATCAAGTGTGAGCATAGTTATGGGTTTAGTGTCAGTGTAAGTTTCAAAGCCATGAGAGAGACTGTGAGTTCTAGCAAGCTATGCAGCATGAGTTATAGGCAATCCTGTGCTTGAATTACTGAGGCTTTAAGGTACATAAGGAAATAGTTTACATTTCAGAGTGTGGATATTAAAAACATAGATCAATACCATTTTTGAAAAGTGAAGAAACAGTATTAATACACAGTACATGTTTTTAATATTATAAATTGACATGACTAGACCTGTACTGACACATTAAAAACCATATAATATAATATGTATTTAAAAAGTGCTGAAGTGATCTATGCATGTTGCTCTGATCCCAAGCTATTATTTAAGTAAAATAACAATTTTAGCACGAACAGTTCAAAAGTTAGACCTCTTGAAAGAAAGAACATTGATATTGCATGTTGATAGTTTCCTTACAGTATATCAATATACCAAAATGCAAAATGGTTTAAACATTTTTTTAAATCCAGTTATTTTCCCCCAACGTATTGTCAACAAGTAGACTGAAACTGAGGAAATATAAAAAATGATATAGAGAATAATGTCTGGGTAGGGGATTATAATGAGAATTTTACACACACACTAAGTTGTGGGATGCCACAGAAACCAGAGAGCGAAGCTCGAGGGGTTTATGTAGACATCCCATACTGAGGGTTGTGTGTAAAATTAGAGTTTTAACCCCCTACCCAGACTTTATTTTATATAATTGCTGGGCAGCATATTTTCACCACAGCAATTACATAAAATACAGTGCTGCTCAGCTGCGGATCCAGTCAGGATAAAGCATAGTCCGTGGCCAAACAGCTGTTAAAACCTTTCTGTTTTATTGTTTTTTTAAGTTTGTCACTGAGAGTGAGCTTGAACCTTTAGTTATGACAGGGATGTTATTTTTTTGTTTAAAATTATTTACCTCTAGCCAGTCTGGTGGCACTGAGGGCTGAGGCGCTGAATGCCTTACCTCGTGTTATGCCGGCAACCTGTATTTGGGAACAAGCATGGGCCACCTGGGGTTGGCAGGGGAGGAGAGGGATTGAGTATCCGGTGGACTGCTCTCCCTCTCCAGGTGGAAAGGGTCTCCAGTGGTCAATGCATGGCTGTCCCCTAGCAGAAGCTGTGGGACAGTGTGCCACTGCTGCAGAGAAAGGGGGCATGATGGGGCAGGTACCAGGAGGAGGACATGCGGATGCATGCGCACTCCTTCCATTGGCGTCATTGCACGCCTCTCATGCAAGGGAGAAAATGGAGGAAAAAACTAGTCCCGGTCATGCAGAATGATGCATCCACCTGCCACAGGCCCCGACCCTGAATGGCGCTCCCCAAACTGGATCCTGTCCAGGTGAGTACAGCCTAGAGAGGGGCGGCTCCTTGTTGCCCTGCCATGAGGGGTAATCTGTGGGGGAAGAGGGGTAGCGGCCTGATCTTGGGGGACGGGACTGGATGAGGTGGATGAGGATAGTAGCCAATTGAGACCCGGGGGGAAGAAATAAATTGTGAAAAAAAAAAATTACTTACCGCCGACTCCAAGGAGCAGCTACCTGTTGGGGAACTGCACTGAAGGAGAGAAGAGCTGCCACTGGCACATGCGTGCTCTGAGGGAAACCCGGCACATACCTGGTGTTATAACCAGCTGGTTATAATGACAAATTATAACTGGGTTACCCTATGGGAAAAATGATGGGCAGTTATTATATACCAATAAATATGTAAGGTTATAGATAACACTCATAGTCAGAAGATTGTTCCATTAAAGAACAAATGCACCCTTTTCTAGTTTAATGTTGCATAATATTCAAAGTGGCTGAATGGACAGATAAAGCTAGCAGTGTCCTTTTAATATTTACTATCAGGACTTTTAGCTACAGCTATCTTGTATAAAGTGATATCTAACACAAATCTTAGAAAATTCCAAGATTCCATGTCTAAGAAAAAGCTTAAAGGTCCAGTCCACAGAAATGGCCTAGATACTTGCCAGCATCCATGACCGCCAGCCTCCCTGGTCAACACACAGATTGCAGAAGGGTTAGGGGTGTCAGGGTTCAGAGTGGGCCACACACAGGGCATCCAACAGTTTTTTTTGGGGCTGTCTTTAGAGTGGATCCCCAGCTCTACATGGAGCAGGGGATTGTGAGACTGCATTCACATCCCTATGCTGGCCTCAACACAGCAGCACATGTGGAACTTAAGCATGGCATAATTGGGTGTCAAGGGTTGGTGCAATTCATACTGCAAGTGCTGCGAGTACCACAGAGTGCTCAGCATGTGCAGTGTGAGCATACCAAGACTTCTGCTGGCCCACTGCATGTGCAGAAAGTGTTCCCAAACCTTTGTGTAATTGGGCCTTTAAAATCTTTAAGGCACTGCACACCACCATCCCGCACTCCCACCACCACCAAAAGGAAATTCACAAGGAAGAGGTGAAACAAGGTGTTTTCTAGTCCAGGCGTATTGTATAACTGGGAGGTGACACAAATGGCTCTGCACATTGTTATGGGAGCTGCCTGAATTGCTGGCATTAGTTTAATTTCTTTTTTGTGCTTTCTGAATGTTTTACTAATGAAGCTGTGGTGTGTAGTCTACTTGTAGTTGTACAGTATATCAGCAGACAGGAGGCAGCATGTACTGCAAGTAATTTCTGTTGGAAAATAACAGAATACAATACATATTATACACTGTAAGCAACCCAGGTGTACTGCTTGGTAGCTATTGTATTTGTCATTGTAATATGCTATATAACCAAATGGTCACTAGATGGTGCTAACTAGTGATTGGTGAAATGTGAATTTTGGCAGCAAATTTTTGTAGTCCCTCAGTACACACAAATGCACTGTTTTGTCCCAGTTGTGCAATTTTTGAAAACATTTCTGTTTGGATTGTTTATGAGCAAAATAAGTGAAGGTGCTAAACATTTTGCAAGCTGCTGATTGAAACAAGTTTTGAAAAAACATGAAAATTGCAGTTTTCATGTACAAAATGCTTGAAAGTAATGTCTTTTATTTCCAAATTATGCAAAAATACACATTTTGGAATTTGAATGTGCAAAATATGCCAGTGTGTGTATCTTCCCATAAAAAAAGATGTTTTTTACAAACTTCCACATTTTAGGAATACAAAATTACTGTTTAACATTATTCGAAAAATGCATGCAAAATCGTGCAAAACTTTTATGCATTTCTTAACAACTGCACAAAACTGATTTCTCTAAGTTTATCCAGTTCTTGCACAAACTATACCACAACAAATCATGAGCCAGATTCTCAAATGCTTTTTTATGGGCATCCTTTGGGACCCAATTGAACATGTGCAATACTGCTTGGGTGCCATGCATGGGGCCGCACCCCGTTACCACCTGATAAAAGCTAACAGAATCACAGCACTGCGAGTGGGCTCACCAGGTGGCTTATTAACCACTGGACCATCTGGGATTCTTGCAACTGGGGTGATAAGAGTGCCCCACTGGTTCATCAGGTAGTGACCTTATGGTGAGTGAAGATACATCCTGGTCAGATTATCGTTTGCCAGGCACTGCCTATGCAATATTGGTTACAGCAGCATATAGAGGATGAATGTTGTAAATATGCTTGTTTTGTTTCAGTTATTTTTGTTCACCTGCATTGAACCAGGCTGCCAGTGTTTTATTTTTCAGTGAATAGGGGAAATTTGGCCAGGACACAGGGAAATTCCCCTACTTTTTTAGATAAGTTCTGTGAGATCTTTAACATCCACCTGTACACCCACCATAACTAGCAGACAGGAACTCAGTTTAAAATCTCATTCAAAAGAAGTCACCTCAGACAGCACAGTGCCCCCAAACACTATTCTGGACATTGGCATAGTTACTTTTAACCAAGGGGAGAGTACCTTCTGCAGAGCTTCCAGTACCACTTCCTGCAGCATCCGATGTTCATTGGAGACATTCATAGGTTTCATAGGTTATCACAGAGCATGGTAGATTGAAGTCCATGGAGCTTGCCTTAAGATGTTAATTATACCCCTGGCTTTTTTTTTCCTTGTGGTATGTATTTAATTTTGTTTTAAAGTCTGTCATGCTATTGCTCCCCACCATCTCGGCTGGGAGGTGGTTCCAAAGCTTGATTACCCTAACACTAAATCAGTGTTTCCTTTTATTGGTTCTAAACTTTGGCAGTGTTATCTGGAATGTGTGTGCTTTGGTATAGTACCCTTTTCCCCTAATAACCAGGCCAAGCGGGTCCATCAGTTTGTTGTTATAAAGTGCCCAATATAGCAACCACGTCCCCTCTAAGTCTCCAATATTCCAGAGAGTACAGTCCCAGCTTACCTAGTCTCTCCCCATATTCCAATTCCTTTAAATCAGAAATCATGCATGTAGCCTTTCTTTGTATTTTTTCTGGCATTGATCCCGGTTTTGTATCCAGGGGACCAAAGCTGTGCATAGTACTCCAGTTGTGATCTCACTAGGGATGTATACAAGGGCATAAGTACCTCCCTGTTGCATCTCCTAATATGCCTTGTAATGCAGTGTAGTATATTGCCTGCTTTTTTTACCACCATGCTATTATGTTGTTTAAAATTTCAATTGTACATAATTTGGATGCCCAAGTCCCTTTCCTCTACTGCTGATTTCAAGATGTATCCATTTAACCAGTAAGGTGTAGTACATTTATCCGTGTTAAAGGATAGGCTATATTTCCTGGACCATTTCTCCATTTTGTAGACAGCTTCTTGTAATGTAGCTGTATCTTGTGTGTTATTTACTACACTCTCCAGCCTATTGTCATCTGCAAACTTGAAAACCCAGACATCAGTTTTACTTTCCAGTGATGAAATGTAAATATTAAAAAGGCATAGTCCAAGCACCGAACCCTGTGGGACCCCACTGGACACCTCCGACCACTTGGAATATGTACCCCTGATGCACACCCTCTGCTTCCTTCCTGACAGCCATGATGCTATTCATCTGGATATATTGCCCTCAATATTATGATTTATGAGGGCGTCCATGAGTTCACCATGCGGAACCCTATGAAAAATGCCTTAGAGAAGTCAAGGAAAATTACATCAACTGAATCTGAATAACCAAGTGCTTTGCTGACTCTACCATAGAACTTGAGGAGATTAGTTTGGCAGGAGTGGCCTTTTGTGAAACCATTTTGGGTGTTATTGATATCACCCTTTTTCTGCATGTAATCTTCTACATGGTCCTTGATAACCCCTTTGAGAACTTTCCCTAGTACCAAAGCAAGCTGATGGGCCTATAATAACCTACATCCTGCCTGGAGTCCTTTTTAAAAACTGGGATCACATCTACTTGTCACCAGACTTCCAGCACCTCACCAGAGTTAACGGATGTCTGAAAAAGTCTTGTCAGTGGCCAGTTCAGACGTCAGTTCCCTGATCACCCAGGGGGTAGACCATTTGGTCAAGGTTTTGCAGTCTTTGCTTGATGCCATCCATGTTTAATTGCAATGTGCCTGCTGTAGTGCTATCTAAGTGTGGTTTTGATGGTACGTTTTTTTGGTTGAATACAGACGAAAAATAATCATTACAACTTTCAGCTAATTCACTGTTTACCATTGTTAACATACCATTGTGTTTTTTAAGGGGGCCAATTGTCTTAGATGCTCCTCTTTTATTATTGACAAATGCATAGAAGGATTTGCAGTTATCCTTTACTAGCAAACTTGAGTTCATGCAATTGTTTTGCCTTACTTACGTTATTTTTGGAAAATCGCAAGGTTTTTTATACAAGTCCCAGCTAGCCTGAGTTACACTGTTTTTTGCTCTAGCATAGGTTTTTCTTTCATTTTTTTTATTCCTTTCTTGACTTTTCTAGTTAACCATGGTGGGATTTTACCAACCCCATTGTACTTTTTTTAGTTGGTACAAATCTTTTGACAAGGGTTTTGATTTTCTGCTCAAGTATATCACACATGGTCCACAAGGTTTTGTTCTTAAACAGCTCAACCCAATTCCAACAAGCTAATTCTGTTCTCATGCTTCCAAAATCTGCCTTGTCATAGTTGTTGATTCTGGTGGTCCCGGTGGGTTTTGCCTTATATCCCACTAAGAAAAAGCTGACCATATCATGGTCACTAGAACCCAGGGGGTAACACCTTATAATCCTGTAGTCTGTCTGTGATGTTAGTTAGTACTAAATCTGACATATTAATCCCTCTTGTATACTCGTTCACCATCTGTTCAAGACCAGCCAGGTTAAATGCTTCAAGAAAGCGTTAACTAGCTAAAGTGAGTGTTCCCTGGGTTTCCTAGTCAATACCAGGTAAATTGTAATTGCCCAGTAACAGGTTATTATCACTAGGTGACAGCATTTGAATAAAATCCAGTAATTGGGTGTCCTTGTGGCTAGAGTATGACAGGGGTCTGTATATAATACCAGTGTTGATTTTAGCACATTGTGCCGGGGTCAGTTTGACATAGAACAGTTCAAGCTCACCCCAGGATGATGTGTCAACCTGTTCTGACGTGATACAATCCACCACATAAAGTGCTACCGCACCCCTTCTTCTAACAGGTCAGTCCCAAGAGTAAGCAGTATAGCCCAGGATCTGTTTGTCCCATGAGTCATCCCTGCTCCACCATGTTTCCGTGATGGCACAGATTTTAATGTTGTTTTCCCTCAAGATTAATATAAGTTCATCAATTTTTTTGTAAGTCTGTGTGCATTTAACAGGAGACATTTCCAATTAGAATGATCGTTCTTCTTCTTATTTTTCACCCTATCTTGATTGTTGGTGTCATCTGCTGGGTTATTGCCTCCCCCCCCTTGGTTAGAAGTTTTAAAAATAATCTATCTACTGCCTAAGCTTTTGTGCTAAGATTCTTTTTCTCTTTCTGTTAGTGTGTAATCCATCAACAGCATATACAGTAGGTCCACAAAGCTTTTTCCAGTGAAGAGTGTGGGTATGCCCTTCTCTGTGGCTCCATTGTCTCAGCCATTCATTTAGCTTTAGTATGCTCCAGTTCTTAGCTGTGCTGGCTCTAGGGACTGGGAGGACCTTCTGAAACTAAAACATGACAACTCTTGGCTTTTAGGGCCTCGCCCACCTCCATAAAGTCCCTCTGGATATCTTCATTAAGCTTCTTTCCAATGACATTTACTCCTACATGTAGCAGTGTAACTGGGCTGACCAAGTTGTTTAATAGTCCAGGGAGAAGCTTTTTGATGTCCCCAATCCCAACATCTGGCAGTACACTTACAGTGGTATGTTCCTTGCAATTTTTGAAAAGTATCTGTTCCATTTACCTAAGCATGGAGTCCCCCACTACCAACACTTCTTTTGGGCAAGCTTGAGTGCTTGGGGTGGGGGAGTTGTAATCCTCCCTAGTATTGGGTATCCTATCTGGGCAGTTGTGAGTCTCCCTAGTGTTGGTTGTCCTATCTGGGGGCAGACTAGTCGTGTCTTTAACTGCTGTCAGGGAACTGAAACAGTTCTGAGCGAGGATGCTGCCTGAACCATCAAGATTTCTTCAGCCCTTCTCGCCAGTTTTTTTGACTAAACACCAATCGTCTGTTAACAAATTTTGAGTAGCAGATCCAGTATGTATCTCCCTTTCTAGTGCCTCACTTTCGGAATGAAAGGTAGAGTTTTCCACTTGTGTGATTTGGTCAGCGGCCTGATCTATATATTGCTTGAGGACACTGATATCTCTATGTACTCGGAGCCTCTGACACAGATCTATTTCCCTATGTATGGATGCTATTTCTATACATTTCTCACATGTATAACCTTCTACCTGACAACCTAGTGCATACATGTTACAGCCCTGGCAGTAGTTTAATGTGCCTCTAGCATTTGAGTATCAGTTTGCAGTCATCCTGTGCCTTAAGTATGATTTGACTCCTAATGTAAACAAGCTTTTCCCTACCTTGGTAGGTGTATGATGCTCAAGTAACCAGCTGTCCCCAGCTGACATCATGTGTAGCCACATGCCGCCCCACACATGCTCACCCGGCTCACTTGGGGCGTGACTTTAATAGTGGTTGAAACCGGGAATGGGATCACACCTCACTTCCAGTTTCATATTACTTTAAGCAGTACAAAAATGTTTAATTTATACTAAAAAGCATTACAAACAGTGCTGTCTAATAACTCCCTGTGCTCAGTCTAGTTCCAGGCAACCCAGCTGAAAAATAAAGACTGGCTCCCAGGTACTACCTCAGGTAAGGAGGATCTCCAGTCCTCCAGCTACCCACAGTGAACTTTGTGTCTACTAGTACTGACCAGATCTGACCCTGCTTAGCTTCTGAGATGTGGCAGGATCAGGCTACAAGGTTGTAAAGCATCACACAGCTACCATGCTGTGCTCAATCACAGGTGCATGTTAATGGCATATGGACAGGAGATTTATTTCACTGCAGTCAAGTGTAATTTGCTCACTGCAATATGCGACTGCTTTAGTCTAGATAGCATTTTTGGGTGGCAGTGCAGTACTACAGATGAAAAGCTCTTGTTTAGTGCCAGCCTCGACTGTATCTAAGAATTAGACACCATTTCTTTATTTGAAATTACTTCAACTGTGATAACCCATGAGATGCAGCACCTCACTTTCATGGGGGTTCTAGCAAGGATAGCAACAGTCAGCAGGTTAACATGATCCAGTAGAAGCAGTTACATAGAAGCTAAGAAATTCCTGAGAAAAACAATCTAACTCACTAAAAGTAAGTGAATCAAACAGTAATCAAAACAAAGTGGATTCACGGCAAACAAAGAGCCTGATCATTGTTATACAATTTAATCATGGCCAGTTACATGCACCAGTCTGGTTGTAAGAGACAAACAGTGTTTATGAATAATGGCTACTACAGAAGTTGTCTGATTGGTTGATATGATGACTACATTTCATTTTAATTTATAAAATCATTAAAGAAAGTTAGAGATGTAGCTGGTTGTTACAGGCAGTGGTCCAGATAATTTTTGGGACTCAGAAGTATTTATTACTACCTTCTTACACTTGGTAGTATTTTCATCCAAATGGCAATACTGTCATCCATTGATCCATCTTGTACCTCCCTCCCTCAACATCTAAACTAAGTCTCAATCCTACTGGACGCCTGCAGTCACCGACTGTCTAATACTACTGTGGAGTCATACTGTGACCTTATTTTTAACATTGTCATGTTGCAACAGTCCCTCTAACCAGCCAGTAAGCAACTCCTGTGCCCACCCCAACGGATACCTGTGTACTGCCACGGCTACTTCCATCTCATGGTACTGCAACTTTGTACATGTGTACCACATATTGTAAATTTGCAGGGTGGGAAGAAACTTCCTAAAATTAGAAAGTGGGAGTATTTCAGTCAAAAATGGTAGTAAAATACTCCTTTACTCCCCTTATCTGTTCCCCTGTTTACAGGGGAATGTTCACGTAGTTGTCCCACATCTGTGCTGTGGACTGTGGGGTAGCCCCTGATTTTCACTTTTAGTGCCTTTAAAAAAAGAGATTCCTTACTTTGTATGCATAAAAATCTATGTAATCTGGTCCTCTGATCTATTCTTAGCCTCAGAATTACTGCACGAACACTGACAATAAAATCAGAGCTTTTAAAAGCTATGATTATGCATTTTCACATATTGAATCTCTGGTGGCTGATTCCTGATCATGATGTTAGCTGCACAGGATTTGGGGAGGCCATCCAATTGGCTTATGCTATTAAATGTAGGAGTGGAAAAGTGACATAGTCAACTAGATGACTAAGATAACAGACATTCAAAGTAAGGAAAAGTTTTTTAAATGCACTAAAAGTGCAAACTGAATGATTCCTGCTACATGGATATTCATTAAAGTCATGTCTGTAATGAGTCAATTCCCACACCACAAGCTAATCATCCAAGTTGGTTAATGGAAAATAAGGATATTTTATCAATAAGAAAATAACTGAAAGAGTGTTTTATGTTACTGTCTGTCTGATTCTTTATTCAAACATTTAAGAATATCACTTTGCACCCCTGGATGAATCTCTTTACCTGACTCCATTGGGGGTGCTCTGAGTCAGTTGGGGAAAATGGTTAAGAGCACCTGGGGGGAGCAGGAGGAAATTAGCAAGGAAAGTTGCATCTCCATAAAGACATAGACAGGATGGAGGCAGTTCAAAGAAGGGCAACAAAGATGGTGCAGGGCCTGCACCAAAAGTCATGTGAAGAGAAACTGGGAGACCTCAATATGTATACCCTGGAGGAGAGAAGAGACAGAGGAGATATGACAGAAACCTATAAATATCTAAAAGGCATAAATAGGGTATCAGAGGTAGCATCTTTCAGAAAAGGAGATGTTCTGGAAAGAGGGGGCATGGCATGAGGTTGGAAGGGGTAGACTAAGGGGTAGTGTGAGGAAGTATTTCTTCACGGAAAGGATGGTGGATGCATAGAATAGACTCCCAGCAGAGGCGGTGGGGGAAAACACAGTAGGGGGATTCAAGCATGCATGGGACAGGCATAGGGGAACCCTAGCAATGGGAATGAGGAGGTAAAGCCGGAGATCAAGTAGGGTCTGTGACTTTTACTGGAGGCAGGGAAAATGAGCAGACTAGATGGACCTTGCAGGCCTTATCTTCTGTCAATTTCTATGTTTCTATGTAGTAGAGGGTGGGAGAGAGAATGGGAGTGAAATTGTCAGATGCCTGCCTTGTACATCAGCCATCCAGGATATAGATAAGATAGGAAGGATGGTGGAGAAGGGGAAGGGGGACCTGGGGTGCTTGTACACTTGGATTCCAGTGATCTGGTGAGCCCAACCTGTGTAGGCAATGAAGTGAAACCTTATGAGGCTGAGGAAAAGACTGAAGGAGCACTTGGCTTCCCTGGCTTTTTCTGATGTCCTTCCTCTGTGGAATAGGGGGAATGGGAATGATAGGGTAAGGAAGAAAGTCATTGAGAAGTTTAATGGGTGGTTGAAGGGTTGGTGTCAGGAGGAGGGGTACTGCTTTGTGTGGGGACATGGGGGCTTCTGGGATGAGAGGCTGTTCAAGGGAAATGACTTTCACCTGACAAGAGAGGGAAACAGTGCTCTGGGGGAGAAATGTGACATCTACTTTGAACAGATAAACTGACCATAGGGGAGATGGAAGCTAGAGGAAACACTGAGAAGGGAAAGCAGGTGGAGAACCTAGCTAGGGCTCCCCTGAACAATGGACTAGTAGCAGCAAGGTGGGTAACAGTGAGGTTGACGTTCAAATTAGGTTAAGGGAAGAAATCAAAAAGGGAGAGACGACAAAACCTATAATCAACATGAAAAATTGAAAATTAAGGAGACTAGTGAAGAATGAGGGGGAAGGAGATCCAGAAGTCAGGCCCTTCTGAATACATTGCAGGACTGCCTGCTGGTACAGCTGGTTAAGGAACCCACTAGGCAGGCTGCCATTTTTGATAAGCTGCTCACCAACTTGGAAGTGGTACAAGGAGTCAGGGTATGGGAGCCATTAAGGTCCAGTGACCATAACCCTATATGGTTCAACCTGGCCCTTGGGACTAGTAAGCCCTCCTCAAAT
Organism: Neoceratodus forsteri; assembly: GCA_016271365.2. Lineage (NCBI taxonomy): Eukaryota > Metazoa > Chordata > Ceratodontiformes > Ceratodontidae > Neoceratodus > Neoceratodus forsteri. The sequence goes on from CM028129.1 coordinate 819,658,744, forward strand.
GCTGAAATCCTAGATTTCATAAAGGCAGATTTCAGTTGGATGAGGGAGCTGGTCCGGGACAGGTTCATCAGAGCGCACAGCATCAGGGATGTAGAGAAAAGATGGGGTGAAATCCATGGGGCTATTCTTGAGGCAGCAGAGTCTTGTATGAGAATGTTAATCAAAAGAAATAAGTGCAAGACACCGATATGGTTCTCTGGATAGTCAGGGAAGCAGTGAGTCACAAAAAGAAGGCCTTCACCAGGCACAAGGAAAACAAGGGAAGGAAGAATGGGGAGAGTACTAAATGAGAACAAGGGAAACCAAGAGGGTGGTCAGCGAAGCAAAGGCAGATACAGAGCTGCGTATTGCTGACGTAGTCAGGGGAAGGGAAAAACAGTTCTGTAGATAAATTAGGGGGAAAAAAGAAAGAAGGGAGGAGGAATTGTTACACTAACAGAGAGAGAGGTAGGGTATCTGAGGAGGACGGGCAGAATCCCACTGTTCTTAATGACTACTTCTGCTCTGTATTCACAAGGGAAGACATAAGGCTCCTGCCAGAGGGTGGCATTAAGGAGCTGTAAGGGGGATCACTAAGGCAGCAAGTATTTACCAGTGAAAGGGTTCAGAAAGGGCTAGCAGCTCTAAAGATAGATAAGGCCCCAGGACCAGACTGGATGCATCAAGGGTGCACAAGAAATTGGCAACAGAAATAACTGAACCCCTGATATGGCTAGTCAATAGCTCACCTGAGACAGGAGTAGTTCCAAAAGACTGGAGGGTAGCAGATACAGTCCCATTCCATGGGGAGGGAGTACTAGGAGCAACCAGGTAAGTAAGGGACTCCTGGAGAGTAAACAGCATGGGTTTGTGGAAGGGAGGTCTTTTCAGACCAAACTGATAGTATTCTTTAACTGGGTAATAAGGGTAGTGAATAACAGCTATTCTGTGGATTTACTCTAATTTTAGCAAGGCTTTCAACTCAGTGCCTCACAGAAGGTTGCTGAAAAAGCTAGAGGACCTGGGTACAACAAAGGACACAGATGGGTTATAAACTGTTTGGAAATGAGACGGCAGAGGATTGTACTTAACAGAGTCAAATTAGAAAGAGAGGGAGGTCACTGGTCTAGTGCCACAAGGATCGATCCTGGTTTTGGTCCTTTTCAATATGTTTATCAGTAACATGGGAGAAGGAATCCAGGGTAAGATGTGTCTCTTCGCAATGACACTAAGCTCTATGGCAGGGTAAACTGTGAGGAGGGGTTTAGGGAGATGCAAAGAGACTTGCAAAGGCTAGAGAGGTAGTCAAAGGTTTGGCAGTGGAAATTCAATGTCAAAATCTGCAAGGTGCTGCATATAGGGAACAAGAACCCCAGAATAGGATACTGGATGGTGGGGGGGGAAAGCTGGGCACAGCCTTTGAGGAAGAAACCTAGGAATCATCGGTGACTCCTTAAAACAATCAAGCCAGTGTACAAAGGCCTACAGGAAGGCAAACAAAATGCTGAGGTGTATAGGAAGGTGCATTGACAACAGAAGGAAGGAGGTACAGTACAAACCAATTAAACGGGACACAGTTAATAGGGACATTTGCTTAAGTGAGACATTTCCCCAAGTAACTGATATTTGCTCAGTTAAAGTCAATGGCACCTGTAAACGGCTAGGCAGAATGCTAATTCCGTTTGATTGGGACATTCTGGGGATGGTGTGCATGACACATTAGTACAGTATATCAATCAGCCTGTTCTACTGTGCATCTTGGCTCCTTGCTTATCTAGTTTTCGATACAATGGCAAGCAAATGGAGAGCGAAAGGCCTTAAAGTATTGCAGCAGCCTAAGACATCCCTTTCTCTTGTTACAAAACAGTTTGGCAACTCTAAAACTCAAGTTGGCAGAATCAGTCAAAACAGAGACAGCATTCTTGCTGTGTTGCAGGCAAACTCCAATCCTGTTTGAAAAAGAAAAAGAGAGGGGAAGGATTTGGAGGTTGAAGATGACTTGCTCCTTTGGCTTACTCTGCTGTCAGGACCCATAATGAGAAAGGCAAATGAGTCGGCACCTAGCTGGGACATGACAGCTTCCAGTTCACCAACTGCTGACTGTCACAGTAGAACCTTTATCATGGCATTGTGTGTAAGAAGAAGCAGGGTAAACACTCAGATGCAAACACTCAGGCAGCAACACATTGGATCATCACTGTCCTACCAAAAATCTGACAAGACAACATCCCTGAAAACATTTATAATGCTGACAAGACTGATCTCTACTTTCATGAGTATCCTAACCCTGGGTATGTTCATAAAGAGACTTACTGTACCTTATTGGGGGTGAAAAAGCCAAAGACAGGGTATCGTTCCTGTGCTGTGCTAACGTGGCTGGCATAGACAAAAGAAAGTTGCTGCTTCTTGGCAAGAGCAAACATCACAGGTACCAACCAAAATACTTAACTACCCTCCCAGTAGTCTATTACAGTTCGTCCAATGCCTGGATGACTAGTTGGATCTTTAGAGACTGGCTTAATGGGTGGTAGTGGGAGCTCAAATGGAAATGTCAGCATATGCTCCTACTTTTGGACAACTGCACAGCACATCCCCCTGAGACTGTGGGAATGTACCCCAATATAAAAGTTGTGTTTCTTCCACCCAACACCACCAGTCTCATTCAACCCCTGGATATGGGTGTCATCAGAAACCTGAAGGGACATTATCATTTTCTTATGTCCACCAGGATCTTGGGTGTAATTGATCAGGGAGCAACATACAGGCATCAGCAATTGTTAAAGCAGTCAATATTCTCGATGCAGTCTACATGGTTGCCAAAACCTTGAACAATGTAAATCAGTGACAGTTAGCAACAGCTTCAAAAAAGCCAGCTTGGAGCTGATAGGAGCAGTGAACCTGACAACCCCCTGCTGACAGCCAATCAGGGGTAGCAGAGCTTGCTGGTGTAGCAACACCTGAATTCATGACATCTGAGGAGTTATTGGTGTTTGTGGATATGGACAAGGAATTGCCTATTGAGGAGGAGCTCACAGACACTGACATCTGTGAATCCATTAAAAGAATTCAATTAGATGATCACTCAGACATTGAGTCCTCAGAAGTTGAGGATGTCGACCCTCCAACTGTGTTGGTAACTTTTATTTATTTATTCAATTTTGTTAACTGGATAGGCCCACTGAGACCCAAGAATCCCTTTTTCAGGGGCGACTTGGAGTTAGTTACATATACAATTATGTGACAGTACATACAGTAAGAAGAGATCATACAATTATACATTCATGGGTAGACAACTAAAGTCATATAGAACATAATGCAAAATGACTAGACACTAGTGGGGGGTAATTTAATACAGGGCAGTTAATACATAACATTGATAGATACACAGATTAGAAGCTCCTTGAGCATAAATATTCAGAGCAGTTTTAAGTAACTGTTGTCCCTGCCAGATTCTTGCTCAGCCTAGCCTCTTTTCAGGTGCAGGTGCACTTGTTGCTATTTAACACGTGTTCTTGAAGCCCTGTGCGGAAAGAGCCCAAGGAGAGCTGGCTGACTGCAGGACAGCAGAGAGCTTATTCCAGAGCAAGGGTGCAGAGTGGGTGAAGGATCTGCTACCAGCAGTTGTCCTTGTCCTGGTTACTTCCAGTAAGTTTCTGATGGAGGTCCTCAGCATTCTGCCGGTCCCCTTGGGTTTAAGTAGACAGGCAAGACTACCAGACTGAGGGTCACGCATTATTTTGAAAGCATGGCACAGTAGTTGGTATTGCAGTCGATGGTAAAGTGAAGGCCATTTTACGGAGGCTTGTATATCACAGTGATGCCTCCTGGGGTGGGACTTGGCAGCAAAGCAGGCTATCTTATAGAGTGCCTGCATCCTACTAAACTCCTGTTTTGGAAGTGAGTGCAAGATAGGAGCAGCATAAGTCAGTGTGGGGGAGTAGGATACTGTTGCCTATAGTTATCCTCGTTTCTGGTACAATTTGAGGGCTCAGCCTATATAGTAGCCCAGCTTCTGATGGGTTGACCTAGTGATCATATCAACATGGTGTTTCATGGAGAAACACTGGTCCAGTAGCAGGCCAAGGTATTTGAATTGGCTCACTACTTCAATTTCCAAGCCAGATGATGAGGTGAGGGACAGGAGAGAGCTCCTATCTGGGCCAAGTGATCTGGAGCCAAACAACATGACTTTTGTCTAGGAGGTGTTAAGGAGCAGCAAATTTGCCTGGAGTCATCTCTCTAAGGACCAAAAGTCTTTCTGGAGATGCCTGGCTAAGTCAGTTATGCTGGTTGCAGTTCTATAGATCACCACATCATCTTTGTATTGGACTACCAAACTGTCCCCACAGTTTCTACTGAGGTTGTTTACGAATAGTGAGAATAGGAGAGGGCCCAGGATTGAAGTTGGAGGCACCCCGTCCTTAATGGTGTACTTATCTGACAAGGACCCCCTCCATCTCACCTGCTAGATGCGGTCAGTCAGGTAATTGGCAAACCAGGCAAGGGAGTGCTGATCCAGTCCAAAGCACTTCCGCTTAGCAAGTAGCAGAGCATGGTCCACCAGGTCAAAGGCCTTGGTTGGAGCTATAAATACAGCCCCAGTGGGTGTGCTGTTGTCGAGGGCCTCAGGGACATCCATGGAGAATTTGATGAGGGCTGTGTTTGTTCTGTGTTTTTGTCTAAACCCGTGTTGTGTACTGGCAAGCAGTTGGTTGGCCTCCATGTAGTCACGGAGCTGACCATAGATAATTCTGTCCTGCAGTTTGGCTAGCAGGTACGGTAGGGAGATCGGCCTATGATTCACTTGCACTCATTGATGTCATGGTGCACTCAAAATGGGGAATAAAATGAATGGAGTAAGCCCTCATGAATAAAATCTGCTCAGAATCAAAGCACAGAAATATAACGCTTTTTTAAATAAGAGTGCGTTCTGTGGCAAAAATCAACAGTACTGTACAGAAGTAGATAGTGGATTGCTGTTTCATTTTGTTTGTTTGTTACATCTTTCAGTTAATTTTGGTACACTACTTAATAAAAAAGCTAGAGTGAACAATAAGCTTAAGAAAGCATCAGATATTTTATTTATTTTTTATTTTATTTATTTCACGTGTAGATTAACATCTTTGAGCCAACAGGCTCTTTTACAAGGGTTCCATGTCAGGTATAACAAACAGACAAACAATTTCAAAGGTTACATTTCAAAAGAGGAAGAGACAAGAATACAGTGGTAGTTTGATGTACATAGCTGTTGCTAACTGCTGATAACAGAATACTGACAGGCTGTACATATAGGCAAGTCATTTTCACATTTCCTAAGTTGTACAGGTACAAGTAGTGCATTTGGTAAGTGGTTTAACTGTTAAGTCTTAAAGTAGGCCTCAAGTAGTCAAGTCTGAAGTTAGGGAGGAGTGGCCTGAGGGGGCTTTGTCATATTATCTTTTTTTGTTGAATAAACAATGAGTAGCATTACACATGGTAATTTTTTCTCTGGTAATAGGGACAGCCACTTAATAGGGATGACTCGCAATCCATGGGACCATCCCTATTAAGTGGCTTCATCTGTATTACTACCTTTCTATAGATCACTGATGGGGCCCCACCTGGAGTCCTCACCTAAAGAAAAATAAAGACTGGCTGGAGACACTGCAGCATAGGGTGACCAAAATTATTCAGGGCCAGCAAGGCAGATCTTTACAAGTAAGGATGGGCAAAGTCGGGGTGAATTTGTATTTGGTTTTGGATTTGCCAAAACTAGGCTGAGTTTGGATTAGCAAAGAATGTGGTTTTGTCAGCTTCAGCCTATACATATATATGTTAAGAGAAAGGCATCATAAAATGTCAATGAAGTGATAGTAATATTAACAAACTCTGGTGAGAGCCAACACGGCTGCTGTGCATTGACATGAAACAAAGTTTTAGTTTTTTTTTCTTTTGTTACAGAAGTCCTTCAAAAAATCTGATGCTTTATTTGATATAGTCTACTTTGGCTGATTTTGTTGTTTAAGTGTTATGTGTTACATTTTAGAGGTGCAATTGCAGAGCTGTTTTGTCCATTATGCATAGGTTTAGGTACAACACCACCTGGTTATCGATGTTTTGTAGGGCTTCACTTCTGATGGTAAATCATGCATGCATCGATGTGTGACTACTGTTATATTATATATGGGGATATCCACAGCTTTACAGCAGTGGCAACACAAACCTACTCCCTCAGACACATTTGAAAATCTGCTTCCTTCAATTCCCCATATACAATATTACAATAGTCGTACATCGATGTATGCACAATTTACCATGAGAGGTCAAGCCATGCAAAACATAGATAACCAGGTGGTGTTGCATCTAAACCTATACATACTGGAACAATAGCTCAGGGATTGGACCCCTAAAATGTATCACATCACACTGTCCAGAGATGGTCCTGATACCCTACCAGCTCCTCTGTTCTCTGTCACTGCTTCTGAGAGATCCCTATTGCCCCTATTACCTGCCTGTAACAGTTATATAAGCAGGAGTGTCACAAAAGTCTGTGCCCAGGTTTCCAAGGGTTACCCTGCTTTGTGCATGGATTGTCAACTTGACCTTCTTGCCCTTCCCCACATGGTTCTTATAGTAATAATTCTAGGGGCTATGGCTCTTTCAAGTTGTAAGGGCTCTGGCTGCACTTGATAAACCAAACACAACACACCAGTGTTTCAGGCATGAAGCATTTTGTACATTAAGATTCTAGATTGGCTGCCTTCTCCTGACCTCCCTTGTGCTGTGTCATTGACGGGAGATCAACTGGATCAGATCACCCACTTAAATTATAGTGAGCTGTCCATGGAGGACCCCATGATGAAGCCCACAGGGGACCCTACCAGCATCGAGGAGGATGAACTCTGTGTTGGGATCACCTATTTCTTCTCAGATGAGGAGGAGGAGGAGGAGGAGATGATCAACAGGTTGACAAGCCAACCGAGTGTGAAATTCAACCAGAAGACAGATGTATGGGAAAAATACACAAATGCATCACCAACACAAGCTGCTAGAATACCTCAAAAAACAGCAAAAGAAACACTTTATAGAGACTTTCAATTCTCTAATGGCATGCTAGGCACACACATGATCAAAAATGTCCTAAGTTTGCATATTTTGTATTTTCCATATGCTTCTGTAAATACCCTATTAAAGTGGTCTTTCTTCAAAATTGGCGTTGGAAGCGAGGAATTGCCCCAAGGAATCTTCTGAGTCCATTGAAAAGACAAGTTAGTGAAATGTGTACTGCTGATAAAATTACTCCAGGAAAGGCTTAACTGGGTGCCCTGCTGAGGGTAACTGTGAGGGTTGATCAGAGGGCTGAGCTTAGACACGGACACCTCTCCTGAGGTCAGTTCTCCTACCTGTTACAAAGTTCAGCCCCAGTTCTAGACTACTGTGCAGCTATGGTGCTTAGACATTTGTGCTTCTACATAGGGCATAATGTGTAGCCAAACACAGAAGTAACTGAGACTAGAACAGGAATTTCTTCTATGTTTGGCTGCACATAAACACCGGCAAAAGCAATCAGCTGTTCTGCATAGGTGGCACTCTCACTGAAGTGTGAAAACTTGTTTTCTCTGTAGGACAGCTGGATCACTCATAATAGGCTGAGTGACAACATTTGCAGTTTTTTAAAATATAAAAATATGGCACATTGATTCATGGTTTCACTACCTAACAAAAAGTGGAATCCACATGTTAGATTGTTTAGCACGGTTGCACATTATCACTGTCAGGTATACACGAGTGAAATCGACCAAGAAGATTAGTTGAGATTTCCAGGAGATGAATCCCCCTTCTCCTTGTATACCCATGTGGGCTGTATATGAAAAAGTACTCTGTTTCATAAACACAAACATACATACATAAAAAAATAAAATAAGGGCTGGCCCAGTGGCACAGAGGGCTGATGCTGGATGCCTTACCTCGCACTACACCAGCTACCCGCATTCGGGAATAAGCCAGGGTTGTCAGGTGCCAGACGGGGGAGGGAGGAGCAGGATTGAACAACCATAATGGCAGCTCTCCTCTCCTGGGAAGGATCTGTGTCACCCCACCCATAGTTCCGCTGCCATCGGGTGGAGGTCCAATGGGCGGCATAGGTGGCCAGGGGTGACAAACTAGCAGGGAAGGTGCCACAATGTGTGCACATGACCGAGCATGGGAAGGGCAAAAACGAGGGCTGGGGCAGGGAATGGCCATAAAATAGAAATAAAATAGGGACTGCTGCTTTTTTTTTTTTTTTATAAAACTTCTTCTTCCTGGCATGCCTCTGAAAGAGTCATCAATTGTCACTGTCGAGATTTCACCCTATGCTAGCCCTCCAGCATGGAGGCAGTGCATCCATCTGTGACACTAACAACCCGGGTTCAGAAACAGACTCGGGACGTCAGAGGGCCAGCCGAGGGGAGAAAGATTCAGTGTCCTAGGGACTGCTCTCCTTCTCTGGGGGGGAGGGGATAGTGTGTCCAGCACATCATGGACCCCTGGTGGAGGCCGGGGTGACGATTGTGTCGGTGCCATAACCTGTGGGGGCGGGTGGACATGGGTCATCATTGCACTTCCCTGCCCCCAGGTACAGCCTCACACAAAATCCCAACCCCGAGCATGAAGCCCTGCTCCACCGCCGTCCCTGCTGCCAATAGTTCCCACCAGATGGAGTTCCGCTCCCGTGGAACCACCCTGGTGGGTAAGCCAGGGCACATTACCATGGACCATGGGGAGGGGAGCTGGGGAGGGGGGCCAGCTCGGTGTCCCCACCCAGGGGGTAAGCCTGGGCATGGGGGGGCAATGACTGGGAGGGGACCGAGCTCCCATAGGGGAGTGGGGGTGCTGGGGACAAAAAAAAAAAAAAATCACCCTTTCACACACTGTTTCTACTGATGTTTTTCCTTTTGATTTTGTCAATGTCTGTGTTCTAAATCATAGTACTTTTACATAAATAGTGTTATGTACCACCAAAGGAGGCTTTCACACTGTGAGGCAGGGGTGATGCTCTTTGGAGGCTGGTTAAAACTCAAACTAGTCACAAAAATCCAAGTGTGGAGAGCATTCAGGGTAGACTGTGACCATACAGTTTAACTGGGCAATTTAATACACAAATTCAAATCCACAACAAAGGCTGTATTTAAAAAAAAAAAACAAGTTCAATGTGTGAGACTTGGGCACATGATTACTAGGAGAGCAACTCCTAAGCAAGAGTGCTAGGAACTGGACCTCACTGACATATAATAATTAATAATAATGAATAGATACTTAAAGTACAACACACTTGAAGGTAGTTTAATAAGACCATCCCTGTGCAGAGTCCAGAATGTCTGTAGAACTTAGTGGTATTTGAAAGGTTTACACAAACTGTCAGGTGTGTTAGTGTAATACAAGAAACTACCTATACAGCCAGATGAAAACAGTCCTAGCACAGAACATGGGTGGGGGGGGACTACCTATAAAGCCAGATCAAAACATCCCTAGCACAGAACATGGGGGGCAACCTACTTATACAGCCAGATCAAAACAGCCCTAGCACAGAACATGGGGGGATGAAGAACCCACCTATACAGACTGATCAAAACAGCCCTAGCAGAGAACATGGGGAGAGGGGAATGTGTGTCTGCTTCCATGACATCACCCAGTTACTCAATATCCACTTACTGTAAAGCAAAACATAAACATAGAGAATACTGGATGGGCAACTATGCAGAACCAGTGTGTTCTGCCACAGAGGGATTCTGAGTCCCTCTGACCTTGAGAACGAAGCTTGAGGGGTCTATGGGAATCAGAATCTTGAGGTGGCAAAACACACTGGTTGTGAAAAGAGTTGCTCATCCTGTATTTTTTATAGTGCATAGTACTGTGTGAAAAATGTGTTTTGTGAGTTCTTTTGCTTTCAAAATGAAACTGACTCATGCTGTCTTTAGAGGTTCTAGAATGCTGTTCTACCACAGTAGGGTAGAACGGCATTCCATGACCTTGGAACTGTGGTAGAACAGCATTTTGAAAGGGATGAAATTCTATACAGAACAACACTCCACTATACAGTATATAGAGGATTGTGTATGAGCAGTCATACATAACAAGGATATTCTTGTATCGAGAGGTTTCCTTGGTAACAGATGACCTAGAGAGCGCAGCTCAAGAGGTACTCTGTACCAAGGGAAACTCAAGATACAAGAATTTCCTTGTTTGTGTATGACTGCTCATAAACAATCTTTTATAATGTATGGCCAGTCACAGCATGGAAAATCACACAACACCAGCTGGAGATGACAAAAGATAATAGAAATGTTAGCATTTTCTTTTTTTTTTTAACTGACACAGTGTGCTACAGATGTTTCTGTAAGTTCAAGTTAAAAAAAAACAGCAACTTCCAGTTTAACTGGATTGAGGAAAACAACTATGTGGCAACATTCCAAGTTGTTACACTGCAGTAGTGACATAGCTAGTGCAGCACAACAGCTGTGATGACATAACTACTGCAGCATAACAACTCCATTCTAGTTATGGATTTCTATCCATAACAACATTCTACCATACACTATAAGCCTTTATAAGCACTCACAAGCTGTGGATTCTGTTTCAGATCTTTTTCCCCCATTATTTTTTCTGGTATTATGTGATATAAGTTGTCCATATAAAAATAATGTGGTACTGCAGTCACCCCCGGCACAGTGCTTTGCTGCTGCCCCTGAGGTCCTGGGTTTAGCAGCATTGCAGAATTCTTTCATGTTTAAAAAAATTACTTTCAAGTTGCACTGTGTGTAGTCAAAAAAAATGTTTTGGAGGGGATTTGAAGAATTACACCTGCCTTTTTCATGATGTGGGTTTAAAAAGGCCATGTTGAAAATATGGGGTCTGAATCTGGAAAAATACCGGCAGTACAATTTATAGGAAAACATTGAAGAGTTTCAACTTTGCTTTCTTGTTTTTGGAGATTTTAACCCCAAATTTTCAACAGTCATCTTATCGCCACAGCTCATGAACCCGGTAGGTGAAAATATTCAAATCTCAGCCTAAGCATCATTTAGCACCGTAAGTGTGAAAATACATTTTGCCCAGAACTTGAGAAGTTTCAGAGGCATCAAAGTCTGGCAAGAGGCAGGATACCTGAATTATTATGGCTTCTTGTGAAGTTGCTCTGAAAAGCCAGCTTCTTCTTTGCAAAGAAAGAGGTGGCACTGCAGAGTGGCAGAGCTGGGAGCAGGACAGCAAAGGGTTAACTTGCAGACAGTCAGCTAACTTCAGTGGATCAAGGTGACTAGGGCAGATTGGGAGGGCTGTCAAAGGGGTCTGTATTTTATTTATTTATTATTATTTATTTTTATTTTTTTGTAGCAGAGACAGGACCAGAACTGCAAGAGGTTAACTTGCAGACAGTCAGCTAGCTTCAGCTGTTGCTGATTCCCCCTCCTTTCTTCCTTCCTCTCTTTCTTTCTTTCTTGCTTTCTCTCTTTCTCTCGGTACTGTAGTTGAGGCTTGGTTTCATATCTCCCACATCTGAGCTTGTAGCTCCATTTAACCATGTGCCCCATGTGCTGAAGGACAGCATCTCACATTTTCTCACATTTCAGATATCCAATGTGCCCCACACTTCAGTGAGTGACAGAAGATTGTGAGGTGTGACTTGTCATTAAGCTAAGTTCACAGAATCCACAGAAAGCCTTGGGAGGTCCAGTGCCTTGCTGAAAGTTGCACAGTTAACCAGGGGTAGTGGTGGGATTTGACCTTAAAACCCCACAGTCATAGTCATTGATTCCAGGTTCACCGTTTTTGCACTAGAAATTGCATGGTGTCCCAGCACCACCAATGACCCTCTTTTAATTAAATGCATAGGACTTATTTTTGGATGTTTTGGGAGGGGGTTATTTACCCAGAATAGCTCAGCTCAGCATACCTCTGAACTGTCACATATTACAAGGTACGTCACACATTTTACCTCTCAGAAACCCTTCCACATTGCTCAATGAGATTTTAAAGCATACATTCATAATAATCAATGATTCGCTGAAATCAGCAAACATTATACTCAGTTCATAAGATGCAGAATATGTTGGAGGGGGGCAGATAGGAAATCTCACATTTAAGAAGTCAGGCAACACATTCTCTGGCTATTGCACTTGTATCTGTTTTTGATTTCCAAAGATAGCTCAGCGTGCATTAAAAAGAGATCTACAAAAGCAGCAGCAGTTGACAAAGGACTTCTTGTAGTCTCCGATTCTAAGATGCTCTGACAAGCCTGCAGCAGAGATGGAACCAGAACTGCAAAGGGTTAACTGCAGACAAGGACAACAGACATCTCACATTACAGCTGCCAGGAATGCAGTCAGGTCTGTAGTGGGCACCCTACACTTTTTCAACGGCAGATTTATTTATAAAGCAGTCCTCATTTTTAGAAAACACTTACATCGTGAAAATCAGTGGAGTTAGCACTATCCATAAAACTATTTATCCTATATGCCCCCAAAATGATTCAGAGCAATTACTGCCTAAAGCTATGTTTCTGTGTTGATCTGAGAAATCTGAACCTCATTCCTCACTGGGAAACAATGACTAACAGAGAAAAATTAGTGCAGTAAACAGACTGAGTGAAGATTTGCTATAAAACTTCAATTAAATGAAGTCTGTTAGGTATTAGATGAGCCCCTTATTTCTACTTTCCTAGCAAAATGTCTGCAAGCTTTGCCCTACAGCCATAAAAAGGGGTTCCACTGCCTGAGATATATTGCATCCTGCTGTTTAAAGTGTTACTTTCTGGCCACCCTACATGTTTTGACCTCAGATTTTCAACATGGGCTTTTTCTGGTGGTGGTAGTGTTCAAATCCCAGTGGAAATATCATTGTGCAGAATGATGGCAAAACAGCATTTCTGGTGGGATTTGAAAAACTACACCTGTCTAGTTCATGAGGTGGGGTAAGAGTAAGGTCATGGTGAATATGCAGTGTAAAAATCTTAAAAAAAACATGAAGTTATGAGTTGAAGGTGAAACGCACTGGAAACAAGCCTATAGCTTTTGTGGTTTCTTGAGATTCTGACCCACAATTTGCAGCATGAACTTTTTTCTGACCCCATCCCATGAACTAGACAGGTGTAGCTTTTCAAATCCCAAAGGAAATGCCATTTCACAGAATGATGGCAAAACAATGTTTCCAGTAAGATTTTAAAAATTACACCTGTTTAGTTCATAAGGTGGGGTAAAAAAAGGCTATGTTGAAAATTTGGGGGCAAAATCTCTACAAACCATAAAGTTATGACTGCAAGTTAAAATGAATTGAAAAAAACACCTTAGTGTGAAAATCATTTAGATTTAGTTTTTTTTCTCAGTTTGGAGCTGGATACAGTTCGGAGAGGTCACTTGCTGTGATAAGAGAGGATTACCACAAGGGACCTAGTAGAGGTAAGGTGGTGATGGGGGGTGAGGGATGGCGGGGTGCTGGAGGGGTGGGAGATGCATCAATGGGCCATTTTCTTTTTAGAGGTTAGTGGAGGGGAGGAGAACAGCATTAGACTGTTTTCTTTTTTACAAGGTTTAACTTGGATTGGAGGGGAGGTGGGTGGCATTGGTGCTAAGAGGTGGGAGAGGGTGAGGGTGTTTGTTTTAGTGGCTACCTGGCTTGGGCAACCCAGTGGCCAAAAAAGAGGAGACAGTCATCTGTGTAGTTACTTGGCTTGGGCAACCTGGTGACTGAAAAGGAAATTGGGGGTTGGGCGTCTGTGTGCATACCTCTCAACTGTCCCCGATTATGAACGACATCCCTCTTTTTGCACCTAAAAATTGCTCTGACCCTTATCCATCCCTCATGAAAAAGGTGCATCCACACAGAGAATGTGCTAATAATTCAGACTTTAAAGCAGAAATGCAGAGCATTTAAAGCAGATGGTTCAGGTAAATGGTACCTTATCTGAGGAGAGGGAAATGACCAGCGGGGTGCCCCAGAGGTCAGTGCTGGGACCTCTCCTCTCCTCTTCAGTGTTTTCATTAGTGACGTGGTGGATAGGTTAGAAGGTAAGGTATGTCTATTCACTGATGACACTAAGATTTGCAACAAGGTAGACACCTCGGGGGGGAGAAAATGGAAGCAGACTTAGAGAAGTTAGAAGCATGGTCAAGGGCATGGTAACTAAAATTTAATGTAAAGAAATGTAAAGTCATGCACATAAGCAAAGGCAACACATCAAGGGACTACTACCTTGGAGGGTAAATACAGGCAGTGACCAAACAAGAAAGGGACCTGGGTGTCATTATATCACAGGATTTGAAGGTGGCGAAACAGTGTGAAAAGGCAACCAGCGGCATGCTGGGATGCATTGTAAGGGGCATTACAAGCAAAAAGAGGGAGGTGGTACTGCCACTGAATAGGTCTCTTGCGAGATCCCAGCTGGAGTACTCCAGTTTTGGAGGCCGCACCTCAGAAAGGATATATTTTATTTTTATTTATTACAACAATTGGAAATACACCTTTGAGTCAAGGACTCCTTTGCAAAGGTTTCACGTCAGAGATACAGAGCAACAGAAGCCCAGCATCACAGGGTTAAAGAAACAGCAAAACAGCAAAGTGTTTAGGGTGAGGTAGCCTGACCCAAAACGTTAAGTGCAGTAAGAATAACATCATGGAGGACAAGGAGGCACCGCAGAGGGTCTCAGTTGGGAGGTAGGGAGTTGGGTGAGGGTGGAGGTAGGGGAGACTAGGGACAGTCGCAGGATGAGGACTTAGGGAGCTGGTTTTTCAGACTGGTTTTGAAAGGGCCTAGCTTGGGTTCAAGTGAGATGGAGGTGGGAAGTTAGTTGAGCCATTTAAGGGCCCGATATAGAAAAGCCCTTTAGCACAGGGAGATCCTACAGTGGGGGACAGCCATAAAGGACTTAGCAGTACTTCTAGTGGGCCTGCTTGCAGGGACCAGTTGGCTAAGTGGGTGAAGTCCTGGGGGGGCAAGGTTGAATAGGATTTTCTTGGCTAGGAGACAAGTGTGATATTTAAGTCTCCTGTCAAAGTTTAGCCACTGGGTAAGCCTGTACACTTCATAGGTATGGGTGTATCCATCATAGCCCATGATCGGATGCCACACTTTGTTCAGGGTGATTTTGATGTGGCTTAGGGCAGTCGGGTCAGCACAGTCATATATTACTATGCTGTAGTCCATTAGGGTGAGTACTGAGGAGGATACTGCAAGACAGATGGCTTCTGGAGGGAGCTAGTGTTTGAGGCGGTAGAGGAGACCTAGCTGGGTGTTGAGAGATGTGGATAGGAGCTAAATATGTGCATGGAGGGAGAGAGATGTGTCTAGGATTATTCCCAAGTATTTAAATGTGGTAACCTGCTCTAGTGGGTCGCCCCAAGTTGAAGATGGTAAGGTGTGCACCAGAGTGAAGACTCTGGTAGTAGATGAGGATCATTGTTTTTTTTTTTTTGTGGTTAAGTATAAGCATACGGTCCCCAAACCAGAATTTGGCTTCAATGAAGTTGTTCTGGTGGGTACACTGAAGGGTAAAGGGGTGTTGGTGGCTATTATAAATGACAGCGTTGTCTGCGTATAAGAGAATTTTACCAGTGCAGGCACTGGGAAGTGAGTTAAGGAAAAGACTAAAGAGGAGGTTGCAGGATACCAGAGAGGAGGGGACAGCAGTCAGACAGAGTGGAACCAATTTTGATTCATTGGGTCCTACCAGTGAGGTAATCTGAGAGCCAGGTTATTGACTCTTGGGAGAGGCCCAGAGCAGGTAGGTAATGTAGGAGCAAGGCATGATTAACCATGTCAAATGCCTTTGTGAGGTCAATATAGATAGCGCCAGCTACATGCCCACAGTCTAGGGCCTGGTTTATGTAGGAGGTGTACTCTAGGAGAGCAGTGATGGTACTATGACCCCTCCTAAAGCCATGCTGTTCAGGGCAAAGGAGTTTGTGTTCAGATAGGTAGTCAGTGAGTTCATCAGCTATGATTTTCTCTAACGCCTTCGAGGAGGGGCAGTATGGAGATGGGTCTGTAGTTATTGGGGGAGGTATGATCTCCACTTTTCAGGATGGGGGTTATAACAGCATGTTTCCAAGGTGATGGGAATTGGCTGAGACAGAGAGATTTGTTAAGGATTTTGGTTAGTGGGAAGAACTTCCTCAAGGGTAGGTTGCAGAAGCTTTAAATCCAGGGTGTCATTACTGTGCTGAGACTTGTCCAGGACATTGGATAAGTATTTCCTGGCTTGACGAGGTGACACAGTCCAAAGACGAAATGGGGGTATATTTGATGGGGGAGGGTGTGTGTGCAGGAGAGGGGGGGATGAACAAATTTGAGGGTAGAACTTCACTGAGGTCTGAGAAGGTGTTTTTTAGGGTGTATGCGATGGCCTGGGGGTCTTGGATACTAGACCCACCAGTTGATAGTTGAGCAGGGGATGGGGATACAGTCTTCCCACTGAGTTCTTTAATGTTTTTCCAGAAATCATGACCTGAGCCCCAAGTGGAGGTAAGGGCTTCTTTATAGTAGTCAGCCTTAGCCTGGCAAATGGCCCAGATGAACTTGTTTCTAGCCTCTCTGTAGAAGTGCCTATCCCTCGGGAGTCATGATTCAATGGTTTTGTGCCAGAGATTGTCTCGGTGTCGCATCATGTCTGGAAGGGCCTGTGAGATCCAGGGGGTGACCTGAGTTTTGGCGTAAAATTTTGAGAAGGTGGCGTAAATATTACAGGCTTTATTGAACATGATGATAAAGTGAGAAAGCGTGGTGTCAACACACTTAGTTTTATCAACTGGGGTCCAGTGATAGGCCTAGAGGTGTGACTTGAGCCAGGAGAGGGAGCCTTTTTTCAGCCATCGCTGGTAAGAGGGTGCAGGGAGTGGGCCGCGGTTCTTGTTAGACCACCAACATACAGCTGGCGAATGGTTACATACGAACATACAGACATAGTTATTGGAGGGGAGTTGCAAGATATACTGTAGCCCAGGATGGCATCACATGCAAGCTTTTGGTTATGGTGTGGGATATAGACCACTGAAAGGTAGAGGGTTTTCCCTGGGTTTCCAAGGAGCAGTTTGATGGTGAGAATTTGTGTTCCTTGATCTGGGGAGGATAGGGTCACTGGGATGGACTGTATTGTGTTTTTTATGGAAACGGCATAGCCGCCACCCCTTTTTGTGAGTCAGCGGTGCGGAATATTGAGTAGCCATCTATGGTCACTGCTGTGTCAGGGGTACCCTTGGCAAGCCAGCTTTCTGTCAGGGCCAGAATATCTGTGGAGTGCTGGGCAAGCCAGCCCTGGAGGGAGGAGCATTTTTTTTGTAAGCTGCAGATATTAAGGGAGGCTATTTGGAGCCCATTTTGTTTGACACTATAGGGGGTGTGACGAGAAGTAGGACCAGGGTTGGGGTGGATGTTATCAGAGAGGAGTAGAAGAAGGAGCATATATCGTGCAGGGGTGACATGGCTGGAGGTGCTCAGCATCACATGCGAGGGGGGTTGGGTGGGCTGTGGCAATGGCAGGCAGGGGCAAGTGGGTTGAGGGAGCAGGGAGGGGGGCATAGTGCCAACTGAGAGGAGAAGCAGTCACAGTAGTACCATGATAGGGCTAGGGATGTGGTCCTTAGGTAGTAGAGAGTTAGTGGGCAGGTGAAAAGTAGGGCTGACACAGTAGTGCAGTGGTAGGGTGCCTGCTTATGGAGCGAGAGTTGCAGGGTTCAATTCCCGCACAGGGTGATGCCTAGAGGAGGCAGTGTGGAGAGGAGATGCACAGTACAGGTGGTGAAACTGGATGAGAACGACTGTGGAATCACTAAAAGAGAGGTGTACGAAAGGTTCCAAGTAGGGCAGGATGGTGCTGAATGCTGACTCCTGGTGGCAGGTCAGTATAACCTGCAAAGGGAGAAACAGACACTCTAGTGTATCACGTTACCGGATGGTAGCAAAATAAAAGAGGGTCTGGCCCATGGTGGGTGGGTGACTGGGGCAGACAGGGAGTCGACGTGAAGCATCAATGAGTAAAGACCCCCAGGCAGAGAGGTGTAGGAAGGAGGGGTGTCTTTACCTCTTGGCTGCCCCACGTCCACTCCTGAATTCCTGGCATGATCCACGTGGCCCTCAGAGTCCTGGACCTGGAGACAGATTGGAGCAAGTACAGAGGAGGTCTACAAAGATGATTCAGGGACTAAACCACAGACCATATGAGGAGAAACTGAGTGAACTTAACTTGTATTCACTTGAGCAAAGAAGAGAGAGGGGGGATATGACAGAAACTTTCAAATAACTAAAATATATAAACAAGGTACAGATACACCACCTTTTTCAGAACAAAGACTGCACAAGGAGCAGGTGGTACAACATGAGGCTAAAGGGGAGGAAATTCAGGGGGAATATGAGAAAGTTATTTTTCACAGAGAGGGTAGTGGAACGCTGGAACAGTTTGCCCCAGGAAGTTGTAGAAGTTAAAACAGTCAGAGTGTTCAAAACTGTGTGGGACAAACACATGGCAGTCATCATAACATAAGGCCTAAAAAGGGTGTGGGGAGGGTAAGTCACTGGGCAGACTAGATTTACCGTGAGGTCCCTATCTTCCATCACATTCTATGTTTCTATGTTTCTAAATGCATGACAGTCTAAGATGCAAAATCAAAAATAAACTTTGTGTAAGTCAAGACACCCATTTCCACACTGTTCTGAGCTTGTATCTATATGTTTGAAGATGTGTCCCTCATTCTGAGGTTCAGTGTCCCTCAAAGTCCCTTGTTTTGAGTGTCTGTGTCCCTCGTTGCAGTGAAGAAAAAGTTGATGGCCATAGGGCTTGGGCAACCCAGTGGCTGAAAATGAAATTTTTTTTATTATTCTTTTGGTAACCAGGTAAGGCCCACTAGGCACAAGTGCCTGTTTCCAGGGGTGACCCAGGAGCTCTGGGGAGGTTAAGTGACTTGCTCAGAGTCACACAGTATGCAAGTGGAGATTGTGGGAATCAAACCCAGTTCTGCTGGATGTAGCAAGCTCATTCATAGCTTGTTACTCTAACCTCTAGGCTATACTGCCAGCCATACCTCTCAACTGTCCCTGATTTTCAGAGATGTCCCTGATTTTGCCTCAAAATGTTCCTCTGTCCCTCGTAAAGTTTGCATTTTTGTGACAGAACAGTGGGGAGTAAAATCACAAAATAATGTCAAACATTAAAGTTATAGAGTTGTTGTTCTTAAAATGCATCTTAACAAATTCCCTCGTTCTATTAGCTTTCTAAGAGGATAGCATCAATTTTTAAGATGTGTCCCTGACTTTGGATCTTTGTCCCTGATTTTTGTAAGCCTTGTCCCTGATTCATGAGGCAAGAGGTATGCTGCCAGCCCCAAGCTGAGATGAAGGGACCAGGGGGGTGGGGGTGCCTTCTGTGTGGCCACCAGGCTTGGGAAAAATGGCCTCCCAAGAAAATGAGGTTGTATCTTGGCTCTGTGGCTACCGAGAGATCCAGTTCCTCCCTCCCTCCCTCCCTGCATTCTCTAGTACAATGGAGCACTGAGCAGCTGTGCCATCTGCATATACAGAGTTTGTGAACAAGCACAAACTCGATATATAGCTGAGGCACGGACTGCTCTGACACCCTCTAACCTCTTTCCCAGCCTCCTAAGCCTGTCACGTGACAGGGAGTAAACCTGCCACGTGACAGGGAGGCTGGGGAGTGTGAGATCTGAGCCAAGCCGGCTGTCTTCAGATCCCACAAAAACAGAGCCACGTGCATTCAAAGTGGCTCAGTTTTCAAGAGAAGGCTTTGGCCCATCCCTACTAACAAGGATCGGCTCAAGGCCCTGAACATGTTTTCACCGGTGGCCAAATGAGAGAGGGGACATGTGTTAGAAACCTTCAGTTTCCTGCAGGGAATGAACAAGGTAAATTGAGAAGAACTATTTAGCATAAGTACTGTAGTGGCTCAAGAACACGAGGGCATGAATGGAAACTGCCAGGTTGGGGGGGGGATTCAAGAGGGGAGTGAGAAGGTTTTATTTTACAGAAAGGGTGGTGGAGCCATGAAACAATCTGCCAGCTGATGTGGTGTACACAAAAACTATCAATGGTTTCAAACACGGCTGAGTGAATGGATTAGTCGTTGCTCAGGGTGGTAGCTGCAGAGCAGGGAGCATGGGGGTGGATAGTGTGGGTTAGAACCCTGTATGGGCAATAGGTCCTAGGTTTGTTATGGTTTTATGAGCAGACTGGATTGACCAATAGTTTTTTTCTACCATCATTTCCTACGTTTCTATAAGAAAGGTACACTGAGACTCATATGCAGTCTCATTTTGAGGTAGATCCAGGTTAGAGGACATTATTAGAACAGACAATAAAATATAAAATATCCCAATGTAATCCAGATAAAACAGCTGAATCTGTGTATTAATACAGGCAATAAGGCCACTCTTAGGGTTGAAAGAGCAGTCTTATATGCATTCTTGCAGTATGAGAATCACAAATCGAAGGCGATACCCTAAGGAGGTACTGGGTCAATCTGCCGAACAGAATACCGTGCAGTCAAAACCGCTCACCACATATAGCACAGGGAAACACAGCAACAGAGTACAAAACTCTGCAAGGCAAAAATGTAGCACATAGGTTTGTACCCTGTCATGCATGGCTGGTGAGGAGGAGGGATGCAGAGGTCAAGACCTCTGCTGGGGAGGTGGTCCACCACAGCCACCGTGACTCATCCCACTGTGCAGGGCAGCTATGTGTCTGTGGACTCGGGCTCGAATCCCAGTCCCAGACTTTTACAAAACCACACTGTGCAGTTACCCCCCGCCAGTGTTTCCTCTAATCCTTGTGTTGGACCCCTGGAGTTGATGATATTAATGGGGGGGGAGGTTCCAGGGCACAGCCCACCACAGAAAACAAAGAAGTCATATTACGTCAGTCGCTGAAAATGGTTTCAACATTGTGTATCAGCACCGACAATGTATCCGCTGTATTTACAGTGTAGTACATTGCTGCGCAGTATTTGCATATGGCGACATGACCCCAAGGATATAAGTGTACCCTTATATGTGTATGTATTAATATATTATTAATCAATAATATATTAAAATATAGAAAAAAGCACCAAACATGCCCATTTCCAGGGCAGCTGCACATGGCACATGCTTCACATAACAAGAGTGCCTCAGGTGCAGAGGAAATGAGTGCTCTGATTGTCGAGAGCATGCCCATGATCTATGGCAGGCATTCTAAATCAGCAGGCTTTGTAATTTTGCAAAGCTTTTTGGTTCAGCATTCTGACTGACTAGAATGTGTTCTAAGGTTTACATAGTGATGCATTATTGTGCTATTAGGATTCAGGATTTATGTTACAGTACACACACACACACGTGCATATCTATATATATATATAGATATTGCTGAGACACATCTTGTTTTCAGTGTGGGTCCTGATTCATCTAATTTTCCTGTGAGGTGGACTAAAGCACCAAGTAATTAAGTGATTACCTACAGCCACACACTGAGTGCCCAGGTTTAATAAGATTTGAACCAAGATCTCCTGGTCTAAAATTCAGCACTTGAACCACTAGGCTGCAGTCCTGACTATAGTAATTTATATAACCCGAAACATCCTTTCATCTCACTCTTAATGTACATCCAGGTGAGTGGCACAGGAGGTGAGCTAGCAGGTGGAGAACTAGCGCATATGAACACATGGATTAGTCAGCAGAAGAAGGCTACTTGGTCTATCAAATCTGCTCGATCTGGAGCCTCTGATCCAGTGGACTCCACCCCTCCACCAACCCTGACCATCCCCTTCATCCTGTCCTATTCTCTCTCTTGAACCCCAAACTGTCTTCTTATTGATGACCTCAGATGGGAGCTCATGCCACCATGACACAACCCTCTATAAAGAAGGGTCTCTTACCTCCTTCTTGAACCTCCCCCTCACCAGTTTGTAACAGTGCCCCTTTGTGGTCTTGTTTTTCACTAAGGCAAAAATGATCCCAATATTCACCTCATTTATACCTTTCAGGTACTTGAAGGTTTCAGTCATGTCCCTGTCTCCCTTCTCTCCTCGAGTGAGTACATATTGAGTTTTCGCAGTTTGCCCTCATATGCACTGTCCTGCTATCCCTGAACCATATGTGTTGCTCTCCACTATACTGCCTCAAGCTGTTGCTATGCTTCCTCAGATAGGGACTCTCGTACTGCACACCATGCTTCAGGTGTGGCTGTATCAGCGATCTGCACAATGGCAGGATAACCTCTTCCCTTCTGCTCATGAACCCTTTAGCTGTACATCCTAGCATTCTGTTAGACTTGGCTCCTGCTTTTCTGCACTGGGTAGCCTGCTTTAGATTGCTGATAACTATCTTTACAGTCACCCAACCATCACCCTTTAAGAGCTACCACTGAGCTAATTTGCCACCCACCTGGTTAGTCTGCGTCCTGCCCCTAGGTCCTCTAACTTTCTGGGGCACAGAGCTGAAGACCGTGCTGAAATCCAGGTACTGAATGTCAACTACCTGACCCTCGTCCACCGCCTTCATTACAGTCAAAGGAATCGATCAGGCTGACTAGTAGGTCAAATGAATGTTTATTAAGAAAAGGAGATATACTTGAAGAATGGAGTGAGGCTAAATGAACACGGTATTTATAAACATTTTGTGAGACCGCAGCAGAATGCTTTTGACAATAAACTGGCATAATGGGTGGTATTTATCATCCCAATGATGATTCCGTTTTTCTTCAGGAAACACACTTCGAGGAGGTTTGAATAAATGTATTGAGCATTTATGGTGTTTCACTGTGATTTAACAAGCTACAAATCAAAATGAACCCCAGCACAAAAGCACTGATGTAAGAGTTACCCAAAAAGGGTACTGGCAACAAAGCCAGGTTTCAAAGAAATACAAAATTACACATACCTCAATAATGCAAAGCATCATGGGAAACAGCAGAAATAACAGCGGCCCTTCAGGTTAGCTAAACTGAAGATCTGGTTCAAGCAAAACAGACTTCTGTTTTTTTATAATTTAGAAGTTATGCAATTCTCAATACCTCACAATAGGCAAAAATCTACCCCTCTGAGTATCCTTAGCCACAAAGGGGAGACACTAGAGCAGATTACCACCTTCAAATACCTGGGCATACATCTTGATGATACCCTGACTTTCATCCACCTCATCGACCAAGTTATTAAAACAGCTAACATCAAACTTGGTATCCTCTACCACCAACGGCAGTCGCTGACACCTGAGGCATTGAGCCTTGTAACAAGGAGTTCTGCACTATCCACAGTCAACTATGGGCCAGTTATTTACAGTACGGCCACAGATACAACACTAAAAGAGTTAAGCTACTCCTAAACAAGGCCTGCAGCCTTGTACTAGGGGCTGATCGCCTGACACACATGTATCCTCTACGCTGATAGAGGGTGGCTCCCACTACACCACAAGATCAGATATAAGGCCTGCCTGACAGGAAAAAATTCCTGCTTGGTCAGACACCTATCTTTACAGCCTGTATTTTCCAATGCTCACAAACCTCCAAAACCACTTGTACATCATCTAAGGGTGCTGTCCATGTCCCTTTTAAATATACCACATTTGCTTCGTGAATCCTTTCCTACTGGCTGCAATGGTTAAATGACCTCCCTGCATCCCTCACTGACTGTGTTAAAATTAACCCTTTCAAGAAAGACCTCTGCCTCCTCCTAGCCCAATCATCTCACTGTGAGTGCACCTCCTAATTGTACTATTACCCAATACCTCCTCCTATTCACCCCACTTCCTTTAGTCGGACAAAGCCTACTCTGGCTGCTACCTCCCCTCTCTACCTACCCAGACAAAGCCTACTCAGGCTGCTACCCGCCTACTGACTAGCACTTAGTAACCCAAGTGTCTTATGAGCACAATAGCAGTGTAATTTCAACAAAAGTTTTATTTTGTAATCCTACATCCTGATGCTGTTTGTACCTCTCTGCACTTTTGAGACTGTTCAGTTTATGTATACCTGTGTACCACACACCTCTGTCTCATGACTTGTATTGCACCAAATGTTCTTGTATTACGTGTCTAATTTTTTTGACTTGGAACCTTTGTGAAAGATCCTTTTGGCTCAAAGGTATTACTCTGAATCTAAAATATATATATATATATATATATGCAATAGAAGTAGAGATAAATTCATTCTCATAAATCATTAGCTGAGCAACTATATGTATAAATGAAATGTATACATATAGTAGCTTCGTTATCAAGATTTATACAGCTAGTAAGTCAGTCATCAGATGAACTACCCCCACCCTGCCCGGCCAGTCCTACTTACAAATTGTCTTCCATTTCATTTTTAAACAACCACCCACTCCTTCCCATAGGATCTCTAACACCATTTCTAAACCAATGCAGTAAGTCCACTATCAGCACTAGTCATCTCAAGTAAAAAGCTAAATTCGACACATATTTTGAAAGTACTAGAATATTTCCTTTCTGCTTACACTCCTTTATAATTTACAGCACTCCAGCGCCCAGCTGCACCTGCTCCACTTGCTCCCACCAGTCTTGCCTCATTTAGCAACACTTTGTACACTGTCTCTAGAATACCAATTTACTGAAGGGGAAAAAAAAAACTTTATTTTGTTAAATAAACCCAAACCTCTGTCTTCACCTCAGATGCACAGTCTGTTACCAGACATCATAGCAATTCTCCTTCTCACTCCAGCAACTTGCTCTTTGAAACTGCATAACCTTGGTCTGGCACCTCACTCTCTGACTATGCAAACAATCACTTCCTCGCTCAATATCCTCTATGCTGACCACACTTTAAAAAAAACATTTAAACAAAACTCATACATGACCTTCCCAGCCATGGGTCTCAACATTGAAAGTGCCTTGGTCACCTAATTGCTAAACTGCACCGCCATTTTTTTTTTAGGTTTTTCACAAATGCCAAATCTTCAGCCAATCAGTGGCCACCCTCTGACATCAACGTATTGTCCTGACATCACGTCCCTCACTACAGCATTGCAAAAAGGCTCACAGAAGCAGACTGGCACTTCACAAAACTAAAATCCTAACTAAAATTCACAATATTTATTTTATAAATAATTTTAACAAAAATTGAAAGAGCATACAAACCCCTACCTATTGCATAAATAAAATATGTGCTGGGGAGCTTGTTGGATAAATGATTTATTTTTTCTCATGCTGGCTGACCTTGAGTGCACCACTCATGACTTATGCCACTTGTGAGGTTATCCAAGGTCAAACAGCACTCATGAAAATAAATCATTTATCCAACAGCTCCCCATTACATATCCGATACAGATAAATTTTGTATTTCTTGAAAACCTGCCTTTGTTGCCAATGCCCATTTGGGTAACCCTTGCCTCAGTGCTTTTGTGCCAAGTTTCTTTGTCTTTTTAGCTTGCTTTCTTATTTTGGGTCCACTATGACTCAAACCCATAAAACCACATTAGGGCTAGTTTCCCACTGGGGTGAGACACAGATGAGGCACATTGATGAGTCCTGTGTAGAATTAAACATGTGTGTGTATTTTCTGTTTTCATCCTTTGCAGATTGTATGAGAGGCCCTTTGGCGCCATGCATTCCTGCTTAAAACAGAACCAGCCTAAATGTTCATGGTGATTTGCGTATTTTCCTATGATGCTTCACATTATGGGGTTATTTGTGATTTTGTATTGCCACTAGAAGCTGCTTGTTCTTGATGTGAAGCCCCTTTCCTGTGCTTGTACCATTCTAGGTGCAACCTAGAGAAGAGAACACATAAGACGAAGAAGAAAGTGAACATACTAGCAAAATATAGGGGCCCAGATATTCAAACTGTGCCATTCTGTGGCGCAAGCCCCTGTGCCACACGAAATAGTTGCGCAGGAGTGTGGCCAGGGCGATATTCAACGGAGTTGTGCTATGGTGCAACTTCTTTGAATATTGCCCCCCTAGCCACACCCACTGTGCATGGCACAGTGGAATGATGCCAGCGCAAGTGGTCAGAGTGGAGCATTGAGATGTGGTGGCGCAAGTTCCATTGTGCCATGAGCAGCACCTGCGATATTCAAAGGGTGACATGCAAATGGGGCCATAATTTATGCAAGGCGCAGGGGGGGCCATTTGCATCTAATTACGGCCCCATTTGCATGCCATTAGCATGCAGGTGCGCCGATCCCTGACGACTTGCACCTGGCGCCCTGCCAGGCAGCAGCCTTCGGGTCTGACGCACCCTGCAGCCCGATCGCGGGAATAATAGTAAACTCCCTCCCCCATTAGCCCAATCGCGGCATAACGCTCTGTTCTCCCTCCATTAGCCAGATCGCGCGACGTTCTGTTCCCCATTAGCCTGATCGGCAGAACGTTATTTCCACCCCATTAGCCCGATCGTGGACATAACGTTATGTCCGCAACAGCCCGATCGCGGGCATCAGACCTCTCCCCCAAAGTCCAATATCCCTGGTGGTCCAGTGGACGGCGAGTAGCCCACCGCCAGCGGCATCCTAACCTTCCCCACGTCGAATTCATGGTGATTCTAGTGGTTTCACCTCACTCACTCATGGAGCTCCCCACCACTCTACCCCCGCCAGCCGATGGGTGGCAGCACCCACCCGCTTGCTGCCCACCGACTGACAGCTAGGTAGGGCTGTACACCCATTGTTCAGAGCATGAGCCAATGGGCGTGAAGTTTTACGCCAGAGTGCAGTTCAGATATGTGAATGAATTAATTCATTCACATATCTGGACTGCCTTACGGAGGTATGGCTGCACGCCCATTGGCTCATGCTCTGAACCAATGGGCGGCAGCCCTACTGAGCTGTCAGTCGGCGGGCGGTGGTGGCGGGGCAGCAGGTGGGTGGGTGCTGCCACCTGCCGGGCTGATGGGGGAACGGGCGTGGGCCCGTGGGTGGGTGGGGTGGGGCTACAGATCACCAAAGATTTCCAACGGGGGTTAGGATGCCGCCGGCGATCGGGCTACTCACGGTCCACTGGATCACCAGGGATATTGGACTTTGGAGTGGGAGGTCTGATGCCCGCGATTGAGCTGCTGGGGGTTTTATAACGTTATGCCTGCGATCGGCTAATGGTGGGGGAACAGAACGTTATGCTCGCGATTGGGTTAATGGGGGGCTAGAACATTGATCCTGTGATAGGCTAATGGGGATACTCAGCCTCAAATCGGGCATGGGGGCACCGCCAGGCAGCAGGAACAAGTGGAGGGCCACCCACAGGTGGCAGCTGCTGTGTTGCGCCCTGCAATGCGGCAGCTCACCTGTGGTGGCCCTCTACTTGTTCCTTTTTTTTTAGAGTATCTTTGTGCAGGCGCAGGGGTTGCGCCTGCATAACTCTGCATGGCCCAGCTTAAATATTGGGCTATGCAGTTTATGCAGGCATGTCCCCTACCCAGTTTCAGACATTACTGATGCACCTCAGTGCATCGATTTGTGCAGGCGCACTTTTCCCTTTTAAATATCACACGGGGCGCATCAGTGGGTTGTGCATGGTGCAACACTGTTGCGCCATGCACAACCCTTTTGAATATCTGGGCCAGAGTATCAAAAGTCCAGAAGCCATAAATGAGAATGCAAAATATAATGAGTGAGGAAGCACCACAAAAAGCAAAATAAATACTCTAACTAAACAATGTAAAAGAAGGAAAATACAAAAAGGTACAGGACAGGCTTGGTAATGACTGGATGAAGAAGAAGGCTATACTAAGTTTGGCAACAGCAGACAGCGGTGGAGAGGGAGAACTGGCCAAGGAGAAAACAAGCAAATGTTAGATTTAAAAGTAGAGGCAAAAGGTAAAATAAAGGAAAAAGAGAGGAAACAAGAGTAGTAGAAAAAGGGAAAGGGTAAATGGAGGATAAAGTGGGGAAGCACAGACAGGAGAGAAGTTACGGGGGAATGTAGGTGGTGGTAGAATTAGGATGAAGTTAACTGCAGGAGGGGAAATAAGCACTAAAAGGCTTAATGGAGGGGATACAAGAAGAGGAAATACAAACTGGGAGAGGGATACTGTTCCAAAAATATTGGAGAGGGGGAAAACATAGAACATAGGCTAACCAATACAAGTGTTGCATCCAGGGATTAAGAAAGAGCAAGCATCAATGGAGCAGAGGGAGTCAGTGGATAGAATGGAGAGGGAGAAGAGAGTAAAAAGGCAGATGAGAAAAAAGGAGAGACAGTTTTTGGCAAAAAGAAGAACAGTGGAAGAGATACAAAGAAGGAGACCTAGGCTGAAGTAGAAAGAGAAGTGGTGGGTAAGAAGCTGGACATCAAGAGCAAAGCAGCAAAAGAGTGAAAAAGAGGGTCCAGCCTGACAAGGGTGGTTTTGACGGCAGTACTGCAAACCACATCTGTGTAGTCAAACTCTGACAGAGTCATCGTAGGTATTATCTCACAGCAGGTTGGGGATGGAAGGCAAGACTCATTGTAGTAGAGTAGTTCGATCTTGGGGCACAGTTTCTTATACATGACATTGCTATGAATTGAGAAATCAAGGTTTTGATCCAGCCACTCACTTAAGTACATGAAACAGGGTAAGAAACCAAGAAGAATATTTTGTTCAGTTCATTGAGATTGTGAAAGCAGAATAGAGCTAGAAGGTTGAACATTGTAGAGGTATCTTTGGTTCAGAGACAAGCTTTTGGATTTTGGAACTGGGTTCTAGAGTGTGGCCATGCCACAGTGACTATACTGAGTTGGCCCCTTTCTTACTTAAAGGGGAGATTCCCTTAGCCTGTATTCTGTGTATCTGTGTAGATTGCAGGCATGAACAATGATTGCCTGTATTGCACCCTCCTAATTTCATTAAGATTTAAATGTAAATGAAAGCAATTAAGTCTGGTGTGAAAACCTGCTTCACTGTATTGCAAATATCATGACCCAACTCAAGTAAGAAATACTGGAATTTTATGAAGTTTTAGTGCTAAAGCCAGCCATACTGTAGTTATACTGTATTAGTCAGTGTTGTTGCTGTCGTCGCCAGTCCCCTGTTCTGGTCTCATGCTGGCCATGAAACTTTTCAAGGCATAGTAAGTGCCCTGCTGTTTTCTGTAGTTTAAAGTGCAAAATCAAGCAGTCATGGAAGTAAGTAGAAGTTTTGTCCTTCTTGATGAAAGAATAGCTGAAATTTGGATATACCAGATAAATACTTACTAAAGTTGATGAGGTGGCTAAAGAAATTAAAACAATTAAACTTAAATAAGGCCATGGGACTCAATGGTATTCCTATTTGAGTATGGAAACAGAGCTGATTTGATAGCACCAATGGTTTATAATAGTTTTAATAAATAGATGCAGACAGGAAAGATACCCAAGCAGTGGCAACAGGCTAGAATGGCCCCCCTGGCAAGAGTACCAAATCCCAGAATGTTGGATAAAGATTTTAGACAAATTTCTCTCATCTAAAATGTGTGAAGGGCTTTTGGTTAGGTGGATTTTTGAATTATGACTATCATTATTGATGAAAGCCAGTCTGGTTCTTTGAGGGCAATTCCACAACTTTAGCTGTTTTTAAATTTTGGAAGTGTATATGAGAGCATGGATGAGGGGAAATGGGTACATGTGTTTTTTTGTGGATTACAAAACAGCTTTTGATCTCATAGACCACAGTACTGTACTAACAAAATTAGATGGGTGTGGAGTTCAGAAATGTATTACAAGGTAGGTAAGAGATTTTTTTACAAGGAAGAACACAGTGAATTGAGTTGGATGGCAAGAAATCAATGTTGACTCAGTTATGTGGGGGTGTCCCTGAGGTACCAAGCTTGGTCTTTTGCTTTTTCTATTGATGATTAATGATTTAAAAATAGAGGGGGGTGTATTAAGTACATAGATGATACAACAGTCATAGGCACATTTGAATTTGATACCGAAAGCAAAATGCAGCAAGATCTGAATAAAATTGAAAAATGGTCAAAATAAAATTTTATGAAGTTGAATCTGACAAAGATAAAAGAAATGTGGTTTGGAAAGAAGAAATGTGTGGGGTTAGTCTTAACATTTGGGGAGAGGAAGTTGAAGTAAATTTCATAAAATTCTTAGGGTTAATGCTTCAAATTGATTTTAAATGGGGTAAATAAGTTAAAAATATCATAAAAAAGGCAAATACAAGAATTTTTTTTAACTATGTTAAGGCAAACAGGTGTGGGTAAACATGACTTTATTTACTATTATTGCACAGTGATTAGACCAATTTTGGAGTATGGTGTACCTGTTTGGCATTGTAGCCTAAATCATAAAGAATGTAATGAATTGAGGAATATCCAAAATGTGCCATAAAAATGATTTTGGTAATATAATTGGGGTACAAGGAGGCAATGAAGGAATTAAAAATCATATACTTATATGAAAGAAGAGAACGGTTAAGTAGAAATATGTGTTTGCAAATATGTGATCATGATCAAAGGTTGCATAAGTTCTTGGCCCAACAGAAAAAGTAAGTTATCATTTGAGCAGTGGGATGAAGTGGGACGGGTCCCAAATATGAACTAGGGCATATTAGAGATTCTTTTTTAGTTATTATTGTGTTATATTCCCTCCTGTATCCCCCTTTCAAATAATATGCTTGCAATGTTATAAAGAACTTAAGAAAAGAAGTTAAAAGGAAGTGGGGATGTTATTGTTATTTTAAGTATGTTTTGCATAAAATATTGTGTATTTTAAATTTTATGGTATTTTTTGATAATATTTTAAATGTGATTATATTTTAATGTTGTAGATAGTATGATGAATTTGTAGTAGTTTTAGTTCATGATGTATAATGATATTTGTATGTATATAATGGTGGTATATGATTGAAATCCTTCTGTATTTGTGCCTTGAACTTCAACGTACCCTGTTGGGTAGTTGCAATTGTGAGATTAAATAAGCTAAATTAAAGTGTATCTAAGTTAGAAAAAAATGATTCTAGAGAACACAGGGACTTCACAGGACATGTAACAGAAATGAATGAGAGTATAACTCCTTCTGGCTTGTGCAGATGCACATCATCAACTCCCATGATGCCTTGCATGGGTGGGGCCATGACCTGAGCAATGGAGACATACAGGTTTTCACACCAGGGCAAAACAGAATAAGCAACCTTGTTTATATTGAAATTAGGATGAAATTAGTGGGAAGCAAGAGAGGGAATAATTGTTCAGGCCTAAAAACTACACCATTATACAGAAAATGGGTTGAGGGGACTTTCCCTTTAAAGAGAATTGCCATGTTGATTCTTAGTCTGCTCTGTATGCTTGTGTAAGACCTTTTACATTTTCTGATGTTTTTTTACCTCATCTGATATTTTTTGTTCTTTGCTTTTTCAGATATCTATCTGGGACCAGTTTTACAAGAGCGATGTACACATCAAAACAGCTGCATCAGTGATGTATTAATCTTACAAACTCTAATATACTGTATAAGTCTGAAATTTGTGTTATTAATATAATATTGTTGCAATTTTTCTAGTATCTGCATTAAATGGATTTAAAGTAAATGTTGTACCTTACCACCTTTTTGGTGGCAATGTTTGGTTTTATTATTACTATGAATCACTTTGTAGCACTGTTGCATTTTTTCTGGTCCTGTGTCACTAAATTTGTTATTCTCTTGTTTAGATGTGTGTTAGGTTTCAAGTATCAATTCTGATCCATCTGGTTTGTTTTTATTATTATTGTCTGATTTATACAGTACACTGTCCCTTTAAATTACTTGCTCTAGAAGGACTAAACAGGTGGTGAAAATGCACCACTGAGAAAGCACCACAGGATGCAGTGGAAAACATCAGGTTTGTGGGTGTTGTTCAGAGTCCTATGTGGCTACACTTTTTTCCTGATTCTGTCAGCTACTTTGCTCACAGTATGTTTTGCATTGATTTGGCATGGATTCTTCATGGCATTGAATAAAAGGTAAATCCTTCTTAAATGGCTGCATGCCATATATATCTCTTTTCTTTGTTGGGACCAAATATGCAGTTATCACAGGTGCGCGTATCCTTTTGCATCTCCTTGATTTGTTTACTGGTAGAGTTCCCCTAGAAATGACCTATGCAGAGTTTTTTTTTTATGTTTATTTGTGTCTGCTTTTGTGGGGACAAACTGATACTGCACTGTGTGGGAACTGAGAGGGCTGTGCCAGTGAGGACCACAGTGGGTTTGTAGTTTCCCAGGGGGTAGTACTAATTTGTGAACTAGGCTACTTAAACACCCAAGGTGGAGGTACCAAGCAGCATATTTCAACATAACAGCTTTAGGTAATGAATCCCCACAGGAGTTAACGACCAGGTTCCTTAACCTTCTTTGAGCCTGTAAGGCAGGGGTAAGTGCACTGAACATTTTCGGGGACCTGCTGACCCCATTTTTTTGTTTGTTTGTGTTTTGTTTTGCATTCTGGAGGATTCAGAAAGCAATTTCATTCACAGGGAAGAATAAACCCAACTTCACCACACCTCCTCTAGGTACAACATAAAGGTTTCTTAACAATACATACTAAAGTTTTAGTCACATGTTATAAACATGTGTTGCAGTCCCTAAAGTGGCTGTGGCATTTAAGGCTACACTACTTCATAAATGGCAAGTCTGAAACCCCAAGCAGTGCACGAATCATTCAAAATTAAGTTTGCCCAGATAATGGCAACATTGTAACCCTAGCATTGAATTAATACAGGTGATGAACTAATTTCCATAGTTTCTTTTCACAAATGTTCTTTTCTACATTTAGTTTCTTTCAACCTTTATTAACAAGGACATCCATCTAAATACCTGGGGCAGGATTCGCAAAAAGGGGCAAACAAGGAATGCTGCATCCCATAAATTGGACTCTGATCAGTGCTTCCATTTGATGAGTCATATTTACAAACATCCTGCGCGTAAGAACATAGGAGGCAGTTATGTCCAAAAGAGGCCAAAACTGTTGCATGAAGAGGTACACCAGCACTACATGTTTGCCATGCACTACCAGCTCATGTGGTGGTTTATTTATTAGTGGCCCTGTTTTCATTTCTGTGCTATGGTAGTCTAAATACAAATTTATATGCTGTAGTTACGGAGACAGTCAGCGCCCTATATTGTTTCATGCTGTAAAGTATTACTCCCTTAGAGCACTATCCACAAATGGATTTCTCCCATTTTAATCCTGTTGTTAAAATCTCTGTGGATAGGACCAATAGTCATGTTTTAGTTGCACTGTGTTCTTCAGTTCCCCCTTCCCACTAAGCAATGAACATTATGGGTATGGAATAAAAGGAATTTAGGGGCATTTATACTTCTGGGGTAAGACAATGGTGTCATATTGTACCCTGCACATGCTGAGCTCTGGTGCCAGTGCTATATGCTGTGCTGTTTTTTGTCAGAAAAGGTGTTCACTAGTCTGCTTAGATAATCATCTTGTGGTCATAGAAGCACAGAAACAACAAGGCTGGCAGAAACAGACCATTGGTCCATCCACTCTGCCCAGTTTTATCGTACCCTACCTCATCCTATGGTCTATCAGCTATATCCATTTCACACTTCGCCTACTAGCCACATCTGTTTGCAAACTGCATTAACGGAGAGACTGCATTACAAATCTGAATGCAACACTATCCTTACATCCACGTTCACAAACGTGTTGTACATTTAACTCTTGCTTTCTGGACTTAGATTTGGACATCAGTCACTTGCATTTTGGATGCAGTTACCTTTATGAATAAAGGAACCACTCATTTTGGATGCAGCCTCCTTCATTCTGAATGGAGCTTCACCACTTTGGACATAAACTTTGCTTATGTCCATTTAGGAGCTTTGTGAATCCTGTCCCAGTCTTTGTCCCTTGGACTTCATCAGCTCCTGCTCCTTGGCTGCATATTAAAGCATAACTCCTGTGATGTCAGGGTGAAGAGACAGTGGGATCAACTAGATTGTATGAAAGATAATAACACCCAAGTATGTGAAATAATTCTGAGTCTACACAAATGTGCAAATCTGGCGCAGGCAGGCATATACTTACTGTAAGTGTGGGGCTTTTCATTAAGAACTTTCCCTTTTAAAGCACAGGAGAATGTGACTGTGATTTAATTCATAATTTCAACACTATTAAAAAAATTTACTGCATAGAGGAGGAAAACATTTGTTATCAGGGCCTTTACCGTCGAGTGGTAGAAGGAAAAAAACAAAAATGAACACCGTGTACTGCATTTCATTTCCGTTATTGTAAGTTGCAGTGTCTAGAAAGCTGTCTGAATATAACAGGTATTTCTAATGTCTAAATAAGAACATTGAAATACATTTTATATGTCTAAAAGCCACACTTGCAGTCTGAAAACATATTGAGAAACTCAGCAATACAAAAGCTGCATTTTTTTTATCATTTGGGATGCAGATCTATTTGACTATAATGCAATTAGATCACACAACTCATAGCTCCATAAATTCTTCTAATTAGCTACTCAGTCATGTTGCATGTCAGGCATTTAAATAAACAAAACTGCCTTTTGTTCCCCTGACAAGTTGTGTATACTGTGCCTACACAGTTGCATGCTACATGACAATAAATACTCCCAGGCTCCATGCCAGGGATTACATTACAGTATACAAATTAAATCTCTACCATTGCAGATGAAGGCTAAACCTATAATTTCTCGCATGCTTCATCTACTGTATTATTTTGAGGCATCATAGGACCCAAATTAAAAATATTGTAAGAGCAAGATAAAATGGAGAAAGTTATGAAGTACCATTTGTAACCCCAGGAATCCATCAGTATAGCTTTACAATAGCAAACAGCCCACTGGATTGAGTTGCCCTGGAGATAGAATTTATGATAATTTTGGAATCTTAGAATTGGAACCAAGTTCAAACTCTGCACTGTGGTCACACTCCCCCCAATAGTCAGATTTGTTTATCCACTTGGACAGAGCAGTTGCCCTAATGTACAGCTTCACTCTTCTTGCCCCCAGAATAGTTTAACATTTCATTTTCTTTTTAAATTATTTATTTTAGTTATTTTCTTCATACTCTGTATTAGATATTTGTTGTTTCATTATTGTAATTACTGCAGTTTCTCCAGTTCCCGATGATCACTTCCCAGAAACCAGAGATGGCCACAAGTTAACACTGTTCCCACCTTTAGGGAACTGCATTTCATTGTATGAAAAATATAATTGTATTTGTTATAACTGCTAATCTTTCTTTTTTACTAGTGCTTTTCAACACGGAAGTCATGGCTCCTGCCCAGAAGGAACCAAACCACTCCTACTAATAAAAACTTTTGAGACTGACAGAAAACCTCATACTCTAATTTTAAAACTACTGTGTTTGAGGTCAAAATTACAAAGGTTCCAGTTTTTCTGGGAACTCAACCCAAAAATTTTTCCTGTGAGCCCTTTTTAACATTTTTGGGACTCTGTTTCAATTTATATGACTGTTTTCGGGACTCAAGAAAGATATCTATGATCTATCAGGGTTTGGCATGATTGACAGACCAAAGAAACAAACAGGACCTACAGGCTTTAAAAACTGTATCAGCTGCTTTCATCTCTTGGCAAGGGCAGACTGCCACAAGCTCTGTTTAAGGTACCTGGGTCCAGATCACAATTTCATAAACTGTAAATCTGTGAAATGTTTTACGCTAAAACACAAAACAAAACAAGCATTTGTCAATGCTGAGTATTCACTTGCAGGCATTTGTAGTGGTGTGTGTGGTACTGGTAGTGGCTACAGAGGAGTGAGGAGGCAACAGTGATAGCGGTGGGTGCTGCATGGTGGAAGCTGCACCGTAAATGCAGCAAGGATCTGGTAGTCAGAGAAGCTGGCCCCACTGGCCTTAGTGGACTGGGGAGAGAGAGTGTGCTGGGTGGCAGGAGATGCCAATAACTAAAGCTGCACTGTGGCTAATGTACAAGCCTATGGGGGTTCAGAAGAGCGAGGTCTAGGGAGAAAGAGTGCATCAAGCAGCATGAGCCACCAATAAGTAAAGCTACACCGCAGCTAATGTCCAAGCCTGAAGGGTTCAGAGGAGCAAGGACCAGGGGGAGAGAGAGAGTGCACCAGGTGGCAGAAGCGGCCAATAAGTGAAGCTGTATCATGACTAATGTAGAAGCTGGGGAGCAGAGGAGCGAGGACTGGAAGGAGAGAGAGAGAGAGAGACTGCCGTGGGTGGCAGGAGCTTCCAATAAGTAAAGCCCCACTGTGGCTAATAATTAAGCCTGGGGGGGTTCAGAGGAGTGAGGATCTGGTAGTCAGAGAAGCTGGCCCCACTGGCCTTAGTGGACCGGGGGGAGAGAGGGTGCACCAGGTGTCATGAGCTGCCAGTAAGTGAAGCTGCACCACAGCTAATGTAGAAGCTGGGGGGGTGGCAGGAGTGAGGAACAGAAGGAGAGAGCAGTGAGTGACGGAAGCTGACAATAACAGTTACTCAGACCATGTGCAATAGTGTCAACTGTAATGTGCATGGGTGAAGTTACGGCTATAGAAAGAAATGAAGCACTGTCTCATTGGAGCAATTCATTTCTTTCAACTATAGAATATGCCGCATCAGCAAGCAGAACTACTGTCATGGCCAGAGTGCCTGGTCATTGGTCAAAACTGCCAAGCCCATAGCAGTTTCAGCTGTGATTGGCTCGGCAGTGACACACCTCTAAAATGCCATTAGTATGCTCAGGCCCTGAGCTCCCATGCTCCATCATGTTCCTTACTTTTGTGTGGCAGCACAGGGTCCTTTGGACCCTGAGCATCCATCCCTCTGTAGTTGCATGACCAAATTATCAGCATAGCCATCTTATTACCCCAGCACTGTGCATGTAGAATGCCATTCCATGCCACAGGGGGAAACACACATTTTGGACAGGATTTGAAAAATGACAGCTGTGACATACAAAAGCTCAGGTAATAAGAAGGCTAAGTTGAAAATCTGGGGTGAAGATATGTAAGATTTCTATGGTTCCATGTCAATATAGTGCAAATTAATGGGCGAATGCAATTTGAGTGAATTCTATACACCACCATCAATTAGAGCAACTGCAACTCCCAGCGACCACATAAGCAAGCTAATTCATTCACAGCGAACAGTTCATTTCAGCTACATTATGCACATCTACACATGAACATGCATGCTGCAAGCTATTCCATGCAAATACTCCTGGTGGGTGCAAGTGGAGTATTGAGTGACCACCTGCAGCATCCTCTCGGTTTCACGGACCTCCTTATCTCGGCAAAACACATAGCCTCCATATACCAGAAGAGGCATACCACTCTGGCTCTGTATGAATTCCACCTCCATCTTGGACATAACTGCCTCATAATGCTGCCCACCTTTATACAATGGCTCCACCCATGTGCACCTATGTCACGCAGGAGGGCTCCACCCCCTGCACCTCCATGGGAGCTGTGCCCTCAAATCCCCTCTATCTTAAATATTCTAACACCACTCCACTCATGGATTGAGGAGGTAAGCTATTATTTGTATCACAAGACAGGTGAGTGGCTGTCATTACATGTGCGCTCCTATATAGCTGATGTTGTAATTGCTGTTTTGATGTGCTAATACAGGTGCTCGTTTGTGTATGTGCCAACATTGTGCATTCACTGTATGTTTGTGTGCTGTACTTCAGTCACTCAAATGCTTTCACTGTATTTCCCATTCTATAATGACATGATACCAATTTCTGCAGTTACTAGGGTGTGTACTGAAATTGCAATGAATGGGCATAACTTTGTCATTTTGTAATATTTTGATGCCAAATTCTGAATATAGTCTTCATATCACCCCACGTCATGAACACCGTAGGTGAAAATTTGTAAATCCATGGGAAAACGTCATTCCATGCCACAGGTGCAAAAGCATGTTCAGGACAGGAAGAGGAAAATTACTGCGTAATTGTTCATGAGGTGGTGTGATAAAATGTGTATACTGAAAAATTAGAATGGAAATATTAAAAATGACCAGAGTTACACGCATGTGTAGAAAATTTCCAATGACCGCACATACAGGAACCCTGCCATTTTTAGGAGTTTTTCCACCAAATTTTCAAAATGGCCTTTTTTGGACCCCCCCCCCCCAAGAACACTACCATTATCATTTCGTTCATTGGTTTCAAAAGATGATTTCACACAGCAAGTGTGCCATTCTGTGCCACAGGTGAGAAAACATGTTTTGGGCAGGATGTGAAGAATGACAGCTATACTGTTCATGAGGTAGTGAAAATGGCAATGCTGAAAATTTGTGTGAAAGTATTAAAGACTGCCAAAGTTACGAGCATGCATAGAAAAATTTCAAAGACGCGGTAACTCAAGTATTTTTATATTTTAACTTTCAGCATGGGTTTTTAGATTCCACCTCATGAACAGTTGTACTGCCATTTTGTTAATCTGTCCCAAAAATTGATTCTGTACATCAACCGTGAAATCACCTTTCAAGACCGAGTAATGAAATGACAGTGCCAGTGTTCATGAGGTGGAGTCCCAAAAAGCCCATGTTGAAAATTTGGTGCAAAAATTTCTAAAAATGGCCAAAATATGAATATACAGTAAGTTTAAAATACCACTGACAGCCATTATACAGCACTTACCTTCATTCTTCAGTTCACGGTTTGGCTTTGAAGATTGCAGACGTGTCCCGGTCCACAGAAGATTGCAGCCACCAACCTCTGGAGGTAAGTATGGGGTAAGGGGGGTGTGGGGAGGTGGGTGATCAGTGGCAGGGTGGGGATGGGGGAGAAAGGCGACGGGGATGACAATGGACCGTTTTCTTTTTTACAGGTTAAAAAAAAGACATTGGGGGACAGTTTGCTTATTTCTGTTTTTTGTTTTCTTACTAAAGATGTCAGGACACTGGTAGTGGGCTCCCCAGTGCCCTAGTGTTTTTTGGGGGGAGGCTATATTGTACAAGCCTGGGGAGCATTCAGAAGGAGCGAGGGCTGGGGAGAGAGAGTGTGTCAGGAGTTGCCAACATGTAAACTGCACCGCAGCTAATGTGGAAGCCGGGGGCGAGGAATGTATGGACCCGGGGAGAGAAACAGTGCGGCAGGTGGCACTGGCAGGAGCTGCTAAAAACCGTAACTCAGCCATGTGCATTAGTGTTAACTCTAATGCCTATGCCCGGAGTTACTGTATGTCTACAGAAAGAAATGAAGCACTCTCTCATTGAAGCAGTTCATTTCTTTCAACTAGAGAACACGCCATGTCAGCAAAGCAGAACTTATGTCATGACCAGCGTGCCTGGTCATTGGTGTACACTGCCAAACCCACTGCAGTTTCAGTTGTAATTGGCTTGGCAACAGCACACTTCTCAAATGCCATATAGTCCCAAAACATTCCTTGCACAAGCACAAGTGAACGCAAAAACAAAAAAAGGGAAGACTTTATTGCTTCTCAGTCTGCCTGTCACCAAAATAAAGTAAAGGCACAGAAGAGGATTCTTCCCCTCAGAATCATCAGCAGTTCTTGTCAAAGCAGACAGAATGATGAGCTGCACAGCAATCAGGAAAGGCATGGCAAAGACTGCTCAGAATCAGGGGTGTCCAAAAGCGGGAACCCTGAGTCCAGTGATGGCAAAAGTAAATAAGCAGCAGAGCAGGCACTGCAGACAATGGGCCCAATGCAAAATTCCCATAAATACCACAAGCCTGGGTGCTACTGAATATATGGCACATGGGGCTTGTGCCGTCCACAATGTTATCAGGATTCTTGATCCCACAAAAATCACTGCCGCAAGTTAGCTCAGCTTTTTCTGGCCTAACTTGCAGAAATCACAGGTTCCCTTTTTACAGGGCTTGCACCAAATATCTGGCACATGCTGCCACAAATCGGAAACACTGTTGCAAATACACCAGATCTTGAATGGGGCACAGTTTGCAGCAAAGTGCTTGATGCAGCTGCACCCAAAAAACAGGTCTGATGCAGGGCCTGATGCAAGCCCTGCACTGCCCATTATGAATCAAGCCCAGTGTCTACAAAGAAAAAACAAACAAAAAAAACATGTTTCTGTCACTCCTCCTGAAAAAGGAAGGAAGTAGACAGTGGACACAAGATAAATGCCCTCAGCTGAGGATATGTCAAGGAAATGGCAATTTTTCCAGGTCTTCCAGGATATGGGAAATTAAATGAATATGCCTGCCCACCACCCCGGCTCTAACTCCACACCAACTGGCTGTGGAGCAGGAGGAAATGTATTATGAAGCTGATGAGAAGGGTGAACTCATGGAACAAAATGGTTCACCAGAGCAGCAATGTGGTTCTCCTCCAAGGCCTCAGAAGATTACACATCCCATTATTCCTTTGTTACGCAAATGGTAAACACTTGCAGTATACCTTCCCATGAAGCTAAGGAGGAAGAAGAGGAAGCATAAATAATGGACATGATGGGCCCGATTCCAAGATGTATGTCGCAACTCACTGGTGGATGTGAGTTGTGACATACACTGCTATGCTGGGGATTCTGTGCCAGATTCCAGAACAGGCAGAGTCCCCAGAACCTATGCCCTGTGACTTGCGGCATCGCCAGGGCTGCACCACAGAAAGGGCGCACCCGACCCAGGTGCCGCAAGCCACCGATGAGCCTGATAGGGCACAGCCCCTCCCAAGCCTCATGCCCCGAGACATGCCCGCAAGCCCCTATGGGACATGGGGGGGTGTTGGCAGAGTGGTACTG
This sequence comes from Neoceratodus forsteri, assembly GCA_016271365.2. NCBI lineage: Eukaryota > Metazoa > Chordata > Ceratodontiformes > Ceratodontidae > Neoceratodus > Neoceratodus forsteri. The sequence continues at coordinate 819,699,289 of CM028129.1, forward strand.
GCACTGGGGGTGTGGCATAGGCATACTGTACACCCGGGTGCTGGTGGGTGGAACCCCGGTATTGCTGGGGGGTTGCTCTGTGCTATGGTGGTGGGGTCTGTGTGGCACAGCTGTGTGCGGGTCGTGGCACTGCCAGGTGTGGCAACAGGCAGTTGGCCAGGATGGATGCCCATGTGCCAGCTAGGAGCTGGTCTAACCATACAGTGCTGCAGTGCCTCTTGGAATGGCATGCAGGGTTATGGCAGCTGCCTTTTCAGAATAGGGCACAGCTGCTGCCGTAACCAACCCTTCTGCCATGCCATAGGGACCTTGGGTGGCGTAAGTCCCCTTGGGCGCAGGCCACACACGCCATGGCACAGGCTGCCTCTCAGAATCCTGGCCGGTGGAACACATGGTGCAAGGTGTGACTCACATCATCTGTGTTGGCGCAAGTCGCACGGCGCCATGGCGGAGCTGACTTGGAATCGGGCCCGATGTGTCTGGCTGCTTCCCGTCCACAAATCTCTACAAAAAAACAATGCCAAAATCATGTCAGCACCTACTTCAGCAGCTGATATTGATAAGAAAATTAGAAAGAAGCATCAGGTGGACAAACAGGGTGCTGAGTACCTGTACACCCATCCTGATCATGAGGGAGTGGTTCAGGCAGCTGCATGTGAGAAAGCTAAGGTGTCTTTTCCTGCTCAGCCTCCTGAGAAGGATTCCAGAAAGCTGGATACCATGGCTAAAAAAAAGATTACGCAGCAGCTTCCTTTCTCCTTAGGCAAGTAGCTTACATGGCATACACAGCTCAGTTCCAGAAGGCACTATGTACTTCAGTACTGGCACTGAGTGAAAAAGTAAACAGTGACGTGGTATACTACTTAGCTGAAACAGCCAAATCAGATCTGGATGCCACAAAGTAGCACTTCCATATGGCTGTGGACACCAACAACTCTGTTTTGAGGGTCTTGACCCATGCTGTCTCTCTGAGGCCTGGCTTAGGACTACAGTACAATTAGTCAAGGGATTTTTAAGGATTTTTGAAAATCCCTTTTGAGAATTGTGAAACCTTTTGTTAGGGATATTTTTTGTTTGTTTGGTAGTGTGTTCACTGCTACCAGGAGAGGGTGCTTCCATCTGATAGTCTTATTGAAAATCCACTAGATGGTGCTTGAGTACTGTAATAGGAGCCGGCCTCTTTCTGTAGGTATAAGAAAAATAATTTTAGAGGATTTATTTCCCCTAAATTTTATGAAGAATAAATAAGGAATCTCACAAAACTGCTTGACAAATTCGATGCTACTACTGTACCATCCTATCCCAAGACACACAGACCAAGGTCATGGGTTTTTCCTTTGAGGGAAGTTCCCTGTTTGGTGACAAGACAGAGGCATATATGAACAAACATTTGTCAATGCCAAATGTTCACTGCTTGTATTGCAGTTGTATTGGGTCTTGCTTGTACATATTTTTACTATGTATTTACCCAGGATAGACCAGAAGAGATGGAATATCTCATTTTCATTGGAGTCTTGCTTTTACACATTTTTAGATTGTATTTACACAGGAGAAGCCCTCTGAGAGGCAATATCTAATTTTCAGTGGGCTCACACTTTTTGACCCTAAATTTCCAACAGCCTTTTCGTGACCTGACGTTATGATCAAGACAGAAGGCCTTTTTTAAATATCCCATCCAAAAGGTGATTTCTTAGTGTGACAGCAAAAACAAGTTTTGGAAGGGATTTGAAAAATTTCACCTGCCATGTTCAGGAGGTGGGGTAACACAAGGTATTTGTTGAACATTAGGAACCAAAATCTCAAAAAATACAGTTATGAGTAAATGTTTGAACAATTTTATGTTTCTTCATAACTTACAGTTTTTTCCACATTTTGACCCCATATTTTCAACATAGTCTTTTTATGACCACTCCTGAACATGACAGGTGTCATTATTAAAACGGTGGCTGAAACGTCATTTTGCTGCACAAGTGTGAAAACACATTTTGGCCAGGATCTGAAAAATGAGAGTTGTCCTGTTCATGACACTGGAAACATCAATGGTTCCAGAGGACTGAAGGAGGGCAGATGTAGTCCCACTACACAAAAGTGGTAGCAGGGAAGAGGCTGGCAATTATAGGCCAATCAGCATGACACTGGTGCTGGAAAAGTTCATGGAATCACTGCTGAAGGAAAGGATTGTGGAATATCTTGAATCCAGTGACTTACAAGGCCCCGGGTAGCATGGGTTCACAGTGGGGAGGTCATACCAAACAAATCTGATAGATTTCTTTGATTGGGTGACAAAGGATTTAAATCGGAGTGGAGTGGTGGACATGGCTGACCTAGATTTCAGTAAGGCTTTTGACACCGATCCACATTCGAGATCAGTAAGCAAGCTGGGCAGCTTAGGAGTGGGTCCAAACATAATAAACAGGATAAGAAATTGGATAGGTGACAGAGGATGGTGGTAAATGGTGTTCACTCAGAGGAAGGGTGGGTGACCAGCAGGGTGCCTCAGGGATCAGTGCTGGGAGTGGTCTTCATTAATGTCCTTATAAGTGACATTGCAGAGGATCTGGAAGGGAAGGTCTGTCTCTTTGCAGATGACAACAAAATCTGTAATAGGGTAGACACTTCTGGGGGGGAGTTAGAAAGGATGAGCAGAGACCTGAGAAAACTAGAGGAGTGGTCAAGGGTATGGCAGCTAGGTTTCCATATGAAAAGTGCAAAATAATGCACTTAGGGCACAGAAACCCAGGGGCGGAGTACAAAATGGGTGGAGTGGTATTGACAACCACCAAGCAGGAAAAGGACATTATGCAGATCAAAGGAAAGAGCTGCCCTATGACTGGGCTGGCTCTTTCCTTTGAACTACACAAAGTTTCCACCCAGCAAGACCAGAACAGTGTCATGTCCCTTTCCTGCCTAGTGACTGCTAGTACTCCTCCACCACTCATTATTTACTCAGCACCGGAGTTTCTATGACCTAGGTGCATTAGTTTTGCATTTTTTTGCATTGAACCCCAACTGATATGTATCTGACCATTCCTCCAGAATCCCCAAGACCCCTGTGCCTTATTCCTACCTATCTTGAGTGTCTACCCTATTGCAGATTTTGGTATCATCTGCAAAAAGGCAGTGTACCCTCTGCACAGTAAAACTATTACAGCGAACAACATCGACAGTTCACTGTAAAAGTCCATCCGGGACCCCGGCACTCTTTCCCCCAGTCCTCCACCCACTCCCTGAATCAACTCCGACTTGGAGTTGATAATCCTTAAGATTGGGGGGTGCGGAGGGCAGAGCCCCCCGTAGCGGGGATTTGGGGGAGCAAAGCCCCCCCAATAGAAAATTAACTGGTTCTCCTGCTGGATTTATGTTGCCTGCAACCTGTGATCGACATAAATCCATCGCTGTGATGTCAGTCAACAAAAAGTTTGTCGAACCGGCATTGTCGATCCCAAAAAGGCATACCTTCTTTTCCAGCTCTTTTGCAATGTCCCTAATAAAGATATTGAAGTTCACTGGTCCCAGTACCGTGCCCTGTGGTTCTCCATTTGTCGCACTCGCCTCTTTAGACTGAGTGCTGTTAACCACCAGATTCTGTCTCCTACTCTTTTAACCAGTTTCTAACCCAATTTACCACTATGGATCCCACTCCTGGTTGGTCAACATCCTAATCAGTCTTCTATGAGGCACCATGTCAAAGGCCTTGCTAAAGTCTAAGTAGACCACGCCCACTGCTCTCCCCTGATTAATTTCTCTGGTCACTCACTCAAAGAACTCTATTAGATTAATTTGGCATGATCCCCCTCTCCGTGAATCTGTGTTGTCTGTGGTCTTGCAGTCCATTGGATTCAAGATACTCTGTCCTTTCTTTTAGCAGTGTTTCCCTCAATTTCCCTACCTCTGAAGAGATACTGACTGGACTATTGGACTATAGATGAGAGCCTCTTCCCTGCTGCCACTCTGTAGAGGGACAACATCAGCCCTTCACCAGTACTCTGGAATCATTCCTATTTCTAGAGAGTTGTTGAACAAGGCTGTCAGTGAGGCAGCCATAACCTCCCTAAGTTCTTTTAGCACCCCGTGGTAAATTCCATCTGGTCTCATAGCCTTGTCCACATTCAGGGCAGCAAGTCCTTACAGCAGTCTTTCATCTGAAAATGAATATTTCAGCCATACTTTATCCTTTTCACTGGACTTGCTTCCATTACTGTCCGGCTTCCCCACTGGCTGCTGCTGATTCTGTTTGTGCTCAGTCTTCTTGTTTTTTTGAGGTTTGCTACATTGCCTTCTTACATTTTACTGCAATGCCCTGTGCTTGCTGCAATTTCTTCAGGTTCAGCAGAGCTCGATTCACCCCCTTCCCAAACTACTGGGTTCCACATCTCAGAATCAACATGGCTAAGTAGACTAAAGCTGTGAGCCCTACTACCAATGAGCTCCCCTCTTTCCCCCAGCAACAAACAAGGGTTGCATATCTTGCAACCAAAAGGTGCTCCATGCCTTACAACTGACATGCTCTAGACACAACATATAACATACAAGAGTGTTCCATGCTTCACAAATGACAGTCAGCCTCAAAACAAGGGTTCTGGTCCTGTTTAACATAGTTCTATGTGAACACAGTGCCGAGAAAAAGGTGCAGACAACAAACAGGGACCCAAAATAGCCCCAAGCAAAACAGTGCAGAGCACTACAGTATGCTCCAAAATCAGCGCTGCCCACTTTTTTTTGCCATTTAATAAACGTTAAATTTTATAAAAAATATACAGCATACAAAACCAACTACAATGATAAAACTAATCAACAATAAGTCAATAAAGAACAGAGACAAACTTTACAACAACCCCCAAAAAAACCAACTCCCCCCCCCCCCAAACCGCCATGCTGGAAGAGTAGTAATTGTCTATTATGATGAAGAAATTAAAAGTAAGATATGCAAGGTATCCTATCTGGACTGATAAATGTGAAAAGCTTTGAAGAAACAGGTAATATATTTTTCTACTTTTAAAGCCTGTAATATTTCCGCTAGCCGTTCCAACCAAGGGGGAAGAGCTGAATCTATCCAATGCCTCAAAATCAGTAGTTTAACAACTGCTGAAATTAATGCCACATGAGCTTTTCTGGGACTCCCCAGGAGTGAACTGTAATCGCCTAAAATACAAATTTCAAGCGTCAAAGCATCCAGGAGGCCTAGAAGGGGATATAGTTTAGACCGGATAAGGATCCAAAAAGAAGAAATCTGTGGACATGACAACAACATATGATAAAGAGTACCCTCTTTATCATTACATCTAGGACAAGCCAAGGACATATTCTTCCCAAGTCTAAATAACTTCTTCAGAGAAAAATACAAGCCAAGGAGAATATTAAATTGTTGAAAGTGGAATCTATCTTGTTTAATATATTTATAAAGATCAGTCCAGATGAGGAACCAGTATTCTGAAGTTTGTTCAATTTGTAATGTATTAGCAGCACTGCCACGCTTGCCTTTTGTGAATGGAGCTCTGTCACCCACACCCCCCATTATTACTATAACTATCACTGGGGATAGGGATGACATTGAGGGACATGGAAAAACTCAGGAGGAGGGCTACTTCACAGGAAACACAGGTTGGGGGAATGTTGGGGGCAACCTGCAGTTGGGGGAACAAAGTTAGGAGGCATGTGGAATGGGGTTAAACAACAATGGGGGATCACCTGATGGCTGCCTGAACAGACGTGCCTAACTTCAGCTCCCTCACCCTCGCCTAAATATCTGTTGATTTTTTACTCACCAGCTCTCATTTTAGTAGTTTAACTAATTCTGAGCTATAGTAATATAGAGAGCACCTTCTAAGGTGAAAATCTGCAATGATGGAGGCCAAAATGCGCTATCCTTCGCCTCGGCAGACCCCGCCGCCCACAGCGACAAGGGATAAGAACGCGAAATGGGCAAAGGCTCAATCTACTGGCGCAGCTAATCAGGCAACCTACCAGGCCGTATTAATGGTAGGAAAGTTCTAAGAAGGCATGGCCCCCCGAAAGGAAATGTTAACTAACCTGTCAATGGACTTTCAAACTATGAAGTCTAAGGTGCTCCGCGAATGGAAGACAATGAGGTCAGAATTTCATCCCTGGGTGACTGGTGCACCTGTATAGAGCCAGAATTGAAAACCCTGTCACACTGAGTTAAAAGAATGAAAGAAAAGATGGATGATTTGGAAGGGCATTCCCGATGGAATAATTTAGTCATACTTGGATTGCCAAAGAAAGAAGAGGGATTGGAAGTCATTACTTCTGTCCAAAAATGATGTGAGAAAATCGCCAGTCCCTCTCCAAATGGGCCTACATATATTGTGGAGCGGGCCCATAGATGTCTTCATCCAGTACCCTCCCCAGGCTCCCCTCCAAGGCCCCTAATATTTTGACTATTAAACTTCCTCAACAAGCAACACATCTTGGGGGCACTTAGGGAAGTAAAAGAAGTGCAGTGGAAGGGGAAAAAAATCTGGATTGCACAAGAGCTACCATTTTCTCTGAGGCAGAAGAGATCTGCATTGCACCCAATTGTTACCAAACTCATCGCAACTGGAATTAAATTTAGGGCTAAATATCCAACTCTTCTGCAAGTTTACCACAGTGAGCAATAGCCCAACTATGACTCAGCTGAATAGGCAAGGATCGCCCTTTGAAGCCTACTTCCAGAACTGTTCAAATGAAAAGGACTCCAAGCTTTTTGGAGGTGCCCTTCTATAGGTTCGTAAAGTAAATGTTGGTATTTGCGATTTAGGTTCAACCTGAGATCTGTCCAGTTAAATGTAGACCCCACTCTTGAGCAAGGATATCTGACTGTGTTCAGGTGAAGGTATATTCCTTTTTTCTTTGCCTCTTTGGTTAGAATTCACTCTCTTCTCTCACATCTCTCTGGCACCACGGATCACTTTCCAGTGAGGGGGCACAGCGTATGGAGCGATTGGGATGCTGCTGGTGGTACTGTTGACTAGAAGCACTCAGGATGGTGAACCTGGGTCCAGAGACACTTGGGACTGCTCAAGAGTTCGTCCATATTGTAAAATGGACACCGGCAGAGGAGTACAATACTGCCTGAAGCAGCGAGACAATCCAATCATTTGTGTGAATCAAAGCCCAGATTTCTGTCACCTTTTTCTCTATGTGCATTGCCCTGAGTGCCACCAGTTAGGGAATTCTAATGAATACAGAAACCCTGACCATCCCCCCTCTACCTTATGGGAAGGCCCTGAGTAACCCAAGTCCTCTGGCGGCTGGATCTGGCTACATGCAGGACCTGACCTTCTGGTTATAGCCAAAGCATGCTGGGACTGCAGTGTCTTAATACTGTTGATTATGCATCTGGCCTATTTGTGGACAGCATGGAGCCAGTGTAGCACCTCTGTCACATTTACTAGAAATATCCATCCAACCTAAGTTACTTGCACAGCAAGTCAACCCATCTAATCTGAGTCAAAAATCTTCCCCTCAGCACAAGTCATAATCCCTCTGTCCAGAAAACTATTACTCCCAGCACCCATATACTGCCCCCAAACTCACCAGCATGGCCATTTCATCCTCCTTCCCTGGAGTGTAGTAGTGAGTGTAATGGCCATGAAGTATGTCACATGATAGGTGGCTGTACTAATATCCATATATATCACATGCCTCCACGCTGATGGCAGAGTGATGTTGCAGCACTCACAAGGATCTTTGAGAGTGCCCTCAGACCATCACACATTACATGCTAATGCCATCCAGTAATGGAATTAGCAAGGAAAATGGGCTGGTACCCACTAAGGAGGGACAAAGCCCAGTTTGGTTGATGTAAACCTTTGGAATAAGAGGTCTGGACAGTGGCAAGTGTTTTGAAAGTTGAAGAGCCAAATGGGTATACTAAGCAAGACATTAGGTGTAAGGTGACTTTCCAGTTGTCTGCTAAAGACTGACAGCTGGAACAGGAGGACTCAAATCTCATAACATTCGAAAAATCTTTGAATTTCAGGAATTTCCATTCTTTATTACTAGACATCTGTACAAAAGCAAGCATTTCCCTTTTGTACTTCATTTGTTTCTGCTGCCTTTTCTGCATTGAAGGCATAATCCTCTCCAGCAGGTTCACTACCTGCTGCCATGGAAATTATTCTGATGTGACAAGGTGAGGATTTTGACTTCAAAGTACGAAAACCAGCAGAAATAGATGAAGTCTAATGGACAAAGAGCTTGTTTTCATGCAACTGTTATCAATAATAAACAAACTCTAGCCAGAACCAATATGGTTCACTAATATACCAATACATTAACTTGATAAGGGATACAGAACATTGCATGGCTTAGTTATAATTTACTTCTTGTACTATTATGATGTAAAAATCCCAAATTTATAGGACAACAGGGAAAATGTTTATGGGGCATGGATTCAGCTATACTCTGGGAACTATTTGAAATGGGGTGGGGGGTCAATCAGCTGGTATGTAATGGCATACATTGCTATGTAAACTGTACTACTGCACTACAGCGCTGCTGTGGTTGGCTGCCCACTTAATGTTTCCCACTGGAGAAGCTAAAACAGAATGGTTCAAAGCCAGCCCAGTGGTGTGGAGGGCTGAGGTACTGGGCACCTCACCTCCTGCCACACCAATGCCCTGGGTTCAGAAACAGATGCAGGTTGCTCAGGGGCCAGTCAGGGAGAGAAGATTGAGCATCATGAGGACAGATCTCCTCTTTCGGAGTGGGGGGATAGGACATCTCAACTGGTGGATGACACCTAATGTTTCTGGGTGACAGTGCAGCATGGCATCTGAGAAGGTGTCACATCCATTAACACCGAGGGCCACATCCATGGAGGCAGAGTGCAAACAACACATCATTGCATTCCACTCCCAGGGAGACTGGTCCCTCACAGGCACCACATCATCAGCTGGGGTCTCCCAGCATCCTCTGGCTGAGGACACTGTGGCAACAGCAGCAGGTGGGACTAGGGGGACCAGTCCTGAATGGGACCAGGTCAGTAGCGAAAGGAGATAAACTACAAAAAAAAAAAAAACAGCAAAGTTCACCTTTTTTGGCTTGGGGCACACCTAGCAGACTGATGGTAAAAAGTTTGCTTTCAATGTTAGAAATGGAAAGGATTCACTGAGAGAAGGCATCACCATTCACCTGTGATCAAGTATCAAACATATATGAGATGTGTCTGCAGATATGTTCCTTCATTATATGTTGTATTTTATGAAATGGGCATCACAATATAAGTAATCTGATTGGGTAATAACTGTGTGTTAATGTGTCTTACGCACTGAAAAAAAGGTCCAGCAGTGCCCAGTGGGCACTGATATTAGTAAATCTGCCCACTGAGAATGTTGAGAAAAGCTAAAGCAGCCATCTTGTTTATATGTTGATGCCCATTTCATAAATTAAATTGATGGCAGCCTCTCTGAAATTTTGATTCCCGTTGTATGATTTTAAATATCATCAGCCTGCACATTCACTGTCAAGCTGTCTCTCAATGACAAGCTGTCTCTTAACCCACCTGACCACTCGCCAGCCCGCCCATTCACTGTATGGCTGAACAGCCGGCAAGCTGTCTCCCAACCCACCTGCCCACTCGCTCACTCTCTCGATTTCTCTGAAAAACCAAGCAGGTGAACACACCGTATTTCAATCCCTTAGCATCACACTATTCCAAGCTCTCACCAGCCTGCCTGTTCACTATTTATTAACTGTACTGCTGAACAGCCGACAAGCTGTCTCCCAACCTGCCCTCCCACTCACTCGCTCACTCTTGCTCTCAACAGCGTGTTCTCCCTAGCACTGCCTGGTGCCATAAGGTACACATATAAAACAAAAAAGAAAGACAGCTTAATTTCTTGTTGCAAACTTTGTAAAGTAAATTAAGTAGGAGTGCTGTTAGTTGGGGGTGGGGGGGGTGCCATGATAACTACATGACAGGAAAAAAATATAAGTAAAGATGCCTTAGTAGCTCAAAAGTCCTCAACTGAACAAAACAAACAAACAGGCAGAGGAACTATTTTACTAAAAATTAAGACAAACATTTAACTTTTTCACTATTAAATACTATTCATTTTAGATATTACATACATCTGTATTTTAGATAACCATTTCATAAGCGCAGTAAGACACACCAGGATGTGCGTTAGACACTTTAACACATGGCTAGGTGGCTGGAAGCACTTGGCCTCTGGCCTTATGCCTCACTACGCCTCCTAGTCATGTGTTAAAGTGTCTAGCGCACACCCTGTTGTGTCTTATTGCTTACTTGACACTTCATTTAGTCTGTTTTATATGTTATGGGACGTATATTTTACAAAGAAGCTGTCATTCCTGCTTAAAGCTTCACTAAGTCACATTACAAATGTATCAGAGGTACGGCTGTGCTATGTTAAAATTTAACTGGCAGAATTTTGACGAAAGTCAGAATTTTGCAATCACAAATTTTCGGAATGCATTTTTGCAACTTTCATGGAAATTCTGACTTAGAATGGCAGAATAAATGTATGAATTGCAGATTGTTGTATAAAACTGTGGAAAAAATCAGCAGAACTGGTCATTGTCAGTGGTCGGTTCTGCTGAATTTTTTCCACAGTTTAAAGGAGAACTGCTGTGAAATCTAACTAGTCTGTATCCATTCCCAAAGTAATAAAAGATTGGCAATCACTTGTCTGTGTGTTTCTCATCATTTTAGACATTGATTAATTTTTTTTACCCAAATCTCTGCTGCCAAATCCTCATGCCTCCTTTCGAATATCCGTGTTCTCAGGGATCAGAACAGAAGTGATGCATCTTATGTTCTAGTGGTTGTGCTGCAGCATCTGAATAATGGCATGTGTACATACCATAGCTGTTTTATTCATTAACCAAGATGAAATCAGAAGACCCTGAGTAACAATCATCCCATACAGGTTTGAACCAAGGTGTAGTAGTTCACTCCAAACCAACTTCGACTCAGAGTTGGTTAATTAGAGATGGGGGGTACAGGGGACAAAGCCACCCCCCAAAAACACTTTTTCCCCAATGGGAACACTGCTGACAGTTGGCATTGTTCCCGTCGATGTCAGAGGTTTTGACAATGATGTTGTCGATGTACTGATGTGGAACCAGTTTTAAGTTCTGACAGTACACTTGTGGTGTTGTTTGGGGGCTGGCGAAGGCTAATGGGAGGAGGTTCCATGTCAAAACAGCATATCAAAAATAGCAAAGACAATTTAAGTCCAGCAGTATGAGCACCGGGAAAGACAGTGACTAAAAACTTCAGCAATTTGCCAGAACACTGAAAAGCAATCAAACACCACACAAAAGTTTTACAAGTGGGGGGCCTTGACCCCCGCACCCCCCTTACTTAAATATACATATACTGAAAGATGCACTGTACACCACAAGAAGGTTTTGGTGTTCTGACACATCATTGAAGTTTTCCGACGCTGTCTTTCCTGGCGCTCATATTGCTGGGCGTAAATCGTCTTCACTTGTGTTAACAGCTAATATTGTAGAGCTTGTTCCCAGCCTCTACTTAATTTCAATGCCAAATTTTCTGTCTACAGATGAATTAATAAAACACCAACTTTTTATTTTTATATAATGGTTACGATGGCCTTACTTGTAAGACCATACAGTACATTTTGATAGTGTCAAATGCTTGTATGCATCAATGTAAGGATTAGCAATCAGGGTTTCAACCAAACCTTTCTTTCTGCAATACAATACTCATTTTAAAATAAGTGTGACAAAATGCTTTATATTTATAAGATGCTCATTTTAAAATAAGTGTGACAAAATGCTTTATATTTATAAAGTGCATACAGTACAGTGACTAAATTGCACAAAGGAGAATATGATTAATCCAACTCTTCCCTCCGCTTCTCCACATCCTGGAGGGCTGGGATTCAGCCTTTTTTCTCTCTCACCTTCACCCTCTCTTCTGTTCTTCTGAAGTCTATTCCCCCTTCCTGCCTACAACCTGCTTCTCTCCTATCATACTCTACCTCTCGCTGCCACAACCTGCTCCCTTCCTGTCGTGCCTGACCGCTGCCTTGTGCAGGCAGGGTCCTCAGCATACTAGAGGGGGGCAGGCCCCAGCAGACCTTTTTCCTCCTACCTCTTCCTTCACCTCCTTGTTCCATCCCCTTCCACCACCCTTCCCCGCTTCTCTGCCTACTGACATATCTACCTCTCGCTCACCTCCCCTTCTCCCCCTTACATAGCCCTAGCTATGGCTGACACCTTAATATTTAATGTACTCATAGTTAAATTGCACTTCTGTTATGGCTGACCCCTTATCTCTACTGCACTTGTAGTTAACTTGCACTTCTGTTATACCATAGCCAACCTGTTCTGCATGTGTCTACTCCTCACCAACTTCCATAGATCAAACTACAATTCTATTCAGCCATTTTCTAGCTACACAGTTGTGTGTCATTTAGTGTATGCCTAAATGTTATTTTGTGTTGTTGTACCCATCTAGTCCGAAATTGTTAGTGTAGTATCTGTCTAGTTCAAAACTGTTAGTGTCCCACTATTTCATTACTCCTGTACATTCTGCTCAAATCATGTGAATGTAATCTACTGTAAATTTGAAAATTGTGTACCAAATCTCTGTAAACTATCTTCAAGTTCCCCTACCACCCAGGTCGCACCAGGAGACAAGCAACTTGTTGCTCAGCATGCCTTCCTGTTGAAACATTTCAATAAATAAATAAATAAATAAATTGGCAGGAGGCAACTTTGCATATGCGTGTACAGTGACTAAACAAATCATTATCAGCGTCATTTCAAATCCAAATGTGTTCAGCATTCAGTTTGATACTCAAATAAAGAAGCTGTGAAACCTTACAACATATTTAGTTCTTTTGGGACATGTCCTGGCAGCAACGTTTGCATATTTTACTTCCAGGCTTCTGTCTCTTAATGGGAATAACAGGCACTATTGACACTTTACTAAGACTAACATAAATTGGAGTAGAGCTGCGTCTTCACTTTTTCACGCATCCCCCCAAAAAAGAATGATTTACATACAGCACTTTTGACAATTTAGTGCTCCGGCACACTGCTTGAGTAATTTGGACTGCATACATTTTCTCTATTTATGTGTGCTTACATACTGTTATGCTAATGAAAAATAGGGTTAAGGTTTTGACAGAATATCTGAACATTTCATATGAGGCTGAAACCTCTGGGGAAAATTACATGACAAATGGAAAAAAAAAGGTTGTTTACATATCGGTTTCAAATCTCTGTCTGTAGCCTTTTTCTGACTGAGGGTGGAGCCTACTGATGTTTTGGCATGTCTTGCCTTAAAACCGCCAATCGTGGCACCTTCCATTGGACTTTTGGAAGTATCCTTCCAAATGTCTAATGGAGCTTGAAACACCCCGCCACGGTTGGCCGCTAAGGAGTAACAGCCACACTATTTCAGCTATTACTTCCACATTCTGGGTCAAGAACTGAGCACGTGCGACTCACGCACATGTGTAGTTCCGCTGGTGCCACCATCTTGTGAATGGCAGAATGCCATTCACTGCAACTATGCATGCACGAGTGCTGCGCATGTGCAGTTGCATTGCTGCTGCCATCTTTTGGATGGCACTCCTCCCGCACCCTCCCACTGCTCCTGTCCTTCCCATTCCCTCCCAGCACCGGCAGCAAAGAAAGCCCTCCCACTCCCTCCCATTGCTGCTGTCCTCCCTGCTCCCCATCCCCATGCCGACATCTGGGTGCCCAATCCCCGTGCTGGCATCATGTACCCCCCCACTCATGTGGCACACTGGGAGCCCACCACAGTGTGCCCAAACTAATGCCTTTTTTCCCATGTAAATAAAGAAAACCATCCCCTTTTTATTCTTTTTTTTTTGTAAAAGAAAAGGCCCTTGTCTCACCCCAGTCCCCTCTCCCCACCCTTCCACTGAGCACCCACCTCCCCTTAACCCCCTTACCCTATACTTACCTCCGTAGGTTGGCACTGTCATCTTCTCTCAACTGGGACACGTCTACACTCTTTAAAGCCGAACCGCAAACTGAAGAATCAAAGGTAGTGTGCTATAATGGCAGTCAATGAGGTTTTCAACTTATGTTGATGAATCAGCCATTTTTTTTAAATTTTGGCCCCAAATGTTCAACATGGGGTTTTGGTTGACCCAACTGATGAACAAAGTCACTGTCATTTTGTTACTTGGTCCTGAATGGTGATTTTGAGGTCATGGTGAGACATTACCTTTCAGGACTGATTATCAAAATGACAGTGCCACTGCTCATGAGGTGGGGTCCAAAAAACCCCATGTTGCAAATCTGGTGAAAAAATTCCAAAAAATGACTGTGTTCTGAGCGTGCATTGCACAGTTTCAGTGCACGCTCCTAACTTCACCAGTTTTTTATAGTTTCACTCCAGATTTTTAACATTGTCATTTTTGCACACCTACTTATTAACAGCACAGCTGTCATTTTTCACATCCTGCTGGAAACATGTTTTCATACCTGTGACACAGAATGGCATGGTTGCTCTGCAAAATCACCTTTCCGGAAAAGTGAATGAAATAACAGTGGCACTCTTCATGAGATGGGGTCCCAAAAAGGCCATGTTGAAAATCTGGTGCAGCAACTCCATTAAAATGGTGAATTGTTTTTTTTCCAATTAAGTTTATTTTCACTTAGAAGTTTTCTAAGCCGGCCCGGTGGCGACTGAGGGTTGAGGCCCTGGACACCACACCTCGCACCACGCTGGCGACCCGGGTTCAGGGGCGAGCTCGGGTCGTCGGGGGTTGGCTGGGGGGAGATAAGTTGGAGCATCCGGGGACAGCTCGCCTTCTCCAAGGGGAGGGGGGACTTCCATCACAGTAAGCTGTGACCCCTGGTGTAGGCTGGGGGAAATGACAGCAAGCTGGAATCTTGGGGGTACGATTGGTTGCAGGCGTAGTCTGGCAGCCAATCAGCCTTGGGGGTTGCTCCTTCACGGAAGAGGGGGGGACGTTGCGGAGGCCGGCAGACGCCTTGATGCAGGGGCACGTAACATCCCTTGAGGAACATGGGAAAAACCTCCTCAGAGCCGGGATGACGGAATGCCGAGCCAGGTTCTGATGTGCCAGCACCTGCCTGTGTCATGACCCAGGACCCTGACGAGATTCAAGATTCGGGGGTTGCCTGACCCCGACCCCACCCGGGGAGGGGGTTTCCATGTCTAGATGGTGGGACCAGAGGTTGCAAGGTAGGTGCTGGCAGGGGCAGGCTTGATGGGCGATTCCTGAAGGAAGCGGCTCTGTGGGGCAGTAAGAGGGGAAAAACAAATAATAAAAAAAAGTTTTCTAAAATAATTCATACAACCAAATATTAAACCAAAACAGACATCGGTGACATACACTCACATGGTCCTTAAACATAATGGTTGTCAGCAGAAAGGATAAAAGGATAAAAACAGAAAAAACACCATCCCCCAAAACCCACCCTCCTCCCAATCCTATAACCCAGCATAGTCCTACTATTAATAGTGTTAAGAGAAACAAAATTATCAGGAATTTGAAGCATTACCTCTGAACCCAAGCCATGAGGACTGAGAAGGCAAGGGTAAAAATATTAAAACCAAGAAGTGAGGGGGGGTTGGAAAACGATTGAGGGAGAGAGAAAAGTCGATTCAGTCTCCAAACTTACCATGCAGGATAGAGAAAAAGGAGCTCCAACATGTCTGGAACTCTTTCCAGGAATGGGTGGCATTAGCCACACACCATTCTGCATTTAAAGCAGTGAGGAGTTCCGCCCACCACTCACTGAATGTTGGCTCCCATTCACCCATCCAATGTCTAAGGATTAATAACTTAGTGACCAGGGAAATCATAGCAAATTGAACCCTTTGGGGTAATGAAGGAACAGAAGAATATTACCTAAAATACAGGTATCCTCCAAAAAATATGGAGTTAAGTTTAAATAAGGTACTATATTTTCTTTTCACTGTTTCCCAGAATTTACGGACCTTGGGGCATGACCACAACTTATGGTATAGTGCTGCTTCATCCAATCCACAATCATGGCAGATAGGGGAGGATACTTTGCCCATTCTATACAGTTTGCTGGGTGTGTAGTAGAGGTCGTGGAGTGTATTAAATTGAATGTTCCAGAGTCGATCTTGCTTTGTTAGGGTGTAAATATCTGACCAGATTGCTTTCCAGTAATTGTCAGGGAGGTCTTTTGAGAGGTAGTGCTTCCAATAGTAAGCCACTGGGGATGGGTTAGTCCAAGGTTGGCTAATAATTTTATGGTATAGCTTAGAGACAGGTTTTTGGTTTTTAGCCAGAGTTAGTAAGGAAGCCAAGAAGGACCCTGATTTATCCGACCATGGGGGGGGGAGGGGGTTACCCAGGAAACTTTTTATACAATGGTGGATCTGCGAGAGTTTGAATGCATGTACAGATCGAATATTTGAACTTTGCTTGCAGCATAGGCAATGAGAGTAGTGTGTGCCCCCCTACAAAATCTTTTAATCTTGGTTACGAATGGGACCGCCAGTTTCTTGGGCTAATAATTTTGTTTGCTATTTTCAGATTAGGGTTATTAAATAGAGGCTGCATAATATCTTTCCTAGGTTGGATTTGCATTAAAATACTAAATTGCTGAAATGCTTTCCTGTCCCAACCAATCGGGGAATCCCGTAGCTCTGTTGGAACCTCTGACCAAGGATTATATAATAGTGCTTGTAGCGGTAACCCATAAACATTTGCCTGACTCAGGTCCAGTTGCACCCAGTCAGGGAAAGAGGTGGGATCTGTGTTAGGGACAGACCAATACAAAACTCTGTAAGCATGGATAGCTATGTAGTAAAAGTAAAAGTCTGGGAGTTGCAATCCACCCAAGGCCTTAGGATGCGCAAGTTTCCAATATGCTCACCTAGGAGCGTTCCCATCCCAAATAAAGTCAGAACAGATTCTTTGTAGTGTTAAGAAAAAGGATCTGGGAAGATATAAGTTGAGATTGTAAAGTGGGTAAAATAATTTAGGCAATATGACCATTTTAACAGGTATGGCCAGGCTACCCTATCGGATGCCTTCTTTGCATCCAGGGAAACCAAGGCTGCTTCGAGGTTGGGGTCCCTAGATCCGGAGATGAGGTTTGGTAAAAGAACTTGCGAAAATGGTCAGCAGAAGACCTGCCTGCTACAAAGCCTGTCTTGTTCTGACCCCAAAAGACCTGTCTATACCCTTGCTAGTCTGTTAGCTAGGATTTTAGCATATATTTTAACAACTACATTTAGTAAAGAAATTGGCCTATAATAACCAATTATAGGTGGATCTTTCCCGGGTTTGGGAAGAAGAATTATTCTTGCTTCAAATAATGAAGGGTCTGTAACTGTGGAAGTCTCCCAATAGCTAAACAATTGTTGTAACAGAGGGATGAGTTGGTCCTTGTAGGTTTTGTAAAAGAGACCAGAGAATCCGTCTGGACCAGGGGCTTTCTCAGGCTTTGAGGAGTCAATAGCCTGCGAAATTTCCATTATAGTGATAGGATCAATTAAAAGGGACTGATGCTCCCCAGATAAACAGGGGAGAGATGCACAGTTTAGAAAAACTTGCATCCTTTGGCTCTGAGAGGACGAGAGAGGAGAAAAGGAGTATAGGGATTGGTAGAAATCCTGAAAGGACTGTAACATTTCTTTAGGATCAGTAAGAAATTCTCCAGTTTGGGGGTGTTTAATAGATGTGATCCACTTTGCTGCTGAGTGCCGTTTCAATCGTCAGGCAAATAATTTGCCGGCTTTATTTTCCTGGCCGATATATGTGACTTTGACAAAGGACGCTGCTTTTTACACTTTTTCTAGGAGTAATGCCGAATAGTGAGATCTCAACCAGCTAAACTCCTGCTGGTCAGTTTTAGTTAGCTTATCTAGCCTTTTAATTTCAAGAACTCTTATTTTCTCCAAACACAGGTTAAGCTGATAGAGCTTTTTCCTTTTAGTAACTGTTGCTATACAAATTAGCTCTCCTCTCCAAGTAGATTTTAAGGGTGCCCATACCATGTCAGTCGTGGGGATAGAATTTAAATTTTGCTGGATGGAATCCTGAAGGAATTGCTTAAACCGTGAAGTGAGTTGAGGGTCCTTAAGCAAAGAGTTGTTGAGAGACCAAGTATGCGGTCTAAGGGGAGTAGTCAGGAGATTTAGTGTAACATCTATTAGAGAATTGTCAGAAATTACTTGTGCATAAATTTGAGAGTCACTGATTGAAGAACCTAGGTTCTGACTTACTAGAAAAAAGTCTAGATGGGATAGCTTTTATGCACGGGTGAGAAAAAGGTAAAATCTTTGGTCAAAGGGTACAGAAGTCTCCAGGGGTCTAACAAGCCTAGAGAAGATGTAAATTCACCCAAAGTCCTCTGTCCTGGCGATACATTCGGTCAAGGCCACTTGACTGCTCAATATTCCAGTCACCCCCCAATATGGTGGGATATTGCGATGGGGGGGCCAGAACCGAGGCCAGATGGGTAGGAAAAAAATGGGGTCTCTACATTAGGTCCATAAACAGATCCCAACACCACGTCCAGATTGCCCAATCTGCTATGAACTACCACATATTGACCCTCGGGGTCATTAATCATTGTAATAGCAGTGAAAGGCAAACCTTTTGCAATAAGTATAGCTACTCCTCACTTACATGGGCTAGAACCTGCTCCAAAAATGTGGCCTTTCCAGCATTTTTGGAGGAAGCCTGACGGTCCAAAGGCAAGTGGGTTTCCTGAATAAAAACTATTTTGGGATCATATTTTGCTAGATGATTGAGAATAACAACATTTTAGTATTAACCCTCCCTCCCTTTATATTCCACGAAAGAACTGCTAAGTTAGTTGCCATGTGTAAAAAGAACTATAATAATTACCTGCTTTCTCCTCAGTTGCCACCGTGTTGGATTCCTCCCACTCTCCCCGTCCCAGCCCCAACCCCAGAACAATCCCCAAACCCTTCAAAAAATATATATATATATCCAGCCATATAACTATGTACAAAACTATTAAACCAGGCCCTAGGCCCACTCCCTATGTTTCAGTCCATAATACTCATCAGGGGGTGGGGGGAGGGGCAACCACCTACCCATAGCCGTTTGCAGTGAATATAATATGCTACAGCACCCAATAGTAATGACTGGGCTTGCTGTCTCAGATTAAGGGGCAGAGAAAAAGAAAGATTCCATAAGCCTTGAGCAGTAGGAGTCCCTCTAGTATCCCCTTATAGAACAGTCAGGGCTGCAGAACCAGGATAACATCCAGGGTTATGCTTAGTAGCTTAATTTAGTAGACCCCACTTAATTAACGTACTGCTACAATTGACTATTCATATAGAACACAGAAAAGTATTAAATATCGGTACTAATTAGTAAATGGAGGTTAGAACTACTGCATAAAAATAGTAAAGTCTAAGTAAATAACAGCACAACTGAAGTATGCCTTTGTTTGCAAATTAAGTTATTCCACTACATTCATTAGCGGCACCTATAAGCCTCACCCTTAAATACAAACAAATTGTATGATAGCCCACGTTAACTTACTCTACGAAGGGCTATATAAGAGAATGAGGAAAAAGAAAGATTAAGCAGCGTTTGCGCTATTCCTGTCAAATCTAAAGAGCCTTTTGCAGGTACAATATTTAACTAGTTCAGGGGTTATAAAGCACACCCCATCATTAGGGAATATAAAGCACACCCCATCACTGGGGGAAAAAAAGAGAGATGTTTTCCTATACGCCCCTACTGTCATCCTTATATGAGGGAGGAACTAAAAAAACAACTAAGGACTCGATAAGAATTAAAACAAAGGAGGACCTCTTAATAGCCCCATTTAGTAGAGTGAATGCAGTAAGGGCATAATGTGTCAAGGTGTAGCTGGGTAACAGTCTATAATGTCTGATGAAGCATTTACCCCTTTAAGTAAGTATGTCTATAAAGCACAAAATGACCATCGAACACTGAAGCATAATGGTTCCTGAAAAATTAACATTCCCCCCCATAGGAAAATTCACCAGCTAGATAAATAACATATAAAAAAAATTAAACAAGTCTATGGTGAGGAGTTCACAGGTTAAGTTATACTGTAGCGCCCTCTGGTGGTGTTTATAGGCTTCGTTCCCATACATAGTTGATCTCCATGTTAGCTTGTCTAGTGTTAATGTCCGAGGAGTAGATAGCAATGAAAATAAAAAAAAAGCTAATGTTTGACAGCTTCTACTCCATCACCACTGAACTAGGACTATACCAATCAAATGACTGGCTGGCTCCAAAATTATCAAGTGTTGTCAGGCAGTCTCGCAGCCAGAGCTTGCAGTCACAATAGTGTTTGGCAAACTTAAAGTAATAATAAAAAATCATATTGGTTCCACCTTAACCTTGTTGGAATTTAGTTCACCCAGTAAAGAGATTGGGAAAAGATCGCTGCAGAGCTTGCAGTGTGTCCTCCACAGAATCAAAGCGTTTTATTCTGGAAGGGTGACTTCTAGTCATGCTGGATAAAGCATGCGGTGCCGAATACTTGCTGCCCAAAGCTTGGAAGTGATAGGCTGAAATGCTGCTTGCAGTTGTCTTGTTTTAAATGTGAGGTCTGAAACTATCTTCAACTTCTTTCCTTCCCATAAGATCTCCTATAATTTTCTGGCTTCCCTCAAGATAAATTCACGATCCAGATAGATAAAGTAATTTAAAGATGATCAGCCTGGGTGATTCTGTGGGAAGAGGCTTGGCCCAGAGAGATCAATGGGCTCTCTCAAGATAAATTCAGGGCTGTTAGGACAAGGCCCCATTGACTTTTTTAGGAACTTTCGAAGAAATTGGATGGTGTCGGGGCTCTCCTCCCCTTCTGGGAGCCCCAACAGGACGAGGTTATTCCTCCTATTTTGTCCCTCAAGATCATTTATGTGCTCTTCCAGTTTCACAATGATTCTCTTTAGTGCAAGTACCTTGGGCTCCATTTTTTCTTGTTTCTTCTCCACTGAGCCTACCCGTACTTAGGTGTCAGCTACCCTACTAGAGAGTTGGGTGAAGGCAGGTTTCAAGTCTGCCACATCCTCCACCAGTTTCAAAATTGCTTCTTTGATCGATGATAGCTCCAAGTATATTTGAGCTGTAGAAACCTCTTTTGTGTCTGGCTGGGGAGATGAACTATGGTGCGGGCGTTTGGCCTCCGACTCTTGCGGCACTTCATTTTCGGGCTGCATATTTAGAGTTTCCTGAGGCAAGGCTGCTTCTATTTGAAAGTCTCAGTTAGCTGTAGATTCTGACAAACTTCTGAAACAGGTATGTAGCAATTTAGATGGAATTAGGGTGTGTTTTTTTTAGTTATATTTGCAGACAGGTATGACGGAGCTATCCCCCACATGACTCACCCTCAATAGAGCATCATGTGACCCCCATAAACTGGCCAAGTTACACCCAGGCATTAAAAATTTTCTACGCACATGTGTAACTTTGGTCATTTGGCAGCTCGTCACTGCTGTATCAGCTCTGGCTAGAGTTTGTTCTATAGGCTGCAACCAGGAACATTAACCAGTGGTTGAACACATAACTGCTAAACGAGATATGCCTTATAACATGAAAAATAATCTTTTCTAAAAAAAAAAAAACAGCATTTAATCTACAATATATATACTAGCCTTTCTGAGACTTGATCATTAACTTTGGAACATAATGCAAGTCACTGACTTCATTAAAAGAATCAAAGGTGAATATCTGTAGCATGTGCTGATGAACATTCTAAGATCTAAATAAAATAAACTAGACAGACATGTTTTTAACCATGTACAGTTAATTGATAATAACAGTTTTCATGTTCGCTTTACACACTGTAGCTACATTCACAGCAGTTCTCCTTTAATACATTAGTCCACAATTCATACATTTATTCCACAGTTCAGTGAATCATTGAACTGTGCAATGAATGTATGAAGTGTGGATTAATGAATTATACTGCATAAAGAAATTCCACAGAACTGATCACTAGACTGTGGAATAATGACATATACTGTGGAATAATCCATTAAACTGCATTATAAAATGGGTCAGGAGTTTTTTCTCTCCTGGCCGTGTCCTTATCAGGGCAATTGTGCTAACCGGTACTTCTTCAGTCAAACAGGAAGCAGTGCAGATTGAGATCCATTCCTCTGAGAAATGTTTAAAATAAATTTCTGTCTGCAGCCTGCTTACAGTCATCAGTCCAACCCATCCCGCCATTCTGGTGCAATACAACCATGCTCGCAGAAGGAAATGGTAAGCACTGCCATTACATTAAAAAAGTCCCAATGTAAAGTTTTGTATAGTTGAAATAACAAACTTACCTTTCATTAGGTTTGTGCTGACAAAGGTTTGTGGCACCTGCTGATCGATGGTTCTCCCGTGGACTTTCGCTCCCGGCTTCGTTACTTTGCTCTCCCTCCCTACAGTTTGTCTCTCTTGCCTGCTCTGTTACTCACCCCGCGGCTTTCAAACCATAGCCGCAAACTGCTCATCCATCAGCTTTTTTTAGGTGAAAGAAAGTTTAAAGCTATTCTGTTTCTCCACTGACTCTTTCAGACAAACCTTTAAAAAAAATTACAGGTTTTAATATTTATGTGAGTGAGCAGCTGGTAGCCAAAACCGTGATTGAGGAAGAGCA
The DNA here is from genome assembly GCA_016271365.2 of Neoceratodus forsteri. Taxonomy (NCBI): domain Eukaryota; kingdom Metazoa; phylum Chordata; order Ceratodontiformes; family Ceratodontidae; genus Neoceratodus; species Neoceratodus forsteri. The sequence goes on from CM028129.1 coordinate 819,721,888, forward strand.
AGTCAGGCACTCACCAACCTTCATATTTGCCAACCCACCCATGATATTTCCTGGCAACTTCATAATTTTAAACAGTGAGAATCCAACATATTTATTGGCAGCACAAATGTATTTGAATCATGAATAGTCCATGACAATTAAACTGCTGTTTCTTTCAGTAAGAGGAAAATGTGAGCCACCCACTATGGTGGCCCCTGAGGGACATGCTCACTCCCGAAAAAGCTGGAGGAACATACAGAATGGCATAGGACACTCTCAGCCTTTTGGATACTACAAAAATACAACATAATAATAAAAAAAAATAATAATATTAACCTTTAGGCTGCCGACACAATTAGAAAGTATAGGAATTCTGCACTGATATATCAGTCCGCGGCACAGTAAGGAAACATAGAAACATAGAAGCATAGATTTTGACGGCAGATAAGGACCGCTTGGCCCACCCAGTCTTCCCATTTCCCTACCTAATGGATAAGCTGCAGATCCTAGTTAACCAGCAGCCTACTTCTTCCTACCCCCACCCCCTAGAATTGCCTTATGACTGTCCCATGCATGCTTGAATTCCACCACGGTTTTTGACTCCACAACCTCCTCCGGAAGGCCATTCCATGCATCCACAACCCTCTCTGTGAAAAAATACTTCCTTAAATTACCTCTGAGCTGCCCCTCTATCTTCAAATTGTGCCCTTGTTCTTGCACACCTCTTTTGAAAGATGCTACCTCTTGGACTTTGTTGATTCCCTTGAGGTACTTGAAAGTTTCTATCATGTCCCCCTCTCCCTCCTTTCCTCGAGGCTATACATATTTAGCTCCTTAAGTCTCTCTCATATGTCTTCCGGTGCAGACCCTGCCCATTTTAACTACCCTCCTCTGGACAGTTTCCATCCTGTCTATGTCTTTGCGGAGATTGGGTCTCCAGAACTGCATGCAGTATTCCAGATGGGGTCTCACCAACTGTCTGTACAGAGGGATAATAACTTCCTGTTTTCTACTGGTGACGCCTCTCCCTATACATCCCAGTATCCCCCCAGCCCTCCTTGCTGCCCTCTCACATTGCTTGCCCACCTTTAGGTTATCTGAAATGACTACCCCCAGGTCCCTTTCCATTACTGTTGTTGTTAGTATCTCACCCCACATTGTATACTCTTCCCCTGGGTTTTTGTTTCCCAGGTGCATTACTGCACTTCTTAGCATTGAATCTAAGCTGCCATACATTTGACCATCCCTCTAACCTTCCAAGTCCTTCTCATCCTTTCCACCCCACCTTGTGCATCAACTCTGTTGCAGATCTTTGTGTCATCTGCAAAGAGACATACTTTTCCTTCCAGTCCCTATGCAATGTCACTTATAAAGATATTGAAGAGGACCGGTCCTAATACTGAACCCTGGGGTACCTCACTAGTAACCCCCCTTTCTTCAGAGTGGACTCCATTTACTATTACTCTCTGTGTGATATTCTCCAGCCAATTCTTTACCCAGGCTGTCATCTTGGGACCCACTCCCAGGCTGGCTAACTTGTATATTCATCTTTTGTGGGACTGTGTCAAATGCCTTGCTAAAGTCTAGGTAGGCCATGTCCACAGCCCCTCCGATCTACTACTTTGGTCACCCAGTCAAAGAAATCTATCAGATTTGTCTGGCATGACCTTCCCGCTGTGAATCCATGCTGCCTTTGGGTCCTGTGCCCTCTGGCCTCTAGATATTCAACAATTATTTCCTTCAGAAGTGATTCCATCATTTCTCTACCACTGAGGTTAAACTAACAGGTCTGTAGTTTCCTGCTTCTGCCTTGCTCCCACTTTGTGAAGAGAATCACATCTGCCTTTCTCCAGTCCTCAGGTACCACCCCATCCTCCCATGATTTGTTAAAGAGGGTAGTCAGTGGTGTCACTAGTTCTACCCTTAGTTCTTTAGAATTCTGGGATGAATCCCATCAGGCCCCATTGCTTTGTCCACCTTCAGTTTTAAGAGTTCTTTCAGAACCCTTTCTTCTGTAAATGGGCTGGTATCAACTTCTGTATCCAGAGTGTTTCTACTGTTTGTTTTAAGTACCTCCCCACTTCCTTTGTAAATACTGAGCAAAATATTTGTTTAGTATCTCTGCCTTTTACAGTCACCCTCTGCCCACCCTCCTCCCCTTTATTAAGCTTCACTAACCCTCCTTGGTCTTCCTTCGCTCCCTGATGTACTTATAAAGGTTTTATCCCCTTCTTAACTGGGTTAGCTATCTTTTCCTCGGTTTGGGTCTTTGCTGTTCTGACTGTCTTCCCAGCTTCCTTTGCTTTAACTGATACAGTTCTCTGTCCTGCTCCTTCTGTGATTCCTTGTACTTCCTGAATGCTTTCTTTTCTCTTGAACCTTCACTGCCACTTCCTTTGAGAACCATAGTGGGTTTTTACATCGTTTCGTTTTGTTTATTTGCTTCACACAAAGGCTTGTTACTTCTGTGATGGCAGTTTTTATTATTTCCCATTGTTCTTCCACCCCTCCTTCCTGCCCACTTGCTAGTGCATTCCTTAGGCACTCACCCATTTTGGCAAAGGGTTAAGTTAAATAGCCTGTCTCTGTGTTGGGGGGCCTCCAGTATCATCACAAAGCAGTCTCACTCCTGGTCAATGTGGCCACATTGTTGCTCCCTGGCAAAAAACAAAAATAAATAAATCTAATAAAAAACAACATAAAAGTGTGTGTCACAGGTGAACATAGTGAGTGTGTGTGTAGCAATGATGGGTACACAACCTCAGGAATATATAGGAAGCCCTCTACTGACAATGGAACAGTTATGAGAGTACTTTAATAGGGAGACTATTTTTTTACTATTTCAGTTATCAAAACTTTTTTTTTAAATATTTTTGGCTTTTTTTTTAAATAATTACAGGGGGACCCATTTTATAAGCGGAATAAGACACTCCGAGGTGTGGTTTATGAGTTAATAAGAACACTTCCCAGGTGCTAAAAGCACTTGGCGAAAGCACCTCATGCCTCATTACGCACCTGGGGTGTGCTCTTACCAGTCCATAAACTACACCTCGTCGTGTCTTATTCTTTATGAATAAAATTCCTCAGAACTGTCATTCATGTGTACTATTTCGCAGTTCAGCCAGAAAATTCCACAGAACAAGGTGAAAATTCACCAAACACATTCAGAAGATTCTGATCTCGCCAATGGCAGAAGTTTGGAAAATTTTGGAAAGTTATGAAATTTCGCAAAATTTCCACGAAAGCGGAATTCACAGGTTCTGCCCAGCTCTAGAAGGAGTGATGGTATTGAGGTCAGATGGTTAGATTACAGGCTTATAAACTAGCAAGCTCAGGTTCAAATCTCACCAAAGCCACTTACTTACTGTTATCCCATGCATGCTGCGGTAGCTCTAAGTACAAGAGCAAGATTCATGAGATATCAGAAATTATTATGGCACTTTGCAGCAGGTTAAACTGTGTTTTGATCTGCTCCCACTATTTTTTAATCTGTTCTGATGCAAAGCTGAGTAATTACTTATACTGTATTATGGACATGAATAAGTACAGTTGCTTGATAGGGGTCTGACATGCTGCAATAACAGTTCTAACTAACCAACCTTAGCTGTAAAGTCAGTGTTAAATCCTCGGTGATTGGGCCTGATCCTGTACCTCTTAGCTGTCCCAGATTATGAGGAACATCCCTAATTTTACCCCTCAAAATTGTTCTCTTTCTCATTAATCACTCTTGAAAAAGTGCTGCCCACATAAAAAATGTACTGTAAATTTAGACTTTAACAAGGACAGGAAATTATTTTTCATTAGAAAATGGAGGAAAAAATACTGAAATCTGATTGGCTGACATGAGGTACATTAACTTACAATGAGAGCCCTGTAAGTTAAAAGTGCCAGCCATGCCAACCCTACCACGCTCATCAACCCTACCACGCTCATCACTGTAATCATTGTGCTCAGGCTGCTTCATAATTGGTTGAACCACTGGGCACCCGATTTCAAAACGCCGCCATTTTTCTCTCTCGCTTAGCGAGAGATAATACTGCCCAAACAACACTCCATTCACCTCTCCCTCTTACTTTAACCTGCATAAATTATGTAGCCAAAAAGGAAACAAGCAGTTTGCAGCATATACTGAACTATCCCTTAAGCAAAAATCCTTTTCTGGTTTAGTGGTACATTTTGCTCAAAGCCATCAACCCCATACGCACTCCTTATTTCTAACACACTGAAGGCTTTTTCTCCAAGACCATAACCCATACCTCTCCACAAAGCAATATCACTTTGTTAGTTAAAAAAAAAACAAACTCCTTTCTACCACTGTTTCTGCAGCTGTCCGTTTGAGCTCATCTCAGTCTCGTCACATGCTCATCAAGGATCGAGTGTCCCAGTTCCTGACCGAATATTTAAAGCCGTTCTTCAGTTTTGGCAGCAGCTACAGAAATAGACACACTCGCTCTTTTAAATTTCAAACTGAAACACCGGTATGCTGCCACATCCTAGTCTGTGAATGTGGTAACATACACTGAAAACTGTCTTCTTGATAAAGAAACTTGGGAATCTTGTTGTAGATGTGGTGGGGAGGAGAACAGAATAGCTCTCTGGGGGGGTGGCAACAAGACATGGAACAGCACAAAAAAGGAGGGACTACTTTACAACACAAGAACTTTAATTGTATTTCACTCTATTTTTTTATTAATTTTAAATTTTACTAAATCCCACATAAAAGTGCCACAGGTAGCCTGCGGCGTCGGGCCTCATTACGCCCCTGGGCGGTCTGGTATTGCCCAATACTGCCCACCCTGTCAGTTATTATTGCTTGCTTGGTAGCTATTTCCAATGTTCCTATTTTCAGAAATGATATTTGTACCTCTGAATGATCCATATTCAGCTGTATCAGAATAAAAAAGTGATGCAGAAAACTGTTTTGCATTATTTAGTTTTAACAGTGAAACACAAAACAGCAACACTCCAAGGTCAGGAAAATTCCAAATCATAAGCCAGTCTTAACATAGAAACATAGAATTTGATGGTAGTTAAGGACCACTTGGCCCACCTAGTCTGCCCATTTCCCTACCTAACGGATAAGCTGCATATCCTAGTTAACCAACAGCCTACTTCCTCCTACCTCCCACTAGAATTGCTTTGTCTGTCCCATGCATTCTTGAATTCCACCACTGTTTTTGACTCTACGACCTCCTCAGGAAGGCCGTTCCATGAATCTACAACCCTCTCTGTGAAGAAATACTTCCTCATATTACCTCTGAGCCATCTCCCTCTATCTTTAAATTGTGTCCCCTTGTTCTTGCACATCTCTTTTTCTGAAAGATGCTACCCTCTTGGACTTTGTTGATTCCCTTGAGGTATTTGAAAGTTTCTATCATGTCCCCCTCTCCCTCCTTTCCTTGAGGCTATACATGTTAAGCTCCTTTAGTCTTTCTTCATATGTCTTCTGGTGCAGACCCTGCACCATTTTGGTTGCCCTCCTCTGGACAGCCTCCACCCTGTCTATGTCTCTGTGGAGATGGGGTCTCCAGAACTGTACATAGTACTCCAGATGTGGTCTTACCAACTGTCTGTACAGAGGGCCAACAACTTCTTGTTTTCTACTGGTGATACCTCTCCCATGCATCCCCAGCCCTCCTTACTGCCTTCTCCATTGCTGGCCCACCTTTAGGTCATCTGGTATGACTACTCCCAGGTCCCTTTCCATTTTTGTTGTTGTCAGTATCTCACCCCCAATTGTGTATTCTTCCCCTGGGCTTTTGTTTCCCAGGTGCATTACTTTGCACTTCTTTGCACTGAATCTAAGCTGCCATATATTTGACCATTCCTCCAACCTTGCCCAGTCCCTTTTCATCCTTTCCACCCCACCTTCTGAATCAACCCTGTTGCAGATCTTTGTGTCATCTGCAAAGAGACATACTTTCTGTTCCAGTCCCTCTGCAATATCACTTATAGAGACATTAAAAAGGACCTGCCCCAGTACTGAACCCTGCAGTACCCCACTAGTAACCCCCCTTTCTTCACTATGGACTCCATTTACTATTACCCGCTGTGCCCTGTTGTCTAGCCAGTGTTTTACCCAGGCTACCACCCTGGGACCCACTCTCAGGAGGGTTAATTTGTTTAATCGTTTGTGCAGGACTGTGTCAAATGCCTTGCTAAAGTCTAGGTAGGCCATGCCCACAGCACCTCCCTGGCCTACTACTTTGGTCACCAAGTCAAAGAAATCAATTAGATTTATCCAACATGACCTTCCTGCTGTGAATCCATGCTGCCTTAGGTCCTGTGCCCCACTGGCCTCTAGGTACTCAACAATTCTTTCCTTCAGAAGTGATTCTATCATTTTTCCTGCCACTGAGGTCAAACTGACAGTCTGTAGTTTCCTGCCTCTATCTTGCTCCCACTCAGGTACCACACGATCCTCCCATGATTTATTAAAAAGGGTAGTCAGTGGTGTTACTAGTTCTTCCCTTAGTTCTTTTAGAATTCTGGGGTGAATCCCATCAGGCTCCATTGCTTTATCCACCTTCAGTTTTAAGAGTTCTTTCAGAAGCCTTTCTTCTCTGAAAGGACTAATATCAACCCCCCTATCCAGAGTGCTTCTATTGACTGGATTAGGTATCTCCCCCTGCTTTTCCATTGTGAATACTGAGCAGAAGTATTTGTTCAGTATCCCTGCTTTTTCACTGTCGCTCTCTGCCCAACCACCTTCCTCTTTATTCAGCCTCAGTATCCCTGCCTTCATCTTTCTTTGCTCCCTGATGTACCAATAAAAGGTTTTATCCCCCTTCTTAATCGAGTTGGCTATCTTTTCCTTGGTTTGGGCCTTTGCTATTCTGACTGCCTTCCCTGCTTCCTTCTGCTTTAACTGGTACAGTTCTCTGTCCTGCTCCTTCTGTGTTTCCTTATACTTCCTGGATGCTATCTTTTTCTCCCTTACCTTCCTCACCACTTCTTTTGAGAATCATAGTGTGTTTTTTCTTTCATTTTGATTTGTTTATTTGCTTCACACAAAGGCTTGTTGCCTCTGTGATGGCAGTAGTGATGTTTCCCCATTGTTGCTCCACCCCACCCTCTTGCCTGTTTGCTAGTGCTTTTCTGAGGCACTCTCCCATTTTGACAAAATCTGCCCTCCTGAAGTCCAGTACCTTCACTTTTGTATGGCCTAACTCCACAGCTAAATTTATCATGAACCACACTGTTTGGTGGTCGCTTGTTCCCAGATGACTACCCACTTCAAGATCGGAGATCCTCTCTCCATCCCCGTTTGAGGGTAATAGGTCTAAAATTGCTCCCTCCTGAGTGAGTTCCAAGACTAGCTATCTGAAACATACCCTCTGTAGGGCATCGAGAATGGCTCTGCTCTTGGATGTGGCTGCAGCAAAGGTGCTCCAGTTAACATCTGGCATATTCAGGTCCCCCATAAGCAATATCTCCCCTTTCTCTACCATCCCAAGGATGCCTTCTATCATTTCCTTGTCCATTTCCTCCCCCTGAGATGGGGGTCTGTATACAACCCCTGTGCGGATTGTGGAGCCATTTCCAGTCTCCAGGGTGACCCACAGTGCCTCCTCTCCTCCATGTTTACCCTTTAGTTCTGTTGCTTTGATCCCTTCCCTTACATGTAGAGCCACTCCTCCTCCTCTTCTTCCCTTCCTGTCCCTCCAGTAGATTGTGTACCGTGGTATGTTGACATCCCAGTCATGGTTCTCTGTGTACCATGTTTCTGTGACTGCCACAATATTCAGGCATCCCGCTTCCATGAAGGCCTCCATTTCGGGGAGCTTTTTACCTAGACTACAGGCTTTGGTACTCATTACCTTCTGTATTTTTATGGCTTTATTTCTTTTTGCCCCATCCCTGTCCTTACTGCCTTTGTCTTTTCTCCATTTACCCCTGCCCTTCTCCTTTCTGACTGCTTTATCTTGGTGTTTACCTCACTAACTACCCTGATTTTTTGAGAGGGGATAGTATTTCCCTTCTCTTTTTCAGTTCCTCCCCCCTTGGCTAGTTTAAATGCTTGCCAAAGAAGCATTTAAATCTATCACCTTGGATCCTGGTTTCCCTCCTGGATAGATGCAAACCATTGCACCTGTATAGGCCTGCATCCCTTCAGGTGGAGCCCCAGTCCCCAATGAAGCCAAATCCTTGAGCTCTGCACCAGCTTTTCAACCAGTCATTGAATCCCATGGTGTGGAGTACCCTAGCCTCATCCATGCCATAGACAGGTAGCACTTCCGAGAAAGTTACCGTGTATGCTACTTGGTCTAAGGCCCCTCCCCAACTCCACAAACTCCTGTTGCACTGCTCTGATCCCATTCTCAGCCAGGTCATTCATTCCTAGGTGGATAATGACATCCAACTCACTCCCCCTTGCAGCTGCTCCCACGATCCTGAGCCTTCGTTTCCTGTTCCTCCAAGCCATGGCACCGGGCAAGCACCTTACCTCCCTTTCCCTTCCTTCCCCCAGTTCTACCCCCCTAACAACTGAGTCCCCCACCAGGAGTTGTTTCCTTCCCCTGTCTTAATGCTGCAGGTAAAATGAGAACAAATTTATTGCAAATATAGAAGTTTTGAAAGTGGAGCTCTAAACCCCTGCAGTTCAACCCATAACCAGAGTTTTCATCAGGGGGTGGAGCTCCAAGCATCTCTTTGGTAATTTATACAGCTTTGCTAAAGAGACATTACACAGTACAAAAATAATTGTCTAGCTCATGAGCCAACCACTGCAAAGATGCATAATAGTAACAAAGATCAGTGAAACCCAAGCAACATACAGTACACAGCTAATATAAAATATCTACAGTAGTAAATCCATACTAAAAGCTAAAACAAGGAGGTCACCAGGTCATAGTAAGGATGAGCGAGTGTCTTGGTGGCAACTTTGGTTCGGCTTTGACGGGGGCGGGGGTGTGAAATGGAGTTTGGCTTTGACACTTTGGTCGAATCACTTCAGCATCCAATGTAGTAACTGGCACAGAGCATAAAAACACACTACAGAAAAAGCAGAAAAATGCCTTGAGGTCAGTAGAATGGCAATGAATTACTATAGCTTATGTGTGGCAGGTTGTGCTGGCATGCCATGGCTGGGAATAGCCACAGTGCCAAACATGTATAACTGCTAAGTACCCCCATCAGAGCTATAGGAATTCATAGTTTCCTTTGCTGACTGCAAGGCTCCCCCTGCCCTTCATGCCAGTTACTATTGTATGTTAATTCCACATAGGTTTTCATAAATAAATCCCCCCAAAATATATGCATCCCAAAGAAAAGTGCAAGTACTACTGTACCATACGAGGACACACAAGGGTACTTGTTACAAGTAAATTGGACTCCTCTAAACAAGTAAATGAGGCAACAGCCAAGGCAGACAAAGCATTGTGGGCTATCTGTTACAAGATTAAATCTAGAAATCCAGTGGTATTGAGTCCACTGTACAGATCAGGGGCAAGATATTCAAAAGTTTGCACCAAACGCAAGCTGTTTTTGCCATGATTGCGCTGGGCCACCATATTCAAAAGTCCAAATAGCACCAGAGCAACATGTTTACGCCAGTGATAAAAGATAATGTATGCATGGGGCAAAGTGAGGGGCGGGGACATGAATGCGGGTGCAATGATATATTCAGTGCCACAGCAGCACCTACCTGTGTTAGCATGACATGTAGCGCGGTACAATTTACTGCCTATAAAAAGGTAGTCTTAATCCTGGGCAAAACAAGGAGGGGGGGGCATGGACACAGCAGCAACAGGCAACATGACTGTTGGAAACAACAGTGTCATGGTGTACCTGATGGCTGCTGTTGAGGAGAATGAGAGGGAAGAATGCCACCCAGGGCAACTCCGTAGGCCAAGGAGGAGATATGCTTCAAACAGAATGTACCAGCCCTGAGTCTCCTTTGAGAAACTCACAGATGACCACCTTGTGGGCCAGTGCAGACTCAGTAGGGCCCTGCTGAGGTAGCTCTGTAACCTCCTGTATGAGCAGCCACAGTCTACTACCCAGTGCAGCCATGCCATGACAGTTGAGGAAAAGGTGACAGCTATGATTTGCTTCCTATCCATTGTGTCCTTCTAGACACCAGTTGGAGACACCATCGGCGTGTCACAGTTTGCCACATGGTGCTTCCTGGCCCAGTTCCTAGATGCCTTGCTGCTACATTCTGGTGAATTCATTGTATTCCCCAGCATGACAGCGGAGTGCAGAGAAACAAATGCAGCAATTTTATTGGGTTGCACATCTACCAGCTGTACTCACTGCCATTGACTGCACCAAAGTTGCCATCTGGGCACCCTCTAGTGAAGTGGGAGACACCTTCCTGAACAGGAAGGGGTACCACTCCATAAATTGCCAGGTGGTGTGTGATGCAACTGGGTACATCAACAATGTCCTAGCATGGTTCCCCCGGCAGTGCCCACGATGCCTTCATCTGGCACCTGTCCCAGTTGTGCTTGGCATTTGAGGGTGGCCTAATACCCAGTGGACATCTTGTTGATGAGTACCTGCATCAGGTGCAACCATAATCCCCCCCAGCAGTGAGATAGTGCAACAATACAGCACACAAATGAGGTAAAGAAGGGAGGGTGGGGAGGTGAGGGTGTACAGGTACACAGGATGACCAAAACAGTAGGGGCTGCAAAGTGGACAGGGTGAGTGACACAGTATACACCTGCTAACATGTGTTAATGTTTCCCAAAGGGGACAGTGCCCATCCCTTGCGACTCTGGGTTCTTACACCAGTCTTTCAGCCAGCAAACATGGCCGAGGAGACATACAATGAAGTACACATCACAACACAGAACATCACTGAGCGTATCTTTGGCATGCTTAAAATGATGAGATTCAGATGCCTGGACTGTTCCAGTGGTGCACTACAATACTCCCCTCAGAAAGCATGTTGCATATTCCTAGCCTGTTGTATGTTACACAACATGTCTCTCAACCATGGAATATGCCTGCCAGAACCTGAGAAACATGATGACAGTGATACGGAGCCAGAGGGGCATGGGGTAGTGGAGCAGCTCGATCAGTGTGATCCATGCATGGCCAGGAGGTCCCAGGAACACTGATAGAACATCACTGGAACAGGCCACCTGGGCAATTGCCCCGTGGGGGGCCCACCATGGCAGGGGCTCAAAAAAGTGCCTGGGTTGACTTTACTTTACTTTGCCAACATAACTCCGCTCTGCATGGATTCCGTTGGCAGCTTTTTTTTTTCCCACAATTCCGATTTTGAGGCCCTCTGAGTCGACCACACCACTGCCTGATGTGAAGCCGTGAGTGACATTCATAGCATTCACTGCTTGAGCCGAGAAACTAACAAATGAATTATCCCTCCTTAAGTCTGCTTGTGCAAGTGTGAGCCCAGCCCTGCTTGTGTTGACTGGCAGGTCCCTGATCCATTGTGTTCTGTGGGGTGGGGTGTAGAATGTGCAGGTGGCCAATGGCTGGAGAGAAGTGTGGTGGAGGGGTGGACTACCTGAGCAGTGGCCCTGCCACTCAGCTTTAGCTTAGCCATGTTGTTTGGTTGGGAAGAGGCATCAAGGCAAAGCGGGAGTTCAAAATAAGGTAAGCGTAGCCAGATGGAGTGGTGGCAGAGCAGTGGCACTGACTGGCTGGGCAGGCCGGACTAAGTACTGTAGAGAGACGGTTGTCCATGTGTCATCATGTCAGGCCAGTGAAGCTATCAGCACCAGCAGAGACAGTCCAGGACAGTTGATAGCAGAAAGCAACTTCAGCAAGCAACGGATGTGATCTTCAGAAGCTCCCCTTATCTTGGTTGTGACAGTCATGATGACCCTGACCTGTGCCGCACCGCTGTGCCAGTGCCACCACACCTGGTAGGACAGAGTCCCCTGCCCTGCAGCTGATCTTTGTTTGGGATTTGATTTATTATGGGAGATACAGACAGGTAGCTGGTGGGGGGAGAGAGGCTCAGGCATGGGCATGACTGGGAGTGGCTCAGCCTGCTGGGTTGGTGGCATACGGTCAAATAGTCACGCTAAAATTTCACCGTGGACTAAATGTTGCAGTCATTTAGGTGAAAATAAAATAGGGCGATGTAAGAATTGATCGCAGTCATAATGTTGCTGAACCCTTCATTTACTGGTGACATTTTCGATTGGTTCAGCTACATTCAGTGCAGGGAATCCAAAATACATCCCAATCAGACTGTCACTTTTTCCAAATGAAATACCAATTCATGGTATAGAGGCATGGCATCGTGCCTTTGCCCGAACAGTGAGCATCAGCCACCCAACCCGTGCTAAGCTTGCCCGTAAGCTGGGGCAAGAACAACATGCAGTTGCCATTCAAAGGAGGCAGTTGCAACTTGGGCAGCAAGCACCGCAAAAGAAAACTAAGTATGTAAGAATTAATAAAGTCTTCCACTCCATTTGCGAGGATTTTGAAAACAGACAGCCAAAACAATATTTAAAGGACATTGCGGCTTTCATTGAAATAAATGTGGCATAAGAAACAGAGTTTTTAAATAAATAAAGATTTTACCAGAGTTTTTAACAGAAATAAAGTGTACATCAAGCACCACAGCTCCCAATACCTTTCACCAGCAGTCCTAATTACACTATGCCAAGTTTTTACGAGAGTATTTAAAACAAATTAACACAAATTAAGTGTACATCAAGCACTACACTATATGCACAAGTGCTGCAACCTCGACATCGGTGAATTAACTTAATCAGGGATCAATTATTTGCGTTTTTGTACCCCTGTATCAGCAGGAGTGCTCACAGCACCTACAGTATTTGGCCAGTTATAAAGATTCGCGAACTCTAAGCATAGTCGCAGTTACCCACAGAAAGAAGTGATGCAACCAGTACACTGATGTTACCCACAGCTATCTGGCACAGTACAGCTTGTTGCAAACTCTAAGCATAGTCGCAGATAAGAAAGAAGTGCTGCAACCACTACATTGATGTTACCCGCAGCTATCTGTCACAATACTGCTTGTTGCAAACTCTAAGCATAGTCGCTACATTGATGTTACCTGCAGATAAGAAAGAAGTGCTCTAAGCTTTTAGAAGTGCTGCAAGTACAGTGACATTTAGTCCGGCGCCTAATAGAGTTGCGACATTAAGTCTTGCGTTTTTTTGACCGATTTACTAATAGTCCAGCAACTATTTATCCAATCAATTTAATATCCGCTATGTAAAGTCCGTGACCTTTTGTCTGGGGACATAACGTCCGTACACGGGGTTGGTTGGTGTGGTCTTGGATTGGATCCAGAATTCTCTCTGGAATTCTGAAACTGAATTATCTGACTCTTGATACTTCATTGCTGTGTGGAGAGAGGGTGAGTCGCTGTTGCGCTGTGTAGGGTTGGCGATGGTCAGAACACTGTCAGGGATGGGCAGGTGAGTGAAAACAACGTGGACAACAGTCATGATTTTAATAGTGTAGCTGTAGTATATTTACAAGAACACAACAGTGATAAGATGCACAAACAAAATAAAAACAAAAGGATGGCACACTAATGAAACAGGGATAGAGGTGGGTTGTGGGTATGTACAATATAGTGCATGTGAAGGGTGGAGATAGGGAAGGGTGCAATAAGGTGTGGCACACACAATCAATGCCATCTCCCACCACGGGTCTTCACAGATGCCCTACCACAGGCACGTAGTGGGGGTGTACTGGGAACCAGGGAGTTGATTGGCAATGACTGTGAGGATGGGGGCACCCTGGGATGACCACAGCCATGCCCCGGGCTAGGTGTAACTGAAGCCATGCATCACCCAGTGGTACATGGAGTGCCCATGGATGATGGCATAGCAGCAGGCTGGCTGACCCTGACCTACTACACTGTGCTGAGGACGCATGCTGGGGGACACTACTAGCATGCTGATGGCATGTGTCGGTGGCACGATGCTGCCTAGCCACCGCAAACTCCCTCACCATGGCTGGGAGCTACCTCATAGCCCCAGTGATGTCACCAAAGACCTGGTGGAGGGCGTTCAGAAATCGTGCCTGAAGCTCCTTGGCACACTGATGAGCACTCAGGAGGTCTGCGTGCATTGCCTCCCAGAGGTGGCCATGTTCCTGCCACACCTCCCTCTAGAATGCGTGGAGCTCCCTCTGTGCAGCAGACTGTGAGTCCACCACAGACTGGAGGAGCTGCTGGGTCACAGAGCCATCCTGTCCCTGGGGGGCATGGTCACCTGGAACATTAGGTGGATGTGGATGTGGTTGTGGATGGTTGTGGTGGATGTGGCTGTTGACAGCATGTGAGGCATGTGCAGAACACACCCTGTGTGGCTGTGTGCTGCACTGCCTCACTAGCTGCAGTGGACTACATGTCACAGGGGTGATCAGGTGGGGCAACAGGATGGGTGCCCACAGATACCTGTTGAGTCAGCTGGGTGGTGTGGGAGCTGGTGGTTGTGGTGGTCACACCTGTGGCAGTGCTGGTAGGGTTGGTGATGGTGGTAGTAGCACTGGATGTAGCAGATACATGGCTCTCAAGGTACCCTGCCAGCACTGATGGCAACATGTGCCTGGCAGGCAACTGTGGTATGGCTGCGATGGCCCCACTATTGTCAGCCCCTGCCTGGTCCAGTGTGTCAAGGGACAGCTTCAATGGCGAGAACCGCCCAGTGCAGCGATGGCAGCAAAATAGTCTTTTGGGGGAATGTAAATGTCCTTGTCATTGTCAGTCATGTCCTCAAACAAGGTGCCAATGGACTTCCCCTCCTTTGCTTGTGATGCCTGTCTCTGGACTCTGGGCTCTGGATGTGGATGTCCCATTGTCCTCTTCCAAGTTACCCTCAGCTGCAGTGCCATCACTCTGCACTGAGAACAGAGAAGAACACTGTAAGTGTGTTGCACGGTACACAGTGGTCCTGTACCAGTGCCACCACATGCATACCACACCATTGACGTCTATGTTACCCAGTGCAGGCACAGAACAGGTGACTGCAGCCTAAAAACTCACATATCCAGGGTGCATGCATACCAACGGTCAGAATGTGGATCCTACAGGCATGCCCGTGACTAACACCAAATGTAAGCAACACATCCCAGACATGTGAAGACTGCCACTCAAAGGGATGTCATGGGTAAAGCACCCAGTAACACATGTCAGCATGCAACACCACACGCAGAAGGCACACCTGATGCCATGATAACCACTGTCTGTCTAAGCACAGGGACGCTGTCAGCAGAGTACATCATGACTGTGTTATCATGTCACATGCTGCAAGTCTGGTAGTTCAGTGAACACACAACCTGACAGTGACATACTGCACACAAGCCATCCCAATGCACACATTAGTGCACAGGCAGGGGTAATATTGTGCAACAACACAAGCAGGGCACTACGTATACCCATGCACACCATGCTGGTACAAAGCCAGGTACTCACATGTCCTATGAGATGATAGCTGTGTCTCATAACCGCCGCCGTCTACACCTGCCACAGCCACAGTGCTGAGGTGGATGCCACCACCTTCCATCACAGGGTCCACAGGTGTTGCAACCTTTGCCATGGACCACCACCTGTGCCATGCAGTTCACAGTGGCATGCTGCCTGGTCCTCTTTTGCCTGGTGCTGCAGGTCATGCCAGCATTTTTGGACTGTATCCATCATGCATCCCCTGCCACCAAGAGCATACACCTCTACTGTTATTTCTTCCCACAGGACTCTCGCTGTGGCATCTGTGGTCTTACGCTGGTGCATCAAGTGCTACCTGGCCTTGAATGCATCAGCCAGGGCCTTCAGCTCCTCCCTGGAGAACTTGAAGCATATCTGCCATTCACGGCCACCAGAGACACCTGTGTGGGGATAGTAAAGATCTAGTGGTCAGTTGCTGTCCCGTAAGGTAGGTGGGTGTGTGTGTGAGTGTCTGTTTGTGTGACTCCACACAACATATGGGTCACACTGTGGCATCAACTGCGGGCATGCATCACAGGGATGTAGGGTTTAGGCCCACACCCCTCGCTGTTCCTGCCCAACAATGTCCCCCGCATGTCCATCTGATGTCAGCAACCACATGATGGTGTTTATGTGCCATGTAGTTACAAGCATCAGCCTGCATTGTGTGGTCTGCAACAGGCCCCGTGTGTTGTCTGTACACCAACAGGTGTGGGATGTGAGTTGGCCGCATGGACCAGTGGAGATAGCCTAGTGCACAGAGTGTCCAGGTTGATTCACAGCATGGCATGGGGTACACATACACATGATGGTGTCACAGAGACCTACCATGTGAACAGTATGGCTGTGTTGTGTGTTGTGAATACCCCCCTCCTAGGGAAAGTACTGCTACCATAATGAAAATAAAAAATGACCTGAAAATCCACATGGGCATCTGTATGTGTGTCACAATGTGCACCTCAAGTGCCACGGTCACAGTGACAGTACAACAGTGCAGCGCAACGTTAGTCCACACCTGCATGCTGGGCCTGCTGCATGTGTAACTGCATCATTCAGCAGAACCTGACACATTACACCTCAGTTATGTTCACCCACAAAAACTGTAGCCCCAGGTCATTATACCAGACCTCACACAATGTTGCAGATCATAATAACAGGGTATTGTCTGGAGAACACCTACCTGTTTCTGTGGAACTCATCTCCTGGGACATGTTGAGGTCTACTGTGTACAGTAAGGAAGTCAGCCTACAGTCTGAAGTTCCAGTCAGCTGTACAAGTGGTGCTGTGTCACCATTTAAATAGCCCAGGTATTCCACACATGGTAATGCATTCAAATAAGGTCATAATGACATACCAATGTGGTGATTTGCACTCCGACTGCTTAAGTAGGCTCATTTGCATACCACCTCTGAATATTGCAGTTAATAGCACCGGGCAAATGCAGTTGCACCGGGCAAATGGATTGCGCTATGGCACAGCACTAATTGGCTTGAGCCAGGCAAACCGAATTAATGTCACTCGTAGGACACATGTGTTATGATGTCATCATAGTGAAAGTCATGCAAGGGTCGTGCATGCTCAGTGGGGTCAATCTGCATTAGAGCAGTGCAGTACTATATTGTTCAGTGCCATCCACAGCTAGTGCGGTGCTACTATACGTGCATTTCATTTTGTGGCCTGGATAGCAAACCATCAAAATTAGTGTGAGGGTGTTATAGCTACAAAAACCAGTATGGTGGACAGGAGAATGGTCAGGGTGGTGGTCCAGAAGGACCAGAGGTGGGGGAGGTTGAGATGGCCAACATGATCCAGCTGCTGATGGCCAGGGAGCACCAGCTGTTTGGTGAGGTGTGAGAGGGGGACATGCCTTGCCGTGAGGTGTGGGCATCCATTATGCACCACCTCACACAATGCAAAAGCATACCACACACAGGGAGCATTATGAGCACTGATATGTGGACCTGCATCACAGGGAGTGGCAGAGGCTAGAAAGGTTCCAGCGCATGTTGCATGATGACACTGTGCCTGTGCCAGGTAAGTGGACATGTTACTCAAAGCAATGTTTTATGCATGTCAGTGGGTGTGGTCTGCCATGTACACAGTACACATGTGGGTACATATGTGTAGGACATGTCAATGCACACCTGGTTGTCATGCTGCAGGTCATTGCCATACACTGCTCTGTGTACACCAATTTGGGTACACTAGTGCCTGTCTGTGGGCCTGTGTATGTGTTTGTACATGTGACATGCACAGTGTTATCCTGTGACAAATATCAGTGTTGTGCATCAATTGTAGTTTAGCACATGTTGCACAACTGCACATGTCTGTCACAATGGTAGTGGAATTGGATGGTGTGTATACCACACCGAAATGTCCGGCCATACCTCGGTACAATGACATGGCATGCTGTGGGGGCCCTACTGGCCACACTAAGTCCAGAAATGTGTGTATGTTATGGACACACTGCTGCCCGTGTTCCCAGCAAGGTGGCATTGGGCCCTCCCTGCAAGTGGTCATGGTGCATACAGTGTGAATGTACTAGGACTGTTGCTGCCCATGCCACCTATGTAAATGACAACCACCTAGTGTGGATGATCAGTTGCCCGTGTGTGACACATAGCTGCCATTTGGGTGCCCTGTGTTCACTGCATTGTGTCCATGTGCTCCATGGACTATTAGACATTGGGCCCTGCTATATCAATTAGTTGGTCGACACGTGTCCAACACAATAATGGGCACTCTAGTGGCACCATTTGTGTGTGGTGTGCCTGGCACAGCTGTGACACCATATCCCCTATGTACCATGGTCATATGGTCAAACTGGATGACTTGGGCCACCACTGGTCCAACACAGGTGCATAATGACAGTGTGGCATGGGCCATTGGGGGGTACAGGTGGGTCACAGGTGCAACCCATCCCTGCTGTGCATTGTGGGTATGCTGTCAAGTATGCTATTTGGTTGTGTGTCACCCACAGGGTCAGGTGTGCCTTGCGCATACAGATGTGTACATGTCTGTCCCACTGTGGTCTGTGCTTTGTTCCTCTAGATGCCGTAGGATGGCCTAGCATGTGTGCTGCACATGGACCACTATGGTATATTGACATGACATTGCACATGTGTCGCACATGCCATATGATGTTTGGTGTGGGGCACAGTACACTGTTTGACTCCTTTGCACAGTCTGGCACAATTGAGGTGGGGATTGTCTTGGTGTTCATGTGGGTACTGACACTATTCTATTCCCTTCACTCTGCAGACTGCAATGCCAGGGCATAGCAGCCGAGAGGGCACACACAGGAGATCATGGCTCATAATAGCGGGCTCAGGACAGAGGTGATGGGCAGCAGGATGCTGCACGTGAGTATGCTCTTTTGTGATTGACATATGTTGCATTCCTTGCTGGGTGGGGCATGTATGGTACCACTTAATAGCACAGTGTTGCCACCATATGTGTATTTTCCCTGTGTCATCCCACTTGTCCCAGAGCATGTGGCTATGGAGCACCCATGCTGCTGTGCTCCTGGCAACGGCATCACACACACACCTACTGTGGCCTGTTGGACAGTGCACCTGGCCAGAGAATCTGCTGACCACACAGCCTCTGGTCCTGTGATGTGCATGCACATGTCAGCTCACAATCCTGAACTGTGGAAACATGGTGTGTCATGCATGCCTGGAACATGCTGTGCTTGTGCTCTGCATGTAGCAAGCCCTTACATGAGCACACACCCTCTGTGGTGCTGCTGTCATGCTGTCCTGCTTTTGCACTCTGAGAGGATGCATGTGTGTCATTCAGTGGCACACTGCCACATATGAGGCCGTGACACACTGTAATTGACATTCCTGACACTTTTCACATTGTGTATTGTAACATAGCAGTTGGCCTACGGTCCACCATGGTCACATAAAATGACCACCACTAGGCTGTGTGTGGGGCAGTGTTCTCACACAGTGTTCACCTTGTGTGCTGTGCACTGTTCATCTATTACCTTTCTACAGTTGTACTATACCATTAATTGTGGCTGTCCCATCCTGTGGGTTGTGCAGTAATACATACAGTGTACATGTAACCCCCCATTGAAGGCTTACCTGTGAGTCCCCGAAAAAGGCTAATTTCCCTGGGGTTTTGGTCCAACCCTCATTTTGGGGGGGGGGTTCTTGGCTGCTGCCCCGTGTTTTCCTGGTTTCTCCTGCTGACCACTGCATGGTTTTGGAGAGACAGCGGGGCCGGAGGAGCAGGTTCACGGAGACGCCAGTATCAGAAATGGCATTACGGTGCCAGTGAGCTCCATGCATGTGCAGGAACGCATTTTCGTGCAGCCGTTTACTGTCAGTTGGGTTTGCCTCTTCAGTGATCCTGGTCCCAGTACAGAGTAAGAGAGGGACCGGAGACCTTAGTTGAAAGGAAAAGACAACCAGGAGAAAGAAATTTTATTTTTTTAAAAGTGCCAGTCGCACTGCAGCATTTGGGAGCTACCTCATTAATATTAATGAGGCGGTGCCCCTTTGAAGTTGCGGGTCCTGTCTAGCACTGGGCAAAATGAAGAGATAACCCTAGGACAGGGGAAAAGGTTGATGAATGAAATAAATAAAGATATGGTGTGAAAGAAATATACAGAGGCTGCCAATCCATGGGGAAAATATATATATAAAAAGTGTTCTCGGACTGAAGCCAGGGAATAAAGTGAAGCTGTTCAGGAGTGCAGTCGCTTTAGAGGTCACAAGGGTGGCTACAGCTTTGTGGGGAAAAGGTATAATAAAAGTAAAGAGTTTGGCTGCAGGGGCACTTTGATTTTGGGACACTGTATAAACTGTGAACACTGTTTACATCCAGCCACCACGTTGAGCAGCCATGTGACACCAGCCAACCAACCACTGAGCCAGGATTCTTGCCAGGGACTCTGGGACTGATTGAAAGGACTTCTGGGGGAAAACACCAGGAATGTTTAGGTGCCTTTTTCTGCACCAGTGAGGCATCAAGAGAGTCTCATACATATCAATTTACCTGAAGGATTGTGGCTCCAGCCAATGAGGAGCTGCCAGAAAGCTCCCAAGAGGACAGAACTGTTGGGTTTTGAGTCAGTTCAGTGGAAGCTTCTCCAGAGGGAGGGAGGCTCCTGCCCCTGGAGAGAGTTGGGCTGCAGGATGGGCCTGCCTGGGGGCTGCCAGCAACTTGTTACCCAGGGCAGGGAATGCCTCCCCCGTTGGGAAAGGAGAACCTAGACAGAGGAAAAAGAGGATAAAGCAGCAGCTTGGCAGAGAGAACAGGAAAGCTGCAGGATGCCAAATGTTCTGTGTTGCTCTGAAATTGCACCACAGCTGTGAGATAAAGAAGATGAGAGGAAAGGTTGTGTTCTGAACCTGGGAAAAGGACAAAGGTTGCATCTAAGCCTAGAAAAAGATGGGAATTCAGAGCAATGATGAGGAACAACAGAATGTAAATGTGCTGAGAGAAGAAAAGGAAGAGTGAGCCTCTTCACCTCGGAGAATTGCTAAGTACCTGCATGGTGCGACAAGGGATTTTGAGTGTGCAGGTGATATGTGTGAGCCAGACCGAGAATGTGACTATGTTGAAGTCAAGAGACTGTGAAAGCAGAAGGATGGACAGGTGCCTTTCAGGGTCGGGTGCCTGTTGTCTGCTCCTGAGATACAGCAAGGAAAAGAGTGAAACAGATTGTTGTGGCTACACACCACGGCAGGAAAGAGAAAGACAGAGAAGCAGAAGAGAATGTGCTGAATGTTTCTGATGACACCCAGGGCCAGGTAGGGAACTCGCTAAGCCCCATCAAGTGGGGTCTGTCGCTGGCAGGGATCATGGGTTTTGTACCCGAGTCCTAGGGCGCTGTGATCAGAGAGAGTCAGGCCGTGGGGCCACTCCCGGGTCTGGGTCCTCTGTAGTTGGCAGGCCTTGTGCACATGCCCTGCAACAGGCCTGTAATGGCCTGAAGGGGACAAGCTGCAAGATCTGCTAGCAAGAGAAAGGGGGAGCAAGCTGCAGCCTCTGTGCCCCCTGCACCTGGTTCTGCCTGTGATCCATCAATCCCCAGGAATTCACTGAACTGTGCCATCTAAGAACTGATTCTGCAGAACCATGAGCAAACTGCAGGAATTGCCCTGCACCTAGGGACTGTAAATAGTTTAAGCACATATACTGGGGCTGGAGATAGAGCCAAGAGTTGAGAGAGGAATGTAAAAAGTTACTTAACTCAAGTAAGCACGTCAACGCCTGCTACCAGCTGCACTGCAAGCCTGCAACTTATATCTGAGTACCCAGTGATAGGACTTTCAAGCTATGAGATGGACTGGTACCTGTGGGTCTGGGTTTGGGCACTTCTGCAAGCAGATAACTAGATTAGATAGACATGGTTGCTGCAAATGATTGAGATATGGGATTGAATCAGAAGGGGAAATGTGATTATTGGAAAATGCAAATATTAAAAATGTTTGAACTCTATTCCACTTAGCCCATCCTAAGCCCTCCCCCCGTAAATAAACCAGATGTTACTGTTTTGCAGCAGAGATTAATCCAGAGCCTAATTTTAATGAGCATTGTTATTGGATGAAATGAAAAGGTAAACGTTATAACTGAATGTGGGGAGGTTCAAACCTGGTAAATCCATGTTGGGGTAATTGTTGGGGAGGCAGGATGGTACAACATCCTAGGGGGTTGTACTGCAAGCAATCAGACCTCTTGATATGTACTCTGGGTGGAAGCACCACCATTTTATTTGTTAACTTTGGGAAAGGACCCCCGTAGATCAGCTATTGAGAACCTAGCCCCTTATCCTGTATCCTAGGTAGCAGGTAGGAGTAGCGGCCCTCTCCTGGATGACACCAGAGAGGGGCTACATACACACTGTACAGTGGGTATATGGTCTTTATGACTGTGTCATGGTGTGTGTATTGTGTGGTCCCTATGGATGTGTGTATGCCCACAGCATGCATTAATCACATACCCTGCTAAGGATCTGAACATGGCCATGTCAGATGTGGTATATTCACATTGGTGTGGCCATGTGTGCTCAATCACTTTCGGCCATGCATACCACTCACGTTGCAATGTGCTGTTCCACTGTGTCACCATGTCAGGGCTGTGCTGCACACTGAGGCCACCAACCTGAAGTATGACAGAGGAGTGTTGTTTCTACAGCTGTACAGATCCGTGGTGTGTCCTCACTTAGGGTACTGTGTCCAATACACATCCTCACAGCACACATGTGCCATGGACAGTGGCTGTGTGTGTCCGGGGGGCATCTATGCTGTGCCAGATTCACAGCCCTGTGATTCATGTCTTCAGGCCACGTTGTTTTGCCCTTTGGATAGGGGTTGCGATGTTTATGATTGTGCTTTTGCAATGCTTCATAGGCCTATGTTGTGTTTTGGTGGCAGCATTTCACAGACAGTATATTGCCATTGTATATTTGGGCATGCTATGGGACTGACTGGGAGTTAACCGGGGGGGTGGCAGTACTATGTATCAGGCAGCATTGTGAATGCATGGTGTGTCATCCCATTGGTGGTTTTGTGGCCAATGGCCATACTGGCCTTCACGTCTGTTTGAGTTTGACATGCCACTACCATGGCGTCATGGGATGCTGCCTACTGGCGTTTGTCTGGTATCTGCACAGTATCCAATGTAGGGTATATTTCCTTCCTAGCTAGGGCATGCCGTCCTTCTCTGGAGTGATCTTCTGGCATCTACAGTGCTCCATAGTGTCAGCTTACCATACTTACATAGGCATCCTTACCCCCATAGGTATGCAACACACATCAGTGTGAGCACAATGGCCTGAGGAGGATGAAGGTCAGTATAATCTTTTTCAATGCCTTGTCAGACAGACCCGGATAATAATTTAGCACCAAAAGCAGTTGGTGTGCCTTGGAGAAAGGAGTATCCAGCTACTGGAGGAGCTAGTGAGGGCCCATCAGCCATCTGCCAACTCCCAATAGCCTACACCATACACCTGTACTTTTCCCACTGTCCCAGTTTTCACCCACTTATTCCCCTCCCATTGTTATTGTTGTTTGCATATATATATATATATATATATATATAAATTTCTATATATTCTTTGTACATTGTTTATATTTTGTTCTTGATAATATATATTTGACTGTTGTTCTCCAGTGTCCTGTGTCTTTCTTTCTGTATGGTTTATCATTTGTTGTACAGGTTGGCTCACTAGCCATGATTTGCCTATTGTCAGGTAAGGACTGGGTGGTTACACTTACATATGTGCATTATGGCATTTAGTGGACTGACAGGCAGTACTCAGCAAACATGACTAACATGTTGCTGCCTTACTACAGTACAAAGGACGCTGACATTATATGTCAGTGTACGTGGGCATTGTGGTGGTGGGTCACAGTACAGTCACTTAGTGGCCAATGATAGCTTAGGTTACAGAGTGTTGCCAGATATTATGGTTAACACTCATAGTTCTCAGTAATAGTCACCTTTGGCCAGTTTGTATGTTTTTCTGTTCTGCTCCTGCAGACCATCTGCATCACCCTGGTGTGAGACATTCTTTCCTATCCCATGGCACGGGGTTTCCCAGTGCTCCCACTGCAGTGTCTTTGCCTGCGCATCTGCTTGTACAGTGTTCTGACCATGGTGGTTGTGTGCTGTAGGGGCGGTCACATTCTGTTCTCCATGTGGACTCTGAATCTCCTGTGTGCGTGATGGCCACCTTCTGGGTTGTGGCTGTCCATGGTCATGGTATGGTTCCTTGGAAGGCCCCCACCCCAACACTGCATAGCTGTTTGGCCTCTGTGTATGAGCTTATCCGTGACTTCCCCTTGTTGCTGTGGGTATCTTCCATCCCCCTGTGACCTCCTGCTGTGTGTCGTTTGGTGTGCTGTCCCCTCCTCCATGTCAGCGTGCCTCATCTCCTCCACCTGTTCACAGGCACAGGTTAGGGCTGGACTGGCACTGCTGCTGAGATGTCACTTTCTGTGGGCCCCTACCCCACTGTCCCATCCTCACTCATGTTACATACTATACATCTGACGTGTTGCTACATATTGGTTTACATTTTGTGGCATTGTCTTTGGTGTGTCTGTTGCTATTATTTGGCTCCTTCACTGCTGTATGCTCATATTGTCTGTTTCCTGGTCTCCTTCTATGCTGGAGCTCCCAGTGGCCAAGTGGTTCACATATGCCTACCTCCACCTCTATGTGCACTGTACTGCTGTTGCTGTTTGCACTGCCCAGTTGTTATATTCAGAGTTGTATTCTTTGCTATATTCAGAGCTGTCTTCTTTGCCAGGTTATCTTTGCACTGCACTCTCAGCCATGTTTGCCCGCCTTCCAGGGCATGAAATTCGTGAAAAAAAGTACATGCCCACTGGGGCATGTAAGCAGCAAAGGTACATGCCCAATAAACTTTTTGCATACCACCCCTTTTTTTTACATTAAAATTTCATCCTTAATTTATTGCAATTCTGTTGTCAATAATAAATGCAACAATGAAAACTGACTGTGTATTTGTCCAATTTATTTCTTATTTGCTTTTGCACACCACTGCCCATAGCCCTAATTAGATTTTAGTTAGTACAAGTAGCTTTTATTGACTTAGATTTTAGATAGTGACACTGAGCAGAGTAGCTTGTAAAAAAAAACAGCTTTAAGAGATTTTTTTAAACATATCTCCCCACCCCCACCCCCCTTTTTTATTTAGGTTTTAGATAGCAGAGTAGCTTCCAAAAAAGCTTTAAGATATTTATTTTTAAACAGCTCTCCCCTTTGTATCTAAGTTTTAGATAGTCGGCAGCACAGTAGCTTGTAAAAAAAAAGCTTCAAGTTGAGAGTTTTTTTTTTAAATGGATCTCCACCTTGTATTTATTTTTTTAGGTAGTCATCCGCACAGAGTAGCTAGACTTTAAGAGCCTTGTTTTATCGTTCTTGTATTTATTTTGATCAATTTGAGGTAGTTCAAAATAAACAACCTAAACCACTCAGCAAAAAGTAGATAAGCTTTTTTGTGGACGTTTGATTACTTTGCTTATCTTCAATTACTTATGTTTTTTTAAGGTAGATTTCCTTTTTAAATTCAGTCCCCAGTAACTTAAAACCATAGCGGTAGCCTGTAGTAGCTTCCTCCCCCAAGCCTTTTTAAAGAACATTAGCTCTGCTGCAAGTCTTTATAAAGTAAGAGCTTTTTTATGCCTGGCTGTTAGCTACAGCTGATAAAAGTAACCCTGCACACACAGCTTTTTATAAAGACTTGATTGTCCTTAGAAATCTACTTGAACATTCCCTTCCCAGCAATTTCTCGACAGTAAGCAACTGAAAACAAAAAAAGACTGCTGCAGCCAGAAAATAGACTTAGAATGGCCCTGAGGGGCGCTCTCTGAAGCTATCCGATTTTCTGTAACACGGTCTGGCTGTTACAGAATTAGTTGACTCTGAAGTTGGTTGGATAGTCTGTTTTTTTGTTTTATTTTCTCCCCCCTCCCCCCAAAGGTTTTATTCTGCTCCTGGGAGAGTTATTTCCTCCCTGCTGAGAGAGACCTCAGCGGTTTCACATGCCACCCATCACCCTCCTCTCCCGCCTAAGTCACACACTCCCCTTGCATACACACAGCTTCTAAATAAGCAGTAGCTTTTAAAAAAGTTTTTTGTTTTTTTACTTGGTGTTTGTTTTGAATTAAAGTTGTATCGCGATCGGCGATCCCGATTGCACCAGTAAATCTGTTACAGAGTTCTCTCTTTCTCTCTCTCTGTGAAACGGCAGCATGACCTATGCATTAAGACCACGGGATAGAATGCCACGCTTTGCAGGGTCTCCCTCGCATCAAAGGGGCAGGCAAACTTGTAATACAGGCACCAATTGGTGTCTGAGCATGTAACCCGCCTCCAGCAGTGACGGACAGACCCCTTCCAACTTGTAGTTGGCTCTCGGCAGTGACAATCAGAAACGAGAGTCTTCAGCCTACTCCTCTTGTCAGACAGTCGACTGACACTGGGAACAGCACTTCTGTGCACCTCGTGATCATGTCCCGGTGTCAGCTCTGTGTGCCTGCAATCTTCTCTCACCCCCCCCCCGAAAATGATGTCACAGCTCCAGAAGTTAAAAAATAAATAAAACCAGCAGCACTGAGAAAAAAAAACGAAACAAACGAGCAGCACTGAGAAAAAACAAAACAAACGAGCAGCATTGAAGGAAGGGCAAAGAACCACGGAGCTCTGCAGCAATACCTTAGGTGCCCCACTGGGCAGGTACTAACCAGCAGTAGGTGTCCTGAGACAACAGTGCCTGCCCTGAGGCAGCTAAGGTATAGGAATTTCGCATCCTGCTGCCTTCATTTGGCCGCTATGTTCAACTGTATTTGCTCCAGGGCTATTCCTTTAAATATTTTGTGCACTTGGATGTGGGTTAGTTTTGCACACCAGGCAGTGCAAATTTTGCCCCTGGGCAAAGTTTTAAATATCGGACCCATATGTGAGACCAAACTTTGATTATTGTTTTCAGTACTGGTACCCATACAAGAAGTATGATTAGCTGCACATGGAAAAAGTCTAAAGAAGAGCGACCAGGCTAATGTTAGGAATCAACAATCTAGACTACATTAGAAAAGGTGCTTTTTATTTCCTGGCATCTGGTTGGCTAGTACCCTTGCCAGGGGGGTACATTAACTTTCAATAGATGCCCAGGAAATTAAAAGTACCAGCCTAGAGTGCCCCATCACTCGGTGGTGTATGATACTGCCCACCTTGCTTCCTAATTGGCTAAAGTCCATAATTTCAAAATTAAGTTGCCGCCATTTTGTTGTCTCGCTTAGCGAGAGATACTAGCATCCCCACTTCACTTACTAGTTTAATGCCAGATGACTAGAAAAACAAACGCACACAAACTTTCCTGGGCTCATGTCTTGCTCTACTGTGTTTTCCCCTTTACTGTTTTGCCATTGCCTGTAATTACGCATTGCACAACTCGGACTGCTGACCATGCTCAGCTCCGTGTGCCTCAGTCACAACCTCCTGTCCTCGTGGCATTTGAAATAACTGCTGTTTTCCCCCCATCATGTAATTAGGCTACAACGCTGCTGACTCAGACCAAACACAACCCTGCAGGTCCCCACTATTGTACTCCTACTTTCACAACTCAAACACAACTCGTTTTTTTTTTATAGTACTCATTCCTCAGGCTGTCACAACATTACCTTCATTCCTGGTACAGCACAGCAGTCTGGCCGAGATACTGCCTGGCAAATCCCTCCATGGCATTATATCTCCAAACCAGTGCTAAAACCGAGCCGACCGAAGTGAAGGTATAATTAATATATCTTCACCATTTCTTGCAGTAGACACGGCATTTCTGTAAAATATGCTGACTTCTGCCGACTGCCACACTGACTCAACGCCTTTTGACCTCATGCCTCCATGTAGCCACTCACTGTTAAGTCTGCAATTCAAAAAATAAAAAAAAAAAAAAAAAAAAAAACCCTGCTAAACTGTTTTTCTCTCCTTAGTGGTCAAAAGGGGGTGGGTGTGAGCAGCGTTCCAAACGAGATGCAAAGGGGGGGGGGCTGAAGAACTATTTTATTACAAACCTCATTTAAAACTAATTTTGTAAAAACATTTTTTTATTAAATAATTGTTTTCACAGTGCCCATTTCCTAAGCACAATAATACCCTCCAGGGTGGGCGGTATGGACAATACCAGACCTTCCAGGAGCTATAACGCCCTCTGCCTGCAGTGTCAGGCCTCATTACGCCCCTGGGCAGTCCAGTATAACCCAATACCGCCCACCCTGTAGGGTATTATTGCTTGCATAATAGGCTCAAAAAATTTTACCTTATGCCACTTGAGTTAAAAAGGAAAAATGGCGACCTCCTACTTATGTGGGACATTACACAAGATCCTTATTTATTTAATGAAATCGGTTTTCATTTTAAACAAATTGTTGTGGACACCAGAAGACATCCCTTACAGTTGAAAAGAACAAAGTTTAACAGTACTAGAAGGAAGATTTTTCCACTGGAATGCTCTTCCCTTAATGTAATATCAAGTAGATGCAAATATATTTTTAAAAACAGATTAGAGGAATGGATTCTAAGTCAAGGGTTATTAAATTGGGCTATATTGCCATCTGCTCTTTGTCCAAACTCAGTATCGCTCTCCCTATCTTACCTTTCCAAATTTGTATACCGTATTTACTTTTTTTAGTTTTTGTAAATATTTAAGTTTTTTCTTTTTTCTTAATATTTTGCTAACATGTAGTGCTAAGAGCTATAGAAATTCTTAGTTTCCCTGACAGAGCTCAAGTCCCCTCCCCATCTCTATTTGCAAAATTTTTTGTAAATATTTTTTTCCTTTTCTTATTATTTTGTGAACATGTAGTGCTAAGAGCTATATGAATTCTTAGTTTCCTTGGCTGGGCTGAAGCTGCCCCCCCCCCATAGTCCTTACTGTTTTTTCTATTTATTTAAACATTTTTTTTAATTTTTTCTATTTTTTTTTTTTACATTTAGTGCTAAGCTTTTCTGTAACAGCTGCTGCCCAATGACAGCGTCATTCTGATGTCCTCTCAGACTACTGCCAATCCCATGCTTCCTATGGTGAACACTGTCATTCTTTGCCAGTGCCAGTGGTTTAGGTTACATCACAGGTCTGATTTAAATAGCAGAGACTGTTTGTAAGCATGTGAGGCTGAGGCTAAGTGGCACTGAGGCAGGCATCATCTGTCATCTGCTCAAATTGAGATTGTTGGTGATGACACAGTAAAAGTTGTTGTACTGTCTTCTGGTGGACTCAGCATGTTATGGTGTGTCCAAATCCTTTCCCTGCTGCTAGGAGTGGTGGTGCTGCCAGTGCCAGTGGGAGTGCAGGGAGACTTGCCTGCAGGAGGTATAGGGCTAGTTAATGACACCTGTTGGAATCTGAAATTATTGAATGGATAGGTGAAGTTGATGTGTGGTGAATTCAGCTTCAGAAAGGCTAGCAATTTAATACTGTCCAGATTGATCCTGGAGTGATGTGATGAGGCAATACCTCCAGTTATGTTATAACACGTTTTGAAGCATCTAATGTTCCAGGATATCCCATAAAATACAAAACCACTTTATCCAGTGCAGGTCAAACCACTTTTCTGTCCTGCCAGAATTTGATGGCATCAGTAATTCGGCTAGACAGTGACTCTGCTAAACATGCCTCCATCATGTAGTGTAGTGTCATGTCCATGCCTCGATCCAAAATGTCTATGCAGCAATGATTTTATGTGTCAAACAGCTCTCACAAGTCTTTCGTTGTGTCTCCTAGAGTTGGATCAATTTCTTTCTCTTCCCATCTGATGTCATCATCATTGTCTTCATCATCATCACCACCACGCTGAGTCCCACTGACAATGGAAGCATTACAAGTAGGTCCAAAAGAAGGAGGAAGATGAGTTGTTTGAGTTTCAGTTTCTGTGTTTTGTCTGCTCTTCTCTATCTGAATTGTCTGCAAGACTTTCTGTTTGACATAGTTAAACTGTGCAGAAGGAATGCAGACATGTCTATATCTGGGATCCAGTAATACTGCCATGCCAAATTGGGTGTCCAATCGAATGTTCTGAAATCATTCTTCAAGTTGTGTCAGACACATCTCTGCCACTTACAGTACATTCCACTTGTATGCCTTTTTTGTTTATATGCCTCTTTTTGCCGGGTCCACTTTTTTCCCCTATGTCTGCAATGTAAAAATGTCCGGTTGTATGCTTCTTCATTTTTGCTTGTATGCCCATTTTGGTGCTCTAAGTGGTGTGTTACTGGGTAGTTTGAATGATGTTCATGGCCATCTAATTAGGTATGAGCTCAGCTGTGGCCTGTTCTAATAATCGTTTAAGTAGGTGCAACTTCAGCTACTCACTCAGATCTACACTGTTTCCTGCATTTCACCACATGAAGTTCAGAGGCAGAGAAATGGAATCAAATTAAAAGAAATGTTCTTTTTCTAGCCCAGAAAGCAGCCCTTATTAAGAAGTCAGCTCTGCCAGGTGTGTCCTAAAAAGAGCTGGTGGCCAAATTCGGTGTGGACTACTCAAGTGTTGGCCAGTTTCTACAGAACTGTAAGAGCATCCTTCAGGAATGGAGCATTTGTGGAAACATTAAAAGAAAATAGAAAAGAGATGACAAAGATACACAGGTCAAGGAGGCTTTGCTGAGGTAGTTTACATCCTCCAGGGACTGAGGGGTGCCACTCTCAAGAAACCTGTTAAAGTAAAAAGCTTGCAGCCTGTCTCAGTCCCTGGGTGTCCAATTTGAGCCCACAGCTGATTGGTTGTCTCATTGGAAAGAGCAGAGTAACATATGTTACCGCAGAATACACAGTGAAAACGCAGAGAATGATACCACAGTTGCAGAGGAATGGGTCAGTACTGTTTTGCCCACTGTTTTGCAGGAATATGCCGCCTTTGACATTTTTAACACAGACGAGACTTCACTATTTTTCCAAGCAGCCCCCAACAGCACCCTTTCATTCCACTCACAAACACCTGCTGGATATAAAAAAGCTAAGGAGAGGGTTTCAATCATGGTTTGTGCCAACAGTATCAATACAGAAAAACTCCCTCTCCTAGTGATTGGAAAGCCACAGTGTTTTAAGGGGATCAACACTGAAGCACTACCAGTGCAATACCTGTGTAATGGTAATGCTTGGAAGACAGCTGACATTTTTCATGACTGGCTGAGAAACATTAACAAAACAATGTGCATCCATCGCAGGAAAATAGCCATGACTGTAGACAACTGTCCTGCTCATAAAAACATTACCCTGTTTAACATTAATCTAATTTTCTTGCCCTCTAACTGCAGAGCACTGATCGAGTCAATGGATCAGGGTATCATCCATAATCTTAAGCTGCATTACCGCAAGAGCATAGCAAGCCATTTCCTAGATGACATCAGTGGGTCCACTGAAATGTTCCAGGAAAAGGCCCATAAAAAATGTCAATTCTGGATGCCATATACCTGGCGCATTATGCCTGGAATCAAGTTAAAGTGGAGACAATAAAAATAAACTGTTTTACCAAAGCAGGCATTCTGTGTGGAGAGGAACTTGAACCTGAGGAAACTGTGGCTCCGCCAACTGGGATGCAGCAAACAGAGTTCTCCACTTATGTAACTCTCGACCAGGAAGAACCAACAACTGATGAGGTTACAGAGGCAGAGATTTGTGAGGACATTATCAGCCAACCCCACAATTGAGGAAGACGATGAAGAAGAGGAGAAAAGTGTGCCAACAACTGCAGAGGTATGGGGCATGATTGGCCAAATGAGATGGTATGTTGCTGCAAGAGAAAGCCGTGACTATGACTGGTTTTATGGCTTCAAGAAGAGGGTTGAATTGCTAGCTAGTAATAGTCTGAAGTAGCTACCCATTTGAGCTGATTAACACGAGACTGCCAAGCAGAGTTTAAATGCAAACAGTTTAAGTGCTGAAACTGACAATGCTGACACGGAGAGCGAGCACCAGACAATAGCACTTATCAAGAGTTAGCAATTCAAGGGGACATCTGGTAACGTCAGCAGCCTGCATGGCAGCCTAGAGGCATAGCTCCAGCCGTCCAGAAAAAAACTTGTAAGCTCCCGAAAATATTTCCGATGCAATCGCCACCAAAACACTCAAGATTGAAAGGGGGAAACTTTAAGAACTCACAGACGCCGGCTCAGAAGCTACAAATGATGTTAAACACGGAGAAAAGACCGCGACTCACGGGGCCTGGCGACGAGGAGGAAGCCACGAGGGTGGAAGTAGATCCAGACGCGAGCAGCTCTCAGCTGGTGGAATCGATATTACAAACAGCGAAAACAGTCCAGAGGATAGACGCTAACCTGACAGAATTGAAGGATGACCTCAGAAAGATTGAACAAAGAACAGAAAAGGTCGAATTGGGTCTGGCCACAGCCCTGGAGCAATCAGACCATCACGATCTCTCTTGCTGTTTCTTTTAGCGAGGAGAGAACTTGAGCTAAGATTGATGATTTGGAGGGGAGAAGCAGGAGACAAAACATAAGAATCTATGGAGTACCAGAGGGAGCTGAGAATGGAGCCCCTAATGTTATCACATTTGCTCAGAAAATGCTTAAAGAGCTGTTAAAGCTACCTCATGAGCTGGATATCTCTATGGACAGGGCTCACTGCTCTCTAATACAGCGTCCTAAGGATCCAGGTGCTCACCCAAGATCGTTGGTGGTAAGGTTCACCGGGTATATGGCAAAGGAAGAAGTATTAAAGAGAGCCTGGCAACAAAAAAAACTAATGTTTGGGAAACATCGTATAGTATTGGACAATGACTACACTGCAAACGTGCAGGAGGCTCGCCGTAACATGTGGGCCATTATTAAGCAGCTCAGGGCCAGAAATTTAAAGGCACAGATGTTGTTTCCCGCGCGCCTACGAGTGGAAACCAGACAGGGTACTAAGACATTTGAGGATCTGCTGGGAGCCAAGGGATTTTTAGAGGAAGTTAGAATTCACGCTCCTGGGCTTGAAAAAGAAAAACTAGAGTGTGAGCTGAAACGCGCGGCCTGGTCGGTGGCACGGAAGGGCCTCACATGCCAGGAGAACACACAGAGTACTAATTTAAGAGCGGATGTAACAACT
Source organism: Neoceratodus forsteri (assembly GCA_016271365.2). NCBI lineage: Eukaryota > Metazoa > Chordata > Ceratodontiformes > Ceratodontidae > Neoceratodus > Neoceratodus forsteri. The sequence continues at coordinate 819,754,848 of CM028129.1, forward strand.
ATGCTTAAACCTTATCTGGCAGCGCTAAAACTGGCTGGACTGACGTCGGGTGAAGCCACCGAATCAGATGTAACTACCCAAGCAACGACCTCCTCAGCGGACACTGTACCTATGGACTGATGAGTAACTGGGTGATAAATAACAGGGACTAATAGCTGACATGGAGCCAACCATACAAATGGCAGCTGGAGACCCCTTTCAAAAACTGAAACTTGAGAGAGACTTGATTCCTGGGCTAGTGGGACAAAGGAGGATTTGCTTTGTTGGGTGAAAGGAGGGCCCTGGCTCAGGGGGACATCCTCTCTGAGTGCCCCTCTCTTAGTGGGGTCCTCAAAATATATTACCCTTGTTCTCTCCGGGCGGGAGGTTTTGAGGGGGATATTTCAAGGTTGCTCCTAGCGGGTTGATCTGAAAGAATAAATGGGCTCAGCAGTATACAAATAAGCAAGAATCACAGCTGCAAAAATTGGACCCATGTAGGGGAGTGATTGTACTGTTTACCTCAGATGTTAAACTGGTCCGTAGGCAACATGGTTTCTGGGTGTTTTTGCAGCCCTGGGGATTATTTTAAAGGGTTGAAATCTCAGGGAATGAAATGGAGTAACTAAATATTTTTCATGCGAGCTCCAAACAACTTTTAAACCCCATCGGGGTTGACTTAGGGAGAAATCTTTTATTTGGTAAAGGACAAGAGGGGTGGTGGAAAGAATACCCAACTGAATCATACTGACAGTGAGGGAATATGGTATTATACTGAATGGGGCAGGGACTCCTCACATGGTAGTCTTGTGGGAAGTGAAGGAAGAAATGGAAAAGTCCATGTGGGGGGGAACTGACATATATTTCTAGAGGGGGAAGAAGGGTTAAGGGATGGAGGGACAACTAGCTCAGGGGGGCCGGGGTCCTCTTAGACTGCTGTTCTAACTAAAGGACGGCTGACAGGATGGTTGCCCTTATATGTTTTTAGTTTGAGATGTTGGGGGCCATTCTTTCGATAATGCTGACATTTGTACTACCTCTGGACACGGGGCTTAGACTCGAGAATGGTGTCATTAAGAGGGATTGCCCGGAACATCTTAGAGGGCAAAGTGTCTCAGAAGAGCCACTAACCAGTCCTGCCGAGTGGTGGCGGACTGACCTTGGAAGCCGGGTTAGTTTACTGGGGGCCTATGTCCTCCCTCGAGGATACATAGCCTCATTACAAGAGGTTAATACAGAAAATACATTGGGGAGGAAAAGGGTTTATACATATTTGATACAAGATGTTATTTTGCTGTTGGTTCTTGCGAAATATGTTTTATTGGGTACGAGGCTTCAAGAAGCTGAGAATTGCATTCCTCAGTTTGATGGAAGGAATATGCAAGTTTCTAAGTACATTCTATTAGTTTGGCAGTTTAGTGCCAGCAGTTTTTCTTATTAGATAGTCTTCAGATATGGCACAAGGTTGTTCTAAAGCTAATGTATAATACTAAGGGGGTGGAGAAGCAGTCGGGGTGGGAGAAACAAATTGATAACAGGCGTGGAGAGGGTTCCTTGTGTATATTAAGATTCCTAGAAAACAGAAGGTCTGGTGGAGTCTGAAATATGGATAAAGCCACTTCTAAAATTTGTTCTCTTAATATAAATGGCATAAATCACCTGCCAAGAGAAACAGCTTCAGCAATTCCTGAAGAGGCAGAAATGCCAAATTTACTTTTTGCAGGAGACTCATTTATCTCCCGGCGAGGCCTTAAAATTAAAAAATAAGGCATTTCCGGTTGTGTATCATGCGTCACTTGCAAAGGGAAGGAAGAGGGGAGTGGCGATATTACTGTCATCCTCTCTCCCATTTGAGGAAGAAGAGGTAGTGGTAGACACAGGGCACGGTATGTAATGGTGGTGGGAACCATTCAAGACCTGAAGATAACTCTGATAAACGTCTATGCCCCTCCAGGCTCTGACTTGGTTTTTTTTGCAGATTTATTCAAATTAGCTGCAGAAAAGGCCAAGGGAGTGGTAATTGCAGGTGGAGACTGGAATGTAACTTTGAATAGAACACTTGATACAACATCAGGTATTCTGGCACCCAGGGTTAGACTCTCTAAGGATCTAAGGAAACTTATGAGGGATACTGGCTGGGTCGATGTGTGGAGGGAGAAATACCATCTAGCAAGGGACTATACATATTATTCCCCAAGATATAAAATTTATTCCAGGCTAGACATGTTCTTTGCATATAATAAGGACCTAGCGGTTTTCGAGTTGGTCTGGGTGGGCTCTGAGAGCCTATCAGATCATAAACCTATATATGCACAAATTGACCTTCAGTTGCCTAGGAAACCGACACACTGGAGATTGAATGTCAGCCTGCTCAGAGATGAAGAAATTAAAAGGGAGGTGCAGGATATAATAAAACAAACCATAGAAACAAATGACAACACAGGGGTCACACCTCAGATCCTATGGGACACTATGAAAATTATGATCAGGGGTAGAATTATTGCCATAGCCACGCATAAAAAGAGAGAGAGAGGTAAGCAGAGGGAGCAGCTAATCCAGGCACTCAATAACTTAGAGGGACAACAGAAAATAAAATATTGTAGGAGGAGAGAAATAGAAATAAAAGAAACTAGGCAGAGACTCCAGAGGTTACAGGTTTGGGAGACTGAGAAAGCACTCACCTTTACAAAGCAGGCCTACTATGAGGGGGTACGAGAGCCACCCGCCTCCTGGCTTACAAGCTGAGACAGCAGGCTGCTAGGGCAAACATTATGGGTCTTCGTAACCAGCACACGGGTTCTATCTCACATAAATGGGAACAGATGGCTAAAACGTTTGTTTCATTCTATAGCCGTTTGTATAAACCCCAGTCTAACTCATGCACAGAGGAGGCTTCAGGATTCCTGAGCTCCCTGAATTTTCCAGGTCTTACAGAGGACGAAAGGAAGGACCTAGAACGCCCAATTACACAGCAGGAGATTTTGGGTATAATAACAGACCTTAAAACGGGTAAATGCCCAGGGCCGGATGGATTCGGAGGGGAGTTATATAAAACATTCAAAGCGGAACTAACCCCAATACTTCATGCAGTTTATAATCAGATATGGCTGAGGAAACTAATCCTCGTGGAACTACACCACTATAACAGTGATTCGAAGAGGGTAGAGACCCTAAGAATGTGGTTCAGATAGACCAATCTCCCTACTTAATGTAGATTATAAGATTTTCACAGCCATAATAGCCAAAAGGATACAACCAATTATTGCTAACTGGTTAACCTGGATCAAACAGGTTTTGTGGAAGGGAGACAGGCTCGGAAGGAGTGAGAAGAACCATAAATATAATTGATATTATTAATAAAAACACATCCCAGCCTGTCTTATGAGTTTAGACGCTGAGAAAGCATTTGATAAGGTCAGTTGGGGCTTCTTATTCCTGGTTCTTGAAAATTGGGCTTTCCACCAATGTTTTGGAAGTGATTAAGGCTATTGCATCACCTCAAGCCTCGTAAGGGTGAATGGGGCATCTCTAGGAGGTTTAGTTTGGGGAGGGTACCAGACAAGGTTGCCGCTATCTCCCCTTCTTTTGATTTGTACATTGAACCCCTGGCTCAAGCCATCAGGAGACAGAAGGGTGGAGGGTGAGGGTAGATGGGCAGGAACATAAAATTTCATTGTATGCAGATGACGTTCTTTTATACATTACTAATCCAGAAGAATCACTTCCTAAAATCTGGGACATTCTAGACAAATTTGGCCAATATTCAGGATCACTATAAACAAAAACAAAACGGAAGTCCTAAAATTTTTATAACCCTCTCTTAAGGTTAAACAACTTCTAGATGTGAACTGGAACAGAGGAAAATGAAGTATTTGGGGATACAATCCTAAAACCTGGCTATTGGTTCCGGCTAACTACGATCCAACTGTATCCCAAATCAAACAAGACATTGTGAGGTGGAAGACCTTACGGCTCCTTCTGTACTCAAGGATACATTTGGTTTCTATGAATGTTCTCCCCAGATTCCTGTATCTTTATCAATGTTTACCAATAAGAATCCACAAGAATCAATTTCAGATTTGGCAAAAGATGCTGACAAACTTTATCTGGGACAATAGGAAGCCAAGAATTAAGAACACCATAATGCAGTCAAACAAAGGGAGGGTCAGAAATGTTCCTAACCTGGAGGATTACTTTAGCTACACACCTAAGGTGGGCCCTCTTATGGTCAGCTAAAGCCTATAGTGCAAGATGGAAGGAATTAGAGGAGGCTTTGATGAACGGGATACCCCTGGGGGGGAGGCCCTGGATTTCGGGGACTTATAAAAGAGAGCAGAATATCCTGCCTATTGCAGTACAAAATACGTTAAGATCTCTAAAACGGCTATGGGCTAAACATGACCTGGGGGAGGAGCTGTGACCCCTGAAATGGATTGCTTGGGACCCGGATTTTCCCCCACCTAAACTAGATCTTACCTTTAAAAGATGGGGAAGATTGGGTCTTAACTCCTATAGTCAATTCATGAAGGGAGAGGATGTGATAGAATTCAACCAGCTTAGGAAGGATTTCTCTCTGAGACAAGCTGACTATTTTAGATATCTCCAAGTTAGGTCCCACATAAACCAGAAACGATATGCACACACCCAGAATAAAGAAACTTTGAAGCTTCTACGAATCATAGAGGAAACTATTAACTCTGGGAAGTAAGTGGACTGATCTCGGTCATTTATGAGGCCCTGAGAGATAGAGGGGGAATAAGACCTACAGATCAGGTCTAGATGGGAACAAGAGATAGGGAACCTCTGAAAGATAAGGAGTGGGAAACTGCTCTGACTTATCCTGTAGGACCACATCCTCACCTTTGTGGAAGGAGTTCAATAGAAGGTCAGATTGAGATTTTTATCTCACCAAAGATACAGATTAAACGGGATAAGAAGGGCTCAGGACAATGTTGGCGGGGGTGTGGGGCATTGAATGTGAATCATTTGCATGTGTTTTGGTCATGCCCGACCTTAGGGAACTTCTGGTTGAAGGTCGAACAGAAGATAAGATTAATGCTTGATACTCAATATAGGTTGGGTCCCAAGCAATTGGTACTGGGAGTCAAACCAGAGGACCTCAGGGGGGCGGACAGGGGCTACATGTGGAACATATTAATTACTGCAGCACATAAGGCTATAACCAAGAGATGGTTGGCACCGTGCGCCCCGACGGTTCAAGATTGGGAGATAATTGTCAAGGAAATTAGGGATATGGAGGAAATTACATACAAAATAAATGGAAAGACGCAGATCTTTACTAGGCGGTGGTCCTCCTGGTTATTGATTGGTACAGACGAGGGCTAGATGAGACAGGGGAAAAGAAATAAGATAGATGTAGGAACCCACCATGACTGGACAACAAGGTCATGGGATTTACCCAGGACTGCTCCTCACAAAACAAAGGGATATCGGTGATGGTACAATATGACCCTTGAAATTGGGAACAGGTAGCTTAAGACATTATTGTAAACTTCTTAGGGGTACAATAGGAACATCCATGTTGTTCTCTGAAGCTGATGTCTCTGATGTATAATATCTTGGTTACTTGTGCCATAATATGCAATAAACGTGAATTTAAAAAAAAGTTAGCAATTCAATTTCCATTTCTTTTAGCTTACTTTGGGCATAAGAACTGTGACACCGTACTGTATAATGAATTTTATGTGGTCGCTTTTTACCATGGAGCTACGTTTCAATCATAGCTGTGCATAGCTTTTTGTGTGTATAGTACAGTATACTACTAAACTTTTTAATTAACAGTACCATACTTTAAATGTGTTTTCTATGTTTAATGAAATGAGAACAATATTTATTTTACCATTTAATGAGCTGTCATGCACTTTGTCTTTTATGTTGCCTTTCACTTTTGTACTGATGCTCCTCGATTGACTGATCACCTAACACACGCCATCACCAGGCAAGGAAAAAGGTCTGGCTCCCCATACGATTCACAGGGGAAATGCGAGACCTCACCCAACAGCTAACACACCGAAATCTGGCCAATGTAAAATCACATACACAAATGCTTGCAGTCTGGGAAACAAGATCCCAGACCTGCAGGCAATAATGACAGAGGCTAAACTGGACATAGTAGCCATTAGCGAGACATGTACTGTTCGGAAGAGACCGAGGTGCAAAAAGGGGGGGCGGGGGTGGAGTGGCCCTTTATGTCAATGAAAATATCAAAGCTACAGAAATTCAGAATACACATAAGGAGCCAGAAGAACTGTGGGTCACCCTGGAAACAGGAAATGAGATAGCCATACAAACTGGGGTTGTCTACAGGCCTCCAGACCAGGGGGAGGACATAGACACATTACTGTTAGAAGATATACAAAACATGACAGCTAAAGGGGAGGTTCTGATAATACGAGACTTCAACATGCCAGATACAGATTGGTCAATACCAGCAGGAACATCTGCCAGAACTAGACATATAGTGGATTCCCTGCAGGGGAAGGTCTCAAACAACTCGTAAAACAACCCACAAGAGACAGGGCTATCCTAGATCTAGTACTGACTAATGAGGAAAGGATCACGGATCTCCAGGTAGAAGGTCACCTGGGGGCCAGTGACCATCACATGATATGGTTCAATTTGGCCACTAGAACTAAATCACTCCATTCCAAGGCAAAAATATGGGACTTCAGAGGAGCTGACTTTGATAAGATGGCCAACAGAGTTAAGCTATCCCTGGCAAGAAGAAATACAGGTAAGGGGATACAGGCAAAGTGGGCAAGCATTAAGGATGCAATACTTGAAGCAACATCCCATTGTGTTAGAGAGAAAGGGAAGTGCAAAAGAAGAAGGAAACTACTTTGGTTCTTAAAAACAGTAGCAGAAAATGTCTTAGCCAAAAGGCTTGCCTTCAAGAAATATAAGGGAACACAGCGGGATGAAGATAGGGAGGCATACCAAACTTCCCTAAGGGAAGCGGGGAAGGCAGTAAGGCAGGCAAAGTCCCAAACTGATGAAACAGTAGCACAATCAGTAAAGGAAGGTGACAAGACTTTCTATAGATACATTAGTGAAAGGGAAAACTCCAGAGGGGGTATTGCTAAGATCAAAGAGGATAAGGGTGTGTGTGAGAAGGAGGACCTTGTAAAAGCACTTATCCTAAATAGATACTTCTGCTCAGTATTTACTGAGAAGAAGGTAGGGCAGGGCCCACAGCTCACCACCATGGACACAGGGGGGAGGGAGGTGTGCATTAGTCCCTTCACAAAAGAAAGGGTCCTACAAGAGCTCGATAAGCTCAGGATGGACAAGGCAATGGGACCTGATGGCACACATCCCAGGGTACGAAAGGAGCTAAGGGTGGAACTAACAGAGCCATTATCAGAACTGTTTAGTGAGTTTCTGAGCACAAGAGAGGTCCCAGAAGACTGGAGTAGGGCTCATGTGATCCCACTCTACAACAGTGGTAGCAGGGAGGAGGCAGGGAACTACAGACCAGTCAGTCTCACCTCAGTAGTGGGCAAGATCATGGAGGCACTCCTTAAGGAAAGGATAGTGCAACACCTGGAATCCATAGGAGCACAGGATCCAAGACAGCATGGGTTTACAACAAGAAGGTCCTGTCAAACTACTCTCAGATTTCTTTGACTGGGTAACCAGAGTGGTGGACCAAGGAGTAGTATTTGATGTCACTTACTTTGATTTCAGCAATGCTTTCAATACTGTTACACATAGAAGATTGATCAATAAGCTAGGTAGGTTCGGGGTGGGTCAGAAGTTGGTCAACTAGGTGGCAAACTGGTTGACGGGCAGAAAACAGAGAGTGGTGGTAAACAGTATACAGTCAGAAGAGATGCAAGTCACAAGTGGGGTACCTCAGGGATCAGTCCTGGGGCCAGTCCTCTTCAATATCTTCATCAGTGACATTGCAGATGGATTGGAGGGTAAGGTTTGTCTGTTTGCAGATGACACCAAGATCTGCAACAGAGTAGATGATCCCAATGGGGTGGGCAGAATGAGAAGAGATCTGGATAAACCGGTAAAATGGTCGGAAGAGTGGCATCTGGGGTTTTATTTATTTATTTAGTTGTTTAACCAGGTATAGCACACTAAGCTGAAAGCTTTTTTACAGGGGTGACCTGGGAGCACAAGGAGGTTAAGTGACTTGCTCAGGGTCATATAGTATGCAAGTGGAAGCTGTGGGATTCAAACCCAGGTCTGGTCTGCTGGATGTCACCAGATTTGCAGCTCAGAGCCTTAGATCACTGCGCTATACTGCCTCCAACACAAACACAACACAACACAAAGAAGTGCAAAATCATGCACATAGGGAAGAGAAACCCTGAAGCCACCCATAGGTTGGGAGGGGAGTTGCTGGCAGTCACAAGGGAAGAAAGGGACTTGGGCATCATCATCGCAGATGACCTGAAATCATCCAAGCAGACCACTAAAGCAGTAGGTAAGGCTAGGGGGATGTTGGGATGTATTAGTAGGGGTGTCACAAGTCATAAAAGGGAGGTAATAATCCTTCTTTACGCCGGCCCAGTGGCGCTGAGAGTTGATGCGCTGGATGCCATACCTCACACCACGCCAGAGACCTGGGTTCAGGAATGAGCCCGGGTGCTGGGGTTGGCAGGGAGAGAGCAGGATTGAGCATCCGATGACAGCTCTCCTCTCCCTGTGGTGGGATCCAGGGGCATCCCGGCACAATAGTGACCTCCGGTGGAGACCAGAGGTACTACCGATGCTGGGAGCAAAATTGGGGGCGTGTGGCTGATGTCTACTGGATCCTTCCGTGTTAAGTCATTGCAATGCCACAGGTTGGGAGCACCTAAAACACCTCACGCACACTACGATGGCTGGCTCGGCGGTGCCACCTGGCTTCAAAAACCTGGATGCTCCCCTGATCTGGACCCCACCCCGGCTCTGTGGTGGTGGTTGTGTACCCTTCGCAAGAGAAGGACCGCTGTGAAGGACTGGCGAAGAGGTAGAACTTGAGGCCTGGGGTAGAATGGGGCTGAGAGATCAAGCTGGACTTGGGGGAACCATAGGTAACACCCCCCAGCCGCAGAGGAGATAAAATATATAAGAAAAAAAATTAAAATAATAATCCTTCTGCACAACACACTGGTTAGGCCCCATCTGGAGTACTGCATGCAGTACTGGAGGCCGCACCTTCACAAGGACATTAACCAAATTGAGGCAGTCCAGAGAAGGGCAACCAAAATGGTGCAGGGACTGCATATGAGGACAGATTAACGGAGCTCGATATGTATACCCTGCAGCAAAGAGGGAGAGAGGTGATATGATTGAAACATTCAAACACCTTAAGGACATTAACAAGGTGAAAGAGTCTAATATGTTTCAATATAACAAAAATAACAGGACGAGAGGACACAGCATGAGATTAGAGGGAAGCCGATTACGGAATAATGTGAGGAAGTTCTTTTTCACAGAAAGGGTGGTGAATGCATGGAATGGCCTACCTCAGGAAGTTGTGGACATGAATACAGTGCAGGGCTTCAAACATGCATGGGATAGGCATAAGCATAAGGGAGCAATACAGAGAAGTATGAATAGATAGGCCACTGGCAGAGCAAAAGCTGATGGCACATTCATAAGGTAAAAAAAGAAATGGGCAGACTGGATGGGCCTTGCAGTCCTTATCTGCCATCAGCTTCTATATTTCTATGTTTCTATCTCCCGTTTGTATGCCAAAATTGCAGCGGTCCGGAGTTTGTGCATACAAGCGGAATTGACTGTACATAGAAACACAGAAATTGTCAGCAGATAAGGACCACTTGGCCCACCCAGTCTGTCCTGTTATTCCTATCTACAGTACCACCTTAACCCCCTTACATTCTCAACTTTCCCCCATGTTTGCTTCAGTACCAAGATTCCTTTATGCCTATTCCATTCAATCTTGAAACCTGTGATTGTTTTAGCTTCTGCCATTTCTGCCGGGAGTGTGTTCCAAGCTTCCACCACCCTCTCCATCAAGAAGAACGTCCTAACATTCCCCCTCACCCCCAGCTTCATTGCATGATCCTTAGCCCCTGTGCATCTTTTTCTCTGTAAAATACCCCCTTCCTGTACCTTGTTCACTGCCATGCGATATTTATTAGTGTCTATCATGTCTCCCCTCTCCCTCCTCTCTGCTAGGCAGTACATGTTGAATTACTTGAGTCTGTCATCAAAGGGCTTCAGGCACAGGCCCTGTTTTCCTAACAAGGATTACCTCCAGCTTTGGATGCTACTAAGATGATGAACTAGTAGTGTCATCATCACCACCTTGACCAGCACTAGTATCCTGATCATTACTGCTGAAGTCATTATCATCACCTCCATCATCACAAATGACACAGCCACAGCCACCACCATGTGTATCTGCACCACCTCTGCCGCCACCATGACCGGCCTTTCTTTGTTGAGCTGTTTTTCTGGTAGATGTTATATAATGTTGTGTGTGTTGTTCAAAAAGCCTCACCATAGGCAGGACCATGCTAAGAGTAGAAGATTCAGCAGACAGATCTTCAGTGGCCTATTCATAATGTCTCAGAAGAGGAACCAGCCTTTGAAGCACAAACCACTATACCCTGGACAGGTATCCTCCCCAAGGCACATCATAAAAACTCGATAGCCCAGAACACAGTTTTCTGTTCCACCAGTCATTCCACCATGTAAAAGATAGAGTTCCACCTTGTTACCGCTTCTTTAATCAAGCAATATTGTGCTTCTTTTGGTAATGTCAGAGGAGCTCAGTATGTTTGTGGTAGCAATGGAAATATCTGATAATGTCCCTAACAGTGTCCAGTATTTCTTTTAACTGTGCATGTTTCTCAAGGACATAACTCACCACCAGATTCAGTGCATGTGCAAAGTAAATTGCATGGCAGAAACCCCCATCATTCATGACCTTTAGCATATTATTCCCACTATTTGTCATAAAAATTCCCACCTTCAGGTTGTGAGGGTATATCCAGATGTCCAGCACTGAATGTATAAAGCACTGAATGTTCTCCCCTCTGTGTTTCCCATTCACAACTGAAACATTAAGTAAAGCACTCCCAATAGCGCTGTTCCTCTGTGCGGCTGTGTGCTTTATGATAACTCCTGCACAGGCTGGTGTTGATGATGGAGGTGGGGCAGCAGTGGTGCTGCTGGTGCTTGACACAACCCAATGAGCAGTGGGACTCAGGAAGCTTTGATCTGCAGCACAGCTGCAGATGTCACTAGTGAATTGCATATATCCTCCTCTGCCTGCTTCAGAAGGGTCACCATCTGCATATGTACGACCTAATACGTTGCAGGGAGAACATGCTGAGAATGCATAAAGTGGGATGGGTTGCTGTTTTTGGGTTTCAACTCTTATAACAGTCTTCAAAAGCTGATGTCTTCCACCATTTAGAATGGCTGCAGATCAAGCGCCATCATCTAACCTGTTAACTGAGTGATTCACACAGCAGCTGGATGACTAGGTGGTCTTTTTGTGCTGGAGTGTAATGACTCCTGCAGAGTGGTTTGTTTGGTGGCAATAATTTCTGGACTAGCACTAATGCAGCTACTGTGTCCACAACCACTGTTATCCCTGCCTATTGGTGGTGCTCATGGTGGCGTTGTTGGTTGTAGTGGCGTTCTGAAAGAAGCACTAGTAGAGTCAGTTGACTTTGACTGCTGCTGCAATGGGGGCTACATAATTTGAACAAACCATCTGATCCTGCCACCCACATCTGGCTGTTGCTGCTGAGTCTGACTTGTGTGTTGATTGTTAAGGGATATGACTGTTAGCAAGATGCCGTGTTCATGGTTCAGATGATTAGCCAGAATACTGGTTCCCAATGTCTGTGTGGATTTACCTCTACTGATCTTTTTCTTACACATATTGCAGCATGTTCTCAGTGGATTTGTGGGTATATCCCTAAAATACTCCCATACTGCGGAACATCTCTTGACTTTCTTAGTTATATGACCACCAGCCTGAGGGATCGGGGGCCTTAGAAGAACTAGGGTGACCACTTCAAGATTTCTTTTTTCTGATGATGGGGGAGGAATGATGTGGCTGCTCTACATGATCACCAGAAGCAGCAGTAGTAGCACATTTATCAGGTGGGACTGGGAACTTGGCCTGGGAGTTGGATTTGCCTGCTTCATTTAGTTGCTTTTGTTATTTTCACTTCTTCATGGCTTCTCTTACTTTCCCACTCTTGTCCTCCTGTACTGGTGGCGGTGGTGCCCTCCACTCACCAGAATCACAGCCCTCATTAGGAGAGCTTTTTGTTACTGTCAACAGACTTTCAACCTCCATGTCCTCTTCCCCTTCTCCTGCTTCCTCCATCAATGTTATCTGCTTCTTTTCTGCAACTTCTCCTGCCCAAGTCATTTCACCTCACCCTCAACTGAAGCTTCACTCTTCCCATGCCCTTCTCCTGCTGCCTCCTCCTTTTTCTCTGCTTCTATTTCCCCTTTCTGAATCATCAGCACCTCTCCCTCCTCTGGTACCTCCACTTCCATATCCTTTTCTTCTGTGACAGTCTTTTTCACTGCAACTGGCAGTGCTGTTGGTGGTCATGCTACTGGCTTGCTTTTATAAAACAGGGGTTGGTATACCATAAGCAGCACCTCGCCCATGTACACCAGCCAATTATTTTTCCTCAGGTGAAAGGATAACAGTAGTGTCAGACCAAGACTCACTCCCTGATGTGGGACCTGTGGGTATACTTGGAGAAGGAGTATCCAAGGTGCAGGTGTACAACTTGCTGAGTTGGTACCCCACCTGATACTGCTGGCTGCTGTTGTGTGGTTTGAACAAGACACACAGGCGGAGGGCTTGCCTGTACATATTCGGAATGGGATGGCAGGTCCCTGGGCATTACAAGACCACTGTGGGCAGGAGGGGAAATCAAGGTACTTGGAGGAGGAGAAGGCGGAGGACCATATGCAGCAGAAGACCTTTGTGTTTCTGCTTTGCTCCAGCTGGTTTTAGCACCACCAAATGCACTACTGGACATTGATTGTGACTGACTGGGAAAGCTCCCACTTACAGTGGGCATACAGCCAGCTGACCTCTGTGGACTAACAAATCCCCATGGTTTCTTTGGACACACTATTATATACCAAGCCCTAGTATGCCTCTCAGTCTCAGACCCACCAACACCACCAGCACCAGTCACTGTCTCTGTCCTTCTCCCTCTAATATCCTCACCATGTACATTACCCCAACCACAGGCCACACAACTACGACCGCTAGTTGCAGAACTGTTACTTGCTGTGGGGATTGGTACCACAGTGGAACCTTTCCCTGCTGCTCCTTCTCCTCTCCCAGTTCTCCCTACTCCACTTTTAGAACATCCTTTCTTCATCTTTATGGCACTTACAGGCAGCTTGCTGCAATCAGATACAGCATTTCACAGAAAGGGGCTTGCAGGCACCCACTGCCTAGCCTATCACAAAACCCCGCTGCAACTGGATAAAGCATTTCAGAAGTTTTTTTTTGGGGGGGGGCCTCCTGCTCCCTGAGGCAGGCTAGACACGGCACACACTGCCTATCACAAAGACTAAGCTTCAATTGGATAAAGTGTTTCACCAGATTTTTGTGGGGGAAGGGGCTCTTCTTCCAGAGGCAGGCCACGCATAGCACACATTGCCTACCATGAAGACTAAGGTGCAATTGGATAAAGTGTCTCACTAGATTTTGGGGGGGGGCTCTGGCTGTGTTAGGCAGGCCAGGTGCAGCACACACTGACTGTCAGAGACCAAGTGGCAATTAAATAAACTGTTTCACAAGATATTTTTGGGGAAGGGGCTAAGGCTCCCTCAGCAAGCCAGGCAACCACTGCCTGGAACGAAGACTAAACTACAATTGGTTAAAGTGCTTTGCAAGATTTTTTGTAGGGGGGAGGCTCAGGCTCCATCAGGCAGGCCAGGCATCCACTGCCTGTAATGAAACCAAAGCTGCAAATGGATAAAGTGCTTCCCAAGATTTTTTTTTGGGGGCAGTCTCCCTCGGGTAGGCCAGGTACCCATTACCTGTCATGAAGACTAAGCTGCAACTGGATAAAATGTTTCACTAGATTTTTTTTGGGGGGAGGGGTGGGCTTCGGCTCACTCAGGCAGGCCAGACACAGCACTTACTGCCTGTCATGTAAACTAAGCTGCAGTTGGATAAACTGTTTCTCAAGGTTTTTTTTGGAGGGGGGTCTCTGGCTCCCTCAGGCAGGCTAGACACCCACTGCCTGTGAGGAAAACTAAGCTACAATTAGATAAAGTGTATCACAAGATTTGGGAGGGGGGGCTCTAGCTCACTCACTGTCTGTCGTGAAGACTAAGATGCAATTGAATAAAGTATTTCACTAGATTTTTTTTTCGGGGGAGAGCTTTGGCTCCCTCAGGAAGACCAAGCATGAGACACACTGCCTGTCATGAAAACTAAGCTGCAATTGGATAAACTGTTACACAAGACTTTTTTGGAGGGGAGGTGGCTCCAGCACCTGGCCAGGCATCCATTACCTGACAGGAAAACTAAGCTGCAATTGGATAAAATGTTTCACAAGATTTGGGGGTGGGGCTTTGGTTCCTTCAGGAAGGCCAGGGAGGTCACAAGATTTTGACAGAAGGGGCTCCAGCTCCCTCAGGTAAGCCAGGTATCCACTGCCTGTCACGAAAAGTACACTGCAGTTGGATAAAGTGTTTCACAAGGTTTGGGAAGGGGTACTCAGACAGGCACCCACTGCCACCCACCAAAACTACACTGCAACTCAATCAAGTATTTCACAATATTTTTTTGGGGGGGGAGGCGATCATGCAAGCTGGAGCCTGACGGCATCCTGTTCTGACCCAGCACAGCAGCAGCCACCCACAAACAATCACCAAAACTACAATTTGATAAAGTTAAGATCTTAGGCTTAGGCACCTACCCAGTCAAGAAAAGTACCAAAATCTTTGATGTGAAAGATCTGAGTACAACAACAGCACAATAGTACTGCAGGGCAAGATGGGGTCCCTCTCCCCGCCCGCCTGCCTGCTTACTTTCACAGTGCTCTTCTTTTCCTTCCCTCTCCCTGCTGAAAAAAATCTGATTCTGAACTGCAGTGGCAGCTTTAACTTCAAGAAACTGCTCTCAAAGTCCTCCGAAATTGGAATTTGGCAACTTTTTTCTGACTAAAAGACAGCACACAGAGAAAGAGAGAGAGAGTGAGAGAGCACACACAGCAAGGTCCTTCCTCCGCTGACACACAGCTGCAATGGCACATAGAGCTGCAGATTGCTCAGATCTGTTGAGATTCCACGTCCCTGATTGGTTGCTGAAGGTCAGGTGGCTGCTAAAAAGTGTTGCACAAGCTTACAGTAGCAGCCACAGACATTGCCAGCTATTTCCAGATATTTTGCAACATTTCTGAAGAGTTTCTCTCAGTTGCCCCAACTGTGGAAATGTAGAAAGCGGGAGATATTTCTCGAAATATCACAGAAATTTCGGGAAATAGCTGGCAGTGTCTGTGGCTGTAGTGTTATATAGCTATGTCATGCCCAAGGAAGCACTGAAGTGAAGATGGAAATCTTCAGACTGACTTTGGTCAGGCTAAAACTATCAAAGTTCAATGGTTCACCAAATGCCACTTCAACTTCGCTCTCGCCCTAAGATCATAGCACTAATGATATGCTCATGCAAAAATTGATTGTGAGTTTATATATGCTCCTTTCCTCTCTCCTTCCACCCTTATCTTGTTTTTGTTTTTGGTTTTTACTTTGGCCACAGGAAAATGTGCACTAGAGCTGAGCTGCACAGTTTCTCATCTCCAATGCTTGTGTGTAGAAGTCTCTATTTTTGTATTACTAATTAGCATATATTAACTTACAAGCAATTTTTGCTCAGCATATCTTTAGTGTTATGACCTGGTGACCTCTTTGTTTTTGTTTGTAATAAATTTGCTCTCATTGTACCTGCAACTTTAAGACTGGCTTGTGATTTAAGCAATAATGCATGACAAGGTGTGTGTCATGCTAGGATAACCTCATGCCTTGGGTGGCTGAAGCACAAGGTTGCAGACTGAGTGCGTTCAGCACCTTAGAAGTTGCATTATATCAGCATGACACGCATCCCTAGAGTGCATTATTGCTATTATGAAATGGCTCTGTTTTATTTAACTTTAAAAATAAAAAAGTAATAGTTTTGAAACTATTTTTTGACAGTAGAAGTATATTTAAAAATAAATATATTCCTTCTTTTGTCAGTAAGGTGGCGCTGAGCTTCATTGGGTTGCCTGTGTGTGTATGTCTGACTCCCCCCTTTGGTCTATCTCGCTTACTCCCAGTGCCGTCAACAAAACCTGTAGCCCCAAAAGGCTGTTTCAAAGAATTTAAAAAGTCTTGAAAAACTGCATTAAACAGAGCTAGCGAGTAAGTATCATGCACACACTTTACTTTTGAAAAGCAGATCCAGTGAAAGTAAAACTAAGCCTAAGCACAACAGGTTTAGTTTTTCATTTCTTCGTTCTGCTTCAGAAGGGTATCAGGTGATTGATTTTGCTAGCATAAAGGCAGTGGTATGTTAATTAAATTAACATTGTTTATGACTGCCAACTGATCGGGAAACCGTCACAACAAAATTTGCTCAGAGCAGAGAGGTGGAGTGCGAGTGAGTGCATGTGCGAAACTCAGTTTTATGTACCACACCTCTGAAGCTGTTCATAGTGGCAGTCAAACAAACATCTGCAGTTTGGCAGGTGGTGTTTTCAGAAGGGAGCTGCAGTTCACAAAGAAGTCTGTTAAAAAAATAATTGGGGGGGTTGTAAAAGAGATGGGTGCTTGGGAGGAAAGTGTGTGGAGTGATCCGTTAAATGGGAGCACATGTGAGAAGGTCATCTATCTGCTGGACCTTCAGACAGTGATGTTATGCTCAGATAACAAAATTTGTGAAGGTGGGCACTGGGGCTAACAGTATAGCTTAACAGTATAGTTAGATGTTGGAGTGATCAGTGTGAACTTGCTACATCCAGCAGACCTGGGCTTGATTCCCACAACTTCCACTTGCAAACTGTGTGAACCTGAGCAAGTCACAACCTCCCCAGCATGCCCAGGTCGCCCCTGAAAACAGGCCTTGAGTCTAGTGGGCCTTACCTGGTTACCAAAGAAGAAAAAAACAAACTGACCAATCAGATGCCAGGAAATGTTCTTGCCATTGTAAAACTGGAAGTTTCCTGAGCTTGAAGTGCAGCTCTTTTGTGATGTATGGTTGTGCTTTTCTCGAGCCGGCACCTACCACCAGTGCTTGCAGCACATGGTCTCCGTTTTTTTTTTGTTTGTTTTAATAGGTAGTATTCTGTTATAGTTCCGTTCATGAAACCAGTAATTTGGAGTTTGCTTGTTTTTTTGACCATGTCACAGTTTGTGTACAGAACTCTTACCATGGTTCTGATAGGTTAACAGCTGAAGCTTAACATTCTAAACCTTGAGGTAGTAAACACTCCAAATTGCTGCTTCTGTGAAGACAACCATGAAGAATTTTGGCCATAAAAAGAAAACAATTAGAAACAGGTATTCACATCAGTGTTTATTCAGGTACAGTTGAGAGTGGGACTTTTGGAAGTATGAATTTTATTTATGTAAATTGGAACATTACTAACTGCTGCCATTTTAGTCCAAATTTCCTGTCCCTTTTAAAGTGGAAATTCATAATATTCTAACATGCTAAGTTAAAATTAAACTTCGTACTAGTAAAAACAATGGTTTGCACAACTCTGTGTTTGAGAATGTGTCCATCATTATGAGGGCTATTACCCCTCATTGTAACATGGCATAAATATAATAGTGAAATAACTGCCTCATGTTGGCCAAACAGCATCAGGTGATCAAAAAGCAACCATGGATTAATGCCACAACAGATCCATGGATTAATGCCACAGGTGCTCCATGGTTGCTTAAATAGTACTATAGTTAACCACAGCAAATTATATGGCAGTGTTTTATCTGCTTACTATCCACCCACCCGCCCACCCATGTGGACACTATTCAGTTGCCATACCTCGAATACCATGGATGTCTAAAACTGAATGTAAGTTACTTTTTCAAGTCATCAGTATTTATGTTGCAAAAATGTAAAGAAAGAGATATTTTGATAAAATCATACAGTGTTACCCAGACAGCATAATGACTAACAGTGTTATCACACGCTTAGAAGTGAAGCGTATTTAGAATGTTTAGGGCAGTTTCAAATGGGGAAAAAACTGTAGTTATCACTGTGGTGACATTTTGTCAAGTTTAAAATGTTAAAGTTCTAGAAATGCAGTCAGGCATGTTCCTTGTTACTGTATTCATGTAGTCATGAAAAAATCCTGCAATGCATCACAAGGACAGCTTTTGTAGTTAGAATGACAGAACGCAGCACAGATATTGAAGGATAACACTGAATGTAAGTTACTTTTTAAAGTCATCAGTATTTACATTGCAAAAATGTAAAAAAAGAGTTATTTTAAATAAAAGCCGAACATCATTACCCAGACAGCGTGACTGACAGTGTTAACACATGCATAGAAGAGGAGCATATTTAGAATGTTTAGAGCAGTTTCAAATGGGAAAAACAATTTATAGTTAAAAAGCATTTATAAATCTAAAAATAGCTATAAAAGATCTTGAATATTTGCACCAATCACAATGTAAAACAGACAGAGCTGTTCAACCCATATGCTTTTATTAAACATGACACTTTTTATGTGCTACAAAGCAATGCCACTGTATCATTTTTCATCTTTATTTTGTGTATAATATCCAACTCCTACCAGCTCTTGCCATGTTACAAGTGCATTAAACAACTCCAGAGCATGGTTCTACTTGTGGCATTAATCCATGGTTGGCAGGCTGGATACACGAGGCTGCCATAAATGCCACAGTAGAACCATGCTCTGGAGTGGTTTAATGCTTGCTTGTCCCTCAGTGTCCCTTATTTTGAGTGATAAAAGTTTGACACAAAACACAGAAACATAAAATTTGCTGATAGATAAGAACCACTTGGCCCACCCAGTCTTCCCACTTTTCCCTGCCTGTAGTATCACCGCAGATCCTACTTGATCTCCAGACCATTCACCCCCATTCTCTTTCCCTAAGATTCCCTTATGCCTATCCCAGGCATTCTTGAACCCCACCACTGTTGTCTACCCCACTACTTCTGCTAGAAGACTACTCCAGGAATCCACAGTGCTTTTTGTGAAGAAGTACTTCCTCACATCTCTCCTGAATCTACCTCCCTCCAGCTTCTTATCATGAAACATAGAAACATAGACTTTGACGGCAGATAAGGGCCACTTGGCTCACCCAGTCTGCCCCTTTCCCTACCTATTGGATAAGCTGCAGATTCTAGTTAACCAACAGCCTACTTCCTGCAACCCCCCACTATAACTGCCTTATGTCTATTCCATGCATGTTTGAATTTCCCCACTGTTTTAGACCCCACAACCTCTCCAGGAAGGCGGTTCCATGCGTCCACCACTCTCTCCATGAAAAAAAATTCCTCACATTACCCCTGAGCCATCCCCCCTCTATCTTTAAATTGTGCCCCCTTCTTCTCACACAACTCTTTTTCTGAAAGATGCTACCCTCCTGGACTTTGTTGATTCCCTTGAGGTACTTAAAAGTTTATCATGTCCCCCCTGTCCCTCCTTTCATCAAGGGTATACATGTTAAGCTCTCTCAGTCTCTCTTCATATGGTTCCTGCACCATTTTAGTTGCCCTCCTCTAGACTGCTTCCATCCTGTCTATGTCCTTGCAAAGATGAGGTCTCCAAAACTGCACGCAGTACTCCAGATGGGGTCTCACCAACTGTCTGTACAGAGGGATAACCACTTCCCTTTTTCTACTTGTGGTGCCCCTCCCTATGAATCCCAGTATCCACCTGGCTCTTCTTACTAACTTCTCACATTGCTTACCCACCTTTAGGTCATCTGATATGACTACCCCCAGGTCCCTTTCCATTACTGTTGTTGTTAGTACCTCTCCCTCTACTGTGTACTCTTCTCCTGGATTTTTATTTCCCAGGTGCATTACTTTGCACTTCTTTGCATTGAATCTAAGCTGCCATATGTCTGACCATTCCTCCAACCTTGCCAAGTTCCTTCTCATCCTTTCTACCCCACCCCCGTGTATCCTCTCTGTTACAGATCTTTGTGTCATCTGAAAGAGGCATAACTTTCCTTCCAGACCCTCTGCAATATCAGCTATAAAGACGTTAAAGAGGACTGGACCCAGTACTGAGCCCTGAGGTACTCCACTAGTAACCCCCCTTTCTTTGGAATGTGTTCCATTCACTATTACCTTCTGTGTCCTGTTATGCAACCAGTTTTGCTACCCAGGCTACCACCCTGGGACCCACTCCCAGGCTGGCTAACTTGATTATTAATCTTTTATGCGGACTGTGTCAAATGCCTTGCTAAAGTCTAGTAGACCATATCCACAGCCTCTCCTGGTCTATTACTTGGTCACCCAGTCAAAGAAATCGATTAGATTCATCTGACATGACCTTCCTGCTGTGAATCCATGCTGCTTTGGGTCCTGTGCCCCGCTGGCCTCTAGGTATGCAACAATTCTTTCTTTCAGAAGTGATTCCATAATTTTCCCCACCACTGAGGTCAAACTAACAGGTCTGTAGTTTCCTGATTCTGCCTTGCTCCCACTTTTGTGAAGGGGAATCACATCTGCCCTCCTCCAGTCCTCAGGTGCCACCCCATCCTCCCATGATTTGTTAAAAAGTGTGGTCAGTGGTGTCACTAGGTCCTCCCTTAGTTCTTTTAAGATTCTAGGGTGAATCTCGTCAGGCCCCATTGCTTTGTCCACCTTGAGTTTTAGGAGTTCTTTCAGGACTCTTTCTTCTGTAAATGGACTGGCGTCAACCCCACTACCCAGAGTGCTTCTATTGTTTGGTTTAGGTATCCTCCTCTTCTTCTTTTGTGAATACTGAGCAAAATATTCATTCAGTATCTGCCTTTTCACTGTCTCCTTGCCCACTTCCTCTCCTTTATTAATCTTCACTATCCTCCCTTAACCTTTCTATGCTCCTCTAATGTACCTATAAAAGGTTTTATCCTTCTTAACTGAGTTGGCTATCTTTTCCTCAGTTTGGGCCTTTGCTTTTCTGACTGCCTTCCCCACTTCTTTCTGCTTTAATTGATACAGTTCCCTGTCCTGCTCCTTCTGTGATTCCTTATACTTTTTGAATGCAACCTTTTTCTCCTTAACCTTCCCTGACACCTCTTTTGAGAACCATAGTGTTTTTTATTCTGCTTTGTTTTCTTTATTTGTTTCACACAAAGGCTTGTGTTGCCTCCATGATGGCAGTTTTGATTTTTCTCCATTGTTCTTCTACCCCTCCTTTCTGGCCATTTGCTAATGCATTCCTCAGTTATTCACCCATTATGCCAAAGTCAGCCCTTCTAAAGTCCAGTATCCTTGTCTTTGTATGGTTTGTCTCCATGGTTGTGTTTACTGTGAAGCACACTGTGCAGTGGTTGCTTGTTCTCAGATGTCTACTGACTTCTAAATTTGTGATCCTCCCCTCCATTTGAGAGTACCAGGTCTAATATTGCTCCCTCCTGAGTAGGTTCCACCACTAGCTGTCTAAGGCATGTCCCCTGTAGGGTATCGAGAATTACCCTGCTCTTGGATGTGGCTGTAGTCCAGTTAACATCTGGCATATTCAGGTCCCCCATCAACAGTATCTCCCCTTTTTCAGCCATTTTGAGAATGTCCTCTATCATTTTCTTGTCCATTTCCTCCCCTTGAGACGGGGGTCTGCATACAACCCCTGTGTGGATTGTGATGCCATTCCCTGTCTCCAAGGTGACCCACAGTGTCTCTTCTCCTCCCCCTTTACTTTTTAGTTCTGTAGCTTTGATCCCTTCCCTTATGTAGAGAACTACTCCACCTCCTTTTTTACCCTCCCTGTCCCTTCTGTAGATTGTGTACCCTGGTATGTTGACATCCCAGTCATGGTTCTCCGTGTACCATGTTTCTGTGACTGCCACAATATCCAAGTGTTCCTCTACCATCATGGCTACTAGCTCAGGAAGCTTGTTTCCCAGACTATGGGCATTGGTACTCATTGCCCTCCATTTAATGTTGGCTTTATCCTTTTTTACCCCATCCCTGCTCTTATTGCCCTTGTCTCTTTTTTCCATTTACCCCCCATCCTGCCCTCTGTCAAGCTCTGTACCTCAGTGTTTACCCTACTACCTGCCATGTTTTGTGGGGGGAGGCTTGAACTTTTCTGCTTCCTATCAGCATCTCCCCCCCTTGGCTAGTTTAAAAGCTTGCCAATGAAGCCTTTAAACCTGTCACCTAGGAGATTGTTTCCCTTCCTGGACAGATGTAGACCATTATGCTAGTATAGACCTTCATCTCTCCAGGTGGACCCCCAGTCCCCAATAAAGCCAAAGCCTTGTGCTCTGCACCAGTTTTGCAGCCATTCATTAAACTGCATGGTGTGCAGTACCCTAGCCTCACCCCTGCCATGGGCTGGCAGCACTTCTGAGAAGGTTACCGTGCTTGCTACCTGTCTGAGGTCCCTGCCCCCTTGTCTTTGAGCTCCTTTTTTCTGAAAAATAGTTCCCTCTTGTAACTTGTTTACCCCTATGAGGTATTTAAAGAGCCCCTGATGACATTAGGAAAACTTTGAAAAAAGTAAGATTTACATTCAACGCCATCCCATTTTCTTTATTACTTCATATATTTTCAGTAATTAATACCCAATTTTCTTTATTATTTAAAAAAATTGCATGAAAAAAAGATCCCTGTATCTGATACTATTATCTACTCTGGCTGCTTCTCTACACATGGCATCACAATCCCCATTTATGACATCATAATTATTTCCACAACAATATATTTTGATGTCTTAAACAGAATTATGATATCAGGTGTAGGCAGGCAGCCAGAGCTAAAAGGGCAGATATACTGTATTCATGCAAATACTCTTAGTAATAAGGAAATAAGGATGAGAATTACAGAATAAAATAAAA
This sequence comes from Neoceratodus forsteri, assembly GCA_016271365.2. Taxonomy (NCBI): domain Eukaryota; kingdom Metazoa; phylum Chordata; order Ceratodontiformes; family Ceratodontidae; genus Neoceratodus; species Neoceratodus forsteri. The sequence goes on from CM028129.1 coordinate 819,777,825, forward strand.
AATATAAGCTACATTTGCGCCTGAATATTAATTTTCTCAAAGTTGTCTCAACCATGTCAGGAGCTCTTTAAGGGTCTCTGTTAATATCCCCCCCCCCTTCTCTTCTAGGGTATACATACAGTATTTAGGTCCTTTAATCTCTCCTCATAGGGCTTCTCCATGCACCATTTTAGTTGCCCTCTTCTGGACTGCTTGTCCTATGTCTACTACCTTTCTAAGATGTGGTCTGCAGAACTGGACACAGTACTCAGTGTGGGGTCTTGCCATTGAGCTATACAGTGGCAACACCACCTCCTTTATTCTGCTGGTGATACCCCCTCCTTATGCACCCCAACATCCCACTTGTCCTCCCAACTGCCTTGTTGCACTGCCTGGTCACCTTTTGGTCATCCCAGATCACATTCCTGCTTGGTGGTTGTCAATACCACCCTAACATTGTGTACTCCACCCCTGGGTTTCTGTGCCCCAAGTGCATTATTTTGCACTTTTTCACACTGAAACTCAGCTGCTATACCCTTGACCACTCCTCTAGCTTTCTCAGGTCTCTGCTCATCCTTTCCACACACACACACCCAGAGTGTCCGCCCTATTGCAGAGTTTTGTGTCATATGCAAAGAGGCATATCTTCCCTTTCAGCTCCTCTACAATGTCTCTTATGAAGACATTATAGGACTGGTCCTAGCACTGATCCCTGAGGCACCCCACTGATCACTCTCCCTTCCTCTAAGTGAACTCTGTTTACCACCACCCTCTGCCACCTATCTCTTAATCAATTTTCTTTCCCAGTTGACCACCTTTGGACCGACTCCAAAGTTGAAAAACGTGCTTACTAGTATCCTTTGAGGAACAGTGTTGAATGCCTTACTGAAATTTAGATAGGCTACATCCACCACTCCACCCAGATCTATATCCTTGGTCACCCAGTCAAAGAACTCTTAGATTCATTTGACATGACCCCCCTTCCCATTAATCCATGTTGCCTCAGGTCTTGTAACCCACTGGATTCAAGATATCCCACAATTCTGTCTTTCAGCAGTGATTCCATTAATTTTCCCAGCACTGAAATCAAACTGACTGGCCTATAATTTCCAGCCTCTTCCCTGCTACCACTTTTGTGAAGTGTGACTACATCTGCTCTCCTTCACTTCTCAGAACCACTCCTATTTTCAATGAGCTGTTAATTTTGCCATCAGAGGTGCAACTAGTACCTCTCTGACCTCCCTCAATACCCTTGGGTGAACCCCGTCCAGCCCCACTGCTTTGTCCACTTTCAAATTTGTGTGTCCCTTCAGGACTCTCTCCTTCAAAAACAGCCTAGTGGCCAGCTCTCTCCTTCCAGTGCTCCTGTTACATTTTTATGCCCCCCATCTCTTTCCTCTGTGAACACTGAACAAAAGTATTTGTTCATGATGTCTGCCTTTTCCTGCTCCTCCTCTGCACAATCCCCCTTCCCTCCTTAACCTTCCAATCCCACCGCTGGTCTTACTTTTTTTCACTTATATACCTAAAAATGTCTTGTTCCCGTTTGTGACTGACTTGGCTATTCTTTCTTCAGTTTGTGAGTCTGAACTCCTTAATGCTCTCCATGCTCCCTGCTTCCATCTGTTTCCACAGATATATTCCCTATCCTCCTCCCTCTGCATCTTCTTGTACCTTCTGAATGCTACCCTCTTATCTTTTCTGCAACCTCTTTTGAGAACTGTAACAGTCTCTTTTTCCTCTTTCTTTTGCTTCCTTGATGCAGAGGTTTGTTGCCTTTACTATGGCCCTTTTTGGTTTCCCCTACTGTTCCTCCACCCAACCCAGTTCTCCCTCCCCCCCCAAACAGGTCACTCCTGAAGCATTCACCCATCATTTTAAAATCTGCCATCCTGAAGTCCAGGATCCTTGCCATTGTGTAGTTCAGTTCCAAAGTTGTCCTTACATTAAACCATACTGTACAGTTATAGCTGGTCCCCAGGTGGTCCCCCATCTTGATATCTGGAACACTGTCCCAATTGTTGAGTACCAGGTTCAGTACTTCCCTATAATGAGTTTGCTCACTGACTAGTAGCCTGAGGAATGCCCCCTGCAGGGAGACCACAATTTCCCTGCAGATTGAAGTCCCCTACCAGCAGCACCTCTCCCTTTTCTGCCATATTGAGATGTATGCCTGATACATGCTGCATTTGCAGCTTTAACCAGTTGAAGAAGGTAGTAAGTGTTTGATGTGAGAGACAGCTAGAGAAAGCAATGGAATAATTCAAATTAGATCAGGTTTTAGTTTACTTTTTGACTCTCTGCATTCCTATCTAAATTGGAGCTTTTATCAGCTTGACTGCCTGTGTTGTCTTGTTCTCTCCACCATTTGTCAGTTCTCTCAGTGCATATGTACACTGCTTGTGGTTGTCAGATCTGCATTAGTTAATAACAGAATTGTTCTTCTGTCACTGACACTTGCCCCAACAATGTTAAGTATTGTGTGTAGTCAGCAGCATTCTTCCAGCTGCAGAGGTGGCAGAAAAAGCAGAAAACAAGTGCCACAATGGGAGGGCTTTAAGCCCGAGGTTCAATGGGTGGAGCAACAATGTCACTCCCCCATTGGGCTTAAAAGGTCACACATCCTGGATCCCATCCAGGATTCATTTTTTGTTGGGGCCGGACGTGCACTCCTCATTCCTGCGTTCCATCTCTTCCTCATTTCATCTTTTGCAGCTCCTCTGCCTGCCCACTCCTCTCCCTTCCTGGACACCTATCATCTGGCTTGCTCATTTTGACAGCCGCTTGCTACCCAGTTATCTACCTCACCACCTGTCCCATGGCTCGTCTTTCATGTGGCCGCTGGCTTTGATCTCTCACTCTAGCTCTCCTCCCACTGCTGGCTCCCCATTCCTGCTCCCTGTTCCTTCATTTGGTCTCTCTCAGCTGTGGTTTCACCTAGCATTTGTTTTCCTTTCTCTCCGTTGGTGGGCGCTTGTTCTGCCATGTCTCTGGCGGCATTTCCTGGTACCAGAACCTCCTCCCCTGCATCTCAGTGTCCGTCTGGTTCCTGCAGCTCTATCGTTCTGGCTGCTTGGCCATCTCCTCCTCTATAGACTGGGGCTTTCTGCCTGAATATCCTGGTTGGCTTTCATTTCTTTCTTGCTTCTGCTTGTTCTCCAGTCCGGTACTCGTCTCCCGTTGCACCATGCCACACACCGTCTGCCTCTTGGCAGCCTGACTCTCCTTCTTGCCGGTCACTTTTCCCTGCTTCCTGGTCTTAGGATATCTGGTAAGCCTCGTATTTCTGTTCATTCTTGCCTGTCTGCTATATGTCCCCTGCCCTTCCCACTTGACACTAAGGTGTACTGGGGGGTTTATTTAATCTGCTACCAGAGTATGTAGCACTGCCTGTGCCTATCAGTCTTTCAAAGTTATGCATTTATGTATTCCAGTCATGGTGTGTCTCCTACATGTTCTATACTGACCAGAAGCTAATACTACTGTTAACAATCCCTAACTTCATTTCTATTCAGCAGTGATTTTATGTTTCCACTGGGGCATTGTATTTAACGTTTGAATCGTATTTTGCTGTGTTCCTCCTGGACAGCATTTCAGTGTTTCTGTGGGGACATTGTATTTGAAATGTTAAAATTGTTCCCTCTGGTTATTATGATTCTGTCTGTGCTTGTGGTTCTTGCTCTTCAGGCTCTTTCCTAGTGGGCACCCCCTCACCTATGGATGCTCTTGGTCCTCCATGTATGTAGCTAGCCTTTCTTCCCTTCCTTGCTAGGTATATCAGATTGGTGCCACCTCTTACCTTGCAGGGTGTGCTGCCCCTGGACTGCTGGCCTCGGCCAGCTCGCTGTCAGTGTTTTCTTTTTTGGGGTTTTCTGCCCTACCAATACTCCTTTCTCTCATTGCCTACTGGGGTTCCTGCCTATCTCTACCAGCCCTCTAGGCTTCAATTCATTCATACTGTCATGTCTCATATTCCATACTTTCAGCGTTCACTTCTACTACTCAAGCATACCTTCCCTGGTCCCAGCTACCTTGACTCGACCTGCTCCTCCAACCCTCTTATAGGTCTATTCCATCACATCGACTACTCATGCTTCAATGTGCCCTCGTTCTGCTCCCTCTCCTCAGCTCTCTCGACAAACAATCTGCTTTCATTATTCTTTTGGGCATATCTATCCTCGCTTTTATGCCCTCTCATTGAACCGTGGCCTTCCTGACACATTTATTCTGGTTCCTGACTACTGTCTTCCATCCCTGCTACCTTGATTTGACTCTATCTCCACTCAAGTGCCATGCCTTCCTGTCTGTCCCCCTTTGCTAAGGGCTGGCTGGAGGCTCTCCACCATCATTCAAGTTTCTTTTTCAAGTTCCTTTCTGAATGTACCTCCTTTCAAGAAGCCTGCTTAATCACATCGCTCTATTCATTTCTGAATCTACCTCCTTTCGAGGAGCCTACTTAGTCACATTGCTCTATCAAGCATACCCCCACCTTCTAGTTTGCATACCCTATGGTTCCAGACATGTCTTCTTGGCCTCAGTGTATATCTCCTTTCGAGGAGCCTCATTACTTACATCACTCTATTGAATCCTATGCTATCTCATCACTCACAACATCAAGGTCTAATCGTTCACGTCGCATAATCATGCCTTATCAGCCTCAGTGTCCTCTTTCTCACCTTGCTCAATCAGGTGTACCTCTCATTGGATCTGCTACCTCATCAACCTGCCGCTCTCTTGGGGCCCTCATCACCATCAGTATTCATCTTTGTCTCATGTTCCTTCGATCTGTGTGCAGCCTCATGTTCCCTATTTGATCTGTGCTTTCTTTTGGGGAGTTTCCCTATTCCATCATCATCCTTCCTACTCTTATCCCTTTCATTACCGAACCCTTCTCTTTAATGACATACATCCTCAAACCAAACATCGTCAGCCTGGAGGGAAGGCAACCTAGGCCTTGGAACCCCAGAAGTTTCCTCCTCAAAGGTTTTTTTTCCCCTCTCCTCTGTGCCAATGGTCATAATATTAATTAGAGTTAGTGCTTTCTTAGGTTAGTTAGTTAGTTAGGTTCCTCTGTCAGATGGAGGCAGATGGTGGCTCCGGCTTTCCCCTCTCTCATTAGGAAGTCAGCTCTTATCATCTTCTCGGAATTCATTCATTCATCATCCTCGCCTCTTTGATGCTCGGCACCCTTAGGTATTCTTTTGGGGCTTTTTCCTGACCTACCTTTAGCTGACACCATCATTCCCATAGCACCTGTAAGGAGGGAACCCTCCTCTATGGTTCCTTGTGTCGTACTCCTACAAGGTGGTATATCCCACGGACAGAGAGGTGGAAAGCCACAAACCAAATCAAGTTACACAAGCATCATCTCATATCATCTCATCAGGTTGCGTAAGCACATTGAATGGGAGGGCTTTAAGCCTGAGGTTCGATGGGTGGAGCAACAACGTCACTCCTCCATCGGGCTTAAAAGGTCACACATCCTGGGACCCATTCAGGATTAATTTTTTGTTCCCACCATCCACCCCTCCTCCTCCTCCTCCAGTAGCTCATCTCTCTTACCCAAGGGCTTCTTCCTAACCCACCTTTAGTCAACATGATCATTCCCACGGCACCTGTAGGGGGAAACCCTCCTCTTGGGTTCCTTGCATTGTACCCCAACAGGGTGGTATATCCCACAGATAGAGAGGCAGAAAGCCACAAATCAATTCAAGTTACACAAGAATCATCTCATATTATCTCATCAGGTTGCATAAGCACATCGAACCACAGATTCATGAATAAAGTAGATCTGGCACAAGAAAGAAGGGGGGAAGAATGGGGACACAGACAAACACTGAACAGGAATCCCATCCGTATCAATGAGGCGATCAAACTCCACTTTGGAAGCAGAAGATAATGTGTCAGTTCCTGTTCCTGTCTACCTTGTTCCTTCTTCTCTAGTTAGCAATACATTGTGTAGCTCTCACTATGGGGCCATAAAAAGGCAAGGTTCAGAAATTAAAACGTTGGGAGCTCTATGTAGCTGAATTCTGCTGACATCAACTTGGAATTTTTTTAACGGAAATCCGACAGTCTTTTTAAAATTGCCCCCGAATTTCCCAGTTCTTAACTACAGAATCTAAATATAAATATATACAAACAACAGTTCAAAAGTTCAAGTTTCAAGCTCAAGTTTTTTATGTTTGCTTGCACGCATGTGCAGGAAACATAGTGTGATGATCCACAATGCAGTGCCGTACAGTTGAAAGGCAGAGCTACACTTTAGTGAGCAGCGATAAGATATCACGTGCTCATCGCAGTCCCCCCCACACACACACACACGCATACTGCATGCTCATGCTCCCCCCACACACACACTGTATAGCTGATGGGGGTGCCCAATCCCCCGTCGGCTGTGCTGCACTCCCCCCCAACAGAGTTACAGATGCCATGCTAGGAGCCCACCCCAGCAGGGCAACAGATCATATGGCCGACAGGGGTGCCCAATCCCACATCGGCTCCACTGTCCCCCCTCCAAGAGACTACAGGGTGCCACGCTGGGAGCCCACATCAGCGTGGCAACAGATCATATGGCCTACGGTGGTGCCCAATCCCCCATCAGCTCTAGGCCCCCCCAAATAGCCTTTCAGCTGCCATGCTGGGAACCCACCCCAGCGTGACACAAGTCCCGGGCTGTCAAGTTAAAAAAAAAAAAAAGAAACCTGAAAGATAAAAACCTCACCTCACTGACTGTCCTGACCCAATCTCCCCCCAACCGTGCCCACCCTCTGCACAACCTGCCTCACCACACCCGCCTCTTCACCCCATACTTACCTCCAGAGCTTGGTGTGATGATCTTTGGTGGACCGGGAACACGTCTGCACTCTTCAAAGCCAACCACGAACCGAGGAAATTCCGGTAAGCTGTATAATGTAATAAATAGGGTGTTTCAACTTCGGTGCATATCTCAAGCATTTTGAGGAATTTTTTTACCAAATTTTCAACATGGGGATTTTGGGACCCCACCTCATAAATTATGTCACTGTCATGGCGTTAATCGGCCCCAAAAGGTGATTTGCGGTCACTGCGCAGAACCACCTTTTGGCACTGATTTACAAAATGGCAGTGTCACAGTTCATGAGGTAGGCCCCCAAAAACCCTATGTTGAAAATTAGGTGAACAAATTGTCAAAAATGACCGATTAACGAGCATGCGTTGCGCTGTTCCTACACACGCTTGTAAGTTCGTGAATCTTCAATATGTTCACTCCAGCTTTTCAACATTGCCATTTTACCATACTTCCTTATGAGCAGTACAGCTGTCATTTCTCTCATCTGATCCAAAACGTGTTTCCGCACAGGTAGCGCACAACGGCGCAGTCACTGTGCGAAATCAATGTTCAGGACAGAGTAAGAAAATCTCTGTGACACTGTTCATGAGCAGAGGTATTAAAATGGCTTTATTAAAAATTTGGTGAAAAAATTCCCAAAAATTACTGTTTTACGAGCATGTGTTGCGTTGTTCCTATGCATGCTCGTAAGTTCGCAAATTTTCAATATTTTCACTCCAGATTTTCAACACTGTCATTTTACCACACCTCCTTATGAGCAGTACAGCTGTCATTTTTCACATCTTGGCCAAAATGTGTTTCCACCATGTAGCATACAATGGCGCAGTCGGTGTGCGAAATCAATGTTCGGGACAGATTAAGAAAATCACAGTGACACAATTCATGAGCAGAAGTGTTAAAATGGCTGTTAAAAACTTGGTGAAATATGTCCATAAAATGACTGTGTTATGAGCGACCATTGTGCAGTTTCCATGCACCCTCGTAACTTCATGGATTTCTAATATTTTCAGTCCAGATTTTCACCACTGCCATTCTTCCACACTTCCTTATGAATAGTACAGCTGTCATTTTTCACACCATGACCGAAAAGTGTTTTTGCACTTCCAGCGCAGAAATGCATGGTCGCTGTGGGAAATCACTGTTCGGGACAGATTAAGAAAATCACAGTGACATTGTTCACGAGTGGAGGTTATAAAATCCCTGTGTTGACAATCTGCTGCAAAAAAATCCCCAAACTAATTGCATTACCGGTTTGCGTTGTGCATTTTCTATGCACGCTCGTGACTTCACCACTTTTTTTATTATTTTCACTGCAGAATTTCAACATTGCCATTTTTTGCACCTCCCCATGAATAGTACAGCTGTCATTTTTCACATCCTGTTCAAAATGTGTTTTCGCACCTGTGGTGCCAAATGGCGTAGTCTCTGTGCGAAATTAGCTTTTGGCTAACAAACCGATATTGCCACTGTTCATAAGGTGGGGGTCACAAAAAAATACATGTTGAAAATTTGGAGTGAAACTGCCAACATTCACATATCTGGACTGACTAGTATGGTATGGGCTGCACGCCCATTGGCTCATGCTCTGAACCAATGGGCGTGCAGCCACTGCTGTCAGTCGGCAGAAGTGGGGGCGGCAGGCTGGGTGGGGAATGCTGCCGCCGCCCGGCAGACGGGGGAGCGGGGTGGTGGGGCTCAGTGGGCGGTGGGGTGGGGGTCCACTAGATCACCAGGGATTTCGGACATGGGGGGTGAGGAATGCCACCCACGATCGGCTAATCGCGTCCACTGGACCACCAGGAATATTGGACTTTGGGATGTCCGATGCCCGCGATCGGGCATGGGGGCGCCACCAGGTGCGGCGGGAACAGGTGATGGCCACCCACAGGTGGCAGCTGCTGTGTTGTGCCCTGCAATGCGGCAGCTCACCTGTGGGTGGCCCAGCGACTTGTTCCTTTTTGGCGTAGCTTTGTGCAGGCACAGGTAGGGTTGCATGCATAACTCTGCATGGCCTGGGGTGAATATCGGGCTGTGCAGTTTATGCATGGGCACACCCCCCACTTGTGCCTGCATACATTACTGATGCTCCCTGGTGCATCGGGATTTGTGCGGTGCACTTTTCCCTTTTAAATATCGCACCAGGGCTCATCAGTGGGTTTTGCATGGCGCAACAACGTTGCACCATGCGTAACCCTTTTGAATATCTGGGCCTCACTGTATAACAATGCACAAATAACACTACAGAATAAGAGAGGGTGTACAAACATACAAATTCACACATGAGTCACAATAATCTCAACAATTATTTCTAAACCATTCTTTTAAAGGGCACAATGATGGTAAATTGTATTTTTTTTTCATAATGCACAAGGAAGTGTATTCCATAACTTAGAACCATTAAATGAAAGATACAGTTGTCCTGTGTGGTTACTGTCAATAAAAACATTAAATTCAAAACCATTCATTTACCTTAGCCTGGCCTTTAAATGATGATAAGAAAATAATTGCAACATACGTTGGGGCCTTTTGTTGAATACACTTACACATGGAAGTCAACATATGTAATTGTTTAACTGGATCCAAGATAGCCAATCAAGAGATTTAAGAAGGGCATAATGGTGTATGCATTTGGGTGCAAATAGGGCAAAATGATCCAATTTATAATATAAGGAATCTTACCTTAGGGAATGATTTTAATAGTCCATCATCAATTATATCATTATAATTGAATAAAGGTAATTTCACAGTCCACACAATTTTCTGTCTCACGTCCAGTAAGAAATAATATCTGTTTCACAGCAGTAATTAATTTGCTTTACAGCAGATATGCATGGAACCATCAGTGATCAATAATTTCACTTCCATTTTGGGGAATGCTGAAACATTTACAAATGCCTCAGAATTCACAGATACCTGAAATTAATATATTCTGAAGTTCGTCAAAATATGCATATTCCTGAACTAAAAAATAGATACAAATGCAGTATGCAGACATATAAGGCAGGACACAGGTGATGTATGTTCTGCAATATTGCTCCCTTATGGCCATCAGGGCATTGGCAGCAGTGCACCCATCATTAGGGCACTACATAATGGAATTTGCCACCCCCTCCTTGAAGTCAGCCACCCCCAGAGTTATAATATTTTTAAAGGGGGGGGTGGGGCATGGGGGTGCAGCCTCCCACAAAAGAGGGGACGGCAACATGAAAACATGGTGCCCTAATGACCGGATGCACTGTCTCCAGCGCCCTGAATGGGTGGAACCAATATTGCTACATATATAATAATTTCACAATAATTTCTAAATGGAATGTTATGGGTAGTAATATTGTAGTTATTGTATGTTCTTTAAGTGTTACATTTTTACAGAATGGTGCAGCAAAAACAAATGAATGTTGTTTGTATCCTGTAACTATCTGGACTATAAACACAGAACACACTAATGCAGAAGCTAACTTAATCTTCAACACAATAAGATGCCATGCTAAGCCACACATGCAGTTAGGTTCATACTGAATATAGGGCTCCCATTTTTTATTTCTTAAGAACTAAAGTATTGAAGTCCATGACCCACCTCTTCTTGAAGCATCGTATGCTTCACCAAACAATCTGAATGCCCTCACCATCTGTGTAAACGTGATTGCATTCAGTAAAGTTTCTTCTTTTAAAAAGACACCAAGAAACCAGACTCCTTCCCTTATCCAGAATAAGCTGGAAATAAATCTCTCTCAAGTATGGAATCAAAATCCCTTTTCAAACTTTTAGAATGCTGATGAATCAGCAATGTGAGCCGAAAGACACTTTGAAAAACAAGACAAAGTTAGTGCTATAAATTTGGGCATTCAATCCAAATTGCACAATGTGTGGCAAAACACAGGAGATAATGGAAGATATCAAAGGAGGTACAAATAAAGAATTATATGACTAGCTAGCTGAATAGCAGAACCCAGAGGGTGGTAATTAATGGGGAATTCTTCTGAGACAGGGAGGCCACTGCTGGAATGCACAGGAATCCGTCCTGGAACAGGTTTATTACAACATGTTCATCTGCAGCATTGGGGTGGGGATACAAGGCAAGCTATGCCTCCTGATGGATAATACTAAAATATGTGGCTGGGTGGATAGTGAAAAGGGGGTAGGAATTATAAAAGAGGACCTGGGCAGATTAAAAAGGCCAGGTGGTAGTAGAAATCGTGGCAAAGAAGAAGGACTTGGATATAATAATTTCAGAGAATCTTAGGACAACAGTGCAGGGCAATAAAGCAGGGCAAAGGCAAATTGGATGTTTTGGTGCACAGGGAGGGGGATGGGTAGCCAGGCAGAGAAGGTAAGTGTTTCTGCCACTCTGAAGGTCATAGGTTCATCAGCACATGGAATATTGTATGCAATTTTGGAGACCACATATGAGGAAGAACAGAGTGGAGGCAGTGCACAGGATAGTCAAAGGGCAGCAGGGAAGGGCTTATGAGAAGAGGCCAAAAGACCTAAAGATGTTCATGCTAGAGGCAAGGAGGGAGAGAGGGGACATGATCAAGTTGTGCAAATACTTCCACAGGGTAAACAGGGGGATAACTGGGCATCATGCAAGCTGAGTGGAAGCACAAATACCAGGGGTAACTCCACAAAGCTGGCCGGTGGCAAATTTAAGAGGAATGCCACTAGGTATTTTCACAGAAAGGGTGGTGGAGGGGTGAAATAGGCTGCTGAAAGAGGTCATGTGTGCAAAAACAGGACAGATTCACATGAGTGGGACAGATACATTGACTTGGTAAAAAGGGAATCAAAATGGGAGGAGGATGAGCAGGTATGAAGGGCCGCCAAGGGACTTACATTTCACATTAGATAGGTAGGGTGAGCAGACACAATGAGTCTAGTTGCCTTTTCCATCTGCCAAATTCTATGTTGCTATATCTCTACATAACTATACAGCAGCAGCAACCCTCTGTAGATTAAAAAGCTTGAAGGTGTGCAGGGGCCACTTTAATCACTCTTCAGTTGGTGTAAAGCTACAACCCAACCACTTGTAATGGAATTAAGCAGAAAGAGAAGCCATTAATTACACAGTACATTATATCCTGACTTGCTCAATAAATTAGAGTCAATCTAGAGTAAGCACACTTAACAAGTGCTACGTGTTATGCATAGCACTACACATTTCTCAACTAATTTAACATTGCTTCACAAGGATATTCTGATGTTGCACCTAATTTTGGAGATATTTCTGGACACTACTAAACACAGAGTCTACACAAGTGACACCCACTGTTTTTATTCTTATCATTCTTTAAATAAAAAATATGCTACAAATTCAAGCCGTCTTCTCAGCACTGACCAGTGCTACACATTTTAATGCTGGCAGGTTAAGAGGTAAGAATATAATACAATCTCCAGATTGCAGATTTAGTAGAAATTACCCACTAAATAATATTTAATTATTTTGTTCATTGTTCTTTTCAGTTACCATAGAAATAAACAGCAAAAATTGGGATACACATTTTTAGAGCAAAATAGTACAATGATGAAGGGAAATGAAGTACTTCATAAATATTCAGACATAAAAAATAGAATCAAAATAAAATAAATGTAAGTGCAAACAATGAAAAAGCTTCTTCCTATCAAACGTCTACCAGCTATGTGACGGTATTCCATTATCTGACCACCAATTAAGTACCTTCCAGCACTGCACATTCATGCTACTGTATGGAAACCAGCCACTAGGATACTCAGTCTTGTCTTTCTTTTGTGACCCACTATGCAAAAGACAGTTTTAGTGGCTATTCATAAGCCAAAACCACTGACATCTTTATCTCATTCCAGGACTTGCTAACTAGTGGAATGGCATTCAGTTTAATGTAATGTAGCCCCGATTAAGCTACAGCAAGCATGACTAAAATAAAGAGGAAACATCCCTATATGAATCACATTTCATTTGCTTGCATAATTACAACTCTTTCAGCAGAGCAATGATGTATAATTAACATGATTTTGTGACACTGTCACGTACTTCAAAGTAGCACTTCATATTAGTGGCAGCTATGCTGATGTTTTAATAGCTCTTGGGGAAAAATGCATGAGCAATAGATCTTCAGTTAAATTATATTAAAAGTATTTTTTTATAGGAATTAACTTTAGGCAGTAACTGTTAATTATGATGATAACCTGTGCTTTAAGTTGTTCGCTTTCTTGCTGCCCCCTGACTTGCTGCCATTCTGCAGTTGACAGTCTGTGAAACAGCAGCATTGGGAGCATTTCTTTTCCAGAGTCCACCCATCCATCAACAAGAAAAGTTGGATAGCCTGACAAAGGTCTGTGAGACGATGCTGCATTTCAAGTACAGTTAAAATAGGAAAAATATTAAAAAAATTGTATCGGGCTTTAGGTCCCCATTCTTAGTTGCTAGGGATAGAGGCACACAATTGATGAATCTGGAAGACCAGTTGGACTGCCAACCACTTCTGCTCCAAGACACAGTGCAAATTAAAGACTATGGGAGGCTGGGGTTCAGAAGAACACAATAAGTACAAGGGCACTCAGAGGAAAAAGAAGTGTTGGCAGTGCTGTGGGTTATCTTGGAGACTAGGGCTGTATAGGGGCCACATTTTATTTCCTGAATACCACAGATAGTAGGGCTACAGAATATTCAGGAGCCCTTCCCAAGTAGGGGACTATTTGTATTCACGAAAGAGTTTTTGGCCACCTGCTAAATAAAAAGCAAAAAGAAACTGCCCCTTCCCTCCTCCCCCAGACCCATAAAAACAAGTGAAATGTAAACCACATCTCCCCGGCCTCTATCAACAGCCCAATCACACCATCCTCCCCGCAGTACCTACAGTTAGTTATAATTATTATTAAAATAGTAATTAAAGCCCCCAATGGCAACCAGCTCAACCCACCCACCTCCACGGCTGGCTGCCATCTTTAATCTAAAGTGCTAGTTTGCTCTCAAAGAAATCCAATTTATGTCCCCCCACACACAGCACCCTACTCCCTCCCACCCAACAGCACCTCTATGGCCAGCCACTGTTTTTAATCTAAAGTGCTAGTTTGCTGTTAAAGAAATCTAATTTATGTCCCCCCCTGCACAGCACTCTATTCCCTCCCACCCAGCAGCACCCAATTCTTAATAGGATCTGAAGAAGGTGACCAGCTCAACCTGCCCTCCTCCATGGTCAGTTGCCTTCTCATGACTGTGATCATTGATGTGATCAGCTGGTTTTACTACTGCAAGCGCATCGTGGTTTCATTCATGGGAAAGTGTCCGACTGTGGAGGACAGCGGGTTGAGCTGGTCACCTGCTCTAGATCATATTAAGAATTGGGCACTGCTGGGTGGGAGAGAGTAAGGTTGTGTGTATGTGTGGGGAGGGGATGGAATGTAAATTTAATTTCTTCAAGAGCAAACTAGCACTTTAGATTAAAGATGGTGGCTGGCCGTGGTGGAGGGTGGGTTAAGCCAATCACCTAACAGGGGATTTAATTACTATTTTAATAAATATTATAACAAATTTTGAGTGCTGGCAGGAGGGTGTGATTGGGCTATTGACACAGGATGGAAGGATGGGGTTTACATTTTACCTGTTTTTTTGGGGTGGGGAGGAAGAAGGGGCAGCTGTTTCTTTTTTTTTTTTTGTGGCCAAATACCTTTTCCCTGAATACTTGAATACCTGAATATTTGGCTGCTGAATAATAAACATTCAGCAGAATATTCAACAAAAGGTGGTCTCAGTGGTTGCTATCCATACAGGGCTGGTATATAGGTCTCCAGCACAGGGAGAGGAGTTAGATAAGGTGCTTGGGGAAGCAATCATCAGGATGGTAAGTAAGGGGAGGTGCTGCTAGTTGAGGACATTAATTTGCCAGATGTGGACTGGAGCCTTTCAGCCGCACCTTAAGCAAGGAGCACGGCCATCCTTGACTTGCTACAAGTGGCTTTTCTCAGGCAGCTGGTCATGGAACCCATTAGGGGCAGTGCAGGACCTGGTACTTACAAACCAGGAATAGCACTGCAGATGTACAGTAACACTGAACAGTCCCCAAGTACCAAGGATCACTGTACAATATGGTTTAACATTAAGACGGCTCAGAGGCAAACCACATAAGGATGAAAGTCCTGGACTTTAGAAGGGTGAATTTAAAAAAAATTGAGACTGCCTTAGAAACGGTGTACCGACCACCCTGCAAAACCACAAGAGCGAAGACAATCACAGTGACAGAATTCGACCAACAACATCTGGTCGTTGTGATGGTCCCCACTGGCACTGCATTGCCCAGTGTTTCGCTCCCTTCCTGAAACAACTCCGACTCAGAGTTGTATATTTAGAAACCAGGGGGTGTGAGGGCAGACAGCAACATTCCTGACAGTACAATGCTGACACTCAGCATTGTGTCTGTCACTGTCGGGGATGTTGCCCCGCTATAGGTAAACCCTTGGAAGCTGCCTCATGGAGGAGGGATTGCCAAGGAAGGGTAGAGACACAGTAGAGTAAAATAAGGGACAGCATAATTAAGGCAACAAACGTCTGCATGAAGGAACTGGGTAAAAGAGACCATTATGGTTCTCTAGGGAAGTGGCTAAGGTAGTGAGGAAAAAAAGGGTAGCACTCAGGCATTATAAGGAAATGCAGAGGGAAGAAGACAGGGAGTTATATTAAGTAAACAGAGGGACCAAGGAAAGGCAGTGATGGGAGCAAAGATACAGACAGAGGAAAGGATTGCCAAAGGGGTAACTAAAGGGGACAGAACTTTCTTCAGGTTCTCAAGTGAGAAAATGAAAGCAAGGGGAGGGATAGTGAGGATAAGGAGGGTGATGGGAGAGACTGTGCAGAAGAGGATCAAGGAAAAGCATATGTTCTGAACAGGTACTTCTTCTCAGCCTTAACAGTAAAGGAAGGAGGGCAGACCACCAATGAGCAGCAAGAATGGGGGGGGGGGGGTAGACACAAGTTTATTTTCAGAGGAAAGAGTTTTGAAGGGACTTGAAGTTCTGGAAGTGGACAAGGCCATGGGACCAAACGGGATACATCCAAGGATAGGAACTGAGAGAGGTGCTAGCCGCACCACTGATGGTCGTATTCAACAGCTCACTGGAAACTGGCATGGTTCTGAAAGACCGGAGGAGAGCAGATGTGGTTCCTCTCCATAACAGCAGCAGTAGGAAGGAAGTTAGCAACTATAGGCCTGTCAAGATCACATCAGTGGTGGGGAAATTAATGGAAACCTAGTTAAAGGCAAGACAAGGTTATTTCTATGGCATTCAGTCCCAGAGGCTCTGGGTGCCATACAATAAAACAAACAATTTCAAAGCAATTACAAATAATTAAAACAAGTTTTCTAAACAGTTTTAAATACAGTATATAAAATCAGAATAAAATACATCTGCAGTCCCATAAAGGTGTATCAAGTGATCTAATTCAGAAAGGCAAGGTGGAACATGTGAGCCTTAAGCCCCCGCTTAAACTATTCAAGGAAAGATTGGTAGAATATTTTGAATACAGTGGGTTACAAAACCAAAGGCAGCATGTATTCATTGGGATTGAAGGCTATGGAATATTAATCTGATTGATTTCAGGTGACCAGAAAAATAGATCAGGGACGGCAGTGAATATGGCCTCCTGGACTTTACCAAGGCCTTTAACACTGTACCACACATGAGACTAATAAAGAAATTGAGCAGCCTAGGGGTGGGATCCACAGTTGTGAATTGAATAAAAAAGTGGTTAATGGATAGGTGACAGAGAGTGGTAGTTAATGGCACTCACTCTAGTGAGGTAAGAGTGACCAGCAGTGTGCCATAGGGCTCAGTACTGGACCGATCCTCTTCAATGTCTTCATAAATGACACTACAGAAGAACTGGAAGGAAAGGTATGACGTTTTGCAGATGACACCAACATCTGTGATAGGGTGGACACTCAGAAGGGTGTGAAGAGAATGCATAGGGACCTTGGTAAACTCAAGGAGTGCTCAGGAGCATGGCAGTTGGGATTCAATGCCGAAAAGTGCAAAATCATGCACCTAAGGCACAGGAACCCAGAAGCTGAGTGTAGGATGGCAGGGATGTACTGACAGTCACTAAGCAGGAAAGAAACCTTGGGTTATCATATCTGATTACCTAAAATTGGCAGGGCAGTGTGACAAAACAGTGGGTAGGGTGGGTGGGGTGCTGGGATGTATAGGGAGAGGTATCTTTAGCAGTAGGAGGGAGGTGGCATTGCCACTGTATTGCTTGCTGGTGAGATCCCACCTGCAGTATTGTGTCCAGTTCTGTAGGCTACACTTTAGAAAGGACATAGACAGGGTGAAGGGAGTCCAAAGACGGCAACTAAGATGGTGTAGGGGTTACATCAAATGCCCTATGAAGAGAGACTGAGGGATCTCAGCATGTTCACCCTGTAAAAAATGAGAGTGAGAGGGTACATGATGGAGATCTACAAGTATCTTGGGGGAGTAAATAGGGTGCAGGACAGGAGTCTATTTCAAATCAGAAGGAGCACCAGGACCAGAGGGCATGTAATGAAACTGGGGGTGGGGTGTTAGGAGGGATGTGAGGAAGTACTACTTTACTGAACGGGTGGTGGATACCTGGAACAGACTGTCAGTGGAAGTGAAGGGGTGAAAACAGTAGGGGGCTTCAAGCATGTGTGAGAGAGATATAGGGGAATATTAGTGAATATGCAGGGAAGAGAGATGGTCGCTAGAGACCAGTTAGGGTCTGCGGAAACAGACTAGGCAGAGACCACCTAAGCAGACTGGATGGGCCAGACAAATTTTATGTTTCTATGTAATACATTTGACTGTAGAATTATAGTGCAAGGCACTACATTAGGTGTAATTTTATTTACTGAGTATGTACAATATATACACATGTTTTTGTAAGGATGTTAAAATGGATGAACATTATGGCTTTCAGCTTTTTTTGAGTCAGAAGATATCTTTCCATTCCTACAGTTGGCCTTGGGGCCAGTAACACTGAGTCAAGTAAAAGATTAAGAACCAACCCCTTCTCAGTTAGGACAGTCTGTGTTTATCCCTGCCGTGGCACTACTTGGATACACTGTCTTTTCATCTTCTCCAGGATACTTGACCCAGCACCCTCCAACCATCCCTCTGCTGTTACCATATGCCACATGCTGAATCCAAGTAGAAGCAGAGTCTCAGACAACTTTTTGAAAGCTTTAAATACTTGGTAGTGTGTGTGTGTGTATAAATATATATATGTGTGTGTAAGCCCCCCTTAAAGAGTGGCTTATATTCCCATTAAGGCATCCCTTTCCCCCTCCCCCCCGAGCTAGGGAATGTGTTAGTGCTCTGGGGGATATTGGCTGCTGGACGCCTCAAGGTGGCAGCAGAGAATAGGTTTTGGGAGTCTATAAGGGAGCAGACAGGAAGTATCGTGGCCTTTCCAGCCTGGGCATTAGGCCTGGGCCTGGAGGGGATGGCTGGAGGAGCATAGTAAACTGGGCAAGTGAGGGAGCTCAGCAGTCAGGGAGGTCCAGCAGGGGACCCCCCAAAGTAGTGACAGGATAGCTTTCTCAGCATCGTGGTTGAGGAGGAGCTGGGGGAATGGAGCTCCATGGGGAAGGATGGGTTGCCAGGTCCTGCATTGTTTGGGGGCAAGGAAGTTAGGTGGCTGTGTAGGCCAGGAAAGGTAGAAGCCTTTAGAGACCCCTGTAAGGTGTACCCTGGGCTACCAGGGCTGTAAAGGCAGTGACAGGCCTCCACATGAAGGAAGACAGTGGCAGGGCAGCCTGGGAGTAGAAGAAGCCAGGGGGCCCCTCACCCAGAAAATGGGGCCTACTATGGAGGGGCTGGTCCTGAGATGCTGGTACATTGACGGCTGGGCAGATCACAGGCTGTAATGGCAGGCCTTGGAGGGTAGCACTCATACTGGAGCTTAACGCAAGCCCAGGAGGTGTTTAAAGGATATGTGGGTCGGACAGGGATCCCTCGAGGAAGAGGAGCAGCAGAAACTGCAGCTGTTTGGGCCATCAGTGAGAAAGCAAAACAGTCACTGGCATGGGGCGGGGATCCCCCGAAGAAGAAGAACAGCAGAAACTGGAGCAGCTTGGGCAATCAGTAAGAAAGCAAGACAGCCAGTGGCATGGGACAGGAGTACTGGAGCAGGACTGGGTTTTGAGGTCGCTGCATCGGTGGAGCCAATAAGAGAAGAGGCTGAGCCGAGCAAAGGTGGCAGGTGCTGAAGTAGCACCAATACAGTGCCAAGCTTGAAGTGGGTTACGGGGCCTGGATCATACAGATAAAATCCTGTACCCCCGTGGCTTGGGCCACTGCCCAGGGGTCCAGGTGGGGGAAGCAGCCCGCTTTCCCATGCCAGTGTTTTTGGGGATGACCAGTGCCAGACAGTAGGTAACCTGGTGGGTAGTACAGAAGAAAGATTTGGCTTGCCAGATCCAGAGAAGCTAGGAGATTGCAGGGATCTGAGTTCAAGTAGGTCCTGGGTAAAGCATCGACAGAGAGAGAGTAGGAAAAAGTCCTTGCTTGTGACTGCCTTAAGATTCACCATTCTGCTGTCTTAAAAATGTCCAGGTAGTATATGTAAAAAGTTTGATTAGCCCCATGGAGCTTCTTTTTTAAATGAAGTGTGTGACCCCTGCATTGCTGGGAATCATTTGCTGTGCTGGAGATGACTAAAGAAGCCAGTTTGGGAGGAAATAGCAGTGATGTGTCTTATTTAAACTGAGAGGGGGAAGATAATGAAATAAATCCTTTTCTTTTCCCCTTTATGTTCAGTTAGATTAATTTTTCATGAGTTTCATTCCAGATAAAGTTTTCATCCCACCTTTGGTGGGGCTGAGGGGCTTAAGGGGAGCTCCAGAGATGGTAGATGTGCAGTGTGGAGTTCATGGTCTGGAGTGCAGCCTTTGGGGTGAAAAAATTAATTCTGTGGGTGAAGGCAAGAATGCATGGGTATTGAAGATGCCAGAAAGGTAGGACACAACTTCTCCTGCCTTGAATGAAGTGCATTGATCTCGATGTTTAGCCCTTGAGGGTACCCCTCCATTAATTGCCCCTGGACCACCTGTGAAAGAAGTTATGCCCCTAGACGGGGGACTTGTAGGGGGGGTTACACTGTGAGGGCTCATTTGGGATCTTTCCCAAGCCCCGAAACACTGTTGGACCTCGAGCCTTGCAGACCATTGCGTTGTCAGGCTTCCTAGCCCATTTGGGTCCTGTTGCGCTGTATAAATAGCTGTGGCAGTAGGCCTGGAGCAGGCATGGGCCTCGACCTGCTGCTATGGAGTGTGCACATGACTTGCTGGTCATCTGACCCTCAGGTAGGGTTTTGACTGGAGGATGGCCAAGAAGGAGCTACAGCAGCTACAAACAGAGGTGCCATCTTAGGGTGATCAGAGAGAGAGAGGAGCTGAGGGAGTGAGGTGACCAGCAGCAGGAGAAATAAAGCCAGTGAGAGAAAAGGAAAAGAGAGACTATTTTTCCTAGGCACATCCATGGTAAGGCAAGTGAACTGGGCTGCCCATATTAAAGCAAATGAACATTTGAGCCATCTGTTTAAGCTGTGGGAACTGGGAGGGAGGAGGGACTGAACGGAGGCATCCACCACAGATTGGCAGCACATTGTGGAAGGGGGAAATGAAGAAAGACCCAAAGTGACCCCCCAGTTCTGCCTCACTGCTCTCCTGGCTCTGGAATGCTGGGGGAAAAGGCAAAGAAAACAAACATTGTGTGAGGTGTGGGTTTATGGGGGAAGGAAGGAGTTGCCAGGTTGCCTATATGCCCATATTGTATAGGCAGGCTGCCAGTTCCAAATTTGGAGATTTTTGCTCCCAGTTCCACCACCAGCTCTTTCATGTGGTGGTTACCAGTCAGTGGGGACTCAGGAGGGTTTGAGAGACTGTCCTTGGGAGAAAGCACTCATGCCCAGGTGGACGAGACCAGAAGTGAATCCCCAGATGTGACTGTGCAGACTATAGAGGAGGAAGGTGCAAGTGCACCAGTTAAAGAAAAAGGTGATGGGGAGCACAGCCATCTGCCGGGCTCCTTGCCACCAGCTACCAGCTATCCCAGTGGCAGAGGGAGGGGCAGGGGCCTCAGACAACCAGTCTGGGATCCTCCAGGGCCCAGAAGAGCCTCATCATGGTCCCTGTCCAGCAGTAGCCCGCAGGCCCTGTCGACCAAGTCAGAGCCTGTCTCAGGAGCCAGATGTAAAATGCAGCCTACTGGGAATGGCTCTGAGACTGGTCCTGCACCAGCAGCAGCAAGAGGGAGCACTGGTGGATCAAAAAGAGTTAGAGGAGCTGAATAAGGAGAAATATGTTGGCAGCACTTTTCAGTTCCAGGACTACCAGGTAGCTAGGGCAATTCCCAGGCCTTACCATTGTCCTGTGATCGCCCTAGCAGACAACACCCCACAGCTCCCAGTACAGGCTAAGACTCTTCGAACCCAGATGGATGGGTTGGGGGCGGATTGATTAACCAGAAAAGGCACACTAAGCCGAAGCTTGTTTCCAGGTGTGACCTGGAAGCACGAGGAAGTTAAGTGACTTGTTCAGGGTCACACAGTATGCAAGTGGGGGCTTTGGGATTCAAACGCAGATCTCCAGGTTTGCAGCTCAGAGCCCTAAACCTCTGTGTTATACTGTCTCCTGTTAAACCCAAGTGACCTGTTGAATTTAAAGTATCGATGGGAGATATGGCTACCAATGGGACAAGCCAGGAGGACTAGCGTAAAGGACCTGCCAGAATGGAGTCAGGCCGACAGGTGTGCCCGCAGGAGGCTACAGGTAGAATATCCTCATTTGAGCGATCCTTATGTGCCCAAATGGATTTAGGACATCATTGAGGAGATGAGGGTGGAATGGATCTTTAAGGAACAGATGGAATGCTTAAAGAATCTTCCTAGTGGAAGAGGTGCCCCATCTCAGCAGTTGATTCAGCAGGCATGGTCAATGTGTCGCACAGGGACCTGGTCTGGCCTAACGTTGTTCAAGCATTTTGCCTTGGTCCAGGACTTGGCGGGGACTCAGACCAAATATTATCTTCTGGACAGGGATTCCTTTGAAGATGTGATCACCAAGCCAGATCCAGAATATTATTTCCCTCCAGGTAGGGGACCTTGCAATCTAGGCCTGCTGGAGTTTGTACTTATGAATTGTGCCAGGACAATTGTTCTTTGGATCCAAGTTATGGTGATTGTATACAGTTATTTTCTTAAAATTAAAGCCTTTAAATTCAAAGTTAAAATGTTGTCATTATGATCATGATAGAAAATGTTTGGGAGACTGGTGAGAGGATGTTTGTGTGAATGTGTGAGTGAATGATCTGAGGAATGTACACCGTAAAACTTGTTTTAAAATTTGGTGGGAGGTATTTGGGGATAGCTAAACTGTATCTACCTCATTATTGTTGTTTGCAGATGCTTAATTCTGAAAAGTTTAATCATTATAATGATTGAAATTGTTTGTTAAAGAAAAAATGAAGCTTGTATCTAACCATGTACATTATATCCTGGAGCAGATAGGGTTTTAGGATTTTAGAAGTACATTGGGCTAGGAAAGTAGGTTGGGTAATGCCAGTGGTGAGGCATAGTAAGTCTACTGCCAGAAGGCTGGGGGGTGCACATACCTAGTCTGATGGGTCAAAGACCATCACTGGACCCAGGAGGGAATGATTTCCTTGGTGAGGGAAGAGTGTAAGCCCCCCCTTAAAGAGGCAAGGGCAAGGCAAAATTTAACGACGCCCAATCCCGGAGGCTCTGGGTGCCGTACAAATAAGTAGACACATATTCAGGAACAAATCAATAAAAAAAACAAAAACAGATATATATATATATATATATATATATATATATGAGCATATAAATAATCAACGCCTCCAATAAACATTACCCATAGATAATAAACTGAACATCATATTACCAATGGCTATAATCAAATCAAATCTGTAAATTGACAGCTTAATCCAAAAAAGGCCTGAGCGAATAGGAGGGCCTTAAGGCGGGCATTGAAAACCTCCAGAGTAGGGGCCCCCTTAACCCGAACAGGCAGCGAATTCCACAGGACGGGGACACTAAAGGCCCTGTCACCAGCTGATTTCAACCTCATCCTGGAAATTGCCAGGGAGCCTCCACAGGAGGAATGGAGGGGGCAAACCGAGAGAGCATGTACAAGAAGGTCTAATGGATAACCAGGGCCCTGACCATGTAGGGCCTTATAGGCAGGGCCCTGAATTTTCCGCAATTCCACTGGTGCGCAAACCGCAGAAATATCCATAGAATTCGGCCGCCACCTGGCAGAATTCCTGCGCCGCCCGCATAACAATGTCTCTGGCCGACGGGGTGCCTAACTCGCCGGGTTTCACTGCCCCCAGTCAAGTCTGTATGTCGCGCTGGGAGCTCCACCCCAGTGTGGCAAAGCTCATACAACGGGGCTGCCCAACTCTCGCCGGCCTATGTCCCCTGTTAGATCTGGTGCCACGCTGGGAACCTACCCAGCATGGCAAAAGTCCTTCGCTTAGTCTAAAAAAAAACTGAAACAAAAAACCTTCCCTCGTTGATTCTTTTGCCCCTCCTCCCCAACCCACACCCACCCTCTCGTACCCACCTCCCACACCCCACCTCAACCCATACATACCTCCGGAGCCCAGTGCGGCGATCTTCGGTGGACCGGGAACATGTCTGCACTCTTCAAAGCCGACCGCGAACTGAAGAAATGCCGGTAAGCTGTGTAATGGCATCAACTGATTTTTTTCAACTTTAGTGCATATCTCAGCCATTTCTGGGAATTTTTTTAGCAAATTTTCAACATGAGGTTTTTGGGGCCCTGCCTCATGAACTTTGACACTGTTATTTCATTAATCGGTCCCAAAACGTGGTTCCGCAATCACTGCGTGGAACCACCTTTCTGGAATGATTAACAAAATGACAGTGTCACAGTTCATGAGGTAGGCTCCCACAAACCCTATGTTGAAAATTTGGTGAAAATATTCCCCAAAATGACTGTTTTACGAGCGTACGTTGCGCAGTTCCTATGCACGCTCGTAACTTCGAGCATTTTTAATATTTTCACTCTAGATTTTCAGTATTGCCATTTTACCACACCTCCTTATGAACAGTACAACTGTCATTTTTCACATCTCACCCGAAATGTGTTTTCGCACATGTAGCACACAATGGCGCAGTCGGTGTGTGAAATTAATGTTCAGGACAGATTAAGAAAATCAAAGTGATACTGGTCATGATCAGAGGTCTTAAACTGGCTATGTTGAAAATTTGGTGACAAATGCCCATAAAATGTATTGTGTCAGATATGGCAAAAAAAAAAAAAAAAGGAAAAAAATTAAGGGTAAAAATGTGCCGCAGAATTGCCACAGAAATTGGTGTTAAGTGCCGCAGAAAAATTGGGGTCCTGCTTATAGGTGAGAAGATCCACCTTAAAGAGGATCCTCCACCTGACTGGCAGCCAGTGCAGCTCACGCAACACTGGTGTAATGTGGCAGAATGTTGGCTGCCCAGTAAGTAACCGGGCAGCTGCATTCTGCACTAGCTGCAGTCTGTGGACAGATCCTCCAGCGACCCCGAGGTAGTAGTCAAGTGTTGATGTAACTAAGGCATGCATCAAAGTGGGGAGGTCAGAGGCGGAACAAGGGGCTTTATCCTGGCGACATTTCTGAGATGGAAAAAACAGGAGTGGACAGTGGATGATATCTCCTCCTCCATCGTCAAACTCCTATCCAGAATGACACCAAGATTTCACACCCTAGAGGAGGCCTTCAATGGAACAGATCCCAGAACAAGTCCAGTCTCTGATCCAGAGGCCATCCTATCATGCACTCTGTTCGACTCCACCAACAATACCTCTGTCTTTTCGGGGTTCAGTCGCAACCAGCTAGAGGCCATCCAGTCATTGATCTCAGCAAGGCAGCTGTTTAGCATATCTACCACGTTGGATGTTCATGGGGCAAAGGATAAGTATAGTTGGGTATCATCAGCATAGCAATGAAAACCCAAGACATACTTCCTAATGATCCCTCCCAGGAGTAGCATGCACACTGTGAATAACATTGGGGCTAACACCGACCCCTGAGGTACTCTGCAAGATAGGGGGCTAGGGGTGGAGGAGAAATTCCTCATCACAATGGACTTGAACCAGCAGATGACAGTGCTGTTGAGTCCGTAACGTTCCCTGAGGAGGTCAAGCAGCACACAATGGTCCACAGTGTCAAATGCTGAAGAGAGATCAAGGAGAACAAGAATGGTCTTTTCTCCTCAATCTCTAGCCCTGAAGACATCATTCTACACCTGAACAAGCTCGGTTTCTGTGCTATGCCTCGCCGAAACCCCGACTGGAAGTATTCCTACTACTCATGGGTCACAAGGTGCTCCTCTAACTGAAGCGCCACTATCTTCTCCATAATCTTTGCCAAAAAGGGAAGATTGGAGATAGGTCGGTAATTTGCCCTAACCTCCAGGTCCAAGGATGGTTTCTTTAGGAGTGGTCTTACCAATGCCTCCTTCAAGGCATTAGGGAAGACCCCTCAGATAAGAAACACCAGACAATCAGAGCAAACACCAGGCCAATGATGTCAATGCATCTCATCAAGAAATGCGTCAGCAGTGGATCCAGTTCGCAAAAATTGTGCTTCAGATTGGTCGCCACCCCGATGACCTCACTTACCTCCACTGGTCTTAAGTCCCCACAACCAGGCGCAGTGCACTCAGAACACTTCTGGTGACAACTGCCAGCTATAGCATTGCTGACTGGAGAAACTCCCTGCCGGATACCGGACACTCTGTCTGAGAAGAACCGAGCAAACTCTTCACATTCAGTATTAGACAAAACCTTCCTCGGCTGTAGCCAAGCTGGACGAAGTAGCCTGTCCACAGTCCGAAAAAGTATACTGGTCGGTTCTTCCTGGCAGCAATCTCCCTGGACAGGAACACTGCCTTCTTATGGTTGCTTGCCCCCTGGTGTGCATTATAATGCACACGCAGGGCCAGTTTGTCCTCCTCCAGGCCAGACTTCTTCCAGCAGTGCTCCAGCCTCCGACCCTTCATCTCATCTCAGGTATGAAAATTTGGGTCGTATACGGACAGGTGCAAGGGAGTCAATGGCGTTGGATAGCACTCTATTATAACTTAGAGCCCATCATGGCACCAATGCCTCCAACGCATGCATTACCCAAGCCAGATTGATCGGCTGCCACCAAAAAACCTCCGGGGTCAATCCTGCAAAGGACGACAGCTCATCATCTCTGTAGGGGGAGGGCATCCGGTGGAAGCCCTGAACATGAACTGCACGATGCAGTGATCGGACCATACCGCCTGATCAGTCTTGAGCTTATTTATCTCAAGCCCAGTGAGAACACCTGGTCTAATGCATGCCCGCCCTGGTGTGTTGCGGCAGAAACAACTTGCGACAGGCCCAGTGATGACATGATCTGGAGGAGGTTATGACCAAGCCGAAAGGATTCATCATCTACCCAAACATTGAAATCCCTCAAGACAATACATCTTGGGGCTTCCAATGTTTTGCTGACGACAAATTCAGCAACCTCCTGCAGGAAATTCCCTGCCACACAAAAGAGGCTTATATTCTCATTTAGGCATCCTTCCCCCCACCTCCCCGAGCTAGGGAATATGTTTGTACTCTGGGTGATATTGGCTGCTGGAAGCCTCAAGGTGGCTGCAGAGAGTAGGTTTTGGGAATCTATAAGGGAACAAACAGGCCTGGGGTTGGATGGGGATGGCTGGAGGAGCAGGGTAAGGTGGGCAAGTGAGGGAGCTCAGTGGTCTGGGAGAGCCATCGGTGTTCCCCCCCAAAGTAGTGACAGGACGGTTTTCTCAGCATCATGGTCAATGAGAGGCTGGGGGAATGGAGCTCCATGGAGGAAGAATGGGTAGCCAGGTCCTCCATCGTTTGGGGGAAGGTAAATTAGGTGGCTTTGTAGGCCAAGAAAGGTAGGAGCCCTTAAAAAACCCTGTAAGGTGTACCCTGGACTGCCAGGGCTGTGGGGGCAGTGGCAGGGCTTCCACAGGAGGGAAGCCTGTAGCAGTGGCTCCCCTCATACCTGGGTAGCAGGGCAAACTGGGAATAGAGGGAGCTGGGGGGCCCTTCACCCAGAAAATGGGGCTTGCTATGGAGGGACAGGTCCTGGGGCATTGCTACATTGAGGGCCAGGCGTGTCACAGGCCATAATGGCAGGCCTTGGAGGGTAGCCCTCGTGCTGGAGCTCAACGCAAGGCCAGGAGATGTTTAAAGGAGATGTGGGCCTGGCAGGGATCCCCCAAGGAAGAAGAACAGCAGAAACTGGAGCAGCTTGGGCAATCAGTGAGAAAGCAAGACAGCCAGTGGCATGGGACAGGAGTACTGGAGCAGGGCTGGGTTTTGGGGCCACTACACCAGTACAGCCGATAAGAGGAGAAGCTGAGCTGAGTGAAGGTGGCAGGTGCTGAAGTAGCACCATGTTTGAAGTGAGTTACGAGGCCTGTGTCATAAGGAAAAAATCCTGGTACCACAAACAACAAGAAATGTCTCTAGCACTCCAGAGCCAGGAGCTATGGAGCTCCAATGAAGTATACAACTCAAAGTTCAAGTGTGAACAATTGTTATTTATTTTCACTCGCTATATTAGCATTTTAACAAACACAGTATAAACCAAGGTGGATTTTGTATGATCAGGTGCCCTGGCGCTTCACCATGTGAGGCTTCATCAGGGGGCCTGAAAATCCTGGTACCCCCTGTGGCTTGGGACTGCTCCCAAGGGTCCTGGTAGGGGAAGCAGCCCGCTTTCCCTCACCAGTGTTTTGGGGAATGACCAGTGCCAGAGAGTGGGTAATCCAGTGGGTAGTAAAGGAGAAAGGTTGGCTTACCAGGTCCAGAGAAGCCAAGAGATTGCAGGGATCTGAGTTCAAGTAGGTCTTGCGTAAAGCATCCGAGAGAGAGAGAGAGAGAGTAGGAAAAAATCCTTGCTTGTGACTGCCTTAACATTCATCATTCTGTTGCCTTAAAAATGTTCAGCCAGTATGTATAAAAAGTTCAATTAGCCCCATGGAGCCACCTACATAGGGGGGGGCTTGGAGGGATATGGATATATAATATGAGGAGGGGACCTGTGTGATACATGATTTAATTAAACAAGTACTTTTTGACCTAGGGTAAACTCAGTGTGGTATAAGCCATGAGTGAGGTGTCCAAGGGCAAACAGCACACGCGAAAATAAATCATGTATCACACAAGGTCCCCTATGCATATTTCACTTATGCAGTAGGGGTGGACTTACAGTGATGTTTTTTGGTTTTTTTAAGTTTCCTTTTATTTTGAATATTTAGCTTGTTTCTGGGTTTATTGTTTTAAAGAATGACACTGCACATTTTTCCTCTTCAGGTTGCTGTGGATGCAGTGTGTAGTGATGGCTTGAACATGCCAACGTCCGCATTGCTTGGTGCAGTTATCAGATTTAATAAAAGTGAAGCAGAAAATGGCTGTAGCTGTAAGTGAGAGCTGGTACACTGACGACAGCCTCTGACTTGAACCGTGGGAAAGAAATGGCTCAAGTGCTGCAGTTCGTGGAATTTTTTTCTTAATGCGGTGCTGAGTAAAGCTAGAAAGAGCAAGCGGGACCGGAGTGAGCAGTGTTGGGAGCAGCACTGTTTACCAGAGGGAGTCAGACTGCAGTAAATAAGTCAGGAGTTAAAAAAGAGACAGGTACAGCAATTCTGGCATTAGCTCATATATAAAGTCTATGTTTGAGAGAATTCGTACTTCAGGAAGATTACAGCCGTTTGTTTGGGAAGGGGCAGTGTGAGATAATTGGAAGCGTAACTTCAGATAAGACCTATAAGTGTAAGTTCAGAAACATGTTAGTATGCCAGGATTTCTTTTCTAAATAAAACTGTTTGGAAAAAATATACAAACGAGAAAATGAGAAGCAGTGTGCCTAGCTGGTGGCACGCAGAAGCAGACAATGATAGGGTGTGTGAGAGAAGAGGATGATCTGGACATTGTAAACTAAAAGTCAAAATAGTAATAATAATAATAATATGCTTTATTTTTACTGTGTCTTTCTAAAATCAAGGCACCTTAACAGTAAAATACAAAGAGATAAAACAGGATGCAGTAAAAACAATAAATACAGGGTTTCATAAAATTCAGAGTACTGTATGTAGTGCCAGCAGTCAGAAGGAGGGAGGATATATGACTTAAAGTGTGTGTATAAATTGTCTGTCATGTAGAAACTGTGTATAAATGAGTAACTGTATTTATAAATAAATTTATATTGGGCCGGCCGGTGGCATTGAGGGTTGAGGTGCTAGACACCACACCTCGCACCACGCCAATGACCCAGGTTCGGGAGTGACCACTGATGTTGGTGGGTCGCCATGGGGCAGGAAGGATTAAGCATCCCATGGACTGCTCTCCTCCTCTGCGGAGAGTGGGGAAGGACATCCATGCTTGTACTGGCTCCTTGTGGTGGCTAAGGGCTGGTGCACTGACGCAGTTGAATAGAGAGTTCAGAGCAGGCAGACGCCTGACACGTGATGCACGAAAGCATGTATTGTACCATCATTGACATCCTGCATGCCTGTGCCGACTGAGGTTCAAGAGACAAATCGTCCCCAGTCCTCCAGTGTGAGTGATGGTCTGGCCCCGTGGCGTTGCACCGAGTGCTCCTACGTAGCTCTCTCTGGTCCTGACTCCCCATGTTGTCTTCCACGCTATAAGGGAGCACGACATAACCAGGAGGATGAGAGGGCAAAAGGGGTGGCAGCTCAATCACCGCAGTCACAGCAGGGGCCGTTGGAGATGGACTGGAAGCAGGGGGAACCATAGGACCACCCCCTAGCTGGGGAGGTAAGGCCACATAAAGACCATAAACTAATAAAAAAAAAAAGAAATGTATACACACAGTTACTCAGATAACTGGATTTGTCACGCTGCATATATGTCCACCCCGATTGCATATTTGTATAAAATGGGTAACAAAAATCAGTGAAAATCCAGTGTGCTGACTGAATAAAACATGTCACATAACCATGCATTATTCTGTAATGACTGCACACCTCCCAGTGTGACCATACGCCTACACTTCTTTCCAACCCTCAGAACCTTCCCACTACCAGTGAGATCACTCCATACCTAGCACAGACTGGCACACACCTGGGGCACACTCACAAACGTGGCACACACAGCTTGCCAGAACAGTAACCCATTAAATCTGTGTAGTTGTCCCACCCTTAAAACAATTAGTTGGTTAATCCTACCTTCATATTTATACATAAAAAACTAATAGAAAGAAGTCATCTGGTTGATCCTGCCATGTTTAAAATGTTTCACTCATAATCACTTTCACTTTCCTCTATTACTGTAGCGTGACCTAGCAGTGTTCAATGTGCTAAAGAATATGCTGTCAGAGTCTTAGAACAAGAAATGCTGTCTGAAAATTATGGAAGCTGTTAGGTTTAATCCTTTTTGCTTTTAGGTGTACAAGAAGCCACTAAGTGAATAGCGAGGAAAGCAAGTGAGCCACTGGCTTCAGAAGTGTAGACAGAAGCGTGACAGAGTATTGCCATGGTAACTCATGACCCCACCTCACGACCAATATGACTGACGTTACACAAATCTTACCCAAAAGGTAATTTTGCCAACTGACTGCAGCAAAATCACCTTTCTGGTGGGAGTTGCATAACAACAGTCACATTGTCCATGGGGTGGGGTCCCCAAAAGGCCATGTTGAAAATTTGGGGTCATAATCTCATGAAATGGCTGAGTTATGCATAAAAGTTTAGTCCCCCATTGAAATACATTGACCCACATTTACCTTAATTTCTCATATTGCAGTCAAGCAGCAAGATGTGTCTTTGATCAGGAGAGTGGCTCTTGAACCTGGGATCTCTTCAGGTGAGTGAGGGTGTGTGGGGCTGTCAACAGGAGTGTGGGGAGGTAGGTGCACAGTGGGAGGTTCAGTGGAGGGTGTGGGTGTGATCGTGATGGAAAAAAAATAGGAGGTTCAGTGGAGGGTGTGGGTGTGATCGTGATGGAAAAAAAATTAAAAAGACATTGAGGGATGGTTTTCTTATTTTCAGCACCAAGGAACATGGGAGGTGGGGGAATGCCCCTAGCCACCAATGAAAAGTATGAAAACTGGTAGCCAGAGGGATCACCAGGAACTGAGAAACATACGTGCTTGGGGATTGGGCCTCAGGGATCAGGAAGAGAGAGCCACTAGACCACCAGGTAATAAAAAGATTTTAAATTCTAAAAAATACTCAAATTGGGGGCCAATGAATCACATTCTGGGATCATTGTGCCCTAAAAAATGCCCTTAAAGAAAAAATTACTTACCATAGTAATCTTGTTTCTTCCAAGGGAATCTTTCTGTATTCTGATAAATGTAGTATGATCTCACCATAGGACTACCCCAGAGCTGAAAAGGTTAATAGATCCTATGCAAATGGTGGAATGCTAGGCTTCAGCTCAGTTTTCAAACCACTGTCCCTTGTTGTACTTCCTGCAACCATCAGATTCTTACGGAGCATGCAAAAGAACAAGCTAACTAAACTATCTTAAAAAAACAACTAATTCACCCCTAAAAAACAAACATCTTCTTAAACAATGTGGGCACCTCTAAGACTCAAGTCACAGATGCCAGTGAAAACAGTCAACAACACACCAACAGGTTTGTAATAAAATATGGACAGCTGGAGTGCAGTGCCCATTATGTTACAATAGGGGAGGTGGGGCGGGAGCTCAGAATGCAATAAGATTCCCTTGGAAGAAACAAGATTACTATGGTAAGTATTTTTTTCTTCTTCAAACCCCAGGAAATCTTATTGCACTCTGACAAATGCAGACTACCCAAGCAGTACCTTTGGAGGTGAGCAAAGAACCTATTTAGGAAACAGGCTCTGCAGGACTGCTATGCCAAACCTGGCATCACTTCTGGCCTGGGTATCCAAGCAATAATGCTTGGTAAATGTGCAGACAGTCTTCCAGGTAGCTGCTTTGCAGATTCCCAACAGAGGAATATCCCTGGCAGCTGCCTGGGAAGCAGCTGTTCCCCTAGTAGAGTGGGCCCTGAGACCCGCAGGGGGCTGTTTACCCACCTTACTGTAGCAAAATGGAATACAAGCAACAATCCAGCATGCAGTGGACCTTTTTTGTAGCTGGTTTGCCTTTCCCCACTTCTCCATAGGTCAGGAAGAGCTGAGTATTACCCTGCCTATGGCCCTTTGTGTGGTCCCTCCTAACATCCAGGCTATGCAGTCTATGCTCCCTAGAAATGGAATGGTCAGTAAAAAAGACAGGCAATGTAATGGACTGATTAAGGTGGAAGTCAGATATCACCTTGGGGATAAACTTCCTATTGGTCCTGATAACTACTTTGTCCTTTTGGACTGAGATGTAGTTAGGCTCTGTGGACAAGGCCTGGAGCTCACTGATCCATGTGGCTGAGGTGATTGCTACAAGGAACACTGTTTTCCAAGTCACATACTTGAGCTCTGCCAAAGACATGGGCTCAAAAGTTGGCTGCAAGAACTGGGCAATGCATATGTTGAGATCCCAGGCAGGAGTTGGCTCCCTGTGTGGGAGATGCAAGTGTAACAGCCCTTTGAAAAACTTCCTGAATACCATATTTAAAGCCAGTGATGAGCCCTTACCTGTTGAGAGGTAAGGAGCGACAGCTGCCAGGTTGTCCTTAAGGGTAGATGGTCTGAGGCCAAAGAAATAGAGGTATGTCAGATAGTCTAGGATGACAGGCGGACCCACCTGGTTGTAGTATATATCTTTTCCCTGACACCAGATGGAAAACCTTTTCCACTTAGATGTGTAGGTCTTCCTGGTAGAGGTTTTTCTAGAGACCCTGAGAACCACCAAGCCCTCTTTGGAAGATGTAAGTTGGTGTACTCCAAGTCCTCAAGAGCCAAGCTTTGAGCCTGAGGGACTAGAGATTGGGGTAAAGGATCCTGCAAGAAGAGGTCAGTAGGTTGTGCCTCCTGGGGAGGCTGATTGGTCTGGCTACTGACAGGGGCAGGAGGAGTGAGTACCAAGGCTGCCTGGCCCAATCTGGAGTAACAACAATCATTGTTGCTGGCTGAGTCCTGATCTTGTTCAACACTCTCAGTAACAAAGGGAATGGCCGGTGGGGAAGGAATACAGAAACTTCCCTGTCCAGTCCAGCAGTAGTGCATCTAATGGCACTGTGCCCACCTAAGGAGGCCTGCAGCAGAACTATGGCAGCAGGTAGTTGTCTGGGGCTGCAAAGAGGTCCACTTCTGAAGTGCCCCACCTCCTGAAACCAACCTGCAGGACCTGCCTGTTTAGTGACCATTCGTGATGATTTTAATTGATCCTGCTGAGAGCATCTGCAAGGACATTGTCTTTTCCTGGTAGCTGGACTGCTGAGACAGATTCTGATGAAGTAAGCTAAACTCCAGATTCTCATGGCCTCTAAGCACACTGGGGTTGACCTTGTGCCCCCTTGTATGTTTATACAGTACATGGTGGTTGTGTTGTCTGTCCTGACTTGTACCACCTTGCCCTGAGGCATTGTGACAAAGGACTATATGCCCAACAAGACTGCCCTGAGTTTCAACAGGTTTATGTGCAACAGTGACTGCTATTTGAGCCATGTACCATGTGCAGTGTGTTCCTCTAAGTGGGTGCCCCACCCTAGTAGGGAGGCGTCTGTCATTAGAATTAGTGCATGGGGTTGCTGCAAGAATTGCACACCTTGCCTGAAGTTGACTTGTTCCTGCCACCACTGTAGAGCTTGAAGGAAAGTTCCTGTAACTGGTACCAGCTTTGACAGAGAGCCCTTTTTCTGGGACCAGTGGGATCTGAGGTGAAACTGAATGTCTCTCATTTGGAACCTGGACCCTGACAATGTTGCTGTTGATGCTGCCATGTGCCCCAGCAACTGTAAGAAGTGCATTACTGGCCTGGGAATGTGCAGTTGGAAGGAATTGACTAGCTGTCCGCTCTTCCCTGAGGAAGGTATGTCTTTTCCTTGTGAAGTATCCAGTTCCACTCCTATAAACTCCAGGAGCTGGCCTGGTTCCAGCACTGACTTTTTTATTCACCAGGAACCCTAGTGACTGTGGAGTATCCTGTGTGACAACCAGAGCATCCCATACCTGCTGAGGTGACTGACCTACGAATAGCCAGTCATCCAGGTAGGGAAACACTGTTACCCCTTTTCTACTTAGGTGTGCCACAACTACTGCCAAGCACTCTATGAACACCCTTGGGGCAGAAGTCAGGCTGAAGGGCAGAGCCCTGAACTGATAATGACCAGATGGTAATCTGAACCGGAGGTACTTTCTGTGGGATTTCCTGATGAGTATATGAAAGTAAGCATCCTTTAGGTCCAGATATGCCAACCAGTCTCCTTGCCTTAATGTTGGTAGAATGGTTGCTAGGGTCACCATCTGGAACTTTGGCTTTGTGACATGCCTGTTTAAGTGTCTGAGATCCAATATGGGTTGCCACTCCCCCATTTTTCTTTACTGTGAGGAAATACCTTGTGTACAGACCTTTACCCCTTTGTGCCAGAGGAACAGGATCTATTGCCCTTTGCAATAGAAGGTTGGTTACTTCCTCCTCCAAAACAGCTGTTTCTGATGAGGTGTCAGGTCTTAAAAACCTTGCCCTCAGCCTGGGCATAACCTTGAAGCTGAGAGCAAGAACCTGGCCCACTACCTCCAGGATCCACTTGTCTGTGGTGATGATTTGCCAAGCCTGGAGGTAGTGAGACAGCCTGCCCCTACTGGAGATGGGGAGGTGATTCTGATAGGTACATCAGGGATTCTGTTTTGCCTGTGCAACAGGCTGTGGGCTGGGGCCAGTACAACCACTGTCTCTCCCTGCCTCTGAAATAACCCTCTCTGCTGCAAATAGGCAAGGAAAGCCTGAGGCTGGAAAATGGGTCTGTATTAGGTTCTTCCCCTACCATTTCTACTCTGGTGTTTGTGAGGTATGGATGCATTTTCTTCAGTAGCTGCACTTTTGTAAGCTACCTTGTACTTGTCCATTTTCTTTTCAAGTAAGCCTCTGTTTTCTTCCCAAACCGAGATGTAGGCTCACAGAGAAAATGCAAAGCTTTTGTCTGAGTATCCTGGGTCAGATTAGTAGTCCTGAGCCAAGCAAACCTACTCAGAGACACTTAAGTTGCCATCTACTTAGCTGCAGTGTCACTGGCATCCACTGCCATCTGAAATGAATACTTGGAAGCTTCTATGCCCTGTTTGGTAGCCTCTGTCAGATCAGATGCCATGGGGCAGGAACAGCCTTAGTAATCTCCAACATGGTGTTCAAGATATTTTTCTGGTATCTGGAGACACAGGCCATATAGGAAGCCTGCCTAATGGTCAGGGAAGACCACAAATAAACCTTCTTCACCATAGAATCCATTTTTCTCTGGAGTCCTTCTCAGCAGGATGTGATGCCAGTGGTATGCCTGCTTTGTCACATGCAGCAGCCTGCACTACCCCTTAATGTCTGGGATGTCCAAAAAGGAATTCAGCTCCTCCCTTGGCAACCCAGTACTTCTTATCAAGCTTCTTGTCCACAGGATGGAGAGAAGTGGGTGTTTGCAAAATGTTTGTGACTTGCTTCTTAAGGGACTTGTGAATGGACAGTAGCAACTGTTTAGGTGTCGGCACATCCGTCATTTCCATATAATCTGGCTCCTCCTCCTCAGATGATTCCTGAGTGGGGAGGTCCAGAGTTTGTGCACACTTGTTTCATTAAGGCAGAATGGGAGGTGTAATCCTCAGATCCCTTGTCAGGGAATTAGACATTGAGGATCAGGAGAAACATATGGTTTGGGGGATTTCCCCATAGTCCTCATCCTCCTCCTCTTCTTCTTCCTCATCATCCTCATCATAATACTCCAAATCTTGTTCAAAGGAACTGGGAACATAGAGGGACCCAAAGTTTGAACCAGTGTGAGATGAGGGACCGGTCGCTCTACCAGAACCAAGATGCTGGATTGTAGTGATTGTATTATTCTGACAGTGTTAGCAATCTCTTCAGTGGTAGGAACCAATGATTTTGTTGGTTGTGGTTCCTATGCAGAGTATTTTGCCTTCTTTTTTCTTTTGGTTGTGGTAGCCAGTTTAGCAACACATGTCTTCCCTGAGAAAGTTTCACCTTTGTCAGAGGGCTGTTCCTCCGGTTCCTCAGGCTTATCTTTGCTGTGAGAAGGAGACGGTTTATCTGAGACAGGGTCAGCAGCCTTATCGGACATTTTTTCTCTCAGTCAGTTAAGTCACCTATCAAGCGTTGACTGGGGAAAATTCTTACTGATCTCACAGTCTGCTTTCAGGTGTTTAAAACCTAGTTAGACAACACAAACTAAATGAGGGTTAGCTTTAGCAAATGGTTCCCCACATTTGGTACAATGCTGGAAACCTGTAGGGCCAGTTCTGTTTTTGAGTGTCTGAGACATACTAATAAACCCTAAAACCATGATTTAGTAGATTTAAAACTTACAGTCTGAGAAGTGACTTGTCCTGAAATTGTAGAAATGTTTTTTCTCGGTTGGCTCAGTGACCATAACAACAACCGAGGGTTAGCCCAGTAAAACAATGCCCAAGTAAACTGGTCCCCAGAGAAAGCAAGTTTAAATAAAAACACTGAACTTACTTTCAACAAAGACAAAGAAAGTCTGGTTCCTTCCCAGTTAAAAGCAGACAAGGAACCGAGTGATTTACCTACAACATAATAAATCTAAACTAGTCACATACGAGAAGACATACAAGGAGAGACTATAGCAGCTAAATATGTATACCCTTGAGGAAAGGAGGGAGAGGGGGGACATAATAGAAATGTTTAAGTATCTCAAGGGAATGAACAAAGTACAAGAAGGTAGCATCTTTCAGAAGAATAGATGTGCAAGAACAAGGGGGCACAATTTGAAGATAGAGGGGGGATGGCTCAGAGATAATGTTAGAAAGTGTTTTTCATACAGAGGGTTGTGGATACATGGAACAGCCTTCCTGAGGAGGTTGTGGAGTCAGGAACAGTGGGAGAATTCAAGAATTCATGGGACAGGCATAAGGCAATTCTAGTGGGGGGTAGGAGGAAGTAAGCTATTGATTAACTAGAATCTGTAGCTTATCCATCAGGTAGGGAAATGGGCAGACTAGATGGGCCAAGAGGTCCTTATCTGCCGTCAAATTCTATGTTTCTATAGTCTACCTGTAAACCAAGGACACTGCTTCAAAAAATGAAAATAAATAAACAGTAACTTAGAAAACCGATGAAAACAAATCTCTTCAAGAAAGTGAAGGATAGCTCTCCGGACACGTCTTACTGAGGCAAGCGAAGTAAAGAATCTCATGGTTGCAGGAAGTACAACCAGAGACAGTGGTTTGAAAACCAAGCTCAAGCCTAACATTCCACCATTTGCATAGGTTCTATTAACTATTTTGGCTATGGGGCAGTCCTATGGTGAGACCATACTACATTTGGCAGAATACAGTAAGATTTCTGGGGTTTGGACAGGTTAATATTGTCTGTAGGTGTGTTGTTAGGTCTTAAATAATAAAAGAGAAGCTCACTAGGTTTCCTGAATATGCTCATATGAGCCTGATTTGAAAGCCCATTTTTTATTCAGCTGAAGTTGAATGGCCATTCTATATTTACACTCTTCTCATGCTTTGGTCCCCTTCTCCTTGGAGACTTTAAAACCTAAAATAATACCTGAATTAGGTAAACGCCAATAGGTGTTTATCTAATTGGTGGCCAAGGAATCAGATTCTGGTGTCAGTTTTCCCCGCAAATGCCCCAAAATAGGTTAATGTCTGTGGACGTATTTGTGCCACACATTGTGGCGGCAGCTGTTTCGCGGCACACCCTTCCTTGTTTCAATGGGATTTTGCTGCGATTTGCAGCACAAACTGTCCTTATTTTGTGAAACAACTGCCACAATTTGTGGCACAAATACAATATATCCATGGACAAAATGAACATATTTGTAGGCATTTTGGGAGCAAACTGAATCGGATTCCTTGGGCCCCAATTAGGTAGTTACAACTGTTGGTGTTCACCATTTCTAAGTATTTTTTTGAAATATTAAATTTGTTTGCCTTGTTAACTAAAAACAAGATGGTGGCATCCCAGCAAAACTTTCTGCATTTGCAGCAAAAAAAACAAAACACATTTGCAGCAAAAAAAGTTAAGTCGAGGTTGCCAGCTAACTTATCCCTTAAGAAATAATGGGAAACTTGGAAACTTAATAACCTTTGAACAGGCTAATATTTTTTCACCAAACCATCAAAAGGCACATCTATGACCCAATCCCAACATACCCTAAATATTTCAGACCAAACACCCAAGCCATTTCTGAGAAATGACGTGACAAATGAGTTGCATAAAAATGGTAATTTGCACATTATTTGGCAATACATATCTCTGTACTCGCACATGCAATCAGAACAAAACTAGACACATAAAGAGATCCTTGGTCTCCAATAGCATCAGCAAACTTTCATGCAAATCGGTTGAATGGTTACAAAGTTATTAAAGTGCAAAATGTTGGGTTTAACATAGAAGGGACCACTACCGTGCCACTATAATATATATATTAATTGCAAAAAACTCTGTTAATGCATCATTTAGCATTGATTCCACACCAACAAAAGTCTGGAAATTCGATGTTAGGATTATCAACCCTACCCCCCACCACCATCCACAGACCAACAGGCGCAGGGCTGTGCTGTGGGGTCATCAGCCCTAACTCTTGCCCCATTCTATGTGTAAATAAGCTGAGATGGTACAGTATAGGAGAATGGGGTGAGAGTTAGGCCCGAAGAACCCAAAGCACACCATGGTGCCTGTTGGTCTGTGGATGGTGGGGGGTGTGGTGGGGTACGGTTGATAATGTTAACATCGAATTTCCAGACTTTTGTTGGTGTGCCATCAATCCTAACTGATGCATTAACAGAGTTTTTTGCAATGAATGTCCCTTCTTGTTGAGAAAGTGAAATGTTACTCATATGATATCCACAGGTGAAAGTGCAGACCCTCTGGGCCCTGTGCTCCCACCCACCCATCAATGTAGAGGCAATGTAGAGGTATAGTGCAGGAGGGCCTTGTGCTCCCACTTTTGCATAATGGGATGCATATTTGGGAGCGCGGTCCCTCGGGATCTGTGCTCCCACCCACTCATAAGTGTAGAGACATAGTGCCTGAGGGCCCTGTGCACCAGTATTGCAAGATGGTATCCCTGGGTGGAAGCATGGGCCCTCTGGGACATGAACTCCCCCTCCCCATAAGTATAGAAACATAGTGTAGGAGGGCACTGTGCTTTTAGTTTTGCATAATCATATCCACAGGTGGGGGCGCGGGCCCTGTGGGCCCAGTGCTCCCACCACCTCTAAGTGTAGAGGCATAGGGTGGGAGGGCCCAGTGCTCCCAATTTAGCATAAATAGTATGCATAGGTGAGAGCATGGGCCCTCTGGACATGTGCTCCCACCTAGCCACAAGTACAGACACATAGCAGAGGCCTAGAGGCATTCCAAGTAACCCTTGTAACACTTATCTGGCAATATCTCAGTAACCATAGAAACAGCAGAAAAAAAATAATTCACAGTTGTATTCATGACCTAGCCATTTCCATGCATGCTTAGCGAAAAATCCATATCTCAAACTGTTTTCGAGATATAGGTGCCGAAAGAAGTTGCAGCAGCCACAATTTTATCCTATTGGAAAATTCACAACTTTGGAGTGCTGTAACTCTGGAACTGGTGTAAATGTTTGCAACAAACCAGCAAAATGCACATCCTTTGTGCAAGGGCTTTCCGCTTTGCAAATTTCAGCCCAAAAGTCCAAACAGTGTAGTGGTAGTCAGGTGGCAAAGAAACTGTGGTTTTGACAGATACCACAATGTTATCTTATTGGAAAAATTCACAACTTTCAGTGTTGTAACTCTGGAACCGGTATAAATTTTTGAACCAAATCAGCAAAAGGCACATCTCTGGGGTAAGCCCTTTCTACCCTGTAAATTGCAGCCAAAAAGTTCAAACCACTTAGTTGCAGTGAAGTGGCAAAAAACTGAGTTTTGGGGTGTTTTTGGGGCCAGTACTGTCACAAATTGTGACAGCGGTCGTGAAAGGATGTCATGATTTGAGACACTATGCCAACACATTGCCATCAAAACCTCAACAGTACAAATGGGAAAACATGGAAAACACATTTCTCGGGATTATTTTCAAAATCTGATTCCAGGATCATGTTCCTAGGGCCCCATTTAGGCAAACACAACAGTTGGTGTTTACTAAGGGGCATGCTAATTTGAATTATACCGTTTTTTCCCCCACCGTTAACTGAAAACAAGATGGCCACCGCACGACAGTGCTGATGGCATGTGTGACAGAAAAAGGTGCTTTTGCGACAGTATAACTTGCTTTGTGAGGAACATATATTTTTTCCCTATAGGATATAATGTGAAACTTTAAACTTTTATAACTTTTGAACGGATTAATACATTTTCACCAAATCTTCAAAAGGCATTTCCCTGACCCAGTCTCCATATACCCTGAACATTTCAGACTAGATAGACAAACCATTCGGGCTGTGGAGATGAGCAAAGAATTCACAAAAGTTGAGGATTTTCCACACTTTTTGGTGCACCGCAACCACAAATCTGAACGGGACAAAAAATTCCAGATCCAAAGATCTATGTTACTACACATGCATGCCAAATTTCAGACGAATCGGACGAA
This sequence comes from Neoceratodus forsteri, assembly GCA_016271365.2. NCBI lineage: Eukaryota > Metazoa > Chordata > Ceratodontiformes > Ceratodontidae > Neoceratodus > Neoceratodus forsteri. The sequence continues at coordinate 819,818,340 of CM028129.1, forward strand.
CGGTTGCAAAGTTATTAAAGTGCAAAATTTGGGGTTTAACATAGAAGTGGCCATGCAGCCCTAACTATACTGGCCCTGCCAGGTCAATATAATAAAATATATACAGTATAGATAGATACGTGTGTGTGTGTGTGTATGTATATATATATATATATATTTTTTTTTTTTTGCAAAATACTTTGTGAATGCACTAGTTAGGGTTAACCAACAAAAGTAGAGAAATGTGGCATTAGTGTTATCAACCCTAATGCCCCATCTCCACGCTTGAGGCAGCAACAAGAAAAAAACATTACAATTTGCCTCTTCTGTGTCTTCGTATATCAGGCATGGGGTGTGCCTAACGTTCACCTCGTTCTCATATATTATACACCTTTCAGTTTATTTATTGATGGAATGGGGTGAGCATTGTGGTTGACAACCCCAAGGCACACCCCACACCTGATTTGCGAAGACAAAGGAGAGGCCAAATAGTAATGTTTTTTCCTGTTGCTGCCTGCAGGATGGAGGTAGAAACCTTAACACCACCCTTCTCTACTTTTGTCAGTTTAACCTTAACTAGTGCATTAAACTTTTTTGTAATGAATTTCTTTACTTTTTGATTTTTTTGAGATAGTATAATTATATCCTCATTTGTCTGTTGGAGCGCAGCTCCCTCTAGACCCTGCACTTCCATCCTTCCATAGATGCATACTGTACATCTATGTTGCTGTGGAAGTGCAGGGACCTCGGTGCCCTGCACTTCCATTTCTGCCAAAACAGCAATTTCTTTCCTTCGTTGTACACTGACTCAATCTGCACAATGAAATTATAATGAAAGAGGCACTGTTAGAAGCACAAAATTGTTTTAGGACCCCTTTTACCAGTTTACAATAAACAACACCACCTGCAGCAATCCCTACCCTCTTGGGTTGTGTCAAAAACCACAAAAAGTGAGCTAAACAAATAATTATGTCAATAAATTTCCTCTGTGCAATGTCTCTGTCTCTACAATGAGTTGTCTGTTTCACAGAGCTGCATCATTTAAACAAATCTACTTTAAAAGTTAGTGGGAAAATTATAAGTATGCTCTGACCTGTAGAGCAGTGTCAAGCAACTTGTTTTATTTAATTTTTTCTAATCTGCTGAAGATCTAAGGCAGGAATGATAGCCTGATTCTGCTGATGTTGTCATTTAGAGACCGAGCAGAGATGAAAAGAACTAGGTGATGTGTCTGTATGAACCAGCCCACAGAACTAATTATGAACCTGCTTACCATAGCACGAGATCAGTTTACTTCCGGGTTGTAGGAAGAGGAGAAGAAAATGCAAATATGATGGGTACTTAGACTGTAATCAGCAAAGAGCATGTATATATGTGTGTTTGTGTGGGAGGAGGGGTATTGCAGTCATCCAGTACAAATGTTTTGGAAATCAATCACTTCATTGCATTATAACACCAACATAGATGCAAGATGGAGACAGAGATTGAGAGAGAGTTGGAAAGACTATTGATAAGTACACATATGTATGTATGTACATATATACACACACACACACACACACACAAATAATAATGGTTTGATTCTGTCATTCCAGGCTGCCTTTAACATTAGCAGCAATGGGTGGCACAAGAGGGGATTGTCTGTACTACTGGGTCTTGCAATGAATTTTGTTATAATCAGACCTTCAGGATATATGTGAGTGTGTGTGTGTGTGTGATATATATATATATATATATATATATATACACAGTATGTATATATATATTTATTCTTGACATCTCTTATAAGACTGATGGAAAAAAACTAGGGGATTTAACAGTAACATTGTAGATATGTAGATTCTGTTTCATACAGCATATCACAGCACATAGCGTATTACACAGAAAGATCAGGGGACGGTATTGTGCAAAACAGATCCCAGTTAAAATGTTCAGTACTGTATATATATTCTTTGTTGTCAAGACTGACAGGCAAGAATAATATAAATGACCCCCATTCAATAGTGTGAATTTACTGTTATCACTGACATGAAATCCTTGTCCGTACAATCTGGGACAATATATGTATGTGCCAATTTATAAAGGAGTAATCTATCTTTATCAAATCATTTCAATGGGATTGAAATAAGCATCAGTGTAATACAACAGTATGGAAAATAAATACAGCCTTTTGGACTTGGGGACGATAGTACATTGACTGATGAGTCTAATTTCTGTCTTATGTGGACAACTGAGTGTAATCCTGGTCAGTCCATATCCAGAACAATATAACTAACTTTTTTCATCAAGGAATCCCAGTGACTTAAATGAAAAAGATCAAGGTATGTGTTATTTACAGATGTCATGGCAAGCCATAAAAAGATTAACTTTTGGTTAATTCATATGCCAAATCAAAAGCTGTCAGTATTAAAATGATCACAAATTATTTTTATCTGCTAATCACCGAGAGAATCCATGGAAGGTGGAGGAATGTTAACTGGTGTAAGAAACAAAAACATTTCTTTTTCAAAATGTAGCAAGTTTGATTAATTATTGTCTCAATTTCCAAACACAAATGTTATAACCTGCAGAGCTGGTTTTCAACATGGGATGAAAGGTGAATACTGGCCATATTAACTGAATGCAAACATTTACATAGCTCGACATGTATCCATCCTGTGTTTACATCTCCAAATAGTATAATATAAGCAGAAGTCGAATTGAAGATTTCTTCTTTTTTGCTGCTTACTATGATGCTTATTTTGATGTTGGAAAAACAAAATCAGTTGAACTGTGTATATATGTATTTTGTGGCAGTATGTAGATACAGGGCCTATTTAATCCTGATCTAGTAGGTCAGAGTGACACATCAGTGTCCAGTCTAAAGAGCTACAGATGCCTTGAGAAGAACTTTGAAAAACAATATTTGGACACAAAGCAGTTTGTACTTTTCATTAGCTCTGTACTTTTTATTCCTATTGTTATTATTATTTATTTGTATTTTGTATGTCTTGAAAATGTTCTCCCTAGACTTTAACCAGGTTATGCACTATAGAAGGTGTCCCTTGAAAATGAGTGTACTTGTGTACTCAATAGGATTGTTTTACCTTGTTCATTTATAGATGAATAAATCATTACTACTACTTATTACTATTACTGAGGTAATATACATGAACCTTGAGGGTTCATCAGCTCATATTAATCCTACCCAAAGTGATGTCACAATACTCTGCTTGTGACATCACAATTAGTCCCATGGCAACAGATTGTGATTTCACAACAGTGTTATAATTTCAAGTAAGGAGTAAGCTATAGACACAGATGAGCTCAAATAGATAATAAGCTTGTTTTTGTGGGAATTTCTTCAAAAGTAAGTAATGGATAGGACAAATGTATGGAAGATATATGTACAGTATTACAAGCTGAATTGTGTCTAAACATTATGTTCTCCAAAGTTTTCCCAATGGTGTCAGTGGCTTTTTAAGTGATCTTTTCTCCTACAAATAATCGACATATCGAGGACATTAAAGATGACATGGGTACGGCATTATTTTCTTCTTGTGAGCTGTATAGTTATTTGAATCACATTTTATTCTCTCACAGAGGAAGTTATCGTCTTGGCTTTAATCGCCTGCTCTGACTGGGATCTGGCTATCTGACAAGTCACAATTTGTAAATTTGGGTGAGGAGTCACAATTATTGATTGAGATCACTTTGCATAGAGCCACCTGGAGATGGACACCCATATATCTGTAACCACTTTTGATCCCCCTTCTGGCTTAAAGCAGGTCCAGCAGTGGGCTTGTGAGTCCTAGGAATTTGGAGTGGGAGGCGTGTCAAGGAGTAGGTGCTTCCAGGCAACTATCACACAGACACAGAAACACATTACTGTTGGTAGAAACTACATGGGTAATAGAAATAATGGGAGCAAGGATATTATTCCATTGCCATATTTATTTATTGAAATGTTTCACCAGGAGGGCGCATTGAACAACAAGTTGCTCATCTCACGGTGCAACCTTGGGGGGGGGGGGGTTACATAGGGTTGTGAAGGATGATCAGTTACAATAGTATATGGGTAGTACAAACAATACAACATTGTAAGACTGTGCAACAGTTGGTACACAAGATACTGTACAATAAACAGTAGTGGAACACTGGGAAAATTACATGTCCAAAATCATACAAAAGAACATATGAACATACAAAACAGTAATAATGCGATAGAACCATTTATAGTACATGAGTGTACCAGGAGCAGGCTAGAGGTAGTATGCAAGTGCTGTTGGAGTAAAAAGGATGGGGTTAGGCTGTGCACACTGGTGACCCAGAAAGGCAGAAGGAGAAGGGAGGGGGGAGAGGCAAGAACTGACTATGACGAGAAGGAGTAGACATTTCCTGATTTCCCTTCAGGATGTTGAGAACCCTGCCGGGGGTCATAGTAGGAAGGCAGAAACTGGGGATAGGTATTAAGATGGATTAAAGCAGGAACAGCTGAGGGAAAGGCAGTTGTGTAGGGCAGAGGTAAGGGAGTAGTTGGAGGAGGAGTAACGCATTTCAGGGGGGGAGGGAATTCCATATTTTAGGGAAATGATGAGCAAAACCAGTCTGACCATTGAGGGTGGAGAGGTGAGGGACCGTCAAGGTGCGGGCATCATTTGATCTGAGAGAGTGGGTGGGGGGAGGTGGAGTGTAGAGATAGGATGAGAGATAGTAGGGGAGCCCCCCCAAACCAGAATTTCGAGGTTAGTTTGGCACAGTGCGAGATGCGTCTGTGAGACGGTGGAAGGAAGGTTAGAGAGCAATAGAGTTCACAGTGGTGGGAATGGGAAAGGGAGCCGATAGCAAAGTGGCAGAAGGAGTTAAAGAGAGTGTCCAACTTGGACAGGGAAGATTTGGGAGCAGCACCATAAAGTATGTCACAGTAGTCAAAGATGGGGAGTATCATCTTCTGAACAATTTTGCACCTCGCAGTCAGCGGGATGCAACTATGATTCCTGTACAGAGCACCAAGCTTGGGGTGCAGTTTCTTCAGGATAGCATCAATATGTACAGAGAAGTTGAGGTGCTGGTCCAGCCAAACTCCCAGATATTGAAAAGAGGAGGTGTCCTCCAAGATGGTCCCATCAAGGGTGTGGAAGGTGAGTAGGGTCGGGAGCCTAGAGAGTCTCTGCCTGGTGCCAAAGGTCATTGAGACTGTCTTCTTGGCATTTAGAAAAAGCTGGTGAGAAGTAAACCAGAGCTGAACTTGGTTGAAGTCATGCTGTAAGCAGGGTTTTTGCCGGAACTGTACAAAACAGTATCGTCAGTGTACATGTGGATAGAAGAGAATGAGCAGGCTGTGGGAAGATCATTAAGGAAAATGGAGAGGAGTAGAGGACCAAGCACTGAGCCCTGAGGGACACCAGTGTTGATGGGGAGGGGAGATGGAATCAAGGATTCTCACCGACTGGGTCCTGCCAGTGAGGTAGGATTTAAACCAATTGGTGGCTGATGGAGCAAGGCCAGCTGAGAAGAGTGAATCAAGAAGCAGGGGATATGAAACAGTGTTGAATGCTTTGGCTAGGTCAACAAATATGGACGAGGTGATCAGGCCATTGTCCATCCCTTATAGGTTGGAGTCAGTGAGCCTGAGGAGGGAGGTGGTTGTTGAGTGGTTCTTCCGAAAACCAGACTGGAAGGGGGTGAAGAAGGAGGAATCAGAGAGGAAGAGTGATAGTTGAGAGAGATACAAATGTTCTTGAAATTTGGCAAGGGTAGAAAGGTGGGAAATGGGGCGATAGTTGCCAGGAGTGGATGCATCACCACCCTTGGGGAGAGGAAGGACTACAGCGCGTTTCCAGGATGAGGGTAATTGGGTAGAAATAAAGGACAGGTTAAGGATTAGGGAGCTAGGATAAGCAACTGCAGGAGAAGAAAGGTAAAGAAGTTTAGGATCAAGCTCATCTGGTGAGGAGCCTTTAGAGGGGTCGAGGGGTAGCAGAAAAGGAAAATGGGAGATGGGTAGGCAGTGGCTGAGGTGAAGGGCTGAAGTTAGTAGGTGGCAAAGGGGAGAGGGAATTTAGAAGAGACGGGGTGCATTACGTGTAGTAGGCATTCAATTCATTGGCCACGGAGCCAGGGACAGAAACTAGGGAGTTATTTATTTTGAGAACTGGAGGGGGAGGATGGGGGGGAGAGAATAGGGCATGAACCACCCTCCAGAATTTAAATGGAGAGTTGGTGTTAGTCGGGAATGAATAGTTGAAATAATCAGACAGTCAGACTAGTAGCTTTAGTACATGAACTGCATAGCATTCTGTACTTGACGTAGTCATTTGGATGTTTAGTAGATTTGTGTTTTCTCTAGGCCCGATCACGCTCCCTGAAGCAGGCCAAGAGTTCGGGGGTGATCCAGGGGAGATGAAGCCCACAGACTCTGGTCCATCTGAAAGGAGCAAAGGCATTCCAGGTGGCAATGAATTTGTTCTTAAAATAGTTAAGTGCTAGGTCAACAGAAATGGCAGTGGAGAGAGGGCCCAGTCGCTGGAAGCAAGTGAAGAGTTGATTGGGGTAAGGTCTAAAGATTTAAAGGACTGGAGCTGTATGATTTTAGGGGGAGGTTTGGGGCGATGAACCTTACGAACAATGAAAATGGGGTTGTGGTCACTAAGGGCATCGGGGAGGAGACCAGATTTAATGACGCAGTACAGGTGGGTTGTGAGTGCTCAGTCAAGCAGGGTGTGGTTTTGGGATTAGAGTGTCTGGGCTCAAGTATACGCTGAGTGAGGTTTAGAGTAGTGGCATTATTGCATAGCTTGTTTAACTTGGGAGACAACCAATTTAGATTCACGTCACCTATTATGAAAAGTTCACCAGATTGCGAGAGAAAGGAAATACTGGCAAAGAGTTAAGTCTTGACCAAGGGTTGAATGCTTGGGCAGCAGTAGATGCCAGCCACTAGACTGGGATTGAGAAAGGAAGGGTAATGCAGGTGACAAGGGCTTCATAGGTAACTGGGATGGATGTAGATAGGGTGGTAGTAAACTGCAGAGGACAGGATATACATGGCCACTCACCCTCCACGACCCGATTGATCTTGTCTGGAGAAGGAATGCCCATAGATACCAATGGCACTGTCAGGGGTGCTTTTTTTGAGCCATGTCTCAGTAATAATGTACAGGATACTGTATTTTAGAAATGTGTTGATATTAGAGGGTTTGTATAGGGCACCCCTCCAGTTCAATAAAAACACTTCTAACAAAGCACTGTAAAATGTGTGTTTGTGGAAGGCCACAGCACTTCTATACATGTATACAGGTATATAGAAAAGCATGTACTAACAGCTCATGAACACATGATAAGTGAGTGTGCATGCATGCTGCAGATACAGATCCACAAAGATAGCACATCAGTGTTACTGCATTGTGCCATCTTGAAAGCAGTTGTATGCTGTTTGACATAAGATAGCAGTCTGTGGTTGCTTGTGTGGTGTTGTCCTTTCGCTGTTTTGGAGGGGAGAAAAGGTTGGAAATGCTAACGCCACATTTCCTGCTTTTGTTGCACTAAGTTGACCCTAACCGGTGCATTAAAACATGTTTTTGCAAAACATATATATATAAAGTCTGCAGTTCTTAGGATTCTTTATCACAGGCATTTTCAGGATTACCTGTGAGACATTTCACCTGCTTATCTCAGATTGTAGCTTGGGTCAGATACTGCTTCTTGCCCTTTCAGAGTTAAAGACTGTGAAATAGGGCACTACCATGAGCCCCTACTGCTGTAGAGCTCACCTGGCACTACTTTGTGGACAAGACTATGTCACTGCAGCCCTCACAGGAACTACAGTTCTCACTCATCCCATTTCCTGCCAAAAGTCCCATTTTTGGCACCTGCATCCCATCACCTGCATTATATTATATGGCATGCCAAATGTCCCAATTTGAGAAAACAAACTACAAAAATAAAACTGGCATTTGCACTTATTTACTTACTTACTTTTCATCTGCAGGCAGCCCTTGGGCCATCAGCATCTCCTAATCCACAGCTCAAATCAAGTGAGAAGTTATTCAGCAGCTTGATGGCTGCCCTGCTGTCAGGCCCCCCCCACCCCGACACCGTGGTCTGTCTCCAAGATGTCACATGTCATGATGATCCTGCTCCCATCTTGTGCTGCTGTCAATCATATGGAAACCAAGAATCTGGACCAGGTAGTCTATACTCACACACATGCATAACAACAACCCTTCTTGATGATGGTAAGGCACAGATCAAGCCCCTAGCTTGTGATGTCCCCTAGTCTGAAGCTAGGCTGCTGTGATTTGAAACAGCTACTGGTGCGAAACTAATACACATCACGTGCTGGCATCGGTGGGGGTGGGGAGTTGTGTAAGTCAGGCTTCCTACCCATTTGCTCCTGATACACATCTCATGCTGGGTGGCACTGGCAGGGAGGAGGGGAAAGAGACAAGCTCTTACCTGCTAGCAGTCCCAGTAGGGATTGGTACACAAACCCCTGGCATGGCAGGGTTCTGTGCCAATCACATGATATCTTCTTTAATGGGATCCTGTGTGTGCCAATATTAGATTGCATGAAGCAGTCTTTATTCCTACTCCATCTTCTGGCATCCTCTGTGATCCTCATAACCAAAGAGAAAGTACCGATCTGGGAACTACTGGCTCCTGAGATCTATTGCTCCCTCCTGATTCTACTCCTCAGTGCTCTTTGTTAGCCATCTGTGCCTGCGTGTATGTTCCAGTGTCCACTCCTATATTGTCTGCAGAGTCCAACTTTCAGCTATGAGGGAAAAAGGAGTACTGGCTAAGCAGCAAAGTGGTGGCAACTGTGAACTCTAGGCTGTGGTAACAGGATGAAATACTACGGTATGTTCCTGGGTAGAAGGTGAATTTTTTAGGGTTTATGGACACCAGCATGAATTTCTATGTACAGCATGACACTGATCCATCATTACAAAGTATAGAAATTCCAGTGTCTGTACCCAATAGCTTTATTTAGTTTGTCCATCACAACAAATGGTCTACTACTGTACCCCAAGGGACAAATGTAAAAATGACAGTTTTCTGCAGTTTTGCAAGGGGTTCCCAATGAGCATAACAATCAATACTCATAGACGTGTGCACTCTGGGCTATACCCAGCCCCATCAAGGACACATCGCATGTCAGGTGCAATTAAAACAAGAGGAGAAAGGGCGATTTTTATTTAATTGATATTGAAAGAATTAAATCAAACCTCACACACAGCAAAAGACCCTAAACATTTTTTTACAACTGTATCTTTTATTAATAGGTAGATTGAGAAGGTAATTTTGCCTCACCCCAGCTTCAATTACTACAGTCATTTCAACATGATTTATCACATATTCACAATCATGGTGATCTGTAGCCAGCACAAAAAAGAGCACAACTAGCACCTGCCAACCTGTATGAAAAGGGCTTTGAACAAAACCATTGACTGTTTGCTGTTATTAATGTAATCTGTTCATTTCTTTAATATTCATGTCTGCTCTCAATGGCCCCTATGCATTAAGGGGTGTGTTGCCTATGTATTGTGGATCCACAGGGTGTAGAAAACTCTACATCTGAATGCTGCAAACTGAGGTCCCATGGACCCCTGTGTGCATTCACCAAAAGGACACATGTCCCTTGCACACATGTCCCTTGCACACATGATCCCCTGGCTGGTCGCACAGCTATGCACGTGACCAGTCTGGGGGCACATCTGGAGGTGTGACCGTACTCTGCACCATTCATGGTGGTATGGAGTGCTGTGCAAGGGGGACATAGGATGGAGCAGCAGGGGCCCTGCTGTATCTTTTGCGTGCCCCCTCAGTTTACACCCGTCAGCTGTGGCAGAACAAGGAATTCCCTCACTGTGCTGCACCAGCCTGCAGGGCTTACTGAGAGGGCTGGGGGCAGCCATTCAGGCACTCCCCTCTTCCATCTTTGTACAAATAGTAAGTCCCATGCCATTCCAGAATCCCCTGCTCTGTGCAGAGCAGGGAATCCACTATGGGACCAGGTCAGACATCAGATTGGATGCCCCCCCCTTGCCCTCCAAGCTGCCCCAGTACAGCAGTGCACCAGGGAGGTGGGATCATGGAGAGGCACCGTGCAGTGGCACACATATGTGCATGCTGGCCACCACATGTCAGTCCGTGGGTGCAGAGCTGTGCAGCCACAGTACATGCCTCTTGTGCATACCCTGTGCTGCTTGGTGCATAGGCACCAATATTAGTAGAAAGTCTGTGTGTAATGTTTTTGGTACACACAGTCTTATAGTTTGAACAACATACATATGTTAGCAATTACAGTGAAATGTTTTACATATCTGCAAGTTTGCATGACCTTGTGTTTCATTCCAGCCCTAAGGTATACTGTTAATTCCCTTCTTCAGTGCACAAAGTCCAATTTAGCTTGATAAACTAAGCTAAACTGCTGCAGTAAGTTAGAAATGTTTTAGATCCCTTGGTTATAAATTGACCTGGCTTGTATTACTGATCACAAATGTACTTTAAGATGCTCTAATGGCGAAGGGGAACTTTGGAAAACTATCATTTTCAGAAACATTTCAACTTCATTTATGTTTTACTGCATTTAGCTTCCCTCTTTCCATGGTAACTATTCAAATTAACATGGAAACATCACTGTCACCTAGACCATTTGCACTGGCTGTTTGTTAGCAAGAAATTGAAAGATTTTCACAGCAACAGTTTATAATTTCACATGCAGAAGATTGTGATTTCAGGTGGAGGCAATGAGCTGGTGCAGACTTCTCTAGAGAATACACTGATGTACATACTTATAATGAAAAGGGAGAGCCAAATAAGATATATATTGCCATTTTGTTTCTGCTTTCAGAAGCAGTGCATTAAGCAGAGCAGAGGGGTAGAACCAATTTCCAAACATCCATATAAAACTGTTCTCTGCGCTCTATATGCCTGACCCTGGTAATATTGTCTGCGCATCAGTATATATAGCTGATGTGCAGACAACAGTCAGGCATGTAATGTGTAGGGAACAGTTTTTTTTTTTTTGTTAGGGATGTTTGGTGTTCATTTTTGGGCATTAGACAACTCATTTCTCTGCACCACCCCACTGCTATACTGTATGGCTGCTCACAGCACAAACAATACTATATGGATTAGAGCCAAATTCCTTCTCCCTCTTCAACTTAAGGTAGATAAACAGGAGGAATTTGTGAAGAACTGGGAAAGAAGTCTCAGTTTTTTCCCAGATCCATTTTGTTTCTGATTTCAGAAGGAGTGTGTTAGGGGGAGCAGAGGGGTACAGCTAGCTAAAGCTCATGAAGTTTAGCAGGGTGCAAGTCAGTTGCAGGGACTGTGGGGGTGCTCTTCTTTGGATTATGCTCTGGAGGAGGGGGTCACTGCTGCTTCTGCAGGATCTTTGCAGGGTTCCATGCTCAGCTGGTAACAGTGAGGAAAGAGGCATCTCTCCTGTGGCACCAGCTCAGCTAGAGCCAAAACCTCCACTCCTCCAGAGGCTCACAGGTCCAAGGGGGTGGAAAGTGGTGGAGAGGGGGAGAGAGGAGGGTGTCAGAGCAGCCACATAGAGGTCAACCAAGTGCACACCATTCCAATGGCAAATTGCTTTGCACCCCTGGAGGAGACTTGGGTACCTGACTCCAACAGTGGGACTCTGGGTCAGTCGAGGAAAATGGGAAAGATAATTTGGTGGCACCCAGGGGTGACAGTAAGAAGAAGGCAGCTAGAAGAGTCTTAGTGGTCAGGTATTCTAGATCAGGGGAGTAGAAGGGGTGGGGAATGGCAGGTGCCTGCATGGGGCATCAGCCATCTGGAACATAGACAAAACAGAGAGGATAGCAGAGAGGAAGAGGGATCTGGGGCTGCTGATTCACTTGGATAACAACTATCTGGTGAACAAGCCTGCAGAGAAAATGAAGCAGAACTTTCAAGGCTGGGGGACAGATTGTAGACACACTCAGCCTCCCTGGCCTTTTCTGGGGTCCTCCCTGTGTAGAGTAGGGAGAGCAAAAGATACAGTAAGGAGGGAAGAGATAGAGGAAATACACTGGTGGTTTAAGGAATGTGTCAGGAGAAAGTGTACCGCTTTGCAGGGGAATGGGGGACATCTGTGGCAGGAATGTCTTTAAAGGGATGGCCTTCACTGACAAGAGAGGTGACCAGCATGCATGGGCAGAAGGATGCAGTCTTCTACATTAGATAGTTAAACTGACGGTGAGGGACAATGAGGCTAAGGGAACCATGTTAAAGAGAGTGAGGGCGGCACATGTAGCTAGTGCTCCCTCTATAATAGGGACTGCTAATAGTAAAGTGAGTAAAAATAAGGATGAGGTTCAAAAAGGAGTAGTGAAGGATGCAAAGGGAGAAGGCTCTCAAGGTCTACAAGTAATAGGAAAAATAAGAAGGTAATGAGAATGGGAAAGAATGCAGGTGTAGGATCACAAATCAGCAAGAGATCTGCCTTAATGCCAGGAGTCTGGTTAATAAAGACAGTTAGCTATGAGCACTGGTTGCAGAAACTGAGATGACTTCATAATAATCACAGCAACATGGACCACAGAGAATACACAATGTTTAAACAGGATAGAGGGAAAGGCAAACATGGTGATGTGGGGTGGGGGTGTAGCCCTATATGTTAGGGACAGCATGGAGGCTGTGAAGGATGGACACATCAGAGTCACTGTGGGTTCAACTCACAACATCCTCAGGCAAGAAAATATGGGTAGAGTGATCAACAGACCCCCAGAACCCTTGGCGAAGAGCTGGCAAGGGGAGTGAAGAAGGAAGTGGTGGTGGTGAGTGATCTGAACCAGCTGGATATGAATTGGGACATTCCAATGGCCAGGTGCACTAGAAGTTAGACCTTGTTGGATACATTGCATGACTGCCTGCTGGTGCAGTTGGTTAAAGAATGCAATAGACAGGCAGCCATTCTCAATTTTGTGCTTACCAACTCAGAGACATACCTCTCAACTGCTATGATTTTCGCATACTGCTATGATTTTCACACTTAAATTTATTCTTGCTCTGCATATGTTTACTGATGTATTAATGGTAGAGCAATTTCTGGCCATACAAACTATTAAATCATTAAAGTAAGTTGATAGAAACATTCCTCAACACTAAACATATGGGGCCCAATATCTGAAGGCATATTATAGTTTAAAATAAGAAAGTGCTACACATTCGGGCCATTTGCTATGATTTTTAAAGGCCAGTGCTATGATTTTTAATGCTGAGAGGTTGAGAGGTATGCTCGGAGATGGTGAGTGGAGGGAGGGTAGGTGAGCCACTGGGGTCCAGTGACCATAACCCCATTTGCGTCAGGCTGGTCCTCAGGACCAGAATGCCCCCATAAAAATCTGAAGTCCTAGATTGCAGTAGAGCAGATTTCAACCAGATAAGGCAGCTGGCTGACACAAATTGACCAGGGTGCGCAGCATCGGAGGCGCAAAGGAAAAATTGGGGACAATCAAGTAGACCATTCTCGAGGCAACAAAGTCATGCATGAGAATTGTTATAAAATGAAACAGGTACAAGAGACCAACATGGTTTTTCGAAAGGGTCAAAGAAGCAGTGAGGGCCAAGAACATGGCTTTCATCTGGTACCAGGAAAAGCAGGGGGAGAAGAAGTGGAAGAGTAAAAAAAAACAACTAGGGAAGCTAAGTGGATGGTCAGGAAGGCAAAGGCAGACACAAAGCTGCATTTTGTAGAGAGGGTCAAGGGTGAGGAATAACAATTCTTCAGTTACATTAACTATAAATTGGAAGAAGGGAGGGGATATTAGGCTACAAGAGGAGGGGAAGGGTACTAGAGGAAGATGAACAAAAAGTAAGTCTTAATGATTACTTCTGCTCTTTCCCACATGGGAAGAAAATGGGTCCCTGCCTGAGAGTGGCACCAAGGCAGCTGTCAAGAGCATTCCTGAAATGAGGCAGCCAGTATTTATCAGAGAAAGGGTCAAGAAGGGGACTGAAGCCCTAAAGGTAGATAAAACCCCAGAGCTAGATGGGATTCACTCAAGGGTGCACAAGGAATTGGCTGCGGAACAGGCTGAACCCCTAGTAAGGCTATTCAACAGCTTACTTCAGATAGGGGTAGTTCTAAAAGACTGTGGGGTAGTGGACGTAGTCCTACTATACAATGGGGAGGACAAGGAGAGGTAACTGGAATCAGTGCACACAACAAAAAAAAAACAGAAATGTAAAAGCATACAGCCAAAAAACAAAAAGTTTGCAAGATTTATTTATCCAGTGACAAAACTTGGAGAAAATACACATAGAAACATCGAAGTTGTCAGCAGATAAGGGCCTCCAATCCCACCTAGTTGGCCCAATTTTCCCTACCTACAGGGACACTGCAGGCCCTAATCAGCCTAAGGTCTCCCCCCCCCACCCAGCTTCCAAGACCCCTTTGTGTCTATCCCATGCGTACTTGAATCCTGTAACTGTTTCTGCCCCTACCACTTCTGCTGGCAGGCTGTGCCACTTGTCCACCACCTTCTCCATGAAGAAGTACTTCCTCACATTTCCTGTGATCCTCCCCCACCTCCAATTTCATATTGTGCCCCATCGTCCTTGAACATCTTTTTTCTTTGGAAAATTATACCCTCCTGTACCTTGTTCTTCCCTGTGAGGTGTTTGAATGTTTCAGTCATATCCCTCCTTTCCTTCCTTTCTTCCAGGGATTACATATTTAAATACGTTAGCCTTTCCTCATGTTTTTTTTTTTGATGCAGGCCCTGCACCATTTTAGTTGCCCTCCTCTAAACCGCCTCCACCCTGTTTATGTCCTTTTGAAGATGGGTCTCCAAATCTTGACACAGTATTTGAGTTGTGGCCTCACTAATGATCTATATAGTGGGATTATTACCTCTTTTTTCTTCTGCTGGTGATTCACCTGCCTATGCATCCTGCTATAATATGAAGGATGGGTGATTGGGGAAACCACTAGACTGCCAGGGATAGTGCTATAGTATGAAGGATGGATGATTGGAAGTGGGTCACCCCTAAACTACCAGGGATAGTGCTATAGCATGATGGATGGGTGATTATAAGAGGGGCGCTAGATTACCAAGGATAAGGTTGTAGCATGATGGATGGATGATCAAGGGGTGTAGAGACCACTAGACTACCAGGCCAGTGTTACCACTGCCACCCTGCACTGGCACTAGGTAACCTACATGCCAACTCAAATAAGCCCATAATGGGCATGGAAATGGCCCCTTAGCACCTTGCATGCCCAGTGAGCTAATCTGCATGCTCAGGCTGAATATGGCCCATAGGAACTCTGGTGCTATCCCATTTTGGGCAGCGCTTTCTCCAGTGGGCCATATACAGCCTTGGTCCATGTCAATGCAGCACAGAGTCACTTAGGGCTTCATCAACACTGCCAGATAGTTCAGTATGTTAGCCCACCCCGTTGGTGCAGGCTACCAGCTGAATATTGCTCAGAATTGGCTGAGTGCTATTGTAAGCACAGCGCAAAAGACTGCACTACACTTGTGGCTAGCTCTGAATATAGGGGCCCTAGTCCTTAGGTGGGGTAACATAGTTTTGAGGGGTGATGGAGTGGGGCAAGAGGGAGACAACCCAGCAGTATAGTAAATCAATGGGGTAAGGTATATGGTGTGGGCATAACTGATGGACCCTTGGTTTCCTCCTACCATCAGATTCTATATTTTTATGTTTAGCAAGCAACAATCAACAACCATGGCAACAATCACCACAGTGTTTGCTCCACAAACACTTAACAAGAAGTTATCAGCACTCCGACAAAAAATCCATGAGTTTAATTTTCCTGCTGTGCTGGGAAGTTGCTAAAATCTGTAAAAACTTACAATCAATCCATTTTTGGGCTAACCAGATGCATTACTAGGGGCACAGTGAGACAAAAATGTGGGTTGGGCAGAAGGTTTCTAAAATCACAACATGAAGGCCAGGGATCTGGGGACTGCTAGGCTGCCAGAAGCTGTGGATATTTAGATGTTCCATCATAAATTTTGGGTCTTTTATTGAAAGTGAAACACACTTTTGTTACATCTTCCCTACCCCTAACTCCAGGGAAGTAATAATTTTTCCCCTGGAGTCAGGGATGTGGGAGATGGCACCGGATCAATTTGCCAAAAGCAAAAACAGTGTGGGCAACAACCGCATGGCGCAGTCCCATAATCTAAGTGCAGTCTGAAACCATGCTAGATTATATATACCAACTCTGGGACCGCATACTGGCGTTTATACCCATGTGATTCTTGACAGCGCGAATGTGGCTGTCAGCAAATTGACCGGTTACCGTAGGAGACTATAGCTGGCCTTAAAGTCTGCAGCTGCTACTGTGGTGGGTAAATGGCTGCCCAACAATGCCATCAAGCACCCACTCCATAGGCAGTATTGTAATGTACTGTGAAAGATCTGAAATAAAAACACTGCACTGCTGTATATTGTCTTAAATCCTCAGGTCTGGAAGCAAACGGGAATGCAAAAGCAAGCAAGGAAGCACTCACATAATGCACTGCTGAAGAACTTATGCAAAAGTCCAGAAGTGCATGTACAAGCAGATCCAACCAATGTTACAGGCTACAGAATATGGTAGAACTGTGTACGGAAGGTCATTACAGATGGCAGGGCCATGTAGGGAAGGTCAAGTGATTTGTGAGTGAGAGAGTACAGTAATTGGGATATCGGCTCTGTGAATACCAAAATACCTTAATAAATCAATGGATCTGCTGTTTTGCTTTGCCTCTCCTCCATCAGCAAGACAAGAGTGTATTAATATGTTGTGCAACTGAGCAGTTTAGCATCCCCCTCCCCAACCTCCTGGCCTTCAGCCTCAAAGCAGTGTCAGTGGCTCAGCAGGTTGCACACTCGCCTCTGAGGCCTGAAGATCAGATGGTTGTGGGTTCTATACCAACACCAGGCACTTGGGTTAAATCCCAATACTGACACTGCAGTGCAGCATGACGGGGAGCTGTACTCCTGAGGTGCCGTCTTTCAGATGAGACATTAAACCGAGGTCCCATCTGCCTGTTCTGGTGGATGTTAAAGATCCCATGCCATGTCTCGAAAAAGAGCAGAGGAATTTTTTTTATTATAACTTCAAAGGAAACAAAGAATACCACAATACAAGCTAAACATCACATGAAAGAAACACAAAAATCATATTCAGAGAAAAAAATAACTACTGCCAACCATATAGCCATTACTTATGAAACAAAGTCTAGCCAGAGCTGATAGGGCTGTGATGAGCTACCAAATGACCAAAGTTATTTTCTTGTTAGTGCCATATAGTGCTGTTTAGTCACAATCACAGTGCTCCCTGATCCAAATAACCATTTTCCTGTAACAAGCCCTCATTTTTCCTGTATTTTCCCTGTAAAGGCAGCATCAAATCCCTGTATATTTTTCCATAAGCCACTAGTTCCTTATTTATTTAAATTTAGTATGTTGGCATCCTTTTATCAGGGAAAGGGCCCCGGTTTGCTGTTAGGTATTAAAATTATATGTCAAGATGGCCTAGGAATGATTTGGATTTATATGGAGTCCATAAGGCATAATGGGGGAATTTATTTGTTTGTTGAATTTTGTTGACCGGGCAAGCCCACTAAGACTGGAAGTCCCTTTTTCAGGGGTGACGGGGGTTACAGATGGTAACCAAGTGAAATTGTAACATGGCATAAATCCTTACTTGAACCAGATTGAGATGTTGGTGGTATTTGGGGATAGAATCCACAGCTTCCTGATATTCCAGTCTCAGAGGCCAGTGTGCATGCTATTTTTTGCATGTTTCATTTGTTAGTTTTTACACAAATTCTCTCAGACTTTTTTCTGACCACCTCATGGAATATTAAATGAGTTACATAAATGTTATTAATTTCTTCAAGGCCCTGACCTTGCAACTAAATACACACTCAGTACATCATGTTATAAAATGAGAAAAAAACAGCCTTCTGTTTCCAGTGCTTGCCTGTAACCTGTCCTGCTCAAGGAATGACAGCTAACAGACTGCAGTTCCACTATCTGTAATCTGACACTGAGTCTGACTTTCACTTCAGAAAAGCCAAGAGTAAATGAGTTAACCCCTAGGTTGCTGAAAGAAATAGAACAAACCTGTTAGACTAAGCTGGGCAGATGATTTTTTTATTTTATTTTAGTCCTTGGTAACTGGGTAAGGCCCTCTAGGCACAGGTGCCTGTTTTCAGGGGCGACCTGGGAGCACTGGGTGGTTAAGTGACTTGCTCAGAGTCACACAGTATGCAAGTGGAGGTTGTTAGAATCAAACTCAGGTTTGGTCTGGTCTGCTGGTTGTATCAAGCTTGTTCACACCTCGTTCCTCTAACCTCTATGCTATACTGCCAGCCATGATAGATGATAGAAACAGCAGTTTAAAAAGTTTTTTTTGTTAATATCCTGAGAAGTTCTGAGGTACAATACAATAGCATCCCCCAACCCCTTCAGATGCCTTTAACATAGAGCCGCAAATAGCAAAAATCAGAGGAGGAGTGCACTACTTTGAAGCTGTGGAGGAATACATACAAATGTCTAAAAAGGAAGTTCCACGAAAAGCCATTTTCAGAGCTACAATCTGATCGATGACAGAAGGGCTGCAGGCTCTGCCTACAGCCCTAAAAATGAAAACCAAACTAAATGATCTTCCCCACAAAGTATATCAGCTGTAGTATACTGAACCCTATAGTATTCTATTACTTTAACCACTCACATTGTAACCACTCACAATGTTTCCACTACTGTCGATAAATCTTATCTGGTACATTTCATTCCTCCTTCCTTCTAAACTTTAAAAGAGCTGTCTGTATAATTACAAATATCTGTTCAGGGGGAACTATTTGTTTCTGTAAAGTTAATTTACATCTAGTGATCCAAATATGATACTTGAAAAAAAGGAGAAAAATCCACATGGTAGTGGTCTCATATTTGTTCCAAGACGTCTGCAATATACCCCAAAAAAAGACAATCAGAATCCAAAATATGATACCGGACTGTTTCCAGGTTTGATGTAAAATATTCCAAAATGCCACAATATATGTACAATTAAAATATAAATGTTCCATTGTTTCTACTTGTCCTACATATGTCTCTTCTCTAGGACAAAACCTTTCAGCTTGATCTTTATATATTAAATTATTCTTTACATTCAACTTATGATGCAAACATAGCCATAGCACATTCCACATATATACTAGAGTACAGTGTAATGTCATCATCTCTCTCCTATAGCCTTAACTTCTCTCTCCTGGTCTAGCTCCAAACTCAGATTTCTCCAAAAAGTACATTGTCATAATCTAACTATACAATTGTTCCCTGGAAAGTTGAATCATATAGGCACTTTGGTAATGCCCAGAGCTTCAGCTTTCCAAAGATATAGTAGAAATAGACTGGTAACCCTAGAATAGGTTTTTGTTTTTGTATGGTGCACTTCATCTCCCTTGATCTTAACCATGGTTGAATCTGGTCCAAACCCCACAGAGATCATGGTTTACTTATGACCAATAGCAAAGGTTTAATATTAGTATAGACGAAGCGGAAGAAAAAAAAAAACACTATGGGGTTAACCATACCAATGCCTCCCTCCTTAATCTGCAAATAAGTAAGGCCCCTCTTAATGGGGTTCAATCGACTCCCCCACACACACTGAAAAAAATTATATAAATAGTCATCTCCAATTGCCTAGGGGGAGGAAATATGACACTCAAGTGAAGAAAACTACTTAGTAAAAAGGTCTTCACTATGTAAATATGTTTTTGTTTGGACATTCTCCACGCATTCCATTTTCCCACCTTTGTTTTAGTTTCTTTCAACATTGCATCCCAATTATAGAAACCCATGTCCACAGGGCCAAAATAAACACCTAAAACTTAACATGGAACCATCTGTACTGAAATACTCATTATCTCTTCCACCTCTGCTATGCTGTGCCCTATAGGAATATATCTACTTTTATTATAATTCATTTCTGAACCAGTATTCCTAGAAAAATCCTGTAAAATCTTTCCCACCTGCTTACTAGAGGGGAAGTCAGCCAGTGTTAGACAGATGTCACCCTCATAAGCGATAATTTTAACATCCTCCACTGTACTAGAAACTGCTACTCCCATTATGTCTTCTGAATGCTGAATTTTCCTTAATAGTGGTTCTATTGTCAAAATGTATAATAGGGGGCTCAAGTGCCAACCCTGTCTAACTCCACCTTCTACTTTACATTTCGACCCTACCCACCCATTAACATATGGCATTACTACTGCCTTGTCATAACAATCCTTAATACCATCTATAAAAATCTGTGGGAAACCCATGTGTGTTAAGCACATCCATAAGTAATCATGGGCCACTTTATCAAAGGCCTTAGCTTGATCCAGGCTCTCTAAGAAGCCTATAAGTTCCTCAGAGTTGCCTTTTTCCAAAATTTCCCTTAACAGGATTAACCTGTTCAAGATTTTCCATCCAGGCATGCCACAAAATTGCATAGGAAGAATAACATTTTCTAGCACTAATGCTTACCTGTTGCTTAGTATTTCCATTAGAATCTTAAAATCAGAGTTTAGGAGAGTTATTACTAGCCCATGATCAGACATTGCCGCAGGAAAAACAGTAGCATTTCTATAAGAAAGGGATGGGGAAATGAGCCAGTAATCAATCTGAGTTAACATACTATTGTACTAATTGCTAGCAGATTAGGCCTTACGGTCTATCAAGTCTGCTCAAACCTCAGATCCCTAGTTGGGTACCGAGGCCCTCCCCCCCACTTGTGTTCCAGAAACCCCTATCATCCATCGCCACCCCCCTGGGCCAGGCCATCATCTGATACATCCGCTTTCTGAGTCTGTCCCACCCTCTCTTGAAGCCCTCCATAGTGGATCTCTGAACCAGCTTGCCAGGCAGCCAAGGATCCACCACCCTCTCAGTGAAAAACCTTCTCCTATTTCCCCCCTCACCCTTCCACTTTCCAACTTCAAACCATGCTGTCTGGTGATACCTCCCTGCTTTAGTCTAAAGATCCCCTCTGTGTTTACCCTATTTATTCCCTTGAGGTACTTGAAGATCTCAATCATGTCCCCCCATCTCTTCTCTCCTCCAGTGAAAACAGGCAGAGCTCCTCAAGTCTGTCCTCATACGTCAAATCCCCTAGTCCTCAGATCATCTTAGTTGTCCTCCTCTGTACCCTCTCCAGGAGCTGTATGTCCCTCTTCAAGTGTGGTCTCCAGTACTGTACACAGTACTCAAGGTGTGATCTAACCAGTCCATTGTACAGCGGCAGAATCACTTCCCTGCTCCTAGAGGTGATCCCCTTTGTGATACATCCCAACATCCTGTTTGCTTTGCTAGCTGCTCTCCAGCACTGCTCAGAGTTATTCATTCATGCATCCACCATGACCCCCTAGGTCTTTTTCCCCTGTTGAGGCCTCCAGCACCTCCGCTCCCAGGGTGTACCTGTGTTTAGGATTTCCCTGCCCAAGATGTAACACCTTGCATTTGATGATATTGAAATTTAATTTCCAGGTGTGAGTCCACCTTTACAGGGTGTCCAGGTCCCCTTGCAGGGCCAACTTCCCCTCTTCCCCCTCAACTACTGTTCCCATCTTGGAGTCATCAGCGAAGAGACTCATTTCACACCCTATACCCTCCCTGATGTCCGATATGTATGCATTAAACAGGATCAGACCTAGGACCGAGCCCTTCCACTGACACATCTCCTCTAAAAAAGTAGGGGAATTTCCCCGGTGTCCTGGCCAAATTTCCCCCATTCACTTAAAGTACCACCAACAGCTTAATCTGGTTCAGTGTCAGTTGGCATACAACTGCCTCTCCCTCCCCTAGGACAAGGCTGAAAATAAACATAATTGTCTAGTCCTCCTTTCCTGGTGAACAAAAACTAACTAACTAAATAAATAAATCTGTTTGCCCAGTACAGCGAAAAGGCACATTTCCTGTAGCCCATGTTATGCTCATCTAAGCACACCTGATGTTTTTTTAAGTTGTTGCTCTGATGCTTTCAGTTGATCTGTTCCACTCCTTAAATATAATTTGGAGATAATTTTACATCAAACACAAGTGAGCCAGCCCAGTGAGCTGCCTAGCCACACGCACACGTCCACACTCCGATTCTCCACCTCTCCTCAGGATGACAGGGCACAATTTCCAAGTGCTGACAGGCTATACTAATTTACTACATGACTGTTATAGTTGTCCGCTACAGAGTAATGTGGTAACGGTGCACCATGCGACACCACCCCTCCCCAACACTGCTGCTGTCTTATCTCACTGTTCCCAGTACGACCGACTCCTGAGTCCCTCACACACCATGGTGCAGACTGCTGCAAGGAAAAAAATGACAGTATTAAAGCACATACCTGGGGGTGTCCTGGAGAATTTCCAGACAGATGTCAACACTGAAATGGCAGTCTAGCATTTGCCTGACCTGCCCCCCACCACCACTACACCACTGTGCATTACTGTATATAAAACAAAAGATATGAAAGTGCTACCTACTTGTAAAATAAATCCATTGAGTGGTCAAACAATCCAATGGGACCATGAGGCCAAATATTAGACCCACACAATGTAATTATTTTACTTATGCAACATCACTCATCCTATTATTTCAGGTAAAGATTTATATTGTTAATACACCCCATTAAAATGTTACTAATTTAAGTAAAGTAATATCATTCCTAGTATGAGTTACAGAAATCATAGTTCTAGATTATGATTACTTGATACACAGATGAGGAAAGCAAATACATAGTTTGTTTGTTTAAAGCCTGTACCTTTTATTTGCACATACCTACAGTATGTTTAACAATATAATACCATACTGTACATTTCTGCCTTGTGCAATCAGTTAATAATCTGTTTTTCATGTCTATGAGAATAACAATATGGAAAAATCAATAATATAGTGTTAAAAAGGTGATCCTTTATTGTCTTAGCTCAATGATAACAAAACCATGCAGGAGAGACAATGTAAACAATTACAAAATATTCAGGAAACCATTTACATTTAAAATTTTAGTGAGACAGCTGGCCTGATGGTGCTGAAGGTTGAGGCACTGGACACCGCACTTCGCAGTACACTGGCAACCTGAGTTTGGAAATGAGCTCAGGTCGCTGGGGGTCAGTCAAGGGGGAGAGCGAGGAGCTGGATTGAGCTGCCATCAAGCAGCTCTTCTCTCCCGGGGAGGGACGTGGGTTTCCCCAGCTCTTGGCTGTCACCTTGTGGAGGCTAGGTGGCAGTGCAAGCCCCAAGGGAAAACAGGCATTAGGCCAGGTGGGAGGAAGGAACTGTCACTGGAGCCACAGAGCACGTGCACAGCTCCACGTACATGCACAGCTGTGTTCTTGGTCCAGGACAATGGGGAGAAAAACAGAAAAATAGGGGCACCGAGGCAGGCTAAATGAAGCCATGAAGCCATCAGGGTGGATTAAGATCCTCTAAGAGAGGACGGCAGCTTGCCTGTCAGAGCCCCAATGGGAAAAAAAACTATATAGAAAGAAAAAAAAATTCAGTGAGACCTTCCTTGTTAAAGACCACCTAATCAAGGTTTTATAGGAAACCCGTCCCCCAAGCCCCAGTGGTAGCCTTAACCCTCAACAGCCAAATAAACATATTCTGACATTTTTATTTGCTGCCCTGGAAGTATGGGAAGGGATTTTAAATTGGTGCTGAGAATTCCTGCTGCAACATGCCTTCCCCTTCCTAGTATAAGTGGGTCACCCCTGCTCTTCACGTTTTGTAATGCCATTGTTTGGAAGGCGGGGGTGGGGGTTGCGCTCCATAGAAAGTAACAGCCATGCTATTTTCAATATATTAGCGGTCCATTTGATTCAAGTCAGAGCCACCACTCTACTAACAAGGACCTTGTTAATTAAGTGGTGGCTCTGACTGGAATCAAACAGACTAATAACACACTAAAAATGGTATGTTAAAAGACCTGGCTATTATTTTCTATGGAGTGTTCCCCTACCCTCTCCAAACAACGACATCACAAAACATCGAGTGCAGGAGTGGACCACTCATAACAGGAAGGGGAAGGGAAGGTGCAGCATGACTCCTCAGCACCAATTTATAATCCCTCCCCCTACATACAGGCCAGCAAATAATATCAGAATATGCCCATTCAGCTACTGCAGGGTAAATCTACCACTGAGGCTTGGGGGAAATTATTGAAGAAGGTGCATTTTAACAGCCTTTTTACAAATTGCCAAAGTTACATGCCAGTTAATCCATACACATAAGAATCATTGTATGGCAGGACTAGAAATAAAATATGTCTGAACAATCTATGGGACTACAAAATGCTAAAACAACAGACTGCTAGTGGCTGCAAAAATGAGTTGTAGGAAAAATTATTGCACAGCAGCACTGATGCTATTAGCAAAGTATTTTTATGTGGCAAACATAGAATGGTTAGGTTACATTGTTTGCGGGAAGAGGGTACAGAAGGATGAATTATGTGCTCCAAAGTCCAAAACATTTCAAAGTATGAGTCATTTTTTTAAGAAAACTGTCAATTGCCATGTTCAAAATAACTAAAACACCATAATGGGTACAACTGCACTTTAGCAAAGTAGGCCAGCCTTTTGTTCTTTAGAGGCCTCCATATCAGTACTAGCAGACTGCTGGGGCCCAGAGACAGAGATCACAAAAAGAGTGGTACAAGAGTAGCATACATGAGTGGAATACAGCACGAGTGAAGCATCTGACCCGGAAGTGTCTGCAGGGCTTCTAGAGGACACAGCAAGTCCGCAAGGGACTCTGGAGGTGAGACACAAGAAAAGGTAAGAGGTTATATCTAAACTAGCTACTGTCACTGTTAGAGCTAGCAGACAGGCAGGCAACAAAGCTAGGCAGCAACAGTAAACAGCTGTAGGGGAACTGAAGAAAAAAGTGAACCCAACAACTCCCTATCTGGGGTACACCTAAGTATCAACTGATCTTTAGGAACTGGGTAAGTTACCTCTAAGTAAGCAATAAGACACAATGGGGTGTGCATTATGGTGTGATAACCGCACTCCTAGGGGGTGTAGTTAGGTACAAGGCTGAAGGCTGAGTGCCGGTCACCCCAAGTGCAGTTATCACCATGTCTACCAGGTAATCTTATTGCATTATAAATGGCCCTTACGTTTCTTTAAAACATATTTTTAAATAACTTCATATGTAAATGAATATTTGGTTTTTACATAAAATAGTCCTTCCGCCTACTGGTGCTGGACTTTGTTTGAGGTTTTTGACCCAAAGGACATTCTGTAGTTGTAGTTTCTGCCTCCTATTCACCATGTAGTTCCACTGTTGCCCCCCTCCCCAACACACACACACTTTTCTTTTGTAATTTTGTTTTTTCTTTTTTAACCCATGGGTGGTTTTAAATAAAATGTGCATTTAATTGAGAGCAAGTGTGTGAGTGAGTGGTACAATAGAAAGAGAGAGTGAGAGACAAGATGCAGTGGAAAGAGAGGGGGCTACAAGAGAAGTGTTCTCAATGTAAAGTGAGTGTTAGGTGAGGCGCTTATTTCTGTTTTTTTTACATTCAGCCTTTGAAGTGGAGCTGCTTATTTGGCTGAAATGGAAGTGTTTTCATTGCCGTTATTTATTGCGGTGCCACAAGACAGGAGAAGGACACAGACATGCGCTGCAGGTTATACCCTGCTTCCGATGTGGCGAGCAAGGACTGATGTCAGAACTGTGAGTTTTTTTTTTTCACAGATTGATGAACGAACAGGGGCTGCTGTTAAAAAGTTGATTCAGTTACCATGTTTTTGTTGTGAACTATGGATGAGTAAGGACTGCTGTTAAAATGGCAGTTGCTCGGTCCCGAGTCAGATTCACCTTCCTGCATTACATTGTGCGAACGTGGTTACCTTTCTACCTACGAGACTGAAATACTACTGTACGGGATGGATACAGAAGTGAAGGTGTTACCAGAGCTGAGGGGTACATGTTAAGAAAAGCACATTAAAAGGTCCAAAGAAGAGCGAGTCATTTAGCGAGGGGGAAAATGGCGACTTTGACATACTATAACATTCTAAATAGAATGCCTGAAGAGAAATCATAGAGCCATCTAATTGTGTGATCAGGCATTTTTATTAGAACTAGTTATTTATAGTGCAACATTGTCCCATATTGCACTATAAATAACCAATCAGATTTCTGTACTGGTCTGTGCCATTTTATAATATAGGATACTGTAGTGCAATAAAGTCTGTAAGACTGTAGTGTTGTATTGTATCTGCTGAAAGAAATTAGAATCCCTGGTCAAATACCTGTATAGGGTAGGAGTAGAGGGTCTGTGCAAGGGATGTAGTTTTTATATACTATCTACAGTATATAGGATTGGGCTACAACAAAATTCTCAGACTTTGTCACAGTGAGCCTCCCCAAATCCATGGAAAAGATTTTGAGCCTCCCCCAAAAAATTAAATAATCTTGGGCCTCACCAAAGAAAAATAATGTACTGTACTTTATGCAGTACACCATGAATACATTGAAACCCCTTAGAGTACTTGCCTCACATTCAGTTCTTTGTCTTATACTGACTTGGAACTTTTGAAAGAGAGCTCCTGTGCTCAAAGGTGTTATCTGAATAACAAATAAATAAAATAAATAATATTATTCAGCTTACTGTAACACCTCACCCCCACAGGCCAACTTACTTGCTCTACTATTTTCATTCTTGAACCATTGTTACCCCCTGTTGCAGTGCCTTCATGGGTAAGACTGCTTCCTCTGTTTCCTCTTTATATGAAATAACCTTCCTACATACTTTGCCTCTCCCCCTCCTTCTCTGCTTCTAAGCAACTTCTCTGGGATTACTTTGCTTCTTCCTGCTATTGCTCTTAGCACTTCTATGCTCAACCCTTGCATTTGGGATGTTCTGCCATCAGTTTACAAACTGATCAATTACCACCACTCATTATTAATTTATTGTTCATATTTATTTGCACTATTGCACATTGTGTATTTCTTGATTGTTTTGCGGTTACCTTTTGAAATGTATTCACTCCCTACCCTTCCCCATGTACACCTGAAATTAACCTTAGCTCATTCACTTTCCCTTGTCACCTATTAGTACATAAATACATAAAATTCACCTACTATTATTTTCTTCTTTTAGTTTGCTTCATCTCTTCACACAAAATATATAAAACCCAAAATTTAAAAACAGTACTTTTTCAAACTTGCTTGAGCCTCCCCTGGAACAGGTTGCGGCCTCCCCATGGAGGCTGGCCTCATCATTTGAGAACCCCTGGGGTACAAGATAGTAATTTAGAAAGGGCAACCATGTAGTAAATGGGGACAGGAAGTAACAAGTCTGGTTCTAGTTGAAAGGCACTAGGGAGATAAGTGAATGCAGGTTATCAGTGGTCTAGAGATACCATAGCTTCAGTATTGAGTAGAGAAACAGAGAGGAGCTAGACCATTGCAGTGACTGTGGGTGCTCTTTTCCAGGCTGCCCTCTGGAGAAGGAGGCACTGCCTCATCTGCTGGACCTTTGAGAAGCTTCATGCTCAGCCTGTAGCAGCAAGAGAAGTGCTATCTCGGCTGTGTCACTGGCTCATCTGGAGCCCAGAACTCAGCTCCCCAAGAGACCCACTGTTCCAGGGGAGGTGGAGGGTGGTGGTGGTGGTGATGGGGAGAGGGAAGGGAAGCTGCGGTAGCCATGAGCAGGTTGACTAGCCCCACGCCATCTAGATGGCAAAACACTTTGCACCCCTGTCAGCCATGGCTATCTCAGTGGTCAGGGACTCAATGATCGGGGGGGGGGAGAGAGCATAATGGGAGGGGGACTGGATGGGAGGAGGGTGGTCAGGTGCATTCCTAGTGCACTGGCCCTCTAGGACATAGATAGGTTAGGAAGGATGGCAGAGATGGAGGGGGGAGCTGGGGCTGCTGATACAGTTGGGTACCAATGATCTGGTGATCCAGCCTGTGGAGATGATGAAGCAGAACATTTGCCAACTGGGAACAGACCAAAGTCACACTCTGTCTTCTTAGCCTTTTCCAATGTCTTCCTTGTGTGAAGTAGGGATGAGGAAAAGACAGAATACAGAGGAATGAGACTGAGGTGTTTAATGGGTGGTTAAAGGGATGATGTCAGGAGATAGGATACCACATTAATTGGACTGGTGGACTTCCAGGATAGGAGGCTCTTCAAGGGTGTTAGTCTTCACCTCACAAGAGAATGAGCCAGTGAACTGAGGCAGAAGTTTGACATATTCATTGGGCAGTTAAACTGGCTGCAGGGGAGACTGATGCTAGGGGAACCATGGTGATAGGAAAGAGGAAAGGGAACCTAGCTAGTACTCCACCTAATGTGAGGGCTTACAGCAGCACAGTGGGCAAAAATAAAGTTGAGGTTCAAATTGTACTAGGGGAAGGGATCAAGGAGGAAGGGGTCACAAATCCTACTGTCAGTATGAAAAGCGAGACGCTAAGGAAACTAGGGAAGAATAAGGGAGAAAGACAAGCACAAAGCAAAAGGGCATCAGGAGTTAGATGGAAGGGGGTCTGCCTAAAAGCCAGGAGTCTTGGTAATAAAAACTAGTAAGCCACAGGCAGTGATGGCATTGATAATCAGATAATGTCAGATTGCCTCTTTTCTGTGGGGCTGTCTATGGCTGCAGTGAGCTGGTTTAGGTCCTATCTATCTTCCTGTGTTTTTACTGCACAAATGATAAATTTTAAGTACTCTTCAAAAGTAGTGACATCTGGTGTTCCA
Source organism: Neoceratodus forsteri (assembly GCA_016271365.2). Taxonomy (NCBI): domain Eukaryota; kingdom Metazoa; phylum Chordata; order Ceratodontiformes; family Ceratodontidae; genus Neoceratodus; species Neoceratodus forsteri. The sequence continues at coordinate 819,847,031 of CM028129.1, forward strand.
TTGGGATCTTTATTAGAACCTAGTTTGTTTGATAATTATATGTTGCCATTCCGAAATATTATTTGGGTGTACAATCTTAATTTTCTTATCTACTTTGATAACACACAGGTGTACTTCTCTGTTAAGACAGGTCATCGAATGTTATTGATAACGAAGAAGCCAGTCTCTGGGAGTTAAATATGTGGTCGGCTGAACATTTTTTGCAGTTGAATTTTACAAAAACTGAATTAATCCATTTTGGTAAAAATGTCATTTAAACTCTTTGGCAATAGGACGGCTGGAAATTCCAGACTCATGATGTAATCTGGAAGCAGAAAACAGTTGTTAAAAATGTGGGGGTTCTACTGCATTCAACTCAGTCTTTTGACTTGCATGTAATTTCAGTTAGGAGATTAGCATTTTTTCATCTTAGAAGAATCTCTAAGGTTAAAAAACATGTAAGTAATTCACATCTGAAAACAATGATGAATGCAGTTTAGATCTCCAGAATTGGCTATTGTAATGCTGTGTTATTGGGTCTTACGAATTGCAAAATTGACAAACTGCAGTATGTTCTGAACACTGTGGCAAGACTTGTTTCAAAGGTGGGTTTCTGTAATCATATCACTGCAGTATTTAAAGATCTACATTGGTTACCAATTGAATTTAGGACAGTCTAGAAGGTACTTCTTATTACCTACAAATGTCTTTGTGACTGTGGCTCAAGATACTTCTCGGATTTCCTTGTGGAATATTGTCCTAGAAGAGTTCTTTGCTCTGCAGATCTTAAACTGCCTGTGGTCCTGAAATCCAATCTTAAAACAGTTGGGCTTTTAGATTAGGGCCCCTCAACTATGTTACGTCCTTCTAATAGGTTCAAGGCAAGCAAATGTGTTGGTCAGTTTTAAATCTACCCTGAAACCTTGGATTGTTTTCACAAGTCTTTCGATGTTTGTGACATTAAACTGTTGAAGACTTCTCCAAATTTAGTTTTTAGCAGTTAATGTACTGTTTGCTTCATTGTATTATGTATACCATGGATTGTAGGGATGATGTACTCATTCTTTATGTAACATAGAAACTTTGACGGTAGATAAGGACTGCTTGACCCACCTAGTCTGCCCATTCCCCTACCTACATTTACAATTATGTATATTGTTTTAATTCTGTATAGTGCTCAGAGCTATTTTGCATGTTCACTTTATAAATCAATAGATTGGATAGTATGGCAAACACCAAGATGGACTTCACAACCATCACAGAAACTTGGGCCTCAGAAAATAACAACTGGTACCTGATATGCCTGGTTACACAATGCATATAGGAGGGATAAAGGAAAAGGTAAAAGAGGGGGCATAGACCTAGATGTCAGGGAAGGCATCAAGGTTTTGGAAGATAGACATATCAGGGGAAGAACTGTGGAGACAGAGTCACTGTGGGTGCAGCTCATGGTGGCCTCAGGCAAGAAACTAAGGTTGGGGGTCATCTATAAACCACCAGGACAAAGGGGAAGAGAGGAATACAGAGCTTGGGAAGAACTAGGAAGGGGTCTGGAAAAGGGGGAAGAAGTGGAGGTGGGTGATCTAAACCTACTGGGTATTAATAGGGAACTTCCAAGCTGCCAGGATCACCAGTAGTCATGTCTTGCTGGATACATTCCAGGACTGTCTGCTGGTGCAGCTGGCTAAAGAACCCATCAGGCAGGTTGCCATTCTCAATGTGGTGCTCACCAGCTCTGAGGTAGTAGGAACTGTGTGGGTAAGGGAGCCACAAGGGTCCAGTGACCATAACTTTATTTTGTTTGAGCTGGCCCTTGGGACCAGAAAGCCCCAACTGAGGGCTGAGGTTCTTGATTTCAGAAAGGTGAACTTCAACAGGATGAGGGAGTTGGTCTGGGACAAATTACTCAGGGTAGACAGCATTGGAGGTGTGGAGGAGAGACTGGGGACAATTAAGGGTGTTATTCTCCAGGCATCTTAGTTATGCATGAGCACAGAAGCCAAAAGAAAGTTACAAGAGATCAATATGGTTCTTGGAAAGGGTCAAGGAAACAGTGAGGGCACAAAAAACTCCTTCACCACCTACAAGAAAATGCAGCGGGAGTAAGAATGGGGAGAACACCAACTGAGAAATAAGGAATCAAGCAGAGCAGTTAGGAAGGCAAAAGCAGAAATGGAGATGCATATCGCAGAGGGTCTCGGGGTTCAAGGGTTAATCAAAAGCAGGTTTTTAGGTATATTATGGCAAAAAGAAAGAAAGGAGAGGAACTTGTTAGGCTCTCTGAGGGAGGTAGCATAATAGAGGAAGATGTTAAAAAGGCAGCCATACTTAATGATTACTTTTGTTTTATCTTCACAAAAGAGAAGACAGCAGGCCCCAGCCAGAGTGGCATTAAGGGGGTCAAAAAGTGGGCCCTGGAGATGAGGCAGCTAGTATTTGCTAGCAAAAGGGTCCAGAAAGGGCTAGCAGCCCAAAAGACAGATAAGGCACTGGGACCTGATGAGATGCATTTGAGGGTACTCATGAAACTGGCAGCAGAACTGGTTTAACTCCTGGTAGGGCTATTCAGTAGCACATTAGAGAAGGGATAGTTCCAAAACATTGGAGAGTAGTGGATATAGTTCTGGTCCATAAGGGGAGAGGAACAAAATTCTCTTCCAGTGACATTTAGATACACTAAGTCTCCACTAGGTTTCCGAGACTGATCTTTGCAAACTAGTTCTGGACAACGATAAATGCTTGTGTGCCTGATTCTCTGTGTTTATGGAATTTGATGTTACATCTTATGTTACTTTAGAACTTACTGGGTTGCTTCTTATACCTCCTGTAATGCTCTAGTGTTACATGTTGCCCTAGTATCTTTGCTTCAATGTTTGATGTTTTGTATCATTGTAATTGGATGTTTCACTTTGTCTGTGATCCTCCCAGGTCATGCCTGAATATAGGCAATGCTTGTGTCTAGTGCACCCACCCAGTCAACAAAAAACTAAATAAAAAAAGAAAGAAACTACAGACTTGTCAGTCTTACTTCTGTTGTGGGTAAACTGATGGAGTCACTGGTCAAAGGGAACCTTGTGGACTACCTGGAGAGCAATGGACTTCAGGACACTAAACAGCATAGGCTTTGTGGTAGGGAGTTTTTTTCAGACCAACCTGACAGTTTTCTTTGACTCTGTGAGGAGAGTATTGGACAGGGGCCACACCATAGATTTACTCTACTTCAGCTTTTATACAGGCTTTCGACTTGGTGCCTCACAGAAGCTTGCTGAAGAAGATGGGGGATCTTGGGGTGGCAAGGGACATAGTTAGATGGGTACAGAACTGTTTGAAAGAAAAAAGCAGAGGGTTGTGATTAATGCTGTAAAATCAGAAGAGATGGAGGTCATGAGTAATGTGCCACAGGGATCTATCCTGGGTCCTGTCCTCATCAATATGTTTGTCAGTGACATTGGAGAAGAAATCCAAGGCAATCCGTATTTCTTTCCAGATGGCTCAAAGCTTTGTGAGAGGGTAGGAACACAGAATTTACAGACAAGAGGAGGCATTGGCCTATCTAGCTTGTCTACTATTGCATTAATGTTAGTAGCCATGTATCCCTCCCTCCTGAAGGTAATTATCTAACTGGTGTTTGAAGGTATTTAAATTATCACACCCAACTGCTATACTGGACAGGCTATTCCAAATGCATACCACCCCTTGAGAAAACCAACCTCTTCTTTTCTTGATTTTGAAATTAGTTTCTTCAATTGATAGTTATGGCCTCTTGTTTCTGGTTCCAAATTTTTAAGTACAAGGTACAGTACAGACATTGCCTAATGCCTTCATTGATGATTGCTTTGTGTACCGCAACAAGGCCTCACTTAAGACTCCTCATTTCCAAACTTTATAATCCCAAATTCACCAGTCTCATTTTGTATGTCAAACTTTCCATTCCCTTACTCATTTTGGTCATCCTTCTCTATACCCACTCCAGTTTTAATATATCTCCTTTTTTTGTGGTGACCGTAACCAGCCACAATACTCCAAATGTGGCCTCACCATTGCCCTACATATGGGCAGTATTACTTCTGTGCCTCTGCTAGTTATATCAGTTGTAAGGCAGACCAATATATTGTTGCATTTTGCAATAACCTCATCACATTACTTTGAGTGCTTGAGGTTATCCACCACTAAGATTCCCAAATCCCTTTCACAGTTTGACACTCTTATTGTTGACACACCTGCAGTATATTACATATCACTTTCAGATTCTTGGGCCTGATTCTCAAAGCCCTAGATTAAACGCAAGGTGCCTGCGCCAAACATAAATGGTGCAAGTGGCATCTTGCATCAAAAACTGCCCCCTGAGCTATTCTCAAAGGCAGCCTGCATCAACCGCAGGCTGCCTACCCCAAACAGGTCTTGTGCCACCCCTGTGCCCAAAACTGAGCTGTGATTTGGCACTTGGGGGCATGTGGCAGACACAAGCTGCCACATCCCTGATAATGGGATCCTGTAAACTCACCCAGAGGACAAATATGTAAGTACCATTTGACCAGCCAGGGCTGGTTGAAGGGTACTTAGAATATTTTCCTCTAGGAGAGTTGCCTGTATGTAGCAATGTGCCATGGGTCTCCCCACCAGATCCCCTGATAATCAAAAGCAAGTCCCCCTCCCTAGTGGTATAGTGGCCCCCTCCCCAATCCTCAAAGTCATCTGTGTTCATCAATGATATACTGTATGTATATATATATATATATATATCCTCTTCCCATGTAATATTGAGCTCCTCCCTCCCCAATCCCCGATGATAATAAATGTTGCATAATTATCCCCTTCCTATGTAATATTGCACTCCTCCTCCCTGATCCCCAAAGTCACAATTGTTTAAGTAGTAATATGCCCCAAGCCCTGATGCCACCATTGTTTAAGTAGTAATTTGCACCCCTCCTTGATCCCCATGTCACCCTATTATTTAAGTTATAATAAGCCCCCCTCTCCAATCCCCGATGTCACCAGTTGTAATAGTACAACAGGAGACCCACCTTTCCCTGGTGATCTAGTGGCCACCTGCCCCCCGCACCCCAGCAGGTAGTGCCCACCCCCCAGCTTACCCCATCCCATAACAGAGATGGCAACAACACAGCCCTCCTCTCACCTCCATGGCCGGCACCAACTGAACTGTTATTGTGTAGCACTCAATGACAGTTCAGCTGGCACCAGCCATGGAGGTGAGAGGAGAGCTGTGCCAGTGCCAGCTCTGTTACAGGACTGGGAGGAGCTGGGTGATAAGCACAACCCGCTGGGGTGGGGGCCACCAGATCACCAGGGAAAGAGGGTCTTCTGTTATATTATTACAATAATAACATTGGGGATCAAGGAGGGGGGCTTATTATAACTTAAATAATCAGGTGACATCGGGGATCAGGGAGGGAGCATATTACTACTTAAACAACAGCAGCATTGGGGATCGGGGAGCGTAATATTACATGGGAAAAAGCTATATATGTAAAATGTATTATCATAGGCAATATCAGGGATCGGGGAAGGGGGAGTGAAAGATTCCAAGGGAAGGGGATGTATATTTTATTATATTAACACTGGTAACTTTGGGGATAGGGGGTGCTTGCATTTGTCACAAGAAGCCTGCAGCAAACCATTCCCATGAGCCAGGTGTTTCTTGCATGGGAGGGGTTGCCAAAAGTGTGGGGACTTTGGTGCAGGGATCCTTCCTGTACCAGAATCTGGTGCAGGGTCCCTGGTGCAAGGGGCTTAAGTGCAAGCTGCTGTCTGATGCAGCTTGCGCCGATGTACTTTGAGAATTGATCCCATTTTGTCCAAAGGGCATCAATACACATTTATCAGGGCTGAAACCCATTTTGCTTCTAATTGGCCATCAATACAGTTCATGAAGTTCCTCCTGGAACAAGTATACCTTTTCTTGTGACTTCACAATATGCCAAATTTTTGCATCTTCAGTAAATTTTGTCACCCACCCATCTTTGGTTATTAGCATGCTGGAGATATAGATGTTACATAATGTTAGTTCTAGAACTGAACCTGAGGAACTCTGCTGGTAACATTTACCCTTCTTGTTTCATAACAATTTACTTGTATCATTAGTGTTCTTTCACGTAACAGTGTCCTAATCCATTTTACTCATTTAATTTAATATCTATGAGGCTGTTTATTAATTCTGCATGAGGCACGGTGTCAAATGCCTTGCTGAAATGTAAGTAAACAATGCCCACTGGATTGCCTTCCTCCAGTGCCAAGCTAATTCTCTCAAAGAAGTCCAGCAATTTTGTTAGGCACAATCTCCCTTTCCAGAAATCATACTGTGTTGTATCTCATAAATTATCTTGCTGAGAAAGATATTCATTTTGTTTTTATAATTCACCCACGACCGATGTTAGACTTGCAGGTCTATAACTAGATATAATAACTGATGCCCCCTATAATGACTGGATACCCAGTCCTGATAAAATGCGATAATAACCCGCTGAATTCTGTAATAACTTACTAGTGGGTTATTACATTGTTTTCTGCTTCATGCGCTCACTTCACTGAAGCACAAAGAAAGCACACTGTATTTGTGCGAGAACAGTGGCTGCTCAGAGACAAGCTCACTCAAACAAAACAGCTTACAGTTTTTGTCTCTGTCCAAACCTTGCACCAGTCATTATATTATTACTGGTCAATAGATGTATCTACCCTACTTCCCTTCTTTGTCAATTGGAACTACCACAGCTGGTCTCCAGGCCTCTGGTATTCCCCAGTCTTCAGTGACTTGTTAAATATCACAGTCACTGGCCCAGCCAGTATGGATTCCATTATTCTTAATGTTCTAGGGTGCAGTCCATCACATCTCTGAGGTTTGTTTACATTTAGATTTTCAAGATGTTTTAGTACTTCCCCCTCCTTTACTTCTGGTGATATGTTATGATCTGGTATAATTACCTTACTCAGCAGATAGACATTAGGGAATTAGGGAGATGCAGAGTAACCTGCCAAGTCTGGAGAGGTCGTCTAAGATTTGGCAGTTGAAATCCAATGCCAACAAGTGCACAGGGATGCACCTAGGGAACAAGAACCCCAGGACGGAGTTCTGGATACGAGGGGTAAAACTGAGTACTACAACTGAGGAAAGGAACATAGAAGTCATCATTATGGGCTCATTTAAACAATCAAGTCAGTGCAAAAAGGCCTTTAATAAGGCAAATAGAATACTGGGATGTATTGAAAGTGGTACTGACAGTAGAAGAGAAGAGGTATTACTACCTCTTTATAGATTATTGGGGAGGCCACAACTGGTATGTTGTGCCCAGTTCTGGAGTCCTCACCTCAGGTAAGATAAGGACTGGCTAGAGACAGTGCAACAAAAGGTCACAAAAATTATTTAGGGCCAGCAGGGAAGACCTTACTGGGATTGGCTTAAGGCACTGAACATTTTCTCATTGGAGACCAGACAAGACAGGGAGGATATGACAGAGACTTTCAAGTTCCTGAAAGGAACAACCAAGGTGAACTGCAAGTAACTATTTAGCATGAGTTATGGTTCAAGGACACAAGGGCACGAGCAGAAACAGATGGGAGGGAGGTTCAAGAGGGATGTGAGAAAGTTTCATTTTACAGAAATGGTGGGGAACTGTGGAACAGTCTGCCAGTCAAGAGTGTAGGCGCCAAAACAATAAGTGGTTTCAAGCATGGCTGGGACAGAGCGAAGGGTATAGTGGTTACTCCAGGCAGTAGCAGTAGGGAGGGAAGCAGAGGGGTGGATAGTGAGACGTAGCACCCAGTAAGGACAATAGGTATGTTTCTAAAACAATAATCAGTGGTAGGCATCCAAGGCATTTAAGATTTTTCTCTTACCATTCAGTGAATATGCTGCATGGGCAAGTTGGTATGGCACTATAGTTTACTGCTAAACAGAATTTTGCCTCAATTAGAACATCAACCCCTTCTTATTTTGTTAGTTCTCTAGAAATTGATATTAACCTAAATTTCCACAGCATTAGTAAATATTTTTATACAGCTGGTCAGGGAACCAACCAGGGATGGAGCAGTGCTGGACCTGGTGCTTACTAATGGAGACAGGGTGGGTGAGCTAATGGTAGGGGATAACCTAGGTGGTAGTGACCATGATACTGTGTGGTTCATGGTACATGCATCGGCCTCGCACCACCGGACCAAAGAAAAGGTGCCGGATTTTAGATGTGTTGATTTTGCTAAGATGAGGAATTATTATCTCCAGGTATTCAAAGGGATAGGGGAACTTAGAGGGGTGGAAAATATTTGGGCCACGATTAAGGGGGCAGTTGTGGGAGCCACAGACCACTGTTCAAAAAGGGTAAGAAAGAACAGACAGAAAAGGAGGCCACTGTGGTACAGTAGGGAAGTGGGGGCCAGAATCAGAGCTAAGAGGCGAGCCTTCAGGCAGTACAGAACTATACAGAGTGAGCCAGACCATGTGGTATACCAGGAAAGGCAAAGGGAGGCAGGGATGGTGGTCAGATGGGCAAAAGCAAGGGCAGAGGAGAATACAGCCAGGGGGTCAAGAAGGGGGACAAGACCTCTTTAGGTATATTAGTGAGCAGAGGAAAGGTGGGACTGGGATACCTAGTCTGCTAGCTGAGACAGGGGAAAAGGTAAAGGGGGACCTGGAGAAGGCTGAATTACCGAATAGTTACTTCAGCACAATATTCACGAGGGAGGGGAAGGGGGGGGGATACTAGACCAGCGGAAATGGAGGATGAAGGGGTGGATGTAGGTCCATTCCGGGAAGAGGAGATTTTGAAAGAGCTTAAGGGCCGGAGGGTGGACAAGGCCATGGGGCCAGATGGGATTCACCCAAGAGTTGTGATGGAGCTGGGTGAGGTGCTAGTGGTCCCCTTGACCTATCTGTTCAATGAGTCCTTACGCTCAGTGGAAACCCCGAGGGACTGGAAGTGCGTGGATGTGCTACCCTTGGTTGGGGGGGGGGGGCACGAGCAATTACAGACCAGTGAGTCTGATGTCAGTGGTCGTCAAGCTCATGGAAAAACTGCTCAAGGTTGGGATCACCAGCTACCTGGAGGCTAATGACCTCCTTGACCCAAGGCAGCACGGCTTTAGCAGATCATGTCAGACAAATCTGTTTGGGTTTTCTGACTGGGTCACTAGGGTGGTGGATTGGGGGGGGAGGTCAGTGGGCATAGCTTACCTGGATTTCAGGAGGGCTTTTGATACGTTACCACATAGTGGGCTTGTGCACAAAATGGAGTGCCTGGGTCTGGGGGTGTGGTTGCAGGGTGGGCACACAACTGGTTGGAGGGCAGAATGCAGAGGGTGTTAGTAAATGGGGTCCCCTCGGGTGAGTCAGGGGTCACTAGCAGTGTGCTCCAAGGGTCAGTGCAGAGACCCCTGCTGTTCAGCATCTATAAAGTGACATAGCAGAGGGGTTGGAGGGTAGAGTGAGCCTGTTTGCAGATGATGTAAAAATATGCAGTAGAGTAGACACACAGGATGTAGCTGAGAGGATGCAGAGGGACCTAGGGAAACTAGAGGAGCAGGCCAGGAAGTGGAAATTATTGCTCAGCATGGCAAAATGCAAAATCACATACCTTGGCAGAAAGAATGGGAGAACAGAATACAGATTGGGGGACAAGCCACTGGCAGTGACCATGGAGAGGAGGGACCTGGGCATCATTATCTCTCAAGATTTGAAGGTGGCTGGCCAGTGCGGCAGGGCAGTGGCAAAAGTCAGCAGAGTGTGGGCTTGTATTGGGAGGGGGATCACCAGCAGAAAGGAAGAAAGAGGTCCTGATTCCCCTGTACACCCTTTTTGTCAGGCCTCATCTGGAATATGGGGTCCAGTTCTGGAGACCTTACCTAAGAAAGGACATGGAGAGGGTGGAACGGGTACAAAGGAGGGCAACCAAAATGGTGAAGGGGCTCAGTCACTTGCCACATGAGGAGAGACTGGGAGCCCTTGGCATGTAGTCTCTGGAGCAGAGAAGGGAAAGAGGGGACATGATAGAGACCTTCAAGCACCAAAAGGGGTTCAACAATGTGCCTACTGAGAACCCATTCCAGTTGAAGGGGTGTCCCAGAAGAAGGGGTCATAATCTCCAGCTCGAGGGAGGTAGGTTTCGGGGCAATGTCAGGAAGAACTTCTTTACAGAGAGGGTGGTGGACACCCGGAATGGGCTGCCAAGGGAAGTTGTTGGTGAGAATTCAGTCGGGGGGGGGGTTCAAGAGGGATTGGGACAGAAATAGAGGGCTGCTGAAAGGCGGGGGACTGGGGCAGGCCTAGGGGATGCTAGGCAAATGGGCAGATTAGGTGGGCCTGGAGGTCCTTTTCTGCCATCACTTTCTTTGTTTCTTTGTTCCTAAGTTAGCAAAATGACATCTTGAACTAGATCTGTGTTGCGTGAATAATACTAAATGTAATAAGAAGACAAAAAGTTTACAATAGTTATTATTTCCTAGATTTATATAAGTTTTAATAAAATGTGTTTATTGATGAAACAATATGACAATTTTATACAGTAATTACTTTGTTCTTTACACAAAGTTTGCGCATTATTTGTAAAACACTGCGTTATTAGCTACGCAGACTGTTATGACTGAATCATAAATTCAACATTAGTATTAGCATACTGTACATCTTAGACAATTTATAAGTAAACCAGTGAACAAACACTGTAGCATAGACACTATCTACAGTAACAGGCTTAAGGCACAGAGTGCAGGAATGCTGTGGTTCTTTTACTATCTTCATAAAGGTGACACAAACATGTTGGTTCAGCTCCCATGATTGCTTAAACAGTTAGATAAAAGTTTTATAAATTTTTTGCTAAACCAGTTACTTCATGTGGCAGTTTCAAAGTCTACAGATGTTCTTTGTGTAACAAACAATTTAGACATAGGTTCAATGTAAATATATTAGTCAGCCTGCAAATATAAACCAGTGTGACAGACCAAGGTAAACAAAAGACTGTTTTCAGTGAAAAACACAATTGATGCTCATAGTGACTAACTGCAAAATAATCTGAAGACTTTCTTAGTTGCCTGGTAAAAAAAAAAATAGATGTAGTTTCATTCTACTGTAAAATATCAGAAGCTGAATGCTTTGAATCTCAAAGAATACTATATGCTCATGTTTGCTAAAGGAGAACTGGGTTGGATCTGTAAGTAGTTTTTCACATAGTGGCTACTTTTTTAATAATGTTTCTAGTTCAGTTACTGTTAAGCCATTCATGGATTTCTAGTAAACTTAGTGAGTGTTTTTATTTCTGATTGACTTTACGGTATGTCCCTTTCAACCACAGTGCTCTACAATACAGCATGGATGCATTGCGACACCAATGTAAGAGCTAAACAAGGACATAAACTGCACAAGTGGCGGTATAGCCTTGAGGTTAGAGCACCATGTGAACCTAGAAAACCAGCAGACCTGGGTTTGAATCTGTAAATGCCACTTGCACACTGTGTGACCTTGATCAAGTCACTTTATGTCACTGTGCCCCTGCGTTGCACCTGGAAGCAAGCTTTGGATCACTGTGACTTTCCAGGCCAAATATTCAACATAAATAAAAAGGACCATATGCTTTTAAAATGGTTCTTACCACCAATGTGTGATTCAAAAATCTATTATTTATTTGAATTTTTTTTTTTTTTAAGCAAGAGAGACCCACTAAGCTGAAGCTTGTTTACAAGTGTGACCTGAGAGTACAAGGAAGTTAAGTGACTTGTTCAGGGTCACACAGTATGCAAGAGGGGGCTGTGGGATTCAAACCCAGGTCTCCAGGTTTGCAGCTCAGAGCCTTAAACCACTGAGCTAGACTGCCTCCTAATTTTGTTAACAGGTGGTCCCACTGAAATATGATGTACCTTTTTCAGAGGTGACCCAGAGTTAATTATATTCAAAGATAATATTGCACACACATGGTATACATTCAAGGGAACGTACTATAGTTAATTACATACAGAGACAAGCTAGCATTTATGAGTTTGCATTAGGGATATTCCACAATAGTTAAGATAGAAAGTGCACATACAGGAACGATATTCATATCATGGGAGGACATTACTTTTCCAACTAAATTTACTAAAAGACCAGTAAAGGCAGAATGTGGGCTAGTATTAAAAACAGGAGCTTGCGCATTACGAAATGGTTGATAGAGTCAATCAATGTGGTTCTCCCTTAAGTAAATTCCTAGTAATTCAGACTGGGAGCTGGCCCATTAGTGCCAGTGACCTGAGTTTGGGAATGACCTCAGATCATCAGTGGGCCAGCCGGAGAAGGAAAGCTGAACATCTCAAAGGATGCTCCTTTCCTTTTGGGGAGAAAGGGCGTCAATCCTCACTACTACAGCACCCCCTGTGTGACCACAGGGGGAAGCACAGCTGAGGATACTTGTTGGGGTGGAGTGGATGCAGCCGATGTACAGATGTACAAACTGTGTGTGAGTGTGACTGATGACATCATAGTGACAGTGTCCTCAGGGGAAGAAACCCAAAGGTTATTCCACTGCCCACACAGCAGATAGGTAGGTCCTCACTCTTACCTGCAGGTTCCACACTCATCACCTCAGGCGGCCTTCCAGACAGGAGTATAAAGAGTCCAGAGGGGTTTGGAACCACCCTGAAGGCCCTGACATGGTGGTAAGACAAGGTCGCCACACCAGAAGGTTGTAATCACTGGGAAAAGGCAGGTTATTGAGGCGGGGGGGGTGAGGCGGGGATCAGATTAGTGGGTACCTAAGACCAGGTGGAAGTAGGATGGGAAAAAGCGAACAAAAAAGTACTGTCATACTGCGACAGAGTCCATCAAGGAGAATAGATGTAGGGCTCCCAGGAACTGAAAGCATGGGCCACCTGATTGCATATATCTTGCCAGCTGATCAAGGACTGTGCCCCGCCAAATGAAGGGTGTGGCTGCGGTGCCCAGATTGTCAGGGAGGAAGATGGGTGAAAAGGGGTGAATAAAAATAATAGAAAAGTAAAATGCTGCCTGGTACGACAAAATCATTAAAATTATATGAAAACATTTCTGTGTCAGGACAGTCTTTTCAAACATGTACAGTACAAACCCCTATGCCATACTACATTTATAAAATGCTGTTGGAAAAGGCAGTAAAGACTTAAGTCAAATAAGTACATACCTCCAATTATGCAGCACCAGTCCAGGACATTGTTCACCACAAGCATTGCAAGGCTGGCCTCTTTCTGGTTCATCCAATGTACTCAGCTGAAAAAATACAGTATGTATGAAAATGATATTAAGAAACAAAATTATTTAAAAACAAATGGAAGATAACACAATTGTGTATAAAATGAACTGATCTGACAGAAAATATGCAATTTATTTTATGAGTGAGGGGTGGGATCACAACCCTTGAGTGGCAAAGCCATTGCCAAATTATGAAAGTAACACCCTTTATGGGTGGCAATGAACTGAATGCTTTCTGTCAGGTCTTTGTGTATTCAAGTTATTCAACACATGAATATGTAATTTAAACTTTTTAATACCGCTTTTTATTAAGCTAAATAGTTTCTGCTTGAGTTGAACATCTGTCTTGAGTGCTGTGCAGGGACATTGTGAGGTCATCAGCCATCATTCAGGCTGCTTTTTCATTGGTTAAGTATTCCATAGTGACAGGTATGTAGTCATATAAATTATAATAAAGGCTAGAGGACAGACTCTGGAACTTAAGTGCAGGAACTGTGGCCATGTTAGTTTATGAGACTTCCTATAGACACATTTTCAGTGGTGAAGTGTCAGAACACGTCAATGGGAACAGCTCTAAACTAAGATGTCTGTGGTTCCTACACTTGGTTTAATAGAAATGTGGCATGGTTAGTGCTCTGTCCCAATAGGGTCTCCAACTACAGTAAAAATGACTCGTGATTATACACTTATTGCTGAAATATAGATATTCTCAGTCTAGATGCATCACCACAATAAATATTTCATTTATTTCACCACACTTATTTCTACATGTATTAAATAGGGGCTGGACAATCCTGCTTCCTGAGTTGTTGAAACCTGGTTACATGGCGGTACATTAATATCATTTATACCCTACCAGAATGGTGTGTTAATATTAATCAGCAAGTTCAAAGGTTCAGTATGCAAATAAAACATACCCACACTGCAAATCTCCATGCATTCCCCAAATCCTAATCATGTGGTTAAGCTTAGCAAATACTAGCTAGCTTTACCTTTTAACCTTCGGATGGACAGCCATACATCCATTATTTCTCTTCTTGGGGATTTTAATGTGGTGATGTGCTTCTATCTAGGACAGCCCCCTGTAGTACACCTAGCACACATGATCATACCCATCAAGAAATAATACAGTGACAATTAACAGAATCCATAATATACACAGAAACAACAAATAACACAATAGTACACAGATATACAATAAAAGTGAAATTGTTTAACCAAGAAAGGCACACTAAGCCATAGCTTGTTTTCAGGTGTGACCTGGGAGCACAAGGAAGTTAAGTGACTTTATCAGTGTCACACAGTATGCAAGTGGGGGCTGCTGGGATTCAAGCCCAGGTCTCCAGGTTTGCAGCTCAGTGCCCACAACCACTATGCTATACTGCCTCCTCAACAAAGGGTATGTGTTTACTAGGAGTAATAACAGGAACATGGGGCTGGGAATGGGATAGGCAGTGCAAATAGGCAATAAATGGTGACTGGCACCCTATACCAGAGCTCTCACTCACCACCCTATACAAAGTGTCTCCTAGGCAGTGCACTAAGCTTTACCCCATAGTCCCTGGCAGCTCCCTTACAGTTTTTGTGGTACCACAGAGCTACAACACACTGTGCAGGCCTGATGGCTGGACCTGTGGTGCAGTATGAATCACTTTAAAGAGGTGCAGCTCAATAAAGCAAACAGCTAAGTAAGCATTAATCACTGACAGAGGAGGGCTCCGCTGGTGGATTAATGCTCACTGGGGGGGTTGGTGCCTGAGGTTTCCAACTGCCCAGCGGGCATTAATCACCAGCAGAGCCCGACGCTGGAGGTGATTAATGCACTTGTAACATAGGCTCATTGCAGCGGTGATGAGCCTATGTTACCGGTGTGTCCACCCGTCGGATGGCTACCCTATGGACAAAGGAACAAGGAGACAGATCGTTGAAGAACAGCTGTTTATTCAGCTTGCAGTGAGAGGACGTGGGTACAGTGGTGCACCAGCTCACTCGAGCACTAGTCAAGAAGCGCTGTGCGCTGGTGAGTCCCACTTACATCCATGTGGTGGATAACATGTTGGGCGGTGGGCGGCTGTGCAGCGCAGTGATTCTGGGTGCTTGCTGCTGCCGGGAGACAGCTATGCAGGTTCCCTCCAGGTGGGCGGGTTCACAGTACGCACAGCATGCCGTTGCTCTCTCCAGCACGTCATGGTGCTTGCAGTGTTACAGAGCCTGGCTGTCCTGCAGGGCACAAGAGAAGGTTACCAGGCCATGGACAGTCATGGTGTGGATGTGCACTGTCTGAGCAGCAGGGGGCTGCTGGGCCACTCATGGTGCACTGGTCGGCTGGAGGTGGGGGTCCTCTGGTGACGGCATGCTTCGTTGGGGGTGAGCAGCGGTAGACTGTGGCTCTCAAGCGCTGCGGGTGGCCACAGGGGGTGGTGACAGAGCGGGCAGATCCCCTCTACTGCTGTGGTGGCGACAGGTGGTACTAACCGAGCTGGCGTTAACTGTGGGTTAATACCCGCTCGGTTTATTTCACCTGTGCTACTTCAGCTAATGCGGCTACTCCATTTCAGTGCTCTCTGCTAAGCCGTGTTACAAACCATTTTAATTGTACTGGCATGAGGGCCTACATATACTGCACATGGCTTCTGCCTGGACTGTCCAGAATGCACAATCCTGCCCAAGACTTCCTATGTCAAACATTGTATCTATCTATTAACTATTCATAGTTGCAGGGATTGTACCCTATTTGGTCACTCATAGTCTACAGTCTTTTAGGTCCCAAAATGCATCAAGAAATGGAGAAAGATTTCTCCTCTGTGGTTCTGTGATGATAGGAACAGACTTTGCTGGCATCGGTGCAACACTTCTGGTGGTATGTGGGAACAAGCTATGATACATATTCAGCTTTGTTGATCCTCAGCCCATGTGGGGATTTTAAACTTCAGTCTTGAAAGGAAAATTTCCCTTCTCCTCTTCTCTGTGTGGGAACACCTTTAACAGCAGGCTGATGGTCTGAGGCATTCTACTCCATCAGGTGCTGATCTCAATGGTGGCTTTTGGTTCCATCAAGAACACTATCAGGTGACTGTCTGATCTGGTTTATTACTGCTGCTGGAATTTAAAGCCCATTCAGTGGCAGAGTTTTTGTGGGTGACTGCCTTGTTCTCTCCCAAGTTGTCTAGCCTGTTGTAGTGTCGCATCATGCAAGAACTGCATCTTCTCCTCCCTCAAAAACAGATCTGATCTCCTGCTGTAGCTGTAGTGTCCTAACAGACTAGCCCCAAAACCCTGATTGACTCAGTTGTGAAGTGGTGGGCTGTCATAACAAAACAAGGTTTCATTGGTGGGCAATTTTCCTGAGCTATTCTCTTTCTCCTGCCCCTCTCCCTGAGAGGCAAACTGTATTCATTAGCAGTTAGAGGTGTTGGGTTGGCTGCGGGATAAACAGACTCTCTAACAGATCAAATTTCTTGGACTTCTGATTGACCCCTGAGCCAATGCTGCAGTCCTTAGGGTCAGAAATAAACACATGGTAGTGTCCTTGTCAAATGCAATGTATACTGTATTTAAATTTGTTGTTCCCACCCTTGCCAGATACACTGGTTGGCACAATCATCTAGTTTAGTTCCATCAAGGGCTCTGCCCTATTGTGCTTGAACACTGGTTATGTAGGCTCATAAATTTGTTGTTTTGCAATATTTTTACACCAAATTTTCAACACAGCCTTGTTATGACCCTGCCTCATAAAGACGGGCAGATAAAATGTTCAACTCCTGGTTTAAAGTGATTTTGCGAGGTTTTGCACATGCCTTTTTCATATAGTATGCCATTGCCACCCATGCTTCAGATTTTGAAGCTGCAATTTGTTTTATAAAAAAATCTGTCATAGTCATTTTTAAGCATGTTTTATCAGCACTGTGTCCTCCAGTTTTCTGTGTGGCCACACCCCCAGAATGATGTCATGCAAGGGAACTGTCAATGTTTTACATACAGCAAGGAAGAATTCTGGGTAAATTATAATGTTGATGAAAATGTTAGTTACTCTGAGGTGCAGTCCCTTATTTTGGTGGTGGTGACTGCACCTAATATGTAGATGTACATGGAAATGCATTGTGGGTACAATAAGAAGCTGTTTTCCAAATTCCCTTACTGTGAGGTGTGGTCTCATATGTCTGTAGTGGCTTCAACAATAAAAGCTCTCGTATGTTTATTTTCAAGACAAGGCATTGTGCATATAGTATCTAGAGGACAAGATTTCTTTATTGAGAGATGTAGTCTCCCATGTTGGTAGTGTAGATGTCTTCAATACCAAGACTGACCAACAGAGGTCTCTGTTTCAAAACAGTGCTTAAAAACGTTGTTTCCCTTGCATGATGTCACACTTGGGGGTTGCAGCACTGAGAAAAAAAGGGGTGGGTTATGCAAATGAAGCAGAGCACAGAAATAAAAGCATTTATTTCATGGAAAACAGCACTTTTGGCAGTTTGAATGGTAGGAGATTAAATCACAACTCCTACAGGTTACTACAGTTTACTACTCCCATTTGTGATGGCAAACCTGACAAAATCACTTTAAAGGTGATTTTGTGTAGGGACTGCAAGATCAACTTTGGGGATGTAAAAACACATTTTGGGCAGGAGGATTTGAAAAATGATGACTGTCACATTCATGAGGTGCTGTAAAGAAATGGCTATGTTGAAAATTTGGAGTAAAAATATTGAATATTACCAAAGTTACAAGCCTGCATTTGCAAAATTCAATGCAGCCTCATAACTTTGTTGTTTTTTAATATTTTTACACTAAATTTTCAACATAACCTTCTTATGACCCCGCCTTATAAACAAGGGCAGAGAAAATGTTCAGCTCCTGCTTGAAAGGTGATTTTGTGCAGGGACTCCAAAAATCACCTTTCGGGACAGATCTGCCTAATGACAATGCAATTGTTCATGAGGTGGGGCCCAAAAGAAGGCATGCTGAAATGTATGCAAAAAATGGCCAAGTTATGGCACTAAGTTCAAAACCACTCTCAACTACATTGAACCAAATACCTGTTTCCGCAGTTCGCGGTCTGGCTTTGAAGAGCGAAGATGTATCTGTAATCCATAGACGATTACAGTGCTAGACACCCCAGTGGGTAAGTAAGGGCTTGGGGGTGTGTGAGGTGGTGGGTGCTGAGTTGGAAGGTTGGGTGGGGGTCACTAATGGCCGCAAAAGACATTGATGGACAGTTTTCTTTTTTTCAGGTTTAAGAAGAAAAAAAAAGGAATGGACTCCCAAGTGCCGCACTGGGGGATTAGGTACCCTCAGTGTCACTCTTATGTTTCTGGGGGGGAGGTGGTAGGTGATGAGAGGGAAGGTCAGGTGGAGGGATATTGATAATTTTCAAAACACCGAGGAGTTCTGATTGTGACACTGGGGGATTGAGCACCCTCAGTGTCACTCTTTTTCTTTTTTTATTTAATGTTTTTATTGAGGCAGAGCATACATACTGATAAATAACAGACATGATATTTCAGATAGAGTTATACAGTATTAATACAGACAGGCAGTAGTAATTATCTTTATTTAGATATCGTAATACAGTGCTGCTTGCAAAGAAGAAACAAACCCCTCTATCAAAAACATCTAATACATAGTCAGTGAATGTCTATTACATGGTTAAAAGGCCAGTGAGTCATAAACCCCTCCTATGTCATTTCTCCTCTGTTTCAATATTAATTTTTCCAGTCTCACCACTGTTAGATAAAGTAGGTAATATGTTTTCCTCTCTCCCAAATAACAACGCCACCCATGGTTCACCATCTACTTTTATTGTTCCATTTTCTCCTCCTTTATGGGAGAAAGTCTAGGTACACCAGCGATTAATACATGCTCCATCGTTGACATTTAGTCTGAAACTGGGGTAATTTGTTATGTATACTAGCTGCTAATCTCTCCATAGTATATATTTCAGAAACTATTTTTTGCCATTGTTCAGTCATTGATGGGACTGAGGTCATTCACCTTCTAGTAATGGCCTTCTGGCTCCTAACAAATAGGTATTAAGGAATTCCTAGTAAGTGAATACCCTGATGGCGGGATGATCAGTAATATCGAAACTGGATTAATCCTGTCCAGTGAGACTGAGGGTTCCTGAAATCGATCTGCAATATTTGCCCAATAATCCTGTAACATTGGGCAGTACCAGAGCACATGCATGTGTGTCAGTATAGTACACCCACACTGTTTCCAACAGGCGCCATAAAAGGTGGAAAGGTATTTAAGTAGTAGTTCAGGAGCAAGAAAGAAATGACTTCTACGTTTCCAGGCACACTCCCTCCAACATATATGGAGGATGTCATTTTAATTTCGTGGAGTGTGTATTTAGACCATAAAGCAAATGTTATCTTTTTGTAGATCTTTAGACAGGCATCTAATGTTGTCTGAGATGTATCAGCTAAATATTTTTGCAGCCCTCTATAAAAATTCCCAGTTAGGTGGGACCAGCTGTTTCTCTGCACAGACTCTAAGAGCATGTTGAGGAGTAATGGTGTTGGGTGAGGTGGTGTGCATCTTTCTGTTGCTTATGCAGTAGAACTGTATGGAGTTGTAAATGTCAAAAAAGTTCCTGGGCTGTTAGGCCATAATGTTGTTGCAGCGATGTGAAGGGGATTACTCCATTATGGTCTAAAAATTGATAAATGTACACAAGGCCTAAGTGTTCCCAATGAGAAAAAGTATGATCAAATCTAGCAGAGAGGAATTCAGTTTCCTTTGAGAACACTCTTAAGTAAAAAACCTCCACTAACTTTGGATTATTAACTAGGCTCCTCAGAATTCATATGTTGGTAGTTGTAAAAGCCTGAAAATCTGAGAGGGGGGCACCTGTAACTCCATTGCAAATAGCAAATGACCAAAATCATACATGTCATATCGCACACGTTCCATGTTCTTTCAAATTGAGTGGACTTGGGGAGAAAGTCATACCTATATTATACTTAGATGTGAGGCTCTGGCACAGTTTTCCAGGTTTGGGAGATTGACACCCCCCCCTTCTGCAAGGGTAACTGAAGCAGTCTGAACCATATCCTTGGTCGAGCACCACACCAAACAAATCTAGATATTAACCTATTCCAGCAAGAAAAATAAAAGGACGATGGATAGAGGGGAAGTGTTAATGGTATAAAAGCCTTGGGAGGACATTTATCCAAATAACTTCAATTCTAGAAAAAAGGAAAGGCAACCGCATCCATTAATTTAAGTCTTCTGTTATTTGAATCATTAAAGGTTCAAGATTCACCAATTCTCATTTTTACAAGTCTATTGGTATATGTATTCTTAAGTATTTAAGTTTTGTTTTTCTCTAATTAATGGGAAGAAGGTATCTTATTTATTTATTTATTTATTTAAGAGATTTACCAGGAAGGTATGCTGAGCAGAGTACCGCTCGATTCCAGATGTGCCCTGGGGTTAGGAGTTACAGTGGAAACATGATACAATCATAACAAACATGCAGTGGAACATGATACAATCAGAACAACATACATAATGTGTTTAGAACAAACAGTGGGTAGCATACATAATGTGAATAGAACAAACTGAGGGTAACCAGATTTTAGTACAGTAGCATAGGTACAGTTTTTTATATTTCATACTAGGAAACAGATCGACAATGGAGAACCAGACTTGATGCCATCACTGGGTGGATTCAGGAGTGAGGGGGGTGTTAGGGGGGGTTACAGGAGCAGGTGGTAGAGAAGTGCGTTTTGAGAAGGGCATTTAGTTGGGGAGTACTTGTGGAGTGTCTCATATCGGCTGCCAGGCAATTCCATAATTTGGGCAACCTAAAGCTGAAAGCAGCCTGGCCAGACTGGGTGGATCTTTGTGGGATGTGCAGGAGCCTGGGATCGATGTTACGGAGTGCGTAGGATGGTGGGGGTAGGGCAGTTAGGGAGGATGACAGGTAGGAAGGGAGTGACTGTGACCAGAACTTAGCCGAGGTTCTAGCGCAGTGAAGCGATCTTCTGTTGTGTAGAGAGGTGAGGTTCAAGGAGTGGTGGATGTTGGGAGGGCGGTCCAGTGAGAATTGGCAGAAGGAGTTAAATAGGGGGTCTAGCCTTGCTAGGGAAGTTTGAGGGGCCGCACAGTAGACAATATCACCATAGTCAATAATAGGGAGGATCAGTTTTTGGACTATTTCTTGCCTGGTTGGCAGGGGTATGCAATTTTTGTTCCGGTAGAGGGCTCCCAACATGAGGTGCAATTTTTTGTGTATAGCATCAATGTGAGCTGAGAAGTCAAGATGTTGATCTAACCAGACACCTAGATATCGATAAGAGGTGCAGGCCTCTAGTGGGGAGCTGTCCAGAGTGTAGAATGTAGGTGGTGCAGTAAGGCGGGTTAGTTTGGGCCGGGAGCCGAAGGTGAGGGAGATGTTTTTTTTTGAGTTTAGGACTAGCTGGTCTGAGATGAGCCAATGTTGGACGGAGTCGAAATCCATCTGTAGGCAGGCTGTCACTGCACTAGAGGATGGCCAGAGGCGAACAACACCGTGTCATTAGAGTACATGTGGATGGCCGTATGTGGGCAGGCTGCAGGCAGGTCGTTGAGAAAAATAGAGAACAACAGTGGGCCGAGAACCGACCCTTGGGGGACTCCGCTGGTGATTGGGAGTGGGGTGGATGTAGCTGAGCCAACGCGGACAGATTGGGACCTGTTGGACAGGTATGAGTGGAACCAGTTATTTTCAGTTGCCGACAGACCAGCTTGAGTGAGTTTTGCCAGTAACAAGGGGTGGGAGATGGTGTCGAAAGCTTTCACCAGATCTATAAATATGGCAGCTGTTAATTCTCCTTTGTCCATACCCTTGAGGATGGCGTTTGTGAGACGGAGGAGGGAGGTGGTGGTGGAGTGATTTTTTCTGAAGCCGGCCTGGTAAGGGGTGAAGAAAGATATGGTCTCAAGATAGTGGTGGAGTTGGGAGAGGACAAGGCGTTCTTGAAGTTTGGCCAGGATGGGGAGCAGGGATATAGGGCGGTAGATGGATGGTGAGGAGAGGTCCCCCCCCCTTTGGGAAGGGGAATGACTGTGGCTTGTTTCCATTTGTTGGGGACTGCTCCAAGTGTAAATGACAGGTTGACAAGAAGGGTTAGCGGGTGGGCTATGGCAGGTGCTGAGAGCAGGAGCATTTTGGAGTCAAGGCCAGAGGGACATTTACCTTTGGCTGGGTTGAGAGACATCAGTAAATTTAGCACCTGAGCTGATGAGACAGGGCGTAGGGAGAAAAAGGCTGTGGAGGGTACGATAGGGGGAGAAGTGGGCGGGGGATGGGGAAGGGAGGAGAGAAGGGATGATGCAGCGGAGGAGAAATAAGAATTAAATTCGGTGGCTACCACGCTAGGATCCATGATGTTTTTCCCTGCAATGTTAAGTGAGGGGTAGGGGGTTGGGCTGGAGGGGAAAGAAGGGATTTTATTGACTTCCAGAATTGAGTTGGGTGAGCGAAGTTGTTATTGAACACAGTTTTAAAATCATTTGATTTGGCTTGATGAATGAGCCTTGTGCAGGCATTTTGTAGTGACTGGTAGTGTTGCTGGGCCGTTTGACTACCTGTGGCCTTGAAAGATTTCCAGGTGCGGTCTCTGGCTCGTAGTTGTTGCATAAGGTTTGTTTTTATGCAAGGTAAATGGGATCCTCTTACTTGGGATCTCCTGAGTGGAGCATGGCGGTCCCAGATGGAGAAGAAGTTTGTGGAGAAAAATTTCAGGGCACCGTCCATGGAGGTGGCCCTAGGGATGAAAGACCAGTCAATGCTGGTGAGGTCGTTTAGGAGAGCTGGCAGATCAAGGGACTTATAAACTCTGTTGAGAAGCGCCGGGGTGGGGGGGCAATGGGTCTGAAGATTTTACACACCATGTAAATCATATGGTGGTCACTAAGGGAGTCAGATAGTAGGCCAGCTTGAATGATCCGATGAGGGTGGGTGGTAAGTGCCAATCCAGGAGTGTGTTTGTTGGATTTAAGGTTTAGGTGAGTTGGTTCAACTATTTGCTGGG
Source organism: Neoceratodus forsteri (assembly GCA_016271365.2). Taxonomy (NCBI): domain Eukaryota; kingdom Metazoa; phylum Chordata; order Ceratodontiformes; family Ceratodontidae; genus Neoceratodus; species Neoceratodus forsteri. The sequence continues at coordinate 819,870,227 of CM028129.1, forward strand.
ACAAATTTAGGGCATTTATTTGGTGCCGAGATTTGGAGGCTCTGCTGCCTAGCCAATTTTGATTGAAATCCCCAAGTATGTGAAGTTCGCCGCCCTCTGTAAGGGACCTCAGGGTGCCGAGATAGTCAAGGATGCTACCCAGTGGAGTTTCAGGCGGGCAGTAAGACCCTGCTATGTAAACTGGGATGGAATGAGGCAGTGGGATTTTGATTAGGAGGGAATCTATAGGTTGTATGGGGGCTGACAAGGTGATTATGGAAAATTGAAGAGTAGAGGAGATGTACATGGCAGTGCCGACACCCTTCTTTCTGCCCTGTCTATCCTGGCGGATTAGGGAGAAACCAGGTATAGAGAATTCGACATCCCGGTTGTGTGGTTTTAGCCAGGATTTGGTGATGATTTAAATGTCAGGGCAGAGGGTAAGGACCGTGGTTTGTAAGGCAGCAATTTTGTTTAGGATGCTGCATATGTTTAGGTGGACAATCTTAAGTCCTTTAGGGAGGGGCATAGCTGTTGTGGGGCGTTGAGCAGCTTTGGATGCAGGTGGCCCTGGATTGCTGTCAATGTCCCCGGCTATAAGGAGAAGGAGAAGGAGAGCCAGGGAGTGTCTTAGTTGGCACAAAGGCTTTGGAGATATCCTGCGTCGAGTGGGGTGACTTGGAATATGTAAGGTAGTCATAGGGTCAGTGTGGAAGGGGAGGGGGGTATATAGGGCAGGCAAATCCGCATGGAAAGAGGACAGGAGGATAGAGGCCCCCAAGGACCAGTTGTGCCAAGGGACTTGTTTTGGTCCACTATTGCTGTGGAGGAGTGGGGGTGGTGGTAAGGTGACTGTAGGGAGGAGTGGCAATGACACAGGCAGAGTAGGATGGGTTGATGGTGGAAGGGAGGATAAGGTGAGGCAGAGCATAATGATCGTAGGGGTAAAAAACTGCATTGTTTTAAATTTTTTTGTTTAGTTATGTATAATTTACACAGTAGTAGATAGAAACTTGCTCTGCGGTGGCCACTAGTGGCTGAAGAGTACAAGGAGCTAATGGAAAAGTGGGCTGATTGGTTTAACATCTCACAAGGTTACCACTATATAAGGAGGAGCCCACCAAGAGTGGTGGTGGGAGCGGTGGGGAGGAAGAGGGATTAAAGTGGTATAGAATTTCATCCATTTTCTGGATGTAACCCCTAGGTGGCGCTATCCCAAGGGATATTACCTCTGCCTGCGTGACTAGGTGCAGGTTGAGGGGCCTGAGTTCTGTGAACAGGTGCCTCCGCCTGGAGGTCAGGGCTAATGGTAACATAGCTGCTCTGTGTACAGCCCTGTGGGACACTGATACCCCCTCCAACCCCTCAAGTGGCCTATACTGGTCAGCAATTAAACAGTTACAATGAACACCCAGAACGTAATGTTATACTGACAATTGGCACACTTACCACCGGGGCTGGATCAGCTGCACTGGCCCTGGAGACCCCCTGCAAAACAAGACCTGCAATGGAGAAAGGCTATAGCAATACAGTATCCCCACCACAAAGGTACACAATAGTCAGAATAAATGCAAAAAGATTTAGATCTGATTTATTGGGGGACATGAACAAGGGAGGGGCAGTAATCTGGTGGTTGATTCTGGATCTAATTTAATCAGGCTAAGCATGCATGCCTCTAAGAATCCCTCTAATACATTCACACACACTCTGGATACCCAGTTGGTCTGCAGGCTAGCCAGAAGCATTGCCCGGGGTAGGCCTGCATTGCAGCTGTTGTTGGGGCCTTTAAGAAGGAAAAACACAACATGCATTTTAACCCACAACTTGTATTCCAGAGCCAGATGGCTCAGCTCGTAATGATTAAACAAAACAATTAAATCAGATGACACACTTTAATTTGAGCTCTGTTGCAGGGAGCTACCCTGATGTTTGCTCACGCTACCAAGACTAGGAGGCAGGATGGATGAAATGAATACCTCAGGATGATTGACTGCTGTGCCAGGAGAAGCAGGGCTCACATGACACATCATGGTGGTCGATCCTGTTCGATGGTGTTGAGCAGGGAGCTGAATCTCCAGGCAGGTCTTTCGTTGGATGTTACTCTGCGGCGTGAGTGGCAATCTAAGCCAAGATGGTGAGGCCCAGACCAGGTGAACAGTTCGGATACAGTCCGGTAAAGAGCTGGATACAGCTTTCTGCTAGAGTGACACATGCAAGCAAAGTGAGGAACCAATCTTGACCCACACTGCAAATTCAGCACAATTAAAGTAAAGGATAGGCAAATACCACAGTTCAGATAACAGTCCAGTTGCAAACAACAGTATCTCTGTGCAAACTGTAAGCTCTGCAGTTGTCTCAAGTCCTGACAGGCCGATCACACCGAGGCAAACCTTTGGTCCACACCAAGCGAATTTCACTTTGTCACAATTTGGGATTCCAGCCACAATCACAGCAAATTCAGATAAAGTATGATTTCAAACTCAAGGTCTCTTCACTTGGGAAGATGGTAGCAGGCAGACCCGACACAGCCTTCCTGCCAGTTTCCCCTGTGCACTACATAGGAGCAGCTGCTCGATTCACTCTCTCAATTCCAACTACACACTGACTCACTGCTGCAGGCAGCTCTGGGACTTCCCAGTGATTCAAAAGGTTTGGTTGGTTGATCCATCTGTCTGTTACAGCAAGGGCTCCCCCTCCAGGTCCATTTAGGCACCAAACAGTAAAAACTACAATTCCTACAGAAATTCACTCCCACAAGACCCCTGGAGACGGTCTCCATTTTAGGGTCGCCAAAGGTACCAATTGGTCCAAACTGGCAGTCCAGAACCAAGATGATGGTGCAAAATGAACAGTCCATGCTGCAAAGAAAGGCAGATTAGACAAATTACAATATTATTATTATTAAAGCAGATAATCAGCAGACAATCACAGATCCTTGTAAAGCTCCCTCTGCACAATTAGTGATGGCAGAATGAAGCAGCTGTATTGCAGCCCAGGTGGGACCTGAGCCAGAAATTACTTGGCCCCCACCCAGATTAATTATAACTATACAAAAATGATGCCTTTTAAAGAGACAGGCACGGAGGCTAACAGGGCACTCACATGCAAGCACTTTTAAAGCTGTTAGAACACAGAACACCAACCTGGCAGTGGGCATTAGGCATGCCCAGGAAGACAATTTAGGAACCCCCATTTGTATGGGGGTTACACACATATTTAATGTGACTCCTGCTAGACCTCCAAAATGTTGTATTGTAGACCATGACACTGGGAATGATGTTTCTGAGGTCAAGGACGGTGAGGAGCATATCATTAGCAGGGCCCCTACTTTTCTGCGGCACAGTGGGACCAAGTTCTGCAGCAAGACTACCATTTGCCTCAGAACTTCTGCGGCGGTGGTTTGTAATTTCTGCGGAAGTTCTGCGGCACTAACAAACTACCACATCACAGTGTCAGCTTGTCATCCTGACTTCACTTTCATGGCAGTGGTTACAGCAATCAGGATGGTGGAAAGCACAGTAACACTAGTTCAAAAAATAACAGACTTATAAAAATAATTTTATGCCTAAAAAAGCAAAACAAATGTCTCTCCCTTAAGGTCCTAGCCTGTTGCATAAATGACATATGCAGAGGGGATCTTATGTGATAAATAAGGTATTTCTATATGCATGCTATCTATCTCACTAATGAGGTTTCCACTGTCTATCACTTATATATTTGTATGTGCTTTCTACACCACTCATGAGGTTCCCACTGTGTATCACTTATATATTTATATGCAATTTGTAACATACATACTAATATATATGTGTGTGTGTGTGTGATGAGAGAGACAGAGATAATGTATGTGTGTGTGTGTGTGTGTGTATAGATTTTTTTTCCATTTCCTTGAACTTGCATCCTCATTCATACAGGTCCTATTGGAAATGGAATAGAGGAGTTATTGCAAAACTCATTTTTCATGTCAACCTGCTTTCCCTGACACACTGCATAACACCATCAGGCCATGACATGCATGTGAACCGATTGTGAGATAGAGCTCTCCAGCCCATCACAATGTGTCCACCATGTGACAGAACACTGCACCATACCTTCCCAGACTCCGAGCAGTGATGTGTTCCACCAGTCCTTGTGCTGCCCAGCCAGCTCCCAGAGCTAATCTCTGAACCTGAGTTGCCGGCACGGAAACACAGCATGCTACCCTCTGGCCCAACAGCTGTCCCTGCACACAACATTTCTCCATAACTTTTAGCTGATTCTATCAACCAATGACAATATGTAATCAACAACCCTGGCAAAAGTGCGTACAGGGCAATTATTTATTTAACAGGTCTATTCTTTCAACAGGTCTACACATTATTATATTCCACTTTTCGGGGCATAATTACTTTATTTTTCTTAAAAATGACAGTTAAATTCATTTTACCAGTTATTCATTTCAGATGGTATCTCTGTACCTTAAAGGCACAAATAGGTTTGTACAAAGTGAGGTATGGACTTAACAGGTCTGTGCTATTGACAAGGTTTTGTTTAAGTTGGCCCTAGTGCAATAATTTAAGACTGAAAACTGTATTAGGCTGTAGTGCAGGTTGAGCAAATATCACCATGCATGATGTGCTGTGCCACCTTCTCTGGCAGTGGGAGCTGTGGTAGATAAGAGACTATTCATTTCTGTTGCAGATTGCAGCCATTTCATTAGCTAATGTATGATGATATAGCAATGATAACATCACATTCTGAGCATATGGGGGTTTGGATATAAAAAGAGGGGACAGGAACCAGATTCTATGGATAAACAGAAATATTAATAAAAATTCACCAAGAAGAGTGAATTCTGCGGCACCACAGAAGTTCTGCGGTAGATTGCAAGTTCTGCACAAAATTCTGCGGCCGCAGAATTCTAGGGGCCTTGATCATTAGCATACAACATGGCTTTGTATTCAACACCTCCCAGCGGAAGTCCTTCCACTGCTGGGTCCCTCCTCAATGCTATAGCTAGGGGCTCTATGTACAGTATAGTACAAAATGTAGGGGTGATAAAGGACAACCTTGTCTCATACCTCTTTGCAACTGTATTGGCGTTGAGTAAGAACTATTAATCCACATGTACGTGTGGGGGGAGTTGTAAAACTGCTATAGTTAATTTCTAACGTTTTCCGGAAAATGAAATGCTTCAAAAACTTCCCATAAAAAATTCCATGAGACCTTATCAAAGGTCTTTTCTGCAACCAGACTTACTAAGGCCATTGGGATCTCATATTTCTTAATGTATTCCAGTATTGGGGTTGTACGTCTAATATTGTCTCAGGTGTGTCTATTCTGAATAAAACCAGATTGGTCAGGGTGTATCAGTGTAGGTAATATTATCTGTAGCTGATGTGCCCATATGGACATAAATATTTTATAGTCCACATTGAGGACTGAGATCAGTCTGTACGAGGAGAATATAGTAGGGTCTTTTCCAGGTTTCAAGATTGCTGCTAGTGTGGCATAGTTCCATATTCAGGGAGGTGCCTTCCCCTTCTGCTACCTCTCTATATGACCAAAGTAAGGTAGGAAGTAATTGCTGTATGAATTGTTTGCTCCATTCAATCAGATATCCATCCGGGCCGAGGTATTTGCACAGTTTTGCTTTAATAATAGCTAATTCTATTTCTTCTAAATGAATAGGAGCCTCTAGTATACATTTCTGCTGGTCTGTAAGTCATGGAATGGGAAGAGTTCAGAGGTATTGCTGAATTTCAGTTAAATTGGAAGGGGTAGAGGCTTTAATATAGTGTTTGATAATATTCCCTAAAGACCTGCATAATCTCCTGTCTCACATACGTTCACTTACCTGAAAGTGGGTCTTTTATCTGTGTGATATATGTAGTGAGACAGTTTACCCTAAGTTTTTCTGGCTAAAAGGCGTGTTCCCCTTGCTCCGCCTTCATAATAGTCATGTTTCAAATATTATAAGGCCTGCTGTGTCCTCAGGTCTATTATTGCCTGAATTTCTTATTTTAATTTTTGAATTTGAAATTGTACTCCTTTATCACCCAGGACATACAGGGCCTGGAGAAAGGCAAGCTCATCTTGAAGGCATCTATAGTTTTCATTTTTTTTTTTGTATTTCTTTATCCCCATCCTGGGTGGCCCTCCATCTCACTGACCACCGAGCCCCATGATCCCTGCTTGCAGTGCACCTCCTGTCATCCTCCATGGCTTACCTCCTGCAGTGGCGGGGATCCCTCAACCAGCCATCATGGATCTGATTTCAGGAGGTGCCTGCCATTGGCAGGAGTGGCACCTGTGGGGGTCAGCATTCATCCAGCCGCCCATGACATTTTCTCCTCCAGTTATTCCCCCCCTGCCCCAACTGGAGGCAGAGCATTTGGCATCAGCAATGGCCGAGCTGTGTGCGCTTCCACCCACAGCATGCCAGCTGACTACTCCACCGCATCTCTGACATATGGAACTCAGGTGCTCCGACACCCAGCCACCGCTAGGTGTCAGAGGTGCACCATCCTCCATGTCCCTCCTTCCCCAGAAGAGAAGAGCTGTGCTCTGGATGCTCGATCCTCTCCCACCCTGGCCAACCCCCAGCAACCCGCACGTACCATGAACACGGGTCGCCAGCATGGCAGGAGATAAAGCATGATACTTCATCCCTCCATGCCACTGGGCCAACTTGTTGTTTTTTTCTTATGTGAAGCATATGATATAATGTCCCCTCTTGGAACACCTTAATAGTGTCCCAAAGGGTGGATACCATGACATGTGGAGATGAATTTTCCATTATAATCTGTGGGATTCCATCTCTCATTAGTGTCTGAAATTGTGCATCCTTCAGTAAGGCCATGTTTAATCTCCAGAATGTGGTTTTAGGTTCTTTCTCTAAATTAAGTTTCAGTAAAAGCAAGTGACGGTCAGAAAGGACCTGCAGTCTGTAGGATATGTCTGCTATGGTACTGAAGTGCTCACAGGTAGTATACAGATAGTCTAATCTTGAAAAACTCTGATGTCTATTTGGGAAAAGGAAAATATTTTATTCTTTGAAAAGAGATGGTGCCAAATATCTACTGGGGTATGAAGTATCAAGTTCGATTGACATTACCATATTTAAATCTCCCCCAAGATCAATTGTCCCTCCAGTTTGTGTAGCAGTCTGACGAGGAATGTTCTAATGATGCCAGTTTTAGTGTTCAGGGTAAATAAACATTAATTAAAGGTACACTTTTTTGATATAATATCACATAACAGCCCTGGGGATCAGAGTATTCCTAGTGTCACTCTTATGTTTCTTAGGGGGTGGTGTGTGGGGAGATGAGTGCTGAGACGGAGAGTCAAGTGTCGGGGTTATTGATAATTATTGAAACCCTGAGGAGTGCTGAGCATGACACTGGGGAATTGGGCACCCCCAGTGTCACACTGGTGTTTCTGAGGGGGAGTGGTGCAGAGAGGGAGGGTCAGTTTTGGGGGGATATCGATAATTAAAAAATGGCAGACGGCGGAAAACGAGCACATTCCGCCATGTCCAAGATGGCCAACCACTGTACTGCACATGCGATAGTAGTCATGCATGCACAATACAGTTTGGCAGCCATCTTGAACATGGCAGAGTGTGCCATGTTCTGCCATGACCACTGATACTAAAAATAGTGCAGTGCTACTTCCAATCCAGACAACGAGTGGAATGCTTGACGCACATGGAGGTGACTGTGGTGCAACTCCAACATGTTGCTCATTCGGAAGGAATGTGCTGAGTCCTTTTCTCATAGCAAGAGGTCTGCAGGGCTCCACTCTCTGCAGTCCTAAAAAGCTACTCAAACAAGCCAACACACTCCAGTGGTATTTCCTGAACCAAACTGATTTCTCAAAGTGGCTGGATCTGCCTTCTATTCTGGGGGCAAGAACGCTGAACCAGGAAGCAGAAAATACTCCAAGTCCATAGAAAGTCCCATAAAAGTAAACCCATCTTAAAGAGCAAAGACCCTCCAAACAAAATCTGAAGAACAAAGAAAGAACTTCCAACCCATACAAAAATGTCAGTGGTGCTCCCAATTAAACAAAGAAGAAAAAATTCACCAAAAAGTCCATTAAAGTCAAACACTGCAAACAAACCCCACCCTCACAAATTGAGAAATAATACTAAATACAGGTTCAGATACACCTAACAGTACTAAGAGCACTAACAACTGTGCACGTATTGTATACAGCAGCAGTGCTCAAAATGCTGCAAAGACTCAAAACACTTGAATGTCACAAACAGCTCCCACCTATAGCATGAACTCTGTAGGACTGAGACACTAAAAAAAGCACCAACAATATCTGCCCACAATCAACAGGCTTAACCACCTTAGCCCAGCTGGACCTGAGTTTTTCAATGTGGCTGGAGCTGCACTTTACTCTGAGGGCCTGAAGGGTGGACCAGGCAGGAGCACAGAAGTCTCACCTCAACACCAAGGGGACAATACTATTTTAAATTCTGCACCCATGCTAGAACCATCAACCAGAAGGCTAGAATGGGCAGAGGTTGCCAAATGATCCTCCCTTTTACTACAACCTAGGGCAAGTGGTCCTACTGTACATGTAATGGCATAAAAATAATGGGGGCAATGCATTAATATGTAGCCAGGTATGCATGATTCATGTGCACCTAGCCCATGTAGCTATGCACCTTGGAAAAGGTGCAGGGTGCATGGTATGCACAATCGCTCAAACCCACAGGGTGCTTGCCTGCAGCCCTACCGCCCCCCCCCCCCGGCACAAAGCCTTTCAGGGGGTGGCTCAAGGGACACTGGCAGCATCCAATCAGATACACATCCTGGGTTCCAAAGTGGATCCCCTACTCCATGCGAGCAGGGGATTCTGGGATAGCATGGAGACCAGTTTTTGCAAGTATGGAGCAAGCGCCCTAATAGCTGCCCCAGCCCTCCCTGTGAGCCCAGAGGCTGGGGCAGCATCATGGAGGGATTTCATGTCCCGTTGCAGCTGGCAGGTGTTATGGGGGGCACATAAAAGATATAGCAGGGTCCCTGTTGCAGTATTCTGCATTCCATTACCCATCATAGTGGGCCTTTGTGAATGGTATGGAGTGTGGGCACACACCCAGACATGTCCCCAGACCAGCCATGCACATAGCTGCATGACCAGCTGGAGGATCAGGTGTAGAATGGATGTATGTTCCATTTGAGCATGCCAAGGGGGATACACAGGACCCCCAATGCATGGTTCAGGGACCTAGGGTTGCATAGGCACCATGAATTTCTGGTGCATAAGCAACCCACACTTTTGTGCATGGGCCCCAATGTGCATACACATTAAGTTGTCATCTTGCATATGCCATTGTGAGCATATGCATAAGGGTGTCATCTTGTAGGTGTCTGCCTGTGGTGGCTTTAGGGGTGTCAGGAATGTAGCCCTTTTTATCCACCTGCTTCTCCTTGCTAAAGACTTTACTAAAGGTATCTCTGTCCCTGGTCTGGTAATTTTTTCTGGTCATATCTTAGCATGACTCCTATTATTCTGTCCTGCATTATTGATGTTTGAGGCATACCTTTATCTGCTGTTGTAGTGTTCTCAATTGTAACCGGGTTAATTGGTGCACAGAATTGCATCCAAGCTAAAGTGCTGGTATCAGATGCTTATTCTGTGCAAAAATGCTGTTGCAGCTATCTGTGCTATAATTTATTTCTGGGTTGGGGTATTTGGTAGTATTAAGGGATGATATTACTATTCCTCTCCCCCCATCTCTCTTTCTTTTGATCTTCCCTTTCTTAGACCTGAAATCCTAGAAAAATGCCTTGCATTAACTGTATACATATGCATACTGCTTTGTCCATTTTTTAAATGGTTATATTTATGCTTTAGTACAAATTTTTTTTATTCAGATTTATGGTATATTGTGTATTTCTGTTTTTGTATGCATCCTGGGAAATTAAGTGAGTGATGTTCTTAAGTCTGTTCCTGTAATATACTTTATTACATGATGTTTTGTATCTGTTGAAACTGTATTCTAAAACAGGACAACTTTGATAAACAGGGCCTCTTCTGGTCCTAAAAGTTATTTTTCCTGTCAAAAAATAAAAGTTTTTATCTATCTATCTATTTGTGACCTCTACGTTTCTTAATTGTACCCATACTAGCATACGTATTCTCGAATCTATGCATCATGTTAGTTATAATTAAAAGGATCAAATCCCCCATACAGCTTTTGCATAATAAACCCATATCTGCTCCACAACTCTGTAGCTGGCTAACATAAGTTTATTGCTGGAGATACTTGTATTCCAGATCTTGTGGGATAGGCCTATACCACCATAATAAACTGAAGAAATGCTCCCAAGTCATGCCACAGTTCTCAGCTGCCACAAAATGGTAATTCTGCTAGTGGTTCTTGGTGAAAATATTGAATTAAGCACTGGTCTGCCCCCCAAGTCTAACAAAGTAATTACTGTCCTACTTCAAGTTTCAAGTTTATTGAATTATAAAGATTGCATACAGCCATAGGCTGTTGGGAAAAATAAACATTTTACATTTTATAAATCATGTATTACAAACAAGGGACACATTAGAAATCACAAATCAGGCATGAAAGGATATGCATTAGCAATCTATATAATGTATGACACCATTATTTTATTTAAGTTTTGTTTATAAAATAATTCAAATTTGGTAAGTATTGCACTTGTCCCTATTGTTAGCCGACTGTGTTTTTTGATGGCCACCATGTTAGCTCTTTTTTTTTTTGCCCTTGTTGCAAATTATGAAGGGCTATATATTACAATCTGACCATTTGAAAAGAGAAGCCTAATTAGTTTATTTTCTTGGGAGCTAAACCTCTGTCCCCAAATAGCAGGAGAATACATTTTTCCCTTGAGTGGCCATGTATCTAGGAATTTATTAGGGTGACTAAATGGTGCAGGGGTGGCATTATAAACAATACAGTATAAAGAGAGGCTGAATGATCTCAACATGTATACCCTAGAAGAGAGGAAAGTGCAAGGGAACATGATAGAGACCTACAAGTACCTCATTGGCATGAACAAATTACAGGAGAAAGTCTCTTTCAAATTAGACTGAGAACCAGAATCAGATAGCATGTGATGAAGCTAAAAGGGGAGAAAATTAGGAAGGATGGAGTAAGTACTATTTCACTGAAAGAGTGGTGAACACCTGGCAAAGCCTGCCAGCGGAAGTGGTGGAGGCAAAATAAATTAGGGACTTCAAACATGTATGAGATAGACCTAGGGAAATCATGGTGAATGCACAGGGAGGTGGGAGGGTCACCACAGAGCAGTTAGGGTCTGTGGAGACAGACTAGCCAGGCACCATCTGGGCAGACTGGGTGGGTCCAGTGGTCCTTTTCTGCCATCAAATTCCATGTTTCTGTTAAGAATATGATTTTGCATATCCAAGTCACATGAACATTTATTAGTATTCTCTTGTTGCTAACCACTGTTAAAATGTTCCTGGGCCAGAAAGATTTGGAACCTTAACAGCACCACATTTTTGATGCGGTCACTGTTCTGGCACTAAGTTCAATAATATTCTTGGAGATAGTTGCTCTTAATTTTCTTATAGTAAGGAATGGCCTCTTTGGTGTTAAATCTGGTCACATAATTCTGCTTTGAAACATCTGTTATTCTTTGTTTTGCCACCAGCATGTGATGTATGCCTTCTAGAGTATTCTTATTTCTTAACATTAAAAATTGATGGCATACCAAGCAATCTTAACATATTATTTAGTATTTTGAACTAAGTTTGGCCCTGTTGATAAAGTATAGCCATTCCAAAAGTAAATAACCTCAGATGGGTATAGTATAAGAGAATGGGATGAGTGATAGGGTGGACGACCCCAAGGCACACCCCGACACCTGTTGGTATGTGCAGGGTGGGGGTGGGGTGTTAGGGTTGGAAACCCTAATGCCACATTTCCCTACTTTTGACGCTGTAACCCTAACTTATAACTTTAATGGGTAGACTAGGTGGGCAAAGTGGTCCTTATCTGCCGTCAAAGTCTGTGTTTCTATGTTTCTATTGTGCAATACATATATATATATATATACCACATACATACATATACACACACACCATCTCCCATATAGATCTACTCTCTGCCTTTCAAAAATGTCCAGCCAATTTGGTTAACTAATTTCCCACATACCAATTCCCATCTACCCCTTGCAGTGTTTCTGCATCACGGGGGACCTTCAACTGACCTATCTCCCTCCTACCACATGATCGGCCCCAGCCCAACTAACTGAGTTCAACTCTACCCTTGTGAATGTTCAGATTAACTAATAACTGGTTGGTTCTCGCACATTCCCTGCTAAGATTCTGTCTTGGCAATATATTGCTCAGCACTGTGCGTGTGTTGTAATTTTGTTCTCTGTAAAGTAATTGTATTTGCTAAGCTCAAGTTTTCTTATGTAACAGTATATCTGGATTTGTATAGCTTAACTCTGTGCATGTACAGTATATGTGATTTGGTTCTCTGTAAAGTAATTGCATATGTTTAAACTTAAGCTTTTGTAATTTAACTGTATATTCTAACATGTTCCTAACTGGATGGCATTTACTGTTTATTTGCATATCACTCTGTAATATTAAGTTTCTTGCATTCTTATGTCCTATATATTTTCCTTCTCCCCAGGACACATCTGGAAACGAGCTATTGCAGCTCAGTACATCCATACTGCTGAAACTTTTCAAATAAATAAATAAAAATAAATTATATCAGTTGCAAAAACTCATTAATGCTCCAGTAAGGGTCAAAGTGACAAAAAGTTGGGAAATGTGGAGTTAGGGTTTCCCTAACACCCCACTCTCCAAAACCAGGCAGGAAACAGGTGTGGTGTGTGCCTTGGGCTTCTCAAGTCTAACGCCCACCCCATTCCATCTGTAGATAAGGTCAGATGTGTAGACTTTATGAGAATGGGGGTGAGCGTTAGGCTTGAGAAGCCCAAGGCACACCCCACACCTTCTCTCCTGCCTGGTTTGGGAGGGTGGGGTGTTAGGGAAAACGTAACACCTTGTTTCCCAACTTTTGTCACTTTGATCCTAACAGGAGCATTAACGAAGATTTTTGCAACTTATATCCTTACTTTTTGAGATAGTATAATAGTATCCTTATTTTACTGTGGGAGTGCAGGGCAGATCCTTTGGGCCCTGTGCTCCCATATGTACTTAGCTGTGGAGGGTCTTGTGCTTCCAATTACAGGACAACAGTGACCAAATTGTCAGCATAGCAATCTTATTACCCCACCTCATGTACCCGATACAGGAAATGTTCCGAATCCCATCCACAGTGTAATTCTGCACAACTGCTATGCCATTTTATTTATTTATTTTGTTTATTGTAAAATCGGAATTACAACCTTTAAGCTAGAAGCTCATTTACAAAGGATACTCATCGAACAGAGGGTGGAGGAACATCGAGTACATGGACAGTGGAGAAAAACAGAAGCAGCTAAAAGGCATTGTCAATTACACATCACTAAAAAGGCTAAACAGCATTACAAATAGAAGGATGGGGAGAGACAGAATGCATTGCAAATGCCATCACTTAATTACATAATACAGAGGAAAATAGTCCCATAACAGAGTAGGTGAATAAAGTGCAGATTCCAACTATGTACAAAGTATGAGAATTCCCAGAATGTTGCTAGAGAGCTTAGATAGGTTCCCTGAGGGAACAAGTAATGTGACCACTGACAAGTACAGCCATTAAGGGAGAGTAGGCTACAGGCTAGATGGATGAGGGGGAGAGCACAATGGTGGGTGATAGCTTTAGGGTCGGGGGGCTAAGCTGGTGTGGAGATGGTGGGCATGGAGGGTCAGGAGGGCTAAGTGGGTGAGGGAATGTGGGAGAAGGGGGACCAAGGGGTGGGTAGGTGGGGATGTGGGAGATTGTGAAACCCTGGTCACCACAATAGCGATATTGTGTCAGGGGCACGGCAGGGCTAGAAATGGCTGGGGTGTTCTTTACAGCAATATTGTACTGGAGGAGATGGACTTCCAATTTTCAGATTTGAACTGGCCAAGGTGAGTAAGGCTAGTAGTGGCCTGGGGAAGCTTATTTAGGCAGGTGGGGGGCCCTTACTGCAAAGGCTCGCCTCCCCAAGGCAGTTCTTCTGAAAGGTACTGCTAGGGCTTGTCTTGTAACACTTCTCGTGGAGTGCTTAGCTGGGACTGGACTGAATAAGGCTTGTAGGGAGGGGGGTACAAGACCTAGAATGCATTCTTCCCTAGAAGGCAGGAGTGGTGCTTGATTCGGTCCATGAGAGGAAGCCATCATGTCCCAATATAAAGGTTGCACATGTGCGTAAGATGATCTATGCCTAAAACAAAGCAGCATGCTTTGTTGAGGGCAGTATGGACCCTGTGCAGGCTGGTTTCACAGGCTGCGCTATATACCACATTACCATAGTCCAGGATGGGTAGAACTGTTCCTCTTACTGCCTGGACCCTAGCCTCAGGTGTGAGGCAGAACAAATGCCTGTACAGGGCCCCTAACTTCCTATTGGCAGCAATAGTGATATTTCATATTTGTTCATTGAAGGAGAGGGACTCATTGATTGTAATCCCTAGGTACCAGAATGAGGGCACCTGCTCAAGGGTGGAGTGGGAGTTGTACAAAATTGAGAAGGGAGTGGTATACCTCCTCTTTTGGCTTCCGGCAAAGAGCATTGACTTTTTTTTTTTTTGCTGTTGAGCACTAACAGGCTATCTTTGAGCCAGTCCTGTAGGAGGTCAAAGCTGTACTGCATGACTTAGTGAGTGCATCTGGGCAAGAGCCTCGAGAGAACATTTCGCACCACAGGTGCAAAAGTGCATTTTGGCCAGGATTTGAAAAATAACAGCTGTGACATACATGAGGTGGGGTAATAAGAAAGTGTTGAAAATCTGGGATAAAAATATGTAACATTTCTGAAGTTACTAGCTGGTGTAGCAAAATCATAACAAATTGTCATAACTTTGGCATTTTTTCATATTTTGACCCCAAAGTTTCAACATAGTCTTCTTATGACCCCACATCATAACCCCTGTAAGTGAAAATGTTCAGATACATGATAAAATGCCATTCCATGCCACAGGTGTGAAAACACATTTCAGACAGGATGTGAAAAATGACAGCTGTACTGTTTATGAGGTGGCATGAAAAAGTGACTGTGTTGAAAATTTAGAGTCACAATATGGAAAATTACCAAAGTTAGGCACATGCATTGAAAAATTTTAAGTAACACATGTAACTCTGGCATTTTGGGGAATTTTTTCACCAAATTTTCCACATGGCCTTTTTGGGACCCCACCTCATGAACTTTTGTGGTAAAATTTCGTTATTCGAGCCAGCCCAGTGGTGCTGGAGGTTGAAGTGCTGGTAGCTACACCTCGCACCATGCCGGCAACCCAGGTTCAGGAAAGAGCCCAAACCGCCAGGGGTCGGCAGGGGTAAGGGAGGATCAAGCATCTGGAGGCCTGCTCTTCTCTCTCTCTCTTTCTCTCTCTGGGGAGGGTTGTCATCCCACTTGTTGACTGCCCTCTGGTGGCGAATGGAGGGCAGTATAGGTCGGATGGCATGTACCAGCATCTCTACATCGGTTGGGAGGATGGAAGTAAAAGGTGGAAAAGGGAGCTGGCAAGCTCCATGATGGCTCCACATCCCTGTGCCATCCCTGCATTCTGGATTGTGCTCTGGAAGGGGAAAGATGGCTGATGCTCTCCTGCCCGACCTCGCCGTAGATGGCAAGCTGCGTGGGAACTACTGGGAATTGGCTTGAGTGGGGACATGCAGGATTGGAGGATGAGACCCTCCAAGGGAGGGCCATAGCTGCTCACAAGGCTCCAGGGTACAAAAATAGAATTAAAACAAATTGTTATTTGGGCCTGAAAGGTGATTTCACGCAGCAACCACAAAATCACCTTCCTGGCCATACTAAGGAAATGACAGTTGAGTGTTCATGAGGAGGGGTCCCAAAAAGGCCATATTGAAAATTTGGTGAACAAATTCCAAAAAATGGCAAAGTTATGAACCTGAGCTCAAAACACCATTGAAATACATTATGCAGCACTTACATTGATTCATCAGTGCGTGATTCTGGTTTGAAGAGTGTAAACATGTCCCAGTTCACAGAAGATGACAGTGTACAACCTCTGAAAATAAGTATAGGGCAAGGGGGGTGGGGTTGTGGGTGCTCAGAGGCAATGTCAGGATGGGGGAGGGGTATGGCGGGGACAAGGAGAGACCATTTTCTTTCTCGTCAGGTTAAAAAAAAGTCTTAGGAGGACTGTTTTCTTTCTGACAGCTAACAATAAATAAATATTTCCTGTAGTGTCTCTACAGCATTCCACCCTTGACCCCCAAATGATATCTCTGTATGGGGGTATTACCACCACCTGTTAACTGCCACAGTACATCCACGGCTGTGAGATGCCTCTTTTTCCCCTTTTCAGAATTGCTCCATCAAAGTCTGACAGTAAAGCACATTCTCTGCATGAGCAACCCTTTATATTGTGGGAGCGACGGAATGGTGGACCGATCAGTTTAGGGACAATAAAGGCACCTAAGGGTTTTGTGCCGGTCATTGCTTGGTTTGGTTCTTGATTTTGGACTCGTTTTATTTGACGATGGGGGCCAAAGTGGCTTTAGTGCCCCCATTCAAAGGTGCATCATTCATGGTCCACAGTAGGTTGCATGACTGTGAAACACAGCATTCACCTAGTGGGTTTGTGATCTAGTGCCAGACCCGGTAAATGTATTCAAATATAATGAGTGGTCATCATTTTATCTCTGTTGACAACTAGTTAATTATTTAAGTAAATTCACTTTCCGGGAGCACTGTTCTGCCAAGTGGAGGGGCTTGAAAACAGTTATAGTGCAAACTAACTCATGAGAATACAGTTCTATAACAATAAAATAAATGTCAACAATTCAAATTACTTCCAAGTTAGTGGCTGAAATGCCATGCTGGAGGACTGATGTTGGAAAACAAAACTGTTCAACATTAAAAGCACTGGTTGTTTCATAGTTATGAGATTCCATGCTGGGGGTATTACTCATGGTAGCAGCTCTTAATTCTTGATCACTCCACTAGCACAGCATTTAGGCAACAACCAGAAAAGTTATTTACACTGTTGCCAATTGTTTGCTTTTACATATGGCAGCTATGGCATAAGTGAATTTTCACTAGTATTCGGAGACAGACCAACCACCATGCAGAACATTGCTCAACTTAACAGAACACGCAAATAATCAGCTGGTCATCAACAGAGATAACATGATGCCCAGTTATTTCATTAGAATACAGTTACCAGGTCTGCCACCAATGTGCTGACAAAATTGCAAATGGACAAATCAGCCCACAAAGCAGTGGAGCAGCTGACTTGTTTAGCAACCCAGTACTAGCAGAAAGCAAAAACATAACTAAGGAGACAGTGATCGGAGGTTGGGGGTGCCTCTAGACACCAGGGAAGTTTTTTTTTCATGTGTAAAGTGGTTGGCAGCTGGGGGGTGCCACTAGACATCAGGGAAAAGGAAGGCTGACAGCTAGCACTGCAGCCAGCAGCCCAACTTCAGCCGTGGTTGCAAAAGTCAATATATTCCTGGTGTTCTCATACAGAGAATGCCAGGGAGCGCTCCTCTCATTAAGTTGGGCACTTGGGATTTGGGGTGCCCAGAAAAGGCATTTGTGGGCATAATTTTCGAAAACAAACATCAGAATCTAGCTAAACTGGTTCTATTAAGCTAGGTTCTTTTTTTTTCACATTTAAACTTTATTGGTTTTTCCAAATACATACATCATAACATAAAAAACACTGAAATGGGCAGTATAATAGTCAATCAGGAGCATGGAAATGAAAGGTAATATTAGAGGAATTAATCTAAACTAAAATCCAGTAGAATTAAATATGTATCTGAAATACACCCTTTAATTCTAAAATAAATCAGAACAACATATCCCCAAAGATAAAAGTAAAAGAAAAAAGAAGAAAAATGAGAAAGTACCCCCCACCTCCTCACCCCAAACCTTCTACCCCCTCCTTCCCTGGTGCCTCTAAAAATAATCATATAAAGATCTTGAATTATCCTATCATTTTCATTGTTATTATATCAGAGTTATACAAATGTATTCACAATGTATATAGCTTGTGTAAACTCTCCCACCTCTTTATATAGACCCCATAAACTCATTATCATTTTTTTGACTCTCAAGTTGTGAAGGATGTCTTGGAGCCACTTCTAATATGAAGGTTATATAGAATCCCAATAGTGTTTTAAGACAAATTTCCTAACTCTCATGGCAATCATTGTAATATGCAGATTTCTAACAATTAATGGAAAACCTGTAAAGTCAACAAGCAGACAAACCTCTGGTGTGAAATAATCTTGCAGACCTAATAAAGGGACTGCTTTGTTTTTGATGAGAAGCCATAGTGGGGAAATATTAAGACATTCCAAAAACATATGAATCAGGGTACCCGTATCCTTCTTACATTTATTACATAAAGGGGTATCAGCCCTTCCCATTTTATGTAACTTGTAAGGGGTCAAGTACATATCGTTTAAAATTTGCATTTGCATCAGTCTTAATCTGTCTTGCGTGATAATCTTATAGCAGGTTTCCCATAGTTTAGGCCATCTAGCTGAAGATTCAGGATACACTGTATTCCACTATCTAGGAATACCATTTATGCCAGGGAACATAAATGGACAAAGCAAGGAATATATTGAGGAGACTGCCTGTGGTAATGATGCCCTAACACTACCATCTGTTTCCCAATTGAAAGGGGATACTAAAGTGCTCTTATTCTCAAAATATGAAACAAGCACATGGCATATCTGGTAAACTTTAAAGGTCTGATCCTTTCCCAGGCCCAATTTAGTAAGCAATTCCGATGTCTTTTTCCATTCTTGATTACGGTTACGAAAAAATCCCTTGCCTTTCAGTTATGTAAATGTGGGATACAATTCGGAGAGATCAGTTGTCCACCAATTCGAAAATTTGGGTTTTGGGATATAGGTTGGGAGAAGTCATGTATGTGATCATATTTTATAGTATTACAAAGCTGGGAGTGTATGTGAATTGAATGTCCTATAGGACCATCTCGAAGAGCGGCAGGTAGTTTTGTAGGTTTTAAGTAATACAAAGCTGATGGATTGAGCCCTGATGAAATAATTACATCTTTTTCTGCTTTTAGCCAGGAGGGAACATATTTTGTTGTATCTTGGGTGTCAATATTTGTAACCCATCGAAGGTATTTACTTAAATGACTTGCCCATTAATAGAGAGTGAAATGTTGCATCTTAAGACCTCCTAAAGTTGTGTGTGCTGCTAGCTTATAGAATGCCTATCTAGGTGGTTGGCCTTTCCATAAAACTCAGAAAGAGAAAAGTGAATAGATTTAAACCAAGCTTTCGGGAGCCAAACATTCGAGAGACTAATTGGATAGAAAAGGCGTGGTAATATATTCATTTTGATGATGTTCACCCTGCCCCAAAGGGTAATGGGGAGTGCTTGCCAGTGTTTTAAATCTTGCTGGATGGTTTTAACTAGGTCATCGAAGTTTAATTTCCAAAATTGTTTCTCATTAGTTGAAAGGTGTATTCCGAGGTATTTAATAGATTCAGGTGCCCAATTAAATCCCAAGTCTTAAATATCTTATTTGAAAACTCTTGAATTTAATGGGAAAACTGAAGTTTTTGCCATGTTAATTTTTATAATTTGAAAGGGAACCCAACTGATGTATTACTTGGGTGAGATTTTGGAGGGAGGATTTAATTTGCGTAATGTGTAAAAGAATATCATCTGCATAAACTGCCACTTTTTCCATGGAAGTACCAAAAGAGGTACTATGAATCCCAGGAAAAATTTGAATAGCAACTATCAGGGGTTCTAAATATAAGTTAAAGAGCAATGGAAATAGCGGGCACCCCTGTCTGGTTCCCACCTCTAAAGGGAAAATGGAGGAGAATGTACCATTATAAAAAACCCTTGCTGTGGGACCTGAGTAGATAACCTTTAACCAGGAGATAAATTTAGATGGAAATCCAAATCTATGGAGGGAACTAAACAGAAACTGCCAGTCCACTTCAAAGGCCTTTTCCACATCCAGGGATACTAAAGTCATAGCCTGGGGGGCTTCCTGGGAGATAGAGAAAACATGGGAGAGACGTCGAAGATGATCTACCGACTAGGACCTACCTTTCATGAAACCTACTTGGTCAGAACTTATAAGGGAAGGTAATATATGTTCTAGTCTATAAGCTAGTAATTCAGTGAGAATTTTAAGATCACAGTGTAGCAATGAGATAGGTCTATAATTGGAACTGAGGTGGGGTCCTTACCAGGTTTAGGGATTACTACTATAGTGGTCTCTAAAATGCTGGGATCAAATTCTTCTTCATTCAACATTTGTTAATAAACTGCCAGTAACCAGGGTGCTAGTTAGGGGGGCAAGCTGGGAGTAAATCCATAAAGAATGAGGAGGAATCTATATTGGGGCTATGAATACTACCCATGAGGAGATTACATGAATAGATTTGGCCTTTTACTAGTATAAATCTACCCTGGTTATCTCTTATACATTGTTCACACTTAAAAGGAACTACCCTGGTGAATAAAGCTGCCACTCCTTTGCTATTTCTGGATATTCCCGCTGCAAAAACATAACTCACCTGCTGTCTCCTTAATAAAATCCCTTAGAGTTCTAAAAGATGTGTCTCCTGAAGTAATATCACATCCCCAGAAATATTCTTCAAGTGTTTCAATAGCTTAATTCTTTTAACCAGGTGTCTCGCTCCCTTTACATTTCAAGTGCAAAATTTAATGAGTAACTCCATATATCATTAATAACTCTTGCATGGAAAGGATCTGCATTACAAAGCAACTTTTTGGTACTTCATTCAACCCTAGAACCATACTGATTGTGCACCAGTTCCCTCCTTTAGTAGTAATCAGAGATGTAGACACTGAATTGGCCATGCTACTTCCCTTACTAAAACTTCCTAACAAATAACTAAACCCCTCTACATTACTTAACCCCCTTACAAAAAAGCTTACCTGATTGTAAATTCTATTAATACTTAAATAATTATTCCTACCTAATCTAATACCATATTCTGTAACCTCGCCAATATTATGGTAAGAATTACCCTTCCCCCATGAATGATGGCCCGTGGCGATCAGCAGGCCAAATGCCCCCCAGGCCCAACTGCTAAAACAACACAAAACTGCCTGTTAGGATCAAAATATCAAGTCTAAACACAGAATTATTTGTATATCTTGCTGGTATTTATAAATCTAAAACTAAGAACACAAGAGAAATTTATTCTAAATTTTAACTGTCCCCCATTAAAGATAGAATTAAGCAATAAGGCATGACCAGGGGTTAGATTAACAGTCTGTTAATCACCCCCTAGGAGTGTACGTGGCACAGGTACAGCCGAGTGCCATATTACTCTTAGGGTGATTAACTGACTGTTAATCTAACTCCTGGGAGTGCCTTTATTACTATTATAAAATGGTTCCAAAAGAAATGTGTTAAAAGTTTACTTTTTTAATGTTTTCCTCATTTAGAGAGAGATTTTTAATAAAATAGTTCTTCCACCAACAGTTTAAGAATGCTGGTTCAAAATCAGAATGCATCATTCCACACATTCAGCAGTGCTAGAGGATGGAATGCTGACAGGAAGAATCAATGTGCCATGGTGATCAGGTTGTACATGACAGTATAACATGGATTAATGTAAGGCTGTTGGAATCCTAACAGCCAATCAGATTGCAGAATTTCTGAGAGCCTTTTTATAATATATCTTTGTTCAAACAATTATTTATTATCATACCATTTACCTAAAACTAATAGCTTTACTTAACTTGAAAAGGTAAGTGGTTAACAAATTATGTTCTATTCAACAGCATCTCAACTGGCTACTATTTCCCCTCAGGCATTACAAGGGAGACAACAAAGGAAAATTCCAAGCCAATGCCTAGTAATGGCATTTCCCCTTGATCTCTTCATAGTATAGGGATAGTGAACCAGGAGTTTTGTAAACAACCTTGAAAAAATAAAATATAGTTAAACTGCAAAGTTCTCTACTTGTTTTATTGTTTAACAGTGAACCTTGAGTAAATTTTTTTGTCTATTGGCAGCTCAGACAGACAAAGAGTAGTCATGTCAGGACATCTAGGAACCGAATGAATTTGTGAAAAGTAGCGGTAAAATGGTGAGCTCCTTTCCCAAGAAAACAGTAATTAAGTAAATCTTTGTGACAGTATGTGGTTAAATCAGACTAACACTCTTTATTTTGCGATCTTCTATAGTTGTAACATAAAAGCACATTTCCCAATGCAGAATTCCAGATGAAGTAAATAAATAGAGAAGCCTACAGATGAAGTGCTAAGCAGTTCTTAGATGATTTGAATGAAATAATACTATTTACTTTTTAAATCTGGCGTATTTGCTGAGCATTCATCTAGTGGAGATCCTCAGCGATCACCAAATAGAGCAAGTCTTTTTTGCTTACCAAACTCCAGAGCCAGACCTACCTCTTCGAAGGATGACCAGACTCCATCCAAATGGATTTGGAGTTTTGTGGGATAAATCATATAGAATTTAATTCCTGCCGCAATACATTTGGACACAATGGGGTGGAATTGGGCTTGGCTGTTGGTGAACACAGGCAGGCAAATCTTGTATTGTTCATAACTTTCTGCCTTCCCATAAAACTTCTTGGACTTCTTTTAACTTGACAAGCACATGCTGTTTTTCTTGAAAGTTTAAAAAACGGCAAAGAATAGGTCTAGGCTGAGCATTTAGGGCAGGCATAGGTTGCAGTGCTCGATGTGCCCTTTCCAGAGTATAAGCTGGCCCAAAAGGAGAAGGACCAACTAGTTTACTTAGAAACATCTGATTAAAAAGGATGGTGTCCTGGCCCTCCTCATTTTCTGGTATACCTATTATTACCAGATTGTTACGATGGCTTCTGCCTTCTAGATCTTCAATCTTATTCTCTAGTTGCTTAATCATTTGGCAATTTGCTGTGCCCACCGATTCTGCTTTATCTATTCATTTCTCAGCAGACACTATGTGGGCCTCATTATCTGAAATATGTCTGCTGGTACCTTCAAGGGCTTCAGAGATCGTTTTAACTTCTTTGACCAGAGAATGTATTTCTTCTTTGAAGGACTGAAATTCAGACAGAAAATGCTCGAGGGTGAATGGAGTTGTTTCTGTGGATGCTGAAGGAATATTAGAAGTCAATTGTGATCGGGTCGCAACAGGAGGATTAGCTCTTCGTTTTTTAGGCTGTTTCTCTGGAGTAATTGGAGGCGTATGGTGAGGAGCTGCTAGCCGCATTTCTGCTTCCATCGATTGTCCATTTAGTTGTAAGAGAAGGCAATGCTGCTTTAGACTACTTTAGGCTGATTAGAAGATTTGTAATCTGGTGGTTAGTCAGCAATTATTAATAAAATTAATAGGAATTAGCAGTCGGGTACACGGAGCTCAGTCAGAGTGCGTCCTACTCAGCAGCCTGCATCACATGACTCATCAAGCTAGGTTCTGATGTTTGTTTTTTAAAATCTCAGCAGTTTCATGTATTTTCCACCTTTTGTAGTTGGTGAAACAAAAACAAGATGGCAACTCATGAAAAAGGATTTCTTTTCCTCACAAAAAAGGATTTTATTCTTGCAAAACAGGAACAGATCTCATGAGAATGAATCCTTTTTTGAGAGATCAAATCATTTGTTGAACTTTTTACCTCTATCCTGAAAAATAAACTTACCATAGGAAATGATGGGAACAAAAAAACTGAATAACTTTGCGACACGTTAATATTTTTACACCAAACAAACACTGGCAGTTCTTTTATCTGTTCTTTCTACCATAAAAATCACACCAAAATTCCATACCATCTGGGTGCAAGGCGATAAGGAAAAAACTGCAAAACGTGGTGACTTTTTACTTTTTGACACTATCCAGATCTCAGAATCTGTACATCCAACCAGAACAAAACTTGCCATGTCAAGAGATCTACCCCTCAGGACAGCACATACCGAATTTTCTGCAAATCTGTAGAACAGTTGCAAAGTTATAAAAGTGCACAATTTGTGGTTTAACATTAAACGGGCTACTAAACCCTATCTATAGTGGCACAACCTTGTCCCTATAATATATCTGTATATATACACATACACCTATATTTACTGGTAAACTGTTATTGACAATTATCTGTTAATTGCTGAACATATGACAAAATTGTAAACTTTTTTTATACTGTATTTATATTGCTGCATGCATGTTATACTGCATTTATATTGCTTATTCTTTTTTTACTATTGCATACTTGCTCCCCTTTTCCTTTCCCCAGGTCATATCTGTAAATAAAATCATTTATATATCTTTGTACGTCTACCAAGTGAAACACTTTGGATAAATAACTAATAAATAAGTTATCTCCCAAGATTTTCTAGTGATACATAGAGAACGAAATCTCTGGGACTACTGTGCCTAAGACAATCTCTCAAAGACCTCCTTATAGAGCACCAGAAATTTTGGAAAATAACTTGCCAAATCAATAGTAACTACTGCCTTTCCCAGCCAAGAATCGTAACATAAACTAAAATAATAATAAAAAAAGTTGAACAATGTTAGTGCTGGCAGGTGCTCTTGCTTTAAGCCTCATTTTACACAATTATTAATTTTCTAATTTCTGATAATGATTTGGTTCTAGCAATTCAAACTTTAGATGACATATGCTTGTAAAAAAAAATTCTATAATAGTCAACAGTCTGCTGCTGATCTATTTGTTTTCAATAATCCTTCAAAGGATTTATTTATCCATTGTGTAAAAGTCTGCCCTTATAACTACAGTGGCAACATAGAGTTTCACCATCTTGATCTAAGTGTATTTTTCTGTAAAATAGTTCAGACAAAAATGCTGGCAATTGTTGATCTTAATGGCCTAAAGTTTGCCTGGGCTTCACTAATTAATTATGTGTGAGGACACAATCCTCTGATTTTACTAAAAATTATCTTGTAAAGGTCATGCATAATAGAATTATTGGAAATACCAGGCTGGATCTTCCATATTCCCTTTTTTCTGCTGGCTTGCACGTGTGCAAGCAACATCTTGTGGTAGTAGCACATTTCAGAGGTGTGTCAGTGTTGTGGCCAATGCAGGGGATACTTTAGTGGGTGCGTCCCTCAGCTGCCAGTCAGTGAGAATGCTGGCGATGACAGAAAATTTCAAAGACAGCCAAAACCTTGAAAGAAATCTGCCATTCCAATGAAGTGCAGTTTCCTCATTGCAGCAAAAGATGACAAAACTCCAGCCATGCACATTACAGTGCACAGCAATGTGCATGGCCAGAGTTACAAGCAGCTGCTTGGTATGTTGTTCCTGGTGAAACAATTCAATAAATAAAACAGCCACCAGCATGGCTTTCCACAATAGTGGCTCCTGCCACCGGCCACACACTCCTGCGAAGCTGACATCAGTGGTACCTAATTCCTGCATCGGTATGTATCCCTCCCAGCCACATTGTGGCACACTGGGAGTCCACCCCAGTGTGCGCAGACTTTTTTTTTATTTTCCCTGACACCAGGATGCCCACTCCTGGTGTTGGATGCCCCCAAGCTCAATTATTTGCCAATGGGGTTGCCAAATCCCCATCAGCATCATGTCCCCCCCAGCTTGCTGATGGGGGTGCCCAATCTCCATCAGCATCATATCCCACCCCCAGTGTGCCCAAATATTGTTTTTTTTTTACCTATAAAGAAAACAGACCCCCGGAGTCTTTTTTGTTTGCTTGTTAAACCGTAAAAAAGAAAACCATCAAGCGTCATCTCCCCAGTCCCCTTCCCCACCCCTACCCTGCCTCTGCTCACCCACCTCCCCACACACCCCACCCATACTTACTCTCTGGAGTTCGGGAGCAGTGATCTTCTGTGAACCAGGATGCATCTGCACTCTTCAAAGCCAAACTACGAACTGAGGAACTGGGAATGCGCCGTACAATGGGTCTAGATGGGGAGGTTTCAACTTAGGTTGATATCTCAGCCATTTTTGGAAATTTTGACCCAAAATGTTCAACATGGGGTTCTTGGGACTCCCACGTCATGAACATGTCATTGTTGTTTTGTTTCTCGGTCCTAAAAGATGATTTTGTGTTCACTGCATGGAATAACCTTTTGGGACAGATTGACTGAATGGTAGTACCACTGTTCATGAGGTAGGGTCCCAAAAAGCCCATGTTGAAAATTTTGTGAAATAATTCCCAAAAATGACCGCATTATGGGCGTGCGTTGCACATTTTCTAAACTCACTCATAACTTTGCCAATTTTTAATATTTTCACTCCACATTTTCAACATTGCCATTTTTTAACACCTCTTCATGAGCAGTATAGCTGTCATACTTCACATCCTGCCCAAAATGTATTTTTGCACCTGTGGCGCAGAATGGCGTGGTCACTGTGCAAATCAACATTCGAGATGGAGTAACAAAATCACAGTGCCACTGTTCATGACTGGAGGTCTCAAAAAGCCCATGTTAAAAATGTGGTGAAAACATTTCAAAAAATGACATTACGGGTGTGCATTGCACAGTTTCTATGCATGCTCATAACTTTGCAAATTTTTAATATTTTCACTCCAGATTTTCAACATTGCCATTTTTTCATACCTCCTCATGAACAGTACAGCTATCATTTTTTATATCCTGCCCAAAATGTGCTTCCACACCTGTGGCGCTGAATGGTGTAGTTGCTGTGTGAAATCTCCTTTCAGTATTCAGTAAGGAAATGATAGTGCCACTGTTTATGAGGAGGGGTCCCAAAAAAAACATTTTGAAAATTTGGAGTGAAAATACTGACAAACGCCTGGGGTGTTAAGGTTTCCAACCGTAATCCCCACCCTGTAGAGACTGACAGGTGTCGGGGTGTGACTTGGATTCATGAGCCATAATGCTCACTGCATTCTACCCCCACCCTACAGCCACTGACAGATATTAACGTGTGCCTTGGGGCCTTCAACCCCAATGTTCACCCCATTCTCCTATACTTTACCAATCTCAGCTTATTTCCTCATGGAATGGGGTGAGCATAAGGGTCGAAGACCCCAAGGCACACTGTGACACCTACTGCTGTCTGCAGGGTGGGGTGAATTGGAATGGCTTCAGCGTTATGGCTGATGACCCAAAGGCACACCCCCAACACCTTTCAGTCTCTATGAGAGGGTTGACGTTAGTTCAATATTTCACTGCCATTCCTATTATGCATCTCTTTAACTCCTTCACTACCAATGCCAATGCCAGCAAGCCAACATTCGGCATTGACAAATGCTTGTTATGGCTGTGGGTGGAGCCTACAGCCATCTTGCTGTCTGCAACTGGACAAATTGAGTATCGTGGTACACGTTTTGGAGTTTTCAATGTACTGTATCCTTACACATCTACAAATTACTATGCCAACTGAAATAAAATATGCCCTTCTTTCTGTTTAGAATGTTGGAGACATGCCGGCCCAGTGATGCTGAGGTGCTGTACGCCTTACCTCACGCTACGCCAGTGACCCATGTTCAGGAACAAGCATGAGCTGCCGGGGGTCATCATCAGAGGAGGAGAAGGACTGAGCATCCAAGGGACTGCTGCTTTTCTCTGCGGGGGATCACCAGCGGTCAGTGTCAACTGGCCCCTAGTGGTGGCTGGGGACAGCACACTGCTGCTAGAAAAGGGTGAGGAGAAGAGGCAGATGCTTGGAAGAGCATGTGCAGATGTGTGCAGACTCTCTCCTTAGGGAGTCATTGCACGCTTCCTCTCCTAAGGGGAGAAAACATGAAAAAGAGACCTGAGTGAGTCATGATGACAGACAATCCTCACAGACCCTGCTCCTGTGAATAGCGGTAACCTCATCACCAGATCCATTCCTGTGGGTTGAGGGATCCCTGCTGCCCCACCACGGGGCAAGCCATGGAGGACAGCAGAAGGTAAGCTGTGAGTGGAGAATGGGGTTAGGGGAATTGGGCTTGAAGATGTGGCGCCCGGGAAGAAAGAAATTAATTGTAAAGAATGCTGGAGACATAACTCCAAGCTGCTTATCAGATGGCCATTAGTAAACTGAAATAGCTTGTTAAATATTGGTTGCCTATTAAACTGGAGATTTGTTTACCACCTTTGAAATGCAACAACTTGCACATTTAAATACTTAGTATGTAAACACGTTCTTGCTACAAGCTTCAGTTGGGCAGGTACTGTCTTTCAAGAAAGATTCATACCTTAAGAATGTCATCCTTTCCCAGCAAATCTAAAATGGTTTACAGTTTTTTAACCTCTTAAGACACTATCTGATAAGTACTGTCTCAGACATACAGTATGCCAGGGCTTCTGTGAACTATCCAGGCAAAATATACAGCAATCAGCAGGCATTTTTTACTTTGCTTTTTGGGAAAAAATATATATTAAGCTACAGCAACACACACACACACACACACACACTGTACACACCAGCTTCATGGCCACACCATTCGAAATAAATACTGCAATCTCATATGTTATAAAATAATAAAGAAACTGTTTATGTCAGTGAGCACAGTGATGTTCAGTTTATAGATTTCCTTTAAATATTTCTTATCCTATTTTTTGTATCCTGGATAGAGCAGGGGAGATGCTACATCCCATTGTCATAAGGATCTTCATTTTATACAGTTTTGCACTGTATTTACTCCGGATTTCCCAGATTAGATGCAATATCTTGTTTTCAGTGGGATCATGGTTTTATCATTTTTATAATGTATTTATTCAGGGTAGCCTAGTCCAGATGTAAAATATTGATTTCAGTGTGTTCTAATTTTACGCAATGCAGCATAATATTGTGTAGATGTAGCGCTCCACTGAAAATGAGATGCCATTTCTTCTGTGAACTATTCAGGCTAAATATATAGCAATCAGCAGGCATATTCTAGGAAAACACATTGTAAACTTGTGTAAAAGGAAGACCACATTGAAAATGCCTCTCAGCAGATCTACATTGTGCAAATTTGTTAGAAATAATGGGTAAAAGCACCCCAAAAGCTCTCCACAGCCATTTGGCTCTGACCAGTGTTTGTTAAAATAGTGACAGTGATACAAATGTCCAAGAGCAGTGGGAAGAGACTGATTCATCCTTTTAAAAAGTGCTGCAAATACCTCCAGCCACCATTCCACATTTACTTGGTATATTTCAGCCAGAAGAAGATCAGTCGCAGTCCTTTATTTCTTTTTTGTGCCATTTTTAAGGGAACACTCTTTAACTATGAGTAACATGGATCCAATATGGCAGTGTATCAGCACCATTGGGTTTAGGGTCATTTGCCATAAACATAGGTATATTTGCTACAAGTTGGAAACCCAGGATACTGGTGGAATGGCCGCTTCAATGTTTAATTTTACATTTTCTGTCCTAAACACTCCAAGCTCCCAGAATTTCTTAGTTCTTTTGGTGTCTATCGCATCTTGTAACCAGTTCCATAATCCTATTTTATTTGCTTTTTTCCTGATTAATAGCATGTTATGCTCCTCTTTAAACTGTTAAAAAAAGACACTGCCCACCTCTCTACTCAAGTATAATGCTGGCGAAAGAATCAGTTCAACCACGGCATATTCAGTTTTGAACTTGTACATTCTTATCATACCAGGCCTTTTAGCCAACTGTTTTGTATTTGTTTTATTCACCCTTCTAGACAGCTTTTCACATAACACAGAAATCAAGTTTATATAGAGTAATAGCCTATTGTTCTCTCTGGGCATCCTCTGTATTGGAGTGTTTAGAAAGAATTAGTTCACCTATATTGCTTATATTAGGTCAGACTAGAGGAGAAACTCTACTTTTTCATTTAGTAATGTTTGATATGATCACGTACTAATAAATATAAGTAAGGCCTTGTTTTCCCAGAACTCCAGATTAAGACTGGTCCAGTCCACCTTCCTGCCTTTCTTGGACTATGCAGACATCATTTACAAAAATTGTGCAGCCACCCATTTGCAAAAACTTGATACCCTTTTTCACAGCGTCATTCATTTTGTCATTATTGCCCCTGAAAGAACACACCTTTGCACCCTATGTGCGGCAGTGAGGTGGACCTCTTTGACTACTAGGAGACTCTTACAAGCTTATCTATGGGCATATAAATCTCTCTTGAAAAACTCCCAGCCTACATCACTAGGCTTATTTGTCGCTACCAAACTCCTTATGCTTTTAGAAATACCTCTTACATTTCCTTAGATGTGCCCAAAGTCCATACCCGCTTTGATCAACTGCCATTAGTTACATGCTCCCAACCGCTTGGAACAAGCTTCAATCATCCCTTAAATTGAGCACCCTCTTCCTCTAAGGGCATTCAAAACTTGAATAACCAATCGAATTAATTATGCTTGCCACTGCAATTAATCCAGTTGAGCTCACCTATCTCCTTAGCTTACCTCTATACCATCACTCTTGAATACTTGTCTTAGGTGCTAGCCTGTTTTCTCCTCTCTGCCATTTGCCCATTATACCAAACTCTCATTAGTACTACAGTATGCCTAATGTTGATTCTCTTCTGTTGCTTTGTATATATTTACGGTTTTGTCCAACATTGCTCTATCTTTACCTTGTAGTACCAATGTAATTATTCCTATTTATAATGTTTATGTATATACCATTCTCATGTATTGATTATATGTTTCCCAGCATTGGTTATTCACCCCTACCTTGTATTACTCATATTGTACATTTTGTTAAATAGTGTCCATCAATTAATTTTGTATCCCCATATTGACTGTATGTATGGTATGTTATTGTTAAAAAAGGGTCCTCCTTGAAAATGAGCTTGCTCAAAAGATTTATTCCTTCACAATGAACTTGAACTTGAACATGCAGATCTGGTTCAATTCCTGCCCATGCCCTTTCTAACAGGCTAAAATGTATTTATTTATTCATTCATTTATTGTTGGAGTATGGGGGTTAAATTCAGCCGTACCTAACAGTAAGTGTATCTTTCATGCTTTGTACTAAAAATTGAATTAGTCCAAATTGAGGTTTAACAAAATAAGCCTGATATATTATTTCTTATGGAGATCTGATGATCTATTATGCAGATCAAGGTGGACAAACTGTATGTTGCCACAAGACATTCTGTGAACAGTGATTTAACTGCTTTGCAGTGGTGTAGAATTTTTCCTGTAGTGATACTGAAAGGCTGAGCAATCTATAAACCCTTAGCTGGGCAGTGGAGTATTATTATTTCTTTTTGTATCTCCCTTATTTGTCTACTTCCCACTGCCTTAAGACAGAATTCAGATTTATAAGTCAAATGACTGACTGCTTCTATTTAATTATTTTTTGTGTATTTATTTATTTAAAATTTAATAAATCTGGAAAGGTACACAGAGAAGAAACCAATTTCCAGGTGCAACCCGGGGACAGGGGGTACAAATACAACAGAGGAGAGCAACAAACAGTTACAGTGTAGTATAGGATAATATTTACAGTATAATACAGGAATGAGTCAAATATAACGGTAAAATACAAAGAGTAGGTAAATACCCATTAAGGGAATACAATGCAGAGTTATGAACAGGAGCTATGATGGGAAGGGAGAGCCTATGAACAAAGGCAGCAAACAAGGCATAGCGGTAGCAATGGACTCAGGAAGTGGAGGGGAGTCATGAAGTGTGAAGTTAGGGCCTTTGACAGTTGCAGGATGTTGTGGGGTGTCTGAGGAGGTGCTTAAGGGCAGGAAAGGAGGGGCTGAGATGGGTTTGGAAGGGGAAATTGTTCCAGATGGATAGGAGTCTATAGGAGAAAGCTAGTTTCCCTGTTGAAGTGCGAACTTGTGGGAGGGTGAAGGAACAATGACAGTTTGAATGTGAGTTGTAGGGGGAGAGAGTAGCAGGACATAGGAGAAAGGAAAGGTAGGAAGGAAGAGTACCAAACCAGAATTTGGAGATGTAGGTGCAGCAGTGAGACATGCATCTCTGTGTTAGAGACAGGAGGGATAGGGAGGAATACAAGTCACAGTGGTGTGTCATGTGGGAGGAATTGGAGGTGAAATGACAGAAGACATTGAACAGGTCATCTAATTTGGAAAGAGTGAGGTGGCAGGAGCAGTGTTGAAGACCACATCAGTGTAGCCAAAGGCATGGAGTATCCATTTCACCAACAGGTCATGCAAGACAGGGATGGGGAAGCTGCCCTTATGGTGGTAGAGTAGACTAAGTTTAGGATGTAAATTGAAATGCAGGGCCTTGAAGTTTGAGGAAAAGTCAAGTGAGGGATCAAGCCACACACCTAGATATTTGTAGGCCGGGTCATTATCAAGAGAGAGTTTGCAAGGGTGTAGAAAGCTGGAAGAGAGGGGACACTGGCAAGCTTTTGTTTGGAACCAAAGGTCATGGCCACAGTATTTTTGGCATTCATTTTTAGGCAATTGGCCATGAACCAACTGGATATCGTGTTAAAATCCTGTTGTAGAGGGCTTGGACAGCTTGGCCAGAGGGACTGGAAAGGAAAAGGCGGTATCATCTGAATACATGTGGATCTTGTCATGGGAGCAGGCAGAAGGGAGGTCATTAATGAAAATGAAAAACAGGATGGGTCCAAGAATAGAGCACTGGGGGATGCCTGCAAGGATGGGGGGGGGGTGGACAGGATGTTATTGATTTTTACTGACTGAGACCGGGCCAGTTAAGTAGGAGCTGAACCAGGAGACTGATGCAAGTGATGGGCTGATGGAGCTTAGTTTATTTAGAAGAAAAGGGTGGGAGACAGAGTTGAAGACTTTGGCAAGGTCAATGAATATAGCCGAGGTGATCAGTCCTTGATCAATTGCAGAGTGGATGGCATCTGTATATGTATTTTAAAATGTACTATATTTGCTTTTGGGAGGTGGTGTGATGAGGTGAAGTGGTTAAAACACATG
The DNA here is from genome assembly GCA_016271365.2 of Neoceratodus forsteri. Lineage (NCBI taxonomy): Eukaryota > Metazoa > Chordata > Ceratodontiformes > Ceratodontidae > Neoceratodus > Neoceratodus forsteri. The sequence goes on from CM028129.1 coordinate 819,903,124, forward strand.
AATGGGAACCAGGTGACCCAGGTTCAAGTCCCACTGGAGCCACCAATACATTGATCATATTTGCGTACTCTGATGGGTTAAAGCAGGGCTTCACTGAAACAGAGTTTTTGATCTCGATTGACGTATCATGGGTAAATAAAGTGGGTACAAAAAATGTTAATTGCACTGATGAAGTATGCACTGTTGACTTCACCTACACTGTGTTCTACGAGGCAACCTGTATGAAAGACATATAAAATACAATTTTATTGTACTTTATGCAGAGACTTTATATTGATCATACCGACAGACTAAGCCGAGTCTAGAGAAAGAACAAGTTAATACAGTCAAATATTATATAACTGCTCATTTATAATCTGTTCAGTTGAGGTAAAACTGTACCTCTCACATTACCATGAATTATAACCATTTTCAGCCATTTAATCACTTTCAATAGATTTCTGTTGGAGCATTATTGCACAGATGTGTTCTAAGTACATGAACAGGCTTGAGAGAATTTTTCCGCAGCAGTAGATTACACCAGCCTGACCAGGAAACAACAGGATTTAACAGGATACTATCTGGAGGTGGACTGCATTTCTGGTATACTCTTTGCATAGCACACCAGTACTGCAGTTTGGTGGGCTGAGGTGAGGTATAATAGTAAAGGCAGACTCGCTGGACCTTTGATCTCCCTCTGCCATCAGATTCTATGTTTCTATTTTAGGATGCACACTAAATCCTTTGGCATTCCATACTACTATAGCCACAGGTAAAACAGGTGAAAATGAGGTTGCAGAGTCATATTTTATATCACCTATGCAAGCTACCCTTCTCACCTCTTTAATAAGAATTGGTTATGAAAGTCACAAGAAATAATCATTGGCAAACTCATTTTTCCCCAATCTCTGCCACTGATCATGACAAGGGTTTATTGTAGACCAGGTTCATATTCTAAATGAATTATTGAAATACTTACAGATGTGCTGGGTAAATCTAGTACCCATAAATGCAAGCACATTCTTCTAGGTGACTTTCATGTAAACTGGTCTGCCCCAGCTATAAAGTCACTGAATACCAAGATGAAATCCTTAAATATTGCACAACTGATCCCTGACCCCATGAGCCATAACACAAGGACTACAAACCATTCTTTGCTCAATCAGTTTCTTTCCTAACAGCCATACAGAATTGTGCCAACTGGTATGCTCTCTGATCTCTTTAGAGATCACTGTGTGATTTACTGTGTAAGAAAGACTAGGCCCACTAAGGCACTCTGAGAGTTTTCATAACCAGATGCTCTCATGGCCTTAATAATGAGTGCTGCTGTGATTTGTACAAAATTGTCTGGAACCCTTTCTACTTTACAGAGAGGGGGATACTCCAAGGACATCAGTGCCTGGTCCAAAATCAACAAACAGTACAAAGCAAAAATACTGGCACAAGCAGCCCAGTTGTAAGCATGTAAGACAAAGATAATGGAGATCTAAGCAGAAAACTAAGATATACTTAGTAAAATGTCAGCTTTATTAAGTACAAGGTTTGTGCATCAACAGAAGTAAAAAGACATCTATCTGTTGGTAAACCCTACTGTTCACATGACCCTGAACTCACCCTAATTTGTTTTTTTAAAGATTGTTTTAATTTGGTCTGTGACAAACATGCCCCTGTTAGGAGGGCTAGATTAAGAGGTGCCCACATCCTATGTATTATCAATGATCTTACTGATCTGTTTTGCATTAGAGATGCAACCTGATCAAAACACAAAATAATGAATGCTCCTGCAGATGAACAGCAATATAATAGGCAGCATAACCTCTACACCACTGATACCAGAAATGCCCAAACTACTTACTTCTGGAATAGATACCTTGGGCTAGATTTTTGATGCTCAGGAAATGCCGCATGCCCCTGGTGCACCCAACATATGACGCATGGGACTTGTGGCATTTCCCTGCTGGTGAGCGAGATTTTCCATCCCTTGTGCCAATCATCACTTCTTAGACCACAGTTGTGTGGTTTAGCATGTGCCACCTCCGGGAGACTAAGTACTGGTGCTTGAGCCAGATGTCTGGTGCAAGCAGTCATAATTCATGGAAGCTGTTGCAACTGCACCCGAGAATGGAAATTCAGGTGCAGTTGTGACTAAGGTGGTAGGCACACTGTCGCTTTCAAAGTTCCATGGCCCAGGGCAGGACGCACACCCTGCACCACCATTTGAAAATCCTGCCCTTTCACTCCACCGCTATTGCTAGAAACATTTGTAAAGTTGCCTATAATCATCTAAAACCCATCAGGCCAATCCTGCACTTCCCTAGTCTTCCACTAGACCTAATCATTGTACTGGTAGTCTTACTATTAATAGTGCTCTAATTCAGAACTTTGTTGATGGCCCTAAATACTTGAGCACTCTTCCACTATATGACCCCGAAACTGTCTGTCCTCAATTTTACATATGAAGCGGATAATGTTCCTCCAATTAAGAAAGTTGACATTTGTATAGAACTATCCTCACCTGATCACATCACTAGCTTGAGTCTAGATAAGCTCTTGCCTGAATTTCCACTACTATGTGCACCTGCTATAACTAAGCATCTGACACACATTTTTAACTGCTGCTGACAGCAAGTTTCTTCCCTATAGTTTGGAAGCATGCACTAATCTTACCCCTGCATGCTGGAGGTGCCACTGATATCTCAGAAATTACCATGCAATCTACCTTTTACCTGTACTCTCCAGCATACATGAAAGTTTAACTAGCGTGCAGCTAAACAGTTTCTACTACAAATCTGATTTTTCTCCCCTCATCAATATGGTTTTTATATCACCCCCCCCCATCTCTGCTTAGAGACACATATTTTATTGCTAACAACATAAGCACAAGTATGGGCTCTGGCTCTATCATTATTGAACCTGGAGGTGCATTTGAAACACTGAACTACTCCATATTAATTATTAATCTTTAGTCCTCTGGTGTTGTCCCTCTTCTTTGGTTTAGGACATATCTATCTGGTAGCATGCAGACATTAAAAAATGATCTTGCAATAGTCTCTATTTTTCCTGACGACTTGGGGGGGGTACCACAAGGCCCTCTTCTGGATCCACTCCTTGTCTTAGTCTGTGTAAAGGAACTTTCCACTTATGGCCTATTGTATGTCAACACCTTCAACATACAAATTCATGCACATGATACTGTTTTATATGCCTCTGGAGAAAACTCACTTGCTATCGAACAAAGATTACAAAGTGGCTTCACTAACTTATAAACCTAGTTTATATCTAACAAGCTTGTCTGACACCAGAAAAAAATGATTACTATAAGTTTTGGTTCCAATCACTTGTTAAGAAATTCCGGTACTCTTCACTCTGTATCCTGTGATAATGCTGTGTTAGGCTATGTATCTCAGTGTGAAACTATCTTGGCCTGATAAAACTGGACTTTTCTTTCCCACGTTACATTTTTTAAAATGCTATTCTAAATGGAGTGATCTATAAAGAATTAAACACACCAGAAGCAGGGCACTTGCTCACCTCACAAATGTTCGAAAGACTAACAATCTATCTTTGCTGACAAATGTGCTTAATTGGTGCACAAAAAGATAATAGGGATTCTCTTGTTTAGAATTTTTAGTTATGTTATTACCTTAATGTGTAGGAAATTTGGTAGGTGTGGACTGGTGTGACTGGTTGAGAGTAGGGATGGTGGATGTTGAAGTGACTGGATAGAAATTTATTGTATTAACTAGTATGAATGTGTGGGGAGACTGCTCATGTGGGTTGGATGGCTAGAGTGCCTTTAGGGGATTTTTGTGGGTGATGTGGGTTTATGTTTGGAGTGAGTGTGGTGGCATGATATGTGTGGGATTCAGGGCTCCCCACCTTATCTACTCCTCATCCCAGCTGCTAGACCTCCAACCCTTTGATGACACCCCCTGTCAGCAGTGATATATAGGCATTGCAGGGAGGTGGGCATCATTAGGAGGCAGGATGGTAGGTGGCAGGGATGCTAACTGGCGGCACTATAGGTTTGGTGAGGATGAGGAGGTACCCGGGGGAGATGGATCCAAGAGAGGGGAGAGATGTGTCTGGTGCCCATACCGAGGGTTCCCACTGGACAGCATGGTCAGTTAGCCATCTGGCAAGCATTCTCTACTTATTCCCTGAGGGCAGTGCTCTGCAATGCCTAATCAATGAGAAACAATACAGCTATTGCAGCAGATTTAATGTCTTGATCCTCACTTGCAACACAGAGACCTGACTGAGAGATATTGTTGGTCCTGTTTTGGATGCAGCTGTCCCGGCAGGGTTTACTGTGGTTCATTGCACATGAAGGGATGATGAGAGAGAGTGGCTATTTGTTTTGGATCCAAGACAAACTTTATTGTGCACCCAGTTGGGAAAACTTTTTCATTTGAATGCGAGGCTGTGCATGGGGCTCCAGGTGCATGTTGCAGGACCCTTCTTGTGTACCCATCTCCAGGGCAGGGGAGGGAGTTCTTGCAGGAAATTGTACACTTTATTGCCAAGAAGGTATTGAAGTCACTCAGATGGTTGACTCTGGGTGACTTCGATGCTTAGGTCAATGATGAACTCTTGCAGTTTGGACAAGATTTGCTCCAGCTGATGGAATCACTGGGTCTAGCATGCATACTTACCTCTGTGACTCATCAGCATGGTCATGCCTTGAACACATAGCAACACTGAACAGACTGGCACAGCATCAGCATTTTATGTTTAGAGATTCCACGGCTCAGTAAACATTTAAAATTTCTTTTATTACATTAAAAAAGTAAAACCACAGCTAGGTTTTGTGCATGCTTGATGCATTTTGGATTATAGTATCGTTTATCAAAAGCTAACACACATAAATGAACAGCCACCATATATACCCCACCATTACTATGACATCATGTGCAACAGTCAAGTTCATTGGTTCAGCAATTAATTGGCATACAAGAACACTCAAGTTCATTAATAACCAATATCTCACTGTCTTCCAAGAGCCTGACAGATCAACAATCACATAGCTCATAGTAAAAATACACCAAAGGTGAGAGGAGGGGGAATATAAAAATCACTACTGCAACCATTAAAAACTATTAAACTGCACCCAAACTATTTACAAAGTGAGATAATCTTATCAATTATAAAAAACTTTTAAGATGCTATACAATATTTAAAGTGCGTAGCACTATAGTGCATATATAAACCTCATAGGTAAATTTTAAGCAAAAGGAGCAAAGAGATTCATCTATCTTCTAGATAGGGTTTCAGTGTAAACCCTGTATTGAGACCTTGTTTTCTCAATACTTGTAAAATCAAAATCCAGAAATTCTCTCTCTTTAATAGGAGGTTGTCAACATTTCCTCCTATTGGGTTATGTCAAACCCTATCGATAATAGTGAACTACCACAGTATTCTGTATCATTGGGGAATTCTGCTATGTGCACCGCAGTGGCATATAAAGAATCCTTCCTTTCAACAGCCCTTTGGTGTTCCCCCAAATGCTATTCAAACAGTCTGGTTGTTTTTCCTATATAAATGACTTTACAAACATATTCAGTAAGATAAATTAAACCTTCAGTGTTGCAAGTAAAAAATTGCCTTTTCTCAAAACTTTTTTCTACGTTCACACTTGTGAAAAATTCACATGTATTGAACTTATCACAAAAAAGACAGTTTTTACTTCTTGTACAACCCTTTGTCTGTTCTAGCCATGTCTGTGGTTTTCAATCCACAAGGGGATACCATGTGAAATGGACCCCAGTTTTACAAAAGTTGTTCTTTTTTCTTGTTTTTATTAATCTCTAGCTAAGATTCACGGAACCAAACTTCATTAAACTGGCAGATCAAGAGATGTTGTGCCAGAGTACAGTACATGCCTTTGAACATTTCATAAAAAATTACCAAGGCATGACTGAGATACAAGCAGCTGAAAGTCACAGTTTGGCATTTAAGTACCTATCCAACCCTAACTAAAGCAACCTTACCATGCCACCCTAATAAAGGATGCCTGTTAAAAATATTTTAAAGGTTTTCAAGCCTGAGGTTTACACTTAAATTAAATTGTAGTGTACTCCATTGGGTGAGGCCACCACTGAGAATGCTTGTTCCCCTTCTATTTTCAATTTAGACATCGAGACCCCCAGTAGCATTACCTCAGAAGAAAGTATGGATTTTGGTAGAGCATAGAGTTTATGGAGGTAAGGGGAACCTAGTTCATGCAGTGCTCTGTATGTAAAAAATAATCCTTTAAAATTGATCCTCCACCAGATTCAGTCAGCAGAAAGTGTAGTTCACAGAACATAGTCATTATATGGTCTGATCTTTATGGATGTCACAGCCTAGGTGTCACACTTCCTCTCATATGCAAGTGGTGAGCCTGATTTGCTGGTAAGCCCAAACACACAGAACATGTCACAATAGTGAAGGCATTATGTGAGGACTACATGACCTAGAGTGGTGAACTCATCATTTGTTAAACGTAATAAGAAACAGTTTTTTACAGCTCTAGATGCCCTCCTGTTTTCTTTTAAGAGTCTATCCAATATTCTGATATGTTTTAACCTTTTATGTTAAATTAATAACACATGTTTTGCCTTTGTGACTACTCTGAATACCTTTCACTTCAGCAGTTACTGTTTTCTCTTTTCATACTGCCTGAACATTCTATGACATCAGTAACACCATTCTAGGCCATTTAAGTATTAAGCATGTACAGTACTGGGGTAATTGATGTCATGGAATGTCTTACAAATATGAAAGGAAAGAGCAGTAAGTGGTAAGGAGAGTGGAGCCCAATGTAGATCTGAGGGCACCCAACAGCTGGATTATTTATTTATTAAAAATTGGTTAAAGTATATCAGAATGCACTACTGACGTGGAAAGGAAAATGTGAGGGATGTTAACCATGTGAAAATAATTTCCTATCACTTTTAAGAAGGGCTTCAGTCTTGTGATAGTGACTCCATAAAAATCAAGACACAATGTGACAGATGTGTGAACTAGAGTAATCAGATCACCATTCTTTAAAGAATTATATAATTTGTTGGCAGAAAAGGACCATTTGGCCCACTCAGTCTGCTCAGATGCTCCCTACATAACCTGCCTCCACAGACCCTAACTGGTCTCTGGTGACCTTCCCTCTTAACTGCCTATTTTCTAATATACCCTCATGTTTATCCTACGCTTGCTTGAAGCCCGAGACTTTTTTTGCCTCCACCACTTCCACCTGAAATCTGTTCAGAGTCTACCACCCTTTCAGTGAAGTAAAGTTGCTTTGGCCATGTGAAAGTGATAGTGACTAATAAATCAGACCCAAAATGGTGTCTTTAATTGCTGAATCCTGTTTGACTTCCTCTTAACACTCCTCCCATAAGCCAAACATCAACCTTAATGGACACTAGGGCATGTCCATCAGCCAGTTGAGGAAGGCATTCTGAATACAGTTGTCTAGATTGGGAACCTGGGATCTCGCATATATCACAAAAGAAGCTTCAACACTCTACAGGTAAGCCTAGAAATTGTGTATGGAACAATAATTGAAATTAGCCCAGTGATGATTAAATTTAAATTAACTGCAGTATTATAATAATAAAATATGATATGTAAGGCTGTGATTGACCATGAGCTCCTCTCCTTGAAAACAACTCTAAGATAAACTTGCAAAGAGCATGCCACCCCCATTGAGTGGTCACTTAAAACCTTTTTTTTTTTTCTTTTTTTTTTAGAAACGTCTCACTCCAGTTTATTCATATAGACATTGAACCATGTTCTGCTATGGGTATATGATTTTATTTATTGGTCATATACTGTTGTTGGAAATTTTTATAAAGTATATTAAATAAAAAAAAAAACTTGCAAAGAGACTTTATTTGACTTCTGTTAGGTAAATGCCAGATGCCATGACTATATCTAGAATATGGTTTGTACCGGATAGGAAAAAAGTCATACTAGACCGCAAAGCAAAGACTAGTTTTTCCAAGGAATCTCAACTGAACTGATCATGATGCCCTGTGTTGAATTGTTCTGCTTCTCCAGGGTCCTCCACGCTCCTTGCCTCCCCTCCTGTTCACAATAACACAACTGGCCGATTGTGTTTTGATCCCTGATAGAATACCAGCATTGCTCACATTACTGTGTACACTGTTCCACCTGTCCATCACCCTCTCTGTGAAAATAAAATCATGTCTCATGCATTTTTAAAGTCCCGCTTCCAACTGAAGAGAAGTAACATATGTCATAATTCTGAGTACTGAAAATGATCAATTTTAATTACTTTGATGAAGCCACATCTCAAATTTCAAGTTTATTGACTGACATCAAGTCTTACAGACAGTTCAAACACAATGAATCGTTATAAACAGCACAGATATTAAAAATCAGTAATACATACATAAAAGACCACTTTCTATTAAAATTATATGCATTTGTAGGCAAAAAGAGGGGTCTGAGAGGATTAGGTCTTTAATAATTCTGCCAACTAGCAGGAGTAAACTGGACTCGTCTGGGTTCAGGTCTGGTATCTACACTCCTATCAGAGTACTGTAGCCTGCAATCTCTAAAGTTCAAAAAGGAAAATATGTAACTTTAGAACAAAGATGCCAATGAAGGCAAAAAAAGGAATTATCCTCTTGTACTCCTCGAATACATAAAGGGCCCCATATTCAAAAGATTAGAGCAGGAAAAAACAGTTGTGTGCCATGCTAACCCAGAATAGTACAGGCTGTCAGGGGCATGCCCATATTCCAAGGTCACTATGCGCAGCACATCCCCGATAGCACTGTCGTGCAAAATATCATGCTGAGCACATTCATATAAGGGATCCCTCGAGGGATCCCTCATGCATATGCAGTGCAACATGATATTGAAAGTTTCCAGGAGAACTGAACAGCTGCTAGTGCAACACACTTGAATGTTTCTGAAACCCAGCCCTTAACAGTGTGCATAGGGGGTGGGTGCCCCACACCCCATCCATGCACCATTAAAGGCTGGGTTCCCTGGTGGTCTAGCAGTCCCTCTCAAGCCCCAATCCCCACATAAAACAAATAACAGTAATCTTTGGTTGTCTAGTGATCCCTTCCAAGCCCTGAATCCCACAGAGATGAAAGAACAGTAATCCCTGGTGGTCTAGCTGTCCCCCCTCCAACCCCAACCTGCCCATATTCTGTATTGTGCATATAGCTGTCCCTGCTGATCCAGTAGACCCCCATCCTGGCAGGTGCCCCACTCCCCTGTCCTAATCCTGAGAGCCAGTGACCAGCACAGACCTCCACTCACCACCACAGCTGGCCACTGACTGAGCTCACATGGAGCCCATACTGTACACAGTATGCATGCCATGAGAGATCAGTCTGTAGCTGGCCATGGTGGTGTGCAGAGGGCTATGCCAGTCACTTGATCTCAGGGTTGGGACGGGGGAGTTGGGTTGGGGAACAGTACCTTCTGGCGTGGGGGGTCTACTAGACCAGCAGGGATAGATATATACATGATGCAGGCAGGTTAGGGTTAGGGAAGGAGACCTCTAGACCATGAGGAATTACTGTTCTTTTATCTGTGTGGGGATCAGGGCTTTGGAGGGACCACTAGACCACCAAGAATTACTTTAGTTTTGCTATGAAGGGATTGGGGCTTGGGAGGGGGACATGAACGGTGTGCTCAGTTGATATGCAGCATGCAGGTGAGCCCATAATGGGCATGCAAATGGCCTGTTAGCATCATACGTGCCCAATGGGCTCATCTGCATGTTTGGCGCTAACCAGTGTGTGCCACGATTTACCCCAACTGGCAGTCTTTGGCCCAGCACTTTTATTTATTGATTGAATTTTATTAAGCCGGTAAGCCCACTGGGCCTAGAAGTCCCTTTTTCCGGGGTGACAGGATGAGGGGGGGATACAGATGGTAAACAACTGAAACTGAATTAGATTGAGCTGTACTTTGGTAGCATGGCATACAACATGGTGACTGCTTGCTGTGCGCCATGCTATCATAGCCCAATATTCAGATGGATAGCATTAGGTTCAGATCGCGCTGTTTGAATATTGCACCAGATCCAGCCCTATTTTTTGAATGGCACCCCTTTGTGCACGCACAGCCAAATGGCTCTGAATATGGGGCCCGATATGCCTAATGAAGTTTCATAAATCATACCAAAGATCACTATGAAACAATGTAATTAGAGTTTTATAAATTCAAACATAGCATGAAGTGTGCAAGGTGATACAAAATTGTCTGACCAAGAGAATTATACTAAGTATATATTATTTGTTCTGGTGGGAAACAAAAGCTGGCCAAAATTGGACCCAGCCAATATCTTCTTTTCTATGGTACAATGGGCAAAAAAGAGTGACATGTTCTAAATCATCAGCAACTTCAGCACCACATTTACTGTATGATATCTGTAATTAGTCTCATAAAGTTGCATTCTAAACCTTGTTATTATTCTTTGTTCATGTGGGTTGGATAAATAAAGGTTCTAAAAAATCGTGGGTTTTAAGATGCTTATACCATCTATACAACTTCAAAGAAGCAATTCATGAAAGACCTTGATTAATTGCAATATCCTGAACTTTAATCCTGATTTTATCAACAATTTCCTGTTTGAGCCTAATGTAAACTTTATGAAGTAAACTGCCCAGGCCCAAAGGGAACAGATGATCTTTTATAAGTCTGATGGACGGAAAAATAAAATCAAGCTGGGTATACTTAATCTGCTCAGCAAGACATTGTCTAGGAAAACATTTTTCTAATAAGAGAAAAAGCCTCAAAAGGAAAATTAAGTGTCTCTCTTTTACCAGTGAAGATAAAGAAAGCTGGCATAATTCAGCTCTTAGAACCTCTATTGGAACCAAATTCAGTACAGATAAAATGTAACAGAATATTTCACTCTGAACAGTTTTCAGAGCTGCAATATTGGAAGAATTCCAGATTTCAGCAGCATAAAGGATGCATGATTTAATTTTTTCATTTATCGCTGCAAGAATGCCCTTAATAGTACCCCTTCCCAATTTACATTTAAATTTCTGAAAAGCACTAAATGCACTTTTTCTTCTGGTTTCCAGCAGGTTCAAATGTTTGTCCCATAAGAAGTTATCTGAGAACCTTACACCCAGGTAATCATGGTATGTTCAGTTTCAACAGATTGATTCCCTGTAAATAACTTTGGGTCTTTCTTGCACTTGCTCCCAGAGATAACCAATTTGGTCTTGCCTCTTTTTATGTCTAAATTGTTTTCATTACACAATTTAACACAGAGGTCCAATTTCCTTTGTAGGCCAAGCAGTAATGTAAAAAGTAAGACAATGTCATCAGTGTATGCAAGGAAACTGACAGTTCTATCAAACACCTTTGGAGAATGAAAATCTGGACTATATAACTGAATAATTATCAAATTAATGTACAAATTGAACAGTAAAGGAGCCAAAATAACAGCCTTGGTGAACTCCAAGATTTGATCTAATTTTAGAGATTACATTGCCAGATTGATTATATTGTACTTGCACCAAGGTGTTATGGTGAAGCCTTACTAGAGTGTCCAGCAAACTGTATCTATGCCCTACACCCACAGCTTATGCCACAAAAGCTTGCAGCTAATACTATCAAAAGCTGCTTTAAAATCTACAAAACAGCAACATAACTTGGCTTTTTTACTGGAATGTATTTGTGGATGAGATGGGATAATACATAACAGTGTTGTATTATAGACCGATTGCATTGTCGGTCATACTGTGATTCATCTAAAAGATGATTCTTATGAACCCAACTCTAATTTCCAAAGTAACATTTTACAAAACATCTTTTGTGATGCATCTAAAAGACTGATGGGTCTATATATGCTTGGATCAGTAATTGTGCCCCTTTTTAAGTATTGGATAGACGACACTACCCTTCCATGTTTCCTGGAAGTCTTCATCTTGTAAAAACTCATTAAATATATTTACAAAAATAGGGTCCACCAGTTAGGAAATCTTTATAAATATCAGCTAGAATTTGGTCAGCATCTGGAGCTTTATTAGCTTTGACTGAAAGAAAAGCTTGCATAATTTTCTATGGAAAGAAAATAATTGGTCTAGGAAATGCATAGAGTTGCATTAAGTTATTCAGCTCAGTAGAAATATCTTTGATCTTCTACCACAGGAAAATATAATGCCTGAAAGTGAGCAACCCAGATATGGGGCGTAATATAGGCTTCAATCTTAGTAGTATACTGGTTGTAACCAAAACGGACGAACATCAAGAATAATTTAATATCTTGATCTAGCATCGCCATTTTTAGTTTGTTCCACATACTGATTTGATACTTTTGTTTTTCCATCTCAAGATACTTCCTATAATCTTTCCTTTATTTATTTAGGAGCCTAAGATTTTCTATAGTCTTGTGCCTTTTGGTGTACCTAACAAATTTATTTATTTCTGCATTGGCAGCCTTATATCTTGCATTAAACCAAATCTGTTTGATAGGTCTAGCTATTTTATTTATCCTAAGTAAAGGTTTTAAAAAGCTGTTAATTTCCAGTCATACACTGATAGGACTGGTATTACAATCGTCTATATTAGAGACTATTCCCAGTCTCAAGCATATAAGGAATCCAAGCTGAGAATCATAGAAAACAGGTCAGACACATCAGTCTGCCATCTTAGTCTCAGTATTTAACACTTCTATTGCATGCTCAGCAGGGAGTCCATGGTCAGTGTCCCTGTTAAGATTTGAAAAACAAAAAGTAATGAAAATCAGAACATTTTCTAATTCTGACCAGTCCACTACTTTAAACTCTAGTAAATTTTCCAGTGCACCTTGATTGACCCAAGCCATGTCAATGAGCTAAGTCCCCACATGACCATAAAAAGTAAATTCACTGCCCGGGTCTCCAAAGCCACATCTCATATTTTACTTAGCAATGATTGCCAGCTAGCATTGCTGGTTCAAATGTACAATAAACCAAAATGTAGATCTAAGTGTTTGGACTACTTTTTGAGGTGATGGCCAGAAAGGTGGTTGGGTAGATCCCCATGTAAGAAATATCCTAAATGCAAAAGGCTGGTCAAAAGAGTTGGCTTTTGCCTGACCTGGACATGCTGGCAGTAGCTCACTGCACTACCATAAAGGAAACCTCAGTTCATATCCCACAACAAACCCTCAGACCAAGGATTTCTGAGATTGCTATATAGGCAGCGCTCTCAGGTTCAGCGGACTGGCTTATTTTCTATTTTAAATGTGTTAACCTTGTAAGCTTGAAGGGCATTAACCTTGTAAGCCTCAAGGACATCAAATGCCCATTTTCATGGGGAAGCAGGATACACATAAAGGAACAATACAAATACACATCACATAATAACAATACAATCCATAAAGTCAATTATTACATTTACAAATTGAATTGAATTTGCTGGCTTGACATCTGTGTGATGTATTCAGCACCTATTGTGATAATGGTCTTGGGCTAACAATGGCATGGTCTGTGACTGAGTGTTTTCTGCTTCTGTCATTTCCAGGATGGTATCATACAGTTGAGCCCACAAGGATGAAATGAAGTATCACAGTTTTCAGCATGGCATAAGGGATTAACTCCAACTGAACTTGCCTTGTTTCCTGCATTAACTCCGTTATAGAATGGTACAGAATTGGGTTTCATCCTGGCAGGCTTCACACAGTGGGATAAAGGTACCTCACAGTGGCAAAATCATTAGTGAGAGTGTGATGCATCTGAAAAGCTCCAAGGAAACACTTTCTGATGAATTTGCCATTTTCCCTCTCAACAAACTAGACTCAAGACCACGAATCAGGGACTGACTGAGTCCTTGTTGCCCAGGGCCATGCCATGAGTGGAGTTTCATACTGGATGTGCATCTCAATTCTGGCCTGGAGAGACACCATCTCATATGTAAGAGGTTAGTTCTGACTCCAGTCTCATTCAGCCCTTGGCCTCTCATGTGAAACTGTCAACAAAGGTGCAACTACAACTTGTCATGATAGTTTTATACTGTGGATACAACTCGAATAGGAACTACTGTAAACCGAGAACCTAACCTTAAGTGAATGATTTAGTATACTATGCTTTTTATTACTTGGAATCTACTGTACTATGACTCTGGGTTGATGATTGCCCTGTGCAATTTGATGTATCCTGTTTTGTTTGCTTTACTGTATTGTCTTTTTTAAAATCTTGTTTGCACTTCCATGACATGGAGCCTTTGTAAAGGAGTCTCTGACTCAAAGGTTTGTAAACTCCAAACTTTTCAAATAAATAAAAACAAATAAAACCTCACAGTGTATTTCACATGCCTAAAAAGCAGCTGTGGGAGGGTAATAGTTTTCAATCACTACCAACCTGTAACATATGTGAACCAATGAAATAAAAAATGAAAGGCTCCTAGAACCCACTATTAGTCTACTGAACCACCCAGTGCCCATGGTTGAACTGACAAGGTAATATAGAGCCATAAAACTATAGCTTATAGACCTTTCAGTGATGCTAGTAAATCAAATCAAATTTATTCATTTTCATACAGGATAAGATCACTGGGAAGAAGTCACATTTTAGGCTCATCCTGTCAGAGCATAGGGTAAATACACATTTGCTGCACTGGTAGCCATGGACACTCGTTGCAATAACCAGTCATATCTAGCCGTGGTTTTTACTCTCTACCATTGAACTGAATAACTCAAGTCTAGCTATGGCAAGCTATTTAATAAGGATAGCTGCCACTTATAGTATATACAAATGTAGAACAATAAATAACAAATACTTATTTGCATTTTGGTAATATCTCAAGTTCAGATACAGGCAAATAAACAATCACAGAATAATATAAATAAACAACCTTTAATAGCATGTGTGGTCTAACAAGTTCTCAACTGTCCTTATACTGGAAGCCTGACAGCAAAAAGTCTTTATCCTGGAGTGCAGGTTTTCTTTTTGCTTTGAGTGTTGAGTGAACTGTGGGGTTAGCCACCCCAGACCTGCACCCTGCTCTGTTCTGGTGTGCATAGCACTTCTTGGTTTTCCACCTTGAATGGATTGGTGTTTGTTCAGTGATGTGGGTGATGGTGTTTTCATTGGCGCTAATTGGAGCTAGTGGATTCACCTCTTCCAGTTGTCTACTGCTAAGGGAGTTCATCTCTAAAACTGAAATGAAGCTTCCACGAGGCAGTACTCAGCAAAGAGCACTGATGAATCAGAAACTAGTGATAGTGCAGAATCTCCATTGATTTGTCTGTGACAGATGATATTGCAAAACAGAAGGAATCAGCTAAATAATGTTTGATAACTGTGAATAGTGACATAGAAGGTGTACTCTGCCCCATTCTGGTGTGCACTGCATTTCTTAGTTTTCTACTCTGACAGCAACACTTATCGGTCAGATTTTATATTATCCTCTGCATCATAACAGTCAAGTTTTTCCAAAAGTGCAGCTTTTCTTCACAGCTAGGTTCACAAACCCTAGAACCAGCTATCTCAAAACCATGGCGCATAAAGAGCACGTGCCTGGTGAGGCTATGTACTTTAAAGAACTGATACCTTGTGCCTTTAGATGCCTTAAAATAACTATGTTGTTGCTTATTTCTGTTCTACCATTTTCATGTTAAGTTTAGCTAAAAAATCCAATTAAATTCTTATATTATCATATTAGAAAATTTTTAGTGGAAATGACAGGCAGTGTATTTTTTCCTTTTTCTTACTTTGTTTCTCACCTTCGGTCTCTGTATCCAATGGCATCTTCCCAGCACCGCAACTGACCATTGTCATGGACTTACAGGTTAACTACTACAAACACAGAACCATGTTTGGTGGGTGGCCTGCCACATAATGTCATGCGGTACCTGCAGGGGATGCTAAGCAAGCCAGAGCTTTTTCTTCTGTTTTGGTCCCTGAGTGTCTGCATGACCTCCACCAGGTGGTAGGCAATTGGCAGGACTCAGGAACCCACCACCCCAAGTGAGGAGCACCATTCTTGGGATGCTGAAGTCTCCCTTACCTGGCTGGATCCTGAGTGACCCTGGTCCATTTCCAAACCCAGGTCATGGGTATGGCAGAAGGTAAGGTGACCAGTACCTCAGCCCTTCACACCACTGGACCAGTCACTCAGGTGGTATATTTTAATGGAAAACTGAAAATATTTTCTGTAGCATTTTATAGAGATACAAATACTGTATTTCTTCCACTAAAATCGTATAATCTTTAACTCACTTTTTTGTCCCCTGCCTAGATAGCAAATGACTGTCAGTCCCATTCCATAGATTCATAGAAATGATACAAGTTTGGAGGTCATGGACCGACAGAAAAAAATTGCCATTATTTCTAGTGAATGTAGTTGAATTTACCCTTATCCATGTGTCTATCCAGAACCAGTTTAACAGCCTTCATAGTTTCACATGTTACAACCCACCCTGGTAATGAGTTCCATGTAGGTATAATTCTTTGTGTAAACCATTTAGTTCTTTTGGTAGTATTTGACACTTCTCCTTTTAGTTGTAAACTATGAGGCCTAGTTATATATACTGCTCTCTGTGTTAATCCGATGCTTTCCATCAGTGCCTCATTGTTTATAGCCCTAACAATCATGCACAAATCTCCCCTTAGCCTTCCATACTGCATTGAGTACAATCCAAGACTATTCAGTTTTTCTTCTTATGTTTTGTCTGTGCAATTTTTGATTTTTTTTTGTTATTCTTCTTTGCACTCCCTCTATTAGCCTCTGTCCCTTTATACTCTGAGGGGCACAGAAGGCAGAACAGTATTCCAGATGTGGTCTCACTGGTGTTGAATGCAATGGTACTATAACCTCAGGTTGTTTGCTCTTTATATGTCTTAGAATACATCCCTTTATTCTATTACAGTTTTTGACCACATTTCTGGTAGGTGTATTAAATGACAAATCTTATGTAATAACACACAGGTCTCTTTCATTCTCCATTTCTTTAAGAGTAACCTTATTTAAAGTATACTGTGCCATTGGGTTGTTTCTTCCAAGATGCATAACCTTGCACTTATCTACACTGAATCATAATTTCTGCAGTTTTGCCCACTTTTCTAACTGTTCCAAATCATGCTGGAGATGATTTACACATTAATTGTTGAGTATGATGGCTCCTATTTTGCTGTCATCAGCATACTTACACAACCATGAATGTTTGAAGGTTTGCATTGTAGAGATAACTATGGTAAACAAAGTGGATCCCAACACGGATCCCAGTGGGATCCCACTAGACACATCACCCCATTCCAAACAATATCCCACAATTCCAACTCTCTGCCTTCTATTACTCAACCAAGTGTCTATTCAAGAGATTACTTTCGGGTGCAGTTTTATATATGCAAGATTTTGGATTAACACTTGATGGAAGACTTGATGAAAATCTTTACAGTAGTCAAGGTAGACTATATCAACAGGTAGCCCCTTGTCCAATGCTGCACTCACATTTTCATAAAAATGTAATTGTGCTGTAAGACATGACCGTCCCAGGGTAAACCCATGTTAGGTAATATTTACATGACCCTGTTCTCTAATATGGTTAATTATATGATCTTGCAGGATTCCCTCTAATAGTCTGCCAAAAACCAAGGTCAGACTAATAGAGTGATAGTTACACACTTCATGTCTATCACCTTTTTTAAATATCGGTGTGACTGTGGCTTCTCTCCATTCACCTATTGTGTCCCATTCATTGATGAGGTTGAGAAGAGTTTGGCAATGGGACCAGCAAGTTCATTCACAAGTTCTTTTAATAGAAGTGGGTGAATCCCATTAGATCCAGAAGATATGCACATTTTGAGTTTTTAAATTTTGTTGACGACATCCATATTGGAGATCTTAAGTTCTGATCTTTCTTCATACCCCTATTGTTATATCTTCTAGCTTCTGTTCACTAGTCAGGTAGGTTGTCAGAAAGTAATTATTAAACTCAGTGGCTAGTGCTATCTCATCACTGATCAGTCTACCCTCTATTTTAAGGGGGCGAATCCCTCATTGGTTGCCTCTCAAGGAATGTATATAGCCAAAAAACTTTTTTTATTGCCTTTAACATCAGAGGCCAATCTAATTTCCTCATTGGCTTTATTTTGGACTATAAAGGTTCTTACATTTGTTTGCTTATTTTTTTTATATTTAATCCAATTACTTTCTGTCATTGATCTTTTATATTTAATATACAGTCTTTTCTTTCTGTTTATATATTTTTTGATATTCTTATTGAACCATATTGGTATTCTACCCCCCCCTTTTTTTTTTCTTTCTCCTGGCCCGCTGCTCTAAGGAATTAATTCCATGGGTCTTTTTGGCTGGGGTCCCAATGTAGTGTGTACCCCAGTGTCATTCCACGTGGGACAGGGAGATTTTTTGCCTTTGGCTTTTCCTCTGGTCCCCAAACCCCTGAGGACGCCGGCACACAGGACTTTCATCCAGACAAAATGCATGCTGATGTATGCCATTATCAAATGCCCTCAGCATCCTCCCCACCCTGACTCTGAAGAGCCACTGGATGCCCATGCTTCCACCAGCATTGGTACGTCAGGCGCCATTAAGCACCCCAGGAATCCCACCCCAGCAGGAGAGCATCTGTTGGGAAGCTCGATCCTCCTTCCCCCAACTGACCACCAGTGGCCCGTGTCCATTCCCAAACCTAGGTCACCGGTGTGGCATCCAGTGCCTCAACCCTCAGCGCCACCAGGCCGGCCTGTATTCTACCATTTTTATGGTATTTGTTAATAACTGGTATGTAATTATGTACACAGTAGTCTAATCTTTTCTTAAGATTTTCCCAGATATCATGCATTCACTTGTTAATGAACTTGCTTTCCCAATCCCAATTACTTAGGTAATTTTTCATTGCCCTATAGTCTGCTCTACTATAAGACTATAAAATAGTTATTCCCTTAACTGAATTCCATTGGCTATTTAATTTAAAATTAATCATATTACGGTCACAGACAGAGAGAGGATCTAATATTTTAAGCTCTTTAACCCTTTCTGGTCAATTAGTGAGGACTAAATCTAATGTATTATTTCCTCTATTTTTTCTGATGACCATCTGTTCTAAATTCTTTTGGATAGTAATTACCATACATTTATTTTCCATTGGTGAAGTCTTATCCAAAGTTTCCCAGTTTATTGAAGGGAAATTAAAATCTCCTAGTAAAATATATTCACCTTCAACCTTGAATTGTTCAATCATAGCCAAAGTGATGTTACATTCTTCTGAAATGAGACTGGGCGATCTATATGCAACACTCATAGTTATGTTACTATTTTGTAAATGAATTCTAACCCATAGCAGTTCTTTATCTCCCTGCACAATATTGAGAGGTGTTATATCCCGTGTTTTTATTTCCTCTTTTATATACACTGCAATTCCTCCTCCCTTTTGTATTTCCTATTCTTATTATACATTTGATAACCCTGGATGTTAGTCCCCCAGTCTCCTTCACTATACCACATCTCAGTAACCACACAGATATTGACATCTTTCATATATAATTCATGTTTTAACTTGTCAGTTTTGTTTCTGAGACTTCTTGCATTTTGTAATAAAATGTTAAGATCTTTTTTATCATAATGTTTCTGTTTGCCTTTATTATTGAGTATTCACCTAGGTGCAGGTCTCAGTAGCTCAGTGTACTTAGTTGCTCTAATATGTTTCCAATTCCCCATGATATTAGTTTAAAGTAGTCCTTATACTTTCGAAAAAAAATCTACCCAATAAACCACTCCCTCTTCTGCTAAGATGTAATCTGTCATACTGTAGCTGAACAGATGGCTCTTTCCACTAAAAGTTTCCCATGTCTGTATACATTTGATGCCTTTGATCAGACACCATTGTCTCAAACAATTATTCAATTTTACTGCCTTTTCCTCTATAACTTTTAACCATCTAGGAGCTATTAGTACTTTTGAAAATGTTATCTCACTATCATGCTGTTTAAGTAGTGAGTATATTTCTTCAAGTCCTGTAAATATGTCCTTAATTGCATTATGTTTCATGTCATTCATTCCTATATGTACCATCACTAATGGATTCCCCGTTACATTCTTCATCATGTCCAGTATTACTGTCAATAAATCCCTAACTCCTGCTCCTGGAAAACAACAACAGGTCACTTGCTCTTCATTTATATTGGCCGTATAGTGATCTGTATACCTGATTATAGAATCACCTGGTACATAGACTCTCCTCTTATTTGAATCAGCATTTTCCTCATATCTACTGTAATGTCTTGATTTTATGATGTACTAGGAGATACTCCTGGGTCATTAATAACCTCTATATTAGGGTCAGGAGATGTCTGGGGGCCCTTTTCTGCAATTATGCTTGCTATTACTTCCACTATTTCTTTTGTCTCACTTTAAACTCTTTCAACTGTGTCAGTGAAGGGTTCATACCGGTTATGGGTAGATATATTAAATTCCATGGCTATCCTTCTGTGGTTTTGTTATTTTCAAATGTTCTTGTTGTACCCTCTTCATTTTCCACTGTATCTCTACCTCTTTTTCCTGTCAGTTCCTGGTTATTTGCTTCTTTACTATTAGGTTCTTCAGCAGCAGACAGGTGCTGAATGCCTGAGGTTTTTAATACATTTTATTTCCAACTCGAGGCCCATTATTTTTACCCTCAGATTCTTTAGCTCTTTACACTGAGTACAAATATAGTGATCAATGACCAAGCATTCATCAAGGCTAAATTTGCTGTAACTGTTACATTTTACCCCATTTCCCCTCCTACTAGAGTTACCACATTTGACTCCATGATTGACTCACTATTAATTTCAATGTCAAATATACAGCTGTATTATTAAACTTAACTATCTACAGTTTATTCAGTTTACAAAACTCACAGCTACAATTTGTTTTACCTAACAAAAACTAACAGAGTATTCCCCATTTGTGGAGCTTAACCTCTATAGTCCTTGCCTCCTTCCCTCTGTGCTTGACTCCAATCACTGGAGCTGGCCCTTTATGGTGCCTAGCGGTGATGTTGTGAGGTTGCTATGGTGAGTACACAGAGGCAGACTGTGGGGGTAACCTGTCCTTAAAAGGTCACGTTAAACCCCACTTGGCAGTCAAAAAGCTTCTCCAAAACACCACTGGTTGGTGTCAGTCAAGCTGCAGAACCCTTGAGGAGTGGGAGTTTGTGCAGTGCCAGAGTGTTCTAGCTGTTCACAGAGACCCTAATTCCAGATATGAGCTGCCTTCCCCTGCAGCTTCAAAAAATAAAACTGTCAGCTAAAACCACACGCTGCTGCAATATTGGCTGTTCCCAGATCCTGCTACCTGCTCCTGCAGCTGACCAAATGTTGTGTCACAAGCACCGAGCCCTGTTTCTAATTGCAGCTCACTGGAGTCGAGCCCTTTATGGCGTCTAGCAGTGAGGTTGCTCTGTTGATATAGCAACGCTCACCGGGCATGAGTACACAGAGGCAGATTGTGAGGGTAACCTGCCCATAAAAGGTCAAGTTAAACCTCACTTGGCAGCTAAAAAGCATCTCCAAAATACCACCAGTTGGTGTAAGTCAAGCTGCAGAACCCACAAGAAGTGGGAGTTCATGCAGCACCAGAGTGTCGCAGCTGTTCACAGAGCCCCTAATTCCATATACGAGCTGCCTTCCCTGCAGCTTCAAAAAAATAAAACTGTCAACTGTAAACACAAGCTGCTGTAATATTGCCTGTTCCCAGAACTTGTTTCCTGCTCTTGCAGCCGACCAAATGTTGTGGCACAAGCACTGAGCCCTGTTCCAAATTATAGCCCGCTGGAGCTGAGCCCTTTGTGGTGCCTAGCAGTGACATAGCATGGTTGCTATGGCAATGCTCACCTGGTGTGAGTACACAGAGGCAGACTGTGGGGGTAACCTGCTCTTAAAAGGTCAAGTTAAACTCCACTGGGCAGCCAAAAAGCTTCTCCAAAGCATCACTGGTTGGTGTCAGTCAAGCTGCAGAACCCTCAAGGTGCGAGAGTTCGTGCAGCGCCAGAGTGTCCCAGCTGATCACAGAGCCCCTAATTCCAGATACGATTGGCCTTCCCCTGCAGCTTCAAAAAATAAAACTATCAGCTAAAAACACAAGCTCCTATAATATTGGCTGTTCCCAGAGCTGCTGCCTGCTCCTGCAGCTGACCAAATGTTGTGTCACAAGCACTGATCCCTGTTCCTCCATTGATTCCAGTTCTTTTCAAGCATTGGCCCCAAACCTATGATAACCACTTGCCCACTGATGTTAGCCAGTAGTGGAGAAGCCAACTTTGAGAAGTGACCAGTGAAGTATGGGCTTCCTTCTGGCTAAAAGGAGGTGCAGTAAAAGTGGGATTAGGTTTCTTACTCTCCCAGGAGCCTGAAGACTCTGTCTCTGAAACCTGCCCTAGACTCCTTCAGCCTAAATGGGGAAGTTTCAACTGTGACATAAACCGAGGTATCCCACAAAGGACAGCAACAATTCCCACCAACACCACGGGCCAGGCTAAGATCTTATAGAGCCTAAAGAAATATGTGATGGTTAATCATTTTTAACTTTTATGATTTAAGAGGTAATAGTTTCTTTCTAACCTGATTATACTTCCAAAAAATTGAAAGGCAATGATTTGTTATTATCTACAGAATCACACAGATGGAGATCAACATAACATATACTTAAAATGTGCAATGCGTTACTGATTGAAAAGTCTATTCATTTAGATAAAACTATAAATAAATCATAATTCCAAAATACTTTTTTAATGTACTAGTTAATATTAAACTTGCAAAAGAAAGGAAATGTGGTGTTAGTGTTTCCAACCCTAATACCTCACCCCCACCCTGCAGGTAGCAACAGGAAAAAAACATTACAGTTTCACCTCTCCTGCATCTTTGCAAATCAGGCTTGGGGAGTGCCTGGGGATTGTCAGTAATAATGCTCACCCCATTTGATCATGAAAGAAGCTGAGATGTGTAGAGTAAATGAGAATGGGGTGAGCGTTAGGGCTGACAACCTCAAGACACACCTCATGCCTGATTAGTGAAGCTGCAAGAGAGGTGAAACTGTAATGGTTTTTCCCGTTGCTGCATGGAGGGTGTGAGTTTGAAACCCTAATGCCATATTTCCCTACTCTTGTTGGTTTGACCCTAACTAGTGCATTAACAAAGTTTTTTTGCAATGAATTTCCTTACATTTTGAAATAGTATAATCATACCTTCATTTGCCTGTGGGAGCACAGGGCCATTTGGGCCCTGCATTTTCATCCCTCCATTGATGCATACATCTATGTTCCTGTGGAAGCACATGACCCTCTGGGCCCTGCACTCCCATTTCTGCCAAAACAGCCATTTCTTTCCTTCATTGTATGCCTTGTTAAAGATCCAATGTTATCCTATTAGAATTTGCATTTTTATCTATATTCTTTTTCTTTTATATTGTCCCTAAATGTTTGGGGGAATATGTGTTATTCTTGTAGTACTCAAGATCTTTGTTTGATATATACAGTAAATTATCCCTTAAGTCCAAATACTAAGGATGTTATAGCTTGTTGAAGTTCCAATGTTATTCTATGGGAATTTTACATTTTTTATATTACCCCTAAAATGTTTAGGGTAGGAATATGTGTTACTTTTGTAGTACTCATTAAAGGTCTTTGTTTTGTTATAGAGATTGTCCCTTAAGTCCAAATACTGAGGGACTTATGGCTTGCTGAAGTTCAAATGTGGGGGAAAAACTAAGTCCAAATAATTTTTTCATATGAAGCAATCCTTTCTTGTATGAAACAAACAAACAAAAATACATGAAAAAGGATACCTTCGTACAAAAAAATAATCAGGAAAAAAACAGTCCAAATATTTTTTTCATATGGGGGATCCTTTTTCATATGAACAAAAAGCTAATGAAAGGGGATAAGCTTCATATGAAAAAAGGAGGTACACTAGTTTTTCTTTCCCAATACTTTTTCATATGAAGGATCCTTTTCACATGGCAGAATTCATTTTCATATGGTCATACCAAAAAATAGAAGTGAGTCACAAAAAGCTTTTAAAGTTAAAAGCACACACAATCAGGCATCACTTTTCCAATGCTTAAGTGCAGAATTCACCTAATTGGAACCCAATGACCAAGATACACGTGTTGGTGTCATTCAAGGATGTCATTTTTGTGAGTTTAAAAACATGTTTTTTTAAAAAATTAAAATAAATATAATAAAACCCGAAACAAGATGGTGGCTATATGAAAACGGATTTTCCTCAAAAAGACTACCCCATATGAAAAGGATCTTTTTTCATATGGACCAAATTTGTTTTTTGTTCTAAGCAGTTATCCAAAAGACTATACTGAGCATGCTTAGAACTGAACTGTTAAAATGTAATACATTTGGGATGGATTAAGTCTGTTTCACCAAACCAGTAAAAGACACATCTGTGGGCCAAGATCTTTGTACCCCGAAACTTTCAGACCAAAATTCCAAACCATCTGGATGCTAGGTGATGACAAAAAAAACAGCTATTTTATTTTATTTATTTTACATTTCTTACTACCTGCATCTCAGAATCCACATATCCAACTGGAATAAAACTTGGCAGGTCAAGAGATCTATCCCCTGAGACCTCACATGCAACATTTTGTGTAAATCCGTTGAATGGTTGTGAGTGCAAAATGTGAGCTTTAACATGGAACCCCCTGTTAAACCCTAACAACAGTGGCACTACCGCACCACTATAATCTACAGTTTCTCACTGAAGTATTCTGGCCTAGTAGTTGGGATTTTCTGACACAATAATACCGGAATTCTATTGAATTGTTTTCACTAGCAGTTTGAAAAGAAAAAGTTAAAACTTGCTTGTTTCCTTGCCCAAATAAAGCAATTGCTATCAAATAGAAAATCTTACTAACACACACACATACACACACAGATAACTGATTGCTTATTATTTCAAAGAAATGACATCCTGCTGTTTAAAGAAATACCACCTTTTACAATTAAATTTTAAATAGAAGCACATTTCAGAGGAAACTCAATATTTGGCATCAGGCAAAATTACAATCAAGTGGTAGATACAATGTTGTTATAAAAATACATTCATTTATATCTGCAGTCTCTTTTTTTCCATGAACCTTTTTATTGAAAATGTTGCAAAAGTACAAATTCACAAAAAAAAAGAAAAGAAACACAACAAGGCCATAATTATAGCATAACAGTTACACCTTGGGCACTGGAGAAATAGCCAAAAGGTAATGGTATACAACCACCATTACAAAACCTAAACTGAAGAACAAAGTCATAGTTAGGGCCTGTCCACACTACCCTTGAAAAATCCCTCTGTAACATTACAAAGTGCCTAGATCGTTACCATAACGGTTTTCATTTACACTGGTAATGTTACAGAATGCAGTTTGGAGACCGTTACTGAAACCTGTTGTCAGGTGGTTTCAGTAACGGTTTTGGCAATGCTTACATTTCTGTAACGTTACCAGTGGCAATGTAAACACACTGCCATTTAGCCTCATACCTCCCAGCATACCTTCATGCACTGCGGCATCACCGTGATGCATGTTGGAAGGTAAACAGAGGCAAACTAGGAAGTAAGAAGCAGCGTGGATTGTGAGTAGAGTTTTAAAGTTGGTGGCAATGAGCAGCAGCAAGAAAGTGAAGTATTGTCCCATACTACATATGGTGCACTAGATGGAGTTAATTGCTTGCACTTTTAAAACTTCTGTGCTGCATAGACGACCTGTGGCAGTGTATCGTTGTGCCTGAAGCTAGCAGCCCATGTAGGATCCACCACTGAGTAGCCTTTTTGCAGAGCTCCATTCAGAACAGTTTATTTTGGATAAAGCTCATCCTGCCTCTGGATTTCTGGTCACAGGAGTGGGTCCAATCAGAGCTTGCTAGTGCAAGGGGGAACACTGTATCAACAGTATGCATGTTACATGTGCTTTCACCACGAATTGCATCATGGGATGTGCTCTGCTCTTAACAGAATGGAAACAGTTACAGAATCATTCACAGTGTGGACAGGCTGTAACGTTTTGAAAACATTTTCAAAACTGTTCAGCCGTAGTGGGGACACACTGTAATGACTTCAGTTTGTAACATTTTCAAAACGTTACAGATTTTTCAGGTGTAGTGTGGACAGGGACTTCTTAGTTAAAATAATATATGTAATGGTAGGAGTAAATAGTCTAACAGCTAGATAAGACAAAGAGATTTTCCAAAACACCGCCCATAGAATCAGATGGGGGCAGGAAACCTAGTACATGCCCAAATTAACTATGTGAGATATCTGCAATCTCAAATAATCTCTTCTTCACTTTTGTAAGAGAAACTGTGTTGACTAAAAATGCCATCAAGTTAATTTTCTACTCCCCCATAAAAAGTACAATTTTGAAGTGACGTAAACTATAAACAATCTCAAACTTTGCTTTCTCTCTCTCTCTCTCTCTCTCTCTCTCTCCCTCTCTCATTTTCATTATCTTAACCAGATTTGGATTACATATGAGTTTTATGACCTGATTACAGTACCATAATACTGTAATAAGAGTTGAGTAAGCTAAACCCTATATATATATATCTTATTACAGCAGCAAAAAATACAAGTGGCTACTTAAACAGTTCCAATTGTGGGCTTCATTAGCTAAGTTAACAGCATTCAAGATAACCAAAATGAAGGAAACAATACACTCACAGTTTTTGATTACAGTTAGACTTACAGACGGGGTTGAGGTTCTGCAATGTAACCTTGGAGCAAAAACATGGCTCTGTAAAGGTTTGCTTATTTCCAACCACAACATGCAAATTAGTCTCCTATCCAACGGAATAGCAAGGAGCACATCTAAACCTGAAGTCTGGACACTTTTCCTAAATGACTGACTTCTTGTAGTAACTGCTCTACAAATTCAAACTGCACCAAAATCTGCCTGGGCTAACTACTGTCCTAAACTACATGAACTAATCCCCCAAAAGTGTGAGTCAGATCATCAAAAGATGAATGCAGTCTCTGGGAGGCATGCAGTGCCTTTACAGAGGGTTGGTGCTCAACATCATTGTGTGACTGCCCCATGGTAGCCCATTGGAGGGGAGCAGAAGAACCTCATTTCTTAGATCATCCTTAACATTTGGTGCAGCAAAGATGTGAGCTGTCACACATGGGACCAGCCCATTCACCATTAAATCTGGGAACCCTGTTATGGAAAGAAAACCATGGATTCTGAGTGGTACAGATCACATCCCTGGCTGAAAGCCCACTGAGCAAGTGCCAGGACTGTGGAGGGGCAACTATCAAGAAAAAAGGGGATAAAATTCAAGAAGAGAATAAAACAATTTGTAAAATAAATCCAGATCTTGTTGCATGTTAAGCTAAAACATAAAGAGGTGATGTGCTCATTTGGGCATCACACTCCTGGGCACTGAAGTTCAGTTGGGGTGGTGTTACTATGGCTTAAACCATTACATTAAGTAAGCAACAATACCAAGCACAGTGGGCAGTATTGGGCTATGTCAGACCATACAGGGGTGTAATGAGGCCCAACACTGCAGGCGAAGGGCCTTATAGCTCCTGGAAGGTCTGGTATAGCCCAATACCACCCACCCACCCTGGAGGGTATTATTGCACTTAGAAAATAGTCATGGCAAAAAACAATTGTTAATGAATAATTAGTTTAATATCAGTTTTGTAATAAAATAGTTCTCCCACCTGCATGAGCTATGGAGTTTTGTACTACTGGAGACTCCAAAGTTACCTCAGTGGTTGTCTTCCCCAGTTGTCTTCAACTCCACTGTGTTTTCTGTAGTTCAAGAAGATAAGCTCCATTTTATCATTGTAGCCCTTACTTCCCTCAAGCCCAGCTATCTTTGTGGTCCATCTACTATTTTAAAAATAAACTAGCTCCATTTTAAAATAAATAAATGTTAGCCCTGACTCCCAGCTACTTCTGTGGTCCTTTTACCATTTTGACGATAAACTACATTTTAGCACTCACTCCCCTCAAGCCCAGCTACCTCTGTGGTTTACGTTTGAAGGACAGTACCATGATCAGGCAGTGTCATGTGGTTGACTGAAACAAGGTTTGCCCTGTTTGAATTACTGTCAGGGAGCCCAGCAGCAAACACGGGGAAAGTGATCTAGAGCAGGTGGTGTGCACGGTCAGTTGGCAGCTTGGATTGTGTGGAACAGCCTGACATCAGGAATGGAGTGGAAAACATCAAGCAATGCCAGCGATCTCTGGAATCTGTGCTGGTACAACTGTTTTGTTTGTGTGGGAGAAGAAGTATGGAGCTGACAGCTCACAAGGCTATTTAAGTGTTGACATACATACATACCCAACTCATCTGCTGCCAATTACCTGTTCAGATTAAACAGAACAAAAAAAAAAAAAACATGGGGGGCATGCATGAAAGTTCCACTGGGCTCATACTCTGTTGTGGCACCGCTGGGGAAGCTGATCAGAGTAACTGCTTACTTCATTCTTATTTGAGCAGTTTTTGTTTACTGTAAATGTATAGTACTTTCTTTTTTGTCTTTTATGAAAAAAAAAAAAGACTACGTAATGGGGGTTGGCCAGGAACTCACCCGCTAACAGAGATAAAAAAATGGCATCAGTTTAGAATTAATTTGGGTGCTTTCGATCAATGAGCAAGGAGGGTGGGCATAGAGATATTTCATAGGGTGAATGGGGCACTTGGAACTGGCAACATTTTAACCTGGGCTATGTTGTCTGATAGACGCCCACCTTGCCAGGGCTATCAGCCAATCAGAGCCCGGGATTTTCTTTGCCCAGTTTCTAAAAAGTGTTAAGCAGCAGCAAGTATAACTCTAACTTTGGCATAGCACTCACACATCAAAACACCCTGTTAAACTTTGAGACAGGGTGTTAAAATTAGAGTCACACCAGTTGTTTTCTACCTACCAGCACTACATCACCTTATTATGCAACTTCTGATTTGCCATTTTTCATCAATTAAATGCTACAGCATCTAACTAGTTATAGCAACTTGAGAAATGGCTACTAATCAGGGGTGGCTTGCACTTTAGTTTTTACTGAGTAAGACAGAAGGGCTGCACAATATTGTCTGTTTTCAGCCTATTCCTTGGGTGGAATACAGATGCAAACCTACTAAAATTGGACCCTTAAGCTCTTGGTGGTATTTTTAGTGAATGAGTAACATTTGGCCTGGACACTGGGGAAACTGCCACACTCTTTTTGAGAAATCAGGGTTTTATTTAACAGTAAAAATTGATTAGTGTTTTGCTCATAAAAGTGCTAAAACATTGTGAAAATGCATAGCACTTGCCTCACTGTGTTTAACAAACATAACACTTCTAGAAAACCTATATAAATACTTTCTGTGCAGTTAGTATTGTCCCAAGGAAAAAACTGCTAATCAATTATTTAAAACCCTGGAAATAGAAACAGAGAAACATAGACTTTGACGGCAGATAAGGACCGCTTGGCCCACCTAGTCTGACCATTTCCCTACCTACAGGATAAGCCGCAGATCCTAGTTAACCAACAGCCTACTTCTTCCTACCCCCCACAAGAATTGCCTTATGCCTGTCTCATGCATTCTTGAATTCCCCTACTGTTTTAGACCCCACAACCTCCTCAGGAAGGCTGTTCCATGCATCCACTACCCTCTCTGTGAAACAATACTTCCTCACATTGCCCCTGCACCCCCCGTCTTTAAATTGTGTCCCCTTGTTCTTGCATGTCTCTTTTCCTGAAAGATGCTACCCTCTTGGACTTTGTTGATTCCACTGAGGTACTTAAACATTTCTATCATGTCCCCTCTCTCCCTCCTTTCCTCAAGGGTATATATATTAAGCTCTTTTAGTCTCTCCTCGTATGGCTTCTCTTGCAGACCCTGCACCATTCTAGTTGCCCTCCTCTGGACTGCCTCTATCCTGTCTATGTCCTTGCGGAGTAGGGTCTCCAGAACTGGACGCAGTACTCCAGATAGGGTCTCACCAACTGTCTGTACAGAGGATAACAACTTCCTGTTTTCTGTTGGTGATGCCTCTCCTATGCATCCCAGTATACCCCAGCCTCCTACTGCCTTCTCACATTGTTTGCTAACCTTAAGGTCATCTGATATGATTACCCCCAGGTCCCTTTCCTTTTTTGGTTTTGTTACTACCTCCCCTCCATTGTGTAATCTTCCCCTGACTTTTTGTTTCCCAGGTGCATTATTTTGCACTTCTTTGCACTGAATCCTAGCTGCCATACTTCCGACCATTACTCCAGCCTTGCCAAGTCCCTTCTCATCTTTTCCACGACTCCTTGTGTATCAACCCTGTTGCAGGTCTTTGTGTCATCTGCAAAAAGGCATACTTTTCCTTCCAGTCCCTCTGCAATGTCACTTATAAAGACATTGAAAAGGACTGGACCCAGTACTGAACCCTGTGGTACCGCACTAGTAACCCCTCTTTCTTCAGAGTGGACTCCATTTACAATTACCTTCTGTGTCCTGTTCTCCAGCCAATGTTTTACCCAGGCTACCACCCTGGGACCCACTCCCATGCTGGTTAATTTGACTATAAATCTTTTGTGTGGGACTGTGTTAAATGCCTTGCTAAAGTCTAGGTAGGCCATGTCCATAGCCCCTCCCTGGTCTACTACTTTGGTCACCCAGTCAAAGAAATCAATTAGATTCGTCTGACATGACCTTCCGCGTAGAACCCATGCTGCCTTGGGTCCTGTGCCCCACTGGCCTCTAGATACTCAACAATTCTTTCCTTCAGAAGTGATTCCATCACTTTCCCTACCACAGAGGTCAAACTGACAGGTCTGTAGTTTCCTGCCTCTGTCTTGGTCCCACTTTTGTGAAGGGGAATCATATCCACCTTCCTCCAGTCCTTGGGTACCACACCATCCTCTAATGATTTGTTAAAAAGGATAGTCAGTGGTTTCACTAGTTCGCCCCTTAATTCTTTTAGAATTCTGGGGTGAATTCCATCAGGCCTCATTGCTTTGTCCACCTTCAGTTTTAGGAGTTCTTTCAGAACCCTTTCTTCTGTGAAAGGACTGGGATCAACCTCCCTATCCAGAGTGCTTCTGTTAATTGGATTAGGCACCTCTCCCTCCTCTTTTGTGAATACTGAGCAGAAATATTTGTTCAATATCCCTGCTTTTTCACTATCCCCCTCTGCCCACCCAGCCTCCTCTTTATTCAGCCTCACTACCCCTCCTTTTCTTTCTACGCTCCCTGATGTACCTATAAAAGGTTTTATCCCCTTTCTTAACCGAGTTGGCTATCCTTTCCTCAGATTGGGCCTTTGGTATTCTGACTTCCCTCCCTGCTTGCTTCTGCCTTAACTGGTACAGTTCTCTGTCATGCTCCTTCTGTGTTTCCTTATACTTCCTGAATGCTATCTTTTTCTCCCTGACTTTCCCTACCACCTCTTTTGAGAACCATAGTGGCTTTTCTTTTGTTTTGATTTACTTGCTTCACACAAAGGCTTGTTGCCTCTGTGATGGCAGTTTTGATGATTCACCATTGTTGCTCCACCCCACCTTCTAGCCTGTTTGCTAGTGCTTTTCTGAGGCACTCTCCCATCTTGCCAAAGTCAGCCCTCCTGAAGTCCAGTACCCTTACTTTTGTATGGCTTGACTCTGTAGCTGTGTTTAACGTGAACCACACTGTTTGATGGTCACTTGTTCCCAGATGGCAACCCACTTTTCGATCCGAGATCCTCTCACTGTCCCCATTTGAGAGTACAAGTTCTAAGATTGCTCCCTCACGAGTGGGTTCTGAAACTAGCTGTCTGAGGCATGCCACCTGTAGGGCATTGAGAATTGCACTGTTCTTGGATGTGGCTGCAGCAAAGGTGCTCCAGTTAACATCTGGCATATTCAGGTCTCCCATCAACAGTCTCTCCCCTTTCTCTGCCATCCTAACAATGCCTTCTATCATATCCTTGTCCATTCCCTCCCCCTGACCTGGGGGTCTGTATACAACCCCTGTGCGGATTGTGCTGCCACTTCCAGTCTCCAAGGTGACCCACAGTGCCTCCTTTCCTCCCTGTTTACTCTTTTGTTCAGTTGCTTTTATCCCTTCCTTTACATAGAGAGCTACTCCTACCCCTCTTCTCCCTTCCCTCTCTCTCCTGTAGGTTATGTACCCTGGTATGTTAACATCCCAGTCATGGTTCTCAGTGTACCATGTTTCTGTGACTGCTATGATATCCAGGCATCCCTCTTCCATCAAGGCCACCAGTTCAGGGAGCTTGTTGCTCAGGCTATGGGCATTGGTACTCATTATTCTCCATTTCCTGATGGCTTTACTCCTTTTTGCCCCATCCGTGTCCTTTCTGCCTTTGTCACTTTCTCCATTTACCCCTGCCCTTCTCCCTATCGACATCTCTATCTTGGTGTTTACCTCACTTACTACCCTGACTTTTTCTGGGGGGCTAGGATTTCCCTGTTCCTTTCCAGTGCCTCTCCCCTTGGCTAGTTTAAATACTTGCCAATGAAGCATTTAAACCTATCACCTAGGATCCTGGTTCCCCTCCTGGACAGATGCAGCCCATCACACCAGTATAGGTTTGTATCACTCCAGGTAGACCCCAGGTCTCCAATGAAGCCAAATCCCTGAGCTCTGCACCAGGCTTTCAACCACCGATTGAATCCCATGGTATGGAGCACCCTAGCTTCTCATACCCCATAGACAGGCAGCACCTCTGAGAAGGTTACCGTGCATTCTACCTGTCTAAGACCCCTCCTCAATTCCACAAACTCTTCCTGCACTGCTCTGATCCCTTTTTTAGCCAGGTCATTTGTCCCTAGGTGGACATGACATCTAGCTCTCTCCCCTGTGCAGGTGCTTCCGGTAATCCTGAGGATTCACTCCCTGTCCCTCCAAGCCATGGTGCCAGGCAGGCAGCTTACCTCCCTCTCTCCTTCCTCCCCCAGTTCTACCTTCCTAACAATGGAGTCCCCCACCAGGAGTTGTTTCCTTCCCCTGTGGGGTCCCATGCCATCCTCCTGTGGGTCTGCTTTGTGGAAGTTCTCAGCATCCTCCTTGGTCTCGACTGTGGGTGCCTCCATAGAGGAACCACACTTTGCCAGAATGGCATAGGAATTGTGGAGAGGTACAGTTGGAGGGATGCGCCTCTGTTCCACCACTCTCACCTTCCCTGAGCCCACTGTGGTCCAACTGCTCCTCTTTCTTGTCAACCTCTGAGGCAACGGCAGTGGCCCTGGTGATCCCTGGATGGAAGAGGAGGTCCCCCAAATCCTGGCCAAATCAGCCTGGAGAAGAGCAATCTCCCCCCCTCAGCCCAGAGAGGTGCCTGCAGATGGGACAACACCGCATCCTCCAGAACGTCTCACGGAAGACTGCTGCTCCATAGCCACTGCACTGCACCACTCCCATCATGTCTTATTTCTGGCCCCTTCACTACTGTTTGGAATCCTTACTCCTTCCTCTGTTTTTTCCCCCTTCTCTCTCTACTTACTTACTGCCTCTGTGCCCTTTAAGCTCCTACCTGTCCTGTTCTGAGACAAGAAGATCCCATATTTCTCAGTAGACCCCTTACTTGCTTAGAGGCAGACCTCCAGCAGCTAGAGGGGGCTGGAGAGCTACTCTTGCCCTTCTAGGATGGTACGTCTTTGGTGGCTCTGTGATCACTCACTTCCTGATCCCAAACAGGAAGTTCCTGTTGTCAGTCAAATCCTGTGCCTATAAAAGTGAAACTAGCTTTGGATGGGAGGGTGGAGGGCAGAAAAGGTGGGCAATATAGTTTTTTAGAAGAGGTCTACTTCTTTAGTCCCAGTAGAGAAGTCCAGTCACACAGCACTCCTTCCTTCTGGTGTCCTCTGCCAAGCCTCTGACAGGATCTTTCTAAGGCAGTGTTTAAATCTAATTTCCTTCTAGCTAAGCCATTCCCCCTACTTACTAGATCTTTCTACAAGTAATTTAAACTGCACAGCAATCAAGCCCCTTCAGTCACCCGAGATTTACACCTAGATAATTGTTCAGATAAGCACTTTAGCTAATTGAGACAAACACACTATTTTTTTTGTTTTTTACCCTAAATTAAAGGTCCCAGAAGAAGAGTTCTACTTCTTTAGTCCCAGTAGAGAAGTCCAGTCACAATAGCACTCCTTCCTTCTGATGTCCTCTGCCACGGGATCTTTAACAACTGCCTGAACAACCACCAGAACAAGAAGACCAACCACTGACTCTTTAGTTTATGCACTTTGACCTTTCTGGTATTAAACATTTTTTAAGAAAGAAATATTGCACCATTCTCCCAAGATTAAGACAAGAATATATAACATTATTAGTGCCATACCACATCTCCTAGCTGATCTGCTCCAGTCCAGGCTTACTTGGTCACTGTTGCTTTTATTTATGCATCAAGCTGCCAGCTTTGCTGGATCATCCAGAAGGGATTTGATGAGACAAGGTCAGACGTGGAACTCCAGCTATACTACCTGTTTATTTTACTGGAGTCCTCCTCCTGAACCATGATCCACCAACACAGATTTTCCTTTCTCCTAAACACTGAAGCCCGATCTCGTAGCTGCAACATGGTACACTGTACTCACAGATCTCCTCATTGAAGCCCTAGAGTGTGTACTGTATGTTGTTAAGAGGGGAAGGAAGTATCCACTACTACAAAGACACACACACACACACACACACACACACAAAAAAGCATTTGTCAATGCTGAATGTTTGCCACTTGCATTGATATTGCACCAGGTCATGTTGTACACAGTTTACTATATATTTAACCAAAGATAAACCAGATGAGATGTAATATGTCATTTTTAACAGGGTCCTGAATTTTTTTCCTGTCAAGAACTTTTTTAGTCCCTCTCTGATGAACACTATGGGGTCAATGTTCAAATCTGCTTCAAAATGGGTGTTGTATACTCTGCAAACACCCATTGCAGGATGGATTTGAATGTTGACACCCATAGTGTTCATCAGATTTGGGACTAGAAAAGACCTACTGAAAAAAGTAGGTAAAAATATTAAAAAACAAAAATGTTATCAATCAAAGAAAAAAACACTGAAATTAATGGTACGTGTAAGCCTGTTCATTTCAGGGAGGACTTTTCTTCAGTTCATAACTCCCATGCAGACTGAGTAAACAGCTGACTCACAGTCAATTGATAGAGCATCAAGGAAACTCACATTGTATCTCACAAAATAGTTGTTTTATGTGCATTTCTTTATTAGAGATAGTCTGTATTTCAAAGCACCCAGAGATGTATCACTGTTGCGAGTGTATTTAATTTAAACTGCAACTTGAGTTGTTTTTTTAATAAGAAACCCAGTTTCAGTGCGGTGACACTCTGTCAGCTCGACAGAGACCCTTCACATATCACAAACTCAAACAGTGTCACTGTGTGAGATAGTAGCGATAAAAGACTCAGGGCCCCATATTCAGAGCCAGCCGGTTGCACGCA
The DNA here is from genome assembly GCA_016271365.2 of Neoceratodus forsteri. Classification (NCBI taxonomy): domain Eukaryota; kingdom Metazoa; phylum Chordata; order Ceratodontiformes; family Ceratodontidae; genus Neoceratodus; species Neoceratodus forsteri. The sequence goes on from CM028129.1 coordinate 819,938,467, forward strand.
CACATGGGGGTGGCACACAGAAAAATAGGGCTGACCGGCTCTGGTGTCATATTCAAGTGGACAACACATTCCAAACTGACTACACTATCCATTTTTTTTAATTCAATAAGCTTTATTGATTTTTAGAACAGTAATACATGAACACATCAAAATAGATAAAAGAAAATCATATAATACCAGATACATGTTAATTTAAGGAGTACTGTTACCCTCATTATAATATCTTGGACCAGATAGCTTATACATACGTAATTTGTGGCATTTCAATTTACAATCTGGTAACTAAATTTAGGTTTCAATAATAGTAATATGTTATAACCCCGGTAAGGTGTCACTTTAGATCTACAGTTAACAGAGGAGTAATGATATAAAGAAAAAGGGTAAGAGAGTTAAAAAAAAAACAAGACAGTCATCCCTCCCCCCATCCCCTCCTACCCCTCTAAATCACTCTCTCTCTAAGCTAATTTATCTCTATTCTTCTTCTCTTTCTTTTCTCAAATGGAACACCATTAAGCACTGATCTTATCCATCTCCTTTAATTCTGGACAATATTCCCTCCAGTCCCAGGCCTTCTATTAGGTAAGGAATGGTACTCATTCAGTCAACTGTTCTTTGGGTTCTCTGCAATTAGCAGTGCCTCTAGGGTGCCCCATCTTTCAGTATACATACTTGATCGATTGTTCATATTGGCAATATGCTTTTCTAGCTGCAGGGCAAGTAACATTTCTTTATGCCATTCCCGTGTGGTAGGCGAAATGTCTGAGGCCCAGTGTCTCATAATTATAAGCTTGGTCACTGCAGAGATGAGAGCCATGTAGTACTTTCTTTGCTTTGAAGTTCCTACTGGGAAGATGTTAAGTAAACATGTGTCCAGGGAGAACAGCGGGGTCAGTGCAAGGGTTGGGCACAAGGAGGTTTGTATACTTCTCCAGAATATCTGAATTCTAGAACATGCCCACAGCATATGGTAAAGATCCCTACTCCTGCAGGAGCAGCGAGGGCAATAGGGAGTAAGTATCTTGCCCATTTGGTGGAGTTTTTGAGGAGTGCAGTATATGTTTTGCATTATATTGAACTGTATGAGCCTCAGACGGTCCTGTTTGATAAATCTATACAGATTGTTCCAGAGCTGTTGCCAAAAGTCAGGTGTAGGTGGGAAAGATAGTGTTTCCGCCCAGTATTGGTTTATGCCCGATGGCAATCTCGCATCGAGAGATTGCATTTCTTTATATACTGCAGATATTGGGTGTGGTTGCTTAGCAGAATCTAGCAGGGATGACAAAGCAATCCTAGGGGGTTCAAGGGCATTGTGTTTCTTTATAAATGGAGATACTGCATGCATAATTTGCCAATATTTAAAAGGGTGTCTACCAGCTTCCGGGAGTTTTTGAAAATTGATGATATGGTAATAGGTTACTATTGTCCATAAGGTCTTTAAGCTTAACATCTTTAGTGCAGGCCAAAAGCTTAATGTAATAGGTTTCTTTGAATCATAAAATGAGGGTTATTTAAAAGTGGTTGTTCCCCATCTACATGCCAATTTATGTTCAAATGGTATTGCAATTGGTTTAAGGCTCTCAAAGACCATCCTATTGGGGAGTTTTTGACTGCAAGAGGAATATTTTTCAAGGGTAAATACAGTAGAGACTGTAGTGAGCACGAGGTGGGGGACATAAGGGTCTCTTCTATACTTAACCATGCTGGGATGTAAGATTCTGGTTCCCTTTTATTCAGGTCATCCTGCCAGGTAGCAAATTTTGTGATATGGATTGCTCCATAATAGTGGAAGAAGGACGGAAGGGAGAGTCCTCCGTGGGGTTTTGGGGCTGTCAGCTTGTGGTACGCTTGTCTCACTGGTTTGTTTTTCCAGAGGAATTTATTAATTATTCTCTTTAGTTCAGCAAACCACTTTTTAGGGAGGTAGGGGGCTAACATACTAAGAGGGTAAAGGATTCTAGGAAGGATATTCATTTTAACAATGTTAATTCTTCCCCATAGTGATATCTTCAAGGTGTTCCATTTTTCTAAATCTGTCTGAATTATTTTTACTAATTTGGTAAGGTTTTCCTTGACCATAGTGGAGAAGGATTTGAAAATTTTTATACCCAAATATGTTATGCTTTTATTTTCCCATTGCAACCCAAATTGTTGTACGTCCCTTTTGAATAGTTTATGGTTCAAAGGGTAAATAATGGATTTAGTCAGATTTAACTTATAGTAGGCTACCTTGACAAACATTTCAATTTCTTGTAATAGGATAGGATAGGAACAGTTGCGCTGGGGTTCGTTATATATATTAAAAGGTCATCTGCATACGCTGGTATAAGGTGCTGCCTATTCCCGACCAGAATACCCTGCAAACCTTGATTTACAAGCATTTTACGAATAAAGGGGTCTATATAAAAGTTAAAAAGAAGTGGGGAAGGGGACATCCCTGCCTTGTGCCTTGACTTAATGGAAAGGTTTCTGAGAGGCAGCCGTTGCACCAAATCCGAGCTGTGGGGTTCGAGTAGAACAGTTTAACCCAATTGATAAATATTTGTGGGATTCCATACCGGGAAAGTGCGGTGAATAGAAAAGACCAAGAAACCCTGTCAAAGGCTTTTTCTGCATCCAAAGCTATTAAGGCAGCAGGTGTAGGTAATTCACTAGCTATGGGAATAAGATGCAGTAATCGCTGCATGTGGTCACCTGAAGACCTTCCCGGCATGAACCCCACTTGCTCACTGTGGATTAGCACATCCATAAAGGGTCCCAGATGATTGGCAAGTATTTTGGATAGTATCTTAACATCAGTGTTAAGAAGCAAGATAGGGCGGTAGTTTTCTACATAATGGGGGTCCCGGCCCAGTTTGGGGATAATAGTAATCAAGGCTTCAAGGTATGCGTTTTCTGAGAGGCCTAATTCATACCATGAGTTAAAGACTCTTGTTAGTAAAGGGGCAAGTTCCTCAGTGTATAGCTTATATAGGTTGGTAGGAAGGCCATCTGGACCTGGTGATTTGTCTGGTGCTAGCTGTTTAATTGCTAGCGTTACCTCCCATTCCATAATGGGGGAGTTCAGAGACTGATGTTTATCTTTGGGTATTGTTGGGAGCACTAACTGGTCAAAATAAGCTTGAACCTGATCGATTGGGGTCTCCTCACTTTTACAGTGGTATAGCTCCTTATAATATTTGGCAAAACTTGACACAATCTCCCTCGGTTCTGTGATAAGAGGGCCCCCTTTGTATGGATAGAGCCCGGGTACCAAGCAGGCTGTGTCTACTTGCCTAAGTCTATATGCTAGCAGTTTACTAGCCCGTTCACCTGCCTTTAAGTACTTTATCTGAACTCGTTTTAAGGATAATTCTGCTTTATGATAAACCAGGCCTGAGAATTGAGCATGTAATGTATGGAGTTTAGTCCACTCAGACTCTGGAGATTTTTTGTTAATATTGGATTCCAGTTTTTTATTTCCTGAAGCAGGGTTTTTGTCTGGCTATCACCTTTTTTCTTTGGGTCGCTGCTATTCGTTACATTCCCCATCGAGGGCGCATTTCAGGGTTGACCAAATTATGTCTATTTTTGAGACAGACCCCTCATTGACACTCAGAAAGGAGGTGATGAAATTTTTAAAATGATTCTGCTTATGGGAGGGCTGAAGTAGTTGTGTATTCATTCTCCACAGGAAGTCCCTTTTGACTTCACGCCCAAATACTCCAACTATGGAGACAGGGGAGTGGTCTGATATTACTCGTGGATGAATTATGGCCTCTACAATGTCAGGCAACATATGGGAGCTTACCAGTAAGTAGTCTATACATGAACACGTGTTATGGGGATGGGAGAAGAAGGTGTACTGTTGTTCTGCAGGGTTTAGTATCCTCCAGATGTTCAGGACACCCAATCCGTCCATTAAGTCTTGCAAGGCTCTCTGAGCCGGAGAAGGGCCAACCTTCTTAGGGTCTGATTTGTCCAGCAATAATCGGGGCATGATGTTCCAGTCGCCTCCCAGCACCATAGTTCGAGGGGGTATGGTGGGCACAATTCCCGCTAATTCAGTGAAAAAAGCCGGAGAGTCTCGGTTTGGACCATAAACCGATCCTACTGTTAGATAGTGCACACCCAAGCTACCATGTAGTATTATGTATCGCCCCTAGCTATCCCATATTTCGTGTTCGAGCTTAAAGGGGACATTCTTATGAAATAGAATGGCTACACCACTTTTATTTGTAGAATTTCCCGCCCCATAGGACTGTCCTACCCATCCTCTGCACCACAACGGAGCGTCCTCTCTCCTAAGGTGTGTTTCTTGTAAACAGATAATATCAGCTCTAAGGGATTTTAGGTGTCTAAGTATTACCTGTCATTTGGTTCTATCTTTGGCACCCTTGATATTCCAGCTGATAATCTTAATAGGACCTGCCATTATTAATCAGGAAGGTCAGGTTTTCGATTTCCCTGGGGGGGCATCAGATTTTGAGATGAGTGCTTAATGTCTCTATTATTTCTCCATGGGTATAAAGAGAGAGAAAGTGACTTAGTAAAATATCCCCCCCCCCACTATCCTACACATCAACTCTCAGTTCCAAAGAACTAACTACTATTTGCTATGTCAGGTGATGTTAACCAACAAACAACCCAGAGGCTATTACCCCCGCCAGCCTCCGTCCCAACTCGCCAGACTATCTGGTATTCACCTTACAATGTCAACTCTGGTGGTTGTCCCTAAAAAATATCTATGAAGGGAAAGCATCTGTGGCTTTAATTAACAATATACTGGGCTATGGAGCACAGAAAATAATTAAAAGCCTTCAAGATCGCCAGCAAGTCTCCAGGTTTAGATACAGGTATACCGGAGTTATGTAACCAAAGCCCTATTTGGGATAGTAATAAGCATTAGTCGAGGTCCCTGTGTGGTGAGCTTGTTTTCCCTTTTAATCCAGGCAGCATCTCGATTTGCATCTCGTAGAAGCTTGACTACGCAAGCAGTGTCCTTGTTCACCATACACAGCAATCCCTTCATTCCGAATATACTCCATCAGGTTGGGTCCGAGTCCCTCTAATTGCAACTTCAGTAGTATGCTGTTCTGCCCTTTAATTCGGAAACAGAAGTTACCCATGTTCTTCCACGATGGAGTGCGGAACGAACACGTTGCTTGCAGAAATGAAAAGAACATCTCGCTGTCATGCGACAATAGCAGGCCAATCGCAACGGTAATTATACCCCAAGCGCTGGTATCACAACAGAGGTTAGTAAGTGGGTGAGATCTGGAGTCCTCGAGGATCAGCTGAATGAAAAGAAGATCTGCCGGAAGTTATTCTCGGGTACCATGGATTGCAGTCACAGTTGTTTTGGCACAAAAAAGCTGCCACTACATGTAGAGTTATGATGCTAGTACAGGCACTGAATCAAAATCATTATGACTCTGTGTGGAATTGAGGTACCAAGAATGAAATTAGTGGCATAGGCACATATGGCTGCCGCCACTCATGAGGGAAGACAGCGTATGGCAGGTTCATTATTTATTTAAACAAGTCTGGGAGTGCAGCTTTAAGCTCGCTCTTAGCCTGCTCGAGGGTTTCAAAAGACTGCCACTGATCGCCAAGCTTTACTTGCAGAGTCGCTGGATATTTGACTCGAAAAGGTGTACTGGCTGCTATTAACTTTGTGATGAGTGGGTGGAGTTCCTGCCGCTTGACATGAACCACATATGGTAAGTCCTGGGCTATTCTGATTTTTTTCCCTTCCCAGCAAATCTCTTGTAGCACCTTAGTCTTCGCTATGATGTGCTGTTTGTCTTGAAAGTTAAGCAATTTGAAGATGATGGGCCTGGGTATTGAACCAGGGGGCGGAGGTGGCCGGAGTGCTCGGTGGGCTCTTTCAATAACATAGGTCGAGCCATTGGGGGAGGGTCCCGCAAACTTTTCACAGGGTCTCTGAACAAAAAGAATGGGGTTTGCACCTTCTTCTTTCTCCGGTATACCCATGATTATCAAATTGTTTCTGCGACTCCTCCCTTCAAGATCGGTAAGCTTGTCTTCCAACTTTTTAATTTTCCGATTTGCTAGTGTGTGGTCGAGCATGAGTTTGTCTAGTTTTTTCTCCACCGATGTGAGACAAGTTTCAGAATCAGTGACTCTAATATTTAATGAGTCAGTGGCTGCTTTTATTTGCTGGATTTCTTTGACTACATTGTTGAGCGACTCCTGCATTGGCCTCATGATCTCTAAAAACTTGTCCTCCGTTAGCGGCGACGCGCCTATCGGGGTAGAAGAAGCTTGAGCCTTAGGCGTTTTTGGGGCCTTGTCCTTCTCAGGAGATGGCGGTGGTGAGTGTCGCGGGGGTGCTTTCCGCATGAAGGCTTCCATCGTTGATATTTTTGCTGTCTCTCAGAGCTTTTTCCTGATGGTATAAAGCTGAAATCTGCCTTTTCAGGTTGAATACGCTGTTGTTTTGTGTGTTTTGAGCGAGCGAGATACGGAGCTACCGGGTGTTGCCACTGCTCTCTTAGGCTGCCATCACGTGACCCCTCATACTCTACACTATCCATTTTAATATCAGGCCATGGTAGCATGACACGCAGCCAGCAATCGCCATGCTTTGTGCCATGCTACCAGGGCCAAAGATTGCCCACAGGGGTAAAGCGCAGCACACACTGGTTAGTGCTGTGACCCCTATGGGTGATATTCAGCCCAAACATGAAAATAAGCCCACTGGGCATCTATGGCACTAGTGGGCCATTTGCATGCCAATTAAGGGGCTCATCTGACTGCTACCACAGCAGCCATGTGTTCCAGGCCAGGTCACCCCTTCCCAGCCTTGATCCCCATCCTTGGTAAACAAAAGGAACCCTGGTAGGTCCAGCTGTCCCTCCACAGCCCCGATCATCATCCAGTGTACAAAATTAAGAAACCCTGGTGGTCCAGCAGTCCCTCCCTACACTCGATCCTCATCCAATATAAAAATAAATAACCCTGGTGGTCCAGTGGTTCCCTCCTCAGCCCCAATCCCCATCCAATGTAAAAATAAATAACCCTGGTGGTCCAGCAGTCCCTCCCCAGCCCTGGTTCCTGTCCAATGTAAAGAATAACCCTGGTAGTCCAGCAGCTCCCTCCCCAGCCCTGATCCCCATCCAGTGTAAAATAAATAACCCTGGTGGTCCAGCAGTTCCTCCTCCCTAACCCTGACCAGCCCATATCTGACAAACCCTATCCCTGGTGGTCTAGTGGACCCCCACTCCAGCAGGTAGTGCCCTACCACTCTGCCTCCCCAACCCAAAACCGAGAGCCGGTGACTGGCACAGCACTCTGCTCACATCCACGGCTGGCTGCAGACTGAGCTCTGCTGTAGCATACTGTACAAGACTGCTGGTATTGCCTTGAAGAGCTCAGTCTGTCCAGCCATGGAGATGAGCAGAGGCCGATCTGGTCACGGGCTCTTGGTGTTGGGGGGGGGAGCAGAGTGGTAGGGCATTGAGTGCTGGCTTTACTTTACTTAGTGTGACTTTCTATTTACCAGCACCCAATCTGAAAACTGTAAACACTGCTTTCCTTCACTGGATACTTCTCTAAATAGAACATGGAGAAAGTTTGTGCTGATATTATGGTGGTAAACTTGTCCATCCTCGACTCGCTAACTGATGTAGACTCAGCCCTTGGATTCCTAATGGACGCCTTGTCCTCCATACCGGATGACATATTTTCCAATTACTTCCTGTTGAGTGAGGGCAGGGAATTCTAGATGGCTCAACAAATTGCTGCTGGCCAAAATAAAACAGTGAGATGCCTTATGGATAACCTTTAAATCCTCACCAACCCTTGCAAACTGGAACAATTACCATAGACTTAGGAATCTGTGTAAGCAGGTGTCTAAACTATTCAAAGCCTTCTTCCTCAAGAACCAGCAGATCTGCAAACTGGGTGACCCTTGCAGATTATGAACCTCAGTTTACTCCTTTGCTGAACCTGGCCCTAAGCAGAGCAATAGCTATCTGCTCACAGAAGCAGGACTCTTAAATGAGCCATCAATAGTTACTGATGCCCTGAACCACAAATGTTAGAATCTGGAAATCTACCTGGCTAAACTCTCAACCAAGGCTGCTACCCCTGTCCCTCGGGGTGAGGGATCTGAGGTGATTGACAGCCCTCCCTTCCATTTTAAAGCTACTTCCCCCTCTGAGGTGCAACATCTCATCAGGGCACTCCCCAATTCAGACAGTGCTGAGAGGGAAGGTCTCTGCCCTCAGTTCTTAAAATTGTCCGCTGTCTTTACATACAAACATGCCAGCAGAAATAGGCCTTACGGTCTGCCAAGTCTGCTTGATTGTGCAGCTAGCCTCTCATCTCACAGCTGCTCCTCCTACTCCTCCCTTCCTTAGATTTACCCTCACCCTGTCCTATCCCCTTTGAAACTATCCACCATTTTACAGGCCACCACCTCTTGTGGTAGAGTGTTCCACTTGCCCACCACCCTTTCCGTTAAGAACTGCCTCCTTACTTCATTCCTGAATCTTCCTCCCTCCAATCTGAGACTGTGATCACTTGTGTTTCTTCCTCTTCTTAATTGGAAGATCCCCTATGTTCGAATCATTTTCATCCCTTTCAAGTGCTTAAAGGTCTCAATCTCAAAAGGTCTCCTCCAATTAATACATACCTAGCTCACTTAGCCTTTCCTTGCAGGGCTTGCTCTCCAATCCCTGGATCATCTTTGTCACTCTACGCTGCACCCCCTCCAATAATCTGACATCCTTCCTCAGGTACAGGTGCCAGAACTGCATGCAGTACTCTGGGTGTGGCCTGACTAGTGACCTGTATAGGGGGAGGATTACCTTTACTTATTACTTCTGGAGGAGATTCCACTTGATATGCACCCCAGCATCTTGTTGGCCTTCACTGCCACCTTCCTACACTGAGCAGAATTGTTCATGCTCCCCGTTATAAGTACCCTTAGGTCATTTTCCTCCAATGGGGCTACCCAACTGTACCCCTCCAAGATTACAGTCCTTCCCCCTGGTTCTTTGCTCTGAAGTGCATTATCTTGCACTTTTTAGCACTGAACCACAACTGCCATGTTTATGATCATTCCTGCAATTTAGTTAGGTCATCCTGTAGCCCCTTCCATCCTTCAATGTCAACAACCACTGCTCCCATTTTAGTGTTGTCTACAAACAGACTGATCTTACTTTGGATCCCATGTGAGATATTAGCTATGAATAACCCGAACAACAGCAGCAGAGCACCGATCACTGTGGCACCCTGCTCATCACCATCCTCAGTGTTGAGAGTTCCCCTCGCACTACCACCCTCCGTTGCCTATCTCTTAGCCAATTCTTTATCCATTTCACCATCTTTGCTCCCCCCCACAGCTTCCAGCTCCCCCCCAGCTTCCCATGCAGCACAGTCAAAGGCCTTGCTGAAATCCAAATACAGGACATCCACTGCATGGCCCTTGTCTAGTTCCCTTGTCACCCAATCATAGTACTCAATGAGGTTGGTCTGGCAGGATCTGCCCAAGACAAACCCATGCTGATGCCCATCCTGGAGCCCACTGTCCTCCAAAAAGGTCACCAGCCTCTCTTTCAGGACTTTCTCCGCAAGCTTCCCCATGACTGATGCAAGACTCACTGTCCTGTAGTTTCCAAGTTCATCCTTTGGGCCACCTTTGTGGATGGGCACCACATGGACCATCCTCCAGTCCTGTGGTATGCATTCCTTGTCTAGGGAGGTATTGAGCAGGTCCACCAATGGCCCGCCAGAACCTCAGCCAGCTCCATGAGTACCCTAGGGTGAATGTCTGGCCCAAGTGCCTTGTTCACCCTCAGTGCCATCAGTCCTTCCAGTACCCTGTCCTCAGTAATCCTCACATCTGTCACTCCCTCTCCCCCACTACCTTCCCCACTCCCCACGTGGTACTTGCCCTGCTTTCTCTTGCGTGAATACATAAGTATTCATTTAATGCCTCTGCCTGATCCTCCCCTCTCTCCACCCCCCCCCCGTTCTTTTTTATCATCACTATTTGGTCCTTGTTGTTCCTGCTTTCCCTTATGTATCTGAAGAAATCCTTTTCTCTGTTTTTAATACCCTGTGCCAGCCTCAGCTCCCTGGAAGCCTTGGCTGTTCTGACTAGTTTGGTGGGCTCTCTGTATTTCTTTGTCTACTTGTCCTTGTATTCTCCCCTCCCAAACTTTTTAAACCTCTGGAATGCCTCTCTGTTGGATATCACCCCCTCCCTGACCTCCTGAGTCATCCAACTGGTCTTCTTTGCCCTCCTTTTCTTGCTCTGTGTTCAGTACATGCCTCCATTGCCTCCACTAGCTCTTTTTTTATGATATCCCACTTCTGACTTGTGTTCCAACCTAGTTGAATCCCCTCCAGGTGCTCTGGCAGAATTTCCCCCATGTTTTTAAAGTCCGCCTGCCTAAAGTCAATCATCTTGGTGCCTGTACCCCCAGCTTCCCTCCCCATGTTGAATGTGAACCACAATGAGTAGTAATTGCTCCCCGTAAGTGGGTCCTCCATCCCCAGATTCACTACCATCTCCCCCATTAGACAGTACATAGTCTAGAGTATTTCCTATCTGAGTTGGCCCATGGACCAACTGCATCAAGAAGCTGTCCTGAAATGCCTCCAACAGAGATTTGTGATACCTAAAGTACCCCACCCAAAATCTGTCAGAGGCATTTGGATGTACAAGAAGGTGTTATTATTCCAGAGTGTAATTAGGGATGTAGGTAGACTCTCAATAAGGAGCAGATACTTCATTTTCTTGATTATCCAAATGGAGGAGTTAATGCACATATTATCTTTAAGAGAAAAGGGTGGCTTAACAAACAGATAAATCAGATGGTTTACATGGTAGTGAAATCTGTTTCTCAACCCTAACCCACAGAGGTCTATATTGAGCTGAAATAAAATCAAGGTACCAAAAGCTCTGTTTGAAATGAAAAGCAAGATAATATTTTCCCAGAGGGGGACCAAAACCTCCATCAGACTTATGAGTTCTAAGTTTTGCAACTGTGAGTCTAAGGGTAAAGGAATTCCAAAGAAACTCCCTGGTTAATTCATCTAGAAGGTCAGACTTTGCTTTTCTTGTTTTAATAGGTAGAATCTGAAAAAGACAAAAAAGTTTAGGGGATACGATCATTTTAAGGGAGTTTAATCTGCCCAACATAGATAAGTTAAGGCCTTGCCATTTTTGAAGGTCTGCTTCAATCTCTTTTATCAATGGAAAGAAAATTATATTTTCAATATTATGGATCTCTTTAGATAGTTTAATGCCTAGGTAGGTTAAATATTCTGAGCATTTAAGTTCAGATTGTAACCCTCCCAAGGAATCTCCTGGACGCAGGTAGGAGTTTAGGGACAGAATTTTTATTTTAGCCCAGTTCAACTTAAGACCAGAAAAGGTGGCAAAGACATTAAAAACTTTACCCAAGTGCAAAGCTGAGATTCTTGGGTTTGAAAGAGAAGCCAGAAGACCATCTGCATAAGCAAAAACGTTATTGGTTATCATTCCAGTTCTGATTCCCTTAACCTTCTCATTCTCAGAAATTGCTCTTATTAAGGGCTCAATGGCCAAAATAAAGAGATATGGGGAGAGGGGACAACCTTGCCTAGATCCTCTATAGAGACAAGTCAGAAATAAAACCGTTGATAATTATTCTAGCACAGGGTTTTTTGCATAATACTTCCAACCATTGAATAAAGTTATCTCCTAGTTGAAATTTCATAAGTACCTGAAATAAGTAACTCCATTCTAGAGAATTGAAAGCTTTGCAGAAATCAAAAGCCAACACTGCAGCTGGATTTTGCAACCTTTTTGCCTTCCAAATTACATTAAACAGCCTACGCATATTATCTGCTCCACTTCTGCCTGGTACAAAACCCATCTGTTCCTCACCTAATAATTTAGCAAGACAGGACTTCAGCCTGAAGGCTAGTATTTAAACCAGAATCTTATAGTCTGCATTAAGCAGAGAAATGGGCCTATAGCTCTCACATCGGAGGGGGTACTTCCCACTCTTTAAAATCAAGGTTATATAGGCTTGATGCACACAGTCTGGAAGGGATTGAGCAGCAAGAGAAGAAATGAGGGCACTGAAAATGTAATCCCTAGCTTTGCTTCATAAAGCTTTGTAGAATTCCCCCAAAAGGCCATCTGGGCCAGGAGTTTATTTTAGGACAATCCCTTCAATAATGCTTTCAAACTCCACTCGCGAGATAGAAGAGCTCAAAACTCCTTCCATGCCATCGGATCCCAAGTGAGACTGTTTACTAAGAGGAACACTTTATTGAAAAAACCCTTGCTTTCTTATTTAATCTGTCCCTTTCTACCTCATCCATCCCCCTACTTTGGAAACGGGCCAGAGTTGTTCCCTTCTTTAAGCCAGGTGACCCTAAACTCACGGATAATTACAGACCAGTATCTTTTCTCTCTCACCTGAGCAAGATCCTTGAAAAAATTGTCTTTCTGCAAATCTCTGAACATATTTCAAAATATGGTCTGCTATCTCTAGATCAGCATGCTTTTCAAAAGGGCTACAGTACTACCACTACCTTGGCTTGTTTCACAGACCACGTGTCCTAAGGAAAGCAACTGAAGATAATCTCACTGAGGCTATATTTAGATAGATAAAATTTCATTTTTATACGGGAAATACATGTCATTATCATCATCATCATTTTTATTTATAAAATAGCACTTTTCCAAAACCATAGCGCTAGTACATAACCATAAAAAAAAACTACACATATAAAAACATCTGCAGCATATCAAATAATATCAGAAAATGCCAAAGAAAATAAATTAGTTTTTAATGCAGATTTAAAGCTCTCTACCAACAGGAACTGTCTAATCTGATGAGGTAGAGAATTCCACAGGGATGGGGCCGCAAATTCAAACGCACGGGCCCCAGATGGGAATCTCTAGCAATCCCTCATTGGTGGAGCGAAGCAGACAGGAGGGGCAATAGGGATAAAGAAGATCTTGCAGATAACTTGGTCCCTGTCCGTGTAAGACCTTATAGGTCAGTAAACCGACCTTAACGGTAATCCACTGTTGAATAGGCAGCCGGTGCAGATCGTGCAGCACCGGCATGACATGACAGCTATGAGGCAGCCCAGTCAACAGCCTAGCTGCTGCATTCTGCACCAGCTGCAAGTGGTGTATAGCAACCCCTGGTAGCCCTAGGTACAGGACATTACAGTAAGGCGAGAGGTTACAAAGGCGTGAACCATAGTTGGTAGATCATCGGGCGGCACTAGGTGCTTGATCCAGGCTACATTCCTTAGATGGTAAAAGGCAGTCTTGACAATGGATGACACCTGATGTTTAAGCGTCAATCCATTATCAAGAATCACACCCAGATCCTGCACCCGTTCAGAGGTCATCAGCTGGCGACCACCAAGTGAAAGTCCTGAAGCTCGCCCCCCCTGATTGCCCCTCTACCCGATGGCCTGGGTCCAACATCAACACCTCAGTCTTATCCAGATTCAAAATCAGCCAGCTGGTACTCATCCAATCCTCGATCTCAGAAAGGCAGTCATTAAAATACGAGACAGCCCCCCCCTGCTCAGTCACAAAGGACAGCTAGAGCTGAGCATCATCTGCATAACAGTGAAAATTCAGTCCATATCACCTTACAATGTCCCCTAGTGGCAGCATATACACTGCGAACAACATGGGGGACAGTACAGAGCCCTGCGGAACCCCACATAGCAGGGAGACCTTGTCAGAGGAGTAAACTCCACAGGCAACTCTCTGAAACCTGCCAGTGAGGAAAGAATGGAACCATCTGAGGACTGTACCAGACAGTCCACAAATTGACCGAAGGTGCCCAGTCAGCACCCCATGGTCCACAGTGCCAAATGCTGCTGAAAGATCAAGAAGAATCAAGATAGAACAGCTCCTCTGATCTCTTGCTACTAGGAGATCATTGAGAACCCGGACAAGGGCTGTCTCGGTACTATGCCATTTCCTGAAACTGGACTGGAGAGGATCGTAGATGTCGTGGATGGTCAAATGTTCCTCAGCTGCAGCACAACCACCTTCTCAATAACCTTACCCACAAAGGGAAGGTTACAGATGGGTCTGTATTTGGCAAGACAGTCTGGGTCGAGTGATGGTTTCTTAAGAAGGGATTCCACTACTGCCTCCTTCAGGGAGTCCAGAAACACCCCGACTTCTAATGAACACCAGACTATCTCAGCAAGGACTGGGCCAATGGTCTCAACACACCCCACAAGGAGGTGTGATGGGCCCAGGTCCAAACCACAGCAGGTCAGCCACAAAGACTGGATGATCTTCACGACATCCCCGATCACCAGCCTGCTGAAGTCAGACCAGACAGCCTGAGGAGCTGCCACCTCCCACTGATCACCATCCATCCCATCAGGGCATCCCATGCGAATCTCAGACCTGATGTCAGCAACCTTATTGGCACAAAAAGCGAGCGAATTTGTTGCACTTCCGTTGCGACAATGCTCTCCGAAACTGCAGACAGAATGGATTGCACAGTCTGTCTGCAGTTTGGAAGCGCTGAGCTGGTCGATTTTTTGCCACAGCAATCTCCCTGGACAGGAATTCTGCCTTCTTATGTAAGATAGCCAATTGATAGTCCTTATAATGGGCTAACAATCTAAATTTGTTGACATCCAGGCCCAATTTTCACCAGCGACACTCCAGCCTTTGTACCACTTTCCTCAGCTCCCTCAAGGTCCCATCAAACCAAGGGGGCTGAGGGCACTGTGTAAGGGGACGAACACGATAGGAGTAAGACAGTCCAGAGCCTCTGTCACAGCATAATTATAACCCTGGACTAAGGAATCCAGGTCACCACTATTTCTCAGCAGCCCGATAGATCTAGCACTGCCAATAGGCCCTCAGGGGATAAACCCCTTAAAGAGCAGTACTGGACCATCTCCATAGTGGTAGGTCTGTAAGGGGGGGACCTGAAAATTGAACCTTATGGCATGATGGTCCGACCAACTGACTGGCTCCACCACCAAATCAGAGGTCTCCATACCCAGAAGGAAGACTAGGTCCAAGGAATGACTGTGCTTATGGGTCACAGATGTAATCACCTGTGATTGTGATTGTTACATTCTGGTTGCAAGACAGTCCTTTGTTCAATTTTATCAGTTTCACTAAGTAC
Organism: Neoceratodus forsteri; assembly: GCA_016271365.2. Classification (NCBI taxonomy): domain Eukaryota; kingdom Metazoa; phylum Chordata; order Ceratodontiformes; family Ceratodontidae; genus Neoceratodus; species Neoceratodus forsteri. The sequence continues at coordinate 819,953,604 of CM028129.1, forward strand.
ATAAAAGGAAATAAAAAACAGACTTAACATACGATAAAAATCACATATAACAACCATATAAAACATTTTGATCAGTTTCCATCTATACACACTAACACTCTATTGGGAAACATTTATCCAAGGCCTTTGTGAGCTCTAGATGTTATGATATTTATTTATTTATTCAGTCTTGGATTACAAATAACTTTGAGCAGGATGCTGCTCATTTTCAGAGGGCTCCACGTCAGAGGAAGGGGTTACAATCAATACAAAGGCGGTACAAACACATTCGATGGTTACATCAGAACACAGAAAATCAATAATACATGTGTGGAAATAAAGATATAGACGGTGAGAGGGCAGGGGAGGGGAGGAGGAAGGAAAAATTAGAACAGGGAGGTAAGAGAGAGGAGAGGTGCAAAATATAGGAGGGATAGGAGAATAAGGCAGCCAGAGGCCTTGTCATAGATTGTGAGGAATGGGGGGGGCTAGGGTACGAGAGGGGTGTGGAGGGGGGAGGGGGGCAAAAAGGGAAGAAAGGGATGGCAAGAAAAATGAGAGATGGCTACCTGATGACATGTTAAGTACATGGAAGGGGGGGTCAGAGGAGAATGATCAAGGGGGGGTGAGGTAAAGGAGGAGGATGACAGAGGGGGAAAAGGGATGGTACGCACAGTGTGCCACAGGTTATTCCATAATAATGCTACTTGTAATTTCAACTTTTTCTCACCGTATTTTGTGTTTGTTTTTTGGATGTTTGATTTTATTCACATGGATTGATCTTCTGAAGCCCTGAACTGTGTTATTATCCTTGCCAGATACTTTGCCAGTAATATAATGAAACGTGTTTGTTGTTAAATATTTATGGAGATGTTTCAAATATGTTTTAGTATTTCTTACTGTCAATGTTTGCCAATTTAATCTATCTAACATAATGTAATGATATGTGTTGAAGTTACACTTTGCACATATCTTGAGATTCTGTAATGCACTTTGTCCAATTTACTCAAATTTGTATTTGCTGTACGATAAATTATATTACTGTACTCTAATGGGGGCATCAATAGCTGTTCTGCTATTTTTTTGGCTGGCATATTCCTGTAACTTGTAGCTCTTCTAAGGGCACCTAGTCTCTTATTTGTCCTCTCCATAAGTGCTATAATATGATCATTAAAATTCAGGTGCTCATCAAAGGTCACTCCCAAGTAACTGTACTTAGTGACTTGATCAATATTTTCCTTTTTGCCTATTAGTATACACATTTGAGATGCAGTCCCTCTTTATGCAAAGTGTAGCAATTTTGTCTTTTTTACATTCATCCTGAGCCCTGACTTGGTGAACCACTCCCCTATCCTATGGAAGTCATCCTGTAATTTGTCCTGCAGTTCAATTAAATTTAACCCTAAGGCAATAATGGCTGTGTCATCAGCATACAGTCTTAAGGCTACATGATGCACAATTTGAGGTAGTTTGTTAAAAGATGATAAAAACAAAAGAGGTTCCAAAATGGACCCCTAAGGTACACCATGATTTAGGACCCGCATTTTTGAAAGACTTTGGTTAGACAATACTCTCTGTGTATACCCTGTTAAATATGACTTCATCCAATTCCATGGCCCTTCTGTCATACCCAGGCCCTTCTGTTATACCCAGGCCTCTCATTCTACCAAACAATAGGGAGTGGTTCATCAGGTTGAAGGCCTTGGACAAATCTGCAAAAATGACTGCAGTCTACAGTCTGGTATCCAGGGAGGAGCACACACGGTCATTGAATTCAAGCAACGCAGATGTTGTAGAGTGCTCCTTCCTGAAGCCAGACTGGAAAGGTGTTAAAATCCTGTACCCGTCCAAGTACTCCGTTAACTAGAAATGAACGTGTTTTTCTAAACACTTGGAGAGTATAGACAAAAGCGTAACTGGATAATTTCCCAGATCTGCAGAATCCCCTCCCGACCCCTTGTAAATTGGAATATGTTTCACAAGTAGTTTCAAGCTGAAGGACTTGCGTCTGTAATGCTTGCGAATCCCATATTGTCAAAATATAGTAGTTTTATCACAACTAAAGTTATCAAGTCTTGACTTCCTTCCAAATCTGTGGAAAAGATTCTGATTTCAAACTCCAGTTGAAAATATATGTCACTGTTAGTGCTGTTTGATTTGCTGCCATTTTTAAGAATTTACCTTCCGGCCCAGTAGATTTATGTATGTTAATAATATTTAGTCCTTTATAGACCTCAGAAGCAGCTAACTCCCTAAATTGAGAATAGGGAAATTTTAACGTACTATCCTTTACATTATGGTCATTTGTTTGGACTCCATTTTGATCATTCAAATCAAGTCTTGGCAAGTCTGTAAAAGACATGTTCAAAATATCTGAAACTATTTTGGCATCTTTGATAAGCCTTTCATCCATCCTTAGTCATTTTATTTTGGAAGAGACCACCTTTCCTGGACTAGTTAAATGAGTTATATTTCTTAGGATCCTTGTTTGTCTCCTGTTGGTTTCTATAATACTGTGCTTTGGCTTTCTTTATATAGTTTTTTCATTCATTTCTCTTTTGTTTAAAAACCTCTCAGTCTTCGGCCTGCTTTTATTTTTTTTTTGCCTTTTGCCAAAGTCTATTATTTTCATTTTGTTTAACTCTATGCTTAAGGGCATGTTTATCACATAGATTATTAAAAGTTTCTATAAAATAATGAACAGCCCAATCAATTCTGAAATCAGCCTACAGTATTCCCAGTTTTCTTTCTCTACACTAATTTGAAAGGATTATTTTGAAAAATTGTGCATATCTCCAACCCACTGGTATACAGTCTGGATTTGGGTAACCTTGATGTATGGTATCCTAATCTAAATTGGGTTGTGGTCCCCTAAATATGGTGGGAGGGTTCCTGCCTCTGTATCTTTTAGTTGGGATGATATAAATAATAGATCCAGAATCAGTTCTCAAGTAGATGTATTTGTATATCTATTTGGTTCCTTTGTATGCTGTTCAAGTCCCAATATAGACATTGTGTCTTCTAATTTCCTCCCCCTTGGTTTACACCAATCAGCATCCATGTCTCTCATTAAAATTAATGGCTTGTCTCCTATGCCATTATGTATTTTATTAATTATTTGTTCTATCTGTATTAAATTTGCTTTTGGAGGTGAGTACACTATAACAATAGCCACTCTGAGCTACTCTATCTTTACTACTAAGTATTCTACATTGCGGAGGCTTCCTTTTAACATAATTTCTACTAGACCCAAGGAATGTCTTGTATACAATATTTTACCTCTCCCTCATTTCATTCTGTCTGATCTAAAATGTTGGTAACCCATCATCATTATTTCTTCTGCTTCAGTTAGCCCAGATAACCAGGTTTCTGTCAAACCAAGTATGTCTGGGTCCTGTTTTATAGCCATTATTTTAAGTTGATCCATTTTGGGAACCAGGGTGCGTGTATTATCGTGCAGTATTTTCAGGTCCCCAGATGTATATGGACCAGGGTTTAGTTCTATGCCAACTCCCCGTTTAACAACAGACACCCCAAACGTACACTGTGTTGACCTTGAATGAGATCTTGCCACGTGTATAGGTTCAATACTGTCAGTTTGCTATGTGAGAAATACCTCCTCCAATACCCAGAGAACACACGTCTTCTACTTTTGCCAAGTAATGAACCCTTACTTACTGATTTTTGCACTGGCCAGTATGGCCCCAATTTTCCTTTTTCTGTCTTGGAGGAAAAAATGTTAACAGAGCAACTCAAAAATAATGGTATAATTACATATTGCCAAAACATTTTGACTCTGTAAAATGTTCCACAACTAATGCACAGATTAAATAGTTATATGAGATTAGCTAAATAATTAAAACAGCAGCGTGATACACTGCCTATCCTCTAAAACCAATTTAATAAATAAGAATTAAAAATTGCATCAAGATACACTGCAGAGTTCAGAAGCAGAAACACAAACTGTAAACAAAATAGTAACAATGCTACAGCAGCTGTTACTTACCAGTGTGTGTTGTAGATTATTACTGAAAATAAATTATAATCTAGTTCAGGACCTGCTGTTGTATCCTGTGCTTTTTGTAGCCTATTAAAACAATCAATTTAAAACCATTTAAATGCTATTTTAACTTCGGTGTCCCTGAGTGGTGCGCTCACACTGTGCAAGTGGCGCAGGCTTTTAAACTGTGTAGCCCTGCCTCTCCTGTGATGTCACCGGCTGCTGGCTCTCCCAAGGCCCCACACACTGATATCCATTAGTCTCTGACAAAACAGGTGAATGAAAGTGCTATGGAAAGCACACAGGCAACAGTTTTTTCCTGGAGTTGATGTCCTTGCTTGCAGGTTTCTGGTGCAGGCTGCACTGCAGATGGTAAAAGCATTATTTGTCAATCTCTCTAAGGCTTTTGACCTAGTAGATCATGACATTCTTCTTAACAAACTAAATTATTATGACTTTTCACCAGGTACCACAGAATGGTTTAGGAATTCTCTCTCTAAAAGATCCCAAATGGTCTGCACTGGAGGGGTCATATCCAGCCTGCTACAGGTGTATAGTGGAGTCCCACAAGGGTCCATTCTAGGACTCATCCTCTTCTCTCTTTCCGTCAACTGTCTACTTGGAGACTACTCAGGTTCCCATAAGATCATGTATGTGGATGATCTTATCTTATTCAGGAGTGACAAAAATCCACATAATCTATCCCTCTCCCTCTCTGAGGATTTTGCATCCACTCACAGCTGGTTTACATCTAACAGACTTCTTATCAATGCCAAAAAAACTAAGACCTTGCTATTTGGGTCTAAGTCTAGGCTCACCAAATGCTCCACTGGGCAAACCACCTCCCTCTGCATCCTAGCCCAGGATGGATCCCCCTTGAACATACCACCACCTTTTAATACCTGGGGGTCACCCGTGAGCCCCTTCCTTACCATCCTAACTTCAAAGATCATATCAGACCTGTTGTGAAACATGTTAACCAGCAGCTGGGTGTTTACTACCACCTGAAGCACCTCATGACACCCAATGTGCTACTGGCTATTGTGCAGGGCACCCTCCTACCTCTCCTGGACTACTGCTCTACCATCATCGCTCAAACTATGTTTCGACGCCTCTCACATTTCAACACTGCCTTTTGTGACATCTGCAGATTTTTCACTCTAGCCCCATACAACACCCATCACTGAACCCCGTACCCAAAGTGCCCTCGAAAAAGAATTACCTCTCAACAAAAATACCCTTGATGTTCTATTCAGACCATAACATGCCTTTCACCTATGCCTGCCACTATGCTCCAGTCCTGTCATCTTCAACTATCCCCAACACTATCCACATTATGCTGCTCCTCACAGGTACTCCTTCACAATGACCACTCCTAAAATGATGCTCCTGATGGCCACTCCTCTGAATGGCACCAAGGAACTGCCACATTACTGAGCCAATCCTGAACTCACAACCCACATTCCACCACCAAACTAAAGAAAAAAGTGCCACAGACATGCTGCTTATATAGGGAACCATTGCACTATGGAAATCCAAACGGCCCACAACAAAAACACAAACCACAAAACCACTACACTATGGAAGACACCAGGGAACAAAACAAGGAAGTGCTCTACACAGGAAAACAGCTTACCGACCTGTAGGTACAAAAATAGTAACCATCTCAATAAAGTATACCTATCTCAGGTGATAATTAGGGCAATAAAGCTACTCACCCTTCATGCTCATGACCTTATAGCCCTAATTAGCCCCCTCAATGGGTATACATATTTGCATACCATACTTACCCATTCGTTATTCCCTCTCTCTATATATTATATACAGACACACACATATACATATATCACAAACATCCATACAATACATACAACATATGTTTTGGTATGAATGCAGGGATAAAAAGCTGTATCTGAGGCAGGCAGTGGAGATATCGCTGATATCTCCATGTTCCTGTACATCATAGTGATATACCCCTGTTCCTATATGTCATGGTGATATCTCTATGTTCCTGTTCATCACTGAAAAGAAAGTGAAAGTACAGTATTTCACTCTTTTGCACAGCCGTCTCTGTCTAGGACCTGCATCATTCCCCCCACCTCCCAAACACGCATTTCTCAGACATCTATCTGGTTAATCCTGCCATTATCTTTAAATGAATAAATAATTTAAAAAGGTATCTGGTTGATCCTGCCATTCCAGTATTGGGTAAACCCTGCATTACTTTCACTTCCCCTGCCAAAATGTAGTGTGACCGAGCGGTATCCAGACTGACAGATGACATGCTGCCAAACCTTTAAAATAAGTCAGTCTGTTTCAGAAAATCATGTTTTTTAGCTCACTATAACTCTCTATAGTTAAAAGAAGCTACTGACTCTACTGAGAGCACAGAATAGAAGGAAGTGTGAGCGTCTGTTACTATAGCAGCAGATGCTCATGCTTCCTTCTCCTGTTCTGAAGTCACCGACTCGCTCGCTGTACTGTCGGTAGAGTTGGTATGTTCTTTTAACTAAAGAAAGTTACAGGGAGCTAAAAAACATGATTTTCTAAAACAGACTGACTTATTTTAAAGGTTTGGTAGCACGTCATCTGTCAGTCTGGATATCGTTCGGTCATACTCAACACCACAGTGGCAAGATCAACCAGGTACCTTTTTAAATTATTTATTTACAAATAATGGCAACATCAACCAGACAACTTTATTTAAATAACTGTAAACTAGCGGGATCAACCAGATATTTAAAAAAAAAAAGAATAGCATCTGTTATGTTGGTGGAACGCTGGGGGGTCTTTGGGGATTATGTTGCATAAAGCCCAAAACATATGTCGTATAAACAGAACATGTCATGGCCTGACTGAAATCATATTTACTTCACTCGAGGCCAATGACATCAAGATATCTCACTTGTGGCTTTGTCAATCATGAGATATCATGATATAATTGGCCTCTTGTGAAGATAAATATGATATCTTCAGTCAGGCCATGACATATCCCATATTATACACACACACACACACACACACACACACGGGATATGCAATGGGGCTACTGGAAACATCACTGATATTTTCCCCTGAGTGCAGTTTGACCTTATGACCTCACAAGTGGTGGAGCCACAAATGAGGTCACAAGGGCAAACTGCACAAGGGGAAATAACAGTGATATTTCCTGTAGTCCCACTGCATATTTGATTTATGTAATAGTGTTTTCTTTTTTTTTTTTATATTTAAGTGTTTCTGTCCCTGGTGTTTTGTTTTCATGACGGGCGGTAGTGGTAAAGTAGTATGTAAGGATGCTAGCGTGGTTGCTAGGGTCCTTATGAGGTTGTGTTGCTGAACGTTGCATTTTATTGGCCAGATTTTCTTGTGGGCAGGCTGAATAATTTTTTTTTTAAACATGGCAGCAGTCGCACTTGATTAGCGAGGGAGCCATTCTGTACTTTCATTTCAGTTATGTTAGCTCCCTGCTTCACATTGTTTAATTTGAAAAAGATTTTATATCTGGTTGATCCTGCTTTTTGTTAATGGCAGCAGAGGAGGAAGTTGCTGCTGGCTATCAGAGTAAGTACCAGTGGTTTGGAGGTAGGCGGTCCAAGTCAGGGTACTGCAAGACAGGGCTGGGAAAGGAGAGAGGTAATTTAGTGCACTGATCAGGAAGGCAGAGGTTTTGAACTGTGTAATATGGTGCTTTTTTATAAATTCAAACTGTGAAAAAAAATAAGAAATAAATATATAAACCTCTCAGTGTGAATGCTGGTTTCAGACTGAGGAGGTTCTGAGTCAGAGCTATCCCATGAGTGAGTGAATTGGGGTCTATATGGAAGGTGACTTCTCTAAGAGCTGTATTTGGTACTGAAAAAAAAAAAAAGACTTGGGGTGAAAGTGAAAGTGTTCTGTGTGCTGTAAGAGAAAATCAAACCGCCAGTGGGAGCTGGCATGCAAGTGAGCAGGTGAATTCTGATTCTGCTCATGCTGCCAGCTCCCATCAATAAAAACCTTTGTGAGAAGTTGTGGTCAAGTACTGATTGTGCCTGTGTATGATCTACTGTGTGGATAAATGACCTTTAGTGAGGATAGGTCTGACCACCCAAAAATATTGCTTGTTCTTTGCCAATTTTATTCTCACCCCTATTGCATATAGCTATATATATATATATATATATATATATATATATATATATATATATATTTCAATGTAGATTTGTGTGATAACTTTTATCTACACAAGAAAAGTTTGACCTCAGGTAACCTCGTGAGTGGTGTAAGCCATGAGTAAAGTGCCTCAGGTCAAACTGCTCGAGTGTAGATAAAAAGAAATATTGAACACCGGCCCCATAGCATATTTAATTTAGGTTAAGACCTTTTTTTTTTTTTTTTTAAGTTCTTTTTTTTTTGTTGTTGTTGAATTGCAGTAGTTGTGTTTTTTTTTTTTTTTTTGAGGATTTGTTCCATGACTTTCCATATTGGTTGTCATGGGCATTGCTAAGGACATGCTATTAGTATGATGTACTGACACCTTGACTTGACCACTGATTGGTGGAGTGAATGACTTCAGGAAGTGAGTCTGTTCAGTGAGCTTTGTGGGCCCAGTAGCAAGGAGAAAAGAGTGGTGCTGCTGGACTGGAAGCTTCTACTTTGTCTGGGGTGGGAGGCGTTTCTTTTTATAGCGGTTCATGGCACTGTTTTTCAAGGACTGCAGGGGCTTGTACATGTAGTGGAGTAGTTTTGTGTGCCAGTTTGGGAGATTTCTCTGATGGCAAATGAGGAGTGGCAAAGAAGAGCAGAGTCCAGATACAAAAAGGACTGAATGATGTATTACTTACTGCAGGAAGAACTTTTTTTTAATGGAGCCCATTAAAAAATTAATGAGAGAGAGAGCAAGGATGTGATTTGTCTATGTTTCTATGTAAAAAACATCAGTCATTGAACTACAGAAGCAGCCTTATTAAAAGTGAAGGCACGTAGGTAGTACTAACAGTGGGGGCTGATGAGTTTATTATGAGTATAAATGTTGGATGATGAGTTTTTACATGTGCATAAATCTAAGACTGTAGATGCATCACATAGTAACTGTCAATAAAAACGTGATTACGTGGATTTTGAGTCCATACTAGAGATGGGTGAAGGGGCCAAAATTTGCTCTGCAAATTAATTCACAAATCCTGAAGAATTTGTCAATTGTGAATTCACTGAATTTATGAAATTGTGACAAGCAAAGATGCCACTTTTTCAATGAATTGACCAAAATTTGCTTGCAAGGTGGTCATTTTGCTGAGAAAAATGGTCACTTCATCCTAAAAAGTTAAAGTTCCTAAGGTCTGCAGAAACTTCACAAAGCTTAATGAAGATGAATTTCATCCACTTCACAGCCACTTTGCCAGCAAAGTTTATATACACAACACCTCTAATCCACACCTATTGCAGAACTATATACTGTATATATATATATATATATATACACACACACACACATATATATATATATATATATATATATATATACACATATATAGAAAGAGAGATAGAGAGGAAGATGCATCTTTACAGCAAATACATTAATACACAAGTTAGGTATTTTTAAATATCAAAACAAGGAAAGCAGATGTTAGGAGTTTTACAAATCTTCACTCCACCAGCTCCTACCCACTACCCCTTGAACTCCACCAACCTGAATGCCAAAACAGAATTCACAACCCAATACCAAAGGGCCCAGCATGAAGCAAGTTAGGATGTAAGGACATAGACAGGGTAAAGAAGGTTCAGTGGAGGGCAACAAAGATGGTACATGGACTGCATCACAAGTCCTACGAGGACAGGTTGAAGGAACTGAATATGTACTCCCTGGAGGAGAGGAGGGAGAGAGGGGATATGGTAGAGACATACAAGTATCTTACAGGGAGGAACAGGGTGCAGGAATACACTATTTTTAAGCAAAAAGGATGTTCCAGGACTAGAGGGCATGGGATGAAGTTGGAGGGAGGACGATTCAGAGGAAACGTGAGGAAGAATTTCTTCACAGAACGGGTGGTGGACAAGTGGAACACCCTGCAGAGGAAGTGGTGGGGGCTGAAACAATCACTGGATTTAAGAATGCATAGGATAGACATAAAGGAATTCTGGAGGTCAGTGGTAAGGGGCAACAGACTTCTAAGAAAACATAAACTGAACTTACAAGCTCAAATGGGCAGACTGGGTGGGCCATAGGCCCTTATCTGCCAACACTGTCTATGTATCTATGTATCTATGATTCAGATCCTGTTTTGTGCAAGTTTTGACTTTCCTGCTTTTGTGACTCTGGAGCTGTAAAAATGAATTAACATATTTTTTTTGCTATGAATTGTCAAACTTTTAAAGAATCATTACTTGCTTCACACAGAAAGCAAGATTCACAGGGCCCTTCAAGTCCAGTGCAAAACAATACCTGAGGGTCTTGCATGAAACAAGATCAGAGTCCTAGCTTGCTTTGTGCAGGGACCTTTGAGCTCTGCATGAAGCAGAGGCAGAGGGCTAACTGGATTCATGTGAAACAGGACCAGAGTCCTAACTTGTTTTATTCAGGGCCCTTACAGACAAATTGCATGGCTGTAGCATTTCAGAGGCATTGGGGGAAGTAGCAGTATGTGGTGAGGTAAAACTCTTACAAACTGAATATCATAGAAACAAGTTTTCAACTAATAAGAAGTGATCCGGGTAATATAGATAAGCATGCAGAGCCACAGGGAGAGAATAGTGTGTTGTGTAATACCGTAGATTTTCATTATATGAGATTATGCTGTTACAGATACCTTTACCAATGTCTAAATGCTAAAGAAGGAACTATAGTAATGAATACAGTAACCTCTCGCTTTAGTGAACCCCGCTATAGTGAAATCATGGTTATAACGAATGTTGACCATGGCTTCCGAGATCATCAGCTGTCTTACAACTCTGACCCAGTCAATTACCAACAACCTCCCAGCACAAATCTCTGTGGTAAGTAAAATAAAAATACAACTATTTGGTGATAGATAGATCGACAGACAGACAGACAGATAGCTAGTTAGATAACATAAAAAACTCCTGCACAGTAATGAACTTCTGAGAGCATGTGGGATAAGAGGCCGAAACAGAGACACTAGTGTTGGAAGTATGTACATACGCTATAGCACAATTTGGGCCACAGTGATATGGCACTTTGAAAAAAACAACACCTGCTATAGGATTTTGGTAACAAAAACAAAAGACAAGCAAAAACCAAATGTAACTACAGGATTGCTCTTGATTGGGCTACCGTCCTTTGCTCTGTGGCTGTAGCTGGAATGCCTGCCGGCCATGCCACCACTCCGGCCTGCCCACTGAAAAGCTGATCTAGGACTGCCCTTGATGAGGCTACCCTTCTGTGCTCTGCAGCTGCGACTGGAAAGCCTGCTGGCCGCACCAGTTCTCCAGCCTGCCCGCCGAGAAGCTGATCCAGAACTGCCCTTGATTGGGCTAACATCCTCTGCTCTGTGGCTGGAAAGCCTGCTGGCCATACCACCTCTCCAGCCTGCCCACAAAAAAGCTGAACCAGGACTGCCCTTGATCGGGCTACCCTCCTCTGCTATACGGCTGTGGCTGGAAAGCCTGCTGGTGCCGGCTGCCCCACCTCTCCAGCCCACCCACTAAAAAGCTGATACAGGTATGCTCCTCTACCTAGGGTGGGGATTGAAAGCTAGAACCCCCCATTGTATACAGCATTATGGTCCTAGCTTGCCATTTATAGATTGTGCTCCACATCTTGCTCCTGATTGGAGGCACACTTTTTAAACTTCTACTCTTACTTTTTTGCCACTTGCCTGCTTTCCGATTCCAACCTCTGAAGCCTTTAAGCTGTATTTTGAGAAATAGCAGTAGTGAGCATAGTGGGATTACATCCTGATTTTAATATTGTAGTTGGGGACTTGCTGTTTTAATAACTAATGAATGGCAGTCACAATGGGAATGTACTTGGAAATGTTTGACTGCTGAAATTGATAATGTCTATATGCTTTTCTTTCTCCCCACTCGCTCTCTCTTGCTGTTGCTCTGCAATTACACTTATATCTATATATTTTCTGTCTTCGCTGAAACTATGCTCTCTCTCTGCCTTGATCTTGTCATAACTTCCTGTGTTTTTTCCTCTGTCCTTCATCACCAAACAATAGTTGGTCTGTAATCTGTTAACACCAGGCCGACGATCACTCTAACAGTTGTTCTTCCTCTGCCTGACCCCACCCTTCCTCTAAATTGACACAAATATTTTCACTTGTGTTCACCTCCCCAGCCTCCACTTTAGCTCCTGCTCTGTTCTTTTATCCTGCAAAACTCCTTCTGTTAAACTCCATGCCCCCCTTCCCTGATTTAGCTCCTGGACAGCTCATTGTTTGTTGTGCCCTATATCCTGATGTCGCTCTCTTATTCCTTGCAGGACTGTTCTTGATCGGGCTACACTGCTCTGCTCTGTGGCTGTGGCTGGAAAGCCTGCTGGCCATGCCACCTCTCCAGCCCACCCACCAAAAAGCTGATCCAGGTACGCTCTTCTACCTAGGGCCAGGATTGAAAGCTGGGACCCCATTGGACACAGCATTGTGGTCCTAGCTTGCCATTGGTAGATTGAGCTCCATGGCTTGCTTCTGGCTGTAGGTACACTTTTTAAGCTTCTACTCTTACTTATTTGCCACTTGCCTGCTTTCTGATTCCAACTTCTGAAGTCTTTAAGTTGTATTATTCCCACACCCACCCCCGCCCCTGACACTCTTTAAATACATTTGCTTGCCACCCCTCCTGCAGTGTCTGTTCCCATTGGCTGACCCTTGATTGTCTCCAAGTCTTAAAGGGACTACCCCCATATTTAATCTGCTGCTTGGCCAAAAGGGATTTCTCCTATCTTGACACTTGAGATTCATTTAGTGTTACAGGCTTCTAAAATGCAGTCCTTCCTACCAATTCTTGGTTGCCTATCAAGTCTGTTCCTCCACAACCTTGATCCTTGCACTGTACCTTCATTTGTATCTTTGTCTAAAAATGCTAACTTGCACAATCCTTGCCCCTTTTCTGTGACACAAGTCCCATCACCCAATATGGAATTATCTGCTCTATTACATTCACGCTGTGGAACTCTACTTATGCATAATAGGCTCTATGCTTCTCCTTTTATGCCCTCTCCCCCCACATATGAATCATATTACCCTGGCAGTCAGGGTGCTTCTATATGCAATCTTGGGTCCTTTTGACCACTGACTTGCCTGCACTTCGTTGACTTCCCCCCAGTACTATACAATGGGTTGGATTTGGCTTCTCAGGTTGCTGCTGAGTGCCATTAAAAAACTTCTGCTGTTGCTTCTTTTATGATCTGGCAATGCTGAACTCAATCCAGGTCCTATCTCCTCCATCATGACACCTATGGAGCTGGCACAATTAAAGGGGTTGGGCTTACTCCATATAAATGCTTGAAACTTGTTAATAAAGTTTGATTCCTTACAGTCTTGGATTCACCACACAAAACCAGATATACTGATGATTACAGAACCCTGGCTTAGGCCCTCTACTCCAGGCCATGAAATTAACATTCCCACTCATAGCATCTTTAGAGCTGAAATACTTACTAGAGAGGGAAGGGTCACAATCTATGTTGATAACATAACACTGCTTCATTACTTGACTCTACTACTATGCCTATGGAGTTTGAAAGTCTTACCATAAAGATCCAACTTTCACCTTCTTCATCTATCTGCATTATAGGATGTTACAGACCTCCCTCAGTGGAACTAAAGATGTTGAACCATCTCTGCAATGCTATGGACATACTGTCTTTGGAAGTTATTATTATGGGTGACTTCAACCTTGATTGGTTCTCTTCTACCTCCAAATCGCTAAAAGACTTCAGTGACACCTTTTGTTTTACACAACTAATTGCGGAAGCAAATCGTCCCTAACATCAAAAATCCTGTCAACTGTACTTTATTAGACATAATTCTAGTAAAAAAACCCCATTTCATCATGCATTCTGGTGTATTCTTCAATGATGTAAGTGACCACTGTTTCACTGCCTGTGTACGGTCTATCTCTAAACCAGCCTCCACCTCTAGGTACATCTTTAAACAAAGTTGTTGTGATTTTGATCTATATGCCTTTCTCTCTGATCTAAAGTACTCCTATTTGCAAGACTTTTACCTGACTCCCACTGTTATTGAAGCCTATGAACCATTCCAGGATATTGTCACTGAGACTACAAATCGTCATGCACCCTTAGTCAAAATTCACACCACGAAAAAAATCTTGTCCGTGGTTCACAGCCAGTCTAAAAGCTGCATTGCTTGATAGGGATGCCCTCTAGAAAAAAGTGCAGAAAACCAAACTTCCAGTTGATTGGGCTGCTTTTAGAGTAGCAAGGAATCAGTGCAATAAACTTACTAGGGCCGAAAAAGTTAGTTAATTTCGCACTGAACTGGTCTCCTCTTCCAACTGTCCAGAAAAATTTTGTAAGACATTAAAGAACACTGAAGGACATGGCCCAGCCAGTTCCCTTCCAGCTAAAATTTCTTCTGGTGGTTCTTTCACCATCAATAAGCAGACAATCTTAAATCTCCTTAACAACCACTTTGCTACTGCTGGGTTAGCTTTTAATACTTCTCCTGCCAGTAACCTAAATGCTCAGCTTCCTGCTCAGGACCCAACTTGTCTAGCTTCGGCCTCCCCAGCTCAAGAAGCAGTCTTTTCCTTCTATCTTATCTCCCTAAAAGAAGTGGAAGACCCTTTACTGGAGCCTGACACCAGGAAGAGCACAGTCCGCTGATCATATTGACCCCTGTTATTTAAAACTGGGTTACCATGTCTTGGCTGCTCCTATTACTCACCTCTTTAATATGTCACTTGCTTAGGGAGTTCTCCCATTGGTCTGGAAAACTGCCCATGTTATTGCACTGTTTAAGTCTGGAGATCCGAGTGATCTAAATAACTACAGACCCATATCTCTCCTCTCCATCCTTTCCAAATTGCTCGAAAAAACAGTTAATTCCCAACTTAGGAAACACCTGGAATCACTCAATCTGCTTACTTCAGTACAGTCAAGATTTAAATCATGTCACAGTATGATGTCTGCACTTGCAAAGGTATCTAATGACTGACTAAAGGTTTTGGATGATAAAAACTATGTATGTGCATTATTCCTTGACCTGAGCAAGGCTTTTGACATGGTGGACCACGATCTGCTTCTCCTCATGCTTCAAAACATTGGCCTGAACTCCCCTGCATTGATATGGTTCACCAGTTATCTTAACGGTCGCCAACAGCAGGTTAAAGCAGAAGGGGAACTCTCCCCTCTAAAATCCCTCCTGAGAGGTATACCTCAGAGATCCATCTTAGGCCCACTACTATTTGTAATTTATGTCAACAATATCAATACCGGTATCAAATCTGCAAACATTCACCTTTTTGCCGATGATACTGTTCTTTATATTGACAAGCCTACTCCTGAACTTGTCTGCAAGGACTTACAACTTGACTTTAACCATTTGCAACAATACCTCCTGCTTTTAAAACTTTTATTAAATGCCAAAAACATCTAAGGCCATGTTCTTTTCAACTTTTATCAAAGCTTCAAAACACTGTCCATTAGGTACGGCACCCCAAATTATCACCTTATTTGGGGAGTCTCTATAGAGTTCATGACTAAATTTAAACAGGGGAAGGATTCACAAAGCATTTGTGCATGGAATATGTCAGCTGCCCCAGTGCAAATTAGATGTGCTGTGCCCAAACTAGATAGTCACAGAAGATGTGCCAAGGGATGCTCCTGGCACATCCCAGTTGTGCCCAACCTGAGATGCACCACTGCAACCCTCTGGTTGAGCTGGGAAACCAATGGGGCAGCACATCTCCATATGCACTGTGCCCAATGTTGACATTCATAGCCACAAACATGCAAATGGGGCCATTAGACATGCAAGGTGCAATGGGGCCATTTGCATGTCATTATGGCCCCCTTTACATGAGTCTTGCAGGGATGAACTCGGCGGAATATGTCAGGCTCTCTGCAAGGGCTGTGTACAGTACAGTCCAGCCACGGAATCCTCAGTAGTCTAGTGGCACCCACCTTCCTCCCTTCCAGTAGTCCTGTACATCTGTTCTTGTGCCACAACTCCCTAGCAGTCTAGTGGCTCCCCTGCCCATATCCCTGTAAGATGGACATCTGTCCACAATCTCTGGTAGTCCAGCAAAACTCCACTCCCTGCCTGTATCCCTGTAATAAAGAAACCTGTCCGCTATCCCTGGTAGTCTAGTAGTAACCCCCATCCTTCCCCGATCAGACTGCATAGTCCAATGCCAGTCCAAATCATCCCTGGTGGTTCAATGGACCCCCCACCTCCCCACTCACTCAAGCACCCCCTTCCCACCTACTTTCCCATCCCGACAAGTGCTTAAAGTCAGTGGGCAGCACAGCCCACAGGCATACCACCATGGCTACCCACTAACTGTACTGTCAGTGAATGACAGTGTACAGTATGCCTGTAATCCCATTGGTAGACCCTGTTGACCACTGGGCTTGCAGTGTGTACTGTAAGCTCTCATTCACAACATTGTGACTGACCTGTAAATCACAAAGGTGTGAATTAAAGCTTACAGTACACACTGCAAGCCCATTGGTTGACAGGGTCTGTCAATGGGTTTACAGGCATACTGTACACTGTCATTTACTGATAGCACAGTTAGTGGGCAGTTGTAGTGGCATGCAGGTGGGCTGTGCTGTCTGCCAGCTTTAGGCACCTTGCTGGGATAGGGAGGGTGCCTGAGTGGATGGGGGTCCACTGGACCACTAAGGCTGGATCAGACTGGTGTTGACCACGCAGGTTAGGTCAGGAAGGGTGGGGGGGCACTACTTAGACTACTTTGTGGATAGCAGACAGGTTTCTTTATTATGAGGATCCAGGCAGGGAAGGGGGTTCCACTGGACTACCAGAAATTGAGGACAGATGTCCACCTTACAGGGATATGGGCAGGGTGGAGAGTTCCATTGGGCTATCAGGGATTATGGACAGAGGTCCATTTTACAGGGATATGGGTGGAGGGATGCTGGACTGCCTGGGTAGGCAGGCTGCCGTGCTGCTGTCTGCAGTACAGCAGCCTGCCTATGAGTGGACACCCACTTAAGTCTACTTGTTGTGGACTTGTCTTTTGGAGGCACATTTCTGGCCTTGCTCCAGAGATGTTCCTCCACAGTGGGTTGTGAATTGGGCTGCGCACCATATGCATGGACATGCCCATTGCACAACCCCACTGTATAAGATTATGGGTGGTGTGCGGTGCATCTGTAATGCACCGACACATCAGTGCCCCTCCTGAATCGCTATTGTGCTCGGGGGAGGGATGCACCGGTGCATCTCGGATGCACTGGGCACATCCCTTTTGTAAATCCTGCCCCAAGGGTTTTGGATTGACAAACTTTCCTTCATTGAACACACTGAAGAACTTGGAAAAAACTTAAAACAAAGGCTTGGTCTGTTTTTCCACATCAAGCACTTACGTACTCAGGAAGCCAAAACTAGATTAGTTCAATCCATTTTTCTTACACTTCTGGACTATGCTGATTTCCTGTATGGTCAAGGTCTTAGCATTGCTTTAGCTAAGCTAGATACTCTCCACCACTCAGCACTAAGATTTATTACTGGAGCACCATATTCCACCCATCACTGAGCCATATACTCTAAGCTGGGCTGGATGTCACTCAAATTTAGGTGACAAAAAAATATAGCCATCTGGACATACAGAGCAATCATCAGTAAGCTTCCCCAGTATATTTTGGATTGCCTTCCTTATTGCTTTGTTGATAGCTATTCATTTAGAAGCCTTTCCTATATCACATTTATCATCCCCAGGGTTAGAATGTGCTTTGGTAGTTCAGCCATAAGTCATGCACTTCCTGTCCTATGGAATAACCTCCAAAAAACCCTGAAGATAGCGGCAAACCTTGTCAAATTGTCCATATTTAAAACATTGTTTGTGCATTCCTTCAGTGAGTCTTGTACCTGCTTCCCCTGATGTTCTGCAGACCTAGTGCCTTGTATACTTGACCACATCCACCCCTTGGCTGACCTGCCTCTACCTCCCCAAGTCAATTATAGTTCTGCCTCCTAATGCCTCAATCTCCTATTCAGGTTCCTATTTATTTCAACCTTGTACTGTACTATATACACTGTATATACTTTTTCTTCCTCGTATATTATTGCTTTTTGCATACCTGCTTCTGTACTGTACTTTGATGTATTCATGACCAGGTCCACCTTGCAAATGAGCCTTGCTCAATGGTGCCCGCCTGGAAAAATAAAGATTTTGATTGATTGATTGTATTGTATATAGGGTGCTGCATTTTTTGATGACTACATCTTGCTTTGTCACTTCCTGCCATCTTATGTGTTGTATACTCTGGGTGTATACTATGCTTTCTAATGTTTGCTGAAACCAACTGTTGTACCACAGTCATTTTGTGTGTACCTAATCCAGGTCCACCTTGTAAATAAGTTTTTCTCAGTGGTGTTTCACCTGGTAAAATAAAGATTGATTGATTATATTTTTCTCCATTTTGTCAAGCCAAGTGCAGGGTGGGTGAGCATTAAAATGCCCAGTGCAGCTGAGAACAGTCCACTCGGTACAGTATTTATTTCAAATAAAACTAAGAAAAAAAGCAAAGCCAAATGACACATGATTTATTTCTTTATTTTGACGAGCCGAGTATGGTGGGGGAGGGGGGCTTGGATGGCACAGATAGCAGCGTGCTCAGAAGCTGCGAAGATGCTGGCAGTCAAAATTTTTTTTTCTCATTTAATCTTGTCCCAAAACAAATAACACTCAAGAAATCAGAAAACCATTACTAATAGCACATACAGTATTGTATCTGAGGATGAGAGGGTGTATTGGCTTCTGATATGCTATATTAGTGCTATATTCAAGCATCCCTTGATGTAATTGATGGGAAGCTATAATGAACACAGGTTATGGCTCCCATTTCATTCATTATAGTGAGGGACTACTGTATACAGATTGGATTGCAACAATAAGGCATAGAAGTGTTTAGAAAGTGTTAAACGTTTGCTTTAGGAAACCTGCTGAGAAGATTTAATTATGAAATAAAGTGGAAATGTATTACAATTACTGGAAATAAGAAAATGTATTTCAAATCATGTCTTTTAAAACCAGTTGCCATTCCAAATTGGGGGAAAAGAGAATTACATATGTTTAAGAAGATTTTTTTTTTCCCTGAACAAGTTCTGTAAGCAAGCACTATAAATGGTGGTGAATTTAATGTGCAATTAAATTTTAAAGCTATAAGATCACTTTATTCATTAATTATTTTCTACTCCAAACCAATAATTACTGTATATAAAAATAATATAATAAATGGTTAGTCATGTTTATCAACTGTGGACAGTGACTGTCAAACTGTGTTATACATGGGCGTGTATAATGCAGTTTGAGTAATCATATTTCCCAAAAATCATAAAATCAATCTTTTAGAAGCCCTACTAAGTCCTCTCGGTCTTAGCTTGTGCTGTCACCTGGTGCTCTCAGCTCAGACTGTCACCTGGCACTCTCAGCTCGCACTGTCAGCTTGCACTCTGTACTGCTTCTAACTATCTTCACAAAAACCACCAAGTAGCAAACGGACTTGTAGGTGCTTCAAAAAACACAAAAATTCTCACATAAAAATAATAGTAATAATAACTGTCCATCAATTATTTTACCTTATCTCTCAGTCTCTGCTGCAGCAGTAAGTAAAAGAGTGGCTTTTACTTTCAATTTGCAAATCCTATATTGATGCCAACATAAACAAAGCTGGTAAAATAATCTGCTGGACAAAGATAAAGACTTCCACTATATTAAATATCTCCCTCTGGCACATATAAACTAAAAAAATGACTTCCACCAAATGAAATATCTCCCTCTGCCACATATGAACTCAACCTCCATTTGCACACAATGCAGTTGTGCTCAAGACTCAGGCCCCGTCCACACTGCACCGCTCAGACCCCATAACGGACAGAAACTGCTAAAACCAGGGAGTGGTGCACTGTGTCCACACTGCTGTGGTGTCTGTTACGGGACCGGCATCACCGGTCCACACTTCAGGAGCCAGGCAACTGTTACTGTGGCACCCAATCCCATAATGCAGCTTGCGCTGCGCTAGGGGACCGGTGCCACGCATCCACACTGTGCCCGGTAATGTTACCGAGGTGTAACCGGTTTCATAACCATTGTTGACACCACCTCATACGTGGTTTCAACAGTGGTTATGAAAACGCCTTCTGTAACATTATGGGTGTAAATGCAAACCATTGCGGTAATGATTTGGGCACTCAGTAACGTTACAGAGCGGTAGTGTGGACAGGGCCTTAGTGTCCGTGTCTTGAACGCAGCACTGCTGCAAACGGCACCATTCATTGCTAAATTTGTCTGGATGGGACAGGAGCAAGAGGGAGGGAAGGAGGTGGGGAGCTGCAGAGAAGTATTCAAATGTTTATAAACTTCAAAATGTAACAAGTTTTATGTGTTTCCACAATGAAAAGTTAAAGAACTAATGCAACAGCTGCACTGTAATAAAAGTCCTTCAAAACAACACTCTGTACATGTTCTGTTTACTAATTAATTAACATAAAAACAATAACAGGACCATTTATTATAAAAAAAATAAAACATTGGGAAGTGTGGTAACTCAGATTTTATGCACACCCTCGGTGTGATATGCCTTGATAAACTGGACATTGCACACCTTGGGTGTGTGTAAAATCCTCGTTACACACTTCCCCATGCATTATTCTTTAGGTTCTGGTACAAGACTATGGTTTATGACATTTTATGTATATATATATATATATATATACATATATTTTTTTTTTTTTTACACAATTATGTCAACTGCCCTGAGGAAGTGATATGGATTACGAAATGTTGACAGATTAATAAAATGGCAGATACTCCAATTAAATAACACACTGAGAATAACACTGATGAGAGGGTATATCCCATTTCCTTGTACTGTATCATTTAAATACTCAACTGAGACAGTGGCTCCTCCCTAACAGAGTTTATTTTTTATCTTCTTTAAAGCCAGTCAAGCTCCTGGCAAAAATGTGGTGTTTGTATTTATAAGTCTAGAAAATATCATGGTATCTTGAAAGTTTGGTTGGTCACAACTGATATCTTGAAGATTAGGTACATCCCAATGGAATACTGAACCAATCAGAGAACTACTTTCACAGTACTGATGTCACCACAATACCTCTGTGCAGCACTGAAGTCATCAGTTAAACTAAGGAAGAAATAGTTACTGTACATCTTTCTACTAACAGCATATTTAAAAGCTACAACCAGCAAACATGTGGTAAACTGATCAGGGTCGGACGGGGCGGGTGTGCGGCACTACCTGTCAGGGTGGGGGCCATTAGACACCAAAGAATAAGCTTTGAAACATCAGGCATGGGTGCGGGTGGGGGGAGAGACTGCTAGACACCAGGTAATAGGTTTTGATCTAGCATGGGTGCAGGTGAGGGGAGGGACCACTGGACACCAGGGTAACTTTCTGATTTACATCAGGCCACCAGAGAAATTAAATAATATGCAGCTTATCAATATTTGAGAGGGAGTATGTCTTTCATAACTACATCATACAGTAACTCTGCAACTAGCATGTTATGGTCCTACCCTCTCACACATAAAGATAAACTGTACGTTTTGAGTCATGCCATTGCAGATTGATAGAGAGCAGAGATGTGTAAAGTTGGGGAACTCCACTATGCAGATTAATTTGTGGATTTCCCTCACTTCTTGGGAGTTAATCTGCAGTGTGAAGTCACAACTTCACCCCCTCCCAAAAAAAATCCACAAAATGCAGAGTTCGAACTACGCATTTTGAAGAGTTTTTTTTTATTCTATTGTCAGTGGTCCGCCTCCCCCCCCATAGAATAAAATTCTCTGGTGACTTGTGGTCCCCCCTGCTGATCACCAGCCCAATGTAAAATTACATTCCCTGGTATCCAGTGGCCCCCCCCCTCCAATCACTGGCCCAATGTAATATTAATTTCCCTGGTGTCTAGTGGCTCCTCCCTGCCAATCGCCAATCGATGCCCTGGTGTAAAATTAATTTCCCAGGTGTTTAGTGGCCCACTCTACCGATCACAGGTACAATATAAATATTAAAGTTTCCCTGGAGTCCAGTGATCCCGCCCATCACCCGCACCTATGCCAGATCAAAACATATTCCCTGGTGTCTAGTGGTCCCTCCCCCCCCACCTGCACCCATGCCCAATGTTTCACAACTTATTTTCTGGTGTCTAGTGGACCCCAGACTCATCCACCCTGGCAGGTAGTGCCCTACCACCCCACTCAACCCCACTACAACCCCAAGCAGGTGGCCAGCACAGCCCTTCACTCTACACCATGGCCAGCCACCCGGTTGAGCTGTCAATAAATTAGCACATGCTTGTCCAAGTGCATGCTTATTCATTGACAGCTCAGTTGGGCAGCCAGCCATGGTGGAAAGTGTAGGGCTGCACTGGTTGCCCACTCAGGGTCGGGATGAGGGGGCCGGGTGCTGCGGCACTACCTGCCAGGGCAGGGGGTCTGCTAGACACCAAGGAATAAGCTTTGAAATATCGGGCATGGGTGCAGGTGGGAGGAGGGACCACTGGACACCAGGGAAATATTATTTACATCAGGCCAGCAATTGGCGGGGGAACTGGGTCCACTAGACACCAGGGAAATTAATTTTACATTGGGCTGGTGATTGATGGGGAGGACCACTAGACACCAGGGAAATTAATTTTACATTGAGCCAGTGATTGTGGTTAGGACCACTAGATACCAGGGAATTTAATTTTACATGGGGCCAGTGATTGGTGGGGGGGCCACTAGACACCAGGAAATTTTATTTTATGTCAAGCTGGCGATCGGTGGGCAGGGAGGATAACTAGACACCAGGGAAAGATTGGTCCGGCAATGAGTGTGGGAGAGAGGAGATACCAGTTCTAACTTCGTCTTGCCTTTTTTTTTAAGTGCAATTTGCACTTAAAAAAACAAACAAAAGCAAGGTGAAGTTACAAGTGGTGAATTTCCTATCAAACAGGGAAACTTCACGAAATGATCCGCAGAGGCAGAGTTTGCAACTTCACACGAAATTTGCTGGTGAATTAAAACTTTGTTGCAGCTCTGATAGATAGATAGATAGATAGATAGATAGATAGATAGATAGATAGATAGATAGATAGATAGATAAGTGTTTGCTAACCAGGTAGGCTCACTGAGACAAGCTGTCCTTTTTTCAGGAACCTGGAATTAATTTCATGGAATACATAGAAAGTTTACATATGGATACTAATTACATACAGAGCATATCTTAATTATTATGCAGTAAATACAATGGACTTGCATTGCAAAAACGTGCAATAGGCTCAGTTGTTAGACACAAATACTCTTAGGAACTTTGTAGTATCGGAACGTGGGCATAGTACAGAGACAAATTCAGTATAACAGATTTACAGAGATATTTTCTCATTAAAAATTATTAAAGGAACTTAAAAAAAAAAAATATTTATTTATTTAATTAATTTTGGTAATGGGGTAAGCCCACTGGGACCATGACAGTCCCTTTTTCAAGGGTGACCCAGTATTAATTACATACAGTAGAGGTACAATTACAAGCAGTAGAAATGTATAGAGACACATTTAGTGGGTTTCTCACTTTACAACATTCACTTACAGGAACTGTTCACAATCCAATAACAACAATCATCTGTACTCGGCATTTGTTAATCCATGTAAACCAGTTTTGGTTAAAGATAATCACAGTAATAACAGCAAATGCAAATGGTAACTGAACTAAGGGTATCAGCGGTAGCAGTTGCATTGGTTGAGCTCAGACAGGTGCACTTTGAGCCCCTTTTTAAAACCCCAAAGGGAGGTGCATTCCTGTATATTTTCTGGGAGTGTGTTCTAGAGGGGTGGGATGCTAGCAGGAAATTACCTCTGTCCTTGGGATGATCTGACTGATGGGTACATTAAGGAGCTGGTGGCTCGAGGATCTTAGGGTCCTCCCAATAGGTTTAGCCAATAGCATTCTGGCCAGGCTGGGGGGAGGGCATTTTTCTGCTTAAGTTTGTAGGCCAAACATAGTGATGGGTACTGTAGTCACCCTTCAAGTGGCGGCCATGAAAGGGCAGCACCTGGCAGTGATGCTCAAGGGGCTGAGCATCTGATGCAAATCGATTTACCTGGTGGTATAGGGTCCTAAGCACTTGCATGTCTGCCGCTTTGACAGTGAGTAGTACTGGCACACTGTAGAACCGGGTGAGTAGTAAGGTGCCAGTTACCACCTTTTGGAACACATAAGTGCAAAAAAGACACTAAAGGGGTGTGTAATTATGATTGTTATTAACTGCTAAAAACAACGTTAATGTGGACATTTGGGTTTAAGAATGCAAAGCGCACAAAGTAGACAAAGAAAAGCATTAGGGTTTTGGGCCACCAGAGTGTTGGTGAATCAGTGCTGGGGTCTTCTTTGGGGCTGTTAACCATAATATCCACCCCCTTCCCCAAGCCCAAATCCTCCTGTCCAAGGTAAAAGGTAAGGGTTCAAGCCGGTGCCTCATAGTGATACACTCTTCAAAGGTAGAGAAGTTTGGCTTGCCACATGTGACCAATAAAATCTGTTGTTGTTTTCTTCCAGCAGGGCCATGCACAGAGAAAAGAAATCACGTCTGACCTTGTTTGCTCAGGGAATGGGGTGGGCATTGGCATTGACTAACCAAGGAAGACCTACCACCTGTTAATGCACCAGTTAGGGTTCATCTTAATCATACAAAAGCAGGAAAATATGGCATTAGAGTTTCCAACCCTATCTCCCCACCCTCCCATGCAGCAAAAGGAAAAGACCCCAGAATTAACCACAGACAGACATCATCAGGTAAAACAAACAACATGTAAACTTTTCCAGATGACAGAAATGTAGTAGAACTGAACTGCTACATTTGAGGACTTGTATAACATACACACTGCAAGACATACACACTCACTTCTGGCTGCTAACAGAAATCCACAATACTTAAATCACAACACTACTTCTGACTGTAGCAGCACAGGCCTCTGAAGAGACAAATTCTAATCCCACGATACACAAACTACAACAGTTCTGTCAGCAGAAGCAGGGGCCCCTATGGGGCCTCTGCTTCTGTAGCCACAGGTATTCATGCACAAAGTAAGACACACACACACTTTTGGCTGCAGAAGCAGAAATGCAGGCCTCAAAGAGGGGCCATCTCTTCTGCAGCTGCAGATACAAATTCACAAATATAGCACATCAATGGCACTGCATTTATGTCATCTGGAAACAGTTGTACGTTTGTCTCACCTGATGATAGCTGTCCATGATTATGTGTCTGTGGTCTTGTCCTTTTGCTGAGGAGGAGGTGGGGAGTTAGAGCTAGAAACACTAAAGCTGCATTTAACAGAGTTTTTTGCAATTAATTTCCCTTTTGAGATAGTAGAACTGTATATTCATTCACACAGATCCCTTTTGGGACATGCATAAATTGATACAGATAGGCCTTCTGGCCCCTGTACTAAGGGAATAATCTGTATGCTTGCAGATGCAATGGATTTGTGGGGCTGTCTGGGGGCTGTGGTGTGCAAGGCTCTCTGGGACACATGCTTGCATGTGACAACAGATACAGGCACACAGGACCAATAGTCTATCGGATTGTGGAAATGCAGGACCCTCTGGACCCTGCGCTTCTTTGCAGTTGCAGATGCAGAGGTTGAAGACCCTCTGGGTCCTATGCTAAGAGCAGACTTCTCTTCACTCTATGTTTACTTGTTCCCCATGTAGCCAGCACTGCATTATCCTTCCCCAGGCTGCGAGTGGTGCCACATGGCAGCACCATCCTCCCTGCCTAGGCCCATCCAGCTGTCTCATTGATCTCACCCTCAAACTCAGCTCACCAGCACAGGATCACAACACACTACCCACTGGTTCAAAGGCTGGCCCTGCACATGTTTGTTCATAACTTTGTTTCACATTTTGACACCACATCATGAACTTGGTTGCTAAAATGTATTAAAATCTGCTTAAAAGGTGGTTTTCAAGAATGACTGCAAAAAAAAAATCGCCTTTAAACTAATACTGTAAAATGACTAAATTGTGAGAGATGTAAGAGAGACACAGTAAATGACATTTTTCTGTTGCAAGCCAGTATTGCACAGCTATGCTTACTGTGTGACATAAAATTCTTAAAATCACACATATAAATCTTCAACCGTTCAAAAAACAAGAATTTGAGTTTGCATGAAAAAAATTATTGGGTTGCGCTTAATGTGTGACCAAATAATTTTTTTGTCAGCATATCAAAATCTCCACACTAACTCAAAACTGTTTTTTTTTTTTTTTAGTCTGCACAAAAAACTCCTGAGTCGTACTTAAATGTATAACCAAAGAAAGACTCTGGCAGAAAAACATGCATTTTTGCTGAACCACAAATTCTTGGATGACTCATTTAAGTATAACTGAATCATCTCTTGTGCACACCAAAAACTGCAATTCTTGGGTTGCACATTTAACTGCAACCCAGTAATTAAATTTTTGGAGCACACTAAACATTTTTGGTCATCCTAAAATGTGCAATACATGAATCTGTGACTCGCGACACAAGATCTGCCATCTCATTAAGCTTATGGCTAAGGAACATAAGGTTCAAATGTATATTCCTGACCTATTAAAAAGTAAACAAACACAAAACTCAAGGCTAACAGGTCCTGTTTAGCAAAATTTGTGTGTTTATTAAATAATTCATTTTTACGCATTTTCACATTTTTTCTGGGCACAGAAAAAAAAAAGTCTGCGTCTGTCATGACCTAATATGTATTTTCTAGCAACCCAAAAACACAATTAGTCATAACCTAAAAACATTCACAAAAGAAGAATTTTGAGGTTGTATCAGTGGATTATCTCAAAAACCCTACCGAGCATGCTCAATAGCCTAATTTCAAAACCTTATAACTGTGGAACCAATCGATAATTTTCATGAAACCTTTGAAAGGCACACCTTAGCACAAGCCACTTCAGCCCTGAATGTTCTGGGACAATGTTCCATACCATCTTGGCTGTAGGTGAAAGCAAACATGGCCAAAACAATGCTTTTTATTTATTTTGGATATATCTGGCTGTCATGAAACATCCCGCATTTTGAGAACCTGACACCTGGACCACACATCAAATTTCTAGCAATTTTGGTGAATTCTGCCAAAGTTATTAATGTGCAAAGATTGGGGTATAACACAGAACACTGCTCAGCTCTCAGTATACTTGCACTACCATGCAAGTATCATATATATTCTTTGCAAAATAACTGCATAAATGCACCAGTTAGGAATCAACTTAATGCCACAAAAGTAGGGAAGTGTGGCATTTGGGTTTCCAACCCTAACTCCCCCCCCCAAGCAGCAAGAGGACAAGACCACACAAGCAATCATAGACAGTCATCATCAGTTAAGACAAGCAACATACAACTGTTTCCAGATGACACAAATGCAGTAGCACTGATGTGCTAGTTTCATGGAATTGTATCAGTTGTACACACATTGCAAGGCATACACACTCACTTCTGGCTGTAGATAGAAATTCACAATACTAAAATCACAACACTGTTTCTGTCTGCAAAAGTACAGGCCCCTACAGCTACAGGTACAAATCCACGATACCAAAATTGCAAGAGTTATTTTGTCAGCAGAAGCATAAGCTCCTATGAGGTCTGTGCTTCTGTTGCCACAGGTACTCATTCACATGAAAGACATGCACACAGTTTTGACTGCAGAAGCCCAGGCTTCTCAGGAGCTTGTACTTCTGCAGCTCCAGGTATAAGACATACACACCAACTTCTGGCTGCAGAAGCACAGGCCCCTGTGGGCCTGGACTTACACAGCTGCATATAGAAAACCATGCACCAGTGGATCCATTTATGTAGTGAGGTAACATCTAATACCCCTTTAGGTGAACGCAAAGTAGCTGTTTTAACCTAATCTAAGCTTTAAAAGTTAACATTTTACTTTTTTTTTTTGGATAGTGCTTCCCCCTAGACAAAACTGCATCCCTTTAGAAAAATGTCTAGATCCTCCATGATACCCACATTGCAGCAGTATGTCTGTCTGCATAAGTGCAGCCCCCATGGGGCCTGTATTTCTGCAGCCACAGGCACTGATGCACACTGTGTCACATACACACAGGCATGGCTACAGACACACAGGCTTCTATGGGACCTGTGCTTCTGCTGATGCAGAAAGAAAATCCACAAACGTAGCACATCAGTGCTACAGTATTTGTGTAATCTGGAAGCAGTTCTATGTTGTTTGTTCTACCTGCTTATGGCCATCTCTGGTTGTCTGTGTGCGTGTGTCCTTTTGAGACTTGGGGGGGAGTTAGGGCTGGAAACACTAACACCAAATTTCCTTACTTTTGTGGTGTTAAGTTGAACCCTAACTGGTGCATTAATGCAATTTTTGTTTTGCAAAGAATGTATTTTCTTTTGGAGACACTGGAATTGTATCCTCATTCAAGCAGGTCCCTAAGTGACACATGTGAGCAAATGCATGCATGCATGCATGCAGGGCCTTCTGGGCCCTGCATCATGGGGAGAGTCCATCTGCCTTTGGAAATGAATGTCAAGAATTTGTGGGACTATCTGGTAAACTGCAGAAGTACAGGGCCATACTGCAACAGATACAGACATCCAGGGCAAAGGGTCCATGTGTCAGCTGAAAAGCAGGGGCATTTGGGCACCCAGGGGTGCAGAGGTGCAGGGTCCTATGCCAAGAGAAGATTTCCTTACACTGTATGGTACTAGGGCCTGTGCAGACAACCTGCAACCTTCTCATTCCCATTCCAAACACATTTTTTCCAGGATTAGAAAAATAACACTTGTGATGTTTATGAGGGGGTATGAAAAAATGGCTATGTTGACAGTTTAGAACGATGCTATTGATAATTATCAAAATTATAAGCAAGCATGGA
Organism: Neoceratodus forsteri; assembly: GCA_016271365.2. NCBI lineage: Eukaryota > Metazoa > Chordata > Ceratodontiformes > Ceratodontidae > Neoceratodus > Neoceratodus forsteri. The sequence goes on from CM028129.1 coordinate 819,982,625, forward strand.
AAAGATTTCAACATACATTCATACATTTGTTGTTTTTCAATATTTTGACTACAAATTTTGAACAGTCTTCTTATGACCCCATGTCATGAACTGGCAGGTGAAAATGTTGAAATACCACTTAAAATGTGATTTCATAGACTGACTGCAAAAATCTCTTTTTGGCCCAGATTTGATACATTTTATCTGTGTAGCTCATGAGGTGGTGTTCCAAAAAAGACATGTTGGCCTTCACTGAGATGACTCCATACCAAAAGGTTGAAAGTACCCAGAAAGGGCAGGCCTGGTGGCGCAGAGGGCTGAGGCACCTCAAGTACCTTACCTCTCTCATGTCGGTGACGTGGTTTCAGGAACATGCTCGGGCAACTGGGGGTTGGCCGGTGGGAGGGCTGAGAGAGGATTAAGTGGCCAATAGGCAGCTCTTCTCTCTCTCTGATTGGGAGGTAAGCCCTTCCTGGCTCTTGACTGCCACCGAGTGGAGGCACGGTGGCAGCATCAGGAAAATGGGAGGTTGGCACTAGGCCAGGTGGGTAGATGGGGTGACTGGTTTCATAGGACATGTACACCTCCATGCAAATGCTCATCCATGTTGCTGAGGCCCAGAACATAAGGGGAGAAAAAGGGAAAAATGGCAGTCACAGACTCCATGAAGCCCTGCCTGTCTGCCTTCGATCTGAGCTGCCATCAGTCTGCTGATCCACAAATCTGAACACTGGGCCTCCAGGTGGGGGAAGGATGGCCCTTCCCTTCCATACCCCACCACGGAACAATCTGTGGGGGATATGGGGCTTGCTGGAATGGGGAGGCAAGTCATTAGGTGAGGGAGACAGGGGTGAGGCGGAGAAAGCCACCTGTGATGCGCCTACAGATGAAAGCCTTCATGGAAAAGCATGTACCCAGAAAGCGTACTAGGCTTGGGGAAATGGGGATCTACAGTAATGCTACTAAATTTTAGAATAGGCTGAATGTTGCCACTAGGATAGTGCCAACACTGCTTTTTCCAAAATGATTAGAAAATGATTTTAATTTTGCATGTGACTGCTAAATAATCATAATTTTGTAGCAGTTATGCAACTTTATCTGGAGAAGGATACTGAACTCCCAGATCCTCAACATTTGATTTGTCTGCTCCTTAACTCATTCAGGCCTAGATATGCCTGTAGATGGTGCCTGAAAGCACAGCCACTCAGGCCAGTAACAACTGTAGACATACTCATCTTACTTTCTCTCAGGCCTGGAAACATCTGAGGAAGCCGGCAGTTTTTACCTGAATATTTAACAAATCGAATTGCTTAGAATTGATTGCATAGCACCGTTAGAAAGGTAATTTTGCACTGAACAACTTTGCAGCTGATACTTTGTGTCTATCATGTATACTTTAGGAGTTATTCACATTTGTTTATGGTATGGTGTGCATGGCTGACAACTGTCTCTTAAGCCTCACCTTGAAAAAAATCTGAAAAAAATACAGTTGTTTGGTATTTCAGCTAGTATGAAATAAAAACCAAATTGATTACAATCGATTGCATAGCACCACTGTATAGCACTATTGAAAAGGTAATTTTGTGCTGAACAGCTTTGCCACTTGCATTTTGTGGTTCAAGAGGTATTCGCATTTGTTTGTGGCATGCTGATTATGGCTTGATTTTGCTTGGAAAGGCCCAGGATGCAGTGCTAAGACTTAGTACACAGGACACAGGTGATGGAAGTCTCAAAGAGCTCTTGTGGTGTGAATGAGTTAATCCCCTACTTGTGAGTTTCATCATAATTTATTGCCACTTCTACTGTACCGCTCTCTCTACTGTATAAATACTATGCATTTGTGTGGCATGTAACCACATCTTCTGGCAGAAATTGACAGACTGAGAAACCACCACCTTTGCACTACTACTACTATAACCAAGAAACTGGATGAGAGACATAACAATGCTGTCTGTGAAATATGCAGAAATGGGACTCCAATGCTGGGTATATAGAACTAACTTGCAGTGGCTGGAATCATGATTTCTCTCCCTGCTCTCTACAAGCACAGTTGACTATGCAAAGAATATACACACAAGGTGACAGTGCTCTACGTGGGCATCTTTGACATCATAAGCACCATAAGAAAGATAGTCCTGTGCTGCCTTTGTGTCACTGAGAACATCACACTAAACTACAAGGAAGTGAGAAGGTCCAGGACTGCATCTGTGACCTTAAACAAGCCATAGTACACTACAAGGCAGTGAGATGTTCCAGGGCTGCATTTGTGACCTTGAGCAAGCCACACTACACTCCAGAAAACAGTGAGATATTCTTGGACTGCCTCTGTGGCCTTGAGCAAGACACGCGCTAGAATACAAGGCAGGGAGAAGTTCTGGGGCTGCCTCTGTGGCCATGAACAAACCACAATACACTACGAGGGAGTGAGATATTCCAGGGCTGTCTCTGTGGCCCTGAACAAGTCACACTACACCATAAGGCAGTGAGATTGTCTAGGGCTGCCTCTGTGGCCTTCAGAATGCCACAGTACACCTCAAGGCAATGAGATGTTCTGGGGGTACCTCTGTAGCCTTGAGTAAGCCACAGTACACCACACATTCAGATGATCTGGGCCTGCCTCTGTGACTCTGAACAAGCCACAGTACACCACAAAACAGTGAGATGATCCAGGGCTGCCTCTGTGGCCTTGAGCAAGCCACAGTACATTATAAGGTCCAGGGCTGCTTCTGTGGCCACAGTAAAAAAAATACATAACTGTGAACATTAAAATTGCAAGATTTAATTCATAGGAAACTTTTGGAACATGAAGGCATGTCATTAACTAATGTGTATTAATGATTTTTGAAGTGCGGTTTCCCATTTGTGGATCAGCTAACAATGGAGGATGGGAGCACTGCAGCAGAGGTCTGCCAGAAACTGGCAGACGGGGGGTGCTCAGTATCTGAATCATCAATCAGATGACTACAATGCCAAAAATGGATGGAGTTATGGCAGAGCATGATAAGTACAATGCTGTGCCCACTGCATGTATGCACAGTATGTCATAGATTTTTCTTGGCAGTGTATTCTACAAAAGCATTTTACATCCTGTCTATTTCTGTAAGATCTTCATGTTTTGCTAATATAGTGACTGACTGTATAAGTATATACTGTAAATAATGTGATGTACAGTACCTAAAAAGAGCAAGATGCTGATGGGCCTTTCCCCCCACATCTATATATGATCTCTCATTTGTGAAGCCAACAAACACAAGCAGCTGGAACAGGCTAAGATGTGGATGGAAAAAAATAATTTGTAGGCATCATTTTTACTTGTGAGAGTATCACCACAATGCAATCTTTTTGCCCCATGGCTTTCTGGAAAAAAAGATTTCTTGTACTGAAACCACAACCCAAAGACACCCCGAAAATACATGTATGGGGTGCTATCTCATGCCATGGGCCAGGACCCATACTACTATTCAGTGGCATCATGCAGCTGCAGAATAAGGGGTGCTAGCTGCACATTCGAGCAAACTTGATAGACCTCTAGGCCTTTATCTGCTGGCAAATTTTGTATGTTCGTATGTTCGTGATTTCTTCAGGGAGGAGATAGTGTCCAATACACTGGTGCCCTTTACTGAGTGAGTGTTTGTAGATGGGCATCAACTTTTACAAGGTTCAATACTGGCACAGCAATCTGCACTAACATTTCCTCTATATCCACTGTGGGAATATATGAATTTGGTCAGGATGCCACCCAAATCATAAGATGTGAACCAAAAAGAAATGGTGTGGCATCAGATTAAGCACTACATTTCAAGGCACATTAAATCAAGGAACCATGCTCATCCAATATGGGACATAACACACTTTTAGAGGACAGTGATGACAGTTGAAGACTGTAATAAATATATATATATATATATATATATATATATATCACATGGATAAAGTGATGCAGTCATTGTTTGTGTCTACAATTGTTCCACTGCAACGTAAAAATGATAATAAAATTGAACCTTGCTTTTCCAGCAGTGTTTTGATATTTTTTTTGTATCCCACATCTTTGCTGTATCAGGATATAATACCTACTGTAGCCAAACACCTGGCCTGACAGCATCTAGAGGATGATCTTGGGTTTGCTAATCACAGCTGTGGGGGATGGGTGTCAAAGAGCCTGAGAAGCTACTGAATAGTAACCCAGGTTGTGTTGCGGTATCATGTTCCAACACCTAGTTGGACAGCATCCTGAGGTGTGATATCAGGTTTGTTAATTCTGTCTGTGGGGGTTGGGAAACCAAGGTTGTACAGTAGGAATCATTATGAAGGAGGCAGAAGACTGAAGGAAAAAGTCCAGCATGAAACACATCCATGTCCCTAAAAATCATCAGCAACAAAGAACAGACTATTCCTCATGCCTTCACAATGACTTCCACAATGTGTTTCTAGCACCTTAGATTCAATTATGTATATACATTAGGACCTGTGACAAAAAATTCCTGGATTTCATTCAATGCTCTATCCTCTGGCCTGCTGAATCAATAAGTAAAAGGTACGGCTCGCACAGAGAAGGTACTCTGTACATTCCAGCTATAAAGCAGAAATTCAATAAGGGAGTAAAGACGGACAGGTACAGGGTACTTTTTATCCAACAACCTGGTTGAAAAATGTATCACGCATACAGTACTATACTGGGTAAGTGGGGATACTACTTTTTTTTTTTTTAACATCTGGATTTGTGTCCATGCATATTTTATAAATATGAAAAACAGTTCATTTCTCTGAACAAACAGCTCAGTTATTTCATAAACTTTTTTTCAAATTCAGAAGTGCTATAGAATACCAACCCAGGATGTGTTGAGATGTCAGATTCTAACACCTAGCTGGGCAGCATCCTGAAGTGTGAATTCAGGTTTACTAAACCTGAAACCTGTCTATTGGGGTGGAGTGTCATCAAAAAATGCAGTAAGTTTCCTAATTTCTGCTATGAAATCTCTGGAATCATGATATCATGTACACCATTTAAACACTGAAATTCTATGCATTTATCATCTTGCTTTCTAATTAAATGGGGTGTGTGGGGAAGCATACAGTAGGGAAATGTAATATGCAAACACAGAGCAAGTGTATCAAATCTGCTACTCAGACACAAGGCAAAATTTAATCTCTAAATCCTGCCACAGTAGTGATGGAACTGCAACTGTGATGTAGAAGCACTGCCCCACATTTGCAGACGACGCAATCACGCACCACCATACCCAGCGATATAGTACATGTGGCTGCCGATGCTGAGTCCAGTTCCATCTATTGCATTTCTGGGATGGGGAATGCTGGGACAGGTACTAACATTTTCTATAGTAACTGAGGTAATGGCATTGAACTGTTCCTCTACAGTGCTACTCTGTTGGATGTTGATGTGCTTATTAGACATCTGATGTGCAAAGTTGTGTTCAACTTTGTTCAAACCATTTCCCCCAAAATGACAACCCTGCAATATGAATTTTACAGAACATCTCACCTGCATGACCTATGATAGTCAGTGTGCTGTCTTTTTCCAATCCAGTGCATTGGATGGATCAAAATGGCTATGCAAGTGCATAGTATGTCAGCCCCAAGTGTGGGAAGGCATAGGGTATTCACCAGAAAGTTGTGGAGGGTGACCCTCTTCGCATACCAGGACTCCTGCGGAGGGGGGGTGATCTGGCAGGTGACCGAGCTTGCAGAGGTACATAGAGTACACACTTGTCACAGGTTGCTGATGTATGTGTTCCCTGTTTGTGTGTTTGTACATTGTCACTGATGCTGTCTCAATTGTTAAGTCTCCAAAGAATTTCCATGGATGTCTGGGGAAGATAGTCCTGGAAAGGCGGGACCAACCAGATGGGGCCATATCTGTGGTGATGGCACAGAGGCACCAGTGGCTGTGACCACTTGATATTCTAGACTTCCTGTTCTTTAGACTGGGCAGTCAGAATGCCCACTATAAGGATAATGTGGGGGAATTGTGGGCCCTGGAAGAACCAAAGGTATGTACATGGTGGGGAGCACTGTGTACCAGCTGTATGTAGCTGCATGCCTTCATGTGCAGCCAGCTCATGACTGCCATCTGTGTTCTTCTCATTTCAGTGGTATCATGGTTTCTTTGCAGGATGGTGTTGGTGGAGAGGGGGTACATAGCCACCATTCCCAAGGCTTTGAGTGAGGATTCGCAGTGGGGAAGACTAGGCCTCCAGTAATTTTTCTGTCCATTGACAGGATAGAGTTTTATGTTGTTTTATATAAATAAAATATGTATATACTATACTGCAGCTGCCTCATTTTTATTCTTGCATGCAATGACATGCCACCTGCTGGGTCTGTCATACAATATTCAGATGGGAATGTGAAAGAGTATTTTTCCAAGGGCTTCCTCTCCTCAGTAAAAAGCCTGGCATGCTGATTCATTAAGCATTCAGCTGAGAATGTGACAGAGTCTTTTCCAAGGACCCCCTCTCCTCAGCTGGGAATATGACAGCGTGCTTCCAAGGGCCCCCTCTCCTCAGCTGGGAGTGGCACAGAGTGTTTCCAAGGGATCTCCCTCCTCAGCAGGGAAAGTGACAAAGTGTTTAAAAGGGACCCGCTCCTCAGTGAGATAGGGAAGTGTCCCTTATTACACTGTATCTCATTTTGAGTGACTGTGTTATTTCTGTAACAAAAGGTTGAGAGGTATGCACCTCTCCTCAGTCAAAATTGCATCTCCTGGCCTACTGAATCGTTAGTATTTAGTTGGGAATGGCACAGAGGGTTTGCAAAGGACACTTCATCTGCACCTCCCCCCTGGTATTCTGTAGGGAATGGCATAGAACGTTTCAAATGTCCTGCTCTCCTCATCAGGGGTAATGTGAGGACATTTTTTTTCATGGAGAGAGTGGTGGATGCATGGAACCACCTTCCTGGGGAGGTTGTTGGGTCTAAAACAGTGGGGGAATTCAAACATGCATGGGACAGACATAAGGCAATTGTAATGGGGGGCTGCAGGAAGTAGGCTATTGGTTAACTAGAATCTGCAGCTTATCCAAAAGGAAGGGAAAGGGGCAGACTGGGTGGGCCAAGTGGTCCTTATCTGCTGTCAAAGTCTAGGTTTCTATGTTTCTATACATCAATGCACTGTTACAAAGTGTGTATCAGAGTGTTTATTGACCTATAGCACTTATTATTTCATACGCCTCTACACTGCTGTCCCCAGACCTCACTCGAGGGTGATGCATGTGCAGTATGAATGCTGAAGAGCGACATCTGCAGGCCACTGCAGGAACTTCTGTGTCCCAAAAATTCTGATATCAGAATGAAATAAAAAAAATCTATACGAGTATGGTGCCTGGCGCCACGGCACAAAATCTTAGAAACTAGCAATGGCTACCACTGTACTTCTATTTTTTTTATGTATTGAATGGAATAGTATGTAAGTATGTATGAAACAGGATTCGACCTGAGTATGTAATTAAAGAATAAAAATAAAATCTTTGCCTACTTTCTTACTTATGTCCAAAATTTGGTTGAAAAATATTGAAAATTAGCAAAGTTATGAATGAACGTTAAAATATTTCAACATTCACTCATAACATGATCATTTTACCATATGTTTCCACTAAATGGTCAACATAGTTTTCTTATGGACCCACCTCATGAACAAGGTAGGTGAAAATGTTCAAATCCTACCCAAAAGGGTGATTTCATGGAGCAACTGCAAAATCACCTTTTGTGATAGATTTGAAAAGTTTTACCTACCTTGTTCATGAGGTGGGATCCCAAAAACACCATGTTGAAAAGTTTTGTAAAAATATTTAAAAATGATAGTCATGAATAAAAGTTCAGAATGCATTAAAATACTGTACATTAACCTGACTTACCTTATTTTCTCATATAGAAACACAGAAGTTGATGGCAGATAAGGACCACAAGGTCCATCCAGTCTTCCCATTTCTTTTTCTACCTTATGAATGTGCCATTGGCCTTTGCTCTGTCAATGGCCTATCTATTCATACTCATCTGTATTGTTCCCTTATGCTTATCCCATTCCTGCTTGAAGCCCTGCACTGTATTCATATCCACCACTTCCTGAGGTAGACTGTTCCATGCATCCACCACCCTTTCTGTGAAAAAGAGCTTCCTCACATTACCCTTTAATCAGCCTCCCTCTAATCTCATGCTGTGTCCTCTTGTCCTGCTATTTTTCTTATATTGAAACATGTTAGACTCTTTCACCTTGTCAATGCCCTTAAGGTGTTTGAATGTTTCAATCATATCACTTCTTTCCCTCCTTTGCTCTAGGGTATACATACTGAGCTCAGTTAATCTATTCTCATATGTTTTCTGATGTAGTCCCTGCACCATTTTGGTTGACCTTCTCTTGAATGTCTCAATTTGGTTAATGTCCTTGTGAATGTGTGGCCTCCAGTACTGCACACAGTACTCCAGATGGGGCCTAACCAGTGTCTTGTAAAGAGGGATTATTACCTCCATCTTCTGACTTGTGATACCCCTAATAATACACCCCAACATCCCCTCTAGCCTTACCAACTGCTTTAGTGGTCTGCTTGGATGATTTCAGATCATCGGTGATGATGACGCCCAAGTCTCTTTCTTCCCTTGTGACTGCCAGCAACTCCCCTCCCAGCCTATAGGTGGCTTCAGGGTTTCTCTTCCCTATGTGCATGATCTTGCACTTCTTTGCATTAAACCCCCAGTTGCCACTCTTCCGACCATTTTGGTAGTTTATCCAGATCTCTTCTCATTCTGCTCACCCCATCTGGATCATCTACTCTGTTGCAGATCTTGGAGTCATCTGCAAACAGACAAACCTTACCCTCCAGTCCATCTGCAATGTCACTGATGAAGATATTGAAGAGGACTGGCCCCAGGACTGATACTGAGATACCCCACTTGTGACTTGCATCTCTTCTGACTGTATACCATTTACCACCACTCTCTGTTTTCTGCCCATCAACCAGTTTGCCACCCAGTTGACCAACGTCTGACCTACCCCGAGCCTACCCAGTTTATTAATCAATCTTCTATGTGGAACAGTATTGAAAGCTTTGCTGAAGTCAAGGTAGGCAACATCAACTGCTCCCCCTTAGTCCACCACTCTAGTTACCCAGTCAAAGAAATCTATAAGATTAGTTTGACTGGACCTTCCTATTGTAAACCCATGCTGTCTTGGATCCTATGCTGCTAAGGATTCCAGGTGTTGCGCTATCCTTTCCTTAAGGAGTGTCTCCATAATCTTGCCCACTACTGAACTAAGACTGACTGGTCTGTAGTTCCCTGTCTCCTCCGTGCTACTACTCTTGTGGAGTGGAATCACATGAGCCCTTCTCCAGTCTTCTGGGACCTCTCCTGTGCTCAGAGACTCACCAAACAGTTCTGATAATGGTTCTGCTAGTTCCATCCTTAGCTCCTTTAGAACCCGGGGATGTATGCCATCAGGTCGCATTGCCTTGTCCACCCTGAGCTTATCGAGCTCTTGTAGGACCCTTTCTTTTGTGAAGGGACTAGTGCACACCTCCCTTCCTCCCCGTGTCCATGGTGCTGAGCTGTGGGCCCTGCCCTACCTTCTCTTCAGTAAATACTGAGCAGAAGAATTTATTTAGGATAGATGCTTTTACATGGTCCTCCTCCTCCTCCTCACACACCCCCTTATCCCCTTTGATCTTAGCAATACCCCACTCTGGACTTTCTTCTTTCACTAATGTATCTATAGAAAGTCTTGTCACCTTCTTGGACGTCACAGTTCCAGCAGGAGAACATCTTTTTGATCAGAGAGTGGCTCTGTGCCATGGAACTATGACAATGTTTAGCTGAGGGAGAGTGTGTGGAGGGGCTGAGTGTGTGTGTATGGGGGGTCTGGGAGTGTCCAGATTGACAAGGGACTCTTTTCTTCATCAGATAAAAGCAGCAGTGCAACAAAATGATTTTTTTTTTCAAAAAGCTAGCTGTAGCAACAAATAATAAAAATATTAGCATACCTGGCAAGTCTACTTTTCTAGATACCTCCTATGCTGTGCACCAGGAGTTTTTTTATGGTCTCATTTCTAACCCTTTCCAGGTCTAGGATGCTAATTCAATGCCCCCCCCCCCCAAAAAAAAACATTTTTAAAATACTCAAATGTTGGCAGAACTAAACAATTTCACCACCAAATAAAACTGTAAGATGCCTGGAATCTTCTATAGTGAAAAAAAAAAAAGGCTGGGTCAATTTTTTTGGCCCAATTTCATTGCACTGCTGCTTTAACTGTTAAAAAAATTAGCTAGGGACGGTTTTCTTTGTTTTACAGGGGCCATAGCCTACACAGGGGGCTAGGCACCCCTGTGTCGGGATAATCTTTGGCGGCAACCTGATGCCTCTGTCTCTCTCTCTCTCTCTATATATATATATTGGGGTGTGTGTGTGCTCTGGAGGAGAGGGTATAACGCCCCCACCCCTTTGTAATTCTAAAAGTCTGGTGTTTTGCTTGAAACCATACAGTATTTGTGAATTTCACTGTACAGGAATTTTACTCTCTCCCAGCTTTCTATCTTCTGACCCAGATAAAACGCCCTACATAGCATACAGTGTACCTTTCTTCACCCCTACAGCAGACGTCCGTCTTTGAATGCAAGATACATCCCATGAATTACAGTTGTCTGTATTTCGACCAAAGGCAGGTGCACAATTCCTCGTGTCGCTTTTTCACACTTACAGCAAGTCATAAGAAGCCACTGCCTCTAAAACAAAACCCGGTGAGAATGCCCAGCAAAACGGCTAAGTCAGGCAAAAGATGAATGAGCTGAACAATAACGGTAGGCGATGATTTAAAGATCGCTTCTCCGATGCCAAACCCTATGAGTGCACTACACTCTCAAGAGCTATACACCATACACCGCCGTAGCCGGGGATATTAGTTCTTATACTATAGCAGAAGGAACGGATCCCCTTTGTAAATTGTAATAAGCTAATGCACGCCTGCCTGCTGTGTGACAAATGGCTTGTAAAAGGAAAGGATTAAAACTAAACGGATTTGAAATACTTACAGATCTGCTTGAGAGTCTCTTTTTAGAGCCCCTGGAAAACATGACAGGTTGATTTCCACCAATTTCAATGCTGTATAAATCCAGTTGCTTCAGGAGGACTCCCTGGTTTTAATACAATCCTCCCTAACTCTGCCAGTCAGTTCACGGTGAAGCGCTCCACACCTCAATGCATCTCCCATAGGCTTTCACGAAGGAGTTTGGTAAGACGCAGTATTTCCGGTGGTCGCCGAGACCCCTCCCCACACATTTTAGTCAGTAAATGGCCTGATTCAGAGGACAAAAAGTCTTTTAGAAAGTTTGGTAAATATCAAAATAAAAAGAGTGGCCACACATTGCTGCCAAGCTTGTTCTATAGAACCCAGCGAGGCTCCCATGCTTAAGTGCTTAGTGAAAGAAAACAAACGGCTTTAGATTCAGCAATTAAATAAACTGGTATTGATTTAGGAAATAGTTACTGGCGAGAGTCTCGTTGCTGTCGGTTTGCACTACTTTGCGAGGAGAAAGCCAAAACAGTAGAGAATGAAGTGTTTTAATCATTAAATAAATTATTGAAAGATATACAGCATTCTGATTTAAAATTATTAAGCAGACACGAGTACTTTAGGAAGTATGCATTCGTTGGGTCCCACTCTTAGGCTGCTTGGCTTGATGATTAACCTGGGCTCATGGGATTTCTGCTATTGACTGTCAGGAGGCTCCAGGCACATTTAGCAAAAGAACAGTACATTTTTTTGTTTTGTTATTGTGGTACAGTAGTTTTTGTTGTACTTTAAGGAGTCTCCTGGAGAACAATGTATGTTATTCTGGAGTTTAATGCAGAGAAGTGCAAGATCATGCACATAGGGAAGAGAAACGCTGAAGTCACCTATAGCCTGGAAGGGGAGATGCTGGCAGTCACAACTGAAGAAAGAGACTTGGGCGTCATCATCACAGACGACCTGAAATCATCCAAGTAGACCACTAAAGCAGTAGGTAAGGCCAGGGGGATGTTGGTGTGTATTAGTAGGGGGTATCACAAGTCAGAAGAGGGAAGTAATAACCCCTCTTTACAAGACACTGATTAGGCCCCATTTGGAGTACTGTCTGCAGTACTGGAGGCCACACCTTCACAAGGACATTAACCAAATTGAGGCAGTCCAGAGAAGGACAACCAAAATGGTGCAGGGACTGCCTCAGAAAACATATGAGGACAGATTAATGGAGCTCAACATGTTTACCCTAGAGCAAAGGAGGGAGAGAGGTGATATGATAGAAACATTCAAACACCTTAAGGGCATTAGCAAGGTGAAAGAGTCTAACATGTTTCAATATAAGAAAAATAGCAGGACAAGAGGACACAGCATGAGATTAGAGGGAGGCCGATTATGAGGCAATGTGAGGAAGTTCTTTTTCACAGAAAGGGTGGTGGATGCATGGAACGGTCTACCTCAGGAAGTGGTGGATATGAATACAGTGCAGGGCTTCAAACAGGCATGGAATAGGCATAATGGAGCAATACAGATGAGTATGAATAGATAGGTAATTGACAGAACAAAGGCTGTTGGCACATTCGTAAGGCAGAAATAGAAATGGGCAGACTAGATGGGCCTTGCAGTCCTTATCTGCCATCAACTTCTATGTTTCTATGTTTATTGTTGAGTATGGTGTTTCACTAAACTGACAAACAACAGCTTCTGGTTTTAATTACATTTTTCTGCTTCTGCATTTTGTTCTTTTTTTTTGTTTTTGGTAATGGGGTAAGGCCCACTAGGTACAAGTGCCTATTTTCAGGGGCAACTTGGGAGCACTGGGTGGGGTTAAGTGACTTGCTCAAAGTTACTCAGTATGCAAGTGGAGGTTGTGGGAATCAAACCCAAGTCTGCTGGATATACCAAGCCCATTCACAGCTCATTAGTCTAACCTCTAGGCTGTACTGCTCGCCGTATTGGTTTTGTTCCCTGTACCTTGCATTGCACTTGCAAGCCTACATTTGCAATGTGCAGGTACCTTTGTAGTAAACTTAAACATCCCTGCCACAGATTTGGTAGTACAGAAATGTATTCATGGTATTCAAAATCGGTGACTTGGTTATGTTGCCCCACAAAATCAGATGCTTTATTATAAACTGCAGTACTTGGCTTTCCATATACTGTATACTTGTGAACTACAGGAGGGGTGCTCAGCTCTCATTCCACTCACTAGTTTTAGTATCTTCATTATGTGGGGCATTGGAGCTCAAGTACTCAGTGGTCTGAAGCATGCCTACTGGGGTGGGGGGTAGTTCCTAAAGCCCATAATGTGTAATTCCAGTGCATTTTGAGACATATAATCCACAACTCTTGTAGCAAAAACACACACAATCCACTGCTCCTATTGCAAGTTAAAGTTTTACATTGTATTGTGCTTTAGTATGTGGGCTTCAGTATATGATACACAATCAGTAGTGCACAACCAGGTTTACCGAATTTATAAAAAAAAATGTTATTTTAATTTTTTTACCAGGTACATGCACTGGCCAAGATAGCCTGTTTTCAGGCAGTGCCAAAATAAGTTGAACAAAATTCAAGAGTAACAATTTTAGCATTCTTCACACAATCAATAGTGAAAAACATAGAGAATATTGGATGGGCTACCATGCACAACCATCATGTGCTGCCACAGAGGGGTTCTGATTATACCAGACCTCCAGAGCAAAGCTCAAGAGGTCCAGTGTAATCAGAAACCCGAGGTTACAGCACAGGCTTGTTGGGCATATTGTTGCCCAGCCAGTATATTTTATGGTGAATAGTTTTTTATTATTATTATTAGTATCAGTTTGTATTTATTTTTTTAAACAGAAGTGTTTTCACAGTACTTTGTTGCAGCAGTAAATGTGCCAGCATTTTTAGTTCAGAACGTGAACTGATTGTTGTGAGCTCAGCAGAGCTATAAAAAACACCAGTTGCCTCAAGGATTTCCAATCATCCAGAGTGTTGTACCATAGAAGGGTACAACCGTGTTCCATGACCTTTGAACTATGGTACAACATGGTTTCAGCTGACATGGAAATCTAAGCAGAACAACACCCCACTATACACTATAATACTATAAGAAATCATAATCATAAATTAAAAGCGACATTATCTGATGCAGTTACTTATATTCATGAGCTTGTATCATTTAAATATTTGGTGAAAAACTGTATTTGTCACTGCAATGTGTGATTGTATGCTTTTAGGTATTATTATGGAAGTTATATTATTGCAGAATTTTTCATGCAGATATCTGATTTTATGTGTATGCCATTTTATTCCATCTTGGTCTGGGTCATGCCTAAAAATTGTTTCTGTGCACTTACCCAGTTATCAAATAAGTGCAATCATTTCAAAGCCAGTGCATTCTAAAGCCTTAATCAATAAAACAATCTGGGTGCTAGCATGCGAAAAATATGTGTTTGAAGTGGAAGGAGATACTGTTTTCATTAACTTTCCTTAATATTTTAAAACATTATTTGTCAATGCACACTTAGCTCTGCACTGCAGTTACTGTATATGGATGTTTTTCAGTTGTTTCTTTTTTTAACTCAAAGCTAGCTGTTACATAGTGTTATATTGTACCCCGATGCCTACACTGAGTGAATTTTATAACACTGGTTGCTAGGTGACTGAAAAAGATTTATAGTCACCTATTGTTGATTCCCACTACATCCTCCCTTCCAGTTTATTAGCATTTAAAAAAAACACAAAGATTTCTTACCCAAGTAATAAAACTGACTAATCAGATAGCAAGAAGATTCTGATAGGCAGAGCAAGCACTTGTGTGTAACAGAGTCAGCAGTCAACAGCTAATTGCCTTATGTGCCCTAGTGTCATCATCATCTATAGTCAAATAGAGGTTAGTCCAGCAATCCTTTATCCCATGGATTCCAGTTGAATCAATGGATAAGCTCAATGCCTGTCCAAGAGGAACAGAAGAAATCCTCAACTGCTCCCTGGTGCCATTGCTATTCATTTCCCCTTTAATCCATGTAAACAGCCTGTAGTTCTGGTGTGAAATCCTAAACTCTTTTTTGTTTCTCATTTCTTGTATATTAACTCTTAGGTTGCCAACAGAATTAGAACATACTGGAATTCTACACTGATATATCAGTCCACAGCATATTGGAAATCTGGACTGATATATCGGTCTGCAGTACAGCAAGAGCTAAAGAGCTGCTGACGCCTCTAGCAGAACATTGAAAACATGATATTTAGAGACAGCCCTGTTTATGTTTTATACATCTTCTATAGTTATCAGCTCACTGTCCTTTATTACTGTACTGAGGATATTTTTTATGAGAATAGAATCTTCACCATTTTGCATGCATCTGCTGCTTGTTACATACTTGAATTCATAATCCTCTGTTGTGACATCACATCCTGTTGTGGTGAGAATAACTGTGGTGTCTACAAGCAGTCTTGTGATCTTAGGTAGCGAATAAGCAACAGAAGCAGATGAACTCAAGCAACAAAGAAACAAGTGAAAAAGGACAAAATGAGGGGTAATTGTTAGGTTATCTTGGGGGAGTTAGGGTGACAGAAGAGGATGTGCAAAAGGCTACCATCCTTAATGAATATTTTTTCTCTGTCCTCCCAAGGGAGGACAGTGGGCTTTTGCCAGAAAGTGGCATCATGTCAGCCACAAAGGGGTCCCAAAGATGACAGTCAGTATTTACATGCAAAAGGGTCTGGTAGTAGCTGTAAAGATAGATAAGACCCTGGGACCCAAAGGGGTGCATCTGAGGTGCTCAGGGAAATGGCAGGGAACTGACTGAACTCCTGGTAGGACTTTTGAATAACTCATTATAGATGGGGGTAGTTCTGAAGGACTGGAGAGTAGCATACATAGCTCTGCTTCATGGTGGTGGGGGGGCAAGGAACAAGCAGAGAACCACAGACCTGTCAGTCTTATCTCTATAGTAGGGAAACTGATGGAGTCACTGGTCAAAGAGGACCTCATGGACTAACAGGAGAGCAATGGTCTCCAAGATAGTAAACAGCATGGTTCATGGCAGGAAGGTGTTGTCAAACTTACCTGACAGTATTCTTTGACTGAGGGCATTTGATAGGTACCATGCTGTGGATTTACTGTACTTTGGCTTCAGCAAGGCTTTTAACTCGGTGCCTCACAGGCAATTGCTGAAGAAAATGAGGGATCTGGGTGAGGCTAGTGACACAGTAAGATTAGTAGGCAGCTGACTATAGGGGAGGCAGCAGAGGGTTGTAGTTAAAAGGGTCAAATCAGAAAAAAGGAAGGTTATGAGTGGCGTACTACAGGGATCTGTTCTGGGCAGTCCTCTTCAATATATTCATCAGTAACACTGGAAAAGGAATCCCAGGTCGGTCTTTGCAGATGATACTAAGCTCTGTGTGATGGTGGATAGTGACAAGGGAATCAGGGAAATGCAGAGTGACCTGCAAAGACAAGAGATATGGTCTAAGGTTTGGCAGCTGAAATTCAACACCAAAATGGTAAAGGGATGCACTTCTGGAACAAGAATCCCAGCAGAGAGTACTGGATGGGTGGGATAAGCCTTAGCACTATGGCTGAAGAATGGGACCTTGAAGTTATCATTATTGTCTCCCTTAAACAATCAAGCCAGTGCAACAAGGCCTATAATAAGACAAACAAGATGCTGGGAATGTATCGGGAGGGGCACTGACTACAGAAAGAAATAAGTAATAGTACCTCTTTGCAGATCTTTGGTGATGCCACTCCTGCAGTACAGTGCCCAGTTCTAGAGGTTTCACCTCAAGAAAGATAAGGACAGACTGGAGACGATGCAGCAAAGGGAAGCAAAGATGATTCAGTGCCATCAGGGCTGGTCTCACAAAGATTGCCTCCAGGCACTGAACACACTCGCTCAAGACCAGATGGGAGAGGGGAGATATGATAATCTTCAAGTTCCTGAAAGGAATAAACAAGGTGAATTTGGGGGGCTTATTTAGTAGAAGTAACAGCTTCAGGTCATGAGGGCACAAGTGAAAACTGACAGGAGGGAGGTTCAAGAGGGATATGAAAAAGTATTGTAATGCATGGTTTCAAGTTTTTTTTTTGCCACAGAAGATCAGCCAACTAATAGAGGCACCTCTCTGGTCTGAGGGAGGAGGTTGCCCCT
This sequence comes from Neoceratodus forsteri, assembly GCA_016271365.2. Taxonomy (NCBI): domain Eukaryota; kingdom Metazoa; phylum Chordata; order Ceratodontiformes; family Ceratodontidae; genus Neoceratodus; species Neoceratodus forsteri. The sequence goes on from CM028129.1 coordinate 819,999,753, forward strand.
CTCCAGGCTGACCTGGCTAGGATTCGTGAAACCTCCTCCCCCACCTAGGGACCACCAGGGCCAATGCCACTACCTCAGAGATTGCCAAGAAAGAAGAGAAGCTGGACCAGGGTGGGCTCAGGGAGGGAGAGGGTGGTGGAACAGAGTTGCTTCCCTCCAGCTGTACCTCTCCATAATTCATTCGCTCTTCTGGTGGATAGTGGTTCCTCTATGGAGGCACCTGCAGTGGAGACCAAGGAGGATGCTGGGAACCTTCACAAAGGAGACCCACAGGAGGGTGGCATGAGACCCCACAGGGGAAGGAAACAACTCCTGGTGGGGGACTCAATCATTAGGGGGGTAGAAATGGGGGAGGAAGGGGAGAGGGAGGTAAGGTGTCTGCCTAGCGCCATGGTTTGGAGGGACAGGAAGCGAATCCTCAGGATTGTGGGAGCAGCTGCACAAGGGAGGGAGCTGGATGTCATTGTCCACCTAGAGACAAATGACCTGGTTAGGAATGGGATCAGAGCAGTGCAAAAGGAGTTTGTAGAGTTGGGGAGGGGCCTTAGACAAGTAGCGCATACAGTAACCTTCTTGTAGGTGCTGCCTGTCTATGGCAAGGGTGATGCTAGGGTACTCCTCACCAGGGAATTCAATGAATGGTTGAAACACTGGGGTGGAGCTCAGGGTTTTGGCTTCATTGGGGACTGGGGAGCTACCTGGAGGGATGCAGACCTATACTGGTGCGATGGTCTGCATCTGTCCGGGGGGGGGGGAACCAGGATCGTAGGTGAGAGGTTTAAATGCTTCATTGGCAAGCATTTAAACTAGCCAAGGGGGGAGGCACTGAAAAGGAGCAGGGAAATCCCAGCTTCCCCCCACAAACAACAGTAATAAGTGAGGTAAACACCAAGGTAGAGAAGTCATCAGGGAGCAGGACAGAAGTAAATGTAAAAAAAGGTAAAGGCAGTAAGGACAGGAATGGAGCTAAAAGGGGTAAGGCCATCAAAAAGTGGAGAGTGATGAGTACCAATGCCCGTAGTCTGTGTAACAAGCTCCCTGAACTAGTGGCCTTGATGGAAGAGGGTTGCCTGGATATCATGGCAGTCACAGAAACATGGTACACAAAGAACCATGACTGGGATGTCAGCATACCAGGATACACAATCTACAGGAGGGACAGGGAGGGTAAAAGAGGAGGAGGAGGAGTAGCTCTTTATGTAAAGGAAGGGATCAAAGCAACAGAACTAACGAGTAAACAGGGAGCAGATGAGACACTCTGGGTCACCCTGGAGACAGGAAATGGCACCACAATCCACATGGGGGTTGTATACAGACCCCCATCTCAGGGGGAGGGAATGGACAAGGAAATGATAGAAGGCTTCCTTAGAATGGCAGAAAAAGGGGAGATATTGTTGATGGGGGACCTGAATATGCCAGATGTTAACTGGAGCACCTTTGTTGCAGGCACATCCAAGAGCAGGGTCTTTCTTGATGCCCTACAGGGGGCATGCCTCAGACAGCTAGTATTGGAACCCACTTGGGAGGGAGCAATCTTAGACTTGGTACTCTCAAATGGGGACGGAGAATGAAATTTCAGATTTAGAAGTGGGTAGCCATCTGGGAACAAGTGACCACCAAACAGTGTGGTTCACGATAAATACAGTCATACAATCAAGCCATACAAAAGCAAGAGTATTGGACTTTAGGAGGGCCGACTTTGGGAAAATGAGAGAGTGCCTCAGAAAAGCACTAGCAAACAGGCAAGAAGAAGGGATGGAGGAACAATGGAGAGTAATCAAAACAGCCATCACAGAGGCAACAAGCCTTTGTGTAAAGCAAATCAACAAAACACAACGAAGGAAAAAACTGCTATGGTTCTCAAAAGAGGTGGCAGGGAAGGTTAAGGAGAAAAGGATAGCATTCAGGAAATATAAGGAAACACAGATGGAGAAGGACAGAGAACTTTATCAGTTAAAGCAGAAAGAGGCTGGGAAGGCAGTCAGAATAGCAAAGCCCCAAACCGAGGAAAGGATAGCCAACTCTGTTAAGAAGGGGGATAAGACCTTTTATAGGTACATTAGAGAGTGAAGAAAGACCAAAGGAGGGATACAGAGGCTTAATAAAGGGGAAGGAATGTGGGTAGAGGGTGATAATGAAAAAACAGGGATACTGAATGAATATTTCTGTTCAGTTTTCACAAAGGAAGAGGAGGGGGTGGTACCTAAACCGAACAAGAGAAACACTCTGAAGACGAGGGTCGATACCAGTCCATTTAGAGAAGAAAGGGTTCTGAAAGAACTAATAAAATTGAAGGTGGACAAAGCAATGGGGCCTGATGGATTCACCCAAGAATTCTAAAAGAACTAAGGTAGAACTAATGACACGCTGACTACTCTCTTTAACAAATCATGGGAGGATGGGTGGTACCTGAGGACTGGAGGAGGGTGGATGTGATTCCTCTTCACAAAAGTGGGAGCAGGACAGAGGCAGGAAACTACAGACCAGTTAGTTTGACCTCAGTGGTAGGTAAAATGATGGAATCACTTCTGAAGGAAAGAATTGTTGAAAACCTAGAGGCCAGTGGGGCACAGGACCCAAGGCAGCATGGATTCACGATGGGAAGGTCGTGTCAGATGAATCTAATAGATTTCTTTGACTGGGTGACCAAAGTAGTAGACCAGGGAGGGGCTGTGGACATGTCTTACCTAGATTTTAGCATGGCATTTGATACAGTCCCACACAAAAGATTAATACACAAGTTAGCCAGCCTTGCAGTGGGTCCCAAGGTGGTAGCCTGGATTAAAAAGTGGCTAGACAACAGGACGTAAAGGGTAGTAGTAGTAAATGGAGTCCACAGTGAAGAAAGGAGGGTTACTAGCAGGGTACCACAGGGTTCAGTACTGGGACCGGTCCTTTTTAATGTCTTTATAAGTGACATTGCAGAGGAACTGGAAGGAAAAGTATGTCTCTTTGCAGATGACACAAAGATCTGCAACAGGGTTGATACACCAGATGGAGTGGAAAGGATGAGAAGGGACTTGGCAAGGGTGGAGGAATGGTCAAATATATGGCAGCTCAGATTCAATGCAAAGAAGTGCAAGGTAATGCACCTGGGAAACAAAAATCCAGGGCAAGAGTACACAATGGGGGGTGAGATACTGACAGCAGTAAAAATGGAAAGGGACCTGGGGGTAATTATATCAGATGACCTAAAGGTGGGCAAGCAATGTGAGAAGGCAGTAAGGAAGGCTGGGGGATACTGGGATGCATAGGGAGAGGCATCAATAGTAGAAAACAGGAAGTTGTTATCCCTCTGTACAGACAGTTGGTGAGACCCCATCTGGAGTACTGTGTGCAGTTCTGGAGACACCATCTCCATAAAGACATAGACAGAGTGGAGGCTGTCCAGAGGAGGGCAACCAAAATGGTGCAGGGTCTGCGCCAGAAGACATACGAAGAGAGACTAAAGGAGCTTAATATGTATACCCTGAGGAAAGGAGGGAGAGAGGGGACATGATAAAACTTTCAAGTACCTCAAGGGGATCAACAAAGTCCAAGAGGGTGGCATTTTTCAGAAAAAGAGATGTGCAAGAACAAGGGGGCACAATTTGAAGATAGAGGGGGGATGGCTCAGAGGTAATGTGAGGAAGTATTTTTTCACAGAGAGGGTTGCGGATGCATGGAACAGCCTCCCTGAGGAGGTCGTGGAGTCAAGAACAGTGGGGGAATTCAAGAATGCATGGGACAGACATAAGGCAGTCCTAGTGGGGGGAAGGAGGAAGTAAGCTGTTGGTTAATTAGGATCTGGAGCTTATCTGTTATGTAGGAAAATGGGCAGACTAGGTGGGCCAAGCGGTCCTTATCTGCCGTCAAATTCTATGTTTCTATGTTTCTATAATCCTGTAATACTATCGTTCTGATGTCTCAAAGTCATTATACCATGAATCTGATGTCAGATCAATGGTATTATGATTTCAAATCCCTGTGTGACTCATGCTCACACTCCTAACTGAAACCGAGTCCAGAAGTCACCCGCTGAAAAGGAGCTAGAAAAGTAGTTTGTCAAGCAAGTGTGTGCACTGATTGAGTGCTGTGTGAGTCTATAAACTGGGATGCACAAATGTGCGAGCTGGAAAGAGTGCAATGTGAGGTTGGTTAGTCAGAGAGCTGTTAGTGTGCATGCAGGCTGATGAATTGGAGAGCGGATACTGAGCAAGCAGGCTGGAGTGAGAGTGAGGATAACACTGAATGTGGTTGTTGAGGTTTTTACCATGAAATACAAAAAATAACAGGTGAATTTCAATCTGTTACACAGCCACAACTCCATCTCAGGATAGTGATGACATCATAAACCTCTTGTGCTTTGCTCTTGAGGTTTATGATGTCATCACTATCCCTCAATGGAGTTACAGCTCCATAACAGAAAGAGATCCATCTGTAATTCTATTTATTTTATAGAAAGGGAGATAGAACTATGAACAGTCTCATAGCTGAAATGGTGGGCACCAAACCATTAATGGTTCCAAGAACAGTTGGGACAGAGTGAAGGGTATAGTGGTTACTCAGGGTAACAGTAACAGGGAGAAGAATAGGGCAGTGGATAGGGAGGGCTAGAACCCTATATGGGCAATCAGTCCCAGGGTTAGATAAGGAACCATAGGCAGACTGGATGGACCATTAGTCTTTGTCTGCCATCACTGTGTTTCTATGTAAAGATGTTGTTTTCATGCAGATGCCCTGAATCAGTAAGGAGTGAGAAATACAGAACTAATTTATAATGTAGGCTAAACCGTGTCTATACAGGGATTTATTTAACCCGAAAAATTGATTAGCGTTTTGCTCATAAAAGTGCTAAAATCTTTGTGAAAATACATAGCTCTTGCCTCACTGTGTTTAACAATCACAGCACTTCTAGAAAATCTATATGAATACTTTCTGTACAGCTAGTATCATCCCAAGAAAAAAACTGCCAATCAATTATTTAAAACCCTGCTGTATAGTATAATTTTCAATGTTGCCCTGTTGGGGTCAGCTGCTCCGATTGTCAAATTACTATAGTGAATGTCCCAGAGGCAATATAAAACATTTTATCAATGCTGTACTTTGGTGTTTAACGCACTCATGCAACACACTGTTACTACTGCCTTAAGACTTTCAGTATGTGCTGGGTGTGTATAAAATTGTCCCTTAAAGGGGCACTGTCAACCTGTTTTTCACCATATTATTTCTAATTAAAAGTCTACATTTTATGATTGCTTACCTTCTCTAAAATTCATTGATGTTGCTGTTTGTTTTGTCTGTCTCTTTGTTTAGTAGAACTAAAATGCATGCTAATATATATTTATAAATAACCTTGTTTTGTTTACAGGCCTCCTCCTGCTCCTAAGACAGACCCTGGCTCCTCCCCTCTGGGACTATTACCACCCCCTCTTAAAGGATCACTGGTGGATCACCACCTTCTCTTGTACTTCTATATTATCTATCTATGGGGGGATTCACTTTTTTAAAGAAAAAAATAAATCAGAATCAAACTACCAGCTACATCAGCAGTCTTTACAGAATGCTGGCAATCATATTGAGGATAATGTATGGTCCTCTATCAGTAACCGGTCTGTTAACTGTCGAGAGGCTGCCAGGGTGACCGTGTAAACCTCGAGAGCGAGGCTCAAGAGGTTTACGTCCCCATGGCAACCTCGAGACGGTTAACATTAACCGGTTGCTGATAGAAGGACCATACATTGTTTTTTATAGTGTATGGTCCCAAGAAAAAGGGAAAACGGCTCCTTACTTTATGAAATAGAGTCACTGCCACGGCCGTTCAGTCCTTCCCTTACTGCTGCATGCATCCATTGGTTCCCAAAAGTAAAAACAGGCACACACATACGCAGACCAATCCCCGTTGTTAAACCTATCGATTTTGACTCCACAACCTCCTCCGGAAGGCCGTTCCATGGTTGTGGATGCATGGAACAGCCTTCCAGAGGAGGTTGTGGATGGGGGTAGGAAGAAGTAGGCTGCTGGTTAACTAGGATCTGCAGCTTATCCAGTAGGTAGGGAAATGGGCAGACTGGGTGGGCCAAGCGGTCCTTATCTGCCGTCAAATTCTATGTTTCTATGTTTCTATGTTTCTGTGTTTCTATGATGTGATGTAGCATTGATAGGTTAACAACATTACTACGTCACATCGATGGTATAACAACCTTAGGAAATGATGGTTTCCTAAGGTTAACAGCATTCTACCATACATTATAAAATATATTTTTAAACTAGGGACACATTGAGACCTAAGGGGGTTGACAGTGTCCCTTTAAAGAGCCCCTGACACCATTCTAAAAACTTCAAAAAATATAAGATTTAAGCCGCCCCAGTGGTGTGGAGGGCTGAGTCATCATGCCTTACCTCCTGCCACACCAATGATCTCTGTTAATGGTGTGAGCGGGTCACTGGGAGTCAGCCAGGGAGGATGAGGATCAAAGTATCTAGGGGATAGCTGTTCTCTTCTGAGGAAGGTGGGGACCATGAACTGGCATTTGCTTGACACCTAGTGGAGGCTGGGTGTTGGCATGCTGAGTCCCACATGTTGTGGTGCGGAGGAGGAGGAGGAGCAGCTGACTGGTGTGCAGCATGCGGACATGTGCGCTGTGTGCCATTGTCAGCATTGTATGCTCCCCCTCTGCAAAAAAAGCAGAAAATGGACCCTGGCTGAGTGGCACGAAACCGTCCCCCCAGAGGCGCCACCCCAAGATGGAATCTCCCTGGAGCTGGATCCGTTCAGGTGGGTTGAGTCACTCCCCACCACCTTGCCACAAAGGGTAAGTCGTGGGGGCAAGAGGGGAAGGGGTCAGATGCTCAGGTGACAGCACTGCAGGGATGGGAGAGAGAGAGAGAGAGAGGCAGCTGGGTCCACAGGGAGAAAGAATACTGAAGAAAAAAATATATAAGCTTTAGACAGAATTCTGTTTATATTTCCTATATTTTCCGAAATTCTTTCCCCTTTTTTATTGATTACTGAGGACGGTTGCACAAAAACAAGGTCACTGATCCCTAGTTTTCATCTGCACTGGCTGCTTGTCTTCATTTGAGATCATAATCCTCTTTTTGTGGCAGCATAATTATCGCCATAGCAACAGACGTGATGTCATAAATGGAATTGAGATGTCAGGTGTAGACAAGCAGCCACTCCAGACAGGGGAGAAATCCTTTGTTTATGCCAGTGCCCTTAGTAATAAAGAAATAAGGGTGAGAATTACAGAAAACAATACGAAAAAGAAGCTGAACTGTGTCTAAATGTTTCATTTTTGGAATATAGTCTCAAAGGCATCAAGGACTCTTTAATCAGCCAAGTGAAAATGATGTTTCTAACTTTATTTTCAACTGTGCTCCCTCACCACAATGAGTGAAAGTAGAGTTATGGATCTTGTTCATTATAGTGCCCAGCTCATTAAAATGAGAACAGCAAACAATCACACTGCAATTTTACAGCATCTCCTTTTTATTGGGTTTATTTATTTGTTTGCTTTTGGTTCATACTGAGTATCATATAACCATCATTTAAAAAATAATTACTGTATTTGACTCATTTTTTGTAATGTAGTCTGTCATTTTTGTTTGTATTTGCCCCTTTTGCAACTATATATTTTTGGCATATGCAATGAGCTGCCAGAGTTGGATTGGCTTGTGGAGTTAGTTCTGCCCATTCCCATTCCAGACAGGAAAGCCCTGTCTCTAGCCTACTATTGATCTCATGGTGTGTGGATTTGTCATAGGGATAGTCATCTTCCTCCCCATCTGATTTGCTGCTTTTGTCAGGTGTGGCATTCCTAATATGTCTGAAATTTGCGATGCATCTGAGTGCTATTATCCTAAGCCTACTTTTATGTTTGCATGCGCACTCAATACACAAGAAACAATTTGAGATAGTAAAACATTGCAGAGGTGTGGCAGTGTTGTGGCCAATGCAGCAGATGCTTTAATGGTTGCGTCCCTTGGCAACCAATTAATGCTGAAGCTGCTGATGATGGCAGTTTTAGAGCGAGCACTGCACTTGAAAGAAATCTGCCACTGCAATCAGGGTCAGTTTCATCATTGCAGCATCAGCTCCCCCTCCCTCCCACCCAGGCACACAGCAGGACAACAAATTTAAATGTTAGCTCCCTCCTACTGCTGCTGCCCACCCAGCACCCTCCGTTCCCCACACCAGCGTAAAACCCTCCCACTCCTTCCCACTGCTGATGCCCACCCTGCACGCTCCATTCTCCGTTGCACTGGCATAAAACAATTCCATTCCCTCCCAATGCTGCTGCCTGCCCTGCACCCTCCGTTCCCTGCACCAGCATAAAACCCTCCCACTTCCTCCCACTGCTGCTGCCTGCCCTGCACCTTCCATTATGTATCGCACCAGCATAACACCCTCCCACTCCCTCTCAATGCTGCTGCCCACCCTGCACCCTCCATTCTCTGTTGCACTGGCATAAAACTCTTCCACTCCCTCTCACTGCTGCTGCCCACCCCGCACCCTCTGTTCTCCATCCCCTGCCAGCATTGGAGTGCTCAATCCCCATGTCAGCATGCATCTCCCATCCCCACATTAATATGACACACTGGGAGTCCACCCCAGTGTGCCAAAAAATACTTCTTTGATGTTTCTGACACTGGGATTCCCACTCCCGGTGTCGGATGTGACATCACCACCAGGCCCCTATGTTGTCAGCCGACCTCAGGGTGCCCAATCCTTGTGTTGGCATTGACCCCAATACTTCAGCACAATGAGTTTCCACCCTGTGTGCTAAAATCTGTTTTGTTAATATTTCACCACAAAAAAGAAAACGGTCCCCCAACATTTTTTTTTAAACCTGAAAAAAAAGAAAATGGTCCCACGTTGTTCCCTCCAGCCCCCCCCAGCACGCACCCTCCTTCTGCGCACCTCACCTCCCTGCACCCTCCTCACCCATACTTACCTCTGGAGTTGGAAGCAGAAATTTTCTGTGGACCAGAAACACGTCTGCACTCTTCAAAGACCAACCAAGAACTGAAGAAATGACCGCAAGCCTTATAATAGCAGCCAATAGGGGTTTTCAACTTAGATTGATATCTCAGCCAGTGTTTGGAGTTTTGGTCCCAAACTTTTAACATGGGGTTCCTGGGACCCTACCTCATGAATTATGGCACTGTAATTTTGTTTCTTGGTCCCAAAAGGTGATTTCATGGTCAATGTGTGGAATCACCTTTCGGGACCAATTAATGAAACAAAAGTGCCACTGTTCATCAGGTGGGATCCCAAAAAGCCGTTGTTGCAAATTTGGTGAAAAAATTCCAAAAAATTACTGTGTTATAGAAACATAGAAACATAGACTTTGATGACAGATAAGGACCGCTTGGCCCACCTAGTCTGCCCATTTCCCTACCTACAGGATAAGCTGCAGATCCTAGTTAACCAACAGCCTATTTCTTCCTAACCCCCGCAAAAATTGCTTTATGTTTGTCCCATGTATTCTTGAATTCTCCCACAGTTTTAGACCCCACAGCCTCATCAGGAAGGCTGTTCCATGTGTCGACCACCCTCTCTGTGAAAAAATACTTCCTCACATTGCCCCTGAACCACCCCCCCACCCCACTATCTTCAGATTGGGTCCCCTTGTTCTTGCACATCTCTTTTTCTGAAAGATGTTACCTTCTTGGACTTTGTTGATTCCACTGAGGTACTTAAAAGTTTCTATCATGTCTCCACTCTCCCTCCTTTCCTCAAGGGTATACATATTAAGCTCCTTTAGTCTCTCCTCAAATGGCTTCTCTTGCAGACCCTGCACCATTTTAGTTGCCCTTCTCTGGACGGCCTCTATCCTGTCTATGTCCTTGTGGAGATAGGGTCTCCAGAACTGGATGCAGTACTCCAAATGGGGTCCCACCAACTGTCTGTACAGAGGGATAACAACTTTCTGTTTTCTGCTGCTGATGCCTCTCCCTATAAATCCCAGTATCCCTCCAGCCCTCCCTACTGCCTTCTCACATTGCTTGCTAACCTTAAGGTCATCTGATATGATTACCCCCAGGTCCCTTTCCATTTTTGTTGTTGTTACTACCTTCCCCCCTCCCCATTGTGTAATCTTCCCATGGGTTTTTGTTTCCCAGGTGCATTATTTTGCACTTCTTTGCATTGAATCCAAGCTGCCATACTTCTGACCATTCCTCCAACCTTGCCAAGTCCCTTCTCATCCTTTCCACACCTCCTTGTGTATCAACCCTGTTGCAGATCTTTGTGTTATCTGCAAAGAGGTTTGCTTTTCTTTCCAGTCCCTCTGCAATATCACTTATAAAGACATTAAAAGGACTGGACCCAGTACTGAACCCTGTGGTACCCCACTAGTAACCTCTCTTTCTTCAGAGTGGACTCCATTTACAATTGCCTTCTGTGTCCTGTTGTCCAGCCAATGTTTTACCCAGGCTACCACCCTGGGACCCACTCCCAGGCTGGTTAATTTGACTATTAATCTTTTGTGTAGGACTGTGTCAAATGCCTTGCTAAAGTCTAGGTAGGCCGTGTCCACAGCCCCTCCCAGGTCTACTACTTTTGTCACCCAGTCAAAGAAATCAGTTAGATACATCTGACATGACCTTCCCGCTGTGTACCCATGCTACCTTGGGTCCTGTGCCCCACTGGCCTCTAGGTACTCAACAATTCTTTACTTCAGAAGTGATTCCCTCATTTTCCCTACCACAGAGAACAAACTGACAGGTCTGTAGTTTCCTGCCTCTGTCCTGCTCCCTCTTTTGTGAAGGGGAATCACATCCGCCTTCCTCCAGTCCTCAGGTACTACACCATCCTGCCTTGGATTGTTAAAAAGGGTAGTCAGTGGTTTCACTAGTTCTTCCCTTAATTCTTTTAGAATTCTTGGGTGAATTCCATCAGGCCCCATTGCTTTGTCCACCTTCAGTTTTAGGAGTTCTTTCAGAATCCCATCTTCCGTGAAAGGACTGGGATCGACCCCCCTATCCAGAGTGCTTCTGTTAATTGGATTAGGCACCCCCTCCTCCTCTTTTGTGAATACTGAGCAGAAATATTCGTTCAGTATCCCTGCTTTTTCACTGTCCCTCTCTGCCCACCCACCGTCCATTCTATTCAGCCTCACTATCCCTCCCTTTGTCTTTCTACGCTCCCTAATGTACCTATAAAAGGTTTATCCCCTTCTTAATCGGAGTTGGCTATCTTTTCACTGATTTGGGCCTCTGCTATTCTGACTTCCCCCTGCTTCCTTCTGCCTTAACTGGTTCAGCTCTCTGTCCTGCTCCTTCTGTGATTCCTTATACTTCCTGAATGCTATCCTTTTCTCCCTGACCTTCCCTGCCACCTCTTTTGAGAACCATAGTGGCCTTTTCTTTCAATTTGATTTGTTTATTTGCTTCACACAAAGGCTTGTTGCCTCTGTGATGGCAGTTTTGATGTTTCCCCATTGTTGCTCCAACCCTCCTTCTAGCCTACTTGCTAGTGCTTTTTTAAGACACTCTCCCATCTTGCCAAAGTCAGCCCTCCTGAAGTCCAGTACCCTCACTTTTGTATGGCTTGACTCTGTAGCTGAGTTTATCATGAACCACACTGTTTGGTGGTCACTTGTTCCCAGATGGATACCCACTTCTAGATCTGAGATCCTTTCACTGTCCCCATTTGAGAGTATGAGATCTAAGATTGCTCCCTCATAAGTGGATTCCAAAACTAGCTGTCTAAGGCATGCCACCTGTAGGGCATCGAGAATGGCCCTGCTTTTGGATGTGGCTGCAGCAAATGTGCTCCAGTTAACATCTGGCATATTCAGGTCTCCCATCAGCAGTATCTCCCCTTTCTCTGCCATCTTTAGAATGCCTTCTATTGTATCCTTGTCCATTTCCTCCCCCTGACATGGGGGTCTGTATACAACCCCTGTGCGGACTGTGGTGCCATTTCCAGTTTCTAAGGTGACCCACAGTGCCTTCTCTCTTCCCTGTTTACTCTTTTGTTCAGTTGCTCTTATCCCTTCCTTACATAGAGAGCTACTTCTCCCCCTCTTCTCCCCTCCCTGTCTCTCCTTTAGGTTGTGTACCCTGGTACGTTAACATCCCAGTCATGGTTCTCTGTGTACCATGTTTCTGTGACTGCTACGATATCCAGGCATCCCTCTTCCATCAAGGCCACCAGTTCAGGGAGCTTGTTGTACAGACGATGGGCATTGGTACTCATTGCCCTCCATTTCCTGATGGTCTTACCCCTTTTTGCCCCATTCCAGTCCTTATTGCCTTTGTCACTTTCTCCATTTACCCCTGCCCTTCTCCCTATCGACATTTCTAACTTGGTGCTTACCTCACTTCCTACCCTGACTTTTTTAGGGGGGCTAGGATTTCCCTGCTCCTTTCAGTGCCTCCTCCCTTGGCTAGTTTAAACACTTGCGCAATGAAGCATTTAAACCTATCACCTAGGGTCCTGGTTCCCCTCCTGGACAGATGCAGACCATCACTCCAGTATAGGCCTGCATCACTCCAGGTGGACTCCCAGTCCCCAATGAAGCCAAATACCTGAGCTCTGCACCAGTTTTTCAACCACTGATTGAATCCCATGGTGTGGAGCACCTTAGCCTCACCTATGCCATAGACAGGCAGCACATCCAAGAAGGTTACCGTGTGTGCTACTTGTCTAAGGCCCCTTCCCAACTCCACAAACTCTTCCTGCACTGCGCTGATCCCTTTTTTAGCCAGGTCATTTGTCCCTAGGTGGACAGTGACATCCTGCTCCCTCCCCTGTGCAGCTGCTCCGGCGATCCTGAGGATTCGCTAGCTGTCCCTCTAAGTCATGGTGCCAGGCAGGCACCTTACCTCCCTCTCCCCTTCCTCCCCCAGTTCTACCTTCCTAGCAATGGAGTTCCCCACCAGGAGTTGTTTTCTTCCCCTGTGGGGTCCCATGCCACCCTCCTGTGGGTCTCCTTTGTGGAGGTTCACGGCAACCTCCTTGGTCTCCACCTTTTTGTGCCTCCATAGAGGAACCACACTTTACTAGAATGGCATAGGAATTGTGGAGAGGTACAACTGGAGGGATGCACCTCTGTTCCACCACCCTCACCCTCCCTGAGCAGGCTGTGGTCCAACCACTCCTCTTGTTTTGGCAACCTCTGAGGCAACGACAGTGGCCCTGGTGGTCCCTGGATGGGAGAGAAGGTCCCACAAATCCTGGCCAACTCAGCCTGGATATGAGCAACCTCCTCCCTCAGCTCAGAGAGGTGTCTGCAGATGGCACAACACCACAACCTCCAGAACATCTCCTGGAACACTGCTGCTCCACAGCCACACTGCACTGCACCACTCCCATCATGTCTTATTTCTGGCCCCTTCACTGTTGTTTGGAATACTTACTCTTTACTTTGTTTATTTATTTATTTATTTCTCCCTACTTAGTTATGGCTTCTGTGCCCTTTAAGCATCTGATCTTCCTGTTCTGAGACAAGAAGATCCTATATTTTTCAGTAGTCCCCTTACTTGCACAGAGGCAGACCTCCAGCAGCTGGGGGGGACGGAGAACTACTCTTGTCCTTCTAGGATGGTGAGTCTTTGGTGGCTCTGTGATCATTCACTTCCTGCTCCCAAACAGGAAGTTCCTGTTGTCAGTAAAATCCTGTGCCTATAAAAGTAGAACTGGCTTTGGGGAGGGAAGGAGGGTAATATAGTCCCAGTAGAAAAGTCCAGTCACAACAGCAGCTCCTTGTCCTGGTGTTCTCTGACAATTCTCTGGCAGAAGCTATGAGTGTCCATTGGTCAGTTTCTACGCACGCTCGTAACTTCACCAATTTTTAATATTTTCACTCCAAATTTCCAACATTGTCATTTTTTCATATGCCGTTATGAACAGTACAGCTATCATTTTTTTTGCATCATTCCCAAAATGTGTTTTTGTACCGGTGGTGCAGAATGGCATGGTCACTGTGCGAAATCAACTTTTGGGATAGATTAACAAAATCACAGTGCCACTTTTCATGAGGGGAGGTCCCAAACTGGCCATGTTGAAAATTTGGTGAAAACATTCTAAAAAATGACTGCATTACGAGCATGCGTTGCACAGTTTCTACACGCTCTCGTAACTTTGCCAATTTTTCATATTTTCTCTCCAGATTTTCAACATTGCCATTTTTTCACACCTCTTCATGAACAGTACAGCTCTCATTTTTCACTTCCTGCCCAAAATGTGTTTTCGCACTGGTGACACCAAATGGCACACTCGCTGTGCGAAATCACCTTTTGGGATTTAGTAATGAAATTATACTGCCACTGTGCATGAGGTGGGGTATGAAAAAGCCCATGAAGAAAATTTGGAGTGAAAATACCAACAAACGCCCAGGGCGTTAGGGTCTCCAACCATAATGCCCACCCTGTACAGACTGACAGGAATCAGGGGGTGTGACTTGGGGTCGTCGGCCGTAATGCTCACACCATTCCACTCCCAGACTGTAGCCACTGACAGCCATCGAGGTGTGCCTTTGGGTTTTCAGCCCTAACGTTCACCTCATTCTTCTATACTGCACCCATCTCAGCTTATTTCCTTATAGAATGAGGTGAGCATAAGGGCCGAAGACCTCAAGGCACACTGCAACACCTGTCAGTGTCTGCAGGGTGGGGTGAGATGGAATGGCATGTGTGTTATGGCTGACGACCCAAAGGCACACCCCCAATGCCTGTCAGTCTCTGCCGGGTGGGGGTGGGTTTGGCATTACTTCACTACTTCACTGTTATTCTTATTATGCATCTCTCTGACTCCTGCACTACCAATGCCAATACCAGCAAGCAAACATTTGGAATTGACAAATGCTTGTCTATAATAGTCACTACTTCTGGTAATGTCTCAATTAAGCAAAGACCTGCTGTAATCTGAGTAGTATGAGCTGTGTAATCAGCTTTGGGATCATCGTCCGGGGGCACGTGTCTTCCAATTGCAGGACCCAGTGTTGCTAACCAGCAGTGTTTCATGGTGTTTTCAGTTACATTAGTCCAGGCATCTTCTGTCAGATGAACCACATTTTTAAGTACACTAAATCATAGCTGCACAGAAAAAACTTTGCACTTGCAACACCAAGAAAAATAAACAAGAGCAGATCTCTTGTAAAACTTTTTATTTCAGCCAGATATCCACAGCAAGCACAACCAAAACTGTGTCAACATTTCACATGTGTGTGCTTTTCCAAGATACATGAGGTGTCTCTTGAAAAAGCATGCACACACAAAATGTTGAGACAGTTTTGGTTGTGCTTGCTGTGGATTTGTGGCTGCAAGAAAAAGTTTTACAAGAGATCTGCTCTTGTTTATTTTTCTTGGCATTGCAAGTGTGAGGTTTTCTTTGTAGAACTGTATTTCATTTACCACCACACCACTTTGGGCATTTGGTCTGCCTTTCCTTTTTGTACACTAAATTATACTTGAACAATACCTGTCTATAATGCACACATGCCTGATGCATGGTGAGAATGAGATGAGACCTACAAAAACTCGAGAAGTGGTTTATGGTGTAGAGGCTGGGTTTCAATGTGAAAAAGTGCAAAATCATACACATAGGGCAAAAAAACCTAGAGACAGTGTATAGAATGGGGAAAGTGGTCACTAAACAGGAAAAGGACCTTGGAGGTATTCATATCCAGTAAGCTCAAGGTGGCAAGGTAGTGTGACAAGGTAGTAGGCAGGGCCAGCAGGATGCTGAGGTACATAGGATGGGTATTGCCAGTAGAAGGAGACAAGAGGTGTTACCACTGTATTGATTGTTGGTGACACCCCACCTGGTGTACTGTGTCCAGTTCTGGAGACCACATCTCAGGAAGGACATAGACAGGGTAGAGGCTGTCCAGAGGAGGACAGCTAAAATGGTGCAGTGGCTGCATCATAAGTCCTATGAGAGGAGGCTGAGGGATCCCAATATGTACACTCTGGAAGAGAGAAGTGGGGGGGCATGATAGTGACCTATAAATGCCTTATGGGATAAATAAGCTACAGGAGAGGAAGAGGAGTATTCTTCAGAAGAGAAGGTGCACAAGAGCAAGGGGGCATGCAATAAAATTGAAGAGGGGAACATTTAATACGGATATTTTACTGAAAGAGTGATGGACACCAGTAACAGTCTACTGGTGGAGGTTGTGGGGGTGAAAACAGTGGTAGGATTCAAGCATGCATGTGACAGGCACAAAGGAATTTTTGTAGGAAAGCCGGGGAGAGAGGGAGAGTAGCCAGAGATCAGGTAGAGTCTGTGGTGACAGTGTAGGCAGGGAAAAATGGGCAGACTGGGTGGGCCAAGTGGTCCTTATCTGCTGACAGGTTCTACTTTTCTATGTTTCTATGCCATGTCTCCTCTGTAAGTGCCAGAGTGAGCCAATAAAAGACAAAGTTACACCATCATCAGAAGTGGCAACTAATATGAACCTTTGCAGGTGTTCGCTGCCAGTAGATAGCATTTTTCCTATGTCCAGGTTCCCTAGTAATCCTTTTTTGCAGGCATCCCTCAAAATATTGAGGGTGCTTATGCTAACTTTGTGGGTGCTTGAGCACCGCAGCACCCATGGAGTTGGCACCTATGACCATCATCATGGATTTCATTTGCAAAGTATTCAGTCCTTTCACAGACCAGGAACCAAGATAATGGAATACCATTGACTCACTGTTGTGTGAACCACAAGAGAGTTGCATTGCTGATCTGAACCTCATCTGTCTTATTTAGTTTTCTCTATGACAGCCTCTCAATCATTACTGCACAAAATCTCTCAAGGCACTGTGTTGTTTCTTCCAAATACATACTATGGACATGGAATGTCCAGTCTGTTCATATAGTTTGATCAGACTTTCTCTTGACTTTAGTTTGTCAAGAAGAGACATTGTAAACTCCACACCTGGATATACAGTACGCACCACTTCTCTGACACATGATACAGGTCACTGATTAGCTCATACCTGGAATATCACATGCAATTTTGGAACCCGCATCTGATGAAGGACATATCATCTGGAGTACACAGTGGTCTCACCAACATAGAATCCCCTGTCTCTTGCTTCTAGATTTTTATATGTTGCCCAGATAGCACATAGCTATGTGTTGACATATGAGTTTTACTTCATATTATAGATAATTATTTAAGGATTTATTTATTATTTTTTCTAAATCAAAAAAAACAATCAGTGAATTCAAGTTAGCAAAGATAGGGGTGAATAATCACAGTTGTTTAACATTTTTATTACACCATCGAGACAAGAATTTCAGACAAGATAAGAACATCAGATAAAAACTTATTATGTGGATTAGTCCATTTTTATTATTTAAATCAAAACTTAAATCGAGATCTAATAAAAATTTATTGCGATGAAGTATCTCAGGGTGGGTGCCAACCTCTGCAGTGTTGGTCCCAGGCTCAGGTGCTCCGTGTATGCATCTTTCCTCTGAGCCACCTGGGACTACACTGAACTGCCTTCTCTGGCAGTCTTCAGCCACACTGGGATGCAGAGTCAGTGTGATGTCATTCGTGATATCGACAGTTCCCCCACAGGATTTAAACTGCGATTTTTCATCAGCAACCCCTCCCTATTCATGGGTTAGCATTGCTGTGGTGCAGCAGAGAATTCTTTAAGTTATTTAAACATGTTTGATCTATTAGCAATATGCATAGTGATTTTAGCAATGCATAAAATATAGATTGTATTTCAGGGAACCAGAATGCTAGATTCATGGAGAATCGAATGGACACCACCCAGCTAAAAACACATAGGCCCAGATATTCAAACTGCACCCAAAAAGTGCGCAACAGCAGCAGCAAGTGCAAGTCCACTGCACCCATGTACAAGAAGCGCGATATTCAAAAACTGCGCAGGCCAAGATGCGCCTATGGCCGATGACTGAATATCGCACCACCTGCGCCATAGCGCAACCAGGGAGGTGAAGCTGAGCACATCTGATGTGCCACAGCGCAACAAGGGATGTTCAGCTGAGCAGTCCAGATGCGCCATAGCGCAACCAGGGATGCCCCCCAGCAGCAGGGCAGCAATGCAACAGCACAACCAGGGATGCAGGGGCCCACCACCCATGCCACAGATGGGCAGAGGAATACACAGCAGAACAGACATTGTCCCCCCACACCCCATGCACTGCACAACTGGGGGAGGGCTGGAATAACCACTGGCCCATGGATACCAGCAACCAACCCACAGCCGGGCCATGGTGCCCCATCACACCCCCTGGCAAGCTGTGACTGGCACACAAGGATGGCCTACCACCCCATACCATACCTTCCCACAAATGCAGAGCACACCCTGCACCGTGATCCCCATACACCCTGCCCAGGAGTAGCACCCAACAGTGCAGGACACCCCATGCATGCCACCACCCCCACTGTGACGATGCAACCCTGTGCACCATGGAGCCATGCAAAGCAGCCCCACCATGGACACCCTGCAGTGGGCGGCAGCAGACAGTAATGCAACAGATGCATACACAGTGCTGCCCTGCATGTCCCCCCCAAGGTAGAGTTGAGAGACCAACCATGCGTCAGCACACAAGGTACCCCACATGTGACAGGGCATGCCCCGGGCTCCACCTCCAGTGGTACAGCACCCTGCACACCCTCCCAAGGACACATCCCATCTCAGCACTGGCCACAACAGCCACCACTGACACACCAGCAGACCATGCATATCACAGACATGCAAGGGTGTCAGCTGTACAGGCCATGGACGGTCTGACAGGGGTGCCATTCACACAGTGCAGGCCCCATGGACCACTGCACACAGGCATCCAGTGCACAGAGTACAACACACAAACCACAGACAGTGACTGATCCCCCTGCTCACACTATAGGCGGTTCACCTCTGCACACACACACACACACACACACACGCCCATGCATGCACCACCCCTGATGCCAAGCACACCACTGCAGCTGAGCACCTGTAGCCCGCTGCAAATCAGAGAGCACCACAGTTGTCATAACAAAACAAATGTATTTAAAACCAGAAATACAAAAGCTATATACAACTCTATATAATGGGGGGGAAGGGCCACATACCAGGTGGGGATGGGTAAGGGGCAGGGGTGAACATATGGGAGAGGGAAGAAGGGGTGTGAGGGTGGATCTGGGGGGAAGATGTAATTAGGGGCATGGAGTGATCATTGTCTGCCCCAGTCCTCCTCCACATGGCACCGATGTCGTCTCCTCTTCCTCACCCCATGGCAGTCTATTCTCTGCAGGAGCTCCAGGGTCACCCTCGCCACTTGGAGCAGCTCCTGCTGTCCTCACTCCAGTGCCTGGAGTCGCCGTCCACCTAGGACGAGGGATCAGAGTCAGTAAGTGTGACTGTCTAGCCCTCTACAGCCCACCCATTGTGCATGGCATACAGCCATGTGCCATGCCCCTGTGATGGTGTGCGACCACCCACAGTGACCGTGTCCACAAGACCTGCCTACCCAGGCAGCCACAGCCATGTGGACCACTGCACACACCCACCGCCCATGTCCTGCACAGCACCACTGTGGCTGTACAGTGACTTGGCTATGCGGTGTGAAGGCAGTGGCACAGCCATGTGCCTGGTGCACACATGGACCACCATTGATGCACTCCCAGACATGCAGTGCCACTGGACAGTGCTGACTGTAACAAGTTGTGTGCATGGCAGTGGTGTCAATGGATGGTGGCCATGCCTCGCTGCCCGCCCTGTTACACAGCATGCAATAGTAATCATGGATGTAAGGCACTCACCATCATCAGGGTGGTCCATGCGCTGCTGACCACTATCACCCCTCCTGGCTTGCTGCTCCTCCAGGAGGCACCTCCGGTCTATGGCCTGCTGGCGTTCTGTGGGACCTAAGGTGCAAAACACGGAGAGAGGGAACATCAGTACAATCCTGTAGCAATTTCCCGCCGCCCCCATGTGTGTGCAATCCCACACAGCCAGACCCACCCACCCCACCTCCCGATAACACCACCATGGCCAACACAGGATGGCCCACCCCATGTGCCGGACACATGCAACTGTGATACCCGTATGGATGATAAAAGTGTATGGATGTTGCACCTACCTGGCCGTGGCACTGTGCCCCTCCTGGCACGTGCCGCAGGTGGGCAAGTGGGTCTGGGTCCCTCCGCCTCAGGTCCCCATATCGGTGGCAGCACTGCTCTGCCCTCCGCCCCATACCGATGGCCTCCTCCAGGGCGTTGGCCACCTCCTGCCACGCCTGACTCCTGGCCCTGTCCAAGGGTGCCTCCCTAAATAAAGGCCCAACATGTGGCTCCACAATGGCGACAAGGTTTGCCAGCTCCACCTGGCTACACTGCACAGCATGCCTCCGCGCCATCTCTGCTGCTCAGTTCAGTCAAAATGGCGCTCTGCAGCATGGTCCTGCCACGTGCAGATGCTGCGTGGTACAGTGCTGCCATTCCCTATCGCGCTGTCACCGAACAGCACAATAGTGGTGCACCCATGCCTGACCCATGACGCCTAGGGGGCAAAGGTCGGGCACAGGGTCAAGGGTCTCTGGCACACAGACAGCCACAGCGTGATTGGAACCCAATGTGTGTAGCGTGATTGGGTGCCTGTGTGCCACATCCTGTAGCGTCCTACCGCGCTGTTGCCACAGTGCGCCTATGATGCCCCAGTGCCACAGCACCATATAGGTGAACAGCGCTGTAGTGCCACTGGCACAGTGGTGGCCATGCCCTGCATTGGCTCCCGTACACAGCACGTCAGCAGCGTGGCAGGTGCCTGCGTCATTAACCCGGGCATATGCAGTTAGGTGTGTACTGCGCATGTCACTGAACTGCGCCCTTGGCTCAGCACGTTCAACACAATTGCGCAAAGCGCAACAGCGCGATATTCGGCCGGCATATGCAAATCAGCTAATCAGCTATTCAGTGGTGCAGTCACTGCATTTGCATCCACTTAAAGATGCGCCTCACCTCATTTGCATGGGTTGCACTATAAAAGTGCAACATTGGGCTGCACTGGCCATAGTCGGTTACTGCAGTCTATTGCTGTGAGTTGCATGCTGTTTGGGAGTGTGGACTGTGGATTTTGGGACATGCATGGGACTGCACAGTCACAGGTAATACCTGTCATTCTCACACGCTGAATCATGACCGAGCGTGTTGTGGAGGAAGAGGAACAGAGTCATGGGAGGGAGAGAAGGCCGAATTTCACTAAGGCCGAGACGGATGCCCTGTTCGAGGCCTACCTAGACCAGGAGTCGCTTCTCAGTGAATGCCAGGGAACATCACAGGCCCGTGCTGCTGCATGGGAGGAGGTGGCACGTGCTGTAAACCTGCATGGCAGCCACCAACGCTCCGTGCAGGAGTGCAAGAAGAAGATGGGCACAGACAGGAGGAAGATAAAGGAGAAGGTGGCTTCCATCAGGGCTGCATGGTCTGCAACAGGTGGGGGACAGCCGGAAGTGCTACGCCTGACCCCACAGGAGGAGTGGGTTGCTGGCAGCATGCAGCGTTGCATCATTGAGGGTGCTCCAGGTGGTGGATTCCAGATGGGTGGTAGCCTGTCACTGCATGGTAGGTCATGGTCTGTCTATTGGAGGGGGACAGGGTAGATCACATGCAGTAACACGACTTTGTTTTCCCTTACAGCTCCTGAGCATCTGCATGGGTCAGCGGTGGTGGGCTTCTCCACTGAGACCAGTCACATGGAGATGGAGGAGGGCCCATCCACCTCCACAGGAATTCGCAGCTCAGGATGACAGTGGGCCTGCCTGGACGTCCAGACTGATGGTGGAGCAGGTGCGGAGGAGGCCCTGCCCGTGTCCCAGCATGCCAGCGTCCACAGATGCCAGCATGCTGAGACTTGGGCTGGTGCCGGATCCATCACTGATGATGATGTTGCTAACGTCATGGGCAGTGACAGATGTGTGCCACAGGATGGCCACATAGCAGGTTACATCACGGCCATGGCTGTGGGTGGTGCCTCCATGGAGGCCTGCGTGTCATCACAGTCCCAGCCTGTGCCTGTCAGCACTGGTGGGGCAGCACTGGTGTGTGTACAGGACAGTGGGACTGTTGCGGCCACTGCGGCGGCACCATTGAGCCCTGGGGAGTGGCAGCCGGAGGGGCGGCATCAGCAGTCAGTCAATGGGCATGAGGGTACAGTGTCAGGGGGCGGTGTCAGTGCACTGACTGTGGACATGCCCAGGCCTGGCCCTGGTGTGCAGCGCCCACCCTCAAGGAGTGATGAGCATCAGGGCCACGAACACCCTGAGGGACAGCATGCCAATCAGGCAGATGACCTCTTGGATAAGCACAGCTGCATACTGCAAGCATCAGTCAATCAGCAGATGCGGCTTGCGATGCGGTGGATGCACTGAGTGCGGCTGTGCACCAGGCAGAGGAGCATTGCAGCAGAGACACCGCTCTGCTCTTGGCAGGGATGGACCGGTTGTGGGAGGATGTGACAGCTGCCATTGACAGGCAGACTCAGGCATTCACTGCTGTCATGGCCACATTGGGCACACAGTTATGTGCCCATGCATCGCAGACACCACACAGTGCACTGTCCACCCCCCATTCCTGGCATCGTGCAACACCATCCTTGTCGACACTGGGTTCAGCTGTGGGCATCCCGAGCATGCCTGGCGCAGGCATGTTCGGTGTGCTGCAGACCCCTGCACGAGCACGGTCGCGTTCATGCAGTGGAACCCCTGGGGGACCATCGATGCCACCCCATGGGGCTAGTGGTCAGCCTGTCACTGCTGGTGGGTCTCAATGGGGCCGCCCACACATCTGTGGTGGCCATGGCACTGTGGCACTTGACTGACCTGTCTCCCAGCACGGCTACTGTCTGATGTTGCCCTGTGTGCATTGTGTCATTCAGCGGGCAATGCACGGGTGGGTACCCAGCCCTGCACGCACACACACAGTTCATCTGCACACCCTCCCAGCTGCTGTCCGCAGTTGCGTGTGCATGATGATGTCTGCATTGTGCTGTATGCCACTGTGCAATGGTGCCCAGTGTCTGACACATGCACAATGACAGGCAGTAGGTGTGGTGGTCTGTGGACATGTGTGTGGCTAGGGGTGGCGTTCTGGGCCGGCGTGCCTCCTACCCTTTGTGCATGTCTGGTGAGTTGTATGTGTGTGTGTGTGTGTGTGTGTCTGACTGCGTGCCATGTTAGACCTCGCCCATCCCTGGCAGTGTGTGTGGTTCCATGCCCGGCCACTTCCCTTGATGGCATGCACCCCTGGTGTGTGTCCATGCTTGTTTGTGGGTTGTGCCTTTGCCACTGGTGGTTGCACATGGCCCCATGACTTACCTGGGTTGGCTGAAGTGATCCTCCATGATGGTGTCCTGGTGCAGCTGTGCCGGCCGGAGCAGTCGCGGGTCCCGTCGCCCAAGGGGGGGCTGCCCATCACCATTGTCACCGGCATCCTCATCATCCCCATCGCTGTCCCCCTCTTCGACCTGTATGGCTATCCCACATTCATTGGCCATGTTGTGCAGGATGCAACAGGCCAGGAATAGCCCACAGGCCATTGAGGAGCTGTACTGTAGGGCACCACCGGAGGTGTCCAGGGAATGGAAACGTGCCTTCAGCATACCGAACACCCACTCGATGACATTGTGTGTGGTGGCATGTGCCTCATTGTAGCGTTGCTGTCATGGGGTTGCGGGCCACCAGTATGATGTGAGCAGCCAGGTACGGAGTGGGAATCCACTGTCACCTGTGTGTAGAGGGTGGAAGTTTGTTTGGTGATCAGCATCACCCTGCCCCAGGCCATGTAGGCCACTACCCATGTCACCTCTGACCATACCCCTCCCAAGCCCTAAGTTTGTCCATGTGGTTTGCATACTCACCCACTAAGTGGTCAGTGGGGATGTCCCCACTCTCAAATCTGTGGCACAGTGCTGACTGGTGCCAGATGAAGGCATCGTGTGCTCCCCCAGGGTGCGTGGCACAGACATTGATTATGCGCCCCCTGGCATCGCACACCACCTGGCAGTTTATGCTAGCATAGCCCTTCCGATTCATATATGTGGCTCCCTCGGGGCCAGGTGTTGTGCGGATGGCCACATGGGTGCAGTCTATTGCCCCTAGCATGCCAGGCATATGTGCTACCCTGTGGAACTCCTGTATGTTTGCTGTGTGCTTCACCGATTTGCTGGGGAAATGGATGTACTCCGCAGCATATGGCAGCAGTTCACTGAGGAACTGGGTGAGGTGGCATAACGCGGCCAACTGGGTTATGCCTGTGGTGTCTCCTGTTGGTCTCTGGAAGGTACCCGTGGTGAGCAAGCACATGCAAGCTGTCACTTTAGTCTCCACTGACAGATTGTGGCTCCGTCGTGTGGGTGCCTGCATCACATCACTGCACAGCTCAAGAGCTGCCTCAGAATTGCCTGATTCAGGCAATGCCAGCCCACGAATCTCAGTATTACTGTACAGCTCAAAGCTAGTGCAGGCTCAGTACTGCCTGTTGGGGGCATACCGCCGATGGGCTCTTCCATGGCCGCTCCCCCCTGCTGCCCGCCTTCTCATGCCCTTCATTACTGCCTCCATCTGGATGGTGGCACTGGCCATGTCCCTGGCTTGTGTTCACCACCCCTGGCAGCTGTTTCTGTGTTCCCCCTGCTGTCCTGGCTGCTACTTCCCCTGCACCGGGAACACCTAAATGTGGTGGCCTCTGTGCTGGGTGGCAATTCCCCCTTCGGCACTGGCTGTGTCTCCCCACACCTTCCCTGTGCCTCTCTGTTCAGGGTGCCCTTTCCCTGGCCTGCCCTGTGTGTCCATCCTGCCCTCTTTGTGCAGCTATGGTTCAGCCTCATGTGCCTTCCCTGTAGCGTTCTTGCACCTCTCTCTCTTGTTCCTTTTTATTTTGGCTCATTTCCGCTATCATGCAACTTCCGCTTGCTCCCCTATTGTGCATGGCGCATGTTGTTGAATATCACACTGCGCCATTTATGCATGGTTCCTCCCCCTTCAGTTGGGCATACATTCATTATCATTGTGGTATTGCTCAGTGTGATTTGGAGGGCACAACTGCCTCCCACTGAATATCACAGAATGGTGCATTTTCTGACTTGTGCTGGTGCAACCCTATTGCGCATGGCGCAACCCTTTTGAATATCTGGGCCACAGAGCCCTGTAATCCTTGCTGAAAGGTATTGACATGTTTTTCCAATTACAACTGCATAAAAAGCAGCACTTCGTATATTCATAGCACATTTCTTGAAATAGATATTGTTTATGGTGCAGCTTAAATGCAAGAGAAGAGTAACAGAAGTAAGGAGAACACAAATAAGAGTATGAAGAAATAAGAGTGAGCATGCAGTGAACTGTTTCCACAGTCACATATAAAGATCCTAAAAAAAGATACCAATAGAATATGTTTTTAGCACATGTTTTGAAATAGAGATTGTTTTGTTGTGCAGGTTGAATCCAAGAGATGCTTAATAGAATTAAGGGAGTGCTCCAATAACAGCGTGAAGATATAAGGGTGAGCACGCTGTGCACTGTTTTAAGAGTTACATACAAAGGACATAAAAAGAGATACTAATATGATATTATTTCACTTTAGAGATTGGAAACAAGGATAAAATAAAGACTGTCCGTTTTGGAAATAAATAAGGAAACTCTCAGGGTGAGCATAAGTGAAGTGTATATGGCTCATAAAACTTTAAAAATTAATTTACATCAGAATTTATAATATATCAGCAATGAGCATGTGGTTGGTACTTTGATTCTCACTAGAAGTGTAATACATATTTTCAGGTGATTTAAATATGAATTTTGTTTTGCATAGCTATCACAAGTATATATAAACATAACGAGGGGAGTTCTGTTGCTGGGATGCACAAGTTGTGAATGTTGTGGTATGAATGTATTCTTTAATTAAGAAACAAAACAAAGTTTTGTTTCACATTTTATTATAGAAACACAGCAGGGCCGGAGGAAGTGACGTGGCCAAGAAACTGTCACCCCTAAAATTATATGTGTTCAATAAAAATGAAAAGA
The DNA here is from genome assembly GCA_016271365.2 of Neoceratodus forsteri. Taxonomy (NCBI): domain Eukaryota; kingdom Metazoa; phylum Chordata; order Ceratodontiformes; family Ceratodontidae; genus Neoceratodus; species Neoceratodus forsteri. The sequence goes on from CM028129.1 coordinate 820,025,716, forward strand.
ATCTAAAAAGATTGTTTCAGTGGAGTTCATCCTGACATATTATATTCATTGCACTGATTAGATCACACCTGGAGTATCACATACAATTTTGGAACTCGAATCTGAAGAAGGACAGGGACAGGTTGGAGACTATCCAGAAGAGGGCTTCAAAAAATGATCCAGGGGCAGCAGGGTAAGAACTATGAAGAAAGACTGGACAATCAAAACATACTCTCTGAAGGACAGGAGTGCAAGGGGGATATAATAAAAAAACACACATGCACACAGTGGCATAATAAGGTAAACCTCACAGACTTATTTAGGTTAAAGAACACCACAACGACAATCTTAAATTGGAAGGGAGAAAATTCAGATGGGATGTCAGAAAGCATTTATTTACAGAGTACATAGTAGTGGCTAGGTGGAACAGCCAACCCAGTAGTGCATTTAATGCTAGTACTACATTGAGGTTCAAAACCCAATGGGACATTTCAAAGGGGTACTTAGGAACAAAAGAAAGGCAGGGTGGGGAGCTCTGAAAGGGTGGAGTAAAACAATATGCTTTGTATGCTATCTCTTGTCTTCCTGTCTTCACTGATAGAACTAAAGCAGGATTTGTAATTTTCCCTTGCACTTTCAGATAGCCTTAATTCTGTCTTTGCTTTTGCCTCCCTGATAAGCTTATTGCTTGCACTCACCTTCCCCTTATACTGTACCTTTTTCTGACTTATTCTGTTCATAGAAACATAGAAGTTGATGGCAGATAAGGACCGCAAGGCCCATCCAGTCTGCTCATTTCTTTTTTCTACCTTATGAATGTGCCGTAGGCCTTTGCTCTGTCAATGGCCTATCTATTCATACTCATCTTTATTGCTCCTTTATGCCTATCCCATGCCTTTTTGAAGCCCTGCACTGTATTCATATCCACCACTTCCTGAGGTAGGCCATTCCATGCATCCACCACCCTTTCTGTGAAAAAGAACTTCCTCACATTACCCTTTAATCGGTTTCCTCTAATCTCATGCTGTGTCCTCTTGTCCTGCTATTTTTCTTATATTGAAACATGTTAGACTCTTTCACCTTGTTAATGCCCTTAAGGTGTCTGAATGTTTCAATCATATCACCTCTCTCCCTCCTTTTGCCTAGGGTATACATATTGAGTTCAGTTAATCTGTCCTCATATGTTTTCTGATGCAGTCCCTGCACCATTTTGGTTGCCCTTCTCTGGACTGCCTGAATTTGGTTAATGTCCTTGTGAAGGTGTGGCCTCCAGTACTGCATTCCATCTTTTGGATGAGATGTTAAACCGAGGTCCCATCTGCCTGGATTGGTGGTAGTTCAGGTGGATGTTAAAGATCCCATGGCACTTATCGAAAAGAGTAGGGGAATTTTATTCATATCACAAAAATCGCATAAAACAAAGACATTTTTCTTTCATACAAATTATTAATAATAATAAATCATAAGACAAGATATTTCTTCATATCGTAAAACCATAATTATACCAACAGAAGGGGAAAAAAACAAGCAAATAAATAATTTTACATAGAAGGAAATTATAACATAAACAATAATTAATGATACCCCCTTTCCCCCTCTTTTTTTTTCCTTTTGAAACACTCCAGGGTTTTTTTTTTTAAATATTTCAGGAAACATGAAATAGAGTTCCATATTAATATTTTACCATCCCCTACAAGAGGGAATTTATTTAACATTCATATCATATCTCACTCTGCTATTCATGCTCATTACTTTATACAATCAAAGGAATGCCATAAATTCTCCCAATAATCATATGAGAGCCTAGATTTCTCAAAGGATTTCAAACTACCTGTCTCAATTTCCAGTATATAAAATAAATTAATTGGCTGAATTTCTTGTTGCCATAGTAACCGGCATCTACTAATCCATATCCAATAAAGAAAAAAATTATGTATAACTCGCATGGTACTATAAGTGCCTTGGGACACATCCGTATCAAAAGAACCATAATATAGATTCTCAAATGAAGGAGGGATTGACAAGCAATTCTTCCAACAATGTTTTACAATATCCCAAAATTTCGTATCATAGTAACAATTAAAATATAAATGATCCGTAGTCTCAAGAATTAATATACATTTCTCTCTCGGGCAATAACAATCTCGTACAGATTTATGTTTTTGATTGCTTCATACATTTATTTTCCCATGGATTCCTAACCATGCAATATCCCACATGTGTAGCAGAATACAAGGATTAATGATATATTTGAAAATGTCCAAACATACCGCTTTAGAAAGCTTTGAAAAGGGGGTTTCGTGGAAAAATTGCACCAAAATATTTTTATACAGTTCCTTTCTAGAAATACCCTTAATTGCTTCCCAACTAATGTTCCAACTTTTTATTTTATCAAACACCTCACTCCATCTCTCCACCAAACGTGGACACCTTTTGTTTTTATGCATAAATGTTGCACTCTTCCATTCTAGCATTACTCCCTATAAATATGTATTAATTAACAAACCCCACATCTTGTAATTGTCTTTAACTACTGGTATTAAGTATGAGTATAGAAAAATCGAGAAGAAAAAGGGAATTGGATGAATCATTTCCAAACCCCCTGCTTTAATCTCTAAGTACAAAATATTATGCTTAATCGGATTTAATCGACTTCCCCATATACCGTAAAAAAAAATCTCATTGATGAAGTCTCCAAGTTTTTCGGTATAAAGAAAATGTTACTCACAAATAGAAAAACAGGTATTAAATAAGTTTTAATTAAATAAACTATTTTCTTTTTTGAAAGTTTAATTGGATTCCAATTAGTTGTTTTCAAATTGCCTTCTCGTAAAGCCAATTTCCAATTATCAGTTGCACTATCCTGACCTCCAAAATATATTCCTAAGATTTTACAAGGTTGTTGTTAAATCCAAAAACTTCCCATCACAGTTGGGGTATCTGGAAAACCTGTAATACTTACACCTTTCATCTTTATTTTATTAATCCGTGCTCCCATAATCTTCCCAAGCTCTGTAATAATCATACAGGCTACCCTTATAGAGGCTTCATCAGGCAAGATGAGACACAAATCATCCACATAAGCTATAACTTTTATCTGGATCTTATTATCCCAAATAATTCCTTTACTTAGAGGAGATCTATTAATTATCCACAATAAAGGGTCAAGAGCCAGAACATATAGGAGAGGACTAAGTGGGCACCCTTGCCGAACTCCTTATAATAGGCTGTGTTTCCCTCCTCTCCATCCATTCTCTAGCAGAATTACATATGCTAAAGCATAACACATCTGCACCCATTGAACAAATATATCTGGAAGACCAAATGCCTTCAAGCATTCCCATAGATATTCTTGCGATAATTCGACAAATGCTTTAGCTTGATCCAAGTTCAATAAATAACCCTCCAAAGTTCCTAAATTCCCCATTCCTATTGCCATAAATTCTCTAATATAAATCAATGCATCATATATTTTTCTTCCTGAAACCGCACAAAATTGAGAATTACTAACTAAATCAGGCATCACCATAGATAATCCACTCCCCAAAAGTTTCGAAAAAATCTTAAAATCTACATTCGATAGTGTTAATGGCCTCCAATTCCCTATATCCGAATGATCTCCCTTTTTAAACAAAAAAAATAATAATCCCTCATACATTTGCATAGGTAAAATCAGATCAGAAATAATAAAATTATACATTGCCAATAATTGTTTAGGCATCAATTTCCATAATATTTTATATAATTCTCCTGGCAACCCATCTGAACCAGGAGAAACTTTGTTTCTAAGAGATGCAATTACTCTTCCTAGTTCTGTCTCCGTAAATGTTCCTACCATTAGTTTTTATATATCAGTCGCTAAACACAGAAGATCTGCTGCTTCTAAAAATTGTGACATAAATTCAGAATCCAGATTTTTTTCCCCATTTTTCCTTATATGTTGGTCTAAAAAATCCATAATTCCAACGTTATCAGATACTATCCTGTTGTTCTTATTTTTCAGGCTTGAAAAAAGCCTTTTTTCTATCCGAGTTTTACAGACTAAAAAATATTAACATGCGCAGCTTTGGCCGGCCCGGTGGTGCTGAGGGTTGAGGCGCTGGACGCCACACCTCGCGCCACACTGGCAACCCGGGTTCGGGAGTGAACCTGGGTCATCGGGGGTCAGCAGGGGGGGAGGAGAAGGATCAAGTGTCCGTAGGACTGCTCTCCTTCTCCGGGGAGGGGGGAGGATGGCCATCGGTACTCTGGCGGCCCCTGGTGACAGCTGGGGGTGGCTGCAGTATGCTGGCAGGCATGGAGGGATGTGCTGGGGCAGACGCCTGGCTTGGGGTGCATGCAGATGTGTGCACACCCAGTACCTTGGAGTCATTGCACGCCCCAAAGCTGAATGGGAGGAAAAGCGGAAAAAGTAGGGAGACCAGTCTTGGCATGATGGCCGACTCTGAAGCGGACTCTCTTGGTGCTGAGGGTGCGCAGTGGTACTGGATCCTGACCCAGTGGGTTGAGCTCCGGAGGGAGTGCTCCCCATCACCCCGCTGAGGGGTGCAAACCGCAGGGGTAGCTGCGAGGCCCGAATGTGGATGTCGGAGGTAGCCCGAGGAGATGGCGGCCTGAGTACCTGGGGAGATGCCAGACGTGAAGGTAAGACAGACTGGTGGCCCTGGGGGATAAAGAAATAGGAAAAAAAAAAAAACATGCGCAGCTTTACCTTGAGTCCTGATGGACTGTTCTCTAATAAGTGAGCCTAATCTATCGTATTGATAATGTACCATGTCTTGTTTTATCTTTGCAATATTCACAGATAAGTCTACCCCGTTTTCAGATTGTAATGAAATTAATTTTTGTAAGGAGTGCCGAAGAGACATATATTCCTCATTCTGCGTTTTTCCCCTTAATCTGCCTTGTGCCTGAAAACTTCCAGTCAAACATAATTTAAAAGCTTCCCACCAACCAATCATGTTTTCATGTAAATCTATAGTTGTGATTTGATCTCTAATAATTCATTCCAAATCCTTTAGAACATCTATGTTGTTTAAAATTGAAACATTCAATTTCCAAAACCCAGGACCTTTCATCCTGCTTGGAGGATTATCTATGCTTATACCAATCAGGATGTGGTCAGAAGATTCTGTTGGTACATAAATTCAACTAGAAATTTACAACGATTTATTTACAAAAATAAAATCAATTCGAGATGATAAACCTCCTTTAAAAAAAGTAGGCTTAGCTTTATTTCGACCCATTTGATGAGAGTCGCTCAAACCTGCTAGGGAAATGATGGACTTTAAGCATGTTTTATCACAGTACTGTTTCCCTGCTTCATACTTTTGCTGAAAGTTTATATTGAAATCCCCACTTAGAAATAGTTGTCTACTTGTATATAAGTAAGGTGGAATCTTTTTAAGCAATTCAATCCTGAGGGCTTTCATCTGTGGGCCATAAAATGAGATTAACCGACACTGTAAGCCTTTAACTGTAATATCTAACAGGAGCGCCCTTCCTGGTTCAATTTCAACCAACCTATAAAGCTTAACATCAGAGGTTGAAAAACAAATTCCCACCCCACTACACCTGTCTTCCCCAGAAGACCAAACGGATTTACCCCAATGCCAGTCTCTGGTGGCTATAGAAGTCTCAAATACTGTATTTAAACGTGTATCTTGCAATAGTAATATATCATGTTTCAAATGTGAAAGTATCCCAAATGTCACCTGACGTTTCTGATGGGATTTTAAGCTATTCACATTTAATGAAACTACTGATAGTGTAGAAGGTTTCAAGGTGGGGGTTTAGGTGTCTTAACACTAGATCTAGTCACCCATTTTCTAGTTTCTAGCTGTCTGTTCACAAATATACATTCCGAATTAGGTACTGTCACTGCTGAATTACCCAATTCATGTGTAGATTCCAACATAGGGTGGGCCTGATCTACCTGTTCCCCCCATGATGAAAGAACTGAAAATCTGTTCCCTGAAGGTAAAGAAGAAAGGGGCACATTCCAACTATCGCTCCTCTCACCAACAAAAGGAACCGTTCCATCTTTAAAACCTTGCAAATCCTCATGTTCCCCTTTATCAATGGGTTCTTCAGTGCTTGATAAGATATGGGAATAACAGCCCATCAGTTTAGAAGGCTTTTGTGGAGATCCTTGTGGGGTCACATATGGAGTTTCTCGTTCCTCCCTACTTGTCTCCTGAGGAGGATCTAAAGCTAGTGCTACCATCTGACCTGACTGAGATAAGTCAATGTAGGACTCATTAGGCTTTAAGGTGCTGTAAGGGACAGGAGATTTAGCTTGTCTGCTATCTTCACTTAGTCCCCCCCCGTCCTCTACCCCTACGTCTACCTCTAAAAACATTTTCAGTGTGTCTCCCTTCCTGTTCTTGATACAGATTTTTTGCCTGTGCTAAAAAATATTCCTGATCGGAAGAGTCATCAGTATCCGTGGTTCTCCATGGACAATCTGAAAAGGAATGATTAATTTCATTACATAAATTACATACTGGGGGGGGCTACACACTGTACTGCTGAATGCCCTATCATACCACACTGAAAGCATTTTATCTGATCTCAAGAGGTATTTAAATGCGTTAATGAACCACACTTAAAGCAACTTTTAGGCTGGCCAGCATAAAAAATAATATCCCTGTCCCTCCCCAAAAAGGAGCTAGGTAAATATTGTATGCCGTTGTCATCCGGGTTTAGTTGTACTCGTACTGTCCAACGTCCTGTCCAAAAGCGTTTCCATCCATAATAGGCTTGGGTTTATCCTGTATTAAACACCGTTTTTCCAGACAAAAAAGAATATTAGCAATGTTTACCTCTTCATTCCGGAAAAGAATGGTAACAGTTTTAACTGTGGGTTTAGTAATTGGGATAGCCTGGAAATCCCTCCATTCTTCTTGATCTTTAATGTCATAATAATGTCTCCAAAATTTATCTAATGAAATAATTGAACAAAATCTGATATCATAATTATGTTCACCAGGTGGGTGTATAAAGGCGTACACCTCAGCAGGAGAAAATCCCATCGAGTCAATTAATAGTGTCTTCCCCACCCATAGTCTATCCGGTACTACTGGAGCTTTACCTCGGTATCTTAACCTGCACAGAAATCTGCGTTTAGCTGCCTCCACTGGTTTTTTAAACAAACCTGCATAAGATTTAGAACCCATTACTTCTGGTTGTTCGGCAATCAAGTTACTATGTAAACCTTTATTCACGTCCAAATCTCTTGTTGGACTTACATTTTCATTTCCTTCAGTGGTTGACAAGGTTATAGAGAAGTCCATAGAAAAAGCTTGTTCTCGCAAGGGAGGTGTTGGTTCAAGGTTGCCATCGGCGTCTTGCGCATCAAAAAATTCAGTTGCCTCTCCCTGATTTTGCGCATTCGCATTAAGGCCATCAGGGGACTTAGAATTTTGACTAGCCACAGTTAACATAGATAGACTATTAGGTATAGCTATTCCAACTTGATCTGAAATGGTCGCACCAGGTATGGGAATCAGGGGGTCAGGAATCCATTTGTCTATTACCCATAGCCATCCAGCTTGTCTTAATGCATCTCCTGGGGACCATGCAGACAACATACACAGTTGTAAAGATGAATTATCCTTTACACCTTCTCCATCCATTTGTACAGTATTTTGTAAACCATTACCATTCATTAAATCCTGCTACTCAAACCATTTCCCTCCATTTTTAAATGGGCTAGTTGGAGAACGTTTCTGTTTGTTACGTTCTGCTTCCAGCTTCTGCAGGCAGGTGAGAAAGTCTCTCTCAGCTATATTTATCAAGTCCAACAACTGAGCTTTTTTTTCCAATTCTTCCTGTAGTTGTACTTCTGCAGACATCTCTGTTTCCATTAGCATTGCAGAGACAGATGAATCCAAAACCGCTGCTCGGTCAACACTTGCGAGCTGACCTTCTCCTTCCAGCATAGAAGTTCCTGCAACGAGCTCCTGAGCTCCAAATTCACATCCATCCTCTTTCACTACCTCCTTCAGACTGAGGTCGTCCATCTCTGCAGACAGACGGACAGTGCCACCCGCCTACAGAGTAGGGGAATTTCCCCGGTGTCCTGGCCAAATTTCCCTCATTCATTAAAAATACCACCAACAGCTTAATCTGGTTCAAGGTCAGTTGGCATTCATCTGTATCCCCCTCTCAGGGATCGTGACTGAAAATAGTCAGAATTTGTCTAGTGCACTTACCCGGTCAACAAACACTAAATAAAAAAATAAATAAATAAATAAATGCAGTACTCCAGATGGGACCTAACCAGTGTCTTGTAAAGAGGGATTATTACCTCCCTCTTATGACTTGCGATACTTCTACTAATACACCCCAACATCCCTCTAGCCTTATCTACTGCTTTAGAGATCTGCTTGGATGATTTCAGGTCATCGGTGATGATGACGTCCAAGCCTCTTTCTTCCCTTGTGACTGACAGCAACTCCTCTCCCAGCCTATAGGTGGCTTCAGGGTTTTTCTTCCCTATGTGCATGATCTTGCACTTCTTTGAGTTAAACCCCAGTTGCCACTCTTCTGACCATTTTGCTAGTTTATCCAGATCTCTTCTCATACTGCCCATCCCATCTGGATCATCTACTCTGTTGCAGATCTTGGTGTCATCTGCAAACAGACAAACCTTACCCTCCAGTCCATCTACAATGTCACTGATGAAGATATTGAAGAGGACTAGCCCCAGGACTGATCCCTGAGATACCCCACTTGTGACTTGCATCTCTTCTGACTGTATACCGTTTACCACCACTCTCTGTTTTCTGTCCATCAACCAGTTTTCCACCCAGTTGACCAACGCCTGACCAACCCTGAGCCTACCCAGCTTATTAATCAATCTTCTATGTGGAACAGTATTGAAAGCTTTGCTGAAGTCAAGGTAGGCAATATCAGCTGCCCCTTGGTCCACCACTCTGGTTGCCCAGTCAAAGAAATCTATTAGATTAGTTTGACAGGACCTTCCTTTTGTAAACCCATGCTGTCTTGGATCCTGTGCTCCTATGGATTCCAGGTGTTGCACTATCCTTTCCTTAAGGAGTGTCTCCATAATCTTGCCCACTACTGAGGTAAGACTGACTGGTCTGTAGTTCCCTGCCTCCTCCCTGCTACCACACTTGTGGAGCGGGATCACATGAACCCTTTCCCAGTCTTCTGGGACCTCTCCTGTGCTCAGAGACTCACTAAACAGTTCTGATAATGGCTCTCCTAGTTTCACCCATAGCTCCTTTAGTACCCTGGGATGTATGCCATCAGGTTCCACTGCCTTGTCCACCCTGAGCTTATCGAGCTCTTGTAGGACATTTTCTTTTGCGAAGGGACTAGTGCACACCTTCCTCCCCTCTGTGTCCATGGTGCAGAGCTGTGGGCCTTGCCCTACCTTCTTTTCAGTAAATACTGAGCAGAGTATCTATTTTGGATAGATACTTTTACATGGACCTCCTCCTCACAAGCCCCCTTATCCCCTTTGATCTTAGCAATACCCCCTCTGGACTTTCTCCTTTGACTAATGTATCTATAGAAAGTCTTGTCACCTTCTTTTACTGTTCGTGCTAGTGTTTCCTCAGTTTGGGCCTTTGCCTGCCTTATTGCTTTCCCTGCTTCCCTTACGGAAGTTTGGTATGCCTCCTTATCTTCATCCTGCTGCGTTCCCTTATATTTCCTGAAGGCCAGCCTTTTGGCTCTGTCCTTTTCTGCTACTGTGTTTGAGAACCAAAGTGGTTTCCTTCTTCTTTTGCACTTCCTTTTCTCACCAACACAATGGGATGTTGCTTCAAGTATTGTATCTTTAATGCCTGCCCACTTTGTCTGTACCCCCTCACCTGTATTTCTTTTTGCCAGGGCTAGCTTAACTCTGTTGGCCATCTTATCAAAGTCAGCCCCTCTGAAGTCCCATATTTTTGCCTTGGAAAGGGATGATTTTGTTCTAGTGGCCAAATTGAACCATACCATGTGATGGTCACTGGCCCCCAGGTTACCTTCTTCCTGGAGATCTATGATCCTTTCCCTGTTAGTCAGTACTAGATCTAGGATAGCCCTGTCTCTAGTGGGTTGTTGTACCAGTTGTTTGAGACCCTCCCCCTGCAGGGAATCCACCATGTGTCTAGTTCTAGCAGATGTCCCTACTGGTATTGACCAATCTGTATCTGGCATGTTGAAGTCTCCCATTATCAGAACCTCTCCTTTAGCTGTCATGATTTGTATATCTTCTAACAGTAACATGTCTATGTCCTTCCCCTGGTCTGGAAGCCTGTACACAACCCCAGTTCATATGGTTGTCCCATTTCCTGTTTCCAGGGTGACCCACAGTTCTTCTGGCTCCTTATGTGTAGTGTGAATTTCTGTAGCTTTGATATTTTCAATGACATAAAAGGCCACTCCACCCCCTCTTTTTGCACCTTGGTCTCTTCTGAACAGTGCATTGCCAGGTACTGAAGTCTCCCAAGTGTGGTTACTGGTAAACCATGTCTTGCTAATGGCTACTATGTCCAGTTTAGCCTCTGTCATTATTGCCTGCAGGTCTGGGATCTTGTTTCACAGACTGTGAGCATTTGTGTACATGATTTTCCATCGGTCAGCTTTCAGTGTGTTAGTTGTTGGGCGAGGTCCGACATTTCCCCTGTGCATCGTATGGGAAGCCAGACCTTTTTCCTTACCTGGTGATGCAAATGAACTACAAACATGCTGAACTCCTTTTTGACCACTAGCTGAGGGGGGAGGAGTGTTCTTCCCATCCGATGCTTCGGGTGCTACACCCCTCTCCCCATTTGCTAGTTTAATATTCTGCAGACATCAAACTTCTGCCCCAGTGCACTGACTCCCTCCTTAGTCAGATGCAGTCCATCAAATGTAAAGAATGTTCGCTCCCAAAACTGTTGCCAGTTCCCTACAAATTTGTGTCCTTTTTCCTGGCACCAGCCCTTGAGCCACATGTTTAGCTCCCCTATCTCCCCTTCTCTGACCTTCCATCCATCTGTCCCCCTGTGCCAAACTGGCAGGATCTCAGAGAAGGAGATGCCGGATGAAATGAATAATAGTTTGTCACCCAGCCTGGTCAGGTGTTCCTTGGTCTCCACAACTGACTGGCTGGTGAGATCGTTAGCCCCTTTGTGTACCAGGACATCAATGTTTTTTCCTGCTTCCTGAACAATTTTAGCAATGCGGTCAGTGTCTCTCCATGTTAATGTGCCTGGGAGACATCTGACCATTACCCCTGGCTGGAGATACATATCAACTCCCCGAATCATGGAGTCTCCTATGATCAGAAGTTTTTTGGATTTCCTTTTTGCTTTTTTTTGCTTTGGTTCCTGTTTTGGATGCATTTTGTTGTGCTAGCTTCTTTGCTGCAGTGTCCTGTTCTGCAGTGTCCTCTGCCCCTTTGATTGATTTCAGAGATAGAGGCAGATACCTGTTTGTAGTTTTTATATGGTTTGTGGAGGTGATATGTTGGAGAGCACTGAGTGATGGGGCACCCGATTTGCCCCTCCTAACCACCTGCCAACCTCCCGGACCAACTACCCTCTGCGGTCGAGGTGCTTCTGTTGGATTTTGGGGAAATGGCGGGCATTTCATATAATATATCTTCTCTTGAATATGCAATTTGAAGCACGCAATCTCTGCCCATGCTGCCTTCTTGTACAGTACATCCTAAATGCTTTGTTTCCCCCTAAGAGCCTGCTTTATTTACCTCTCTAGCTATCAGAGTCTCCTATGCTTTTAGCAAACCAAAACACACAGCCACACACTCACAGATCCCTGGTGCAGCCATGATCTGAGGTGAATATAATACCTGAAAACAGAAGAGATGGTGCAAATACAAGACACCTGGAATGCATGTGCAAATGTAATACTGCAAAGTGCTACATTTTCCAAAGACACAGACACAAGAAAAAACATTTGGCACCCAGTACTTCAAGGTTGCTGGGCCTGTTTGTTAAAGGGGTGTGGGTGAGCACTTCATACAACCCATTTTATATGTGGCCCTCATATTTGATTGAAAGAGGCAGCCAAGATTTCAAAAAGCCATGTTCCTGGATCTGCAAGTTGTGATCATAAAGACTTTATTTAATTGACTAATCATAATAGAAAGACTCTGAATGGGCTGACAAAAGACATATGTGCTAATAAATACCTTAAGGTAATATATTTGACTAAATGCTACAGTGTGAATAAATCATCTATAAACAACACACAAACTGTAAAATAAGTACATAAAAAAATCACATTTCACAGATAATGTGTAGGGGGCCAGATCTCTCTTAAGGGTGATAAAGACCAGTGCCCAAAAAGCAATAGATCTGCCCAGGGGCAAGCTTCTCGAAATGCTTTATGCTGTATTTCACTACTGCTGTGGAGACCACTCTTATGCTTGTAAGAGTGGTCTCATGCATATTCTTTGGGTAGGAGTACTGCGAACTGAAGGTGAGCAGTTCTGATATCCTAAGAATGTAAGTTAGACCAGTCTTACAAGCATAAGTGTGGTTTCCACGATGGCTTTAATATTTGATTGATTGAGGGAGATCAATAACATATTATTATTTTTTTAAAACTGTGCCTGTTTCCAGGGCATCTGCACATAAGATTCTCTTCACAGAATAAAAGCATTTCATGCTCAGAGAAAAGAAGTGCTCTGATTGGTTAGGAGTGCTCCCACTATCTATAATTTTTATATCTATACATACTACATCTGACACACCAAACACATTAGTTACAAATATGCTTGGAAGGTTAAGAGTGGAAAGATGAGATTTCAGCATCACAACTTCATCACAGAAGTGGTGCATCCAAGATCCATTGGGAGGTTAGGACTAAAAGTCTCCATTCCTCCCATAAAAGCCATACTGGAGGGTATCTCCAAGTTTGTCCAATACTCAACAAAATGCAATAAGTAGAAAAACAAGTTTATATTGTTGCATATTTTCAACTTAGCTCCATTTCAAACAGTTCAGGATGTTACACTCCAAAGTCTCAGGTTCAAATAAATGTCTAATAGTTGTAGTACCAGTGCTCACCCCCTAAAGCTGCTTGAAAGCATGCAAGTCATTTAAGTCAATTCAATTTTCTTACTTAGTTTTCATGCCATCATTTTAACATATAGAAGGGTTCTTGGTCTCATAATTTGGCTGAATCATGAGCAGCCTGACCACTGATGGCAAGGTGTCCCACTCATCAGTCAGGAATCTACAGTTTACATTTTAACATGCTAATATGAGCTGAGGTCATACTGCCCTGTCTTTCTTGTGTGGAAATGCAGGAAGGAATCAACTGTAAAAAAAAAACAGCAACAACCAGGTAGCTATGAGAAACACAGGCAGGCTGGCAACAAAAATCTCTCTCTATATATTTATATAAACACATTATAGAGGTGAGGTAGTGTCCCCAGAGTAATGGTTGAGTCGGCAGTTTAATGTAAAACCCAGTTGTTGCACCTCAGTAACTTTAGCATCATTTGACAAAACCGACCAAAATTTGGTATGAGTGGTCAGGCTCTGGCAGTCTCAAGATGTGAAACATTTCTTGGTGGCATCTTGTTTGGTTATTGAGATATTGATTGTTTTTATAGTCTCCTAGTACTTTTTCTGGGTTGTTGCAATGTATATCTATATTTTGCCATCCTTTTTGATGTTTATATCTACTACCCATTATTCACTGTATTTTGTCTTTTTGATGCTATACTTACTGTGTATTCCCACCCCTCCTCCCCCAGGATGCATCTGGAAATGAGCATTCACTGGTCGGTATGCCTTTCCTGGTGAAACTTTTAAATAAATAAATAGATAGATAAATAAATAAACAAACATAGAGTGTCAAATAACCAAAAAAAAAAACTGTTTGGTTTCCCTATACATAACACTGGGTGCTTTTTGCTCTCACCCATAGCCTAGATGGTGTGGAATTGTTTTATGAAATTTTCAGGGTTAAATGTGCCCATTCCAAAGGTGTGCCTTTAAAAGGTTTTGTGGAAAAATATTGAACGGTTCCAGAGTTATAATGATTTTTGTGTTACTGTAAAAATGTGAACAGTAGGGATGAAAAAAGATTGTGTGTGCTTATTTTTGTGATTTACCCGTTGTGCTGAAAAAAAAAATATCACTTACATTGGCTTCTTGCCTTCTACTGTCTCTAGAATTCCGAGTAAATCCAAGTAAATCATGACAGATGCCATATTGTTTCTTGTTAAACTCACAGACATTGAAAATACATGAAAGTTATATATTTTTTTAAAAGACACCTGAACCTAACTAAATGGAACCTGTTTAGCTAGATTCTACTGTTTGCTTATTTTAAAAAAACTTGCCCACCTCAGCAGGACAAGCCATTCACCTGCATTCTCTGTATGAAAACGGTAGGACTTTCATGAGTTATGCAGCCACAGGTGGAGATGTGTTGCAGGCTGCAGCGAGAGCAGCGATCTGCCAATCCCCTGTTCTCTCTGTCTTTCTCTGTCTGTTGCTTTGTCTTTCTGTCTGTCTGCTGGTCTGTCTGTCTGTCTATCTATCTACCTACCTATTTATCTGTCTATAATACCTACCTTTCTTCTTAATTATTTAAGCAGACCAGGGTGCCCACCCCAGTACCTCTTCCTTCTCTCCCTCCTCTCCAGGTTGCCCACCCCCCTTTTCCAGTATTTAGGTTTTTTATCATTTATTTATTTAATATAAGCGGTCTGGGGTGCCCACCCCCAGTGCCTCTTCTCTTGATTCACTTCCACTCCAGGAAGGATGACCCCACCACTGATTTACCAAGACTCCAGAGATTCAAAACCCTGATGTTGTTTTTCTTTTGCTGCTGGGGGGGGGAGGTTAGAGTTGAAAACCCTAGTGCCACATTTCCCTACTTTTGTGGTGTTAAGTTACTCTAACTGGTGCATTAACAAAGTTTTTTTTGCAAAGAATGTACATATAAATATAAGGACTGTTTGGCCCACCCAGTCTGCCCATTTCTTTCCACTGCTTATACTGTCACAACAGATCCTACTTGATCTATGTCCTTCTCACCCCCTTGCTTCCGACTAAAATACTCTTGTGCCTATCCCATGCATGCTTGAAGCCCACTACAATTTTCACCTCCACCACTGCCACTGTAAGACCGTTCCAGGCACCCACCACTCTTTCAGTGAAGGAGTACTTCCTCACATCTCTCTTGAATTTGCCCTGTTCCAGCTTCATTGCATGTCCCGTTGTTCTCTTGCATCTTTTTCTCAGAAAAATACTTCCCTCCTGTACCTTATTTACCTCCATGAGGCATTTATATGTCTCTGTCATATGCCCACTCACTCTTCTTTCTTCCAAGGTGTACATATTTAGGTCCTTCAGTCTCTCCTCACTGGGCTTCTGGTGCAGACACTGTACCATTTTAGTTGCCCTCCTCTGGACTGCCTCCACTCTATGTCCGTCCTGAGATGTGGTCTCCAGAACTGGACACAGTACTCATGGTGGGATCTCATCTCCAATCTATACAATCACAACACCACCTCCCTCATTCTGCTGGTGATACCTCTCCATATACACCCCAACATCCCACTGGCCTTACCCACTGCCATGGCACACTGCCTCACCACCTTGCAACCATCAGATGTGATTACTCCCATGTCTCTTTCTTGTTTGATGACCATCAGTACCTCTCCTCTCATATTGTACTCCACATCTGGGATTCTGTGCTCTAAGTGCAGGATTTTGCACTTTTTACCACTGAAACCTTGCTGCTATACCCTTGACCATTCTTCAAATTTCCTCAGGTCTCTGCACATTCTTTCCACCCCATCTGGAGTGTTTACACTATTGCAGACTTTAGTGTCATCCACAAAGAGACAGACCTTTCCTTCCAGTTCATCTACAATGTCACTTACAAAGACATTAAAGAGGACTGGTTCCAGTACTGAGCCCTGTGGCACCTCACTGGTCACACTCCCTTTCTTGGAGTGAACTCCGTTTACCACCACCCTCTGTTGCCTATGCCTTAACCAGTTTGTTATTCAGTTTACCACCTTTGAACCCATCTCTAAGCTGTCTAGTTTTCTTATGAGCCTGCTATGTGGAACTGTGTTGAAAGCATTACTTAAAGGGAAGCTGTCATTTACCCAGTTTAGTCTGCCTGTGTTATTCACCTCCAAATGTGTGGACTTAAAGTGGTTGTCCTTCATTCAAAACCCTCATGGTGTTTTAATCCATTTTCTATATTTCCCATGTCAGCTGCACCATTTCATCTTATGGAGCAGTCAGAGCCACAACTCCTATGTAAATGAGGTGTTTTTCCATGCATGTGCCTCTCGAGCCCTGCGGCATCTGTTTACATTGTAGGATCAAAGGTGCTGCAGCCGTGTTCCCATGCTATGCTTCCTTTTTGTGACAGTGATTAGCTTCCTGCCATCTTGTGTGTTACCGATCGCATTGCGTTCATTGGAAATTGTGGATATCTCTGCTTCTTGTTCAGCAATTCCGAGGTATGTTCATGCAGCCATATTCCCAGCATCTTGTTCCTAGTGTAAAACCAATCGAGTGGTGTCCCTGAGTGGTGTCCTATCCAATACCATCTCCTCCCAAAGCATGTATCCAATGACATGGTTGTATTGTGGAGAGAGTCATCACCCACTATTTGTCTCCCATCTGTGCACATCTCCATGTATGCTGGGTGTGTGCTATCTGCAGTCCTACAATAGGATTCATAATGAAATGTCACAGGTTCAGGATGGTGTTGTGCCTCACCTGTGGTGTGCGAGTGTGTTCTTTCTGTAGTACTTACCATCCACCCCCTCCTGTGATGCCTACTGTTGCGTCCGCTGCTCCATTCCTGTTCCATGTTGCACATCTGTGCTCTGTGCATGCTCCCTATGCACCGCACACAATGGCTGGCATGCATCACATTTGCAAATTGGTACACGGCAATCATAAGGTGGGTTGTGCACTGCAATCAGACGGGGGAACACGTATGTGTCCATAGAAAGCAGAGGAGCAGACGTGTTGCTGTGGCAGAGGCAATGTGAGTGCCATTCTGTTGTAGGGACACAGCACACTGCAGAGGTGAAGAGGGGCCAGGTATCTGGCCATGAGAGCAACCTCATCTCCAAATGCCCACACAGACAATGGGGCCACACATATATCAGTCTATAGGAAGCACAGTAGCAGATGTAGTGATAAGCTAAAAGGCTGACTGCAGGACAGAGCAGTATGGCAAAATGGGAGCAACACCATTTGTACCAGTCAGTCCAAACAAATCAGTAGGGATAATAGTGCGGCAGTAGTATGATTCAATGGTATAGATTATGCCATGGCAACTCAGCCCTGTCTGCATGTCTGTCGCACCATTGAGCATGTTGTTTCCTGATGCAGCATTAAAACAGCCTCCCTCTGTGTTGAGGCACTAACTAAAATCCAGAGGAAATTTACAAAACATGTATCTGGATTATATAGTATGCCATATGAAAAACGTTTAAATTAACTCAAACTTATGCCATTATCACTTAGATGTCTCCAGGGCGATCTTATGTTATGTTTGACATTGTTAATGATCCTTATTTATTTTCTCAAATGGGTTTTGCATTCAAAAATAATACACATAACACCAGGGGACACCCCCTCCAGATAACGAGGGCAAAATTATATCACACATCATGCAAGTACTTTTACACTCAGAGGATTGTTGTTAACCCTTGGAACAATTTAACCTCTGAGATTGTCTTAAGTGACAATAAGATAACATTTAAATCCTGCGTAGATAACTTCATTGTAAACAAGGCAAGTATTACTAAAAATTACCCTGTTGTTCAGTTTGCTCAAAATACAACCATGTTCTGCATCAAGTCCCTATTGCTGTAATTTCAGCAGAGAATAATATGCACCCCTCACTTTGTCCGTGTTGTGTCATAATCCCTGTAGTCTCCTGCTTTCTGTGTCACCCTTTTATCATGCCTGCCAGTGTGTATTGCCGAATCAGGTAGCCAAGTGTCTTGCTGATGAAGAACATCAGTATAGACCCCAAACTGTTCCGGGGAGACCTGGTCAAGTCTGAGAATATACAGTATTAACATTTTAAGTTTTGGATGTTTTGCATGATGGGATGAAGCAAACTAAATATGAACAAGCATTTGTCAATGCCGAATGTTGCTTGCTTCTATGTGCTGTTTAGGTATTTGGAAGTCATTGGAGTGCAAATATTGAAAATTTGCGAACTTACGAGCGTGCGTAGGAACTGCGCAATGCACGCTCATAAAACAGTCATTTTTAGGAATTTTTTACCAAATTTTCAACATAGCCATTTTAAGACCTCTGCTCATGAACAGTGTCACTGTGATTTTGTTAATGTGTCCCATACATTGAGTTTGCACACCGACTGCGCCATTGTGCGCTACATGGGCTGAAACACGTTTTGGGCAGGATGTGAAAAATGACAGCTGTACTGCTCATAAGGAGGTGTGGTAAAATGGCAATGTTGAAAATCTGGAGTGAAAATATTGAAAATTCGCAAACCCACGAAAGCATGCGTGGAACTGTGCAACCCACTGTACTGTAGAAACAGTCATTTTAGGAATCTTTCACCAAATTTTCAACATTGCCATTTTAAGATCTCTGCTCATGATCAGTGTCACTGTGATTTTCTTAATGTGTCCCATACATTGAGTTCGCATAACGACTGCGCCATTGTGTGCTGCATGGGCAGAAACATGTTTTGGGCATGATGTGAAAAATGACAGCTATACTGCTCATGAGGAGGTGTGATAAAATGCCAATGTTGAAAATCTGGAGTGGAAAATATTGAAAATTCAGAACTTATGAGCGCAAGCGTGAGGAACTGCGCAACGCATCACTTACAAAACAATCATTTTATGGAATTTTTTCACCAAATTTTCAACATAGCCATTTTAAGACCTCTGCTCATGAACAGTGTCACTGTGATTTTCTTAATTTGTCCCGTACATTGAGTTCAAGACACTGACTGCGCCATTCTCTGCCATATGGGCAGAAACACATTTTGGGTGAGATGAAAATGACAGCTGTACTACTCATAAGAAGGTGTGGTAAAATGGCAATGTTGAAAATCTGGAGTGAAAATATTGAAATTTCGCGAACTTACGAGCCGTGTGAGAACTGCGCAATGCACGCCAGAAACAGTCATTTTTGGAATTTTGACCAAATTTTCAACATGGGGTTTGGGACCCCTTCTCATGAATGATATCACTGTCATGGTGGTATTCAGGCCCAAAAGGTGATTTCACAGTCACTGCACAAAATCACCCTTCGGGCCCGAATAACGCCATGACAGTGACATCATTCATGAGAAGGGGTCCCAAAAACCCCATGTTGAAAATTTGGTGCAAAATTCCAAAAATGCCTGAGATATGCAACAAAGTTGAAACCCCTATCTAGCCCATTATACAGCTTACCGGCATTTCCTCAGTTCGCGGTCGGCTTTGAAGAGTGCAGACGTGTTCCCGGTCCACCGAAGATCGTCGTGCTGGAGTCCGGAGGTAAGTATGGGGTGTGGGTGTGGGAGACTGGGTGCACAGTGGGTGGGTACGATTGTGGGAGGGGGCTGGGAGATGCGCCAAGGGACCATTTTCGCTTTACAGGTTTCAAAAAAGATGTCGTAGATATTTGCCATGCTGGGGTGGGCTCCCAGCATGGCACAAGGACGCTGGGGAGCGCTCAGCCAATGGGGATTGGACACCCCTGCCGGCCATAGATTGCTTGCCACGCTGGGTGGGCTCCCAGCGTGGCACCTACTACTGGGGACGAAGCCAGCTGACGGGATTGGGCACCCCATCGGCTATACAGTGCATGCGGGGCACGACACCTGCAGGTGGGGGGGAGCTGTGTGTGAGCAGCCTCTTATTGGTGCTCACTGAAGCATAGCTCCCCCTTTTAACTGTATGCCACTGCATTTTGGAGCGTGTCATAGACAGCTCCAAAATGCATTGGCTTACAGGGACCGCGCCTGCCAGCACACTGACTGAATTGGAGGAGGAGGTGACACACCTCCAAAATCTCCGATGATGACACTATGTTTCTTGTACATGCGTGCAAGCAACATAATAATGGAAACGGTGGTGCTATTCCATGGGCTACTACCCCTGCCTGCTTGGCTAGTAGCAGGTTAAGGGGCCTAGGTGTTGCAACGGATGCCTCGACCCGGAGGTCAGGGTTGGTAGTGGTCAAACTAACCTGGGCACAACCCTCTGGGACACTGTAACTACCCTCTTTCCCTTCTAGTGGCCTGAGAAATACATGATAATCACTTTCACAGTACCCCATGTACACCATACAAGTACCCACATTGTTTGCACTTACCACCAGGGCTGGTTCCTCTGGCACAACCCTCGGGAACCCCTGTAAAACAAGGTTATGCATGGCAAATAGCAACAGTACAGTACTCTTGGCACAAACTGGAACCACAGTCAGGCTAAATGCAGAAAAAGTCAGATCTGATTTATTCGGGGGACTTGAACAAGAAAGGGGCATAATCAGGTTGATTGACTTAAAGGCTATATTGATCAAACAGTTATGATTGTCCTTGAAGTCCCCAGACAGTCACACCTGTGGGTACCCAGGTAGGGAGATGATGGGCTAGCCAGGAACATTGCAGCTGGTTGGGGCCCTGTGATGGAAGAAAGCAACATGCACAACACACACTTTTTGTAATCTGGAGCCGGAGGGCTCAGTTCATGAAAGAAAAAAGCAACCAGACAATCAGATGACAACACTTTAGATTTAACTGTTGTTGCAGGGAGCTACCCTGATGTTTACTCATGATACCCAATACTGGACACAGGCAGGATGAAATTGAGACTGCAGGTTGTTGAACTAGAGTGCCCCGGAGAAGCGGCACCCACATGAATCACCAAGGCAACGTTCCTGTTCAAGTGTTGAGCAGGGGGCTGATCCCCAGGCAGGTTTCTCGCCGGTGGCTTTCTCTGTGCAGCGGGTAGTCAGGCTGTACCAGTGTGGCAAGGCCAAGGCCCAATGGAGATGATTTTGGATTCAGTCCTTGGGGCTGGATGCAGCTTCCAGCATGCAGAATACAGTTCAAACCATAGTAGGGAACCAAATCGCGACCCATTAGCAGCACACAGCACATTTAAATGTAAGGAAATTCTAATGCAACTTCCAGCAAGCAGAACACAATTCAAACCACAGTGGGGAACCAAATCACGACCCACTATAAGCACACAACACATTAACATGTAAGGAAATTCCACTATACTGGGCAAAAGGCTCTCGGGTCACAATTACAGAGTCTCTGCACAATCCAGGAGTTCAGAGGTGGCTGGAGGTCCAGACAGGCCAATCGCATTCAGCAAATCATTGGTCTTCTTCAGGTAGAAGTCCGGTCACAATTCAGTAGCTTACTTTGCTTTCCAAGTTTGAATTCAGTCCGAAAATGGCACAAGTTCCCTCTCAGGGACAGCAAGCAGGCTTGCAGGCCAAAACTCAGGCCTTTCCACAGTTCTCCTGTGCGAATCCACTATGTATTGCTGCTCGAACTACCTTGAGCTGTTACTTCTTCACTTTCCAACTTAGATCTAACTGAAATTGCAAGCAGCTTGGGAATTTCCTCAAGATCCAAAATGTTCGGTTGGCTGATCTGTCTATCAGTCACAACAAGGGCTCCCCCTCCAGGTTATTTTAGGCACCAAAATGCAAAAACTACAATACCTACAAGTTTTGATCCCACCAACCCCCTGTAGACAGGCTTCATTTTAGAGTCCCAGCAGTACTGATTGGCCCATTCTGACAGTCCCAGGCTAAGTTGGTGGACATAAACAGAACAGTCCTTGCTGCAAAGAAGTCAGGTTAGAAAAAAACTGCAATATTATTAGTACTCTAACAAATGATCAGCAAACAAACACATCTTCTAACAGAGCTCTCTTTTAGATTAATTAAAACTGCAATCCAGGCAGCTCTTAAAGAGACAGTACACGGAGGCTACACAGGCACTCTCTGGCAATACATTTAATCTACTAAAACGCAGAACACCAGCCTGGCAGTGAGCATTTAGGCAAGCTCAAGGAAGACTTTTCGGGAACCCCCATTTGTAGGAGGGGTTACACCCTTCCCTGCCTGGAGAAAACTTGGCGTCCACGTCAAGTCTTTACCATCACAATATCAAAAATGCTATATAAACAAGACATATATATCATTAGCTTGTTACATTACTATACATTTCAATATACTTCACGTTACTACATCCATATTGACAATACTTATGCAGGTTTCATACAAGTAACACTGATTCATTTAATAACTTCTTGTACATTAAACAATGTAAGAGGGTGCCCTTCCCTATTAGCTAACTTGGGGCTGGATGGGGCAGGTGCGCCATGGTGAGAGGGAAGAACAAGTAACTTGGAGTTGGCCATCAAGCTCAATTTGGGCAGTGAGCTTGATGAAACATAAACCCCTTTGTGAACCACATTGAGAGGCAAATCCACTGGCCTCCCAGGGGAATCATAACTAAAGTGTAGCACTGGCTTGACATCTCAGTCAGTCTTTCTGGGTGGAGCAGCCACAGTCTCTGTACTTTCAGCACTAACTTTGGAGCTTTCGTCACTTGTGAGTAGTGCCTCTCCATGGATGGGAATGTCCAAACTTGGAGCACTGCTAAAGTCTGTACTTAGGTTAACAGATTATTGTCAGCCTTCACCAATATCTTTGCCCTATAGAGGTATTCATGAAACTGGTCGATGATGGCCCATTTTAGTGCAAGGAACTCCAGCTTGTGCACAGGGTAGTTTCACTCCGACAGGATCAAGCTCCTACTGGCGAAGGCCACTGGTCTCAAACCATCCTCATGGGCTTGATACATCACAGCTCCTAGACCCTGCAGACTGACATCTGTGTACAGCACATAGGGCTTGGTGGGGTCAGCATAGGCGAGGATGGGGGCATGGGTGAGCTGGTATATGACTTCATGAAAGGCTGCTTCACATTTGGGTGTCCAGCAGGGCCCAAAAAGTTCACCTGTGTGAAAGTACACTTTCTCTGGTTCTTTGACAGACCCATTTTTATATTTATGGTTGGTAAGAGGGTAACCCTGGGTAAGACTCAAGAGCAGGCGAATCACCTTTGAATAGTCTTTTATGAACTTGTGGTGAACCCCAGGAAACATTGTAGTTCTTTCAAATTATGTGGCTGCGGCCAAGTAGTCAGTCATTCAACCTTACTGGGATCAGTCTCAGCCCTTCTGTAGATACTATGTGCCCCACATTCTTCACGGAGGTTTGAAAAAAATGGCACTTGTCAATGGACAGCTTGAGGCCGAAGTTTTCCAATTGTTCTAGGACTTTAAACAATCAGGTCTCATGCTCCTCTAATGTGCGCCCAAACACAATGACATTGTCTAGGTACACTAGACATTCCAGCAAGTTCATATCTCCCACCGCATGTTCCATCAGTCACTGAAAGGTGGGCAGGGTGCCTGAAATACCCTGAGGCATTCTCAGGAATTCATAGAACCACAAAGGACAGATGAAGGCTGTTTTCTCATGGTCCTCCAGGGTCATTGGAATCTGGTAGTATCCGCTGTGAAGATCCAATACCGAAAACCATTTGCTCCCATTCAAACAATCCAGGGCATCTTGTATACGGGCATGGTGTATTGATCGGGGATGGTATGCTGGTTCAGGGTTCGATAATCAACACACATCCTTACTGACCCATTCTTCTTAAGCACAACCACAATAGGAGAGGCATATGGGCTCCTTGATTCTTGTATCATACCAGCAGCGAGCATTTCCTGCAGGTGTCTCCTCACATCATCTATGTCTGCTGGGGCGAGATGTCGGGATCTCTCTCGAAATGGCCGGTCATCATGCAGACATATGTGATGCTCTGCACCCTGGACACACCCAATGTCCCATTCTTTTAATGAAAACACTTGGTCCCTCTGAGCGAGTTTCTTGCTAATTCTAGCCGTCTATTCAGCTGGCAACGGGGAGTCACCAAAGTCAAATAAGTATGGAGTCACTGTCTCCTTCTTGCGAGAGCATTTGTTGCTGGGCAATACGGCAGTGTCAGTACAGTGTACTGTAGCTAGGGTGCACCCTCTGTTCACCTGAATCTCCCAATCTGACACATTCGGAATCTGGACCATCACTCATTGTGCATAGGCCTGGGCACGAGCAGGCAAGATGCTGGGTTTGACCAATAATCCCTCTGGCAAATTTCCATCTCCTGGTGCATCCAACATTAATATTTTGTTCTTTATGTTTCTCTTTAGGCCGACTTCTCCATGGATTGTGCACTGGGCGTTGGGAGCCAATACCAAGGTGTCAGGTTCCTTTTTCCACACTATCCCCACTGGCTCATCTGGATCCACTTCATTGGGTCTCTTTTGCCAGTCATAAGCCCTTTTTACTAAGGCTGGAATTCTTATGGACCATCCAGTCAGCTGCCTTTGTTTCTCATGGCAGAGTTGTGCTAGTCTCCCAAACATGTGGGCGTTTGTTCCAATTAACAGAGGAACCCCACCATACAGTCCGGTGGGGGGACACACTAGGGCCAGTGTCTCTACTTGCTTCTCTATGCCAGTGACAGTTGCAGGAAAAGACAACCAGAGGCGGGCATATCCTAGATATGGATAAGACTTGTCGCTCAGCCCCCACACATGTAGGCCTTCCATGGATTCTAAGGGCACATCAGATAAGTGTTTGTCATACCAGTCCTGAAACACAATGGTCACTTGCGACCCACTATCAAGCACAGTCTGAGTAGGAATACCATTCACAGCCACATTAGTCTCCATTGAAGGGCCCACTATCTTGGACCAGTCTGGAGGGACAACAGCAGAGGTCTGGACAGACGATTTAGCCACAGAGCGGGTTTGAGTTAGGATGGCTGAAGCATTTACTGTGGTAATTTCGTGCACCCCTTGACCACTGACTCATTTTCTGAAGCTCTCCTTGAAGCTGGTTCACCACTTTCTCAAAGTCCTTCTGAGGCTGGCATTCCCTCTTCAAATGGCCATCCTTGCTGCAATTGTGACAAATGACATGATCTCTGGGCATCCTTGAGGAAAACGTAGCAGAGAATGTTGGAGCAACGACGGGAGACTGTGATCTGACTTCTGCAGGTAGTGTACCATGTCTCAAAAGTTCCTTTAGGGTGGCAGTCAATTCCTTGAACTCAGGCAGCTCTTAAAGATACAGTACACAGAGGCTACACAGGCACTCTCTGGCAATACATTTAATCTACTAAAACGCAGACCACCAGCCTGGCAGTGAGCATTTAGGCAAGCTCAAGGAAGACTTTTCGGGAACCCCCATTTGTAGGGGGGTTACACACAGACTGGTGACCAGGAAAGGTCCAATGAGCCAAAGCTTGTGTCTAGGTGTACATTCATATGTCAACTGGTGACTAGAAGGCACACTGAGTCAAGGCTTGTTTCTGCAGTAGGTGTTTGTTGATATGTAAATTGATGACTGGGAAAGGCACACAGACTCAAGGCTTGTTTCTACACCAGGTGCTTATAAGCAGATGAGTGACTGGGAAAGGTACACTGACCCAAGGCTTGTTTTTATAATAGATGATTATATGCAAAGGAGTGAGTGGGAAAGGCACACAGAGCCTGTGTTTGTTTCAGGTGTCACCTGAGGGAAGAGTACATGAAGCTGCTTAACAACATGGTAAGAGGGGGAGCGATGAAGGTGGCTAGATAAGTTATTCCTGATAGAGAGAAAACAGAGCAACAAGGGTCCAAGAGTCAGAAAAATAGTTACAAGGAAAACCTGGGGTGTGGGGCTTGGGGTGGAGAACAATAAGTTGAATAAAAAGAGAATATACTCAGTAAACTTTATTAGTCTCACTTTATTCCTGGTGTCTTGTGCAAAATATGATATTTGTTTCTATGGGGAGGCCCAAGTTTCTTTTTCCAAATTTGAAGGAGGCTCAAAATCTTTTCCATTGCTTAGGGGAGGCTCACTGTCATAAAGTATGAGAACTAATGGTATAGACCATAGAAATACAAAGTTGACATACAACATGAAATGATGTAAATGCACATTGGAGTTTTATCATGCTGCTGCCAGGTTAAGTTGATGCAGGTAGATCTGACTCCTGAGCACAGAAGAGTGGCAGGTAGATCCTGGTCCACTGCCAGTGAGTGTGGCCAGGTGTATCATTGTCATCTGCCTGTGATGGTGGGGGGTCACCCTTATCCTAGTGTTTAGCCCTGGAGGTTGGGCTGGTGGATCATGAGACTGGAAGTTGGGCAGGTGGATTCTTCGCCTGGGCCTTTTGTGGGTGGGTGGGTGGATCTCACTCCTGAGCCCAGGATGGTGGATGGTGTACTTCCAAGGAAGGTGAAGGAAGGTTGGTCTAAGTCCAGAGCATGGAGTGTTGTGGGTGCATTCTAGTCATGAACCCAGGATAGTGTCAGATGAATCCTGGGAGAGGGCGTGAAGGTGGATCCTGTTTCTGAGCCATGGCAGTAGGTGGTGGCAGTTGTATCTCACTACTGAGCACTGGGCATGGGCTTGTGTACAGCCATGTAGGGGTGCATGTGGATCCTAGTTGGGCCATGAGAGTGAACGGTGGATCCAGGTCCTAAGCCAGGGAGTGGGGGGGGGCAGGTCGGTCAGACTCATGTGCCCAAGATGGCTACTGTTGTATTGGCGGTGAGGTGGGGGACGGTGGATCTTAGTCAAGAGCCCTCAGGGAGGTGCAGGTGGATCCTGTTCCTGAGCCATGGAGGTGGGTGGTGGCAGGTGGATCCCAGTACTGAGCACAGGATGTGGGCTGGTGTAGAGCTGGGTAGGGGGTGTATTTGGATCCTAGTCAGGGGCCATGAGGGTGAATGGTGTATCCAGGTCCTGAGCCGGTGGGGGGCAGGTGGATCAGATCCCTGTGCCCATGGTGGGTACTGGTGTACTGATGGTGAGGAGGATGGTGGATCCTAGTCATGAGCCTGGGGGAGGGTGCAGGTGGATCCTGGTTCTGAGTCATGGAGGTTGGTGGTGGCATGTGTATCCCAGTACTGAACACTGGATGTGGGCTGGTGTACAGCCAGGTAGGGGGTGCATGTTGATCCTAGTCAGGAGGCCATGAGGATGAATGGTGGATCCAGGCCCTGAGCCAGGGAGTGGTGGAGGGAGGTGGATCAGACTCATGTGCCCATGATGGGTACTGGTGTACTGATGGTTGGGGGAGGATGGTGGATCCTAGTCATGAGCCCTTGGGGGGGGGGTGCAGGTGGATCCTGGTCCTGAGCCATTGAGGTTGGTGGTGGCAGGTGGATCCCAGTACTGAGCACCAGATGTGGGCTGGTGTACAGCCAAGTAGTGGGTGCATGTGGATCCTAGTCATGGGCAGTGATGGTGAACAGTGGATTCAGGTCCCGAGCCAGGGAGTGGGAGGGGCAGGTGGATCAGACTCCGGTGCCCATGATATGTACCTGTGTACTGACGGTGGGGGGGGGGGATGGTGGATCCTAGTCATGAGCCCTGAGGGTGGTGGCAAGTGGATCCCAGTACTGAGCACCGGATGTGGGCTGGTGTACAGCCAGGGGTAGGGGGTGCATGTTGATTCTAGTCAGGGTCTGTGAGGGTGAACGGTGGATCCAGGGAGTGGTGGAGGCAGGTGGATAAGACTCATGTGTCCATGATGGGTACTTGTGTACTGACACTGAGGGAGGATGGTGGATCCTAGTAATGAGCCCTGAGGGTGGTGCAGGTGGATCCTGGTCCTGAGCCATGGAGGTTGGCGATGGCAGGTGGATCCCAGTACTGAGAACCAGATGTGGGCTGGTGTACAGCCTGTTGGGGGTGCATGTGGATCCTAGTCAGGGGCCGTGAGGGTGAACGGTGACTCCTGGTCCTGAGCCAGGGAGTGTGGGGGCCGGTGGATCAGACTCCTGTGCCCATGATGGGTGCTGGTGTAGTGTCACCGGGAGCGAGACAGTGGATCCTAATCATAAGCCTTGAGGGGGTCCAGGTGGATCCTGGTCCTGAGCCATAGGTGGGGCAGGTGTATTCTTGTCCTCAGTTAGTGGATGGTGGGCAGATGAGTCCTGGTCCTGTACCGGGGAGGTGGGGCAGGTAGATCCTGGTCCTCTGCCAGTGAGAGTGGGCCTGTGGATCATGTTCTTCAATTCGAGAGTGGGGGCATGTGTATCCTGGGAGTGAGGGCAGGTTGATCCAGGTCCTCTTTCTGTGAGGGGGGCCATGTTTATCCAGTGATTATTTAACTGTTGTCTGAGTTTCAAATTCATTATTTCCCTCTAACTCTTGATTTGCAGTGTCACTTACACAAACAATCCTTAAATATGGTGACTGCAGGAAGTAGTGATGATGAGGGCAACATCTCTCCAGTGCCTGACTTGAATGACAGCGATGTTGACAGCAGTAGTGAGACTGACACTTTGGATGTCCTAAAAGAAATGTTAGCGCTGAGTGTGATGACTGGGATAAAGCCATACAAGTTTGATCTCCACAGATCACCACCTTCCACTAGCAATAGTGAAAGCAGTGATGCAGCACATTAAACTGCTGTGGAAGACGGCAGGCATGAGGAAGACTCAATGCTGCGCCACTTGGATGACTTGACATCGTGGTGTCAATGTGGGCAATGTTGCCTGATACCAACAGTCACAGAATCTTTGTACTGCGCTGAGGTCTCACATCGCTTGGGGGACAAGCTTGAAGGATTACAATGCATCTCTCAGCACCCTCAATTTATACTTGGATGTCTTGATATTTTTGTTGTCAGATTGACACTCACAACAATGTGTGCCTGTTGTAGGCATCCTCATCCTCCAGACCCTGCTCCTAATAGGTAAACATTTACCATTGACCAAATTCATCCAGAATGTGTAGTACAAATATGTTGCAGTGTAAACTGGTGGATCATGGTCATCTGGCATGGAGTGGGGGGCATTTCATCATGGTCCTCTGCTGGGGTTGGGTTGTTGGTGGACTGGGAGGGTGGCATGTGTATCCGGGTCCAGTGGAGGGGAGGGGGGGGCAGTCATATCATGCTCCTCTGCCTCACAGGGGTGGCTGATGGCTCCTAGTACACAGACCGGGAGGGGTGCAGGGTGGATCATTGTTCTCTGCTGTGGTGGGGACACATTCATCATGCTGCTGAGATCTGGAGTGTGGTCCGGTGTATTGTGCGACTGTACCTGGGATGTGGCCCTAGTGTATCCTGCAGTGCTGAAGTGTTGGGGGATCTTGCTACTCTTCTGGAGAGAGGGGATCATTGTCCACTGGCAGGGAGGGAGGTAGTTTTATCATGCTGCTGGGTCCTGGAGTGGAGGCAGGTGTATCCTGCGACTGTGCCTGGTATGAGTGAGCAGGTGTATCCTGCTACTGTGCCAGGGATGGGGTGGGTAGGTGTGTCTTGCTACCATGCCGGGGAAGGGAGGATCATTGTCCATTGGCAGGTAGGAGGGGGCAGTTTCATCATGCTGCTGACCTGGGTGGGAGCAGGTGTATCCTTGCGACTGTGCCTGGGATGGGGAGCAGATGTATCCTGCTACTGTGCTAGGATGGGGGGGTGCAGGTGTATCCTGCTACCATGCTGGGTGTGGGGGCAGGTGTATCCTGCTACTGTTCTAGGAAGGGGATCATTGTCCATTGATGGGGAGGGGGCAGTTTCAATAGGCTGTTGAGACCTGGAGTGGGGACAGGTGTATCCTGCGACTGTGCCTTGGATGGAGGGGGCAGGTGTGTCCTGCTACTGTGGTGAGGATGTGGGGGCTGTTGTATCATGGGACTGTGATGGGGATGGGGTGCAGGTGTATCCTGCTACCATGCTGGGTATAGTGGGCATGTGTATCCTGCTACCATGCCGGGGATGGGGTGGGCAGGTGTATCCTGCTACTCTTCTTGGGGGGGGGTCATTGTCCACTGGCAGGGAGGGGGGAAGTTTCATCATGCTGCTTTAGACCCGGAGTTGGGGCAGGTATATCCTGTGACTGTGCCTGGGATGGGGGAGTATGTGTATCCTGCTACCGTGCCAGGGATGGGGGGTTGCAGGTGTATCCTGCTACCATGCAGAGTGTGGGTGGGTACAGGTGTATCCTGCTAGTCTTCCGGGGAGGGGGTAATCACTGTCCACTGGTGGTGAGGAGGGCAGTTTCATCATGCTGCTGAAATCTGGAGTGGGGGCAGGTGTATCCTGCAACTGTGCCTGGGATGGGGGGCATGTGTATCCTGCTACCATGCCGAGGATGGTGGGGCTGGTGTATCTTGGGACTGTGATGGGGATGGGGTGCAAGTGCATCCTGCTACCATGTCAGGTGTGGGTGAGGGCAGCTGTATCCTGCAATTCTGCCGGGGTGAGGGGGTACGCATTTCCTGCTACTCTTCAGGTGAGGTGAGGGTAGGTGGATCATGGTCCTCAGGCATGAGGGTGGGGGTGTGGGCAGTTTAAGCTGGGCCATCTGATGCTGAGATGAGTCAGGGGGATCATAGTCCACAGGTCTGGAGGGAGGGCAGGTGGATTGTTGTCCTCTTGCAGTGAGGTTGGGCTGGTGGATCAGAGTTCACAAACCGGGATGGTGGACAGGTGGATTATGGCCCTCTGACGTGGAGGTGGTGGTTGAAGTTGCATCATGTTGCTGATACCAGGAGTGGGGCAGGTGTATCCAAGCCAAGAGTCTTGTACCGGGCCAGTGGATCATGGTCTTGAGCTTTGTAGTGTTGTCAGGTGAGGTTGGGGACAGGTGACAACAATTTATGAGTGGTTTGTGAAATGTTATGGCTTCTGTCAGGTCCATGCATCTGGCTACGTATATCCAGTATACACACTGGGTCTATGATATCTTGGGCTGGAAAGTCCAGAGGGTCATTCCAGCATGTGCTGTGCACAGCATTTGGGCTCAGTGGCTGGAGGACAATGGCCAAAACACGGGTTTCCACAAAGCCAATGAGAATAATGAAGACGTCTGGACGCAATCCTTCCTCAATGAGTTGACCTAAGCATCGCAAGCATGAACACTAATGGAAAAGTTGTGTTTCAGTTTGAATACTGGTTGACTTCATTTACCTGCACAGTTCGTGTTCACAATAATAACGGTTACAAGTCGACGTACACGCACTGCTGTAATGTTTGTTTGTTTTTGCAAAAATGTCATGCATTTATGCCTCGATAATACTTTAATTGCTGGGCACATGGACAGGCACTAAGCACAGGGCATGAGGTGTCAATAATCCCATCCATTGTCAAAGTTTTTTTAACTTGGCCATGAACAATGTGCGATGTACTTTGCATTACTTTACCAGAGGAACACTGAATGTGTTTCACTGTGGTGTTAACTCATCACTTTGTATCTATGTCTGTGTGTACACACACCATACTTGGTACACACATGGTTTCACCCTTGTGTCTGTGGTTGTCCATATGGTGAAAGCACAACTGAAGTTTTGCTCCAGTCTAAGCATAGTTTTTCATCCTTACACCAAACTACTGGAGCAGCACCAAGGAATATGTTCGCTGCAGTACTTTGTCACCCATGGGCACCTTGTTTTTTTAACGATGTTTTTTGTTCAACAACTAACAACATGGCGGAACACTACTTTTTGTGTCTGCCATCCACTTCCAACATGTCCCAACTGCTGCCTCAGAACATCAAAACTGTACCAACATTTCTGTTAGTGATGGATGGTGGCCACCATACTCGTGTGGCCGCCATTAGGCTACATGTAACTTCCCTCAGGCAGCTCATTGCATCTTTTTACAGATGTGGTGCAGCTGTGTGGCTGCAGTTATCATGCCTGCACTTGTTAAAATGTATTTTTTAAGTAATCGCTCAACACACATGGTAATTTGACTTGATGAGGCGTTGACATGAATTGTGTACGTGCTGTTGAGTGTCTTTGCAGCACAACACCTTGCTCGTCTGCAAATTAACCAGCATGTATGTGATGAAAGGGCAACCCACATGCAGGGAAAAGTGTATTTGACCTTCTGAAATACCTCCCTGCCATTATCTGCTCCTGACACCATGGATCACTGCACGAGCAATGGTTGACAGCGTGCTGATTGAACACCTTTGCTGTGTGCTACACAGATGGCCTTTATTCCTTTCATTGTCTCATAGTTTCATAGACTCACAGACCATTTCTTGTAATTTAGGATTAAGCATGGCCTTACGTTACCAAGGTGATGTATACTTGCATTAGCACATGTACTAAAGAGACAACTGTACAGTGTTCAGGACACAGTACTGTGTGTCTGTTTGTGGAATTTTTTTTTTTTCCTTGGCCAGACTTAGCACATCAGTTATAGATAGCTGATTTACTGTTACTTTTTCTACAAGATAGTTGTACTCTGCTAAGATGTGAAGCCACTGAAGATTAACTGAATGTTGACACTGATACTGAAAAAAAGTTTTTTTATTCAACACGTGATTGTCAGTGGTTGGTAATGATTAGTTCACAGGAATGAAGGACTATAACATAGTAATGTCAGTTTTGAAAAATGGGTTCAGACTTTATCTTACACCTGTGAACAGTATTAAGTTTGAGATATTCTTCAACACTCACAGATTGGTGAAAGGTTTTTTGAAAAATTACATAATAGAATAAACCAATTATTTACATTTGAATTACAGTGTTTTTGTCATTACTATGTAATATAGAGAACAATACTTAACAATGATGCAGAGACTAAAGTTATGTGATAGGTTGGTAAACCACACAACAATATTCCTTGGCGCAACACTGCACTAGAACCTGTAGCTGTGAGTGACCACCACTCGGTGTAGTTCGCAATCAGCATGACTACAGAGGTACTTGGCAGAGGGACCACGGTGACTAAGTTATGACATGCTGATTTAGGCATAATGAAGTACATATTACAGGGTTACCTCAAGGGAAGTCATCCTCAATGGGCCGCAAACCAGAAATGGGAAACCATCAAATCTGGTCTGCTGGAGGACACAGAGACATTTGTACACTATAACCAATGACACACTGTGGGTGTATCGGGGCATTAATGCATGGCCTGGCTACATTGTGAGGCACGAGGGCTTGACCGAGTGACTTCATCCCGGTGGGAAGTTCATTAATGCCCCTGATACACCCACTCTCTAGATTGGGTTATTGCTCTTATAAAATGTCATGCTAACTGTAAAACAGTAAAAAAATCAAAAGCTTTTTACAGCCAGCATGCCAACTGTGCATATACTGGGGCATTAATGCATGGTCAGGTGACACTTTATGGCCAATAACAAGTCATCATTTGACCAAGCATTAATGCTCATTTTATAAGGCAACATAAACAGCTGAAATGGAACAGATGAGAGACCAGTTTGGTTGACCAAGGAGGTTTGTTCAAATGGTGATAGCTAACAAAGCAGTATTCAAGGGATAAAGGACTTCATGAAATAAGGATGATTGTGATGGGTATGTGAAGAAGTACAGGTTAGCCAGCAGGGGAGTAAGGGTCGCTGAAGCTTTCAGGGAATTGTGGCTGGAGCAGGGTAACTGAAGGATAGAAGGGATTGGGAGGATATGATCCAGACCTAGAAGTGCTTAATGTGAATAAATATGTCTTGTACTGAAAAGACATTACAGCTGTGTGCATTGAGGGACACGACAATGCATAAACTTACATATCAATGATGTATTTAAAAGAGGGAAATGATCAGGCATCTTTTTGACAGTGAGTACTGTCAATTTGGAATTATTTTCTGGCAGAGGTGGTATCTTATCAGATTGTCTTTAGTTTACACATTGGATGGGGCAGATGGTGAGGTTTGGGGGGATTTTGTAAGGTCGAGTATGGTGTCGGGGCAGTTGCACAGTCTGTTGTTAACTGCACACTCCAGCATACTACATAGACTCAGAGGCCTAATTAATGCATGACATTTTCTTATCTTTATCTCATCATATGTAACACTTTGATGCAGTGATGCGGTCATACACATTTGCAGACAACTGTGTACTGTGGTGTTCTGTTATCAAGGGGACAGTTAATATGGATGACACGAGCATGGGTGTGATGAGCAATCATGACACTGTGCTGGACACTAGAAATATGTAGACAGAACACTGGTTATCCTTCCATACACTGTGTGGATTGAAGACATGTGTGAGAGCCGGCACACCGGTGTAGATTTAGGGTGCACAACAGCAAAGCCAGAGACACGTTTTTGGGACTGGACATGGGACATCACATGGCTGGTCCATGGTGAGTACAATTCAGCATCCTATGGCCTGCTCTCCTTATCTGGGAGGGAGGGTAGTAGACTGTTGGGCCCAAAGTAGGCACCCAGTGGATGCTGGTGTTACCTCAGTGCCGGTGATATTAACAATGGGTTGGCGGTGCAGATGCAGGATGTTATTGCACATCCTAGCCAACATGGAGAAGGTAGCATAAATGGCATCAGCCATCTATGACATCTGCTCAGTCTGGCACTGATCGCACATCGTGGCCTTTGCTGGGAACCCGACCTATCCCGTCGTCTGCCTTTGCCAGTTGACTACGCACCACACTTTCTGTTGAAAGCCAAGGTGGCACTGCTGGTGGGATCCTCTGACAATGCCCTTGTTTTGTCATCATGTGGACCATACTTGTTCTCGCTCACTGCCATGTGGTGCTATCCAGGGGAGATCAGGGATCAGGAAGATAAATGCCGGGGTGCGATGAGTTTACTGAGTGGTGGCATGGGCAGAGGTACAAGGTGGCTTGGGTGGTCTGAAATGCACTAAAGACTGTGCCACATATGGTGGTTGGTTAGAAAAGATGGAAACTGGTTGATGGACATGAGGTAGATGGTGGTAAATGGAATACCATCTGTTAGGAGAGGTGTTTGATGAACGCTACACCTCTGTGATCAAAGTCCTGTTCAAAGTGTTCATTACTTAAATTGCTTAATGACTGTAATGAAAGGTCTGCCTGTTTGGGGATGACAAGATGATGTGTCACAGAGTATGTACTCCAAAAAGTGTCTTGAAACTGACTAGGGGCAAGAACAATGGGTAAAAATGGTCTGAGGAGTGGTGGTGTTGTGAAGAACAATGCATTGACAATAAACATAACATGTTCTCAACTGCTTTGGTGGCAGGGTGACAAGGGCACAAAGCATGAGAGCAGGCAATGCAGGTCAAGGATATGCTTGTGGATGAAAGACCTCACTATCTGCATATGTGCATGAAAATGGAACTTGGGTGTGTATGAGGTCACATTTCATTGCACACAGTACAGTTACCAATTTGAATTACTTAATGAAGCATGAGAAATGCTTCTTTACCAAGTCCTCCTTGTTAGGTCATGGTACTGGAGCAATGTTATGAGGAAGTTCTGGTGTGATGACTATTGGAACATTGTCTAATTCCCCGTTCTTCATTCTGACCACATCCCCCATCAACTTTGAAACAAAATTATGTTTTTTTCTCATATAGAGGCCTGCAGAGCCACTGCTTGCTCAGCTTTGAAAATAGAAACACGTGCCTCCTGGCACCTTTGCTGGATCCAGTGACGTTCTTGGCTTGTGGGTGATTACAGTTCTCGGAGAAGTCAAGAATTGTAAGTTGGGTGCGCACAACCATGCCGGGGTAGGAGAAGTGCTGTCTCTTTGGACAATACTTGTTTAGTAGAGAATAAAACACTTTGAGTTGGCCAGTGTGGCAGAATTTGGTAACTTTACCCATATCATTCAATGATCTAGTGTCCATAACAATCGATTTTAAGGCATCATGCGCAGGCGATCCTCTTTTCAGCCAGCATGTATCTCTCTCTCTCTCTCTGCATCATCATCAAGGGGTTTGTGCTCACAGGAACAAAAGAGCTATCCGACTGCCCACATGTGTGTGTTGGAGGTGTGCTCCAACACTGATACAAACTTCTTTCTGAGAAAGGATTACCATTACAGGTGGATGTTGACCACCAAAAGTGGTTGATGACAGAGTGAGTCCAAGGTAGGCGATCTTGGCATTGTCGCAGCTTTCCTTTAGCAATCACTTTCTTAATTATTGACTTGGCAACATGCCATGCATCAAACTGGTGATTCACTCCGGGAAACACTGCTCCCCTGGACATCAGCGCCACAATTTACGAGTGACGGTCAGTCGTGATGGTACCAATATTCACTCCAGAGTCAGAAATCTTTTGCACAGCTCTAATAAAGCCCTCCTTCTCCATGGCATTTGAATTGGCCACTTTGGTCACCTGAACCAGCTCTGATTCCAAGATGTGGTTGGTCTGCATCTCCATCAAGGCATAGGTGCAATATTTAGCACTGTGACCAGGAGAGTCACAATGTCCATCACCTATTAAAGTCACCCATTTACCCATAACAGCGTGAACATTTTTTTTTCTTCTGATTGATGCAATTTATATTTACCACTGAAAATAAGCACTACCTTTGACCTCGATGATACTGGCTCTCGGACAGAAATGGCACATAAAGACTGTGAAGATACTCTGAAATGTGCATGTACGTATTGCCAGTGAACAGTATTACAGCACTGCAAAGCAGATTTCCAGCACACAGGTGACTGAGCATTAGTTGAGACCACCAAATGAAAACATGGAACCTGGGACAACAAAACTCAACCACTAACACTGTGTCATGAATGCAGGACTTTGTTATCACCAAAGGCATCTGACAAACCGTGCAGACATTGAGCTTGAATAGAATGAACAGTTGTATTCAGAAAAGCAGGTATTTATCATCGGAGGCAATGTCACCATTTGAAGTGAAGCTCTTTGATTCATCTGCATCACTGGATTCACAATCGCTACTAAGGCCACTTGGTATTGTGAATAAAGAGTCGTCATCTGGTTTGATGTCACTGTTGTCAGAAGTGAAGAAGGACAGTTGCTGATTATCCTCTACAGGCACATTACTATCACATTTTAATGGAGTAGATGTCAGCATAGGCAGTTGAAGTACGGTGAGCTGTTTTTTTGTAAGGCTGTGTTCATCATAGTTGCTGTGTAGCACTGCACTGCAACATGCAGCTTGAGCTTTGTGGTCTTGTATACCTGTGGTCTTTCACAGTGCTCTCCGTGGTTTCTGGTCATTGACAAGCAAAGTCCAATTTCTGAACCTCGCATTGTATGCCGATGGTGGACTTCCCCACAACAATGGGTGTATTGGCAGTGGTGCATATCAGAGATGAAGCGGATCCTGATGACATGACCGACCAGTTCACTACACTTGGTGTACCACTGTTTTCAACGTGAGACAATGTGTTTTCTTCTACGACTCCTTCTGAGTAGTCCTGCACACTACTTCCATCATCTGATGACACCTGAAACACAAAGAAAAACAAAAACAAAGGAAAAAAGTTAAGTGTTGCATAAACTATCATGAAGAACATGTCATAGCCTGTTACATCATTGTGGCTGTCAATGCCAAGGCACGTTCTATCCATGAACATTTTGTTACGTTTATTAACAAAGGTAAGCTTCATGTGATGGTGACATGCGAAATGACTTATTCTTACCCTGTGCTTCACTGTCTGTTGATCCTTCGTATGGGCAGTCCATATGAACTTTGTCTCAAGAACAAAACAAAAGATCTGTAGGATCTGTTGACAGAGGGGATGGTGGGCATAGCTGCCATGACAGAATCATGTGCCAACCAATACAAGGACTGGGGCCTGATGATCACAGGGTATAGGATTTACAGGAAGGATAGGGGAAAATGGAAAGTGGGAGTGGTAGTGATGTATGTAAGGGACGTGATAAAGTGTGCAAGGGAAGAGGGGGAGGAGGATAGGACAGAGGCATTGTGGATGGAATTCTAGAACAAAAGGAATAGGATTCTCATGATGGGGGTGGTATAAAGGCTAATGACTCAAGGTGAAGACCGGGACAGAGAGGTGGCAAAGAAAATTAGGAAAGTGTGTGAGAAAGGTTACACAGTTGTCATTGTGGACTACAGTCTGCCAGCATTGCATTTGGGTACCCCAGAAAGACATGATATGGAGCAAATACTCCTAGATGCACTCTAGGTGTGCTTCTCAATTACTATGAACAGAGAAGCAGAGGGTTCCAGAACAAGGGTGGTGGACTTCAGACAGGCTGACTTTTGTAGGGCGGGTGAAATATTAATGGGTAATCTGGAAGGAATAGAGCCACACTGTGATGCAGCCATGTTACCCAGAGGAAGAGGAAAAGGATCTAGGGGTGGCTGTACCAAGAAGAAAGCACAATACAGAGCAGGGTATGAGGGCAGCAGAAAAGGACAGCAGGATGCTGTGTTGTATCGCAAGACAGATCTCCGAAAGGAGTAGGGTGGTGATACGGCATCTATAAAGGTCACTGGTCAGTTTGCACCTTTGAGTATTGTATGCAGATTTGATGCACATATCTGAAGAAGGATGTAACATTACTAAAAGAAGTACAATGAAGGGCAACAAGGATGAGCCAGGGATTTGAGGACACACAATACAAGAAGATGCTGAGACATTTTAACATGTACTTCTTGGAGGAGAGAAGAGAACAGGGGTATATGATTGAGACATATAAGTGCAAAAAGAGGATAAAATAGGTTGGCACTGACAGAATAATCAGGATGAGGAGATGGAGGGACACGAGAGGGCACAGCTTTATATTGGAGTGTGGAAGATTTCTGACAGAAATGAGGTGACACTTTTCCATGGAGAGGGTGCAGTGTGGATGGGTCAGACACGGGGTACATAGGTATGGAGAGGCCACAGCAGAGGGAGAAAGGGAGGCAGGAGAATGATCGCATGGGACAAAGGGGAATAGGAAAACAAGGGTCTGGGTGGAAAGGGTGGGTGAGTCAAGGGGTGCATAGCAAAGGTGGGGTCGGGCACAAGGTAGGAGGGGGGGAAGGGGAATGGTAGCATGGGGCCAAGGGAGATGGAAGAACACGGGACAGGAGGGGAGGGGCAGTGATAGGGGAGAAGCAAAGAGTCAGAAATGGGCAAGGATGGGCAGATGCTGGTACTAGACAAGGAAATGATTGAGGGAGGGGAGGAATGGGGCAGGGAGAAGGGGGTGTGCTAGTGTAGGGGCACTTCATACTCAAAGGGATCAGATGAGGCAGTGAAAGGGAAAGGCATGGTCTAATATGGGTCGAGTCTATTCCAGGGTTTATGGTGAGCAGGGCATGATAGTTCATTCACAAGTGCACAGGGAAGGGACAGAAGAAACCACATGTTGTGGTGCATGTGGGTACTAACAATCTGTCAGGGGAGACAGTGGAGGTAGTAATGGGAAGGTTGAAGGAACTGGGGAAGTTGTGCAAGGAGGTGGACAAATCAGTGGCCTTTTCAGAAGTGCTCCCAGTACCACGTGTGAGTACTTCGAGGAAATGAGGGATTTGGGAGTTCAACACCTGGCTGAGGGAATGGTGTCATACCAAGGAGTATGGGGTAATAGGGAGTTGGGGCAGAACCAGAGACAACAATGAGCTGTATGCAGGGGACAGGTTACACGTGAGCAGGGAGGGGAAGAGAGTATTGAAGCAGGGGATAGAAGGGTACATAGCAAAAAGGGTAGCTTTAAACTAGGTAAGGGGGATGGAATGTGGTCAGATGGTAGGCAGGGTTCCCAGGTAGGGGAGCCAGATGGGCCTACCCCACAAGCTAGAGGTGAGGACCACGGGTAGAAACAAAAGGGGTGATTATTCTGGGAGGGGAAGGGAGAGTAGCAGGGTAAAGGGTAGTGTCACTGGATGCGAGGAGCCTAGGTAACAAGTCAGCTGAGTTACAGGGCCTCTTGACGGTGGGGCAGGTGGACAAAGCAGCCATAACAGAAACTTGGGCCACTCAATACCAGGACTGGGATATGATGATCCATGGATACAAGCTGTTCAGACAGGACAGGGCAAACAGGAAAGGGGGGACAATCTATGTAAGGGAAAGATTAAGATGCATAACAGGAGTAGGGGTAGGAAGGCAGAGCAGAGGCCCTGTGGTACCAGTTTCAAGATTCATAGGACAAGTTACTGAGGACAGGGGTAGTATATAGAGCACCAGCACAAGTGGAAGGGCTGGCCAGAGACTCGGCAGAACCTATGAGGGGGGTTTGCAGGAAGGGGAACGCAGTAGTGGTGGGGGACTTCAACCTACCTGTGGTGGACTACAGCACGCCAATCACCACAACTGCCAGGGAGCAGTTGATACTAGGAGCATTTCTGGATAATTTCCTAATGCAGTTGGTACAGAAACTGACTAGGCTGGGAAATACTCTGGATCTTGTAGTAATGAATGGGTAAGCAATAAGGGACCTGGAGGTTGAGGACCCTATAGCTGGGAGTGACCACCACTCAACGAGTTTTACACTCAGAATGGAGAAGCAAACTGGAGGCTTGGATACCAGGGTGATAGATTTCAAGTAGTCAAAGTTCAATACATGGAAACATAGAAACATAGACTTTGACGGCAGATAAGGACCGCTAGGCCCATCTAGTCTGCCCATTTCCCTACCTACAGGATAGGCCGCAGATCCTAGTTAACCAACAGCCTATATCTTCTTGCCCCCCACAAGAATTGCCTTATGTCTGTCCCATGTATTCTTGAATTCTCCCACAGTTTTAGACCCCACAACTTCCTCAGGAAGGCTGTTCCATGCATCCACTACCCTCTGTGAAATAATATTCCTCACATTGCCCTGAACTGCCCTCCTTCTAGCTTTAAATTGTGTCCCCTTGTTCTTGCAAGTCTCTTTTTCTGAAAGATGCTACCTCTTGGACTTTGTTGATTCCCTTGAGGTACTTGAAAGTTTCTATCATGTCCCCTCTCCCTTCTTTCCTCAAGGGTATACATATTAAGCTCCTTTAGTCTCTCCTCATACAGCTTCTTTTGCAGGCCCTGCACCATTTTAGTTGCCCTCCTCTGGACTGCCTCTATCCTGTCTATGTCCTTGCGGAGATGGGGTCTCCAGAACTGGACACAGTATTCCAGATGGGGTCTCACCAACTGTCTGTACAGAGGGACAATGGGGGTAAATCCTCATAAGTCATCTTGAGGTAATCCTACCAACCATGGATGCTAATGAAAAATGGGGTATTACTAAAGCAGGGCTGGAGAAGGCCACTGGGACATGTAGCAGGACAGAGAGTAAGAAGGGAAGGGCAAAGAAGACCAGTTGGCTGACCAAGGAGGTAAAGGACAGGGTAAAAGCCAAGAGGGGAGCTTTTCACCAATTCAACAGATCAGGGAAGGGGGAAGACAGAGATGAGTATACAAAGAAGTCCAAGGAGATTACAAGGCTGGTCAGAACCACCAAGGAATCCAGAGAGCTGAGGTTGGCACAGGACATCAAGGATGGAGAGAAGGACTTATTCAGATACATTGGTGAGTGAAGGAAGTGCAGAGACCAGATAGTATGGATTAAGAAGGATGGGGGGGATTGGTAGAGAGGGGGAGAGGAGCATGCAGAGGCATTAAATGAGTATTTCTGCTCTATATTCACAGAAGGGAGGGGACAGATACCACAAGGGAGGGGGAGAGTGGGCAGGGGAAGGGAGGGTGTGACAGATGGAGAAATTACAGAGGAAAGAGTACTGGATGGACTGAAGGCACTGAGGGTGGACAAAGCACCAGGAACTGATGGCATTGACCCGAGGGTACTCAAATAACTGGCAGGGTGCCTAGCAGGACCACTGGCTGACCTGTTAAATACTTTTCTGAACATGGGATGCATACCACAAGACTTGAGGTTAGCCTATGAGGTGCCCATTCACAAGGGATGCATAAAGGAGGAACCAGGTAACTACAGACCAGTCAGCCTCACATCAATTGTGGGAAAACTCATGGAGACCATACTTAAGGAGAGGTTGGTGAACATTTTGGAGGACAATGACCTCCAGGACGGGCAACAGCACTGGTTTGTCTCAGGTAGGTCTGGCCAGACAAACCTGATTGAGTAGTATGGCTGTGTGACCAGGGAGCTGGACAAGGGCCATGCAGTGGATGTCCTGTACCTGAACTTCATCAAGGCCTTCAATTCCATGCCACATGGAAGGCTAGAGTGGAAGCTGGACTATGTAGGGGTGGGTACCAAGATGGTCAAGTGCATCACTAACTGGCTGAAGGGCAGACTGCAGAGAGTGGTGGAGGGGAAACTCTCATCACCAAGAGGGGTAACGAGTGGGGTACCACAGGGATTGGTACTGGGACCAGTGCTGTTTGTGTTATTCATAGCAGATATGTCACATGGGATCCAGAGCAAGATCAGTCTGTTCGCGGATGTTCCAAGATGGGAGCTGTGGTGGATGACATCGAGGAGTGGAAGGGACTGCAGGGAGACATGAGTAAACTACAAGAGTGGTCAGAAACATGGCAGTTGGTGTTCAAGGCCCAGAAGTGTAAGGTATTGCACTTTGGAGCTAAGAATGAGAGGAGGAACTATCAACTGGGGGGGGGACAATTGTGGAGCACAGAGAAGGAAAATGACAGGGGGGTGATTATAACTGGGTATGAACAACTTGGCATAGTGCAGGAAGGCAGCAGCAAAAAGACAACAAGATGCTGGGCTGTATAGCAAGGTGGATCTCCTCTAGAAGAAATGAG
Organism: Neoceratodus forsteri; assembly: GCA_016271365.2. Classification (NCBI taxonomy): domain Eukaryota; kingdom Metazoa; phylum Chordata; order Ceratodontiformes; family Ceratodontidae; genus Neoceratodus; species Neoceratodus forsteri. Next base: position 820,068,149 of record CM028129.1, read on the forward strand.
GTGATGTTTCCCTTGTATAGGTTGTGGCACATGGACAGCTGGTTCTGATTACAATATGATATTTTTTCTGCAATATAAAATATGTAGGGGAGTGTCTGTCAGGAGAAACTACTGTCTTGCTAAAACTGACACACCAAAACCCCCCAAGTTCAAAGGACAGGACGTAGGTTAAACTATAGATATCTGAGATGCAATTACACTGTCAATTTGCTTTGAAGCCAGGAACCAATATATCCATTTATAATGCCCTCAGGGAAATCCTTTGATTTGCACTAGGTGTCATGAGGAAAGGAGCATATGCATTTGTTGGGGTGTCTTCCAAGGAAGCCAGTTAATTACATCAAAGAGACTTTGATGTCTGTGTGAAGCAGGTCCCAGACTAATTTGGGAAGTCCAATATGCATTTGCTTGGGGTATCCAGTGAATTACATCAAAGAGACTTTGATGTCTGTGTGAAGCAGATCACAGACTGGTTTGGGGGAAGTCACATGAAGACAGGAGATTCACTGACGTCACCTATTTTTGTAACATATCTTATTTGGACATCCTGTGTTATAAAATATGAATTTTAATACACCAAGGCGGAGTTAGGTGACCTCAGAGAGAAGGCTGGCTCAAGACTGCTTTTAACTATACTGAGCAGAACTTACAGAGAGATATTCATTTTCTGACTGAGAAAGAGGAACATCAAAGCACTGAAAGATTAAGAAGTATGGATACATTAGATAAGACCAGTCTAGGTGTATGGGTTGTAGGAATTTGGACTTTTAAGCCTATTTTGTTTTTAAGACTGTATGTGTTGGGATATCTTGTTCTGTATTTACTGTTTTCCTATTTTTTACCTATTTTAAAGTAAATATATATTTTAAAAACAGAAACTGCCTGGTGTGCCTTGAAACTTCTTTTTTTTTTATAAGTGAAGCTTAGATGGTTATAGTTGACACTGTGCATGAGCTTATTGTGGTACCAAACTGGGAAACAGATAAGAGTTCTCTAGGTCTTGCATAGAGTTCTAAGGGTTCATTTTGTAATACCTGGTTAGGTGCCCGTAGGCAAAGATATCTGGACCCACGAAGACAGAATTATCTGAGCCTGACAATTGGGAATGCTAACAAGAGGTTATCAGTTTGAATCCCTCCAGAACTTGGGACAAAGGTGACTCAAACCCACAAAAAAAAACAAGAGGGTTACCTTGTTCTGTTCACTGTTCACAATTCTGCACTCAGAGATTGGCACTTTGGGAGTAGAGGGCTGACCTGCTGAGTAGGTTTGTGACACGTCACTGGTCAGGATGCACCGGGAGTACTCCATGCAGTACTGGCACCCATTCCTGAAGAAGGACATCAAACTGTTGTGGGGGGGAGCAATGCAGAGTGACTAAGATGATCCAGGGGTTGGAGGGGAAGTCCTACGAAGCAAGGCTGAACGCGCTTAACATGTACTCCCTGGAGGAGAGGAGAGATAGGGGATATGATCAAGACCTTTTAGTACCCGAAGTGGATGAACAAAGCTAACTCAGGAGAGATATTCAGGATCAGAAGAGGGAGGGACACCAGAGGGTAGCAACTGAGACTGGAGGGGGTAAATTCAAGAGGGAAATCAGCAGACATTACTTCACAGAGAGGGCAATAGACAAGTGGAACACTCCGCCTGAGGAGGTGGTTTCATATAAGATGGTGCACAGCCTCAAGAGAGAATGGGACAGAGTAATGGGGGAAGGACTGTGAGGGTGAATGGGAAGGGTGGGGCAGCTGCAAAGTGAAGGGCTAGCTGCACAATCAAGCAGACTCGATAGACCATTTGGCCTGTTTCTGCTGGCATTTCGTATGTTCATATGGTTTAACAACAAAAAATGAAAGTTATTGCACTTCGTGGCTAATAACCGGGGAGGAGCTACTAACATTTGGTGGTACAGCTTGAATGCACAGAGGAAGGAACGGATCTAGGAGCACTTATGTCAGGCATTATGAACTACTCAGTGCAGTGCATGATGGTGACAGCAAAAGCCAACAGGAATCTGGTGTGTATAGCGAGAGGAATCTCCTCCAGAAATAGGGTGGGTGAAAATGCCCCTATGCATGTCGATGATCAGTCTGCACCTGTAATACTGCGTTCAGTACTGGAGCCCATTCCTGAAGAAGGACATTAGATTGTGGGATGGTGTACATTGGAAGGTCACAAAGATGATCCAGGGATTAGAAGGATACTCCTATGAGGATATGCTGCACGTCATTTATTCCCTACAGGAGAGGAGAGATATGGGGGGACAAGATTGGAACCTTTTAATAGATAATGTGGATTAACAGAACTATCACAGAATGTGTTTTCAGGATTAGAATTGGGAGGGTCATGATGGGGCACCAGCTGCGATTGGAGGGTGGAAGATTCAGGAGGAAAGTCAGGAGACATTATTTCACAGAGAGTATTGTGGCTAAGTGGAATTCTGTGAGGAGGTAATAGCCTGCAGCACTGTAGACAGTTTTAAGAGGTGATGGGACACAGTGACGGGGTAATTATGAAAATGGGAGGGTGAGTGGGTCAGCTGCAAACTGAGGGTGGGCTTCACAGTTCAGCAGACTCAGCAGACCGTGAGGTCTGTTTCTGTTGTCATTTTTTTTATGTTGCTACATATGACAGTGTTGTACATGCTATCATAGGATCATAAAGTTAACACGCAACCCAAATTAAGTTTGGTGATCATGCGTGACACAGTGTCTGCAGCCTTGTTGTTGTACGGTGTTTTCTGTATGAGTGGATTATGTGCATGTTATATGTTTACTTATATGTGATAACAGTACATGACAATCCATTTCTGTACTATGCAAGTGTGCACAGCAGCACAGCATGAGTGCAACTGCACTTGCACGTCATATACTGTATATCACATGCACATATGAGTTCTTTATTGCAAAGCAGCATCTTTTATGAGGAGATAATACACACTGAATGGGACCAGTGTGTTGCATGTGGCACAGCAGAAATGGGAACCACAATGGTTTAAATGTTTTCCAAGAGCTTTCACCATAATTGTTCCTGAAGAGGTGTGCCACGCAGCATAACGGCAACATCTGTTCTGTTACTTGGGTACATAACACATAGTGAAATATGGTGCCAAGACAGACACACATGTCAGGAGAACATACCTTGTACAGAACTTACCTTTGTATGTTTGGTGGCCGGTGTCACAGGACTTTGCATGTCACTGTGATGAAAAACAGATGGCATGGCCTCTACTTTAAATTTTCGGGACTCCTTGTTCTGACCTGAAAGACAACATTTTGTTACTGTTATGGTCAAATCTTTCAAAGTACAATGTTCAACATGAACATAAATTGGTATGCGTTGACAATGCAGTGATAAAAACAATAACAGACAAACTACTGTTCATAAGCATGCATCGTGTCATCCTTCATAAATTGATATCTAAAATGTACACTCATCTTCATATCTATATGGACATAAATGGATGCACATCTATATATGTACACACAAATAAAAAATATATATATATATATATATATATATACATACATACATGAAATGCATGCAATACACGCACTGTCTTGCCGCAGTATCATGTGGAGAAAGTATGTCTGTACCTGCACTATGTATCCAGATAATATTCCAAGGTTTTGTTGTTTCCCATGGATGAAGTGTCCTGTGCTTTTCATATCACTGTCTATCATGTTTTTTCACAAAGTAGCCTCACCTAGTGCTGATAGTTGTCAACATGCGGTGGCATACTGTACTGTGACACACTGAAAACACCATGATCTGTAGTATGCTTGCCCTTATGTATTGACGAGAAGAGAAAGTCATGAACAGGTGAAATTGTATCCGACATGACATTCAGTTGCGTAAAGAGGTGATACATTTGGATGCCTTGCAATCCCATGCATGACATGAAGTGTGTATGCAACTCACCAGACATTATTCGCTTATCCAGCAATATGAATAGAGGTATGGAGAAATGGATATGTAAAATATAAATGTTGTACTGAGTAACTGTGAATAATGTTTGCGGTTCAGAATGGATCAGTACTGGTCCAGGTGCTGGTTGTGCTTTTTATAGCAGCTACGTCACATGTCATCTGGAGCAAGATTGGTCTGTTTGCTGATGATACCAACATGGGGACAGTGCTGGGCAACATTGCAGGGTGGCACATGCTACTGGAAGACATGACTAAGCATGAGAAGTGGTTGGAAATGTGGCAGATGGGGTCAAATGTTAAGAACTGCAAGGTCATGCAGTTCGTAGCACACAACACAAGTATGAGCATCTACTTGTGGCAGGTTCATTTATGTACTACTGAGGAGTAAAAGAATGGAGTGGAGGTTACAGCAGAAAATAGTAATAACTCAGCACAGTACATGAAGGCATCAGGTAAAGAAAATAGGATGATGGGGTGTATAGTGAGAGAAATCTCCTCCCGCAGGAGTGAAGTGATAATGACTCAGTACAGGGCAGTAGTCATACCTGCAGTACTGTGCAAAGGTTCGGCCACACATTGTCCAATTGTTGTCTGTACTCTTTTCTGTTGTAGCTTCCTGGAGATGTAAATGAAGCGGCCCATTCCATAGGATTATCCCCCACCTACTTATTCTGCTGCTGTGTTTTCTGGTTCTGTATTTATTGATCTGGCCACTGAGAAATGTGACACTGTCCTCTGTCAGGGACTGCTGGATGACTGCCAAGTTTAGAGCAGCGTCCTTGTTTAGGGGACTCATAGCTATATGCCCGTGAAGTATAGGGATGTAGGTAAACAGCGTTCAATGCGAGTACAGGTGGTCAGCCAGCATGTCAGATTGCATCTAAATTTTACATTGCCATGTATCTTTAAGGTAAGATATGCCTCTTCGTTGAGGACACAAAGATAATGCAACAGGGTCGACACTACCCATTCTGGAGTGTGTGAAGAATTAAAAAGTACCTAGAGCCAAGTATTGCCAACTGGGACCTCCATTGGCCAGGAAGCCTTCTCCTACCACTTCCCTAAACTTTGGAACTCATTGCCATCTCCTAGCCAATGCTCCTCATCCTCATCCTCTATCTCCCTAGCCCTACATAATTTTTATTCCCCTAACTGCACCTGTCCCTAGCCCTCCCACTCCACCCTCCTAATGACCATCTTCTTCTGTATTACTTCACTTCAACACCCTGCTATACCCTTCCTCAATTTCCCCATGCACCTCCTAGACCCCTAGCCTTAACACTCTGCTCCTGTACCCTCCTTTCCTTGAGTCTTCTGCCTGTGTGTGGTCTCCCCTTGCAGTGCTCTCAACATCCAGAAATCCTGAAGGGGTGCAGTTCCTCCCCCCTTCTCCTCCCCTCATTACCTCCTTCCTCTCTCTAATTCATGTTCCCCTTGCAGGGTTCATTGCATCATGAAGGGGCTTAGATTCAGCTAGCTAGTTGCCCCTCTCCAACATCCCTCTCCATCCACCCACCTCCCCATGCTTTCAATCCTCTGCCTGCCCCTCCCCCCTCTTCCCCTTCCTTCCCTTGCCCCCTTACCTCCCCAACTCCCCCAACCTCCTCCTCCCTCCTTTCTCCACTGCCCAGTCCTATTTTCCCCTTGCAGGATTCCGCAGCATCCAGAAGGGGTCTTGGCTCTAGGTTGCCCCCCTTTTCCTCTTCCCTCTCCCCATCCTCATACCTAGCCCTCCCTATTTCACCACTGTGCACAATCCTGCTCCAAGGTCCTACTTAAGCACTTCTCACCAATGCTGTCTACTCCCACTGAACTTAATCTATGTCTACCTCCTCTAATCCTATAACCCGTTTGATCATAATTCATGTTCCTTTCCACATAAGTTTTTTCTCCTGCAGGATAGCCTGGGTCATTCTGCTCCCCAAAGGTATGACTCTGTTATGGTGTTTTCTTTATACTTCCGGCACAATGTATTGCTCTGTATTTTTTCTATGTTTGTTTTGTTCTTCTAACATTGTAACCAACATTATAACACCCCCCTCCCCCGACACTTCTGGAAACAAGCTGTTTACAGCTCATGATGTCTTTCCTGGTGAAATATTTTCAAAATAAAATAAAAAAATTAAAAACTAGTCATGGGAATACCCTTGACCTCGTACTGTTTAATGGGGAGTGGGTGAGGGATCTGAGGGTGGAGGAAGACCTAGCGGGGAGTGACCGCAGGCAAGTATGGGTCTAGTTTCAGCTGGGCAGGAAGAGGGGGCCATCTGGCACAAAGGTGCTAGGCTTTACAAAGGCTGACTTCAAAAAGATTGGTGAAGTGTTGCAGGGGTTCAAGGAAAGAATTCAGGCTAATGGGGACATGAATCAGAGTTGGGAACTCATTAAGCTAAGGATACTGGAGGCAGCAAAATTCCTGCTTCTAGGACCAAAGAAAAAAGGCTAGGGTGAAGAAACAGAGCTAGATGAGCAAGAGTGTCATAGATAAGGTGAGCAGGAAAAGAGTGCCTATCGGAGATACAGGACAACTGGGAGGGGGTGAGGACAGGGAGGAGTGCCTGAAGGAAGCAAAGAAGGTGACCAGGGAACTAAGGGCAGCAAAGATGTCAAGGGAGCGCAGGATGACAAAGGGAAATACAGAGGGAGAAAAGACTTCTTCAGGTACCTCCAGGAGAAAAGTGATTGTAAGGACCAAATCTTAAGGATTAAGAAGGGGTGGAAATGGGTGGAAAAAGTGTACAAAAGGTAGAAGCACTTCACACCTACTTCTGCTCGGTTTTTACTAAAGAGAAAGGGGGGTGGAATACCTAACATTGGGTGGAGGATGGGGATCAGAGGGGGAGAGAGTGACGGATGGGGAGATCACATAAGGTACAGTGGTAGAGGGGTAAAGACACTGAGGGTGGACAAGTCACCAGGACTTGATGGCATACACACCAGGGTGCTGAAGGAGTTCACAGAGGTCCTGGCAGGCTAATTGGCAGGCCTATTTAATGCCTCTCTGGACTCAGGGTGTGTACCTCAGGACTGGAGGATGGCTCACATGGTTCCACTTCATAAGAGCAGTCCCAAAGATGAACCAGGAAACCATAGGCCAGTGAGTTTCACGTCCTTAGTGGGGAAACCAATGGAAACAATCCTGAAGGAGAGGCTGGTGACCATGCTGGAGGTCAGTGTGGTGCAGAAAGTCAGCAGCATGGCTTTGTCAAGGACAGATCCTGACAGAAAAACATAGTGGACTACTATGACTGGTTGACTAGGGAAATGAACAAAGGGCATGTGGTGGATGTCCTGTACATGGACTTCAGTAAGGCATTCTACTGGGTGCCACAAGAGAGAATATCCAGTAAGCTAATGGGCACAGGAGCAGTGGCAAAATTGGTGTAATGGGTGGAAAACTGGCTGCAGTGATGGTGAAAGAGGGTGGTGTGAGGAGAATTTTCATCACCACAAGATGATGGGTTGTATTGCAAGGGGTATAACCTGTAGGAGGAGGGAGGTGATACTGCTGTTATACAGATCGCTGGTCAGACCACACCTGGAGTACTGCATTCAGTTTTGGCACCCTTACATAAAGAGGGACATTAGATTGCTGGAAGTAATGCAACGCACAGCAACAAAGGTGATCCTGGGCCCATGGGAGTTAGTGTATAAGGTTATAGTAAGGGAATTTTAACATGTATTCTCTGGAGGAGATGAAGGACTGGAGAGTTATGATTGAGACATTTAGGTACATGAGAGTAAAAAACAGGACAGGCATGGAGGGACTGTTCAAGGGGTGTGGGGAGAGACACTCGGGATCACGACATGAGATTGGAGGGTCAAAGGTTTAGGAGGGAAATTAACCATTTGTTAACGGAAGTGGTGGTAGCAGAGTGGAATGCACAACCGGCAGTGGTGGTGGCATGTAAAACAGTGTGATGCTTCAAGAGGGGCTGGGAGAGAGAGGGGGGACTTGAAACTTGCAAGAACCTCAAGGGAATCAACAAAGTTCCAGTGGTAGCATCTTGCAGAAAAAGATGTGCAAGAACAAAGGGTGCACAATTTGAAGATAGAGTTGGTAAGGCTCAGGGGCAATGTGAGGAAGTATTTTTTCACAAATATGGTGGTGGACGCATGAAATGGCCTTCCTGAGGAGGTTGTGGGGTCAAAAACAGTGTGGGGGATTAATCAATGCATGGGACAGACATAAGGCAATTCTGGGAGAGGGGGTGGTAGGAAGAAGTAGGCTATAGGTTAACTAGGATCTGCAGCTTATCCAATAGGTGGTGAACTGGGCAGACTAGGTTGGTCAAGTGGTACTTATCTGTTATCAAAGTCTATATTTCTATGTTAACAAGAATGCACTGGCAGCTTGCTATTAATATCATTCTAGTTGAGGAGGTGCCAAAACATCACCAGAACCTGTGTTTGTTTGTAGTAAGAGCATCAATCATGTAATAAAGCACACAGCAGCAGAACTTGATTAACAGTCAGTAATTGCCAAGAAAAGGAGACTATGGTTAGGATGATGCATGGCAAGCTGAATAATAATATCCTTCAATTCACTATATTGAAGTCGATGTCAAAAACATAACATCTGTTCATGATGACACAGACTTTTGTTGAGAGCAGTACATAATGACACAATTCCCTCCTTCCTCTACCCCTCCACTTCCCCCTCCCTCCCCTCTGTTTCCTCACCTTGTTCTCTCCTCTCCCCGTGGGTCTTTTCCTGCATAAGCTACATTGTAGCAGCTCCCTCCTGGCTCTTATTTTGCTTCCCACCCCCAATTCACCCTGTCCTTCTCTCCTTGTAATCCCTTCCACCTCTCTTCAGACAAGGCCACCGGCTTGCACTTGACACAATATTTATCTTGTCATATTATTCTTTACATAGAAACATAGAATTTTTTGACAGATAAGGACGCTTGGGCCCACCAGTCTGCCCATTCACTACCTAATGGATAAGCTGCAGATCCTAGTTAACCAGCAGCCTACTTCTTCTACCCCACCCCTAGAATTGCCTTATAGCGGTCCCATGCATGCTTGAATTCAACCACTGTTTTTGACTCCACAACCTCCTCCGGAAGGCCGTTCCATGCATCCACAACCCTCTCTGTGAAAAAATACTTCCTTACATTACCTCTGAGCTGCCCCCATCTTAAAATTGTGTCCCCTTGTTCTTACACACCTCTTTTTTTGAAAGATGCTACCCTCTTGGACTTTGTTGTTTCCCTTGAGGTACTTGAAAGCTTCTATCATGTCCCCCCTCTCCCTCCTTTCCTCGAGGCTATACATATTAAGCTCCATTAGTTTCTCTTCATATGTCTTCTGGTGCAGACCCTGCACCATTTTAGTTGCCCTCCTCTGGACAGCTTCCATCTTGTCTATGTCCTTGTGGAGATTGGGTCTCCAGAACTGCACACAGTACTCCAGATGGGGTCTCACCAGCTGTAGGGATAACAACTTCCTGTTTTCTACTGGTGATGCCTCTCCCTATGCATCCCAGTATCCCCCCAGCCATCTTTGCTGCCCTCTCACTTTGCTTACCCACCTTTAGGTCATCTGATATGACTACCCCCAGGTCCCATTACATTTTTGCTGTTGTTGGTATCTCACCCCCCATTGTGTACTCTGCCCCTGGGTTTTTGTTTCCCAGGTGCATTACCTTGCACTTCTTAGCATTGAATCTAAGCTGCCATACATTTGACCATTCCTCTAACCTTGCCATGTCCCTTCTCATCCTTTCCACCCCACCTTGAGCATCAACTCTGTTGCAGATCTTTGTGTCATCTGCAAAGAGACATACTTTTCCTTCCTGTCCCTCTGCAACATCGCTTATAAAGACATTGAAGAGGACTGGTCCTAATACTGAACCCTGCAGTACCCCACTAGTAACCCCCCTTTCTTCAGAGTGGACTCCATTTACTATTACCCTCTGTGTTCTATTCTCCAGCCAATTCTTTACCCAGGCTATCATCTTGGGACCACTCCCAAGCTGGCTAACTTGTATATTAATCTTTTGTGTGGGACTGAGTCAAATGCCTTGCTAAAGTCTAGGTAGGCCATGTCTACAGCCCCTCTGATCCACTACTTTGGTTACCCAGTCAAAGAAATCTATTAGATTTGTCTGGCATGACCTTCCCACTGTGAATCCATGCTGCCTTGGGTCCTGTGCCCCTCTGGCCTCTAGGTACTCGACAGTTCTTTCCTTCAGAAGTGATTCCTTCATTTTCCCTCTCACCGAGGTTAAACTAACAGGTCTGTAGTTTCCTGCTTCTGCCTTGCTCCCACTTTTGTGAAGGGGAATCACATTTTCCCTCCTCCAGTCCTCAGGTACCACCCCATCCTCCCATGATTTGTTAAAGAGGGTAGTCAGTGGTGTCACAAGTTCTACCCTTAGTTATTTTAGAATTCTGGGATGAATCCCATCAGACCCCATTGCTTTGTCCACCTTCAGTTTTAAGAGTTCTTTCAGAACCCTTTCTTCTTTGAATGGGCATGTATCAACTTCTGTATCCAGAGTGAAGGTACTGGACTTCAGGAGGGCTGATTTTGTCAAAATGGGGGAGTGCCTCAGAAAAGCACTAGCAAACAGGCAAGAAGGTGGGAAGGAGCAACAATGGAGAAACATCAAAACCACCATCACAGAGGCAACAAGCCTTTGTGTGAAGCAAATAAACAAATTAAAATGAAAGAAAAAATACTATTGTTCTCAAAAGAAGTGGCGGGGAAGGTAAGGGAGAAAAAGATAGCGTTTAGGAAGTATAAGGAAACACAGAAGGAGCAGGACGGAGAACTGTACCAGTTAAAGCACAAGAAAATGGGGGAGGCAGTCAGAATAGCAAAGGCCCAAACTGAGGAAAAGATAGCCAACTCAGTTAAGAAGGGGGATAAAACATTTTATGGGTACATTAGGGAGCAAAGAAAGATGAAGGCAGGGATACTGAGGCTGAATAAAGAGGACGGTGGTTGGGCAGAGAGCGACAGTGAAAAAGCAGGGATACTGAATGAATATTTCTGCTCAGTATTCACAATGGAAAAGCAGGGGGAGATACCTAATTCAGTCAGTAGAAGCACTCTGGATAGGGGGGTTGATATTAGTCCTTTCACAGAAGAAAGGGTTCTGAAAGAACTCTTAAAACTGAAGGTGGATAAAGCAATGGGAGTAAGACAGAGGCAGGAAACTACAGACCTGTCAGTTTGACCTCAATGGTAGGGAAAATGATGGAATCACTTCTGAAGGAAAGAATTGTTGAGTACCTAGAGGCCAGTGGGGCACAGGATCCAAGGTAACATGGATTTGCAGCAGCAAGGTCATTGCAAACAAATCTAATTGATTTCTTTGACTGGGTGACCAAAGTAGTAGACCAGGGAGGGGCTGTGCACATGGCCTACCTACACTTTAGCAAGGCATTTGACACAGTCCCTCACAAAAAGATTAATAAACAAATTAGCCAGCCTGGGAGTGGGTCTCAGGGTGGTAGCCTGGGTAAAACACTGGCTGGACAACAGGACACAGCAGGTAGTAGTAAATGGAGTCCACAGTGAAGAAAAGAGGGTTACTAGTGGGGTATCGCAGGGTTCAGTACTGGGGCCAGTCCTTTTTAATGTCTTTATAAGTGACATTGCAGAGGGACTAGAAGGGAAAGTATGTCTCTTTGCAGATGACACAAATATCTGCAATAGGGTTGATACACAAGGTGGGGTGGAAAGGATGAAAAGGGACTTGGCAAGGTTGGAGTAATGGTCAAATGTATGGCAACTTATATTCAATGCAAAGAAGTGCAAAGTAATGCAGCTGGGAAACAAAAACCCAGGGCAAGAGTACACAATGGGGGGTGAGATACTGACAACAACAAAAATGGAAAGGGACCTGGGGGTAGTCATATCAGATGACCTAAAGGTGGACCAGCAATGTGAGAAGGCAGTAAGAAGGGCTGGGGGGGATACTGGGATGCATAGGGAGAGGCATCACCAGTAGAAAACAGGAAGTTATTGGCCATCTGTACAGACAGTTAGACCACATCTGGAGTACTGTGTACAGTTCTGGAGACCCCTTCTCTGCAAAGACATAGACAGGGTGGAGGCTGTCCAGAGGAGGGCAACCAAAATGGTGCAGGGTCTGCACCAGAAGACATATGAAGAGGGACTAAAGGACCTTAAGATGTATAGCCTTGAGGAAAGGAGGGAGAGAGGGGGGACATGACAGAAACTTTCAAATGCCTCAAGGGAATCAACAAAGTCCAAGAGGGTAGCATCTTTCAGAAAAAGAGATGTGCACGAACAAGGGGGCACAATTTGAAGATAGAGGGGGACAGGTCAGAGGTAATGTGAGAAAGTTTTTCTTGACAGAGGGTTGTAGATGCATTGAACAGCCTTCCTGAGGAGGTCATTGAGTCAAAAACAGTGGGGGAATTCAAGAATGCATGGGACAGGCATAAGGCAATTCTAGTGGGGGGTAGGAGGAAGTAGGCTGTTGGTTAACCAGGGTCTGCAGCTTATCCATTAGGAAGGAAAATAGGCAGACTAGGTGGGCCAAGCGGCCCTTATCTGCCATCAAATTCTATGTTTCTATGTATTGTTGTAGACCATCAGCCGGGGCACAGTCCCCTCTGGATGCTCTGATTCTGGACTGGTCAGGGAAGCGTCTGTATGCCTTCCCTCCTTTTCCCCAGTTACTCAGAGTACTGATCAAACTCAGATCCCAGCCAGCATCAATGATTTTGATAGGACCAGATTGGGCCAGGCAGCCGTGGTACTCTCAGCTGCTCTCCATATCTGTGGCCAGGCCAATACTCCTCCCCCCGAGGCACAACCTGTTAACCTCCAACCAAGGGAGGATCATGTACCCCAACCTCAGGTCCCTCAGGGTCAAGGCATGGCCCTTGAGGACCTAGAATATGCAGGCTTGCAACTCTCAGAGGGTGTCCTAAAGGTGCTGCATGGGTACAGGAAGTGATCCACTAGGAATACCTATGCTTCAAAATGGAAAAGATTTTCACTTTGGTGCTCCACTAATGGTGCAGTTTCAACACAGGCAGGAGTTCCAGCCCTGTTTGACTACTTAACACATTTACATTCCCTGGGCTTACAACATTCAACCCTGATAGTACACTTAGCATCAGTGTCTGCTTACATTTCAGCTGGAAAGGATGTCTCTCTGACATCCAATCCAGTTTTCAGAAGATTTTTCAAAGGATTGTCCCTCCTGCACCCCACTCACAGGGAACCAGTGCCAGCTTTGGACCTAAACATCTATATTGCTCAGCTCATGCTTCCCCTTTGAACCAATGGTCTCAGCAGACTTTAAGTATGTTACTTGGAAAGCAGTTGTTCTGGTGGCCATCACTTCTGCCAGAAGGATCAGTGAGCTCCAGTCCTTGTGTACTGAAAAGGATTATATTTCCTTTCACAGAGACAAGGCAGTGATGAGAACAAATAGGAAGTTAATTTCCAAGGTTGCATCTGAATTCCATCTGAACCAATCTATTACCTTGCAAGTCTTTTCCACTGAGCACTCTAGCTCAGGGGACTGCAGACTGCACAGTATGGATGTAGAAAGAGCCCTGAATTACTACATAACTCATGCTAAGGACCATAGGCATGGCAGAAAACAGCTTTTCCTGATCCATGATGATATGGGCAAAGGAAATCCAACATCTAAAATAACTATCTCTTGGTGGATAGTTCAGTGTATCCAGTTTTGCTATACAAAGGTGGGAAAGAAGCCCTCAGCAAGGGTCAGAGCTCATTCCACAAGGGGTACAGGTGCCACTGTGGCAGCTGCCAGGGAGGTTCCTTTGTTGAAAATCTATAAAGCAGCAACCTGGAGGTCAATCCACACCTTTACAAAGCATTACCTTTACCTAGGGCTTCCAGGGGGTTGATATCTGCCACTTGCAGCTGGTGCGGACCGCTGCAGCCAGGTTGTTGACTAGGCTTCCTAGATCTTACCACATCACACCTGTGCTGCGCGGCCTGCACTGGCTGCCGTTCCAGTGGTGGATCACCTTCAAGATTGGTTTACTAACCTATAAGGCCCAACATGGACAGGGACTGAGTTATCTACAAGAACTCTGTCTCTACTGCCCCCTCCGTCCACTCCATTCCACCAAGGAGGGATTGCTAGAGATTCCCAGAGTTCTCCTTAAGACCTCTGGAGCCCATTCATTTGTTTTTCTGGCTCCTACCCTGTGGAATTCTCTACCTCCTCACATAAGGAGCTGCCAGACTATGGAGAGCTTTAAGTCACCACTGAAAACGAATTTATTCTCTCTTGCCTATCTTGATTAATAAGTTATGGGGTGTGTTGTTTTAAGAGGTTTTAAAAATTTTATGGTTTTTACTTGTTTGTAAAAGTGCTTCGATACCTCTGAATTGTGCTTCATGTAAATAAAGTTTATTATTATTATTATTATTACTACAGCCTGGACACCTTGTCCAGAAGTGATGCCAGGTTTGACACAGCAGTCCTGCAGAGTCTGTTTCCAAAGTAGGTTCTGTGCATACTTCCAAAAGTATTGCTTCACAGTCTGAATTCCTGAGGTGAGAAGAAAAAATCACTGACAATAGTAATCTTGTTTCTTCCAAGGTATTCTCCAATATTCATAACTCTCCCACCCTGCATCCCATACTAGAACCAGTGGCCTCTGCACCCCAAGCTGAGCAACTATGTGTGAGGGTCTCACACACTAGCATATTCTTTATCTATCTCTTTCTAGCCCTGTTGTGCCTTGTCCCCACTTCTTCAGATGATTCTGTCATGGGGGGTTGGTGTTTTAAAACACTTTTCTGACCCCAGTTGGGGCCTATTATTGTTAGTTATTATTGTTGTTAAATAGATTTAAATTTGTTACACCTCATAGCAGGCTCTGTTTTCATCTGAGGTATTAGAATACAAGCAGTTGACCAAGGCAGCATTTGAAAATGGTACGAGCTAATGGCATTCCACTCATTAGCATATCTTTCATTCTCTCCGAGGTAGTATTGTCTTAAAGGGATACTGCAAGAGTTATGAATATTGGAGAATACCTTGGAAAAAACAAGATTACTATGGTAAGTATTTTTTTTCTTTCCACCTTCCCAACCCTCTCCACCCACCAACAACCAATATAGCAGAATAAAATAATATAATAATATAATATGGGAGAGTTCAGCAGCATGCAATGTACTGTGCTATAGAGTTTTACTCCTGTGGGAGTCACAAAAGTTCAAAACAGTTTAAATGATAAAGGGTACAATGCCTTTTAGATAGACAGAAAAAAAGATGACATCCACTTTCATTAGCCCATAATGGGGGTTCTCATATTAGTGAGAAGGACAATTCACCAGATTTTAACTGAGTCACTCAAAAAAAAATTGGTTACAGCCAGGTGTACTGTGAGCTTGCCAATAGTAAGACTATCAGATAGATACTATGGTGGAAGTGGTGATACTAGCTGGTGGATGGAAATTGGGTGACAGAGGTACACTCTCTCACATGGGGTCTAGCACATAGGGAAAAGACCTTCAGCATCAGATTTAAGTGTTTCCTAAAGTTATTACGAGTTACACTTTGTTTTTCACAAGCATTATCAGTGCTAAAGTTAGTTTGTAAGAGAAATAAACATGCTCTTCAGGTTCACTCAGAGCAGGTATGCTACTCCAAAAAAGTATCCTGCCTACTCCTGCTCCAAGCAGTACCCAGCTTATGCAGCCATCTAACTCTCTATTTTATCTTACTGACAGAAACTGCACATGTGATGATCCTGATGTCTCTTGGCTCTCAGGAGTCCACTGACAGAGTACACCGCAAGGTAAGGGTGCACATATTGGTTCCATTATGCATGCATACAGCTTTTGTCATGCCATACTATGGTAGAACTAAAAATAATTTCTTGGGATGTACAAGTCATCAATCACCCTATTAAGTGTAATAAAATATTGAAATATTTGAGATCAGACAAATGTGGATTGGCATTGCTACAGGAAACACATCTCCTCAGGAAAGAGTCTTGCAAGCTAGCCAAAGCATGGATATGGCAGGAGTTTTCCAGCAACTATGCAGTGAAAAAATGGGAGTCTCTATCCTACATTGAAAAGGGAATGTGTTACTATAAGGTAAAGCAGTGAAGGATATGAATAGAAGATGTGTCTTGCTGCAAGGCAGAGTGCAGAGTAGACAAGTCACAGTATTGAACATTTATGTATTTGTATGTTGCTTGAAGCTTAGCTTCACTTCCCACATCAATGCCATCCACACCAAGCTTCAAACTAAACTTGGTACCTTTGTATGAAAATAAAGATTGTCTTTCTCTTCGGTTCATCAAGAGCTTCTTACCAAAATGGTGCTCCCAGTCTTTGACTATACAGATGTGGTGTATGGTTCTGTCCGCTCCACCTCCCCTAGCCAAACTGGATACCCTCTGTAACTTCTCCTGCCGCTTTACAATCAACTCACCCTCTTGAACCCATCGTTGCTTGATTTACACATCACTATCCATCTTCCCTCTACAATCTGCTAAGGGTGGAACTAGCAGAGCCATTAGCAGAACTGTTTAGTGAGTCTCTGAGCACAGGAGAGGTCCCAGAAGACTGGAGAAGGGCTCATGTGATCCCGCTCCACAAGAGTGGTAGAAGGGAGGAGGCAGAGAACTTACAGACTAGTGAGTCTTACCTCAGTAGTGGGCAAGATTATGGAGGCACTTCTTAAGGAAAGGATAGTGCAACATCTGGAATCCATAGGGGCACAGGATCCAAGACAGCATGGGTTTACAAAAGGAAGGTCCTGTCAAACTAATCTCATAGATTTCTTTGACTGGGTAACCAGAGTGGTGGACTAAGGGGGAGCAGTTGATGTCACCTACCCTGACTTCAGCAAAGCTTTCGAAACTGTTCCACATAGCAGATTGATAAATAAGCTGGGTAGGCTCGGGGTGGGTCAGAAGTTGGTCAACTGGGTGGCAAACTGGTTGATAGGCAGAAAACAGAGAGTGGTGGTAAATGGTATATAATCAGAAGAGATGCAAGTCACAAGTGGGGTACCTCAGGGATCAGTCCTGGGGCCGGTCCTCTTCAATATCTTCATTAGTGACATTGCAGATGGACTAGAGGGTAAGGCTTGTCTGTTTGCAGATGATACCAAGATCTGCAACAGAGTAGATGATCCAGATGGGGTGGGCAGAATGAGAAGATATCTGGATAAACTAGCAAAATGGTCAGAAGAGTGGCAACTGGGATTTAATGCAAATAAGTGCAAGATCGTGCACATAGGGAAGAGAAACCCTGAAGCTACCTGTAGGTTGGGAGGGGAGTTGCTGGCAGTCACAAAGGAAGAAAGAGACTTGGGCAGCATCATCACCGATGACCTGAAATCATCCAAGCAGACCTCTAAAGCAGTAGGTAAGGATAGGGGGATGTTAGGGTGTATTAGTAGGGGTATCACAAGTCATAAGAGGGAAGTAATAATCCCTCTTTACAAGACACTGAGTTAGGCCCCATTTGGAGTACTGTGTGTGCAGTACTGAGGCCACACCTTCACAAGTACATTAATTCAAATTGAGGCAGTCCAGAGAAGGGCAACTAAAATGGTAGGGACTGCATCAGAAGACATATGAGGACAGATTAACAGAGCTCAATATGTATACCCTTGAGCAAAGGAGGGAGAGAGGTGATATGATCGAAACATTCAAACACCTTAAGGGCATTAACAATGTGAAAGAATCTAACATGTTTAAATATAAGAAAAATAGCAGGACAAGAGGACACAGCATGAGATTAGAGGGAGGCCGATTAAGGGGGAATGTGAGGAAATTATTTTTCACCGAAAGGGTGATGGATGCATGGAATGGTCTACCTCAGGAAGTGGTGGCTGTGAATATAGTGCAGGGCTTCAAACAGGCATGGGATAGGGATAAGGGAGCAATACAGGTGAGTATGAATATATAGGCCACTGACAGAGCAAAGGCCGTTGGCACATTTATAAGGTAGAAAAAGAAATGGGCAGACTGGATGGGCCTTGTGGTCCTTATCTGCCATCAGCTTCTATGTTTCTATGTTTCTATCCCATTGCCAGGTGCAGTGCACCTCCTTTATATTGAAACACTGGTTTGGGTAACCTTCCTTCCTGCCTCTCATCACTCCTCTCCATTGTTCCCTCTGTTTCCTACTCCTTCTGCTCTGGGGACCATCGCACCTTTGCTTTGCCATGTCCCTATACCTTGGCAAGCAAATCAGCTTTTGCCTTTAGTCTCCTCTCACCTTGTAACCAGCTCTCCTCTTACCTCTGCTTCACTACCTCCCCTGCCTCCATCGGATATCTGTTGAGACTCCTTCACTTCCAACATTGCTTCTGTCTCCCCCCAACTTAACAGTCCCTTGTACAGTTGCTGTAATGTTCAACTGCCTGCTTATGATTTGTTTGCTCATTGTGCACTTTCTGGTCTTTGTGTGCCCTGACTTTGCACTTTCTGTAACATTGACTTTGCCTATGCTTTGTATTGTTTTTATCTTTTGCTCCCCTCCCAACGGGTTGCACCTGGAAATAATTCTTGGTCGAGTATGCCTTTCCTGGTTACCAGTTTTCAAATAAGTAATAAATAAGGAAATCATTTTTGTGACTAACTCCTACGGTGCCAATTTCTTTGTAAATATGACACAGCAAATGTCATATCCGAACACCTCACATGCAGTGGTACTGTTGGGGAGGAGGGTGTATTAGTTTAGTATATGACACCTTACTATTTATCTCATGCGAAGGTCAGGGCAGTTCTGTTTAAGCTATATCAAGAATTTAACTTGATAGATAGCTGCAGACTGCAGTATTCTACCCAGGACTATATTTTCAGGTTAAGACACTTCAGTACATAAAGTAGGCTGGACTATTTCCTGGCATGCTTCTCATACCATACTCTTGTGAGATAGTAGATGCAACTACACATTTGATTATAATTTTGGATCATGCTTCTTTATTACTTACCATTATTATGCAGCATACACTGGCTAAACTCCCAGGTGGAGATTTAATTCTACTCTTCTGCCATTACAGGGCTTTACAATGTGGCTATCAGATGAAATAAAATTTTATTTTCAAACTAATGTCTACCTCAGTAGTTAGCAAAACACCTTATGGGAAGCTTTTAAAGTATCTATCCAGCGGTGAATTATTTACTATTGTAATTGGGTAATAAATCACCCTTTTCAGGTTCTTGTTTGGAACTACACTAAGGTGAAGAAATGACAGATGAGTGGTGTCTACTGTATAAAAGGGATTTATTACTGGTAACCAAAGCAGGCTTATAACCAAATAACAGTGAAAATCCACTGGGGAGAATATCTACAGTCAGTCTGAGCTTACCTAGCAAAAGCAGCAGTTTTGTCTCTTCTTAGAGAAAAAGCATAATACAACAGGTCTTGTACCCCTGATAATTACTATGACAACTACTAAAAAGATATATAAAAGGCACATTATTGGCTAATGACACATAGCCTGATATCTTCCTAGCCTTGGAACATATGCTGAGTTAACAAAAGACAAGATATCATGAAACAAAGAACCTGTCTTATTGTCAAGGTCATCATGGTTACATTAATAATAGCTACTCTGCACTAAACCTAAAGATGACAGTGTTGCTTAACTAATGATTATACAATAGTCCAAAAATGCTCCCCAGTGTTACATTAGAGACATCAGTAATGATTCTTAGCAAATACATCATAACTATAGAAATATCAGTAATAAAAGCATTATATTTGCATTATAATACTTATATAAAGCATTGTGATATTAGTAAAAGTGCAGTAATAGATATATATTTGGTAAAATATTATGATTATTGGCAGCAATACAATAGAACAGGAGAACTCATAGCCTACCACACATGCTTATACGATAAGTGCCTGTGCCCTAAGTATTACTGTCTGCGAGGTAGGGGGGCAAGTCAGGGTGCTGGTCCTTGGATAACACTATGCTGCCAAGGAGAAGAGAAAAAGGAAAAGAAAATAAGAGATCTTGGAGCTTACAGCACAACTTAAAAACTTAGGGCCCAATTCACAAATGTGTTAGGAATGTTGCAAGCCCCATGAGCCCAAAACATACAGTGCATTTTGCTGGTCTAACTTGTGACAATCTTGGGATCCTTTTTATGGGTCTTGTGCCAAATATTTGGTGCAAGCTGCTGTAAAGTGGGAAAAGTGTTGCAAAACACATATAAGCCATTTACATACTTATACTTTTAACATAGATAAAATACAGCAAAATGGTACCCTACCTTGCCAGAAGAGGAGAAGGATGAAAAAAGGCTCACCATTAGCTTCTTTAACATGGTGGAACTTCTTTGTGGTACTGAGCCAACTAGAAGAGACTTAGCAAAGTAATTAATGAAAACAGGTAACACTGTGAAGAAAACTGCAAACAGTGTAAGTACTCACTTGCCACAAGGGAGGCATCCTTATTGATTATACAACTTGAACCTGTTATTCTGCATACCAAAGAACCAATATTCCTTTATTTATTTATTTTTCTTTTTAGTACATATACCTATATGTAAAAATCTCAGCAAGTAAATCATAGAAGGATGTCCTGACAGAATAACCATCCAAAGACAACAGACTTCCCAGTGTTGACATACCACTACCTACCATATATTCTCCTGCAGGAGCAGGGCTTCCAGGAGGGCCCCCATTGATTATGTAGGAGCTAACAGAAAAGGGAATTATGGTAAGTATGAAGAAATTTCTTCTTTCTGTAGCACTCTGCATTGCTAATGGGTAGTCAATACAGATGAGTTCTAACAAGCAGTACCCATTGAGCAACCAGGTGGGGGAGAATATTATTCCATACATAAACTTCAAAAAGGGAAAAGTAATTAATGTGACTACTGCCACCTGCAAAACACGGTGACCAAAGAACACATCAGCAAAACTTTGAACTTCCAATTCATAGTGCTTAGTGAATATATGGACAGAGGACCACGTAGCTGTTGTGCACAATTCTAAGACAGTTTCCTTACATTTCTCCACCCAGGATATGGTCACAACTCTGGTGTAATGAGCCTTAATGAGAGCCATAGCCCTTTTCTTGACTATGACATAGGGCTTGGGAATGCATGTCCTTTCCCACCTTGTCAAGGTGATCTTGGATGCTTCTTGCCTTTTTGGGGGGGCTGCTCTGAAAAGTACAAAGAACCAATCTGATTCCATGAAGTCCTCTGTTGGTCTGGGATATGTCCTAATTGCCCTGCACAGATAAAAATTGTGCAACTCTTTCTTGTTTGACAGAGTTGGCTGCAGACAGAAGGATGAAAGGCAAATTTCCTGGTTCACAAGAAAGACTGTAGAAACCTTCAGAGAGAAAAGTGGAACTGTACCCAGAACCACCTTATTGTGTGCATGTTGAGGTAAGGTTCATTGTGGGACATCGCCTGGAGTTCACCAGTCCTCATGGTTGAACATATAGCAACTAAAAGGTAAACCTTATAGGAAAAGACACCCGACAGTACTGATAAAAATGGTTCAAAGGATTCTTTACAAGCAGCATTCAACACAGATTCCATGGAGGAAAAGGAGTGATAAGAATGGAGGTTGGCACCTGCTGACAGCTCACAGAACAGAAATTGCCCCCCCATTAGATCCTAAGGATGAACCCAAGGAGGCTTCAAGGGCTGACCACTTCAGGTGATCAAGGACAAAACTTTTTCCCACTCCTTCTTTCAGAGAGTCTAAAAATGTGCTGGACCATAGCTTTAGAGGGCCAGGCACTCACTCTGACCCAAGCTGAAAGGGTGGTTCATATGTGAACAAAAGCTACCAAAATTGAAATCTTTCTGGTGGCCATCAGGGTGTTCAGCAGCTTTTAGAGAAAACCTGCTTCAGGGGGCTCCTCTTTTCAGTAGCCAGGCTGCAACCAGCATCACACCTGGATCTGGATTCAGAATGGGTCTTTGGGATAGAAGATCTAAGAACCACGGCCTTCTGGGCCACTCCAGAGCTATCAGAAGAAAGCTTCCTCTTGACAGCTTTACTCCCACAGCTTTGATTATACCTGATTTTGCAAAGAAGAAGAGTGAGGCACACAGCCCTCACCTCCAGGATGTTGATGTGTAAGTGCTGTTCCTGTGCAGACCAAGTCCCTTGAATGGTAATGTGGTCTGAAATTGCCTCCCAACCCAACAGGCTGGCATCAGTTGTCAGTAAGTCTGGGGGGGGGGGGACTTCCAAGGAGAACCCCATTCTCAGATTCTCTAAACTCACCCACCAACTCTGGGACAGCCTCCAGAGTGGGGAGATTGGAAACCTGGTCTGATAGTCAGGAAAAGAAGACTAGAGGATTTCAATGACTGGCTGAGGAAATGGTGCAGGGAGATGTTCATCTGTATTGGGGACTGGGAGGAGACCTGGTCAAGCAAAGCACTTTTTTCACCAGACAGGCTACACCTCAGTAGGGAGAGTTTGAGGGTACTTGGGGACAAACTGAGGGAATACATAACCACTACACTTTATTGAAACTACTGATGGGAGGACAGTGGGCATGCAGGCCCACAGACTGAGAGGAGGTGGTCAGTGAACCTCCTCCCCACACAGTGGTGGAAGAGGTCTGGAGGGAGGAGGCGGAAGGAGCAAGAACACAGTTAGCAAAGGGTGGAGGGGGTGAGGAACACATAGCAAGGGTACATGGAGGGGTGCACACGGAGGGGATAAATGTGACTAGAAGAATAGAAGGAAGAGAAGGAAGGTCAAATTCTAGGTGGAGGGTGGTGTCTTTGAACGCACAGAGTCTTGGAAACAAGAATGAAGACCTGCAGGCACTATTAGTGGACAGGATGATGGATATAGCTGCAGTAGCCGAGACTTGAGCAACATCACACCATGACTGGGATCCTGCAATCCCTGGATATAAGCTATACAGAAGGGACAGGGTAGTCAGGAAGGGGGGAGGAGTGGCAGTTATATCAGAGAGGGAATAACTTGAACAAGGGAGGAGTCAGAAGAAAGGGAGTTGGAGGCATTATGGGATCAGTTAAGGTCCAATAGAGAGAGAGAGAGAGGTGAGATTAGGGGTGGTTTATAGACCACCCAGTCAGGATGAGGAGAGGGACAGGGAACTGAGCTCACAAATATCAGAAGCTGTGGGGAAAGGAGAGGTGGTAACATAGAAACATAAAATTTGACAGCAGATAAGGACCACTTGGCCCACCTAGTCTGTCAATTTCCCTACCTAACAGATAAGCTGCAGATCCTAGTTAACCAACTGCTTACTTCCTTCTACCCCCCCACTAGAATTGCCTTATGTCTGTCCCATGCATTCTTGAATTCCAACAATGTTTTTTACTCTATGACCTCCTCAGGAAGGCTGTTCCATGTATCCACAACCCTCTCTGTGAAGAAATACTTCCTCACATTACCTCTGAGTCGTCCCCCTCTATCTTCAAATTGTGCCCCCTTGTTTTTGCACATCTCTTTTTCTGAAAGATCTTACCCTCTTGTTGATTCCTTGAGGTATTTGAAAGTTTCTATCATGTCCCTCCTCTCCCTCCTTTCCTCAAGGTTATACATCTTTAGTTCCTTTAGTCTTTCTTCATATGTCTTCTGATGCAGACCCTGCATCATTTTGTTGCCCTCCTCTGGGCAGCCTCCACCCTGTCTATGTCTTTGTGGAGATGGGGTCTCCAGAACTGTACACAGTACTCCAGATGTGGTCTTACCAACTGTCTGTACAGAGAGCCAACAACTTCCTGTTTTCTACTGGTGACGCCTCTCCCTATGCATCCCAGTATCCCCCCAGCCCTCCTTACTGCCTTCTCACATTGCTGGCCCACCTTTAGGTCATCTGATATGACTACCCCCAGGTCCCTTTCCATTTTTGTTGTTGTCAGTATCTCACCCCTCATTGTATACTCTTCCCCTAGGTTTGTGTGTCCCAAGTGCATTACTTTACACTTTTTTGCATTGAAGCTAAGCTGCCATACATTTGACCATTCCTCCAACCTTGCCAAGTCCCTTTTTATCCTTTCCACCCCACCTTGTGTATCAATCCTGTTGCAGATCTTTGTGTCATCTGCAAAGAGACATACTTTCCCTTCCAGTCCCTCTGCAATGTCACTTATAAAGACATTAAAAAGGACCGGTCCCAGTACTGAACCCTGCGGTACCCCACTAGTAACCCTCCTTTCTTCACTGTGGACTCCATTTACTATTACCCACTGTGTCCTGTTGTTCAACCAGTGTTTTACCCAGGCTACCACCCTAGGACCCACTCCCAGGCTGGCTAATTTGTTTATTACTCTTTTGTGTGGGACTGTGTCAAATGCCTTGCTAAAGTCTAGGTAGGCCATGCCCACAGCCCCTCCCTGGTCTACTGCTTTGGTCACCCAGTCAAAGAAATGAATTAGATTTGTCTGACATGACCTTCCCACTGTGAGTCCATGCTGCCTTGGGTCCTGTGCCCCACTGGCCTTTAGATACTCAACAATTCTTTCCTTCAGAACTGATGATTCCATCATTTTCCCTACCACTGAGATCAAACTGACAGGTCTGTAGTTTCCTGCCTCTGTCTTGCTCCCACTTTTGTAAAGGGGAATCACATCTGCCCTCCTCCAGTCCTCAGGTACCACTCCATCCTCCCATGATTTATTAAATAGGGTAGTCAGTGGTGTTACTAGTTCTTCCCTTAGTTATTTTAAAATTCTGGGGTGAATCCTATCAGGCCCCATTGCTTTATCCACCTTCAGTTTTAAGAGTTCTTTCTTCTGTGAAAGGACTAATATCAACAACCCCCCTATCCAGAGTGCTTCTATTGACCAGATTAGGTATTTCTCCCTGCTTTTCCATTGTGAATACTGAGCAGAAGTATTCGTTCAGTATCCCTGCTTTTTCACAGTCGCTCTCTGCCCAACCACCTTCCTCTTTGTTCAGATCTCAGTATCCCTGCCTTGGCCTTTCTTTGCTCCCTAATGTACCTATAAAAGGTTTTATCCCCCTTCTTAACCAAGCTGGCTATCTTTTCCTCGGTTTGGACCTTTGCTATTCTGATTGCCTTACCCGCTTCCTTCTGCTTTAACTGGCACAGTTCTCTGTCCTGCTTCTTCTGTGTTTCCTTATACTTCCTGAATGCTATCTTTTTTCCCATACCTTCCCCGCTACTTCTTTTGAGAACCATAGTGTTTTTTTCTTTCGTTTTGATTTGTTTATTTGCTTCACACAAACACTTGTTGCCTCTGTGATGGCGGTTTTGATGTTTCCCCATTGTTGCTCCACCCCACCTTCTAGCCTGTTTGCTAGTGCTTTTCTGAGGCACTCTTCCATTTTGACAGAATTAGCCCATCTGAAGTCCAGCACCTTCAGTTTTGTGTGGCTTGACTCTACAGCTAAGTTTACTGTGAACCACACTGTTTGCTGGTCGCTTATTCCCAGATGGCTACCCACTTCAAGATCAGAGATCCTCTCTCCATCCCCATTTGAGAGTACCAGGTCTAAGATTGCTCTCTCTCCCGTGTGGGTTCCAAAACTAGCTGTCTGAGGCATGCCCCCTGTAGGGCATCGAGAATGGCCCTGCCCTTGGATGTGGCTGCAGCAAAGGTGCTCCAGTCAACATCTGGCATATTCAGGTCCCCCATCAGCAATATCTCCCCTTTCTCTGCCATCCCAAGGATGCCTTCTATCAATTCCTTGTCCATTTCCTCCCCAAGACAGGGTTCTGTAAACAACCTCTGTGCAGATTGTGGAGCCATTTCAAGTCTCCAGGGTGACCCACAGTGCCTCCTCTCCTCCCTGTTTATCCTTTAGTTCTGTTGCTTTTATCCCTTCCCTTACATAGAGAGCTACTCCCCTTCCTCTTCTTCCCTCCCTGTCCCTCCTGTAGATTGTGTACCCTGGTATGTTGACATATCAGTCATGGTTCTCTGTGTACCATGTTTCTGTGACTGCCACAATATCCAGGCATCCCTCTTTCATCAAGGCCATCATTTCAGGGAGCTTTTTACCTAGACTACGGGCATTGGTACTCATTACCCTCCATTTTTTATGGTTTCTTGCTTCTTTTGCCCCATCCCTGTCCCTACTGCCTTTGTCTCTTTCCCCATTTACCCCTGTCCTTCTCCCTATCGACTGCTCTATTTTGAAGTTTACCTCACTAATTACCTTCATTTTTGGAGGGGAGGCTAGGATTTCCCTTCTCATCTTCAGTACCTCCCCCCTTGGCTAGTTTAAATGCTTGCCACTGAAGCATTTAAACCTATCACCTAGGATCCTGGTTCCCCTCCAGGAGAGATGCAGACCATCATGCCTGAATAGGCCTGCATTCCTCCAGGTGGAGTCCCAGTCCCCAGTGAAGCCAAATTCCTGAACTATGTACCAGCTTTTCAACCAGTCATTGAATCCCATGGGGCGGAGTGCCCTAACCTCATCCATGCCATAGACAGGTAGCACTTTTGAGAAAGTTACTGTGTGTGCTACTTGTCTAAGGCCCCTTCCCAACTCCACAAACTCCTGTTGCACTGCTCTGATCCCATTCTCAGCCAAGTCATTTGTCCCTAGTTGGATAATGACATCCAGCTCCCTCCTCCTTGTCACTGCTCCCACGATCCTGAGGATTCGTTTCCTGTCCCTCCAAGCTTTGGTGCCTGGCAGGCACCTTACCTCCCTTTTTCCTCCCTCCCTCCCCCAGTTCTACCCCCCTAGCAATTGAGTCCCCCACCAGGAGTTGCTTCCTTCCCCTGTGGGGTCCTGGGCCACCCTCCTGTGGGTCTCCATTGTGGAGGTTCCCAGCATCCTCCTTGGTTTCCACTGCAGGTGCCTCCATAGAGGAACCATGCTTTGCCAGAGTGGTGAATGAAGTGTGGAGAGGCACAACTGGAAGGATGCACCTCTGTTCCACCACTCTCACCCTCCCCGAGCCCACTGTGGTCCAACCACTCCTCTTTCTAGGCCATCTCTGAGGTAGTGGCAGTGGCCTGGGTGGTCCCTGGGTGGGGGAAAAGGTTTCCCGAATCCTTGCCAGGTCAGCATGGAGACAAACAACCTCCTCCCTCAGTCCAGAGAGGTGCCTGCAAATAGGGCAGCAATGCAGTTTCCAGAATGTCTCCCGGAAGACTGCTGCTCCACAGCTAGTGCATTGCACCATTCCCCTCACGTCTGTGTTCCTTCCTGTTACAGATGCTTTTTTGGTTTTTGTTCTTGTTTTAGTGTGGTAATTGTGGGGGATTTCAACCTACCCAAGGTGGACTGGAGCATACCATCCATGATATGAGCTATAAGTCAGGTGATCCTGGAAGGACTGCAGAATGGGTTCCTGACTCAGGGCATCTCTGAACCAACATAGCTGAGGCAATTCTTGATCTGGTGCTCACAAATGGGGAGCATGTACAGGAAATAATGATCAGAGAGCCACTGGGAGGAAGCAATCTTTGCACAATGTGGTTCCCGTTGGATATGGCCAGGGAAAGCATCCTAACTAAGACCAAAATCTTGGATTTCAGGTGGGCAAATTTCAGGAAAATGGGTGAAGTGCTAAGGAGCCATCTGGTGGGCATCAGAGCAGACATGGGAGTAGATCAAAGGTGGTCCATCATTAAGGAAGGAAAATTGGTTGCCACAGATGAGTGCGTTAGGCTCAGGGGTAAGAACACAAGGGCCAAAGCACCCAGCTGGTTCAGTTCTGGGGTTGTTCAGGCAGTAAGTGAAATGAGGTTGGCCTACAAAAAATTCAGGAAGACCGAGAGAAATGGATAGGAAAATTACCTAAGGTTAGCTAGTGAGGCAAGTAAGAAAGTCAGGTGATCAAAGGCACAGAAGGAGCTGCAGATAGCTGAAGGAATTAAGAAGGGGGAGAAGGCTTTCTTTTGCTAGATAAGTGAGAAAAGCGACAAGAAGGAGGGGATTGTTAGGCTTAAGAAAGGGGTGGAGTGGGTGGAGGATAATGGGAGAAAAGCAGAGAAATTAAATGAATACTTCTGTTCTGTCTTCACCAGGGAGAAGGACAGACCATTGCCTACAGGAGGGATAAGAGGAGCGGGGGGGGCACAGATATAGTGATAGAGGAGGATAGAGTGAGGGAGGGGCTGCTGGCATTGAAGGTGGACAAATCACCAGGCCTGGATGGAGTACATGCAAGGGTATAAAAGGAATTGGCTGAGAAGCTGGCAGGACCACTGGCAGACCTATTTAATAGTTCACTAGAGACAGGCATAGTACAGCAGGACTGGAGAACAGCACATGTAGTGCCGCTCCACAAAAGCGGTCCCAAGGATGACCCAAGGAATTACAGACCAGTCAGTCTGACCTCCATTGTGGGCAAGCTCATGTAGACCATACTAAAGGAAAGGTTTTTGGAATATCTAGAAGAGCACGGTCTCCAGGATGTGAGGCAGCATGGGTTCACAGGGTGGAGATTGTGTCAAACAAATCTGATTGACTTCTTTTACTGTGTCACTAAGACAGTAGACAGGGGCCAAGTGGTAGACATCCTCTGTCTTGATTTCAGCAAGGCCTTTGACTCTGTACCCCATAAAAGGATGATGAGAAAGTTGGTGGATCTTGGGGTTGGGGAAAAGATGGTTAAATGGGTGGAAAACTGGCTGAAGGACAGAACTCAGAGGGTGGTTGTTGGGGGAGAGTTATATGGCACAAGACAGGTAACTAGTGGGGTCCTGCAGGGCTCTGTGCTGGGGCTGGACCTACAGGAAGATCTGGCAAAGCTAGGGAGGTGGTCCAGGATCTGGCAGCTTGGCTTCCGTGCCAAAAAATGCAAAGCTATGCGTATTGAAGTCAAGAATCCTAGGACAGAGTACTATCTGGGTGGAGTCTGAGTATCTGCTTCAGAGGAGGAGAAGGATATGGCAGTGATGATCACTAGAGACCTGAAGCACTTCACACAGTGCAAGAAAGCAGCAGCACAGGCAAACAAGATGCTGGGATGCATATCTAGGGGGGGTCAGTAGTAGGAGAGAGGAGGTCATGCTGTCTTTGTACAGGCCACTGGTAAGGCCACATCTAGAGTATGGAGTTCAGTACCGATGCCCACATCTCAAAAAGGACATTAACCTGTTGGAGAAGGTCTGGAGGAGGGCTACAAAAATGATAGCTGGTCAGCAGGGTAAGGCATACGAGGAGAGGTTGAGGGCACTGAACATGTACTCCCTGGAAGACAGGAGAGAGGAGACATGATTGGAACCTTCAAGTACTTGAAAGGGATAAATAAGGTTGATAAGGAGAATCTCTTTAAGCTGAGTGGCAATCATAACACAAGGGGGAACAGTCTTAAACTGGAAGGTGGGAGGTTTAGGAGGGAGGTCAGTAAGTACTTCTTCACAGAGAGGGTGGTGGACACTTGGACTGCGCTGTCAGAAGAGGTTATCTCATTGAAAGCAGTGGACAGCTTTAAGAGTGGCTGGGACAGGCATGGAGGAGGGTAAGGGTCATAGGTAGGGAGGATGGGAGGAGTGGGGAGAGGGGGCAGGGACAGTAGCTCAAGCTGTGAACCCTGCAACATGAGCAGAGTTGATAGGCCAAATGGCCTTCTTCTTCTGCTGGCTTCTTCATATGATCATATGTTCCTCTGAGACTGGGTCCCAGATTGACAGCAACTCCATCTGGAGAGGTTGTATGTAAAGGTGAGCCCCCGAACCAGGTCTATTGTCACCATCCTGAGACCCAGAATGCACAATAGCCTGTGATCTGAAGCCACCAGATAGCTCCCTCTCCACTGAACTTCTCTTAGGAAGGTATCCTTCCTGGCTGCCAAGAGGAAGACCTTCCCCTTGTCTATCCTGAACACCTCTTGCAGGTACTCCTGGGTCCAAGGTGGTTCAAGAGATCTTTTTCCTCTATTGACTAATGAACAGTGTGACTCCAAAATCCCTAGAATCCTGGTCACCAAGTTCCTCGCCAGAGAGGCAAATGGTGCTTGAGAGAGTGAACTGTGCAGGTAAGGGCAGTTTTGGAACTGTTGTAAGCCCAAAAGGAAGTGCCCTGTACTGAAAGTGTTACCCCAGGATAATGAACCTGAGGAACCTCTAAGAAGACTACTGGATGATAACATGGTGGTAGGCATCTCTCATGTCTATGGATGCTAAATAATCCCTCAGCTGTACAGTCCAGAGGATTAACCATAGAAACTCCATCTTGAAGGTCATGCAGCAAAAAAACTTGTGTACTGTATGTGCTTCAGATTCAGAACAGGCCAGACCCCCCCCCCCGACTTCTAGACAACTCAAAGAAAACTGGGATGATCTTAGTCTTGCTCACTATGGGGTACCAAAAGAATCGCTCCAATCTGTTTTAGGAGATCCCAAGTTTGTGATGCTGTCTGTCTATTCATGGATTCCTTTAATACAGGGAATTGCAGAAAACAGTGCCCTTGAAGGAATGGTGGAAAACTTGATTGTGTAACCTGAGACTAGAATCTCCAGAACCAAAGCATCTGATGTTATCTGGGCCCAACTTGTATAAAAACTGTGCAATCTTCCACCAAGGGGACAAAAGCAGAGATGGGTCCACGTACACTCGTTGTGAGGTACACTTCTTTGTCCTGGACCCTCACTGAGTTTTCAGCCAAGGACTCCTCTGGCACTATTGCCTTGAATCCAGAGTAGGATCCTTTACTCCTTTGATTCCTGATGTTCTGAAAAGGGGTAATAAAAAACCTAGACACTGCCTATGCTGGCCACTTCCTTGACTTATCGAAGTTGAACTGGCCTTCTGCTTTTGTTTTGAAAAAAAAACCCAAAAAAAACAGGAGGTGGTCCTTCTTATCCTGGATATCCCTCAAAATGTCATCTAGGACTGAACCAAACAAGTCTCACTCAAAGGGTAAGGTAAATCAGTAGGTCTTGGATGTCGGGTCCACAACCCAATGTCGTAGCCATACTCCTCGCATGGCGGATACAATACGATAAGTGGAGCATGCTGACATGCATAAATTCTCTACCATAGAATCCCCAAGGAAGGTGGAGGCCATAGATACCAACCAAAAAAATGATTGCCCCCTCAAATTTCAGGGAATGAAGCTATCCAACATTGCAATACACAAGTTTAAAGCTCTGGTAACAATAAAGGAAGCATAGGAGATGCAGAGATTTTCTCCGTTGGCAGTGAAGGCTCTCCTGCACAAAGGATCCACTTGCTTTGGCATGCGTATCCACTATGACCAAAGACCCCTCAACTGGGATAGTCGTGCACCTTACAAAGTTATGAACTGCCTTGTCAGCCAGGGGAAGGGTTTCCAACTTGAGGGTACTTTTTTTTTTTTTACAAAAAAGGGAAAACAGTGTAGCCTGGGATTTGGCAGATAATATGTTTGGCCAGCACCCGCCCATTTTTGCTCTATAATCTGGCCACAATGAATAAAGTCTGAAAAATACTTTGGAGCAGAGGAGCACATGGTTAGGATAGGATTCACATTTAATGCTTCCATGGATTGCACCTCCTTTAGCTATAATGTCCTGCAACTCTCGGTGATCAGATAGGACAAAGATTTGGTATCAAACAGAGAAGGGATAGGAAATCTTCACTTCAGCTCTGTCTGCTCCCCTTCCTCCTCCTTCTCAAAGGGCTGATCCTCATCACCATCAAGTAACTGCTTTAGGTCTTGATTTTCCCCAAGATCCCAAACATCCTCATCCTGACTCTGTGCATGATCAAGGTCGGGGTGTGCCTATACATCCATAATAGCAGACTTGACCTGCTCCAGCACTCCTGGACATGCCTGTGTAGTCCCCCTCCCCAAAAAAATGAGGGCCCGGCTTGGGGTTAGGTGAGTTGAAAAAGATGCCTGCATAACATCAGGGCTCAAAAGCCCATGAGAGAGCACAATAAAGATTTATGCAATTCTGTTTACCACTGCCAAATGGTATACCAGGTGCACCCCCTCCCCGCTCGGTGTTCTGACTGGGGGACCTGTAAAAGACTTATCAACTTGGGTAATGCAATAGGGGCAATAAGAACCCAGAGAAAGGAGACACATTACCCTTCTGCAGGTCTTACATCATTGTGCATTAGGGGTCTCTGATAAACCATGGTGCCAATATAATATGGTAATAAATGCCCAAGACAAAGAATATGTAGATATATATATATACTGTGTATAGATACAGATATATAGCTCCATTAATTAAGGAGACCTGCCGGCCAAAGGGACCAGCTAAGTGATTGTCCTGCAGGGAGTTAAATGAATTAAATGACTTGTTCATGATTACACAGTATGCAAGTAGAGACTGTAGGATTCAAACCCAGAAGTCTAGGTTTGCACTCAGTGTTCTTAACCAGTATGCTATGCTGTTGTCCTGATCACTACCCCCTAAGAGAGGGCAATCAGAAACAAAATCATCTACCAGCCTATAGAATTGATCACGCTCAGCCAACAGCACTGAGCTAAGATAAGACATAGCGCCGCGATAGTATGTGTAACAGAGCTGGCACATGTGAGCTCATGTGAAAGTGTGTGTGCGTGCCGTCACAAACTTGCACGTAATGTCAGCACATCAGAGGATGCGTGCACCCAAGCCCAGTTTAAAAATAGATGCACTAAGGCTGGAGCAGCTGCTGGCAGAAAACACAACTCGAGCCCAAAGAACAGGGCTCAGAAAAACACGGCAGAAAGACTGCGGCTCAGAAAAGCCATTAACAGCCACTAAAAGCCACTCTTAAAAGTGTCCCCCCCACCAAAAAAAAAACTACCTGTAGGAAGGCTAAAAATGGGCTGTATTCCCTTGTCCCTTTGTTCCTTCTTCTTTTGCTCCCTTTGTCATTTGTTTCAGTACAAAATGGGCAAACAACACTCCTCTCACAGCAAAAGTCCCAAATACCCAGACTGTAAGCAAACTGGAATAAAAAAATACTACAGACACCTTATAACTGTCCTTTGTGGGGGGGGGGGGGGAGACTGATGCCAAGATAGACAACAGAGAAAAACAGGAAATGCTCTAAGTTCTAGTCTCTAATTAAAACCCCCCAAAAAAAGCAGGGTACGTACCTGAGGCACCATGGTAGGAGGGAATCAGAGATGTGCTATAAGTGAACACCCTAGAAAGTGTGGCAGACATGTCCCCCAGTCCAAGCACAGACTGGCAGTGGAATTGGGGGAAAAAAGGCAGGTTAGCCAATTTGAAAGCCACAGCTCAAAATACATGAATTTAAAATTTAGGGGTGCTCCCTGTGACCAGGTAGCCCCAACCTGCTATACAGAATTGCATTCCCAAAGAATAAGCACCAAAAAGAAAATCTTCAGAGAACTTTCTATGCTGTTTCCCTTTCAATGGCACAGCAATGAATAGAGAGTTACTGCTGTCCGGAATTTTCAAGTGCCCAGGATTCTATGCTGTTAACAGCCTTGGGCTGTGCCATTTCCTCTCGTAAGGGTGCATATTTACTCATCTGTACTGACTATCCATTGACAAGGCTATCTGTATTAAATACAATTGACAATGTGGAGCACTACTGAAACATAGGTTTGATCCAGAGTTTGGCCCAAGCCCTGCGTCAACCAACATAATTCGGGCCCCTAAAGTTACAATTCTGTAACACATAGACTCAGACAGAGCAAGAGGTGAAAAAATGTACCCTGTTGAAACACAGTGCAGTGATATACACCACCCATTCTCCTTAAAACAGAGTTATTGAAAGAATGGGGAGAGGGGCAGTAAATTATTAGCTACAGAGACAAAGATGCCAATTCCTCACATGAAGGCGCAGGATGGCTGTCTTACAGCGAAACTAGGGAAATTAATGAGACTTTCAGGATCATCTATGAGAAATTATTTTACTCCTCAAATAAAGTCACACAGAAGAGTATGACAGGCTTTGTTCTGGTCTTAAAAAATGATTCGTGTACACTTTGCCTAAGCATCAGATGAATAGATTACTTTATAGGAGTTTTCCTCTGCAATGCAAGAGCTGGTTAAATGAAAGGCACCAAGCCAAATGGCCTGAGTTCTGATTCCTATCAAGTCTTCAACCTTCTAATAGCTCCTCATTTACTGAGCCTGTTTCAAACAGCTAACATCTCAGGGAGGTTACGTCCTACTATGCAGCAGGGCACAGTCATGGTTCTCCCAAAGTTATATATAGGCAGCATGCTCCTAGCAACACTTGGACAGCTGGCAGCTGAGGAGGTGTGCGGCAAGATGTGCCGCTGGCCATCCAGTGCCTGGCGCTGACTGGCAGGTACAGAGATGGGTGGTGGTGGTGCTATCGGTGCTGGGAGAAAGTGACACTGACCACCACTGGGGGAGCAGGGGCACCAAGATTGGGAGCCGGGGGTGTTCTGTATGGTATGTACCTGGCTGAGCATTCATGGTGGAACTTCTGTGAGGGGTACTCCATCCAGGGACAGGGCAGGGGATCTCGGTGGGGGGGTATCCCACGACAGGGTCGAGGCATAGCTATGTGGTGGGGATGGGGGGGGTTCCATGACCTACATGGGGCTGGGCTGCCATGTGCTTTGGGGGGGGTGTTAGGACTGGTCAGGGACTCAGCGGATGTGTACATAACAGGAGTGTGGCTCCACAGCACAGGGAGGCATTGACATCTGTGTCAGGCACCTACCTTAGCAGCTGCCCCAGCCCACCCAATCTGCTCAGTGGGCTGGTGCAGCACAGGGGGTCATCCCCAAGTCCCACAGTGGCTGGTGAATGAAGTCCATTGGCA
Source organism: Neoceratodus forsteri (assembly GCA_016271365.2). Classification (NCBI taxonomy): domain Eukaryota; kingdom Metazoa; phylum Chordata; order Ceratodontiformes; family Ceratodontidae; genus Neoceratodus; species Neoceratodus forsteri. The sequence continues at coordinate 820,102,681 of CM028129.1, forward strand.
TGCACAATAGGTTGCATCAGGGTCTCAGCTGCAATAACCTGCTCCCCACTAAACCCCCCTGTGGATCACACTACTGGCCTTTGTGACTGGTGCGTAGTGCCGGCCCAGCCCCGACATACCCCACCACCCTCCCTCGGCATGTTGTTGTTCATGCATCCGGGGGATCGGGCATGTACCTGACTTGCGCCCGATTTGTGAATGCCACCCAGGGTCCACAGGACCCCGCTCTGTGGCTTTCATGTGGATCGATGCCAACGTGCCCAGTTTCCATGGTGCGCTGGCATTGTGCATAGGGTCCAATATCTTTACTTTCCTATGCCTTATATACAGATATAAGGTCTCATCATAATTTCTTATTTCCAAAACTAAACAGTCCTAAGTTTCTCAGTCTGTCCTCATATGTCATACCCTTCAGCAATTGATTATCTTTGTTGTTCTCCTCAGTTCTCTTTCCATTTTTAATATGTCACTTCTATTATGAGGAGCCCACAGCTGCACACAACACTCCATGGGTGGTCTCATCAATGCACTGTCCATGGGCAGAACCACTTTCCTATATCTGCTTCCAAATTTCCTTTTAATACAGGTTAAAATTCTGGTACATTTAGGGACTGCTTCATCACGCTGATTTGAATTCCTGAGGGTATTTGTAACTCTGGCATCCAGATCTCTCTCACTGAATGACTATCTTAAAACAACTCCTCCCATTGTATATATTACCCTTGGGTTGTTCATTCCAAGGTGCATGACCACACACTTACATAGATACATGGATGGTTGTCGGCAGATAAGGGCTCCTGGTCTGCCCATTATTACAATTTACTATGCTTATTCATGTTGTCCAGGTGGAACTGCATTTTGTTAGTTATTGGACAAGTATGTAACCCTTCCTGTTCTTTCTCAAAACATGTTGTTTTTCATGCAGTGTCTACTGTGTATCCCACTTTCACATCATTTGTGAGCTTGGAAATCCACCCATTTCCCTTTGCATACTAGCTATATAGATATTAAATAGTCCTGGTCCCAACACTGAACCGTGAGGGACTCCACTTGTTACCTGCACTTTATCAGAGTCAAAGCCATTTACCTTGACAATCTGAGTCCTTTTTGAAAGCCAAGATTTCATCCATTTTATAATTTTGGTGTTTGTCTGTGCCCTGAAAAAGGTTTCTAATAATTCTGCGTAAGGTAGGGTATCAAATGCCTTACTAAAGTCTCAGTATACCACATCCACCAGTTTCCCCTCATCCAAAGCTAGGCTTATCCTTTCAAAGAAATCCATTAAATTTGTCAGGCATGACCTTCCCCTTTTTGTAAATCCTTGCAGTGTGTGGTCTATCAAGTTATTACTATAGAACAGGTAATACTTGATGCACTGTTATTATAACTATATTCACTTAAGTGATAATTGCGATAAAATAAAATGGCCAAAATTGCATATTTTTAATGACCATAATTTAGGAGCTAATTGCAGAGCATGAAATTAAATTTTCACAATTGTGGCAGATTAGCATCATGTACTAAATATAACTTGTGCAAGAATAAACAGTTCTACAGTATTATTTATGTAATCAGTTTATTTTATCCCGTATTAGACTTTCCAGTACCTTACCCAGGACAGATTTTAGGCACACTGGTCTGTTGTTTATTCTATCACATTTGTTAACTTTTTTTGTATCTAGGTACTATGACCACACACCTCCAAGGCTCTGGTGTTTCCCCGGAAGTCATTGATATATTTAAGATTTTTGTTACCCACCATGCCAAGACTTGTGCCATTTTTTTAGGTGTCCTTGGGTGCCATCCATCAGATCTCTGAGACTTGCTTTCCTTCAAAATTCCCAACAGACCCAGTACCTTAGCCTTCTCAACCCTACGTGCCATGTCATGGCCCTGTAGATCAATTCTATTTATTCCTGATTTTTGAAATACTGAACCAAACGATTTATTTAAGCTATGCTACCGCCTTGTAGCTATTTCTTTTTTGTAATTTTCTTTCAGTTAACCTATACTTCTTTCCCATCCTCTTTTAGTGTTAATATAATGCTCAGAACATGTTAGCATTTGTTTCTGAATTTCTAGCTATTTCTAATTCCATGTTTCTTTTTGGTAACTTGATCTCTTCAATGAAATCCCTTGCGTCTTTTTGTAGTTTTCTCATACCTCCATGTCCCTTGATGTTTTAGCTTCACTGAACAACTTTCTTTTCTTTTAATTCTGCTTTTTATTTTTCTAATAAGTCACACTGTTACCCTACCCTTGTTTTTTTATTTGTTGATCAGTGACATAAATCTGTCCTTGGCCTCTTTTATTTTCCTCTGTAGGATGTGCCATGCTGGTTAATTTCTTTCCTTCCAGTTCTGTTTCCTCAATCCCAGTTTTCTAGCATACCTTTTACGGCTTCAGAGTTTGCCCTTTTATAACATTTACATCTGGGCCAGATATTAAGTTTGCTTGGGTGCAAATCCAAGTTTGCTTGTGCAAACCGGATATTGTGTGGATGTGCAATATTGAAAAGCCCCGTTAGCATGGGCAAACAGGGTTTGTCTCCAGGAACTATTCAGAGGTGGCACAATGTAACTGAAGGGTTGGTGACCTGAATATTGGTGTAGTCCAATATTTAGAATATTTATGTCATGTGAGGCCATTTTTTGGATGGTTCCCTTGTACGGCACGGATATCGTGGACCAAAAACATGACTTACCCCAGTGCAACCCTTGCAGTTGGCAGAGGAAGTGTGTCACCCTCTGACCCCCTTACAGTAGCTCTTGGTGTTCAGTGGTGCCTCCACCCTGCCAATTGCCGGTCAGATGTACAAGCCAAGCTTTCCTAGGTGCTAGTGCCCCACCCCCAATCACTGCCATACGTACAAACTAAACTTTCCCTGGTGTTAATGGTCTCCCCCCATCAGTCACCAGCCCAGTGTACAAAAGTCATACTCCCTGGTGCTAGTGGTCTTCCCCTCATCAACTTCTGGCCCAATGTAAAAAAATAACATTCCCTGGTGCTAGTGGTCCACCCCTTCGATTGCTGGACTGATGTACAAAAGTTGCAGAAGTTGTATAGGAGGTGTATTTTTCACTAAGGACAACCCTTCTGTATCTCCCTTGGGGGCTCCTGACTGTTGTTTTAACAGCAATCAATAACCTCTGCTGTGACTGCTTTTACTAGAAAGGAACTGATTTTAGCCGATGTTAGCCATTCTGGAATTCTGATAGGTTTACCCCCCATCTCAGACTCACTCAAGGGCAATTAATTTGGTGCATTTGTGTTTGCAATGTATAAGACTATTAAATTCTGAGCTAACTTTGCTATTCTATATTAGTTTACTGTATATACAGAAACATAGGGCTAGATTTTAAAAACTGTGAGAATACCGCAAGCCCAGGGTGTGCTGAACATATGGCGTACAAGGTTTGCAGAATTCTCTTAGTTGGCAATCAGGATTTTCTATCCTGTGCAACAATTGCCACAAGTTATACCAACTTTTTGTGGTCTAGCTTGTGGCAATCCGAGGGCCTTTTTTATGGAGCTTGCACCAGATATTTCATGCAAGCTGCAGTAAATTGTAGAAACAGTTGCAGCTAACGCCTGAGATTGTAAAATTGGGCACAGTTGCAGTGAAGGGGTTTGATGCACTTGCAGAATCTAAGTGTCACCACACAGGGCTTCATCCAAGCTATGCACCACACTTTGAAAATCTGGCCCATAGTTTGTAAAAATAACTGTTCTAGTTACCAAAAGAAAAAATAATTGTGTTGTCAATTTAAATCAGGACAGGGTGGAGGGGGGTTGATTGTGGGAAAATTTACCCATTTGAAACATGTGTTAACATGTCCGATCACTACAGTAATTCAAGGCTCATCCAATAGTTTCCCTGTTGTAAACCATGTAATGTTTTCTTTTTTAAACAACTTCTTATTGTTTCCTCCTCTGATGAAATTGACTTGTACAATCTTTACAGGTCTTTGTGATAGCTGTGGGTGGCAATTTTCATTTTTGATTGTATTAATTTAGTTGAAATAATAAAAAATTATAATTACAAAAAGAACATACTTATGTTAAAGGGACACTGTCAACCACGTTAGGTCTCAAAGCATCACTAGTTTAAAAAACAATTTTTTTGAAGGCGTGCACTCTACAAAGATTGCTGATGTAACTGGCAGTTTGATTCTGATTCCTTTTTTGCTTTTAAAAGTGAAAGACAAACTGCCAACTATACTGGTGTTACCGCACAAACATGCTTGTTCACAGTTCTTCAGCAACTCCTGGTGCATCTGTCCTGGAGTTGAAACAACCCCAACATGGTCTAGACACTCAGGATGCAGTGGGTGAAGAGGAGACTATTGCATCATGAGTGGCTGCACTGTTTGTGAGTATTCCTAATGTTCTGAAAGTATGCAGTAGCAGTTGATCAAGGATTTTAAACAAAACACGGTTGAATATAATTACACTGTTAGCTTGCATTTCAATTCTGCTAAGAAAGGCATCAGAAAAACAGCCAGCCACATCCATAAATTTTAGAGAAGGTAAGCAATCTTAAAATACAAGTTTTCAACTGAAAACAATATGGTGCAAACAAGGTTAACGGTGACCCATTATTAAGTAAATATGTAATGGTTTTTACTTGCACTTTTTATAACTTTATATGTTTACCTGTATTTGTAACTTTAACATTGGTAACTTCATGTAACATCTCTGCTGTTGTAACTGTCCCTCAGGACCATTTTGAGAAATATGTGTCAAACCAAAATGTAGCTATCTTGAACAAAAATGAAGCTATCTTGGGGAACAAAAATAAAAATAAATAAACAAACAGTATATGTGACACTAAAAGAAATGGCTTAGATATGTGTCTATTTATACACTCCTAATTTGTAATACTACTGCAATTGTACAAGAAAGTAATTATACTACATAGTTTAATACTATTATAATATATTGTATAGTAATCATAATCATAAAAATAATAATACTGCCACTGTGTGAAGCAGACAAAACTACACAAGTGCTTTAACAGCAACTAGTCAGCAGGACACTGTAACACACCACTAGCTGGAAACTACGTGGCAGGTTTAGGCCTTCTGTTAAAAACTAATCTTAAAGAAAGAGTTGTAAATATTGGAGCTGATTCCCTACAAAATAAGCCAAGAAAGGGCTGTAAATATTGCATCTAGTACACACACACACGCACACACAAAATAGCCATGAAAGGACTGTAAATATTGTATCTGATTCTCAAAAAAGAAATAGTCATGAAAGGGTTGCAAATATTAACTTGAAATCCAGAAGTTAGCCTTAAGAGGGTGTTAAATATTGGACTGGTTTCTGTAAAAATCTTAACATGAAAGAGCGGTAAACATGGATTCTGGTTTACAAGGGTCTGCACTTCTGCAGACACAAGTACTCAAGCATGTTGTATGATATACACACATCATATAGGTGTGGCTACATAAGCACAGGCCCCTGTGGGACCTGTGCTTATGCAACCACAAATACAAATCCATGAAGGTGGCACATCAGTGCTACTGCATTTCTGTCATCTGGAAACAGTTTATGTTTCTTGTCTTGCTTGATGATGGCTGTCTGTGGTAGCTTGTGCTGGTTTGACCTTTTGCTAATTGGGAGGGTGGGGAGATAGGGTTAAAATTCCTAACGACACATTTCTCTACTTTTCTGCCATTAAGTGAAACCTAACGATTGCAAAATATATATATATATATATATATATATATATATATATATATATATATATATATATATATATACAAAGAAAAAGTGTGTTGTTTTGCTGATGGAGTTTATTTTCATGAAGTACATACATTTCATGAAACAGTGGTACAATTTTTGAAAACTGTGACTCAAGCTGCACCCATTTGCTACAGCTATACATAGTGTATGACATCACAGTATGTTGCTGTGAAAACTAGTACGATGACATACAATAAACATAGGATTATAAAGCAACATCAAGCCTCTGGAACAAAGTTAAGTTAAAGAGACAGTAACATTGTTTTCATTTCCCAAATGCAAGTACAAGATTGTGTCTAGTTAATTTGAAAGCATATTGGCAGCTACATTGATACTGCTTTTTGTACAGATGTAGCAATGATTCTGATCTTTTACATACATTTTACTTCTCTTCAGCTCTAAACTACTTCATTCTAAGATCAGCAGACCTCATGACATACTCAACTTCAAAAGGGAAAACCAATAGGGGCAAGCAGGCATTTGTCTGTGGAACAACACAGAACTGGAATCATCTTCTCTCTGATGAAAATCTGCTGATATACTACAGTAGCTACTATACTTTCAAGAGCTGCCTGAACAGAAGACTCGCCATGATTACTGCTGCTCATGAATGTTGGCTGTCACATTATAACCCTATCATTAACCCTGTTGTAGACATGCCCCACATGTTTATCCAGTACACTATAAAATGCGTGACAAGTTGTGGTAGCTGTTTGCTTGTTTATAGTGACAATAATGTACTGAATGTTGTAAAATATATGTACAGTATGGAATGACTCAGTTGACGCCACAGCTCTGGACTCCCTTTGTAACCGAGATGCTGCAGAGCTCTTATTATTGGGAGTGCAATTTGAAATAAATAAATATGTAAATTATTAATCCCAACTTTATATTGAGATTTGTACATGCATGGTGTCATTCAGCTGTAAATAATATAGCTATGTGGAATGTAAAATTGCCACAGCATAATTCAGCTAGAATGGTAGTTCCGCTTTGGAAATGCTGTATGGAATTTTTCAACAACTTCTGAAGAATTCTAAGTTTTTTTTAGTTTAAACTGCAGATTCATTATGTTTGCTTGCACGCATGTGCAAGAAACAGTGCCATCATTCAAGTTTTTGTAGGTGTGACACCCTGTCTTCCAATTCAGTCAGTGTGTTTGCAGGCACAGCCACAGTTCACCAATGAATGCTGCAGCTGTCTATGACAGCAGTAGAAAATGCAGTGGCGTATAGTTGAAAGGGAGAGACTGCTTCAGTGAGCAGCGATAAGATAGTGTTGATTAGCATATTGCCAGCAATCCTGCTTGTATACATTTCTGCTTTTTCTTCCTGGAACATAAATTCAGTTTGAAGTGAACTTTTCCTAAGACTATCTTTCCAGGAGGAGGCAAGTGACTAAAATGATATCCTTGGAATGTTTCCAAAAAAATATCTAATTGCCATCCTTGGAATATTGATTCAGAGTTCAGGGTAGGAGCGGCATTGACAAAAGCAGGAAAACAGAACCCCAAAGAGACTGAAAATGTAGATGCAGTTGTCGTCTGTTGGCATACCTGATCAGTATTGTAATAATATTCCCCAACCCTCTGAGTGTCTCTAAATAGTGCTCCCCCCACCTGCCACACACAGTATGGCTGATGGGGGGGTGCCCAATCCCCCGTTGGCTCCGCGCTCCCCCCAGAGTTCTAGGTGCCACACTGGGAGCCCACCCCAGCATGGCATAAGTGAGAATGGTGAAGGGGGTGCCCAATCAGTTGGTGGAACATCTGGTTGTCAATGGACTACAGGACCCAAGGCAGCATGGTTTCACCAGGGGGAGGTCCTGTCAGACCGACCTCATTGAATTTTTTTGACTGGGTGACTAGGGAGGTGGATCAGGGGAGGGCAGTGGACATGGCCTATCTGGACTTCAGCAAGGCCTTTGACACTGTGCCACATAGAGACTATTACCCAAACTGGGGAATATGGGTGTGGGCAGGACAGTAGTGTGGTGGGTAGGTAACTGGCTGGGTGGCAGGACACAGAGGGTGGTGGTAAATGGCTGTCACTCCACAGAGGAAGAGTGACCAGTGGGGTACCACAGGGATCAGTGCTGGCACTGGTCCTATTCAACATCTTCATCAGTGACATTCGCGGGATCTAGAAGCAGAATTTCACTGTTCGCTGATGACACAAAGCTCTGTAACAGAGTAGACACACCAGAGGTGTAGACAGAATGAAAGCGACCTGCAGAAACTTGAAGAATGGTCAGGGGTTTGGCAGTTGAAATTCAATGCAAAAGTGCAAGATAATGCATATGGGCACAAAACCCTGGCACAATATATCAGTTGGGGGTGAGGATATAGCATGCACCAAGCAGGAAAGGATCTTGGGTTGTCATCTCGATGACCTCAAGGTAGGAAAACAGTGTGACAAGGCAGCAGGTAAAGCAAATAGGATGCTGGGATGTATAGGCAGGGGCATCACCAGCAGGAAAAGGGAGGTCATAATTCCATACAAGACACTAGTGAGGCCCCCACCTGGAGTACAGTGTACAATTCTGGAGACCATACCTACGTAAGGACATAGACAGGGTAGAGAAGGTTCAGAGGAGGGCAACAAAGATGGTGCATGGATTGCATCACAAGTCCTATGAAGACAGGTTGAAGGAACTGAACACGTACTCCCTGGAGGAGAGGAGGGAGAGAGGGGATATGATAGAGACATACAAGTATCTTACAGGGAGGAACAGGGTGCAGGAAAACACTATTTTTAAGCGAAAAAAGATGTTCCAGGACTAGAGGGCATGGGATGAAGTTGGAGGAGGACGATTCAGAGGAAACAAGAAAGAATTTCTTCACAGAGCAGGTGGTGGACAAGTGGAACACCCTGCCAGAGGAAGTGGTGGGGCAGAAACAATCAAGGATTTAAGAATGCATGGGATAGACATAAAGGAATTCTAGAGGTCAGGGGTAAGGGGAAACAGACTTCTAGGAAAACAAACTGAACTTACAAGCTCAAATGGTCAGACTGGGTGGGCCATAGGCCCTTATCTGCCGACACTGTCTATGTATCTATGTATAATCCCCCGTCGGCTCAACTGAACCCCTCAAAAGAAACAGACTTCCAGTTGCCATGATGGGAGCACACCCCAGCATGGCATACATCTGTATGGCCAACGAGGGTGCCCAATCCCCCATCGGCTCCACTGACCCCCCCAAAAAAAATCTTCCAGCTGCCACGCTGGGAGCCCACCCAAGTGTGGCACTAGTCCTGTGTCATCTTCCTAAACAGAAAACTGTGTGACCCTGAGCAAGTCACTTAACTTCCTTGTGCTCCCAGGTCACACCTGTAAACAAGTTTTCAGCTTAGTGTGTCTTTCCTGGTAAATAAAATAAATTGAAACTGAATTGAAAAATAAACACCTGAAAAGAAAAAAATGTTCCCTCGTTGATTGTCTTGCCCCTCAACCCGCACCAACCCTCTGTGCATCCATCTCCTCACACCCCCACCTCACCCCATACTTACCTCCGGAGGCCAGAGAGATGATCTTTGGTGGACCAGGAATATGTCTGCACTCTTCAAAGCCAACTGCAAACTGAAGAAATGCCGGTAAGCTGTATAATGGAATAGGGTTTTTTCAACTTTGATGCATATCTCAGGCATTGTTTGGAATTTTGGCACCAATTTTCAACATAGGGTTTTTGGGACCCCTCCTCATGAATTCTGGCACTGTCATGGTGTTAATCGGCCCCGAAAGGTGATTTCTTGGTCTCTGCATGGAACCACCTTTTGGGACCAATTTATGAAATTACAGTGTCACAGTTCATGAGGTAGGCCACCAAAAACCCTATGTTGAAAATTTGGTGATAACATTCTCCAAAATGACTGAATTACGAGCATGCATTGCACAGTTCCTACGCATGCTCGTAAGTTCGCAAATTTTTAATAGTTTCACTCCAGATTTTCAACACTGCCATTTTACCACACCTCCTTATGAGCAGTATAGCTGTCATTTTTCACATCTCACCCAAAATGTGTTTCCACACATGTAGCGCACAGTAGCGCAGCAGGTGTGCGAAATCAATGTTTGGGACAGATTAAGAAAATTACAGTGACACTGATCAGGAGCAGAGGTCTTAAAATGGTTATGTTAAAAATTTTGTGACAAAAGTCCATAAAATGATTGCGTTATGATCGAGCATTGTGCAGTTTCCACGCACCCTTGTAAATTCATAAATTTGTAATGTTTTCAGTCCAGATTTTCACCACTGGCATTTTTCCACACTTCCTTATGAACAGCACAGCTGTCATTTTTCACACCATGGCCAAAATGTTTTCCTTGCAAGCGCCAGAAATACGCGTCGCTGTGGGAAATCACTGTCGGGACAGATTAAGAAAATCACAGTGACACTGTTCATGAGCGGAGGTCCAAAATGCCTGTGTTGACAATCTTCTGTAAAAATCTCCAAACTAATTACATTATGGGTGTGCATTGTACAGTTTCTATGCACGCTCATGACTTCACCAGTTTTTAATATTTTCACTGCAGATTTTCAACATTGCCATTTTTTACACCTCCCCATGATCAGTACAGCTGTCATTTTTCACATCCTGTTTGAAATGTGTTTTTGCACCTGTGGTGCCAAATGGCATAGTTGCTGTGCAAAATCAGCTTTTGGCTAAAAAACTGATATTACCACTGTTCATGAGGTGGGGTCACAAAAAAAACATGTTGAAAATTTGGAGTGAAAATACCAAGGAATTCCTGAGGTGTTAGGGTTTTCAACTATAATGCCCCACCCTGTAGAGACTGACAGGCATCAGGGGTGTGACTTGGGATTGTTGCCTGTAATGCTCATACCATTCCACCCCCGCCCACACCCTGCAGCCAGTGAGAGGCAACTAGGTGTATCTTGGACTCTTCTGCCCCAAGTTCACCTCATTCTCCTATACAGCACCCATCTCACCATATCTCCTGATGGAATGGAGTGAACATAAGGGCCAAGGACCCCAAGGCACACAGTGGCACTTGTCGGTGTCTGCAGGGTAGGGTGTGGTGAAATGGCGTGGCTGCTATGCCTGATGACCCAAAGACACACCCCAATGCCTGTCAGTATCTGCAGAGTGGTGGTGGGGTTGGCTTCAGTTCAATACTTCACTGCCATTCCTATTATGCAGCTCTGAAACTCCTATACTACCAATGCCAATGCCAGCAAGCAAACATTTGGCATTGACAAATGCTTGTTTTCTACAGCATGCATAAATGGTGGAACACTAAATCTGTGGTTTATGTAAACCATGAATTAGTGATCAGTGATTTAAATAAAAAGATGCAAACCACTTTCATAATCTCAGAATGCCACGTCTGATGGAATTTTACAGAATAACAAGAAAGTTCTGAAATTCCTCAAAATTCCATCATAAGCAGAATTTGAAAATTCTCCAGCTCTAGTCAATAAACTCCTTAGTGCTGTTGTCACTAAACATATATTAATGTAGTGAATGAATATCAGATCCTTACCTTAATTTAAAAGGGTGTCATATCACTCAAAGCAGAAGTGCAATAAAACTGGACAAAATACATGACCCTACTTTTTTCCCCCCACAATAAAAGACTGCATGCATCCTCCATTTTTATTTGGTGGTAAAGAGCATTTTATAGATGTTTTAATTTAGTTTTTTTTTCTTAAGAAGAAAAGTTGGCTGCTACATTTGGCATAGAAAGAGCACTGCAGACTTTGCAAAGAGCTAGAAGAGAGAAAATAACAAATACTCATGATATACAGCATAGGAAGTACCTAGAAATGTAGATTTGAAGGGTGTGCTATTTTTTTATTAATTGTAGTTGAAAGGGAGGAAACATTGTTTGCTGTACTGCTGCTTTAACAAAATGTTCATTATATTTTCTCCAACAACTAAGAGTGAATCCTCTTGAGCCAGCGTTAACAGAACACACAAGCAATGAAACATTGCAGTATGGAGTATTATGGAATTTTGATAAGTACAACATAGCTTATGTACATCTGGTTAGATTAGATGGAGTATAACTACTGACTTTTGAGTATTAGATTTCTCATTTCTTTATTTTGATAGTATTTGTCCCATGAAAATATGACTGTTTGGTGAAATTATAAAAAGAAAAATCTAAAGACATATCTGTGACTTGGTGATGCATTTGCATCTGCAGTGTTTTTTCATTTGCTTATTACATTTTAGTGACCTAATTTTGGCTTCAGTAATTTAAGGTATGAATAATTCATTACCACTACCCAGTAAGATAAATTAAGGGTCCTGGCCAGCATGCTTACTGACTGGCCTACATTTTAACAAGTATTCTAATTCTAATGGCAGCTAAGGAAAGGCCATCACAATTTGTAGAAACTGCAGCAACTACTGTATTTGTTGAAAAAAAGGCTATTCAAAACAATCAATCATCAATAGTCAGTAGAAATTAGGATAGGCCATCCTTTTCTGGTTCTAAACAGAACTGACTATATTTAGAACCCGACATGTTCTAAACAATTCTTGCTTTCTAGCTTTTTGTCACACCTATCAATTTGTATGCATTCATTGCCTAATTACATGCTACTATATAATGTATACATGATCATAATTTCAAGCCACTCAAATTATTTTTAAGGAAAGGTTCTATTTGGGTTGAATGTTAGAACCAGAGAGGTTCCAAGGGGTTCTTTCTTAGAGCCAGTTCCACTCTTCCCAAGATGAAACACATACTAAGCAGGGGTGAGAGCAGTGGTTAAAATGCAGAGCTTTGAACCTGTAGATGCAGAAATACAAGAAAGGCTAGATAACAAAATACCAAGGACCAGATTCTACAAACATTTTGCATGGGCAATCTGGTTGCCCCAGAAAGATTTTGAAACACTTTTAAACAAAACAAAAACCTAGCTGCCTGGATTTCTAGAAACATCCTTAATATTATGCAAGCTGTAAATTTTGGAGATATCCCTAGAAATTCATGGCAGGCAGTGTTTGCCTAAAAAAAGTGTTTGAAAATGTGATTAAGCAAAGCAGCCTAATGTGAAAATGTTTTTAAAATCTTGCCTTGAGGGTCCATAATGTTTGCCTCCTCTCATCCTGTCAGTAGCATGATGTAAGTTGCAACTATTGTTTCATGGGAAGTTTTCCTGGCTGATTTTGCAGACTGTGGCACTGTGGACAGTTAAAACACCAATCATGGAAATGTCTGGGAATGAAAAGTCATGAAATCCACCTGGTCCTCCCAGGCATGCTAATTTTTCTGTTTTTCTTTGTTCCAGCTATACTAACCTATCATTAACCTCAGTGGTTGTTTCTATTTTGCACTCCCATGTTAAGTACCATATTATAACTGTATGATGTAGTTTATGTCCCTCTGAACCAGAATTCTATAGTACAACATGGATGCATTGTGCCAACAAACGAGCTGAGCAAGAGACATAAACTACATCATACAGTTCTAAAATGGTACCTATGACCTGCATGAATCAAAAACACCCACAAGGACAATTTAAAACCCTGTATTGCTGGTACAGTAGTAGAACTGGAACCAGTAATTAAAAATCAACTTCTACGTGGAAACTGGCTTATAAGTTTAGCACAGTTCTCCTTTTACCATATTCACGTAATACTTCACCCAGAAATGTTTTTTACCTTTGTATTGCAACCTAGTATTTATTTATTATGTGCAAGAAACATAGTGCTACCATACGAGTTTTCGTAGGTGTGGCTCCCCCACTTCCAATGCCCTGCTCCCTTTTGCAGGTGCAGCTGCACCATGCCAGTGAATGTCCGAGCTGTCTATGACAGCCATTCAGATGCAGTGGTGTACAGTTCTGAAGAAAACACCACCACAATCAGCGGTGGTAACGTGTAGGCAATTTGCATACAGCCATGCCTACACAACAGCACTGCATCTGAACTGTCATAAACAGTTCGTTGTCCCCACCATGAACACCTACGTAGCATGCTGGGAGCCCACCCCAGCATGCCCATGTACTCCCCCTCACACACCGCATGGCTGATGAGGGGTGCCCAATCCCCCATCAGCTCTACTACCCCCCCAAACACACTTCCAGGTGCCACACTGGGAGCCCACCCCAGTGTGGCAAAAGTCTGTATGGTGACAGGGGTGCCCAATCCCCCCTCGACTCCACTGTAACCTCCCCACCAAAAAAACAACTTCCAGTTGCCATGCTGGGAGCCCACCCCAGCATGGCAAACATCTGTATAGCTGACGAGGGTGCCAAATCCCCCATCAGCTCCACTACCCCCCCAAAATAAACTTCTAGCTGCCATGTTGGGAGCCCACCCCAGCATGGCAAAAGTCCCGTGTCATCTTCTAAAAATAAAAAAAAACACCTATAAAAAAAAATGGTGCCTCATTGACTGTCTTGCCCCCCCTCCCCAATCCATGCCCACCCTCTGTGCACCCAACTCCCCACACACCCCCACACCATACTTCCCTATCGATCCCAGTGAGACGATCTCCAGTGGACCAGGATCATGTCCGCACTCTTCAAAGCCGACTGTGAACTGAAGAAATGCCGGTAAGCTGTATAATGGCATAAATGTTTTTTTTTTCAACTTTGGTGCATATCTCGCCTATTTTGGGTAATTTTTTCACCAAATTTTCAACATGAGGCTCTTGGGGCCCCACCTCATGAACTCAGTCACTGTCATTTTGTTATTCGGTCCGAAAGGTGATTTCGCTGTCACTGTGCAGAACCACATTTCTGGACCGAGTAACGTAACGACAGTGTCACAGTTCTGGTGAGCTAATATGTAGAAAATTTGGTGAAAAAAATTCTCTAAAATGACTGTTTTATGAGCGTGCATGGCGCAGTTCCTATGTGAATTGTTACTATTTTCACTCCAGATTTTCAACATTGCCATTTTACCACACTTCCTTATGAACAGTACAGCTGCCATTTTTCACATCTCACCCAAAATGTGTTTTCGTGCATGTAGCGCACAATGGCATTGTCGGTGTGTGAAATAAATGTTTGGGACAGATTAAGAAAATCACAGTGACACTGTTCATGAGCAGAGGTCTTAAAATGGCTATGTTGAAAATGTGGTGACAAAAGTCCATAAAATGACTATGTAATGAGCGTGCATTGTGCAGTTTCTATGCACCCTCGTAAGTTCATGAATTTGTAATATTTTCAGTCCAGATTTTCTACAATGGCATTTTTCCACACCTCCTTATGAACAGTACAGCTGTCATTTTCACACCCTGGCCAAAATGTGTTTTCACACTTCCAGTGCAGAAATGCATGGTCGCTGTGGGAAATCAGTGTTCGGGACAGATTAAGAAAATCACTGTGGCACTGTTCATGAGTGGAGGTCCCAAAATGCCTGTGTTGACAATCTGCTGTAAACAATCCCCAAACTAATTACATTATGGGTGTGCATTGTACAGTTTCTACGCACACTTGTGACTTCACCAGTTTTTTTATATTTTCACTCAAGATTTTCAACATTGCCATTTTTTACACCTCCTCATGAACAGTACAGCTGTCATTTTTCACATCCTGTTCAAAATGTGTTTTCACACCTGTGGTGCCAAATGGTGTAGTCACTGTGCAAAATCAGCTTTCCGCTAATGGACTGATATTGCCACTGTTCGTTAGGTGGGGTTCACAAAAAACCCATGTTGAAATCTGGAGTAAGAATACCAATGAATGCCTGGGGCATTAGGGTTTCCGGCCATAATGCTCCACCCTGTAGAGACTGACAGGCATCAGGGGTGTGACTTGGGATTTTCGCCTGTAATGCTCATGCCATTACACCCCCACCCACACCCTGCAGCCAGTGACAGGCATCGAGGTGTGCCTTGGACTCTTTGTCCCCAAAGTTCACCCCATTCTCCTATACTGCACCCATCTCACTGTATTTCTTTATGGAATGGGGTGAGCATAAAGCCCAAATACCCCAAGGTACACAGAGACACTTGTCGGTGTCTGCAGGGTAGGGTGTGGTGAAATGGCATGACCGTTATGCCTGATGACCCAAAAGCACCCCCCAATGCCTGTCAGTCTCTGCAGGGTGGTGGTGGGGTTGACTTCAGTTCAATACTCACTGCCATTCCTATTATACATCTCTCTAACTCCTACACTACCAATGCCAATGCCAGCAAGCAAACATTCGGCATTGACAAATGCTTGTTTTTTTATTGACTTGGAAAGAGGACTAGAAAACAGTTCTTGCTTTCAACTTCATCCTCAGAGTGAGTATTGCAATTGCAAGTGTAGTAGTACTAGTGCAATTTTATTGTTCAACAAATGAGCCATGACAATACAGTTACAATACATATAAATAGTTGCCATAAAAAATAAAACAATCCTATATATAGATATAGATATAGATATAGATATAGATATAGATATAGATATAGATATAGATATCTAAAAATTGCATGTGATTAAAAAATAGGACAAACTGCATAAACAAATACAGGATGGGGCAACAGATATGGAGATCAAATATTTCTTGCAACTGCTGTACCAAGTGCTTGAGATTGTAAAAGGGGTGACCTGATAGTGTGAAATCAAATCTGGCAACTGGATTTTGGACTATCCTCTGATATCCTGAAGTCTGAAAGAATGATCCTGCTCTTGGATGTGGCTGCAGTACATGTTATCCAGTTAACCTGAATATGCCAGATGTTAACTGGATAACATGTACTGCAGCCACATCCAAGAGCAGGGTCATTCTTGATGCCCTGCAGGGCGCAGGCCTTAGACAGCTAGTGTTGGAACCCACTCAGGAGGGAGCAATACTAGACCTGGTACTCTCAAATGGAGAGAGGATCACAAATTTAGAGTCAGTAGACATCTGGGAACAAGCGACCACTGTACAGTGTGCTTCACAATGAGCACAACCATGGAGGTAAGCCATACAAAAACAAGGATATTGGACTTTAGAAGGGCTGACTTTGGAAAAATGGGTGAATACCTGAAAAATGCACTAGCAAATGACCAAAAAGGAGGGGTGGAAGAACAATGGAGAAAAATCAAAACTGCCATCATAGAGGCAACAAGCCTTTGTGTGAAACAAATAAAGAAAACAAAGTGGAGTAAAAAAAACACTATGGTTCTCAAAAGAGGTGGCAGGGAAGGTTAAGGAGAAAAAGGCTACGTTCAAAAAGTATAAGGAATCACAGAAGGAGCACGACAGGGAACTGTATCAATTAAAGTAGAAAGAAGTGGGGAAGGCAGTCAGACTAGCAAAGACCCAAACCGAGGAAAAAATACTCAACTCAGTTAGAAAGGGGGATAAAACCTTTTATAGGTACATTAGGGAGCATAGAAAGGTTAGGGGAGGGATAGTGAAGATTAATAAAGAAGAGGGGAGGTGGGCAGAGGGAGACAGTGAAAAGGCAGCGATACTGAATGAATACTTTTGCTCAGTATTCACAAAAGAAGATGAGAAGGAGTTCCCTAAACCAGACAATAGAAGCACTCTGGGTAGGGGGGCTGACACCAGTCCATTCACAGAAGAAAGAGTCCTGAAAGAACTCCTAAAACTCAAGGTGGACAAAGCAATACGGCCTGACGGGATTCACCCCAGAATCCTAAAAGAACTAAGGGAGGACCTAGTGACACCACTGACCACGCTTTTTAACAGATCATAGCAGGATGGGGTGGTACCTTAGGACTGGAGGAAGGCAGATGTGATTCTCCTTCACAAAAGTGGGAGCAAGGCAGAAGCAGGAAACTACAGACCTGTAAGTTTGACCTCAGTGGTAGGGAAAATGATGGAATCACTTCTGAAAGAAAGAATTGTTGAGTACCTAGAGGCCAGCGAGGCTGGGACCCAAAGCAGCATGGATTTACAGCAGGAAGGTCATGTCAGATGAATCTAATTGATTTCTTTGACTGGGTGACCAAAGTAATAGACCAGGGAGGGGGCTATGGATATGGCCTACCTAGACTTTAGCAAGGCATTTGACACAATCCACACAAGATTAATAATCAAGTTAGCCAGCCTGGGAGTGGGTCCCAGGGTGGTAGCCTGGGTAGCAAACTGGCTGCACAACAGGACACAGAAGGTAATAGTGAATGGAACACATTCCAAAGAAAGGGGGGTTACTAGTGGAGTACCTCAGGGCTCAGTACTGGGTCCAGTCCTCTTTAACATCTTTATAGGTGACATTGCAGAGGGTCTGGAGGGAAAGGTATGCCTCTTTGCAGATGATGCAAAGATCTGTAACAGAGTTGATACACAAGGAAGGGTAGAAAAGATGAGAAGGACTTGGCAAGGTTGAAGGAATGGTCAGACATATGGCAACTTAGATTCAATGCAAAGAAGTGCAAGTAATGCACCTGGAAACAAAACCCAGGAGAAAGTACAACAGTAGGAGGTACTAACAAAAAAAAATGGAATGGGACCTGGGGCTAGTCATATCAGATGACCTAAAGGTGGGTAAGCAATGTGAAAAGTCGATAAGGAGAGCCAGGGGATACTGGATGCATAGGAAGGGGCATCACAAGTAGAAAGGAAGTGGTTATACCTCTGTACAGACAGTTGGTGAGACCCCATCTGAGTACTGTGTGCAGTTTGGAGACCTCATCTATGCAAGGACATAGACAGGATGGAAGCAGTCCAGAGGAGGGCAACTAAAATGGTGCAGGGTCTGCAGCAGAAACCATATGAAGAGAGACTGAGAGAGCTTAATATGTATACTCTGATGAAAGGAGGATGGGGACATGATAGAAAACGTTCAAGTACCTCAAGGGAATCAACAAAGTCCAGGAGGGTAGCATCTTTCAGAAAAAGAGATGTGTAAGAACAAGGGGGCACAATTTAAAGATAGAGGGGGGATGGCTCAGGGGTGATGTGAGGAAATTTATTTTCACGGAGAGAGTAGTGGATACATGGAACAGCCTTCCTGAGGAGGTCGTTGGGTCTAAAACAGTGGGGGAATTCAAACATGCATGGGATAGACACAAGGCAATTATAGTGGGGGGTTGCAGGAAGTAGGCTGTTGGTTAACTAGAATCTGCAGCTTATCCAGTAGGTAGGGAAATGGGCAGACTGGATGGGCCAAGTGGTCCTTATCTGCCGTCAAAGTCTATGTTTCTATGTTTCTATGAAATCTGAAATTCAGTTGACAAGGTATAAAAAGTCTTCCCCAACAAATATACCCTCCTCCCACACTCTGCAAGAAGTTAACTCTCCCCCACCCTATCAACCCTCTAACACCCAAACTCCCTTCTCTAACCCAAGCCACCTGTGAAAATATTTGTTCTGTAATTACCATGTACCAAAAGTTTGCTTGCCTATAATAAATCCCATCCCCCACCTTGTCTCCATTCCTCATCCGAAGTTTAAATGTAAACCCCCAGACAACATACTATGTAGGCCCCAATCCTCTCCTCCCCGCACCCCTAAATTGTAAGGATCCAGTGCGCTGTGGCAGTGTCCGGTATTTGTCTTGTCTCATGGTGAATTGATCATCATGCTTATCTTCTTCAGTCAGTGATGTTCCAACTAATTTATTTAGCTTTTGATAACCAGATGGGTACACTAGACCAGGGGTTCTCAAATGGTGAGGCCAGCCTCCCTTGGGAGGCCCAACCTATTCCAAGGGAGGCTCAAGCAAGTCTGAAAAAGTACTGTATTTAAATTTTGAGTTTTATATATTTTGTTTGAAGAAATGAAGCAAACTGAAAGAGGAAAATAGTAGGTGCATTTTATGTATTTATTTACTAATAGGTGACAAGGGAAGGTGAATGAGCCAAGGCCCATTTCAGGAGGAAACAGAGAAAGTAGTGTGACCCATGAAGGCACCGCAACAAGGGGTAAAAATGGATCAAGAATGAAAATAGTGGAGCAAGTAGGCTGGCCTTTTGGGGGGGGGGTGTAGAATAAGCTGAATAATAATATTTGTTTATTTTATTAATTTGTTATTCAGATAATACCTTTGAGCACATGAGCTCTTTTTCAAAGGTTCCATGTCAGTATAAGAAAAAGAACTGAATGTGAGCCAAGTACTCAAAGGGGTTTCAATTTATTCATGGTGTGCTGCGCAAAGTACAGTATGTTATTTTTCTTTGGGGAGACCCAAGATTATTTCAGTTTTTGGGGGAGGCTCAAACTCTTTTCCATGGATTTGGGGAGGCTCACTGTGACAAAGTCTGAGAACTATTGCACTAGACAAATACTGTAAATGCTTATTTTCAGCTACAACCTGGCAGAATACAAATGAAACTACATTATAGTTAGTAAGGAATCACAGGTAAAGCAAGGCAAAATCAAATTACAGATAGGGTAGAGCATGATAAGCCTACCAGAAACAAACTAGAACACAATAAGATTAAATACAACAATAGGTAACATACACTAGTCAGTTGAAAACAGACATTTGCCAGCCTAGAATGTGAACAAGTACAACACTAGACAGTCAGTAATAGACAGTAATAAATAACAGTTAGCCATACATGAATGAAAATATCATCACAACATAATTGGTGGTTAGTTACTCCCAGGTATAGTTACAAGCAAAGGAAGCCTATAAATGTTGTCTTAGGGCACCTCTGAAGATGGAACAGGAGGCAACACTTCATAAGGGCACCGGGAGGGAGCTGCAGAACTTTGATGCATAGAAGGAGAAAGCCTGTTCACCTATCCTGGTGGCACACTTGGGAACATGGAGTAGGGACTTGTCAGAGGATCTGAGGGGCTAGGCCTGATGGGAGCAATGAAGGGGCAAAGTGACAGAGGCAGGAGCAGAGGATCTTATGAGCTTATCTCGGAAATACCAGAGAGTCTAAGAGTGCCCAGCAGATGAAGATAGCAGTCTGAGGGTAGAATACAAATCACAATAGTGACTGAGATGGCTGGAAGACAGTGAGAAATGACAAATATTGTTATATGTCACCGTGACAGGGTAGTGAACCAGGTGGCTCCTGGGGAACACTTTCAAAGAGAAAACCATGGGCACCAGTTTAACTAAATGAAATCTGCTGTTCTTTCAGTAACAGAATAAAACAAAAAACAAATAACTTGCATGCAGCTTAACAAACAAACTAACAATTTAGCTCAATCTCTGTCTTCTCTCTCTATCTCAACCTGCATTTAACTGAACAGAAATGTTTGCATCTCTCCCTTTATTATACCCAAGTGTTGCTTGTTAACACTCCTCCCCCAGAGGTACATCCAGCACTCAGAACAAACAGTGCACTGAGATTTTAAAGGGCCAAGTTGAAAGCAGTATGTGTTTGATACAGATCCCATCACAGTGGCAGTAAAAACCTGCATTGTTGGCCCAGTGGGCTGAAGAGCTGAAGTGCTATGCGCCTTACCTCCTGCCATGCCAGTGACCCGAGTTTGGGAACAAACATAGGCCACTGGGGGTCACCCAGGGGTAGAGGAGAGGACTGAGCATCAGATGACTGCTCTCCCTCTCCCGGGGAGGGAGAAGCCAATTAGCCCTTGCCACCACACGTAAGCAGGCACCAGCATTCAAATGGCACATAAGATGCCGTGGCTTCACTGTGTGTGTGTGCCTCCATGCAAACATGCTTACATGCTGCCGTGGCAAGGGGTTCTGTGGAAGAAAACAGAAAACAGACTGACTCGGGGCCCCATGATGTTCCGCCCACCTGCCCAACCCATACCACCACCCTCCACTGATCCATATTGGATGTATTCTCCTTGTGGGGGGAGGATGGCCCTCCCCTTCCTGGCCCCTCCATGAGGAGAATCTGTGGGGCTCTCTGGATCAAGGTGAGTCCCTCAGGAGGTGGTAGCTGTCTGAGGGGGTGGTGGGGACTGAACGGAATAGCCTACCTTAGGCAGCCAGGGAGAAAAAGCAATATAAAAAAACTGTATTACCTGTGTTGCAGGATTTTGAAGCAATTTACAGGTAAAGGGAGCATGCCAGACATACAGTACATTCCATCATATACCCTCCCTCTCAATTCATTCCTATGGTGCACTCATGAAGGGCTAGAGACTCACCCTCCTGAGCGAAAAAAATCTGCATTACCATGCTGGATGCCTGCCCTGTGCTGTATATCAAATGAAAAAGGCTGCAGCACCACATACCATCTGGTGACATGAGCACTGGTATCACGCATAGCATGTAGCCACTTGAGGGGACTGAAGTCTGTGACAAGAGTGAACTTCCATCCCAAAAGGTAGTAGCTTAGTGTGACCACTGCCAACTTTACTGCCAGACATTCTTTTTCCAAGTTGGCACAGCACTGCTCCCATGGAAAAAGTTTGCAAGATAGATATAGTATGGGGTGAACGCCATCCTCAATGTCTTGTGATAACATTGCCCCCAGCACTATTTCAAAGGCATCTGTGTACAAAATTAAGGACTTCATATGATTGACCCCTCACAAAGTTTATTTGTGATAGCCTGAAATGCCATCTGATACTTAGGTGACCAACAGATTTTATTCGGGGCAGTTTTCCTAGACAGGACTGTCAGTGGGGTAGAAATTATTGAGAATTCCAGAATGATCCATTAGTAATACCCTGCAAGCCCAATAAATGATCTAACCTGCTACTTAATACTTGGGATGGGGCAGTCAACTAGGTCCTCTACTTTGTTGATAATTTGGTGCATGTGGCCATTCCCAATTATATACTCCAAGTATTTTGTCTCCTGCCACCCTATAGCATATTTTGTGGCACTGGCCATGAGACCTGACTCCTTGAGTGATTGAAGGACCGTGGTCACATCTCGCAAGTGGCTGTCCCAATCAGGGATAAATATGACAACTTTGTCTGGGTATACTGCTGAATTAGTTTGTGGAAAAGGAGGATGTGGTCCATCATTCTCAGTAATGTAACTGGGGCTCCATGCAATCCGAAGGGAAGCACAGTAAATTGATAAAAGCCAAACAGGGTGGCAAAGGCCATTTTCTCATGGGACTCAGGAGTGAACAGAATTTACCAATGCTCCTTGGTCAGGTCCATAGCACTAATGTAATGAACCTTCCCCACTCGGTGCAAAGGTTCATCTATCCTTGGAACATGAGTATGCTTTGAATGTGGATGAAGCATTAACTTTCTGGAAGTCTATACAAAACTGTGTGGTCCCATTTGGTTTTGGGACTAG
Source organism: Neoceratodus forsteri (assembly GCA_016271365.2). NCBI lineage: Eukaryota > Metazoa > Chordata > Ceratodontiformes > Ceratodontidae > Neoceratodus > Neoceratodus forsteri. The sequence continues at coordinate 820,125,496 of CM028129.1, forward strand.
CACACTAGGGCTAGACCATTCACTCTGGGATTCCACAATGACTATCAACGTCAGCATAGACTGGAGTTTCTCCTTTACTGTCTCTGATTCTTTCTGGTAGCCTGTACTGTTGTTGGCAGATCTGGACACCAGAGTCTGTGTCTACGTGGTGCTGGATCACATGGGCTCATCCTTGCTTCAGGGAGAATTCATTCCCAACATTCTCTACTAGCCTCTGGGCTTCTTTCTTTTGGGTCTCGTTGAGCCAGTTGTCCACTGTGATGGCGCTTGGTTCCTTTACAGTTTTTGGTCCTAAGTCTGGGGTTCCATCATTCATGTCTTCATCCATCGGAGGACTCAGGACCATGTTAGGATCATCTGGGTCAATAAGCAATACCTCCCTGTCTTTCCAGGGTTTCAACAAATTAACATGGTAAATTTGTTTCTCCTTTTTTCTGTCTAGTTGTAAGATGTTGTAACCCCACCTTTCTGTGAACCTCATATGGTTCCTGCCATTAAGCTAGGAGGTTACTCTCAGAACTAGGCAACAGAAGGAGTACTTTGTCACCAGACTTGAACTCCCACAGCTGGGCCTCATGGCCACAGTGTTCTGCCTGGGATTGCTGTATTTTTATTAACTTTTTTTTTTTGCAAATCAGCCAACAGTGTCCAATCTATTTCTCATTTGTAAAGCATATTGGAGCACATTAGGTGGACTCAGTGGCTCAGCAGGCAGCACACTCGACTCAGAGGCCAGAAGATTGGTAGGTTGTGGGTTCTAGCCCCACATTGGGAACTTGGGATAAATCCCAGTACTAACACTGTAGTGCATCATGAGGGGGTGCTGCACTTCTGAGTTGCTGTCTTTTGAATGAGACATTAAACTGAGGTCCTGTCTGCCTGTTCTGGTGATTGTTCAGGTGGACGTTAAAGATCCCATGACCCTTCTCGAAAGAGAGTTTTTATTGCAGACATAATTCTCATACAGAAACTAAAAATACAGAAGTAAAATAAGCTCAATCAACTGGAAGCAAACTGTCACAGTTCTGGAAATCATAAACAGACATGACAGGAAGAAGAAAAACATTTGGGGGGGGGGGGGTCAAAGCACCAACCTGCACAGTATTTCCACATTAGCCAAAACTGCCACTGAGGAAACCAACTGTACTCCGCCTTACACACCAGAAATAAGTGATACTTCAGACAGGTAAACAGTTCCAAATGGGGCCACTGCTGTTGATGTATCACCCACCTGCACCGAGCCTGTCAAATGTAGTACTTCAAAAGGCCACAAAGCACATTCAAAGTACTAGGGTAAAACGCACTCTAAGATCCAGTATAAATGCCCAATACCAGGACTTCATAAGTAATGAAAGCAAACTTGGGACAGTGGACCTGAGTGGCAAGAAACCTCCAGAAGGAGGACACATATGGGCAATCAAAAAAAAAAATGTGACTGGGTTTCCACAAGACCATTGCAAGCATCGCTAGGGGCAATAGCGGCCAGTAAGCTGCTTATGTTGTGGGTATTATGAACCCCCAGGTGACCATAACTGGAAAGCCAAACAGTATCCCACACCTGAACTAGGAGTCTAGGGTTAGTTAATTGTCTCAGAGTAAGGGAAGTAGTCCAGGGGGCCCCAGGGGGGAAACCCAAGAGTTCTAAAAAACAATCATGTAAAATATGGAGATACAACCCCTTCCGTGAAGTGGTAGTAAGAAAGGTGGGGTTCAACTGCCACTATCTTACTTTCTCCACTGCTTGGCATATATAATGTGGCTGCTGGGGGAGTTTCCATTCAGCATACACAGTACACTTACTTTGCTCCTAGGTCGGAAAAATTGGATCCAACCACTCCTTAACGCATTCATTCCAGTCCATCTCCGCACCTATCACATAGGACCGAAAGGTACTAGGGAAAAAAAAGTGGTATACACATAAATTACAGGATTAACCATATGCAAACCTCCTTGATTAACAAGGGGATACATAAAGTGCCTTTTCACTGGATTAAGGCGATTGCCCCAGAGGGCACGAAAAAACAAACTATATAACTGAGTCTCCAGCTCTCGCGGTGATGGAAAAACATAACTGAGATACAAAAAAGTAGGCAATAATAGTGTCCTAATCAAACTGACCCATTTCCACTTGAAAATGGTCATGGAGGACCAAGGGGCGATAAGCCATTTTTCCTTTTGTATTATCCACTCCCAGTTATCCCGAGCCATGTTACCATGCCCAAAAGTGACACCCAAAATTGTAACGGCCATATCGACCAGTGGAATGGAACTCAAGTGTGTCTGCCCATGCTCTGCCTTTCAGCCAAGAGCCATGCTTTTCGAGACATTAATCCGTGCTCCATACATGACAGAAAATTTGTCCAACAGGTCCCAAGAGGTGTCCTAAGAAGCTTCAGCAGCTAACAGAAGAACAATGTCATCCACATAGGCATTCACCTTAAAGGGCTCAGCCTGTGCCATAGGTTGAATGCCCCAGATGATGGGATCTAGATTTAGTAGTTGCCGTATTGGTCCTTGCAAGAATAGATCCAGAAGCAAATGATTTGATACCTTTTAATGGACCAACATAGATGTAACAACAAGAACAAAGTGCTCTAGCTTTCGGACCAACCAGTCCTTCTTCAGAAGCTCATGGCAGTTGTATGCCAGTCATGCCAGATGATGGGAGAACCAGAAATATTCTGCAGTAAAATATTGATGCTGAAAACATAAAGAAGAGGGCTTAAGGGGCACCCCTTTTGCACCCCTCATAAAATTGGAATATGATTTCCAGGAACCCATTTACCAAAGGAAAAAAGTGGGGCCCTTGGTATAAAAACTGCAGCCAGGAAATGAAAGAATGGGGAACCCCATGAAAAGAAAGTCATGAGAGAGAACCTATCAAAAGCTTTCTCCTGGTCCAAAGAGACCAGATACCCATGGGTCACATCTATGTTGCCTCTAGTGACCACCCCCAGAGCCGAATCAGACTGTCATTGATCCGACTCCCTGGGATGGAACAAGATTGACATGGGGAGATTGTCCTGGCTGCAATGGGACAAAACTGTTGCACCAGGATCATTGTAAGGATCTTCAAATCGGTGTTTAGAAGAGAAAAAGGCCTCCAATTGCCCAAATCAGCCCTAGCCCCCTTCTTATACAACAAAATTAAAATTGCTTGAAACATTTCCAAGGGGGCATGCAATAAGGTCAGCATAACATTGAACACCTCCTGCAAAATGACAAAAAGAACATTTGAAGCAAGGACATACAACTTGGGCCCATGGCCATCCAGGCCAGGGAATGTTTCGGGTTTAAGGGATCTAATAACCTTGACTTACTTCTGATGCCTGAAGAGGGGACAAGAGCCATTGCCAGTCTTTCACTGTCACCAGACCCTGCAAAGGAGGGTATATAAAGTCACAAAGGGAAACACTCATGGGAAAGGGATTGCCAAAGGCAGTCTGCAAATAACCATCAACAGTGGCATGGATATCTACCATATTAGTGTGCACCGTCCCAGTGCCATTTTGACAGAAGTAAGGAGTTTAGAATGGCCTTCTTCTTGGCAATGCTGAAAGATCCTCAAGTTCTTTTTTGACCTAGTGCTCCCGAACTGTTGCTCCAGGCACAAAGATCGAGCCCTATCATACAGATATTTATGCATATCAGTTTTCAGTTGGTCAATTTCAAACTTATAAGAGATCCATTCAGTAGTTTGCAAGGACAGGAGGCAAAACAGCTGAGATCGAGGCTGTAAATAATTAAAATATTCGTGCGGTCTTTAGCCATCCCTGCTGACTGAAAGAGCTTCCCTAAAACAGCTTTTGTATCTACCCACCAGTCAACTAAGGAATCATAACAAGATACCACTGATCCATGAGCTTCAAAAAGTTCCTTACACTCAGAAGCTACAGAAGGGTCTTCCAATAATAAACTGTTAAGCTTCCAGTAACCTCTACCTGGGCCCAAAGTAGCCTGTACCTTGGAATGATCAGAGGTGGCCAAGACTACTGTCTGGGCTGCCAGTACTGTACCACTGGAGGAAGCAAAGACAAAATCAGTCCTCGTGGAAAGAATGCCTCTATGGTATGTATGACCCCCTTGAGGGTGCAAGCTGGCAGTTGACAGAGCATGGGGGCTGAGCTGGGACAGAAGGTAACACACGATCAGTAGTCAACTCTGTAGCTGCCCAAGATTTCTGAGCCTCTTCCATGATATCTTCCTGGTTGTAATAGGTGCCTTTATTGTGGGTGACCCAGGGACAAGACCGGAATGAGTGCCACAGTTCATTACAAAGGTGACATCAAACTGGGTTGGTACAGTAATGGCTGGAATGCCTGGTCCCCAAACACAATTCACACAACAGGGTGTCACAGGCATTACTGAGGTGGGACAGCTAGCCAAACATATGACACATTTTGCATGGAAGCAAAAGCCTCTATCACTTCCAATGTAAAAGCTTCTGCAAAGATGCTGAATCCCAGTGGCCAATGGGAAAGCTTCACCCTGATCTTCCACCCCCTGCTCCAGATGTTCTCAGTGTCCAGTATGGGCATAGGGCAGTCAGTCACATCAGCCTGCTGCTTCACCCAATGTAGAATATCTGAGATATGTGCCCCCTCATTCTTAAAATGCACTTTAATAGTCTTAACAGAGGATTTAGTCAGAGGGATGGCAATGAAAGGTGCCCATGGGGGGACAACTCGACAATATGGAACTTCTCCCAGAAACGATCCAAGAGTTGGGTAGTTCAGAAACTAACATCAAACTGTGTGTCGCCTGAGGTGTGAATCAGCACAAAAATATCAGCCACCAGATATCCCAAAGAATCATTCAGCAGCTTGTGGAAAGACAGCCCCTGTTAGTGAATCAGGCATAGCACACTGAGCCCAGGATTATCTAGGATGGCAGGTGCATACCAACAGTTGAATGGCAGCTGCTGAGGGGGTGACCCCCACAGCCCAGACAGCCCCATCCTCTGCTGGTGTCCAACCAGCTTCCAGCAGGGTTCAAGCAGATGACCAGGGAGCCACATCCACCTTTTGCAAGGCAGACCTACAGGAGTGATCTTGATTTGAAGAAGGAGCCTTTAAGTTAGTATTCTGGTCCGACGCAGAAGTAGTAGTAAGAAAAGAAATGTTAGTACCTAACAGGTCAGCCCCCCAAACTGTGTGGAGAGCACATTCCTTGACTGCCAACAATTGTAGCAGTCTCTGGTGGCATTTGTGAATAACCACCAGTGTCAGTGCTGGGGTTTCAGGCAATGGACCAACAAACGGGGACACTCAGTATAATCCCATCCATGGAAAGGAAGTCTGGCCAAAATCCACTCCTTCCTGCATCCCAGGGAGTTCAAAAGCCTCTGGAGCTACCAAAGTTGCCTAAGTCTCCACCAAGAAATCCATATCGGAGGACCAAGACTCAGTCCTGAAAGGCACTTCAGAGGTATCCATATCGTCAGGCATATCTTGGCAGGTAGTTAGAACTGCATCAGTCAGCTTCATTTCTTCAGAAGATTGCTCTGCAGACTTTGGAAACACCACCACAACCCCTCCACGTTCCACAGCAACAATGAGGTCAGCCATCTTGCTGACCACATGGAATGGAGCTCCTCCTACTAACAAGAGTAGGGGAATTTATTTTATTGAAGAAATCACACAGTAATATACAAACATTATACTTCATACAAATTTCTGGTTATAAGAAACAAAGGAAAATTAAATAGTATAAGTAAAAAGAAAACCCTCAATTTCTGTTTTGCTGTCTTTCACAAGAACAAAAAGAGAAAGCATACAAAATGAAATAGAACTATAAATCAAAATGGGGGGTACATATTAGTCATACTTTATGCAATAGGTACATCAGAATCTGTAATCCAAGGCATGTTACTCCATGCCTTATTTGAAAAGTTACAAGTAACATGTTTGGCTTTAGCATGGTATATACTTTGTAATTCATAGGTAATCTTTGATAACAGTTCAATATAAGAAATTTGTTTCTGTCGCAATCATAGAACTTGATGGCAGAAAAGGACATCATGGTCCATCCAGTCTGCCATTACACCCTGTTAAACTATCTGCCTCCCTCCTTGGGACCCCACCCCACTCTCCCGTAACCCTTTATGCCTGCCCCAAGTGCTCTTGAAACCAGCCACTGTCTCCACCCCCACAACCTCCTCCAGAAGCCCATTCCAGGCATCCACCACCCTTTCTGTAAAGAATTGCCCTCTCACACTACCTCTGAAGTGTCCTCCCCCAGCAATCTCTGGTCATGCTCCCTTGTATTGGTGTCCTTCTTCATTTGGAATAAGCTCCCCATGCCTACTTTGTTTCTCCCTTTGATGTATTTGAAGGTCTCTGTCTTATCCATTCTCTCCCTTCTGGTCTCTAGTGTGTACAGCCCCAGCTCATTGCATCTCTGTTCATATGGTTTGCCCTTCATCCCTTGCATCATCTTGGTTACTCTTCACTAAACCCTTTCAATCAGGTCTATGTCCTTGCACAAGTAAGGTCTCCAGAACTGGACTTTGTACTGTAGGTGCGGTCTCACCATAGCTTGGTATAGGTGCACCAAGACTTCTCTCCTCCTGCTGGTAATTCCCCTGCCTATACTTGCCAGCATCCCATATGCCTTCCCCACCACCCTTGTACACTGTTTCCCCACCTTTAAGGTTGCTGGAGACTATGGGCAGACTGGATGGGCCTTGCGGTCCTTATCTGCCTACATCTATTCATAATGTCTATGTTTCTATGTTTACTATACCAAGATCCTTCTCCTGCTCCATAGTCCTGATTCCCTCCCTATCCATTTCATACCCTGTCCTCGGGTTTCTGTGTCCTAAGTGTATAACTGCACACTTCTTGATGTTGAATTTAAGTTGCCAGGTCTTTACCCACTCCTCTAGCGCCCTCGGGTCCTGTCTCATGTTCTCCACCCTTCCTCAGTGTCAGCCCTATTGCAGATTTTCATGTCATCCACAAAGAGTGCCACATGTCCCTTCAGTCCATGCTCTATGTTGCTTATATAGATATTGAAGAGAAGTGGTCCGAACACTGACCCCTTGGGTACTCTGCTTGTCACCCACCCTGTCTTAGAGTGCACCCCATTTATTATCACCTTCTGTGTCCTATCCTGTGAATAAACAGCTAGTGTTCCATATACAGTCCAAGCCACTTAATCAGGATGAGCTTAAATGAGATGTCTGCTTTATTGGGGCAACCAACAGGAACCAATTAAATGGCTATAGAATCCAATGTAGACTCCGTCCTGCTATGTGGGATGGGTCTGCTGGAGCCTATTGAATTATTGAGATGACTGGGATCAGATTCCTGCCAACAGACAATAGTGTTAACTGTTGTAACAGCCTGTAAAGAGCTGATACATACCTGCCAGATTAATTGCCATCAGCTCGTCTGATCGTCAGACAAATCCTGTGTTTTTCCATCCATTGTCATTTTCCACCCCAGCCACACTACAGTACCTTGCATGGACAAAACCAGAGCCTTCTGTTCCCATTATGTTTGCTCCAGCTGAAATGCTGCTGTTTATCTCGTGATCTCTCACCCGCCCTCTGCTCCCATTATGCCAAAATGCAGCCATTTCTGCAGCCTAAATGCAGCTCAAATGTCACTGCTGCCCCTCTCTTCATCTTTCGCTCTCAGTTCTGCCGACAAGAGTGCTAGCATCTGTGATGATGACATCATGATCTGCGCTGCAGTTCCTTACAGTACTGCCTTGGCCATCGGATGGAGGTAAAGTACCACAAAATACTTTGGAGTGAGGTAGAACTGGAGCAAATCTTTGAATACAATGCTTTTTCATAGAACTACATAGACTTTTGTTTATCAGGACAGCTGCTTAATTGGGACAAAAGGGCATCCTCTGAGGTTTCCCAATTAAGTGACTTCTACTGTATGCCATTTAAAAACAATAAATAACACATTAAGAGTACTCCAGTCCCATTTTCCCCATACTCCTGTGTACTATCCATATATTAATGTTTTACAATAACTGGTGCACTTTTTTTTCCATAGGGAAATCCAGTTTAATTTTCCATTATAACCAGCTGGATATAATGGCAAACACACACCGGGTTTCCCTCGAACCAAGCATGCACCAGTCATGGTCTTCCTTCACTCCTCGATGTCCTCTGGAGCAATTAGCTGGGCTGCAGACATCACCACCACTCGCAGCCAGTGGTAAGTTGATTTTCTATTAAAAAAGAAAAGAAGACAGTCTCTTTCTCCACTAACTGACCCTTAAAAAAAGGAAAACCAAATGGAAATTTTTCAAACAGGCAGGCCGGGCACGCATAAGCCAGTGGGTCTTCCCACCTCTTCATGCTGCAAGGACACCGCAGCTCCATGACCGCTGCTCAGTGGAAAATTTAAGTATACAAAAAAAAAAAGAGAAAAATGCAGAACTTCTTTTACTACAACTCTACTTCTTTCTGCGCAAACAAGTGGAGCACTGTAACTTGGCAAACCACAGATAGCTCAGAATTCCGACTGTTCCGCAGCTGCCTGAACACCAGTCTGCTTGTTTATTTTGTATAATTGCTGAGGTGAAAAAGCACATGCCAGCAATAATATAAAATAAAATATGGGGTGGTTGTATAAAACTCGATTTTACACACACCACCCCATATATTATTCTCTATATAATCTACAAGAGAGATGCTGTTTTCCTTCCACTGATTTGCAGTGAATTTCCAAAATGCTGCTATGTAGGTACAAGACAAAAGTAGATGTTCGATGGTTTCTAGTTGCCACGTACAGGAAATCCTAGAGTTCTTTCAATTATTTGTTTATGTTCTTGTTTTGCCTTGGTGTTCACTTTCGCATGGCAACAGAGCCAATGAGTATCCTCATCTTTAGAGGTATTCTAGCTTCTGTGAGAAGGTTTGTTAGAGATGCTAAGTAGGTAGGGGACATAATGGAAATAGTATAGGTTCTGTAAAATGTGTATCCAAAATTTGGGCATTTATTTGTTTTCTTGTACAGGTAAGAATCATTTGACTAGTCAGTTGCCATGATTTGGGCTTAGCAAACACTGCACTGAGATAAGTTGGAGTTTGTGCGGAGCGTTTACCAACTCCTAAGGACCCATTTTCCCATGATGGAAACCAAGTGGAGCAGGAAGAGAAAAAACAATTCATTCACAAATCTAGACTGTCTTGTGCGGTATGGGCTGCACGCCCATTGGCTCTTACTCTGCACCAATGGGCGTGCAGCCCTATAACGATCGATCTCGTGGTGTGGTGAGGTAACATCTGGGTGGGATGCTGCTGCTCGCTGGCTCTGGGGGAGCGGGGAGGCTTCAAGGGTGGGTGGGGTGGGGACACTAGGCACCAGGGATGTTTTGGAGGGGTTGTTTGCACACTCCATCCCATAATCGGGATGTTCAGTCCACTGGACCACCAGGGATATATTCGGGAGGTGGGGGGGTTGTTTATACACAATCCCGCGATTGGGATGTTCAGTCCACTGGACCACCAGGAATATATTCGGGAGGTGGGGGGATTGTTTATACACAATCCCGTGATCGGGATGTTCGGTCCACTGGACCACCAGGGATATATTCGGGAGGTGGGGGGGTTGTTTATACACAATCCCATGATCGGGATTTATGGTCCACTGGACCACCAGGGATATGTTGGAGACACTTTGCTGCCCGCAATCGGGCTGGTGGGGGGGGAATTTATGCTATGCCCGGGACCGGGCCAGTGGGGATGGTGGTGGGGATATTACTCTCTTTTGCCCATGATCGGGCTTCAGGGGGGGCACAGGGTGTGGGTTGAGGGCCAGCCACAGGTGGCAGCTGCTGTGTTGTGCCCTGCAATGCAGCAGCTCACCTGTGGGTGGCCCTCGACTTCGGCCTTTTTTTTGGGTCAAAGCTGTGCAGGTGCAGGTTGGTTGCGCTTCAGAAGAACTCTGCACAGCCCGGCTGAATATCGGGCTGTGCAGTTTATGCATGGTTCCTCCCCCTCCAGTTCAGCATGCATTCATTTGCATTGCGCTGTTGCTCAGCCTGTTTTCAGTGGTGCAACTGCCTCCTGCTGAATATCACAGAATGGCACAATTTCGGACTTGAGCATGCGCAACCCTTTTGAATATCCGGCCCACTATGTTTAAACCTCCCTTCTGTATTGGTGAATGTGTAATGTTTCTCTTTATGGGGTTTAATCTGTTGCCCCATACTGCTTAGAAAAAAGTGCTTAACAGTGTGGTTTTCTAAAGATTTCAGGGGTGAAAAACTGTGACAAATAAAAATAATGGAAGAAGGTACAGGTATGTTTTAATTATATATATATTTGATCTTACTCATCCGCCATTTGTTCCATTGTTGTACTAAGTATTTACCTTGCATTATTTTCTTTTCCCAATTTAGCATATCTAATTGTCCATAGCCAAATTGTACACCAAGTATTTGGAATGGGTCTGTTTTGAGGCTGAGTATTCCCCAGTTGCCTACCCATGCATTTAGACATATTCAGGAAGGCACCTGAAAATGTACCATAAGTGTGATAAAGATTAAGTGCTTCAGTTGCTGAAGTTTCATCCTGAACTAAGATGTAAATATCATCTGCATATGCCATAGCTGTAAAAGGTATTATGCTACCTGCGATCTGTATGAGGTGTAAAGTTGGGGAGGAGTTCAATGCCCTTAATAGGGGATCTACACAGAACATGTACAATAGAAGGATTAAAGGGCACCCTTGTCTGACCCCTGCTTTGACTGGTATTAGAGGTCTGCACCATCCAGTTACTTGAGGTGTCACAGTAGCTGTGTTAAATAATTTTTGTAACCAGTCAATAAAAAACAGAGTTATGCCATATTGTTTCAAGGTATACTATAGTTATGATTGACTGAGTCAAAGGCCTTCTGTTGATCAAGAGACATAATAAAGCCCTCTAGTCTAAAGACATTATCTTTTTCTATGATATCCCAAAGTAGAATCAACTGGTCAGTCATAGTTCTGCCTGAAATGGAGCAGGACTGTGCTGGAGTAAAGAGGTACTTAGCAGCTTGCAGTAATCTAAGTATTTATAAATCTTTGTTAGAATTTTGAAGTCTCATTTAAGAGAAAAGTAAGTCTCCAATTATTTAGATTTCTTATATCTCCTTTTTTGTGTTAATAGATTAGTAGACCTTCCGATATCACGAGTGGTATGCCTGATGACTTTAATAAATAAGTGACTACTGAGGCTAATTCATGTGTAATTTCTTTACCTATTAATTTGTACAGCTCTAGGATAAAGCCATCTTTCCCTTGGGCTTTCCAATTATTCAATAAAGAAATAGCCAATTCTATTTTGGCAGAATTGATATCCTCAGTCATAGCTGAGAGAGTTCCTGGTGGGTATGAAGGAATGTGGAAGCTACTAAAAAACTGAAATATGAGAAAAACCTGCTAGGTCTTCCTGAAATAGTTATATAGTATGCTGAATGATGACATCTAAAATATGTTTGGTATGAGTTTGTAGTGAATTTGTGCTATCTAACCAAGCTTCTATATTTTTCTTTTGAATTCTTTCCTTACAGCTGTTGAAAGGACATATTATGCCTGATCTGCCTTGTGTACCAAATAACTGCTGTTGTTTTAGTTGTTTGGCCTGCTTTTCATGAAAATGCAACATGTCTCGCTTAACTGTTTTAATCTGTTCTGTAAAATCATGTTTGATAGTTTGGGCTAAGGTTATCAATTTTTGTAATTGTTGTCTGTTTTGTAAATGTTGTAAGTAGTCATTATTTCTGTAGACTTTACTTATGGATTTTAAAAGAAGTTTTAAGTCAGCCTTTGTATCCTCCCACCAAAGCAAGGAGTCATCATACATGACAAAAGCTGACTTATAGCAGCTATATAATATTGAATATATTGTGTTATATCATTGTGAGACAACAAGGAAGAATGACATTTCCATAATCTTGATCTGTGGTCTGAAGGGGTTACTGTACCTATATGTAATTTTAATTCACTGTGATCTAAGTATTCTGCAGGCACTGCTTTTGCAGTATGAATTTGAATTGTTTTGTTAATAAAAATTAAATCTATCCTAGTGGCTAAGGTTACCTTTATGAAAAGTGCGATCTGTTTGGGTAGTAGCTGAGTAGTTTGCAGCAATAATTGATCCTCATTATCTGTTAGATCAACCTGGGGCAGTTCTGGTAAGAGTGTCCTCTGGTATCACAAAGATTACATGCAGCCTCATTTACACAATGTCTGCTAGTATGTCCTAATGTATTACACAGCATGTACTTCAACTGGTCATAGCTACTGCTTAACTGTCCTGTGGATCCACATTCATAGCAGGCCTTTGGCTGGCCTGTGTAAAACAAAACTCCCCTATCCCTCCCTAGAAAAAAGCAATTAAGCAGAGATGTTGTAAACTAATCTCAGTAGAATGCAATATAACTCTTAATCTCCATCCCCCAGTCCAAATGTTCTCTGTATCAAAAACAGCTTCTGGGTTGCCAAGAACAGTGCAGCGCTGTTTCAGCCAGTAAACCAGATACGTGATGCTGACTCCTTCATTGCAGAATAATACAGTTATTGTCTTATGTGCTGGTTTGGTAAGTGGTATTGCTTTGAATGGTGACCAGAGCGGGGTGCTTTTAAGCTCATATTTGATCCAAAATGTTCGTAGCCCACTATTTAGTTTAAAACTGACATCAAAGGTGGTCTTGCCAGAGACATGTATCAAAGCATAAATGTCAGTAGTATGAAAATGCATGGTATCTTTAAGCAATGTTTTAGCAACAAAATCTCTGTTCAGGAAATTCTCCATACCTCCCTTGTATAATGACTTCACTGCATTATTGTCTTTTAGCTGGGTAAATAGGAATATGAAAGAGAGAAGCATATGGTCTAGAATTAGGTCTGTTTGCATTGCCTGTTGAAGCATTGTTAACAGCAGTAGGGTGCAAGGTATGAGATCCAAGGACAGTTTCAGAGGGCATTTGATCCTGTAGTGTATCATTACGGTAGTAGCACCAGCCATTTCCGTTATGGTAACTGGGGGGAGGGGGGGTGACCACATCAGGTTCTGAGAGATGCAATACCGGATATTAAGTCAAGTTAAATTGAGCTGGTAAACTTAAAGGGGGCTCAGCGTCTTCGGTCCCTTCCATGTTATTCTCAGAATGATCAGTAATCACATCCAAAACTTTGCCTTTTGATAGAGGTAAGTTACCTGTGCTTGAAGTGTTCGAAGTGGAGACCTGCTATTCACAAGTCAGCATTCTAATAGGAGAAGAACCTGATATCCATTCACCAGTGATTTTTACTATTCTGTGGCCAAAAAAGCAGATTCCACCTTCCAAAAGTTGGATTCAGAAGTTGTTCATTCAGGAAATAGGATCCATCTTAAGCCAAGCTGTAAATCATCTGTTTGTGCCATTCCCAACAGAGCCCCGTTCTAAGAAGTGGCTGAAAAAACAAACACTTTTGCAGCCAGTTGTTGTGTGGAAATAACTGCTGGAGGTTTTGACAAGTCCTGATTCATGTTTAATAGCACTACCGTGGTTATAGGTATAGTGGGACCTTTTGATGTGTCTACATCACTACTGGAAATCAAGGCTTGGTCATCTGAGAGACCCTGACATGAGTCATCTTTTCCATTGATGCGAATCCATGCAATAGCAGTAGAACATTTCATTTTCCTTTTCTGAAATTGGGAGAGGTGTCACGAGTAGAAAACAGGAAGTTGTTATCCCTCTGTAGAGATAGTTGGTGGGGCCCCATCTGGAGTACTGTGTCCAGTTCTGGAGACCACATCTCCACAAGAACATAGACAGGATGGAGACAGTCCAGAGGAGGGCAACTAAAATGGTGCAGGGTCTGCAACAGAAACCATATAAGGAAAGACTAAAGGAGCTTAATATGAATACGCTTGAGGAAAGGAGGAAGGGGGGGCATGATGGAAACTTTTAAGTACCTCAAGGGAATCAAAAAAGCCCAAGAGGGTAGCATCTTTCAGAAAAAGAGATGTGCAAGAACAAAGGGACACAATTTTAAGATAGAGGGGGGAATGGCACAGGGGCAATGTGAGGAAGTATTTTTTCACAGAGAGGGTGGTGGACTCATGGAACAGCCTTTCTGAGGAGGTGGTGGGGTCAAAAACAGTGGGGAAATTCAAAAATGCATGGGACAGACATAAGGCAATTCTTGTGGGGGATAGAAAGAAATAGGCTGGCGGTTAACTAGGATCCATAGCTTATCCAGTAGGTTGGGAAATGGGCAGACTAGGTGGGCTGAGCAGTCCATATCTGCTGTCAAAGTCTATGTTTCTATGTTTCTTCCTCAGCAAACAATAAAGCTTGAAGCTGTGAGGTGTCATGGTCCAGTACCTGCTGTGGTACTGCTGCAGATTGAAGCTTTGGGACTACTTGTCCTTTATCAGGTTCATCTTTCTGTAATGCTGGTGTAGTTTCCATATCTTGCACAGCAACACATTCGGGTTCCATATCTCTGGCTCCTTCAGCATCACAAATTTCTTCAGTCTCTAGCATAGCTGAGGCAGGGGAGGAGACCTGCTCCCCAGCCTCCCAAATGTCCATCCTCATCATTGTATCATCAGGACTGGCCATAGTTTACAACAGAAATAGGTTCCCCCTGCAGTGGAGTAGGGGAGTTTATTGAGGAAAGAAAATCAGACAAACCAACATCACGAGAATAAATACAGAATAAATAATTTTCCTTGAATTTAACAGTAAAGAAAAATAAAGATTATAGCCATGCTATAATGGAAAAAATAAACACAAACTTTCTTTAATCAGCTGGGAAAAAAATTAAATAAAGAGAATAATGCTATGTACTTGCTAACAATCATCTTCACAACCATAGAGTTCTCATTAAAAACCATACTGTAGACTCACGCCCGATTCTCCCTTGGGTGCTCATGATGCAAGGGAGTTGTGGCAATGTTTTTTGATGCAAGTTGCAATGTGCAACACAACTTGTATCAAATCGGATTCTGTAGCACAGCATGTGTCCGTGCCAGATACAGCTGCATCCAAGCTCACTTGCACCAGGGTTACATCCAACAATCTGGGGTGCCAGGTCACAAGTGGGCTTGCTCCATGGTGGGCTGCACATACCCTGAAATGGGATTCCAGAAGCCCCACCAAAGACACAGGAGGGGCCACTAGTTATACCTGCAAAGGGGTGGTCTAACTGGCTTGTACTGCCAGAGTGCAGTGGGAGAGGGGCCTCTAGGGGTGCTTCAGGGTCTGGTGATGTCATGGGGGCATGTAAGGCGGGGTGGTGACCTACCCCAACAGGAGGCATGGTGGTGCCATCATGAACCTGCATGCCACACAGTGGGCACATTGATGCCCAGAACATAGAGTACCATAACCATCAGGTCCCCCCAATCCCCCCATGGTGTCCCAGATCCATCAGTGTTCCAGTGGTCCCCCCATCCCTGATTCCCCACGGGATGCCTGGGACATGCACCTGAGCCCTTCCCTCAGCTCTAATTGCCTGGCAATCATATCTGCCACATTATACTACCTGGTGGTCTAGTATTCCCCCACCCTCCACACCCTGACAGGCAGTGGTCATCTCTCCCTGCTCCCCCCATCACCAACACACATCGGTGGCTGGCACAGCCCTCCTCACACCACCATTGCCAGCCACACAATGCAATCTCACTGACCGCCAAATGTGTACTGTACACTTATGTGATCTGTGAGTTCAGAGTGTGTGGCTGGCCATGGTGGTGTGAGAACCTGTGCCAACCACTGTCAGAATGAAACAGCGGGATGACCACTGCCTGTTTTCGTTTGGTTGGGGAGGGTGGGGGACACTAGACCACCAGGGAGCAGGACCATCAGTGTCTTAACCTGTTGCCTTCCCTGGGCATCAGTTGTGGGGGTGGTGGAGGGGCAAACCAGGACCAGGGTGACACTACTTCCACTGGACGGAAGGGTCCTGGCCATTCACTGTTAGGGATGCACTATACTGCACCAGTTGTCAGGGGCCTGGCACAGTGCCAGTCATCAGGGGCAGCACAGGGGTGCCCTCTGCGGGACACAAGACTCATGCCACATACCTGCAGTGGCTGCCCCTTCCCTGCCTGTGTTCAGGGCTTACTCCCCCTTCTGGCACCTGGGGTGTCCACCTGCACACCTGTCCGTGAATGCATCTATGGGCTTGTGACAGGATCCCCAGTTGCACCCATCTGTCCCCTGCAGGCAGGATGTTGTGGCTATTCCAGAAGACTTGGTGTAAGTCACCAACCTTCTGGAATAACAATGTTTGCATATGCCGCAACAGCATTGGGTGCAGCAATCTTTTATTCCGCATTGTGTACCTGATGTAGGCAGATTCAGGAATAGGGCTCAGAAGGTTTAATATCAATTACACTAAAAAGGTTTACTCAGGTAACTGGCACATCAGAATTAGTTACCTAAGGCATATTCTCCAGGCTGCAAATAAGCATCTGCCCGTTATTTGTTTTGCTTCTGTGAAATATGTTGCTTGCAGTTCAGTAGTAATTTTCCTGATCATATCTTTATGTATAATCTGTTTTTGCTGCAACATAAACTTCTCACATTACAAATATACCATTTTATTACAATAAGAACTATATGAAGTGAGCTCTTTTGCCATTTATTTGTCAACCTCGGGTAATGCACAAACATTAGTGTCTTCCACTCTTTAGAAAGGGTGTCCCAGAACCCACTTATATAAGAACAAGTGAAAAAAAACCCCATAATATATGGTTTCCACTACTTGATGACATTGTAGCCTACTGCACAACCTGTCATCTAGTTGTTTATGTTTATGATTCAATTTCATATTGATTTTTGTGTGGCAACTTAACCAATGTATGTCCCACATTTTCTGAGGGATTCTTTTTTTCTTTTAAGAGGTGTAATAATGAAGGGAGGTACTGGGAGGGGCATAAAGGAAATATGGTTTCCGCTTGAAAGTGTTGTACTTGTATCCTAGAATATAACTCTTTCCTATGTGTGGTCAGTACCATCCGGTGTATGACTTTATAGATTTTTAATTTCAAAAAGAGTTTCTGTAATTTATTCTGGAGTATTCATGGAATGTCGCAAAGGCCCAATACATCCCTGCACCCATGGTCTGAACCACAGTGCACAGGAAGAGTATAAAAAAGAAGTCCATCCTTGACCCATGTAAACCAACACAGGTTTCAAATTCATGGTGAAGAAAATACTGTAAAAAAATATAACTGGACAGCAATTTTTCCCATTGCTTGACCAAGTTATAATTTGCAAACACATGCTGAGTCAGTCAAAAACAGCTGCTCCCTTACTGGCTGTTGATCTCCTTCTGGGCAGGCTAATTGAATTTTGAAACATGACAGCATGGTTTCCTTTCCCCGAGCAGCAAGGAGCCGCTGCACCAAGGTTCTTTGTTGTATTTTCATTTTTTTTTAATTCAAAATAACCAGTTCTTCCACTTACAATTTAAAAACAAAGTATCTGGTTCATCCCAGCAGCTGCAATGGACAAAAACTATCATGGGACACGGCTCCAGTACAGTCTCGCTGCATCTGGTAAGCAGTGATCGCAAGTGCTATCTAAACTATGAACAGATCTCCCAAAGAAAGCAATACTCAAAATAAAAAAAAAGCTTTACAAAAAAACTTAACTAGAGAAAAACAGACTGTCTCAGAATGTGTATGTGTGTGTGTGTGTGTGTGAAATTCAGGGAGTCACAGACACTAGAGGAAGACAAGAAAAATTGCTGCCCAGCAATTATAAATAATAAAGCATGGGGAAGTGTGCATAAATTTGAAATTAATGGTTGCCCTCGGTGTGGAATGCTTTAATAAACTCCAAGGGCGATTATGTAGCATCCCACACCTCGGGCAACCATTAATTTCTCATTAAGCACACTTCCCCATCCATTATTGTATATGTAATAAGACTGACCATTCCTAACCCTCCTTGTGCAATGAGTAAATAGGTTATGTTACTTTTAATGGGGTTAAGTCTGCTTCCCCACACAGCCTGAAAAATATACTAAGTAAAGTGGTTTCCAATGCCTTTGATGGGGAGAATATATAACTGATATATAGGAAAAGTGGTATCAAATAGGATTTAATAAGATGTACTCTTTTCTGTTTACTAAGTTGCCATATATTCCATTGCACTACCATTTGTTTGCCCTGCTGTATCCTACACTCCCAATTCAAAGTATCCAGAGTTACTGTATCAAAAGTAATGCCTAATATCTGTATGGGTGCTTCAGTTATTTGGATGTCTGCTATATCTGTATGTCTAGGTTTTTTTTTGGCCTAGTTGTCTTCCAGAGCTCTTTGTTAGGTTAAGTGTAGCCCCTGAGTGATAACCATAACTCGTACACATCTGAATGGCTCTTCAGCTGAATGTGTTATCTTTTACTAAAATACAGAGATCATCAACATAAGCTATTGCTGCATACGGTGTTGAAATTTCTTCTGTACTAAGACATCTTATGGAGATTGGTAGGAGAGAGCACATATCCTCTCTTCCAGGGAAATAACATAGATGTAGTGGGACCTTTTAGCGATTTCCACTCTATGGTGCCCTGAGGAGTGTTGCCATGTGAGGGAGGAGTGACAGTGGCATGAGGCACGTCCCGATACAGGAGGACCCTTACCAGCTCAGTGCCAGGACCAGCCTGACGATGTGTCAGACAGTCTTTGTCTGGAGTATCCACACCGTCAACAGCAATTGGTGAAACTGGACTGTTTAACTTTCCCAACTCCTCATTTAGAAAAAAGAGAGCTGCAATTTGACTTTTTCTTGGGAAAGAGAACTTTTTGATTACATATTGGGACTCTCCTGTTTGACTTTCTTCCGGGGAAGAGAACTTCTTGGCTATATATTGGGACCTTGGTATTTCACTGCATTTTAGTATTCCTGATATTGACTGTCTCAGACATGGACTAAGACCACCTCTTGTGAGCCGCAATTTTCATCCTGACCCTTTTTTTTTCTAGGAATTGTTACATTTTATTTAACTGTTCTATATTATTTAAGATTTCAAGGTTTAAACATTTATTACTAGAAATACATTTATATTAGGAAAAGATTAACTAGTAAAACCATGTATACGCGAAGTGGCAAAGTGGTGAATAAAAATATAATAGGTGGGGTAAACAAGAGGGTAACCAGAGACTAAACAAAATGGTTGTGTGTTTACCCAAGATCTGGTTATCACGGCCTCTACTCCAAAAGAACCCCCTGGAGTAATGCA
Organism: Neoceratodus forsteri; assembly: GCA_016271365.2. Lineage (NCBI taxonomy): Eukaryota > Metazoa > Chordata > Ceratodontiformes > Ceratodontidae > Neoceratodus > Neoceratodus forsteri. The sequence goes on from CM028129.1 coordinate 820,144,700, forward strand.
TCAGTCCTTTCCCTCCTATTATGTAAAAGAGGAAACTGCATATGACTATAGAGCCATAGTGCCTGGAGCCAAATGGGATTCCAACTATTTTAGACAGAAAGCCAGTATAAAGAGAGGCTCAAATCAAGATTCATCATTGGCTATATCTGACCAAACTGACCTCGAGTTACTTGAAAGTATCGAGTGTGGAAAAAATGAAATTAGAATCTAACAACTAAATCTTATAATGGAGATTCTGTGATAGACTTGGAGGAAAATAATTTAAACTCCCAATTATATAAACCATTTAGTCAAAGGAAAATCACGGAATTCTTTCTCAAAAATTCAAAGAAACCTCATAGGGGCACAACACTGGATAGCCAGATTCCAGTGAATCTTTCTGATAACCTTTCTGATAATTACCCAAGTACTCATTTACTAAAAAGCCCTATTAAAGGACAAGAAATTTCACTTCACCCTACTTAACATGGGTCTTTTTAGTCCTTCTAAATCTATTAATTGCATGAATCACTATTTGGATTATTTAACAGACTCACAAATTTTGACTGACTCCCCAGAAAAAGTGTTTAATAAACTAAATAAAGAAGTTGAAGCAATTAAATTAGATCCTGAATTCCTTAAGCAATGCCCAGATACAATCTCGAAGTATACGATTAAAGCATTAACACATCCAGTGATGGCAAATATAATTTTTCTTGAAGCATACAATGAATTAAAACATCACGTAGAAAGATTGTCCGGTTTCATTATAAATAAACTCACAGACAATTCAGACAAAATTAATAATAAAGATAACAAGTGTTTTACTAAGAAGACAAATAGGCCCTCTTTTTCTTCAATTTACTATCCGAACTCTCCATTAAAGAAAAAAGTGAAAAAAAAAAGATCACAGAAACCTGAGATAGAAAAAAATCAAAAATCAAATAAAGATAAGGTGAAAAAACAATGTAAAAATAACACACAAAAAAAACAGGCTATAGCAGATAATGTAAATACAAATATTACAAACCAAGTAAAAACAAGTAATGAGGACCACAAAAGCCAGATTAAAGAAGATAAAATATAAAGCTCTTTAGTTCTAACGGAACAGTGCTCTTTGGGTAATAACTTTCTACAAAATATAGATTCAAATGTGGCATCTTTTGAGAATCTTAAATTGCAGAGTCTTCTTTCTCTAAATCATAATCCAGAGTCCATTACTATTACAGGGAAAGAGGTAGTTTTTAAAATTGAAAATATCTATACAAAACCCTATGAAACAACTGACTCATTATCTTCCCTAATGTCCCATCTGCTTAAAGCAGAACTAGAACTTCCACAGGCAGCTTCCAACATAAAACTGGTCTATAGAGATCAATCAATAGATAATCAGCCAGTTTACATATTATTATCTGATATGGATACAGCTAAGAAAATTTGGGCTAAATAAACACATCTAAATAAACTTGATATTTTAATCTCTTCTCAAGTTAATTGGTCTACTATATGGATGTTTGCTCATGGGAATAGGAATCTTCCAATAGGTCCTATGATTCCCATTGAATCTATAACCTCAACATTCACACTGCTTAATTGGAATTTTGATAAAATACCAGATGTTTATCATCTCTCCCTATTTGGAATAGCAAGGTTTGAAGGAAACAACAGCCATAGATTACCCTTCCTTCTTAGAACTCTTCTTGAGTCATGTCTGGATATAGAAATAGCAAAAGCGGACTTGGGAGAGGTCAGGAGAGTCCATAAGGATGAAACAGATTCTCAAATTGACTTGGCAATAAAATCAGAAACTCTATACAGGAACTTATTACATAACGCATATAAGTTGGATAGAATCCAAGCACTCTTAACTGATTTACAGTTGAAAGAAATTTCAAAAAGAATCACTACGGAAACTAATATCAAATCATGACTACCTAATAACTACCCCATTTTATCAAATACGGATGAGTCTTTAACAAATAAAGACTTAACATCTTCTAGATTAGATAATTTTTTGTCTTGGAACATAGCGGGTATAGGGACAAAATTGGTTGACCCGATTGAAAAAAATGGTTTCCAATATGAATTATTGCTGTTTCAGGAGACATGGCATCCACAGAAATTCATTTAAATGGTTATGAAGCATTTAGTTTGTTAGCACAGAGGAGAAAATTTGGAAGGCCAGTGGTGGGTTAACCACCTTTATAAAATTTAGAGCTGGTATCAATGCAATTGATTATCTTGAGGTTACAAATGTTGCATTGATAAATATTGTCAAATGGGACTTGTTTACTTATATGATTGTGAATGTGTATGTTTCCCCCAACACTCCAAATACAACATATGGTGATCTTTGTTCAGAGCTCTCCTTGATCATGGATACTTTGTATATTAAACATCACATAGATATAATATTAATAGGAGGTGATTTCAATGCTCGGATAGCCTCCTTTGATAATCTCCCAAAGTTGCACTCCCATATATATATGGGTGATTTAGAACAGAAGAAATCATTGGATGCCATTGTTAATTCAGCAGGCATTAAATTTAAAGAATTCATAATTGAGAATAATTTACTAATCCTTAATGGTAGGGGATCAGGAGATCTAGAGGGAGCATACACATACTTTTCTTCGGTTGGAAACAGTCCAATAGATTATGTATTAATCTCTCCCGAATCTTCTGATTTTGTACAGAATTTTCAAATAAGTCTTAGAGCAGAAAGTGATCATGCTGCACTCACTTGCCGCATGATCACTTCTGATGATAAAAGAAGGCCTCCTTTGAAAGATATTTATCCTGTTTCATTGGTCTCCATGGGAAAAGTTAAACTATCCTTAAAAAATAACAAAATGAAGAATATTGAACATATCATTTTTTCTACACCAATCTATCCTGAAGATGTTTTAAAAAATGAAAATTTAACCCAAGTTACTATCAGAAACTTTGAGAATCTTTTATCTAGAATTACTAGTGAAATATATGTATACAAGGATCAAACATCATCCCCATAACTTGGTTTGATTCCCAGTGTCAGTATCAAAAGAAGAATTTAGGTAAAATAATTAGGGAACATCTTAAAAATCCATCAAACCATACTAAAGTAAAATTAAATTATGCCCAGAAAGCATACAAAAAATTCTTAAAGATAAAAAAACATGAATTTACAGAAAGAAGATGATAATTTATCCATCAAACAATATTGAACAATGATAGTAGGGCCTTTTGGAGTATGGTTGCAAGAGGGGTTAAATTATATCAATCTACACTACCATCTTATATCCCCAAAGAAGCATGGGTTACCTATTATACAGCTTTATTAAACAAAAACATTTTACAAAGAGATCAAATAAATTCCTTACAACGGATATCTCTGCTTCCTTACTCGCCTATAATTTTCACTTCTGATGATGTTCAAATGGCAATCTTAAAATTAACAAACAATAAAGCTCCAGACCCAGATAAAATCCCAGCCGAGATTTATAAAGAAAATCTCAATTTTTGGGTTCCTTTTTTACTCGACTTATTCAATATTTATTTAAAAGAATGTACAATACCATCATCATGGCAAGAAAACATAATAATACCTATTCACAAAAAAGGTTTGTTATACAAACCAAGTAACTACCGCCCAATAAGTTTACTAGACATTGCAGGGAAAATATTCTCTCGTATATTGTTAAACAAACTACAAATCTGGATAGATACTAATAGCCCTCTTTCAAAATTTCAAGCTGGATTTCATCATGGATTTTCCACAACAGATAATGTTTTTGTATTATTTCATCTCCTAGAGAAATACATATTATTTAGGAAAATGAGACTTTATGTTTTATTTGTTGATTTCTCCGCTGCGTTCGATTAATTAATAACACAGACTTTATGGGAAATTCTTAGGATTCGAGGCCTCCCTTCATCTCTACTCCTCCCTATTGTTTTACTTTATACTAATACTTACACGGCAGCGAGATTTGATCAAAGAGGAAATGTCACAGAATATTTCCCAGCCTCTAAAGGTATCAAACAGGGATGTTTACTAGCTCCCCTATTATTCAATATCTATATAGATACCTTATTAGATTATGACCTAAATGATCAGTGGGACTCTCCAAAAATAAAAGATCAATACATACACAACCTAGCAAATGCAGGTGATCTAATTCTACTATCACTGACCCCTAAAGGACTAGAATTAAAATTTAAATCTCTTGTGAATAAATGTAATGAATTGGAACTGAGAATAAACCTAGACAAAACAAAAATAATGATCTTTGGAAATCGGTCATCAAAACCAAAGATTTTCTACAATGATGTCCCTATCGAAATAGTGACATCTTATAAATACCTTGGTATAACATTACACTCTAGAAACTTCTGGGCACATCATATTAAGGAAAAGATTAATAAGGCAAAGTATGCAGCAAAAGCACTGCAAAGATTTATCCTTAAATATGGAGGTTTTACAGTAATATCTGCTATTAAAGCAGGGGAGGCAAAAATTACCCCACTACTATTATGTGGAGTGGAAGTCTGGGGATATAATCATTATCCACAACTGGAAACCCTCTTTTATATTATTATAAATATATTTTACAAGTTCCCACTTCAATGGCTGGATCAATAGTTAGAACATAATTAGATAGATTACCTTTGATTTCCCTTATTAACCTAAGGATAGTCACATATTGGCTGAGATCAATAAATAATATAAATAATGTTATGCCATTGAACTGTATAATGAAAAAGGAATCCTGGCATAAAAAGTAGTTTTACCTCTCTATGGTTAAAATCCCTTTTTCAAATATTACACAGTATAGAGTCAACTCACTTATGGAATGATTGGCAAGCGGAAATAAAAATACACGAAAGCTATAAGGTTAATTAAAAAAAAAATGTTTTACAAAAGCCACACAAATTCAGATAAATCAAGTAAGGAGCCAAAGACAAGCCTTGTGGTTTGCTCAAAATAAAATTGCTTCCAACATGGAAGAATATTTGTGACTTCCTTTATCACCATACATACGTAAAGCAATAACCTGGGCGAGATTTGAACTTATTACATCAAAATACATTTACTTTAATAAATTAAAATTAAATGAATCGACTCAGGATAAATGTCCTTGCAACAGAGGATTCACTAAATTGTTAAAGCATGTATTAATTCAATGCCCTTTATTTAATTATATTCGTTCTAAATATTTGGGGAAAATTCTTAGTAAATATGCAAATTTAACATATGATGTGATATTCATATTGATGCACCCAATGACTGTTCAAGATGCAATACTGGTAGGGAATTTTGTAATGTCTGTAATAAGTGTTAAGAAAAAAGTATACCAAAAGTGGCTCAGAGATAAATGAATTGTTTTTTATACAATCTGAAGAATTTTAACCAGCATACTTTCTTATGAGAGTTATTCTAATGAGATAAGGAGTCTGTTTAATCATATTTTTAATTTATTTTACATTTTGTATTTTTAAATGTAAAAATTGTAATGTCCAGAAATGTTTCTAATTTATTGGAAGAACAATAAACTTGACTTGACTTGGAAAAAAAAAAAGACATCTTATGTCTGGAGAAGTATTCAGTAGTCTTAACAGTAGAGCAATGCAAAAAGCATAAAGCAAGGGGCTCATAGGTCATCCCTGCCTAACACCTCAAAGTATCAGAATCATTGGACCTTTCCACCCATTAACAATCGATGTGACAGTAGCTGTCCTATACAGGCTCTGAAGCCAACTATTAAATGGCATTGGTATGCCATATGTTTGTAGAGTTGCCCAAAGAAATTTGTGCATTACTGAATCAAATGCCTTTTTGCTGGTCTAAGGAGAAAACAAATCCAGATAGGACTCCCCTGTTTTCAAGTTCAAATAATTATCTTAATAAAATCAAATGATCAGAGATCTTTTAACCAGGGACTGTAAATGTTTAGGCTGGTGTAATCAGGTGTTGTGCTACCCCCAAAAGACTGGTGTTTTGGATTTTAGTTAATATTTTAAAATCTGTATTGAGAAGATAGCTAGGTCGCCAATTATGAATATCATTTTTTCACCCTTTTTTATACAGATACACTAGGTGGCCATTAGTCATCCTTAGGGATGGGGATTGAGTGTTCAATATACCTGTAAAAACATTAGCTAATTCCACAGTTAGCTCTTTCCCTATGATTTTATATAATTCTCCTTTTAATCCATCTCCTCCTGAAATTTCATCAAGTGGGAAAGAGTTTACTGCAGTTTCTATTTCTGCTGGAGTGATATCCTGTGTCAGCCTTGTGGTGTCATCCAGTGGACAAGTAGGGCATTGCAGCTGTAGAAAAAAGTCTATCAAATTTGGAGACTGGGCATGTACTGGCTGGCAAAGTTGCATAGTATACTGTGTGACAATATTCCTTATATCTTAAATGTCTGTACAAAGTCATGGTTAACATTCCATAACCCGTCCATTTGCTTTTTGTTATTTTTATCATGATAGTGTTTATATGGACACATTTGTCCTTTTTCCCCTTGCTTTCTGAATCTCTGCTGATGTTGCAAGTTTTGTACTTCCTGTATATGAAAATTAGTCATCTGTTTTTAATATTAGTGATTTAGGAAGTGAAATCTTGTCCAGTAGTATAAGACATGGTTAAAAGTTTTTGTGACTGTATCCTAAGTTGTAAATATGTGTGATATACTTAATTTCTCAGAATTCTACTATGATTTTTGAAAAGGTTTGTAATATCTGAAATGGTATCTTCCCACCATGTACTGTAATCGGGTCTTCATACATGATATACACTGATTTTCTTGCTGTTATAAAATACTGTATAGTTTGTTTAGTGTCAGTGCCCTGTAGCAGGAATGAATTAAATTTCCAAGTCCATGGTCCATGTGGCATGATAAGGACATTTCCCAAGTTGATATGCATACTATTATGGTTCAAGAATTCTGCCACCTGGATTTGTGCAGTCTGAATGTGTAGTGAAGGGGTAATAAAAAAAATAGTCAATTTGCATTGCTTGGGGTCACTTGTGGAATGTTGGGGCTGGTTTTCCTACTGCTGATAAGTAAACACCTACTAAGTTAATATTCAGTATTATCCTCTTAAGAAAAGCCATGTCAAAGTATATTTTTTGTGTTTTAGCATTTCCCTCTATCTGCTAGGGAAAAAGCACAATTAAAATCACTCCTAAAAATAATATTCTGAGTTGAGTATGAGTATGATTGCGTTGCCTGGAAGAGTTCAGTTCTCTCTGCTTTTGTTTGTGTTGCATGTATATTAATCAGTCAGAGCAGTACATTATGAATCTTAACATCCAGTATTAATGCCCTGCCAGGAACCAAGTCTACCAGTGTAGGGAGCTTATAGGAAATATTGGAAAACAGTATAGCCACACCTGAACAGGTGTCTGTACCCAAGGACCAATAGAAGGGTCCAATATGCCACTGTGTTATTGCCGGACGTAACTCAATGGTAGTGTGTAGCCTAGTGTCTTGCAAGAAGAAAATCTCTGTTCTTAATGCTTGTAAGCATGAAAAGACAACCATTTTTTCCCAAGAATTCTTAATACTGCTTATGTTAATGGTGTATAATGGAATGATGGGTTCCAGTGTCACAGAGTTGTGGAGAAAATCTTCATTTCAGATGTTCAGGTTGGCTTCGGTGTACTACGTCTAGTAAATCTGGCATGCTGGCATGCTTTTGTTTCATCTTAGCTTTGGCAGCAAAGGGCTTTGTAATGGGAACTAGAGTGCCATGGGGGTAGGATCTTCTCTGTGTGAGAGGCCACATCTGGCAATGAGGACCATACAGAGGAATCATCCAAGTCATTCCCTGCAGGATCCACCACTTCAGATAGGGCCTCATATCTGTTTTTTAATAGGATGTCCATGTTATTGGAACTTTAGGGCAAGGTTGTGTTCAGGACTGTCTATGTCTTGTGGCATTTTGCTTTTTTCTAAGTCCTAAGGTGTTTGCTGAGGGGGAAGCAGCATCCCACTGGGTTCAGAAGTAGGAGGTTCTTGTGCCACAACTGTAATATCAACTATTTCTGAATCCTATACAGCAGGGGCAACTATCTCTTGTTGTACTGCCTCTGGATGGGGGGGGGCTAGGCTGCCTGTCCTCCTGAATTAGTTCAGCCCTATTGGGGGGGGTCTTGCACTGGTCTGTGTTCTTTGTGCTATAGCTATCAATAATTTCTGTTCTTTACTGTCAGTTTGGTTAGGTTGGTTGTGAGCTGCCCAGCGGCATGTATGGTAAGAATGCTCTTTTCCTTCACACAGGTTACATATTTGGTCACTTCTACACATACCACTAGTGTGGCCTACTTCATTGAATAATGTGCACTTGAGCCTATCACAAAGGCTGCTAATATGCCCCGTTTCCCCCACAATGATAACATGCCTTGGGCTACCCTGCATAAAACAGGACACTTCTATCTTTCCCCAACAAGAAACTGTTTGGAAGATGCTATAACCCCTCCTTAGTGGTATTTAACACCACTCTAATCCTCCACTCCACAGTCCAAATCCTTTCTTCGTAAAAGATAGCTTTGGGATTCCCCAACACTGTACACCTCTGTTTAAGCCAATACAGGAGGTCAGTAACACTAACCCCTTCATTTCTGAATAAAACTGTAATGGTTCTATTTGCAGGTTTGGTGAGTGGTATAACATGAAAAGGGACCCAAAGTGGTGTAGTTTGTAAAGTCTGGTATAACACCCCAAATTTTTGAAGTCCACTGTTTAATTTAAAACTAACATCAAATGTGGACTCTCCAGACAGATGAATATGGATGTATACTTCTGCTGCAGAAAACTTTATGGGTCCTTTTAATAAAGTTCTAGTGACATATAAGCAATCTGGGAAGGTATCCAGTCCTCCTTTTTAAATAAGCCTCACAGCATTATGTCTCTTTGCCAGGTACATCAGTTATCAAAAGAGAGAGGCATAAGACCTAAGATTTCTTGTATCTGTATTAGGCCCAGCATCATCTATGGGAGACAGGTCATTTTGGGTACAATCAGATAGAATAGCTGAGGTGCTAGGTATTGCAGTAGTTTCTCCATTTGCCTAGTAGTTGTACTAGCCCCCTCTATGTTTGTCCTTTGGCGGAGCTGTTGTGTCTGGTAATAGAAAATGTGGATTCTGTGTTAAATTAAATCCTTCTGGTAGATGCACAGGTGAGTCACAAGTTAGAATCTTGTCCCCATCTAGGTATTTTCAAAAGAATCATTTGGAACTTTTGTAATGTTCTGTGTAAGCAGCAGCTTTCTCCTCCCAGGCATCCTGATGGGAGAGGAGACGGATACCCACTGTCCAGTTTGTTGGGATTTCTCCCATCTGGCTGCCTGAAGGGCAGAATTGGCAGATCAAGCAGGCTGGTGAGCAGCTGTTTTGTTAGTATGGGGTCTCATCTTAGGCCGGATGCTGTAGCACCCATATTTGCCATTTCTGGTGGGACCCTTAATGAGTTCTGCACTAAATTCCCTTCAAAAACAAACAGGGGAGCTGTAGTCATACCTGGAGAGAAAGTAAACGTTCCAAACATTGTAGCACTCACCCGATAAGTTTCCTTGAGCTATGATGACTGAAGCTGCTCCCGTTGTGGAGCATCAGCTGTGTCAAAGGTTCACAGCTGGGCCTGAGCACCTGGAGAAATCTGTGTTGCTAGGGAAGGCTGCTGCTCTCCTTGCGATGCGATTGCTGCTTGTAGTTCCCATTGCCTCTGCTGAAAGCATTCTTCCTCTGCTTGGAGAAGTGCTTGTAGTTTTTCCGTTGATGCTGTAGACTTGGTTGGTATCTGTGGTCAGTCTGTCACTATGTCTGCAATAGTCGGGTTTGGGACTTCATCAGAAGCAGTATTTACAGGTATATTTTTCACAGATTCAGCATTCTTCTGTTCATTCTCCTCCATAGGAATATCTACTACATCTTCCACAGTATTTGCAGCATGAAAAAAAAAGTTTCGTCTCCAGTATTGAGGAGGCAGAGGAGGAGGAGACCACCTCCTCCACCTCTTGCACATCCATCTGCACTGAAGGATCAGTCGAAGTGGCCATCCTGGCAACCAGAGGTTCCCCTACAGGAGAGTAGGGGAATTTTTATTGAAAAGTGGGCTTCATAACAACAACAAAACAATATAATATATTTCATCATGAGTCATCTTAACATAAAAACTAAAGGAATCATACAACAACATTCATTTTGATACATTCCAGAACATATATCTTTCTTACTACAAATACCCAGACCTAGTGCAAATACAGCTCCCTTATATTCTAGTAACTCATGCTTAGTAGTAGTCCTTTCTTCTTATAATTTTCCTCCTTTATACCAAAAAGATAATCCCCTACCTTCACCCAATCTATGGTATCCATTTGTTGCCATTTACCCACAAGTATTTGACCTTTTCCCAGGGAAGGTGCTCCATATCTTTTTGTCTTTTGGCCTGTAGTGCTTGTTGTACATTTCCAATTATTTCCGTGTGAGTCACTTTTCTCTGTTGTATTACCCACACACACCCCTGGCTTGCCAAATAAAATAACAAAGTACAGCAAATACTATATATGTAGTGTCAGGGTTATATTTACCTCACCCACTTGTAGAAGGACTATAAATTAAATCGATATAATTAAGAGACATAAACAATGGTTCTCCCCAAACTTGGATACCAATGTCCAGAAGGTTTTAGCATGAGAACATTCTAAAAACAAGTGCGCCTGAGTCTCTAATTCCTGAATTCAAGAATCCCTGGGACAATATCTATCAGTTGCTTATGCGTATTATTGTTCCTTATGCTGAGCCTACCAAAGTTCCCTAATCAAACCATATCCCATGCATAGGGTGACAGTGTCGGATTCGACAATTGTTTAATCACCCCATCTATTCTGCCAGCTGGGCAATGAGGAAAGGAAAGTTCCTCTCTCCTTTCTGCATAGATAATGTTTTTATAAATAGTCTTCCTATCTAAAGTCTGAAACGGAGTCACAGAGATCCCCATTTTATAATAATTTTAATTGATTCAGACCCATACTTGGACAATGAGGACATTTTATTCAGAAGTCTAGGTTTTCCTTGCTCCCTAGGGGTAATGCAGAAGGATAACCAATCCATCACCACTGGTCTCTACAATTTATTACCCAGCTTCAGTGTTAACCCAATATTGCAGCAAGAAAACAGGCTGTGAAAGAAGGCCACTGGATCCACCATGTTCACACCCCCATCCTTAATACTCCTATAGGTATGCTCCCTTTTTATTGGATTTAGCCTGTTTCCCCAAAAGGCCTGAAAGAAGACGCTATATAATGCTATGACAATGACCTGGGGTGTGGCAAAAAACATGACATATGTATAGAAAAATGGGTCTTAGAAGAGACCTAATCAACACTACCCTCTTTTTTTCTATATTTGCTAACCTTTCCAATCTGATACTAACCTGTTTGCCCTAGCCATTCCTGTTTCCCAGTTAGACACAGGTAACTCTCCAATACCAAATTCCACTCCCAAAACATTGATGGGGTCTACTGAAATTAAGACTCCAGAAAATGTATTTGCCTTACACAAGGGGGTACCCCTCTACTTTTGTTCAAGTTTATTTTGGACACTGACATATTTGAAAATTCTTCCAAAGTACTGACTAGTGAAGCTTCACATGTCTCAGGTGCTAATGTTAAAACAACATCATCTGCTTATGCCAGGACATTTATCGAGGTCACCTCTGGAGCTCGAAAAAGCCCTTTAATCTTATCCTCCAAAAGTATTCTCTGAATGAGGATATCTATATCAAATGCATATAGGCGCGGGCTGAGGGAACAACCCTGTCTAACTCCTTTTGATTCTGATACTTTTTCCATACCAACCATTTATGTTGGGGATGAGCACTGCATTTTGATACATTTGTTTAATCCCATTTATTAAGGTTGGTGGGATCCTGAAGCTTATCAAGGTGGCAAACAAAAAATTGTGTGCTATCCTATCAAAGGCTTTTTCCTGATACAATCCTAGCACATACCCTTGGATCTCTTTTTCACCTCCCTCATAGAAGAGTTCCCTTGGAACAATAAGGTTGTCATGTTGCCATCTGTCTGGGATGGCACAAACCTGGGAGGGACTTATCAGATAGCTGGACAACTTAGTTACCCTGCTAAAAGAATCTTATTTAAAATTTTAAAATCAGTGTTCAATAGGCTTAACGGTCTTCAGTTCCCTATCTCCTCTCTTGCCCCTTTCTTATACAACAAGACAAGCACTTCCTCCTTCATAGAGGTTGCAAACTTTGTATTCTTTAACATATGATTATATAGTATAACTAAGACCCTGGGGCCGCTTTATTTTTTAGCTTACTAATGGCCACCTTAACTTCACACAAAGTTATATCCCTCTGTATTTCCTGAGAATCCAATTCCGATGTTTGTGGGAGGTTGAGCAATTCCAGACTCTCAGTGACCCCAATTGTGTGTGGCTGTGTCCCAAACAAAGATACCATATACTGCTCAACCACCCCTAAGATGCCTTCTGGAGTTGAAACTAACTGCCCTGTATTTGTCTTGAGTTCCAAGATCACCCTCTTATCAACACGAGATTTATATTCTTTAAATGGCTCCAATGTTCCATTCTTGACATGTGTTCCAAATCTTAGCTCCTGATTCAGTGACTCAGCTCCATCATATTGCAGGGTGACCATCTGATCCTTAATTATTTTAGTCTGTGCACTATAATCAACCTTGTTGATCTCAGTCTGAGATATCAGATGCTGCAAATGACTCCTGAGCTACAGATACCTAATGTAATCTCTGTTTGCTGTAAACAGCCCTATTCTGAAACAGTAACTGCCACAAACATTTTCTGTCCTCCCACCATTCCGTCAAGTCATCATGTCAGTCCACTACTGATAACCTAGCTATCCAGTCCTTTCTCCATGCTCTCAGCACACCTGGGTCCTCCAGTAAGGATTCGTTGAGCCTCCTCCTATTTTATTTACACCTAGGTATGTTATCTGCCTGTTTCTTAATACTGAGTATAGTAAGTACAGAGGAAAGAAAAATGTAATATATGTGTGTCAACAAGGAGCCTCTAAAATATGTGTGCCCTTGTGGAAAATTTGCATCTATATGCAGCTACCAATCCTGCGGTGGTGACAATATTCTGCAATGCATGTGAATCACAAAACAACTTATCTGTTTTCAGTCCTCTGTCAGATTGTCTCAGCCCACAATTAGAATCTCCTGCCCATATAATAAGACATGAAGTGTGGAGAAAATGTTGTATTTCTTTGAACAGGGAGACCCTTTGTGCCTTGGTCTGGGGTGCATATGTAGATATTAAATGAAATCTCTCAGCTCTAATATCAATATCTAGCAGGAGAACCATACCTGCGTGAATATCCACCAAATAAGAAACTTTCATTACTGAATTAGCAAAACGAACTCCTATCCCATCACATTCGTCTTCCCCTATTGACCAGAATGAGGCTCCTCTGGTCCAAGTAAGCAAGGCCTGATGTAATTCCCCATTAGTTTTAAGCCTTGTGTCCTGTAATGTTTGAAGTGTCCATATCTGTTTTTTAGCACTATAACGTTGATAATAGTAATCGTGAGGGAATGCATGATTAGGGTTACAATAAAAGCATATATCACCATGAATTCATTCAAAGGTGTTTTTGATAATCTCCTCTGTATGGTCCACTTTGCAGTCGAGTCATCCCCCCTCCCTCCCTCTTCTGTATTAGTAGAGACCATCGAGGAAGTATCTGACTCCTCACCCACTGGGTCCCCCTCCAGTGTTTTAGTAGACAGAGCAGCATACATGTTCACCTTTGTCCAAGAAGGTTCACCTTTCCCTTTCCCTACTCTGTCTTTTCCCAGCCCCAGAGGCATCAGGGGTTTCTCCATTCTGGGTCTCTTTTTCTGTACCACCTTTTTAAAAGGCATCTCCTGGCCTGGTGAGGGAGGGGCATCTCTGAAACATCAGTATCGTCTAGTCTGGGAGGATTTCCCTGGGGGATACAGTCTGTTTCAACCGTGTTTTCTACCATATCTGTGTATTCTATAATCATTTGTTGTTCACTACCATTCCTAGCTGAAGGCTGTGGTGTTGGCTGTGTCAGAACCTGGAGGCATCCTCTGCTTCCAACATCTCCCTGGCTGCTCTTAGACTTTGTTCTGCCACTCTGTTGGCCTGCATTTGTTGGCCATTATTTATAAGGCCATCCTGAGAGAGACAGTCCTCTCTATTGTGGGAAGCCCAGGGACCTCTTCCATATGCATGCCCTGTCCTCTCACAGAGATTACATTTGAACAAGTTCAGGCAGTTTTCAGAGACACGCCCATAGTCCAGACAATGATTGCACCTAGCTGTGTCACAGGCCAAGCTCAAATGGGTGCAAGACCCACATTTGAAACAGTACCTAGGTTGTCCAGCATAAAATAAGGATCCTCTGTCTTTACCAAGAAAGAAACTATTGGGGAGGTGGATGCGGCCATTATTGGATGAATAAAGTTTAACCCTGATCCTCTACACCCATCCCACATTTGCTCGCTATCCAGTATTGGTGAGGGTCTACACAAAACCTCACACCTTTGTCTCAACCAAAACAATATATCTTCCACATTCATTCCCTTGTTTTTAAACATGGCAGTAATGTTCTTCACCAAGGGTTTTGTGAGTGGTACTGTTAGAAAAGGAATCCACACCACTGTATTCTTAAGGTTATGATACTGTGATCAAAACCTATCCAAGCTGGAAACAATTTTGAAACTGACATCATAATTTGAACTACCAATATTAATCAAAGCAAAAATTTCAGATGAAAAAAACTTCACTGATCTCTTTAACAATAACCTTGCCACATGCAGTCTGTCTGGAGGGGATTCAAGCCCTCCTTTATAAATCAGCCAAACTGCATTGCCCCAATGGGCTGGCTTGCCCTGATTCTGAAAAAGTTCTAAAAGTTTAAACATGGGTTCCAGCCTAGCACTTTGTTCAGGATCCCCCAAAACTGCTTCAGTGGGGCCCAACCTGATAGGATCTTCTGTGGATAGTGCTGGGTGTAGTGGTTCAGGGTGCAAAATCAGCTGGGAATTCAAACCGGATGGCTTCAGACTTTGTTGCCCTGGATTAGGGCTCATAACCTTTTCCATGCCTACAGTATCTGTGATACCCTGGGGCAAGTTGGAGCTGATGCTGTTGGTGGCCACTGTTTGAAAATTTGTATCATCTGACACCATTGAATTGTACCACCTTACTTTTTCATCCGAGGGGTCAGGGATCCACTGACCCTCTTTATTTTGTATCCATCCTGCATCCTCCAAGGCATGGATTGGAGACCAATTCTCCATGCCAATTTCAGTAGTTCTGGGGGCAGAATCACATTTTGAAAGAGTTATGGCAGGGGTATCCTGCCTCAATGCACCCCAGGCCAGATAACCAACTGATCTGTGACCTGGAAAACTAGCACCAGTCTTTTTACTTGAGTGCAGCTTTTTCATAGAACTCTTCATATGATTTGGCATTGCCAGACCAGCTCTGTTTGCAGCTGGAGGCCACTGTGGACCAAGCATATGACAGTTCAATTTTGACTTTTCAACCTGAGGAGCCAGAGGAGTTGTTAGTGGCTCTAGGCACAAGGCCGAGTGACTGTCAAAACTGCCAGCCACCTTCTGGATACTCTCTGTTTCTCTGCACTGTGAAATGTCTGTAGGCAACATCATATCAGTTTTCTCCTTTGATGATTCTGCATCAGCTGTAGGGTGATGCACCATGACAGGTTGAAAGTCATGCCACACAGGAGACGTGCTGCTCCATAATTTTAACAGTTCATCCTGTAATTCTTGCTTTCTCCATGTATATTTAACATTCTCATCATTTAGTTGACTTAACAGCAGTTGTTCTGAGCTTACACCCTTATCAGGTACCTTCATTGTATCCTGTGCATCCGGCCTTGTCTTCTTTGGTGTAGTTTCTCTGTTTAGACCTGGATTCTCCCTTAAGTCTGCTGTTGACAGAAAAATATCTGCACAAAGATCTTTCTAGTGAAATTCATTTGGTACAATTGCATTCTCCATGGCCTCTTGTGATGTGGGAGAAGGAGGGGAGGCCTGCCCCCTTCTCCTCAGCGTCCATCCTCTCCTCTGTCTCCACCTCAGTGGCCATCTTGGACAAGATGGCCAAGGGTCCCTCCTACTCACAAGAGTTGGAGCATTTAGTTTTTATGAAAGGATTCACCCACAACAGACAAGTAAGCCAGGCAATACAACAAAAAGAAAAATCACAAGAATACATTCATTACTTCTAAAAGGAGCTCCTTTGACAAAAAGATAACTTTATATCATGAGAAGCATATTTCTGTTTATGTAACAGGTGCATTGGAATCAATAATCCATGGGAGATTTCTCCAGTTCTGTAAGACAAGAGCATTCTACCTGTTCTTAGTTTCTTCATAATAAATTGATTTTAATTCCCATGTGATTTTTTCCAGTAATTCCATATGAGATACGTCTTTCTGCTGCAAGGTGAACAAACAACGTGAATTCCATATATACCATTTCAGTACTGTAAATATTATTTGCAAAGCAGAGACTTCCCATGCTCTCTAAGATATATCAAAATGGCCATATAGCAATACTTTCATATTTACTCTATATGTAGATTAGGAATATTCAATTTTTCTGCCATCAGGTTTTAAAATGGTAAAACGTAAGTACAGGCAAAAATCAATGATCCATTGTATCTAACTGTTGTGAGCAGTGAGGCGTGGAACACTTTCTTTCAGACATATGCTTGTGCTTTCGATTAGCTTGAACATTGAGCTTATTATAGCAGCACAACCAATGGCTATCCCACATTTTCCCTGGTATTCTTGGGCAGTTCAGATACCCTAACAGTGATGTAAGTGAGGTTGCAGGACACCTGGGAAAGGTAATCTGTACTGTAAATTCACTGTGTATAATGTGCTTTTACAGAAACATTCTGTCCATATTTGTGACCATTGAGACAGTTATTTCCCAGCTCTTTAGATTTACAAAAACTTCTCTTATATAAGGGGGACTAATAATGGAACACTTCACCAGTCTAAGAGAATTTCTTTGCCATTGTGTTAACCAGAGAAAACATGAAATGTCATATAAAGGTTTCCATACTAGCTTGACATGAGATAATAATGGTCTTAAATTACTCATTATGTATATACAATAATAAAAAACTAGAGGTTTCACAATTCCCAACCCTCTCTGGTCCCTTGGAGGTACACAATATTTATTTTTAAGTGGTTCAGTCTGCTTCCCCATATTGTCTGGAAGAAAACAATATACAAGGTCACCTCCTTGGTCCTGTGGGGAGGGAAACTAAAATTGATATGTTAAAAAAATGGGTACTAAAAATGTTTTTATAAGATTAACTCATTTTTCTTTTCTCAGTTGCCACTTATTCCAACTTTGGATCATTCTCTGCACATGATCTGTCTTTGGTCCTCAATTAAGGGTGTCTAAATTCCCCTGTACCAAATAGAATTCCCAGAATATTAATAGGATCCTGAGTAAGGGTGATACCTGCTAATGTAGGTGATGGAGAGACTGGCTTACCAAATTGACGTCCCCTGCTTTTCCTTAGATTAAGCGAAGCACCAGATAGTGCCCCAAACCTGTGGCAGTTGCTTAGAGCCTGTTCTGCTGATTCTATATCTTTAATTAAAATTGTGACAACATCAGCATATGCCTGTGCAACTTGAGGCATAATGTATCTACTTGTATATGTCTAAGGTTTGGGGAGGAGTTAAGTGCCATAAGCAATGGATCAATTCTGAAGACATATAACAGGGTGCTAAGTGGGCAACCCTGTCTAACCCCTCTCCATATTGGGATCAGTGGTCCTAACCATCCATTTATTTGTGGGGTAACAGTTGTGGTTCGATATAAAGTTTTAATCCACTATATAAAAGAACCTGGAATACCATAGTGAGTGAGGACTTCCCATAAATACTGGTGCTCTACTACATCAAAAGCTTGCTTTTGATCTAGGGAAAATAAGAAACCCTCCAACTATTATCTTTTTCAACTAATTCCTTAATTAAAATTAAATTATTTGTCATTTTCCTTTCCAGGATAGAGCAAGATTGGGTAGAAGAAATTACATGGATGGCAGCTTGTAATAATATTGTGTGTAGTATTTTAGATAACATTTTTAAATTGGTGTTAAGGAGGCTGATGGGTCTCCAATTCTAAATGTCACTTTTGTTACCTTTCTTGAAAAGAAATATCAACAAACCTTTTGACATTTCTAGTGGAATCACATAATTTTTTAACATATATGTATAAGCTGATGCTAATTCTGTAGAAATATAAGCTCCAAGCATCTTGTATAATTCTGAAGTTAACCCATCCAAACCTGGTTCTTTATTATTATGTAATGACCTAATTGCCATTTCAACCTCCAGTGCAGAAATATATTTGGTAAGTTGTTCCAAAATAGTTGGAGGGCATACTGGCAATACAGATTTAGGTAAAAAATCTGACACACTTTCCACCAACAGAGTCCTCTGGCTAAACGGTGTGCTATCATGTTGAGTGACTATTTTCAGTATGTGGTCTTTGTCTGAAAATAATGCTCCCTCTGAATTCATAAGAGATTCCATTTGTTTATGTTTAATTCTATCTATGCAATGCAGGAAGAGACAAATCAATTCTGCCTTTCCCTGTGTGCCAAAGATTTGCTGCTTCTGTAGGCTTTCCTGCTGTCTTAAATGGAAAGTCTGCATTTCTTGTTTAAATTTTTTTTATTTGTGCTGTAGAATTAAGTGTTGTGGTTTGTGCTAAGGTTTGTAATTTTTGTAATTATTGTCTCTGTCTAAGATATTGAACAAAGGTTTTATTTCTACAGTTTTTACTTTCTTCTCTTAAAATGTATCTTAATGTACTTTCACATCTTCCCACCAGAGGGCAGGATAGTCATTCATATCTATGATTGACTTTTTCATAGTTATGAAATATTAAATGCTCTGTGAAATGTCTGGATTTGATAGCAAGGAGAAATTAAATTTCCATAGTTCTGGGCCATGCATGGTCGTGGGTAGGGATCTAATCTGTAAATCAAGTAATTTATGATCAGAGAATTCTATTTCTCTTACTTGAATTGAAGAAATATGCAGATTTCTAGAAATAAAAAAGAAATCTATTCAAGTTGCTAAATGGCCCTTTTGAAATGTGGGCTGTGGGGTATTGTGAACTGTCATGTATGCATCCTTTAAGTTTGAATCATGAATTATTGAGTTTAAAGCTGACATATCACAGAATATTTTATTTGTTCTTGTATGTTTTCCCCTGTCCCTTAAGTCTAAACCACAATTAAAATCACCTCCAAATATAACTGCATGAGAAGATATTAAGTATGGTGGCCTGCTGTGGACTTGCTATGTGGAGGAGGAGGTTGCTGCCCACTAATGATACGAGAAGTGTTTAGTTTGCAAATAGGAGTCCAGAAAGGCAAAGCTCAAGATTAATTAATGGTATGCCACCATTTCCACTGTCTTGAAGTCCTGGACACTTTCCAGTAGTTCTTGTGCAACTAGTTATTTTAGTATCCCTGGCTCCCTGTTCTGTTTGTTTAAACACAGGTTAGAAGTCCGGAGGTAGAGGAGCCACTCTGTGTGGGAGCGACCGGAGAGGTCCCACGGGGGACTGTGTAGTGGGGAATGGTGGTACTGGAGATGAAGATACAGGGACAGAAGCAAAGAAGTTGAGAAGCAGAGGAAACAGAAAGTCAGATTAAGGTGACAACAAATGTAGTGAATACACAGCAGACAGATGGTCATATACACAAAGGATACATGGAAGGAGAGATTTGGAGGACTTGGAGGATTGGCGATAAGGCCTAGGATTCAATTTGCTTTGCCTTTGCTTTGTCTGTTTAAAACCTTAATCAGTAATATATATGTTAAGTGTAGTACTGTCATAATTGAGTAAAGTGAGTAAAACTGAGCAAAGCTGTTCAAAAAGCTGCTCAAAAGCTGCTATAAGCTATTGCTTACCATATCACACAATATCTTTCATTCTTCCTCCTTAGCTAGGAAAATAGTATTATAAGATTAGATTTAGATTTGGATTTGGGTCATTTAGTGTAATTTTACAAGTTTAATATTTTAAAAACAGTTTGCGTTGAAAAAGTCACATGGTTATTCATGGTACTTAGTGCGCATGTGTTGGCGTTTTACTGAGCGTCTTACTGAGCAACACTTGGAAACAGATTGGAGTCGGAGCTGATGAAACATAGAGCATAAAATCTGAAACAGTTAGTTATTTTTTTGTCCTGGTTTATTCCAAAGTTGAGGAGAAGTTACATCATATGCTCAAAGTCAGAGTGGTATAGTGTGGTCTAGCGGTATTTGTATTAGTGCAGTAGGTGCTCTGCAGTGTTTAACAGTAGTGGAAAGAAAGATAACAGACACCAGACATCAAATATCTGCAACCGAGTTAAGTTACACCAGATATTCCAGGAGGGAAAAATAAAGCAAGGACTCTTGAAAGTCTTTTACAGTTTTTATTTTTCTCTTGTGTTTTTGGTTTATTTTACATTGGATACAGCAAGTTCTGAGTGAATCTGAGTGCTCATTGTCTTTCTTTCCTTTTGAAGGAAAGACACTCTGAGTTCAAAGCAGGGTAAAGAGACGTGCAGGCAGCAATCTGAGGAGGCTGTGAGTGACCGAGAGCTGTGCCCTAATTTGTGATATTTTCATTGCACACAAACAAAGACTCATGAACATAAGTAAGGAGTATAACTAGGTAGTAAAAATAAAATAAGTCTTGTTTAGAGACTGGAGAAGCTGAAGAGTTTGCAGTGTTCAGAGGTATTCAAGGAAACAGAGTGTTGCGGTGTTAGCAAGTGTTAGCAAGCATTTTGCATTTTTTCTGTTTTATTGTAATTTTGTTAATTCTGTCCCTGTAGTGTGCAGAAAGAAGTTGGGTCTGACCACTGAGAGTTTATCTCCATTTAGTGAAGAATTTGGGGTGGAAAGGACGGAAGCCAGAAAAGTTGAAACTGAGCAAAAAGAATGAAAGTATATCTGGCATATTTGCCAGCATTGCTATAAAAGAGAAAAAGGGATATTTACCAGCCCTGGCAGAAGTGCCCATATGCACAAGTGTTGTCTCTAGTGGGACACAGACTTATTTCTTACTTTGTAATAGTTTTTAAATAATTTTTTTGAAGTTTGAAACTTGGAGGTGGGGGCACTAATTTGTAACTCAAATGCCTTATGTTTAATATGTAACTGTGCACAATTATATAAACAGTTTAATAATTGTTTGATGATTTAATACCTGCTTGACTCATTGTTTGACTCATTGATTGATACATTAATTTGATTGTTTGGAGGTCCAAGTGATGATTAAAGGATAGTGTAACTACTGATTTGTTAGCTCTGAATCAAATAAAACTAGGTAGACTATTTTATTTTTACTGAGTTAGTTAATTATACTAATTGGGGGATTGAATAACAATATAGTAGAAATATCTCCCTCTGTTAACAATTGCATTTTTGTAATAAACTGTTAAATTGTATTTTTGTAATAAACCATTATGCCAGTAGCCACAAGAGGTGACAGGATTTTGATAAAAAAGATGGTTAAATTGGAAGAAAGAAAGAAATGAAAGGAACATGGACAACTTAAAGGGACCTTTAGCAAAGAAAAAAATATTAAAGCAAGCCAAAATAAAATGGGAAAATTTAGCAGGAAATATGATTACAGATTTAATTGGAAGCAGTGAGGTTTTACACACATCAACACCAAATAGAGATATTTCAAGATTTTTATCAAACACACAAATGGGGACCTCAGAGAAAATATACTCACATAAGGAACCCTAGATACAGTCCACTTTTCCTTCTCTCAGAGAGCATGATGGTAACAGTTTGACAAGGATGGGTCCTAATATTGTAATCCAGGGATGTGGTCAGAATCAACACTCAATCATGGAAAGTCCAGAAAAGAAGGATAAGTTGAAGGGGATAGGGCATGTAAGTGACATGAACATGCTAAAAGCAATTAATAATTTACAATCATTAAATAAAACAGAAGTATGAGAGAATCAATAAAGGAAGATTCTAAATATTTGAATGATGAAGAGAATATTTCAAATATGGAAATGAATATGAACAATCAAAAGGAACTAAATAGTGAATATTCAGGTTCTTACTTAAAAGATTACTGCTCATGGACAATGAGCACAAGAAGTGTAGTTAACCTGGATATAGATGGATTGACTAAAGAAGTAGTAAGAACTTTAAGGGACCCTTTGGATGCAAATATATTTTTCTATCAGCAATTGATGGAGATTAAAAAAGATTTGATATTTTTTAAAAATGTAAGTATAAACAATAAAATCAAAATGGACAATTATGTGAATAGAGAAATAGGGATGGGATGACTGATGGATCCAAAAATAATAGCAGTAGATCAGGATAATTTAGATGGAAAGCATCAAATAACTGAAATGTCTCAGGATCTGGAATTTGCAGAAGTGAATAAAGATGGGAGGAAAATAAATAAGCACATGTTCATCTAATTATAACAGTGAAATGACTTTGGAATGTGTAATATTGCCAGATAAGATATTAAGAAATGAGAATACCTGTTTAGAATTAAAGAACAAGTTCCCAAAACTGTGGGCAAAGGAGGAACAACAGGAACAAAAAAAAGCAAAAGTTAAGGAGAGAAAAAGAAAAAGGAGCAAAAGGATGATTTAACAGCAGGTGAGAAAGAAAGTGGTCAAGGAAGTTTAACTGAAAACAGATATCCATGTGAAAGCCTTTCTGAGGAGGATATTATAAATAAAAGGAAGAACGTGGGTAGTAAAGAAGAGAATAAAAAATACAAGAATGAAGTTGGCAAAAGAAAGGAAGGCATGTTAAGAGTTAACAAAGCTTTAGAAAGCAAAGGAAACAAAGGAAAAAGCATGACAAAAAAGGGAAAAAGAGGGAATAACATCAAGCAAATCAAAGTAGGAAAGAATAAAGAAGTGGAAAAAAGCACAGAATGATAAAAATGACTAAAGATAAACTATTGGAAAAAAATGAAGAGAAGGATGTTAAAGAAATAATCGGAAGTGAGGAAAATGGAAATAGATAGAAGAATAAAATAGAAATAGAAAGTAATGGCCTAGAAGGACAGGAGAAATTTAAAAAATGTTTTGACTTAAACATTACCTACAGATTTTGTGTTACCACTGTATGGCATGGCAGAAATACCAGAAAAGAATGAATTAATGATCTCGCAAATGACTAAAAGTTTGATAGATATGGCATTGGGTAACAGTAAAAATTGGACAGAATGTACAAGTCTAATTAGACCAATCAAGGAGTTAGAATTGGTATTAATAGTAACCAATCAGTATTATATACTCAAAGCTATCAGTAATACACAAAAAGAAATAGAAAAACTGGGAGTACAATTGGGGAAAATAGTGATGCTAAGAGATCTCTTTCCAGAATTATTTACATTCTATGATACTAAGGAAGGAATAAAGTTGTCAATATTCGGTTTTGCACAAATACACAGAGAAAACAAATGGAACATCAAAGAAAAGCTGGTCACTACTTTAATGACAGTATTGAACAGTTATATTTGAAATACAGATATTAAATATGCCAAACATTATGATCTAGATGGGCAAATTGTGTTAAAGGTAAAAAAGGGAAACTGTTAGATCTTTTAATTCAGAAGTAATCGGTCTTAGGTGGGCTGGGAATCCATGTGCATATGGAAGATCACATTTATGAATTATTAGGAATTAGAAAATAGCAAGAATCAGTTGTGAAAGCTGATTGGCTCAGACAGGCTCCAAGCTGGGCATTTATTTTTCAATAAATGCCCAGCTAAAAATAAGAACCAGTCCAAGTGTCACTTTACAGTGTAGCATTTTCCAGAGGTGCCCAGCCTGCTTTCTAATTGGGTGAAAGCACCCTAGAAAATTTGAAAAACCCACCATGTTTTTTTCTCTCACTTAGTGAGAAGCACAGCTGCCCCCAACAGTACTGCCTTCAGCGTTGATGGCTGCTCTCCTCCCATGACCCAGGTAAAAAAATCTTTTGCCATTAAATGGCACTACATAGTAAATGCTTCAGTTCGATCGTAAAAGCTGCTCGCTGTACTGACACAGAAAGAGTGTTATCGCTAAAACAACCACTGAGCATGACAACAGTGGTATTTCATGGGTTTTCATACCGCACATGGACATCCATCTGCGGTATGAAAAATTAAGAAAATACCAGTGTTCTCATGCACAGTAGCGGTGCTGGAGATATCACAGTCTCTGCTTTATCACAGAGAAGCGAGCACCGGAGACGAGTAATGTCCTTTGCCCTTGTCTTTTTTCTCTCATACCACAGTCAAATGGGGGGGTAGGTACCTCACAAAAAAAAGCATTGTCATGCAGGTGGAGGAACTATTTTATCACAAAAATGATTGTAAACAAGTTTATGTACATTACTTTATTACATTTTTTTTTCTTTTACAGTGGCCATTTTTAATGCATATTAATATTTCAGGATTGATTAGAAATACTAGACCTTCCAGCTATAAGGCCCTCCGCCTGTGGTGTCAGGCCTCATTATGCCCCTGGGCAGTCTGGTATTTCCCAATAATGCCCACCCTGTCAGGTATTATTGCTTACATCAAATGGGTCAGCAGAGTAAGGAATGGAAAATAATGATTGAAACAGCTAACAGATTTGAGATCTCGGGTGAATCCAATTTGTGACAGCTGGATCTAAAATATGGAGAGGAGAAGTTACAGAAAAAAAAGGAGGAAACAAAAAGCCTCAGAAAATATCAGAATAAACAGGGATTTTTTCATATAGATATACTATCATGGAACACATCAGTTTTCAATAATAGATTGGGAGATCCAGAAATGGAGAAATATATAAATAAATATGACTATATATGTATACAAGAGACATGGAGGATAGGGATCATTTTTTTAAATGGATACATATCCTATGTAAAACAAGCAGAAAGGCAGAAAAAGTATGGTAGGAATATAGAAGGTATAGTTACATTTTGTAAAGTAAAAAACAAGGTGAAGACAGCAGAGATCCGGACAAAATGGAAAAGCTTCTTAATAACACATATTAAGAGGGAAAAATGTGAAGATATTGTATTGATTAATATTTATGCCCCACCAAAGAATAGTTAAGTATAAAGACATTAATTGGTTAAAGATGCTTAGATATGAAATAGAGAAATTACAGATGGAAATGCCCAATGGTAATATAATTTTAATGGGTGACCAAAATGCAAGACTAGGCAATCTACAAGGCATTACTGAAGGTCATATAGATCTTATTGTTCTATCAGATCTAGGCCATTTAAGGGATATAAGGCAGTTAAGGGACTTGACAATAATTCAAAGAGGGATACAGCTAAATAAAATGCTTAAAGACTTAAATTTGTTGGTGTTAAATAGACAAATAGTGGGAGATATACCTGGAAAGTATACATATGAAGGTGGGAGAGGATCATCTGTGATTGATTACATTTGTGTCAGTCATAGTGTAGTAAAAAATTGTAAGAAATTGGAAGTAAAATCTACTCTCGAAAGTCAACGTGCAATAATGGAATTCCATATCAGCACAGAGGGAAAATACTTATTTACACCAGTCAAAGAAAACAGATTAAAGGTGACACATAGAAATTGTATAGGTTGGGAATTGACAGATAACGAGAATCTAGAAAAAATCATGAAGGAACTAGGTATATTGGAGAATTTAAATGATATTTCCAAAAATATGGATATAAATAGGTTGATATCAAAATTTAACACCATTTGGAAAATATAAGACAAGTTATAACCAAGGAATATAAGACACAAAATAAAAAGGAAGGAAAAGTTTGGTTTAATGGTGAATGTAAGAAGGCCAAAAGGGAATGGAAAAAACAAATAAGACGGGTAAAGGGAAATACACCTTTAAATGGTAATCTGAATAAAGAAAGGAATAGACTAAGGAAACAATATAATAAAGTATTAAGGGTGAATAAGAAGAAACATTGAATGAAATTGTTGAGGGAAATTAAAGATGCAGTAAAAAAAATGACATAAAAATATTTTGGAATTTGGTGAACAAAGGAATGAAAAACTATAGGGGAGATCTGGGAGCCTATATTTAACCAGAGGATTGAGTCAATCATTATAGGAACTTATTTTACTTCGATAACCAGGAGTATATAAGGAGACTGAATATGAGAAATTCAGAAGTGGAGGGAAGTATTAATCCCATCAGGTTCTTAAAAATAGAAAAAGTAATAACAACAAAAAGACATAAAGCCCCTGCCATAAGTGTAACATTGGGTAAATGGATCCCTTTTTTGAAAATTATATTTAATTATATCTGGAAAAATAATATAGTGCCATCTAGTTGGAAGTTAAATATAATAGTCCCATTATTTAAGCGAGGGGAGAAGGAAAACCCCAAATGTTATAGACCTATTAGTCTGATAGAGAGTACAGAAAAATTATTTACTAAGATAATAATAGATTAGGTCAGTGGGCAGAATAAAACAGGATAATTGATGCAGCTCAGGCAGGTTTTCGGTTAGGAAGGTCAACAATAGTCCAACGTTTTACAATGATGCAGTTAATCCTTAGGCTGCCGGAAGATTTAGAACGCATAGGTTTTTAGGACACGATATCTTGTCGGTGGCAGCCTAAGGGTTAATATATAAATATAAAAAGGTTAAAGGATAAAAGTTATACTGTTTATCTGTGGATTTGAAAACTGCATTTGACAGCATCAACAGAGTCAAATTGTGGGCTAGACTTGATGAATTGGGTATTGACCAAGCACTCTTGAGTATTATAAAAACCATGTATTGTAATAATATACAAGTATTAGATATTCAAATGTTGGATCTCTGACAGAATGGTTTGAGTCAAATATTGGGGTGCACTTTATCACTGTTATTGTTTAATCTTTATTTTCAGACAGTATTAAACAATTTATATAACTCTGATTATCATGTGCCAAGGAATGGCACAACTTTTTGCCCATACTTCGCATATGCGGATGACACAGTATTGATTTCTACAAGTTATATTGGGTTAAAAAGAATGTTGAATAAGTTCTTAGATGAAAGTAAAAAAAGCAGATTTGGTGATAAACTATGAGAAATCTAAGGTATTGGTGTTTGGGAGTAATAAAAACAAGTATAATTATTATTTGGAAGGTAATAAACTGGAGGTGGTGAGGGAATTTTGTTACTTAGGGCTGATTTTGTCCCAAGAAGGAACTTGGAATAAATATATTAATGAAGTGGAAAATAAAGCAAGAAGATTTCTCCCGACACTAAATCTCTTTGCTTATTGATATGGAGGTAATTCAGTAAATGGAATTTTGAGAGTTCTCAATGCAAAGTTAAAAAGTTTATTACTATGTTGAGCAGCGATATGGGGCAAGGCTACAGTAAGAATTTAGCTTCAATATTAAATATATTTTATAAAAGGATAATTGGTCTTCCAAAAGGTGCACCTTCTGCTCTGGTAAGGGCAGAAATAGGACAGCTGCCTTTAGAGAATCAGATTAGACAGTGAGAAGTAAATTACTGGCTAAAGGTATAAACAATGAATATCAACTCTCTACCCAGATTATGTTTGGAAGAAGCTATGCAATATAGGTCTCATGACATAATGTTTCCAAGTATGGTGATCCTGGAGAAAGTTATCAAACCTCTAGGATTGCTAAATAAAATAACAGATAGCCTCCAATTACCACTCTCTCTCGCAGATAAAGAAAATAAATAAAGAGAGAGAATAGAAGATAATTTTAGGCAAAGGGATTTGGGATTAGGAAGGCAAAGTAAGATTTGTCATTGGCTATCAGAAAATAAAAGATGACATAAAATGGAATTATATCTGGTTAAAATGACTAATCCAGACTTGCAAAAGATAATTACTAGACTCAGTCTGAACTGTTTACAAGTAACTGGAAAACAAATGAATACAGTAAAGAGAGGAAGAGGAGAAGGAACTTTGCAAATGTGAAAATGATGTGGATGATTTAAAACATTTGATGATTCTGTGTCCACTTTATAAGGATGTAAGGAAACAATTTTTGGTACCATGTTTAAGTTTATTGGAATATGAACCTATAACCATGGAGACATATTACTTAAAGTCAAATAATGTGCAGTTATTAAATGCAGTGGCCTCTTTCTTCAAAGTGGTAGAGATGAAGGGATTACACTTGAGAAAAGCAGATAAAACATGCGGGCCTTCTTTTATGGACCCCACCTCCAATCTTAAATATGATAGATGCATAGTGCAATGTGTATATAGTACAGAACATTTTATTTTGAATTTAATGATAGTGAATTGACATATTGTGAAAATTAATTTCTGCTAGGATTTGTAGATGTATTTATGTTATATTTATGATGTATTGTAATGACTTTTATATAAAAAGCTGAACAATAAAATAACTTGAACTTAACATTAAATTTGGTTGTATTGTTTAGAAAACATTAATTCTCTGTGCCTTTGTTTGTGGGGCATATATATTTATAAATCTGTAATAGTAGTTTGCAATTTTTGTGTCCAAAAATCAGAACCCTACCAGGTACTAAATCTATTGACTTTATCAGGGTGACCTGGAAGTTTGATTTAAATAAAATTCCCACCCCAGAACACATCTCAGTCCCAATTGACCAGTATGATGGGCCAATAAGCAACAGTTTTGAGTTAAGACCGATTTCTGAAATGGTATTAAGCCTGGTATCTTGTGAAAAAAGGACATCTAAATGGCAAGACAGTATGCAAGACAAAACTGTTTGCCTTTTCCTATTGCTTTTCATACTATTAACATTTAGTGAGCCCACAGCAAGGGGTGTAAGTACCATGAGGTGAGTGAGTTGATTAACTTATTAAGGATTTTTCTAACCTGAAGATGGCTTCTTTCTTGTCCTCCTAGACTATCTTTGTGTTTTAGATTAGGAAAGTTGTTCTTCCTGTTCTGATTGGGGATCTACCTGTGAGGACCAAAGAGAAGAATCTTCAGAATCAGCATTAGACTTCTCTGGAGTGCTCTGAAAAGCCTCAAATCTATTCTGTACTGGGAGTTCCAAGGTTCTAGAGACCTTCGGAGTGGGTTGTTCTGAAGTCTGGCTTCTTCTAGTCATTCTTTTGCTAGTTGGGGGGGCGTAATAACTAGGTCAGTTGATGTAGATGCCATTTCTTCTGAAGAGGATATGGTTTCCTCCTCTGCACTCTGATCCTGGAGGGGTGGGTCTCTTGTTCTACCTGTACTGTATTTGTAGCCCTGGTTTGGGCCTGGGGGTGTGGGGACCCTGGGAGTAGCAACCTGTGGAAGTGGTTGAGGGAAATATGCTCTTTTAGCAAGGGCAATCAAAAGTCTCTGCTCTGCATCATCAGATTGATCTTCTTGGTTATGAGCTGCCCAAGAACAGCTCTGGTAAGTATGCCCAACAGTATCACATAGATTACATTTTGGATCATTGAGGCACTGCCCACTTGTATGACCTATTTCCTGACACAATGTGCACTTTATTTGGTCACATGTACTGCTGAGGTGTGAACTACAGCCACACTTGTAGAAGGCCTTGGGTTGGCCTGCATAAAAGAGCACACTTCTATCTCAGCATAGAAAAAACAATTTGGAAGGTGACTTATGCCTGAATCAGTAGAATGTAACATGACTTAACTTTCCAACCTCCTGTCCATATATGCTCAGTATCAAAAATAGCTTCTAGTGAACCTAACACAGCATTTCTGTTTAAGCAAGTATGTTAGATCTGTTACACTAACCCCCTCATTTCAAAATAACACAGTTATGGTTTTGTATGCAGGTTTCGTTAAAGGAATAGCTTTGAATGGGGCCCATGGGGGGGTTCTTTTTAATGTTTGAAACTTGGACCAAAACCTCTGTAACCCTGCATTTAACTTAAAACTGATATTAAATGTAGTTTCACCTGAGACATGGATGAGTGCATGTATTTCATTAGCAAAAAACTAACATTTTAGCAACAAAAACCCTATCATGAAGTGTGTCCATTATTCCTTTATACAAAAGTCTGACTGCATTATGTCTTTTGGCAAGAAATATAGGTTGATGAAAAAGTGAAGTATAAGGTCTATTATTAGTTCTGTTGATAATCTGCAGTGGGGCTTCTGGGGGCCACTCTGGTGCAGCTGTTTATTATTTGTGGTAGGTAAAACAGAAACAGGTCGTACTTCAGAATTTGATAGTTGTAATACTGGCTTATTAGTTAACATAAGTTCAGCTAGTAAGTCTAATAGAAAATCAGAAATGTTCCCCATCAGTACTCCCCATAGTTTGTTGTCTATTAGTATTTGTAACAGATATTGTTACCTTAGAGACCACAGGCTGGTGTTGTGGGGAAGTGTTTATCAGCGTTGGCCCTGATTTTAATTGTTCTGAGTCTGAACAAATCCATCCTGCACCTTCGTGCACACCATCTACAGACCAGGGATGTTCTGCAACTGTATTCTTGAAGTGGCGTCTTAGGCCAGACACTCGGTCTGTTTTTACCATTCCCGACACACCCTCCTCGCAATTTCTCACATTTGGAACTGAGTCAGCATTTGATATTGGTAAGTTTACATTACCATTCTTAGTACATGGAGTTACCATCTCTTTTTTCCTTTCTATCACTCAGTGAAAGTTCCTTCCTCAGTGCATCTGTGCCCAGCTGTTGTCCCAAGATGTCAATGGTTTGTGCTGCTGATAAAGAGCATTGTAGTGCTATTTGTCTTGCTGCAAAAAGAACTTCTTCTTCCACTAATAAATCCTGCAATTGTAATGCTGACATGGAGTCCATATGAGCAGTACTTACAACCTCCATATTTCTTGTTGAAACTAATGGGTTTTGTCTCCTTAAAGAATCGTTATTTTCTGGATTGCAATGATCATCTTTTTGACTTCAATCTTTTTGCTTTTTAAGATTTGGCTCAGTCTCATGCAAACGTAAGACTGAGGATGAGACCTTCTCCCCTGTCTCCTGAACCTCCATCTGTTCCTCCATCTCTCCTAGGGCTGCCATCTTGGCTAGTAGCCAGGATGACAAAGGTTCCCCTACTGGAAAGCAGGGGAATTTTTTATTAAAAACAACATTTAATTAATCACAAACACGGTTACATAATTTTACAAACATCCATATGTTACTTTTCAACCAATACCAGTAACACTTTTCCACATTTTCCTTGCTCTTTCTTCCCCAAATATCCTACATTCTTCTTGATAGATTTTGTCAATTTCAAACTGTACTATAAACAAAAGATCCTGCAAAGACTCTTCTTTTCTCTGCAATATTCTCTGACATCCAATTTGCCATAACACCCATTTCAAAATTGCTAGGACAACATATACCATACTTTTATTAACATTACTCCATTCCTTAGATAATTGCCCACATACTAATACATAATAAGTCATATGCCTGAAACATTTCAACCCCCAGAACTTTGTCATCATTCTCCAGAAGGGTTTGATATAGGAACATTTAAAAAACATGTGCAACAGTTTCTTCTTGCATCCCACAACTTATTTCTCCACATAACCTCTCTTCCATTTTTTTTTTGTTTATGATTGCTTCTCACATTCAATTTGTCATGACTACATAACCGGACTGTCTCTTTAATTTTCTTGAAAATTCTTTTATCTAAGGTTGCTACCAGCAATTCTTTTATTACTATACCTTCTTCAACTTTAAAAACTGTCTCCTCATAGAAATTTATTTTCATTATTTCTTTATATATCTGTTTCCTAGTTTTCCTAATCAAGGAATCTATTTTTACCCCCATTATGTGAGATAATACCTGCAAGTTTTCATATTTCCTGGCCATATTTTCCCACCCTTTATGTTTCCTTTTTTCCTTACATTTGTAACCATAGAGTCACTCCACTTATATGAAAACTTTAACCATCCTTTAGTTTCCCCTTTTATCAAGGATACTATGTTGAAAGTAATAAACATACCCACTAAAAATACAACTGGCAGTATCATATTTAACCCACCATCCTTTATATCCCTATACATTATTCCTCCCTTTATTGGATTTAGTTTTCTTCCCCATAACATCTGAAAAAAAAGAGATAATATACTTGTCTGCATTTGCAGTGGTACATGATACACATATGCTAAGTACAAAAAAATGGGCAAAATGAATGTCTTAAATATATTCTTTTTACCTTTGTCATATTCCATTGTTTCCATTTCTTGACTTTCCTTTCTGTAATATCATATTTTTCTTCCCAATTCCTTTGGATAAGCTTTTGGTCACCATACAATATCCCCATGATCCTTATCCCTCATTGTACTACTTCCAATTCTCCAGGCTTACCTATTTTAACATCCTCTAATGGATATATTTTCCTTTTCCTTTTATTTACCTTAATCCCTGTGTAATGACTATTGTGTTCCACCAAGTCTAGCATCTTTTCCCCTGCTTCCTGATCTTTAACTGGTATTACACAATCATCTGCATATGCACTAGTTTTGGCCAGTCTTTCTGCCTGCCGCATTATATTCTGAATGTCCTTTTCCTCTTCTATTTTCCTTAAAAGGGGATCCAAACATAACACATATAACAAAGGGCTTAATGGACGGCCTTGTCTAACCCCATTTTTAATGAACATATGTATTCCTAAGTGCCCATTTATCATGGGCAAATTTGTGCCTCCTTATACCAAGTTTTAATCAGGTTAATCATTTCATCTGGTATTTTGTATTCTTTTAATGTATCCCATATATACATATATTGTATAATGTCAAAAGCCGCCTCTTGGTCCAGAGCATATAAACATCCCTCTATTTCTTTTTCTTGCCCTTTATTGATAATATCTCTTATTTTGCTGTATTCTCCTCCAAGGTATTGCACATGTTTGCATCTGTAAAACTAACTGTTCTGCAAAAAATGTTAAACGATTATTTATTATTTTGGCCAGTATTTTATAATCAGTTGTTAATAAGCTTATAGATCTCCAGTTTTGAATGTGTGTTCTCTCCCCTTTTTAATTTTATTATTTGATAATGTGTTAATTGCTTCTCTTATTTATTCCTCCTAAATTTCTTTATTATTTAACTCTGCTTCCTCTTTTTTTAATTTAGGCATATTTATAGTATCAAAAAAGTTGTTCTTCTCTTTACGCCTTTCTTTTTGGTATTTTCCTTTCAGGAATTATTGCACTATGCATTTGATATTTCCTATATCTGTATATACCTTACCTTGTTTATCTTTTAATTCATACATTACTCTCTCTTTAATCCTATCCTTATTACTATCAGAAGGATTTGTTTGGTGTTTTGTACCATGTGTCCAGCTTTTCTGTTCCATTATAAGAGATTTAATTCTACTATATTGGTATTTTCCTATTTCTTGCTTACTATCTGTTATTTGTTGTTCTATGTTTACTTTATATTTTGTCTTGTAAGTAATTTATATAACTTGGCTCTTAAACTCAAATGCTTTCCATATTTTGTAGCTTCTGCCCTTTTTCTTTCCTCTATCAGTAATTGTTTAATGTCAGTTATTGTGTCCTCCCAACATTCTATTTTTTATCATACATTTATTTTACAGTAACCCTTACTTCTAATAAATCTTTTGTATTTTCCTTACATTTTTCCTCTTCTAGCTTTGCTGCATTCATCCTCCAAAAAACATCCCCAAATACAATGTGTTCCCTAGGTTTATGTTTATTTCCACAGCCATATGGTCTGTTGTTTCAATTGGGAAACTTTTAACTTGATCCAAAACTGTTTCCTTTGCAACCATCCAAAAATATATTCTCATAGATCGTTTGCCTTTAAAATATGTATGTTCACTTTTTTCCTTTTTATTTCATACACACCTTCCAAACGTGCATTTACCATGATTTTTTTAAAATGTTAATGTCACAATATACTTTTTGTGTTACTCTCCCCAATCAGCTTTTGTTAATCCACAATTAAAATCCCCCCATAATACCAACTTTGAAGTATGCAAATATGGTTCAATTTCCCCCATTAACTTATTTATTTCTGTTTTGATTTATGAATTGTAAATTACTATTATCCATATTGTGATTCTTTTCAATATACAATCAACTATGAAGGCCATTCCTGGTACAGGTTCTATTATCTCAAGAACTTTAGCATCTTGATACATGAATGCTACCCCCACCCGAGCATCTCTCTTCCCCAATAGACCATAGGGAGTGCCCCCATATCCAGTCTTTTTGTGCCTGTTGCAGCTCCTCTATAGTGTTCAGTCTAGTGTCTTGTAATATCACTATATCATATTTTAAATCACTTGATATTTTAAAAGTAATTTGCCCTTTCTTTCTATTTTTAATGCTATTAACATTATTAGTTAAACATTTTAAATTCTCTGTTTAGAGAGTTCAGAGAGTAAATAAGTTCATCCTGTGTCCCTTGATTTTTTCCTTTTTTGATGCCTGAGTATCTGACATCCCTTTATCTGTTGCCTCTTCCCCGTGAGATGAATCAATGCTAGAATTCTCAGATTCCTCATCCATTGTTGTCCATTCCTTATCTTGTAAAAGAGTATTTTCGTTTTGTGAGTTCCACTCCTTCTCTGTCCTTTTCCACCAACATCTTCTGTTTCATTTGGCTCAGATCCCTGTTTCTGGATCTAGTCACCACGGTAAATTCATTTAGTATTTGTCCTGTTGCAGCTTTCTCTACCTCTGTGTGCACATTACCCCTTTCTTGACTCTGCTGTCCTTCTTTCTCCTTTCCTGTAGCATTCTGGATCTTTTTTTTCCTACTTCCTCCTCCCTTTTCTTCCATTGTTTTGTGTCATCCTCCTGCAATGCCTCTAGCACAATTTTATTTTGTTTCCCCGTTTCTTTCTTTGCCATTACCAGGTAAACATCTTGCTCTGCTCTTTTCCCTGTGTCTGGGCTATTGTGCGACACCCATGGATGCCTTCAAAATATATGACCTTCTTCCTCACACAGGCTACATTTTAGTTTATTTTTACACTTAGCACCACAATGTCCCAACACTCCACACAGGCCACATTTAACCTTTTCACATGCATTGCTTATATGTCCTTTCTCCTCACACTTATAACAAGCTCTGGATTGTCCCACATAAAACACAATGCCATGATCATGTCCTTAAAAAAACAATTAGGTAAATGTTGCATTTCTCCCTCCACCTATTTTAGAGTTATCTTATATTTCCAACCTCCTGTCCATAATCACTCTTCATCTAGGATTGGTTCAGGTGGACTATGTATTGTACAATGTTGCTTCATCCACAAATTTATATCCATGGCATTGACCCCTTCATTTCAAAAAAGAACTGTTACTATTTTAAAGGCTGGTTTTGTGAGGGGTATTGCGATAACATAGTTTCATAGCTCAGTGTATTTTAACTGTTGGTATAGTTTCCCAAATCTGTCCAGGCCCCCTGGGTGTTTGAAGCTAATGTCATATTCTGTGCTATCTGGAACATGAATAAGCACATATATTTCATATGGGTAATACTTCATACTTTCTTTTAAAAGGCATCTGCCAATAAAAATCCTGTCTTGTGCATCTGTTGATGATCCTCTGAATTTAAGACACACTGTGTTTCTCCTTTTAGCTTGTTGGGATTTGTTTTCATTTGGGAACAATTTTTCTCTTGTATTCCCCTCCAGGTTTCCTCTTTCTCTTTCTTTTGTTGTTTTCCCCAATTTTGCTTAATTCTTCATCTGTTTGTATTGTTTTCTTCTCAACTTCCATTGATGTATCATTATTTTCATTGGTTCCATCTTACATAGAATTTCTTTAGTATCATCTGTCTCTGTCATCTGCCCCTGATTTTGTTTCTTTACATTCTCTTCTTTTTCTTCCTTTTTTTCCACACTGTGACTTTCTGATACCTTTAATCCTTCTCTTGATGTGCTGGGCCTATGTGGGTCCCAATCTATGTGGGTCCCAATCTGACCCATCTTCTTTCAGTTTCCTTCCTACGCTTACTTGGGCCTCTGTAACCCACTCTGGATTATCTTTATAATTTTCCAATACATGTTCATCCAAGCCTTCCTCTATCTCTTGCATTTTGCCTTTATTTCCTTTGTTTTCCATTTGGGGACCCCCATGTTCTTTTCCAACAACCTCTTGTTATGTATCTGCACTTATTATTTTTTTCCTTTACTTTCCATTTTAGTAACTGGTTTCCTCCTTAGGCCAAGCCATTTCCAACTTACAATGGCCTTCCCTTTGAAGGTTTCCCTGTCATTTACATTGTTCTCAGAACCTGCAGGCCCAACACCCTTTGATGCTGCTGTGTCATTTTGTTGCAGCTGATTCTGACAGACTTCAGGCCTGTCATTCTCAAAGTCTGACGCACATTCTGCCTGCTTCTGTTTTAATAGCTTCTCATCATCTCTTGTTTTGTTTGCTGAAACATCTTTTGTGTCCATGGGAATAGAAACCTTTTTATTCCTGTTTTGAGTTTTAGCATCCTCCAACTCCATGGAAAATTGCTCACCTTCTGGTCTGCTTCTGTTTTCTTTACTTATTCTTTGTTGCTTCTTTTCCTCACTTGCTTTCTCTGTTCTCTTGCAATCCATGGCCCCTAGCAGAATAAAGACTGGGGAGGAGGCCCTTTCCCAACTCTCCCTCACATCCACACTCTCTCACTGTTTCAGTAGGACTAACTTAGCTTGTCAGGCCGGCATGGATCCCCCTACTGGTGAATAAGGGAATTTCACTGGTGTCCTGGCCAAATTTCCCCCATTCACTAAAAATACCACCAACAGCTTAATCTGGTTATGTACAGTATGTCAGGTTACATCTGTATCTTCCCCCTCTCCCCCAGGGTTAGGCTAAAAATAGAAAGAATTGCCTAGTTGTCCTTTCTCAGTCAACAAAAACTAAATAAATAAATAAATGTGCCTGTTCATCCCACATCTCTTTCATGCAATCCAACATTCCTTGGGGTTATCACCCGTACAACAATTCAAAGGGCAAGAATGCAGTGGGCAATTGGGGCACCTCCCAAATGACAAACATTAAATAGTGTAACAATTCATCAAAGTTTTTTTTACCTCAGTTTACGCAAATTTAGACAGCATACCTTTTTGGCAATTCATTAAATTATTCCATTAACCCATGTGTCTGTGGATGATACACTGATGCCCAGATGGACATAACCTTCAGTAAAGCACACACTTCCCTCACAAGTTTTGACATAAAATAGGTGCCTTTATCAGTTAGGCTCTCCTTCAACAGCTCTACTCAGGGAAACACTTTTATCAATTCTTTAGCCATTGACCAGGCATAATGGAATGTAAGGGAATAGCCTCAGGGTGACTGGTGGCATAATCCAATATAGCCTATATATATATATATATATATATATATATATATATATATATAAAACGATATCCAGATGTACATTTTACGGCTGCATGGGCAGAGCTCCACAGACATTATGCCATCACTGTATGAGAAAAAGGGTCTGCCACCAGAACACAACCCTGTGTTTTCCTACAGTGATGCAGCATCATCTGTACAGTGCTCAGTCCATTAGCACTGTCCTCCACTGATGGAGCTCCCCTCTGCAGCTCGATTACCCCTCCTCCTACAGATGCACTACTTCCCTACAGCATTTCCAGGATAACTGTGCATGTGTGACTACTGTGCATGCGCAGTTTTGTCACCACCTCCATCTTGTGAAAGACACGGTTGATACACTGACAGCTGTGCCATCCACTCTGAAACTGCCACCACTCCTATATTTGATCACCGCTCCCACCACACCGGTACCGATGCTGCCAATTGTGCAGGTATGAGCCACATGCAGCCATGTTGGCTTTGACTAGAGTTTGTTATCAAGGGTACCACCATATCAACCCCAGTTCTTTCAAACAGTGTCTCCATTATGGATCAAAGGGGCCCTTTTTATACTTCTGGGGCCACCAACTGGCATTCAGGGCAGGAAGCACAAAACTCTGCAACTCCCTTCCAAATGCCAGGCTAGATGAACCAGGCAAGTATGGATGCCTTGGCTTTTTCCCTGCTCAAATGACTCACTATAGGTTTAGTATGGGCCATCCATAGTACCTTCCCTCTTGCAGCTCTGGGAACAACTAACTGATAACATAAAATCTCAGTTTGTTTCTTTGCTTCTACCTGGTACAAAACAGCCTTCATTTCAAACCTTGGAAAATATTGTGCTTTTTGTTTGTCTACCACTTTACCATTTACCACTGCCAAGTTCTGATTCCAGAGAACCTCGTCAGCTCTTTGTTCAGAAATGATGCTGGCTGTGTTTTGAAAATGTCTGGTCTGACCTCTGAAAGATCTTATGTCTTCCTGAAGATGTGGATGTTTTGTCCTCATCTGAGTAACCTCGGACCTTCCTTGAATGCAGGTCCTTGTGGTCCCCAACAATGACAACCTCAAACAGAAGGGCCTTTTCTTTTTCTTCCTCCATTTCTGACCTGGAGACTTCTTAGGCTTCCCTTCTGGGCCAAATAGTTCAGAGCCAGTAAAGGAAGTGCATTCTAGTCCTCTGTCTGTGTGGCTTTCTTTGTGCACAAATGTTCAGTATAACTCTGCAGGAGGGTATGAAACCCTTATCAGTTTCAGCTCAAGACTACTGACTTGGGTAAGGTTTTGGAAATTCCCACCTTTTATTATTCCTGCCCAGTTGTGTACTTTTAACCATACTGAACAAGTAGAGTATTTATGAGTATCCCTATGCATGCAAGCAATATTTATGGGATTGCCCCACTGAGCTAGACTGGGCCTACCACAGGTTATTTAACCAGTGTCTGCCAACAGCTCAAATCCACCAGAGCTATAATTGTTTGGTTTCCCACTTGTGCTGGTATTGTGTATGGATTTTTGGCCTGAGACTTTTGTGTGGGGTGGTAGCTATGAATTCTGCAAAATCACAGTCCATGTGGTCACAAAACTTACTGATATACCTCACTTTACCACAATGAAAACATACAATGTTACTACCAGGTCTATGACCTGCATTTCCCAATCTGGGTCACCAGACAACAGGGACTTGGGACTGGGGGATTTACACTGGGCCTGGGCATTATACCATTTTGAAGTGCAGTGGTAAGCAATATTTCCCACTTGACTACTTACCCATACCAGTACATTTGTCCCCATTCTTCCAAAGTTCTTTCTCCCTTCTTCTGTGGGAATCTTCTCTTTGGGTCACCACCTGAGGTTTGTTGTGGGTTCCGTTCTACTGAGTGACATCTGGTTTTGTCAGCTTCCGGGTAATATTCTGTAATTTTCACTGCTGTAACCAGAGTCGAGTGTTAATGTCCACAGACTCAGTCTGATAAAATGTTCCAGTACTGCTCCAGTACAGTCAAATCTATAATCTACTCTTTAGTGTGTACCTCTGGTTTTAACCATGAGTAGTCAAGTCTTGTAATTTTTGTGCCACCACTCTAGGTTGTATTCAGCCTTGAAGCCCAAGGTGCGAAAGTTCCATCTGCAAATTTCTTCAGTTATTCTGACCTGGTGTAAGACAGCCGCCTTTACCTGATCATAGTCTCTGGCTGTGGTATCAGTTAGGCTTCTGTATACAGACTGGGTATCTACAGTCAGGTGCAGCATAATGTGAGTAGCCCAGGTTAATCATTGCCAGGCAGTGATATTGGCAACTGTCTCAAATGTCATAAGGTAGGTCTAAGGGTCATCCTCAGGACTCATTTTTGTTAGCATGGGGTGGGGTCTTACAGTGAATGTATTGCCTGACCTGGATCTGGTCTCTCTGTGAAACATAGAAACATAGAATTTGATGGCAGATAAGGACCGCTTAGCCCACCCAGTCTTCCCATTTCCCTACCTAATGGATAAGCTGCAGATCCTAGTAAACCAGCAGCCTACTTCTTTCTACCCCCACCCCTTAGAATTGCCTTATGGCTGTCCCATGCATGCTTGAATTCAATCATTGTTTTTGACTCCACAACCTCCTCTGGAAGGCCATTCCATGCATCCACAACCCTCTCTGTGAAAAAATACTTCCTTACATTACCTCTGAACCAACCTCCCATCTTCAAATTGTGCCCCCTTGTTCTTGCACACCTCTTTTTTTGAAAGATGCTACCCTTTTGGACTTTGTTGATTCCCCTGAGGTACTTGAAAGTTTCTATCATGTCCCCCCTCTCCCTAATTTCCTCGAGGCTATACATATTAAGCTCCTTTAGTCTCTCTTCATATGTCTTCCGGTGCAGACCCTGCACCATTTTAATTGCCCTCCTCTGAACAACTTCCATCTTCCACCTTGCCTATGTCCTTGTGGAGATTGGGTCTCCAGAACTGCGCACAGTACTCCAGATGGGGTCTGACCAGCTGTCTGTACAGAGGGATAACAACTTCCTGTTTTCTACTGGTGATGCCTCTCCCTATGCATCCCAGTATCCCCCCAGCCCTCCTTACTGCCCTTTCACATTGCTTTTCCACCTTTAAGTCATCTGATATGACTACCCCAGGTCCCTTTCCATTTTTGTTGTCATCAGTATCTCACTCCCCATTGTGTACTCTTCCCCTGGGTTTTTGTTTCCCAGGTGCATTACCTTGCACTTCTTAGCATTAGCTCTAAGCTGCCATACATTTGACCATTCCTCTAACCTTGCCAAGTCCCTTCTCATCCTTTCCACCCCACCTTGTGCATCAACTCTGTTGCAGATCTTTGTGTCATCTGCAAAGAGACATGCTTTTCCTTCCAGTCCCTCTGCAATGTCACTTTCAAAGACATCGAAGAGGACCAGTCCTAATACTGAACCCTCCGGCACCCCGCTAATAACCCCCCTTTCTTCAGAGTGGACTCCATTTACTATTACCCTCTGTGTCCTATTCTCCTGCCAATTCTTTACCCAGGCTATCATCTTCGGACCCTCTCCCAGGCTGGCTAACTTGTATATTAATCTTTTGCGTGGGACTGAGTCAAATGCCTTGCTAAAGTCTAGGTAGGCCATGTCCACAGCCCCTCCCTGGTCTACTACTTTGGGCATCCAGTCAAAGAAATCAATCAGATTCATCTGACATGACCTTTCTGCTGTGAATCCATGCTGCCTTGGGTCCTGTGCCCCACTAGCCTCTAGGTACTCAAAAATTATTTCCTTCAGAAGTGATTCCATTGCTCCCTGACATACCTATAAAAGGTTTTATCCTCCATCTTAACTGAGTTGGCTATCTTTTCCTCAGTTCGGGCCTTTGCTGTTCTGACTGCCTTCCCAGCTTCCTTTTGCTATAACTGATACAATTCTCTGTCCTGCTCCTTCTGTGATTCCTTGTACTTTCTGAATGATTTCTTTTTCTCTTGAACCTTCACTGCCACCTCCTTTGAGAGCCATAGTGGTTTCTTACGTTGTTTTGTTTTGTTTATTTGCTTCACACAAAGGCTTGTTACCTCTGTGATGGCAGTTTTTGTTATTCCCCATTGATTCTTCCACCCCTCCTTCCTGCCCATTTGCTAGTGCATTCCTTAGGCATTCACCCATTTTGGCAAAGTCAGCCTTCCTGAAGTCCAGTACTTTTGCCTTTGTGTGGCTTGACTCTATTGCTGTCTTTATTGTGAACCATACTGTTCGATGGTTGCTAGTTCCCAGATGGCTATCCACTTCTACATCTGTGATCCTCTCTCCATCTCCATTTGAGAGGACCAGTTCTAAGATTTCTCCCTCTCGAGTGGGTTCCAATACTAGTTGTCTAAGGCATGCCCCCTGTAGGGCATCTAGAATAACCCCACTCTTAGAAGTGGCTGCTGCAACTGCACTCCAGTTAACATCTGGCATATTCAGATCACCCATCAGCAATACCTCCCCTTTAGATGCCATTCTAAGTATACTTTCTATCATTTCCTTGTCCATTTCCTCCCCCCCTGAGAGGGGGATCTGTATATAACCCCTGTGCAGATTGTGGTGCCATTGCCTACCTCCAAATTGACCCACAGTGCTTCTTCTCCTCCTCCCTGTTTACCCTTTTGTTCTGTTGCTTTGATTCCTTCTCTTATGTAGAGAGCTACTCCTCCTCCTCTTTTATCCTCCCTGTCCCTCCTGTAGGTAGTATATCCTGGTATGTTTATGTCCCAGTCATGTTTCTATGTGTACCATGTTTCTGTGACTGCCACGATATCCAGATGTTCTTCCTCCATCAAGGCCACTAATTCAGGAAGCTTGTTACCCAGACTATGGGCATTGGTACTCATTGTTCTCCATTTTTTGATGGCTTTACCTTCTGTAGCAGCATCCCCCACTGACCTTTCTACCTTGGTCTTTTTCTCATTTATTACCCTGCTTTGTAGGTGGAGGCTGGGATTTTCCTGCTGCTTATCAGTGCCTCCCCCCTTAACTAGTTTAAAAGCGTGCCAATGAAGCATTTAAAGCAATTGCCCAAAAGACTTGTTCCCTTCCCAGACAGATGCAGACCATCCTGCCAGTATAATCTGGTGTCCTTCCAGGTGGAAACCCAGTCCCCAATGAAGCCAAACCCCTGTGACCCACACCATTTTTTCAACCATTTGTTAAACTGCATGGTGCAAAGTACTCTCGCCTCACCTATGCCACTGACAGGCAGCACCTCTGAGAAGGATACTGTGTGTGCTACTTGTCTTAAGCCCCTCCCCAACTCTACAAAGTACTTCTGCACTGCTCTAATCTCATGATGAGCCAAGTCATTTGTCCCTAGGTGGACAATGATGTCCAGCTCA
Source organism: Neoceratodus forsteri (assembly GCA_016271365.2). Classification (NCBI taxonomy): domain Eukaryota; kingdom Metazoa; phylum Chordata; order Ceratodontiformes; family Ceratodontidae; genus Neoceratodus; species Neoceratodus forsteri. Next base: position 820,187,368 of record CM028129.1, read on the forward strand.
GACTGCCGTGCAACTGTTCTCATGATCCTAAGGATGTGCTTCCTGTACCTCCAAGCCATGGCACCAGACAGGCACCTTACTTCAGTTTTCCCTGCTCCCTCCAGTTCTATCCCCCTAATAATTGAGTCCCCCACCAGGAGCTGCTTCCTTTCCCTGTGGTGCCCTCTGCCTCCTTCCTGAGGGCCTTCCTTGTGACAGTTGTCTGCACCCTCCTTAGTCTCCTCTGTGGGTGCATCCATAGGGGAACTATGATCCCCCAGAATGGTGTATGGATTGTGGAGTGAAACAACTGACTGGGTGTGTCTCTGTTACACCACTCTTATCTTCCCTGAGCCCACTGTGGTCCAACTGCTGTGCTTTCTTCGCAACCTCTGAGGTAGTGGTGGTGGATCTGGTATTCCCTGGATGGGGGAGGTTCCCTTGCTACTGTCCAGTGCAGCCTGAAGATGGGCAACTTCCTCCCTCAGGGCAAATAGTTGTCTGCAATCAGGGCAGCATCTCAGCCTCCAGAAAGACTCCTGAAAGACTGCTGCCCCACAGCCATTACATTGTACTACTCCCCACATAACTGTCTACCTTGTTTAGTTTTTTTTTTGTGTGTGTATGATTGGTGTGTTATATAGAAATATATGCATTTATATAATGTATATGCTTATATTGTTAGTGCAGTGTGCTAGAGAGGATATGACAGTGATATGCACCTTGCCCTCTTGAGGAAATGATGTCAGAACCCCAGGTATAAATTAAATATTTCCAGGGGTGGGTTGGGTGAGAGTGGGAAGGGTTTGGGCCTAAACTGTGCCCTCATGAAACAATCAGCTAAAAGCTCTGACCTACCACTGCGATGAGTGCCTTCCTGTCAGCAAGATGACATACACGACAATTTGACAGAGAAAATACCCTGCTAATCAAACAGAGAAAAATCCAAACATCCAAGTCAGACACAGGTAAACCTCCCCAGCCCCAAAACAGCCTGGTGACTTGTGCTCTGAAAACAGTCAGCCCCAAAACACATCAGCTGTGCAGAAGGGCAGACACAGAAAACAGTACTCCGCCTCTGTGGGTTTAAACTCTTCCTGCACTGAAAATCTTAACAATTGTAACAAAAGTAAAGCAAGCTCCATCTCCCTCTGTTGATTGAAAGACTGCCTTTTCTCATAATTCTAAGTTCCTTATTTCACCCTTCAGTTAGAAGTATCCTCCACCTGAAGAATATTAACTTTCCTAAGGAATCTGCTTCAAACCAAAGACAATTGTAAATTGTAAGGTTCACCTCCCTCTGTTGTGAGCACAACTCACTTTCTTGCAAATCTTAAGTCCAGTGTTGCAGCTTCTAGCCAGAGGTAGCTTCACCTGAAGACTATTAGGTTATCTGATGAGCCTGCTAAAATTAGTACTTTTATCAAGGTCTGTAAGATTCTTCCAGAGCTATTGGCTGTTAAGTAGCTGTGATGTAAGCACTTCCTGACACAGTCTGGCCTGGCCTTTTAAGGCACACAGACATAAACAAAAGAAAAAACAGTTTCCATCCCTAGGCACTGTCTGGGTCCAATACACAGCCTGTAACCTGCTCTCAGTTCAGGGCTTATGACAAATTCTTAGCCCAGTGAATACTCACAGTATTACAAATATTGCAATGCAAACAGTCAATCACTAACTCCAATCAAGTCAGCTGTGCAGAAGGGCAGAAACACAGAAAACAGTAAAATCTTAACAATTGTAACAAAAGTAAAGCAAGCTCCACCTCCCTCTGTTGATTGAAAGACTGCCTTTTCTCATAATTCTAAGTTCCTTATTTCACCCTTCAGTTAGAAGTATCCTCCCCCTGAAGAATATTAACTTTCCTAAGGAATCTGCTTCAAACCAAAGACAATTGTAAACTGTAAGGTTCACCTCCCTCTGTTGTGAGCACAACTCACCTTCTTGCAAATCTTAAATCCAGTGTTGCAGCTTCCAGCCAGAAGTAGCTTCACCTGAAGATGTGCCCACTCTTGCACCTGCTGCATCTGCTGAGCCATCCAGTCCCTTTGCACCTGGGCCTGTTGTGCTTGCTGTTCTGCCAGTCAGTTCAGTGCTTTTTCCAAATCCATTTTTACTCCCATTTAGTCAAGGGGAAGTTTGATCCCATCACTAAAGCCACCCAGGTGTGACAAGGTAGCAAACTGGGTGACTTCTGAGGAACACTCTCAAAGAGAACACTCCAGACACCAGTTTAAATTAAATAAAATCTGCTTTACTCTCAGTAACAGAATAAAAAAAAAGCTTGTATTCAGCTTAACAAACAATTCAGTTTAGTCTCTCTTTGTCTCCACTTGCATCTAACGGAACAGAAATCTCTGCTTCTCTCCCCTTTTGGGCCCATGTATTGTTTGTTAACACCCCTTCCTTGAGGCATATCCAACACACAGAACAAGCAGTGCACTGAAGTTTTAAATGGCCAACTTGAAAGCAGTAAGGGTTTGATATAAACCCCATCACAGTCCCAGTCAAAACCTGTGTCACCTATATTGCAGGGTTGTAAAGTGATTTACAGGTAAGTGGGGCATGATGGAAATACATTATGTCACAGTCATATCCCATTTAACCAGAATGTTTTAGAGATACGGACAAAGGCTAGAGGGCAATAGTGAAGGTTAGGCAAGAGGATTCCTTTAGTGATGGCAAGTATGGCCTTCATGGTAGGTATGTGCCTAATTCAATAGGCTATGCCAAGCTTAGTATTAACTGCCTTGCAAAGGGTGAGATATGTAGGGAGAAAAAGGGGTCAAGAGTGATACCAAGGTATTTGAGTTGGTCAGCCAGGGCAAGTAAGGAACCATCAGCACAAGTGACTGCTAGGGCACCACACAAAATCTAAGCTTGGCACCAAATTGGAAACAAATAACATAGCCTGCACCTTTGTGTCATTAAGAGCAAATTTATTTTTCATGAGCCAGTTCTGAATATTCTGAAGGTCACAGTAAGCAGTAAGTTAATATGGCTGCAGTCTGGGGACTAAATGAGAGAGCAAGGTCATCTGCATAAACTGGGGAAGAGCAGGAGATAGACACAAGATGAAGACCTGTGTTAAAGACAGAGAAGAGCAGAGGGCCAACAATAAATCCCTGGGGAACACAAACTTTAGTAGAGGCAATATTAAATAGCATGATGATCACTCCACCACTGAACCCTAAGGCAACTACTTGATGCTGCCACAGAGCTCTCTGTCTTTATATTACAGGGACTGAGGTGGTTGGGGGGAAGGAGGTTGGTGGATAGAGTATGTGTAGTTTTTTTGGGGTCTACATTTAAGATCAAGGAGCTGGGAACAGTGATAGGGTGGGGGAGGTGTGGGCTTGTAATTCAGCGTGGGTGGGAGGATGGAATTTACTAGCCTTATAATAAATAGCAATTACAGAACAAACGTGTAACAGGTGCTTGGAGGATGCAGGGATGTTTGGTGTTAGAAGGTGAGTAGAGTGGGGGTAATCTCATACATTGGGGTTGGGGCACTGACAGGGTGGAGGGAGTGATTTCAATGTATTTATGCTCAGATTCCATACTGTAGATCAGCTTTTGGTATCTGAATCTAATATGAAATCCTAATACCTTAGTTAGGAATAAGGATTTTTGGCAACTGTATCCAAAAATCCTAAATCCTAATTTTGGGGATCATAATCTAAGATATCCATTTATAAAAACAGATATCCAAGCACACCTATGCGGCAGATAGGGAGGCCAAAAACACAAAACAGCATGTAATTTGCTTTACCAACTGCCACCACACACTGCTGCAAAAGCTTCAATTTCCTGTTAATGTTAACCTCCAAGTCTTTGAGAGGGTATGCTGTGTAGTGCACAGTTGAAACAGGCTACACTCACCAACAAACTAATACAGGTGCAAAGCAACCATTGCAAGTAAAAAGTATTTATTGTGCCACAGAAAAGTAGAAAGTGCTAAAAACAGCAAGCAGATTACAAAAACAGAATTTTAGTTCTTGTGGAATCAATTCCCTATTACTTCAGTCCTATACGTTCTCCCTAAAATCACAAAAGGTTAGAGAATACCCGCAGATGCCTATAATGACCGAGGTGAATTCTCTTACTGACAATTGTGTACCTTTATTGACTTTTTTTACGTTATGTCACCTCATTGCCCTTGTATATGAGGGATACTATGCATGTTTTACAACAACTTGAGCATTTTGTCTGGGAACCTGATTATATATGGATAGGAATAGATGTGGATTCCCTCTACACGTCCATTAGACATGTAGATGGACTCAAAGCCTATGCATATTTTGTTGATAAGGTCCCTCCAGGAGACTGTATTCCCAAAAAGCTTATTTTGGAAGGACTTAATTTTGTCCTGACATACAACTATTTTATGTTTAATGATGTTTAATGATGAGTATTATCTACAATGTTGTGTGACGGCCACTGGGGCAGCCATGGTGCCATCCTATGCCAATCTCCTATTGGGCATTTGGGAGGAGGGGAATGTTAAGAACTGCAATGTTAATCCCTTTCATCAGAATGTCATACAGTGGATTAGATATATAGATGACATCACATGTATTTGGAAAGGGACCAGGCATGAGGTGCTGTTATTCATGGAATGGTTGAATCAAAATGATATTAACCTGGGTTTTACTGCAGAGATACAGGAACAAAGTCTTAGTTTTTGGATGTTACCCTATCTATAGGGTCTGACTTCAGTATAACTAGTACTGCCTACAAAAAAAACACATCAACGAATAGCATCTTCCATGCCACAAGCTCACACCCTGGTAGTCAAAAAAATTCCATTCCCTATGGTCAGTTCTTCCATCTCAGACACAATTGTACTTTAGATTCTGACTTCCACACACAGGCAGGCAAACTTAGAAAGATTTTTGACCAGGGGTCACAGTAGAAAAATCTAGGATCAGGTATTTTCTAGGGCACAGTCTATTAAATGTACTGAGCTTCTAATGCCCAAAATTAAATCAACAAAGAACCACACAAGATAACATTCAGTAGTGAATTTAATTATGTGTCTGGGAAAACTGGAAATATAGTATGTAAATACTGCCCAATTCTCACTAATGATTTGGAACTCTAAGGAGCTATCGAGAATAGACCCAAGGTTAGTTTTAAAAGGGGACAGACTTTAAAAGTTAGAGAACTTGGTCTCTAGCTGCTTCTCAAATCTAAACAACAGTGTAAAATGTGGCTATCCATTCAGCCACCCAGCATGTTCCAGTGTGGCAACTGTAACGTCTGTAAATATTGCATTCAGAGTAATACCTTTTTGATGGGGGGAGAACACCAAAGTAATAAAGATCAGACAGTATATATATCTTGTGTGTCCACATATATTATTAATGTAATCTGGTGTGGTTGCCGTAAACTGTACGTGGGCTGCACTACTAGGAACCTCAAACAGTGTATACAGGAACACCTGAGAGACATAAAAATTTCGATCACACAAATATGGTGGCTGAACATTTTTGCAACATCACAATAGCGATCCTGAGAGTTTCCATTTCATGGGAATTGAACAAGAGAACCTAGGAAAACATGGGGGAGATAACAAGCTGCTCCAGCAGGAGCACTTTTGGATGTTTACCCACTGCAGCCTTAACCCAGAAGGTTTGAACAATGAACTGGATATACTGTAAAGCCTTATCTATAGAATTGTTCTACGAATATATAGAATAAAGATGATTTTTTGTTTTTCTGTTTCTCTTATAGGTGCCGAAGTGTTATGATGAGCGCAGGTTATGAATTTCCTGCATCCATGTGATCAATTGGAAACACTAGGATTAGCTCCCACTACACTACAACTGCACCTTTCACTTCCCAGTCTTTCCCCTTTATCCAGTTTCTTCAGGTCCCACTTGGTAACCCCCTTCCCCCACCACCACCACCACCACCACCTCTGTCCTTGCTTTATCTTTCTTCTTTCTGTTATAATGCATTTGGGATATTATGCTATGTATTTGCTTTAGCGGTATTTGTTTAATTGACATTTTGGACTTGGCTATAGTCACTATGGCATTTTTTACTTATGCTCAGCTATGTATTGTGTGTTGTTACTTTTGCTTTGTTGTATATTTTTCCCAAGACTCTAAATGAAACGGCTTATTTATGTGAATTCTTTCCCTGATAATTGTTTTCATTATAGCTTGTCAATGATGTCATGTATTTTTGAATGGTGATCATGTGATGAATTATGTCAAAATTAACTGGGGCTATTTAAGTGTTCCATTTACTAACTAGAAGCTGCCCCCTAAGGAAGACCTAACGGTCGAAGTGCAGGTGTTTCTGTCGGTGATAGCAGCATTTGGCATTTTCTTTCTGTGGCACAATAAATACTTTTTACTTGCAATTGTTGCTTTGTGCCTGTATTCATTTGTTGGTGAGTGCAGCCTGTTTCAACTGTGCATTTATTCTTGGGCTGGCTGCCTTGGTTAGCACCTCACCTCATTCCGGTTGGTACGCTGGCTCTACAACTTCTCTCTATGATACATAGTGGCCAGTTGTTGTGTGTTTAAATGTATATCCAACCAGAATTCTTTATGCTTAAGTGAAAAATCTGTTTCACTAAGTTATTTTTATTTGCCACTTGTTGGCCCACTCCCCACTATGTTTAGGTCTCTACTCTAGTTCCCTAGTATCTACAACCTCATCAATACTATGTTACCTGAAAATGTAATTACCTTTTATTATTAAAAATATGAAACACCATGGGACTCAACACCAACCACTGGAGAACTGCCCTTGTGACTTTCTTCCATTCCAGTGTTATCCCATACACCTCAGAGCCTTGTTGATTAATCAGCTCTATATCCATCATGCTATATTATCTGAAATTCCAAATTTCCTCATCTTTAAAACCAATTTCTCATAAGGAAACAGGCTGAATTCTTCACAGAAATCTAAGTTCACTATATCAACTGCCTTTCCCTGTCTAGTTTCTTCTGTGTATCTTTAAGAATACCAGTAAGTGTGACTGCGCACTCATCCCTTGGTGAACCCATGTTAACTTTCCTTTAACAGATGGGACCTATTCAAACCTTTCCTAATTTGATTCCTGTTTGTCGTGCACAGTATATTATCCCACAACTGAGGTCAGGCTCACTGGCTTGTAACTAAATCAGTCAATCCTTCTTCCATTTGTAAATGTAATCAAATCCAATCTTTGGGCACCTTGGCAGTATCCAATGACTTCTGAAAAATCATTGCCAGCATACTCACTATTGCCTCAATTAGCATCTTGTGTATCCTTGAATGTGCACCATGGATTCCTTGAGATGTGGTCAACTTCAGCTTGCATAGTTGCACAGCAACCAATGTAGCAGTGATATACATCATGTTACAAGAGATAAAATGTGGGGCAGGCTACCCATGTTCTACAGGTGTCTCACTGCCCGCCACATTGGCAACTACAACAAATATTAAAAATGAAGTGGAGCACACTAAAGGTGAAAAAAAATAAATAAAGCAGTCTCTATGTATTTGAAGTGCTAAATCTCTGCCTCCGCCACCCCAACTGCTAAAGGCCTGAGAATATTTCACCTCAGTGCTTGGAGTCTTCTTTCAAAACTCAACATCCTCTCAAATGTTTTGTTCAGTATGGTGTTGCTAGGCTGTATGAGCAAGTGTGGGTGGGTGGGGTCTGGGGTGTTTACCTTCATTCCTATCTCCTATTGTGGATCTATGCGATAATGGCGAAAGCTCTAAAGACAATCGCTGTTATCCAGAAGTCAAGAGTGCTGAAAATTTATTTTGGCACTCTGACACCCCAGCGCACAGCAAAATGGCACCAGAGACTTAGGTTTTAATGTTTTATAGGGGGATGTTCCCCCTGCACCTCCTCATCCGGCCGCCCTACCCTACAGTAGCCCTCGACACATGCACTGGGGGTTAGGTCACCATTATTGTAGGTGCCCAATCCCTAGCGTTATTATATCATTCTACCCTTATTGTTGTAGCAGCTTAGTTTTATAGGCTGTTAATTTGTTGTTTGTGTGTGTTGTTCAAAAATCTTAAAGTTTACTGAATTAAAAAACAAAACTTAACCTCCTAGGCCAGGCCAGTGGTGCTGAGAGTTGAGGCGCTGGACTCCACACCTCATACCAAGCCAGTGACCTGGGGTCGGGAGCGAGCTCGGGTTGCCAGGGGTCAGCTGTGGGGGAGAGGATCGAGTGACTGGAGGACTGCTCTCCTCTCTTGGGGAGGGTGGGTTGTGGCTTCCCTGTTACCAGTGACTCTCAGTGGAGACTGGGGAGCAACAGCAGGGACCACCAGGAAAAGGAGCCGAGGCAACGGTGGATGTCTGTGGGACTGGTGCAGGAGTGCGCCCATCTCATGCTGGATGTCACTGCACATACACGCCTCCAGGTGGGAACTCTCATGCAGAAGGTGGAAACACTCCAATGCATGGAGAGAAGATGTTGCTCCATCACCACCACTCCCACAGCTGGAGTCATCCTCCTGGGTCTCCATCTACCGCCATCTGCATCTTCTCCCCCTGGCAGCTCATTGGATTCATGGAGCGCTGAGTAGGAGATGGCAGCCCCGCCTTGGGGGGGGTAATGACCAGGGGGTAACCTGCAGACAGTGAGACAGAGGAGCATGGATTGCAGGTTGGAGGGTTTTAGGCTGGGAGGGATCAGATGGGGAGTTGACTGATGGGGCTACATGAGTCAGAGACCGGAGCGAGAAAGAATTGATTAAAAAAAACAAAAAACTTCGACATCCTATCAGTCTGAAGTTCACAACATTCCCCCAGCATCCTCTATATCTCTGAGTCCTGACTCTCTTCCACAATCCCAGCCTCTATCCTGTCCCTTCCTATCATCTTTTTAGGCAAGTTGGGGTAAAATGTGAGGGTGGTGTTACCATCTATGCTTGTCAGAGGCTCTCTTGCATCATGGTTCTCAGAGAGGTCACATCTTCCTACCACAAATTCCTCTGGTCAGGTTATCAGTCCCCTCCTCTGCGCTTACCTTCAATGGGGTTTTCTGTCTCAACAAAAATCTCCACCTCCTGCTCCCTGGTTGATTCCCTCTCTCCCATCATTTTTTCTTCATTCCTCCACTGGTTAACTCACGAACATACAAACATACGAATGTGCCAGCAGAAACAGACCACCAGGTCAATCTAAGTCTGCTTGAGTGTGCAGCCAACACCCCTAGTCTGCAGCTACCCCAACCGACCTCCCTTTTGTCATCCCACTGCCACCCCCTACCCTCACCCTCCCCTGTTCCCTGTCCCGTGCCATTTTAAAGCTGTTCACAGATTTACATGATACCACCCATTCTAGTAGGGCATTCCATTTTGCTACCACCCTCTCTGTGAAATAGTGTCTCATCATTTCCTTCCTAAATCTTCCCCCCTCCATTCTTAGCCCATGCCCTCTGGTGACCCTCCCCCTCCTTAATTTAAAGACCCCATCTGCCCCATCCTTATTGATTCCCCTCAGATACTTGAATGTCTCTATCATGTCACCCTGTCCCTTCTGTCCTCCAGGGTGTACAAATTTAGGTCTCCCAGCCTGCTGTCATAGTCTCTCCCCTCCATTCCACATATCATCTTTGTTGCCCTCCTCTGCGCCCCCTCCAGAAGCATGATATCACGCTTTAGGTATGGCCTCCACAACTGCACACAATACTCTAAGTGCAACCTTACCAGTGACCTGTAGAGGGGCCAGATCACCTCACTTCACCTGGACGAAAACCCCCTTGCTATGCACCCCAGCATTTTGTTTGCTTTTGCAGCCACTCTCCTGCACTGGGCAGTGTTGTTCATGGTCCCTGTTATCGTTACCCCAAGGTCCTTCTCCTCCTCAGTGATCCCCAGCTTAACCCCCCTAGCCAGTATTCTCTTCTTGGGTTCTTCACCCCAAAGTGCATAACCTTACACTTCTTTGAATTGAACCCCAGCTGCCACCTCTCTGACCACTCCTCTAGCTTACGTAAGTCCCCCTCCAGCTGCTTCCACCCCTCTTCTCCATCCACTACTGCTCTGACTTTGGTGTTGTCGGCAAACAGACTTACCTTGCTCACCACCCCATGTCCAGTGTCTGATATGAAGAGCCCAAACAATACTGGCCCCAACACAGAGCCCTGTGGCAACCCACTCATCACTGGCCTTGGAGCTGAGAGCTCACCTTTCACCAGCACCCGTTGCAGCCTCCCACTCAGCCAGCTTGTAATCCAGTTCATCATTTTTGCCCCTAACCAGATAGCTTCCCCCCAAGCCGCCCATGAGGCACTGAATCGAAGGCCTTGCTGAAGTCTAAGTAAAGAACATCCACCTCATGACCCTTATCCAGTTCTCCTGTCACCCAGTCATAATATTGTATCAGGTTGGTTTGACAAGACTTCCCTGAAACAAACCCATGTTGCCTCACATCCTGGAGGCCATTGTCCTCCAGATACGACACCAGTCTTTCCTTTAGTATTGTTTCCATGAGTTTGCACACTATGGAGGTGAGACTTACTGGATGATAATTACCTGGTTCATCCCTTGGCCCACTCTTGTGTATTGGCACTACATGTGCCATCTTCCAGTCCAGTGGCACACATCCCGACTCCAGTGAGATGCTTGCTAGTGAATTTCAATGTCAGTTGGGTCTCCCTAGTCTCCAAGATGACCATCCAAAAGGTTGAGTCCCTAAATGTCATACAGATTATTACTAAACCCACCTGGCTCAAACCCCACTGTCATAACCATTCCCTCCTGGACTTGTTTCTCCCCCCCCCCCCCACTGTACTGTTGAAGCAGGAATCCAAACAGTTTCAGTGACCACTGCATGATGTTCTATGTCAGTGTCCACCTTCCTCCCCTAAACACATCTAAACCAGGTCCCTCCAGTCATCTTGAGTGACCATGCTGCTGCAGATTGGACAGCCATACCCTCTGCCACTGACAAACAATGCCCTCTCCATGTTTCACTCCAACTTCCCCAGTCTGGGACAAGCACACCTCGCTCAGAAAATCCAGGGCCAAAACTCACCATTACCCCAGATTACCCCCAAAATAACTGATCAGTTTAAGTCCCATGATCTTGTGTGGTCATGTTTCAAATGATCTCATTCTCTTTCTGACCACCTCTCATACAAGACTATCAGGAACTCCTGTACAGGTTTCGAAATCACAATATTTAGGCCAACCTTCAGAACAACCTTAATGTTGCTTCAAATTTCTGGAAAGTAATTCACTCCCTTTTTTGACTGTCTCACCCAGTCTGCCCACTGGTCCTTCCAGCAAGTGGTTCACCAGTGTCCAACCCCTCCTTTGTTGCTGCTGACTTCAATGAGTTCTTCACCACTTGTGCTCAGCCTTCCTCTCACCCTCCAGCCTCTTCCACGCCTCCTCATATTCCCTCTACTCTTTCTTCCACTGGTTTTCCATTTCCCCCGGTCATTACCCAGGAAAACCTGACTGCCATCTACTCCCTTAACCTGCATAAATCCAGCCCTGAGGGACTGGATCCTAAACTACTCCACATTTCTGCTCTTGTCATAGCATATCCTCTGACTTACCTATTCAACCTCTCCTTCTCCCTCAGTGTTGTTCCTCAGTCCTAGAAGTTGGCCAATGTTCTTCCACTTCACAAAGTGGGAACGGAGCCTCCCTGTATAACGTCAAGCCAGTCTCCTCCTCCTTTCCTTTGCTAAGCTGCAGAAAAAGCTTATCTACACTAGACTATCTAGTTTCCTGTCCTCCACTGAGTTCCTCTCCCCATTCCAGTCTGGTTTCCAGAAACGTCACTCCACTGTCTCCTCCCTGCTGCGTATAACTGATTATCTTCTTATGGATGGATCAGATGCACATAACAGCTGCCATTTTCATCATTCTGGACCAGGTCTTTGACCCGATGTCCACCCCACTCCTCCTGGATAAACTGAGTTCTGGTGGCCTCTCAGCTGCTGCTGTTGACTGGTTTCATTGTTGCTCTAAGGCTGTTTGCAGTCAGTACAGGTTGATAGCACCCTGTCATCTCCCCTTCCCATCCAGGCAGGGCTCCGTCCTGAGACCCATCCTGTTCTCTGCCTGATTTTGTTGCTAGCTCATTTTTGTACTTACTCCTGTTTTAAATCATGTTCTCTGATTGTGCTTTATTGTAACTGTCAACTCTGTCAGTACTATGTAGTTAGCATCCCCTGTTCCCTTCCCCCAGGTCGCACCCGGAAATTAACCTTGGCTCAGTGTGCCTTTCCTGATCACCAATTTTCAAATAAGTAAATACATTTCCAGAAAAGAATACTGTGAAAACAAATTGATGGCATGTGAACCAAAATGCCAGCTGCTCATACTGAACTAGAACCCCAGGGGTTAATACGATCCCAAGGTGTATCTCTTCCACTTTTGGGATTTACTGTTTATGACTTGATCTTCACCAAGTAGTGAGCTACCAGGTCAGGTATGATTTTTTTGAAAGATGAATCATGGCTGCCCCTGATGCCATGGGACCTCTAAATGAACACCCTCTCTACTCCTTGTGCCCTTTTGTGAACATGGAAGTTAATTATTCATTTAGCATCTTAGTCATCTCCTTTGATTATCTCATGGGTTCCATCCCTGCCCCTGTTTTCATGGTCCCAATCCTCTCTTCACCTTCTTCTTCCAATTTATGTACTGGAAATGGCTTTCATGTTATCAGCAGCTTCTTCTGCTAGCCTGGCTTCAAGCTGCTTCTTAGCTTCCTTAAATTTTAGTCTTGCAGTCCTTCCATGCTGCTGTACCCTTCTGTCTTGCTTGAAGGCAACCATCTCTTTCCAGGACTTACAGACCCTCATTTTGTTAGATAATCCATTAATATGCCAACAGAATATTACCACTGGAATGTTGTTGGGGCAATAATGTTGCACGCATCTTGTGCGACATGGGATTTTTGTCATCGGGCACTGTTGCTGATCTCAAGGCCACCCTTTTACCACCAGGGTGCAACCTAGAGTTTGTTAGTAATGAATAAGACATGAGTAGATTAGACAGTTCTAATGCACGGCTAGGGGACGAGTGAGGCACGAGGCCATAGGCCGAGTGCGTCCAGTCCCCTAGCTGTGCATTAGAGCTGTCTAATGCATATCCCCAGAGTGGCCTATTGTGCTTATAAAATGGGCCTGTGTATTCTAAATGGGGGTTCTAGTTTTAGCTGTGGATTAGACACATCTAATGCACGGCTAACAACCAATCAGATTGCTTGAAATCCTTTGCCCATTTTATAATTAAATATATGAGGGTACAGGGGGCATAGCCCTCCACAATTGCTATCACTCCAACTGCCAGATGGCAGATTGTTGGAGCGCTCTGCCAGGTGTTGGCCAAGTGCTGGCAACATAATTTGCCCTGGCAACTTGGTTGTCGCTGTGGCATGGGTGAACCTTTTTGTTAATAATCAGTTGCCTTAGGTCCCTGTGGAGCTGGGGGTGAGGACACTTTTTGGTCTGTTTTCCCTTATTGCTTACAGTAATGTAGGCCTGCATGATTGCTTCAAGTACCGTTCAAAAAAACAAACATATCTGCTCTCTATTATCAGCCTCATGCAGCTGCTCTAACCCTTGGCTATCAGATCCTTCCTCTTGGCAAAGTCCACTTTCTGATGGACTGGGTCCTGATGGCTTAAGCCTGATTAGTTTTTGCTATCATCAGGCAGACGTTTACTTGGTTCTGGTCACTGCCACCTACCAGTTCCTTGACTAGCACGTAGAGTATGGCCCCATCCATGCCACTGATAATAAGATCAAGTATAACTTCAAACCTAGGCCATTGTCGGACATGCTGTTCTAGGAAGCAGTCCTTAAAAATTGCAGGAGCCCACTCTCAGTTATGCTATCAGCCTTTCACCAGATATCGCACAAGATATTATCTTTGATGTCTTTTCATGTCTAATTCTCAAAATTCTTTTTTGCCAGCCTAATACCCATTTAAATATTTTTAGGTGATTTTTTTAAATTTGGCCCACTTTGACTTATTTTTTTTTTGTTTTTGGTTTTTAATCACACTAGTTCTCTGTTGGTCTTTTCTCTCTAGACAAGATTCTTCTTTTGCCCCTAAGATATATATACATATTGGTCTACTACATTTCTCAAATGGAGCCTCCCCAGACAACAGTGCAGGGCTCACAAATGGAGCCCTGCAACAAGACAGAGAGCCATCTGCTTCCATTCAGTACAGGTCTCCTGCCAGGCTCCCTCCTCAAATGGAGCCTCCCTGGACAACAGTGCATGGCTCACAAACAGAGCCATGCAACAAGATAGAGAGCCATCTGCTCCCATTCAGCACATGTCTTCTGCCAGGCTCACTCCTCAAATGGAGCCTCCCTGGGCAACAGTGCAGGGCTCTCAAATGGAGCCCTACAACAAGCTAGAGAGCCATCTGCTCCCATTCAGCACAGGTACAGCACATACTGGATCTCCTGCAGATTCTGCCACTGCATTGTTTAACTTCCATCGGCTAACATGTACTGATTGTTTTTTTACTGCTGTGTCTGTTGCTTTTCCACTATGTTTAGTGCAGTTTTCTGTAGGTTACTTTAAGGGTTGTGTTCCTATAGGTACAGTTTTGGAATCATGTGGAATGTACTTTAAGAACTCTAGCCAGCCTGGGGTAGTTGTGTAGTGTTAGCATTTTGGCTCTCTTACCTGTTTGCTGTGTTCTGTCTCCCTGATCAACATTTTCCCATTCAGTTCTGTCGTGCATACGCAGTGCAAATGTCCCTTCCCCCCTCCTGGTCTTTGTTTCAGTTTCCCGCCCCCGACTGTCCCTTTGTGTGTATCTGTTGCACTGCCTTCTTTTATTCAACATTGTCCCCTTTATCCATAGGTCTCCTGCCAGGCTCTCTCCTCAAATCGAGCCTCCCTGGACAACAGCTCAGGGCTCACAAATGGAGCCCTGCAACAAAATAGAGTGCCATCTGCTCCCATTCAGTACAGGTACAACACATACCTGTGTTAGCCTGTCAATGCTTCGCATCGACTGCCCTGCCCACTGCCACCCTGGGCTATCCCTAGATTTATAGGTCACACAGGTTACATGACCACCCTTGTGACCTCTCCATCCAATTTCAAACTCCCCATCTTCCCGTTTGCATGTTATATTTCATGGCCAATAGAATTCACTCATGTGCCCTAATCCTTCTGCATATCCACTATGAATTTCTATCCACTCTAATCTCCTCAAGCTCGTCCCTCCTTAGCCACACACCTTATTTCTATTCCCCACTACTGACATTTTCCCATCTCTACTCCTCTCCTCCCTTCTGGATGTCAAAACTCTGATCCTGTGCTCCAAAGTTAGGTACTCTAGCCACTATGCTATTTGCAGGGTACAATTTTACACACTTAAACCTCACAGACACCCACCTCTTAACTCACTCAGCTGACTACCACATCCCATACCCTCATACCATCTTGGCTCCTATTTGGACCCTGTTAAGCATTGACCCCCCCTGTTCAGTTTATCAGACATATACTGCACATCTGCCCACCTCCTAACCACCTCAGGTGTCTTCCCCCCTCACCACCACCTCGGCTCCTACTACGGTCCCTGGAAAGCATCGACTCCCACCCATTGCACCTGTTTTCCATACCCTGATTAGACCTGCACCCAATGATGTGGCCTTCAATAAATCTTGCCCTGCATGTTGGTTAACTAGGATCTGTGGCCTATCCTGTAGGTAGGGAAATGGGCAGACTAGATGGGCCAAGTGGTCCTTATCTGCCGTCAAAGTCTATGTTTCTATGTAATACTGCTAATGCTTGTACACTCTTCAACTCCTGAAGGTCCCAAGTCCTCATCTATCCTCTCTTTGCCACCTCTAGCAGCCACACTGCAGACTGTTGGTACCACAAGTGTAGAACCTGCCCATTCCTTTAGACCCACCAAGTCAGGCTGTCACACACCACACACCATCTGAACTCTCCTATTCTGCTTCTCATACCTCATGTCTCCTCACTGCTATTACTCAGTAAGGTGAGCAAGCCCTCTAAACATAAGACATCCACCAATCTCAAGCTGCTTAAGTACATTTTTTTTTTAAATATCTTTCTCCCTCCAGTCATGGTCTGTGGAGCCTCTCTCAGGCAACCCACCTACTCCTGCCCTGCCTGAAGTCCTCCTACCTGTGCCTTCTCTCTCCTAATTCCTTAGTCACTGTTGGTACCCCCAGCTTAAGCCCTCTAGGATGGAGCTGCCCCTCCTCTTTGGGCACTCTAATGGATAGACTCCGACGTGGCTGAGGACCTCGGCTGGAGGAACCTGGGAGGCCAGGCAGAATGGGCCTGGCCATGGGCATGGGGGCAGGTGCTGTTGCCTACCCCACAGTCTGGGCTTTTTCCTTGTTCTAGTGTGTACACCTCCCACCCTCCCTTGTGTGTGCACAATCCCAACACACGGCACACGACAACCCCTGCCTGCATCAGGCACGCTCAGTACATGCTTCCCAGTGTGCTACAGTGCCCCAGGTCTCCACCAGGGGCAGCTGGCATGCCAGGTGATCCCAACCTCCCTCCCCAGGAAGGAGAGCAGCCAGCCGGTGCTTAATCCTATCCCACCCCTGCTGTCCCCCAGCACCCTGAGCTGGCTCCTGAACCCGGGTCACTGGTGTGGCGCAAGGTGAGGCATCCAGCACCTCAACCCTCAGCACCATTGGGCTGGCTTAAGCACATTTTAATGCGGAATGTCCTACTTCTTTTGTAATTGTCAGGAAACATTCACCCCAACCCAGGGCCTGTGCAGCAGCCTCACTTTAGAACTAGCATTCCTGGTGGTCTCAAGCTTGCCTCTGTTAGCATTCGCAGCCTCCTACCTAAGCTCTGCCTTCTTCTAGTCTGGGTATGCAGCATAAACCTGATGTTCTAGCAGTAGTTGAAACTTGGATCTACCCATAATATCGGACACTGCCGTCACCCTGGATGGGTACACTCTGTTTAGAGAGGATAGGCTGGGTAAAAGGGGGGGTGCTATTTACCTGTTAGATTCGTTACAGGACCCTTCCAAAAATAATATTGGGGAATAGTGCCCAGGCTCTAGCAGTTAAGCTAGTGTTAGGTAAGAAGGGTAAAGTGTCCACTGTTCTTTCTGTATATATCCCCCCGTGGGACATTGCCAAAGGATTCAGTTATGGTAATTGAATACATTTCCATCTTGCCCAATCACACTGAGGTTGTTGCGCTAGGTGACTTTAACGTTAACTGGCTTGCACCAGAAGCAGACCCCTTCAAGGATGCAGCTGCCACCACAGACCTCACCCAATTGGTGGCTACCCCTTCCAGATTCAACTGTAGGACTGGCAATAGCTCACAGATCAACCTGATATTCACCAACCATCCGAAGAGATTCATGGAGACCACTCTCCTGTCATCTGTCACTGGTCAAACAGGTCCCTGAAACTTCCTGCAAAGCCGTCCTACCAGCGTACCCTTAGGAGAAGGCAGCTTAAGCAGTTTCAGGCCTCCCTTCACCAATGTGACTGGTCATCTATTGACCTGGCCAATACTGTAGCTCAAGCTCTGGATCACTTCATTACCATCTTTAATATGGCATGTAATATCTTTGTCCCTTTTACAAAATGGAAAGTCGAAGGTGTTAGCAACCCCTGGATCACTACCTCCCTCCTAAACCTTATGGCCTCACATGACCACCTCTGGCACAAAGCTTGTGCTATGGGTAAACCAGCTGACTGCCAGCTCTACAAGGCTGTGAGGAATGCTTGTACTAGAGAGACCCGCCTAGCCAAAACTGCTCACTTTCATGAAATGCTCTCAAATTTCTGAGGTAACTGCAGGACATTTTGGGACACTATCAGAAACCTTACTAACAAACCCAACAAATCCCCTCCCTCCATGCTAAATGTTAATGGCAAAACTATCCAGGACCCAAAGTTCATAGCAGACACTTTTAATGCAGCCTTTACAGACCTGGGCGGTGTCCCCCGACTTCTTTACTGACCCAGCCAGTTTGGAAAGCTCTCAAAAGGCTGCCACTACCCAAAACACCCCCCTTCCTACTTCAGGATAATCACTCTGAAGGTAGCCAAAAAGTACCTTCTGCAAGTGTTTGAGAAGTCTAAATTCAGCAGTGACTCTCTCAACCTGAAACTACTTCACCTTGCCCTCGATGATATCTTAACACCCCTCACCAAGATACTAAATCTGTCTCTCTGCCATGGCCAGTTCCCCCAACAATGGAAAGTGGTGGTGGTGACAGCCATCCACAAGAGTGGTGATAGGGCCTTACACTCAAACTACCACCCAATCTCCATCCTTACACCCCTCTCCAAAGCACTGGAGAGAATTGTATCCAACCAGTTATCAAACTACCTAGCCAAATACGACATCCAATGCCAGCAGCAACATGGCTTTTGGAAAAACATAGTACCACCTCTGCCCTACTTGAGTTTAGTGACTTCATCAATAAAGCACGGTATCCTGTGATACGGGTGACTTAGCTTTTAAGTGACTCACATATGACTGACTCAGTCTCAGCACCTGTAATGTGAGCTACCCTGAAAGAGTAGCTATGGAAGAAGAGCGAAGACACAGGTTAGCTAGGGAAGAAAAGCAACAAGGTAGGATGGCCAGCAGAAGGGGAGGGATGAGAAAACAGTTTGTGGGAGGTAATGTGGCATGGTGTTGCGAAGTTGCTCACCTGGTGTGGTGGTGAGGGTGGCTGGTTATAGGGTGCTAGGTGCATGGTTTGGGGCTGAGGAAGGGTAAGCTTTTTGAACGGGCAGGATTTTAATTTTTTTATGACTGTCTCCCTCTCTCTGACATGACCCCCCCCAGAGTTGATAATCTATATAGTTAGGGGGGTGTGGGGGGGCAAATACCCACACATAAATATAGTTTATGGTTTTCACCCGGTCCTCGCTGAGAGTGTACATCACCGTTTTTCATTTCAGTGATGTACACTCGCTGTAACGGTGATCGCAGTTTGGCGATTGCCATTATGACATGGAACCATAAAGCACTTGACCGTGGTTACCTAGTGGGGTCCCTCTACATTGATCTCACAAAGGCATTTGACATGGTTAACCATACCCTCCTGATTTCTGCACTTCCTACCCTCAGACTCTCACATGAAATCATGTCCTGGTTCAAACACTACCTAGAAGGTAGAATACAGCAGGTAAAAATCCTTGATACCCTCAATACCAGCCATCCCGTGCATTCAGAAGACCCCCGAGGCTCAGTCCTAGGTCCCCTTCTTTTTAGCCTCTTCCATAATACCCTTCCTCAAATTAGGCTTGTTAGCAGCCTACAACATAACTTTGCAGCAGTTGCATCCTAGTTTGCCCAACACAAGCTAATGAATTATAAGAAGACCAAGGTAAAGATTTTCACCAGCCCACATAATAAGAATAAAGCTGCTCAATTAACCATTCTTAATAGCCACTGCCTATCTCTTGAACAAGTCCATAGCTTTAAGTATCTAGGGATAACCCTCGCTTGCATGTTATCTCACAATGAGCACATCAGCCTTATCTCTAAGGTTCTTAACATAGGACTAGGGCTCCTTTACAGGCATAGGTGCAGCATGATCCCTGAAGCACTCCAACTATCAGGTTACCAGCTCAGTTCTCTTCATAATTGATTATGGACTCATCATTTATGGTCCTGCAATGGACACTGCCCTCAAAGGAATAAACATTGCACTTAACATATCTTGCTGCCTGGTCTTGGGCGCTCACAGGTACACCCACATCTGTGACTTGTACACCCAAACCAACTGGCTGCACCTCAATCATGGAATCTCCTACCAGACCTGCCTGTTGGCAAAAAAGATCAGCCTTAGGCTAACCCCACCTACTGTACAACATATCCTAACACGTGTGCTCCACCCTCATGGTACGTGAAGTGCATCCAAACTCACCTACCAAGTCCCTTTCTGCCGAACGATGCAAGCGCAGTGAGCTTTTATGTACAGAGCTCCCAACTGGTTGAATGGCCTCCCCTCTGACGTTCTGGCTGAACCCAAGTTAGGACCGTTCAAATACAAACTCTGGCAGCACCTTCTTAAGCTCAGCAGCTGTGACTGTTCCGCCTAATCTGCTGCCTCCTCTCAATCCTAATCCTAACCCCCTTGAGCCACACACCCCCTTCTCTCCCACTACTACCCCTTCTCCGCCCCTCTGGTACCTCATTTCCTACCTTCTCTGTTATCTACTCCTCTTCCTGTCTACTAAAACTATCAGCCTCTGTACTACTACTACTACTAACTGCCTATCCTTTAATTCAGCTCATGACTGGTTGCACAGGTTTTGCTACCCCCATCCCCTCCCCCCAAGCTCCACAATTAGCACTGACTAAGTCAGTCTCTGACTACTTTGTTGTTCTGCACTAAACCCTGTTACTTACCTGTAACCATAGGTACGTTGTCTCAGTTTATCCTCAAATACTGCTTTGTGACCTCTACTGTTATTGTTACCCACAACCTTGTAAATGACAATGTCATCCTACTGACGGCACCTCCTTATGTTTTACCTTTTTAACTGTCCCAGCTGTAAACATTTCTTGCTCACGTTAAGTCCTTATGTTGCTTAACTCTCTCAGCAACATTGACACTGTTCTCTGCAATTGCCCCTTTGTTTGTAATAATTTGTACACTCATGACATGGAACCTTTGTAAAAGAGTCTCTGGCTCAAAGGTATTGTAATTCAGAGAATTTAATAAATAAAATAAATAAATAACTTTCTTATTATCCCCTTTAATGAGCTCCATATCTCCTGCTATCACTTTTCCATATCAATTTTACCTAGGTTCTCCTCAGCCTATTAAAGTTTGAAATGTTTGCTTTTGTTAGATTACACCCTGACCTTGACTAAGGGTTATTTCACCACATTATTTTTGCTGGACCCCGGGGACTGTGCTATTGAAGGTCAGTATTTCATGGCCCCAACTGCATCCACTGCTCATCTGGACAGAGTGGCTGCTAGTTTCAGAACCACATCTGATTTCAACAATCATATGTGTTTTATGACAATATGTATCCTACTGTGGACTTATGTGCAATCAAAAATGGGTCTAACTGGATAGCCCTCAGCCCTTGCCTTGGTCAATGGACACACAGACTTCTTTCAGGACTGCCTGCATTCACCCGATGAGGAGTTTACTCAGGTACATTAGGGAAGGCACAGCCATTTGGAAATTGATCTAGGCACAAGGTGGATGCAGGAAACTCTGGCTTTAGAGTCTCACCCACCCCTCAAAATAAATCTAAATGTACAGAGTCCCAGTTTTGAACCCTACTACATACTGTGTGCCTTTGATCCCTTCCTTCCATCGTCCCTCCTCCTCCCTTCCTTCCTCCTCTAACTCTCTTTCTCTCACATGCCTGCTCTTTACTTCTTCTCTTCCAGACTCTCTTTAGCCTCACTCTGTCTCCCTTTAGTTTGCTGTGTGAGCCTTATGTCTACTGGCCAAAGTTCATGATTTGTAAAGTACTTTGGGTATATTATACATGAAAAGTAGTGGAGTATTCTGCATAAAAGCACATTTCTTCTCTTTCATAAGGATAACTACTGCCACCACTACTATCCAAGATCATTTTATGCCATTAATATAAAGAAATCCTGTTTGTTTGCACCTGTTTTGCCATCCGTAATTCAAGTTAAAAAAAAACACACACCTACCAGACCAAATGGCAAAAATATGCTTTCCCAGTGTTATCTGTAAAACTGTGTTAAGTATTACTGTACAGATCAGGATTTTCAAATGCAATTGCTTAATTGGGGAAGTTACTTAAAAAAAGTCAATCTGATGTATCTTTGAAATGTATTACATTTGTGGAAGTCAAAGTCTTAAATATGAATCAGTAATCACATTTTGAGTTCTATTATTACAATTGTATCAGACGCTGAACTTTTCTGAACATTGTAACGTCAATGAGGAAATACCATATGGCAGGTTTTTACACCTCTGAGTAGGATTCAACACTGCTGATTAGGAGCTGTTACAGTAACCAGTAAGGTGTTATATTGACCTACATGAAAAAGGAGACTCAATCATGACAGTCATAAGTATTAAGAGTTATTAATATTTTGCCCAGTCTTAATGGGTTTGCTGGAACTGCCCTAAATCATGGATATCCTTATTTTAATGCATTTAATTTTTTTTTAAAATAAACATCTGTATCTAGTTTAAATAAACATGTCTGGTGGCTTTTTAAATATTTTATGAAGACTTACTACTCCTGGTATCCTTTTATAGACTTTCAGCTGAAATTCTTATGACTCCAGCATGCTTCTTTGAATAACTTTTTGATCATATAGAAATGGCTGGTGGGACAAGTTTGCTGGCATGATAGTTAAAGAGCATCTGGTACTTAACCTTAGGGTTGTAATAATAATAATAATGGGCTGCTGGACCTACAGTACATGATGCCATCTTAATGTGAGAACATTCTAAATAAATAATTTTTCTAAATAAAAACATAAGAAACAATTAAATTGAACTACATTTCAGTTTTTGTCATACTTTTTTTACATTTCTAATATGCATATGTTAAATAAAGCCACTTCTTGACTATTGTTGGTAGTTGACATTTCTATTTTTTTTTTTTCAGAACAAGACTTACATTCTAGTAGTTGCACCAGGGGTTTCAGGTGATTGACTGAAGCACTGGCCTAGCACCAGATTTCATAATGATATACTTTGTTGCCTAAAGCCAGTGGGTGGAAACAGAAATAGAAAAGGTGTAGCCTAAACAGGTGATGTGGCTACAATACATCAATCTCTCTTTGGTATTTGGGATACACTGTGTATGAAAAGCGCTATATAAATGCTGATTATTCTTCTTCCTCTGGGACTGTTGAAGGCACCCAGATCACTGTCAACAGATCCAAATTTCAACTGGAAGAGAGTGACTGACTAACTTGGCAGAATAAACTGTTGTAGAGGTTTAAGACCATAGAGGCTAAGAGGAGAGTTAACAGGAGTTGGACATGACTATCCTAGATGGGAGAAAGATTTGTAGCATGCTAAAGGAGTGTATGGGTGTCACTGAGAGAGTGACATAAATAGAGTTAAAAAAAATTGTTTATAACAACTGTTACATAAGCAGTTAATGGTATACTTCCATGGGGTCTGATCCAAAAAGTTGGCCCAGTTTGCCATCACAGGCACATATCTGGGCCATGGAACTCTACATCTGCAGATGTCAGCAAGAGTGGTGGTATTCACAACCTCTGTCCTCCACACTACACATGAGGAGTGTAGCGTAGAGTAGCTGGGGAGTCTGTCTGAGTGGAGTAGGGTGAGCCTCAAAAAGGATATCCATCCCAGTGCTACAGTAAATCCCTTGCTCCATGTGGGATATGGAAGTCCTCCAAGGACTTTCAAATCTCTTAATGGGAAACTATGATTGTAAACAAAATAAAACAAACAACAATTCATTGTACCCAGCCCTCCAGGCCAGTTCAGAGGATTGAGGGATACTGCAGAGGGCCAGGAGACATACTGGCAGAGGGCATGCAAACTTTGCTGCTGTACCCTCAGTGGTGTAATGCTGCCACCCTCCACACCCTGTTCCTCATGCACAAACCATCTCTTGGACCATGTGTGGTGAGAGTCAGGTCAGTGCAGGGTTGGGGACATTGATGGCAATGGATACATGGAGGTATCTGCATGTGTGGAGCAGGACCTCAACACACCCATAGCCATACTGTGCAAACTTACGTGGGTGTGCAAGGTTTCCATGAACACTTGTGCATTGGGCTCATAATACAATGTTAATGGATGGGCTGACTGGATGGACCTTTGGTCTTTTTCTGTGTCATTATCTTTGTTAATAGTATACTTTTATGTCTCCTCTCTTTTTGGCATCTAAATATGCCTTTATACTCACCAGCCATTGTGAGCCCTTTTGCCTATGGAGGGCATTGTGCCATTGCCATCCTTATGGTTTTTCTATGTTTCTGATGTAGTGCCACATTCCTAAGAGGCAGTGATGGCCAGCAAATATGTTGTGTTCAGCATAACCAGTATGTTGAATGCTAAACAGTAAAACCCCACAGATGGTGGGGTGCATCCACAAACATTTGAAAACATTTAAAGAGGTTTGATTTCCACTATGAGCCTGCAGAAAAGCAGGTATTTTTCTGGCCCCAAAATACTGCAAAATTACAGAGAAATATAGAAACATAGAATCTGATGGCAGATAAGGACAGCTTGGCCCACCTAGTCTGCCATTTCCCTACCTACAGGATAAGCTGCAGATCCTAGTTAACCAACAGCCTATTTCTTCCTACCCTGCACAAGAGTTGCCTTATGTCTGTCCCATGTATTCTTAAATTCACCCACAGTTTTAGACCCCACAACCTCCTCAGGAAGGCTGTTCCATGTGTCCACCACCCTCTCTGTGAAAAAATACTTCCTCACATTGCCCCTGAACTTCCCCTGCCTCTATCTTTAAATTGTGTCCCCTTGTTCTTGCATGTCTCTTTTTGAAAGATGCTACTCTCTTTGACTTTGTTGATTCCACTCAGGTACTTAAAGTTTCTATCATGTCCCCCCTCCCTCCTTTCCTCAAGGGTATACATGTTAAGCTCCTTTACTCTCTCCTCGTATGGCTTCTCTTACAGACCCTGCACCATTTTAGTTGCCCTCCTCTGGACAGCCTCTATCCTGTCCATGTCCTTGTGGAGATGGGGTCTCCAGAACTGGATGCAGTACTCCAGATGGGATCTCACTAACTGTCTGTACAAAGGGATAACAACTTCCTGTTTTCTGCAGGTGATGCCTCTCCCTATACATCCCAATATACCCCCAGCCCTCCATACTGCCTTCTCACATTGCTTGCCAACCTTGAGGTCATCTGATATGATTACCACCAGGTCCCTTTCCATTTTGTTGTTACTACCCTCGTAATCTTCCCTGGGTTTTGTTTCCAGGTGCATTATTTGCACTTCTTGCACAGAACCAAGCTGCCATATCTTAACCATTCCTCTAACCTTGTCAAGTCCTTCTCATCCTTTCCATGCTTCCTTGTGTATCAACCCTGTTGCAGATCTTACGTCATCTGCAAAGAGGCATACTTTTCCTTCCAGTCCCTCTGCAATGTCCCTTATAAAGACATTTAAAAGGACTGGACCCAGTACTGAACCCTGCAGTACCCTACTAGTAACCCTCTTTCTTACAATTACCTTCTGTGTCCTGTTGTCCAGCCAATGTTTTACCCAGGCTACCACCCTGGGACCCACTCCCAGGCTGGTTAATTTGACTATTAATCTTTTATGTGGGACTGTGTCAAATGACTTGCTAAAGTCTAGGTAGGCCATGTCCATAGCCCCTCCCTGGTTTACTACTTTGGTCACCCAGTCAAAGAAATCAATTAGATTCATCTGACATGACCTTTCCCACTGTGAACCCATGCTGCCTTGGGTCCTCGCCCCACTGGCCTCTAGGTACTCAGAATTTTTTTCCTTCAGAAGTGATTCCATCACTTTCCCTACCACAGAGGTCAAACTAACAGGTCTGTAGTTTCTTGCCTCTGTTTTGGTCCCACTTTTGTGAAGGGGAATCACATCCGCCTTCCTCCAGTCCTCAGGTACTACACCATCCTCTCATGATTTGTTAAAAAGGGTAGTCAGTGATTTCATTAGTTCTCCCCTTAATTATTTTAGAATTCAGGGGTGAATTCCATCAGTCCCCATTGCTTTGTCCACCTTCAGTTTTAGGAGTTCTTTCAGAACTCTTTCTTCCGTGAAAGGACTGGGATCGCCCCCCATCAAGAGTGCTTCTGTTAATTGGATTAGGCATCTCCCTCCACTTTTGTGAATACTGAGCAGAAATATTTGTTCAGTATCCCTGCTTTTCACTGTTCCTCTCTGCCTCACCATCCATTCTATTCAGCCTCACTATCCCGTCCTTTGTCTTTCTATGCTCCCTGATGTACCTATAAAAGGTTTTATCCCCCTTCTTATCCGAGTTGACTATCTTTTCCTCAGTTTGGGTCTTTGCTATTCTGACTTCCCTCCCTGCTTCCTTCTGCCTTAACTGGTACAGCTCTGTGTCCTGCTTCTTCTGTGTTTCCTTGTACTTCCTGAATGTTATCTTTTTCTCCCTGACTTTCCCTGCCACCTCTTTTGAGAACCATAGTGACTTTTTCTTTCATTTTGATTTGTTTATTTGCTTCACACAAAGGCTTGTTGCCTCTGTGATGGCAGTTTTGATGTTTCCCCATTGTTACTCCACCCCTCCATCTAACCTGTTAGCTAGTGCTTTTCTAAGGCACTCTCCCATCTTGCCAAAGTCAGCCCTCCTGAAGTCTAGTACCCTCACTTTTGTATGGCATGACTTTGTTGCTGAGTTTAACATGAACCACACTGTTTGATGGTCACTTGTTCCCAGCTGGCAACACACTTCTCAATCTGAGATCCTCTCACTGTCCCCATTTGAGAGTACGAGGTCTAAGATTG
This sequence comes from Neoceratodus forsteri, assembly GCA_016271365.2. Taxonomy (NCBI): domain Eukaryota; kingdom Metazoa; phylum Chordata; order Ceratodontiformes; family Ceratodontidae; genus Neoceratodus; species Neoceratodus forsteri. The sequence continues at coordinate 820,213,761 of CM028129.1, forward strand.
CTCCCTCATGAGTGGGTTCCGAAACTAGCTGTCTGAGGCATGCCACCTGTAGGGCATCTAGAATGACCCTGCTCTTGGATTTGGCTGCAGCAAATGTGCTCCAGTTAACATCTGGCATATTCAGGTCTCCCATCAACAGTCTCTCCCCTTTCTGTGCCATCCTAAGAATGCCTTCTGTCATATCCTTGTCCATTCCCTCCCCCTGGCATGGGGGTCTGTATACAACCCCTATGCAGATTGTAGTGCCATTTCCAGTCTCTAAGGTGACCCACAGTGCCTCCTCTCCTCCCTCTTTACTCTTTTGTTCAGTTGCTTTTATCCCTTCCCTTACATAGAGAGATACTCCTCCCCCTCCTTCTCCCCTCCCTGTCTCTCCTGTAGGTTATGTACCCTGGTATGTTAACATCCCAGTCATAGTTCTCTGTATACCATGTTTCTGTGACTGCTATGATATCCAGGCTTCCCTCTTCCATTAAGGCCACCAGTTCAGGGAGCTTGTTGCCCAGACTACGGGCATTGGTAGTCATTACCCTCCATTTCCTGATGGCCTTACTCCTTTTTGCTCCATCCTTGTCCTTGTTGCCTGTGTCCCTTTCTCCATTTACCCCTGCCCTTCTCCCTATCGACAGCTCTATCTTGGTGTCTACCTCACTTGCTACCCTGACTTTTTTGGAGGGGGCTAGGATTTCCCCACTCCTTTCCAGTGCCTTCCCCCTTGGATAGTTTAAATGCTTGCCAATGAAGCATTTAAACCTATCATCTAGGATCCTGGCCCCCCTCCTGGATAGATGCAGCCCATCATGTCAGTATAGGCCTGCATCACTCCAGGTAGGCCCCCATTCCCCAATGAAGCCAAATCTCTGAGCTCTGCACCAGTTTTTCAACCCACAACTGAATCCCATGGTGTGGAGCACCCTAGCCTCATCTACGCCATAGACAGGCAGCACCTCCGAGAAGGTTACTGTGCATGATACCTGTCTAAAGCCCCTCCCAAACTCCACAAACTCTTCTTGCATGGCTCTGATCCCTTTCTTAGCCAGGTCATTTGTCCCTAGGTGGACAATGACATCCAGCTCCCTCCCCTGTGCAGCTGCTCCGGTGATCCTGAGGATTCGCGCCCTGTCCCTCCAAGCCATGGTGCCAAGCAGTCACCTTACCTCCCTCTCCCCTTCCTCCCCCTTCAGTTCTACCTTTCTAACAATGGAGTCCCCCACGGAGTTGTTTCCTTCCCCTGCAGTGGTCCCATGCCACCCTCCTGTGGGTCTCCTTTATGGAGGTTCCCAGGATCCTCCTTGGTCTCCACTGCGGGTGCCTCCATAGAGAACCACACTTTGCCAGAATGGCATAGTAATTGTGGAGTTGTACAACTGAAGGGATGTGCCTCTGTTCCACCACCCTCACCCTCCCTGAACCCACTGTGGTCCTAACGCTCCTCTTTCTTGGCAACCTCTGAGGCAATGGCAGTGGCCCTGGTGGTCCCTGGATGGAAGAGGAGGTCCCACAAATTCTGACCAACTCAGCCTGGAGATGAGCAACCTCCTCCCTCTGCCCAGTGAGGTGCCTGAAGATGGAACAACACAGCATCCTCCAGAACAACTCACAGAAGACTGCTACTCCACAGCCACTGCACTGCACCATTCCCATCATGTCTTATTTCTGGCCCTTCACTGTTGTTTGGAATCCTTACTCTTTCCTCTGTTTTATTTTTTCTTCTTCTTTCCCTACTTACTTATTTGCCTCTGTGCCCTTTAAGCTCCTGATTGTCCTGTTCTGAGATAAGAAGATCCTATATTTCTCAGTAGACCCCTTACTTGCTCAGAGGCAGACTTCCAGCAGCTAGGGGGGCTGGAGAGCTACTATTACCCTTCTAGGATGGTGAGTCTTTGGTTACTCTGTGATGACTCACTTTCTGCTCCCAAACAGGAAGTTCCTGTTGTCAGTCAAATCCTGTGCCTATAAAAGTAGAACTAACTTTGGAGGGGAGGGAAGGAGGGCAATATAGTCCCAGTAGAGAAGTCCAGTCACACAGCACTCCTTCCTCCTGGTGTTCTCTGGCAATTGTAAGCATACATTTTGCACTCAAAGCCCTATATTCAAAGAACTGAAAAAAATATGCTTTTTTTAAACATTTTCTTCCTTAGTACAGTTCAGCTGAGATACAGCTTCTAGCTTTCAGCTGGGAGGAGTAAAGCTTAGGAAGGTCATAGGACTTATTCAATGCCACTCAAGAAATAAGCATCATTGGTAAGATCTGAAGTTGTGATCGCATGATTCATAGTTCGGTGCTGTATTTAGATCACTTCACTTTGCTTTCTGGCACTAAATTACTGCATGTGAAGTTCCTACTCTTCTAAGAAGACAGATCAGGATTCCGGGCACACTCAGGGAAGCAAAGCACCATGATATATGATCCTACTCTGGGGTGCTAGAAACACATCCTAGTCACTATAAGTTAGTCATCTCAGAAACTGCAATTATACTTCGTATCCATGAAATGACTGGCAATTCAATCATCACTTAGTGAAAGCACTGCAAAGAAGAGTCCTATATGTTATGTTAGTAAATTAAAGAAATTCTTCACTATGCATTAGAGTCCAAATTAAGAGTCACATTCTCCAGGCATACATTATTACACATAGAGCACTAAGAAATGCACTCAAAGTAAGGTACCAAAGGTCCAGCAAATGAGATAATAAATCCTATAAGCTTACTAAAAGAAAGACAGTAGAGGATCCAGGCATTACAAATGTTCTCAAAAATTGAAGATGTATGAAATACAATTAGATAGAAACATAAGGTCAGGTCCAAACCATTCTTTATTTTAATTTGATTTTTTTCTTTTATTGATTTTTCTTAGAGAATACTCCCTCTCCACAGTTTTGAGAAATACAAGAGAAAAAGTGGTGGTGCTACTGCTAGACACATATTAACTGTAAATTAGCCTACCATTAGAAGATAAAGTAGTAAATTTGACATCTTTTATGGGATCAACAAATAACATAAGCTTTCAGATCTACATTGTGAAGCCAAAAAGTTTATGTACAGAGAATAACTTTATGGTTCAATAAAAAGAATCAAATCATCTACTTTGTCTAACTGTTTGTACAAGGACCACTATGGCTAAAAAGATTTCGCTGTCAAATGAGAGAAGGAAGACACCACTTATCTCCCCCAAATTTCTCTACCACTATAACTTTGTGGATATCCCACAGGTTTTAAAAGTTTTGAGTGCAGTGAATATCTGCTCCACTTCCAACATTTTGCTTTTGTGTTTTTGGAAATTTGTCTCACCCTGATGATTGATTGTGGCACCTAACTCATGCCGTATGGATAATACATGAATTATGGCAGCTATGTTTCAAAGGAGTAGCTCAGTGTTTTTAGCAGAGTAAGGTTACTATGGGTTAATCTACACAGGGAGTATCTGTGCAGAGGTACTGCACCCAATAAATAAATTGCCTTTAAACTAATGTTATCCCACTCTCCATATGGGGTTACTGGTATAACCACTGATTTATCCCATATGTGGGACTGATCCCCATTTGCTATTGCCCAGCAGTAAAAATTAGAACCCAAGGAACGTAACTGTGGTGGTTGGAAATAGTCTGCAATATCAGGTGGAAAGTGGATGACAGATGAAGTTGCCTGTGTGCATCCATGTGACTTGGAGGACCCTTTGGTCCTACAGTGGGTGCAGAGTCCTGAGTTAAGTTTTCCCTGACCGTCCTCTACTGGTGCTGGCTTCTGGCACCCCTAGACAAGAAGATGTCCAGAAAAAAAGGAGAAGTTTTGGGAATGCTACAGCTGTAACTGTGTAGTTGGGAGAGTGCTAGGTGATCAAGATGAAGTAGGCCTTGAGTCTAGGTGGATACTGTACCCTCTGTTTTTACAGGTCTCTGCAGGCAGCCCTGCATGGCCCAGATGTTGGTGGTTCCTCTTCTCCCAAGTAGGGTTCCTGTCAGGGCCCAGAGAGAGAGGAGAGAAGGAACAATATTGTAAGGTGCTACCCAGCAGTAAGGACAGAGTTCGTATCTGTGGGTTTAACCCAAGGAACTGACATGCCACCAAAATATTCCACAGTTCTCAAGTGAGAGGGGGAGAGAGACCAGTGCCTCAAGAAATTGTAGGTTAGAGGTCCTTCACTAAGGGAGAGACCAAATCGAGTCTAGAGCTACAGTATGGCAAGACAGGCACTGACATGAGAGTTCCTTGGACTGTAGCCTGAACTGTGAGAGAGAAGGTCATCTCATTTCAGATACTCAGTACAGCAGTGGACTACAGCTAGCTTAACCTTGTGAATTAAAGTTCACACATAGAAAAAAAAATCATACGGGATCATCGCCATGGTGCTCACTATCAAATGTAACTGATATCAGTTAACTGACAATACCCAAACTATTATTTATTTATTTATTTGGATTTTGGTAACCGGGTAAGCCCACTGAGATCAGAGGTCCCTTTTTCAGGGGCGACCTGGAATTGGTTACATAAAGAGACATTTAAAGGCATTATTTACAGTAATTACATAAGATACACAATTATACATTGCAACAGCATACAGGGATAGGACAATCAGGCTCACAATTAGACTTCGGTCATGATTTACAGCTATTACATTAGTTTCATAGATACACATTAGTAACAGCATCCAGTAGTAGACATCAGGTTCACATTCAGACACCTGGTTACCCACCAGTTAAAAGGGTAGTTAGACAACAAAGAGGATTAACGTCGTAGGCTAGGCAGAATAAAGACAGGATGGAGGGAGGTTCAGAGCAGTTCAGCTGGCATGAGACCTAGACTTGGGAGCTAACGGTTGCAGCCAGAGACTGAGATTGAGAAGATCAAGTTTGAGTCCAGACTTGAACTGGTTAAGGGTGGGAGAGTCAGTCAAACTAGCTGGAAGGGTGTTCCATAGGTGGGAGGCAGCAAATTTGAAAGAGCGTTTGCCTTGGTTGGAGTGTATCTGAGGGATGTCCAGTAGGTGTTTTGCAGATGATCGCAAGGTTTGGGTTTGTTCTTTAGGGGACAGTAGTCCTCTAAGATGGGGAGGGGGACCTAGGGTAAAGAACTTGAAGGCAAGACAAGCGATGGGATATGTGAGTTTGTGTCACAGAGTGGGCCATTTAAGTTCCCTAAGTGCCTCACAGTGATGCCTCCTAGGAGAGGAGCTTGTGGCGAACCGTGCCACTCGATTATAGAGTACAGAAAGTTTGTTGAATTCCAACTCGCGGAGGAACTGCAATAATGGAGCACCATATAGAATGGTAGGGAGAAGATTGCAGCAGGCAATTGCCCGTCGTGCAGCCAGGGATAAGGAGTCCCCCAGCCGGTAGAGGAGACCAAGCTTTTGGTGGATAGCCTGGGTTATGGAGTCAATGTGGGACCTATAGGTCATCTCCTGGTCAAGATGGATCCCAAGGTATTTAAAGCTGTTCATGATCTCAACTCTTTTTTCTTGGTTGGTGCTGATCTGGAGCATCTGACTTCTGTTAAGGCCCAAGTGTCTAGACCCAAACAGCACGGCTTTGATTTTATCTTCATTGAGTATAAGGGAATTTCGCAGAGAATCAGGCCTCAAGCGTTGAGAGACTGTCCTGCAGTTTTGTGGAGATTACACTAGGTTGGGGGTCACTGCAGTATATGACAGTGTCATCTGCATACAAAATTAGTTTACAGAAGGAGCAGTTTCCCACAATGTCATTGAGGAAGAGTGAGAAAAGCAGGGAGCCCAGGATGGAGCCCTGAGGCACCCCAGCAGTGAAGGGTCTGAGTCCCAATTGAGTGCCCTTCCAGTGGAATTTTAGGGAACAGTCACTCAGATAGCTCTTGAACCAGGAGAGTGAGTGGTGATCCAGTCCTAGGAGCTTGAGTTTGGTGAGTAGGAGATCATGGTTTACCAAGTCAAAGGCCTTGGATAGGTCATTGAAGAGGGTGCCCGTTGGGGAGCTCTGGTCCATAGAGGCAAGGATGTCCACCGTGAGCCATATGAGAGCAGTGTCTCTGCCATGTCCCTTTCTAAAGCCATGTTGCACATCAGCCATGAGAAAGTGTTGCTCAAGGTAGACCTGTAGTTGGGTAGAGACTAGTCTTTCCTGAATTTTCCCAAGGGGACTGAGAAGGGAGATTGGCCTATAGTTTCCCAATTTGTCTCGAGGACCACTTTTGGGGACAGGGACGATGGTCGCCACCTTCCACATTTTTGGGACTTTACCTTCCTGGCGTGATCTGTTTATGAGTAGGGTGACAGGGTTGGCAATAGCCGGAGCGGCAGCCTTCAGCAGGCGTGGTTCAAGTCGGTTGTGTCCCAGTGTGGAAGAAGGGTTAATTTTGCACAGGAGAGGTAGTACCTCTGACTGTTTGACCAGCTTTATGTGGAATTGAGGTCGTGGGTGCACCCATGCAGCATCAGAGTGCAATGTAGGCCTGGGGAGAACAGAGAGGAGAGACACACTTGGGGTAGAGAAAGAGGCACAAAAGGCCTCAGCAATAACGGTTCGGGAATTGGACAGTGAGTCCCCCACCAGGTTGGAGTCCATTTGACTATTTGTGGAGCCCTTTATGAGTAGATTTATGTGGCCCCCAAATTTTTTGGGGTCACATAGGTGTCTAGTTTGGAGGTTGTTCAGGTATTGTGATTTAGCCTGTTTCATGGATTTTTTGCACTGATTTCTCAACTTTCTGTACTTCTCCCAATCTGTAGAGTTGCCAGTGGCTTTGTAGGTGCCCCATGCTTTGTCCCGGAGGAGCATGGGGTGCTTGAGGCAGGGGCTCAGCCATTTATGGTATTTTCCTTGCACCCTGAGCTTTTTTACAGGGGCATGCATATTAGATGCAGATAAGAAGGTCTGTGTGAAATAATCAAGAGCCTTATCAAGTGTGGGCAGGGAGAGGATAGGGGCCCAGTCAGCTTTCCTCAAGTCAGAGCAAAAGTCTGCTGGACAAAACCTACTGTAATTCCTCACTTCAATAACCTTAGCGGGGATTTTTGGAGGCTTGTTGGACCAGATGCAAAAGGTAGGCGAGTGGTCACTCAAGGCGTTAGACATAATCCCTGCCAACAGTATCCAGCCCGGGTGAGAGACTAGGATCCAGTCTATTAGAGAGTGATTTCCAGTCTTTGGGCTTAGTCTTGTGGGGAGGTCGATAATCTGTGTCAGTGGGGAGCTGAGTAGTGGGTTTTTAGTAGGAGAGGAGAGTAGTGATGGCCAGTGGAGATTGAAGTCCCCAAGGAGTATGGCCTCCCCCCGGTAAGGTCCTCCAGGTGCATTGTAAGGGATTCTAAGGAGGAGGCGGCAGTTTGAGGTGGGAGGTATACACTCCCTATGGAGAGCAGTTTGGCATTGCCAAGGAGTATTTTTACAAACAGCATTTCAGCCAAGGAGCCATTAAGGGAAGGAACATCCAGCTCCGTGGCTTGGAGGACAGTGCTGACGTAAATAATAACCCCTCCTCCCTTTTTTCCTACACTGTCTTTCCTGAAGGTAAGGTAGCCCACTAAGTCATCTTCGTGGGGGAGGATCTGGGGCTTTAGCCAGGTTTCTGTCAAGGCTAGTAAGTCGGGCTTATAGCGAGTCACCCAAGCTTCAAGGTCCGGGAATTTGTTCCTTAGACTGCCAATATTCATATGTGTGAGTTTGAGCCCTTTGGAGTCAGCCCATAAGGAGTGAGAAGGGGTGTTGAGGGAAAGATTTGGGAAAAAAGGGCCAGGATTGGATTCAATATCCCCCCCTTGGGCTAGGAGAGTCCTGCCCAGGTGACCAGGAGGTAAGTAAGGAGGGGTAATGGTCAGCCCCCCATCCCTCCCTCTAAGGTAAGACGGTAGTTCCCTGCCACGAGTGTCTAGTGAGGTTCCAGGCAGGTTTAGTTTTAAATGGGTCCCATATGGAGGAATCATATTGACTGTGATGACTGGTAGGGGGTTTACTCATAGACAATGCCCAGGTACAGACTGCTTCAGGAAATACCCTGGATCAGGACTTTCTCTATGTTAGGTTTAAACTAGAGATTGATGCTAGTTATTTAGGCAGCGACTGTAGGTTTATGAGATAAGAGGCTTCTTTTGAGACAGAAAGGTATCCCAATAGTAGATAGGGGAACATTTCAAATGAGACAAAATGGAGTTTGTCTGAGTAGTCTGTGAAATACAGGCTTCAGTGAGAGAGGTTAATTGTCTCAGAAACCAGCCAGGGGTCCCTAGTGGTGAGACTGTATAACTTGCAGATGGCAAAGTTAGCTGATAGGATTTTGCAGCTCATGTCACCATCTAGCAAGTATAAATTGGACTGCCAACCAAGGGTGGTGGTGGGGGTGGCGGGGCAGCTGGCGAAGCCGGTGGGGCAGAGCCTTACAGAGACAGCGACAGCCACGCAGCAGCCAGGATGGCTCGTTTCTTGCGAGCAGCGAGAGGCAGCTTTCAAGGCCATAGGTAAGCCCCTATATGAGGATTCCGTTCCGATTCTGAGGCTGTTGTGCAAGTCGGGAAGTATAGGCCTCAGGAGTCCTTTTAAAAGTCCTTTTTAATTTACCTTAATGTGCAGTTTGTGCGAGCAGCGAGGTGCCATTTTCGGGGGCAGGGGAGGGCAGGTATAGAGGCCCTCACAACCTCTCTGGCGGTCCCTGGTTCCCTGTAAGAGTAAAAAGTTAACATGAGCTTGGGTTTTATAGTTGGAAAAGAGGGGGAGGGTGAAGGGGACTGCTGCAGAAAGTCGTCTAGAGGTGCACAGACAAACAGTTTGGGAGCATTAGTATTCGAGGGCAGCCCACCGTTTAGACTCAGAGCAATTGAGATACAAGGTGATACACTCTACCTCTCGCTCCTATCATATTAGGCATTTGAAATGCCCAGGGTTTTATCCTGAATTAGGGACCCTGCCTGCAATGTGCATATACGAGCAGCCCAACAGTTGTTTGTTAAAGTTTACGGTTTAAAGCATACTAAAATCATAGTTATAATATCAGTGGTTTAAAAAAACATTTAAAAGCATACTAAAATAATTAATTAATGCATTAAGCTAGGGTGCTGAATTAAGGAGCAGGCCTGGAATGTTTTGTACTGGTATCTTTAAGGCAACAATCATGTATTAAGGCATAAGCTAGAAAGCTGAATTAAGGAGAACACCTGAGATGTTTGTACTGGTATCCTTAAGGCAAAAATCATGAATTAAGGCATAAGCTAGACTTCTGAATTAAGGAGCACACCTGAAATATTTGTACTGGTATCTTAAGGCACTCTGTGGTATCCCAGAATTTGCACATTCAGAGCTTAGAATACAGCAATAAAGTCAAAACATTTGGGGCACCCTGTCGGTTTGTCTACAATAGCCCAATAGCTGCACAATCCTTCATTACAAAAACAGTCTATACAGCTGCACTGACACAAAATGGCACCTTACTGAGCCAGCGACAGCCACGCAGCAGCTAGTTTGGCTTGTTTCTTGAGAGCAGCGAGAGGCAGCTTTCAAGGCCATAGGTAAGCCCCTATACGAGGATTCCGTTCCGATTCTGAGGCTGTTGTGCAAGTCAGGAAGTATAGGCCTCAGGAGTTTTTTTAAAAGTCCTTTTTAATTTACCTTAATGTGCCATTTGTGCGAGCAGTGAGGTGCCATTTTCTGGGGGTGGGGGAGGGCAGGTATAGAGGCCCTCACGACCTCTCTGGCGGTCCTCAGTTCCCTTAATGTGCTGTTTGTGCGAGCAGCGAGGTGCTGTTTTCGGGGTAAATTCCTATTTCATCAACTACTATGTAAGGCTACATTTAAATTTTAACTTGTCTGGACTAGTTTTCTTGAAGTACTGACTCACATTTTGCCATGAAAATGCACTGGAGTTAAGCTGTGAAAAAGTACTGATCAGGGGAGCAGAGAACAAAAACAATAGTCACTTTATTAATTGAGTATTTATCAAACCCTCAGAGTAGAGACAGAGTGAGGACTCATAGTGTAGTGTTTGTTTGCCCTGTTTTTTTTTCTGTGCCCTATCCCTTCATAAAATTACGATAAGCTCCTGACAAGAACCATGACTGTACCACCCTCATTACAGCGAAACGCCAAGGATCCAGCTGGCTGCAGCACCAAAAAAGGGACCCCATAGGGGTTGAAAATAAAGGGATATGGTAGAGGGGATTCCTGGAGGGGGTCTAACATTAGGGCTTAGTGCCACCATATGCAAAGATTTAAAATTGCACTGTGAGCTATCATGCCATTACAGATTTGTCAAGGCCTTGTATGTACTGTGAACCACACAGAGCTGAGAGTGTAATACCTGTTTAGGCCATATGAAGAGTATATGCAGAGGTATGGCCAGAAAAAAAGGCTGGGTTCCTGATGATCTGCTATGCTATGGGCAAGGCCCTTGGAATTTTGCAGTTCAGCTGGAACAAAATTTTCTTCAGAATTTTAATCATGCAACAGGATATAGTTAGTGCTGCATAATACACTGTTCTTAGCGAATTCTCTTTTAAATACACAGTTTTTCCACGGTGCTCAGCTCCCTTCCCCATTTCATTTATCTCAAAGCCCCTCCTTTATGCTCAGCAGGTCAGTGATGCCATCAGTAACATCACATCATATTTTAACCAATGGCAGGACTGTATTTTGCCACAGAAATGAATAAGTCATGCTGCAGAAATTTAAAAATGCTGCTGCAGAAGCCAAGGAGCCTGCCACAGAAATGAAGACAAAGTGACGCAGAATACCAGGGGCCCTGGCCATGGGCAAAGCCACATGTGCAGTTGATGATGAAGAGGTACAACAATGTGACTGCTTTGTAAGTGTGTTGGAGTGGGAAAGAGATGCAGAACTTTAGTAGTCTGTACCATTGGCCAAATATCCAATAAAGTCTTACACTGTTCGCTTTGTCAGCAAATTTCAAAGTGCATCTATATTGACATATGTTGTGCCAGGTGACCTTTGGTTTGCTAGGAAAAATGAGGGTTCTGCTTTGCATATTATCTGTGGCATGTGTGGTCAGCTGGCATAGGTTTGCATCCACTGTTGAAGTGCTCTGAGAGCTGTGTACCATATATTAAACCAATGCCTGTCCCCATGGGAGGGGTTGACCTGTGATTTTGTATTCAGAAAACCGTGGTGTGAAAGAGCCATGTTACAAAGTAAGGTCAGCACTATGTCATGGAGGCAGGGAGGAAGAGGTGACATCAGCAAGTATTCTGCAAGTGATGTTATCCTAAACCTGTGGCTTTAATGATAGTGTTGTTCCTGCCTTAGGTGATGGCAAAGACGTCTGCAGCGATAAGTTTGACTACACTGAGTGGGAAGGCTGTTCCTCCAGCAGCAATGGATGATCCACTGTATTCCAGATCAGTAGTTCCAGGAATACAGCCTTTGTTTGATGAAACAGTTATCCCACCCACCAAGGAAAAGGTGGTGGAGACTAAGGTTTGTCCTGTTTCCCATTGGATGGTTGAGGAGAAGGCAGAAGATGGCAACTGCTAGAGTTCAATATGTTTTTCTTTTCATTACGCATATTCATATACACAGGAGGGAACATTTTCAGGTATAATCTCTGGCTGAGAGTTACAGTCTCCCATAGGAGACAATGTCTATTTGGAAGCAGGCCACGCTCTCCATGACTACGAATAACTTCCTAGTTTAACTTCCTGTTCAGATCCCAGTTTTACTCTTCCCTGTATTTTTAGGGTCATTTATTGTGTACAGTGTACTGTGAAGTATTGATTATTTAGTTACAGGTGTTGAGGGAAAAGGGCAGATGATTGAAAGGACAAGGAAAGGCAATGGATACATGGGAATGCAAACTGTTGGGATGGGAAATGTTCTATCCATAAATGTATGTGCCAATTGATTCCTTCTACTAAAAAAAGGGTGTTGTGTAATACATTTCCGTGTTTTCTGGATAATGTAGTAGAGCCCATATCAGTGTATAGGATGTGTCATATTTCAGAGTCCTGTGAAGCAGAGGCCATGTTGAGAATTGCACAATCAACACTGAAAAGGATGGTAGGGTGCAAGACATGGAAATTACATACCTACCACAACTCTACTGGGCCCTCTCCTTTTCAGCCTCTTTTTAAACTCCCTACTACATTTCTGCTCGGAACAAATCATCCTGTATGCGGATGATGCTGTTATCTTTTCTACGTACAAGGACCTTTCACCACTACAGCACAGCCTCCAACTCAGATTCAGTGCTGTTTAAACATGGTTCTCCAATCATAAACTAGTCCTCAATCACAAGAAAACCAAGTCATTGCTATTCTGCAGGTCACATAACCGTTACAAGCAACACCACCTTGCCATCTCCACCAAGCAAGGGACTGTCCTCGAACAAGTTTACTCATTCAAATACCTAGGGATTCTGCTTGACCCCAATCTCTCCTATATGGCTCACGTTGACAGTGTGGCTAAAGCTGCCAACACACGCTTTGGATTACTCTACAAGCACAGGCAGCACCTCACCCTACAGGCCCTGAAGATTGCCGTCCAGAGCTCTGTGGTGTCAGTTATTGATTATGGCCTCATTATCTATGGCTCTGCCATGACATCCGCCCTCCAACATATAACAACTGCACTTAAAGCATGCTGACTCACAACTGGTGCCCACCGCCTCACCCACACCTGTGTCCCTTATGAATAATTCGGATGGCTTCAACTCTCCAACCATATAAAGTATCTCACATGTGATATGGCTGGAAAAATCAACCTTGGCCTCACACCCCCCGGCGTTACTACCTTGTTACATCAAAACACCAACCGATAGAACACCAGGAGCTCGACAACCCAGATTCTACAAGTTCCTCGCTGTCAAACTACACAGGGCCAATGTTCCTTCACCTATAGGACTCCTCTATGGATGAATGGTCTCAGCCACACCATCTCCTCTGCCTCAACACTAGGTCTGTTCAAAACCAGGCTCTAGACCCATCTCATTGCCTCTAGCTCCTGTGACTGCCTCTCCTAGCTGATAACCTACACAGCTTTAATCCTAACTTATATACTGCTTGACCCCAGGCACCCCAGTCCCCCTTCCCCCAGCTCCTGAGGTGCCACTTCAAATCTCAGGTCTTCATACCACCTCATTAGTCTCTCCTTGCCCCATTATAGCACTTATTCCCACCCCCTCACCCTGCCCCCTTTTTCTCTTCTATCACTCCTTCCCATTTATTTTTCAACAAATGCCTCCGGCTGCATCTTCATCCTCCCATCTCCTCTCATCCCTGTTTCTCTGCCACCCCGGGCACCTGACCCTACCCATTCCTTGTGGGCACATGTGTCCTAGCTGTGTTCACCATTTTACTATAGCTGCCTCTGTTAACTACCTACACTTTTCCTCCTCCTCTACACCTTACTCTTCCTATAATTGACCTATTTCAATAGCACTGTTGTACATGAATTGTTTACTGTTATTTCACTGTGGCTTCCTTGTTGTTTGTTATTTCTGATGTGGAACCTTTGTAAAAGAGCCTTGGCTCAAAGGTACTTGTGATACTAGAATAAATAAAATAAAATAAAAAATCTTGATCTTCTTGGATGAAGTCTTCACCATTCATTCACACTATTAGGACTATGCCAGAGGTGCTAGGACCCAGTGGAAGCCAAAAATCTTCAGTAGGTTTGGCCCCAAGGTAGGACTGTGCATATGCCACACCAGAAGACTGGCTTGTGCCTGTGTAGGCTATCTTGGCATCGGCACTCCAATCATCTCAGTACCTTTTTGATCAAGGAGGAGCAGCATAAACTAACCTTAGAAAACACCTAACCTAATCCTGGTAAAAGATAGCTCAGATGACTCATGCAAGAAGGGTCAAATCAACAATGTCTTCACAGCCCAGGCCAACAAGGGAATGAAGAGCAGAAACAGGATGAGTGATCTCAGGGGATGGTGGGTGGGTGTGTGAATGAGTGACTTCATCCAAGGAGATCAAGAATTACGGTAGGTACATAATTTCCATATATTCCTGGACTAAAAGTCTTCACAATTCATTCATACTATTTGGAGAGTACCAAGCTAAGAACCAATGCCTGAGCATGGAGGCAGGAGACAGAGCTCACTCAGGACAGAATTCCATTAAGGATTGTCCTACCAAAGGAATTGTGCTATCTGACATGGACATCAAGAGCATAGTGCTTCATGAAGTTATGCACTAATCTCCAAGTGGCTGCTTTGCAGATCTCTGCAATGGGCATGTTATGGATCTCCACCAGGGATGCTGCCACTGCTCTGGTGGAGTGGGCATAGACCCGGCCTTCCAACTTAACTTACACCATCAAATAGCAATGGCGAAGGCATGCCACTATCCAAGCAGAAATGCATCTAATGGCAACAAGTTGGCCCAGTCGGGCCATGCTGAATGATACAAAGAGTTGCTTGGATTTGTGAATCTCCCCTGTTCTTTCAATGTAGAACCATAAAGCCCTCTTGACATCCAAAAAGTGAAGGGTGCTTTCCCCTTCATTCTGGAAGTTAGCAAAATTAGTGCTGAGAACCAAGGGCTGATTGAGGTGAAAATCTGAAACCACCTTAGGAAGGAATTACTGGTGAGTATGAAGTACCACCTTGTCCTTGTGAAAGACAGTATATGGAGGGTCTGTGACCAAGGCGTGTATTTCAGAAAACCCTGCAAGCAGAAGTAATGGCCACTAAGAAGGCAGTCTTCCAGGTCAGAAACTTCAAGTCACAGGTAGCTAGAGGCTCAAAGGGTTTATGGTTGAGCATATCTAGCACAAGGTTAATATCCCATGTGGCCTCCGGTTTCATGACCCGGGGTCTGGTTTGCAGGATGCCTTCGAGGAATATCTTGACTAGCAGTATCTGGGCCAGTGTCACGTTCTGTACTGGCTCTTGATAGGCAGAAATTGCGTCGAGGTGTACCTTCACTGTCAAGTATTGAAACCTGCATTTGACAGGTCTAGGAGGTACTCTGATACCTTATTTGGTGGGCAATAAAATGGGTCCAGAAGGGACTTTGGAAACCAAATCATAAAGCACTTCCATTTAGCCATGTAAGTCTTCCTAGTGGAAGGCTTACATGTTGCCAAAAGATTTCCAAGATTCTTTGGGAAACCTTAAACTTACCCACTTCTATCTCCTCGGGAGCCAGGCATGGAGATAAAGGGAGCACAGGTTGTGATGGACCAAAGGCCCTTGTGTCAGGAGGTCAGTTTGAAGAGGAAGTTGCCTCGGAGGGACCTCCAACAATCTGTTAATCAATGGAAACCATATTTGTTGAGGCCAGTGTGGGATGATAAGAATCATTCTGCCCCCCCTGTGCCTCCAATTTGAGCAGCACCCTCTGAACTAATGGAAGAGGAGGACATTTTTATTATTATTTGATTTAGTTCTTGTTGACTGGGTAAGTGCACTAGGCAAATCCTTCCTATTTTCAGGCACAACCCGGGGGAGGGGGATACAGATGAATGCCAACTGACCTTGAGCCAGATGAAACTGTTGATGGTATTTTTAGTGAATAAGGGAAATTTGGCCAGGACACTGGGGAAATTCCCCTACTCTTTTCGATAAGTGCCATGGGATCTTTAACATCCACCTGGACTACCACCAATCCAGGCAGATGGGACCTTAGTTTAATGTCTCATCCGAAAGACAGCACCTCAGAAGTGCAGCACCCCTGTCATGCTGCACTATAGTGTCAGTACTGGGATATTAACCCGAGTGCCAGATGTGGGAACTGAACCCACAGCCCTCTGATCTCCTGGCCTCAGAGGTGAGTGTGCTACCTACTGAGCCACTGACACTGACAATACATACAGATAGCGTTTTGTCCACCGCAGTCTGAATGCATCCTGACAGAAAATGCCTCATTCTGGATTCCTGGGGCAGAATAGAGGCAGTTTTGTGTTGAGTGGGGATGCAAAAAGGTCCAGGTCTGGACTGTCCCACTCGTTGAATAGCGATTGCACATCTGGTGCGAGCAACCATTCATGTGGATCCACCTCCGTCCTGCTGAGGCGATCTGCTAAGTTGTTCTGAGTTCCTGGCAGGTAGACTGCCTGAATCAATGCATCATGCTTGAGACACCACTCCCACACCCTCATGACCTCCCTGCACAGGGGTTAGGAGTGCGCTACACCCTGCCTGATTGATGTAATACATCAGAACCTTGTTGTCTGTCTGAAGAAGAATTACCTTGCGACAGAGGACATCCTTCAGGGCTTGAACCATGTACAGGAACAGCTCTCATTTCCAGAACATTTATGTGTAGATGAGACTCCTCCTGACTCCACACTCCCTGAGTGTAAAGATCCTGGCAGTGAGCCCTCCAAATAATCAGAGATGCATCTGTGGGGATGGTAATCTGAGATTCCAGTGGGGCAAAGGATAGACCTTGAAGAAGCTTTTCTTTCTGACTCCATCTTGCAAGTGATCTCATCAGAGGCTCTGTCACTTTTATGTTGAAGGACTGTGGATGCATGGTAGGAGACTCCTGTGTGGTGAGCATCCATTGTGTAGTCCTCATGTGTAGGCAGGTCAGAGGCACCATGAACCCGGACAATGCCATGAGGTCCAACATCAGCTGTATTGAAATGGCTCTAACAGAATTGTTCTCCCTGATGTAGCGAGCCATTTGGAGACTGTCATTCCTCCTGTCCTCCAGAATGAAAGCCCTCACCCTGGAGGTATTCAGGAGGGCTTCTATGAAGAGGAGTTGATAGGAGGGTTGAAGCTGGGATTTTTCCAGATTCAGTAGAACCCACATGGATGTGAGGAAGTGAGAAGCT
Source organism: Neoceratodus forsteri (assembly GCA_016271365.2). Taxonomy (NCBI): domain Eukaryota; kingdom Metazoa; phylum Chordata; order Ceratodontiformes; family Ceratodontidae; genus Neoceratodus; species Neoceratodus forsteri. The sequence continues at coordinate 820,230,470 of CM028129.1, forward strand.
GAGGTGGCTGCTTCATGAGTCTCCTGCCTGGATGGGCTTGCTAGAAGCCAATTGTCCAGGTGAGGGAAAACTTGAGCATTGAGTTTTCTGAGATGCACCACAAAAATTGCAAAACACTTTGTAAAGACTCGAGGTACTGAGGAGAGTCCAAAGGGCAGGACTCTGAACTGGTAGTGGTGCCCAGGGCCACAAAGCAGATATACCTGTGGTGACTTGGATGCACTGGGACATGCTGGTAGGTGTCCTGCATATCCAGGAGGGCTGCCAGCCAGTTGTACTGATGAATTAACAGTAGTAGCATTCCTAGGGAGATCATCTTGAACTATTCCCTGAACAGGTACTTGTTTAGCTTTCTGAGATAGAGAATTGGGCACATGCCACCTGTCTTCTTTGGAACCTGAAAGTAATGGGAGTAGAAACCTGTCTTCTACTTTGCCCTGGGAACAACTTCTACTGCTCTGTTCCTGAGGAGGCCCTGTATCTCAGAAGTAAGGAGGTCTGACTGAGCAGTGGACTGACTGTGCTGCTGCTTGAGTGGAAGATCCGGGAGGGATCTCTGCAAAATTGAGAGTATCCCTCTTGGATAATCCTGTGGACTGATTTGTCCAATGTGATGGACTTCCACTGGTTATAAAACTGAGTCAGACGACCCCCTTCCACTGCCGTAGTGGTGTTCACCTATGATAGCTGTGGCGGGACCTAAGCCGGATTTTCAGAGGGTTGCACTGGGTGCTTTTGGGCCCTGTGCCTTTTGCTGCATTTCTTTTGCTGCTAAGGAGCTTTGTTTCTATTAAAGGTTCCTCTGCCTTTACCTCGAAAGGAATGCCTGTTACGAAATTGCTGATGGTACCTGCCTCTTTGAGGGGCCACAGGAGCCAGCCTGGCAGTTTTAATGGCAGTCTTGATTTTCTGAGTTGCCTCCAGTGCTTGCTCAACTTGGGGGCCGAACAGGTAAGCTCCATCAAAGGGGACCTTCATCACCTTCTGTTGAGCATCGGGTGAGAAGCCCAACATTCTGAGCCAGGAGTGCCGCCTGATACAGAGCGCAGTGGCAGCTGTCCTAGCCACAGTGTCATAGGCATCCACAGAAGCTTTTAACTGATGATTATGAAATGGGTAGAAAGAATGCTGAATTCTGATTGGCTGAGAGCTGCTTTCAGCTGGGCTGTTATCCCAGCACAACAGCCCAGCTGAAAGTATTATGTTTAAAAATGCATGAAAATTACTAAAAATTACGCATTTCATAATCACAATAAGGCTCTCCAGTGGGTGTGTTATGGTGGGCCAACAGCCCTTCTCAGGTGTTGGAAGCCTTCAGCTACACCTCGTGCTTCAACTCACCCTGAGGTGGGCCATTATCCCACCATATCACACCCCCTGTCATGCCTTATTGCTTAATTATTGGACTCTATGCCCCTGGTAATAGTTTGGAGAAGCTCCATGTTAATGTCAGACTCTGGGAGGTTCTCAACTATTGATATAAGAGTATTCCACAGGGTGTACTCATACTGAGAGTAATGGCCCTGATAACTAGCAATAAGCATGCCTAAGGTTGTGGCTATGAATGCCCGTTTTCACAAAGTGTCACTCTTGCAAGACTCCTTATTTATAGGCCGTGCTGTGGACTCCTGAGGGAGGGTGGCTTTATGATTCTCTGCAGCACTACAAGAGCATCCTCAATAGGCTGTGATGTCAGGATGGGTCTGCATTTGGTGGGGTTACATATTTCCTATCTATGGGTTTGGCCACAGAAGGGATTAATGCCTGCCCCCACACTGCTTGAGACAGAGTCTCACAGGAGGGGGGCACTGATGGAGTAAGGTCCACAAGAATGTTAGGGACATGAAGGAACTCAAGATGTAAAAGTCTGCCTGGGTCCACAGAGGAAGTCTGTAGGGCTAGGGTTGACCCAATATTCCTGATGACTGATTGGAAAGAAAGGTCTTCAACCAAGGGCTCAGCTGAAATAGAAGGCTTGCTATCCACTCGATAAAAAGAGTCATCCTCTGCATCTTCAGATTCCACTTCTACCCCAGAAAGACCACTGAAGGCAGATCTAGGCCAGGTAAACACAGGAGATGCTGAAATCTGGATCAGCACAGAGGACCCCAGAGCCACATGTGGCAACAACTATGACATTGCATGCAGCACCATTACCGACACTGGCACTGTATGCGGCACTGACATAGATGACGCACATGGCACCAACGCTTCCACCAGTGCCACATGTGACAATGAAGGCAAAGCCATAGCCACCCAAGGCACTGAGACTCCTGATGCCACCCGTGACACAGCCGAAGGCCACGGCATCACCAGTGAACCCCTGCCAGCCCTGAAAGAAAGGGGAGAGGGAAGCAGTACCTGTGCCAGTCCCTGTGAGGTAATAAGGTGAGAGAGTAAGGCACATGGAGTTGGCATCAATGGCACTGATATCGGAGAGGGCACTCCACACACACACAACCTGACCTGACCGACTCTGCCCTGGTCCAGCAGCTCCAAGACCCTAAGGCTAGGGAACTGGATCTACCGGCAAGGGCAACTGAGACAGACACCGCACCCTCTGCTTCATAAGAGCAGCCCAAAGATGAAACTGCTCACTGGAAGCCCCAACAGAGGACAGAAAGGGACTCCTTTGTTGGAAATCTCGGTCGTTAAAAATGGGAACCACCAGCGACCCTGCAGGGGTTGGGGTGGGCCTTCCACTCTCCACTACTGAAGATTCCATCACAAACCTACAAGAGGGTGACCTTGAGTGGTACTATTTCTTCTTCCTCCAACAGGAGGAAGAAGAACTCAAGACTGAGCGGTGCCAGGTCCCCAACCATGAATGGGAATGGCCCATTTCTTTTTGTGCTTTTGGGAGGACTGGCCTCCCCCCTCGAGCACCAGACTACCCATGTTAAGACCCCCCCTCCACAAAGGGCAGTGGACCGGACACAGCCCCACTACCAGAACAACTTTTCAATGAAGTTTCCCTGCCATCACAGATACCATCCATGGTCAACTCCGTTGATGGCAAGCTAAGTTAATTTCTTCTTTTTTTTTAAATAAAACAAGAACCACTATTAAACAGCTAAACAACTAAAACTAATCAAAACTGAATGACTGTAAGCTGCTGTCATATAGACATGAAGATTTGACTCCCAGCGAGTGAGCAACATCGTCACTGAGGTGCATTCAACAGTGGGGAAAAAAATGAACTGAGGTGGTTGGAGGATCGACGCTGAGATAACCTACAGGCATGAGCCAGTCTCATAGTACTGTGTATGTGAGGTCTTACTTTGGAGCAAACCCTCCGGAAGATTTTTGGCTACCTCTGGGTCCTTATGCCTCTGGTGTAATCCCAATAGTGTGAATGAATGGCGAAGACTTTTAGTCCAGGAAGATCAGACCCTTCAGCACACGGTACTGTTTAGGGGACTCTAAGTAATGTAGTTCATTATACATGATATCCAAATATCAATGTGCAAATGTAAAGTGTGGCAATATGTAAAGGAGAGGTCCACTTGTATGTAGAAGCAATCTGTTTTCATTCTATACGGTGAAACAGCTGAAAAAATGTCATGTGGAGTTCCAGTCCTTTCTTCCCCCTTCCATTCCTGCCCCCTGTACAAGTACCTTTGTACTATGTCTCCTACTGCTCCCACCTATGCTGGCCACAGTTAGAGTGGTTCTGATCCAATTTCCTCATAGTGGTACAGGGAGGGTTTAACCAATTGCTTTCCCTATGTCTTATTTATGTATAAAAGATCTTGTGAGGGGACCACTTTAGAGTGTGGTTTTAGTTTGAATTCAAGTTACCAAAGAGTTGGCAATGCGAACAGAGTCCCGAGTCCTGGAATATTCCAGACCACCCCCAACCCCAGTGTTCCTACACTGCTGAGTCACTGTGCATGCTTGCACATGTACTAGTGTCTATACAAATGATATGCTGCTGCTAGCCCCTCTCACTGCCTATAAAAGGGAGAGGGCAATGTGCATAGTCTGAGCCCTTAGTTCAGAGGTGTACAGCATCTGGTGCAGAAAGAGAGAAAAGGTTTTGAGGTGGTGGTGGTGGTAGCAGCCTAGGCCATAAGGCAGAGTTGGGGAGGAGGCATGCAGAAAACCTCCAGCTCTAGCTGTTTGAGTCACTCCAACTCCACATGTGTGCAGAGTGTGGCCAGTCATGTATACCATGTGTCTGAGCCAGTGATGCTCAAGAAAGTTCTTCCTTTATGACTTGGAGGCAGGGTCAAGTTAAACTTGTGGAGCAGTACACATTAACATCAGTTCTCCCTGGGAAGTATAGCATCAGCCACAGTGTGTACAGAATCCCGGAGAGTGAGGGCTGTAGTACCATAGCATCATGTCCAACCCCACTGTATATTATCCTAGGGAAAAGGAAAAGAAATGTAAACCCAGTGATATGTGTAGCAGGCAGAGTAAATTGATGTAGAGGGCTACCTGCTATTCAGGGGCACAGGACAATGGAGCCTTTAGATTTGTAGTGTCCCCTAGAGGGACTACATCCAGTCTTTGTGGAATTTAATAAATCATGTTGTGCTTGAGTCTACTTACCCCAAGTGGACAATAACATTTGTTGAAATATATTTTTTCAGTTCAGCAGCATTCGGGGACCCTGCTTTTAAGCCCTCAGTGTATATACACATAAAAAAGTCTGGCATGTCCCTACCTTGGGTTGTGGGCCCATAGTACCTGGTGTCTGGGAGATCAGTTATATTTCTGTTTAATATATATTATAAATATGGTGTTGGTTCAACGCCAAAAAGTGCAATGTACTGCACATTGGAGTAAGGAACCTGGGAAGGAAATATCAGTTGGGAGGGATACAGTTGGAAAGTACAGTGGAGGAAAAGGATCTAGGGGTATTAATAACAGGAAGTATAAACCACTCAGCTCAGTGCAGAAAGGTGGCTGCAAAGGCAAACAAGATGCTGGGGTGCATAGTGAGGGGAATCTCTTCCAGGCACAAAGAAGTGACCATACCCCTGTACAGGTCACTGGTCAGGCCGCACCTGGAATATTGCGTGCAATACTGGCATCCATTCTTGAAGAGGGACATCAGATTGCTGGAGGGGGTGCAGTGTAGGACAACGAAGATGATACAGGGACGAGGGAAAATCCTATGAGGAGAGGCTAGGAGAGCTGCAAATGTATTCCCTAGAAGAGAGGAGGGATAGGGTGGATATGATCAAAACCTTTAAGTAACTAAAGGGTATTAACAGGATTAATACAGAAGGGATTCTTCAGATCAGAAGAGGGAGGGACTCGAGAGGGTATCGACTGAGACACAAGGGGGGAGATTCAGGAGGAAAATCGGGAGACACATTTTCACAAAAAGGGTGGTAGATAAGTGGAACACTCTGCTCAAGGAGGTGGTATCATGTAGAATGGTGGAAGGATTTAAGAGAGTGTGGGACAGAGTGAGGGGAGGGTGGTTATGAGGCGAGAAAGGGAGGGAAGGATGGAGCAGCTGCAAGTTGAGGGGCTAGTGGCACAATTAAGCAGACTCAATAGACTATGAGGCCTGTTTTTGCTGACATTTTGTATGTTCATATATTTTTTCTACATTCAAGTAAAGGTTATGTTTTTGGCCACCTTATGGTTTATGTTTTGTCTATAGTTTAGGTTTCCAGTATCTACTACCCATTTGTTCTCTTTTTCGTCTACTTCTTCTTTTTCTCCTCCTTCTCTTCCTCTCCTTATCCTTCACCTTCTCCTCCTTCGCCTTCTCTTCCTTCTCCTTCTTCTCATTCTGCTCCTTCTTCTCCTTTTCTTCTTTCTTATTCTCCTTTCTCTTATCTCTCTCTTTTTCTCTGGAAGCACAATGCCTCCCGAAGCTCCTGAATACAGACACTAATTGCAAATCACACACCAGCAGAGCAAAACACTAGTGAATTGAAAGAATTGTTCCAGCAGTTGGAGAAAGCAAGATATAGTGAATTAAATCCTACAATATTATTTTGCTTCAGTAATACTTGGAGAAAGGATGGTCTCCCAGGGCTAAGGCTTGACAAACAGCCAAGTTGTGGTTTAAAGGATGACATTTTAAAAACAGAATGTGAAGAAGCATTTAATGTATGTACTGCTGAACCAATTAAAGCGTTATTTAGAAAGAACAAAAGAGATATGGTTTCAATCAAGAAAGAAAGAAAATATATTCAAAATAAAATCAGACTTTTGCAGCATTCCATAGAATTTGCAGAATTAAACAATTTATCAACATAACAATGAAATTTGAAACTAAACTTTTTAACCCCAAAAAAATGAAATTACAGAGGTGTTGAAGACCACAAGAGAGTGAAGGTCTTCAAATGAGACAGAAAATGTAGCTCTCCCACTCGTGGTAGATCAAAAAGAAGAACAAGAGCCTGGCATAGGAGATCAAACAGATCCACATCTACCACCAAACCAAACCTTCAGTCCAAGCCCAGCAATAAAAGAGTGGTAATAACAGCCTTGGATTCTGATCATTCTGAAAGCACCGAATGCTCTCCTTCATCATCAGATCTTTTTTAACACAAATGCAGGAGTTGCACAAAACGTCAAGAACAAATCCAAGCAAACACAAAGAGGGGTTCAAAAAGGAGAAGAAGAGGTCAAGGCAAGTACAAGTATAAAAAGAGTTCTGAGAGGCAACAGCAAACCATAATCAATTTTAGCAATTACGAGCTTACTGAACCACAAAAGAACGTTTTAGCCAGAGGATTCCCCTTTATCCCATATATAAGTCATGCCATTTTCAACATTAAAGTTGATGTATTCAAACTGATTAGAAAACTCAAGTTGAAATACTATTTTGCTGCAGAAGCCACTATGGGACATATAGAGGAACTAAACACAGTTGAAGCAAAACAAGCTGGCTAACAGGCTACCTATGTGCACATGGCCTCATCAGAATATGGAAACACCAGCCTCACTGAAAATCAAGACAACGTGGACATATCTGTACAACAAGAAGTTATGGACTTAATAGACAGGATTAACATAACAGAACTGATAGCAGAGACAGATAGCAGTTTTAACTTGAATGATGATTCAGTAACCATAATCAGTGGGAGAAAAGGCACATTTAAACCATAGTCTATATTTTCACTTGTCATAAATAATCAGGTTGTAAATGTCATTGGGAAATTAGTCTTATTGGATATTGAGAAATTGCCTCAAGACATTTTATTTTGTGAAATTTAACAACTTACTCTCATCAGAATGAGAGGCACTCAACAAATTGAGACAGATTAAAAATTAGGCAATAAAACCCTCGGAGAAGGATGGGAATGTTGTCTTGATGGACGAAACTTATTAAATCAGGAAGGTTACAGAAATGCTGAATGATAATACCAAGTATGAACATCTAAGGAGAAATCCTATAGCACAGTATGGCCTAGAATTGTGTAGTCTCATAGATAGATTCTTTGAGAATGGTTGGATCAATGGGGAAGAGGTGTCATTTTTAGAAGTTGAATTCCCCATTGTCCTAACTATTTACTTTCTGCCCTAAGATCCACAAAAATCATGTGGACCTCCTACGTGCCCTATAGTCTCTGGTGCAGGATCACTGATCCAGAATAGTTCTGAATTTACAGATTTTTTTCTTACAGCCTTTTCTTCTGGGTCTGTGGTCCCACACCAGTGACACTATGTACATACTCAATAAACTAAGTAATTTCATTTGGCAGCAAGACTTTTTCTGGCTCATTATAGATATAATCAGTCTCTCTCTACACCTGCATACATCACACTGAAAGTATTGAAGCCATACAATATGATATTGGGAACCCCTCCAGTGGAGACAGTGCACTCAGTTATTTACTCCTACAGGCCCTACAATATGCCTTAGGAAAAAATAAAACTATTTCACCTTTGATGGTGAGTTTTACAGGCAGAAATGTGGCATGGCTATGGCCCCTTCATATGCCAATCTATTTATGGGCCTGTGGGAAAAAAATTCAGCAAAAACCTTGTTTTCTGGTACCATTTCATAGATGATGTAACAAAAATCCCCCTCAACAGGGATTTCTAACTCGCTGCCACCATGAGGTTTTTACCAACAGGAACCAAGAAACCTGTTTTTTACCACCTCCTTGCTCAAGGTCAGGAAGGTCAACACAATAACTGTGGGTAGAGTGCCCCTTCGGAGATGGACTTCAAACAGAGTCCATCAGAAATAGTAAAATTACCCTTTTAGATAAAACAAGCAGTCACTGATTCTATAACAAAATAGAATCTTTAGTAAAATACTACAAGTATTTACAACAGGATGTATTTACAAGAAGGCAAAAAGGTTGCATATTTACTAAGAAACAGAAAATAAAACAAGTTAACAGATAGTTGGTGTACAGCAAAATTTTGAGCTATCCTTATCTAAAATTCTTCATTTGCCCTAGCTACAGAATCACTGTCCTTCAGTGTGCTATCTTACCAGTCAGCTAGTCTTTTTATGGCAGGGGCTCTGGCATTGTCCGATGTTCCAGCCTAAGAGAAGGAGTCTGCTTATAGCAGCACAATGTATTTCTTCTCTCTGTGTGGAGGGGTCTCACTCACTTTGAGTGACAGTTCCATGTTGTCCCAGCCATGTGTGTGTGTGTGTGTGTCCACCCACCCTTCAGCACCTCCTTGCTACTATGATGACGTTCACCTGGGTCCTTTGTTCAACATGGGAACGTCTCCAGGAAAGACACACCCACCAGGTTTATTGCTTCCTCCCTGGCTTTCTTGTTAACTTTCCCATGAGACCATCAGACCTCTAACATAAGCTTTCATATACTTCTTGATCAAGTGATCTGGTAGCCATCTTGTACCTGAAACAGATGCATATTTAGAACAGAATAAATGAATCAAAAAATACAGGATTCTGGTCCCATTTCCCCTCACATTTCCCCCCTTAAGAAATGAAGGTGTGTCTCTTTTGATCAACCCCCAAGAGACACTGCCATTCATGTAAGGCCTAGGAAGTGCATAAAGGACTAGCCATGCAGCTAGGTAGCCCTGCCTCAACAGTCCATCTGCACTGGCATTCTGCACCCCACTTCAGTGCTAAATGATCATATTATATGACTGTAGTATCAAACTCCAGCGCAATAACTTTGTGTTTTGCCCACTAGTCCTATGGAGCCATGTTAAGGAGTAATGATCAGTGACCACTCCCTCTCGTACAGATATTGCTGCAGCTTCTGAAGGGGCCCACACTATCTCCAGACATTCCCTTTCCACTGTGACATATGACTCTTTCCTGGGCAGAAGCTTCCGGCTCAGGTACACTATGGGGAGTTCCTCCCCTTGCAGTGTAACCTAGCATAGGAAGGCACCCAGCCCATGGTCTCAGACATTCACATGTACTACAAACTTTAAGTCATAATTGGGGCTAGCAAGCACAGGTGATCCACATTATGCCTCCTTCAGCCATTGGAAGGCAGACTCGAAGTCCTCTGTACAGAGAACATTTTCAGGCATTCTCTTTTTCATCAGGTCTGTCAGGGACAGGGCCACATCACTGTAGTGATGGATAAACCTCCTGTAGTACCCAACTGTTCTCAGAAGTGCCCTTACCTGTTTTTTTGTAGTAGGGATGGGCCGGGCCTGGATGGCCTCAACCTTCGCTGGCTCTGGATGGATGCATCTACTGCCCACCCGGTGCCCAAGGTAGGATACTTCAACCATGCCTACTTGCCATTTTTCCACCTTAACTGTCAGCCCTGAGGTCTTCAGTCTGTGGAACACATCCCTCACGTGCCTGATGTGATCTTCCCATTTCTAGCTGTAAATGGCAATATTTTCAGTGCAAGCCAGTGCATATTCACCTGCCCCTGCCAGGATGCAATCCATAAGCCTCTGGAAGGTTGCGGGCACATTCTTCATCCCAAATGGCATTAATCTGAATTTGAGTAAGCCATATGGGGTAACAAAAGCAGACCTCTCCCTGGCTGCAGGGATTAATGGCACCTGCCAGTAGCTCTTTGTCAGGTCTGTCATGGTCAGGAACTGAGTTCAACCTAGCCATTCCAAGGTTTCATCCATTCTGGGCATGGGGTAGGCATCAGATTCCATACAGCTGTTGAGCATCTGGTAGTCAACACAGAATCATGTGGTACCATCCTTCTTGGGAATCAAGACCACAGATGAAGCCCGGGGCTACTGGACTCCTGGATCACTCCAAAGGCCAGCATCTCTTTGAGTTCTTCCAGCATGGTCTTATTAACCTGTTCGGGTACTCTGTGGGGGACTGCCTCAGCAAAATCTGAGCCCCAGTGTCCACATGGTGTTCAGCCATTGTGGTGCACCCCGGATTTCCCGTGAACATGTCCCCAAATTCTCCTAGCATGCCCTCATCTCCTCAGCCTGGGCCAGTGTCAGCTGCCCTGAGGATCCCTCCAAGGCTTCCCCAAGGAGGTCCATCATGGAATCAGCCTTGTTCCCCTCTTCTGGCATGCTGCACAGGGTGAGGATCATTTCCTCCCTATCATAGTAGAGCTTCATCATGTTAACATGATATACCCTCTGCCTGCACCTTCTGTCAAGCAGCCCTACAATATAGTTAACATCACTCAGCTTCCTGATTACAGAGAATGGGCCCTCCCATGCTGCCTGCAGTTTATTGTGTTGGACTAGGATGAATACCATCACTTGCTGTCCAACTTCTTACTCCCGGGCTCTGGTCCCATGGTTATACCAGGCTTTCTGTTGCTGTTATGCAGTGGCTAAGTGCTCCTGGGTGAGCCACATGAGCTCCTTAATCCTGGCCCTGAAATTTAGGACATACTCCACAACAGACTCCCCTTGGTTGGCATGGTCACCTTTCCATTCATCCCAGACTAAATATAGGGGCCCCCCTCACCCTGTGACCAAACAGGAGCTTAAGGGTGAGAACCCTGTGGACTCCTGTGGGATTTCCCTGTATGTAAACAGGAGGTGGGGTAAATATTTGTCTCAATCCCTTTTGTGCTAGCCAGCAAATGCCCTGAGTATAGTTTTAAGGGTCCCATTGAACTGCTCAACCAGGCCATTTGTCTTGTGGTGATAGGGTGAAGCACAGAACTGTTTCACCCTGCACTTCTTCCACAAACTGGTCATTAAGGATGACATGAAATTTGCCCCCTGGTCTGATAGAATCTCCTGGGGAAATCTCATTCAGCTAAAGATACCCAGGAGCTCGTCAGACACCTTTTCTGCCTCAATGGAGGACATGGCCACTGCCTTGGGGTACCTGGTTGCGTAATCCACCACAACCAGTGAGTATCATTTGTCCGTGTGACTTGGGGTACTCAAGGGCCCCATTATGTTCATGCCCACCCTCTTAAAGGATTCATCAATAATAAGCAGGGGCAAAGCTGCCTTAGCCTTGTCCCCAACCTTCCCAACCCACTGGCACTGTGGACAAGTCTGACAGTAATTTGCCACATCTGTGTAAATGCTTGGCCAAAACAAACTGCTGGCAAGCCACTTTTTTGTGTGATTAATACCCAGGTGGCCTGAAAATGGAATATCATGGATGAGAGCCAGAAGCTGCTTTTGGTAGTCCCAGGGGGCTACCTGCTGCTGAAGTATCTCTCCCTCTAGCCCCCTGTGTGGTGTACACTCCATGTACAACAGCCCATTTTCCCAATAAACTAACTTCTTACTCCCTTGAGAGGCATCAGCACTATCTGCTACCTCTCAGTTTTTGGAGAGTAGGATCAGCTCACTGTGCCCTGCCCAGGTCCTCCCAACTGACCCACCCCAGTTACCCTTTAGGAGGAAAGCTGCCCCTGGTGGCAACCTCCTCTTCTTGCAGCTGGGGTGCAGGGTTGCTACTCCTAGCTAGCCCTTCACCCACACTAGTCACTTCCTCAGCTGCTGAGGGATAGGTTTGTACAGGCTGAGTCACCCCCCTCCTCCCCCCTCAGAAGCTTATCCTTTAGCCTGGCTATGGGTAATAACACATACTAGGTTTTTACAGTGGTCAGAATCATTGCTCATGATCACATCCACAGGGAGATCAGAAATAACTCCCACCTTCTATACCTCATGGCCACCCTCCCAGCTCAGGAAGACCCTAGCCATTGGCAATTGGACCACTGGACAAGTGACTCTCCGAATCTTGGAGAACTGCCCTAGCAGAATCTGCTCTGCCTGTGTCAGATCCTGCCTTACCATGGAGATGGAGTCACCAATGTCCCTCAATCCCTGTGTTACTGTCTGATTGACTAGAATAGGATGCACAGGCTTGGTGAAGTTCGATAGCACTACAGTGTGTGTGCAGTTTAACAACAGTGGTGTACTGTCTTAGTCACCCCCTTCCCCAGGCTTTAGCCATTTACTTCTGTTTTTAGGACAGTCATAGAATAGATGCCCCACTTTCTGACAAATCCAGCATTTCTTTGCCCCCAGCTCCTTGCTTCCCTTAGAACCAGTGGGTTCTGTTTTGGGCTTGGGTGCAGGCTGGTTTCCTTTAGGCTGCCCTCCCTGGGTCCCCTTAAAACCATGTGTTGCCCCACCCCCATAGTTCTTGCACTGAAAATGTGGTCTGTGGCCACATGCAAATCAGCACTTTCTGCTGCTTCCTTTGCAGAGTTGCATGCCTGGTCCAGCAGCCAAATGTTCAGGTCACCAGATACAATTTTAAGAAACTGTTCCCTTACAATTATGTCTTTAACCTGCTCTACAGTTCTTGCCTTAGCCTCATCTACCCAATGGTCTAAATAAGCACACATTTAGACATGCAGTTCTACATAGCTGGGCCTTTTCTTAACTCTCTAAATTTCTATCTATAAACCTCAGAAGTCAGTTCAAAACATTTTAATAACATTCTTTTAACTTTGTCATAGTCCATGCAATCATTATCATCCATTCGAGCAAATGCATGCAAAGCACGACCAGTAAGTAATGGAGTCAGATGGATCGTCCACAAAGCCTTCTCTAATTTAAATTGCCCACAGACCCTTTCAAATTATTTTAAAAATAAATCCAGATCGTCTCCCTATTGCTACTGCAGAAACATTTTAGAATTAAAAATGACTTTGTGGATTGAACCACCTTTGCCATTACTTATGGTTTGCCACAAAGTTTGCTGGCACAGTTTTTCCTCTCAATCTCATGCCATCATTCTCTCTCTCTCACTCTGCTCATTCCCTCTCTCTGTCCTCTTGCATAAGGATCTCGTGCTGCTGAATCTTTTCTCTTTCCTCTACCTCCAGCATTATTTTCTCCCTTTCAGTCTCCAGCCTTGCCCTCTGCAGTTTGGCATCCTGCAGCACAAGCTCTGCCTTCAGCATATTAAGCTGAAGTTGATCGGGCTGCACAACTTCCTCAGCTTGTGCCACAAGGTGCCCCCCTTGCTGAGCTGCTGGGACCTCAGTCTCACTACCTGAGTTACTGTCCTCAGTGACCACCTGCTGGCCTGGCATTGGGCCATGCTCATTTGAGACTGTCTGCCCTTCATGCAGCTTGTCATGTGCCAACTTGGCTTCCATAAGTGCATTCGTGCCCTCATGGACATTCCCTCTTGCTGCACACAGCTCATGAAGCTGCTGTACATGAAATTTTACATAACCTGAGGAGCTCATATTCTCTAGCTAAGCTGCACTAAACTGTCTGGAAATAGAAAAAAACAGTAGTAAACAATGCAACCTTCTGAAATCCTGTTTCGTGACAGCTAAAAGGTATATTTCTGCTTGCACTCCATCACCAGTGTGCTATCTCTCTCTCAGAGTTCCTGACTCATAGAAAAGCACAAAGTAGACTACTCTGCACTGTACTGATATCAGTTGCCACATGGATCCCACCACTCTGCCACCAATGTAACAGAAATTGGGCCATGCACTGTCCGATGTTCCAGACTAAGAGAGAGAGCCTACTTACAGCAGCACAAAATATTTCTCCTCTCTGTGCAGAGGAGTCTCACTCACTTTGAGTGACAGTTTCATGTTGTCCCAGCCCTCTTTGAGTGTGTGTGTGTATGTGTGTGTGTGTGTGTGTGTCCACCCAACCTTCAGCACCTCTTTGCTACCATAACGACATCCACTGTTTGACTAAGCTGTGGGATAACCTTGTGTTGTGGGACAGTACATCTTTCAGTCAGGAGAACCATACTTCACAGTGAAATATACTAATGATTGATTGTTTTAAATATTTTATGTACTTTACTTCTTGGAGGGTTACTATAGCTTAAACAGGTGGGTTGCTAGGAGACCTGTGTAAACCAGCAGCTGAGGGAACATCCGTGAATCAGTACAAGAAATGGATAAACACACGGAAGGCAACAGTACTGATATCTTTGACTAAATCAGGGGTTTCTTGTATCTTAGTGAGTCTTTAGGACCTGACACAAAGCTAAAACATAGAAACATACACTTTGGCGGCAGATAAGGACCGCTTGGCCCACCTAGTCTGCCCATTTCCCTACCTAGAGTATAAGCTGCAGATCCTATTTAACCAACAGCCTATTTCTTCCTACCCCCCCAAAAAAATTGCCTTATGTCTGTCCCATGCATTCTTGAATTCTCCCACAGTTTTATACCCCACAACCTCCTGAGGAAGGCTGTTACATGCATCCACCACCTTCTCTGAGAAAAAATACTTCCTCACATTGCCCCTGAGCCATCCCCCCTCTATCTTCAAATTGTGTCCCCTTGTTCTTGCACATCACTTTTTCTGAAAGATGCTACCCTCTTGGACTCTGTTGATTCCACTGAGGTACTTAAAAGTTTCTATCATGTCCCCACTCTCCCTCCTTTCCTCAAGGGTATACATATTAAGCTCCTTTAGTCTCTCCTCGTATGGCTTCTCTTACAGACCCTGCACCATTTTAGTTGATCTCCTCTGAACTGCTCCCATCTGGTCTATGTCCTTCTGGAGATGGGGTCTCCAGAACTGGATGCAGTACTCCAGATGTGGTCTCACCAACTGTCTGTACAGGGGGATAACAACTTCCTGTTTTCTGCTGGTGATGCCTCTCCCTATACAACCCAATATGCCCCCAGCCCTCCCTACCACCTTGTCACATTGCTTGCCAAACTAAAGGTCATCTGATATGATTACTCCCAGGTCCCTTTCCCTTTCCATTTTTGTTGTTGTTACTACCTCCCTCCCCCCCACTGTGAAATCTTCCCCTGGGTTTTTGTTTCCCAGGTGCATTACTTTGCTTTTCTTTGCATTTTTTTTCAATTCAATTTATTGGAATACAATCGGAATTACAAACCTTTGAGTCACAGAGTCTTTTGCAAAGGCTCCACGTCGCTTACAGGAGGTGGAGGGTAAACAAATACAGTAGAGGACATACATAAACAGGCAGTATTTACAGTTACTGAACAGAGGAGCAGTCCAGGCAATACTTATATACTGGTGAAGGCAATTAGGCAGCAATCTTGGCATCCCAGGCCAGGGATTTTTTTGGAGAAATACATGGGGCCTTGAATCCAAGCTGCCATACTTCTGACCTTTCCTCCAACCTTGCCAAGTCCCTTCTCATCCTTTCCATGCCTCCTTGTGTATTAACTCTGTTGCAGATCTTTGTGTCATCTGCAAGGAGGCATACTTTTCCTTCAGTCCCTCTGCAATGTCACTTATAAAGACATTAAGGACTGGACCAGTCTGAACCCTGCGGTGCCCCACTAGTAACCCCTCTTTCTTCAAGTGGACTCCATTTACAATTACCTTCTGTGTCCTGTTGTTCAGCCAATGTTTTACCCAGGCTACCACCCTGGGACCCACTCCAAGGCTGGTTAATTTGACTACTAATCTTTTGTGTGGGACTGTGTCAAATGCCTTGCTAAAGTCTAGGTAGGTCATGTCCACAGCCCCTCCCTGGTCTACTACTTTGGTCACCCAGTCAAAGAAATCAATTAGATTTGTCTGACATGACCTTCCCACTGTGAACCCATGCTGCCTTGGGTCCTGTGCCCCACCTGCCTCTAGGTACTCAAAAATTCTTTCCTTCAGAAGTGATTCCATCACTTTCCCTACTACAGAGGTCAAACTAACAGGTCTGAAGTTTCCTGCCTCTGCCTTGCTCCCACTTTTGTGAAGGGGAATCACATCAGCCTTTTTTTCAGTCCTCAGGTACCACACCACCCTCCATGATTTGTTATAAAGGGTAGTCAGTGGTGTCACTAGTTCTCTGCTTAATTCTTTTAGAATTCTGGGGTAAATTCCATCTGGCCCCATTGCTTTGTCCACCTTCAGTTTTAGGAGTTCTTTCAAAACCCTTTCTTCTGTGAAAGGACTGGGATCAACCCCCAGTCTGCTTCTGTTAATTGGATTATGCACCTCCCCCACTTCCTCTTTTGTGAATACTGAACAGAAGTATTCATTCAGTATCCCTGCTTTTTCACTGTCACTCTCTGCCCACCCACCATCCATTCTATTCAGTCTCACTATCCCTCCCTTTGTCTTTCTTCGCTCCCTGATATACCTATAAAAGGTTTTATCCCCCTTCTTAACCGAGTTGGCTATCTTTTCCTCAGTTTGTGTCTTTGCTATTCTGACTACCCTCCCTGCTTCCTTCTGCCTTAACTGGTACAGTTCTCTGTCCTGCTTCTTCTGTGTTTCCTTATACTTCCTAAATGCTATCTTTTTCTCCCTAACCTTCACTGCCACTTCTTTTGAGAACCATAGTGGCTTTTTCTTTCATTTTGATTTGTTTATTTGCGTCACACAAAGGCTTGTTGCCTCTGTGATGGCAGTTTTGATATTTCCCCATTGTTGTTCCACCCCTCCTTCTAGTCTGTTTGCTAGTGCTTTTCCAAGGCACTCTCCCATCTTGCCAAAGTCAGCCCTTCTGAAGTCCAGAACCCTCACTTTTGTATGGCTTGACTCTGTAGCTGAGTTTATTGAGAACCACACTGTTTGGTGGTCACTTGTTCCCAAATGGCTACCCACATCTAGATCTGAGATCCTCTCACTGTCCCCATTTGAGAGTTTGAGGTCTAAGATTGCTCCCTCATGAGTAGGTTCCAAAACTAGCTGTCTGAGGAATGCCACCTGAAGAGCATCAAGAATGGCCCTGCTTTTGGATGTGGCTGCAGCAAAGGTGCTCCAGTTAACATCTGGCATATTAAGGTCCCCCATCAACAGTATCTCTCCTTTCTCTGCCATCCTAAGTATGCCTTCTATCATATCCAAAACAAACTCTTTTTAGTGTTTTATTATTTTAGCAGTGACATAGGAGGGTCACATATTTAGCGTGCTACTTCCGGGTTGTTTCAACCCTTAAATACCTCATCCAAGTAAGTGCGCATTCTAGCAGTCTGACAAAGCTGTGGGACAACCTTGTGTTGTGGGACAGTACGTCTTTCAGTCAGGAGAACCGTGCTTTGTAGTGAAATATACTCTTGATTGCTTGTTTTACATATTTTGTGTACTTTACTTCTCGGGGGGTTACTATAGCTTAAACGAGTGGGTTGCTAGGAGACCTGTGTAAACCAGCAGCTGAGGGAACAGCCGTGAATCAGTACTAGAAATAGATAAACACTTGGCAGGCAACAGTACTGATATCTTTGACTAAATCAGGGGTTTCTTGTATCATAGTGAGTCTTTAGGACCTGACACAACACTGAAACAAGCTCTTTTTTAGCGTTTTATTATTTTACCAGTGACACAGGAGGGCCATGTGTTTAGTGTGCCACTTCTGGGTTGTTTCAGCCCTTAAATACCTCATCCGAGTGAGCAGAGCAGGCTCGAGTGGACAAGCATGCATTTGTCACATGCGGAGACATGAGCAGAGATACGCTCATCCAGCGCGTGTCCTGTGTGGACAGGGGGACATGTGGGAATTATTACTCTGTCGCCAGTAAGTATAGTTGGGTACTTAGTGGTATTAAAGAGCAATGGAGTCCTACAATCCATTGGATGACTTTTTAAATATATTAAGTAGTAATGGTACAATTATTAAATGCAGAAGTTGTTGCATGTATACCACAAATACGTCAGAATATTTTGGTGCTGAGCTTATATGCCAGAAGTGTATGGATTTAGGAAAGCTGCTTAAGGAAGTGAATGATCTCAGTGAGAAAGTAAAAGGTCAGGTATATGCATCTGCAAACTCTTTTCAGAATGATTCAAGAAAAAGGGGGAACACTGAGGGAGTAGCAGAGTTAGTAAACCTGGAGCATGAACCCTCTAGCTACTCTTTATGTAATGACCCTGAGGACTCCAAGTGGATGGTTGTGGATAGAATGCCACACAAAAAAAGAAGGAGAGCTATACGTAATTTTGAATTACCAACCAGTAATAGATACTCCTCACTCTTAGATTAATATGAAGAAAACCCTAACAAATTACTTGTTATAGGGGACTCCATCCTAAAAAGGACTGATAGCATAGTATGTGAATGAGATAACGGGGAAGTTTGCTGTTTACCAGGGGCTAGGATATCCAATGTTAAATGTATTCTGCCTAATGTGATTGAAACTGAAACAAACTCACAAAAAGTTATCGTCCATGTGGGGATAAACAATGTCGGGCACGACCATGAGAAGTATATAGCTGAGGGCATAATGAATTTATCAGAACTAATACAAGCACATCAACAAATGCCCTTTGTAGCTGGTATACTTCCGCATTTGAAATGTCATAAAGAAAAAAAACACACTATTCAACACATAAACACAAGGTTGAAAAATAGATGTAGGGAGAAAAACATTGCATTTATTGACTCTTGGGATAATTTCTTAAATCAAGGGGATTTATACAGGATTAATGATCTTTACTTAAACAAAAAAGGAACTTCTATGCTGGCTGGTCTAATGATGAATTCTTTAAACTTGTTAGTGGGGGGGGAATCCTGCCCCATCATAAATGACAACATTTCCCCTAATGATTCCCAATCTATATCCCTAACCTGTTTAGACAGATCACCTAAGAGCAAAAGATAGCAGGGTGTCAATTTGATGAACTTACATTGCTATCGTGCCAATGCTAGAAGTCTCCAGGGCAAACTAGATGAACTTAAAGCAGTTTTGAATAATAACAATATTGAAATGGCATTCATTACTGAAACTTGGTGGAGCAACAAAAATATATGGAACAGAAATATCAACAGTTATCAATTATATCATTTGGCTAGAACAGACAAAAGAGGGGGAGGTATTGCAGCATGTATATCTAACAAAATAAACTCCAATGATATATCTGACAAAATTAAAAGTAACAAACTTACTGAAACATTATGGATTAAAATAGCAATTAGTAATAAACCCAATAGCATTATTGGTTTATGTTACAGGCCACTAGGTACTAACACAGAGACCATGGCACTTATAATAAATGAATTAGAGTTAGCCAGTGAGTTAGGTCAGGTAATCTTTCTAAATGACCTGAATGTTTGTGCTATTAACTGGGAATCTGAACAAGCTACCACTCATCTTAACAAATGTTTCCTTACTTTCATTAAATGAATATGTCTCACTCAGCATGTGAGCCAACCCACAAGAGGAAATAAAGTCCTTGATATTGTCTTAACATCTGATGATATTGATGTACCTAAATGTGAAATGAGGGAATCGCTTGGTAATAGCGATCATGATAGTGTCCACTTCTATATTCAGGACAATTTGAATCTTATTGAGGGATGTACAACTGTTTACAACCTAAGGTCTGCAAATAAAGAATCAATTGAGAGAGCACTCCTAAATGTAGACTGGGATATTGTATTGCAGGATAAAACAGTTTCTCAAATGTGGGATGTAATAAAATCAGTAATATTACAAATATGTAATAAATATATTAAATGGGAGGAAAAGCATGATAACAAGGGAATTAAACCAAAGTGGCTTAATAATAATATAAAATGACTGCTGGGAAAAAAAGAAAGGCATACAATGATTTCAAGAAAAATAATACTGTGGAAAACTGGAATAGATACAAAACGCTTCAGAGGAAATGTAAACATAAGATACATAAAAGGAAACATAAGATGGAAGTTAATTTAGCAAAAAAGGCCAATAAAGATAATTTCAAAAAATTATTTGGGTATGTTATTAAGAAAAAATAAACAAGGAATCAATACATTAAAATATAACAATGAATTGTGGGAAGAACCACAACAAATTGTTAGTATTTTTAATACATATCTCAGTAATGTATTCACAACTAAATATGAATTTACTGGTGTAATACCTAATGGAACACCCTTGAATATTGATATTAATCCAGAAATAATCACTAGGAAGGTCAAAAAATTAAGAAACCCAACGTCGGCAGGCCTGGATAATGTATCAGTAGCAATACTAAAATTATTTACCCCTCATATGGCTACTCTGTTTAGGAAATCCTTATTAGTGGGAGAAATTTGTTCTGATTGGTTAGAAGCTGTAGTTATTCCAATACACAAAACAGGAAGTAGAGCTGATTGTAGCAAGTACAGACCAATCAGCTTAACATCAGTACCTCGTAAAAGTTAGATATAATACTAAAGAACAACACTAAAGGAACCTGAGGTCACAAGTTACAGCTGCAACCATGTAAATTTCACACTGAAAAAAGAAAATCCTTTTATACACAGCGTGTGGTTAATCCATGGAACAGCCTCCCCGACCATATATTATGCAGTAAAACTAAAACTGAATTTAAACAAAAGCTGGACAAATATATCTTGAATGGAAACTCAATTTGCTATTACACCTAGAAACAGGAGTGTATATGGGCTTACCACCTTACTCAGCTCTTTATGCCATAGTATGAACCACCTGGGTCCTTTGTTCAACATGGGAACATCTCCAGGAAGGACACCCACACTGGGATTATTGTTTTATTGCCTTCTCCCTGGCTTTCCTGTTAACTTTCCCATGAGAATATCAGACGTCTAACATAAGCTGTCATATACTACTTGATCATGTGATCTGGTAGCCTTCTTGTACCTGGAGCAGATGCATATTCAGAAAAGAATAAATGAATCAAAAGAATATAGAGTTCTGGTCCCCTTTCCCATCACATATGATATTGTTTGTGACTGAAGGGGCACAGAGACTGATATCCAGGAATTTATGGTATTCCTTAATGCCAGTACCCCAAGCTTGAAATTCATGCTTGAATGTGATAAGCAAAAAATCAATTTCTTGGATGTGATACTCTGTGGCTTTTCAGGACAGATGATTGAATCTACTGGGTACAGAAAACCTACGGCTGCTAATACCATATTAACAGCTGGTAGTGCCCATCCATGCAGATTAATTGAATCTATTCCATATAGTCAGTATCTACATTTAAGAAAAAATTGCACTAATAGGGAAAGTTTTGAAGAGCAGGCTGCTGACATGACTTACAGATTTTTGGAGTGGGGATATGAGGCTACTGTCCTGTACACAGCCTTGCAAGTAGTATGTAGCCCTGACATGGATATTTTAGTAACACCAAAAAATATTAACAGAAACACTGATTTTGTAATTACATTTGCCATGGAGCATAACAGTATTGCAGATAAAGTAGGTAACATCATTAACAAACACTGGCCCGTGCTACTCGGAGATGGTGTACTAAAAGAGGAAATGGGCAACAAGCCAAGAGTTTCATTCTGAAAAGTAAGTCATCTTGGGGATCTGCTTACTAGAAGCTATTTATTTTGTTGCTATGAATCACAACACTCATTTGAATTGGTTACCACCTAAGCTACTTGGCTTTCATCACTGTGGGTATTGTAATATATGCAATATGCACAAGAGGTTACATCATATATACATCAGCTAAATAATAAAACTATCCACATTAGTCAATTTATCTCTTGTACCACCTTATTTGCTGTGTGTATATAGCCTGGTGTTCATGTTTAAACATTACATAGACAGAACTGTTTGTCCCCTAAGTGTGCATCCAGAAGCACATTAGAGCCATTGTTAATGGCAGTGATACAGTGCCCTGGGTGTACACTTTTGTGACACCCATAATTCAGACCCCAGGCTGGTAACTTTCACTGCTGTTAAACATGTCCCACCATGTAAAAGAGGAGGGGACAGAATTACATGTCTTTTTTGCAGCTTTTTGTTTATTAAAGACCAGCATAAGACAGTACAATGATACAGCACATTCGGACACATTCATAGACTTTGTATGGTTATAATCACCTTAATTATTAAATTTTGCAGAGTATAGCATACAATAAATAGAACATACAAACATATATATGAACAGCAGGAACAGGCCTCATGGTCTATCGAGTCTGCCCGATTGTGCAGCTGCCCCTCAATTTGCAGCTACCCCAACCTCCCCTCACCTCCTCATAACTACCCCTAGAACTAGCTAGCATATTAAAACAAGGCACTAGGGATCTGAGATCCTCCACTCTACACCTGCTCAACCACTCCAACTCCTCCACTGATAAGGACAGAGAGCTTTTTTTTTTTGCCACTGTCCCCAAATCTCTGGAACAGTCTTCCCACCCCTTTCCTTTCTATGGGCTCCACATCTTCCACATCCACATTTAAGTCCAACCGGACCAGTTTCCTGCTATTAGCATCTGCCTGCAAATGTCCTACCTAACCCTGTAACACTCCCTTCCCGATTCCTACTTAGTCATTTTTATCTAGCTGCAGTCTAGGTTAAGTATTTGATTATAGTTTGGCATTAGCCCTCTAATTTTATGACATTTTATTCAGGATTCTTGTTTAGTTACATATGTCAGTACCTCAATGCACTGCTTATTATTATTTAAAAACTCTGTATTTGATGTATTTGATTCTATATGTAGTCACTTGGTTGTGCTGTATGTTCTCTATACTCATGTCACCTTGCCTTTTTATTGTATAATGCCATCTTTATGGCCTTGGTCGTGCCTGAAAAATACCCCTGGGATCAGCGTAGCTACCCGGTCAACAAACAAACAAACAAACAAACAAATAAGTAAAACAATATTTTACAGAATTCAACATTACTTCTTTGTGCAATGAAAACACCATAGTATATGTCCATAACTATATTTTAGCTATGCTTAAAGTCTACACCAGTGATAACTATAACAGTTAAAGCAAGAACCCGGGGGCCGATTCCAAGACAGTCAGGGTAACTCGCACACAGTTGCAAGTTGCGCTGGTTGCCTCTATGCCAGGAATCCTATGCTGTATTCCAGAAGCGGCAGGATCCTGGCAATTGCAACTTGCGAGATACGCCATGTGTATGGCAGTAACCCATGCATGGCATATTCCAGTCGCAAGTTGCAACCTGCAATGAGTGACAGGTGGCCTCCCCAAAGCACATCCCACCCTGGAACACCATCAGATGCACCAGGGGGCATGGAGGGGATACAAGACAGAAGACACAGGTGTTGGGGGATGCACTGAATAATGGACCATCGGGGGTCCTTGCTATTTGGGGAGGAGGGGGCAGGTGTATGCATCAGAGGACATGGGTGACACATCTGCGCCATTGCTGCAGCACCAGGAGGCAGGCAGCTGATGGATGGCACTGTCAGTTGCCACTTAGAGCAGCTCAGAGCTGTTCTAACTCAGCCACACCACTGTAGCTTCCATAATTGTGCTTGCGGGTTATGACAGCTGCCCTACTGGAATTGGACTAGGTTGCTGTCATAACCCGCAGTTGTGCCAGGCATTGCAGGCTGTGGTGTAAGTGTTTGCACAACCTGTGTTTGTCGCAGCCCACAGATGCCAAGGCGCTACTTGCATCTTGGAATAGGAGTTGGCATATTGCCTGGCATATGTAGCAAGATATGCTATGGGGTCTGGCATATTTCTCGCCTTACTCTGGTGTATGGCCCTCTGGAATCAGGCCCCAGGTGTCTGTCAGTACTTTGGGGAAACCTCTTGGAACGTGACTGTAGAGAGGAGGAAGAGTAGGGGAAACAGCCTATCTGAGCCATGGCCTTCTGAGTGCCAAGTTACACCAATTGTCTATGGGCTAGCCATTTTTCCAGCTTAGCCAGATACTTTTCCATTATTAACCTCAGATCAGCTGTGATCTTTTAGAATTATGTGTCTGTTGAAAAATAAAATGCACTGGATTATCAGTCTTGATACTATCATGCCGGTTGGACTAAATAAAGAAGTGGACTTTAGTCCATACTTTAAGAACTAAATGACTATCTAGCTTTACTCTATAACTGCCCAATACTATGTGTGATAACATCATATCAGTGTTATGTCTTTGTGTGTAACACATTTATCATTTTTATCAGATATAATGGCAGGGATGAACATTTTGATTGGGAATCATGGATTAATAGACTTCCATTTGTTCCAATGATAGGATTTTTATCTTTATTTGGACATCTCTAAAAAACGTACTTGCTTCCATGCATTGTTTTTGGTGTTTGTTTAAATAATATCAATCCTAATCATTCCCAAGTCTGACCCGTCTACCTATGGAATATTGAAATTAGCTCCATTGTCTATCTGTTTCTTTCCTAATCTTTTTAAGCATCTTATTTCTACTACTCAGTCATCACTTCTTGACATTTGATTTATTTCTATAATTACATTCTGTTTTTTTTTCTAGATCTTTGCCCACCTCCAAATTTGAGAAAATTATTTTTAAACTGGGGTTCATTTATAAATATAAGAGAATGGGAACTGTTTAATAATTTTGTAAGATTTTACAGAATTTGTGCAAATACACAAAGTGTGACGTAATAAATGTTTGTATAATTAAGAATCTGACAAGTTTCTGTCATTATGCGACTATCTCTTTAAATTGGAATTTTTTTAATGGTGTGTATGCATAAAGTTAGGACATGCCCCCTAAGGGAGATTTATTTTGGTCAAAGTGCTGGGACACAGGTGTCCTCTACTCTGGGTGCCTAATAAAATTTGTTAAGCAGATAGTGGTGTCCTGCTCACTTTTTCCAGAGTGTGGTACTTCATTTCTTGCTTTAGTGTCGTGGTCTAGCTGCCTGTTACCTGTATCACTACACGTTCTGGATACATTACCACAGTACCTGTTCCATATCAATGTCATTTGGAGCCGTTGAAATTCTGATAACATCCCCTTCTAGAAATGCAACTTACAGAGAGTAGCCAGTCAAAGTGCATCCCTTCCAGAGATTGGGTATCTGCCTTCTTAAGGAGAGTTGTTTAATCACCTTTTGTGCAGTAACTGCTGCATGACTGGCACCCGCTAGAGAGGGTGGAGTCATTTTCAGGAATCCAACAAAAGGAAGTTACTATGAAATAGTTGTGTTTATAAAATGGCAAGAAACTTCATTGACCAAAACACATCACCTGGCAGTGGTATAATCTACAATATACACACGATAGCTGATTTTACAAACCATCTGTGTTACAAATCACTACACACACCAACTTACAGAACCAACCCACCTGCCCTTCTCCCTCTCACTTCAGTACAGCCCTGCTCCTCTGCAAATGGCTGACGCTGCACAGCTGGGTTTTAGTTCATAATTAGTACCAGTCTCCAAAGACAAATCAGGACACACTCCCCCTCCTCATACTCATGCAGCAGGGTCAGCACCACAGATCTTGTGTACTACTTGAACAGGAATGAAGTCCTAGGTGATAAATAGCATTGCATTTTATTTGGCATCTTAGGATTGAAGGCTCAACTCAGCAAAAAGTAATAAAATACTCAAATAGCAAAGCTTATAAATTGATTTTTGAAAGTAGCACTCAAAATCAGAGCAATTGTCAGCCAAAAGTGAACCCTGCAGGGGAGAAGTGCTCTGAATAGTTAATTTCTTTCTTTCTTTCTTTCTTTCTTTCTTTCTTTCTTTCTTTCTTTCTTTCTTTCTTTCTTTCTTTCTTTCATTTTATTTATTTATTTCTCGGAATTACAATACCTTTCAGCCAGAGACTTTTTTACAAAGGTTCCATGTAAGAAGTGAACAGATTGTTACAACAAAAGGATAATTAAAAAGTACAGTGACAATGATGCTGAGACACTTGTACACATAAGATCTTAACAGGAGTAAGAAATGGTTACAATTGGTACAACCAAGAAGGT
The DNA here is from genome assembly GCA_016271365.2 of Neoceratodus forsteri. Lineage (NCBI taxonomy): Eukaryota > Metazoa > Chordata > Ceratodontiformes > Ceratodontidae > Neoceratodus > Neoceratodus forsteri. The sequence goes on from CM028129.1 coordinate 820,256,345, forward strand.
AAAAATAAAGAAGTGCCATCAGTAGGATGAATTTGTCATAACAAGGTAACATTGCTATATCAGCAGATGGGCACATAGTATCATTTGAAGATAAAATTGAGAGAAAAAAATACATAGATTTACAGGTAGGTAACAGGATTTAATCAGGATATCAATGCAGTTTTAGAGGCCGCTATTGCCACTGGATACTCTGCAGTGCACTGCCTGGAAAAGGATCTCAGTGCTGGTGGAGTGGCCATCATTTTTAGATCCAGCCTGGGCTTCACGGTGCATATGGTTGGTGATACCAGTTCTTTTGAATGTGCTACTGTGTGAGGGGGTCCAGGTGCAGATTGCAGGATTCTCCTGGTTTACTGCCCTCTGGGGTCAGGAGGAGAATTCCTGCAGGAGGTAGTTGACTTCGTCATCGACCAGGTGTTGGAGTCCCCAAGGTGCTTAATCCTGGGGTACTTCAATGCCTGGGTCGATGATGAATCCTCACATTTCAGTTACAACCTCCTCCAGTTGATATCATCACTGGACCGGGCACAAGTTGTTGCTTCTGCAATCCACCAGCATGGCCACACACTCGATCTGGAGTTCCAGCTGGGTCTTGGGGTTGATAGCCTCAAGGTTGATCGGATCTCTTGGTCCGGTCACTGCAGTGTGGGGTTCATGTTTGGGGCCCTCCAAAAAGTCCTTCCCTTGTGGAGATGGTCACCTATCACTCTTTAAAGGGTCTTCACCCAGAAGGATTACTGGCATTAGCTGACTTATTTAGAGTAGATGCAGCTTGTGCGATCTGCACCAGTAGGGCAGTGGCCACCTGTAATAAGGTGGTCTCCGAAGCACTGGATGTCATCGCTCCAGTTTGGATATGACTCAGATCTTCTCACTTGAGATCCCTTGGTTTGATGAGGGTCTCAAGGTGATGAAGATCAAGGGTCGGAAGTTGGAGCATTGCTGGCAGAAGACCTGGCTGGAGGCTGAAAAACTGGCCGTGCGTGCTCACTGTGGTGAGTACTAGTGGGCAATCTCCTGTAAGAAGGCAAAATTCCTGTCCAGGGAGATTGCAGCAGGGAAGAACAGACCTTCTCAGCTTTTTCAGACTGTGGACAGGCTTCTCCATCCTACCTGTCTGCAGCCAAAGAAGACTTTTTCCACCACTTTATGTGAAGAGTTTCCTCTGTTCTTCTCTGACAGAGTGTCATCAATTCAGTTTGGGGATACCATCAGGAAGGCAATCATCTCACAGGAGCTGGGCTGGGAGGAACAGAGGCACTCTGCCTATCTGAGAGGAGTTTAGGCCAGTGGAGGTGTCCGAAGTGACTGGGATGATCTTAGAGCTGAAGCACACATTTTGCGAACTGGACCCAGCCCCGACACATTTCTTAATGGGATGCCTTGAGGCTGTTTGCCCAGTGTTCACCAGGATTGCCAGGTGCTCGATGGTGGAAGAGGCATTCCCAATGACTTTCAAAGAAGCACTGGTGAGTCTCCTCCTTACAAAACCTTTCATTGACCCTGACATCCTGGCGAATTACTGTCCAATCTCCAACCTACTATTTTTTAATAAGGTTGTTGAGAAATTGGTGGCACAGCAGCTCAAGGACCACCTCTTATCCTTTGACATCTATGAGCCATTTCAGTTGGGTTTTGGGGCCAGACACAGCACAGACATGGCTCTAGTTAGGGTGCATAATGATCTGCTCAGGGTTAGAGATAGAGAAGACAGGTCAGTTCTTGTGCTTCTCAGTCTCTCATCAGTGTTTCACACTGTGGACCACGTCATGCTTCTTGATTGGCTCTGTGAGTTTTGTGGAGTCACTGGTACTATCATCAGATGGTTTGAGTCCTATCTCTCTGATAGGGTGCAGTGGGTAATGATGGGGAATTTCTCCTTCTCCCCAATGCCCCTGTCATGTGAAGTGCCACAGGGCTCTATTTTGTTGCCAATGCTGTTCACAGTGTACATGCTCCCTCTGGGTGATATAATTCGGAAATACATCATGGAGTTTCACTGTTATGCGGATGACACCTAGCTGTACCAGAATATCCAGTGCTGTTAATGTTCTTAACAGCTGTGTGGCTAAAATCAATGATTGGATGGCTTCCAGCTGGCTGAGACTTAACCCAGATAAGACAGAGGTGCTGATGATCGAGCTGGGTCGTGGGTGTGATGGGTTGCCACCTGGAGTGAACACAGGGTTTTTCCAGTGGTCTGCTCCATTGGTGGCTTCCCCAAGGGTGCATAATCTTGGTGTGATCCTGGACTGCAGGCTGACCTTTGAAGATCAGGTATTGTCTGTAGTGAACAGTGGTTTTTACCACCTGCGGAACATCGTCAGGATCAAGCCCCTCATTCTGCCCCAGGATCTGCCCATCCTGGTACATACCTTTGTGACCTCTAGGCTCAACTACTGTAACTCTCTGTACTTCAGGGTCATGGGAGGGACCTTCTACAGGCTGCAGTTGGTGCAAAATGCAATGGCTCTGTTGCTGACAGTCCAATCCAGGTCCTGCCATGTTGTCCTGGCCCTGCCTGCTCCGCACTGGCTGCTTGTTAGGGGGATGGTCCTTTTCAAGGTGGGTTTTCTCACCTGTAAGATCCCATATGGACTGGGTCCTGGCTACCTGTTGGAGCTCCTGCTACCTCTGACCTCTGCTCACTCCCTCCGTTCCTCTTTGAGTAGCCTCCTGGACATTCCCAGGGTTGGGCTCAAGACATTGGGTGACTGTGCTTTTAGTGTCTCTGTGCCAACCCTGTAGAACTCACTTCCATCTGCAGTCTGGGAGGGTCCCTTGATTAGTGTTTTCAAGCTGAGACTGAAGGCCCACCTCTTTAACTTGGCTTTCATTGAGTGATCTCCCAGACAGTGTTTTCTGCATTCTGCAGTTTGATAACCTGCCTAAGGCAAAGCTGCCTGAAGCTCACCCTCCAAACAAAGGGACTATTGTGCCGTTTTGGACTGTTTCCTCTCAAGCAAACTGCATTCTGCAGTTTGTTAACCTGCCTAAGGTGAAGTTGCCTGAAGTTCACCCTCCAAGCAAGGGGACTACTGTGCCCTTTTGGGCTGTTTCCTTTCAAGCAAACTGCATTCTGCAGTTTGATAACCTGCCTAAGGCAAAGCTGCCCGAAGCTCACCCTCCAAGCAAGGTACAGGTTGTAACTCTGAATTTTGGCATCTACCCCTGGAGGAATCCCACTTGCTCCTGTTTGCCAGTGTTCCTCACACTATGTGCAGCAATCCAGAAATCCTCAAGGAACTGCTGCCAGGAAATTAATGATATGACTGATCTCTGCTTGAAATGTTTTGATTTCTCACTTTAAGTAATGTTTAGTCTGATGTAGAGATTTCTTAAGTTTTGAGATAGGTTTTTTTTTTATTTTTTCCCCCCATTTGCAGTTTATACTGATCTGCCACTAGAGGCATCTTATTTTTCCTATTAATCCTCCAACCCACTTGTCCAACTTGCCTCTGCCTTTTTCCAGTTCTAATCACTGTTATCTCCTCCCTTGTTTCTCACTTTTAGCATATTGTACTCTAAAGAAAAGGAAAAAAAAAAACAAAACACCGGTATAATTAACCTTGCACTGTGCTTGGGAACTTGCATGTGCCCTTATTGCTGCACTCCTTGGTATCATAATGTCTCTTATAACGGCTATGTTTCCTAGAGGCATTATATTGCTCTCTCTATTGACAGTATCTGACCTTGCCTGTGTTAAGTTTCTGACATCTACCTCGACGACATTGGACAGTAATCATTTATATGTTTATAGTACTAGCACCTTATCCCAATGCTGTGACTCTCTTACTGTGCCATGGAACCTGCATTCCCCTGGTGACTGGGGGTTGCCATTTCATTGCCCTAGCTGGCTACCCCCTTTGGCACTCCTCACTGGGATCTTCAACTTATAAGCCAACTGTAAAGCGTGCTCAACTCAGAGAAAGCTTCACAAACTCAGCAACAAGCAGTTAAAGGAATATCTGTGTGGACTGGCCTTACTGTTGCTGCTGTTCTCTGGCAATATTTACCCCAACCCTGGCCCTCCATAACTTATGGCATACCCACAGTCATCTACTGGGTTACTGACAATTGCCTCATTTAATATATGCACCCTCCTCCCCAAAATGGATGTACTGAATGCATGGATCTTATAACATAACCCAGACATCCTCTCAGTTGTAGAAACATGGCTTTCTCCAAAAGTAGCGGATGCTTCAATTTCCATCCCAGGCTACACAGTCTTTAGACAGGATCATCTCTCCAAGCATGGGGGCGGTTGTGCAATCTACCTCTGAAATAATCTTCAAGATCTCATCCTAACTTTGCCCAAAACTGATGACCATATGCAAGCCCTTGCCATAAAAGTACTTCTATGTGCACACAATAAAACCCTTACTGTGTTTTCAATCTATATTCCTCCCAGACAGACGGTCTCCTGCTCTGATTCACTCCTTGAGTGTTTTGGCTCTCTGAGTCTTAATTCGGAAATTATCATGTTAGGAGATTCCAGTATCAATTGGTTCTCTTCTGGACACAAGCCCTTTCAAAGATGCAGTTTCAGCAGTTCACCTCACCCAGCTAGTCAAGTCCCCCACTAGAATCAACTATAAAACTGGGACAGGTACCTTACTGGACTGGGTGCTTGCTAACCACCTTGATCATATATCGGACACAACTGTACTCCCAGATGCTTTTAGTGACCACTCCCCAGTCTTGTTTCATTGGGTGAACAAATTCTGTAAACCACCTGCTAGAACAATTACCACCAGGGTACTCATCCATGGGCATCTTGAATCACTAAATGCTGACCCATGTAATCAGGACTGGTCAATGGTTACACAACTGACAACGTTGACATTGCCCTCGACCAATTCATTCTTCAGTTCAACGCTATATGTGATAGGCATGCCCTCCATAAAAAGCATAAAAGCAAAGGCCGCTGTAATCCCTGGTTTTCTCTGGACCTCTTTGAGCTTCTGAATGCCAGAGACCATCTATGGCACAGGTCTAGGTCCCTGTGTAATGAGGCTGACATCCAGAGATACAACACGGCAAGAAACAACTGCACGAGGGCTATTCGTGCAGCTAAAAATCAGTATCATAATGAAATGCTCTCTCGGACTTGGAATGATGGCAGAAAATTATGGACTAACCTTAAAGAGGTCACTGAGAGAGACCTCAGATCTGCTTCAACCATGCTTAACATTGATGGTGTACCCTCACTCAACCCCGAACTTATTGCTAACACTTTTAATAATGCCTTCATGGACCTGAGTGGTGTCCTGCCACCTAGCTACTTCTCTCACCGCCTCACAAGTGACTACTCTGGGAAAGAGACTCAGTACCCTTCTCATCCTCCTTTCTACTTCAAAACCCTCTCAGCCCATGAAGCCAGGAATTGCCTACTCAAGATATTAGGGAAATCAAGATTTAGTGGTGACACCCTGAATCTTAAGTTAGTAGCACTTACACTGGATGAAAGTCTGTCACTTCTAACACATATTATTAACATGTCACTTAGTTACTCTCAATTCCATCAGAAATGGAAATCTGCCACTGTGATACCAGTTCATAAGTCTAGGGATCGCGCAATTACTAGGAACTACAGGCCTATCTCTATCCTGCCCCCACTCTTGAAAGCTCTTGAGCATATAGTGGCTGACCAACTGATTGAATACTTAGAAAAATATCAGCTACAATGCCCGCAACAACACGGGTTCAGAAATGGTCATAGTACCACTTCCACCCTTCTGGAGTTCATAGGCTTTATTCATCACTCCTTAGATCAAGGACACCTGGTCGGTGCTGCTTTCATTGATTTAACCAAAGCTTTTGACACAGTAAATCATGCCCTTCTGGTCGAACAACTTACCACCATTGGCCTAGCTCATGACAGCATAGCCTGGTTTGAAAGTTACCTGCACAACCATACACAGCAGGTGAAGATCGGTAACACTCTCTCAGATAGCAGACTTGTCCTATCTGGAGTTCCTCAAGGGTCCATCTTGGGCCCTCTTTATTTAGCATTTTCCTCAACAACCTTCCTTACTCCTGTCAGGGTCACATCCTTTTATATGCTGATGATGATGTCCTGTTTACCAGTGATCCAGACCCTAAGGTTCTTGAATCCAGGCTACAGAGTCATTTTGTAGTTGTAGAAAGATGGTTCCATAAGCACAAGTTAGTTATGGATTACAACAAGACTAAAACTATGCTGCTCTCCAGCTTCCAGAATAGACACAGAACTTACCTTCTTTCTATCACCAACGAAGAGAGCTCTCCTCTGGAGCTAATTCAGTTCTTTAAATATCTGGGGATTACTATTGATAGTACAATGACCTATGACTATCACATTGACAACATTACTAAGGCTGTTAACACCCGCATTGGACTACTTTATAGGCATAAGCAATGTTTGACCCAGGAGGCTCTTAACCTGGCCATTCAAAGCTCTCTTGTCTCGCTTATTGATTACTGCTTACCAATCTATGGATCAGCTACTGAAACAACTCTTCACCACATCATAGTTGCACTCAACAAAGCATGTTGGCTCCTTACTGGCTCAGCCCATCTGTCCCATACTAATGACATGTACGCTCAGGCTAACTGGCTCCAATTCAAAGCTAGACTCATGTACCAAACAGGTTTTCTGTCCAACAAAGTAAGCTTAGGCAAATTGCCCCCAGGACTGCTAAAGTTTATTACCCCCACTATCAACTGTCATTGCACCAGAAGCTCTACTAGCCAGATTTTTAATATAACCCTCTGTCGCACTTTTCTGGGACAAAGGTTCTTTACTGTGTCCTGCTATGGATGAACTCGCTGCACCATGACATCACTTCAGCATCCACCTTGGGCTCCTTCAAGGTTAAACTTAAGCAACAGCTAGTTGTTGATGCCAGTTGTGACTGCTTCCAATAACCTTCCTTCTTGTGTCCAGCACTTATTCTAACCTTATGCTATCCTGACCTTATGCATAACTGTTCTCAGCATGTAAATAACTGTTCTAAGTTGCTAATCATTCTCCTTTCACATTTCCTCTTGATCCCTTCCACTCTTTCCCTTCACCCCTCTATGGCTTTCCCCCATCCCTCTCCCCCATTTTATCTTCCGAGCTCCCTTGCTCACTTTAAAATACTTTGTCCCATACCTTCTCACCTCTGATGAGGCTCCGGGCTAATGCCATCCCTTATCTTGTTGAGTATTAGATATTAGGCTGAGTCTGTTCTCCTTTTCCTGTAAAGGGACATTTCATAAGACCCCACCCCCTCTAATATGACCATTTCAATTCCAGGTTTTAATCAAATATGCACCATGGCATACATTGTACAATGCCACATGTATTGGAACTTCTCTAGTTATACACTATTGTAATGTCTTGTATAATTCCTTGTTTTGTTTGTTCTCCATTTCATACTTTTCCAATATGTATTGTTCATCTGATGTGGAACCTATGAAATGAGCTTGTTCTCAAAGGTGTTATCAGAAATTTCAATAAATAAATAAAAAATAAATAAAAAAAACAGTCTTGTTTAGTAGTTACTAATTTTGATAGTTGTCCTTCTGATTTTATTGTTTTGAAATGTTATTGTGCTTGTATCTGTACTCAACAGTTATGCTTGTTAGGTGCCCAGAGCCTCAGGAATTGAGCGCCCTAAAAGTAAAATCTGCCTTGCCTTGCTATGCCTTGCTAGTCAGAAATTGACTTAGTCTGTATTAGAGTGGGGGATAGGAGGGGAGGTTGCAAAACTAGAAGTAACAAAGGCCAGAGCTGACAAAAAGCTAGGTGTTTGGTAGGCAGTTGAGAGGCTGAAAATCTAGTAGACAGGATGAGGTGTGGATAACAGAACAGTGGGAGGGGAGGAGTGGATACCAGTAAGGGTGGAAAAGAAGGAGTAGATACCCAAAAGGGTGGGAAAAGAGGCAGTAGAGATGAATGGTGGGAGTGTGAGGTACAAGAGAGGTTGGGTTAGGACTAGGAGGGGGTAGCATTTAGGTGGGGCAGTCACAGCTGCTAAGCATAATAAGGTGTTGCTGGAGTTTGTATTTGAATGGTCCTATCTTGGGTTCATCCAGTATGTCCAAGGGGAGGCCATTCAACCAGTTGGGAGTTCTGTACATAAAAGCTCACTGTGCTTGCTACATGTGGCAGAGCGAGACATGGTAGGCAAGCTTGGATGCACATCTCGTACAGCGAGGGTTGGGTGTACGTGTAAGAAGATGTGCGGTAGGTGAGCCCAAGGCTGAGCTATTTTGCCAGCAGGCAGGTATGGTATGATATCCTGCCCTTGAAGTGCAGCCAATTGGTTTGGGCATACAAGTCACAGGTGTGGGTGTACCTGTGAGCACCAGAGACCAAGCGGCATGATTTATTGAGTGCAATGCTAATCCTTTTGAGGGTCATGTCCATAGCAGAGCCATAGATAACTAGCCCATAATCAATTATGGTGAGGACCAAGCTGGTAACTGCTAGTTGGAGGTCTTCTAGGGTCATGCTGTGCCTATGTCTGCAAAGGAGCCCTAATCTTGTGTTAACAACCTTGGAGGTAAGGTTGACATGCTCATTGTAAGCTAATGAGCTGTTGAGGGTTATCCCAAGGTATTTAAAGTTGTGGACTTGTTCTAAAGGTATGTAGTGGCTACTAAAAATGGTAATTTGGGCTGCTTTATTCTTGTTATGTGGACTGGTGAATAGTATAACCTTGTTTTTTTTGTAATTCATTATGAGCTGGTGTTGGGTAAACCAGGCCTCAACCACTTCAAATTTATATTTATAACATGCTCCAATATACCAAATGTAAACCAACTCTTTACTTGTAGCCAGCATCATGTGTAGAACCTCAAGTTTTCTGTGCACAGTGTTTTTTCAAATGTGGAAATAACACATTTGTATAACCACAGCAGTTGCTTTTAAATCCCTCTCTGGCAACTTGTGTCAATAAAATCAGCTGTCACTGGCAGATTTTTCATTTTAGCAAATGCTTCCAATAATACAAGAGAAACAGTCAGAAAGAGTGGACTCATGCAAGGGGAAACAGATGAGCAAAAGCACCCACCTACCAAGAATGGTGGCAGTGGGGGGGGGGCTATACCTCCCATTTATGTGGCTATACCAGACTGATAACTTCTGTTAGGGCTCCAAAAGCGAACAATTTGATAAACAATGTGTTAAGTGCTCAGTGCATGTAACAAGGAAATTATGTACTTGTTATTATTTAGTTTTTGTTGACCAGGTACGTCCACTAGGCAAAACAAATGCATATTTTCAGGCACGACCTGGGAGATTACATATGTAAGATGCATTACAAAGAAGGGTACAAAGCTATAACAATACAGGCAATGCATTTCACAGTATAAAACAACATAAGTGGAGGAAAAAAATTCATAAAAAACACTAAAACAATAACAGAACTGTAAAATGCTTCTACAAATCCAGACAGACAAGATATTACTGTAGTTGAAAAGGTGCTCAAGCATTGACTGCAACAAACAATATTTGGAATCACCACAGTGTAAGCAGGCTTGGCCAGTTTTATGGTGCAGACATTATGGAACAAATGAGCTGAGCCAATGGCATGCCATTTCACAGAACAACGTAGTAATGTTTCGGATAACTCCTTTTTCAGACTGCCATGATATATGCACTATAGTTGATTTTGCAAACCACTTGTCTTATAAATCATGGCACACACACACACAATCTTTTAGAATCAACCTGCCTTCCCTTCTCCCTCTTTCTTCAGGGCAGCCCAGCTCCCTTGTAAAAAAAATGAAACTGCACAGCTGGGTTTTAGCTCATAATCAGCCCCAATCTCCCTCTGTCCCCCTTTGGAGCAGCAAAGTACCCTTATAGAAAGCTGAAGCTGCTCATCTGGATTTTAGGTTGTAATCGGCAGCCATAACTTCAGCCAGAGTCTGTCAAACTGCTGTTAAGGAGCTACAATGGACCACTGTGTTTTATCACTTCTTACACTATCAATATAAACTCTCTGTTCTGTTGCACTCATACAACTTTGTTTGCCTATTTATTAAATCTGCTATATATGTGGATATCACACAGGTCATTAGGGCTAATTTACAAGTGCAATAACTCACTTCAGAGTGTGGCTTAAAGAATTTGACATGCATTTCACAGGGGCATAGGAACAGACAGTCTTCGGACTCATTCCTTTCACTCTGGGGGAGAAGGGCGCATCTCAAATCCTTTAAACCACACTCAAGCATGATTTATTGCTTATGTATCTTGTGTGACTTCATCTGTGAGTGTTGCTGTGCTAATATTTTAGCTAACTCCAATTGATGCTTTTTTTTTTTTTTATTTACCACTGATAAATGTTAAAACTATGGTATATTGATCAGGAGGTGCATCCCTCTTTAGCACAATTTCAGTGTGTATCAAAATGGTTTGTCTGTTTCTCTAGGTGAGTTGGGTTCTTTTAATAGTAGAGAGTATGCTGGTTTGTGTGAACCAGGGGTAATAAGTACCTTTGTATCTTATGTCCATGAAGTATAGCACCAGGGTTTCCCCAGGCACGGTGCCTCTGTATTGCACAGGGCTAATTTCCATTGACCATGTGGCTATATCCTGCAATGTATTGAATGTTAAATTATTCAGGTCTTTGGTAAATCATTCTTAGGGCTGTGTAGGTGGAGCCTGCAGCTGTTTTGCGGTAGCTCTAAAAATGAGCTACCGGATTCAGACCCTGGAACACTTCCGTTTTGGAGTTTTGGAATGATCCTTCTGAAACTCCAAAAGAGTCAGAAACAGTCCACCATGGGTGCACTATTTCTTGTTTGATAAAGGAAAGTGACTTCAAAGATCTAAATAAAGATCATACCTTTCAGTAGCACTTAACTATAACAATTTTTCAATGCCGATTTAACTCAGTCCTTCCCGAAGACTGTGTTCCATAAACTGGGAATGACTGATGTCTGACAGTCCTACGCAGATTTTACTGAATTCTTAAAACGAGATTGCACACTGCATCAGTGTGGTAAAATTTGGAGTTTTCTGGGTTGTAATTATTGCTGCAGGTGATTTTGACCACGTTTCCTGGTCCTATAAAAGTTTTACTCACTGATGGAAAAAAAATCAGTACCACCTTTTTAATACTTATCACTTCAGTGGTTTGAAATGACAGAAAATTGAAGCACAATGCTACTGTTCAAAATAAAACAACACCAATTATCTCATTGCATTTTTAAACACAAATTTTGCCCTTAACTTCTACATTCTGATATCTCCATACATTGCCCAGGTCCACAGCAAAACCGATGACCGAGAGGAGGAAATCCATTTTCAAACCACATGAAGTCTTGCTGTATTCTGACTATTGCAATTAGCCCCAGCACTCAAACTGCCCTGGAGAGAAGAGAGTTAATTTTCTATGCAGAGCATAAAATGCTGAGCTCGAGCTCAGTTCAAACCTCTGTCTGCTGCACAACCGTCAGATTCTTTACTCCACCTAACTGAACAGTTGCTCCGGAGATTTCTCCTTTGCTCGCAGTTCGTAAGTCGGTTTAAGTCTTCAGTTTTACCGATTATTTTTTAGCAAGTTTTGATTCAGATCTCTTTCTGTGGTACAGTAAGTACTAGGTAGTGAACTAGACAGAGTAAATTTGTGGAAGTTGTAAAAATGTATTTTCAACCGGTTCGGCTGAATCAGCCATTTAGTGAATTATGTATTCTGTCTTTGTTTCTAAACTTAGAGTGTGGTTACTGGTCCTTATCGGTTTAAAAAAAACACGTTTTCTCGTGGTTTTTTCCAATACCCGTGACACAGTTAGAGACCGATAAGGGTGTCTTGCCTGGTTGTTTGCCATAAAAAGGGTAAGTCTGTGGTTAGGATGGTTATGTCTGAGAAACCCAAAAGAAAAACCAGGCCCACTGGGTTTCAACACTGCAGTGTCTGTGGGGAGGTCTTTGCTAAGGCTGATCCCCACAGCACCTGCGTTTATTTTCTGGGGTTTGACCACCTCGATTCAGACTGCCAAATCTGTAAAAATTTCCCTAAGTCTACCCTGGAAAAAAGATTAGGTAGGCTTAGGCATAAGGAGGCCGTGAAGTCCGCTGACCCAGATGGCCAGCCCGGTTCAGTTCCGAATGAACCTGAGTGAGTGCCCTCTGACCAGGGTGATACTTCTTGTGGCAAGAGGAAAAAGACGAGGAAAAGAAATATTAGCTGGTTCAGATCGAGAGACCCATTTTCCGACCGCCGAAGAGATTGCCAAAGCGATAAGGATTGTAGAATTGCTTTGCCCTGTTCTATCTGATCTGGCGCCTTCTGGCAGGTGCTCGGTTTGTTCAGTTCCTCCGGTTCAAGGTTATGCCTTGGAAGATTTTTATGAACTGGATTTGGAAGGGGATGAAGATTATGATGATGATGGTGATGATGATGGTGGGGAAGGTCTGGATGAGCACATTGAACCGGACATCTCCCCAGACAGGCCTTCTGGTGTTTCCCCTCCTAGGCTTTCTGAGTCCCCTTCCCACTACATGTTTTACAGGAAAGTGACAGAAACCCTGCAGCTCTCTGTAGAGGAAGCTGTGGAGGAACAAGAGGAACCTGATTATGTGGAGATGATGGCCATCCCAGAGTCCAAAAGACTGTCTATTCCCCTTCACAAGTCTTTTGGGAAACAGACACAAAAGATTTTAAAAACTCCAAATTCTGTATCTCCTGTTGACAGAAGGATGGACAAAAGGAACACATTATCAGGTTCAGGTACAGAGTACTTGTATCAACAATGTAGCCATGTTGGGGTTGTGCAGGCTGGAGCCTGTGATAAGGCTAATATACCCTTGGCTACACACACCCCAGATAAAGGCTCTAGGAAGCTGGATGCCACAGCAAAGAAACAGTACATGGCATCCTCCTTGGGACTCAGGCAGGCTAATTATATGGCCTATGCAGCCAGGTACCAGAAGTCCAGGTGGGACACTGTACTGGCACTGGCTAAGCAGACCTCCCCCCAGCTAGTCTTGGAGCTGGAGGGGGTAGCTGCTGATGGGATTGAGGCATCTAAGGTACAGTTCCATGCTGCTGTGGACTCCAATGATGTGTCATCTAGAGTCATGGCTACATCTGTGGCTCTTCGGAGAATGGCTTGGCTCAGATGTACTAGTATCTCATAAGACACCCAGGCTAAGGCCATGGATTTCCCTGTGGTGGGTAATTCTCTGTTTGTGGAGCAGACAGAGAATTACATGAAAAAGATGGATGAGTATAGGACCACCTATAGGAGTGCACAGGCCAAGGAAAGGCAGGCAACTCCTCAAAGACAGCAAGCTAGGGTCAGGGGCAAGCCTTTTCATAGGCCTTTCTACCAAGCACAGGCCTCTTCTCCTTTTCCTCAGAGGGGGTTCTTCAGAGGGAGAGGCAGAAGGGGGATGAGCAGGGCTGCATCCACCCTTCAACCTAGGGCTTCTGCCAAGCAGACACCCTGATGTGTCAGCCTGGGTCGACTCCTCCATTCCTGTAGGAGGCAGGCTGGCTTACTTCGTCCAGGACTGGATGTCTGTTACCTCAGACAAGTGGGTCCTGGAGGTGGTAAGCCAGGGGCTGGTTCTCAACTTCAAGAAATTTCCAAAGCTGAGGGCCAGATCTTTTCCACCTGCAAGCATCTCCAAAACCATTGCCTTAGAGGCAGATGTTTCATCTCTACTGGCTCTAAAGGCTGTAGAGAGAGTTCCTACATTGCACAGGGGCAGAGGTCAGTACTCCAGGTACTTTCTTACTCCAAAAAAGACAGGGGAGTGGTGACCCATCCTAGACTTAAGATACCTGAACAAACATCTTTTAAAACCAAAATTCAAAATGGTGACTCTGGGAATAATCCTTCCCTCTCTAAGGCCAGGGGACTGGCTAGCCTCCCTGGACTTAAAAGATGCCTACTTTCTCTTTCCCATCAGCTGCTCCCACAGAAAGTACCTCAGGTTCGAATTGCCTTCAGGCCATTATCAGTTCAAAGCTATGCCCTTCGGCCTGACATCAGCTCCAAGGGTATTCACAAAATGCCTAGCAGTAGTAGTGGCCTTTTTAAGAAGGAAGAATATTTCCATATTTCCATACCTGGATGACTGGCTCATTGTGGGTCAGTCCCCAGACCAAGTCAAGTTAGACCTGCTAGTGACTCTGCAAGTGCTCACTTCCATAGGATTCCTTCTCAATCTTCCCAAGTCAGTTCTTGAGCCTGTGCAGAGTCAGATACAGTCAAAGCAAGAGCTTTTCTTCCCCTGGAAAGGGCAAGGGCAATTGTAGAGCTGGCTTCTTCATTCCACCTTCTGGTCTCTCGGCCAGCAAGGCACTTCCTTCAGCTTCTGGGCCACATGACAGCTTCTGCAGCAGTGGTTCAAGAGGCCTGATTTCAGATGAGGGACATTCAGTTTCACCTGAGGGCCTTTTGGTCTCAGAAGAAAGATTATCTAACCAAACTAGTTCCAGTGACTCAGACTCTGATCCAGGCTCTCCAATGATGGTAGGATCAGGGCAACCTCAGACAAGGAGTCCCATTCATCACTCAGTCTCACTCTGTGGTCTTAACCATGGATGCTTCTCTATTGGGGTGGGGAACCCATCTGGGGACTCTCACAGCCCAGGTACTGTGGTCCCCTCAGGAATTCCTTCTTCATATCAATCTCCTGGAACTCAGGGCAGTCTTTCTGGCCTTGCAAGCTTTCTCTCAGTCAGTGTAGAACAAGGTGGTTCAGGTCAGGACAGACAACACCACCACCATGTGGTACATCAACAAGCAGGGAGGCACTCGGTCCATGGCCTTGTGCACGGAAGCCATGAAATTGTGGTCCATAGCTTATTCTCTGCAGACCTCTCTGACAGCAGTCCACCATCCAGGGAAGGACAATGTGCTAGCAGATGCATTGAGCAGGATCTCTCAGGGCCATCACGAATGGTCCCTGGACCCTCCGGTGTTGAAAGTGATTTTTTCAAGGTGGGGCACTCCAGAGATAGATCTCTTTGCAGCCCCAGACAATCACCAATTTCCTCTGTTTTGTTGCAGACCCCAGTCTTGGGCTCAGTCCCTCTGGATGCTCTGATCTTGAACTGGGAGGGGAAATTTCTATATGCCTTCCCTCCTTTTCCTCTACTGTTCAAGGTTCTGGTCAAGATAAGGTCACAACCCTGCAAAGTGATTCTGATTGCTTCAGACTGGGCCAGGCAGCCTTGGTACCCCCTGTTGCTGTCCCTAGCAGTCCATCTTCCCCTGTCTCTTCTCAGGAATTACAACCTGTTAACCTCCTCTCAGGGGAGGATTTGGTACCCTAATCTTCAGTCTCTCAATCTCAAGGCATGGCTCTGGAAGAATTAGAGTATGCAAATTTGCACCTGTCCCAAGGGGTTCTGGATATTCTCAAAGCCCCTCGAAAGTCTGCCACCAGAAAAACTTATAACTCCAAATGGAAAAGATTCAGCATTTGGTGTTCCAAGAAGCATATATCCCCAGACACTACTGAATTGTCTACAGTTCTGGATTATATGGTTCATCTTAATGGCCTAGGCCTCAGACCAGCTACTCTCAAAGTACATTTGTCAGCTGTTTCTGCTTTTCAGTCAGTGGGAAAGCATTCCTCACTGTCATTTCACCCTGTATTCTGTACATTTTTCAAGGTGATTACTTCATACCAATCCCCCCTTTATGGATCCTACCCCTGTTTGGGATCTTAATGTTTGCATTGCTTAGCTTATGCAACCCCCTTTTGAGCCTTTGGCTTCAGCAGAACTTAAGTACTTGACTTGGAAAACTGTGTTCCTGGTAGCTATTACCTCTGCCAGGCATATCAGTGAATTGTAAGCTCTGTCAGTGGAGCCTGATTTTAGCTCATTCCGTAGAGATAAGGTTGTCCTTAGAACTAACAGGAGGTTTTTACCTAAAGTGGTTTCAGATTTTCATCTGAACCAATCTATGTCTCTCCCTGTGTTCTTCACTGATCATTCTTCTTCAGGAGAAAGAAGTTTACACAGCTTGGATATTAAAAGAGCCCTTAGTTACTACATTGAGCATACTAAGGCTCACAGGTTTGACTCCCTCCAGTTGTTTCTCACTTATGGGGAAGTGAGGAAGGGCAAACTTGCCACTAAGAGAACTATTGCCAGGTGGATTGTCTCTTATATTCAATTCTGCTATGAGAAGCTAGCCAAAATACTTCCCTCAGGTCTGAGGGCTCATTCAATTAGAGGTGCAGCTGCTTCCCTGACTACAGCCAGGGATATTCCTTTGCTGGAGATATGTAAAGCAGCCACCTGGAAAATAGTACATACATTTACCAAACATTACTCCCTGGACATCCAGGCTAGGAGTGATGCTTGGTTTGGTACAGCAGTACTGCAGAGCCTATTCCCAAGGTAGGTTCTATTCCCTCCTCCATGGAGGTACTGCTTGGTAGTCTGCAATAGTCAGACTACAGCAAAACTTCATGTGGTTTGAAGAAAAAATTACTCGCCTTAGTAATTATGTTTCTTCTAATGGAGTCTTGCTGTATTCTGACCTCCCTCCCTGCCTCCCCTCTCAGAACCTGTTTTTGGGAAGTGGGCTGGCAGGTGCAGTGTTGCACCCCAGGGGTGCATTTGGGCACTCCCTCCTTTTAGAGAGGGGGGAGTAGGTTATATTATTAATTTAACAGTCTTAAGTTGATCACTACCTGGTTTTTGATTTTGGATTTCTTGTCTTGAGTCTTTTGGGGATCCAAAATATTTGGTTGCCATTTGGCAAGTAAAAAATTTACAATTTCCACATAGTAGTTAGTTAGTATTAGCTCATAATAATCTGATGGTTGTGCTTCTAAGTGCAGCAGACAGAGGTCTGAACTGAGCTCGAGCTCAACGTTCTATGCTCTGCATAGAAAATTAACCCTCTTCTCTCCGGGGCAGTGTGAGTGCTGGGGCTAACTGCAATAGTCAGAATACAGCAAGACTCCATTAGAAGAAACATAATTACTAAGGTGAGTAATTTTTTCTTTTACTCCATTTATCACTGGATTCTTTCTGGGTTAGGAGCGGCAAGGTGTTGGGGCTGTAACAGGGGCTCGGGGCACTCGGTCTGGTCAGGCTGGCTCCCGGACCAGTTAGGTTGGCACCGGGAGCTAGCAAGTCCTATTCAGACATATTGCTGGCTCCAGTGTCACTCCGGCAGCATCTGAGCTGAAAAAGTTTGGTTAGAGAAGAATTTTCTTCTTGATGATGACAGACTCGAGGAGGGTCACATCAAGTGAACTTCACCACCTCCAGCTCTAAATGAGAACTTTATTTAGATCCAGCAGTGAAAGGAAGAGATCATCAATCATCCAACACAAGAAAAGGTAACAAAGCAAAGGTTTCTTCAAACTAAAGTACCTGGACAGATTCTGTAGGTCAAGAATAAATTTTATTTGTAATCACCATGAAGGCTTTCATCATGCATAATAAAAGGGGACATTTGCCTTCTGTATTACCATATACAGGAATATATTTAGTCACATTTTAAATGTATTTTTCAGCAGTCAGCTTCATTATGGACATTTTTTTATGTATTTTCATGTGTAAATTGGACCAATGTTGCTTAGTTCTATGCCTATTAAATGTGTGTCTCTGTCTGTGCCTGCCTGTTGGTCTGTATTTGCTGCTCAGTGGCAACACATCATTCAGTAAATCCTAATTCACTAGTAATCCTTTTTAATGTGGGTTGGTCTGCTTTTGTGCACAGAGAGAAGGTCTGGATCCGAACAACATTAGGATCTGTAACATTGCTAACTGTTTCTTGGATCTTACAGGGTTTTCCTAGTTGATGTGTACTGCCTTCATTTAACGAAAGTATAGCATAGGGCCAAATGTGACTACAGCAGAAAAGATCATTGGTGTCACAACGTTTGAGTAACAGTTTGTAATAAGGTTACTACTTGTCCTAATTTCATTGGGACTGTTCTTTGGGCAGCTGTTCCATGCAAAAAAAAAAAGACACGTGAAAATGCTAATTGCCCTGAATCTGATCTTGTAGTAGAAGTTGCAGAAAAATTATGATACCTTAACATAATTCCTTAAATTATAGGAAACAATATGAACTATTTGAAAACTACAACAATTAATCTTAGTTCTAATTATTTAGAGAAAATAATTCTGCTGTATTGGTCAAGGTTGCACCTCGTCCTATGAAAAGGCATGTTTCAGTATGAAATGTCCAACTTTGGGCTTCTTTAAAGGTGGTAACCTTAGTTTGCAATCAAGACAGAGTCTAACTACATAAGTTTTTTAATTGACTCCAACCCATTGAAGCTATCATTTAAAGCAGCAGTGGGAAAATGTCCCCCCCCCCAAAAAAAAAGTCAGTTTCAGCTATACAGGTAATAAAATAGTAACATACCTGCCAATTCTACTTTTCTTGGGTGTTCCCTGTACCCTGCACTATGAGATTTATTATTTTCTTGAACCTAACCCTTTACAGGTGTGAGTTGCAATTTACAGGCCAAATGTGGTGGCCATCTTTTATACCTGGAGGAAAAAAACATTTATTAAATATTAAAATGTTGGTGGAACTGGGACATTTTAGCTCCAAATAAAACTGGAAGAAGCCTGGAATCTTGCATAGTGAAAAAAGATACAGTCACATTATTTGCCCAATTTCTTTGCACTGCTGCTTTAAGTCGAAATAACTACCATAAAGTGATTGTGAGGATAACAGGGCCATTATGTTTCACACACTAAAGCCCTTTGCCATTTTACTGTCATTTGGAGGTGGTGAAACTCTATAGTATTTAAAAGTGAAAGATGACAGAGGTGCAGAAACTGTCGTATAATTTTTGTGAGGCATGGCATCTGAATTCCTGTGGTCTCTTGTTCAATTTAATCACTGTTTTATTGAAAAAAAAAGTCCAAAAGAGTGCATGTTGATCTGCCAACAGTTTGTTTCTAGGTGTGCTCTGGGGGGGAAGGGTATATGGGATTAACAAAATGAGCTAAAAAAGTACGTCCATTTAATGTTTGAAACAAGTGAACATGCGGCCACACAGCTAGTAGATTCCCACAAATATTTGTTTTTATTCCCACTGAAATGTAGGGTGGATGCGTGGTACAGAGTATAACTATGCAAATCAACTTTTAATTTTGTTTCAGGAAACAAAGAACTGTGTGGTCAGTATAACACCGACGGGATGCAGAATAAAACAGTGCAGTTCTGAAAACAGTCTGATGAGAGGAAGAGAGACTGGGCCACAAGTAAAGTCATTATTGAATGACTTGATGTGCTTAGAGCAACCCCAAATGTATGTTACATTTTTAATCAATAATGTCACAACTAGTTTTAGGGATTTAAAACACCATAGCATGGAGCTTGCTCTATGACAGCTAATATTATCATAGCAGCTGTTTCGTCTAAATCAAAATATGCCTCTTATCTCTCAGCTTTCAGTTAATACATACATGCAGTACCATTAATTACTTTGTTTCAGGTGACACCTCTGAATCGAAATATGTTGGTTATCTCTCGGTTTGTTTGTTTTTTAACCAGGAGAGACACACTAAGCTGAAAGGTTGTTTACAGGTGCAACCTGGGAGCACAAAGAAGTTGAATGACTTGCTCAGGGTTACACAGTATGTAAGTGGGGGCTGTGGGATTCAAACCCAGGTCTCCAGGTTTGCAGCTCAGATAATACATAAATGCAGTACAGTATCTGCTATGTATCTCATAATAAACATATCTGAGACAAGCACTGCGTTAATTAAACATTGTTTCAGGTGACACTTTGAAGGACCCATTTATCTTAATGAAGTTTACATAATCACCACCACCACAATATTACTGCTACCACTAATGAAAATAAACCTTTTGAGACTGAACACAGTCCTTTATACAACTAGCAGAACTATTTGTGAATTTACATTGTAAGGAAGGTAATTGCTTTTCCCACAAGAACATAGTTTGTAGAGGCAAACATTAGTAGATTTACAATTAATTCCTTTTCCAGATGTTCTCTGTCCCCATTTGCTGGATACAAGCACATTCACAGAGACAGAAGAAAGCGAATAGTGCTGGTCCACATACTGTAACCATAGAAAAGGATAAAAAAAAACAACTTCTTGAACACTATCTGTTTCGCTCGTAAAGAACACTGAGATCATTCTGAGAAACAGCCTTAGTCCAGCCCAGTTATAAAGTAAAGCACCAGTTTACACTAGACTGACCCTTTACTCCATATTGTGAGGATTGAATTCTGGCTGACTTCACAAAGCCAATTCCAAATACATACAGTAACTGGAAGTATCCCCATTTTGAAATACGTGCAAAACAGAGGCGCCAAAATGAAGAACACCAGTTTGAAGTTAACAAAATATATTTTTGTTTTTGGTGATCACTGACCAGGTTAAAATTACATCAGGAAATACATGCCTATTTTTAGGCACAACCTGAATTTTATAGATTTGGACTCCCAAATAGAAGTCTAACACAAATACTAGAGATTCATATAGATGCAGATGTACCAGGGTACCTTTGCATGATATTGTTTCCCAATGTTTATTTATGTCTGTATTATTCATCATTTGATGGAGACAGGCATAGTTGAAATACCCTTTCATGGAATATTTTTTTAGATGATATAATTTCTCCCCATGTCATTAATGACCTGGTTTCACTTGATGTATTGATGCTTACTGAGCAGGTATCTACTGTACTAAAATATTTAAAATCATTATTCTTACAGTAATTACATTTATAGCCACACATCCTGTCATATGTTATCTATTTTTGAACCTTTTCTTTAGTTTGTTTTGTCTTTATCCCACTTTCTTCCAACTACATTAAAAATAATTATTTACTTTACTGTCATCTGACTGCCCCACCAATGGGCCATCAATTGCTGTGTTTATAAACTCAAAGGCTGGTGTCACATGTAGCCCTATGACATTCTAACAAGGGTACTGTGAGGTGAGGTTAGAATATCTTGATGAAAACTTTTATACAAACGTCATTAGTTAGCTGGCAACAATTTACTATAAAACCTGAGAAAGAAAACTTACATTTTCTTAAGTTGTTCTCTAGTAAATTGTGATAGCTAATATATTCACACAGTTTGCCTGCTGGGGTAGCTCACAGTAGAAGACACTGGGATCTCACTACATGGGGTCATGAAGGACATCTGAGGCACCCCTCCCCCACACTGATCTTTTTTCACTGGACGATGAGGCCAGTGCAGTGGTCAACCAAATAATTCCATCAGCCATCCTTCCCAGCCCATCATGATCATGTTGGGAACACAAGGATGAAGAGACAAGACATTTATATTGTGCCTTGCTTGGGTATCCATCAAAAGGGTGACTGAGATTGAACAACTCAAATATGAGCAACTCAGTCTCAATGCCTATGTTGTGGGCTACCCTGAAAGGTTAGTGACAGGTGTAAAGGAGCTGCCAAGGGTGACCAGAACCACACCGCAGGGGACAAAAGAGGAGGGAAGGTATGTGGGAGGCAGTGCAGCATAAGGCTGCTGAGCTGGCCATGTGGTGTGGTGGTGAGGGTGGGTGGCTATGGTTGGGAGGGTGCAGGGTTCAGATCTGGGGAGGTGTGAGAGTTTTTGCACTCTCAGTGTTTTTTATTTTTATATTTTTTACAAGTTCCACCCCTCCCCGAAATGCACTCCCTGGAGTTGAGAATCTTTAGTCAAGGGGGTACGAAGTGCGAAGCCCCTTGCATACATAGAGATCCATGTCACCACCATTGTTTTCACTGCGAAGTGTACATCACCATTTTTGTTTTCAGTGATGCACTTTCACCCTAACGGCGATCAATGAATCCCTTTGCCCTACCATATTTACTAACCTTAAAAGCTGGAATTAACCAGGTACTCTATCCATCTAATAGATCAAACTCACTATTTCTACACCAGGTCTCCTGGAGCATCATATAGGGAAAGTAGATAACCATGCAATGCAATTTCTATCTTCAAGTTTATTTATGATTCCTGCTATATTCACAGAAACATAGAAACATAGACTTTCATGGCAGATAAGGACCACTTGGCCCACCTAGTCTGCCGTTTTCCCTACATACTGGATAAGCTGCAGATCTTAGCTAACCAACAGCCTATTTCTTCCTACCCTCCACAAGAATTGCCTTATATCTGTCCCATGTATTCTTAAATTCCCCCACTGTTTTTCACCCCACAATCTCCTCAGGAAGGCCATTCCATGAGTCCACAACCCTCTCTGTGAAAAAATACTTCCTCACATTGCCCCTGAGCCATCCCCCCTCTATCTTCAAATTGTGTCCCCCTGTTCTTGCACATCTCTTTTTCTGAAAGATGCTACCCTCTTGGGCTTTGTTGATTCCCTTGAAGTACTTAAAAGTTTCTATCATGTCCCCTCCCCCCTTTCCTCAGGGCTGTACATATTAAGCTCATTTAGTCTCTCTTCATATGGCTTCTGTTGCAGACCCTGCACCATTTTAGTTGCCGTCCTCTGGACTGCTGCCATCCTGGCTATGTCCTTGCAGAGATTGGTGCACCCCTTTACAGCCACACCCCGACGGTGAAACGGGAAAAAGGACCATTATGGCGACATTCACAGTAATGTACCTTTTCAAGTGTTTCACCTTCCCCTGATGTTTGCCCCTCTGACAAGCTCAACTTGGGTTGGAATCCTAAAGTCCAGGAGGTGTGGGGTGCAGCCCCAGAGAACACCCATGGAATAGGTGGCACAATACCTGCATCGGTAGTGTGCCGTCGCAGTGGGGGAGGTCGGCATTGTCACTGCTGACAAAACTTGGTGCTTCCACGGAGATGGGGTCTCCAGAACTGCACACAGTACTCCAGATGGGGTCTCATCAACTGTCTGCACAGAGGGACATCCTTCAGATCAAAATCTTTACAATTGCACCATTTTTACATTTTTTTTTTTTGTTAGTCAATTAGATGTGCCAGAGACACTTATAGTGCTATTTGAGCTCAAAGTGTCATTTACTGTAGACTCTTCAGTGCTATCTAATGAGATGACTGACTTACTTTCTTGCTTCTTGCCTATAATGGTGCTCTGTTGCATTATTATTGCTCCTATTAGATGGCTTTCAATTTCTCATACTGCTCTGTTGAACAGTAACTGGGACTGTAGGTTTAACATGTTACAAACTGTAACTGCTGCTGTACAATATTTTGCATTACTTTATCTATTCACAGTGTTGCCTACTAAATATCACTGCTGCTTTATATAGTATCCAGTTAGCATGCGCATTCTAACACTCCTTCTCCTCTTGCTCCCTATACCATCTCCCCTATCTTCTGCCTCTAACTTTCATCTTCACCTCTCAGTCAGTCTCCTACCCTTCCTTTCTCCTCTTTCCCTCCTCAGTCCAATAGTCTCTTGCTTCTGAGTGGCTGCCTTCCCCAGTCTTCCAAGCTGTACCTGAAAGCCTTCTGGCTTTTTTTCCCTCTACCCCTCTCTTCTCCCACTGCTTCTCACCTCCCACTCACTGCAGTTCAAATGTTTCCTTAAGCTCATTATCTTCCTGCTTCTTCTAGTGGCAAATGATTTTAAGCTTAATCCTGGCCCCCCTCATCCCCTTTTCCTCCATTCTGCCCAGAGGGTCACCTGCTTGAACATCTGTAGTGTTCTCCCTTTATTGACTCAGCTAAATTGGCTGTTGCCAAAGCTCCAGCCAGATATTCTGATCATCTCTGAGTCATGGCTTTGCACAAAGATTAGTGATTCAACCATAACCATTTCAGGATATTTGGTGACCAGGCAAGACTGAAGCATAACAAGTAGGGGTTTGAAATGCACATCTCCACCGTCCTCCATTTTAAAATTGTACTCTGTTCCTCTGCCCCTTCCTTACGTGAAATTCTGCTAATCAAACTCACATCCCTTTCTCTGTTCCCATCTTTATTGCTGGTATCTATTCCTGTTCCAGCTTCAGTGCTGACTCTATTAAAAACCTCCTTTCCTCCATCTTCTCACTGGTTTCAACAGGGAAACTTCAATTCCAATTAGCTACACCATCCTCCAAGAAACTAAGCTAACATTTTAAACCATTATAACTCACCCAGCTTATCAACAAGCCCAAACAACTCAACCCCTCATCATCTAACCACTCCCCCATTGACTGGATCCTCTCTTACTACTCCCATAATGTTGTGAAAACCAGAGTGCTCCCTGATGCACTTCATGATCACTGTATGGTCTCCTGTGTGTGTGTGTGTGAGAGAGAAAGATCCATCATCCCAGAGCATCCCCCACCATTATCTAGTTTTGCTCATTCATGTCCCCTGATCTGTCTGTTTTACATGCTGACCTGACAAATACTGGCTGGTCTTTCATCTCAATGGCTTCTGACATAAACTCTGCCTTCTTAAGATTCCCAAATAATTGTATAACCCTCACAAAGGTCATAGCCCTGATGGGACTGATTCTAAGCATCTAAATATGTCTGCTCTTTCATAGCATCCCCTATTTCTGACCTTCTAAATCTCTCTTTTCTCTTAGGTGCTGTCCCTGATGCTTGGAAGAGGGCCTTTGTTATGCTTCACTCCCAAAAGAGGATGACCCATCCTTCTCTGAAAACTATCCCCCTCTCTCTTACCTTAGTCAAACTTCAATAACACTGGGTTCTCTCTGAACTGCTCCCTTTCTGGACTCTTTATCCTTCCATATCTCATTCCAGACTGGGTTTAGAAAGTATCACTCCATTGTTTTCCCTCTCCTCTGCCTCACTGGTTCCATCTTACAGGGAATGAACCAGGCCCTGATTACAGTACCTCTGTCATCTTTGTCAACCTGGCTACAGCCTTTGACACTTTTGCCTATTCCACTCTCCTTGACAAATGTAAATGCACTGGACTCTGATTACACAGTTAGATGGTTCATCTCCTATCTGGATGATAGGTTCCAAGCTGTCTGCATTATTGAAGCCCTCTTCTTCCCACTCCTGATCAGTTCAAGTGCATCCTAAGGCTCTGCTCATAGTGTTATAATGTTCATAATCTTCCTCAGTGATCCTCTCAGATGGCACTTTGCTTTTTGCCTCAGTCACCTCTGCATCTGATCTTGTGGTTCATCTCCAACAGGATTTTAATAATATCCAACTCTGGTTCTGCAGTAATTAAGTTTCACTTAATGCCAAGTAAATGGTCTCTTTATATTTTGCACCAGGCAGCATCTGGCCAAAATTCAAATCCCTACAGTTTTCAAGTCTCGGTATTTATTTATTTGGTTAGTTACTTAAAAGTTGGTAACCAGAAAAGGCACACTGAGCTAAAGCTCATTTCCAAGTGTGACCCTGGGAAGGGGTTGCAGGAGAATAAATACAAACACAAATCATGATTAGCATAGCAATTACAGGGTTACTGGTGTACCTAGAGGCAACAGTAAAGTGTACTGGCATAAAATGTACTGATATACTATAATTACAGCATTGTAAACAGTACTGAACATTAAACAATCATGTGTGAAGTAAAGTGCACAGTGTGTGTTGGGGTAAGGGTAAAAAGGAAGAGGAACTGAGCAGATGAGGGTGAAGGGGGAGCATATAGGGTTAGGGATGGTGGTAGACAGAAAAAGGAGGGTGCAGGAAGTTGCCTTAGGTGGAGTCTAAATGCAGAGAGATAAGGGGAGAGGTGGAGTGTAGCAGATTCCAGAAGAAGGGAGGTGGTAGGGAACCTTGATGAGGCTATTTCTGTCAAAGAAACTTGAGGTTTGGCTGGACCATCACCTCAACTTGTCCTGCCATGTGGATGCCATTCATCAAGAAAATTACATCCTCAACTTAGTGTAGTCTACAGAAACAATGCACATATCCCCCTCACTGCCCATAGAGATATAATTATTTCTTTATTTTAAATGTTTTACCAGGAATGTGATATTCAGCTGGTATCAGCTTGTTTCTAGAAGTTACTGGGGGAGAGGAGGAAGAGAACAGATCCAAAGTACAAGGTACCAAAATAACAATACAATAATATAGAAAATAAATATAATAAGATATACAATTTACAAGAAATGTTTCAAGAATAAAATTGCCATACCCTAAATATTATACAGTAAATTGAGGAACTGGCAAAAGATTATTGAACAGTGAGCATCAAAACAACAATATGAGGAGTTGGGAGAGTTACTGATGAGATGGAGGGGAGTGGCAGTGCCATTGTCAATGTAGGGATGCATGCAGATGACACACATCCACTTCAGTGTCAGAAGCAACTGCAGGAGTGACTAGAAAAATCCCAAAGGAGGCATTTCAGAGCTAGAAGGGACAAAGCAGAGCAAATGGGAGTGGAGAGAGAGAACCCCATGTTTAGAAAATTGGGGAAGGCAACATGACCAGCAATAGATTTCATTGGTGGGAGAGCAAGAGAACAAAATCAAGCATTGTGAAGGGAGTAAGAATTGGATGGGGCAGAAGAAGCAAGATACAAAGGGAGAGAGCCAAACCAAAACTTAGAGATAAAGAAGGAACATGAGGTAAGGCACCTGGAATAAAGAGAATGGAGGAAGAGTGAGGTATACAAAGAACAATAGTGAGTACACATGGGTTTGCCAAGGTTAAATCAATAAGTGGAGTTAAAGAACTGGTCCATTCTTGCTAAAGTGGATTTTGGAGCAGCATTGTAAACAATGTCTCAATAATTGAAAATGGAAAAAATCATCTTAATGAGAATTTCTCTGTGAACACTGAACAGAATGCTTATCTTATTTCTGTAAACTCCTTCAAGTTTGGTGTGGAGCTTTTTGTGGATAGCATCCACATTAACAGAACACTCAAGGTGGTGATTCAGCCAGACTCCAAGACACTTGAAGATTGAAACACCTTCAATAGCAGCACTACTTGGTGTATGATAGGAAGGAAGGTGGTGGTGGGGGGGGGGACTCAAGCAAGCCTTTTTCTGGGGTCAAAAGTCATATACTGTTTTCTTAGCATTGAAGAACAACTGATTTTCTTGGAACCAAAGTTGGATGTTGTTAAAGTCCTGTTGTAGTTGGTTCATGAGGCCAGTGGCAGAGGAACCAGAGGTAATTGGTACCATGTCATCTGCGTACATAGGAATAGGCACAGATCTAGAAAAATTGAGAAAATAATTGGGCCAAGACAGTTCCTTGGGGGATGCCTGAGCTGATTGGAAACAGTGGGCAGAGTAAGTCTTCAATACAGGCAGCTTGTGACCTGCCTCCAAGATAGGAGTAGAACCACTCAACTGAGGAGGCAGAGATGGCATGAGCAGAGAGATACAGGCATCTAGGGTTAAGACCATCAGGGCTCTCACCCTTGTGATGGTCTAGAACCAAGAGGTCCTTAGCAGCAGCAGGGGTTGTAGGTGAGAAAGAATAAAGGGAGGATGGAGCAGTAGGGCTTGTAGAGAAGGAGAGTGAGAGGGTAGAGAGGGGGAGAGCAGTAGTAGGAAGAGAGGAGGGAACAGGCACAGGAGGTGAAAAGGGAATTGAAAGATGAGGTGACTGCAGTATGGTCAGAGATAGGTGCATTACCCATCCTGAGAATAGGGAGAAAGGGCCAGGGGGAGAAAATAGCATGAATTATTTTCCAGAACTTGGGGGGGGGTTAAGGTGGTTCTGCAGTGTGTATCCAAAAGTCTTCAGACTTTGCAAGTCTAGTAGCATTAGTACAGAAATTACATATGGTCTGGTAAATGTTAAGGTCAGAAGTGGAGCCAGAGAACTTGTAGGTCCTCCAGGCAAGGTCACATACCTAATGATTAGCCAGCAACATTGCTGAGATCCTTGAGGATGAGATCCACAGACCCAGGTTCTTTTTTTTTTTATTTAGTTGTTTAACCAGGTATAACACACTAAGCTGAAAGCTTTTTTACAGGAGCAACCTGGGAGCACAAGGAGGTTCAGTGACTTGCTCAGGGTCACACAGTATGCAAGTGGAAGCTGTGGGATTCAAACCCAGGTCTGGTCTGCTGGATGTCACCAGATTTGCAGCTCAGAGCCTTAAACCACTGCGCTATACTGCCACCCTTGAATTGAATTGAATTGAGTTCATAGGTTCTTCTAAGAGGAGTGTGATGATCCCAGGCAGACATGAATTTAGAGCTGAAGAATTTGAGGGCATTGTCAGTATTGCCAGCTATAGAATTAGGGGACCAGTCACTAGTTACTATGTCATTATGAAGGAGGGACAAGTTCAGCGATTGGAAAGACTGACGCTGAATACATTTTGGGGGAGATTTGGGATGATGAATCTTATGGATGCAGTAGAGCATGTGGTGGTCATTGAGAGCATCAGGGAGGATACTATCATCCAAATATGATGTGGATGGGAGGAGAGGCCCCAGTCCAAGAGGGAGAGATTTAGAGATTTGAAATTGCAGTGAGTGGGGATAGAGATGAGCTAGGTTATATGGAAAGACATCATGTTAAGACAAAATTTATGAAGTGAGTGGAAGAGCCAATTTAAATTAAAACCACCTAGTACAGTCAGACCTGGTAAATCCATAAACATTTGTTTTTGACCATTTTGTTAAATAATAAAAATATACATAGTAAACAGACAATGACCAAAGGATTTTTTTTGTTTCCTTTATCAGAAAATTTGAAATTTGGTACTACAGTGCTGAGCAGTTAAAATATACTACTTTCTATGTTTGACCTTTTTAGTTAATCTAATAATTTGTTTGCCTTTGTAATAACAGTGGATCCCTTTCTCCTTAGTAGCTGTTGTGCTCTCTTTTCAACTGTCTGGACAATCTATGACATTAGTAACACCATTCCAGGCCATTCATTTGAATAGCCTGGAATGGTGTTACTGATTCCATGGAATGTTTAGGAATAAGAAATAAAGAGCAGTGGCTGGTGAAGAGAGCATAATTTGAGGAAGAGTTGAGTGCATCCCAAAGCTAGGTTATTTGTTTAATAAAAATTGGTCCTAGAATACCAGAACACATACTGGAAAGGAAAATGGCAGGGATGTTAACTATCTAAAACACATTTCCCTTCACCTTTAACATGTCAAAGGGGATTAAGAGGGATTAAGAGACTTCCATTAACACACTCATTAACACCTGCAATGGATGATCCAGGCTAAAATGAATAGGGATAATTGTATCTGTACTCTGAACACAGGATTCAGATTCAGAAACAGAGGCTTCCATATTAAAGAGGCAATTAAAATAGCAAATAATCAGTTTCAGAGGTTCCCTGTTCAGATAATCAGGTATAAGTAATAAGAAGGTACAGATTAACCAGGTCTGACTGTACAAGAAATTTTCTAGAGGAGGCCTGGGAGGAGATAGTGATGAGTAACTCAGTTACAGAAGGTGAGTCATGCCAGGGCAGCAGTAGACATTGGCAATAAATAAGGGCACAGAGAAGTGAAAAGAGAGTTTGAGAAGATGTAGCTCATAGGAAGAGGGGCTCTGATGCAGAACATGGGCTCAAACTGAATTTCTAAGGAGAGGTAGATGACAACTCTACTACCCCCTTTGCTCAATCCTGATGAACAATGGCAAAACTTGGGAAAACAACAGAGGAGTAGGGATCCTGGGGGACAACCAGAATTCTGAGATCACTGATACACAAGGTTTGAGATAAACCATGAGTGGTTGCAACAATTCAGTCTTAAGAAGAAAGCTACAAATATTGACATGACTCGAGCCACTCTCAAACCTTTGGGGAGTGGGGATGACAGGGAAGGGTCAGGGTTAAGTTCAATATCTCCTGCAACTCAAAGCATCAAGGAGATTAGGAGATTAAGTGAACTTGTAAGACGTTTATGGGAAGGAGAAGGGAGAGTAGGATGAATGAGTTAGGGAGGAAGAAGGGTAGCAGTGACCTGAGGGCTTCAAGATGTAGTCATGGAGATGAGCGAAGACTGCAATCAGGATGCCAGGGAGAGTGACGTAATGTAGCGAGACTGAAAGAGGGGAGGGTTGGAGAGGGTGTAGAAGGGAGGATGGTGGACAGTGGCAGGAAATGAAAGATGGAAGGGGAGGTAGCTGAAGGCAAATAATAAGAGGAGGAGAAAATAGCTATCCCTGTAGTGATGAAACTAGTAAAGCAGAACATAAATTTGAATTAAGAAGGGAAAGAAATAAAGGCTTTTCTTATAAGGAAGAAGTTACAGTTAAATAAAATGGGGAGGGGGGATAAGGACTAACCCCGGTAAAAAACTATAATATTATACCTTGGCAGGAAATCAAATGAAGAATATCTCAGCAATAATATAAACAATTTAGTCAATACTAAAAACAAAATGTAGGCAGAAAATGAGAAAGCCATATTTCAACTCTAATACAAAGCAAATTTCTACCAAAATAAAATGCAGTTGTTCAAAGACATGCAAAGGACAGAACAGTCAAACAATTATAGCCTACTAAGTAAAATAGTACAGCAACAGCAGTAAAAAGTTACCAAATATGACAGTCAAAGGAACCAACCCAGAACTTACTTACTTGTTCAGGAACAAGGTACACTGATAGACAGAGTGGCTGGCTGATAGCTGACTTCACAGTTGATACCCACGGTGGGATGTCCTTTAGCTATGGCTTTTTAGCAATGGACTGCAGTGGAGGACTGCTAAGAGTATGCTGAATTTGATCAATATAAGCTGCCTCCTGATTGAAAAACTAAGCAAGGGCAGAGACAGGGACACCTGCTACAAGCAGGAAAACAGTACCAAACAGTCCCAGCAGATAAGTCCACAGAACAGATTCTGGCTGTCTCCTAGATGATCATAAATTATGACGAGGATTCTCCCTAGTTATGGCTGCAGTAGCCAGAGTCCTGCAGATATGTTACTATCTCAGTGGAGAAAAGGAGCTATCCAGATTCCTTATGGACTTCCTCAATTAGAGTTTTCTTAGAATTACTCCCCCATAGCAATTTGGCTTTACTTATCTCCCAGCAAAACACTGTTTTGGCTGAAACTGTTTGCTTCTTTCATAAATCTCTTCTACATGGAGCATACTAATACCAGCTCAAATTACAGTCAGTGGATGCCTCAGTGTATTAACAGCCGTGTTTTGTTATCAGTTCAGGAGAAAGATCTACAACAGTAAGTGCTTAGTAAGGGTGTATATCTTAAACAATGAAGGTCTGGGGCCTTTAGATGCCTCTGCAATCATTCAGTTTGGTGTTATCTGTCTCTTTACTTACTCTTTCATAATTTTATTTGTATTTTGCCAACTGCTAGTGAAAAAAAACTCCAATGGAATCATTATGATGTCAGAAACCCTTTACTGGCAAGGCTGCTAGTTTACACATTTCTCACCACCCACAATAACAAGATTTTGCAGCCATATTGGCTTTTGCTAGAGTTTGTTTAGTTTAACTCTTTATGATGTTCTTTTTGTTGCTTCTGTGCGGTGAAATCCATCCTAAGCTGGGATTCTTTACTCCTCTGTCTCCTCTAAACTGAATCCTCTTTATTTTTAGAAACTGCCTGTCCTTTTCACATATCAGTATACACAGCCTCTTGTCCAAACTGGAGCATCTGAAGTTTTGAGTTAGCTACATTCGTCTCAGTTTACTAAAACAGAAAATAATCCATCACCCACCATTAAAACTGACAATAAACAGTAATATCAGAGATCTCTGATAAAGCCTAGAAGCCACTAGGCAAAATGTCAGATGTGTTCTCTGACCTGTGACATCATCAGTCTGCTACTGGCGAAGTATACCCTCCATGCCAATGGGATTTGTTTGTACGATGGTCAGCACAGTGTGTGGCAGTTTTGCTAAGAAAAATTGGAAAATACCTTCACTGTTTGCTGTCAGTTTTTCTGAGTGGCTGCTGGACTTCACAGCTGTTTTCTGATATTTTACTTTTTTCATGCACTACAGAGCCTATCCTGGTGCTTGCCTGCAGCTTTGTTTGAGGGTCCTATTTTTTTTTATCAATTTCAGAAACCTAATTAAATAAGTGCACGCCCTCTTCCCAGTTAAATATCCCTGGGTATTCATTACATTACAAGGACAGGAATAAGAGGAATTGTGGGTAATTATGTTTTTCCCACGACAGGTGTCATGTAAAAAATAATATAGCCTTAATTGACTGTTGTGAGATATGAGCATTAGAAATGAGGTTCCAAAATTGCAAATCATTGATACTATTTAGACTCTACAATCCTTAACAGTAATTTTTCTATTATTAACATACAAAACAAAAATCAGCCACTCCACTGCAGGGTATACGTGGTGCTCCCATAAAGCATAAAAAAAACTGTACAAACCAAAATATGGAGCACCAACCACCTGGAATTGCTAGAGTGTGCTGTGTTCACTGGGAATTTAAGAAGCAGTCCCTTACTGGATAGCTGCATGTGATCAGTTAGATTTATTTAGAGATAAAATGTCTTAATCATGTTTTCATAAATTAGTTTTGTATTTTTACACTTATTGTTATAGCACTCACCTGTTTTTTTTGCAATAAGCACTATGTAGTATATGTAATGGTTAGCTGATCGTAGGCAAATGAGCATTCCTATAAAAGAAGCTCTGACTGTAACATTAGGTTTACTCCAAGGAGTCCCCTCAGCAAGGTGAAATGTGAGTTCCTGTGCACCATGCTATATGGTGGTTGTTTGTGAGAGACTGTGTTGTCCAGATAAATCTGATTTTTTGTAGTAAATCCTTTTATGTTATTGCTATTTGCAATTTGAGATATGCTTGATGCTCTTCTCTTACTGAATACATTTGTGTGCTTTATTAATAAATTAGTTTTGCATGTCAGTAAGGACTCTGCTTTTTAAATTGTTGGTGTACATGGTACACAGCATATAGCACACTCAAGCAGTTTCAGTTGGTGTGTGCTCTGTACTTTGGTTTGCACATTTTTACAAACATAAAAAACTCTACTTTCATTTTTGTATTCACACAAATTAGTGATATTGGGGGACTTTAATCTGGACTGGAAGGCAAATGCCAAATCTAGTTACCCTAAGTCAATGGTAGAAGAACTGTGTCTGACATAGTTCATTCACAGTAAAACAAGGATAAATAGTAAGAACTTTTTGGGGTCCTGCATTCTAGATTTCATTTTTTGATTTAAGACTGAACTCTTTCCTGAATCATTACTATTACATGATTAATTTACTGATCATTGTATGACAGTATGTAAAAGGAAGAAAACATCAATTAGGAACCACCCAAAACTGGCAGAGTATAGAGTACCTAGAATAATATTAACTACAGTATTTCACTATTTAGAAGCTGTGGCTTCTATTGCATTTTTCTGTTGTGAGCCATGACTTCTAAATGGGGGTGACTGCTAATTAGGGCGGCTTCAATTATAAGCCCAGACAGGCTGCCATTTAGTACTGACTGCCACAGAATTGACAGATGTTGCTGCTGGTGGTTTCCTTAAGTAGTGCAGTGCTTTACAGATCCCCACTGTATCTACAGAATGAAAACCAAATAATTGTTAAAAATAGCTCTAGCAGAATACTGCTTACTTTGTTAGACTGCAGCGCAGGAATGCTGATCATGATCCTGGATGCTGACTTCCTCAGTATGCTCTGCTCGCTCTTGCTCCACTAACAAGCATTTGTCAATGCCAAATGTTCACCAGTTGCATTGCTGTTGTAGTGGATCTTGCTGATACACGTTTACTATATATTACCAAAGACAGACCAGAAGAGATGCAATATCTAATTTTCAGTGGGCTCCCAGATTTGACTCCAAGTTTCCAACACTCTTTTTATAATATGACGTCATGATGAAGACAAGTGGGATTTTTAAAATCCCGTCCAAAAGGTGATTTCACAGTATGATTGCAAAAACAAGCTTCAGAGAGGATTTGAAAAATGACACCTGTCATGTTCAGGAGGTGGAGTAACCCAAGGGATACATTGAACATTAGGAGCTAAAATTTGCAAAAATAAAGTTCTAAGTAAATTTTGGAACAATTCAATGTTCTTCATAACTTAGTTGTTTTTTTCACCCCAAATGTTCAACACTGTTTGGTTATGACCACTCCATCTGAACATAACAGGTTTACTTTATAGAATAGTGGACACAATGTCCTTTTGTGCTGAAAACATATTTTGGCCAGGATTTTAAAAATTATAGCTGTCACGTTCATGAGGCAGTGTTAAAAAATGCTATGTTGAAAATTTGGTTATAGTATTGATAATAGTGAAGAAAAAACAGTCAAGGAAAAACAGCAACAGATAAACAGCTACTGACAAAACAAACCATTTCTATAGATAACCAACTCCAGGGGAGCACAACTCGAGTTGGAGGGGTGAATCCATAAGTTGAAAAAATGGAACATGCTATTTTCCTTTTGATGTTTTTGTAGGTTGCTGCTTATTATTTGCTATTATCACTAAACTTCGAAAATTTGGGATCAAAATATTAAAAATTATCAAAGTTGTGAATTTGCATTTAGAAATTACAGTGTATGCTCATAACTTTGTTGCTTTCTAATAGTTTTATACCAAATTTTCAACATAGTCTTTTTATTACCCCACTACATGAAGAAGGATGAAAAAAATGTCAAATCCAACTTGAAAGGTGATTTCAAGCAACAACAGTGAAATCACCTTTCAGGATGGATTTGTATAATTTCACCATCCTTGTTCATGAGGAGGGGTCCCCAAAATGCTATCCTGAAAATTTTGGGAAAAAAATATTAAAATTACCAAGTTATGAGGACAAATTTGTAACCCATTGAAACACATTGAACCCAATACTTGATTTCCACAGATGCTGGTCCAGTTCTGAAGAGTGGTCCTGAGACAATTACAGCATTTGACCCTGGTAAGTAAGTAAGGGGTGGGGGGTGGGTGTTGTGCAGTATGGCTGGATGGGGGGACGGTAAAGGTGGTGGTGGTGAACTGGTGGCAGCAGCAGACATGCATGGATGGTATTCTTTTTTACAGTGTGTATAAAAATAAAAAAAGACTTAAAGGGATGGTTTTCTTTATTTCAGCTGGTTGTTGTTATGTTTGACGGCACAGGGGATTGGCTCCCTAGTGTCGTACAGCAAAAATGGGCAGGGTGGGAGTAGTAGCTGGCACCTGGAGTTGGGCACCATAGTGTTGAAACATTAAGAAGGAATGGGTGGGAGGGATTGTTTCTACACTGGTGGGGATCACAGCAGGCTGATCATGATGCTTGATGAGCTCTGCTTGCTGGGCGACATTATGCAGATCAAAGGAAAGAGTTATTCTGTGATTTGAGTGGCTCTTTTTTTGAACTACATGAAGTTTACATCCAGCAAGACCAGAACAGTGTCATAATCAGTCGGGCTGATGATTGGTCTGACACTGTTAAATCCCTTGCAGACTGCCCTGCATTGGACCAACAGTGACACATCTCTTAAAATCCACTATCAAACATAAGTAAAAACAAACTAAACTACTAGCTCTCAAGCTACTAAACTTAAATTTGAAGAGCAGAACAGAAGTGCGGGCTGACAGGGAAGACCAACAGAGAAATCACAAGATACATGAGCTCAGACGAATACAACCAATCACGAGATCCATGTCGACCAGAAAACACTGAGTGGGGAGCAGACTGATTCCTTTAAAGTGCTCTGGCTTGTTCATATCAACATGTACCCTCATTGCTTGTTTCCTTCCTTTCATGGTTTTCTGAGTGTCTGGGATGTAACAGAGTGCAGTACTGACTAGTCTGCTGATCTGGTTCTATGTGATAACGGTGACCACCAAAGGGTAATCACTTCATTACAGCGAAGTCAGAGTGCTGAAAATCAATTTTGGCATTCTGACTCCCCAGGCTATCAACAAAAACAGTGCCGGGATTTGTATTTTTTATGTTTATGGGGCTGTGCCACCCACACCTCCCCCACTTAAGGATTCTCAGCTCCAGGGGGTATGTCGGGGAATGTAAAAATGTAATTCGAGCCAGGCACAACAAAAATGAACCTGCACACTGACCCAAACCCAGCACCCTACACAGAAAAAACACTAGCCAACCCACTACACCACACTACCGCAGTGCCACCCCTCAAATACCCTCCCACCCCTCATTGACTGTGCTCACTCCCCCCCTCATGTACCTATAGTGGCTTCCTGTCAATGAGGTCACCAACCCACTCCATCCAGTGGCTATAGCTCCCTGGTTGCCACTCTGACATGCGCTGCAATTGAGTCGCCCTTTCGGGGGGCCCTCAATTGAGGTCGCCAATGTCACAGTATACTGCTGATCTCTTACCATTTCAAAGCCAGCCTCTAGAAGCCATGGCTACAAATTGGGAGCAGCTTCAATTAATCTTTTTCTGCTGTGGCTTTTATTTGAGGTGGTTTCTAAACAGGGGCAGCTTCAAAATGGTGAACTATGGTATCTTAAATCTGTACATAATCTACACTGCATCGGTTGAGTAGACTTGTTAATTTCTAATGCCAACCCTGCTAGGAATTATTCTGTTAATAATGCATGTCTTTTGCAATAAACACTTTCCCATTAAAAAATAGTTATTTATTTATTTATTTATTAATTTTTTTGGGTAACCAGCTAAGTGCATTGATCCAGTGGACCATTTTCAGTCACGACCCGGGCCACAAGTTGGCAATACAGGGAAATCACAGTGGGCACAAATTACTTTTTGGTACACAGTCAAACAACATTTTAAAAATAGTGAGAACAGTCATTTATACATGATATATACAGGCATGGGGTTGACATTTGCCAGAGAATATAGCCAGGGATAAGAGGGAAACAGATTAAGCATCAGCACAGATTAGTTAGCAATTGCAACAATATATCAAACCGTTTACTCAGCAATTTAGTTAAATTCAAACTTTTTAGACTTTGTAAACATCAGAACACAGTGGGGACCAAGGCCAAGCAATCAAAGTCTCAGCTAGTCTAAATAACTGCATGAGGTAAACAAAGTTGACTACAAGGTCATATTTTCTTGAAGTAATAATATATGCAGCTTTGGAAACTTGCAAAAAAAGGCAAACTTGAAGCATCAGCAGGTTTTTGAATAAGTGTGGGCAGGTTAACAGTCAGAGTTTGCTCTACAACAGGAGTGCATGAACTATTTTTGTAACTTGTGATTGTCATGTTTGAGGGATAGCTGCCCTGTTTTGCACTGGATTAAAAATGAAAAACAAAGAACAACAACAAAAAAAGTAGAGCAGAGTTAAATCAGAGTGATATTTCCACACAACTTCCTGCTGAAATGCATGATAACCCTACCTCAAATCAAAGATTCCCATTACATCATAGTAACACTTCCTTTATGTTTGTTTGTATGCTTGTATCTGAACATTCCCTGCTATTTTGTTATGCACAGATGTCAAATAGATATGAGTATCCCTCTCCTCTGATTCGCCAGATTGCAACCAGCTTTTAGAATACAGTCACTGCCGCCTACCTGATAGGGGTTTGTGGTTTGCACAACAGTTACAGGCTTAGGTCTTGATCCACTAAAAGGCCAGACACCCTACATGGCCACATGGTGCAGATGAACAGAAGCTATACATGAAATGTGCATATAGACAACGCCCACAAATCTGCTGTGGTCCTTACATAGTGTGTGCAACTGAGCTATGGAGGTATCCACCACGACCACACAGTACAGGCACAGGGTGTGGCTAGCAATGTGCAAGTGTACTAGATATGCATGCTGATCCACAGATCTATAATGGCCACAGTGCAGGCGAAGTGTGAACCCAGCATCTATGTAAGCAGGGGGACTTCTACACTGAAGCATCTGCACCGAACTTGACATGGAGGGATGCCCACACATCAGGCCATGGCCAGAGTCACCACTGGAAGCACATATCCTGCGTCCACACCACCTATGGAACACACTTTCCATAGATGGAAATCTGCCACGCCCCCTGGGTCTGTGTGGTGGCTGCTTGTGTTTGTCTGTGTCTGTAGCTTAGTTTTTGTGGATTTACATGTTTTTCTGCTCGTGGTAACTATACCATTCTTGCTCACTACATCCACGAAAGTCTCCTGGACTGGATTTCTGCAAAAAATCATCATCAGGTATCTTTATTTTCATTTTAAAATCAACTTTTTGGAAGCTTTCCCAAGCAAAACACAAGTGAAGCAACTACATCTGACAAACTTGGTGACTCTGGGTCCTGCTGGAATCCATATTTTCATCTGACCTGCTCCATGATCTGTATGTGGGCTTTTCAGCAACCTGTTTGAATGACAAAGAAGCATATAGACAAAGGGATTTCACATCCTGCATATGTGCAGGCAAAGTTAATCACCTTCAGGAATTTTAACATTTCAGTGACTCTGGACCTCAGCTGTTGATCATTCTTTTGGCTGTTGACTTAACCACCAGGTACCTATCTGCAAGTGACTGGGTGCAACTGACAAGCTACAACAAGGATAAATGGGAATATCATCCTCTATTACTAACAATCTCCTTGCTTTGGGTCCCTAGACGCCCACTGGTCACGTCAAGCATAAGCCTCAGAAGTGTAATTCAATTGACTACAAAGTACAGCAACTGTCTCTTAAACTCCTACTCTTGATATCAGGAAGTGTCCACTCAAATCCTGGCCCTGTCTCCTACAGTACAACAAAGCCTGCCAAAATGGAGGGGGGGCTCAAAATTGCTACCTTAAACATCTGCAGTCTCCTCCCAAAACTGGCCTCCCTTCAAATCTTTGCCAGCCAACACAACCCGGATATCCTTGCCATCATCGAAACTTGGCTGACACCTAATACTCTGGATCATGCCATCTCTATACAAGGCTACAAGATATTCAGGCTGGATAGGACCTCAAAAGTGGTAGGATGTGCAATCTACATAAAGGACTACCTCACCTGTCTCCCTGGTTCTTATCCCACCACAGAAACCTCAGTGCACCCTCCCTATCAAGATACTACTTGGTGCCCAAAACAAAGTCCTCACGATTGTTGCTGTCTATATCCTACCAAAGATCCTGATTCCGCCTACAGGCTGTCCTCGAGTTCGTAGTACACAACCTTCTGACATCGAGCTCCTTCTCCTTGGGGACTTTAATATAAATTGGCTTGCTCGATGCAGGGTCAAACAAAGATGCCATCCTAGCAGCAAATTTAACACAAGTGGTAAACTCCCCACCAGAAAACTACAAATCAGGGACCAGCACCCTCATTGACTGGATCCTTACCAGCCACCCCACCAGATAACTAATGTAAGTGTTCTCCTGACTCGCCAGTGATCACTCCACAATATGTACCTGGACAAATAAGTTTCATAAGCCGCCTCCAAAACCATCTATAGCCGAGTCCTACCTTATGGCAACCTTACTCATCTCAAGACCTGTCTTAGGCAGATAGACTGGTCCTTGATTTACAAAACTCAAGGTGTTGACCTAGCCCTTGATTACTTTATTACTACTTTCAACACTGCCTGTGACACCTATGCACCAGTAAAAAAGCGCAAAATCAAAGCACTCACAAATCCCTGGCTCACAGCAAAGCTATTGGCACAACTCAAAGTAGGGATCACCTCTGGGCCACTGCAAGATCTATCAGCACACTGTCGGACATTCAAAAGTATAAACAGGCTCGCAACCACTGTACTAAACAGATCCGCTTGATGAAGAGCCCTACTTCAAGAATGCCCTCTAACTCTTGGGGCTTAAGGGAAATCCTTCTGGGACAACATAAAGACATCATGGGTCAGCAGTCCAAATCTTCCTACAATAATGAATGTTGATGGAACCACTACATTAGACCCAAAGATTATTGAAAACACCTAAATGATACCTTCACGGACCTTAGTGGTGTCCTCTCATCTGATTTCTTTACTGATGCTGACCCTCCAATTTCTACTTCTACTACTGCTCTCCAACCAACCACCTTCCATTTCAAACTAGTAAAGGCACATGAAGTCTATAAATATGTAAAGAAGGCCATTTCTAAGTCCCGAGCAAGCAGCGCACACTATTGACCTTAAACTTCTG
Source organism: Neoceratodus forsteri (assembly GCA_016271365.2). Taxonomy (NCBI): domain Eukaryota; kingdom Metazoa; phylum Chordata; order Ceratodontiformes; family Ceratodontidae; genus Neoceratodus; species Neoceratodus forsteri. The sequence goes on from CM028129.1 coordinate 820,296,153, forward strand.
TCCCTCACTCTGGAGGAAGTACTGCTCCCCACACAAAAATTTTCAATCTCCTCTGCTACAGCCAATTCCTAGGAAATGGAAGGCTGCAGTTGTCACTCCGGTGCACAAAAGTGGTGATAAGTCACTGCCTGGTAACTATCGCCCGATATCAACACTACCACCTCTCTCTAAGGCCCTTGAATGCTTGGTGGCAGACCAACTTTCAGACTACCTGGAAAAGCACAACATCCTATGCACTCAGCAGCATGGATTTAGGAAAGGGCACAGCACATCGACTGCCCTACTTGAATTTCTGGGAGCAATCCACAATGCCATGGACAAAGGAAACCTAACTGGAGCAGTCTACATTGACTTAACCAAGGCATTTGATACAGTTCACCATGGCCTACTTATCAAACAACTTCTATGCCTAGGGCTCTACTTGAGGTCTGGTGACTGGGTAAAAATTACCTTGCTCAGCGCCTCAATCTGTAAAAGTGGCTGGAGTTCTCTCAGACTCAAAACTGGTTCACTCAGGAGTTCCCAGGGATCCATCCTGGGCCCCTCCTTTTCAGCCTTTCCTAAACTCCTCCCTAAATCCTGCCCTGAACAATTAATCCTCTATGCCGATGATGCCGTGATTCTTGCCACTCATAAAGATCCGAACCTCTTACGCCTCAACCTTCAGCATGCTTTTTCCAAAGTTGAGATGTGGTTCCTTGAACATAAGCTGGTTCTAAACCACAAAAAAACTAAATCCATGCTCTTCTCTAACCCGCAAAACAAGAAACGGCAAGTCCCACTCACCATTAATACATACCTGGGAAATACCCTTGAACAAGTGCCAATTTTCAAATATCTTGGAATCAACTTTGATCAAGGCCTAACCTTTGCAACTCACATTGATAGTACAGCAAAAACTATTAATCAGTGAATTGGTGTTCTGTATTGGAACTGACAGCTTCTTACCCATTCTGCACTGAGGATTGCCATCCTATCTTCTATCATCTCAGTCGTTGACTATGGCTTAGTTATATATGGATCTGCCACTACTACAGCACTTAGTCCCATTACAACATCCCTAAATAAGGCCTGTCGGCTACTCACTGGTGCACACCCATGCACTCCACATGTGAACTCTATGCTGACTCAGGTTGGTTGCAACTCTCAAACCGGATAAAGTACCTTACCTGCCTGATGGTGAAAAAATCCACTCTGGGCCTCACTCCACCCTGTATCCAAGACTTGTTATGCCCAAGCGCTAGCACCCGTTTTACCAGAAGATCAGAACACCAGCCTCTCCAAGTCCCCCGATGCCGGACTTCCCAGGGACAAAGATCATTTACCTATCGTGCCCCCAGCTGGCTAAATGCCCTCAGCACTCATATTACTGCCTCCACCTCTCTAGGTATTTTCAAATCAAGGCTTTTCTCTCACCTTGCCACCTCCAGCTCCTGTGACTGCCCTGAGTAAACCTATTTTCTCACTACCCACCCTGTTCCATTATTTGACAAAAACATGTTTGGGAAACCTTTTCTCCTGCTATTGTCTGCTCCGCACACCTTTCACTTAACCTCTCTGTTCTGGACTTTTTCCCTATTTGTTTCTCCTAATCTGGCATGACCTCTTTCTTGTAATAATAATAATAATGTGATTATTGATATCTCACGTCCTTTTGCACAAGTGATTTGATATGTATTTGTATATGTTTTCTTGCTCTTGACACAACACAAATTGTTGTGTTATCTATGTAACCTTTTGTACTGTACCTAATTGACGTGGAACCTTTGTAAAAGAGCCTCTGGCTCAAAGGTAGTAATTCCTAGAACAATAAACTAAACACTTGTACCCCCCCAAACACCCTTACACCCAAAACGTACCGAACCTTACTGCTCACACTCATACCCATGAAAACACCCTTACCCCCAGAAAGAATAGTTACCTTCTGTAGCAGTAGATCTTCAAGAGAATTTCCTTCACTGAGCCACATCATGGAACTGTAAGCTGTCGGCATCAGGACCACATGGAAATGTTTGCAGGCTGGGGCTCCCCTGCTGACATGCCTCGTCAGCACCCATATAAGGTGGGTGTCCCAAGTACTGCTGTTCCCCAGTGGAGACAAGTTTGGAGGCTCATCGTACCAGCATGGTCTAAAGCAACCAGGACCACACCAGGCACACAGGAGAGGATATGAAAACCTGAATATGGATGCTATAAGGGACATCAGATGAGAAACGTATATCCTCTCTACAGATCACTGGTAAGGTCTTTTGACATGACCTGCCCCCATGAAGCCATCCTGCCTTGGTCTTGTAACCCACTGGACTCAAGATATTCCACAATTCTTAAGGGACAAGAGTTAATCTAGTAGGTTAGGAAAGGGATCCAGAGCATGCCCAGTACACCATACAGCAAATCATTTCAATTTTTGAGAATATGTGTACCAGGTGGATGGCTTTTTAGCCAAGAAGCTATCTGCTGCCACTGGAGATACCTGAAGTGGGAGAGCTCTACATGCTCAAGAGCCATGCGTGAAGGTGCAGGGATTGGAGATCCAGGAGTAGCAGAGCACCCTGTTCCTATGTCAGAAGTCCATCTTGCAAGGGGAGCAGGGCAGGAGATTTCATTGCTACTTGCTGGAGAGGTAGAAACCAAATTTGTCTGGACCATTGAGGAGCCACCAGAATTAAAGTGGAATGTTTGGCCCACAGTTTCATCAGAGTCCTCTGTATTAGAGGGAATGGGTCAAAAGCATACAGAAACCTCCCTTTCTAAGAGAGGGACAACTCACCATGCCAAAAAACTCCAAGCCCTGAAGCAAGCAAGCAGAAACATAGCAGTTCTGCATTGTTTGGAGACACAAACAGGCCAATGTCTGGAAGGCCCCATTTTTTTGATGAGGCCATCCACAATTGAATCCAAGAGTTTCCATTCATGGCAGAGCACACTGGATCAACTGATGTGATCTGAACGCATTCAGGGTCCCAAGGAGGAACACCACTGACCAGTGCCAAATTTTCATTGCTTCTCTGTAGATAATATATGAATGAACTATTCCCTGTTGATTTATATAGCACATCACTGACATATTGTCTGTGCAGATCAATAGTTGATTTCTAGAACGGATAGTGGTGAAGACCTGTAGGCTATGCAGAACAGCCCTAATCTCCAGAGTGTTGCTGTGAAGCACTGTATCCAGTGGGTCCCATTGGATCTGAGTTATGAAGGGTCCCAAATGAGCTCCCAACTCATCCCTAAGGCATCTGTGGTCATCAACAGCAGGGAAAATGGATACAAGAATGGAAATCCTTTCTCTACCTTGTAGTGGTCCAGCTACCTGAGTAGAGAATGACAGAGAGAAGGAGTGATCTTTATGAGGTGCTCCAACTTGTCTGAGTACTAAGCCCACTACACTCTGAGAAACCTTTGTGGGATCCTCATATGGAGGTGGTCCAGCAGAACTGTGAGGAAGGCAGATGCCATCAGGCCAGTCAGTCTTAAGAGACAGCAGGCTGACACATAGTCACCTGAAGTATCCAACTATGCCTGTGCCACTAGTGCTATAATGGGCTGAGAGCAGAAACATCTGACTTGAGGCCTGTGTCCATCTTGGCTCCTGTGTATGGGAGCTTCTGGCATGTGGTAAGGACTGACTTTGGCTTGCTGACCAATATATCTAGTTTGTTGAACAACTGCCAGGTCTGAAACAGTGTATATGCAATCACTTCCCAAGATGGGGCCTTTAACAGCCAATCATCTATGTAAGGGAAAACATACAGACCCTCCCTGCAGAGGGCCACTACCACTGCTGCAAATACTTTGGTAAAGACATGCAGAGCAGAAAATAAACCAACAGGCAAAACACGAAAGTGGTAGTGTGAACCCTGAAACATGAAACACAGATATTTTCTGTGTGACTTGCTGATCGTGATATGAAGGTAAGCATCCTTCATGCGTGATACAACCATCCAGTCCCCTATTAACTGTAAAGGCAGCAAGGACTACAGGGAGATCATTCTGAATTATTTGTATTTCATGAACAGCTTCAAACCCCTTAGGTCCAGTACTGGCCTTAAATCCCTAGTCTACTTTGTAACCAGAAAGTAAAAGCCTTGATTTATTTCCGAAGTCCAGACTAATTCTACAGCCCTTTTTGTGGAGAATGGATTGATCCTTCTCCAGCAAAAGGGCAAGATGTCCTAGAGGGTATCTGTTTGGCAACAGTGGGGTAACTGGAGGAACAGTAAGGAGCTCTAGGATATGCCTGTGCTGAACCACTTCCAGAACCCAAACGTCTGTAGTGATCTCCCTCCACTTTGATAGAAAGAGGAAAATACAGACCCTACAAGAATTTCCTGAGGCAGTGAGGTCAGAGGCAAACGAGGGGAGTCAGAGGGTACTGGTTCAGCTGGGGTGCTGCTAATTGTCTGATCTTTTTTAAGTCTCCTTTTATAAGTGTGGCATGGGCATCAGGGGGCAAGCATGTGGCCTCAGATGTGGAAGGCTGAGGCCTCTGGAAGTCACAACTCGGGCTTCTTCAATAACTTCAACCAGCTTAGGCATATGGCTGTCAAAAGGAACCAGAATTCCTACCTCTGGGTTTGGGTTCAAAGTATAAAGAGATCTCAGAGTCATTCTAGAAATCTGCAGATCTCTCAAAGTATTTTTAACATCATTGCCAAATAGTTACTTTCATCTGAAGGGAGCATTAATTACAGATTGTTGCTTGTCAAAGGCAAAAACAGCCATTCAAAGTCAGGAATGGCAATGGATTCAAATTAAACAGGTTGCTGCCCTAGCGGCAGCAACAGCAGCATCAAAGGCAGATCTGACTAAGTGCTTACCTGATTCTTGGCCATTAGCAACTGTTTGCTGAGCCAGTATTTTGTCCTGACACTCAGGGAGTTTTTCAGCCAGAGTGAGCTTAGCCTTCCATATGCAATTCTGATACTTAATCATATATGCATGATAGTTTGCAATTCTTAAGCCTAGGGTAGTTGAGGCAAAAGTCCTCTAAACCAGTGTAACCCCAGGACCCCTGCCTTTTTGCAAAATGACAGGTGGCATGCTGTTGAAGCTGACAGCAGTACCTGGTGGGGACTGGGTTCAGGGAGGATTAGGTTACTCTGCACAGGGGCACCCAAGTAAATCCAAACACAGGAAGCAATAACTGTAATGTCCAGAACCAGGAATGGGATTCTACAGTGTGGCTTTTATTCACATCCAAGCTGAACAAACAAAACATTGACAGACCCCCACGGGGCTACATTCCTGGTAATGCAGATCAGAGACAACAGAACACTTCTTCACATTTCCAGCCCTCAGGCTCTGAACCCACCAGGCACTCAGCCCGGACTTTCATGCAGCTTTGGGTACACAGCCCAACTTGTACACTACTTGGGTTTTCCCCACTGGCCCCACTCCCCTGCCGGCCACTTGATCCATGGTCCATTTTGGGAAATGAACCAATTTTCCAGTTGGTGGGTCCCCAAACCACCTTAGAGCCTTCAACTCCTAGAGGAAATTTTCCTTCCAATCCCACGTCTGGGTACTTCTCTCATCACTGGCCAAGTGCATGAGGCAAAGTAGAAATCCATACAGCAAATCCGTAGAGGTGGACCAGGTTACTAAAGATGGGGGGTCTCCCACCTCCAGCTCCCACAATCCATACCTGGCCATTTCTCTGGAAACTAAACAACTCTTTTCTGAAAGCTTGGCAATGTAGATTACTGGGTAGACATATGTCACATCTCCTCTACATGTCTTGACTTGAACATACTTTTACTTTTGGCTAAGCCTATTACTCTAGGCCTCCCACTACTTCAGTAGTCCAATCCCCACTATCACACAAGTCCCGGGGTGAAAACATGGTTCCTTTAGAAATAGCAGAAACTCACCCTCCGGTTGCAGGTGCCCCACAGGCGAAACACGAAATTTTCTTGTTTCCCAAAACTCTTGGACCAAATAAGGCAGCTCCTCCACTAGCAGCAGCCAGGGGGTTGCCCCTGGAATATGCAGGCTAAACTTTCCTGCCCCATCCCCTCAGGGATGGGGCACTGAGACCCGATTCAGCAGTCTCTACCACTTCAAAACTAGCTTCTGTGCCTCTCTTTAGGTGGAAATACACACCTTTTTCCTAAATGTAGCCCTATATCAGGGCTGAGGCTCCAAGAGCCTAACACAGAGCTGCTGTGCTCCTTTTACAGCAAGCTCCAAACTTCAACTGACTACAGACTACTGTTCAAACCTCCCAACATTCTACTCCAACTCCCTGCTGCAGATTCCATTCTGGCTCATGCAGCTGCGATGGTTCTATGGTGATGTCATCCCTCAGTCTCAGCTGAGACTGAGAACAGAGTGAGACAGTATGAAATCCATTTAACTGGAGTTTCACAAGTTGCCTTCCCTGCCTAGCACTAGGTCTATCTGGGATTCTAGTAACCCCGGGTAACAAGGGGGTTACACTCGCCCTTGACCAGGAAAATGACTGTCCGCAGTCATTGTTTACCTGGCTTTAGGCCATCCCTCCCTATGTGCTACCTGCGAAGGGGATTGATCAGGCCCCCTCCTACCATGTGCGAGCACAGGCAGGCAACACTGAGGGCCTAGAGGCCTTTAGCTGACATATCAGCCTCTACTCTACCCACTTACTATGGACGTCTAGTGGCTGTGGTAGAACTGTCCAGAGCATAGCCCTAATAGATCAGCACTGCAGTCCCTATGGCCATTTAGGACCACAGCCTGCCTATCCCCACCTAGCCCTCTAGGGAAAATCTGTCTGCCTCCAACTTAACACCCAAAAACAAAAACAACCTGGGGATCTCCCCAACCTTGGGCAGCCTGCAACCACACACCAAGAAAATAATACCACATTGTTACATCACTTTACTGCCTTCCTACCCTCACAACCACACCTGTGGAAGGAAAGGGTTAATACAGTAACAACAACAACAACAACAATAACAACACCACAGTACTTTAAAGCACTACACACTAAAGTACTAATGAGGAACTCCGATGAGCCCCTCCTCCTCTTCTTCTTGTGTTCTCTTCTATTTTTTCCAGGAACACCTGCAAGAAAAAGAAAGACAACACACACTCCTAATCTGCATACACAGTCCACCTAAACCCCTACCATCAAAACACTGAAGAATCCCCAAAAGATTTTTTTTTTTAGAAAAGGTAGAAAAACAGTATATATACTAGAAAACAGTAGAAAAACAATGACATTATTTACAATACACATTTGGGGGGACGGAGTGCCCAAAATGTCCCAACTAGTGACCACAGCACCCGAAGGCTAGTCCATTAAAGAGTCTCTCCTGGGCCGGAGCCTGGCGAAGTACAGTTCTAACAGGCCAAAGTCCCAAAGTGGAGAGTCTTTGAGGACAGTTTACACATTCTGGAGTCTGCTAGTGTAGGGTGTGTACTGCAATATCATAAAGATAAAAAAGTTTGGACTTACCAGCCCCTTGTAGAATGAAAAATCTGAACCGACCTGCTCCTCTGACGAAGACTCTCCCTGGCAGCATTTCTTCCGATACAGCTGGGCGGACCTCTTCCAGGTACTACAGAAGGGCACATCTGGGAACTGCTGGGTTGATATCATCTCTGGAGATGGAACCTTAGAACAGGAACAAAAAGGAAAACAGCTGGTCTGACGTCATCCGATCACCAGGCGATGAAGCAAGATACAGCTGGGATGGTGTCCTCTCTGGATCTGAAGTCATCTGGTGGACCAGTCGATGGATTCTGGAAAGGCCAGTACACTGTAGAACTGATGAATGTGGGGCTCCTGAGTCCTGGATGTCCATACTGGCGGATCAATAAAGGCACTTCACAGGCTGGTGTGGCAGTATTGACTACCACTGCTTGGCTTTCCATTTAGTAGGTACGGGAACATTTTCTGAGAGGTCCTTGCACTGAGACCAATAGTACCGGGGGTCAGGAGCTTGAATTATTACCCCATCTTGGTGCACATAATTCATACAGTGGGAGATTTCACATCCCTCTCCATCCGCTATTCGCACTCTGCCCATAAACAGTGCCCTGCCTCTCTTCCACTGGATATATTTCTCATGAAACAATCTGTTTCTAACATACTTGCTTGCCCCAGGATGCATACCTTCCATTGCTTCAGCGCAGATCCAGGATTTCCTGCTGTTCTAAATCTCCTCCCAGACTTTCCGAGGAAAGGTCATTCCATAGATCTCATTCGCCTTTTTATGAACCAGTCTCTCCTGTTTACTAGCTTTGGTCAACCTGAGACCGCTGGCCTGGCTTGGGGGTGGCCAGTCTTGGTTCTGCCAACTACACATCCTTAATGAAATTAAAAATGGATCCCTGACTTCTTCTTCTTGCATAGCCAGGGCAGTGGCATCACCACTCTCTTCCATGCATTCCTCTGAGGCAAGAGCTTGAGGCTGTGTACCTGTTCCTTTTTCACAAGGCCACTTAGGTTCCCCCTCATCTTCTTCCTCAATAAGAATCTGAGCTCAGGAGTGAGTAGCCGTCCTCACTCCTGAGACTATCCACTCTTCACTAGGTGCAGAGGTCGACACCTCCAATTCAAAGGCCTCCCACATCTCATATTCTCTTTAGAGACTTGGGCTAGGCCCCCCCTTCCAGGGGTCTACTGAAGCTTTATCTGAACTTTCCTTCTGAGATCCAGCATCTGAAACATCAACATCTGGTTCTGTCTCTAAATCTGCACCCTCTAGCTTTGTGCCACACTTCCCCGAGGGGCCTTCTTCAACAGACTCTGCTTGGTGCTGTGTGCTGCCAACTGTAGATTCCTGAACCTTTGTCCATGTGGGAGCCAAACGAATCTGAGGCACTTTATACAAGCCATATTTTTCTAGGCATCCAGCACAGTGAGGTATCATGAAGACGTCCCTTCCAGCTTTCAAGCATATTTGACACACATGCACTGGAAAACTAGGAATCGCCACATCAGGAGGCAGTTGTCCTCCATAGCACCACTTTTTAATGTCCCTCAGTCTATTTACTGCTGCTGTTACTGCAACCCGGGCATGATCCGGGTAATGAGGTGGTCCTGAGGCCATGACTGCAGAAAAAAAAAAAAAAGCTCACTGTAACTGAAAGTCCCACTTTACTGAGCACCTTCTTTACTTTTAAAATGGCTCTTCTGCTGCTGTGTTTACTTTACTACCCCATCCTGTAATGGCGGTGGCAGCATTCCTGTGCATCAACATTCAGAAATTGGGTCAAGCCCTTATGCACCTAATTTACACACACTACTGATAACTTTTGCTCAAACTGCACAAACTTCTGTTCTTGTTCTAAACACATTTACATGATTTTCCACAGACTTTTCACTTGCTGGAAACATTTCTTTTACTCACAGTCCCTTAAAGCTTCAGGTTTTTTAAGCACAGGATTGCCTGTAAACTAGTGCTGCACATTTGGCTACAACTCACAGTCTTTCTCTGGCTTTAAACTTTAAACTGATGCTGAACTCATTACTATGCACACAGTCAATGGCTTAACAGACTTGCACTTGCTGGTAGGACTTGCCACAGTCATTACTTGCAAAGCGACTGCACTGCTGCACACACATTTAAATGGCTTTTAGCAGAAAATCACTGTTTGAGCAATTTTAATGTTGGTACTTACTGTTATCAGTAGCTGTTAGCTGCGATGGAAAAATGGCCTGCAGCCTGTCTTGGAGGCCTCTGAACAGAAACGGGTGGGCAGTCCTGCCAATCGTCTCCTCGACCACCACACTCGCAATTTAGACGATCGAATCACGGGTTGAGCCCGATTTTAAACAAACAAGTCTATTTTTAGAAGGTTTACAGAGTTTTTAAAACTCTGCCACGCTCCTCCACAAGCCGGTACATGCACTCCACTCACACTCCCTCTCGAATGCTGGGGCAGTAACTGTAGAGCTGGCTGAGGGGCGGGACTGATTGCAGCCTCACCAATCACACAACGCCATGCAAATGAGCCTCTTCTTCCTCACGAGTGCTCTTCTCCTCATGGCGATCGTCGAGCAGGCAAATTTAAACTGCAGAATGCATTTTATTTTCCTCAACTGACTCCACGGTGGGAGCCCATTTCAGCCATTTAACATAGCCATTCACACCTGCAAGTCACTCAGTTCATTCAAAAAGCATTTCCAATGTCCAGGGCACAATTTTCCTGTTGCTACCCCTTGTCTTCCACACTTTACTTTGCCAAAGTTCTTTTCTAAAAGCATGCAAAAAACGCTGTAAAAAATTTAAGCAGGACAAGGGCACACTCTTTGGCTTTACTGCTCCTTGGTAAACAGTTGGCATTTTAAACAGCAGCATAAGATCCACAGCACACAGTGACACACTAGTTAACTTGCTTCAGCTTTTGGGCTACCCACTGCCAAATAGCCAAAATGCTAGCCACTTGCCTGAGCACCTTCTCTCCCAGAATTAAATCCAAACTGGTGCCTCCATTTTTGTAACCCCCGGACATCTGCCTTTTTGCAAAATGACAGGTGGCATGCTGTTGAAGCTGACAGCAGTACCTGGTGGGGACTGGGTTCTGGGAGGATTAGGTTAGTCTGCACAGGGGCACCCAAGTAAATCCGAACACAGGAAGCAGTAACTGTAATGTCCAGAACCAGGAATGGGATTCTACAGTGTGGCTTTTATTCACATCCAGCTGAACAAACAAAGCATAGACAGACCCCCCACAGGGCTACATTCCTGGTAATGCAGATCAGAGACAACAGAACACTTCTTCACATTTCCAGCCCTCAGGCTCTGAACCCACCAGACTCTCAGCCCGGACTTGCACGCAGCTTTGGATACACAGCCCAACTTGTACACTACTTGGGTTTTCCCCACTGGCCTGGCTCCCCTGCTGGCCACTTGATCCACGGTCCATTTTGGGAAATGAACCAGTTTTCCAATTGGTGGGTCCCCAAACCACCTTAGAGCCTTCGACTCCTAGAGGGAATTTTCCTTCCAATCCCACATCTGGGTACTTCTCTCATCACTGGCCAAGTGCATGAGGCAAAGTAGAAATCCACAGAGCAAATCCGTAGAGGTGGACCTGGTTACTAAAGATGGGGGGGTCTCCCACCTCCAGCTCCCACAATCCATACCTGGCCATTTCTCTGTAAACTAAACAACTCTTTTCTGAAAGCTTGGCAATGCAGATTACTGGGCAGAAGTATGTCACATCTCCTCTACATGTCTTGACTTTCCCTATGTGCTGGACTTGAACATACTTTTACTTTTGGCTAAGCCTATTACTCTAGGCCTCCCACTACTTCAGTAGTCCAATCCCCACTATCACATAAGTCCAAGGGTGAAAACATGGGCCCTTTAGAAAGAGCGGAAACTCAACCTCCGGTTGCAGGTGCACCACAGGCGAATCACAAAATCTTCTTGCTTCCCAAAACTCTTAGACCAAATAAGGCAGCTCCTCCACTAGCAGCAGCCAGGGGGTTGCCCCTGGAATATGCAGGCTAAACTTTCCTGCCCCATCCTCTCAGGAATGGGGCACTGAGACCCGATTCAGTGGTCTCCACCACTTCAAAACTAGCTTCTGTGTCTCTCTTTAGGTGGAAGCACACACCTTTTTCCTAAATGTAGCCCTATATCAGGGCTGAGGTGCCAAGAGCCTGACACAGAGCTGCTGTGCTCCTTTCACAACAAGCTCCAAACTCCAACTGACCACAGACTATTGTTCAAACCTCCCAACATCCTACTCCAACTCCCTGCTGCAGATTCCATTGTGGCTCACGCAGCTGCAATAGTTCTATGGTGATGCCGTCCCTCAGTCTCAGCTGAGACTGAGAACAGAGTGAGGCAGTGTGAAATCCATTTAACTGGAGTTTCACAAGCTGCCTTCCCTGCCTACCACTAGGTCTTACTGGGATTCTAGTAACCTCAGGTAACAAGGGGGTTACACCAGCACATTCAGCTTCCTCGACTCCTTATCAGGAGGAAGAAAGCACATGTGCTTTGGAATCTTAGATCCATTGTGAGAAGTCATAATTACCACAGAGTCTGTTTCAGGCTGTGAAGAATAATATGACTTAGCAGTAGGGGCAGGATTTGTTTTATCCACCTTCCTGGGAACAGCAGGTAGTTGTGCAGGCCTAGGCCAGGCTGCCAAAGTAGCATCCTCTTGAGCATAATGCATTGGGGGAATAATCATTGTAGGAGAGGCTGAAATCTGCAAGAACTCATGAAGATTTTTCTTGGAAGAGTCCTCTTCTTTAGCTTGGAACCCCAGTTTAGCCTGAAACTGTTTAAGGAAAGCTTGTAGTGAGGCATCATCAGGGGGAGATCTAGGCATGTTTTTTATGCTTTCCTCTGAGCAAGAGGATAGGGTGAAGTTTAAGCAAACTAAACCTATAATCTTTTCCTTCTCTTCCATAGCCTCCTCCTCCATGTATTCTGGATTATATCCCAATCTGTCATTGGCATTGACCATCATTTGCATCTGGTTGACAGGATAGGGAGAAATATGAAGAGGAGCCAATGATGAGATACCCATCAACTGCAGCCTTTTTCAGACCAGCACCATGGCAGAGACAGAAAATTGAAATATTGATGGTAAAGCCATCAGTGGAAGAACTGGAGGTGCTGACAGGCCAGGTGTCAGCAGCAGGGGCAGTAGGCACTAAAACAGCTCCAACATTGTTTGATACAATGTCTGTGCACTGATGGAGCCTGAAGGGCCTGACTGCTGAGATGCCGATGGGACAGTGCCTGATTGTGGAACAGGCTGGGAGTCTCTGAGTGGGAAGTACAAACTGAAGTCAGACCCAAACCTTGGTGTTTGCAAGATAGTCAGGGGTGTAGCAGGTTCCATGGCTGGAGCCTGGGTTCCATTTTTATCAGTTGATTTACCCTGTGTAAGGGGTGAACAGAAACAGTCAGGAGAAGTGTATTTTTCCTTTCTGCACTTCTTCTCGGTAAGGCAGTGATTCCCCACTTACACCGATGGCTTACAGTTCCATACTGTAACTCAATGGAGGGAGATACCCTCAAGGAAGATCACACCTGCACCACACTCCACCCAAAATAACACTACACACATGGGTGGATGTCATCAGCCAAATGGTATCTATTCACAGGTGCAATAACATCACATCATGCATAAGTGCAAATGGTACGATATGTACAGTTATGTACACATAGGAGACAGAATACAATGTCCGTAACACTGGGGTGTTACATCACACCCTGGCAAAGCACATGCCAGGTATTTTCCATAGGCACATCACAGGCTAGCATCCCTGTGTCCCACAGGGGAAAGTAGATGGTCCTCCCTATTGAATATGGCATTCCAGCAACCACCAACAGCCAGTGTGTGGGAAAGGACCAGTGTGTGTGAACAGTCACAGCACCTGGTCCTGCAGATCCTGACCATAGACCAGTGGTCCCTTTGCCTGGCCCAATGTCTCCATGCAGGTGTACCATAATCTCCATCATCTCAGTCTCCCAGTGTTGGCCAGTCCTCTGAGTCCCTGCTAAGTGCTGGGATGTACTGTGTTGGCTCCTCCCATGATCTTCTTGTCTGCCCGTTCTGCGGCATCAATGTCAATATTAATTTAATTACGGTGCTCACTAAGCTCAACCTTCAACCAGTGAGGACTAATATGTTCACACATGATAGTCCTGCAGTGAAATTCATGAACCATAATGTGGAAAAAAAACAAACATGAAAAATACATTTTAATAAATTACAATAAACAATCCTAACACATTTATATATATACAATATTTCCCATAAAAACGTATTAACAAATTGTAAAAATCTGGATGTCCAGCTTCTTACATCTAGCAAAAATAATATAGTAACAAAACCTAGTAGACAAGGTTGGTTGAGAGACAATGGTGGGTGGAGGCTGGAGGAGGTGTTGAGGTTTTCAGAGGAGGGAGTGGGGGAGGATGGGGATCTTGACCTTCTGGGACAGACAAGTAGTAAGCACCTTAGCCAAATGATATTGATATTAGCCTAATCTTTGTTACTGTCATACAAAATTGGTTAAGTTAGGGTACAAAAAGCAATTATTTTTTATTTTTATTTATTTAGTTTTTGTTGACCAGGGAAGTGCACTAGACAAATCCTGCCTGTTTTCAGGCACAACCCCAGAGAAAGCGATACAGATGAATGCCAACCGACCTTGAACTGGATTAAAGCTGTTGGTGGTATTTTTAGTGAATGAGGGAAATTTGGCCAGGACACTGGGGAAATTCCCCTGCTCTTTTTGATAAGTGCCATGGGATCTTTAACATCCACCTGAACTACCACCAATCCAGGCAGATGGGACCTCGGTTTAACGTCTCATCCGGAAGACGGCACCTCAGAAGAGCAACACCCCCCTCATGCTGCACTACAGCATTAATACTGGGATGCCAGATGCCAAGTGCCAGATGTGGGAACTGAATCCACAGCCCTCTGATCTCCTGGCCTCAGAGGCGAGTGTGCTACCTACTGAGCCACTGACACTGACATGATGATACGTAGTTCAATGTGATACTACAAGAGCTTACTGCTCCTGAGAGGTTATGACTTCTAAAAGAGTCACACACTGTGCAACAGCACTCAGCTGAGTGCACCTCATGCCTTGCTGTGATGTTAGATGTTACCTTCACACATCTAACATCTGTGTGCTGGCCACACAGTGCAGGCCTATGTAACCCCAGGGATCGGGTTGATGGTATTTTTTGTGTTATTAGCGTTGTACGGTGTCTCCATATGTAATCCCTTACCTGGGACCTGGGTTCAGGGAGAAAACTGTTGCTCAGTATTTTGGCTAGGTTTGACTTCTAGTCAGGGGCACCCAAGTAACTCCAGACACAGTAAACAATAACTGTAATGTCCAAGCCAGGAGTGGGATTCTAGAGTGTGGCTTTTATTCACAACCAAACAGAATAACAATGCATAGATGGACCCCCATGGGGCTACACTCCTGGTAATGCAGATATACGGAGATCAGAACACATCTTCTACACACTGTAACCCTCAGGTTTAGAAACACACTGGGCACTCAGCCCAAACTTGTACTCTTCTCTGGATTTCTTTGGCCTGGCACATCTGACCAGCCTTAGGCTACTTCCCTGCATGGCACATCTGGCCAGCAACTGTACCACTTTCCATATGGCATGGAACATTTCTCGGTTGCTCCCTAAACCACCAATGAGCACATACAGGCTCCATTAAGGGACTCTTCTTCCATCTAAATCCCATGTCTGGGTACTTTCTCCAGACACCGGCCAAGTGCCTGGAAGAAAGGAACAGGTGTCCCAAACAGAACCCATAAAGGTGAATTTGGTTACTCCAAGTTGGGGGTCTCTCACCTCTTGCTCCCATAATTCATACCCAGCCATTCCTTTGTTCTACAGCACTTCTTCCATGAAAACTCTAATGATTGTAGAGTAAAACTTTAAAAGTATATCACATTCAGTCTACAGTCTTTGAAACTGCAGACCGCTGACTTGAGGCATACTTGTTATGTGGCTATGTCCATCCCTGTAGACCCCCACTGATTAAAGATGTCCAAATCCCACACTCTTTAAGCACTGTACTTGGCTGTCCTTTCCTGACCCACAGTAGCAGGTACTTAATACACAAAGTCTCTGGTGAAACATTTAGCCCTTTTTCAGAGCAGACTCACCTCTGATTACAGGTGCCCCACAGACTTCTCTTCCAGGAAAACCAAATGTATTCTTCATGGTGCCAGAGCACAACATCAGGCAGTTTTCTTTCTCTCTTGTTGGGCCAGGGGATTGCCACTGGAAGCTGGCTGTTAGCTCCCCGCATCCCCGCAGGGATGGGACCCTGAACCAACTGGGGAGTGGTCTCTACTACTTCCGATGTATTCTTCTGTGTCCTTCTTATGGTGAGAACACACACCAAACTCCAACTAGCTATATGACAGAGCTGAGGGCTCTGAGGGCTTGCCTACAGCAGAACACCTCCTCCCTCCACTGAGTCTCCCACAAGACTGACTCAAAATCTCCCAACGTTCTGTCTAACTCCCAGCTGCAACATTCCAGTGTGGCTTATGCTGATGTGAGAATTCTATATGATGACATTCCTCGGTCTCAGCTGAGACTGAGAACAGAGAGAGACAGTGCAAAATCCATTTAACTGGAGTTTCACAAGCTGCCTTCTATGCCTACCACTAGATCTAACTGGGATTCTTGTAACCCTGGATGTTAGTGGGGTTACACCCACCCTTGGCCAGGAAAATGACTGTCCGCAGTCATTACTAACCTGGCCTAGGCCATCCTACCCTCTGTGCTACCTACGGAGAGGAGTGATCAGGCCCTCTCCTACCATGTACTAGGCACAGGCAGGCAACACTAAGGGCTCAGAGGCCAGTGGCTGATGCATCAGCCTCTACTCTAAGATCTTACTGTGGACACCTAGTGGCCCTGGTAGAATTGTCCAGAGCATAGCCCTAATAGATCAGTAATGTGGCCCCTACTGCAGATCAAGACCACAGCCTGTCTATGCCCCCCAGCCCTCTAAGGAAAACCTATCTGCCTTTAACCCAAAATTACCCAAAAGAAAACAAACAGGGGAACCTCCCCCCCAACCTAGACACCTGCAACCAAACACAAGGAGCTAATGTTATACACTGTACATTACTCCCACACTCCCCCACTACCATACCTGTGGAAGGAAAAGTTACACACAAAAAAACACAACATTCTGTACTTTAAACACTACTACTTTAAAGCACTGTGAGGAACTCTGCTAAGTCCCTCCTCCTCTTCTTGTCTTCTCTTCTTGTTGTCTTCAGGAACACCTGCAAGAAACAGAGAAAAACAACACATACTCCTAATCTGCATTCACTGTCTATCTAAACCCCTACCATCAAAACACTGGGAATCCAAAAAATATTTTTTAGAAAAGTAAAAAACAGTATAAACAGTAAAAACAGTAGAAAACAATGACATTATTTACAATACACATTATTTGGAGGATGGAGTGCCCTAAAAGTCCCTTCTAGTGACAGCAGTGCCCAAAGGCAAGTCCAATGAAAAGTGTCTCCTAGGCCGGAGCCCAGTGAAGCACAGTTCTAGAAGGCTGAAATCCCAAAGGGGAAAGTCTTTGAGGACATTTCAGACAACTGGAGTCTGCTAGTGTAGGGTGTGGACTGCAGTGTCATAAGCATAGAAAAGTCTGGACTTACCAGTCCCTTGTAGAATGAAAATGGTAC
This sequence comes from Neoceratodus forsteri, assembly GCA_016271365.2. NCBI lineage: Eukaryota > Metazoa > Chordata > Ceratodontiformes > Ceratodontidae > Neoceratodus > Neoceratodus forsteri. Next base: position 820,313,323 of record CM028129.1, read on the forward strand.
ACCACCTGGTCCTCCGCCAAAGACTCTCCCTGGCAGCATTCTTCTGGTATAGCTAGGTGGACATCTTCTGGAAAATGACAGGAGGGCACATCCGGAAACTGCTAGGTTGATGTCATCTAGGAAATGGAATTTTGGAACAGGAAAAAAAGGAAAAACAGCTGGTCTGAAGTCATCCGGCATCCAGGCGATTAAACAGGATACAGCTGGGCTGGTGTCCTCTCTGGATATGAAGTCATCTGGTGGGCCAGTCAATGGAATCTGGAAAGCCAGTACACCGCAGGACTGATGAATGTGGGGCACCTGGTTCCTGGAATGCCAGTCTGGTGGAACAACATAGGTACGGCAATGGCTGGATGGCAGCGCTGGCTACCACTGCTCTGCTCTCCACTTGGTAGGCATGGGCACATTTGCAGGTTAGTCTTTGCATTGTAACCATACGAACATACGAAATTTGCCAGCAGATAAAGGCCTAGAGATCTATCAAGTCTGCTCGAATGTGCAGCTAGCACCCCTTATTCTGCAGCTGCCCCTCCCTTCCACTCTTCCCCCTTCATTAACCCTCTCCCTTGTGCTGTCCCATCCTCGTTTGAAGCAGTCCACTGTTCTACTGCATACCACTTCAGCAGGTAACGCATTCCACCCAGCCACCACCCTCTCTGTAAAAAAGTGTCTCCTCATCTCCCTCCTGAACCTTCCTCGCTCCAGTCTCATATCATGGCCCTTGGTGGCCCTCCCCTCCCTTACTTTGAACAGCTCCTCTGTACCCATCTTGTTTATTCCTTTCATGTATTTAAAGGTTTCAATCATGTCACTCCTGTCTCTCCTCTCCTCCAGTGAGTACATGTTCAACTTTTTGGGGCACAGGACCCAAAGCAACATGGATTACAGCAGGAAGGTCATGTTAGACTAATCTAATTGATTTCTTTGACTGGGTGACCGAGTAATGATCAGGGGGGGCTGTGGACATGGCCTATCTAGACTTTAGAGGCATTTGACACAGTCCCACACAAAGATTAATAATCAAGTTAGCCAGCCTGGGAGTGGGTCCCAGGGTGGTAGCCTGGGTAGCGAACTGGCTGCACAACAGGACACAGAAGGTAATAGTGAATGGAACACATTCCGAAGAAAGGGGGGTTACTAGTGGAGTACCTCAGGGCTCAGTACTGGGTCCAATCCTCTTTAACATCTTTATAAGTGACATTGCAGAGGGTCTGGAGGGAAAGGTATGCCTCTTTGCAGATGACACAAAGATCTGTAACAGAGTTGATACACAAGAGGGGTAGAAAAGATGAGAAGGGACTTGGCAAGTTGGAGGAATGGTCAGACATATGGCAACTTAGATTCAATGCAAAGAAGTGCAAAGTAATGCACCTGGGAAACAAAAACCCAGGAGAAGAGTACACAATAGCAGGGGAGGTACCAACAACAACAAAAATGGAAAGGGACCTGGGAGTAGTCATATCAGATGACCTAAAGGTGGGTAAGCAATGTGAGAAGTCAGTAAGGAGAGCCAGGGGGATACTGGGATGCATAGGAAGGGGTATCACAAGTAGAAAAAGGGATGTGATTATCCCTCTATACAGACAGTTGGTGAGACCCCATCTGGAGTACTGTGTGCAGTTTTGGAGACCTCATCTACACAAGGACATAGACAGGATGGAAGCAGTCCAGAGGAGGGCAACTAAAATGGTGCAGGGTCTACATCAGAAACCATATGAAGAGAGACTGAGAGAGCTTAATATGTATACCCTTGATGAAAGGAGGGACAGGGGGGACATGATAGAAATGTTCAAGTACCTCAAGGGAATCAACAAAGTCCAGGAGGGTAGCATCTTTCAGAAAAAGAGATGTGTAAGAACAAGGGGGCACAGTTTAAAGATAGAGGGGGGACGGCTCAGGGGTAATGTGAAGAATTTCTTTTTGACGGAGAGAGTGGTGGATACATGGAACAGACTTCCTGAGGAAGTCGTTGGGTCTAAAACAGTGGGGGAATTCAAACATGCTTGGGACAGACACAAAGCAATTATAGTGCGTGGTTGCAGGAAGCAGGTTGTTGGTTAACTAGACTCTGCAGCTTATCCAGTAGGTAGGGAAATGGGCAGACTGGGTGGGCCAAGTGGTCCTTTTCTGCCGTCAAAGTCTATGTTTCTATGTTTCCTTCAACCTCCTCTCGTATGATAAGTCCCCCAGCCCCTTGATCATCTTTGTCGTTCTGCGCTGCACCCCCTCCAGTAACTTAATGTCCCTCTTCAGATACGGACGCCAGTACTGCACGCAGTACTCCAGGTGTGGTCTAACTAATGACCTATACAGTGGCAGAATCACCTCCTCCCTCCTCGAGGATATACCCCCTTGCAATACAACCCAGCATTTTGTTGGCCTTTGCAGCTGCCTTCCTACATTGTGACGAGTTGTTCATTGACCCTGTAATGAGCACACCCAGATCCTTCTCCTCCTCTGTCTGGGCTAGCTGCACTCCCCCTAGCTGGTAACTCCTCCTTGGGTTCTTCATCCCAAAATGCAGCACCTTGCACTTTTTGGCATTAAAGCCCAGTTGCCAGGTGTCTGGCCAGGTTTCAAGCTTTGCCAGATCATCCTGCAACCACTGCCATCCCCCTAGGTCATCCACCACCGCGCCTACCTTGGTATCATCAGCAAACAGACTGATCTTGCTCTTGATGTCCCATGATATGTCTGCAATGAATATTCCAAACAACACTGGTCCCAACACTGAGCCCTGTGGAACACCGCTCATTACTGCCCTTGGGTGTGAGAGCTCCCCACCCACCACCACCCTCTGTTGCCTTCCCTGCAGCCAGTTTCCTACCCATCTCACCAGCTTTGCACCTGCCCCGTGCCTACTAACCTCCTTCTCAGCCTTCCATGTGGCACTGAGTCAAATGCCTTACTGAAGTCCACATACAGGACATCCACTGCATGGCCCCTGTCCAGTTGCCTAGTTACCCAGTCATAGAACTTGACCAGGTTGGTTTGGCAGGATCTGCCACGTATGAAGCCATGCTGTCTGCTGTCCTGTAGTCCTTTGGCCTCTAGGAGGGCCACCAGCCTCTCCTTCAGGATAGTCTCCATTAGCTTACCCATGATGGATGTGAGGCTCACTGGTCTGTAGTTTCCCAGTTCATCCTTGGGGCCACTCTTGTGGAAGGGCACCACATGAGCCATCCTCCAGTCCTGAGGTACACACCCTGAATGTAGTGAGGCATTAAATAGGTCTGCCAAAGGTCCTGCAAGGATCTCTGCCAGCTCCTTCAGTACCCTGGAGTGGATGCCATCTGGGCATGGCGCCTTGTCCACCCTCAGTGCCTTCAAACCCTCTTGAACTCTGCTCTCCATGATTTCCCCATCTGTCACCACTTCCCCACCCTGCTTCTGCCATTTCTCCCACCCTGGGTGTCACCACCCTCTTCTCTTTAGTAAATACTGAGCAGAAATACTCATTTAGTGCTTCCGCCTTATCACACCCTGCCTCCACCCAACCCCCCTCCTTCCTAATCCTTACTATGTGGTCCTTACAGCACCTTTTCTCCCTGATGTACTTAAGGAAGTCCTTCTCCCCCTTCTTAATGCCTTGTGCCAGCCTGAGTTCCTTAGATGCTTTGGCTCCCCTTACTGCCCTTGTCATCTCCTTCGATTCTCTCAATGGGTCATGTGCTGAAATTATTACCCCATCTGGGCACTCAATCCACACTGTGAAAGGTTTCATGTACCTCTCCATCCACAATTCGAACAGTGTCCATAAACAGTGTCCTGCCCCTTTTCCACAGGCTGTATTTTATTTGAAACATTCTGTCTCTAACATACTTGTTTGCACCAGGATGCACATATTTCATTGCCTCTTCCATTATCCAGGATTTCCTGCTTTTTTTCAATCTCCTCCAAGACTCTCCAAGGAAAGGTAGGGAAGGACATCCCATAGATTTCATTCTCTTTCCTATGAACCAGTCTTTCCTCTTTACTGCTCGTGGTCAACCTGTGACCCTTGGCCTGGCTAGGGGGCAGCCAGTCCTGGTTCAGCCAGTTACACATACTCAATGCGACATAGAATGGATCTTTAACTCTCCATTGTGGGGGCAGAGCTGTAGAGTTACTACTATCTTCTACCGTCTGTTCCTCTGAGGCAAGAGCTGGAGGCTATGGATCCATACCTTCTTCACAAGGCCACATAGGTTCCCTCTCTTCTTCTTCCTCGCTAAGAATCTGTGCCCAGGAGTGAGCAGTCATCTTCACTCCTGAGACTGTCCACTCTTCGCTAGGTGTATAGGTTGATACCTCCCATTCAAAGGCTTCCCTCATCTCATCTTCACCTGTGAGACTTGGGCTAGGCCCCTCACTCCAAGGGTCTACTGATGCTCCTTCCTCAGTGTCTTTCTGGGACCTGGGCTCTGATACATCAGTACATTGTTCTGTCTGTAATTCTGCACCCTCTTGCTTTATGCCACACTCTGAGGGGACTTCCCTATCAGCTCCACCTGATGTTGTGTGCTGCCAACTGCAGGTTCTTGAAGCTTTTTCCATGTGGGAGACAAATGAATCTTGGTTGCTTTAGTCAAGCCATATTTCTCTAGGCACCCAGAACAGTGAGGCACCATGAAGATGTCCCTTGCAACATTTAAGCACATCACACATACTCGTACTGGATATCCAGGAATCACCACATGAGGAGGCAGTCTTCCCCTGTAGTAATATCTCTCAATATTTCTCAACTTGTTAACTTCTTCTACTATCATAGCCCGGGCATGATCTGGGTAACGGGCTGGTCCCGAAGCCATGACTGCAGAGAAAAACAAACAAACGGTCACTGTTATTTCAAGTCCCACTCTTTTGGAAAACTTTTTTTCAAAATGGCTCCCTTGCTGCTGTGTTTACATTACTAGCCCACCCTCTAATGGCAGTGGCAGCACTCCTGCACATCAACATTCTGTTCATGAGTCAAGCCACAGTGCACCCGATTTACACATTCCACTGATAAATTTGCTCAAACTGCACAAACTTGCACTGTTCTTTCTCTCAGCACACTTATATGATTTATTACGGACTTTTCTCTCACTGAAGTCACTGCTGTAGCTTACAGTCCCCTAAAGCCAAAGTATTTCATTGCACAGGATTGGCTGTATTTTTTGCTGCATCTCTCATACAACTCACAGTCTCTCACATGGCTCTGAAAATTATACTGTTGCTGAACCTATAATTATGCTCACAGTCTGTTGCTTACAATTCTTGCTTTAGCTTAAAAAAACTGGCACAGTCCTTCTTTACAAAAACAATCCACTGCTACACACAGATTCAGCTGGCTTTAGTTAAAATCACACAGTTTGAGCTATAAGCTTGGTTGGTACTCACTGTTATCAGTAGCCTGTTTTGTCAAGGGAAAAACAGCCTGCAGCCAGTCTTGGAGGCCTCTGGAAGGAAGCGGCTGGCAGTCCTGCCGATTGTCCCTCTGAACACCATGCTTTGTTTCCGAATGATTGAGATGTGGGTTGAGCCCGAATTTAAACAGAAAAAGTCAGATTTTAATTATTTTACAGCATTTTCAGGCACCGCAATGCTCCTCCTAGCAAGCCTGCTCACACACTCCACTCCCTCTCCCTCTCAAATGCTATGCAGTCACTCTAGAGCTGGCTTGGGGGGGCGGTACTGACTGCAGTCTCACCAATCACTCGACGCCATGCAAATGAGCCCCTTTCCTCTCGAGCTCTTCTCCTCCACAGCAATCATCAAGAAGGCAAAATTTAAACTGCAAAAAACACTTTTTTTTTTCAACTGTAGCTCCTCTGTGGGAGCACCATTTCAACCATTTTTCATGGCATTTTAGTCAGTGACTACTCTTAGTCCATACCACAAGCATTTCCAATGTCTAGGGCACAAATCTTTTTTTGCCACCCACAGTTTTCCACACTTTTCTCTGTCACACAATACTTTTAAAAGCTGGCAAACGTAATTTGATGCAGGACAAGCGCATACACACTCAGACTTTACTGCTCCTTGGTAAACAGTTGGCACACTTACAGCAGCACATAGACAGCAGCACACAGCGGCACATTCAGTTGGCAATGCTTCAGATTTTTGGGCTACCTACTGCCAGATAGCAGAAACGCTAGTCACTATCCGAGCAACCTTTCTTGCATTTTCTCCCAAATTACAAGCCAAATCCCAGTGGTAGCCTCCAATTTTGTAACCCCAGGGGTCGGGTTGATAGTATTTTTTGTGTTATTAGCACCATGCAGTGCCTCCATATGTAACCCCCTACCTGGGACCTGGGTTCGCGGAGAAAACTGTTGCTCAGTATTTTGGCTAGGTTTGACTTCTAATCAGGGGCACTCAAGTAACTCCAGACACAGGAAGCAATAACTGTAATGTCCAAACCAAGAGTGGGATTCTAGAGTGTGGCTTTTATTTACAACCAAACAGAACAAAGAAGCATAGATGGACCCCTCACGGGGCTACACTCCTGGTGATGCAGATTTATGGAGATCAGAACACATCTTCTACACACTGTAACCCTCGGGTTTAGAAACTCACTGGACACTCAGCCCGAAATTGTACTCTTCTCTGGATTTCTTTGGCCTGGCACATCCGACCAGCCTTAGACTACTTCCCTGCATGGCACATCTGGCCAGCAACTGTTCCACTTTCCATATGGCATGGAACATTTCTCGGTTGCTCCCTAAACCACCCATGAGCACATACAAGCTCCATTAAGGGACTCTTCTTCCATCTAAATCCCATGTCTGGGTACTTTCTGCAGACACCAGCCAAGTGCCCCGAAGAAAAGAACAGGTGTCCCAAAGAGAACCCATAGAAGTGAATTTGGTTACTCCAAGTGGGGACGTCTCCCACCCTTTGCTCCCATTATTCATACCTGGCCATTCCTTTGTTCTAAAACAACTCTTCCATGAAAACTCTAATGATTGTAGATTAAAATTTTAAATGTATATCACATTCAATCTACAGTCTGTGAAACTCCAGTGTGCTGACTTGAGGCATACTTGTTAAGTGGCTATGTCCATCCCTGTAGACCCCCACTGATTAAAGATGTCTAAATCCCACACTCTTTAAGCACTGTACTTGGCTGTTCTTTCCTGACCCACAGTAGCAGGCACTTAATACACAAAGTCTCTGATAAAACATTTAGCCCTTTTTCAGAGCAGACTCACCCCTGATTGCTGGAGCCCCACAGACTTCTCTCACAGGAAAACCAAATGAATTCTTCATGTTGCCACAGCACAACATTAGGCTGCTTTCTTTCTCTCTTGCTGGACCAGGGGATTGCCCCTGGAAGCTGGCGTTGGCTCCCCCCATCCCTGCAGGGATGGGGCCCTGAACCAACTGGAAAGCGTTCTCTACCACTTCAAACATATTCTTCTGTGTCCTTCTTATGGTGAGAACACACACCAAACTCCAACTAGCTATATGTCAGAGCTGAGGGCTCTGAGGGCTTGCCTACAGCAGAACACCTCCTCCCTCCACTGAGTCTCCCACAAGACTGACTCAAAACCTCCCCAACATTCTATCTAACTCCCAGCTGCAACATTCCAGTGTGGCTTATGTTGCTGTGAGAATTCTATATGATGTCATCCCTCAGTCTCAGCTGAGACTGAGAACAGAGTGAGACAGTGTGAAATCCATTTAACTGGAGTTTCACAAGCTGTCTTCCCTGTCTGCCACTAGCTCTAACTGGGATTCTTGTAACCCCAGGTGTTAGGGGATTTACTCCTACTTAAGGGTAGTAGGATACAAACAGATCCATCTGTAATGGTGTTTGGCAGGGCCTTCTTTCTATTTTGAAACCAGCTTATAGACCTGGTAAACTGAGATGAAAGCATTATACAGGATTTTGGAAAATGAATTTAATTATTCAAAACATATGCTGATACAAGAAATATAGATTGTGCGCTGTATGTGAATTAAAAGGTGATAGAGTTATACCATTAAGAGTTTGCCATTGGTAAATATATATTATAGTAGCACTGCAGCACCACTATAGTTAGGGTTGAGCAGGGGTTTCTATGTTAAACCTCAGAATATGCACTTTAATATGTTCACATCCATTCAATGGATTTGCACAAAAGTTTGTAAGCATGGTCTTGTGGAGTAGATCTTTTGAAGTCCAAGTTTCATTCTGGTTGGATGTGCAGAATCTGAGATGTTGATAGTTAAAAACAGAATAATTTGCTGTTTTTTACTCTTAGTTTGTCATCACCTTGTGCCCAGATGGTTTGGAATTATGGTTTGAAATGTTCAGGGTAGAAAGGGCTTGGCCCAGAGATGTGCCTTTCATTGGTTTGGTGAAAAAAAATATTAATCCATTCCAAACTTATTACATTTTAAAATTTCAGTTCTGAGCATACTCAGTACAGTCTTTTGGATAGCTGCTTGAAATGAAAAAAATAATTTGGCCCATACAAGTAAGGATCCTTTTTCATATGGGACCAGTCCTTTTTCATATGGCTGCCATCTTGTTTCCTTTTTTTCTCTCTAAAAATATGAAATTTCAAAACCCACAAAAATGACATCCTGCAGAGATACCAACACGCGTACTGTATCTTGGTCATTGGGACCCCATTTGGTGGATTCTGCATTTAACTGTTGGAAAAATGACCTCCAAATGTGCTTTTTTTACATTTTTACATCCTTTTTTGTGACTCGCTTCCACTTTTTTCGTATGGTCATATGAAAAAAGAATTTTGCCATACGAAAAAGCATCCCTTTGTATGAAAAAAGAATTGGGACTTTCCCCCGATTCATTTTGTGTGAAGGGATCCATTTTTGTATGAATGAAAATGCTCACAAAAAGGGATCCCTTCATAGGAAAAAAGAATAAAAATAACCTAAGTCACAATTCTTTTTTGCATGAAGGGATCTTTCTTTTGTATGCATTTTTAATTCATATGAAAAAGAATGCTCACATACGAAAAACTAATTTGGACTTAGTTTTTTTTTTTTATCCTATTCTTTCCTTGTATGAAAATACCCTTTTTCATTAGCTTTTTTTTTGTTCATGCAAAAAAGGATCCCTTCATATGAAAAAATATTTTGGACATATTTTTTTTTTCTGGATATTTTTTTTTTATATGAAGAAATCCTTTTTCACATGCTGTTTTGTTCACACTAAAAAGGATGCCCTTGTATGAAAAAAAAGTGAACTTTTTGCCATCCTATTGTTTCATCTGAAGGCATCCTTTTTCACATGGGTTTTCTGTTTCATATGAAAACTTATTCCTTCATACAAAAAAGGACTTTTGACTTAGTCATTTTACACATTTGAACTTCAGCCAGTGGAGTTGCAAGCGGTGCTGCTGCTTCTCCTGTTGTTAATTTGTTGTCCTCTGCCAAGCCCAAGGAGTGCTTCTGCAGTAATTCTGTCAGTGTGTGTCTGCTCGATTGTTCATGCCCCTCCCTCCCTTTCTCTCTTTGCCTGTAACCCAGCCACCACCACCCCTCATACTCTGTGTGTTTCTCTCCCTTCTCCTCCAAGTGCTCCAGCAGCCTCAGCAGCTTCTCTCCCTCATTGTTCATATATGCCTTCACTGAGCATGCATCTTTATTTTCCCTAATACTACTGCCTTTGCTCCTTACAATAGTATCTATAATTTCTGAACTGGAAGCTTTACAGGGCTGGAAAGTCTTTAGTAAGCAATAGTGACTCCTGTGAATCCCAGACAGATGCCGATGAAGACCAGGTAATTGGGTAACAGAAGGCAATAGAGGACAAGAGCAGCTAGAATGGCTGGAGTGGTTAAACCACCATGGAGGAGAGAAGCAGCATGAAGCAAAAAGTGAACGGGATGGAGCCTTGACCCACTAAACTACAGGGATGGACCCTCTAGTAAAGAGGGATTTTTTTTTCTTTTCTGCATGAGTTCAAGACCCTAATGTTTTAAAGAGGGCTCCAAATATCTATACAAGCTTATATTGGACTGGTAACAGTTGAAGATTTGCAAATTGATATTCTAGTGCCCAATTCTGTTAACTGGAAGGGCTAAGAAGAGCAGGGTTTCCTACCTTGGGTTTTGCACTTAATTTAATTTACAGAAGATAGCTGTGAAAGTCTGTTAACTGGAAGGGTTTAGGACAGCAAGGGTTCCTACCTTTGGTTCTGCACCTAATTTAATTTACAGAGGATAGCTATGAACTTCTCCTTGGAAATGGAAAAGGTGCAAAGTAATATAACATGATTTTTTTGTGATGGGAATATAATAATACTGAAAGTCCATCTCTAAGGCCATCTCTAAAGTATAAAAACATAAAACATCAGGAGGATAAAAGGGAGAGTTCTTTAATATGATAAGTGTTAGGGAGAATTTACCATATTACAGATTTTTACATATACTATTTCTGATAGAAATGTTCATACATATAATTGATTATTCTTTATTTTTGAATTGTTTGAATCTCAGAGCCCTAGATTTTAATGGCCACAGTTAGACAAGACAGCCAATTGGCTAATCCCCCCCATGTGCTAAAACAGCATGATTTAGGGAGTACATTCAAATGCCCAGAGAATGCCAAGGAGAGAACAAGGAGGATGTGATGAAGGCCACTTATACAGCTAGAATAAAAGACTTTATAACAGTTCTGATTTTGGTGGTGGGATTTTGCTAAATAGATTACACCAATGAATAGCATTGTGATAACTCCTTCAGACCACTGCTAAATTGAATATGGTAGAGCAACCTATCAAGCGGAATTGTACTGCATAGCACATGTTTTCTCTGAAACACATGATGTAAGTTTTGTGATTTCCTGTTTCACTTTGATTAAAATGTAGATTTTGACCATTTGTGAGATTATTTTTTTCATGACTTGATACAGAGTAGCTGAGGGGTTAGCTGAGAAAGTAACATAGCTCTAAACCCTGGAACCTGAAAAAGGACTGTATAAATTATTGAGATGGGAGTCACATCTACCTCACTTTGACACATTTTTTCTCATCAAGGAGCATTAGTTCTTGGTTTTATATGCCCTGAATGTTTCTACTAAGACCCTCTTTAGCACTCAAGACGAAGTCTCCTGGGACTGTTCTGAATCTGAGAGGAAGACTTAAAAGTTTTTATATTGTAATATTTTTCCTTCAAACTAATACACTTGTATTTTGTAAAATATTTCACTTTCTGCTTGAATATAGTACTTTTCCGAGTTGTTTTAGTGTAATATCAGCACATATTTGCAATATTTTATATATATTTAACATAGACACTTGTGATTTGTTTTTAATTTTTGTTGGGTAATAATACAGTTGTCATGATGGGACAGATGAATGAGAAATTAGCTCTTACATGCTCTGAAATAGAAACCTTCAACAATAGTAGTCATATAGAGGATATTATAGAAGAAAGAAAAACTCTAAAAAGACAGCAAAATAGTCTTAAGAAACCTTTAAACTCACAAAAACAAATAAAAAGAATCCATTGTTAGTGGATAGTACTTCTCAACCAAAAATTATTGAACACAATTAAAATGTTAAATTAGCTACTAATGAGGCTTATTTGCAAAGTTCCTCTTGTCTCTGTTGAAGCAAAATGGATTTGAAGCAATTAACCTCAACTCCAAGAATAAGACCATTGGTGACTGACCCCTCTAATCAGAATGTGAATCTAATATTAGATAAGCTTTTTGATTCATTGCTTAAATCTTCAGATCTGGCTCCAGTGCTGGCTGCACCCAAAAGTAGTCAATTGTCACATGATAATTCTTATGAGTACCCCCCCAAAAAAGCAAGAGTCTTGGCTAATAGTTTTTTTGCAGCTTTGTGGTTCATATATCACTGAAGAAGTAAATGCTGGAAATGTGGAAGTGCCTGTGAGGAAATGTCCCAATTCTATAATTTTTTTCCAGTTGTTTTACCAGGTAAAACACACTAAGCTGAAAGCTTGTTTACAGGTGCAACCTGGGAGCACAGGGGAGTTAAGTGACTTGCTCAGGGTCACACAGTATGCAAGTGGGGGCTGTGGGATTCAAACCCAGGTCTCCAGATTTGCAGCTCAGAGCGTTAAACCACTGCACTATACTGCCTTCCAATAATGGCTGAAGTTATCTGGGATCTTTGAAATACCATAATGGGGTTGAAAAAACCAAACAAGTCTAAATTGATGCAGACTGATATATAAATTGCTCAAGAACCCAACGTCGGATTATGTTCTAATACTAATAGCCAAGCTCCACGTGGCTCTCCTGAGCCTCTTAAAGATTCTGTGTTATCAGATGGTATAACTAAATTGCTTTCCTATTTCCCTTCTTACTTGAGTGAAGATATTATTAACTTAATGAGTAACCTATGACACAAATCTTATGTTAATGGAGCAACTTGTCATTATTCATAGTGAACCTGAGACAGATAGGGAGGATATAGCCATTAATGGTGCTAGAATGGATGATATATTGAGACTATTCCATTGGGTCTATCTTCCAGGAGAATCATTTTCAATGGCTGTCATAGAGGATCTGGAGCCAGTGCCAGATTCTGATACAAGACCAGACTATAGTTCTATTAATTTCCCTGATCTGATCCCCTCAAATCCTCTGCCAAAAAAGAAACAAGTAACTAGAAAAACTAAGAGAAAGAGGAAAATGAAGGCTCATGGAGGAGCCAGCTGTTCCCTTTCAGGAGTTCTGTTAGATGGGAATGGTGGTGGATCCTCTAATTATGGTGGCACTCCATGGGGTACAGTAGCTAGTGTTCTGCTGGTGGATGGACTAGCTAAAGATTTTCCCTCACTTTCAGCAAAGAAAAGTGGCTCATTGGACTTCAGGCTACAGGCCGCCTGTACTGATATTACTGCAATCAGAGAAGACTATGAGACCTTGATGGGGAAGACAGGTGGTGTGGGCAAGTTAAACAAAGATTTAGGGGACTCCCCTTCTAGTAATCATTTTCCAAATTCTGTTCAGCTTCCACTTCCTCCTTCCAAGTGTGCTATTGATAATCTATGGGACACTCTCAGGAACCTCTTAGCGGAATTATATAAGCAATATGTAAATATCCCCATTTTGATTCTGGGAGACTTCAATGCTAAGATAGGTGCATATGATGGTTTCCTGGAAAACTCAGCTGTAGGGTCAGTATGTAATGTGCAGCTGTTGCCTAGTAGAAAATCCAGAGATACCAAGACAAATCATGTAGGTTTAGGCTTTATTAGGCTTATGTAGGAATATAGTTTCTAGTTGCTTAAAGGTAGATTATTTGGTGATGAAGAAGAACAATTGACTAATTTTCTCTGTCAGAAGCATCTATTATCGATTATGCTATTTGGGAGGAACCTATTGAATGCTGGGCTACTCTTAACATGATTAATAGAACTGAAAGCAATCATCAACCTCTGGATGCTGGATGATCATTAAGTCTGACTTCTTCTATACCCATTGCATCAGAGATTTATCTTGAGCATGTTTAATCAAAAATTAGATACCGAAAGAGAATTAGATGGACAAATGAAATTTTGCCTGATATTTATCATATATCATGTATTCTTAGATTCATGCTTGCAACCCGATTGTGACTTTTTAACATCTTTAGAAATATACAGATTTCTGTAACTTTTGTTTCAAACACCATGAAGTCTTGCTATATTAGGACTTATTGCAGTTAGCCACTGCACTTGAACTTTCCCGGAGAGGAAAGAGTTAACTCCAGAGAATCTGGAGTTCTAAAGCGTGAGGGCGCTATACCAAAGCTCTATCTGGGCAGTTTCAAATGAAACTGTCAGATTCTTTACTCTGCTTCACTGAACAGTCGCTCGGAGATCAGCTCCTTCAGCTCGGTTCATTTCTCAGTTCAAGCGAGTATTTTCGGTTCATTTGAACCAGCAAAAGTAATTATTTTACCGCATTTCGTTAAAGCTCTATCTGGTAAACCGTAAGTACAAAATGTAAAGTCTGTGTGGAAATTTAGTTATCGGTTCGGTTTGAACCGATCGGTTTGCTTATTTTAACGTTAAAGTTTTGGGCTTTTAGAGTCGGTACCGGTTCTTATCGGTTCTAAAAACCTTGATTTTAAATAGGGTTTTTCAAATACCGTGAAACGGTTAGGAACCGATAAGGGTGTCTTCTATACTGGTACGCCATAAAAGGGCAAGTTTTTGGTTAGGCTGGCATTATGTCTGAGAAACCCAAAAGAAAAACGGGCCCACTGGTTTCAACACTGTGATGCTGTGGGAAGCCTTTGCCAAGGCTGTCCACACACCACTTGTGTTTGTTGTCTGGGGCTGACCACCTCCTGTCAGACTGCCAGGTGTTTAAAATTTCTCTGCAGCCACCCTGAAAAGAGATAGGGCGGCTCAGGGAACTATTGGCCAAAAGTCCGCTGACCGGATGGCCAGCCGGTCCAGTACCCACTGGACCAGAGGGAGTGACCTCTGACCAGGGCTAGACTTCCTTGGAAAAAGGATGGTTCAGAGGAACCAGTTTAAAAAAAAAATATGACAGAGAAATCAGTAGGTTTGGAGTCCAAGATTGTCTCTCCAACTGCTGCAGAAGTAGTTAAGCCATACAGATTGTCCAGTCACTGTTTCTAGGTCCTGTCGAACCATCTACAGTTGGTAAAAGGTGGCTCGTTCAGTTCCAGTGGTTCAGGTTTATGATGTTGAGGAATTATGAACCACAGGAGTGGGAGGAGGAAATTTGATCAATACATGTGTGGTAGGGTCTGGGCGTGCCCACTTGCGGACATTTCTCCAGACAGACTTTTAGAATCTCCTCCTATTCTGTCTGAGTCCTTTTCTCAGTTTATGTTTTACAAAAAGCTTGTAGAATCCCCCCAGCTTCCTTTAGAGGAGGCTATGGATGAGTAAAGGGGGGCCTGATTATGTAGGAATGATGGGCTAGGAGGTTGTCTTTCCTTTGCATAAGTCATTTAGGAAGTAAACAACAAAGATTTTATAAGATTCCTTTTTCTGTCCCTCCTGTAAGATAAAAAAATGGACAGAAGGTGTATTTCGTCAGGCTCTGTTACAGACTTCCTCACTGAGCAGTGTAGTCATGTAGGTGTGGTACAAGCTGCAGCCTGTGTCAAGGCTAGTTCCCTGGCCTCACATCCTCCTGAATAGGATTCCAGGAGGATTGATGCCATGGCAAGAAAACAGTATATGGCAGCTTCTGTGGAACTCAGACAGGCAAGTTGTATGGCTTATGTGGCTAGATTTCGGAAATCTAGGTGGGACTTGAGTATTGCAGTTAGACAAGCAGGCCCATGGCCAGCTGGCTAGCGGTTGGAACAGGTGGCTGCTAATGGCACTGAAGCCTCTAAGTTCAAGTTCATACTGCTGTTGGTGTTAATCTTGTTTCTCTAGGGTCATGACCACTTCTGTAGCTTTCCGTAGGTTGGCATGGCTCAGATGCACTAATCTGTCCCAAGATACTCTGTCAAAGTCTATGGATTTGTTTCTTGTTGTGGGTAATTCTCTGTTTGAGGAACAAACAGAAAGCTATATGAAAAACATGGATGATTACCTACAAAGTGCCCAGGTAGAGGCTCAGGCCTCCTCTGCTTTCGCCAGAGGGGTCTCTTCAGAGGCAGAGATGGACGGGGCACAAGTAAACCGTCCCCCTCCCCTTAGCCTAAGACTATTGCCAAGCAGGCACCCTGATGGGGTGCCCAGGGCTGATTCTCCTATACCAGTGGGCAGGTTGGTTTTTATTTCAGCCAGAACTGGGTGTCCCTAACTCGGACAAGTGGGTTCTGGAAGTAATAGGTCTGGTTCTCAGCTTCAAACAGTTTACAAAGATGAGAGCCAGACAGGTCCACCTGCAAATCCTTCGGAATCCCTTGCTTTGGGAGCAGAGGTTTCTTCTCCTCTGAACTGCAAAGCAGTAGAAGGTCCCTCCTTGCCACGGGCAAGGGGCTGTACTATGATACTTTCTTACCCTATAGAAGGCAGGAGATTGGCGGCCCATCTCAGATTTAAGGTACCTGAACAAGCATCTTTTGAAAACAAAGTTAAAATGTTAACTCTGGCTGAGGCCAGGGGACTGGCTAGCTTTCCTGGACCTCAAGGATGCCTGTTTTTCATGTCTTGATCAGGCCTTCTCACCGAAAGTACCTCAGGTTACCCTCAGGCCACTACCAGTTCAGGGCAATGCCCTTTGGCCTTACCTCTGCGCCAAGGGTATTCAAGAAATTCTAGCTGTGGTAGTGGCTCTTTTAAGAAGGCAAGGGATTGCTTGTTTCCTTTCCTGGATGACTGGCTCTTAGTGGGTCAGTCTCCAGATCAAGTAAAATCCCACTTGCAAGTCACCCAGCAGCTTCTCACCTTTCTGGGATTCCTGCTGAATTTACCAAAGTCAGTTCTCAAACCAGTTCAGGTACTAACTTTCATAGGTGCAGAGTTGAACACAAAGTTAGCCAGGGCATTTCTCCCCTCTGAAAGGGTAGGCAGTCTCTTTGCCCTGGCATCTTCCATTACTCTGCGAGTCTCTTGACCAGCAAAGCATTTGCTACAACTACTAGGGCACATGGCTGCTTCCACAGCTGTAGTGCAGGGAGCAAGATTCCAGATGAGGGACATTCAGTTCCATCTGAGGGCCTATTGGTCCCAAAGGAGGGATTCCCTTTCCAAATTGGTTCTAGTGACCCAATCCCTGATCCTGGCCTTACACTGGTGGCAGGATCAAAGCAATCTAAAACTAGGGGTCCTCTTCATTCCCTCACCACGGATGATCCTGTGTTAGGGTGAGGAGCTCGCTTAGGCGACCTGTCCACTAGGGGAGTGTGGTCTCCCTAGGAATCTCTGCTCCACATCAATTTTTGGAACTCAGAGCTGTCTTCTAGTTCTTAGGAGTTTTCAGCTTCTGTCCAGAACAAGGTAGTTCAAGTCAGGACAGACAACACCACAATAATGTGGTACATCAACAGGCAGGGGGCACTCGGTCATTGGCCTTGTGCACCAAGCAATGAAGTGGTGGTCTCTGGCTTCTCCCTGAACACCTCCTGATAGCAGTTCACCTCCCAGGGAAGGACAATCCCTGGCAAATGCCTCAACAGGATTCTCAGGGCCATCATGATTGGGCTCTGAATTCTCAGGTGCTGGGTTCAGTCCTTGCCAGATGGGGCTCATTTTCAGATAGATCTTTTCACAGCCCCAGATAACCACTAACTTTCTCTGTTTTGTTGAGGTCTCCAGTGCTGGGATCAGCCCCCCTGGACACTTTTCACTTGGATTGGAAAGGGAAGTTTCTGTTCACCTTTCCTCCTTTTTCCCTTTCTTTCAGGGTACTAGTAAAATCAGATCTCAGCCCTGCAAAGCGATTCTGATTGTTCCAAACTGGGCCAGACAGCCCTGGTACCCATTGTCTCTGTCCTGACAGTCCACCCCTACCCTGAGCTTGCCCAGAGTCCACGACTTACTGGCCTTGCACAAGGGAGAGTGTGTATCGAACCTCAAATTCCTCCTTCTCAAGGCAGCTCTTGAGGAGTTAGAATTTGCTGATTTGCACCTTTTCAAGGTGTTGCGGATATTTTAAAGGCTTCAAGGAAGCTTTTCACTGGCGCCACTTACAATTCTAAGTGGAACAGGTTTTCAGTCTGATGCGCTGAGAAGCAGATTATACCACAGTCTGCTTATCTGCCCATTTTCTGGACTTTTGGTCCATTTTAAATTCCTTAGGTCTTGGGCCAGCTACCTTAAGGGTTCCTCTGGCAGCTGTCTCTGTTTTTTCTGCAAGCAGGGAAGCCTGCTTCCTTTTCTTCTCAACCTGTGTTTTCCAAGTTTTTAAGGGGTTGCTTCACACCAACCCTCCTTTTTCGGAAACCAGCTCCTGCATGGAGCCCGAATGTTTGCATTGCTCAGTTAATGCAAACCCCTTTGGACCTCTGTCCCCAGCAGAGCTCAAGCTTCTCACTTGGAAAATGTTTTTTTCTGGTGGTTTCACTTCTGCCAGATGCATACGTGAACTACAGGCCCTGGCAGTGGAAGAAGATTTTTCTCTCCCCACAGGGATAAGACAGCCCCTAGGACTAACACAAGGTTTGTCCCTAAGTGGTTTCAGGTTTCCACCTGAACCAATCCTTCTCTCTCCCAGGATTTTTCACTGAGCATTCTTCCTCAGGTGAGAGGAGACTGCACAGCTTGGACGTCAAAAGAGCCTTATGCTACTATTTGTAACGCACCAAGGGTCACAGGTTTGAATCCCTCCAACTCTTCCTTACCTAGGGCGAGGTTGGCAAAGGAACCTGCCACTAAGAGGACAATTGCAAGGTGGATTGTCTCTTGTATCCATTTTGTTATCAAAGACTAGGTAGGAGAGCCCCCTCAGGACTGAGGGCTCACTCCACCAGGTGTACAGCTGCATCTCTAGCGGCTGCTAGAGATATTCCCATTCTGGAAATCTGTCGAGCTGTTACTTGGAAGACAGTTCACACTTTTACCAAGCATTATTCCCTGGATTTCAGTCCAGGAGAGATGCTTGTTTTTGGCACAGCTGTGCTTCAGAGCCTATTTCCTAAGTAGGTTCTGACCCTCCTCCATGGAGGTACTGCTGTGTAATCTGCAATAAGTCCTAATATAGCAAGACTTCATGGTGTTTGAAGAAAAAATTACTCACCTTAGTAATTGCTTTTCTTCTCATGGAGTCTTGCTATATTAGGACCACCCCCCCAACCTGCCCCTCTCAGAACTTCTACTGGGATAGGGGTGGCAAATTAGTGCAAGCACTGTGTCATGCCATTGTAGTTCTTCCCTTCACCCTCTTTTATTTAGGGTTAGGGAACTAGGGTTTTCTGTGTTGAGTGATTTGTTGGCCCCCTTCCTGGACTTGAGTCTTTGGGGGAAGGGGGGGTCCTAATAGTGCTTGTCAGGGAGGAAAACTAATAATACCATTATTCATTCTTATTATTGTTATTGTTGTTTCTATTGTTGTTTATATTGTTGTTATTACTACTAGTAGGTAGCCATTTGGCTAGTGTAGAGCTTTCCACACAGACTTGTTGCTTAGTGTTAGCTTAGAAGATCTGACAGTTTCATTTGAAACTGCCCAGATAGAGCTTTGGTATAGCGCCCTCGCTCTTTAGAACTCCAGATTCTCTGGAGTTAACTCTTTCCTCTCCGGGGCAGTTCAAGTGCAGTGGCTAACTGCAATAAGTCCTAATATAGCAAGACTCCATGAGAAGAAAAACAATTACTAAGGTGAGTAATTTTTTCTTTCCAACTTACATACTATTCTATACATGGTTGGTAAAAATAATATTAAAGGTAATAAAGGGACATTTGATCAGGCCTGTAGGGATGAAAAAGCTAAGTTGTTACCACTGGTAAAGACTATTAAGCTACAACCCTCTAGATCTAACTGTAGACTTTTAACTAGAGAAAGGAACTCATACAAATTTTTTCTTCAAATAACAAAGCATGATAATTATTGCAAACAATGGGAGACTATGTTTAATATTATCAATAACAATTACTGAAGATCCTTTTGGCTTTTGGTTGCTAAAGGAACTTCTGATTTTGCAAATACCATTGATACATATATTTCAGCAGATTCCTGGGTAGATCACTTCATTTTATTGTTTTACGGACCTTTATTATGATATGATTCTTATATTCATATATGTTGTTCAATTGGTTCTTTCTCTATACATGAAGTAATTTGTGCAATCACTTCCTTAAAATGTAAAAAGGTTCCTGGGCCAGATTTGATTTTGGCTGAAGTTTATATGCAGGTCCCATTAATTTGGAGTGGTTCTTTTCTTCTTTTTTTTTAAATAAATGCTTAAAATAATTGTTTTTTCTCATTCCTGGTGGGGTGCAGAAATCATTCCAATTTTCAAAAAAGGTAGTAAATCAGACCCCAAAATGTAACTTAGTATATTTCTCTTGGCATACTTTCACTCTACAGTTTGGTTTCAGGGAGAATTGTTCTACTTTAGATAATTGTTTCATCTTGCAACATCTCTGGGAAACATATTGTTTGATTTCAGGCCAGAAGATATGTGTTGTTTAATTCAGGCTAGGGTGAGAATATGCCCTTCTGGAAATGTATCCAAAGAATTCCCAATTAATAAAGGGTTTTGTCAGGGGTGTCTGCTGGCTTCTACCCTTATATATATATATATATATATATATATATATATATATATGATTACAACCTTTGAGGTAAGAGCTCATTCACAGAGGTTCCACATCAAGCAGACAATACAAAATTCATAATGTACAATACAAATAATATTTTGAAACTTTACATGAATACATGATTCAGGCAAAAAAACATTTGTGGGGTATAATTACATAAGAAAAGTATTAGATGACAATTGGTCAAGTGAATACAGGTGAATACCAGAGAACAAGACAAGAAGATTGGATGAAAAGAAGCAAGGAACAGGCAAGGCCAGTTCCCATTGTCTTGGTAGAAGGAGTTAGGTAAGTAGCTATAATTGGAAAAGATTCCCTAGACTTGAGGAGGGAGGGAGTGGAGTTAGGGGATTAAAGGTATGTGGATAAAATAGGGATGAAAGAAAGGTGGGGAGGGAAGATTGAGGAGCTGAGTAGCAGGAAAAGGTGGCAGAAAGGATTTAAGGAGGGCATAGGGTGGAGAACAAAAGTGCAGGTAGCGGACATAGGAGGAGATTAATAGCAAAGAAAGGACTGTGCTCCATCTGATTCACTTAAAATTGGATCATTAGCTGATATACACAAAGGTTACAGTGTAAGTTGGCTTGTGCTCAGCTGTTTACCATCTGTGCTGAGCTGACGTGAGGTAGCTGCCCACATCATGTCATACTATTGCTGGAATCTTATTGATAGTGCTGTATTATGAGATCCTGTAATACTATTGTTAGATGTTCATCAATAGTATTGTGAGATCTCATAATACTATCAATGGATTTCTCCAATAGTATTAAGAGAAATGTATTGTATGCTTTTTGGTACTATTATTGTGGAAATCCATATTATGAGTGAGTTGTCCAAGGTCAAACTGCTTGAGTCCAGATAAATCATTTATTTTACAAAATTCACACTGCATGTTCCATTTGTGCATTTGGGATGTAGCTTTTTATGTGGTTTTTATTTATTTTTCATTTAGTTTTTTTTTATGAAATAGAGAATTTTTTTGTACTTCACTGCGTGTTAGTACATAGTTCATGGATGATGGCTAGGGTTGCTAGTGTGGCTGATAGGCATGCAACATTTTAACATTCATAGCATGCATTTCTATTGGTTGGGAACTGCATGTAGGAGGGATTTTGAAAACAATAAGCATGGCGGCTCTGCTTCTTGCTTAACGAGAATCATAGGGTACCTCCAGCTTCAGTTGTGGCAGTTCATTTATGCCACAGAGGTCCAGGTTGATTTTAACAGTAGTAATTAGTTTATCTGGTTGATCCTTCCATTCCGTGTGTGTGTGTGTGGAGTGTGAGCATACACATTGAGTTCTTTATATGGTTAATCCTGCCATACAGCAGCTATTAGTGTGAGCAGTAGCAAGTAGCAGGAAACTGGTTGGGTGGTAGGGGTGTAAAAAGATAAAAGAAAGTTTTATTTCCCCTGTTCACAGTTGGGACTGGAGTGTGTCAAACACATAGATGAATAAAACTATGGAGCTTGAGGGAGAAGACTGGGATGGGAGGCACTATCTGGAGTGCTGTGGGGCTGAGAGAAACAGCAGCTGAGGCATAAAAAGCATTCCTGGGAAAACAAGGCAAGGCAAATTTTATTTTTTTGGCACCCAATTCCAGAGGCTCTGGGCACCGTACAAACAAATACAATAATTTAAAACATTAACTAACAATGTAATAAATAATTATAACTCCATACAGGCAATCTTCAGCAAATACATAATCACCATATTTACTTAAAGAAGGCTTGTAATCTGAGTTCTCAACCAGTGTCAGGGAATGCCTGGCTGAACAGTTGGCATTTTAGATGGGCTTTAAATACGTCCACAGATGGGGCCTCCCTAACCAATAATGGAAGTGAATTCCACAGGAAGGGGTCAACAACACTAAAAGCTCTGTCACCAGCAGTTTTCAACCTCATCATAGGAATTGCTAGGAGACCCCTCATGGAGAAATGGAGGAGTAGACCGGGGCAGCGGGTGTAAGAAAGTCCACCAGATAGCAAGGGCCCAGTCCATGTAGGTCCTTAAAGGTGAGCAAGCCCACCTTGAAGAGCACCTCCATCTAACCAGCAGCCAGTACAGTTCATGCAGCACTGGGGTGAGATGACAGTATTTCGACCATCCGGTCAACAACCTGGCAGCTGTTTTCTGCACCAGCTGCAGTCAATGGAGGGTGCCTCCAGAGACCCTCAGGTAGAGCGCATTACAGTAGTCAAGCCTAGATGTTACAAAAGCATGCACTAAGGTGGGGAGGTCCGGGGTGGAACCAGGTGTATGATCCTGGAAATGTTTCTTAGATGGAAAAAACTAATCCTGACAATGGATGACACTTGTTGTTCCATTGCCAGACAGCTGTTCAGAACCACGCCAAGATCACGCACCTTGGAGGAGGCTATCAATGGGACAGAGCCTAGAACTAGTCCAGTATCTGCCACAGAAGTGATCCTATCATGCCTCCTGTTCAACTCCACCACCAGTACCTCTGTCTTATCGGGGTACAGTTGCAACCAGCTAGAGACCATCCAGTCATTGATCTTGGCAAGACAGTTGTTTAATACTTCCACTGCATTTGATGTCCCAGGGGCAAAGGATAAGTACAGCTGAGTAGCATTGGCATAACAATGAAACCCCAAGCTGTACTTCCTAATGACCTCACCCAGGGGTAGCATATACACGGCAAACAACACCAGTGACAAGACTGAACCCTGAGGAACTCTGCAAGACAGAAGGTTAGGGGAGGAGGAGAATTTCTCCATCACCACCCTTTGCCTTCTGTTTGTCAAAAAGGACTCAAACCAGCTGATGACAGTGCCGGTGAGTCCACAAAAGTCTCTCAGGCAGTCAAGTAACACACGATGGTCCACCATGTCAAAAGCTGAGGAGAGATCGAGGAGAATGAGAATTGTCCCCTCTCCTTGATCCCTCACCACAGAGGTATGTGTGGAGATGGAGAACCAGTATGCAGGCAGAAAATAATAAATGGGGGAAAAAAAGATTGTGGTGTTTAGTATGCGTGTTAAGAGGTTAGGATGTTGTAACAGAGTTTTTTTTATGTAGGTAGAAAGTGAGAAGTATTGTGCTGTATGGGTACAGGTACAGTATATAGGGAAAATGAAAGTAGATAATAAGTGCCAGTAAGAGAGTTGGATTATTGACACATGGGGTGTAATAAATATAAAATTCTTAGATTTATTACTCATGAGTGTAAATAAATGAATTCATTTAACTAATATTGTGTCAACATCTATTATATAAATATATATTGGGGGAAAGAAAGGAGGGGCAATCGTTAGGCTATCGGGGGTGGGGAGATAGAGGAGGATAGGCAAAAGGCTGCCATCCTTAATGATTACTGTTGCTCAGTTTTCACTAGGGTGGAGGGTGGGCCCTTACCTGAGAGTGGCATCAAAGTGGCTGATAAGGGAGTCCTGGAGATGGTAGCCAATATTTACAAACAAAATGGTCCAGAAAGGGCCAGTGGCCCTAAAGATAGGTAAGGCAATGGGACCAGATGGGTTGCATCTGAAGATACTTAAGGAACTGGCAGCAAAACTGGATGAACCCCTAGTATTAGTTATTTATTTAGTTAGTTATTTCAAAAGTTTTACCAAGAAAGTCATACTGAGCTTGAATCAGATAATTTCCAGATGCGTCTAGGGGGAGGGGGGAGAGAAGGAAACAGAACAGATTCAAGGTAAAATGTACAAAATAATATAGCAATATGGAAAATAAGTAAAACAACATATACAGTACAAATTACAAGAAAACACTTCAGAATACTACATTACTATATAAGTTGCCATACAGTAAATTACCATGCAATAAATTTTGAATCAGCCAAAAGAACATTAAATTTTGAGCAACAAAGCAGTAATGTTAGTAGGGAGTAGTGACTGAATTAATTGGGAGAGAGGGGACAAGCTAGTGTCAGTGTAGAGAGAACAGCTCGTGACTGAAAAAAATAAACATGGTGCACTGAAAAAATAACTCCTAATGGTGCTGTCCATAAATTATGCTTCCGAGGAAGGACTGGATTGGTCTGAAAGATAAAGCACTTTGTTCTTTTTGTTACGTCTATGTTGATCCAATAAAAGTTATCAAATCATTTGATTCTGAATAAGACAAAAAATGCAAAGGATTTATGCACACATGCACATGTGTGCATCCATTCTACATATTTTTTGATAGAAGTCCACCCAATTATCAGAAACAGCTGCAAGTCTTGAGTAGAGAAAGCATGGAGAAGAGATTTCAGAGCTAGAAGGGAAGGAGCAAACAAATGGAAGTGGAAAAAAACTCACATTTTAGGGAAGCGGAACGAGAAAGCAGCTTGGCAAACAATATATTTCATATGAACATACACACTTGCCAGCAGATAAAGGTCTTTTGGTCTATCGTGTCTGCTCGATTATGCAGCTAGCAGCCCTTATACTGCAGCTACCCCTTCCTCCCCCCTTCCAATGACCCTCCCCTTACCCTGTCCCATCCCCTTTTGAAACAGCCCACTGTATTACAGGCTACCACTTCCTCTGGTAACTCATTCCACCCTTACACCACCCTCTCCATAAAAA
This sequence comes from Neoceratodus forsteri, assembly GCA_016271365.2. Taxonomy (NCBI): domain Eukaryota; kingdom Metazoa; phylum Chordata; order Ceratodontiformes; family Ceratodontidae; genus Neoceratodus; species Neoceratodus forsteri. The sequence continues at coordinate 820,337,958 of CM028129.1, forward strand.
AGTGTCTCCTCAGTTCCCTCCTGAACTTCCCCCTTCAGTCTCAGCTTGTGCCTTTGGGTGTCCCGCCCTCTTCTTAACTGGGAAAGCCTCCCTGTCTCCATCTTATTTATTCTCTTCATGTACTTGAAGGTTTCAATCATGTTCCCCCTTTCCCTCCTCTCCTCCACGGAGTACATGTTCAACTCCCTCAGCCTACTCTCATAGGGTAAGTCCCCTAGCCCCTGGATAATTTTTGTTGCCCTGCACCACCTTCAGTAACCCAATATTCTTCTTCAGGTATGGTTGCCATAACTGAATGCAGTACTCCAGGTGTGGTCTAACTAGTAACCTATACAGTGGCAGGATCACCTTCCCCTTCCTGGAGGATGCGCCTCTGGCAATATACTCAGCATCCTGTTAGCCATTGCAGCTGCCTTTCTGCACTGTGCAGAGTTGTTTATTGTTCCCATTATGATCAGTCACAGATCTGTCTCCTCCTCCATCTTAGCTAGCTGAACCCCCTTTAGCTGGTAGCTGCTCCTTGGGTTTTTTGCTCTGAAATGTAACACTTTACATTTCTTGACATTCAGCCCCAGATACCAAGTGTCCAACCAGGACTCCAATTTTGCCAGATCATCCTGTAACCCCTGCCACCCCTCTATGTCATCCACTACCACTCCCATCTTGGTATTATCTGAAAACAGACTGATCTCACTCTTGATGCCTATTTTCCAAGCAACACTAGCCCCAGTACAGAGCTTTGTGGCACCCCACTTGTTACTGCCCTGGGCGATGAGCACTCCCCTCCCATCACCCCCTGCTGTCTCCCATGTAGCCAGTTCACTACCCATCCCACCATCTTCACCCCAGCCCCTGTGCCTTCCAGCTTAATACCTAGCCTCCTATGCGGCACCGAATCGAATGCCTTACTGAAGTCTAGGTGCAGAACATCTACTGCATGGCACCTGCCTAATTGCCTGGTTACCCAATCATAGTACTCCACCAGGTTGGTCTGACAGGATCTGCCTGAGACAAACCCGTGATGCCTGCTGTCCTGCAGCCCATTAGCCTCTAGGAGGGATACCAGCCTCTTTTCAGAATTGTCTCCATCAGCTTTCACACAATGGAGTTGAGGCTCTTTAGTTCCCAGGCTTATCCTTGGGGCCGCTCTTGTGGAGGGGCACCATGTAAGCCATCCTCCAGTCCTGTAGTATACACCACAAGTCCAGGAAGGCATTAAACAGGTCTGCCAGGGGTTCTGCCAGGACTTCTGCTAGCTCCCTTAGCACCCTGGGGTGTATGCCATTTGGTCCTTGTGCCCTTTCAACCCTCAATGCCCTCAATCCTTCCAGTACCCTACTTACTGGGATTTCTCTGTCTGTCATCTCTTCCCTTCCCATGCCCATACCACCAGCCACCCTGGGTACTGCTCCCTCTTTCTCTTCAGTAAAAACTGAGCAGACGTACTAGTTTAAAACCTGTTCTGCCCTAGTATCCACCCCCCTTTAATCCTCACTATTTAGTCTTTGCAGCTCCTCTTCTACCTGGTGTACCTGAATAAGTCCTTCTCCCATACTTTAGTGCCCTGTGCCAGCCTGAGTTTCCAGGATGCCTTGACTGCCCTAACTGCCCTTGTCACCAGCCTTGACTCCTTCAAGTATTCCTCTCTGTCCACCCCTTCCCTGTTTTTTGTACCTTCTAAAGGCAGCTCTTTTTTTTCTTACTTTCTCCACTGCCTCCCTGCCCACCCTGCTAGGCTTCTTGGCCCTAGCCCCCTAACTCTGGACCCTTGCACATGTTGCATTTGCTTCCTCTATACCCAGTTTAATGACCTTCCACCTCTGATTAGTGTCCATATCTGGAATGATCTTGGCCAGATACCCCTGTACTATTTCCCTCATCCTCCCAAAGTTGACACTTCTGAAATCTATCTCACTTGTGCCTGATCCTACTCCCTCTTTCCCCATGTCTAACTTGAACTGCACTGAGTGTGGCCACTCCACGCCAGTGGTTCCTCCACCCTCAGCTCCTTCACAAACTCACCATTCCCCAGCACAAGCTCAAGGGTGTTCCCTAACCTGGTAGGCTCATTGACCATCTGCAATAGGAAGCTGTCATTGGTGGGAGAGCAAGAGAGTGAACACAGCATTGCAATGGGAGTAAGAGGTAGAAGGAGAGAGACAAGAGCGAAGCAATGTATGAGGGGAGGGAAGAATGGTAGGACCATTCAACAGCACACTGTGGACAGGGGTAGGTCTGAAGGACTGGAAGGTGGAGAACAGCATTCTGCTCTACAAACAGGGGAGAAAAGAAACATGTGGGGAACTACAGTCCTTTTAGGCTGACCTCTATAGTGGGGAAGCTGATGGACTTAGTGGTCAAAGAAGATCTTGTGGACTACTTGGACAGCAATGGTCTCCAAGATCATTAACAGCATGGGTTCATGGCAAGGAGTCTTGTAAGACTAACCTGATAGTTTTCTTTCAAGGGTGACAAGGGACTTGAATAGGGGCCACTCTGTGCATTTACTCTGTTTTGACTTATGCAAGGCTTTGAACTCAGTGCCCCTTAGTAGCTTGCTGAAGAAGAAGAAGGATCTGGGTGCAGCTTAACTGGCTAAAAAGTAGGCATCAGAGGGCTGTGGTCAATGGGATCAAATCAGAAGAGAAGGAGGTCACAAGTTGGGTGCCACTGGGATCTGTCCTGGGCCTGATTCCCTTTAATATGTTCAACAGCGACACTGTAGAAGGTACCCGGGGCAGGTTGTGTCTCTTCACTGATGACACTAAGCTCTGTGGGAGGGTGGGTAATGGCAAGGGAATCAGGGAAATGCAGAGTGACCTACGAAAGCTAGTGGGGTGGTCTAAGGTTTGGTAGTTGATATGCCAAAAAGTGGAAGGTAATTCACCTAGGGATTAAGAACTCCAGGACAGAGTAATGGATAGGTGTGGGGAGACTTAGCACTTTGACTGAGGAGTTAGTGACCTGGGAGTTATCATCAGTGACACCCTCAAGCAACTGAGCCAGTGCAACAAGGCCTGTAGTAAAGCAAGTAGGATGCTGGGGTGTTTTGGGAGGGATATTGATAGCAGGAGGAAGGAGGTAATACTATCCCCTAATAGATCTGTTGTGAGGCCAAACCTGGAGTACAGCACCCAGTTCTGGAGCCCTCACTGCAGGAAAGATAGGGAAAGGCTGGAGATAGCACAGCACAAGGTAACAAAATGATTCAGTGCCAACAAGGCAGGTCTTACAAGGGGCATCTCAATGCACTGAGTGTGAACTCATTAGAGGCCAGAAGGGAGAGTGGAGATATGATGGAGACTTTCAAGTTCCTAAAAGAAATATATAAGGTGAACTGCAAGGAACTGTTTAGCTTGACTACTAGTTCGAGGTCATGAGTGCATGAGTGGAAACTGAGAGGAAGAAAGTTCAGGAGGGACATGAGGAAGTACTGTATTACAGAAAGGGTGGTGTAGCTATTGAACAGTCTACCCATTGAAGTGGTGGGTGTTAAAACAGTTAATGGTTTCAAGCATGGTTGAGACAGAATGAAAGGTGTAGTCATCATTTGGGGTGATGGAATCTGGAAGGAGAATAGGGGAGGAGGGGAAGGGCTAGGACCCTGGTTGAACAGTAGATCCCAAGGTTACATAGGGAACTCAGGCAGACTGGTTGGACCACTGGTATTTTTCTGCCATCATTGTCTATGTTTATATACTGTATTTTTTTTTTCACTGCAGAAAAAAAATACACATTAATGCACCAACATGCAACTGTTTCCAGATGACACAAATGCAGCAGCACTGATATGGTACCTTCAGAAATATTCATATAACATGCTATACTTTAAAAAACTATACTCCATCAGTGCTGTTTAGAAAAATAACAGTGTGACTTCAGAAGTGTTTGTTTGTGTGTGTGTGTGTGTGTGTTTTGTAGTGTACATGTGTATTTTTGTTTGCATACAGAAGTAGTGTTGTAATATGAGTATCATATATTTGTATCTGCAGCCAGAAGTGTGTGCACATGTCCTACATTGTACATAAATATCTATGGCTGCAGAAGCACAGGTCCCAAAGGCCAGAGTATAATAAGAACTAGCTATCCTGGAAACCCTAATGAACATGTTTGAAAGCAAAATGTTAATGATGTTACAACTTAGGAACCAATTATTTTTTTTCACAAAATCTTTGAAAGACACATTCTTAGCATGATCTGCTTCTACTCTGAAATGTTCAGAATACAATTCCAAAACAGCGTTTGTCTAGACACAAGCAAAAAAAAGGCAAATGGTGCATTTTTTAAATATTTATATGCTCCCTGGATTTCAGAATGCAGACACATGGCATCACAAATCTTACCAAATCCTAAGAACATGGCACACTGACTGCACATGCAACATTTCATGCAATTTTGTCATATAGTGCTAAAGTTATAAAGGTGCAACAATTTTAACATTAAAGTGTCTATCCAACCTATGCTCAGAAGCCATATTTTTAAAACCTTATGACTCCAGAACTGATTAATTTTTATTATTTTTTTACAAAATCATTGAAAGGCATCTCCTTGGACCAAACTGCTTCTACCCTGAAAATGTCAGAACAAACTTCCAAATTATTTTTACTCTAGACAGGAGCAAAAAGAAGGCCAAAAAAAGATAATTTATACTTATTTGTTTTACACTCACTGGGTCTCAGAATCTGAACAAGCAGCCATCACAAAAGTTGCCAAATCATAAGAACTTGTTACCCAAACCATGCATATAAATGTCCATGTAATTTTGTCAAACAGCGCCATTGATATTAAAAGTACACTGTCAACCCCCTTAAGTCTCAAAGAGTCCCTAGTTTAAAAAACACATTTTATGATTGCCAAAATTCAGTAACGATTGCTGATATAGCTGGTAGTTTGATTCTGACTTTTTTCTTTAAAAAAGTGAAAAACAGATTGCCAACCACACTGGTGTTACCACACAAACATTGATTTGTTTACATTCCTTGATCAGCTCCAACTGCATTTTTCCTAGACTTGGGAACACCCACAACACAGTCTAGCCCTTCATGATGCAGTGGGAGTTTAGGAGGCTACTGCCTCATGAGTGACTGTACTGTTTGGGTGTGTTTCTATCGCTCAGGAAGCATGCAGTAAGAACAGATCCAGGATTGTAAACAAAGCAGGGTTGTTTATAAATATACATTAGTACGCATTTCAGTTCTACAAAACAAGGAGACAGACAAAACAAACAGCAACATCAATGAATTTTAAAGAAGGTAAGCAACCATGTAATGCAGGTTTTTAACTAGAAATAATATGATGAAAAACAGTTTGACAGTGTCCCTTTAAGGTTCAAACTCATGATGGTAACATTTTTTTCTTGAGAAAATAAAACATGCATTCTTGTGAAAGTAAAATGGCTTCTGAAAGTAAAGTTTTTTAATATCAGAGGTTTATCTCAGAGGATTATCTCAGAAGCCAAATTTCAAAATCTTAGAACTCAAGAACCAATTGATATTTTTTCACAAAACCTTTTAAAGGCATACTCTTGGGCCAAGCCCCTTCTACTCTGAATGTTGCAGCACAGCAAAAGTTGGGTACTTACCAACTCCAATAATGTAGATGACAGTCACCAAATGTAGCCTGTCACCTCTTTCTTCTGTTATCATTCTGCCAAAGTACCTTCAATTTTTCATGTTTTTATGTTTGCTTGCACGCATGTGCAAGAAACATAGTGCCATCATCTGAGTTTTTCAGAGGTGTGTCAGCATCTTCCAATTCAGTCAGTGTGTTTGCAGGCGTGGTCACAGTTCTCCAATCACTGCTGGAGCTGTCTATGACAGCAGTTGAAAATGCAGTGGCATACAGTTGAAAGAGGGAGCTACGCTTCAGTGAGCAGCTCCTCCCCCCCACACACACAGATCAACTGTGTTGGTTACCTAATAGGTTGCTGTAGTCTTGTCTAGCTTAGAGAGACAAGCCACACATCATTACTTTAATAAACTGTTCCCTGCCACAGCAGGACCACCAAAATGTGTGGGTGCCTAACAGTCCTTACTCACACCAGCTCTCCAAAGCACACCTTCATGGACTCCATGGGTTCTAATCCTCCAGAAAAAAAATACCTCAGCATTTGATGTGAAAACTCAGACTTCGTTGTATGTGTAATTCCAAGCGTTTTCTCTTACTAGACTCTGTCAATGTGAACTCCCCACTGCTAAAACCTATGCAAACAAACTTGAGTGTACTGTACTACCTGCAGCTGAAGCAAGAACAGCCAGAATGCACAAAGGAAAACATACTGCTATGCATTTCAGCAGCAGCCAGTGGGGGAGGTTTTCATGACTGAAGCACTTTAATGAACCTTTTAGTGCTGTCATATACACACCCCTGTGTGGTAATTCACTAAACTGCACACTTAGTCTGGTAATGCAACTTCAAAATATTTTTTTTTCTCTGAATTGCCTTGAGCTGGCATTTTTATGTGACTGCAGAAACAAGATGCTGTATGTCAGCCATGTGTCTGCATTCCCAAACTCATCCCCCTCACAACTCTCAAACAAAGCCAGTGGTGCTTACTGAATTGAGAAGAGTTACATGGATTTCAAGAAGTTGTGCCAGATACACTGCACATTGCCTCATCCACTCTCTTTGTTTCAACCCTCCACCTCCACTTCTCTTGGGCAAAGCATGAAGGCTAGTTAACACTAGCACATTCAGATACTTATTAATTCACACTTCCTTTCAAATCAGAGAAAGGCATGTTGTTGGTCTATTACACTATGAAAACAAGCATTTGTCAATGCCGAACGTTCGCTTGCAGGTATTTGCAGTGGTATTTGGCACTTGGACATGGCTTAAAAAAATCAGTGACAAAGAAGTACAAGCATTTGTCAATGCTGAATGTTGCTTGCTTCTATGTGCTGTTTAGGTATTTGGAAGTCATTGGAGTGCAAATATTGAAAATTCGTGAACTTACGAGCGTGCGTAGGAACTGCGCAATGCACGCTCGTAAAACAGTCATTTTTAGGAATTTTTTCACCAAATTTTCAACATAGCCATTTTAAGACCTCTGCTCATGAACAGTGTCACTGTGATTTTCTTAATGTGTCCCATACATTGAATTCACACCGACTACAGCATTGTACGCTACATGGGCGTAAACACATTTTGGGCAGGATGTGAAAAATGACAGCTGTACTGCTCATAAGGAGGTGTGGTAAAATGGCAATGCTGAAAATCTGGAGTGAAAATATTGAAAATTCGCAAACCTACAAACGTGCGTAGGAACTGCGCAACGCAGGCTCATGAAATAGTCATTTTTAGGAATTTTTTCACCAAATTTTCAACATAACCATTTTAAGACCTCTACTAATGAACAGTGTCACTGTGATTTTCTTAATGTGTGCCATACATTGAGTTCGCACACCGACTGCGCCATTGTGCGCTACATAGGCGGAAACACGTTTTGGGCAGAATGTGAAAAATGACAGCTATACTGCTCATGAGGAGGTGTGGTAAAATGGCAATGTTGAAAATCTGGAGTGAAAATATTGAAAATTCACGAACTTACGAACGTGCGTAGAACTGCGCAATGCATGGTCGTAAAAGTCATTTTTAGGAATTTTTTCACCAAATTTTCAACATGGCCATTTTAAGACCTCTGCTTATGAACAGTGTCACTGTGATTTTCTTAATGTGTTTCATACATTGAGTTCGCACACTGACTGCGCCATTGTGTGCTACATGGGCGGAAACACATTTTGGGCAGGATGTGAAAAATGACAGCTGTACTGCTCATCAGGAGGTGTGGTAAAATGGCAATGTTGAAAATCTAGAGTGAAAATATTGAAAATTCGCAACCTCATGAGCGTGCATAGGAACTGTGCAATGCACACTCGTAAAACAGTCATTTTTAGGAATTTTTTCACCAAATTTTCAACACAGCCATTTTAAGACCTCTGCTCATGAACAGTCTCACTGTGATTTTCTCAATGTGTCCCATACATTGATTTTGCACACCGACTGCGCCATTGTGCGCTACATGGGCGGAAACACGTTTTGGTTGAGATGTGAAAAATGACAGCTGTACTGCTCATAAGGAGGTGTAATAAAATGGCAATGTTGAAAATCTGGAATGAAAATATTGAAAATTCGTGAACTTACGAGCCTGCATAGGAACTGCGCAACGCACGCTCATACAACGGTAATTTTTAGGAATTTTTCCACCAAATTTGTAAAATAGGCTTTTTGAGAGCCCACCTTATGAACACTGGCACTGTTGTTTCATTAATAGGGCCCAAAAGGTGATTTTGCACAGTGACTGCGAAATCACCCTTCGGGCCCGAATAATGCCATGACAGTGACAGAATTCATGAGAAGGGGTCCCAAAAACTCCATGTTGAAAATTTGGTGCAAAAATTCCCAAAATTGCCTAAGATATGCAACAAAGTTGAAAAAAAAACATCTAACCCATTATACAGCTTACCGGCATTTCCTCAGTTCATGGTCGGCTTTGAAGAGTGCAGGCGTGTTTCCAGTCCAGCGATGATCATCGCCTTGACTCTGGAGGTGAAAGTATGGGGTGAGGGGTGTGGGAAGGCAGGGTGCGCAGTGGGTGGGTGCGGGTTGTGGGAGGAGGCGGGGAGACTGCGTGGGACCGTTTTTAATTTACAGGGTTTTTTTATAATTGATGAGTGGGACATTTGCCATGCTAGGGTGGGCTCCCAGCATGGCAGAAGGATGGCTGGGGTTTGTGGAGCCAAGGGGATTGGGCACCCCTGTCCGGCAGACTGACTGGGATGTTTGCTATGCTGAGGTGGGCTCCCAGCGTGGCAGCAGAGAAAGCTGTTTGGGGGGAGGTGGAGCCAATGGGGGATTGGGCACCCCCGTCAGCAGATGATGCAGGATGTTTGTCACGCTGGGGTGGGCTCCCAGCATGGCAGCAAAGATTTGGGGGGGCATGATGCGCTGCAAGCACACAGCGGTGGTTTTCTTTGAAGAGAAGACCACCACTGTCATACACAGCACTGCAGCGATTGGTGCAGGACCGCCATGCCTGCTCAACAGAGCAGGGGGATTGCACAGGGCAGGCACACCTCCAAAGTGTCCCATTCTCCCAAGACGTTCTTTGCGCATGCGTGCAAGTGAACGTAAAAACAAAAAACAAATGATGGACTTTAGAGGACACAGTAGCAGTGCTATCACATTGATTTTGCATTTTCCTGTAATTCTAGTGCAAATTTTCCACCACCCCCCATACATTTCATTATTTCACATGAAGCAGAATTGCTCTGATGCCCCTGAAGCAAATGATTATTTACCTTTTAATGGACCAACAGATGTAACAACAAGAACAAAGTGCTCTAGCTTTCGGACCAACCAGTCCTTCTTCAGAAGCTCATGGCAGTTGTTTAGAAAATACAATACTTATAACAGCTAGATAATGCAGAGAAAAACAGAAAAAAATCCCCATTGGTTTAAAATACTCATTTAAAAAAAAAAAAAAACAGAAGATGATGTCAGAGAAGTTTAACAGTACTATACTGCCTTCAGCCAGAAGCATCCTTGGGTTAAGCGTTAGCAGTGGAACACACATACAAAGAATCCTACTGCATATAAATTTAATTGACATAAGATAACACTGCTGAAACAGATAACTCCTAAATCAAGCTATAGGTGTCACAGTTAGTATAAGGATGTGATTACTGAAAGGCAACCCCACAGATTAAAGGCAAACTAAGATTGTTATAGGGCTCATGAAGTTTCAATGTCTGCATTATAGACAAAATTTACCAGTAAAGTTGTCTTAAAGACATAAGTGCACACTGTGTGATGTGTAAAACCTAGCTGGACCTGTCACCCAGCTGTACTCTCCAGCTAGATATAAGGCCCAAGAAATGTCAAAAACCTCAGGACTATATAAATGATAATTTAAATATAAATTGAAAATATTAGTGTCAAACAAAAAACTCTAGTTGAGGAACCTCAAGGAATTAAGACCACATAGCCTGATATGTACTGATGTCAATATACACTGAAAATGTAACAACTTGATGTACCACAAGTGTCTAAGGAATCTGAAAAAGAGATAAAAATGTATTTTCTCTCCTCCTCTTCATACAAACAATACACCCTAACCCACCCCACATCACCATAATGTGGGTGGGGGAGATACATAGCTTTAAGAAGATGTTGTCTCTCTCTCTCTCTCTCTCACCCCCCCTTTTTCCCTTCTCTTTCTCTCTCTCTCTCCCACAGACACACACACACACACGCACACACACACACTCACTCTCTCCTAGTGAACCTATATTCACTTCAGTCACTGCAATTGTTCCCCAAAAGAATTCAACTTGTCATGAAATCCTGAGTAAAAGGGCTTATGTCTGATGCCCCTGTAACCAATGCAAGTCACTGGGAACAATTTCCCTGTAAATGACTCTCTATAGATCTAGGAGCCCTGCTGTATGTAGTCTGCCAGGGTCGTACAATATAATTCTTATTTTAATGCAGTGCATTCAAAAAATTATACTGAAGCAAATGGTTTGTTGCCTTTTACTGAACCAAAAGACAGCAACAGTACAGCAGCTACCTGAATTCACCTGCTTTTAATTGCTGTTTTAAAAGGGAGATTTTTTTTAAATATCCTGTAAATAGTTTCACAATAATTCCCTCATACCTTTTTACCAAGTGTCTGCTCTACATAATTCAATGGTTGGCAGCTCCTCCACAGCACACAAATGAACAGAGACTATTTTAGTTGTCATTTTTCATATCTCGCTCAAAATGTTTCCGTGCATGTAGCGCACAATGGCGCAGTTTTGTGCAAAATCAATGTTTGGGACAGATTAAGAAAATCACAGTGACACTGTTCATGAGTAGAGGTCTTAAAATGGCTATGTTAAAAATTTGGTGACAAAAGTTCATAAAATGACTGTATTATGAGTGAGCATTGTGCAGTTTCCACGCACCCTCTTAAGTTCATGAATTTGTAATATTTTCAGTCCAGATTTCCACCACTGGCATTTTTCCACATTCCCTTATGAACAGTACAGCTGTCATTTTTCACACCATGGCCAAAATGTGTTTTTGCACTTCCAGCAAAGAAATGCGTGGTCACTGTGGGAAATCACTGTTTGGGACAGATTAAGAAAATCACCATGACACTGTTCATGGTAAGACAAAATGCCTGTGTTAACAATCTGCTGTAAAAATCCCCAAACTAATTACATTACAGGTGTGTGTTGTGCAGTTTCTATGCTCACTCATGACTTCACCAGTTTTTCTGATATTTTAACTCCAGATTTTCAATATTGCCATTTTTTTACACCTCCCCTTGAATAGTACAGCTGTCATTTTTCACATCCTATTCCAAATGTGTTTTCACAACTGTGGCGCCAAGTGGCGTAGTCACTGTGCAAAGTCAGCTTTCAGCTAACAAACTGATATTGCCACTGTTCATAAGGTGGGGGTCACAAAAAACAATGTTGAAAATTTGGAATGAAAATACCAATGAACGTCTACGGCGTTCCTGTAGAAGACTAACAAGCCTCAGGGTGTGACTTGGGATTGTCGCCTGTAATGCTCATACCATTCCACATACCCACACCCTGCAGCTAGTGAGAGGCATCAAGTTGTGCCTTGGATTCTTGGCCTCAAAGTTCACCCCATTCTCCTATACTGCACCCATCTCACCATATTTCCTAATAGAATGGGGTCAACATAAGGCCAAAGACCCCAAAGACACCACCGTGACTTCTGTTGGTGTTTGCAGGGTAGGGTGTGGTGAAATGCCATAGCCGTTATGCCTGACGACCCAGAGGCACACCCCAATGCCTGTCAGTATCTGCAGGGTGGAGGTGGGGTTGGCTTCAGTTCAATACTTCACTGCCATTCCTATTATGCAGCTCTGTAACTCCTACACTACCAGTGCCAATGCCAGCAAGCAAACATTCAGCATTGACAAATGCTTGTTTAATAAATGTATTTATGAAGAATTTTAAACTCTACATTTTAACCAGTCATTTTAAATCTTTTATATTGTGTCATGTTACATCATCATCTACTGCCTATTTAAAGTGTTCTTGTCATATGTGAGCCAGCCTTTGATAAAGGATCTAACGATCTGAAACACGTCCAGCAGGTCAGTTGTGGTGTACTGTATGATTGTCTAAAATAAAATGACAACATAGCTACATTCTGTGACTGGTGTCTACATTATTGGAGGTGGTGAGTGTCCAACTTTTGTTGTGCTACAAGTTGTTGATCTGTCATGAGCACCATAAATCCAGTATGGACCTTTTTTTTTGTTTTTGGTACTCTGAAAGTTTGAGAACAATTTTCCAAACCGTTTTTGCTCCACAGGTGAGCACAAAATGGCCAAAGTGAATTTTTAAAGGTTTTTTAAAGTTCTGGATCTTGGCACCCAGATGAATGTTTGTCATGAACCTTGCCGTCTTAAGAACTTGCCACATAGACTGTACTTGCAAAATGTCAGACACTTTCATTAAACAGCGCCAAAAGTTATTGAGGTGCAAACATTTGGGGTTAACATTAAGCAGAGTGCTTACCCCTAACTATACTAGCACTACCACAAAAGTATAATATGTATTCTGTATACATATACATATTGTACATACAGGAATGGAGGTGCAAATTACAAACTAAAAGTGATGTCTTGGGTGGCGACAACAGTAACAGCAAGATATCAAAAACAAGCTGCCGTTATCATTGTCACAATGGATATCCCGAAGGTTAATATTAGGGCTATGCAGGGGCTAAATAGCATTGTATTTTATGACTACCATGCATAGTAGGGCTCCTGAATATTCAGGAGCCCTTCCCAAACAGGGTACTATGAGAGAGTATGCAGTCACTTGCAAAATAAAAAAAAAAGAATCATCCCTCCCACCCTCCTCGTCAGCCCCAGCCCAAGTAAAATATGAACTCCATCCCCCAACCTCTATTACAAGACCAATGCCATCCTCCTCCCACCCCACAACCACAAGTTACTGTATTTTATTTAATAATGTAAATCCCTCAGTGCATGACTGGCTCGGCCCTCCTGCCTCCATAGCCAGCCACTTTCTTACTTTAATATACAGTGCTAGTTTGCACATAAAAAATTTAATTTAGGCCCAAACCCACCATGGTACAGCACCATCCTACTACCACCCAGCAGCACTTAATTCTATTAAAGTGATATTGAGGATCTAGAAGCTGACCCGCTCAACCCTTCCACCTCCACAGCCTTCCACCTTCTAATAAATAAAAGCACATGTGATCAGCTGGTTTTACTGTAGCAAGTGCATGAGTGCTTTCATTCATGAGAAGGCAGGCAGCTGCGGAGGAGGGTGGGTTGAGCCAGTCACTTTCTCAATTCCCTTACTTCAGTTCAGTAGAATAGAATGCTGTTAGGCGGAACTAGGATGGTGCTGTACCAGGGTGGGAACTGGCATAAATTATATTTTTTTAAGCACAAATGAGTGCTGTATATTAAGGGAGAAAGTGACCAGCCATGGAGGCAGGAGGGTCAAGACAGTCACCCATTGGGGAACTTACCATATTAAATAAAATAACAAATTGGGGGTGCAGGAGGAGGAGATTGGCATTGGTCTTTTGACTGAGGGTGAGGGATGGGGTTTATATTTTACTTAGTTTTGGGCTGGGGAAGAGGGAGGGGGCTGTTTCTGTTTTCTTTTTTCCTGAATACTCAAATTCCTGAATATTTGGCTGTGGCATACTGAATATTCGGTGAAATATTTAGGAAAAGGTGTTTGCACTGCCCTAGTTAGTATCATCACAATGGAACACTGAACCACTGTATCAGACAGCAGCTTTCACAATGCTGATGACAGCACAATCCCCTAGTGCTGCAGTGATGCCAAAACTTAAATTCAAAGAGACACAGTTATCTTCACGCAAACAGCTGATGTAAAAAATTAAAGTAGTAAACTGATGTTCTGTATATTGAGTATGCAATGGCTTGACTCAAAATACTCAATTTATCGTTACTTGTGAGAGGAACAGCACTTTTATAATTCACCTGTAGATTCAGCATTTATAAGTTATGGTCAGGCTTCTCACACTTGATGATAAATTGCATACTTTTAGTCAGCCATTGCATATCCACTGTATACAGTATACTGTATTAGAGCTATGCAAACCTCCCAAAGTTCAACTTTGGATACATCAGACTTTGAAACAGGTGAAGTTATCCATAGTCAAAACAGATTCAAGTTATCAAAAACTAAAAGCAAATCAAAATCCATCATAGCTCTCCCTAGATGGCCAGAAGTAATATTTTAGCCACTCCCTCCCCACTTAATCTTTTCCTCATCTTCAACTTCCCTCAGTCCCCCCCCCACACACACACACAATCAGAAAACATATGTTGACTCCTGATCATATGTCAGTTGCCAGTACTATATTTTTAGGCTAGTCACCCATCCCTAACCCACCCACCACATGGCCCATACATACAATAACTTCATACTCCAACAAACCTCCAGTCCATGATTTTAGAGTTGGGGAAGGCAATAGTGTTGAAATACTAGGCATGTTTAGTGAGGTCCCCTCCCTTGTCCTCCACTACACTGATAAAAAGCTGAGCCAATACCATTTAATTAATCCCCCACCAGCCCACCCCCAAAGGACTAGCGTATGTTTCTTTGGTATGGGCCATTTCCACTCCTGACCCATGATTTATCCTGTAGCTACAGCATTTATATTTATTCAGCAACACTATGTCCAAGATAATTAACACCTTTTAACAGCAAAAAGAAAATGCCCTTCCCTACACTGGATGAAGCATTATGCAAAACATACGACATGATGCAAAACATTTTTTTCCAAAAGTAAAGTCCAACCAGGATTAAAAATCATGCTTATAATATGTTTGTAGTTGAACAAATTCTTACTATTCTTTTTGTTTCAATCTAAAATGTTTTACTATCAACATTTCTCTGTTTCAGAAGGCTCTCAAATGTGCTGCACCCCTCTGTCTCTTTGCACCACCAGAATTGATTAGGTGCTGGTGATGCCCCAACTGAAATTTTGACCTGGAAATGCTTCCTTAAAGGTTATGCCCTTTAATATGACATGCATATAACCCAGATCCTGAACTCTAATTTGGCCTGTAATTGCACTTAATTCTGGTATCCTCTCCCTTCAATAATTGGTGGACTCTGCTGCTTGGCCTTGTCTGCCTAGGACCATGATTGTGTACATCTATGTCATGTGTATATTCTGTTTTAATGCTGTGATCTTTAACTTATTGTTACTTTACCTATATGCTGTTGTCTTTTCACTGTTAAAGTTGCTTGCCTGTATATCTTTGTAACCTCCCTGGTCATCCCTGAAAATACTCATTTACTTTTCTAGTGTGCCTACCTGGTTGATAAAAGTTAAGTAAATAAATAAATATAAATAAACCCTACTACACCAGACACCCTGGAGGAAGAATAATCCTGTTTACCTCAAGGCAGAGTCCACAATATCTAGAAGTAGTAGTATTTATTTGTTTTACCAGGAAGAAGGTTCCATTGAGCAAAGCTCATTTACAAAGAGGTCCCGGTTAGGACAGGCAGGTTTACATAGAAACACTGGATTTTTTTGTTTATTTGTTTTGCACTGCACTCTACAGATTATAGAGTTGCAGAAACAACAAGTGTAAAGCCATAACAAAGACTTATAGAAACAAATAGTAAAAAGATTGGTACAACAATAGCAATGAGACAATTTTACACATCATATGTAAGAAAATTTTAATTTATGGCGGCCCCACCCCGGTACAGCACCAACCTACTGCCTCCAATTCTTTTAAAGTAAAGTTGCGGACTTGAGAAAGTGAATGGTTCAACTTGTCCTCCTCCGCGGCTGAGTGTCTTCTCATGAATGAGAGTGCATGTGCTTGCTCTGGCCCAAATAAACATAAAATCAACATCATCTTTTACTCTGAATCTTAATCAGGCCTTGTTTTAACTGCAGACAGATTCTGTGCTGGAATTACAGGGGATCTAAGTTTCTTGGACACACCTTGTTTTACATGCTTGTCAATAAAGCAATCAGTTTATAATGTATGGTGGAATGCTCTTGTGTATGGAGATCCATACACTTTAAAAAGTCTTACTGCTGCAGTAGTGAAGTCGCTACTAAAGCAGAATGACTTTTCATTCTGCTTTAGTAGAGACGTAACAATGCAAGCCACCCATTAGCATTGTCCGTAGAACAGTGGGCGAGTGAAGCATCGTGAGCACAACCTGGCCGACAGTGAAGTTCAGGCAGCAGAGTGTAAACACTGACTGTAGCAAACACAAAAAGTAAGTAACGTCACCTTTTTTCTACCATACACTATATAAAGTAGTGTATGGTAGCCCAAATACACAACAATGCTCTTCTTAACCTTGTGGTTACCATAAGGACAAAGGGACCACTCAAGCTTTGCTCTTGAGATCTTTGTCATTATGGTAACCACTCAATGTAAAAAAAGCATTATTGTATATTATCTACTATTCACTATTCTATAAATTTCAACATTGTGGGCATATTCCACACAGGGATTTTAAGACTCAGTCAATCCAATAGTTCCTCTGGCCTTCCCACTTTGAGACATACAATATATATCTCTACATTTATTTCAGAGTTTGTGAAAGTAGGGATAATCAATGGGACATGGTGTTGACACAGTGGGGTTCCCTCTGTGAACCGCTAATGATCTATATACCCCGTCACAAACTGATGTCCTGTCACAAACTGATGTCAGGTGTGATTGCTCTGGCAAATACATCTCTTAGCATTTTGTAAAGTGACTGACTAGTCAAAATAAAAAAAAAATTAAATAGCAAACACAAAACAGTTTTAAAGAAAGCAACATTGATTTGCATTATATTGAAGTGAAATGTTTGTAAACTTCAATATAGGGAAAGGTTTGAAAAAAGTTATTGGCATTGAGTACCAACACTTTTAATTGACATGATTAAAGGCTCACTGGTATTTTGTGAGCTTTGCAGTAGTAGTATTGAAGCCTAGTGGGTGAGCATTGCCACTTTTGATCAGAATAAGGGCTACTGACACATATTTTTTTCATTGGGGCAGGCTACTCATGGCAAGGAACAGCCTACCCAAGACCTAACTGAGCCCACAAAATAGTTTTTTCAGCCGGGCATTATTTTATTTTTACCTTAGAAGAACTACAATCTCAGTTCTGAACAGAAGGCCAGCCACTAAGTGTCTGCCCCAGCCCCACCAGAAAATCACATTTTGATGAAATAGGGAAGGGGCTGCGGGAATACGGGTAGCATTATAATGCTATTGGAGCAGCAGCAGCCTTTATGTGTAATTTTTACTTATTACATGGTAAGAATGAGTAGTGCATGTAATACTACCCCCTTTAACATGTATAAGTGCATGTAATTAGTAAAAGTTACACATAAAGGCTGCCGCTGCCACTGATAGCATTACAATGCTATCTATTGCCCAGCAGCCCCATCCCTACTTCGTGTCATCAGAAGATGGTTTTCTGGGCAGGGCTGCAGTGGGTGAGTGGCAGCTGGCTTTCAATGCTGAACTGAGAATTTTGTTCTTCGAAAGCAAAAATAATACCTGGTTTAAAAATTATTTTGTGGGCTCAGTTAGGTCCTGGTATAGGCAGCAGCTTGCCATGAGTTGCCTGCCCTTATGGTGTCCACTGGTGTCAGCTGCTCTTTAATGTTTTAACAGTGTCCCAGTTTCTGCTGTGACTCTGACACACATAAAATTTAGCTTCTGACTCCAGTCCACAAAAGGCTTCTGCTGTGTGTGCATTACAAAATGTGTTAGAAGGAGGGCAAGGGGTAAGAGAAGGAGTAGTTAAGGAGTAGCCACAACAAAGTGTGTCCTTTTAGTTTCTGTGTGAACACCTGAAGTACAGATTTATTCTGCCAAAGGAATTGTCTAGAATTATGAATTTGTATATTCCATGATAAACATTCCATCTGTTGAATGCAGGGAAAGACAATGAAAAAATAAACTAGGTTTGGAAGAAAAAAAATAATATAAAGAAACTAAGAAAGAATGGCATCTCTCTAGTAAATCTAGAAAGCCCAACACCATTTATGAAAGAAAGTGAGTTGTGTGTCCTCACATGATAGCATGCTCAGTTGTTTGTAACTTTGAAGGTATCCCTGGAAAATAGGGATGGGTGGATGGATGGATGGATAGATGGATGGATGAATGTATGGATGTATGTATGTATGGATGGATGGATCAATCTACAGTATGTATGTATTGATTTCTTTTTATTTATTTAATATGTTTGTGTATTTAGATATTGAATATATTGTTTATATTATGTACTATTTATTCATCTACGTTTGCTACCCTATGAGGTTGACTAGGGCCCCAGCATTTCTGGAACTTGTGCAGCTGATAATTCTTAAGGTGAGATAGTTTGTCCTGGGTCACTAGAATCTTGGTGCATGTGGTGGGGGGTAATGGTGCGCCATCTGCAGACCACAGCCCTCTTTGTCTGGATGGCCAGTATAGCAAGCCATCAATATTCAAGAGG
Source organism: Neoceratodus forsteri (assembly GCA_016271365.2). Classification (NCBI taxonomy): domain Eukaryota; kingdom Metazoa; phylum Chordata; order Ceratodontiformes; family Ceratodontidae; genus Neoceratodus; species Neoceratodus forsteri. Next base: position 820,356,481 of record CM028129.1, read on the forward strand.
AGTGAGACATGAGAGATCTCTCTTTAATCGCAAGAGAAAAAAGGTCAGTGGAACAGGTTTTCTTTAACACTATTGAAGCAGTATGGCATATCTGCTGTGACATGTTCTGGAGTTTAGGGCAGGACCAGAGGACATGCATCAGATCAGCCCAAGGGCCCAGGCATCTCCAGCATTCATCCGAAGGAAGGAGTTTGGCTTTGTGAAGAACTGCCAGGGTTTTTTACCATGAATGGGAAATCTTGTTTTGGATTAACCTGGTGTGCACATCTCTGAACCAAGCATGCAAATCCTTCCAGGCCTTCTCCCAGTGAGAGTCCGGGATAGTACAGTATAGTACAGCATCTTCTCCCATTTGGTCTTTGCTAGACTAGATTGCAAGGGTAAAGTGTCCCGGAGCAGGTTATATATATATATGGCCTGCCAGACCCTTGGGGTGGTTGATCCAGTTCTGTAGGGTCTGCTCAGGTGGGGATTGTTCAACCTGGCCAGTAGGGGTTGTAGCGCCACCTGTAACTGCAAGTACCTCCAGAAGTCTCTTGAGGCATGTCCCACCTTGCCCGTAGGGTCTGAAAAGAGACCACAGACAGGGTTGGCCTGTTCAAGAGGTCAGCAACTTTCCCAATGCCCCTGTAGCCCCATTGTGTCCAGTCTACCCTTTTGTGACCAATGGCGATATGAGGGTTGTGCCACGGTGGGGTGGTGGAAACAGATAAATGACCCAGCTCTAGTTTGGTCACTGTGATACTCCAGACCTTCTGGGATGTCACAATTGTGGGATTCACTTCTTTCGGGTGACTGGGGGATGGAGGACCCTCTGGAAGGAACAGGAGAGAGGAGGCATCTAGGAGGCCCATCAGGTCTTTCTCCATTTGCACCCATTGTGGGCCCTTTCCCTATGGTTCTCTGACCCAATGGATTGTCTGGGCAGCCTTGAAGGCCTATGTGCAGCCCTCCATCAAGGGCAGGCCCAACCCTCCCTGGGACCAATGTGCCCTGAGCTTGTTGCAGCTGAACCAGGGTTTCTAGCCCTCCCATAACAGGTTCCCAATCATGGGGTCTATCTGCAGGGTCCATTGTTTGGGCAGTATGATTGGGAGGTGGGAGAAGAGGTAGCAGAATCTTGGGGCCATGACCATTTTGATGGCCACAATCTTTCCCACCAGGGTCAGCCAAAGTAGTTTCCATCTCTTGAACTCTAGCTTAGTGATAGCCAACAGTGGGGGTACCTTGGTGCCCCAGATGTCCTCCAGCCTCGGGGGAACAATTATGTCCCCATATGTGACCCTGGCTGGGACCCATAGTAAACCCTTCTTCATGGCCATTTGTTGAGTACAGTACTCATTAAGGGGCATCATCTCAGTTTTGGCTTGGTTCAGACTAAGCCCTGAAATGCTGGCAAACACTTCCAAGAGGTTTTGGGGGGGGGGGATTGAAAGAGGAGAATCAGCCAGGGAGAGGAGTAGGTCATCAATATATATCATTGTCAGGTAGGTACAGGAACTAATCAGTATTCCCTGGATGCTGGGGTGATGTCTAATTGCTGCAGCTAGGGGTTCCACCAACAGCACAAACAGTAAAGGAGAGAGGGGGCACCCCTGCAGAGTGCCCCTTTCCAGGGGAAACTGGGGGGAGATCACCCGATTAGAAGTGACCCGGGCAACAGGTAGGTTGTAGATGGCTCTGACTTTCCCCCTAAAGCCCTCCCCTACTCCATGGCTGACCAGGACTGCGTTCAAATAGTCCCATTCCACAGAGTCAAAGGCTTTTTCAAAGTCGACTGCAATAGCTGCATCTGAAGTTGGCATCCCCCTGGTGACATACATTAGGTTCAGCAGTGCTCTCAGATGATCAGAGCTGTGCCTCCCTGGTATGAAACCCACCTGGGAGGGATGTATCAGGCTGGACAGCAGAGGACTCAGGCAAGTAGCAAGTGTCTTAGCATAGATCTTGCTGTCCACATTAATAAGGGAAATGGGGCTATAGCTGCCCAGGTTAGTTGGGTCATTTCCTTTCTTGGGGATAACAATTATGTTGGCTACTCTTAAGATGGGGGGGCATTATGCTAGCAGATTTGGATTCCCTGAACACCTCGGTCAGTAGGGGAACCACTAGCTGGTGGAGGGTCTGGTAGACGTCTACCGTGAATCCATCCCCACCCAAGGATTTACCCCCATTCAGATCCTTGATGGCACTTTCAACCTCCCCCACCAAGATCGGTGCATCAAGTGTTATAACATGCTGGTCCTGAAGCCTCGGAAGAGGGTTTCATCCAGGAACAGTTGAGTCTTCATTGGTAGGGTGGGATTTGAGGAGCGGTACTGCCCAGAATAGAAGGCAGCCATCAACTGGTTTATGTCTGAAGAGCCAGATGCCAGAGCCCCTTTCCCATCCTGCAGGCCTGGGATATGGCTGGCAGCCTGTTGTTTCCGGAGTTGGTACATCAGTACCTTGCCACTCTTATCCCCTCCCTCCCAAAACATGTGCCAAAGCTGGAGTATGGCCACTTTGGCTTTCCTTTTTTAGGAGTTTGTTGATCTTGAAGCAGAGCCCCAAGATCTCCCAGCCAGTGGGTGACAAGGGGGAGGGGGAGAACATGGCCTTGTACTTGGCCTCTGCCAGTATCAACTTAGCTTTGAGGTCCACCAGTTTCTGCTCCCTCTCTCTCCTCTTAGCCACTGCATACCCCATCATGCTGCACCTCATGGTGGCTTTGAAGGCCTCCCATGTGTTACCTCGGGAGGTGTCAGATACAGGGTTGGCCTGGAGGAAAAGGGAGGCCTCTGTTCTGGCCCAGGGACAAACTCCAGGTCTCGCATTAGGAGCGGGTCCAGCCTCCAGGATCAGGAAGGGGCACTGAAGGGGCCTCACGCTACAGTGAATTGAGCTTGGGCATGGTCTGATATGGACCTTGGGAGTATGGTAGTGTCCCAGGATGGACTGTGTAAGGGACTGTGATGCTAGCCAGAAGTCCAGCTTACTATATGAGGAATATGATTCCGAGTGGTATGTGTAGTCATACACCTGAAGGTGAAAGAACCTCCATATATCCATAAGGCCCAGGTCCTCCATAATGAGATGCAGGGACTTGCTCCTTCTCACATGCACCTCTGTACCTGCATCGTTCCTATCCAATTGGGGTACCAAGGTCAGATTAAAGTCTTCTTTAACCAGTAGGGCAGTGTGATGTGGTGAGAAGGAGGAAAGGGTTTCAGCCAGTGTGTTAAAGAACCTGGGGTCATCTTGGTTTGGGGCATATATGTTGCACAGCACTATGAGGCCAGAAAGAGTATCATAGGATCCTATCACCCAACGCCTCTCTTCATCTGCTGTACTGTTTGAAAATATACAGAGCAGGGATTTGTGCAATTAAATGGCCACTCTTCTCTCCTGAGATGTAGCCTCAGCATGAATCAGTTGTCCCATCCAATCTTTCTGCAACAGAGTGTGGTCAGACCCAGAGAGTTTGGTCTCCTGGAGGAAGACCACCTGGGACTAAAGGCGCTTTAGGTGGGAGAGGACCTTCTTTCTCTTGATGGGGGAGTTCAGACCCCTAACATTCAGGTGTGCATTACCACCTCTGCCAGACTGCCGTCTGGGGGGGGCAGTGAGTACATCTCTTGTGAGTGATTCTGGGCATGGGCCTACTCACTGCTGTAGCTACAGAGCACCCTCCGGGGTCAGGGGCAGTTGCAGTGGGAACACTGGGAGAAGGGCTTTCTATATGGGCCCAGAATGGCTGTGCCCCCCAGGGAGGTGTCCCACAGGAGTCATGAAAAACGGGGTCCTGTACTTACAGCTGTTACCTGACAGGGCTGGTTAACAATGTTCTATAAATTTGAATCTCAGCAATAACAATACCTTAAGTACAGATATTTTGCAATTCAGTACTGTTTAGATGCACAGAAATAAACACTCAGTTTGAGGGTTTCTGACTGGACTGTGGCCAGCCACCTCAGTGGCCAATGGCTGGTCCGGTCAACCCTGAGAAGCGGTTTAGCCTAAAGAGGGGTCTAAATAGTGACCCAGCTAGGTGCAGAATGATGGGTGGTCAAGCTACTCTCCACTCTTAACTAACCACTAACTCAAGTAGGGAGAGCCACCTACCAGAGCAACTTGGTTCCAACGAAGTCTGTAGGCCAACATTAGCAACAAACCAGGGCCTGACCAGATGATCCCACACCTGGACCATACCAAGCTCTGGCCCCATTAAAGTGAGCCTGAGGCGTTCTGCACTAGCACATTGTATAGGTAAGGGGCAAGGCCCTTGCCTCCGTCCAGGGCTGTCCAGTCAAGAACAGGAGCCCATAGCCATGCAACTGACCTTCCGGGGGGTCCCTGGTTGAAGGGGGGGTTCACAGGGGTGGCGAGGCATTAGGCTGGGCAGTAGGAGTGGGCCAAAAAGATATCCAAACAATTCCTCCTCTGTTGGGGGGAGGGAAAGGCCCTGGACATGTCCTGCTACTGTATATATTGTGCACTACACAGTTTAAAGCCCCAATCAGAGGGCCCCCACAAAGAAGTACAGAGATACAGGTAGGAGATCCAGAGTGAGGACATGGGTGGGACCCCCCTGCACATTGAGAGAAGGAGCTACAGGGGTTCCGACCAGACCCAATGGAGGGGACCACTGATTCGCCCATGATGTTGCTCTCTCAGATCTCTGATATGGTCAATTACTCAGTCAAAGGTTGCGAGGAAACATAGAAACATAGAGGCTGATGGCAGATAAGGACCACAAGGCCCATCCAGTCTGCCCATTTCTTTTTCCACCTTATAAATGTGCCATCAGCCTTTGCTCTGTTAGTGGCCCATCTATTCATACTCATCTGTATTGCTCCCTTATGCCTATCCCATGCCTTTCTGAAGCTCTGCACTGTATTCATAGCCACCACTTCCTGAGGTAGGCCATACCAAGCATCCACCACTCTTTCTGTGAAAAAGAATTTCCTCACATTCACCCTTAATCAGCCTCCCTCTAATTTCATGCTGTGTCCTCTTGTCCTGCTATTTATCTTACATTTAAACATGTTAGACTCTTTCACCTTGTTAATGCCCTAAATGTGTTTGAATGCTTCGATCATACCACCTCTCTCCTTCCTTTGCTCAAGGGTATACATACTGAGCTCTGTTAATCTGTCCTCTTATGTCTTCTGATGCAGTCCCTGCATCATTTTGATTGCCCTTCTTTGGACTGCATCAATTTGGTTAATGTTCTTGTGAAGGTGTGGTCTCCAGTACTGCATGCAGTACTCCAGATGGGGCCTAACCAGTGTCTTGTAAAGAGGGATTATTACCTCCCTCTTATGACTTGTGATACCCCCACTAATACACCCTAACATCCCCCTAGCCTTGCCTACTGCTTTAGAGATCTGCTTGGATGATTTCAGGTCATCGGTGATGATGATGCCCAAGTCTCTTTCTTCCTTTGTGACTGTCAGAAACTCCCCTCCCAGCCTATGGCCAGAGGACTCGAAGGGAAGGCAAGAGAGGCAGAGAGCCAGGTGGAGGGTGGGCCATGGCCAGGTTAGGCCAAACTGCATCATGCTGCTCATCAACTGTGAGTATGTAGGGCTATCCCCCTACACAGTTTAATGAAGAGCAGCTCCTGCAGTCAGAGATACCTGGCCTATTGGCAACACAAGGAACCAAGTATAGAAGGAGCAAAAAAGGGTGGAACTGCAACAAGTGCCTGGTTGCCCAGTGCTTGGCTTGCAGTGGGCTAGCACAGTGCCTCCCCTACATGTCTATTAACCAGTGCAGAGCCCCCCAGCCCACAACCCACAACATTAGTCACACCACACAACAGTCTTACCAGGCGAAAGCTAGAGGAGGGGGCAAGAGTGAATGCTGACCTGCCCATCTTACAAATCCACCCCACCAATAAAGAGAAAAGGAGTGGTGAGAAGGAGGTGAGTGCTGACATCAGTTGTAGAAAGGGCACACACACCATACCGACCCCTTTATCCAACCAACAGTTTTAACATTTCAACCCCGTCACTCTCCTCTTACTAGTTGCCTGACAGAAATGCTGCACTTATCTGAGGGCTCCATTCACCAGTCTTCCATCCTCGGGCCAGGAGGGTTGTCTGGTACAACATGCTCTAGGCCCTCAGCAGTCCTGTGGGCCTCTATAGCTGTGTATGGTGCCATAAAGTCCATAGCATCTGACCAGTCCTGTGCATGCATCTCTGGTTCTTTGGGAGATTCTTCCAGTGTTCTGGTGTCCATTCCTTGGTAGGTATCACAAGTCATAAGAGGGAAGTAATAATCCCTCTTTACAAGACACTGGTTAGGCCTCATCTGGAGTACTGCATGCAGTACTGGAGGCCACACCTTCACAAGAACATTAACCAAATTGAGGCAGTCCAGAGAAGGGCAATCAAAATGATGCAGGGACTGCATCAGAAGACATATGAGGACAGATTAACAGAGCTCAATATGTATACCCTTGAGCAAAGGAAGGAGCAAAGCACATTTTCTGGAGCTGGAAGGACACTACTTTCTTCAACTGAGAGCTGTGTGAGAAATTCTATATTGCACTTGATATCTGCAACAAACGTGAACTTTTGCTTTAATTCTGTGGGAGGTGAAACTAACCACCCTTGGTAATTGCTTTTTATTCACATTTATTTAGTGTTTAACCAAGAAGGGGCTTGTAAACTCTGTTTATCTTGTTAGTAACTTCAGAAGGATTTAAATACTGCATTTGCGTAGGTCCTTGAGGTAGCTAGATTGTCTACTAGGATTTGCTGACAGTTAAACTATTTTTAAATGAATTACAGTTGGCTGAGGAGTTGAAAAAGAAACTTGCAAACTCTGCTCATCTTGGAAGTAACCTCATAAGTGTTTGAATACTGCATTCTGGTTGTCCCTTGGGGTAGCTGGATTGACTACTAGGATTTTGGAACAAAACTATTTTAAATAATTTACTGAGTGCGTGGGAGTTTGTGACAGTTAAACTCTTTTTAACAGAGTTACTGGGGTTAAGGAGTGGTCACAGAAAAACCTGCAGTGTGAAGCAGGAAAAGACAGTCTTTCAAGCAACAGAGGGTGGTGGATCTAGGTTTACGTTTGTTTGTTACAATTCTTAAAATTTTCAGTGCAGGAAGAGTTTAAAGCACAGCTGACTTATTTTGGGACTGACAGCTCTCAGGAGAACAAACCACCAGGCCTGTTTTGGGGCTGGGAAGGTTTACCTGTGTCTGACTTGGATGTGTGGATTTTTCTCTGTTTGATTAGCAGGGTATTTCTCTATCAAATTGTTGTGTAGGGCATCTTGCTGACAGGAAGGCACTTATTGCAGCGGTGGGTCAGAACTTTTAGCTGATTGTTTTGCAAGGGCACAGTTTAGGCCCAACCCTTCCACCCCTCACCCCACCCACCCCTGGAAATAGTTCCTTTATACCTGGGGTTCTGACATCATTTCCTCAAGAGTACAAGGTGCATGACACTGTCATATCCTCTCTAGCACACTGCACTGACAATATAAGCATACACATTGTGTATTATAAATATATATTTCTATATTACAAACCAATCACACACAAAAAACAACAAAAAAACCAAAAAACAAATGTGGGGAGTAGTGCAATGTAATGGCTGTGGGGCAGCAGTCTTCCGGGAGTCTTTCTGGAGGCTGAGATGCTTCCCTAGTTGCAGACAACTCTCTGCCCTGAGGGAGGAAGTTGCCCGTCTTCAGGCCACACTGGACAGTAGTATGGGGACCTTCCCTCAGGCCACACTGGACTGTAGGAAGGGAACCTCCCCATCCAGGGAGTACCACAGCCACCACCACTACCTCAGAGGTTGTGAAGAAAACACAGCAGTTGGACCACAGTGGGCTCAGGAAGGGTAAGGATGGTGGAACGGAGGCACACCCAGTCAGTTGTTCCACTCCACAATCCATACACCATTCTGGGGGAGCATAGCTCCCCTATGGATGCACCCAGAGGAGACTAAGGAGGCTGAGGACAGCTGTCATGAGGGAGCCCACAGGAAGGAGGCAGAGGACACCACAAGGAAAGGAAGCAGCTCCTGGTGGGGGACTCAATTATTAGGGGGATAGAACTGGGAGGAGCTGGGAAAACTGAAGTAAGGTGCCTGCCTGGTGCCATGGCTTGGAGGGACAGGAAGTGCATCCTCAGGATCACGACAACAGCTGCAAGGGATTCTGAGCTGGACGTAATTGTCCACCTAGGGACAAATGACTTGGCTCATCATGAGGTTAGAGCAGTGCAGGAGGACATTGCAGAGTTGGGGAGGGGCCTAAGACAAGTAGCACACACAGTATCCTTCTCAGAGTGCTGCCTGTCAAAGGCATGGGTGAGGCGAGGGTAATTGGCACCATGCAGTTTAATGAATGGTTGAAAAAATGGTGCAGAGCACAGGGGTTTTGCTTCATTGGGGACTGGGGTTCCACCTGGAGGGACACCAGCCTATACTGGCAGGATGGTCTGCATCTGTCTAGGAAGGGAACAAGTCTTTTGAGCAATTGGTTTAAATGCTTCATTGGCAAGCTTTTAAACTAGTCAAAGGGGGAGGCACTGACAAGCAGCAGAAAGTCCCAGCCTCTCCCTACAAAACAGGGTACTAAATGAGAAAAAGACCAAGGTAGAATGGTCAGTGGGGGATGATGCAGCAGAAGGTAAAGCCATCAAAAAATGGAGATCAATGAGTACCAATGCCCGTAGTCTAGGTAACAAGCTTCCTGAATTAGTGGCCTTGATGGAGGAGGAACATCTGGATATCGTGGCAGTCACAGAAACATGGTACACAAAAACCATGACTGGGACGTAAACATACCAGGATACACTATCTACAGGAGGGACAGGGAAGGTAAAGAGGAGGAGGAGTAGTTCTTTACATAAGGAAGGAATAAAAGCAACAGAACAAAAGGGTAAACAGGGAGGAGAAGAAGCACTGTGGGTAAATTTGGAGACAGGCAATGGCACCACAATCCGCACAGGGGTTGTATACAGACCCCCTTCTCAGGGGGAGGAAATGGACAAGGAAATGATAGAAAGTATACTTAGAATGGCAGAAAAAGGGGAGATATTGCTGATGGGTGATCTGAATATGCCAGATGTTAACTGGAGTGCAGTTGCAGCTGCCACTTCGAAGAGTGCAGTTATTCTAGATGCCCTACAGGGGGCATGCCTTAGACAACTAGTACTGGAGCCCACTCAAGAGGGAGCAATATTAGACTTGATACTCTCAAATGGAGATGGAGAGAGGATCACAGATGTAGAAGTGGGTAGCCATCTGGGAACTAGCGACCAGACAGTATGGTTCACAATAAACACAGCAATAGAGGTCAAGCCATACAAAGACAAAAGTACTGGACTTTAGGAGGGCTGACTTTGCCAAATTGGTGAGTGCCTAAGGCAGCACTAGCAAATGGGCAGGAAGGAGGGTGGAAGAACAATGGGAATAATAAAAACTGCCATCACAGAGGTAACGAGCCTTTGTGTGAAGCAAATAAACAAAACAAGACGGGTAAAACCACTATGGTTCTCAAAGGAAGTGGCAGTGAAGGTTCAAGAGAAAAGAAAGCATTCAGGAAGTACAAGGAATCGCTGAAGGAGCAGGACAGAGAATTGTATCAGTTAAAGCAAAGGAGGCTGGGAAGGCAGTCAGAACAGCAAAGGCCCAAACCAAGGAAAAGATAGCCAACTCAGTTAAGAGGGGATAAAACCTTTTATAGGTACATCAGGGAGTGAAGAAGAAGACCAAGGGAGGAATAGTGAGGCTTAATAAAGGGAGGAGGGTGGGCAGAGGAGACTGTGAAAAGGCAGAGATACTAAACAAATATTTTTGCTCAGTATTTACAAAGGAAGAGGGGGAGGTACATAAAACAAACAGTAGTAACACTCTGGATACGGAAGTTGATAATGGCCCATTTACAGAAGAAAGGGTTCTGAAAGAACTCTTAAAACTGAAGGTGGACAAAGCAGTGGAGCCTGATGGGATTCATCCCAGAATTCTAAAAGAACTAAGGGTAAAACTAGTGACACCACTGACTACCCTTTTTAACAAATCATGGGAGGATGGGGTGATACCCGAGGACTGGAAGAGGGCAGATGTGATTCCCCTTCACAAAAGTGGGAGCAAAGCAGAAGCAGGAAACTATAGACCTGTTAGTTTAACCTCAGTGATAGGGAAAATGATGGAATCACTTCTAAAGAAAAGAATTGTCAGTATCTAGAGGCCAGAGGGCACAGGACCCTAGGCAGCATGGATTCACAGTGGGAAGGTCATGCCAGATGAATCTGATAGATTTCTTTGACTGGGTGACCAAAGTAGTAGATCAGGAGGGGCTGTGGACATGGCCTACCTAGACTTTAACAAGGCATTTGACACAGTCCACACAAAGATTAATATACAAGTTAGCCAGCCTGGGAGTGGGTCCCAAGATGACAGCCTGGGTAAAGAATTGGCTGGAGAATAGGACACAGAAAGTAATAGTAAATGGAGTCCACTCAGAAGAAAGAAGGGTTACTAGTGGGGTACGCATGAGGTTCAGTATTAGGACGGTCCTCTTCAATGTCTTTATAAGTGACATTGCAGAAGGACTGGAAGGAAAAATATGTCTCTTTGCAGATGACACTAAGATCTGCAACAGAGTTGATGCACAGGGTGGGGTGGAAAGGATGAGAAGGGACTTGGCAAGGTTAGAGGAATGGTCAAATGTATGGCAGCTTAGATTCAATGCTAAGAAGTGCAGGTAATGCACCTGGGAAACAAAACCCAGGGAAGAGTACACAATGGGGGTGAGATACTAACAACAACAAAAATGGAAGGGACCTGGGGGTAGTCATATCAGATGACCTAAAGGTGGGCAAGCAATGTGAGAGGGCAGCAAGGAGGGCTGGGGATACTGGGATGCATAGGAGAGGCATCACCAGTAGAAAACAGGAAGTTATTATCCTCTGTACAGACAGCTGGTGAGACCCCATCTGGAGTACTGTGTGCAGTTCTGGAGACCCAATCTCATAAAGACATAGACAGGATGGAAGCTGTCCAGAGGAGGGCAACTAAAATGGTGCAGGGTCTGCACGGAAGACATATGAAGAAAGACTTAAGGAGCTTAATATGTATAGCCTCGAGGAAAGGAGGAGAGGGGACATGATAGAAACTTTCAAGTACCTCAAGGGAATCAACAAAGTCCAAGAGGGTAGCATCTTTCAAAAAGAGATGCGCAAGAACAAGAGGGCACAATTTGAAGATAGAGGAGCTCAGAGGTAATTTAAGAGTATTTTTTCACAGAGAGGGTTGTGGATGCATGGAACGGCCTTCCGGAGGAGGTTGTGGAGTCAAAATCAGTGGTGGAATTCAAGCATGCATGGGATAGTCATAAGGCAATTCTGGGGGGTGGGGGTAGGAAGAAGTAGGCTGCTGGTTAACTAGGATCTGCAGCTTATCCAGTAGGTAGGAAAATGGGCAGACTGGGTGGGCCAAGCGGTCCTTATCTGCAGTCAAATTCTATGTTTCTATGTTTCTAAGTTGACAGCCTCGTTGGGAGGATTGACCAGTGCCAGTTGGGAGAACATGTTTTTGGTGAAATACAGGCTGGTCACCTCCAGAGCCACCATGTCTCTTTGGCAAGTGGGTAGGGGTTGTGCAGGTCTCTCTGCAATGCGTTATTGTGGGTGCTGTCTCCTGCCATGCAACTCCTGTTGCAGCCGCTTTTTATGGTTTTGCGGCCATGGCTCCCAAAGTGAGCCCTGAGGATGAGTCCCGGTTAGTGCAGCCTGCTGGACCCTCTTGAGCAGTGAACATCTGTCAGCATAGTCATTGGATCAGGCTGTAGGAGGGCCCTGTACCTGGCCAGTCTGCTGGTTGTTATCTGGGCAAGGGAAGGTCTGGGTAAAGAAAGCAGCTGCAGCCCCCAGCGTATCAAACTACAAGGGGTGCCATTATAGGTGAATTTCAGGATCGCTGGGTAGTGCAGAGAAAAGGGAATGCCCAGGTAGTGAAATGTCCTTCTGGCCTTAGTGAAGCCCTTCCACTTAGCCACTAGCTCCTTGGAATAGTCCTGGAAAAGCATAATTTGGGTGCCACGCCAGTCCAGAGCACCCAGTTCTCTAGCCCTGGTCTATATGGCCTCCTTTTCAGCAAAGTTCAACAGGCGAGCTAAAATAGGTCAGGGTCTCTCCCCCACAGCAGGCCTCAGTTACAAGGTATGATGAGACCACTCTATCATGATCCTGGTACCTGGAACAGTTTTAAAATGTCAGGGAGTGCATGCTATAGGAATTACGTGATTCGCCCTTCCTCGCACCCCTCCAGGAAGCCAAGGAATTGCAAGTTGTTGATGTGACCTATTTTCCAGGTTGTCCAGCTTGTCTTGGAGCCCTTGTATTTGGGCTGCTTGTTCATGGAGCATGAAGCAATGTCTTTGAAGGATGTCTTCCTGGCTCAACGATTTTTGCTTCATGAGACCCATCCTGGAGTCGAGATTTGTTAGGGCCCCAGCAGTGGTGTTACTGGTGATGGTGAGCTCTTCCATCCGGCACATGATGGTTGCAAACATTTCATGGATGGAAGGCTCGTGGCCTTCCCTACTACTTCATGCCATGTGGTCAGATGAGTAAAATGGGTGCGAGCAGCCAACAGATGGAAAATCGTATTGTTTTTCTTCAAACTCAACCAGGGCAATGTGGTAAGGTTCTTGCATCCTCCAGTCACTTTTTATGATCTTTAGCCAGCTAGACATACAGAGAAAAAATGGGTTTAACACTCCATTCAGCAGCTACTGAAAAGACAAGGTGCCATCTTGTTTGACAGCCAAGCCACGCCCCCATCTACCACCCTTTCAGTGAAGAAATATTTCCTCTCATCCCTCCTGAACTCACCTCCCCCCCCCCGCATGTCCTCTAGTCCTGGAGATCATCCTCACTTGAGTTGTAAGGTGCTCAATATTCTTTCTGTCACTTACAATAACATTGGGTGTTTTCTTTTGTCCATCCTCATTTGAACTCATTATTGTGATCTTTGTTCTCATTTGGGTTGGTTGTCCCCTAGATCTAGGACTGAGTTTTTTGGGGGATGTATGATTTTCAAGACAATTTTTCTGTTTACTTTATTTCCCCTTTCTGACTTGGTTTCTATCAGATCTGTTTAGTCTAAATTAAGATCTAACTAAAGACCTTTCTCTGTATGTATAAGGCTGACTCTCACACTTCCTCCATTGCAGCACCTGTGTACTGGAATGGCCTTCTTAAAGCACTTCGATCAGCAGTTTCTCTTCAAAGTTTTAAATATATTTTTAAACAATTTTTATTGGATAAAGTTGCCTGTAATTGAGCTATTTATTAATTACTGCTGTTTTGTATTGTGTCTGTCTTGTATTTTGTATTGTATAATGGGTTGGACCTGAAAAAGGACCTCTGGTCCAGTGTCCTTAACCAGCTAACACATTAATATTAATAGATTAATGAAGAAATAAAATTGTACAGGATAGCTCTTCAGAAAGTCAGTACACACACAAAAATCCTACAACTATGAGTTTCTCTTCTCTCAGTTTAAATCTCAGGCTCTCTCTCTCTCTCTCTCTCTCTCTCTCTCTCTCAACAAAACATTGCTCTCTTTTTCTAAGATGCCTGTTCCTGGCAGTTTAAACTCTACATCCTGTTCTTGTAAGTTTAATTTCCTGTCTTTCAAAAAATGTATCAGAACTTAGGCCGGCCTGGTGGTGCTGAGGGTTGAGGCTCTGGACAACACATCTTCCACTGTGCCAGTGACTCAGGGTTGGGAAAGAGCCTGGGTGTTCACAGGGCAGGCAATGGGAGGCTGAGGAGCAAGACTGAGCTGCCACGAGGCAGCTCTCTCCTCCTGGGAGGGACTGGGGGCTCCCTGGCCACTGGATGCCACCCGCTGAAGGACAGATGGAAGTGTTGACCTGAGGGAGCTCCAGCGATATCCACGGGGAAGGGCAGAAGGGACTGAGCTGGCTTCATGGGGTGTACATGCACCTCCACACATGAACAACACCCGTGTGCTGGGGCCCCAGGAAACAGGGGAGAAAACGGGGCAAAAAACAGAAATTGTAACTTAAAAAAAATGCATCAGAACTTTGTCAATTTCCTTCCTGAGGCCAGCCTGAAGAATACATCTAGTCTTAACAGGTACAACAAAATAGAACATTCTGTACCAGAGATGGTCCACTGTTGACAATTCAGTAAACAAGCTTGTGGAGGTCAAAATACATCTCAAGGTCAACCAGCCGTATTACAGATTATTAAAAAAAAAATCTTTCTGCAATCATTTCAACAATATAAGTATCAAATTAAATCAAATCAAATTTTATTTGTTACAGCATATTTCATTTTGATTCAGTGCACTTTACAATAAAACAGCATTAAATAACAGTAAAAATAGGCAGTACAGCTTTACATAGATAAATTCAATTAAGAATCTTCAAAATCTTTATCAACCAAAAAAACTTCAGCTCCCTTTTAAAGATTTCAATAGATGCACTATCACATAGTGAACGAGGAAAGGAGTTCCAGAGAACTGGGGCTGCAAAAGGAAAAGCACATGCCCCTGAAGATTTCAAGCAAATCTTAGGAACCTTCAATAGGCCCTCATCACTGGAGCACAGGGGGCAAATGGGGCAGTAGGGAATCAGGAAGTCTTGCAGGTAACCATGCCCCTGGTCATGCAGGCCTTTATAGGTCAGCAAACTGACCTTGAAGGTGATCCATTACCCAACTGGTAGCCAGTGCCAAGAGAGCAACACAAGCATAATGTGACATGATCTTGGTAGACCAGTCAACAGCCTGGCCACTGCATTCTGCACCAGCTGCAAGTGGCACAGATCCACCCTCACTAGCCCTAGGCATAGAGCATTACAGTCAGCAAACCATGAGGTCACAAAGGTGTGAACCAATGCTGGCAGATCTGCTGGGGGAATCAGGTGTTTCACCCTGGTGATATTTCTAAGATGGTAAAAAGAGGTCTTGACCATGGCCAACACCTGAGATTTCAGAGTCAGCCCACAGTCAAAACCCACGTAAGCTTCCTCACCTGATCAGAGGTAAGAAACTGGGAAACCTTGAGCCTTAGCCCAGAGATTCAACCCGATTGCTCTCCCAACCCCCGGCAGCCAGGTTCCAGAATTAGAACCTCTGTCTTATCTGGATTCAAAATTCAAACAGTTTGCCCTCATCCAGTCTTGAATTTTATCCAGGCAGTTGTTAAGCAACAAAAGTGACCCTTGCTCCTCAGGCTTCTCAGGCTCAAAGGACACATTTTTATTGTTATAGACAAGATCGAGGGTCATGGGGAGGAGGGGTTATAATTTATTCTAGACATAACTTGGGTCTTTCTGAGGTTATTTATATTGGGAAAATAGAAGGAACAGAATGCCTGCTGTTAAAATTCCATACAATAAATGTGATTCTGGGAGTTGTTTATTCTCCACCTAAGATACAGTAAATACTATGTATTTTGAGAAATGTTCACCTACTATTATGGAATGTATAGGCCAAACAAATGTGATATTGATGGGTGATTTTAATGCTGCTTGGCGATGTCCAAGGGGTTGGGTCCTGGAAAATTCTATGAAATGTTTAAATCTGATACAGATAATTGATATGCCTACAAGGAAAGGAAAATTAACAAGTAAATGTAGTATATTGGACTTGTGTTTTGTTTCCCCAGAACTGATTGTAGTAAATAAAGGAGTTGGGGAACCAAATTTGGGGGATCATAATGTAATAAAATGTACTATAAATTTGGGAATTAAAAAAGCTCCAAAAATAGAAACTTCAATAGAGTATAAAAGAAGCTATACAAAATTTAACAAGCACTTATTTTGAAAGTATTTACAGGGATTACCATGGCATAGAATTTTCCTAATTCCCGACCTGAATTTAGCTGTGAGAATTTACTTTCATGTTTATTGAGGAAAGTGACCAATTTGCACCTTGGAAAAAAGGTTAATCAAAAACAAAATCATTTGCCCTGGGTGACCCCAGTTATAAAGAATCAACTTTGGAAAAAAGCAAACAAAACTTTGAACCTGATGCATGGGACAGATTTAAAAAAATAAGAAATGGGTGGTTCAGGAAATAAGGAAATCAAAGGCCACTTACTATAAACAAAGGATCAATGAAACAACAGATCGTAAGAAATATTGGTCTCTGATAAAAAATCTTACAAATCCTGTCAAAAACTAAACAGAAATAAAACTTAGTCACAATGGAATTGTACTTGAAGCAGATAGAGCTGCAGAGTTATTAAATAAATACTTTATTGAACTTCCTGATTTGGATTTAGGAATAGAAACTAACATGAAAAATGTTCAGTCTGTGGATCAAAATATAGAAATTGATAACTGTAAGGAAAATCAAGTACCAATGTTTCAGTTTAAAATAGGGACAACTTTTGTAGTACATAAACCAATAAATAATTTAAAGACAAATAAGGCTTGTGGTCCTGACAAGATAGAAAATAGACTATTAAAGGAAGCTGTACAAGAAATATCACCCATTCCGAGGGATATATTTAATTGGAGTCTAAGGGAGGGATTGTATCCATCAATGTGGAAGCAGGCAAGAATAATTCCAATTGACAAGGGGGGTGATTCAATGGCCACATCAAACTATCACTCAATAGCACTATTGTCAGCAGTTTCAAATATTTTGGAAAAAAATGTTCATGGACAGTTAATGGAATATTTGGAAAAATATCAGAAAATAACTCCTTTTCAGTCAGGTTTCAGACAGGGTACGTCCACTGCTTCCGCACTCACAGACTTCCTAGATTTAGTTGCTACTCCCTTGGGGGAAGGGAAGTCGGTGGGTGCGGTATACATGGACCTATCAAAGGCATTTGATTTAGTGAATCATTGCACTTTGATTAAAAAATTAAAACACTTGGGCGTGGAGGAAGAATCCTGTGGATGGTTTGGATCATACTTAGACAAGAGATCCCAGTTTGTAATGGTAAATGGTCACAGGTCTGGTTTAGGTTCTGTGACAAGGGGGTACCCCAGGGTTGAATCCTGGGTCCCCTCTTGTTTTTAGTTTATTTGAATGATTTACCAAGGTTAATAAAAAGCTCACAGGTTAGACTCTACATGGATGATACAGTTTTGATTGCATCAGGTAGAAATCCAGGTGAAATAGAACAAAAATTACATGGTGATTTTCTAGCTATGCAGTTTTTCTCATCGCTTGGACTTTTGATAAATAGTAAAAAGACACAAACAATGTACTTTGGTATAGAGAAGAAAAATAAAATAATTCCAAAAATAATAATTAAGACTCAGGAAGGAAAAATCTTAGCACAAAGTTTATAAATATTTGGGCATTCAAGTTTATCAAAAATTAAATTTTGATCAACATGCAATAGAATTAATTAAAAAAACAAACTCAAAGTTAGGGGTAATGAGACGTATATCAAATTGCTTAACAAAAGAAATGCGATTAAATATAGCAAATCAACTAATATTACTAGTGATTGATTATGGGAGTCATATTTACAGACATACCTCAAAAAAACAGTTACATAATTTGGATGTTCTCTGTAATAAAATAGCCAGATTTGTATTAAAATGTGATACTGGTACCCATCACTGTGTGATGTACACTGAATTAGGATGGAATACATTACATCAGCGGGCAGAGGGAAATTGATTAGATCAGAAAAAAGGATTATTTAAAAATGGTTCACAATATTATTTAACTAGAAACCTTTTAAAACCAGAACATGGACTAAATTTGCAGAAATTAGGAGCTAGAGATTTCTTGGTCCCAAAAATAAAAAATAGCTTCAGTAGCATGACCCTTCAATATAAAGTTTCAATGAGTTGGAATAGACTTCTCCCTTCTCTCAGAGACCCAAATTTGTCTTTTTTAGAATATAGAACAAGCAGTAAAACATGAACTGCGTTTTAGATGCTTGTGTAATAGGTAGTTCTTAGAAACATAGAAACATAGACTTTGTCGGCAGATAAGGACCACTTGGCCCACCCAGATTGACCATTTCCCTACCTATTGGATAAGCTGCAGGTTCTAGTTAACCAACAGCCTACTTCCTGCAACCCACCACTATAATTGCCTTATGTCTGTCCCATGCATGTTTGAATTCTCCCACTGTTTTAGACCCCACAACCTCTCCAGAAAGGCGGTTCCATGCATCCACTACTCTCTCCATGAAAAAGAATTTCCTCACATTACCCCTGAGCCGTCTCCCCTCTAACTTTGAATTGTGCCCCCTTGTTCTGACACATCTCTTTTTCTGAAAGATGCTACCATCCTGGACTTTTTTGATTCCCTTGAGGTACTTAAAAGTTTCTATCATGCCCCCCCATCCCTCCTTCCATCAAGGGTATACAAATTAAGCTCTCTCAGTCTCTCTTCATACGGTTTCTGATGTAGATTCTGCACCATTTTAGTTGCCCTCCTCTGGACTGCTTCCATCCTGTCTATGTCCTTTCATAGATGAGGTCTCCAAAACTGCACACAGTACTCTAGATGGGGTCTCACCAACTGTCTGTATAGAGGGATAACCACTTCCCCTTTTTCTAATTGTGATGCCCCTTCCTATGCATCCCAGTATCCCCCTGGCTTTCCTTACTGACTTCTCACATTGCTTACCCACCTTTAGGTCATCTGATATGACAACACCCAGATCCCTTTCCATTATTGTTGTCGTTAGTACCTCCCCTGCTATTGTGTACTCTCCTCTTGGATTTTTATTTCCTAGGTGCATTACTTTGCACTTCTTTGCATTGAATCTTACTTGCCATATGTTTGATCATTCCTCCAACCTTGCCAAGTACCTTCTCATCCTTTCTACCCCCTTGTGTATCAACTCTGTTACAGATCTTTGTGTCATCCACAAAGAGACATACCTTTCCTTCCAGACCCTCTGCAATGTCACCTATAAAGACGTTAACGAGGACTGGACCCAGTACTGAGCCCTGAGGTACTCCACTAGTAACCCCCCTTTCTTCAGAATGTGTTCCATTCACTATTACCTTCTGTGCCCTGTTGTGCAGCCAGTTTGCTACCCAAGCTATCACCCTGGGACCCACTCCCAGGCTGGCTAACTTGATTATTAATCTTTTGTGCGGGACTGTGTCAAATGCCTTGCTAAAGTCTAGGTAGGCCACATCCACAGTCCCTCCCTGGTCTATTACTTCAGTCACCCAGTCAAAGAAATCGATTATATTTGTCTGACATGACCTTCCTGCTGTGAATCTATGCTGCTTTGCCCCTGTCCTGTGCTCCGCTGGCCTCTAGGTACTCAACAATTCTTTCTTTCAGAAGTGATTCCATCATTTTCCCCACCACTGAGGTCAAACTAACAGGTCTGTAGTTTCCTGCTTCTGCCTTGCTCCCACTTTTGTGAAGGGGAATCACATTTGCCCTCCTCCAGTCCTCAGGTACCACCCCATCTTCCCATGATTTGTTAAAAAGTGTGGTTAGTGGTGTCACTAGGTCCTCCCTTAGCTCTTTTAGGTTCTTGGGTGAATGCCATCAGGCCCCATTGCTTTGTCCACCTTGAGTTTTAGGAGTTCTTTCAGTACTCTTTCTTCTGTAAATGGACTGGTGTCAACCCCACCATCCACAGTGCTTCTACTGTTTGGTTTAGGTAACTTCTCCTCTTCTTCTTTTGTGAATACTGAGCAAAAGTATTCATTCAGTATCTCTGCCTTTTCACTGTCTCCTCTGCCCACCTCCCTCCTTTATTAATCTTCACTATCCCTCCTTAACCTTTCTATGCTCCCTAATGTATCTATAAAGGTTTTATCCCCTTCTTGAGTTGGCTATCTTTTCCTCGGTTTGGGCCTTTGCTTTTCTGACTGCTTTCCCACTTCTTTCTGCTTTAATTGATACAGTTCCTGTCATGCTCCGTCTGTGATTCCTTATACTTTTTGAATGCAGCCTTTCTCCTTAACCTTCCCTGACACCTCTTTTGAGAGCCATAGTGTTTTTATTCCGCTTTGTTTTTTAGTTGTTTCACACAAAGGCTTGTTGCCTCCATGATGGCAGTTTTGATTTTTCTCCATTTTTCTTCCACCCCTCCTTTCTGGCCATTTGCTAATGCATTCCTCAGGTATTCACCCATTATGCCAAAGTCAGCCCTTCTAAAGTCCAGTATCCTTGTCTTTGTATGGCTTATCTCCATGGTTGTGTTTATTGTGACGCACACTGTGCAGTGGTCGCTTGTTCCCAGATGTCTACTGACTTCTAAGTTTGTGATCCTGTCTCCATTTGAGAGTACCAGGTCTAATAGTTCTCCCTCCCGAGTGGGTTCCACCACTAGCTGTCTAAGTCATGCTCTCTGTAGAGCATCGAGAATGACCTTGCTCTTGGATGTGGCTGCAGTCCATGTCGCCCAGTTAACATCTGGCATATTCAGGTCCCCCATCAACAGTATCTCCCCTTTTTCAGCCATTTTGAGAATGCCCTCTATCATTTTCTTGTCCATTTCATCCCCTTGAGATGGGGGTCTGTATACAACCCCTGTGTTGATTGTGATGCCATTCCCTGTCTTCAAGGTGACCCAAAGTTCCTCTTGTCCTCCCCCTTTACTTTTTAGTTCTGTAGCTTTGATCCCTTCCCTTATGTAGAGAGCTACTCCACCTCCTCTTTTACCCTCCCTGTCCCTTCTGTAGATTGTGTACCCTAGAATGTTGACATCTCAGTCATGGTTCGCCATGTACCATGTTTCTGTGACTGCCACAATATCCAAGTGTTCCTCTTCCATCAGGGCTACTAGCTCTGGAAGCTTGTTTCCAAGACTATGGGCATTGGTAGTCATTGACCTCCATTTAATGCTGGCTTTATCCTTTTTTACCCCATCTCTGCTCTTATTGCCCTTGTCCATTTTTCCATTTATCCCTGTACTGCCCTCTGTCAAGCTCTGTACCTCAGTGTTTACCCTTCTACCTGCCATATTTTGTGGGAGGAGGCTTGAACTTTCCTGTTTCCTATCAGCACCTCCCCTTGGCTGGTTTAAAAGCTTGCCAAGGAAGCCTTTAAACCTGTCACCTGAGGTGTGTTCCCTTCCTGGACAGATGCAGACCATCATGCCAGTATTAACCTTTATCTCTCCAGGTGGACCCCCAGTCCCCAATGAAGCCAAAGCCTTGTGCTCTGCACCAGTTTTGCAACCATTCATTAAACTGCATGGTGTGCAGTACCCTAGCCTCACCCCTGCCATAGACTGGCAGCACCTCTGAGAAGGTTACCAGGCTTGCTACCTGTCTGAAGCCCCTCCCCAACTCCACAAATTCATCCTGCACTGCACTGATCTCATGCCTAGCTAGGTCATTTGTCCCAAGGTGGACAATAATATCTAGTTTCCTCTCCTGTGATGCTGCTTCTGCAATCCTGAGGATCCACTTCCTGTTCCTCCAAGCCATGGCTCCAGGCAGGCACATTACTTCCCTCTACTCTCCCTTCCCCAGGTCTACACCCCTAACAATTGAGTCCCCTATCAGAAGCTGTTTCTTTCCCCTGTGTTGTCCCTTGCCACTCTTTTGTGGGTATCCCTTGTGGATGTCCCCAGCATTCTTCTTGGTCTCCAATGAGGGTGTCATCATAGAGGAACCTTGATTTGCCAGACTGACATATGATTTGTGTAGAGGGGGTTATGCCTCTGTTCCACCACCCTCACCCTCCCAGAACCTACTGTGGTCCATCTGCTCTTCACACATGGCAATCTCTGAGGCAGTGGTTGTGGAACTGGTGCTCTTTGAGTGGGGGAGGCCTCCTTAATCCTTGCCAGTTCAGCCTGGAGGTGGGCAACCTCCTCCCTCAGAGCTGACAGTTGCCTGCAAATAGGGCAGTAGCGCAGGTTCCAGAATGTCTCCCAGAAAATTGCTGCCCCACAGCCAGTGCATTGCACCACTCCCCACATGTTCCTCTTCCTTAAAGTATACAATGAGTAATATATACTTTTTTTTGTGTGTGTGTACTTACCCTTTATGCACTGTGCTGGGTAGTTAAGAATATGACAGTTCTGCTCCAAGTCCTGTTGAGGAAGTGATGTCAGAACCTTGGCTATAAAGGAAATGCCATACCTGGGGTGGGTGGGGTGAGAGGAAGGGTGGGTGGGTAGGCCACAACCACTGGTGACTGTTAGAAGCAATCAAATACACCATTGCTCAACCACCCTGGTGAGTACTGCCCTTTATAGTAAGTCAACCAACACCACAATGTACTAGACCACTGCTCCTACACAAAACACACTACTGAGTCCAGGGATAAAAATGAACTCACTGTTCAGCCAGCAGGACACTTCTAAAATATTGCACAAATATCCTTCCAAATCCTATGTGTCTAGCACAGAAATCAAGCAACTTCAGTTGTATTACAACCTCTCTGGTTATACAATTACTACACTTTAATAGAATCCTGCCATTCTTAATGCCAATAAGAAAATAATGGAACTTTCTGTAGAAAGTGTAGCTTACCTTCCTAGTCCCCTACAATATTATGTTTTACCAAGTTCCCAGTTCCTCAAATGCAGTATAACAAGTTTATCAGTTTCCAACAGGAGCAGACAAGTCTTTTCTGAATAATATTACACAAGTTGATTGTTTATAATGCTGTGATCTGTTGTAAAATGGTGGTAAAATTGTATGAATGGTATGTGCATTAGAATAAAATGTATTTTGTAACTTTTGTAATAATTTAAATTTGGTACTATACAGGTTTGCCTTGTAAATAGGGACTCTTTGAACCCCAATGGCAATAATTTCTGTATAAATAAATTTTTACTACTACTTACTACTACATAGAGCTGAGTATCATCTGCATAGCAGTGCAAACTCAGCCCATATCACCTTTTAATGTCCTCTAGTGGCAACATGTACACCACAAACAACATGGGTACAAAATGGAACCCTGTGAGACTCCACAAGGCAGAGGCACAGGGGCTGAAGAATATACCCCAGACACCACACAGTGCGATCTACCTGTGAGGTAAGATTTAAACTAGCATGGACTGTTCCCACTAGCCCACAGCATACTCACAGATGCTCCAACAGCACCCCATGGTCTGCAGTGTCAAATGCTGCTTAGAGATTGAGGAGAACAAAGATGGAATGTCTCTTCGAACCCTCGCCACCAAGAGATCATTAAGTACCTGATATACATTTGCAAGACAAAGGATCCCAGTTTCCAATAAAAATTCACATATATTGTTTAACCAAATATAATCTACCAGAGAAGGAAAGAGTAGAAACAGCAAGTGAAGGAAAGCAGATACCAAGAGAAATTGTGGGACCATTGGAGTAGCCAGTTCCTAGGTGCCACAAGAAAAATTTGATTGCACAACCAGACAGACAAGTGGAAGAATAGGAGAGGACAAAATAGATCCTTGCTTTTAAATCTCTGTGCATAACAACCTGTCACAGTGCTCTGTGAATCATGATTCCATTTATGGCCACTAGATCCAGTTATACTCTGCCATGATGGCCTTTAAGTCTGTGATTTTGTTTCCAAGGCTCTGGGTGTCAGCACACATGGCTCTCCATGCCTTCTCACCCCTCTGCCTTATGCCCTACATCTTTCTCCCCCTCCTGCCTATCCTGTTTCCAGATGCTTCTTCTGATTAATCCCCCATCTTTGCTTCTTTCATTTATGATCCCTTTTGATCCACTTCCCTCCCATACCCAAGTTGTGTCCCCGCTTCTTCTTCCTGTCCTATTTCTAACATCCTAAATCTCTCTCCTCAAGCCCTCTATCCCATGCCATTTTACCATCCAGGGGGATAATCATTGCCTGCTTTGGTTTTTCTCCCCCCCCCGTGACAAGTTTAAATGCTGATCCAAGAAGCATCTAAACCTCCTACCAAGGACTGTGGTTCCCTTCCTAGAAGTATGTAGGCCATCTCCCTATAGAGGCCCCTATCTTCTCAGTTTGGTCCCCAGTCCCCAATGTAGACAAAACCTTCCTTCATGCACCATGCCTTTAGCCAGTCATTAAAGGTCCTGGTATGGCATACCCTTGCCTCTCCTAAGTTCTTTACAGGTAGCCCCTTGGAAAATGCCACTGCATGTGTCATCTGCTTGAGGCCATTCCCAGCTTTCTGAAGTTTCCCTGCACTACTTCTACCCTTTTCCATGCTAGGTCATTTGTTCCTAAGATGGACAGTAATGTCCAGCTCCCTCCCAGCTCCAATACCCTATCCACTGTCTATCCCTCCAATGTGAGGCACCCCTCAGGCACCTCCTCTTCCTGTCCTTTCTTGCTCCAGCTTCCAACTGTATGTCTCTCATTATAGAGACCCCACAAACAGATTTTTCTTCTTGGGCTGAGGGTCTCTGCCTATGTGGGGTCTCCAGTTCTGAGGACCCCCTTCCTCCCTTTCTACAGTGATGGAAACCTCCTCTCAGTTGCCCTGTTCTGCCAGAATGTCAAAGATGTTCCTTGTGGTATCACTGGAGAAGCATGCACCTACTCCTCCCCTCCAGAGCCCAAGAGGGTCCATCCACTCTGTCTCTATTTAGGCATCCAGTGAATATAAAAACATTTCAAAAAATGAAAAAGCTACAATTCATATGATAAGCATTGCAAGGCTGCATGCCTAGACAAAAATGAAATCATAAAATTAATCACACAGAAGTGCATAGCAGGTGCAACACTCAGGGGTACAATTCAGGTGCATGAGTACAGATGTGCCTTAATGTTGTTGATTCAGGAGTCTGGAAAGTAAAAAGTAATGTGGCATCCAATCTGGGTCCCCATAGCTCTGCTGTACTGTACCTGCTTCTTTGTTTGTACACCTGCAATGAATGGTCTTTTGACCTGAATTTGTAACCATTTTTGGAGTTCTTTGTATATCATCTTGAGTTTTTTGTTCCAGTGGTTTCTACTTGCAGTTGCACCAAACATAGAAACATTGAAAAATAGAACCTGGATCAGTGGAAAAGGACTGCTTGGCCAGTCCAGTCTGCCCAATAGTTCCCTGTCTATTCTACCTCTGCAGACCCTACTGGTCTTCAGCATCATCCCCAACCCGTTCTAATATACCATTACATTTATCCCATGCATGCTTGAAGCCCTCCACCATTCTAGCTTCCACCACTTCAGCTGGTAGTTTGTTCAATGTTTCTACCACCCTTCAGTGAAGAAACAGTTCCTCATCTCCTCCTTGATTACTTCCCCTGCTATAGCTTCATTGCATGCCCCCCTAGACTTGGAGCTCATCCTCATTTAGATAAGACTTCCCAACTGAACCCTGTTGACCCCGTGAGGAACCTGTAGATCTCAGTCATGGTCCTCTCTCTCTCTCTCTCTCTCTCTCTCTCTCTCGCTCTCCTCCCCTCCAGAGTGTAAATGTTGAGATCCCTTGATCTCTCTTCATCAGTCTTCCCTTGTATCACCTGCACCATTTGGTTGTCCTCCTCTGGACTGTCTCTACCCTGCCTATGTTCTTTCTGAGTTGTGGTCTCCAGAACTGGACACAGTAATCCAGGTGAGGGACTACCAGAGAGTAATACAGCAGCAGTACCACTTCTCTACTCCAGCTGGTGATGCCCCACCATATGCAACCCAGCATCAGCCCCTAGCACCACCATGTTCCTGTGCACAGGCCCCAGTGTGGTTTGGGAGTGAAAAGTATAGGCTGGTAAATTTGCAAAAGAAGCACATCTGAGAAGAAGATATGGGTTTCTAGTAGGGGTGTGCGAGTACTGAATATTAAATTCCGAGTACCATGAATAGCACACTGTTCTAGTACACTATTCATTATTAAAATCCAAATAATGTAGCAGCACTATTTGGCTAGTATTTGTGGCAGACTATTTGGTAGGAATTCATGATCTCATGTGATTTGTTT
Organism: Neoceratodus forsteri; assembly: GCA_016271365.2. Lineage (NCBI taxonomy): Eukaryota > Metazoa > Chordata > Ceratodontiformes > Ceratodontidae > Neoceratodus > Neoceratodus forsteri. The sequence goes on from CM028129.1 coordinate 820,382,287, forward strand.
GGTCAATCAGTGAGCATTTCCCAAAGCTCACTGAGGGCTGACCACTTAACTAGCACACTTACAAAGAAACCAGCAAATAGGCCATGGCTGACCTAGTCTCCTCATATTGCAGGTGTAGCACTCCCCCTCCCCATGGGGCTTTGAGGCTGTAAATTGCACTGCTTCATGCACCTTAGTACAGCCTTGTTGTATTTGGAACTTTGTGTCCTGTGTAGGCAGGGGTTAACAGTTTTGCCACCTTGAGACTGCCTGTCACAATGGTAGAGGGTGGGCATCATGGAGGCAGATACAAGGGGCTGCACTGGAAAAGAAAGGGGTGTGGTTGAGAGATTGGGATAGAGCGATGGTGACTGCCTGCTTGAGCAGCTGATTATTGTTCCTCGGTTAAAAGTAAAGCTGTGGCTTTGATCCACAGTTGGCGTGGCAGCAGTTGTTGGCAGGGGAGCTGCCAGGGGAGAGCCCAGGAGTTGAACCTGGATCCTGTTCTTCCCAGATATGCTATGCTCTGTGCAGGGTGACTGGAGAGCAACATGTCAGTGGGGAGGAGGATGGTTCCTGGCATGTCCTGTGAGCACCTGACTGGGAAGATGAGAGCACCAGAAGAATTTGCTGGATGTGGGCATGGTGAATTTGTCATCCCTCCAGGGGCAGAAAGGACAGTTTTTCAGCCAGTCTGTGACTTCAAGTTGAACTGCCATGCAAGAGCTTCGGAGATGAGTCTGGAAGGTGGCAGCTTGATTTGTGTGGCAAGCTGGACCGGTCCACACAGTAAAAAGCCCCAAAAGTGACAGTGTAGCTGTGGCCCCAATTGGAGTGGGCAGTAGCAATGGAGTCTATGTGATTATTCTGTTTTGAGGACTATGAGTATATACTGCCTACCTGAGCTTTAGAAATGGACTAGATTGCCTGCAAAGTTATTTGGGGTCATCTGGATCATGGTCCGTTCACGGATTCCCTGAAAACAGACTCAGTGTGAGCACTTCCATCCAGAGTTTGATGTGACCACTGTGGTTCTAAACAAAATTAGTGTATCCCAACTGTGACTAGTTAACTGCTTCATGGAGTAATTTGTTTGGACATTTATCAATTTATTAAAAGGGATCCCTGTGTTTGTTATGAATTGCAGAGTCTTTCATTGGAGTTATGAACTGTTAAGCTACTAATCAGAGCATTCTTTGCAGCCTAGCACCATGGAGGCAGCAGGCACCCCATTTTCATCTGCTGCATTGATAAAATGAAGGCCAATTCTGAAAGTGTTTTCTGCTGCTGTGATTGCCCCCTCACCAAGAACTGACACCATCATACCCCAAGACAGGAGAGCATGCTACAATGTAGGGGCTCATCTAGGATGTGTTTTGGAGGTGTATGGAAAGGGGTATGGAAAAGGTCAAGCCAGCCAGCTGCTAACATTGCCAGAGCAACTTATGGCCCCAGAGGATTTTTGACCTGGGTAGGCCTCGGAGCGAAGTTACTTCTGCTGAGCTGGCAGGGACTGTCTCCACCCCATGTACTGTGCCAAAAGCTAAAGGTGGGGAGGCTGCATTTTCAGAAGTGCACCCACATTCTGAAACTCTGAGGAGCCCTCTGGTGGAAAAACAGCAGTGTGTCCATTCAAAGATGAAGCTGACAGGAGAGAGTAAGGGAAACACTGAGACTGAAGTTCGAGCTGCATCTTAGGGAGAGGAGGACTGGGACAAGAAAGGGAGTGTCCCACCCTTTTATTCTAGGAAGATAGTTTCACCTGGCAAGGATTTTGGTGAAGAGGATGCTTCTAAATCTATGCCATGGGACTGCTGGGGCCTGATAAAGGAATGGCAACATCAGGATAAGGAATATAACAGTGGAGTGTGACTTCAACAAGGACCCCCAAATGACCATTAGAAGACTTCCTGAGTGATTCCAAGTGGAGCACCATGTGCAGAGACATGTAAAACAGGAATTTCTTCAGTATCATTATCCATACATGCTTGAGTGAGTTTTGGACATTGTGGAAAAGAAGAGGTCGGATTGGGTGTTCAGGCAGTAACAAACAATATGGTGTGCATAAAGTTATATTGCAGCCAACTCCATGTGCACTCTGGCCTTGTGCTTATAACTTAATACACATACTGGAGTGTGTTTATACATCTATAAATAAAGTTTATAATAAAAATTACATTAAAAAGAATACAAATTGCTTGTGTCATGTAAATGACCGTACACCGAGTAATAATGATGTATGGTCATGTAAAAGGTCTTAGCCAATCATAGCTCTCCATTACCTCATCCATTTATAATTGAGGTGTTGGATATTCCTCAACTATGAGGGTATAGGGCACAGCAAAGTTACATGGGGGACCAGATCAGCTGATCTTGGAGACTACTGGACAATATGGCATGATTAAACTAGGTCTGGCAGAGGGTGGGGGGCCAATAGACACCAGGGATTACTTCTAACAAGATAGGGTGTGGGGAGGCTGGCACCAGAAATGCTGCACTATACATAATAATGCATCTGTAATCAGCCAGGGACATTAGCTGGCACTATCCCTGTCACAGTAAGATCTGGATTATTGATTTGAATTGCACTGCACCTCAGGAGGAACTCCTCCTCCCTATGATGCCAAGCCACAGTTGGGAATTACCACCTGTTTTGCTCCACTCTCAGTCCCAAGAGTGGAAGCGAATGGAGCCCAACATTTTTGAACCATGACTTCTGGGCTTGTGTACTTTTGCTCATGTAAACATGGCCTCCTTCTTAGTCACATAAAGTTAGAGACTAAACTTTCATTGACACTTCTGACAGTATGTGTACCCCTCTTGATAACATTAATACTATTCCTCTATGAGATGTAAACATTTTGTGAAAACCAAGTGGGCCAGTACGTCAGAGTACTGCCATTCTAGATGTCAAATGATATGCTTGGCAAAGCCTACAAACCCCAAATAGAACCTCTGATGTACCATAAAATTCTGGGCTTAGTAGTGCTTACCTCACTGCTTACGTTTGTTTCACTGCTTGATGATGTCAGTACACTTACTTGGAAACAGCAGGACATTTTGCAAAAGTGTTGTCACTTTTCTAAACATAGGCTGTTGCAGTAATCTATAGAGCAACACATTACAAGTTTAGAATCTTGAAACAGACTATAACCTGCAGTAACACTGACTCCAGACACTATAGGGCATGTCATTGATGCAATAACTGGAAATTTCCATAGGCTTGCAAACATAGTAAAAGTAGCTGTCAGACTTGCTGCCACCAAATGTTATTAAGCTTGTACAGACAGCACATTCCCCCATACATTGAAAGTTCTTACATATTCTGAAACATTTAAAATCTGTCAAACTGACAAAATGTATTTTTCCCCCCTACCAGCTTAACTAACTTGTGATGGTCACACTGTCATGGGCTTGGCAACCCTCACTGGGTGAGACAATAACAAAATGCAGGTGCACTTAATGAGTTCAAGACTTGTGTGCACCTATTACAGGCTTATCAATAATGCACCAGGCAAATTAACTTTGTCACCATAGTGACGGACAGAAGTTGCTAAGATACAGGTTTGTGTGATAATAGTCTCTAGCAGCAGACAGTATAGAGGTAACATATAATGTAAGGGAAAGTAATAATTTAAAAATACTCATGTAAAATTCTATTAAAAAGAGTCCACGCTGCAGAGATTACAGTTAAGACCTAGTCAGAATTCAGCAGTTTAAATATATAAGACCCCCAACCAAGGAAAAATATTCTGCATGGTATTTTGTAGATGGCCTATTTTTTGGAATGGGTCCTCTTTCAATAAAACACCAGCAGAAATAAATCTGCTAACTGCTGAGTATAAAGACTATTACATGGTGAACTTTCACGTATTTATACACAACTGGGGGAAATGGAATTACTCAGGAATGACAAAGCAAATAGAGAATTATGTATAGTAAGTCTACATTAAGTGTAACTAAGGCAGCATTAGCAGGATTTATATCCATTTTGGATAGATCACAAAAGATATGTGTGCATATATATATATATATATATATATATTATAATGGCACAGTATAGTTAGGGTTCAGTAGCTACTTTAAGGTTAAATCTCACATTTTGCACCTTAATAGCTTTGCAACCGTACAACGGATTTGCCTGAAATCTTGCATGCAGATTCCAGTACCATAGATCTCTGGATGTGGTGAGTTGTGTTACGGTTGGATGTACAGTTGTAGAGCACCAAAAAACACTCAAAAAACTGACTTTTTGCACATTTCTTTGCTCGCGCTGACAACCCACACGGTTTGCACGTTTGGTCTAAAAGCTTTAGGAAGCAAGCAGCCAGGATCACCGTTGTGCCTTACAAAGATTTCATGAAAAAATATTAAAAGGTTCAAAAGTTATTCAAAATGCAAGGTTCCCCATTCTAGTCGATGGAAAAAGTTAACAGATGCAAAAATTTCACAAATAGCCATTTTTACTGTTGCAAATGACCCTTTTACTTTTCATGAGTCAGCCTTTTTTTTTCAGTTACAACTCAGAAAAATGCCTTGCATTTAAAATTGGGACCCTCTAGAAACACAATTCTTGTTGTGCTCACCTAGTTGGGTACTGAGGATGCTAGGCATTATCTTTTTGGGGGGTTAAACCCCCAGAAATATGTTTTTTTTTAATTTTTTGGAAAAATACTTTTGCAAAATACTTTCAGAAATGTGAAAGTTTCGTGATTTTTTTTTAGAAACCTTGTGATTTATGAAAGTATGGCCAAAACAACAGGAAATCTTTTCCACCCTCCTGCAAAACAATGGTTTGGTCTTTTGGGCTAAAATTTGCAGAGAAGAAAGCCAAGATCCCTCAGATGTGCCTTTTGGTGGTTTGGTGCCAACACATTACAGGGCTCCAAAGTTACAGCACTCCGAAGTTCACAATTGTTCCCATAGAATAACATTATGGCATCCACCGCGCCTTTCGGGTTCCGTATCTCAAAAACGGTTCAAGACACAGACTTTTTGTTGCAACAATTCTAACTAGCCTGGAAAATCATAAATAATGTGACATTTTAAAATTTTCTATCTCATACAGTTCCTGAGATATCAGCAATTTAGTATTCCAAGTGCTCATTTTCCTGTCCGAGGACCAGTATTTATGCCTGCATTCTTTGTATTTACTGTGCTTTTGATGCACCTGTTTCAGACACAATGCATGTGTGTGTGTGTTAGTGTTACCATAAGTATTTCACTTTGCATTTGTGTCAGTGTTAGCATTGCGGTTAGCCCTACCATTTGCATTTCTGTTTGTGCTTGCTTTTCTGTTACCATTTGCGTTAGTGTTTCCATTTGCATCACCATTAGCGTTAGTGTTACCATTTGTGTTTGCATTTGCCATTGTGTTTGCATTACCATTTGCATTTACATTTGCATCACCGTTAGTATTTGTGTTTATGTTACTGTCACCATTACCTTTTGCTTTTGCATTTGAATTTGCATCACTGTTACCATTACCATTTGTGTTTGCATTACTGTTTGCATTACCATTTGCATTTGCATTTCCATTTGCATTACCATAATTGTTAGCAGTTGTGTTTGTGCTGATGTTTGCGTTGGCTTTATCATTACCATTAGTGTTTGCATTTGTGTTACCATTTGTGTTTGCATTTTTACATTACCATCACTGTTAGCGGTTGCATTTGCATTAACGTTTGTGTTGGCATTACCGTTACCATTGCCATTTGCGTCAGCTTCACTGTTACCATTACCATTGCTAGTTGAGTTTCTGCTACCATTGCTATTAGCGTTTGCATTTCTCTTTGCGTCTGTGCTTCTGTTTCCGTTATCATTTGCGTTAGCATTTCCATTTGCATCACCATTAGTGTTACCATTAGTGTTACCGTTTGCTTTTCTGTTTGCACTTGCATTTGCGTTACCATTTGCATTTCCCTTGGCATCACCGTTGGCATTACTGTTAGTGTTTGTGTTTCCATTGCCGTTATCATTACTGTTTGCTTTTGCATTTGCGTCACTGTTACTGTTAGAGTTTGCATTTGCATTATCGTTTGTGTTTCCATTTATGTTTGCATTTGCATAGGTGTTACTGCTACCATTAGCATTTCTGTTTGTGCTTGAGCCACCATTAGCATTACCATTACAATTTGTGTTTGTGCTACCATTACCATTAGCGTTTGTGTTTGCATCACTGTTACAGTTACTGTTAGCCTTACCATTAGCATGTGCATTACCGTTACTGTTAGTGTTACTGTTAGCATTACCGTTAGTGTGTGTGTTACTGTTAGCGTTTGTGTTTGCATTTGCAATTGTGTTCATGTTTGCGTTATTGTTTTTGTAACCATTTGCATTACTGTTTGTGTTTGCATTTGCATTACTGTTACCATTAGTATTAACGGTAGCATTACCATTACTGTTTGTATTACTGTTAGCATTTGCGTTACCATTACCATTTGCATTTACGTTACCAATAGTGTTACCATTAATGTTAGCATTACTGTTAGTGTTACCATTACTGTTTGCATTTCTGGTACCATTACTGGTACAGTTTAAGTTTCCATTTGCATTAGCATTTCCGTTACTGTTCAGATTTGCGTTTGCACTTCCATTACTGTTCATGTTACCATTACCGGTTGTGTTTCCATTTCCGCTTGCATTTGTGTTACCATTTGCCTTACCATTTGCATTTCCATTACTATTTGTGTTTCTGTTTGCATTACCATTACTGTTAGCATTACCATTTGCATTTGCATTACCATTGCCGTTATTGTTACCATTACCATTAGCGTTAGCATTTGTAGGTGTATCACAAGTCAGAAGAGGGAATTAATAATCCCTCTTTACAAGACACTGGTTAGGCCCCATTTTGAGTACTGCATGCAGTACTGGAGTCCACACCTTCACAAATACATTAACCAAATTGAGGAAGTCCAGAGAAGGGCAACCAAAATGGTGCAGGGACTGCATCAGAAAACGTATGAGGACAGATTAAAGGAGCTCAATATGTATACCCTAGAACAAAGGAGGGAGAGAGGTAATATGATCAAAACATTCAAACACCTAAAGGGCATTAACAAGGTGAAAGAGTCTAACATGTTTCAGCATAAGAAAAATAGCAGGACAAGAGGACACAGCATGAGATTAGAGGGAGGCCGATTAAGGGGTAATGTGAAGGAGTTCTTTTTCACAGAAAGGGTGGTGGATGCATGGACTGGTCTACCTCAGGAAGTGGTGGACATGAATACAGTGCAGGGCTTCAAACAGGCATGGGATAGGCATAAGGGAGCAATACAGATGATGATGAATAGATGAGCCACTGACAGAGCAAAGGCTGATGGCACATTCATAAGGTAGAAAAAATGAGCAGACTGGATGGACCTTGCAGTCCTTATCTGCCATCAACTTCTATGTTTCTATTACCATTTGAATTACTGTTACCATTAACATTACCATTATCGTTACTATTAACATTACCGTTAGCATGGAAAATCACCGTTACAAGGTTTTCTTACACTACAGGGCTGCACTATGGCATACTGCTTCTGTGTACATGAGAGTGCAGGGCCCAGAGGGCCTGCGCTCCCATAAATGCATGTGATTACGATGAATTGAGCAGCTTGGTGGGAGCGCAGGGCCCTCACCAAGACATACCATTCACTATTTATAGTTTACATTCTAAACAGGAATGGAAATTCATGGCAACAACTCCATTAATGCATCAGTTAGGGATGTTACACAGTGGCAAAAGTGGGGAAATTTGACATTAGGGTTCAAAACCCTAACTCCACATCCCCCCCACCACCACATACACATAACCCTAAACCCCCACAGCCACCCCTGAAGCAAATCAGGGGTGCAGTCTTCTTTGGGGTTGTTAACCCTAAAGCTGACCTCATTAGGTATGTATGTTTCTACAGTGTATGGAATGGAGTGAGCTTTACGGTTGAGAAACCCAAGGTAGACTGCACCCCTGATTTGCTTCAGGGGTGGGGGTAGGGTTTTAGGGTTGTTAACCCTAAAGCCACAGTTCCCTACTTTTGTTGCTTTGACCTGAACTCTAAATGTCACATTAACGCAGTTCTTTGCAAAGAATTTCCTTAATTTTTGAAACAGTGCAAACCATATCATCATTTTTAGGTATAGCCAAAGTTATGACCGAGCTTGGCAAAATTTCAGTGTATGTGTATAGCTTTGTATTTTTACATATTTTTCCTCAAATTTTAAACATAGCCATCTTATGACCTCACCTAATGAACAAGGGTGGTAAAAAGTTTCAAATCCTGCCCAAAAGGTGATTTCACCAAGTAACCATGAATTTGCCTTTCAGCCTGGATTTGTGTAATTCCACTGACATTGTTCATGAGATGGGATCTCAAAATTCCATGTTAAAATGTGGCATCAAAATATACAGAAATGGGAAAGTTATGCACCAAAGTCGAAAACCCCACTGAAATACATTGAAGTGCACATTCCATAGTTTCTTACATTGCAGTCTGCAGTTCCAGTAACAAGATGTATCTATGATCAGAGAGTGGAGCTTCACACTGAGACCTGTTCAGATAAGTGAAGGTGTTTGAGGGGTTATTTGGGGGTGCAGGGTGGTACATGTTGAGTGGGAGGTCAGGGTGGGATGATTTGGATTACATGTTTTAAAAAAAAGACACAGAGGGACCATTTTCTTTTTTTCAAACAGGACATCAATAAGAGGGTGGGGAGTACCAGTAGACACCATGGAAAAGACAAGTCAAGGGGGATGGTGATTGGAGGGCATGGGGTGCCACTAGACACCAGAGAAGGATTCCCATATATGGGGATGGCGATCGCAGGGGGGTGCTACTAGACACCAGCAAAATAGTTATACATACAGGGATGACAATCAGAGGGTGTCACTAGACACCAGGAAACCATTACAACTTATGGGGACACAGCTGCCCTCCCACTGCACCCAGTCCACTGCCCATCACAGGGATCCCCTGCCACTACCACACAAGGTGACTGGCATATTCTCTATGCTCACTTTCATGGTTGGCCACTGCTACAGTGTCTGAATCACTGGAAGCAGTCACAATCTGACAAACCTACAGACATTTTGAAGAAATGCACATGATAGTTTATGTGGTAAAACCTGAAAGGGCTGCATGTAAACATTTTTTAATTTAACATCAAGAATACAGAAAATAAAAGCAGACTGTTTCAGTGTAATATAAATCATTTGGGTGTAACAGGCAATCTCGATCTTGAAGTGACATGGAGATCACACAAATACTGTGTTTCATCACTTCTTCAGTACTACATTCACAAAGATACTAATCTCCATTTGACAACGAATGTGGGCCCTTTTAAAACATGTTGTTATGGATGGGCAAATGAACTGGGCAGTTTCAGGACTTGTTACAAGAAACCTGATTTTTTTTGAAGAATACAACAAATACATTTTTGTTTACTGAACTGCTGTGAATTCCATACAGAAGCAATGTCCATTACACATGCAGCTACAGTGAAGCCCACCAGGGTGAAGTGCAGCAAATAATGCAATTTTAGAGGAGTTAATCCTTTTCATCATACAGTAAACCTGTGGCACTGCATTTCATTCTGGTGGGCTTCACTGTAGGCAGTCACACCACTAAAGGAATCCATTTAGGAAATAATTTGCATTGTACACAAAGTTTTGATTATGTGAGAGTAAATGGATTGCTCTGAATTTAATTTAAAAAAGACTGCCAAGTGTGGCTAACAGAATAATTTACAAACTATTCCACAAGGTGCTGCACTAGGTTGGTGGTGTTCACAACAAGAAACAAGAAACAAACAATGTGTACACATAAAGTTGGGCTCTCACCACCTGAAAAAAAAGCTGGACATCAAATAATAGTAAATCAGCTCCATTGTCTTATTTTATTCAAAATGACCTAAAACATGAAACAAAACACCCATTTGGAATGTCCACCTGATGCATTTTGGACTTCACCAAATCCTCTATCAAAGACTAGGGCAATCTTGTTTAGACATGCAATAAATAGAGCAGTTACAATGACATCACAAATTATGTTGTACATTCAACATTTAAATTCATTGGATGGTAGTAGTAGTAGTCAAGGAAACATTATTAATAGTGAATCAGTAAGCAAAGCAACAGGTCAATATGCATACCATTAGACTGGAGGAACATGAAAGGAAAGTGGGGAAGAGGTGAGAGGGGGATGGAGGGAATGTGGGTATGGGTGTGAGGTGTAGGAAATAGAAAATATAGTTAGACAGGGAGCCACATAGAAAAACACATAGCTTATGTTAAAATGTAAAAAAAAAGCCTTAGTTGATGTGTTTAAATAATATTACTTTAGCAGCATTGCCGACATCATCAATGATAAAATAACACTGCTTGTGCTGTGTAATCAAACCCTCCATTGACAGACAACCTTGTGTGTCCCTCTAACAGTAGTGCAAGGCAGGGGTTTAAAACCAGTAGCCCTGGATTGCAAAACTCATATATGCAGATGAATTTGATTTAAATGTGACTATATTGTAACCCACAGATCATCAGTATTTAGAATCATTCTCATATATTAGGCATTAAGAGCAATCACTTAAATAACACAGACTTTCAGGATTTGTGGAGAACAGGTCTAATATCAAATAGGTCACCCTGGATTGCAAAATGTATATATGCAAATCAAATAAATTTCAATGACACATAGACCATCAGTATTTAGAGTCAAGATCATTCATATGTGGAGCATTTGAGTGTGATCATTTTAAATTGCACAAACCTTCATTTTCTTTATAAAAAAGTATACTATCAAATCCAGTATTAAGTTTTGGTAGCTTTTAGTTGTATAACTCAAAATGCTTCTCTTTTAAGCACTAAGTTATTATAGTTACTCCCTCTTGGTTTGTGGCTAACTTTGTCAAATGCATGGAAGGTGAAGCTATGACTCCAGTCTAGCGAGGCCTCAGCGACATGTAATGCAGTTATAAACAACATCAAGGCACAGAACAAAATAATGTGGCGAATGACTATAGCAGATTCCATCCAGTTTCTACATTTTGTCCAACTTTAAGTCTTCCTATCAATGTTCTTAAAAACTGGTGGAACAAGACCTACATCAGTTGTTTGAAAATCTACCGCTCTTGCCTTTTAATAATTTAACCAATGAGGAACTGCTTGTGTCTTGGAGACACTCAAGAATGATAAATAAAATGGTGATTCTTAGGGGGGGTTCTGATGTTCTTAGATTTTGAACAAGGCATGCTATCAATAATATTCATGTCATGTGCTCTTTACACTGACTGGTCACTCAGACCGGTGCTGTTCCTGCTGTTAGAGCAAATGTCATCATGCAGGCAGGGTTTACACATGCAGTACAATATTCAGAATAAATTCTTTCCTTGTAAGGCTGTACATTTTCTTTGTTTGTTTTTTTTCTGCTTTCTATTCAGACATGACAAATGCCGAAAAATTCAGCATTTAGCGCTAAACTAAACTTCCATTCATGCAGTAACTGCAATATGAATTATTTACAGTACATTGCCATGACTGAATAGAAAACAGAAAAAATGAAAAAATGTGCAGCCTTACATGAAAAAGAATTAATTCTGAATATTGTATATGTAACCTCTGCCTACATGATGATACTTGCTCTCACAGCAGGAATGGCATTGGGATGAGTGGCCTGTCAGTGTAAAGGATGTATTTGAATGTTATTGTTAGAATGCTTCATTCAAATCTAAGAACATCAGATCCCATAAGAATAGTGGTCTGCTTTGATTATTGAAAGAAACCAAGGTTTCTTTACATAACAACAATTGCACACATTATTATGCACTGTAATGCAGGACTGTCAGAACATCTAGCTGCTATATTTCATTTTACACTAGTTTCAAACAATGCCTCTTGTACCGTGCTTCCACCCATGAGTTCACTTCCTGTCTGAGGATTAGCAGCCACCCGACCATAGCACTTCACTATAGAGGACAGCCAGACCTTTTAACTAACTTATACTCTACATGTAAAGATAAGTTATCATCAAAAGTAAAGAAATTAGAGCAGGTTACCAGCTAGTTAGAAGAACACCCATTGGAAAAGAATCTAAATAACGAGTTAGTCTAATAGTTCTTTAATTGTTGGAGAAAAATGGTACTTTTGTGTTTTTTCACTATCCACAGCTTAGAGTCTGCACATCCGACTGGAACAAAACTTAGCATGCCAAGTGATCTACCCAATGAGCTTGTGCTTGCAAAATTTCATGCAAGTCTGTTGCACAGTTGCGAAGTTATTAAAGTGCAAAATTTGGGGCTTAACATAGAAAGCCCTGCTCAACCCTAAATATAGTAGCAATTCCATACAACTATAATATATATTTCATTGCAAAAAACTTGGTTAATGCACCAGTTAGGGAAAGTGAATGCCACAAAAGTAGGGAAATGTGGTGTTAGGGTTTCCAATGCTAATGCCTTCCCCAACCCCAAGCAGCAAAAGGAAAAAAACATTACGGTTTGGATCTCTGGAGTCTTAGTGAATCAGTGGTGGGGTCTTTCTTGGGGGCTGTCATCCCTAATGCCCACCCCATTCTGTAAGCAAACAACATCACATATAATGTCCTTTCTTCATGTGGGACCCACAGAGGGGAGCACCAGGTTGACAATCCCAAGGAAGACCCATCAATGATTTGGCCAAGACTCCAGAGACCCAAAACCCTCATGTTTGCTCCTTTTGCTGTTTGGGTCTGTGCAATTTAGGCCCTGGATACACTACAGAACTTTTTTGAAAACCATTTTTAAAACCAGTTTAACTAAACTATCTCAGTGCAGCCACACTACTCAGTAACCATTTTTGATTAAGGTTTAGTGTGGCCACACTGCTAGTGTTAAACCTGTTCTCCTTGTAACTATTTTGTTTTAAGTCCAACACACAGAACTGTGCTTGCCTGGATACACTGCAGCTAGAACAGTTTTAGTTAAACCATTACAGCTTAAAACATTTTTACTCCTGGACAGACCTGTGAGTAAAACCATTCTAGCTACAAAACGTTTTTAAAAATGGTTTTAAAGCTAGGTATCTAGCAGGGTTTAAAACACTTTTGTTAAAATGTTTTAAGGAGCTTGTAGTCTGTCAGCAAACAGTGCTAGGGGATTTAAACCATTTTAAGGCACTTAAACCATTTTAAGTTCCCCGTGTGTCCAGGGCCTTAGAGTAATTGCTCTTAAATGCTCCACATATGGCTGATCTGGACTCTAAATACAGATGGTCTATGTGTCTACATTTAAATTTATGTCATTTGCATATAAACTTTGTGATTCAAGGTGACCTAGTTTATATTAGATTCATTGCATACACATCTATGTCCATCACATATGAGCTTTCCTGCTGCCACAATGGGGTGAGCTTTAGGGTTGACAACCTCAGGAAGACTGCATCCCTGATTTGCTTCAGGGGTGGGGTGGGGTTTTAGTGTTGAAACCTTAAAATCACATTTCCTCTTTAGTACGCTTTAGGCTGAACCCTACATTTTGCATCAATGCAGTTTTTGCAAAGAATGTCCTTGCTTTTGAGATAGTATAAATGTATCCGATTTGCCCTTCCCTCCATAGATGGTACATATATGTTGCTGTGGAAGTGCAGGGCCCACCAAAATGTGAGCATAACCTTCTTATTATCTCATCTCATAAACTCTGTACATCATTCCTGATCATAGGTGCGAAACACAGTTTGGCCGGGATTTGAAAAATGATAGCTTTTACATTTATGAGGTGGTATGAAAAATGGCTATGCTGAAAATTTTAGTAAAAATATTTAAAATTACCAAAGTTATTTGTGAGCATAGCAAAATTTGAATGGATGCGCATAACTTTATCATTTTCACATATTTTGACTTCATGTTTTCAACATAGCCTTCTTATGACCCAACTTCATGAACAAAGATGATGAAAATTTTCAAATCCCACTTGAAAGGTGATTTTGTCAGGTGACTGCAAAATTGTCTTTTGTGCTTGATTTGCAAAATTCCACTGCTACTGGTCATGAGTTTGGGGTCCCAAAAAGGCCATGTTGAAAATTTGGGGTCAATATATATGCAAAGATTACAAACACAGTTTTTTGTAAAGACATACATGTGTGTGTGTGTGTGTGTGTGTGTGTGTGTGTATATATATATATATATATATGTAATAGATATACCACTCTGAGGTGTGTGGTGCGCTCTGATATACACACGCCTTGGTATGCGTCAACCGCCCAAGGCGTGCGTATATCGAAGCGACCGCACACCCTCAGAGTGGTATATATTCTTATAAAATGTCAAAATTGTTTTGGAGGAGGTAAAAGTGCAGGTGTGCGGTCACGCCTGATATACGCAGCGGTCATGTGATGCTCAGGATCCAATAGAGCAACAACAATGTCCGATCCATTTTATAAATATATATATATATATATATATATATATATATATATGTATATTGTGAGAGGGAAAGAGAAAATAAATGATGGGTAACTGTGGTGTATGGCTGAGAAGTAAACCCATCAGGGGACTAACAAAATCAAAAAGCAAACATCAAAGATGTATGCAAGTGCTAAGAGTCCATAGTATTTTTACTTCCACTGTGATCCACAATAGCATAACAGATTTGTTCAAACTGTGCATATCTTGTATGCTTAGCTCCACACCTGCTGACTGTCAAAGCCCCCAGCACCCCAGGAGCTGTGCATGGAATGCTGGGCATAAAGACCATGGGAGAGTCAGGGGAGGTGCCATAATGAACACCAGGCATCCTACTGGATGCCCAGGCCAACTCCACAGTGGATCCCAAGTCTCAAGCAGGGTAGGGTAGGGGCTACTGTATAGGCTCAGAGGGCTGCAGCTTGTCTAGAGGGCATTGACTGGAGATCAGGGATCATCATGCTGTGTAGCAGAAGGAGGGCATAGTGCTACAGAAGCACTTCTGTTTGATCTCTTATCCCTGTGTGGGTTTGCCACAATGTGGAGTCTGTGTTAAGAATTGGTGTATGCTGGCCCTCACCCCTTGTCTGCCCCATCCAGGCCAGTGAAATAGCTGTGCACATGGCACAGTATCTGGTGCAGATAGGTGTGCATTTAGGGCTGTGGAAGTCACCACATATGTGGAGTGGGACCTCTGCAAACCACTGGCCACCTAGGCATCCCTCATTGTGTGCTGGTCCATTCAGGGATCGACCTTTATTTTAAATCATTTAATGTATTTAGATTCCCCCCCACACCTCTCCCTCACATGCTCACTTTTGCTGCCCTACCTAGCCCATACTCTCTCTCTCATGTCTTTCCTCTAGCCCCTCACCCTAACTCTTCCCCATCCTCCTATTGCCCCTGACCACTCTAATTCCCTGTTGTCTAATTCCTTCTTTCCCCTGCTCCTCCACCCCTTATGCCCAACCTACTCTCTATCCTTTTTACCGCCTCTCACCTCTTGACAATGCTATTTCCTAGCTGTGCTCAACTCCTCACCTAGTTATCTAAGGTGCATCCACTGATTTAAATTTGTTTTATTTTCTTGCTAGTAATTCCTCACACTTTGTAAATGAAATGCATATGATTAAAGTATCCTATGTAGCTTATTTGACTGTACGTCTGCATGTTTATGAATTACTGTATACCTGCAATTGTTCTTTTGTTTGTCTTTCCTGATGTGTAACCTTGTAAACTCCTAGCTCAAAGTTGTAATTCCAATACAATACAGTATATAAATACATACATACATACAGTACATACTTGGGAGGAAAAGTTCCAAATTAGTCAGGCAGATGTCGCAAAAGGCATGGTGTGAGATAAGTACTAAACATGTATGAGAATGCTGTAAGTCCAGACAGAAAGTGATAGAGATGTTTGGTAAGTCAAGTGTAATGCTCACCAACAGACAGCCACGGGTGAGAGAAAAAACGGAAGACTAAGAAAATAATTTTAAAATACATGATGGATATTTGTAGAATCAAAGAGGAAATCAGACTGGGGATCTTACCAATATTTTGGTGGGGATTGGGACAGTACACTAGCAAGGAAGAAAATGGCTGCCATACTGTAAAATAAACTGTGTACTATCATAATAATTTGTTAACAGGTTAAGTACCAGATTTCCGTGCATTGGGCAAAATCAACGCACAATTGTTATGTAATTTGTTTCGCTTAGTGGTACACAAAATATTTAGGTGTAAAACCTAGCTGATTTGAATGCATGTGATACTGTTTTCATGGGACCTGATCCAAATATTGCCGGCTGAGCTCATATCTGAGCTAAAATACTGTTACCTCCCAAAGCCTCTCAGATCGCATGTCTGTTATATGTAATGATAGACAGATAGATAGATAGATAGATAGATAGATAGATAGATACTTTATTTGTATAACACCCCATTCCAGGGACTTGGAGCACTGAACATTAAAATCAAAAGATATAATTAACATACAGCCAGTAGGGTGAACAACAGCAACAATAAAAATATCTATTTTGATAAAATAAGTTGTACATAAATTACGCACCTTAGTCATTAAAATGAAATGCCTGATTGAATAAAAAGTCTTCAAGCCCTCTTTAAAGGTATTCACTGAGGCGCCTCCACAAATAACCAGGCAGAGAGTTCCATAGGATAGGTGCAGCCACAGCAAATGCATGACATCCTGAATGCCGCAACCTCACCCTGGGAACCACAAGGAGGCAACCCTCAGTGGATCGGAGAGCCCAGGATGGACAGTGCGACACAGGGAGATCTTGCAGGTAGTCTAGTTTTTTTATGTAGGGCCTTATAGGTCAATAACCCAACCTTGAGGACAATTCTCCATCTGACCGGCAGCCAGCGCAGATGACAGAGGACAGGTGTAATATGATCATATCTTCAAGCGCCCATCAGTAATCTAGCTGCCACATTCTGCAGCAGCTGCAGTCAGTGGAGATTGCCTCCAGATAGCCCTAGGTATAGGGCACTACAGTAATCCAGTTCTGGACATAACAAAAGCATGTACCAGAGTAGACAGGTCCTCGGTTAGTATAAGGTCTCGAATCCTTAGATGTTCCTTAGATGGTAAAATCCTCTTTTAACGATGGCTGACACCTGTGCATCAAGTGTCAGGCCATCATCCAGGATCATGCTCAGATTCTTAACCTGTCTGGAGGGGGTCAATGATACCCACATGGCTTTGATCTCAGTGCCATTACTGTTTAGTCATTGGAGGGGATGGAGGGCACTCTAGTGCATATCAGTGCCCAGTTCCTTGGTCACTGGTTGGTTTGGTTCAGCAGACAGCAGAAGACAGCAGGAGGCAGGGAGGAACAGGGAGTCAGGGACAGATGGGACAGGAGAAAGGACTAAAGAAAAGAAGAAGAAAATATGAGACAGAAAAAGAAAAACAAACTTCAAACTTTCGGGACAGGCAGTGTGGGATGGGGGGGTCCAGATAACTCATTCTGCAGAAATAAAACTCAAGAGCTTCAGAACAAAAAAACTAAAAGAAGGATAGAAAAAAACAGAAAAGAGACAGTCTCTGTATGTGGGTTTGAGGAGAGGGTGGGAATAGGTATCTGGACTGCTTAATCTTCAGAGTGCACTGAAATAAAATAAAGAACTTCAGAAGGAAAAAGATTTAGAACACACAATGAAAGTGAAAGACGAATAGAAAAAACAAGCACAAGACAATGTGTGTTGGTGGTGGTCAGGAGTAACTGCTCAGAATAGAGGGCAGAGGCTATGCAGTCATTGTACACACTGACAAATACAAGTGTGCAGTACTGTCTGAAAGTGCACAACAGCACAACTGCAAAGAAATTAAATTAGAATAAAAGAAGCATTTCTTTAAACAAGAAAACATTTTCAGAGAAAGAACTAAGAAAGCTATTAACAAGAACAAGAAAATAAAGATCACAGTATATATGAATGCAAAAGAAAAAAGTTTTAAAGCCAAAAAGAAACAGAGACATACAGTCTGTGTGTGTGTGTGTGTGTGTGTGTGTGGGTGTGTGTGTGTATATATACGCTTGCATGCACACATGTGTGTTGATAAGGGTCTGGGGTAGAGAGTGGATCTGTCCATCTGCTAAGCCTGTACAGGAATGTTTTCTTTTGCAATCCAATAAAAAATAAAGTGCATAACCATACCTGGTATATGCTTGTGTCATGTGAGAAGCTTTATTTGTGGGAACTGGTGGCCCTTGGCAGTTGAGCAGCCCCAGCACTCGCATGACCATAAAAGTAAACATGTTGTCTGTAACACCAAATGGACAGTACACTGAGAGGAAAACTTTACCTATATAGGAAAGTAACAGTGTCATTATCAGTTGAAAAAAAACTGGTATCCATAATCTGAATGGCTCCATGTCATCTTAGTGATGCAATGATAGCGACTAACAATTTTAGTGACTGCAACATAGCAAGGTAAATTACAGTGATTGCTTATTACAGTGCATACCAATTACAGTGACTAATACCACAGTCGTTGTAGGATGAGGAAATGCTCACCTCCAGCTGTCACGCTGTACTCTGCTGGAATAATCAAGTCGGCAACAGTAGCAGGCATCACCGGATAACTCCTCCCTCCGGCTGATCCGCTGCACAGTATGGCGCCTTAACCATACATCGGGTAATGTCCCCACCACAGCTCCACTTGCAGATGCCACCCTTTCCAGCACAACCCTGAACAGTGCTGCTGGCTTACTGCTCCTGGCTCTCTCTCATGTCCCCAACCACACGGCGAGCACCTATGGCTGCGGCACCTGCAGCAACTTAATTTGGCTACTTTCATATGAAAGGGGGCTGCATCCCCCTGCACCACCCCATCTCTAGGATTCTAACACCACGCTGCTCATGGACACTAGGGTAAGTAGAAATGAAATGATCACTGTGTTTGCCAGTCGCTATAATTTACCAGTTGCGATAGTTGGTATTGCTGTATTTGCCTCACTGAAGTTGCCGCTCTGTATTTGAGTCACCAAAGTGACTTGCTACCATCTGAACAAGAGGCCCTGAGAATGTTCCAGGGCACTTTGAACTGTGAAGGTTCAGCTGGTGCCCAAAGGAAAATGGGCTTCCAAGTTATGGGTCATAAGAGACCCTATGGCAGGCAAGCCTGCCTGAAGGAACAGCTTCATGCAGAGGGGCCTCCTGCCTTGCTGATGAAAGAAGGGGAGAATAAGGATATCATCTTAGTCTCCAACAGGGACAAGAAAACTGCATTCTTATGACTTTCAGTTGATCTTTGCTAGTTCAGGGGCCTGGGCAGTCAGAGGTCTACACACTGATGGGAAGAATAGAGATTGCTTAGCTCAGCTGACCTGTTCCTGAAATTACAAGCTAGCAGTACAAAGTAAGACTTACCAGTATCAGCAAACATGAGGGTGGCATATGAAGCCTCCACATGGAGGGGTGCTTCACCTTGAGGGTATTTTACTAATGAACCTTATGGTAGAGCAACTCGTGGTACAGGTCTCCTGAGTGGGCAAGTGAAACCTTTTCATCACAACATGAGCAGTGTTGTATGTAATCTGCTGCTAAATCTTTTCTTGTAGGTGTCCCGAGGATCCTCTTCAGCTCCAGCCACACATCTCCCAATGATTGTAACAATTTATTATGAATGTTTTACACTCAGGGATCCAGTAAAGTTAAATGGTGATACCAAGATCCTGCTGAGGTCCTACCTGTGATAGGTCATTATGAACTTGATGAAGTTATGACTACAGAAGTAAGTATTGTAGCCTGTTTTATAGTTGTCCTGCTATTCCCCTCTCTATCCGTCTAACACCCATGCTATCTTCAAGAAACTACATCGTGAATACCTTCATACCCTACATCCCTGCACTTGTTTTAACCCTTCTTGAACCTTTACTAATTGTGCTCTCTCCCCATCCTCATCCTATCCACCCCCTTTATCCTTCCTCTACTCAAGATCTATACCTGCCACGCTCTTTCATTCCCTCTTCTCCCCCTCTCCCTCTCTACCTTTATGGCACTTATTGCACTGTAACTTCTACCTTCCATGTTGTTTTTTCTTCTGATACCACCCCTTTTTCCTCTGCACTCACAGTATCTTATCCTTCACTATTCAGAATGTCAATGTACTTATTACACACTGCTTTTACCCATTTGTACTGTTCTCATGTGCTGTGCCACATGTTTATTGTTTGTATGTAAACTGTTCTCTCCCGGGTCGTGCCTGAAAATAGGCATTGTTTGCCTAGTGCACTTACCCGTCACAAAAGCAAAAATAAATAAATAAAATAAATTAGTCAATGATGTGGAGGAATTTGTATGTACAAGTCCTCCTGTCTGCTTCAGCTCAGCTAACTGGCTGCAGCCCGCCCTCCCCTGAGACCCATCCTGTCTCCTCAGGGCACCCCTGCACCCATCAGGCTGGCCCCACCACCACACACACTTTTGCCTACTCATGCAGCACACCAGCCCCTATCACTGAGGCAGCACATCAGTAATTCACTGGGCTGTGCCTCCATATTCCATTGGCAGAAAACCCCTCAGTTGCTAAGCAATACATTTTGTGACCTCACATTCTTTCAGAGCTTTACCTGGCTAGGTAATTCCACAGGACTGGAATGCCTATGCTTTACTCGCAGTGGTGGAAACTGGTTTTGTGCTCAGAGGATGCAAGGGCAGGTAATAGATGGTCACTGAGTCTGATGCTGCACATGGGAGCAGCTGCACAGAAACCCCATAATGCTGGGAGGAGCTGGTACAATCTGCCTTACTCTATGGGGTTCCCATCTGAAATTCTAAAGAATGTGTATCACAAGACTGCAATTTTTCTAGAGGGAGCAACCAAGGAGTCATAGCAAGTTCACTGATGGGATCGATGGAAGTATTTTCCATGGTGCTAACTAGATCCAAAAGTCCCACAAGGAGCGACATGATTTACAGGTATGTGAATGAGCACCTAAGTGTAGAGAAAGGGCCCCATCCCAAAAGGGAGGGAAGGTCAACCATGGGAGGGGACAGTCAGCTAAAGGGATGGGTGTAGTAGTAACCTAACTGAGCTCCATCAGGTTAAGAACATTAATCAAAAACAGTACCGAGTCCACATAAGGTTCTCATTGAGAGGAGCATTTAGGTGTAGTTCTTCAATTGACTCATGATTTCTTCTATCACCTCCACAGCTTGGTGGTGATGCTAAGCTTTCAGTGATCCCCTACCCTGTTTATGCCAGGCTTTTTGTGAAAGTTTAGATATCAAAGACTCAGCAGCAGGACAACTCGGAAAAGGTTCAGTCTTGATTCTTCTTAGCTAGTCCAGCTATAGTCACCTCTGCTGATTCACATGTCTGGGGTCCCAGTTTCAAAAATTGTCATGTGCACCATATAAGGAGTTCTAAATCTGAGGTTTTGTTGCTTCAAAACTTTCATGATGGGGATGTATTGCTTCCTCCTAAGAAACACTTAAGAAGAAGAATTGTTGTCAATGTAAATTTGAGTATTCTAATATGTCACAGTTTTTTGTTGTTAAGCCATGTGGAGAATATTTTTCTTTTTCAGTATATCTTAGGAAATGAATCACTATAGAGAGGGGCCAGGTCTCTGTGCTAGGTTTCAGCCCCAGTACTCGATGAGCCCTTTCCAATTATAGTGCCAGGCTGGGGGGATCTGAAGAGTAGCCTGTAACTGAGATGGGATGAAAGCCACAGTATCTGAGCCCTCTGTGACCTCTGGCACATTCTAGATTTACGGTTATTGTGACACTCTCTGAATTCAGCGTCATTGGCTCTTTCCTGGAGGGTCTGCACCAAGTCATGGAGCTGCAGTATGGTGTGTTCTGCTGTTTCAAGGCAGGCATCTTGAGCAAAGAGTTGATCATCCACTTGGCTAAGCCATTCCTCTATCTTGCCTATATCAGTACATAATGCTTGGGTAGTGGACCTAATTGTTTGCAAGATGCTGCCGATCTCAGACAACATATGATCTGGTTGGCACTGGACTGTACATGAGATCGGTGTTGTGGCCTCCCTGCTGCTATAGTGCATGGAGCATGACAGTTGCAAACCCTCACTGTCTGAGCCTCCTTGGCCACATCTGTCCCCATCTATTGATTCCATCAGTGAGGGAGCTCTGTTGAAGTATGGCATAGTGTAAGACTATGACCCCCAGCTGCTAGTATATAGTCTACTAGAAATTTAAGTGGTTTAGGAGGTTTTTAATCTGAGTCCTAATTGGAGTGTTCCTGATGAGCTGTCTACAGAAACATGACAGCACCATAAGTCCCACAACACCACTTTTGTCTGTGGCCTGTGCTTCTGCAGCCCAAATGTAAGACATAGACACTGACTTCTGTTTAGAGAAGTAGAGGCTCCTGTGGGGCCTGCACTTCTGCTGCTGCATTGTGAAATCCATGATATTCAAATTGCAACACTACTTCTGTCTACAGAAGCACAAGGCCTTGTGGGGACAGTGCTTCTGCAGCCACATTTACTCATGCATGCAGTAAGACATACACACACATACATATATATATATATATATATATATATATACACACACACACACACACACTCACACTTCTAGTTGCATAAGCACAGGCCTCTCTGGGGTTAGAACATTTGCAGCTGCAGATACAAATCCATGAAGGTAGCACATCGGTGCTACTGCATTTGTATTTTCTGGAAATAACTGTGTGTTGTTTGGCTTACCTGATGATGGCTGCCTGTGATTGCTTATGTAGTCTTGTCATTTTGCTGTTTGAGGGGATGGGGAGTTAGGGTTAGAAACATTAATGCCACATTTCCCTACTTTTGCGGCATTAATTTGAAACCTAACTGCAGTTTTTGGTAAAGATTTCCTCTCTTTTTGAAGCAATGGAATTGTATCATTATTCATGCGGGTACCTCTGGGCCCTGCATCAAGTGAACAGTCTGTCTGTCTGCACTTTCATGGGCTGCATAAGTGCAGGGCCCAGAGCCTAGTGGCTACAGATACAGATGTGCAGGGCAAAGAGTCCATCTGTCTGCCAAAGTGCGGGACCCTCTAGCAGCCATGGGTGCAGAGGTGCAGGGCCCTATGCCAAGGGAAGATTTCTCTTCACTGTGTGATACTTGTGCCCATGTGAGCAATCCCGCATCATCCATTCCCATGTTGGGGAGGTGGTGCCACATGACAGCACCATCTCTCCCAGGTTGGCCATCCAGCTGGCTCACTGCACTCACCCCTGAACTCAGCTCAATGGCACTGGATCACAAAGCACTATCCATTGGGGTAAAGGCTACATAGAATGTTTCTTAATCTTTTTTTCTTTTAATCTTGACCCCAAATATTCAAGAAATTTTATGACTCCCCCTTATAAACAAGATACGTGGCATTTATAGAATAATGGCCAAAACATCATTGGCACTACAAGTATGAAACACGTTTACGTCTAGGATCAAGAAAGGACACCTGTCATGTTTATGCGGTGATGTGAAAATGACTATGTCGAAAGTTTGAAGTCAAAATATTAAAAATTAGTGTAGTGTAACAGGATGAAATGTCATTGTTAATAAAGTATAATAACTGTGTAGCCAAGAACACCCCCCAAAAAAATATAAACTTATTTTTCTTTCATTTTCAGCCTGTCCTGTTCTCTTCTTCTTTGCTTCTACTTTCCTGTTTTTCCTCTGTCAGGGTGGCCAGCCTGACAGAAATTCTCCAAATCCTTATACTGTCCTTTTTCCCTTGCATGCTGCTGCTGCTGATGGAGCTAGCTGCGCCTTTTCGATTATACTCCTGAGCAGGAGGTTTTAAATGAAAGCACCAGGTGTGCTTTGCAAAATAATTTGGAAGCACCAGGAGCACTTTTAGATGAAATAAATGTTGTGCCCTGAAGTGCTCCACATAATGGAGCTGTATTTAATTAATAACAAAAAGGTGTCCCAAGGTGAAAGAGCTCTACCTCATACACCGCTCCGAAAGGTATGTGAGTGGACAACCAGCATCTGCCGCAAGATGCAGCTTAGGAATTAATCATGCCACATGCTGCAGAATGCGGCTAAGGAATAAAGATGTGGCACAAAATATAAATTTATTTTCAGAGCAGGATGCTCTGTGTGTATTAACTGCTGCATGTGGCAGCTAAATAAAGAAAGTTCCTTGGGAGGAGCTGAAATAAATAAAAAAGGAGATGCTTCAGAGCAAAGGCATGCTGCGAAGCCTGAGTGAATGCCATGGGTATGGCCAGAAGAAAATTAATTTATGTAAAATGGGATACTATAACCACTAAAAAGGAAAAGCCCCATAGTGTCCCAAAACAAGACATGGTGTGCCCATTAAGTCAGTGCAGCCCCAGGAATGTTGTAACTGGAGCTGCTTATAATAAAAGAGGCTACAAGTTGAAAGAAAAGTGGCCAACATCAACGAAGGGCAAAAATAAAATGTAACCCAATGGCTGAAACCTCAGCAGTTGGCTGCTTGGAAGTAATCTGCAGGCACCTCTCTGGGCTGAGGGAGGAGGCTGCACATCTCCAGGCTGAGTTGGCCAGCATTTGTGGGGCCTCCTCTTCCATCCACAGACCACCAGTGCCACTGCCATTGTCTCAGAGGTTGCTGAGAAAGAGGAGTGGTTGGACCACAGTGGGCTCAGGGAGGGTGAGGGTGGTGGAATAGAGGTGCAGCTCTCCAGCTGTACCTCTCCAGAATTCCTATGCCATTCTGGCAAAGTGTGGTTCCTCCATGGAGGCACCCACAGTGGAGACCAAGGAGGATGCTGGGAACTTCCACAATGGAGACCCACAGGAGGGTGGCAGGGACCCACAGGGGAAGGAAATAATTCCTGGTGGGGGAATCCATTGTTAGGAAGGCAGAAATGGGAGGAAGGGAGAGGAGGTAAGGTGCCTGCCTGCACCATGTGGCTTGGAGGGACGGGAGCGAATCTCAGGATTGCCAGAGTAGCTGCACAGAGGAGGGAGCTGGATGTCATTGACCACCTAGGGACAAATGACCTGGCTAAGAAAGGGATTATAGAAGTGCAGGAAGAGTTTGTGGAATTGGGAAGGGCCTTAGACAAGTAGCACACACGGTAACCTTCTCGGAGGTGCTGCCCATCTGTGGCATAGGAGAGGCTAGGTGTTCGCACCGCAAGTTCAATCAGTGGTTGAAAACTGGTGCGGAGCTCTGGATTGCTTCACTGGGACTGGGGGTCCACCTGGAGTGATGCAAGCCCATACTGGCATGATGGGCTGCATCTGTCCAGGAGGAGAACCAGGATCCTAGGTGATAGGTTTAAATGCTTCATTGGCAAGCATTTAAACTAGCCAAGGGGGGAGACACTGGAAAGGAGCAGGGAAATCCTAGCCCCCCCAAAAAAATCACAGTAGTAAGTGTGGTAAATACCAACATAGAGGTGTCGATAGGGAGAAGGGCAGGGGTAAATGGGTTAAGTGACAAAGGCAAGAAGGACAGGGATGGGGTAAAAAGGAGCAAGGCCATCAGGAAATGGAGGGTAATGAGTACCGATGCCCATAGTCTGGGCAACAAGCTCCTTGAGCTGGTGGCCTTGATGGAAGAGGGATGCCTGGATATCGTAGCAGTCACAGAAACATGGTACACAGAGAACCATGACTGGGATGTTAACATTCCAGGGTACATAACCTATAGGAGAGTCAGGCAGGGGAGAAGAGGGTGAGGAGTAGCTCTCAATGTAAAGGAAGGGATAAAAGCAACTGAACAAAAGAGTAAACAGAGGAGAGGAGGCACTGTGGGTCACCTTGGAGACTGGAAAGGGCACCACAATCCACACAGGGGTTGTGTACAGACCCCCATGTCAGGGGGAAGGAATGGACAATAATATGATAGAAGGCATTCTTAGGATGGCAGAGAAAGGGGAAATACTGTTGATGGGAGACCTGAATATGCCAGATGTTAACTGGAGCACATTTGCTGCAGCCACGTCCAAGAGCAGGGCCATTCTCAATACCCTACAGGTGGCAGGCCTCAGACAGCTAGTTTCAGAACCCACTTGTGAGGGAGCAATCTTAGACCTCATACTCTCAAATGGGGGCAGTGAGAGGATCTCAGATCTAGAAGTGGTTGCCATCTGGGAACAAGTGACCATCAAACAGTGTGGTTCACGTTAAACTCAGCTACAGAAGTTAAGCCATACAAAAGTGAGGGTACCGGACTTCAGAAGGGCTGATTTGGCAAGATGGGAGACTGCCTCAGAAAAAAACTAGCAAACAGGCTAGAAGGAGGGGTGGAGCAACAATGGGGAATCATCAAAACTGCCATCACAGAGGCAACAAGCCTTTGTGTGAAGCAAAAAAACAAATCAAAATGAATGAAAAAGCCACTATGGTTCTCAAAAGAGGTGGCTGGGAAAGTCAGGGAGAAAAGGATAGCATTCCAGAGGTATATGGACAGGAGCAGGACAGAGAGCTGTACCAGCTAAGGCAGAAGGAATAAGGGAGGGAGGTCAGAATAGCAAAGGCCCAAACTGAGGAAAAGATAGCCAATTCAGTTAAGAAGGGGGATAAAACCTTTTATATGTACATCAGCGAGCGTAGAAAGACAAAGGGAGGGATAGTGAGGCTGAACAGAAAGAACGGCGGGTGGGCAGAGCGGGACACTGAAAAAGCAGGGATACTGAATGAGTATTTCTGCTCAGGATTCACAAAAGAGGAGAGGGAAGTGCCTAATCCAATTAACAGAAGCACTCTTGATAGGGGGGTCAATCCCAGTCCTTTCACAGAAGAAAGGGTTCTGCAAGAACTCCTAAAACTGAAGGTGCACAAAGCAATGGGGCCTGATGGAATTCACCCCAGAATTCTAAAAGAATTAAGGGGGGAACTAGTGAAACCACTGGCTACTCTTTTTAGTAAATCATGGAAGGATGGTGTGGTACCCGAGGACTGGAGGAAGGTGGATGTGATTCTTCTTCACAAAAGTGGGACCAAGACAGAGGCAGGAAACTACAGATCTGTCAGTTTGACCTCTATGGTAAGGAAAGTGATGGAGTCACTTCTGAAGGAAAGAATTGTTGAGTACCTAGAGGCCAGTGGGGCACAGGACCCAAGGAAGCATGGGTTCACAGCGGGAAGGTCATGTCAGACAAATCTAATAGATTTCTTTGACTGGGTGACCAAAGTAGTAGGCCAGGGAAGGGACTGTGGACATGGCCTACCTAGACTTTAGCAAGGCATTTGACATAGTCCCACACAAAAGATTAATAGTCAAATTAACCATCCTGGGAGTGTGTCCCAGGGTGGTAGCCTGGGTAAAACATTAGCTGGACAACAGGACACAGAAGGTAATTGTAAATGGAGTCCAAGCTGAAGAAAGAAGGGTTGCTAGTGGGGTACCGCAGGGTTCAGTGCTGGGTCCAATCCTTTTTAATGTCTTTATAAGTGACATTGCAGAGGAACTGGAAGGAAAATTATGCCTCTTTGCAGATGACACAAAGATCTGCAACATGGTTGATACACAATGAGGCATAGAAAGGATGAGAAGGGACTTGGCAAGGTTGAAGGAATGGTCAGAAGTATGGCAGCTAGGATTCCATGCAAAGAAGTGCAAAATAATACACCTAGGAAACAAGAACCCAGGGAAGAATACACAATGGGGGGTAGTAACAACAACAAAAGGAAAGGGACCTGGGTAATCATATCAGATGACCTTAAGAGTTGTAAGCAATGAGAAGGCAATGCAAGGAGGGCTGGGGTATACTGGAATGCATAGGGAGGCATCACCAGCAGAAAACAGGAAGTTGTTATCCCGCTGTACAGACAGTTGGTGAGACCCCATCTGGAGTACTGGATCCAGTTCTGGAGACCCCATCTCTGCAAGGAGAGAGGCAGTCCAGAGGAGGGCAACTAAAATGGTGCCGGGTTTGCAAGACAAGCTGTATGAGGAGAGACTTAAGGAGCTCAATATGTATACCCTTGAGGAAAGAAGGGAGGGGGGGACATGAAAGTCCAGGAGGGTAGCATCTTTCAGGAAAAGAGATGTGCAAGAACAAGGGGACACAATTTAAAGATAGAGGGGGTTCAGGGGCAATGTGAGGAAGTATTTTTCACAGAGAGGGTAGTGAATGCATGGAACAGCCTTCCTGAGGAGGTTGTGGGGTCTAAAACTGTGGGAGAATTCAAGAATGCATAGGACAGACATAAGGCAATTCTTGTGGGGGGTAGGAAGAAATATGCTGTTGGTTAACTAGGATCTGCGGCCTATCCTGTAAGTAGGGAAATGGGCAGACTAGATGGGCCAAGCAGTCCTTATCTGCCATCAAAGTCTATGTTTCTGTGTTTCTAATGTTGATTTTTGATAGGGGCTCAAATAAAAAGCTGCAGGAGCCCCTGTGCACATAAGAAAAGTAAGCTGCTAGAGAAGGGCTAAAGACTTAAAAGCCCTTTCAGGAGTTTCTGCCAAAAATAAAGAAAAACTTGAAAAATAAAAGAAACAAAGTAATGGGTTTCAGATCTCATGAGCTGGCAGGAAAAGGGAGATAAGTAGCGCACCCGGAATCTCCCCTTCCCCTAGCTAACTCAGAGATGCCTGAGGAACAAAACTGTGTGGAATAAACAACATAAAATTGTTCTACCTGTTTCCTAGTGAGCTGCATGAATGTGGCTACTATAGGGCTGGCAGTTCACAAACTAAATGTTTTTATACAAAATGGTGGCTGAAGAGGTCAGCAACATAGGAGGGCTTCACCTCTTAATGAGCACCCTTATGGTGAAAAGAGGGTTTATATTGTCAAAAGCCTGTTTTTGTGCCCAATGATATATAGAATGTTAAGAATAGATCACTTCTTCTAGAATGTAAGCACTGTTTGATAAATATTACATTTAGTGAATGAAGAATAAAGGATAAAGCTTAACTGTCTAGTCACATGACATCTGATGTCAAAGCAGGCGGGTATATAGACCCATCACCAGGGGTGCATTTTAGATGGATGGATCAGTGGAGAGCTGATCTCAGAGAGAGGAGGTGTGAGTATTTCCACACCATTTTAGAGTTACCTAAGTTAAGACCTGAGAGGATTTCAGGGAGTGGAATAGCTGGGGAAAGCTTATTCTGGGCTACAAGAATGCGCTTGACTAACACCTAGTATTGTCTTCTGTATATCAGAATTGTTCATTTTTATGAAGTGAAATCGATCACTTCAGATACCTGGGGGTAACTGTGGACTGCTCCCTAACCTTCTCTAAGCACATTGAGATTGTGGCTAGAACAGTTAATGCCAGATTGGGGCTGCTTCACAGACACAAGTGTCAACTGACCCCCAAAGCATTAAGAACTGCAATCAATAGCTTTGTCATCTCCATCATTGACTATGGTCTCATCGTTTACAGCTCGGTGACTACTACTTCCTTCCATAGGATTATGGTGGGACTCAATGAAGCATGTAGACCTTACCAGCTCCCTACTTCACACACACTCGACCTCTATGTACAATCTGGATGGTTACAACTGAGCAACAGAATTAGCTACCAAACCTGACTGTTATAAAGAAAACACTCCTTGGTTGTGCCTCCTGGAGTAGCAAACCTTCTAAGCCCATTCTCTGGCCTGCAGCATACTAGGAACTCCATTCATCAGCTACTCACAGTTTCTAGGTACAGAACCCCACAAGGTCAGAGATCCTACATATACCAGGCACCCCTCTTGTTCAACACCCTAAGTGTTGAACTCACGACTGCACCAACTCTGGGCCAGTTCAAAAGGCTTCTTCTTCAACACCTGCTTTTAAATAGTAGCTGTGACTGCACCTGACATAGGACCTCTGTCACCTCTGTTTCTCGGCATGCCCACTAATTAGCCCTAACTCCACATCATACCCATTATTACTCCCCAGTCCTTCTCTCTCCCTTTCCTTCTTACACACTCTTTGACCTGTATTCTTCCTCTCCATCTTTACTTCTCACTTCCCCCTCCTCCCTCCACTCCTCTGTCTCCCAATCCTCTCACTATCTCATATATTCCCTGCTCTAAACAATAAACCATTGTATGACTTAACCACTTTAGGCAGCACTAGTACTGCCTTCTGGCAAGACCTCTGTGTGAATTATTTATTAAACTCCCATGCTCCTTGATTTTATCCTTTCACTGTATTTATTTCTGTGGATTGAATTGCTCAATTCTAATACTGTATTGTTTAAAATTAATATCTGGATAATATTTAGCTAGTGAATTTTGTAATGTTTCCAGTGTTTGTTCTCCCATCGCTTTCTGATGTGGAACCTTTGTAAACAAGCGGTTCTCTGCTCAAAGCTATTGCAATCCTAGATTGAAATAAATAAATAAATGATTTTGGAAAATAAAGATTAAAAACCCACTTATGCGCTTTTTTTATGCATTGTACTCCTGCCTAAATGTCTGTTTTATACCCACACCACAACATCTGGTGTCAGAGTGGGATAGCTGGTATTGTAAAGACTGCTTGGGAGGTGTTACCAGTGGGTACTGTGGCTAGTAGCCGAACAGATGCAAGAGTGGCAGGAGGTCAAGGCTAAGCCTATGCACCTGACACGAGCGATAATGGAGAAAACTGGAGTACTACCTGGACCTGGTCTAGATATTGGAGCCATGTTGAAGATCAAGAAGAAGGATGATGAGATAAAGGAAGAAGAGGAGAAGAATCCTGGGATGAAGAGAGCACTGGATGACCCCAGTGAGCTTCTGAAGTGGCTCTGCCTTCACCAACTCGAGATGAACCGGCAACACGATGAGAACAGATGACAGCGAGATGAGGATCACTGGTTATAAGAAGAGGACAGGAAATAACAGGATGAGAAGTGATCAGACACCATCAGGAACCTTCAGCCTTTAACCCCAGGACAACCAGATCAGACAGTCCCCAGATACATTAAGCTGACCAAGCTGACAGAGTTGGATGACATTGAGGCATATCTGACCACATTTGAGTGGATCGCCCAAACTTGAGCATGGCCTCAGGATCAGTGGATAATTAGATTGGTACCCTATTTGTCCAGATGAACCCAACTAGTATATAGTCAACTAAGTGGGCAGGATGCCATGAATTATGACCAGATAAAGGAAGAAATTATCTGGAGAAATGACATCGGCATGGAGACCAACAGGCAACATTTTAGATCCCAGAAGATGACCACGTATGACATGCCCAGGGAGACGTATGCCTGACTGAAAGACTATTGAGGCAAATAGTTACAACCATCCACCAAAACCCTTCACCAGATCATGGAATTAAGTTTATTCAAGTTCTTCTACAAGATGTACAGGTCTGGGTGAAGGAACATAAGCCAGAATCAGCTGAGAACACCATCAAGCCTGTTGAAGATTATTTGGCAGCCCGACCAACCAGAACCTGAGGTAATCGAGGAGCTACCTTCCCTACTTCAGACCGGGTAAGACCTTTTGAATATACCTTCCAGAGTCAGTCCATTTATGGGAGAAGGGATAGAGGCAGAAGAATACCTTAATTGGAGGTTATTTGCCACAGTTGTCCGGGAAAAGGACATATAGTAAGAAATTGTCCCAACAAAAGAACTGAGCCAGTTCATCTGGCTTTAGCCAATTTGGGATATGTGGCTTCTGTGGGAGTTGGCCAACAACAAAAAACATTAGGTCTGCTGAATTCTGGTAGCAGACAAACTATATCAAGAGCAGACCTTGTACCGAATTCTGACTCTGGCCTGTCTGATACTCCTGTTATATGTGTCAATGGGGATATTCATCAGTACCATAAAGCAGTTATAGACATGGTAGTTAATGAAGAACAGCATCGAATGACTGTGGGGTTGGTACCTAGACTACCTGTACCAGTCATTATAGGACAGGATTCTCTCCACTTTGAAGAACTGCTGAAAATCCAAAAATCTTGCCTTGATGTAGTAACGGTAACCACCAGATCACAGGCTAAGTTGGCCAAAACAGCTCCTGAGTTTTCTTTTGAAGAGGACATATTTGGAAGTCCAGAGAATCTATAAAATCCAAAAACAGAGGAGGAGAGAGAAACAAAAATGGCAGAAACCAAGGGACGGAATATCCTGAAATGGTCCCAGGTTTACCCAGAGACATTTAAGAATAAACAATTGTCTGATGTTACTCTAAAACCATTCTTTGAACTAGTTCATCAGGCAGTGACAGACAAACTAATTTTGTCCTGAAAATGTTATATTGTACCGTGTCTTCTATAATCCAGTTACGCAATTAACTGTTGAGCAACTTATGGTACCCAAGTTGTATAGGAGACATTGATTCAGCTTGCACATGACCTCCTGAAGGCTGGTCATGAAGGAAGGGCCGTACTTTAAGTAGGTTGTTACATAGGTTTTCTGGCCATGCATTCACCAGGATGTAGCCAAGTACTGCCAAGCATGTGCTGAATGCCAATTAATGGCACAAGGGGGAAGAAAAGATTGAGTACCCCTACAACCGATCCCATATGTCACCACTCCCTTCGAACGAGTTGCTATGGACATTGTTGGGCCACTTACCACCAGCTCTAAGGATAATCATTTCATTCTCGTGGTTTGCAATTATGCAACCTGATAGCCTGAGGCTATTCCCCAAGGACTGCAGAAGCTCCTCAGATAGCTGACTAGCTGGCGAAAATCTTCAGCCGGATGGGTATACCCCAAGAAATCCTTACTGACAGGGGTAGTAATTTCTCCTCAGAAATGCTTAGAGAACTGTATAAACTGCTAGGGGTATCTGCAGTAAGGACCTCTCCCTACCACCCTCAAACAGACAGTCTGGTGGAACGGTTTAACAAAACCCTTAAGACCATGTTGAAAAAGTATGTGGCAGAGGACGGTAGAGCTTGAGACAGATATCTCCCATACCTGCTGTTCACAAACCGAGGTACCACAGGCCACCACTGTTTTTCCCTATTTACACTGCTTTAGGTGTGCTTGACTAACACCTAGTATTTTCTTATGTATATCAAAAATTTTATTTTTATGATTTTGGAAAATAAAATTAAAAACACACTTGTAACTGCCTGCCAGCGCGTTGGAATTCCACTGCGATGCTGGTGACCGGGGTTTGAAATGGACCCAGGTTGTCAGAGGGCCAGCTGGGGAGAAGTATCGAGTGTCCCTAGACTGCTGTCCTTCTCTGGGCAGAGGGTGGGGTGTGATTCAGTGTCTAGCAACACCCAGCAGGCTGGGTTGCCATAACACACCAATGCCGGGCGTCTCAGGGGGCGGGCGAGACCACTGGTTATCATTGCACATCCCTGCTCCTGCTTAGGGAAAGAAAATCTGGGCTGGGCTCGTCTTCATGATGCCCTGCCCCCAGGCCTCTCATCGCCTCCAATGCTGGCATCCCCCTGACCAGATACCAGAATTGCAGCATTAAGGGCCAGCGCCACAACCCCACCCTCTGGGGGGCAAGCCAGGGATGACTGGGGGAAGAAGCACAGGCTATGATCAGGAGTGGAGGTCCCGAGGGTCCGTGACCAGGGCAGACACTCCGATGGCCAGGTACCACCAAAAAGTAGTAAAAAAAAAAACACACACAGTTGTGTGTTTTTTTATGCATTGTACTCCTGCCTAAGTGTCTGTTTTATACCCACAGCATAACATTAATTACAAGTAAACATTTAAATATTTTAACATTCACTCATAACTTGGCATTTTGTTAAATTTTAACCCAAAGTTTGAATATAGCGTTCTTATGACCCCATGTCATGAACCCAGTAGGTAAACAATGTTGAATCCTGCCTGAAATGTGATTTCATAAAATGGGTGAGAAATCACCTTTCAGCCCAGATTTGAAAAAGGTCACCTGCCTTATACATGAGGTGGGGTCCCATAAGGGCCATTTTGAAAGTTTGGTAGACAGATATTGAAAATTAGCAGAGTTACATGAGAACATTGAAATATTTCAACATTCACTCATGGTCATTTTGCCATATTTTTCCAACACATTTTCAACATAGTCTTCTTATGAGCCCAACTCATGAACCTGGAAGGTGAAAGTGTTCAAAACCTGCTGAAAGATTGCTTTGTGGAGCAACAACAAAATTACCTTATGGGACAGATTTGAAAAAATGTCACCTTCCTTGTTCATGAGGTGGGGTCCAAAAAAGGCCATGTTGAAAATCTGGTATAAATATATTCAAAAATAACAAAAGTTCAAAACTCCTTGAAATAAGTTAACCAGGCTTACCTCATTTTCTCTTACCCCTATCCCCGGTTCCTGCAAGAAGACATCTTTTGTATTGGAGAGTGGAGCTACATCATGGGACATGTTTAGGTGAGTGAGGGTGTGTGGGGGATGCTGTGTGTGAGGCGATGGGTGCAGAGTAGGGGGTCATGATGGGGGTCTGGAGGGGTCAGATCAGTGAGGGACTGTATTCTTCATTGTAGGTTTCTTGAACACATACACATGCAAAAAGATCATGAGGGATGGTTTTCTTTTTCAGGGGCCCTAGCTGACACTAGGGATTGGGCACCCAGTGCTGGGATCCTTTCAGTGGCACTAGCAGTAGGCACCCCATTGTTACCAGCTATATA
The DNA here is from genome assembly GCA_016271365.2 of Neoceratodus forsteri. Lineage (NCBI taxonomy): Eukaryota > Metazoa > Chordata > Ceratodontiformes > Ceratodontidae > Neoceratodus > Neoceratodus forsteri. The sequence continues at coordinate 820,416,669 of CM028129.1, forward strand.
TTGGGGAGGCACCCAGGTCCACTTACAATAACACTGTATAGATAGATAGATAGATAGATAGATAGATAGATAGATAGATAGATAGATAGATAGATAGATAGATAGATATGAGTCTTTTTGTTCCAAATGCTGAAAGTGACCATCAAATGATACACATCTGATCACAAGGGGCGCATACATGAGCAGTTCACAGAGATGGTAGATTGAACTACAGCTCTGGTGAATTCCACATCTAAAATCCAAGAAAAAATGGACCCAGCTCTCTAAAACCGGGAGAAAATACTTCATTTGAAGGGGGAAATTTCCATACAAATGAAATATGAACTTTTGGGGAGATTAAGTCAGAGTAGAAAAAACTGTCACTGGAAAACCTCTTCAGTTCACTGTAGGTGTCAAAAATGACGGGGAATCCAAGAAAACACCTCGGCCAGGACAAACCCAAAAGAAATGGAGAAAATTAAAAGTATGCTCCAAATGGTGCTGCAAGAAATTGCTTCTTTCAAAACAGCGGCGGCAACCCTAGAAGACAAATTGCAAGCCCTGAATCAGAGAACCCTGGATGAAGAAACATATTTGACTTATACTGATGAAAAAGATAGTGGCCACGGGGTGATGATACAGGAGCTTGAGTGGCTGGTGCAACTTTTATGGTCCCAAGCTGAAACTCTGAAAATAGGAGCAGAAGAAACCGTCTCCGAAATGTGGACTTCCCAGAGGAGGCCAGGAAATTAAATCCAATGGGTTTTCTGCAAAGTAAGCTTCCAAGACTACTCCACTACAAATGGTGGCCATACCTGGAAATTGAGAGGGCACATTGTACCCTGGCACCACCACCTAAGGAAGGCGGCAGACCCAGACCAGTATTGGCCAAATTCCTACACTATCCAGAGAAAGAATGCATACTAAACTTAGCCAGAGAAAGGGCTCACTAGTATGGCAGGGCATAGAATATACATATGTAATGATTATTCGTCTGAACTGGCAAACAAAGAAAAAACATCACAGAAGCAAGAAAGGCACTCTAAGATTTAAACATACAATACAGGCTGCTCTATCCAGCCCATTTACAAATCAGGAGAAACAGAATCTTCAATACCTTCTACACATCAGAAGAGGCTGTGTACTATATCTGAAGGAACTGGTCTAACTGAACTCCTCCTCAAAAGACACACAGCAACTACCAACAAGAAAGGGAGCATACCCAAACTACAGGACAATAGGACCGGGGACTAGGGCCCAGAACTAGCCCCTATCAGCTCAACAGCACTCAAATAGCATGGATTGGTGAACTATAAAATCTAAAACAAAGCAGAGAGGGAAAGCCAAGATGGAGCAACACAAGAAACAACAAGGCCCAACCTATAGAGATCATAGTAGAGACTCATCTACAACAGGATCAGATTACATTGGCGGACCAGCCCCAAAATGGCAGGAACAAGGACTCTAACAGCCGGCGGACAAGGACATCGCCACTGAATATTACGAGGAGGACCCGGGTGCACTACAAAAATAAATTATTCCGTCTTGGGCAGAAGTAGCAGGACCCGAATCATTAGACCTGCACAATGAAGAGAGACACTTTTAAGAACACCCCTTTACAGCCAACCACCAGCACAGCTGCTGTAAAGCCCTACATGAAATCCTCAAGGTTGAACGTGCAAGTACGAAAACTTAACAAAATGGTCTGAGGCTTCATCAAGCATGGTTACTTGTTTTCCTTTTTTTTTCCTTTTTTCTCTCTATTTGTGACAATGGGTTCATTCCCTCTCACTCCGCATCTCTCACATTTGTAATAAGTGTAAGTTTTCCACTGTCAGGATAATAATGTAAATAGGCTATAGCAGTAATAGTGCAGCAGGGTGGGCTGGGAATGGAATATTTAAAGGAGGATGACAGATGACAGTATGCCTTACAATACTATTCGGTGGCTATAGGAAGGATGATGACACCTGACAAACAATTGAACAAGTGAGGTGCTTTTTATCCTTGCACATCCTGTTCCAGTCTATAGCCCCATTCAATTTTGGCAAGAGCTCTGTGACCTTGTAGGGTACAGTAAAGAAGGGCAAATAACTCCAGTCAATAAACAATTTTGGTTTGCACAAAGGTCATCTTTCTGGTAGCCCTCCACTTCCACCACCCCAACCCCCTTAGAAATAGATTCCCATAGCCAGCCAACCATTCAGTCAAGGGGCACAAAGCTCTGAAGAGGATGCTTTGTGGATGGTCTTTGCTGTGACAAAGCTGTCAGTCACTGTGCATAGATGGTTGATAGCTGAGCTCCCTCTAGACACATAGTGCTGGACTGGCGACCAATTACGGACATGCATTTTATTTCCCTGGCAGCTGTCAATGGAGAATGGTGCAGCACTTGGCACAGCGGCCCTGAAACTGTCACCGCCATCTTAAAATGCATGCAAGTGAGGACATGAAATGGCAATTGACAGATCAACACATCGTGGTTGGCAATGCTTGGTTCTTTCCTTTTTCTTCTTTTACCCCCGGCCCTTCTCTCCCTGGCCAGAGGCCTACAGGGGACCATGCAGAAGATAAATCCAGAGCATAAGACAAGGACCGGAACCCCGCTTCCCTTTTCTCCAGCATGTGCAAAAGTAAGCAATGCCCCTGAGAATTCAGGGAATAGACTGACCCCTTACAACAGGAGCACAAGCTGACAGAAAGTAAGAGTCAAGAGATCTCTCCTTGAATGTGTGGATGACAGATCCGCTGGCAACAGTTCTTTCTCTCCTGATCCTTAAGACCTAACTAAAAGACTGTTATTTTTGCCTAAACTATATCTGTTTATATGTGATTGATAAGTTGTTTTACCTAATGTTAATGCTATGCTCTACTCCTAACTGTATAATTGAATTTTGAACTGCTGATTGTTTCAGCTCTACTATTTCCATCACTAATTCCTTTTCTTCCCATCCCTCTACCTTCTCCTCTGTGTTGCGCCTGAACTTAATTACTGATTATCACCTCTCCTACTCTATTCTCAGCCCTAGCTCCTAACATACTATCTCTCTTTGTTCCCCATAGCCCTTTGGTGCCATTTTCGACCCCCCACACTTGATTCCACGCGATTCCCAGGTCTGAAGCTTCCAGCTCCTTACTCATTTCTTTCACTTTTTGTTCCCTCTGGCTCCTCTGATGCCTGCCCCAGACCTACCCCGCTGAATCTCTTCCTTCCCACCCACACCCACTTCTCTCACTGTCTGCTATACACTATTGTTTCTTGCTCCCTGGACCTCCCACTGATTTAGCCTAAGTGGTGACCTTGGCCCTTATCTGTACCTGATCTTCCTCTCTTCCAGATTTCTGCCCCAAACGGGCAGCAGCACTGGCTCGGAACCCTGTTGGTTGCTCTCTGACTTCTGCCCACCCACCCAGCTTGAATCAGGTATGTTGCTACACCAGTGAGTCACGGCTTGTTTGCTGCTGATTTGATTGGCCCTAACAGCCTAGAGAAGGTGCGCTATTGGCCATTTACTCTCTCTGCCTGCCTGCTGTTGGTCTTTTACCAGCTGTAACACTGAGGTGCCCTTTTTTGCCTCTGTACTACATATTCTTTACTACTTTTATTCCTGTACCTGTATTTTTGTCCCACTCACCCAGCCCCGACCTCTGCCTCTATTAAATAGTCCTCCTCCCCCACTATACTCTGCCTCTTTTTTCCCTTCTATGACTGGATACTGTTCTCTGGCTTTTCCCTTAAAGGGACCAACACAATTTTTCCCCTTTAAGGCACTGATGCACTTTATTTCAAGCATATTCGTTGGCAGCTCCCTCCCACCAGGGCCAAACACTTATTCATCTATTGATCAGTTTGCGTAACCTCCTGGACCTGACTTATATCTGCGACAACTCAAATTTTAGGAAAGCACGCTCTACTGCAATACTCTCCAGTGCCAGGATTTTGTCTTAGTCCTGGACTGCTCCACCTACTACATCTAAAACTCTTCCTATCCCAGGCCTCATCTGCTCATTCACCCACTTGTTGTATACTCGACAATTCACCTCCCTCCCATCCCCCTTGCCAGCCAAGATGAATTATTTCACCAAGACCCTCTCCTTCTTCTACTTTTCCTCATACCATTCACCTGATCTAGCACCACAGCCCCCCAGCTGCATGCTCACTGCTCCCTGCTTAGAGATACCCCCATGAGCACATTACCATGAAATAAAATATATGCTTGGCTAGTCACTCACACCCTCATGGTTAATAGCTTGATTTATGACCACCCTCTACTAGAGTACCATCATCTTCTTCAACTTCTTACCCCAGTTAGCAATATCACTCTAAAAAGAAATCCAGATGAAGAAAACTAAAAGCATCAAAGTTCCATGCCCTCTATCTCCATAGGATTGCCCTGCTCCTTTACTCCTTTCTGATAATGCACACCTAACCCTGGTCCCCCATAACATCCAACTATCAACAGAGCAAACAAAGATCCTTCTCCTTAGCCTTTATTAGCTGTCCAGAAGCCCCATTTTCAGGCTACCCCTGATCGGGCTTGGTGAGGACCATGGCCTGGCTGGAGAAGCTAGCCAACTGACCACTACATTTATGCACTGGTTAGCTGCCCAAGAACCGTATTTTCAGGTCACTCCTGATCGGGCTTGGCAAGGACCATGGCGTGGCTGGAGAAGCTACCCAGCTGATTGCTACATCTCTGCACCAGCTAGCCACCCAAGAAGCCCTATTTTCAGGTATGATACTTGACTCAGGTCGAGAATGCAGCCAGACACCTGATTGGTCAAAGCTGCTTGCACTCTGCGTTGGATTTCTGTCCAAGTCATGGCTTGTTCCAGGATTGGCTGGCTGGTCTGCATTGACTGAAATATGGCTTTTCCCTGTCAAAACCCACTGCTGTTTTGCGAATACTCGGAATTGCCTAGTATTTCTTTTTAAATTCTAGATTGCACTCTGTTAGGTCTGCTAACTAAATGTATACCTAGAATGCTGACATCCTAGCTGTAATATACTTAGAATGCTGAAATCCTAGCTGTAACATAACTAGAGTGCTGAAATCCTAGCTGTAATATAACTGAAACCTTTTACTGTTTTGAAGTAATGATGTTCTGCCTGTTCTAGCATATTTGATGAGTTAGTTAATTGTCTCCTTCCTTGATCCTTTGTCTTCTCTCTGTGCACCTGGCCCTTCTGACTTTCATACAGTTTAATCCAGATTCCTGTTGGTGCCAGGCTAACGACCCCCCTTCTTCTCCACCTTGCTATCTGTTCTTTTGTGTCCCCTCTTGCTCTGGAAGCTCCCATCCCACCATTTAATTTTTAGCCTGCCTTTGTCTCTCTATCTATTTAACACTTGACCCCTTCTTATTCTTTCAGGCTGCCTGATCGGGCTTGGTGAGGACTGTGGCGTGGCAGGAGTAGCTAGTCAGCCAACTGCTACATCTCTGCACTGGCTAGCCACCCAAGAAGCCCTATTTTCAGTACAATACTTGACATGGGTCGGGAACACAGACAGACACACAACTGGTTAAAGCCACTTGCACTCTGCGTGGGATTAGCTGTCCAAGCCACGGCTTGTTCCAGGATTGGCTGGCTGGTCTGCATTGACTGAAATACAGCTTTTTCCTTTCAAAACCCACTGCTCTTGCAGTGAATACTCAGGATTGCCTAGTATTTTCTCCCACCCTCACCCCCTCCCAGGCCTCCTTAAATGCTCATGAGCCACGCCCATTCCGAGAGGATATACTATTATTGGGTAATTCCACTACTGCATACCCAGACCAATAGGCACTCAACCCGTTCCAAGGCGACATTTTTTCAAACCCAAAATCCTTGCTAATACCTACTTAAGGGATCAATCAACTAGGGCAGTTGTTCTGTGGATGCCAGTCCCTCTGCTCTGATTGTGTGAAACACCCCATCATCAACCCTCTTCTTAGTGGCCAAGGAGGTGTGCTGGTATTACTAGTGCCTTGCCCTGTAGGTCTGAGGTTTGTCAGGAATCTTGTACTTCTTACACCTTTATCCTTGTCCTAGAGTACTGGTAAGTGCTATTATTAATGAGGTCTGGCCCAAATATGAAGACATTATGCCTACTTCCCTGTGTCTCGGTTCTCCTACTATGTTACCTTGGGTGCAATCTTGCTCCTGATCAGCTTGCTGCTGACACAACAAAACCTGGTATTACCCTGGATTGCTTGCTTATTCTTAGCATTTCAGAGCCATGTAAATGGATACTTGAACTACCACTCCTGGAACCCCCTGTACACCCACCTTGGCGGGCTGGCACACTATCTATGACAACTAGTACCAACACGACCTTGTGTACCTCTCCCCCAGGCACTCAGCCATCACTAAGTCTTTCAGTTATTATTAATTTATATGAAGTTTGGCCCCTTCAGGAACCAACACAATGTCCCTCCCAACATGTGTGAATATCACCACAAAATAGAACAGTCTAAGTCATTTAGACTGCATCTAGGAGCACTGAAGAAACTCTTATTATTGATATTGATATGTTCAGGCAAAGTTGAATTGAACCCTGGTCCCATTGCGACTATCCCATCACCAGCTGACCTAGCCTGTTTAAAAGGAATAAGCTTCATGCACATTAATGCTTGCAGCCTCCTAAAGAAGTTTACCTTTATACAGGCCTGGCTTCTACATTCAAGCTGGATATCTTAGTGGTCTCAGAATCCTGGCTTAGACCCGATACCACAGATTATGAGGTGAATATACCCACCTACACCATTTTTAGAACTGACAGGAAGACAAGAGGTGGTGGGATTGCCATTTATTTTCATGATAAATTCTCAACCACTATTATTGGCTCAACATCACTCCCTGGGGAATTTGAAAGCTTGGCTCTCAAAGTTGAGCTTTCCCCATCTGTCTCCCTTTGTGTCATCAGCTGTTATAGGCCCCCCTCTGCAAAACTTCAGATCTTAGATCACCTAAATAGCCTTCTAGGTACCCTACCAACAGAGTTTATTATCTTGGGAGACCTTAATCTTGACTGGCTCTCCAGCATCTCTAAACCTCTCAAAAACCCTTGTGACTCACTCGACCTAAAGCAGCTTATTACAGAAGCTACGTGCCCAAATAAAAAAAAAACGGACAAGTACACCATTCTGGATCTCATTTTAGTAAATAAACTACACATGTTCTTACATGTTATTGTGTTCTTTTTTTTAAATTTAATATACTTTATTAAGTTTTAAACAACAAGTCAATATAATATTTCAATATTACAACTGACGTGTAGCCTTTGACTTAAGCTATGATTTTAAACATTTGTTGAAATGTAATATCTCTGTTTTGAGAACATTGTCCATACTGTCTTGTTGTAATTGTACTGTCATGACTGACGTGGAGCCTTTGCAAAGGAGTCCTTGACTCAAAGGTTGTAATTCCGAAATTTTCAATAAATAAATAAATAATACATATGCAGAGGAAAACCACATACCACAATATAATACACAAATGCAGAGGATAATCAATGATGCTCCAGCCTCCCCATTACCACATTTACCCTCCCCGTATATAACCACTATAACCCCTCAATACTCTCAGCCCAGCCCTCCCTCCCCTTACCCCGAGCATTCGGAAAAGGGAAAAGTGACAAAATCTTAACTTAGTGACATAAAGATAAAAAGGTTATTACTTGAGCAATGACCACAATTATCTGAGTCAAAAGGCCCAAAAGTAAACTAATGGTTATTCGTATGTATTAGAGCTGCCTCACCCAAAGTCAGCAATTACCACCCTGAGGGGCAGAAGCAATAGACCAAAGCGTGTAGAACTTCTCCCACCTTTCCTGGTATTGGGACATTTTGCCCCTAATACAAGCAATAGATTTTTCAAGTTTAAGGTTGTGGAAAAATTCAGTGATCCATTCTTTTTTTTTTTTAATTATGCCATTATTCTCCTCTACTGTCTGCTGACCCCGACCCTTCAGGACATCCAAGGGGTCATCATCCTCCGCCACCCCACTCACCGGAACCTACCTCAAAGTCCCCCCATGGAGCTTTGGTCCCCCAGTGGGGACGAGGTGGGGTTCTAACAACATAATCCTTCATTTCATCAGGCCTCATGGAGGTGGCCAGTGAGCAGGAGCAAATTGGAGGCATGCCCCAGGAAACCCATCATCCTGGAGCTGGCAAGTGTTTTTCCTGTTTTATCCCCAATGCAGTGAAAGTCCCTGACATCAAGGTGCTATACGTTGACATCACTGCTCATCTGGCTGCCCGTCCCTCCAAACAGGGCTTGTGGTCTCCCCATGCTTCCACCCAAGGTCACACACAAGTGGCATGGGCAACAGCCACCCCCCCAACCCCCCTGGAGATGATGAGTTGTCATGAGATGCTCAAGTTGTTCTCCCCCAGCCGGCCCTCCAGTAACCCAAGTCCACTCCTGAACCCGGCTCGCTGGCATCGCAAGCAGAAATCCAACCACTGCACTGACAGGCCAGCTTCAGTGATCCATTCTTGATAGGAAAGAGTAATCTGGTCATTCCAGTGTCATAATACTAATTTTTTGACAGAAAGGGAGATGAGGTTAATATGATAATGCCTTTCTTTCACATCAACTGAGGAGAGATCACCCAAAAGACAGATGCGTGGTGTAAACAAATTTTGTAAACCAAGGAGGGGGTCTGCCTTGGTCTGCAAGGTGGTCCATAGAGGGACCACTTTAGTGCACTCCCAGAAGACGTGCAGTAGTGTCCTTTGGTCTTGCCCACATCTGAAACAGGTTTGCCCTGGCAGTCTTCCCATCCCATACATTTTGACTGATGTAAAATAAATATTATGTATAATATAAAACTGTATTAATCTCAATTTGTCATTGGTGATATAGAAATACACACCCTGCCAAATGTTTTCTCAATCCATGTTATTAGCGGGAAGGGCAGTTAACCAGTATGGGAAATGGTTTTCTATCTTGTGATTAAGTGTAACATATATGGCTGATACAATTCAGGACACAGCATGGGGCTGCCAGACCAACTGTTGAAGTTCCTGGAGGACTACTACTTGATTTGTATCCAGTGGGCCAAGTCTAAATCACTTGATTAGCATATGTCTAATTTGAAAAATGAGGAAGGAGAATTTTCTCGGTAGATGGAAGAGCTTGAGGAGTTCCTCTACTGTCTTCAACTTCCCTTGGATGACAAGGTCATTTATTCTAGTTTGTGGGTCTATAGGTATTCTCCTTGACTGTAGTATGTGTCCGCCCACTTGAAAGTTGGGGTTACCAAACCGGGGCTGGGAGATGACTCTTTGATTGTCATATTTAAGGGATTTACAGAATTGTTTATGGACTTTGATGGATGTATATATAACCATAGTATTCAAAGAAGCTGGTAGCTTCGAGGGAGCCAAGTACAGTAGGGTAACAGGGTTGAAACCCAGGTCCCCAATAATGCACTGTTCAACCTGCAACCATAGCGGCATATATTGGGAAACCTCATTTTCCTGGGGATGTGCATTCCATCTCATGTATTTGGCCAAATGCCTAGCCAAATAGTACAGATAGAAGTTGGGGAGCTTAAGCCCCCCAGAATTCTTAGGGGCACATAGGCAATTATATGACCGACACAGAGGTTTACCCTGCCATAGGAATTTTGAGATGATTCCGTGAAGCTTATGGAACCAGCTCAATGGGACATGTAAGTTCAGCATGTTAAGCAGATAAAAAACTCAAGGTAAAATATTCATTTTTATCACATTAATCTTGCCTTGAAGGGATAAGTAGAGAGGGGACTGCCTGCCTAGATCTTGTTGAATGGAAACAATAAGGTCATCCAAGTTAAGCTTTCTAAGGAGAAAATTTGTGGTTGCCAAGGTAATGCCGAGGTACTGAAGCCTAACGGCCCAAGCCATAGAGAAGACAGCAATGTCCTCTCTATGAACATGGAAGTTTAGAGGCATAATCTCAGTCTTACTTAGATTCAACTTATAATTAGATAACCTACTGTACCCATCAATTATTTGTAAGGCTGCCTTGATAGATGTAACAGGGTCCGTAACATGGAGAAGAATGTCGTCTGCATAGACAGACTATTTAAATTCGAAGGGGCCAGCATGGATACCTACCAGAGAGGAAGAGGAGTGTAGACAATGGAGAAGAGGTTCTAAATACAAATTGAAAAGCAGTGGGGACAGTGGGCAACCTTCCCTAGTTCCAGATGCCAGGGGGAAGCTAGAGGACAGAACACCATTACAGTACACCTTTGCACTGGGTCTGGAATACAATGATCTAATCCAGAAAATAAATTTACCAGGAAGCCAATTTGGCCAGGGTTTCAAAAAGGTAGAGCCAACTAACCCTATGAAATGCCTTTTCTGCATTCAGGGAAACAAGTGCCCTTGGGGAGGCTGTCTCCCTGGATATGGAAATTATATGTGCCAGTTTTTTGAGGTGGTCCGAAGAGGATCTACCCTGTATGAAGCCAATCTGCTCCTGACTAAGCAGTCCTTCCCAAACCTTTGTCACTCAGGAAGCCAGGATTTTAGCAAAGAGTTTTATATCATAATTCACCATGGAAATGGGATGATAGTTTGTTATCCTGTCCTTGGGCTTACCAGGCTTTGGCAGAACCACAACAATGGCTTCTAACAGGGTAGAGTCTGTGATCCCTTCTGTACAAATAAAATTAAATAGCGAAAGGAGTATAGGGGCTAATTTCTTTTCAAAAACTTTATAAAAATTAGATGGGAAACCATCTGGGCCAGGCGCTTTTTCCCTCGAGAGAGAACGAATGGCAGCCACAGCCTCAGCCTCTGTAATAGGGGAGACAAGAAGAGCTTGTTGTTCACAGCTGAGAGTTGGGAGGGAAGTACCAACCAGATAGTCCTGTATCTCAGAGTGGGAAGGAGTATGTTCAGGGGGATTATAAAGTTTTTGGTAGAAAAGCTCAAATTCCCAAACTATTTCCTTAGGGGTAGTTAGCAAGACATTATTCGCTAGAGACAATAGGGAAGTAACTAATCTCGATTCTTCTTGCTTCTGAAGTCGTAAAGCCAAGAGGTGACTTGCCTTGTCTCCTTGTTCAACAAACTTGGCATGCATTTTAAAGAGTGCATATTCAGCCTTTTCCCTGAGGGTTTCTACGTATCGATCTCTAAGCACCATGAGGTGCTCAAGATCCAAATTCGCAGGAGGATTAGGGAGTGATACCATAAGGTACTTAATCTCTTCTAGCAAAGTTTTGGAAATCATTGCCTGCTTGCGCTTCCTGATTATCTATTGAATTGCCCCTGAAGGGCACACTTTAAGGAACACCAAATCTGATCAACAGTGGTGGCAGAGACCCAATTTTGTTCCATAAACTATAATAATAGTAATAAAATGTAGTTATAAAGTGCAATTCAACAAGTATCAAAGCACTGTATGGGGATTAAAATACAAATAAACAATAAAATATCTAAAAAGATCAACAACATACAGTATTGCAGCTTCAACAATCCCCAAAGGTGTGGCTAAATAAATATGTTTTTTTAAGCCATCTTAAAGCTCTCCACAGTCAGGCACTCTCTAATCCGGTGAGGTAGAGAATTCCACAGAGTCGGGGCTGCATACATAAATGCTCTTGCATCAGAAGTTTTCAGACAACCCTGGGAACCTCAGCAATCCTTCTTGACTGAACGGAGGAGTCGGAGAGGCAGTAAGGACCAGTAAACCGACCTTGAAGGTGATTCGCCACTCAACAGGCAGCCAGTGCAGTTCGCGCAGCACAGGGGTGATGTGACTAGTCTGGGAAAACCCAACCAGTGACCTGGCCACAGCGTTCTGCACCAGCTGCAAGTGGCAGATATCAACCCCCGGAAACCCTAGGTATAGGGAGTTGTAGTAGTCAAGGTGGGAGGTCACGAAGGCGTGGATCAATGTTGGAAGGTTGCGAGACAGAATAAGGTGCTTAATCCTGGCGATATTTCTCAGATGGAAGAAAGAGGATTTGACTACAGCCGACACCTGTGAATGAAGTGTCAGCCCTTCATCAAATATGCCACCCAGATTCTGCACCTGAACAGAGGACACAAGCTGGCTACCCTCGAGCCAAAGCCCAGAGTCAAGCTGTGCTCCTGTCCTCTCTATCCAGGTGACCTGGATCCACTACTAATACCTGTCTTATCAGGGTTCAACCTTAGCCAGCTGGCCCGCATCCAGTCCTGGAGCTCTGCAAGGCAGCTATTAAAGACAGAGACCACACTATCCTGGTCGGGGCAAAAGATAGGTAGAGCAGGGTATCATCTGCATAACAGTGAAACCGCAGTCCATACAGTCTTACAGTGTCTCCCAACGGCAGCAAATACACAGCAAACAACATAGGGGACAGCACAGAGCCCTGAGGAACCCCACATGGCAGTGAGAATGAAGTCGAGGAATAAATCCCCAGCACCACTCTCTGAGTTCTGCCAGTGAGGAAAGATCTAAACCAACTGAGGACTGTAGCTGACAGGCCACAGATGTCTCTCAGACACTCAAGCAGCCCCCCGTGGTCCACGGTGCCAAAGACTGAAGAGAGATCAAGAAGGACCAAGATTGAATGGCACTTTCGATCTCTAGCAATGAGGAGATCATTGAGCACCTGAACCAGAGCAGTCTCTGTACTGTGCCTTTTACAGAAACCAGACTGGAGGGAATCATAGATGTCATGGATGGTCAGGTAGTTATCTAACTGAAACTGGGGTATAAATTCTTTGATTCTCTTGACAACTTCCTTTTGGGAGAGAAGTTGCAAACTTAATTTCCATGTGGTATCTTTGGGGCTATCTGATAGTATATTGCCCTCAATCCAGATCAAAGAATGGTCAGAGATAACTTCAGGTGATATGCCACAACCTCTCAGCCCTGAAAGCACTAACTGATTGGTAAAAAAAAAATCTATACAGGAGAAGGATTTATGGTAGGGAGAAAAAAAGATGTATTCTTTGGCATTAGAATTTTATAGGCGTCAAGGGCCAACTAACCCATATGACTCCAGCAGTTCATGAAATACCCATTGGGCTGGAGGAGTATTACTTTTCTGAGAGGATCTATCAAGGTTTCAGCCAACGGTTAGTTTCCAGTTGCCTGCTAGAATAATGGGCAAATGACTAAACAGGGTAAGGGTGAGAGTCAAGTTTACAAAAAACTCTGGGGAGTCTTTGTTAGGGCCCTAAATATTACCCAGCAAGATTTCATTGTGGTCGAGGAGGCCTCTCAGTAAGATAAACCTACCATGTGGGTCAGTAATTTTTTGTAGTTCTTTCTGATTGTGTCCCTCATGCAAACAGGATCACTACGCCATGTTGTGCTGTGGAGTTGCACACCGCATACACAAGGCTTATAAACCTTCTACAAAATATGTTGTTTTCAGATTCCAATAAATGAGTCTCCTGCAACATTGCAATGCGACACTCCACCAGATTCAGGTGCTTAATGACTTGGATACGCTTGACCCACGAATGGGCACCTTTAATGTTCCATGAGACTATTTTCATAGTCTTTAATAAGGGAAAATAGGGTCAAAATTATGAAGCTGAAAGGGGCACCAAACCCACATACTATCAGAAAAGTAAGAGCTCTCAGGATCCACCACCCCTTCCCCCCAAATAGCTACCCTCCAATCCCACAGTATTGAGAACCCCCTTCCCTCCCATCCCCAAAAATAGTAATACACAAAGAATTATGTATTAAAGAATACCAGGTAGTGCAGTGGGTATTCGCTGCCCCTAGTCCTAAAGACCAAACACTATTTTCCTTGTTCAGTGCAATGACGGGCATGCTGCCAGCCAGATCCTATCTGCTCCCCTCTCCTCACCAGCCTTAGTCCCATAAATGTATCTAAAGCATCTTATTCCCAGCACCCTAGAATTCAAACATAGGGAAATTTAACTAAGCAAGACACATTAAACACCATTACTAACAGTCTATGAGGAGATCAACCTTTTGGAATTGTCCATTCCTACCGAAGGTAGAGACCAGGAACAATAACGCCAGCCAAGTGAATGTCTTCTCCAAAGGGTCTCCTAGTAAGATCAAGAAGTAATATCTGGACTAACAAATAACTAAAAGAAATAAGACCTCCTTGAGCCCAAACAGCTTCCTTCAGCCAAATAACCAGGGTGGTATGTAAGCTACCTGGGGCCTGCATTAAATGTATAATCAGCTATTCAAATGAAAACATTTTTTATGAATATCCAACAAAAAGTTTCTACTGATAGAGATTCAACAACCCAGCCTATTGAGTCTAACAGTAAGAAAGAAAAATAAAAATAGCAGAACCCAACATGCATTAAAGAGACCCCTCAGCAGGAGATCAAACTGCAGAATGAAATACAGATGCAGTTTCTTACAACTGCCACTAAGTGGCAGTGTGGTGACAGGGAGAACAGTCCCATACTTCATTTTAAGTCAGGGTACCAGATTTTACAGGCCCCAATAGCCGACTCCACAGTTCAAAAGAATTCCTGTGGCCATCCTTAACACTTGCAGAACCGCAGGATATCTAACCCAAAATTTGATGCCTACAGACACAAACTTGCTGACCAGAGGATGCAGAGATGAACACTTTTGGCACACAGAAAAAGGTAAATCTTGCGCTATGTGCAATTTCTTGCCTTACCATTGAATTTCCTGTATGTCTCTCAGCCGAGTTAGCACATGTTGCTTATCCAAAAAGTTTAACATGTAAAAAAAGGAATGGTTTTGGGACGATCCAGCCAGAGCCATGGGCTGAAGAGATCTATGCACCCATTTAATGATATACATGGGGCGTTAGGGAAGGCCCCACTAGTTTCTGCACAGTTTTCAATCAATCAATCAATCAAAGTCTTTATTTAACTAGCGATCACCATTGAGCAAGCTCATTTTCGAGGTGGACCTGGGTTTGTCAACAAGAACAATATACATGGGATGCAACGCACAAAAAAATAAAATAAAAATAAAGTAAGATACAATACAGTATATACAAAGTATCAGCAGGTAGCATTGACAGTAGTATATGTTTGGAACAGAAGATACAGCAAGTTTTGATAGGACACAATTTTTCATATAAGTAAAGAAATATACATATCAGAAAATGCACCAAGCATAAATAAAACCTAATATAAAGGTATATAGTGATACGGTATGGAGAATACAGAGCTGGAGCCAGGGTCAAAGGAATGTGGAAGGACAGATGTGGGGCAAAAAGAGGTGAGGGAAGAGTAGATTTATAGATGTGACCAGTCTTTTAACAGTAGCAATTGGAGTGTACTTGGATTTATGGAGTCACGCTTTGGGTGGACAGGCACAGGATTGCTTATTATTTATTTATTAATTAAATTTTAATGACCTGATAGGCCAACTGAGCCCTGAGGTCCTTTCTCAGGG
Organism: Neoceratodus forsteri; assembly: GCA_016271365.2. Classification (NCBI taxonomy): domain Eukaryota; kingdom Metazoa; phylum Chordata; order Ceratodontiformes; family Ceratodontidae; genus Neoceratodus; species Neoceratodus forsteri. Next base: position 820,432,003 of record CM028129.1, read on the forward strand.
GTGACCCTGGATTACATGGTATAATAGGGTATACAGTGAGAGTACAATAAATACTGTAAGTTGTAGCAGTCGACACATCATAGCAGTAGCATGTTATGTGATAGATTTAAGATTTAAAAACATTTCTAAAAGTGAGAAACAAGACAGAAACATGAGCAATGCTCAGAATTTGAGCAAAGTGAATGACATAGAGCATTTGTCAAATACAGAGCCCAGGTGAGCATAAAAAGGTGCATTAACTAGATGAGACCAGCTTATTGTAGGTTGAGACATGTACTTGGATGGGAGAGAATGGGGAGGTTTCAGGTACCATGGCAGTGGCATGTGCTAGCAGCGAGCATGTGGACCTTGAGTCTTGTGTGGAAAGTTTTGATTGAGGGAGCTTCCTGCACCTGAGGTGGAAGTTTGTTCCACAGGGACAGGGCGGTGTAGGAAAAGGACTTGCCCCCCGCCTTGGTCCTCACTCTAGGAACCTCTAGAAGAGTTTGGCCTGAGGTCCGGAGGTTGTGGGGGTTTAGCTTGGTGGTGATGAGTCCAGAGAGACTAGGTGGAGGGGTCGAGCCAATTAGCTTGTATGCTAGGCAAAGTAGAGGGTACTGGAGGCGCGCTTCAAATGAAGGCCAGTTGATTAGTGCTAGAGTGTCACAGTGGTGACTCCTGGAATGGGGCTGAGTGGCAAAGTGAACCACCTTATTGTATAAGACCTGTAGTCTATTGATCTCAAGCTCTGCCATGCCCTGAACAACGGGGGCAGGGTAGGTCACTGTAAGGAAGAGGACACTAGAGGCAATGACAATCCTAGCTTTGGGAATCAACTGGTCCTTGAGGTGGTGGAGGGTTCCAAGTTTCCCATGTATAATTTTGATAACTTGGTCAACATGGTTCTTTAGTGTGAACCCTTGGTCCAAGGTGAGGCCTAAGTATTTTAGGGATGCCACCACCTCTATACGGTTCCCAACCCTACAGGTAAGTTGTAGGAGTTGTGTTCTGTTTTGGCCAAGGGATCTTGGTCCAAAATGCATGGCCTTGGTTTTGGCGGTATTCAGAACCATTCTGTTCTCTATTAACCAGCTGTCCAGTGACAGCAGGTCTTCTTGGATGAGGGGCAAAGGGCTGCCAGGTTGTCAGAGGATCGATAGACGACGGCATCATCAGTGTACTGAACAACAGTGCTGCCACTACAGTGGCCATTCAAATCATTTGTAATCAGGGAGTAGAGGAGGGGACCAAGGATGGACCATTATGGTACTCCTTCATGTGGGGAAGTGGATCTGATATCTCATCCTTCCACTTCACCCTCTGAGTACAACCAGTTAGATAGCTTTCAAACCACTTGAGAGTATGGGGTTGAGACCTATGTTACACAGCTTGTGTAACAGTAGATTGTGGTGACCAGGTCAAAAGCCTTGGAGATCAATGAAGACTGCTCCAGTATGGATCCCTTGTCTGTATCTCTAAGCACGCCTGCCGAGAACTTAGTCAGGGCAGTGTCAGTTCTGTGTTTGGCTCTGAAGCTGTGCTGGGATGGGACAATAAGCCAGTGAGCCTCTAAATAGTCAAGAAGTTGCCTGTAGTCTAACTTTTCCTGGATTTTGCCAGGACACAGTGCAGGAAATTGGCCTGTAGTTGCCAATGGGTTCACAATGTCCGCCCTTGTGAATAGGAACCACATGTGCCTGTTTCCACTGGTTTGGGATGGTACCCACCTGTAAGGACCAGTTTATGAGCCACGTCAGAGGTCTTGAAAGGGCTAGTGCCCCATCCTTCAGCATCCTAGGGAGGATCCAGTCAGGTCCTCCTGAGTCCCTGGTTTGCAGGGACTTTAGGAGAGCAAGGACTCTTTCACCCTGACCAGCCTCACATGAAAATTTGGATGGTCATGGTTGTGGGATAGTTGTTCTGGATCCCATGTTTGGGCAGGGAGTCCAGCCTTGAAGGAGTCTAGGTTTGTGAAGTGATGGTTGAGAGCTGAGGCGATAAGAGGCCCATCATTCAGTAACTGTCCACTGACCTCTATAGGACTAGGTATGGACTTAATTTGTCCCTTTAACAGCTCATTGATATGAGACCAGAATAGCTTAGGGTTGCCTAGATTAGTTTTCTGGAGGTGAGTGATGTATGCAGGAGGCAGTATAGGCGCTGATGGTCTAAGGCTCTGAGCTGCAAATTTGTTGACATCCAGCAGACCTGACCTGGGTTTGAATCCACAGGTTCCACTTGCATACTGTGTGACCCTGAGCAAGTCACTTAACCTCCTTGTGCTCCCAGGTCGCTCCTGTAAAAAGCTTTCAGCTTAGTGTGCTATACCTGGTTAAACAATAAAATAAAAAATGCCCTTTGAAAGTTTGATGCACACTTGCATTGGTTTCTAAGGGCTTTAAACATCACTAGGTAAGCAGGGAGTGAGGAGTACTTGAACTTTTCCAAGCTTTGTCTCAGCTGATCATCATGGCCTTTAGTGGAGAAGTGATCCACTTGCCACTTGTAGCATCTGCCTTTAGCTGGAAAAGTTTTCATCGGAGCAAAAAGTTTAGCCACCCTTGTAAGAGACATCCGGAAGAAGGCAACAGTGTCGTCCAGAGTTGGGAGATGCCTTAGTGTGTTCCAGACAATGTTACTGAGGAAGGTATTGTATTGATCAGATGAGAATTTAGAGTAGTCACATGTTGTGAGGATTCTGGGTTGGATCCTGGGCGCCCTGTTCTTCCATATACAAAAGATTGGTGAGTGGTCACTCAGGCCATCAGCCATGGTGCCTGCTATCTGAATATTAGAGGGATTTGACACCAGAACCCAGTCTAGTATGGTGTGATTACCCATTTTATGGTTAATTCTGGTAGGTTCAGTAATAACCTGAACAGGATTAGCTTCTTGTACCAGGCCTTTAAGGGCCATGTTTGAGTCATGGGCCCAACTTAGGTTGAAGTCCCATAAGATGAGGAGTTCAGTTGAAACATCTTTAGCTAAGGCTTTAGTGATTTCCTCCAGAGACTGGAAAGCATTCTTAGGGGGGTTGTATATGCACCCAATGGTGAGGTGCTTAGCACTGCCAAGGGTGAGACGTATTAAGATAGCTTCATTCTCAGAGCAAGTGCTATACTGCAGGCAGATCTGTGAGGAACTTAGTGTGTCCTTCACATAGATGAGCACCCCATGCTCTCTTTTGGTTACTCTGTCATTTCTACAGTAATCGTATCCTGAGGCAGTTACCTCGTGTCCAAGCACAAAGATTTGCAACAGAGTTGATGCACAAGGTGGGATGGCAAGGATGAGAAGGGACTTGACAAGGTAAGAGGAATGGCCAAATGTACGGCAGCTTAGATTTAATGCTAAGAAGTGCAAGGTAATGCACCTGGGAAACAAAAACCCAGGGGAAGAGTACACAATGGGGGGTGAGATACTAACAGCAACAAAAATGGAAAGGGACCTGGGGTAGTCATATCAGATGACTTAAAGGTGGGCAAGCAATGTGAGAGGAAAGTAAGGAGGGCTGGGGGGGGTACTGGGATGCATAGGGAGAGGCATCAACAGTAGAAAACAGGAAGTTGTTATGCCTCTGTACAGAGACTGTGAGACCCCATCTGGAGTACTGTGTGTAGTTCTGGAGACCCACTCTCTGCAAGGACATAGACAAGATGGAAGCTGTTCAGAGGAGGGCAACTAAAATGGTGCAGGGTCTGCACTGTCAGACATATGAAGAGAGGCTAAAGGAGCTTAATATGTATAGCCTCGAGGAAAGGAGAGAGAGAGGGGACATGATAGAAACCTTCAAGTACCTCAAGGGAATCAACAAAGTCCAAGAGGGTAGCATCTTTCAAAGGTGTGCAGAACAAGGGGCACAATTTGAAGATGGGGGGGGCAGCTCAGAGGTAATGTAAGGAAATATTTTTTCACAGAGGGGGTTGTGAATGCATAGAACGGCCTTCTGGAGGAGGTTGTGGAGTCAAAAACAGTGGTTGAATTCAAGCATGCATGAGACAGCCATAAGGCAATTCTAGGGGGTGGGTGTAGAAAGAAGTAGGCTGCTGGTTAACTAGGATCTGCAGCTTATCCATTGGGTAGGGAAATGGGCAGACTGGGTGGGCCAAGCGGTCCTTATCTGCCGTCAAATTCTATGTTTCTATGTTTCTATGGGGTTTAAGCCAGGTCTCTGACACAGCAAGGACATCTGGTTTGTAAAGGGCTAGCCATGCTTGTACTTCTTTCATCATTGGTCGAAGGCTGCAAATATTCATATGAGTGATCTGCAGCCCCTTTGAGGACAACCAGGAAGGGTCCTGAGGAGAGCACAGTGAGATTTGCAGTTGGGGGCCAGGGTTAGGGTTGAATATCTCCTGCTAGAAGCAGTAAGGCAGCAATCAAGCAAACCATAGTCGGGTTTAGTGAGGAAGCAGATCTTTTCTGAGTACCCTTCTGGTATGGAGAAGTATATGTAACATATGCCTTTCTTGGTGAATTCATAGGCAATTTGAAGGAGTTGATCCTAAGGGGTGTGGGGCAGTAGTAGTGATAAGTGGTATGGGTGTCAGGTCCCCATGGACCTTTAATGTCAGGGTCTTGTTGACAAGAGAGCCAGTCCATCGAGAGGAGGGACACAATATAAATAGTGGCCAGGAGAATACCTCTTTAGGATTGTAAGGTAAGGTTTACCTGGCCTGGTGGACAGATGGATTGGCGGGCATTGGTCAGGTGCCTGACCTCATGATGACATGATGGAAGGCGACTTCAAGAGGTGAGGGCCAATAAACCTGTCCAGAAGCAGAGAAGGATTGGCCCAAGTGGGCTAGTCTATATAAGCTGGAAATAGCTGTGTGCTGCCTAGTGCCCTTTGGCCCAGGCAGTCCCTTGACACACCTTCCATAGACAGAACAGTTTGTTGCCAATTATGACTTTTGGGGGGTTCAACTTGGTGGAAGAAGGAAAGCCAGGTATGCAGCTAAAGGTAACATGGGAGTCGAACACTGGAAATTAGTCACCAGAGAAAGCAAACAAGTAAGGATATTTTTCTGCCAGTGAAGCACTCAGATAGACCAGGTTTTACCTAACTAGAGCCAGCTACCAGCAATAGGTGTCTGTCTGATCCACCAGTACAAAATGATACTTTCTGCTAAGGTATAACAAAGATTATAAGACTATGCATAAAGACCTTATGGCAAGCAGCATCTAAGTAGAACAGACATTGCATTAGGCATCTATCTAATCCATCAGTTCATTAATGGCACTTTCTGCTAAAATGTAACTCAGATTATAAGACTATGCATAAAGACCTTATGATAGACTAGCATATAAGTAGAACAGAACATTGCAAATCAGCTCTACAGCAAGCTATATGGTAGGAGACAGTAATTAGCTCAGGTTCTATGGGAAAAAATATTGATACATATATACAGCGCATAAAAAAATAAGTATGTGTATGGACAGCTCATGAGACTTTAGTTCACTACAAATAGTTAGTAGGATATTCGGTTTCAAGTAGGGTAGCAAACTGATTAACAGTTAGGTTGATGTTCAGCCCATGACCCCTCACGATTGGTCCCTATGAGGTTGTTGGAGGGATAAACATGCATTTAAGGGGAGGAGGGAAAGGGCTCGGTGGGTGGGAAAAACAAATGCAGTCCCGGAGCCAGTTCTTTCATCATGGGGCATGGAGCAGCTAGCCGGCGCCTCACCCTAAGGTACAATCCATTTAAGTGTGGAAGGAGGTCAACCTTGCCGCCCTTGATGATCCAAAATGTCCAACGGAAGCAAGCCACGGATGCTTGGTTGCAACCTTTTGTCCAAGGCTCACCAGTGTCATGGTTTGTCTGGTCCAATAAGGTGCTTCTGCCTTATTTGAAATTTGGTGCCCAAAGTAAAAAAAAAGGCACCAGCGCAGAGACTGTATGTATAGCCCGAGAGTTAAAGAATTCATGGTAAATTCCCAGGCACACTGAGCTCCAGCCCTAGTGCAGGATGCAGTACAGCTGTGCGCCTTTCAAATGAATGCAGTCCCAGAGCAAGTTCTTTCTTCAGGGGAGGTCCATCCAGCATGGAGCAGCTAGCAAGTGCCTCACCCTGAGGTAAGATCCGCTTAAGTGTGGAGTGGGGGGACCCACTTCAGGAGGTCGCCCTCACCGCCCCGATCCAAAATGTCCAACGGAAGCCATTGTAGCTATAGAGATTTAAAAGCTGCTAAGCTGATAGGATGATTTAATTTCAAAGATTGTTTTGCAGTTTTTGGGCAAAAACAATGGGAACTGCTCTTCTTTGCCTTCTGGGAGGCCCAGGACCACTAAATTATTATGGCGTGAGCACACTTTGAGATCCTCCAGGTGCTCCTCGGTCTTTTTCAGTCGTTGCCATAGGTTAATAATATCTGGGTCCAGCCTACCTCTCCAGTCATCAAGGGGTGAAATCCAGGCCTCGTTATCTTTACTGTGGGTGGCAAGCTGGTAGAGAGAAGCTCCCATGTTTTTAAATTTAGAGGCCAGCATTTGCAAGGTTTCTTTCATCAGGGTTAATTCCTCCAAACCTTTCTTCCGAGAGAGCTCCTTGCGACCCTATGTGAGATGCTAGCTTCTTGGCTCCTGCTTTGGCCCACTTTGAGGCCTTCTCTTTTACCAGGGTTGCCATTGGAGAGTGTCTCAAGGGCTGTTTCTCCATCTCCATGTCCATTAGGGGGACGATTTGCGGAACATCTCAATGTCAGGGAGCCAAACACCTGATAGGTGACTAAACACATGACGAAAATATAACTTGATTAAGCAGTGTAGCCAGTAGGGTTGGGGAGCCAAAAGACTAGGCATCTTAGTGGGCAACCATCACACTGGAAGTCCCCATGCTAGTGTGTTCTTCATGGATATCAGTGATCACTGTTTTATTACCTGTGTGAGATCTGCTGTAAAACTAGCATTGACCTCTAAATTCACTTTTAAGAGGAATCATCATAACTTTGATACTCATAAATTTCTTTCTTACCTGCAATACTCAGTGAGTTGGCAGCATTTTTATCTTGCCAAAACAGTGAACGTGGCTTATGATATATTCCAGAGAACAGTGCTTGGGATACTTGACAAGCATGCACCGTTGCTAAAACATGCACTCGGAAAAATCATGCCCCTGCTTTTCAGCTGACCTTAGAACTGCCTTACTAAATTGTGACCATCTCTGGAAAAAAGCTTGGTGAACCAAACTTCTGGCTGACTAGACCTTATTTAGGAAGGCTAGGAACTCCTGCACTAGGATGACCAGAGAATCTAAGTCAAGCTGCTTCAGGGCTGAACTTGACTCTTCCTCCAAATCCTCTGCCAATTTCTGGAAAACCTTGAAGGTGATTGAAGGCCATAGAACACCCAATACCCTACCTTTAAAAATCACCTCTGGTGACACCTTAACTACAGATAAATGAGAAATCATGGATCTCCTTAACAATCACTTTGCTACTGCAGGGTTGACCTTTGACACTTCTGCTGCCAATAACCTTTGTAATCAACTTGGCTTACATAACCTGGGGACACTGGCCACTAACAATCATACAAGTGGGGCTGCGTTCTCGTTTCAGCATGTCTCCTTGAAAGAAGTTGAAGAGCAACTGTTACTCTTGGATATCAAGAAGAGTGCTGGCACTGACCTCATTGACCCCTATTTTCTCAAGATTAGCTACCATGTATTGGCAGACCAATTACACACCTTCTAAATCTATCATTATCGCAGGGGGATCTCCCAACTATATGGAAAATCGCCCATGTAATCCCCCTATTCAAATCAGGTGATCCTTCAGACGTAAAAAACTATAGACCAATTTCCCTACTCCCAATACTCTCTAAGATTTTGGAGAAAACAGTGAGCTTACAACTATGGAGTTACCTGGAATCCTCAAACCTACTAAACCCTCTGCAATCAGGTTTTAGGCCAAGCCACTGTACAATCTCGGCCCTTGCTAAGGTAACCAATAACTGACAACATGCCCTAGATACTAAAAACTTTGTATGTGCTGTGTTTTTGGACCTAAGTAAGGCCTTTGACATGGCTGACCATGAAGTGCTTCTAGAATCCCTCTGTGAGTTAGGCCTGGACTCCGTATCCAGGAGGTGGTTTGCAAATTACCTTACTGATCAACAGCAGCAGGTTAAAGCTGAAGGGAACTCTCACCTCTTAAACCCTTATTAAGGGCGTGCCACAGGGCTCCACACTGGGTCCTCTGCTTTTGCCTTACATAAATGGTATCGATGCAGGAAATTAGTTCAGCCAATATTCATTTATTTGCTGATGACACGATACTTCATGATGATAGCCCATCCCGAATTAGACTGTATAGACCTTCAAAAGGAATTCAACAAGCTGCAACTACACCTACTGAAGCAAAACTCGTTCTGAATGCAAAAAAAAGACAAAAACAATGCTATTCTCATGCTTAGCAAATGCTGCAAATCCAGCCATACAAGATCCCTACCTCAAATTACCACACTTTTTGGTGAATCCCTGGACTTCATAACCAAGTTCAAATATTTGGTAGTCTGGATTGACCACAAACTCTCCTTCTTGGATCATATTGAGAAGCTGTCTAAAAAACTTAAACAAAGGCTAGGCCTCTTTTATAGGATTAAACACCTCCTCACCCAGGATGCCAAGAAGATACTGGTCTAGACAACTTTCCTTTCCTTACTGGACTATGCCAATTTCCTTTACGGCCAAGGTCCTGCCTCCACGCTGGCTAAACTTGATGCTCTTTATCACAGAGCATTAAGATTCATCTCCGGTGCTCTGTTCCTTACTCATCACTGTTCTCTTTACGCAGTTGTAGGATGGACATCCCTCAACTTCAGGAGACAAATAAATGCTGCTTTCTGGGCCTATAGAGTAATCCTAAAAAAGCTACCACAATACATTGCAGATTGCATCCCTCTAACTGTGGAAGGCAAGTATGCTTTGAGAAGTTCCTCCCTTACCTCCTTCGTAATTCCCAAGGTGAAATCACGTTTTGGGACATCAGCTATTAGTTACTTGCTACTCCAGCTTTGAAACAAGTTGCAAAAAACCCTAAAAATATCTGACCCCATTAACTTGTCAGCATTCAAAATGCTCTATGAACGTTCGTTTAAGGAGACTTGCAACTGCTTCTCTTAAATTGTTGTACCTTGTATTCAGGACACTTGGCTCTGGTATGGTGCCCCATGGCATCTCCTCCTACAATAAATTGTTCCTCCTTCCTATTACCCCATCTCTGTCAACTGCTGATCTGGTGTATTAGCCGCAGTTTATTACCATCTCCCATCCCCTGAAGTTTGCCACCAGGCAGGCTGAGAGCATTTATTGGCATGTAGTGTTATATTTGCTCTTGGTTATGGCTCTGTCTCCTTTCATTAGATTCTCCATACCCCAGAAACTCTCTGTAACTTGCATCCACTCCCTACACCTTGGCCAATCCATAAAAGCGTGTGCATGATTGTTGCATACTGTCTTCTTTTGTGTTTCCCTAAGGTATGTTAGGTTATTTTACATTTTGATAGACCATTGTATTTAACGTACATATTACATCAGATAGCTATCACAGTACCTATGCCTCAACATTGTATTTTGACTTTGTATATTGTATAAGTTCAATGTTGTTTTGTACATTGTTCAAATGTGTACTTGTATTATGTATCCATTACTATGTGTTCAGGCCCATCTTGAAAATGAGCTTGTCTCAATGATGTTTCGCCTGACTAAATAAAGACTTGATTGATTGATTGATTGATTGACTGATTAATATTCGTAGCCTACTGCCCAAACTAGATGACCTACAAGTCTAGGTGGCACATCATAACCCGATATCTTAGCCCTTAATGAAACCTATCTCTCCCATGAGGTTCCTGGCAATGCCATATCCATCACTGGCTATGTACTCTTCAGGCTTTACTGTATCAGTAAAAGTGGGGAAGGCTGTGCCATCTACTTGAAGAATACACTGAAGGGCCAAGTCCTCCCTCTGATGTACCCTGTTAACAACTCCCTAATGTTAGTAGTCAAAACACTCCTGGATCAGCAAGGTAAATCTCTCGTCGTAAAATCCATTTATATCCCCGTGACCAGGTCTCCGGCCATCAAATGATTATTTACTACCTTGGTAACCGCCCCGATTGTACTGAGACAGTGGTTATGGGTTATTGGTGATTTTAATATAAATGAAGCAGACCTGTTTAAGGATGCCTTTGCAACCATTGACATCACCCAGATGGTACCCACCCCCACTCGGATCAACTATAGGACCTGCTGCAGCTCTCTACTAGACCTGATTCTTACCACTCATCCTAGCAGAATCTTTAACACTATAGTCCTACCAGACTCACTGAGTGATCACTCACCAGTAATCTTCCAATGGTTGAACAGGAAGCCCAAGTCGCAGGCCAAATTCTCCTACCAGCGTACTTTAAAAAAAGGCAAGCTCCCACACCTCACTGCATCACTTTCACAGACTGACTGGTCCTCTTTAGACTCTATGAACAACATTGATCATGCTCTTTGCAACTTTATTAGACAGTTTAATGAAGTTTGTCACAAATTTGCACCTGTAAGGAAATAAAAATAAGAGGCATTTCTAATTCATGGATTACCCCTGCCCTAATCTCCCAGATGAAGGACAGAGACAATCTCTGGCATCGTGTTATGGCCACTGGTCGCCAAACTGACTTGCAACACTGCAAGGCAGCTAGGAACCTATATACCCAGGCAATACGTAAAGCCAAGCAAGACTACTACAGACACAAACTCACCAACTCCAGAGGAAACAGCAAAAACATCTGGGAGAACATCAAAAGTCTCACTGGGAAACCGAATAAATGCTCCCCCTTCATGCTTGAGGTTAATGGCACTGTCATTCCCACAAATTAATTGCAGACTCCTTTAATGTCACTTTTACTGATCTGAGTGGTGTCCTACCACAGGACTTTTTCAACACATCCACCTACCTGGCACCAACGGAAAATCTGCTTCCTCCCTACTACCCCCACCCCCACTTCAGGAGAGTGTCCCTCACTGAAGCCAGAAAATACCTTCAAAAGGCTCTTGGTAAATCCAGGTATAGCAGCAATACTCTGGGTCTAAAACTTCTCCCTCGAGACTGTCTTACTCACTCTCATTAAACTACTGAACCTCTCACTCTCCCTTTGATAGTTCCCTCAGTTCTGGAAATCTGCTATTGTCACACCTGTGCACAAAAGTGGAAACAGAACTCAACACTCCAATTACCACCCTATCTCAGTCCTACCCCCACTTTCTAAAGCCCTTGAGTGCATTGTGGCAGACCAATTGTCTGATTATCTTGATAAGTATAATATACTGAGTCTGCTGCAACATGGCTTTAGTAAAGCCCACAGTACAACTACTGCCCTGCTAGAATTCATGAATCACATACATGCTGTGTACTCACAGTGCCAACAACCCCACTTATGTAGTCCCCTTCTGCTGAACTTCTCAAGCCCAACGATCCTTCTATGTCAGGGCTCCATCCCTGATAAATGGGCTCCACTCTGAGATTTACACTGAGAATAAGCTAGGCCTCTACAAATGCAAACTGTGTCATTATCTCTCTAATCTCAGCAATTGTGACTGTACCCACTAGAATTACACCACTCTGTAACTTTACTGGCCATCTCCATTGCTTAATTCCCCACCCTTTATCCACCCATGCCCCTCCCCCTTTTTCTTCCTTTCTCCACTATGTCCCACCTATCTCTCCCATTCTCCATAAGCTTACCCTACCGTTTCTTCATCCCAACTTATGCTACCCTACTTTACACCACTCCTTCTCCTCTCATTCCCCTAGTCTCCCAGTGTACTAACACCCTTCTCACCCCACCTTCTCCTACCACCCAGCTCTCCCTCTCCTACTCCCCCACCATCCCACTCTTCCTCTCTTATGCCATGTCCATCCCAGTTTATCCTTACTCCCCTTTCTACCCTCCTCCACTACCTCCCCCGGCCCTGTTCCTTATACCTTCCTCCCCCATTTCTTTCACCTCCTTCTACTTGTCCTTCCCCTTTCCCATAGCCATCCCTCTTTCTAGCTTCAGTTCCAACCCTTGCCTCCTTCACCCTCTCCCCATCCTACCTAGCACTTTTCCTACTGCTAGCACTTCAATGACAATGTCTCATCGAGGACTGCTTCATCCCCTCACACTATTTGCTGCCCTATTTTCTATTGCTCCATGCTTGTATATATAGTTATATACTTTGGAATTTGTCCTCACATCCCCCTCTTATTATCTTAATTAAAATTGTATCTGTCTAATGTTGTTAGTCAGTAGAGTGTACTAGCCTGTTAAACTTACTGTTAGCTGACCTATTATGTTTACCTATCTTGCACTGACTATTGTTCTGTGGTTTGTTCACGTTTGTATTTGATGTGGAACCTTTGTAAATGAACCTCTGGTTCAAAGGTATTTGAATCCTAGTGCTCAATACATAAATAAATAAAATACGGGTGAAAGTCCCACACTGTACCTGAAATTTAAAATCTGGTAGCATCCCACTATTTGCAAAATCTTTTATACACCTGAGTTTTCTGCGGTCCTTCCTCCTTTTATTCTCCCTTCTCCAATGGAAAATACTTGGGGGGCACTCTGACTTACCCAGTCAATCTTCTTAGCTAAAGGGAGCAACTCACCAAGGAAACTCAAACGGCAGGACAGGGAGTAAAGAGCAGTGTATTCTCACAAGATACCACTCTGTGTGTATAGTCCTAAGCCAATGGGTTTCCACAGCACTAAGGTGCAAATCACTCATAGCCACTGGTGATGATTATATGGGGTTTGATATGGGAGCACATATGCAAGGACCCCTGCAGGTTTCACAGTATTCAAAAGGGCTGCAATTACAAGTATCGGACTCTACCCCAGTTTATGTTCTGTAAGTTAAACTTAAGATAAGTAATAACATTAAGGATCTATGTGACCCATATACAGAGTGAAGTCACCTCTTCTGTATTTCTCCACACACCCATGATGTTACCCTCCCAAAAACAATTACCTAATTTCCCTCCCCCTCCCTCACTCTACTTAGCTGGGAGACATATATCAGTGGGATCTCACACTCACTGAAACTCAGTGATGGTTGGTGCATGTTTAGGGACCAGAGGGGTAGACACGGGGTCCTTAATGCCCTACTCTAAAGGCACCTCTGGTCTCAGAAAGTTTTATCTCTATAACATGGTATCCAAAGCTCAAATAATCATGTTTCTTATATTATTACTATGAAAAGTTCAAGAATATGTTTTTTACTGCACACATCTAAGCTTATCTCACTAGCAGTTAGCAAAGAAAATTCAACTGATCAGAAGAATGGAATATTCTCACACCTAACCATGGTCAAGTATAAGATCACCAGCATTAAAGTTGACCCCAACCCCCAACAGGGGATAGGCCAAACAGCATTTAGAATATCAAGTACCTCTGTAGACAGGTTCAGGGATAGTTCCTCCAATAGGCACTGTGTACAAGTAATATATCTATTAATCCCAGATAGAGGTATCCTGGGAACGGATAGAGCCAGTGGCACAAACTCTCTGCATTCAGTACCACAAATGTTTTACCCCAATGGCTAATCAACATATTAAATAGATCTCATGGAATGTGAAGTGTTAGCCACACTGCTGTTATGAGGAGGAAACTTCTGGATTATCTTAAGAAAGATGGGATTGGCCAGCCCGGTGGCACCGAGGGTTGAGATACTGGACACCACGCCTCACGCCACACCAGCAACCCGGGTTTGGGAAAGGATTCGGGTCATCCGAGGTCGGCAGGGGAGGGAGGGGATCAAGGGTCCAGTAGACTGCTCTCTTCTCTCTGGGGAAGGATCCAGGGATTTCCTGGCACTGCAGTGGCCTCTGGTGGAGACCAGTGGCAACGCAAGCATACAGGACATAGAAGAGGAAAGGATGTCAGCAGGCCTCTGTGGCAGAGGCATGGAAAAGTGACTGCACTGCAGCCATTGCATGCCGCATCCTGGGGAAACAGACATGGAAAAAACCCTACCATGGTGGTAGGTGACGATGAGAGCAGTGGCTGAGCCCCATGCCCAGTGCCAGGCTCTGCCAACACGTAGATTCAGTCTGCCTCCTCCTCGATGGCTGCTCCACTAGATTCTAGATACAGCACCAGAGGAGAAGGTGGCTCACCACGGGGGCTCAGAGCCGGGGTCGAGTAGCCAGAGAGGCTGGAGGAGCATGTCCAAACTGAAGAAAGCATGTAGAAGGACTTCAGGCAGGCAGCAGAGCACCAAGTTAGGACTGCACACCTGAGAGAGGCTGTTACTGGTAGGTGAAGAAATAGAGTTAAAAAAAAAAGAAAGGCAGGGTGGGGGTGGCCTTCATACAAGAAACACATCTATCCAAAGCTAAAGCCCATAAGCTTAAACAAAACTGGGTTTTTCAAGTTTTCAGTTCTACTTATACTACTAAGAGCGGGGGAGTAGCCACACTCATTCACAAAAATGTACCCTTCCAAGTGACAGAGGTTCTTATGAACCCAGAAGGAAGATATGTCATTGTACAAGGGACCCTGTCAGGTCATGAAGTAACACTCGCTAATGTTTATGGCCCAATCAGTGTATAGGCTACCTTTTATCAGACACTTACACAATGGCTCTTGGAAAAGCAGAATGGGAAGGCGATAGTGGGAAGGGACATGAACACCACACTAGATGACTTCTTAGATAAAAGCAGGGTCCCCACTGGCAGCCAGTCTCTTGCCTCATAGGCACTCCAAGACTTAACAACAGAACTATGTTTGATGGACGTTTGGAGGTTAATACTCCATGGAGAGGAACTACTCCTTTTCTCCATGCCACACACAACCTTTTCTTGGATAGACCCATGGCTCACACTGGAGCTTGGCCAGGTAATGTGACAGATGCAAAATAGGTACAATAGTCATCTCTGACCACACCTTTCTCCTTTACCTGTCTACACACTACAGCACCACAAGGGGCAGAAGCATGGTGGTTTATTACTTCTACCCTCAAAGATGCAGGGTTCTGTGCTAGCCTAAGGAAAGATGTCATCAGCTTCTCTCAGGTTAATAAATTAGAGGACACCTCAAGCGGCTATATGGTGGGATGTACTCAAGGCTACCTGAGAGGGAGATGTATTAGCTACACCTCTTACCTCTGCAAGATTAGTATAAAATATCTGGCAGATAGTCAGAAACAACTAAAAGATCTTGAACAAAGTTCAGAGCCAATTCCATTGCAGCTGGTCACTGTCTAGTTGACATAACAGGACTCCAATACAAGATTAACACATACTGTATCTACATTGCAAGGCAAAATACACACTCTTTTGGCTATGCCAATCCTTCTGGGAATCTGGTGAGAAACCAGGATGCCTCCTGGCATACCAATTAAAAAAAAAGACAGGAGCAATCCAGAATCCTTTCTACAACTAAAGGAGATGGGAAGCTTGCAAGGGCAGAGGAGGCCATTTACAGGGAATTTCATACCTTCTTTAGCGTACTCTACACAAGCTGCGCAACCCACAAAAAAGAGAGTTACATGATTTCCTTGACAGGCTGCAGTTGCCAGTCTTAACCACGGAGAAATTAAGTGGTTGGACAGGTCCTCAGAACAGGGGGACTGAAAGCAGCTCTGAGCACCATGCCTGCTGGGAAAGCCATGGGAACAGTTTCCCAGCTGAATTCGGAATGCTTTCAAGGATGTTATCCTATCCCCACTCACAGTGGCCCTTACAGAAGCTAATGAGACAGAAATCCTTCCTGCATCCATGAGAACTGCCCATATCTCTTTATTGCCTAAACCAGGAAGGACACTTCCTCTGCAACAACAGTTACTGTCCAGTTTCCTAATCACAGCAGATTGTAAGGCCTTTGCAAAACCATGGCTATTAAATTAAAAGATATAATCACTGACCTGGTGGACAGAGACCAAGTAGGCTTTGTTCCAGGATGCAGAGGCATGGGTAACACTAAATGACTTATCAACCTCCTTTGGAAATCCAAGTCCCCAACCATCTGAGGTTCTCCTCTCCTTGGAAGTCAAAAGGCATTTGACGGGTTGAATGAAAGTATCTGTTTGCCTCCTGGCCACTTTCAACATAGGCCCAATTTTAAGGTCTTGGGTCCGGGTCCTATATAACAGGGCCTCAGCAGAGGTAATTACTATTGGCAAAACATCTTCCCCTTTCAAACTGGAAAGAGGAACCTGGCAGGGCTATCCTTTGTCTCCCCTATTATTCAT
This sequence comes from Neoceratodus forsteri, assembly GCA_016271365.2. Classification (NCBI taxonomy): domain Eukaryota; kingdom Metazoa; phylum Chordata; order Ceratodontiformes; family Ceratodontidae; genus Neoceratodus; species Neoceratodus forsteri. The sequence continues at coordinate 820,448,212 of CM028129.1, forward strand.
TCTGGCTCTGGAACCCCTTTTGCAAGACATTAGATTGGCCTCAAATATAGAGAATAACAATGGGAGAGCAGTGTAAAACACTGGCTTATGCGGATCACATTAAGTTAAAACTAACCGAAGCTGCCATGTTTATATCCAATTTACTGAGCTTGATAAGCCAATACAGTCAACTTTCTGGATACAGATTAAATATAGCAAAATCTCAGTTTCTTGCATCCACAGCTCGTATAATTAAAGATCCACAGTATCTGTGAGGCCTGCATCATACTGAACAATATGTAAAATATCTAGGAATTAAATTTCATTGGAATTTCACACAATTGGGTTGGGACAACCTAAAACCTTTAATAGACAATACTGAGAAGAATCTTAAGTGATGGGAATTGCTGCACATCTCTTGTTCTGGAGGGTGCATGCCTTCAAAATGAAGGTGGCCCCTAAGTTCCAATATGTCCTAGATAACCTTTCTTTTCTGATAGACCAAAAATAATTAAAATACTTCATACTAAAATGAAGAATTTCTTCTGGGGCTCAGGATCTAAACAGATCAGCTGACCCAAACTCAAAGGGACCTAAGGAAGGAAGGGCTTAAACTCCAAGATTTCTAGTACGAACAATGGCCCAAAATCTGCTGCAGCTAGCACAGACTGCACCATGGAGTACACAGACCTATCTTCCCACATGGGATGTGAAGCCTCCATAGCAGAGGGACCACTTGTTAAAATAATTCCATTTGCCTCCTTACAAAAAAGAAACCCCTTGCTGCCTACTATGACCCACACAAGTCAAACTTGGAAAAAACATATAAAAATGAGCAACTAGGCTCCAGAGAAGGCCTTATTCTTTCCTCTCTGGAATAATCCAAGGTTATGTATAGATGGAAAACCTATAGAGGGAAAACAGTGGGCAGAAATAGGTATCAGCTATCTGCAAGACATAATACATAAATTCCTAGATACCCTAAAAAGTTCTGCCTAGCTCCAGCACGAGTGTGGCCTCACTAAGCAACAACACTGGAGATACCTCCAGACCTCCAGATAAGGCATGCTTTCCAGAAGATTCTAGGGCAAAACTTCAGGGGATAAAAACAGAATAAATTAGATGTTATTCTATGGATGGGGAAAGGAAAGTCTGTAAAAGTTCCCTCATTCACCAACACCTACTCACTCTCCCCATACCCTCCACAAGGGTCAAGCAAAGGTGGGCAGAAGAACTGGGAAAGAAGATTACACCACACCTCTGGTGTGACTGTTGGACAAATACCCAATTGGCCATCAAAGACACACAAAATCAATTTGTCCATTTTAAAGTTCTGCACAGATGGCATAGGACTCCCTTGAGTGGGGACTGTCTCCCACTGATAAATGCTGGAGATTTCAGGAACATAAAGGGACAATTACCCACATCCTGCATGTCTTGCAAAACTCTCAAACATTTCTGGGATGAAACACGTAACATCTGTAACAAAACTCCTGTCCCATAAGGTCAATGTAACATTGACTGTAGTAATGTTAGGCCTATACCCAATGTCCTCACAAGATGTGGGTCTGAAAACTGGGGAAAGAAATGGCTCTAGGAGCATTAGTCACCACCAACAGAATACTTCTGTGACACTGGAAGGAACAGACACCCCATCCCCACAAGAATGGCTAATAGAACTGGGCAAGTCAGCAAGCTATGAGAGAGTCCTTCATGTTACCTAAAATAGAATGGCAACCTATTTGACTATTTGGGGATCCTACTTATCCTCCCAATATTGTGAAATCTCGCCAGCATGCTTTCTCCCCTCTCTTAGGGTAAACATCCAACTAATCCCACTTCAAGGAAACAAGGGGCCACAAACACTCTCAGGAGTCAGTATAGCACAGTGGTTTAAGGCTCTGAGCTGCAAATCTGGAGACCTGGATTTTAATCCCACAGCCCCCACTTGCATACTTTATGACCCTCAGCAAGTCACTTAACTTCCCTGTGCTCCCAGGTTGCACCTGTAAACAAGCTTTCAGCTTAGTGTGTCTCACCTGGTTAAAAAAAAAAAACAATTGCAATTGTACTCTCCTAATCAGTCCTGATGCCCTGGTCACAAAGGAACTCCAACCTACTGTAACTTAGACCCAGTAAACAGAGGCCTTTTCACATCTCTAACTAACACACATTGTACAGGGTGCTTGAACTGGAGTTTAGGTGAACTGACTACTATAAAAGAGTACATGGTTAGTAGATCAACTAGTGTGAAACATTCTTATTTGGAATTTATGACTATCTGGGGATCCTACTTAACATAAGTTCCTACTTTACATAAGTACATAAATGTATTATGGGGGCATGTGTGGTTTTGTATTTCTTTGAAACTTGGCTTCCCGGCCAATACCCTTTGGGGTAACCATTGCCTCAGTGTTTGCGAGCTGAGGTTCTTTGTCTTTTAACTTGTTTTTTGGTTTGAGTTCACCACAGCATAACCTAGATAGACCATCTTAGGGTAGCTGATTCATTCCACTGGGGTGTCAAACAGGCAGGGCACACTGATGAGTCCTGGTAGGACCCAACATGTGTCTGTGTCTTCCGCGGTCACCCTTCGTAAACTGTGTGAGAGGCCTTTTGGACCATGCATTTTTAAAGTTGAACCAGTATAATGTTTGTGGTGAATTGCATATGCAGCCCATGATGCTTTGTAATATGGGGCAGTATGATTTGTATTTCTTTGGAATTTGTTGTTTAACTTGACTAACATGGTGAACTGTTAAATGTGAGTTTTGTTATATTATAGCAATATGATTAGAATGATCATAAGAGTAGTTATCATTTACACTGGTTTTATTATCTCAGGATACTTTGGTATGTTCAATAAATTATCAGACTTGTTAAGACATCATCCAATAGTCCATGCATCTATGGGAGCAATCCCAGCCAGGACTTGTGGTAATGCTTGCTGATGTGTATATCAGTTAAAATTTTGAAATGCATAATAAACTTTTAATTACAAAAAAAGCACATCTGATCACAAAAACTAATAAAACAAAAGAGGTTTATGTTCAATTTTAAAAATTTGCTGTTTTTGTACAATTATTCTTTTTAATCTGAGTTCATCCATTAGTTGTGTGCTGGAGACTTCCTTCAATACACACATATATTCATGAAACACCTTTGACCTAGTGCCCGTGATTCAACATCACCAGGTCCACTGGCAGGATTAACTCACAGTACCCTTGAAAATCTATCTGCTACAATGTCACCCCCTCCCCGAAGCCCTCTGACACTTTTAACGTCCAGTATGTCAAGCTCCACAATGGCATGCACATCAGGACTTCCTTTCTCTAATAATCCCCTATATGAATGGTCCAGGCTAGCATCTCCAAGATAAGATCCCCACCAACAGGTCAAACTCATCACATCTGTTTTGGGAAGAGTTGCAGACAAGTGTGGTTATGCAAGACATGGTGGTGATTGATCATATCATTTTTCCAGATTTTGTTATACTGGAATATATCCAACCCATCTAAGGTCACAGAGCAGAGTGCATGTCAGTTCACTGATGCAAAAAACAAAACAAAATGCAAAGTACCATCATTATATAATTAAGCATAGTATACGGTAAAGTTTGCATAGGCCCTTTCTCTGCAGATACCTCATTCCACAGACAGTACGTGCAACTTGCACAATGTGCAAATGTCCAGAGGGTTAAAACGTGTTGTCAGTAATATACTGTAGCACTGAAACATCAGGCAAAACAGTATATTTGTTTGTTCTTTTTTTTTTTGTGCATTTCTGTAGAACTGAAACATAATACTGTATCCTGAAATGCATTTAAGAATACTGAAATCTTACTTCAAGGGGTCTGGCAGCAGGCAACACTGGTAGGACTGAAGCCACCAGGCACCAGGAACACATGGAAAACTTTAGCTAACAGTCTACCATGGGGGACCACCCGACCGACATCAGCACACTGATGTCCACCTATCCTATAAAATGGCGGTCCCCAGACCTACCCCCAGTTCTTTCCCGCCATCAACCTATGCACACCAGACCTCCATGGATGCCTGCTTCAGTTGACCAACATTTTCTTCATGCATTACCCACGATTTCTTTTCAGAGTATTTTAACGTCAATTTTTGGTGTTTCTACCACCTTGTTTATGTCTTCTGCCCTAGCCTCATCTTCCTGCCTGCTCTTCCCAGGCCCCAACCATGACACCAAGGCTTGTAAGCAGTGCCAGGACTTTAACCAGGCCATATGGAGATACTACTCATAGACCGTCCAAAGTTACCTGCTTCAAGAGAAATTAGCCATGATGGAGAAGAAGCTTCAGGCTAAGACTTCCTCCACCTCCCCAGCCTCCGGGTCTTCATAATTTTCTTCCTCCCAGAAGGAGAAGAAGTCCAGCAGGAAGCACAATCACTCGGGCAAGCACTAGAACCATTCTCAGTCAGCCTCTCAGTCATGGTCATCACATAAACTGGCTTCTGCCTCTGGGTCTTCCTCCCATGGGGGGGGTCAGGCCCTCTGGCCTTGGCAGCCCTCTCTATCCCTCCAGGTTGCCACTGGACGTGCCGCCCACCCTCATTTTGGTCACAGGTAGTGGCTCTTTGGGGCAGCAGACTTTGTCCCTTAACCCCCCAGCCCCTGAATCTCAGGCTCTTAGTTCCCACAGGTCCTCAGCCAGGTGGCTCAACTGGGGCTGGCACCTCTGGCATTGGAACTCTGCTCAGCACATCCCCAGTCAAGGTGTTGCCTTTGTCGATCCCCTACTCTGGGGCTGGCACTAGTCCTTTCAGGCATCACCTAGAGCAAGCTCTTGCCTCCACTTTCACTCAGGTGATGCCTCTGCTCCCACCTTGGAGGAACACCCCCACAGGCACCAACTTTGCCTCTGGGCCTACTTCGGCTGCTTCACCAGACTGATGACAGCCTTCACCTGTTAGGCCAATGTCGGCTACCACGGCACCCGCACCAACGACGCTCCAACTGTCTTCACCTCAGCCCCAGCCTGTGCCACAGCCTTTGCCCACTGGCGCTCCTAGGGATCCCCAGTCAACACCTGCTGGAACGATGTCAGGGTACCCCATGCAGCCTCTTCCATTGGTGTACTGGTACTCTCCTCCTCCTCCTCACTATCCATATCCACTGTACAACCCTCCTCCACCGGTGGACTACAATGGGTCAGTACACTTCTGAGCCCTTCTACCTCTTTCCCTAAATAATTCTCTCATCTGAGAGTAATCCAAGGGCATGAGCAATGGCATATGGTAGAAGGCCCTGGGACAGTAACCCCTACCTCTTCCCCCACTTTGGAGGTCTGTAGGAGGTAGAGGGTTTCTCCTTAGCTGCATTGATCTGATAGATGGTTTTGTATTCCTCCACCTTTTTCATGTATGTATCTGTTGTGTCCCCAACAAGAGAATTATTCTCACAGGGGAAGTCAATAGCTTTAGTTTGGGTGTCCTGGGCAAGATTGGTAGTCCTCAACTACAAACCATCTGAGAGAGATGGCTTGAGCTATAGCTTCTAGATGCCTGTCATTGGCATCTATAGCCATATGAAACTGACATTTTGTGGCTTCTAAGGCAGTTTTAACAGTTTCTGCCAGTTCCTGAAACACTTTTTCTGTTGCTTGCTGGCTGATAATCAGAACAGAGCTCCAGAGAGCCTTTTGGTATCCAGCTGTGTATGCCATGTAAGTACAGAGGTGAAGCAGTGGTAAGGCTGTGGTGTAAGATTTCTCACCCATGGCATCCAGTCTTTTGAATTCTTTTTCTGGAGGCAGGGAAGGAAGAGGCACCTTTGCTTTGTCACAAGCTGCAGCTTGCATTACTCCTTCATGATCTGGATGTATGTAAAGGTACTCAGCACTGGATTTATCTAGCTGGTACTTTTTCTCTATTTTCTTATCCACCCCGATATGGATGTGGGATTCTGGAAAGTTTGAAAGTTGCCGTGCGGCGGGACTTAAGGATTGGAAGGAACAGCTTTTAAGGAGGAGAGACCAATCATATCCAAAATCTGCCTCCTCATCTCCCTTGGTGGACTCTTGAATAGAAAGGTCAAGAGTGCCACCATGTGCTGGACAAAGGTAAAATAAGAGGAAAAATCCTCCTGGTCATGGGAAAGAGCGCCACTTTTTTGGTCAGGAGTATCCTCAGCACCCTCTTCTTCATCATCTCCCCTGTCACAGAAAAAGCCCTGGCCAAGACCAGGGTCAGAGGGGATAGATGTAGCAGGACCAGCTGGGGCACCCAGAAGAGAGCCCACAGCCTGAAAAGTTTGGAATAGTTGCTAAGCCTTGCCATTTCCTGCACGGAGGGAATATCTTGTTGTAACAGTGGCGCCTCTTGCTTTTCAGACGGGAGGGGCACATATGTTTTTCTTTTGTTTCCTTTCAGCAGGCCCTGAATCAGGGGCTTGCTGTGAATATATTTTTTGTTTGGCTTGGTCATTATTATTTTTATCAGACCTATTTTCTATAGGGTCCGTGGAAGACCTGTCTTTCGACTTTTGATGAGAGAAGGACCCCTCTTCTGAATTTTTAACAGAGGGTGACTCAGACTGAGAAACCATAATTTCCAGCCTTATGGCTGATTTCTTATTGTTTTTGAGCAAGTGAAAATATAAAGCTCACAGACAGAAAAACAGTGACTGGCCCAAAATATATAGATGAGGTTTGTAGTCTGTTTGTCCTAAACATAAAGGCTTCAGTAATTTGGAAAGAACAAAGGATCAGTCTTTGTTGGGTCTATCTGACTGCCAGTTTGTCAGAAGACACAGGAAATGTTGTTCCCAAAAAGAAAATAGAAAAGGATCCAAGCACTGGGGAGCCGTGGAAAAAAAATGGCTCCCAGTAGAGGTAAAATAAAGAATCACAGAACTGCTTTAAAAATAGGTACCTGTGGAAAAAATAATAGTAAAATAAAAAATCTGTGGAATTTTTACCTTGGAAGCAGTATTTTTTAGTCAAAAAAAAGAACGGGAGCTGGTGGTGCTGAGGGCTGAGGGCTGAAGTGCTGGTCACCTTACCTCGTGCCATGCCAGCAAGCTATGCTCGGAATGAGCAGGGACACCAGGGTTGGCAGGGCAGGAGAAGGATCGAGCATCCGTCAGACTGTAATCCTTCTCTGGGAGGGGGTCCACAACAGTCAGCACCTGGTTGCCCCTGATGGAGGCTGGGGACAGGGCACCGCGGTGTACATTGGGGTGGAATCTGGGGCAGACACCAGGAAGGAGCATGTGAGGTTGTGTCGCTGCCCTTCCATCTGCATCCTTGCATGCACTCAACTCCGGGGAGTAAACAACAAAAAATGGAGGAGGAAGTGTGTGTCTTGGGTGGAGCAGCTTGAGGGTCATCCAGAGGTACTGGCTTTAGAAGGCGCCTATCTGGATCTGTGAGAGAGGTGAGCATCGGGACTCCTGCCACCCCCGCTGCAGGGGGCAAGCTGCAGGGGAATTCATGCGTCTCTAGGGAGTGCAGACACCCAGATGGTGGATGGATCCCAAGGTGGCTGACCAGCCCAGGTACACTCACAGGAGGCAAAAAGTATAAGCAAAAACCAAAAAGAACAGGAATGTGGAAAAAGGAGGAGACTCCACAGATCCTGGGAACTTAGGAACTGCTGAAAACACACAAAAAGCACTAAAAACTTACTAAAACACTCTAAAACAGCTCAAAATGAAATAAATCACAGCTAAAATAAAAATAAACTTCTTCAAGTGACGGTCTAAAGAGAGAGCTCTGGGGCAGACTTGTCAAGTCAACAGAGAAATTAATCTAACTGGAGTACACCAGCACCTGCAGGCAGCACTCTCGTACTACAACCTGACTAGCTAATTCGCTGGCATCATTAGCATAACTGCACCTCTGGGGCAGCTGAACCCAGCTGGCATAACTGCACTAGTCAAGCATACCAAGGGATTCCTGGGGTGAGAAGGAGGGATTGTTTTATATGTGAGGAAGGGAATCAAGGCCATGGAGGTACAGGGCACCGGAAGAAAAGGAAGGGCAGGAGGTGCTTTGGGTTATTCTAGAGACAGGCTCTGGGGGATGCTGTCTGCACCAGAGTAGTGTACAGGTCTCCAGCACAGGGAGAGGAGATGGATACGGCACTTGGGGAAACCATTATCAGAATGGTGAGCAAGGGAAAGGTGCCACTAGATGGTGATTTCAGTCTGCTGGATGTGGAGTGGAGCCTTCCAGCTGCAGCTTCTGCAAGGATAAGGGTAATTCTTGACTCGCTACAGGGGACTTTTCTCAGGAAGCTAGTCAAAGAACCCATTAGGGATGGGGTAGTGCTGAACCTAGTTATTACAAACAGGGGCAGTGTTGCAGAAGTTCCAGTGGGCAGTCCCCACCATATAGTGTTGTTTAACACTAAGACAGAAACAGAGGCCAAACACACAAGGACAAGGGTTTTGGACTTTAGGAGGGCACATCTTAAAAACCTGGGGGACTGCCTCTTAAACTGCCTGAAAGGGGGATTGCCAGGGAGGGGTGGTGGCAGAGTGGGTAAAAAATTAGGGAGGGTATAACTAAAGCAACTAATATTTGCGTGAAGAAATTGAATAAAAGTAGAAGAAGAAAAGGGACTGCTATGGTTCTCTAAGAAAGTGGCAAAGGTGGTGAAGAAAAAATGGGTGGCATTTAGAAGGTATAAGAAATACAAAGGAAGGAGGACAGGGAGGTATACCTAGTAAAGTGGAGCAAATGCGTAGACAGAGGAAAAATCACCAGAGCACTCACTAAGGTGGATAAGACTTTCTTTAGATACATAAGTTAGAAGAGGAATGCAAGAGAAGGAACAGTGAGAACTAAAATGGCAAAAGGGGGACACGGCACAGAAGAGGACCAAGAAAAAGCAGACATCCTGATCAGGTACTTCTGCTCAGTCTTCATAGTGGAGGGAGGGGGAACAGATCACCAGGGAGTAGCAGGAACAGGGGGTAGACACAAGTTCATTTTCAGAAGAAAGAGTCCAGGAGGAACTTGCAGTTCTAAAGGTAAACAAAGCCATGGGACTGGATGAGATATACCCATGAGCTCTAAAAGAACTCAGGGAGGTGCCAGCTGCCCAATGACAGCCTTTTTCCACAGCTCACTGGAAATAGGCATGGTTCCAGGGGACTGGAGAAGACTCAGTGTAGTCCTTCTGCAAAACAGCAACAGCAGGGAGGAGGCTAGCAACTATAGGCCGGTCAGTCTTATATCAGTGGTGGGGAAATTAATGGTAACCCTGCTAAAGGCAAGAATGGCTGAGTGTCTTGAATCCAATGGGCTGTAGGACCACAGGTAGCATGTATTAACAGGGGGAAGGTCATACCAAATGAATCTGATGGATTTGTTTGACTTGGCGACCAGGGAAACAGATCAAGGGAAGACAGAGGGCATGACCTATCTGGACCTCAGCAATGCCTTCAACAATTTGCTGCACAAGAGGCTCATAAAGAAACTGAGCAGCTTGTGGGTAGGATCCAAAGTGTTGAACTGGGTTAGAAACTAGTTAACAGAGAGGAGACAGAGGATGGTAGTAAATGACATTCACTCAAATGATGAAGGAGAGACCGGGGGTGCCACTGGGCTTAGTAGTGGGAATGATCCTGTTCAGTTTCTTCATAAGTCACATTCCTAAGAAACTGGAAAGGAAGGTATGGCTTTTGCAGATAATACTGAAATCTGCAACAGGGTAGACACTTAGGAGTGGGTGAAGAGAATGAGAAGGGATCTAGGGAAACTTGAGGAGTGGTCACTAACCCTCTTGCAAATGGGGGTTCCTAGAAATGCCTGCCTGGGCTTACCTTAACCCTGTCCTTCTGTCTTCCTCCCGCTGTCTCCCGGACCTTTCCAGTTTTGACCTTCTAAATTTTTCAGACTTCCCAGGTCCTGTTTGCCTTCCTGAGTGTCCCAACCTTCAGCCCAATTGAAAGTCAGCCCCTTGGGGCTTAAAACGCTAACCACCAGCTCCCGCTGTGAAAGTGCTGCCTTCAGTGCAGCAGGAGTCGAGTTGCTGTACAAAGCACCTTTAATGCGAAACTGCTCAGTTTTCGGTCGCCTCAGGGACTGTGCCGTGGGTCTCGGGATCCCTTCCACCTATTTGGGACCTGATGACCATGGACAGCCTGCTGGGGGACCACTTGTCTCAAAATTGAAAGAGTTTGACTGGAGCTGCATTTAAGTATGCCTGAGAAGGGCCCCGGCCATCTGAATAAATAATAACTGTGTGCTTGGCTGCCTTCAGGGTCGCTATGTTCGGCTTTGGCCAAAAAGTAAAGGAAACCAATGTTTTAAATGCTGAAAACTGCTTGCTGCATATGAGGATTTATTATTTGTGTGGGGCAAAGTATCTAACCGTAGAATAAATGCTTTTCCCTGGATTTACCAGCACTTGGGACTCTTGTGTGTCAGTCTGTCAGCTGCAGGGGGACTTGCTAAGTGCAGTAGCGACAGGAAAACTAAAGGAGTCACATTCTTCAACTGTGTAATGACTGCAAGTACAGCCTTTAAGCTACAGAACTGTGGGGCATTTGGGGAAAATAATTACTTCTTTCTGGCTGCTCCAGGACATTGTTCAGGACTGTGTCTAATCTGCTATAAGGGACAGTGGGTTAAGCAGCCACTGCCAGCAGCACATCCAATTGGCATGCCAGAAATAGAAAGCCAGGACTTGTGGGACATTCATTGCACCTCATGGGTAAGCACTGAAGTGTTTATGGGGACTTACAGGGACATTATTTTATGCTCCAATTCCACAACCCAATTGTGCCTCGAGTGTTCTGATTGACAGGTCCCTCAGCCACTTAGAGACCTGTCACCCCATCTCTGCTGCCAATCGGGAGTCGAGCTAGGAGACCTATAAAGAGACAACGTTACCAGTTTGTCTAGAGAGAAAGAGAGAGATATCTGCCAGAGTGAGAGGAGGAAAGCAGGCCCCAGCCTGCTGGGAGCCCCCATGGGGTGGGGCTCAGGCCTCAGCCATGTCACCACCTGGGCCACTTAATCCAAGCCCCTTCAGCTATCAGGGGGCATTTATTATTTTCTTGAGCTAAAGTTACCACTTAAATATAATTGTAGTTCCTGCAACAGCTAGTCTGGAGGTTGCCAGTTACCTCCTCTAGAGGCTAGCCCTCCCTCCCACATCGGGGAAAGATGTGGACCAAAGATCACATGTCCAGCAGTGGTGAGAGTGCTGACCAGACCAGATGACATCATGCAGCGGTGAGAGCGCTGACCGAGTACCTCAGCAATGAGAGAGCTGAAGAAGTCTTCTGGATGCTTTCGACTATGGATGAGACCCATGGAGGACCTGAATGAGTACCCGTGTACCCCTCAGTGTTAGGGAGAAGATAAGCAATTAATCTTGGGGGCCTCAAGTTCCACTAACAGATATGTGCTGTTAATCTAGAGTATTGAAGTTCTCAGTCTGGGCTACTAACCCCGTAGGAGACTGCTTAGTTCAAGTAGATAGATGCATCTTGTCTGTGGCCCAAATGGCTAAATCGCAGTAGCAGCAAGATGCCTGGCTGGTGAATCATGTAAATGTTCTGTAATTTTTTGTGTAGCTATGAGTTAGAGCCCTGCCTCCATGGAGCTGTCTGCCAATTGATGTCTGCCACTTCATAGGACAGGAGGCCCTAGAGCTTATTGTGTTTGAATGTTCTGAAGAAGAATTTACCTGTGTCTTACCAGAATTTTGTCTGAGAGCGCTTGCCATAAGTGTAGAAAGGCCTAACCGTGCTGGATGAGACTTTGCCTCTCAATAATGGTATCTGATATGTAAAGTACTGGATGTGACTCCATGTAGCTAACTTTCTAGATGCTTGATAAAAGTGTCGCTGTCAGTCTATACTGAATGGATGCCTTCTTGGTATATAAAGTACTGGATGTGATCTTGTTTAAATTGAATATAGGATGCTTGACAAAAGTATCACTCTCATTGCATTGGATGGGACTTTCAAATATTGTGCTGAATGTTCTGGATGTGAAATCCACATAGCTTGTCCTGGAATGTTCCGAAGTCTGTAAGTACAGGGCAATCCCTGCCATGTCTGCTAAAGTGCAGGGCAATCCCTGCTGTGGTTGTAAATAGTTATTTTGCTGCTTTACAAGTACCTGTTTCCAAGTTGCCCCCATCATCAAATCAATAGCCGGCCACCTCAACCAGCTGCAACGTCCACCAGGCCTGCAACATCTTGGACTTCAGTCTGTCAGCTGCAGGGAGAGCTTGCTAAGTTTAGTAGAGACAGGAAATCTAAAGGAGTCACATTCTCCAGCTGTGTAACGACTGCAAGTACAGCCTTTAAGCTACAGAACTGTGGGGAATTTTGGGCAAATAATTACTTCTTTCTGCACCGGGGCATTGTCCAGGACTGTATCTAATCTGCTATAAGGGACAGTGGGTTAAGCAGCCATTGCCAGTAGCACAGCCAATTGGAATGCCTGAAATAGAAAGCCAGGACTTGTGGGACATTCACTGTACCTCAAGGGTAAGCACTCAACTGCTTATGGGGACCTACAGGGATATTATTTTAGGCGCCAATTCCACAACCCAATTGTGCATTGAGTGTTCTGATTGACAGGTCCCTCAGCCACTTAGAGACCTGTCACACCATCTCTGCTGCCAATCTGGAGTCGAACCAGGAACCCTATAAAGAGACAATGTTGCCAGTTTGTCTAGAAAGAGGGAAAGAGAGAGACAGAGAGATCTGCCAGAGTGAGAGGAGGAGAGCAGGGTCCAGCCTGTTTGGAGCCCCCACGGGGTGGGGCTCAGGCCCCAGCCATGCCACCAGACCTGGGCCACTTAATCCAAGCCCCTTCAACTATCAAGGGGCATTTATTATTTTCTTGAGCTAAAGTTACCACTTTAATGTAATTGTAGTTCCTGCAACAGCTAGTCTGGAGGTTGCCAATTATGTTCTCCAGAGGCTAGCCCTCCTTCCCACGTTAGGGAAAGATGCGGTCTGAAGATCAGATGTCCAGCAGCAGTGAGAGCGCTGACCAGACCACATGACATCGTGCAGCGGTGAGAGCGCTGACTGAGTACCTCATCGATGAGAGAGCAGAAGAAGTCTTCAGGATGCTTTAGATTGTGGATGAGACCAGTGAAGGACCTGAGTGAGTACCCTCGTACCCCTCGGTGCGAGGGAGAAGCTAAGCAAGTAATCTTGGGGGCCTCAAGCCCCACTAACAGATATGTGCTGCTAATTCTAGACTATTGAAGTTCTTAGTCTGGGCTACTAACCCCATAGGAGACTGCCTAGTTCAAGCAGATAGATGCATCTTGTCTGTGGCCCAAATGACTAAATCGCAGGTGCAGCAAGATGCCTGGCTAGTGAATCATGTAAATGTGCTGTAATTTGTTGTGTAGCTATGTGTTAGAGTCCTGCCTCTGAGGAGCTGTCTGCCAGTCCATGTCTGCCACTTCATAGGACAGGAGGCCCTAGAGCATATTGTGTTTGAGTGTTCTGAAGAAGAATTTACCTTTGCCTTACCAGAATTTCATCTGAGAGTGCTTGCAATAAGTGTAGAAAGGTCTAACCGTGCTGGATGAGACTTTGTCTCTGAAATATGGTATCTGGTATATAAAGTACTGGCTGTGACTCCATGTAGCTAACTTTCTAGATGCTTGATAAAAGTGTTGCTGTCAGTCTATACTGAATGGATGCCTTCTTGGTATATAAAGTACTGGATGTGATCTTGTTTAAATTGAGTATAGGATGCTTGACAAAAGTATCACTCTCATTATGTTGAAAGGGACTGTAAGTACAGGGCAATCCCTGCCATGTCTGCTAAAGTGCAGGGCAATCCCTGCTGTGGTTGTAAATAGTTATTTTGCTGCTTTAGAAGAACCTGTTTTCAAGTTTCCCCCACCTTCAAATCAACAGTTGGGCACCTCAACCAGCTGCAAAGTCCACCAGGTGTGCCACATCTTGGACTGTGGTATCTGGTTAACCAGTATGGTATAAGATTGTGGGGTTTCTACTGTATCTGGGATGGGTACCAGTGTGGGGATTGATAATAATTATGTTTAACATCTGATTTGTCAACAGCTAGATAGCCAGAGCTCTGGATGTCTTAAGTCGAATGGCAAAATGTAATTTATGTTTGCCTATTAGTATGTAGCCACCCAGCTAGAGGGTTCACCTACAAAACCAAATAACCTCAGTACATATGGAAATAGGATAAGGTAACCTCTAATCCACCTCCCTGATTCCAAACCCCTTTACTACCCCCTAAATAGATATCTTATTTGTTTTTGAAATTCTGGTGTGAGCACATTATTAGGGAAAGCCTTTAATTCAAAATGTTAAACTGTGTATTGGGGGCATGTCTGGGGAAGGTAAATAGTCATTGTGGGTAGTGTAGCAGCGCAGGGGGCTACACCCAGTACTATCTCACCCACGTAAAGCACCCTGAGTGGAGGCACTGTGGAAACGTTTTAAAAAATGTTAACTAGAGAGCCCAACCCCCTCAGCCTATGTTCAGGGAAGTGATGCAGGGGTGTAACACTGGAGATAGCACCACCCAAGGGTTACACATGGAAGCTCACCGCTGGGATTATGTTTTATGCCACGAGCCAAACCAGCATGGACCCCCCCCCCATTTTTGTATGCGTGGAGACCCTCTATAATGGCTGCCATTGCCTATCTGCAAAAAATGTATTTTGGCGCCAAAACTCCCTAAGCCTGTTCACTGCTGGCTCTGTGAAGGTAGTGGAGTGTGCCCCCTTGTCGTCAAAAGTAGAATTACGCCATGTATGTTTTTGTAACTGAAAATCCGTTTATTAAACCCCTGCATAATTTAACATCTGGCAATGCTCCCAGTGGTTAAAATAAAATGTTTTACTGATTTAGAATAGGATGCATTTGTCAAGATCAGGATGTTCGGTAACCAGTGTCAACTAGGAAGCCATATGCCCCAGCTAGCACATAATGTTTTTCAAATGTTAATAGTTATTGTATGATGGTACCCTTGTGTGCCCGGTTTGAGACACCCTTGGCACGGACGCCAAGGTCTGTTGCCACAGCAGAGTGTAACTCCCTTGCAAATGGGAACTCCTAGAAATGCCTGCCAGGGCTTACCTTAGCCCTGTCCTTCTGTCCTCCTCCTGCTGTCTCCCGGACCTCTCCCATTTTGACCTCCTAATTTTTTCTGGCTCCCGAAGTCCTGTTTGTCCTCCTGAGTGCACCAACCCTCAGGCTGATTGAAAGTCAGCCCCTTGGGCTTAAAACACCGACCGCTAGCTCCCTCTGTGAAAGTGCTGCCTCTAGAGCAGCGGGAGTCGCGATAGTGTGCAAAGCACCTTTGATGTGAAACCGCTCACTTTTTGGTCACCTCAAGGACGGTCCTGTGGGTCTCGAGATCCCTTTCACCTATTTGGGACCCGGTGACCATGGACAACCTGCTAGGAGAACGCTTGTCTCAAAATTGAAAGAGTTTGACTGGGGGTTCCTTTTAAGTATGCCTGAGAAGGGTCCCAGTCATCTGAATAAATAATAACTGTGTGCTTGGCTGCCTCCAGGGTCGCTATGTTCGGCTTTGGCCGAAAAGTAAAGGAAATCAATGTTTTAAATGTTGAAAACTGCTTGCTGCATATGGGGATTTATTGTTTATGTGGGGGAAAGTGTCTAACTCTAGAATAACTGCTTTTCCCTGGATTTACCAGCAACTGGGACTCTTGTGTGTCAGTCTGTCAGCTGATGCAGGGGGAGCTTGCTAAGTGCAGTAGCAACAGAAAAACTAAAGGAGCCACATTCTTCAACTGTGTAGTGACTGCAAATACAGCCTTTAAGCTACAGAACTGTGGGGCATTTGGGGCAAATAGTTACTTTTTTATGGCTGCTCCAGGATATTGTTCAGGACTGTATCTAATCTGCTATAAGGGACAGTGGGTTAAACAGCCATTGCCAGCAGCACAGCCAATTGGAATGTCAGAAATAGAAAGCCAGGACTTACGGGACATTCACTGCACCTCATGGGTAAGCACTCAAGTGCTTATGGGGACTTACAGGGACATTATCTTAGGTGCCAATTCCACAACCCAATTGTTCCTCGAGTGTTCTGATTGACAGGTCCCTCAGCCACCGAGAGACCTGTCACCCCATCTCTGCTGCCAATCAGGAGTCAAGCTAGGAGCCATATAAAGAGACAATGTTGCCAATTTGTCTGGAGAGAGAGAGAGAGAGTGAGAGAGAGATCTGCCAGAGTGAGAGGACAAGAGCATGCTCCAGCCTGCTGGGAGCCCCCACGGGGTGGGTCTCAGGCCCCAGCCATGCCACCAGGCCTGGGCCACTTAATCCAAGCCCCTTCAGCTATCAGGGGGCATTTATTATTTTCTTGAGCTAAAGTTACCACTTAAATGTAATTGTAGTTCCTGCAACAGCTAGTCTGGAGGTTGCCAGTTATGTCCTCCAGAGGCTAACCTCCCTCTCATGTCGGGAAAGATGGGTACTGAAGATCAGATGTCCAGCAGCAGTGAGAGCACTGACTGAGTACCTCAGCAGTGAGAGAGCTGAAGAAGTCTTCAGGATGCTTTGATTGTGGATGGGACCCGTGGAGGACCTGAGTGAGTACCCTCGTGCTCCTCGGTGCAAGGGAGAAGCTAAGCAAGTAATCTTGGAGGCCTCAAGCCCCACTAACAGATATGTGCTGTTAATTCTAGAGTATTGAAGTTCTCAGTCTGGGCTACTAGCCCTGTAAGAGACTGCCTAGTTCAAGTAGATATATGCATCTTGTCTGTGGCCCAAATGGCGTAATTGCAGGTTCAGCAAGATGCCTGGCCGGTGAATCATGTAAATGTGTTGTAATTTGGTTGTGTAGCTATGGGTTAGAGTCCTGCCTCTGTGGAGCTGTCTGCCAATCCACATTTGCCACTTCATAGGACAGGAGGCCCTACAACATATAGTGTTTGAGTGTTTTGAAGAAGAATTTACCTGTGTCTTAACAGAATTTCATCGGAGAGCACTTGGTATAAGTGTAGAAAGGTCTAGATGTGCTGGATGAGACTTTGCCTCTGAATAATGGTATCTGGTATATAAAGTACTGAATGTGAATCTATGTAGCTAACTTTCTAAATGCTTGATAAAAGTGTCACTGTCAGTCTATGCTGAATGGATACCTTCTTGGCATATGAAGTACTGGATGTGAGCTTGTTTAAAATGAATATAGGATGCTTGACAAAAGTATCACTCTCATTGCATTGGATGGGAGTTTCAAATACTGTGCTTAATATTCTTGGTGTGAAATCCACGTAGCTTGTCCTGGAATGTTCAGAAGTCTGCAAGTAAAGGGCCATCCCTGTCATGTCTGCTAAAGTGCAGGGCAATACCTGCTGTGGTTGTAAATAGTAATTTTGCTGCTTTACTAGAACCTGTTTTCAAGTTGCTCCCCACCCTCAAATCAATAGCTGGCCACCTCAGCCAGCTGCAACGTCCACCAGGCCTGCAACATCTTGAACTGTGGTACCTGGTTAACCAGTATAGTATGAGATTGCGGGGTTTCTACTGTATCTGGGATGGGTACCAGTGTGGGGATTGATAATAGTTATGTTTAACATCTGATTTGTCAACAGCTAGATAGCCAGGGCTCTGGATGTCTTAAGTCGAATGGCAAAATGTGATTTATGTTTGCCTATTAGTATGTTGCCACCCAGCTGGAGGGTTCACCAGCAAAACCAAATAACCTCAGTACATATGTAAATAGGATAAGGTAACCTCTAATCCACCTCCCTGTTTCTAAACCCCTTTATTACCCCCTAAATAAATATTTTATTTGTTTTTGAAATTCCGGTGTGAACATATTATTAGGGAGAGCCTTTAATTCAAAATGTTAAAATGTGAGGAACTGTGTATTGGGGGAATGTCTGGGGAAGGTAAATGGTCATCGTGAGTGGTGTAGCAGCTCGGGGGGCTACACCCAGTACCATCTCACCCACGTAAAGCACCCTGAGTGGAGGCACTGTGCAAAGATTTTAAAAAATGTTATTAACTAGAGAACCCAACCCCCTCAGCCTATGTTCAGGGAAGTGATGCAGGGGTGTAACACTGGGGATAGCGCCACCCAGGGGTTACAGGTCTAAAGCAGGGCATTTGTTGTTCAAAATGGCAAAAAGTGCAAGATCATTGGGAACGGAAACCCAGGCACTGAATACAACATGACTGGAGAAGTACAGGAAAGACACTTTGGGGTTATCATATCTGAAGACTTCCAGGTGGCAGGGCAGTATGACAAAGCAGTGGATTGGGCTAGTGGGATATTGAGGTCCATAGTATGGAGTATATCCAGCAGGAGGAGGGAGGTGGTGTTGCCATTATATTGCCCACTGGTGAGACCCCATCTGGAGTACTATGTCTAGTTTTGGAGGTCATATCTCAAAATGGATATAGACAGGTGGAGGCATCCAGGAGGATGGCAACTAAATAGGTGTTGGGGTTGCATAAGGAGCCCTATAAGGAGAGACTTTACATGTATACCCTGGAGAAGAGGGGAGAGAGAGAGAGAGGTGACATGACGGAGACCTTCAAGCCCTCACAGGGGTTAACAGAGTGCAAAAGGAAAGTCTCTTTCAAATAAGAACGAGCAATAGGACCAGGGGCATGTGATGAAGCTGGGGGATTAGGAGAGATGTGAGGAAATATTTCTTCATTGAAAGGGTGGTAGGTCCCTGAAAAGAAATATTTGGAGAAGTGGCGGTAGCAAAAGCAGTGGGGAGTAGCTGGCCTGCCAGCATTGCAGTAGAGGTACCACTTGTGATGCTGATGACCCAGATTCGGAAGTGAGTCGGGAGTGTCAGATGGCCAGCCAGGTGAGGTTGTATATGCATCCCAGGGACCGCTCTCCAGCTCTGAGGGGGAGGGATAGTGGCACCCAGCATTTGAGCAATACCGAGCAAAGGCTGGGTGTACACAAGCCAGAACCACAAGTACAGGGGATAGCTGTGGCAGACATTTGCAGAGCATGTGTGGGAGCATGTATGCCCATGCCCTGATGTCACTGCATGTCTGTGCTGTGGGGAAACTGACACAAGGTCAAACCCTGTGCAGCATTGCTTCATAGTACCTCACAACCTCTGCCGAATGATGCCAGGAAGTATAAATCTCAGGTGGACAAGTAGGTGGATCTTGGACTCTCCCTCAGGAGCCCCACCATAAGGGGCAAGCTATGGGACCTCTGACCAGAGCCACCAACAAGAGATGCCAGTGCAAGGTGAGTGGGGACAGAGTTGGGGTACTACCCCACCTCCAACCAAAACCAAAATAGAGTTAAAAAAAGGGGGGGCGTCAAGCAAGCATGAGATTGACATAAAAGTAAAAAAAAAAAAAATAGGCAGGAAGGAGGGAGGGTCTCTGAAGACCAGTTAGGGTCTGCTGAGACAGATAAGACTAGGAACATCTGGGCAGACTGAATAGGCCAAACAGTCCTTTTCTACTGACAAGTTATATGTTTCCAGGTTTCTAAGCTAGGGCATCTCGGTGTAGTAAAGTACACAATTAGAAGGTGAGAAATGGGTTGGAAGGGAGACAGCAGAGGATTGTGGTTAACAGACTTAAACCAGAAGAGATGAAGGTCACCAGTGAGATACCACAACAATCAGTCTTGGGTCCAGTCCTTTTTCAGTATGTTCACTAGTGACATGGGAGAAGGAATCCAGGGTAAAATGTGTCTCTTTGCAGATGACACTAATGTCTGTGGCAGAGTAGAGAGTAAGCAGGGGGTTAGGAAGATGCAGAGAGTTTGGCAAAGGCTAGAGAGGTGGCCAAAGGTTTGGCAGTTGAAATTTAACCCAAACCAGAGGAGTTCCTCAAAGCAATCCCTTTTAGAAAGTAGTTTTCTTACCCACTGAGATCAGTTAAAAGTGGACTCGTTAACCATGTACAAAAGATGAATAGAAACATAGAAGCTGGTGAAATGTTGGGCTAGTTGATACAGTGATTATTTTTTTTCAATAAAAATTGAAACCTGATGAAAGTAGCATCTGTCTCCTGGGGCATCTTAGTCATCTTCTGTATATAGTTGCAATTCTATACATAAAATTGTAAGGTGGTGCACACAGAGAACAAGAACCCCAGGACAGAGTAGTGGCAGGAGGGGTAAAGCTGAGTCTGACCTCTGAGGAAAGGTAACTAGGGTCATCATCAGTGATTCCAAAAACAATCATGCCAGTGAAACAAGATCTACTCTAAGACATACAGGATGCTGGGGTGTATGGGGGTACTGTAAAAGAAGGAAGGAAGTATTACCACCTCTCTATGAATCACTGGTGAAGCCCCACCTGAGTACTGTGCCCAAAAATCCTCACCTGAGGAAAGATAAGGTCAAACTGCAGACAACAGGATGACACAAATGTTCCAGGGTCAGCTGGGAAAATCCTACAAAGATCAGCTCACAACACTAAACATGTACTTGGACTTGGACAGTAGGGCCCTGAATAGTTATGGTTTCATTGGCAAACTGAATGGACCAATGGTCTTCTTCTGTCATCATGTCTGTGTTTCTATTATTTGCATAAGGTAGAATGCTTGAGTATCTCTCTCCCCAGATAGATAGATAGATAGATAGGTAGTTTGTAATAGCAACACATCAACAAATTCAAATGCAGTAGCACATATTAATTTATTAAGCAGTGAACAACTTCAAAATTTCCATCAGTGCATATTTTAATTATGTAATCCTAATATAATGTTAAAATATTTTGAAAATGTTTATTAATGTTGTGTTTACTGAATGAGTTATTGGAATTTGTTTGCATGTCAAGAATCTAAATAAAATTAATGAAAAATAATCCTTAATACAATTAATAAAACTAATTATATTTGATAATGCCAACACTGTGGTTTAACACTTCATAGATATTGACAAAATGCAATCCCAGTATAACCTGTAGAAAAAACAATGCCTGATAAAGGATTGAAACAGATTGAATGAAGCATCTACCACCACAACGATATGTGCTGAGCATGTTTGCTAGGCATCTACATACAAACAAAATTTTACATTTTCTGTATCATAGTTTGTGTAGCCAATATATACAGCATATTTAATAGGCTACAGTGGATAACCACATCCATTCACAGTACAGTAAGGATATAATCTATAACTGACAAATGGTGAAGCTGTAAGTCAGTTATGAAGGTCTATTCCTCTTCAGTGGGGATAAATAATGACCACTAAGCATGACATTTATACCACACTATTTCAAAATGTATACCTTTACAATGAGCCCTTTACGTGAAAATCAGACTGTTTCTCTTTGAATCTAGTGGCCTTTTCGGTGCAGCTTAGGATCTTTGTTATATCCTCAAGTACTATAAGAGCTACTCTTGCAATGGTTAAAGTATGAACATGCTGTGAAAATATCTTGCTAATGACATACAATGTATTTCCACTGAAATGGTGTGAATAAACATGTTCTGTATGTAGCCTGACATTAAATTTAAATGACTTCATGACTGCTAATATTACAGTAAATGAAAAGATACAGTATGTCTCTATGTTTCTCTTTTCTAAAAAGAAGCAAACTATTAGTCAAATGTTTTCATAAATGATTCCCTTCTATAGACTGAATTTTATACTGTAAAGTGATGTGAAAGGATATAGGTAATGACAAATCACTGAAACTGTACAGTGAATTACCTATACATCTAAAAGCAGGTAATCTTTGCAAGCACTTAATGGCAAGGCTTTAGTTACAGTAAATTCATTTTGGAGGTACTGTATTGGATTTCAAAAAAATAAGCTAAAAACTTCCAGAATGAAGGAGAAGGAAATATTTTACTTCCAAAGGGGAAAAGGAAAATTGGGTGACTTCTAGTTTTAGAGGCATGGAAATAAAAAATGGTTGAATTTTCTGAACAAAAACTTTTTTACTAGTAATAATCAATATGAATTTCCAAAACTTATACGTCTTCACAATTTTGACTTCCAAAACATCAGACATGGGAAGCATTTTGTCTTCAAAAAACTGAAACACCTTCTACATTTAGAGCCACAGCATTTTTTGACCACCACCAAAAACAAATGACATGACCCCATGCTTAATGGTGAAGGGCTGTATGCTCAAGCCTACATGCCATGTATCTCGGGTGCTTAGGCAAACATACACATGAATGCTGCATAGCATGGGTCCTGCAGATCCCTGACGGCATTCACTAAATATGTGCAGGCCAGTTACGCACTGGATCCACCGGCCTCGTGGAATGCAACACATCATGGGTGGACAGGGGGAGTGTCAGGGGTGTGCCTGCAGTACACACCATTCAGTAAGGTGTGCAGTGCCAGGTACAGGGGGGTACAGGTTATGGGAGCTGGGACCCCACCATAACCTAGTGTGCACCCCCAAGGATGACACCTGCCAGCAATGGTGGGACTGGGAGTCAGCCCTCCATGTTGCCCCATCACACTAGGCAGATGGGGAGGGCTGGGGTCAGCCATTCAGGTGAGTGCCTGTACTTTGTTAATCTCTGGATCTGCACCTTCCCACATGCCCCCACTCCCAGGGCAAAAGGGATCCACTCTGGGACCCAGGTTGGGGCATCCAATTGGATGTGCCCAGGTTCACCACTCCACACCTGTCTGTCCCCCACAAACCTGTGCACTGGATGGGCAGAGCCATGGACAGGTGGCTGGTGATAGTGAATACTGCTGGTGCACACCTGTCCACAGTTTCAGAGCTGTATGGGTGGGGTACGTGCCTATGGTGCATACGTCCTGCACCACTGATGCATAGAGCACATTGAGAATAAGTACCATGCATATAGGAGGCAAAATAGCGCAGTGGTCTAAGGCTCTGAGCTGCAAATCTGGTGACATCCAGCAGACCAGACCTGGGTTTGAATCCTACAGCTTCCACTTGCATACTGTGCAACCCTGAGCAAGTCACTTAACCTCCTTGTGCTCCCAGGTCGCTCCTGTAAAAAAAGCTTTCAGCTTAGTGTGCTATACCTGGTTAAACAACTAAATAAAATAAATAACAACCTTAACCACAACTGTTACATCTGGGAATAACTTTAATGTAAAATGTTTTTAAGAAAAAAAGTAAATCATAAAATGTCGAAGCTAGATAGAAGAATTTGGTTGGCTAATGAACATTCCAACCCAAGTAATTATTTCATAATAATTATACAGAGTTGGGATTTCATACCCAATTCAAAAAAAGTCTCATAAAAAATAATAATTTTAAATTTAAGTCTCCACATTCATTTTAAAAAAAACTATTTTATAAGTGCAACAAGACACTTCGGGGGAATGTAATTATGGGCAATAATCACACCTCTTGGGAGTGTTTACTGACATGAGGTGCTGGTGTGGGATAATTGCCCATAATTACATGCCTGTTTTGTGTTACTGCTCACATGAATGATACCCCCTTGCATATCCACGCATGTTTTCCCTACTACAATATAATTAGTAGAAGTCCTAGTTTTTGTAAATAGTACAATAATGAAATGCCACTAGTCTCTTTTTATGTTCATCCTTCTGCTTGCGTAAAGTAAACATATTGGTAGGTTAGTGGATTTTGGGAGGTGTGTCACTGTCGGTCCAATGCAGGGCAGTTTGCAAGGGGCATGACGGTGTGAGACCAATCATCAGCTAAGCTTATCATGACATTCTTCTGGTCTTGCTGGGCAGAAACTTTGTGTAGTTCAAAGAAAAGAGCCACTTGAATCATAGGGTGGCTTATTCCTTTGATCTGCATAATGCCGCCCATCAAGCAGAGCTGATCATTGTCATGATCAGCCAACTGTGGTCCCCCCCCCCCCAAATTTAAAAACAATTCTTCCCACCCTTTCCTTCTTAATTTTTCAACACCATGGTGACCAATCCCTAGTGCTGGCTAGTACCTCCATGCACCCATTTACACAGTGCAAAACCAGGAAGCACACCAAACATAATACCGACACTGGAGTGCCCAATCCCCAGTGTTGGTACCTGAAATAAAGAAACCATCCCTTAGTCCCTCCCACCCCTTTATAAATAATTTTGCAACACTAGGGTGCCAAATCCCCAGTGCCAGCTGCTACCCCTCACCCATTTTCACTATGCAATGCCAGGGAGCTCACCCCCGGTGCTGCCAAGCATAAGAAAACCATTCCTCATTCCCTCTCACCCCCTCTTTGTCAAGTTTTCTGACATCAGGGTTCCCAATCCCTGATGCTGGCCAATATACCCAACCCTGCCCATTTTCACCATGCAACACCAGGAAGCCCACCACTGGTGCTGACAAGCATAGCACCAACACTGAGGTGCCCAATCCCCATTGTCGTACCTCAGATAAAGAAAACTATCTCTTATAGTCTTTTTTTTTGTTTATATACACCCTGTCTGTTGCCACTGCCGGACCACCACCACTGTTACCCTGCCACTTAGCACCCACCACCCCACCACCCCACATGCCCCCACCCTTTACTTACCTACCAGGGTTCAATGCTGTAATCCTCTCTGGACTGGAGAGTTCTTCATGCTTCAGTTCTGGGCCAGGAACTGAGGAGAACTTTTCATCATAACTTGTGTCATGTTTGAATATTTTTTCCTCAGATATTCAATATGGTCTTTTTCAGACCCCACCTCATGAACAATGGCAGTGAAATTATGCAAATTCATCCTGAAAGGTGATTTCACATTTGCTGCATGAAAATGTTCTCCACCCTTGTTCATGAGGTGGACTCATAAGAAGGCTATGTTGAACATTTGAGGTAAATATATTAAAAAAATGTTTCAGATCCTGGCCAAATTGTAATTTCACACTTGTGGCACAAAATCACCTTTCAGGCAGGATTTGAACATTTTCTAAACCATTGTTCAAGACATTGGGTCATAAGAAGACTGTGAAGTCATAAGAAGGCTATGTTGAAAATCTGAGGGTAAAAATATAAAAAAAACAAAGTTATGACTGTATATTGACATTTTTCAACACATATTTGTAGCTTTGATAATTTTCAATATTTTTACCCCAAATTTTCAACATAGCCATTTTTTCACACCACCTCATAAATATGACAGCTGTTATTTTTCATATCTTGGCCAAAAGGTGTTTTTGCACTTGTGGCACAAAATCACCTTTTCGTGCAGGCTCTGAACATTTTCTCAACCCTTCTTCTTGAGGTCAGGTCATAAAAAGGTTATGCTGAAAATCTGGGGTAAAAATATTAAAAAAACAGCAGTGTTATAAGCATCCATTCATATTTTTCAATGCTGACTCATAACTTTGGTAATTTTCAATAGTTTACCCAGGATCTTCACTCTGGTTCATGAGGTGAGATCATAAGAAGGCTATGTGTGGTCAATATAAGAAGGCTATGTTGAAAATTGAGTGTAAATATATTAAAACAAACATTAAAGTTATGCGTGCACATTTACATTTTTCAATGCACACTTGTAACACTGGTAATTTTCAATATTTTGACCCCAAATTTTCAACATAGCCATTTTTCACACCACCTTATAAATATGAACAGTTATTTTCAAATCCTGGCCAAACTGTATTTCTGCTGTTTGGGTTGAAACACCTTTCAGGCAGGATTTGAAACTTGTACTACCCTTGTTCATGGGGGTCATAAGAAGGCTATGCTGAATATGTGAGGTACAAATATTAAAAATCAGCAATGTTATGAGTGTACATTCAAATTGTTCAATGCTTGCTCATAACTTCGGTAATTTTCAATAGTTTACCCAGGATTATCATGCTTGTACATGAGGTGAGATCGTAAGACACCTATGTGGGGTCATAAGAAGGCTATGTTGAAAATTTATGGTAAATGTATTAAAAAAAACAATAAAGTTATTAGCGTGCATTGACATTTTTTAATTTGCATTTGTAACTTTGATCATTTTCAATATTTTGATCCCAAATTTTCCACATAGCCTTTTTTTTACACCACCTTATGCATGTGACAGCTGTTATTTTTCAAAACCTGCACAAAATGTCTTTCTGCACTTGTGGTTAAAACCACCTTTCAGACAGGATTTGAAAATTGTTCTGCCCGTGTTCATGAAGTGGGATCTTAACAATTCTATGCTGAAAATTCAGGTTAAATATATTAAAAAAACAATAAAGTTATGAGCGTACATTAACATTTTTCAATTCATACCCGTAACTATGGTATTGTTTAATATTTCGACCCCAAATTTTTAAATCAGCCATTTTTTCACACCACCTTATGATTGTGACAGCTGTTATTTTTCAGATTCTGGCCAAAATGTCTTTCTGCATTTGTGGTCAAAATCATCTTTTGTGCATGATTTGAAAATTGTTCTGCCTTGTTCATGAGGTGTGGCCATAAGAAGGCTATGTTGAAAATTTGGAGTAAAATATAAAAAAAAAACAACGTTATGAGTGTGCACTGAAAGTTTTCAATGCACACTTGTAACTTTGGTAGTTTTCAATATTCTGGCCCCAAATTTTCAATATAGCCATTTTTTCCACACCACTTCATGAATGTAACAGCTGTCATTTTTCAAATCCTGGTCAAAATGTGTTTTCACACTTGTGGTGCAAAATGATGTTCTGGCCACTATTCAGATGGGATTTTGAAAACTTCCTCCTGTCTTGTACATAACGTCAAATCACAAAAGGAGTGTTGGAAATTTGGGGTCAAAAGGTGGTAGCCCACTGAAAATTTATTGTCTCTTAGCTAGCCTATCTTGGGTAAATGCAATCTACAAATGTGTAAAAGCAGGACACCACTGAAAATGAGATATTGCATCTCTTCTGGTCTTTCCTACATAAATATATAGTAAAAATGTGTACAAGCAAGACCCAGTACAACAGCAATGCAAGAGGCAAACATTCTGCATTGACAAATGCTTGCTCTACAGCTGTGGGGATTGAACTTTTACGCCTATAAATGACATGAAAAAATGTTAACATCTTCAACTTAAAGTTTTATATAGAGGAAGACAACACATCCATGGAAGCATTTCATTAATATGGTTAATCTGCAATTGTCAAATGTATGATAAATAATTAAACATACAGCAATGAAGAACCATATTCACTTGTATTTCTGTAAAGAGCAATGCATGGCATTGCAATTTTAATATTTGGTGATTTATAGACTTAACTCATCTTTATTAGTAATTACATATTACACACACCAGCAACAGATTTTACAAAGTGTAAAAATATTTACTTGTGGGAACATCCTATCTGTTATTTAAATGCATTTCAACCATCTATAATCCAGAAAACAGTTGTCTTTCATTTTTGTATTAGCAGACAAATAACACGAAGGGCCTATTTTTACCTCAACACTATCACCGAACTGAATAATATGATCACTTTGGACACTAACATACTACTTAGGAACAAAAGTTTTAGATAACAATGTAGTAGATATTTGCTATACGTAGAACTTTCAGATTTGAAGTACAAAATCATTATAAAATTAATAGGACTACAGGAGACAACCAATATTAGGTAAAGGTCATGCCCCTGAGTAAAAATAAAAGTGCTTGTAAAGAAGGATTATAAAACAACCACATTATTTGTGCAAAAGATGGTACTGTATATACAGCAATCTTGGATAAAATGAAGTATCAATCATGCTTTCATTTTTTTTTTTTGTATCCCACACAGTAGTACCCCATCAATAATTATGTTATCCTCCCTACCAAAATATAAATAAAATAAGACTAACAATGTGCACAGTATTATCTATGTAACATAAAAGCAAAATGCAGGTTAAACAAGAAGGAAATGTGGATTTTCTTAACAAAAATATATGCAATTCATTACATTTTTAATATTCTGCTTACATGCATCATAAATACCACTGTTTCTACTCAAAGTCAGCAGTGCAATTTCTAGAATTCCCTTTGCCCTATTTTACAAATTAATCAAAACTGCCTAACATATTTATTGTTTTATTATATCTTACCAGGGTATTTTTGGCAAAGTAGTACATTTTTAGTATTCAATTTTGTATCTTCATACAGGTTTTTTATTCTTTAAAGTGTTGAGTTGGCTGTGTTTAGGTCTTTTCCTTTGAATTAGTCAAATGTCTTCTAAGAATCTGAGTAAACCACAGAAGGTGGTGTAAGGATATTATAGCATAATTTTCTCCAACCTATGAATGAATCCTAATCATGAAGTTCTTAAATCAGTAGTTGGTGCAAAAATCTAAGCATGTTCTTCAACTGTAACAAATTCCACACATCTTCCACATTTATTTGCTTGTAAAATGTTCCATTTCTACCAGAATTTGTGCTTGTTCTTAATGTTTTAAATGATATTGTTTTTCTAAACAAAAAAAGATGGTTGCTTCCTTTGCCTTAAAAAAGCATTGTAAACTTAACAAGGTTGAAGATCAAGAAAAACACAATACCTAAATAATGCACAGTATAGGAAGCACTCAGAAAAGAACATTTAACAGTTATACTAATATTTGTAATGCTACTAAAGGTAAAGTAATACTTTTAATAAGTGAAGCCAAAAGTGGGAACGGCAAATAGGATGTTGTGATGCATAGGAAGAGGAATCAGTAGCTGGAGGATAGAGGTGATTCTGCCACTATACAGTACCATGGTACATCTTCTCCTGGAGTACTATGTGCAATTCTGTAGCCAGCACTTGAAGAAAGACAATGGCAGGGTGGATATGTTACAGAGGAGGGTAACCAAAATTATCCATAGTCAGCAGCAGAAGACTTACACGGAGAAATTGAAATTTCTCAGTATGTACACACTGGACACAAGAAGAGATGGGGAGACATGATTAAGATGTATAAATACCTCCACAGGAAAAATCAAGTAAATAACAGAGAGTTATTCACACTGTGTGGAAACACAAGCACAAGGGGAATACAGTGAAGATGATGGTTAGGAGATTTAAGAGGGACGTCTTGAACAATTATGTCACAGAGAGGGCAGAGGAGGAATGGAACAGACTATTAGATCAGGGCGGTCATCTCTGCAAAGTCAGTGGGGGGTTCAAACATGGTTGGAACAGACGTATGGAGCCAGTAAAGACATTGGCAAGGGAGGGAAGTGGAGTGAGGGACCACTGAAGTCCTCACAACCAATCAACATTAAATAAGAGGGCTGGGCAGACTTGATAGGCCCCAGTGCCTTTTCTATGGAGAACTTTTATGTTAGTAGACAGTGCTACAGCTTGCCTTCTGAGCTCCCTGATGAGGCCAGACTATATTACCTTGGAACTGCAAATTCTACACTAGCTGCTTGTTAGACAAAGGATTGACTACAGGGTTATTTATTCCAACTTCCAAGGCATTAAACTGATTGGGTTCAACCTATATCCATGAACCTCTGACCCCATCCTCCTCTAAGATAGAGCCCTTTACTCCTAGGATCAAGGCCCATTCATGGTTTCCCACTCAAGAGTTAAGTTGGCAGGGAACACAGCATTACTACCTTGGTCTTATGGGACTCTCTCCTTCCATTTTTCCATAACATCCAGAGCTGGGGGCACTTCATGGCAGAAGTCCAGAAGTGTCTTTTCAGCTCTGTCTGCCCTGGCCCCATTTCCTAAAATATTCTTTATTATTTTATTTTATTGTTTTGCTGCTTTTCTCCACTAGTTTTCATATTTTATGGAGATGTATGTTCCTTTATTTGTTTTTACTTCTCTATGTATTTATTCATCTGTTGGTTATTATAATATGAATGTCATTCACTGTACTGTACAGCACTCTAGGGATGAGAAGGGTGCTTTCAGAATAAACATCCTATCGGATCTCTATCCTAACTTTGGATGAGCAGCCTTCAAGATGCCACTTAAGAGTAAATACAAATCTCAAAGGTGGGGTCCAGCCAGTCAGTGCATCCTAACAAGATACAAAAGCTGACATGGTGTCAACCATGTAAGTCCCTCTCACATATTCTAACTATTTCTCCCCTCTACTTCCTTTCCTTAGTGGTACTATGGGTAGAGCTAGTAATGTTTATGGGCTCCTCTAAAAGCAGGAATTAGTAGTTGCACAAGAAACCCCTCTACCTTGCAATTTCCAGTCTTGTTATGCATAGAAAGTACAGCAGTTAAAAAAAAGTGAAATTATCATGACTGTGAAATGAAGAGGTTTACTCATAGAATTCTGATTGGGCAAGGACTTTAAAGGGAAAAGGAGGAGAAAGCAGAGAGTGGGCAAAATTGGAGAGGAAATTCAGTATTCATATGCCATACTAGGTGAAGAAGGGACACCATCCCAAATGCCCTCTCAAAGTTCAGACTGATACCAGTTTATTCACATGCTTTGCAAGTAAACGTTATCATTACGGAGGTTCAAACATTTGTTACAGACCTTGATCATAGGTCCACTTTTGCAATTCATAAGGAGGAGGTATCTAAAAAAGGGAAAAGAGAGGAGGAAAGGATAGAGACCTGTATGGGGATAATTCACCCATGGATAGAGGTGGCAATAAGGCAAAAAACCTCAGATAAGGAGACATTAATGAGAACAGATGGCTTGAAGGGTAGCAAACAAAACATGAGTGGTGCTGAAAATAAGAATAAGTTAAAGGGGATGGAAGGTTCAGATAAGAATTTAACTCAGGAGACTCCTACAGAGGAGCTAATGAAAAATTTAAAGGGACACAGTAATGTTAAATCTGTAAAAGTGAATGTGGATTGTTATGCCAATCAACCCTTTGCTAAACTGTATTGTTTAAAAAAAAGAGACAAATTAGACCTCCCTGATTCTGAAAAGGGAAGGTTGTGAACTTATATAAAACAGACCTGGATTTATCAATCTTTCAGGAGGATATGCAATATGATACAGTACTAGAAACATAAATGAGTTGGGAGCTGATTGTGTTGACATTTATTGTGTAACTCCAAGAGTTGATAATTATCTCTAGATTAATAGACATTTCTTGGAATGTTATAATTTAAATGTAAAATGAATTAATAATGACAACAAGTATTGTAGATTCCCACACTGTGTTAAACCTTACACCAGATGCATCGTTCTCAGTCATAATTTTCTCCAGATTCACTTAGTTAAAAATGGGGTTCTTCAAGCCTGCAGGTGAGAAGGATATTTTGATGGAGGACAGGCTGACATAGTTTTCAAGAAATTGCAAATAGCGTTATGGAGAAAGCAGAAATCCTTAATAACATGGGTCTTTATTTTACTGATGAGTCTGTATGTAATTGCCAAATTAATACTCAGACTGAGAATGGTTCAGGGGTGTTGGCATTTGGAAATGAAATATTCAATGGAAATAACGTGTTTTTTTTTTCAAATACCAACAACAAATAGAATTCAGGTACTTGCTGAGTATAATAACTGACTATGAGGTGTAAAAAAAACTAAAACTCCTTTATCTGACATTACTTCAAATCAAGAACACAATATTTCTCTAAAAAACTCAGTTGATAAAGGGATTTATCATCTTATGGAATATTTCTGGCATTAGTGTTAGTTTTTTGGATGCTGTAAGGATTAGGTTGCCCTAATCAGGGAATCTGATATAATTTGCTTACAAGATACCTGGCATAATTCTGAGAAAATATTTGAACCTAATGGTTATCAATTGTTTCAAAAACAAAGGAAAAAGGAGGCAAAAGCTGTTAGATGGGCAGGAGGCTTGATGGTGTATTTTAAAGTTGGGGCCTTCAATGTTATTGAAGGTATAAGTGAATAGAACTATTGACTGGTCTTTTGGGTAAAGAGGAATGATAAAACTTTGATTTTATTTAACATCTATATCCCCCCAAGTAGCTCAAAATTCTACACAAACAAAATGTGGGAGAGTCTCTAGTATGCAATCATGAATGTACAGATGAATCAACTCAATTTAAATATTCTCCTAGTTGGTGACTTAAACTATGGAATTGGGCTGTTGGTGGCCTGTCTAATGTAAGGATTCTTGATTGGATGTTCCCTGATGCTAGTAGTTTTCCTAGAATAACAAAATCAGTTCTAATGGTCAAAAACTGATTGAAATAATGAAAAGTAATTATTTTTATCCATTGAATTGGAGAATAAAGGGTGACATAAACAGGAATCCAACCTTTTTTTTTCACACCAGGCAGCATCAATTTTGGACTTAACACTATGGAACGATCCTCCTGTACTATGATCAGAGATATTGATTTTGATAAGGAGTTAAAGTGATCATTTTCCAGTTGTTTTGAATAGTGATTATTATCAAAATCATATTTGGATCCCCTCGACAATGTTGTTAGTCCCTTAATTGGGGATAAGATATCTCAAGCAGGTAAGGTGGAATGATGAGCTAGAGATAGACATAAAAAAAAAATTCAAGATTTTTTAGACCAATGGACTTTTAATGTCGAGACCAATGATATTTCATCGGGTCCAACACAGGAGCTTGGGGAGTTTTTTGAAGCAATAAAAAAACTCCTTTATAAAGAAGGGAATCATAAAAAAGATGCAAGGAACAGTGGATTGTTTGACAAGGAGTACAAATATAGGAAGAAAAAAATGATGACTTTCATAAGAACTATTAAAAAATCCCCCCAAAAATTTACATTTCAAGAACTAAAATATGAAAAGAAGCAATATAAGATATTCCTGGACAATAAAAAAAGGGGAATATCATAAGGCCCAGTGGGACTGTATGTTGATAGCTACTGCTGAAAAGAATCAACACTCCTTTTGGTCCCAAGGAGTGAGGAGTTGTAATGACTATAAGGGGAACCGAACACCTATATTACTAAGGAGATTTGGGTCCAATACTTTTTGAATATCTTTTATGACCCTTTGGTTAATAAAATCCTGGAAATTAGTATTCCAATAGATATAAGGCTAGCTTTTAAGCTGGTTGAGTGGAATGAAGTTCTTTTGGCAATAACCTCTCTTAAATCCAGAAAAGCACCTGGACCTGATAAGATCTCAGTTAAAGTGTACATATGTCTAGGGGACCAATAGTCAAATAGACTAACAACTTTCTTTAAATAAATGCATTCTAGTAAGGAGCATCCCTAATTCATGGAGAGGCTCGGACGTTATCCCTATTTTTTAAAAAGGGAATTATTATGATCCAAAAATGTATAGACCAATTAATCTTCTTGATATTATATTTAAGATTTACGCTAGAGTCTTGTTTTATCTTATAGCACCTGCTGGAAAAATATGTTAAAGTAAGAGGACAGAAGTTTCATGCTGCCTTTATTGATTTCAGCTCAGCATTTGTCTCTATTAGCAGAAATATTTTATGGGACATTATTAGGGGCTGGGGTATATGCCCCATTTTGATCAGTATTATTAAAGATTTATATACTGATGCTTGGGCCCATGTAAGGGTTGGGACTACAGGTCAGCTCTCAGACAGATTCCCTACTAATAAAGAGTTAAACAGGGCTGCATTCTCACCCATAACCTCTTCTCGATGTATACAGATAAGTTACTGAGCACTTTGGAAGTTCTTGATAAAGACTCTCCTAAAATTGGCTTGGTATTTTGCCCTGCATAGGCCTATGTGGAAGATTTAGTCCTTTTTTCACTCTCCTCTAGAGGGTTACAAAATGAAACTCAATATCCTAACTAAAAAAATCTAAGACCTTATCCCTTAAGGTAAATATATCTAAAAGTAAGATTATTATATTTGGTGCCCACAGTAATAAGCATCAATGGAATTTGGATTCTGTGATGACTGATACAGTTAAAACATATTGTTATTTAGGTAGCTTCCATGTCATAATAGCGATCTCAAAACAGCGATTGCTATTATGGTGAGTGCACATCGCTGAAAATTTTTTTTTGCTGATGCGTCCTGCAGAGTATGTAAAAACAGCGCCTGAGACCTATAGGTCTCATTTTTAATGCAGAGGGCTGTGCCTCCCACCCCTCCTACTTATGGATTCTCAACTCTGTGGGGTGTATGTCAGGGGGGCAAAAACTTGGGGCTATTCATGCCACCAGGTGACAAAAAAAAAAGTCGCACCAAGCCAGACCCAAACCCGGTACCCCATGCTTCCCAGCCAACCACCCTTCCCACGATGCCAGTGATTCAGCTCAGCAGCTGCCCACCACAACCCCTCCCACATCTCATCTCTCCCACACATCCCTTGCCCCCCATGCACGTGCATGCATACCCGCGAGTCCCTGTCATCATATTTGCTATTCCCTGTATCCAGTCACCCTCCTCCCTAGGTAGCTGTGATCACAGTCACTGAAATTTAGTCACTATTATTCTAGGCGCTCAATATCAGTCGCTATGGACATGGACTACTATTAGGTTCAATCTTTTCCTGGAATCTTTCTTGGAAAAGTTATCTCGATTATATTTTGTCTAAAGCAAAATTACCTGTTACTGGCCTAAAAAGAATCATTTATCTGCAGTATATGGTGGCTGTTCTATTTGGCCCTTGGTTAAGGCTATCTGAGCAAAATACAAAACTCAAGTTCTCTATGATGCTGAAGTCTGGGCTACGTATCCCATTGAGAAGCTTGGAAAACCAGTTATATAAATTTTACGTTCTGTGTTGGGTTTTAATAAATCCACCCCAAGTTATTTTGTCAGGGTCGAGCTGGGTTTAAATGATATTCAAGCAATTGCTGACAGTAAAATAATTTACTGTTGGTAGAGAATAAACAAGCTTTCAGAGGACAGATTTGTAAAAAAATGTTTACATGAAAAGGATCACTGGAAACATTTCTTCTTATTGACTGTGACATGTTTACAGACTTTTACAATTCTATGGAACTGATTTTCTAGCAAGATATGACAATAATAATATTATCTTAAGCTATAAATATAAACCTTACATCTCTAAGAAAATTGTGGATTCCCACAGGATTAGTGACATAAATGCCAACAAGCAGTCTAAATTTTCAAGATGATACAGTGATAATGACTGCAGACATAGCTTTAGGTATTACTTGGAAATTTTGGAAGATCCTGTTCAGAGAAAAACTTTTGCAAAGTATAGAACTGGTTTGCTTGACTCAAATGTTCTTTGTGAAAGATTTAATAAATTTTCCAATCCTGGTGGTGATTTTTGCAAATGCAATAACAAATCCAGGGAAGATTTTTTTCACATGCTGCAGTCATTGGTACAACAAAACTAGGAAATATTGATTAGCTCCAATACTTGACTTATTGAAATTCATGAATGAGAATAATGTTTTAAAAATGTTACTTGCTGTGGAGGATAAATATATTATCAATATAGTCACATATTACTTGGTGACAATTCAAAAAGTTAATAAGAGAATGGTAAAAATACTTGAACACACAGGCCAGACCTGAGTCCAACTGTAATGCGCAGTGATCTTTTTATTATGTAATATTTTGTATATTTTAGTTTTTAATTGCTGGTATTTATACTTGATGTCGTATTTGTAATGTAATTGTATTTTCTGTATGATCTGATATTGCTTGTAATGATCTTTTTTATGATCAAACAATAAAGCTATAACTACATAGTGATGTTTATCTGAATGTCACGGCTCAGTGGTGCCCCTCCCCCCATCCCTTTGCTAACTTCTGTGCCTCACTTTTTCGCTCCACCCTATGGGTTACTTCGGGCCAATGATCAATGGAGTCAGTAATGCTACTGTAACAGGTGTTCATTGGGATACCACCTCTGCCTTTTTCTAGACTTTAGCTCTGGCCCATGATTGATTTACATTTATAAACATTATGAAAGATGCCAATGTATAAGCAGTATTATAGTATTCACCAGGATAATTTATTTAAAGGGATGCTTGCATATGGGAAGGTTTCAGATTATAGACAACATAGTAGAAAAGAACTGCTGACCTACTGTATGGTAAATAAAACATGGGAATGCCTAATAGAGCGGGGGTGCATGTGCGAACAGCTGATGGCAATGGCCACCCACCTGAGGTGGAGCACTGACTGGCTACTGAGAAATCCTACTGCAGAAACAGGAAAACACCTTTATTCATTAGATCTCAACTTATTCTGTCAAATTCTGAAGGAAGTGCACTAGTATTTGTTGTCATTCTAGAACTATCATCGAAATAGTTCACCCCTCAGACTATAAGGTATAAAGAAGTATCATGGCGATACTGGCTACAGCTCAGGCAGCAACAATGACAGCTGTGGATGGCACAATTCTAAAAGGTATGGTACAAGAGGTTATTACTGAAATCTCAACCTTCAAGTCAATGGTGGTGAAGCTACAGGAGAAGGTCCAGACCTTAACAAATAAGCAAAGAGACACAGACACTTATTTATCATACAGTGACGAGAAGGACTGTTACCATGAGGCAGGAATCCAGAACTTGAGAAACTTGCAGGGCTCTTCTGATACCAAACAGAAGATGATGAAAATAGGAGCCATAGAAACAACATTAGGATTATTGGATTCCCAGAAGGGGCAGGAAGATCAATCATCATGACTCTTCTCCAACGTGAACTGCCAAGGCTGCTGAAACATAACTGGAAATCTCCACTGGAGACTGAGAAAGACCACAGAACCCTGGCACCCCACAACAAAGCCAGAGGTCACCCACACCCTATTCTGGCCAAGCTACTTACATTTCCAGTTAAAGAAATCCTCGCCTTAGGCCAGGAGCATTGTCCATGGAATAGGAAGGTCATAAGATCCTGGTTTTTAACAATATCTCAGTGGAGTTTGTTGCAAGATGGAAAGAGTTCACACCACAATGCAAAGCCTTTCAAGAACTGGGGGTGCAAAAACAACTGCAGTACTCGAAATGGTATGGCTAATACTTTTGAGAGAACCACGGAAGCCTGAAACTACCTGATCGGACACTGGCTGGACTAAGCAAAGCACCCAAAGATCATGGCAGGACATCATAAAGCCAGAAATACCTTTTGTCAGCTTCCATATGACAACCAGATCCCTTCAGGACATCACAGGAATCAGGCTTCCCCTGAAGCACTGGACATGGTCAGGTAAATGACCTGCTCTAGGAGGTCCAGGGTTCATGACAATTGAAAAAATGTGCCATTTCAAAGCGGGGACTCCAGAGACCATAGCCAAGAATCTGGCATGTCCTCTCCAAGGTAGGACACTATCAGAGAACCAGCACCAAAAAGGAGTGGGAAGCAGGAGGGGGCCAACCTCCCTTCCCAAAGCATACCACCATCCTCAAACAGTATGCCCCACTTCAACCCCCTGCTGCAAGTGAGAAGCTTATCCTGGGCAGACATTGTAACTGATTCTTTGCAACTGCAGGCTGACCTCCAGCAATCACTGAAATCTCAACTTCTGGGCTTTGTGAGTGGAAGTCTGCCACCTATTAAGAACTCCTGATCAGACTACCATGGTCATCAATAGGGATGTCTGTCCATGCTGCATCATTTAATCCAGGACTACAAACTTCTGAATAACTTATGGATCTGAACTCTCACTGACAAAATGAACTGAGCTACCATCTGCAGTTGCAGGTCATATCCTTTGATTTGCTCTCATTAATGTTCTCTGCTTCATCCTCCTTTCCCTTTTCCCTCAGACCCCCCCCCCCAACAGAGTTAACCCAAATGTGAAGAACTTATTTCATAGGCTGTAGTCAGGTTTAATTTATTACATTTTCTTAGCTTAACCCATAGACATGCTTGATGCACAGAGGCATAGAGTTTGGAGCACAACTGACCATACCAGAGGTATGCCATGGCAAAGTTTGACATTGATAATCACAGCTGGTTTTAGTGCAGGGTAACTTCAGTGTGGGGGAATTTTCTCCTCCACTACCAACACCAGAAAATTAGGTAAGGACCACCATATGGGTTGGACATGAGAACCCCCCTTGTGACCTCGTCAGTGCTCCAAGGCCCAGTATTTTGACTCAGCTTAGGCCAAATTGAATCAGCAATAGTACAGCTGGGAGGGTAGGCTGTCATGCTACTGTGACAATCAGGATGTCATCCACCATCAGTTGTAGCCCTTTTCCTGCCTCTGTGAAGTGGCCCTGCTAGTAGCAACTCTACTCTCCCCTGGGCCTCCCTTTCTCACTGTGAGTAGCTCACCACCTCCTTCTTCACCCCCACCATCCTATGGCTGTTGGAACCCAACTTCCCTTTACTGGTGCACTGGAGGTACAATCCCAATATGTTAGCAGGTCTCTTATGTGTAACTGAATGACCAGCCAGGGAAAGTGAAAGGGTTCCTCACTGTGTGTGGATCATTTACAGTTTAACATCCAGACCCACAGAGAGATACCAGACCCATAGGCATGACAGAGAGGGATTACATAAGTTCAGGGGTTACCAGGCAGTGGGAGTCAGTGGTCAATAATGGGGAACTGGGTCTGCCAAGATGGAGCCTAGTGAAAGACCGAAAGCGATACGTTATTGACAGTGCCGGACTCCTAGTATAGTCAGCTGGCTTCCAGTCTTTTCCTACCAAACCTCCTGCCAGTCATCAGACACAGTTTCTTCTCAGATTGCATGGCCAGACTCCACCCACTCCACTCTTCCATCTCCTCGACTGATTTTTTGTGGCAGTACAGCAGTGTGAATGTTCACCACAACTGCATTGCCTCTAGCATGCAGAATAAAACACTTTCAGCAAGTTACTGCCAGGAAGGGCTAAAAGCCCCCCCAGCCACCTCCCCTGAATCCAACCCGGCCAGAATTGCCCAAAATACAAACCAGGTACCCAGAAACTCACCTGACTCAATAGCTCAACTATAAGAGGTGGGCTCTGCTCTCCAGCACTGCTGCTATGACCCACATGCAGAACCTATGGAGAACAACAAATACATTCCCACAGGAAAAGACCTATCAGGACCCCCTTAACAAGCAGCACGGCCCTCAGCTACCCTCCAATCTTCACATAGGTACTCTGCACCTGTAAGACACAGAGTCACATAACCTGATGCAAGAGAAGCATCTCAGTTTGGGGAGTGGCATGGGTGTCACAAGATGTCTCACCTGAGACAATGTCTAACTGGTGACCCGATAAAACCTCCCACTTTTTTTTTTTTTCCTGTAGAACAGCTCCAGCTTACTTTGAAACATCGAACACTCACCCCCCACCTCCACATGATGGAGATAGGAATGTGCTCAGACCCCCATATGCCTCCCCAACTGCTGCAACCATGGGCCTGCAGGGTCCGGTATGACATGTAGGCGAGTGCACCCAAGTCTACTGCATGAGCTCGGCAGATGCCAAGACCAGTGACACAGAGTTCAGGGCAAGAGCACCCAGCCTGCTGCACCCTTTCTAGATTCGCAACAAACCAGTGATATCACTGCTTTCTACAACATCATACAACTTAGGACCAGCCGCACGTGCACAACTGCTCAACCTTGGCTAAGGTCCAGATCTCACTTCCTTGTGCCACTGGTTTTACAGTTTCAAAATGTGTTATATCACTAATGACTGCATTTGTAATACACTCCTGTAATAGGAGCATGTTACAGCAGGACAAGCAGCAAGATACAATACTCTGTGACCTCTATGTTTATATCAGAGTGATGAAACACCTTCCTGAAGACCACATTGTAGGCTCAAGTTTCCCAGATACAAAGAATGGACCTGCAGATGTTTCAGGAAGCCCACATCCTACAGTAGTCCACACATCACCCACACAGCCCAGTCCCTCTGAGGTGAACACTTTGCTCTCACCTCTAGGTATATATTGGTAGTCAGACCCAAATGATGGACAGCTGTTTTACAAAATGGTTAGCTTCCCTATTAGATCCACACCATGGAATGTGAAAAGCATTAATTCCCCCATTAAAAGAAGGAAAATCTTAGACCATTTACATAGACTAGAAGCAGGAATCACCTTTCTGCAGGAAAGCTAAAGCAGACAAATTAAAGAGAGGGTGGATTGGACAGGTATTTTCCAGCCAATACACTACAAGGAGTAGGAGCATACCCATTTTCATCCATAAGAATATTGACTTCCAAGCAACTAACACCCACATGATCCTAGGCGGGAGGTTGCTAATCGTCATTGGGAAACTGTGGGGTAAGACCACCACCTCATGCTGTGTATATGGCTCCAACCAAGTTAATGCATTGTTTTACATGGCCACTACCCAAACACTGTCAGAGAAGGATGAGGGGGATAGCCTGGTGGAGGTGATATGAATGCTGTGATGGATTACTTTCTAGACAGAAGCAGGACCCCCATAGGACCCCCATAAGAGGCCTCAGTCGCTGTACATAAGCTGGCAAAAGAAACCAGCACCACTGACATTTGGTGATTAACAAACCCCAAGGAGAGGGACTACTTCTTTTATGCCACACCTCATGACACTCACTCCAGAATAGATTTATAGCTCACACCAGCCACATGGCTTGTGGGTGTAGTTGATGCTAGAACTGACACTTCAGTCATACTGGACCACAGTCCGGTCTCCTTTTCCTGGCTGACACACCCCCCCAACCCAAAAACCCCCTAGGTCAATCAGATGGAGATGTAATAACTCCCTCCTGAGAGATAAGGACGTCTGCAACCTAACTCTGTCAGGATATTAAAGAATTTCTGGAGCATAACAAACCCGAGGACACATCAGCAGCAATGCGTTGGGATGCACTGAAAGCCTACATCAGAGGCAAGTGCACAGCACACTCCTGTAATGTAAAAAGGGCTAAGGCCAAAGACTACAAAGAACAGAAAAAGATCACAAACATTAGATTTACAGTAAACTGAGCACCTACTTACAAAAAAAGGCCGAATGCGCACTATTCCATCTTTGGCAAACTTTCTAGGAATCGGGTGAGAAATCAGGTCACCTACTCACTCTTCAGCTTAA
Organism: Neoceratodus forsteri; assembly: GCA_016271365.2. Classification (NCBI taxonomy): domain Eukaryota; kingdom Metazoa; phylum Chordata; order Ceratodontiformes; family Ceratodontidae; genus Neoceratodus; species Neoceratodus forsteri. The sequence continues at coordinate 820,488,809 of CM028129.1, forward strand.
AAATGACAAAAGTCATGAATTCATTGCATCAGATCCAAAACTGAGGAGCTGGTAACTGACCAAAAAGGAATCAACACCCCTTTACAGGTCTTCACAAGAGTCTGTACTCATCAGCGGTCTCTCCAACAGATAAACAAATTTCAGGCTTTACTGAGAATCTGCCTCTCCCATTCCTGTCTCAGAACACTTGGACAGATTATTCATCGATGTGGAACTGACCTCAATCATAGTCAGCATGCTAGTGGGGAAGGCTCCGGGGAACATGGTATCTCTGCAGAGCTCTTCTTCAAATTTCAACCACTCAAGGATGCCCTCACTGAGGCCTGCACTTTAGGCGTCCTCCCCCAGTACATGTGCACAGCTCAAATCTCTCTCTTAACCAAACCAGGAAAGGACTCCCAAAATTGCAGCAGCTACAATATCTTTGATAATGGACGATTACAAGGCACCAGATCGACCTGATGTGTCATGCCCAGCAAACTGCAACCCCGACCATCCTCTTCTCTTTAGACACCAAGAAGGCATTCTGTAGGGTAGAATGGCACTTTCTCTTCTGCACTCTCATGCAATTTAGTATTGGTCTAAAAATGAGAGGCTGGATCTCCACCCTATACCAAGATACTTCAGCCTCCGTCGCAACCAACAACAAGTCCCCTGCCTTCTCTTTACCTGCCAAGGTTGCTCCTTCTATCCATTTCACTTTATTCTGTCCTTGGAGTCTCTTCTACAAGCAACATGATTCCATGCCCAGTTCATGGGCTTTCCACTTGGGGAGAACACAAAGTGATGGCATATTTTGAGGCTATCATGCTGACCATCACTAATCTACAACATTCTATACCTAATCTCCTCTCCATAACAGTCATATGGCAGACTGGCCAACTACAAAGGTAATGTCTCCAAGTACATACTCCTCCCTTCCCAAATTCGAATTTACACAGCAGGCTGGCTACCTATGGAACATGTCAGTGGCACAGGGACAGCTCAAGTTCATGGGTATCTATTTTGACTGGTCCCTTTATCATATGGAAAAGATTAACACTGACCCACTTAGAGCCACTCTAGAAAAAGACATGGTCAGGTGGCGGCTTCTGAACCTATTGCACTGGGGGAAAGCCCCTGTCTAAAAGATGATGGCCTTGTCAAAAATTCAATATGTATCGGACAACATCCCAACCTAGATAGAGGCCAAAATTACAACCAGACTGCATAAAGATATGCTGTCCTTCTTCTGGGGGAAGGGCCCACATAGGCTGAGCCACAAAAAACTATCACAAGAGCCTACAAGGGAGGACTTGTACCTTCCAGACTTTGCCTTCAAAGGAGTGGCACAGGCTGTTAGCCAACTGTCCACTGCACATACTGTACATGCAGAAATATGAAGGAAAGAATAGTTGAGTACCTAGAGGCCAGTGGGGCACAGGACCCAAGGTAGCAAGGGTTCACAGTGGGAAGGTCATGTCAGACGAATCTAATAGATTTCTTTGACTGGGTGACCAAAGTAGTAGACCAGGGAGGGGCTGTGGACATGGCCTACCTAGACTTTAGCAAGGTATTTGACACAGTCCCACATAAAAGATTAATAGTCAAATTAACCAGCCTGGGAGTGGGTCCCAGGGTGGTAGCCTGGGTAAAACATTGACTGGACAACAGGACACAGAAGGTAATTGTAAATGGAGTCCACTCTGAAGAAAGAGGGGTTACTAGTGGGGTACTGCAGGGTTCAGTATTGGCTCCAGTCCTTTTTAATGTCTTCATAAGTGACATTGCAGAGGGACTGGAAGGAAAAGTATGCCTCCTTGCAGATGACACAAAGATCTGCAACAGGGTTGAGACACAAGGAGGCATGGAAAGGATGAGAAGGGACTTGGCAAGGTTGGAGGAATGGTCAGAAGTATGGCAACTAGGATTCAATGAAAGAAGTGCAAAATAATGCACCTGGGAAACAAGAACCCAAGGGAAGAATACGCAATGGGGGGGAGGTAGTAACAACAACAAAAAAGGAAAGGGACCTCGGGGTAATCATATCAGATGACCTTAAGGTTGCAAGCAATGTGAGAAGGCAGTAGGGAGGGCTGGGGGTATACTGGGATGCATAGGGAGAGGCATCAGCAGCAGAAAACAGGAAGTTGTTATCCCTCTGTACAGACAGTTGGTGAGACCCCATCTGGAGTACTGTGTCCAGTTCTGGAGACCCCATCTCCAAGGACATAGACAGGATAGAGGCAGTCCAGAGGAGGGCAACTAAAATGGTGCCAGGTCTGCAAGAGAAGCCGTATGAGGAGAGACTAAAGGAGCTTAATATGTATACCCTTGAGGAAAGAAGGGAGAGGGGGACATGATAGAATCTTTTAAGTACCTCAGTGGAATCAACAAAGTCCAAGAGGGTAGCATCTTTCAGAAAAAGAGACGTGCAAGAACAAGGGGACACAATTTAAAGATAGAAGGGGGTTCTAGGGCAATGTGAGGAAGTATTATTTCACAGAGAAGGTAGTGGATGCATGGAACAGCCTTCCTGAGGAGGTTGTGGGGTCTAAAACTGTGGGAGTATTCAAGAATACATGGGACAGACATAAGGCAATTCTTGTGGGGGGTAGGAAGAAATAGGCTGCTGGTTAACTAGGATCTGCGGCCTATCCTGTAGGTAGGGAAATGGGCAGACTAGATGGACCAAGCGGTCCTTATCTGCCGTCAAAGTCTATGTTTCTATGTTTCTATGGGAGTCCTCCCAAAAAAAATGAGTAGAAGTGGAAGAATCACTGCTAAGGAGACCTCTCATCGATGCCATCTGCTTTGGGGATCTTCAGATCAAAGTACAGGCACACCCTATTATCATGTGGTCTCAGATATCATGGAAACAGGCCACCAAAATCATAGGATGAGACTCATCCAGATCACTTCTCCAACCACTATGGGCCAATCCCCACCTCTGCATAGGCAGATGTAAGCCCACCAAATGGGCTTACCTTGTGTGAACTCTGGCCCTCCACTCCTTTGCCAGTGTCCCACTAGTGGCTGTGGTGGGGCTCGAGCCTGGCTGCCCTGCTGCTGCTCCACAGTCATGGCCATGGCCACTGTGATTTTGAAACCTCAGCCCATGTTCCGAGTAGGGCAACAGTATGATTGCTCTTTCTGTGCCCCGGGCACTAGGGGGGGGTCTTGTTTGGTTCGAGGGAGCTATGGAACAGCCAGGACCAAAAAAATGTAAACAAATATGTCGGCTGCACCTTTACTGAGCACGTGCAGCCATTAGGACTAAAATATAAAGGAGCCATGTCTCCCTTACTAGAGGTGCCTTTAGAGGTGTGGAAATGGCGGGGAGATATCGGAGCACTATTGGAGTGTATAGGGGCTCCCAGAAAACAAATACTAAATGTCCTGGTTCCCATTTAGCTAGAGGAGCCAGGACAAATACCTGCTAGCCCAAGAAAGGGCTTAATGCTAAAGTTATTTATTTTTATTTAGTTTTTGTTGACTGGGAAAGGAGAACTAGGCAATTCTGCCTATTTTCAGCCTCGTCCTCGGAGAGGGGGGAAGATACAGATGCAAACTGACATAGAGAACCAGATTAAGCTATTGGTGGTATTTTTAGTGAATGCGGGGGAACTTTGGCCAGAACAATGGGGAAATTCCACTACTCTTTTTGAGAAGTGTTGTGGGATCTTTAATGTCCACCTGAACAACCGCCGGAACAGGCAGACGGGACCTTGGTTTAACGTCTCATCTGAAAGACACTCATAGAGCTACTGGGCTCTATTGTGGTTGTTACAACACAAACAAGGATGGCAGCCCTTAAAGAACTACAAAAACGAGGGGGTTGCTGGGATATAGTGTGAAAGGGCAATGAAAAGCCCAGGAGATTAACAACCAATCAGAGGCTGGGACTGTAAAAGTTATTTAATTGGTTGTTTTGCCTGCCAAAGGGAATATCAGCCAGAGTTGGAGTGCTAGAAAGAACTGTTTTGAGCTACCAGCCCTATGACTGCAACTTTGCCCCAGTAGCCTGTTCAGCCACTGTTTAGCATCTAGAGACAGAGTACCTAAGAGACAGCCCCTGCTGCTGCCTAGAGAAACCAAAAGAGAGAGTGTTGGTGGGGATTTTTTTGCCAGAAAAGAGGATATTCTGTGCAGAGCATCTAGGGACAGAGTGTGTGAGAGACAGCCCCTGCTGCTGCTGCCTAGAGAAACCAAAGGAGAGAGTGTTGGAGGGGGATTTATTTCCAGAAAAGAGTAGATTCTGTGCAGAGCAAGCTGAGAGATCCTGATTGATTGTGTCTGCAGTGTGATAAGAGAGACGTTTTGTGCGCAAGCTAATTTGCCAAATGCTGCAACCTAGAGCAAAGACTCAGCTTTTGTGTTTCCCCAATGGAGGGGTAAGTTTGGAGAGTGCAAATTTCAGCAAGGGGAGAGCCTGAGCATGCTATGGCTAGAGACTGTGCAAGGGCTCTACACCGCTGTGCATAGAGAAACCAAAAGAGAGAGTGCTCGGGTAAGAAACTGTGCAAAATGCAGCTGTACTTGTGCGTCTTGACTCCAGGGTGTGCAACAGAGGGACTAAGGGACTACACTGACTTTGTCCCTAGACCAAAGAAAAGGAAAAAGACTAGCAGAGGAAGACGATGAGAGGCCTGCATGGTGAAAACTGTCTACAAAGGCCTCTGAGGTGAAGCTGGCAAGGCCAGGCATGTGAAGGCTCACGTTCTTTATTTTATCCAGTCATCCAGCTATGTGGCGTTGTGGTGCACCACCATCAGTATACCTGAATAGTGCCATGTAACAGCCAATGGACTGCAACACAGCCTGCTGAAAACACCCCTGTGAACTGCTGAACTGTAAGTACTCCAAGCTGCGGCTTTGAGGAGTCTATTAGCTAGCTAGCTAGTTGGGTTACAGGGGGTTCACTTCTGGGCTGGGCTACCCACAGTGTAAAGCTAAACCCAGGTCAGCTGTTACATTGTTCCAATTGTTGGGTCCCAATGAAAGATTTCCCTGTTCAAGCCAACAGCATCACCCTGGTGAGGTACCCACAGCATCAAAAAGGGGCAGTACTCCGGGTGCACCCTAGGTGGGAAGCAGGACTCTTGTGTGGGTTATCCATTGTCCTAAACAGTCCTGTGTTGCATTATTCCCTTGTTTTCCTCTCCCCCAATAAATATTGCTATTGTTTACATTTCTTGTCTGATATTTGCATATTATTGAGAAGGAGGGGAAGTATTGTTGCAGGGAAAGTGTCTTGGGGGCAGCTTACATATTTTCCTGGGGAGTGGTAACCTGTTCTCTGTCCACAGGTATCCCTTGCCACTTTTCTCGGTAGAGGCACCACACCAAATATATGTCCATTGCGGAACCCAGGCTGGCCCCCTTGGAGGTGTTGTACAGTGTGGACCCTGAGGGCCCCGGAGCAGCCAAGGTGAGTCAAAGGGCTGTCACACAGAGAAACCATAAACTAAAGAGACTGGAAAGATGAAGGCATCGTCTCACTCCAAAACCTAACAGATGGCTCCAGTATGACATTTTAAGTCCTTACAACTATTGAGAGATCAGTATGGCATACCAAAACAGCATCACTGGGAATACCTCCAGCTCAGATATGCCACTGCTCTTCTGTTCGGTCTTCATCTTGAGACAGAACCCCAACATGCAATGAACTCCCTGCTGCAGCCCTTCTCTCCCTCTCAACAAGTTGCAGGGCACCAAGGCACCTCCTTAGTCTACTATCAGACCTACAGACACCACTCGATCCCCATGGAGCAAGGACCTCAACTGGAAAATCCCAGTCATAGGATGGGAAAGCTGATGAGTACTTTTCCTCAGTATAGAAAGACAACAGGACTCAGTTTACCCAGCTTAAACTCATGCTTTACTGGCACAGAGCACCAGTCAAGCTACACGAATAGGGCATTTCTCTAACAGACAAATGCTGGAGATGTGAGCAACATGTAGGAACAATCAAACACATAGTTTGGGCCTGCCTCAAGCTGCACTCCTTTGGGATAAGGTACAGTCAGTGTGCAGTCAAGTCACAGAAACTCCACTCACACTCAAACCCACACTACTTATGGTGGGAACAGACCTGCCTACAACTCCAAACACATAGACTGCACTAAGCAGTAGACTGGGAAGATGGTTAGCATAGCCCTACTAACAGCCAAATGGGTTATCCTCTGCCACTGGAGAGAACAGGCTGCCTTGACTCCAGTGAGTGGCTCTCTGAAATTGGGAAAACAGCAAGCTATGAAAGAATACAATGCTGAGGCATGGACTATGACTTCTCAGTCATATGGGGGGAAGTACCTATCCTCTGCACTACTGTAAAAATCCAGAAGGATATTTCCTCCCCAGTTACGTAAAGCAACACATAGCATCTGCATGCACATTCGGGGACTCATAACTTACTCTACCTGCCTGCTGTACACCATTTAGATGTTTAATTAATTCAATGTGAATCAACTAATACCATACTTTATGTGCTATTACAATGTATGTGTTGGTGTATTGTTACATTTGAGTATAATAGGGTTTTATTTTCAAGGAGAGGTGTCCCCGCCTTAGCTAGTATTTATTTTACCTATTGTGACTATAATTTACTTTCCTGCATGCTGAAAATACAAAATTATGAAATGTTGATTAAAAAAAGGAATGTCTAATACAGCATAAGAATTTAATATTAATGTTGTAGCTAATCTCTAAAACACATTAATAACATAACTTCTTCAAACTTATTTAGAACTTAGTGTGATCATAATCTCAATAACCATGCAAATGGCCAGACCTTCAATCCCAACAGAAGAAGCTAGCAACTCCCCTGCCTGTTAGAACTGTAACAGACATATGGTGGTGGTGGAGGGTCTCAAATCTGTGACCAGGAAGAGGACAGGAGCTGAGGGAAGAGATTCCTTGCCAGACAAGGCTTGTCAGCTATTACTCTGTGGAATGTGGGCTAGAGAGGGAGAGGGGTCCACTGAATGCCAGGTAGCAGTAACAACTCAGCTAGTGAGTGGCAAGGCATTACACCACTAGTAAAGATCTATGGGCAACATGAAAAAACACTTGCACGGCGGCCCAGTGCCCACATAGTCACGCATGGTACAGTACCATGTGACTGGTTCTATGCCATGCATCTATTACAGGGCAGTTGCTAATAAGCATGTTAGGGTTTGCTCCCACTAACATCTGGCTCTGCCATCTGCATTGAGAAACATCTCAATGGGGGTAGGACTCTTCCCCCCTGTGGCTACACACTTTCTTTATATATGGCTCCAGTAGGATAACACACCACATTTGGCCCTACTACTCTCTACAACACAGAATGGGGCCCAGAATTATTTCTGAGAGCAGGCAAAATGCCAAAGATAAAATAAACACACATTGGTCAATGCCGAATGTTTCCTTGCTTGTATTGCTCTGTAGCTGTTGAGCATTGATAGCAGTGCTCAACTCCTCAGGAAAGCTGCAGGTCTCTCACAGAGTTCTTCCTGACTGAACAGGCCTGGCTGACAGGCTTAGTGACCACTGTCAGGAGTTTTTATTAATTTTTAATTCCCTCCATGCAAGGGTGTGGACAGGCATACTCACTGTACACATTTGAGTGCCTGTCACAAACCATATGCTTTTCTGTTAACATTTTCATTCTAAATCTATAGTATTTGGGTTAGTGTAGGCCACTGAGGAGTGTCTCTGTTTAAACTTCCGTTGTTTAGGAGACAGATACATGTATAACCTCTTTAGAGATTAGAGGAATCATCTGACAACAATCTGACTTATTTGGAAGGGGGTGCCATTTGCAAAGGATGTGTACATTTTTTAATGGGGGGGTGTAATTGTTGGAGATTGAGTACAAAACAGAAATTTCTGGCTACACCCCTGTCTCCATGGAGTTGGCCCTGCAGTGTCAGCAGCAGCCTTCTGCCTTCCATGGACCACCATACCCACTGACTCTCCTGAGACTCCTAACCCTACCAATAACCATCGCCCTCCTGCAGTGGTGTGGACACACAAAATTATGGGTAGGTGTAGGACTGGGAAATTTGGAAAGCAAGCCAGTTGGTCTGGTCATGGCAGGTTTGGGCAGTCCAGTTGGCAGCTGTTCAGCGAAAGGCAGTAGAATTCCTCTGCTAGTAATGCTGGCAGAAGGTTTGTGGGAACCCATTTGCACTGAGCTGGGCGGGTTGCATAAGCAACAAAAAGATTCAAGACCTTGACCAAGCTCTCACCTCATTTCTGCCCTTTCTGTGAGCCTGATACCAGGAAGGAAGTTGAGCAGAGCAACATACTTTCTATTGAGGCTGGCAGCACCTAGCAACCCAGTACAGCACTGCTAAAAAACATGAAGAGGAAAACAGAACAAAACCTTAACTTGGTTTTCTGAAAAATATGCATACTCCAGCCAGTCAGAATGACTTTCCGCCCCGAAAAAAATGGAAAGGAGGAAGTTTTCTCTCACTGCCCTTATTTATTACCTTGCCCACTGAGGTACTTTTCTCTGCCTGGGACCTCCACTCGCTTCTTACTCCTCTACCATGATCAAAACCTGGCCACCATGCTCACAAGCGTCATATGGTCCACCATAAAAAAAGTTTAAAAATAAAACAAGAACTCAATTAAAGTAATGTCCTGAACCATGAACACACCAACAACAAATCCAAGTCAAGGTCAGACTGCCTGCACTCTTGCTCACTAACAGGCCCCACCATGTTATTAAAGAAATTAGAGCAGCCTTGGAAAATCAACCAATAGAAATACAAATCAGTGCCATCAAAGATGTCAGGACATCAAAGCATCCCTAGCAATCCCTACCAACTACTCCAGTAAGGGAAACAACACGGAGTCACCGTGTACCTTCATAACTTTCATGTTTTCTAAGATTTTGACCCCAAATTTTCAACATAGTATTTCTATAACCCCATTTCATGAACCTGGTAGGTGATTTTTTTAAAATCCTGCTAGAAAGGTGATTTTGCAGAATGACTGCAAAATCACCTTTCTGGACAGATTTGAAAAATAACACCTATCACATTCATGAGCTGGTGCGAAAAAGAAAAAAATACTCAGGGTAGTAATGTTTCTTCCTAGGGGATCCATCAGTTATATTCACTATATGCAAACATTCCCTTGGAATGAGAAGCCCTGGAGCTTTGGAACTTTATGCTAATTACAGATCTTTAGAATGAAGTTCAGACTCTGTTGTCTGGTCACCCTACCCCCTGCTTGCTAATGTCAGATTTATTTCTGTAGCTAGGGGGAGCTGTGACCACCAAATCTAGCTACATGGCTACCGAGATGTTTATATAACCCCCCCTCTGGGACTTACGTGAAAGTGCCCAGTTGGTCTAGGTTTTTGTTTGCACTCCTGGTTTGCCCCACATTGCTCCCCCCACCAGAGTGTTATCTTCTGCCCCTGTGAAGCGTAAATCCTCAGTCATGAGCTGCCGGCATTACCAATTCAGATGGCACTCTCATATGCACTCATTAGCACTGTGATGTTGCCGATTGTAGTTGCAGTTGAAAAACGGGGAGTTGATCCGTGGTCCCGGTGCCCCTCCTGGTATACTTGGGGACTGGGGACCTGATTAGAGCTGGACAAAAGCCCAGAGTTATCGCACAATGCAGTGGGACAGCAGGGCCACTTGAAGCTCATGAATAGTAATGAGAGGCCTCTAATGAATATTAATAAGGTTGCTGCCTGCTGCCTAGGGGGATGTAGTTACGGTGCCAATGACAGCAAAATGGTTGAGGCCATCACCATGAGAGAATCTCCTTTGAGAGAGGACAGTTTGGGCTACAATCTGGTGGGGCATTGGTGTGCATACACTAAAGCACTAGGCTGCACCAGGGGTAGAAGGGAGAGACTGCATAACTCTGTACTAGACACCATTGGAGCTGAATGGGAGCTGACATGTTTGTGACTCCTAACCCTTTGTTTTTTAGTCAGTCAGTGATCTAGGTGCCCAAAACTGTGACAGAGGGACTCCTGGGAAAAGAAGGGGACTAATTCTGGCACGTAGATCATGCCCCAATAAACAACCAGGAAATATTGATCACTATGGATATCAAATATTGAAAGGCTTCAACAGCCAATCCGAACGATGGGATTTCATTTGATACAGTGAGGGTTTATTGGGAGGGATTTTTTCAGTCTGTTGCTGGGCTCTGGATGAGTCAGGACTGTGGTGTGAGAGCAGACTGTGAACTTCAGGGGCTTATCCAGGCCCTAATCCGAAGTGTAGGACTGTTGAAGGATTCCCCAGGTGCTGGAAGCAGGACTGGATCGTGAAGGGAAAAATAAAGATTGAACCAAGATATTGTTTTCCCAGGTACTGAGAAGTTGCTTAATGAGTGTGGGGAGAAACTTAAAATGGCAGATACCCTGCACTGGGAGACTGAGCTAACAGAAAAGACTGAGCAGATTATCTGAGTTTTTACAGTTGCTGCTGAGAGGTCACTTGCTTGTGTGGACTGCAACTGCATTTTCTTCAAGGAGGCAGAACGTCTCAGGTCATGGGGTGTTAGCCAGAAAGTGTGTATGTCCTGAGTGAGCTGGTTAAAGAGGTTGAGACTGGTGGACTTGCTGCAGGCAAGTAAAAGAGTTGGACACTGCTAAACTGAAAGTGTGGACTGCTGTGCAGGAGGGCTGTTGTTGCTGAATCCCCCTCTGTTGGATTGCACTGACATTGATTGAATTGGAGGCAAGCACCTGCTAAAATTGGCACTGGACTGTCTATAACTTTTCCCTGTAAGAGCTCAGTGCAGGGACTGCAGGAGGACCCCCACCATTTGAGAGTCCTCATCAAGAGTCAGGGGGGGACTCGCTAACCCCTCCCAAGTGGGAATCTCTGTCTCAGGAGGTCACAGGGCTTGCACCCGAGTGCTAGGGCACTCCGATCATGGAGCCGGGCTGTGAAGCCACTCCCAGGTCTGGGCCTTCTGGGGCTGGTGCTGTCCTGCCACAGTGCTCTACACTCGGCCAGAAGTGACTGAAGGTGACAAGCAGCCAGAACTGCAATCAAGGTGATCAGCTGCAAGATCCTCGAGCAAGTTTCATCTGGACAGAGGGATCCTGGCTGGTCTGTTTCTGCCTCACTGCACTGGAAATTGAGGAGCTCCACTTTCCCTTGGCACAGAGGTCAATTAACTGTGAGTACCCAGGACCTGGTTCCTGGGAAGGGTCACAGAGGGAAATTCTTTTGTTCAATTTAAAATTTCAAGCTTCACTGTTTCAGGGCCCCAACAGCCAGCCACCCCACGGCACAGTACCAAGCCTGCAACTAGTGAATACACCTAGAGACAATTCAGGGGGCACTGGTACCAGTGGGGGAGAGCTTCGCCTTTAGGTCCACAGGTTCGAAAATTGTGTATCTCACTAATGCTTTTTGCCTTCACAGCAATTCCACATCCAGGTATCCCTTTCCCTATTCTTTACCCCCAAATAAAGCTGTGAATTTGTTGTTTGAATCTGCTGTGCTGGTGAAATTCATTGCATGCATTTATTGCTGAAATATATGATTTATGGTGGAACAAGGTACTGGGGGACACAGTTTGCAGAGTGGTTGGCAGGGGAGGTGGGTAGGCACAGCATCCCAGGGGGCTGTGCCAAGTGGATATCTGACCCAGTGATACTTTACTCTGGATGGAGGCACTGCGCTATTTTCACTTTTTCTGGGAACGAACCCCCAATAGTCACCATAGCAGGACCCAGGCCCCTTGCCAGGTATCAAAGACAGTCAACAAGGGGGGGTGGTAGCCCATTGGCATACGGCACCGGGGCTACATTTAAAAAAATATTTTTTTCAATTTTGAAAATTGCTCAAAACAAGGCAAAACAACACTTACCTACATTGAAATCGGACCACAGAGGAGCAGTTGTGAGGCACTGTAACAAGTACAGTAATGCTCAAGCAAACAGAAAAGAACCGATTCTTACAATTGGTTTTGATGGGATTCCTGCTAGATTTTTGAAGTATGCTGCCCCTTGTATAGCTGAACCCTTAGCTCTCATCTTCAATCTATCCTGCTCCTGGAGAGAATTTCCTGAGGGATGGGAGATTGCAAGAGTAAAGCCTATTTTCAAGACTGGGGATAGGGGCGAGCTGGGCAATTATAGGCCCATCTCGCTCCTACCACAGATTTCAAAGGCTTTTGAGAGAATTATTTCTAATCAATTGAGGGAATTCTTAGACTTGAATAAAAAGATGTCTGCTTATCAATCTGATTTTCGGTCCTTACACAGCACTCAAACTGCACTGGTTAAAGTGGTCAGGAGAGCAATGGTTGGAGCTATGTTTATAGATCTTTCCAAAGCTTTTGATACTTTAAACCACCAAGTGCTCCTGTCCAGGGGCTCAGCTGGATCGGTTTGTCCTCTCAGGCTGTTAATTGGTTTTCTTCTTATTTAAATGTGAAAAAGAAATTCGTAGAAATTGGCCCCTTTAAGTCTAAATTAATGAACATTTCTTATGGTGTCCCACAAGGGTCAATTGTGGGGCCTCTGTTATTTTATATTTATGTTATTGAGCTTAAAATTGACATTCCTGATATTAAATACCATCTATATGTGGATGACACCATAATATATGCTGAAGGCCAAACTTTGAACCTAATTGAATCTAACCTTCAGTTAGCGTTTGATCATGCTCAGGAATTTTTTATTAACTAAGCATTGTTTAACTTTAAACCCCAAGAAAACTCAGGCCCCTTTGTTTAGAAATAAACAATCTAAAGTACTGAACCCCTGTTTGAATATCCGATGCTTAGATGGTATTGCTATAAAGGAGGTAGCTCAGTATAAGTACTTAGGGCTATGGTTAGATTGCCATTTGACTTGGTCTTTTCATATAGAAAATATGTTAGTGGGAATGAACAGGAAGCTGGAGGCTCTCTATAGATTTAAAAACATTATGTCTAGAGATGTCCGATTAAATGTAGTTAACTCTTTATTAATGCCTGTATTAGACTACGGGCACATCCTTTATAGTGGAGCTTCCAGCACCCTGCTGAATGGAGTGAATTTAATGTTCCACAGAATGGCGCGTTTGTGCTGGAGAAATCCTATAGAACTCATAAATGTATAGTATATAATAATTTGAACTGGCCAAAACCTTTCACACCTAGGAATTTACATCTTCTTAAATTTATGTATAAAATTCTGAAATCTGAGGCCCCTACTTACATCCTTGAGTTGCTCCCAAAAAGAAGTCCAAAAGATAACTTGAGGTCAGCTCAGGGTGTACAATAATTTACTGCTACAGTAAATGTAACTTAAATATTGGCAGGTCTTCTGTTTCTTATAGGGGAGCTGCATTGTGGAATAAAATCCCATTAAGTTTTCGTGGAATTAACCAAATGACTCATTTCTCATATCTGAACGACTGGTGCCTGAATTGGTCTAATAGTATTTGTCGCAATGAATGTGATGTTTGTTGATTCCCACTGTTTGTATGTTTGACATTTTATGCTGTATTATTTATAGATTATTGATTTGTGTATTTTTCTATACTGTAACTGATGTTTGCTGCTTCAAAACCTGGCACTTCACTGCAAATGAGTTAAGCTCAACTGAATGTTTTTCCCTTACTCTGATGAATAAAAAAGATTTACTACTTGCTACTACTGCCTGAACTTTTTACCAGGTTCTGGAAAGGAAGGCAGGGTAAGGGACTGTGAATATAACTGATGGATCCCTTAGGAAGAAACAAAATTACTACAGTGAGTAATTTTTTTCTTCTAATCCCAGAAATCCCTCAGTTCATATTCACAAGGGGGTCTATGCACTATTGCAGGACATGTACACGCAATTCGCACATGCCCGGCCTGAGTAGCTCTGCACCTGGAGACAGGCATAGGGTGTGCAGATTGCACAGCCATGCAGCTCTGCAGGGCACCTGTCCATGACCCTGCCCCCCCCATAAGCAGCTACATGAGGAGCAGTTCAAGGGTCAAAGGTGGGCACCCAGTTAGATGCTTGTCCTGGGTCCCCAAGGGGACCCCCTGCTCCGTGTGAGCAGGAAAGTCTAAGGGAATGGAACATTTTCAAAGTACAGGTGAGTGCCTGAATGGCTGCTCCCAGCCCTATCTGTCAGCCCAGAGTGCTGGGGCAGCCCCGGGGGGGGGATTCCTTGTCCTGCCACGGTCAGCAGGTGTCATGAGGTGGCATGCAAAATATATGGCAGGGTCCCCTCTGCTGTATCCTGTGCCCATCTCACACAGCACTCCATGCCTTAATGAATGGCATATAGTGAGGGTACGACCACCCATGGTCTGTAGCTGCAATATTGACTGGCTGATCGAGTGCACAAGGAGTGAGCACCCCTTCTGTGAATGCTGCCGTGGGTCTGCTGGACCCCGGTTCATGGAATTCTGACTTAGTGTTTTCAGTGCACCATGGATATGCAGTACTTTGGCAATAAAAATGTTAGTGCATAGACCCCCCACTATGCAGACTCCATAGCAGTACCTTGGGAGGCAGGGTACAGAAAAGGTTCTGCAAGACAGTTGTGCAAATGCTGGCATCTCTCCTAGACTGTATGTCCAGGCAGTAGTGTTTTGTGAAGGTGTGTACTGTCTTCCAGGTAGCTGCTTTATAAATATGTTGCGGGGAATACCTCTTAATGCTGCCACAGAGGCAGAGGTGCCCTGTGTATACTGTGCCATAATGCCTCTGAGTGGCAGTTACATACAAACATAGTTGCCAGAAGATTAGGCCTAATGGCCTATTTTGTCTGCCCATCGCAGCTCACTGGCAGTGCACAGTGGCTGCCCTACCTCCCCCCATTATTTCACCCCCCCCCACACCCACATCCCCACCCTGTACACCCTTGGTGATCACCATACCCACATCCCATACCTTGCCTCTGTGCCTGTCCAACCCCTCTTGAAACCTCCCACAGTTCCCAGTTTAACCAGATCATCTGGCAATGCATTCCAGGGTGCCATCACCCTCTCTATGAAATAATGCCCCCTCACCTCCCTTCTATACCGCCCCCCCTTCTAACTTTAGACCATGGCCCTTTGTGTTCCCTCCTCACTCAACTTGAGCAGCCCCTCCCTGTTTCATCTGTTGAACCCCTCTTCAGGTGTTTGAAGGTCTTTATCATATCCCCCTATCCCTTCTGTCCTCCAGAGAGTACATATTCAATTCTCTAAGTCTATCCTCATTTGACAACCCCTGCAGGCCACTAATCATCCTCATTGCACTTCTCTGGACTCTCTCTAGCAGTGCGATGTCCTTTTTTTAGGTGGAAGCACCAGAACTGCCCACAGTACTCCAGATGTGGCCTCACCAGTGAGATGTACAGGGGAAGTATAACTTCCCTTCTCTTGGATGATATCCCCCCTAGCAATACACCCAAGCAGTTTGTTTGTCTTAGCCACTGATCTCCTGCACTTCTCCAAGTAGTTCCCTTTAGCATCAATCATTACACCCATGTCCTTTGCCATTGTTGCGACAGTCAGTTGCACCCCCCCCCAATCCTTAGGTAAACCCAGGGTTCCTAACACTAAGGTGTAGAATGCTGCATTTGTGCGTGTTAAACCCCACCCCACCAGCTTATCTCCCACCCCCAGTTCCCTCCATTTCCAAATTAGCCTTCCCTGTGGGACCGAAGTGACAGCCTTGCTGAAGTCCAGGTACAGGACATCAACCAGCTTTCCTCCATCCAGGGACCTTGTCACCCAGTCGAAAAATTCGATCGCGTTCATTTGACATGATTTCCCCCAGACAAACCCATGCTGGTTTTCATCCTGAAAACTGTTTTCCTCCAGAAACTCCCCCATCTATTCTTTCAGGATGGCCTCCATCATTTTCCCTACTATGGATGTCAGACTGACTGGTCTGTAGTTCCCCAGATCATCCCAAGGTCCACTCTTGTGGAGGGGTACAACATGGGCCACCCTCCGGTCTAGAGGGACCCATCCTGATTGGAGGGAGGAATTGAATAGTTCCATCAATGGAGCCACCAGGACATGTGCCAGTTCCTTCAGAACCCTCTTATGGACGCCATTTAGCCCTGGAACTTTATCTGTCCTCAAGGACATGACAGCATCCCTTATCCTCCCAACTAGGATCTCTGCATCTGTGAGAGTGCCCCCCCGTGCTCCCTTTGCCTCTCCCCCGAGGCAATGACCCATCCCTTTCCCTAGTGAAGACCGAGCTGAAATACTTGTTTAACACTTTAGCCTGCTCCATCCCCCCTCCATCCATCCCCGCCCCTTCTTCAGCTTCCTTATCTGTCCCTCCCCTTCCTCTGCTCCTTGATATATCTAAAGAATTCCTTCTCCCCATCCCTGATTCCTCTTGCTAATCTAAGCTTTTTATCCGCCTTGGCCTTTCTAACCTTTCTGCTAACCTCTCTGGAAATCCTAGTTAACCAGCTTTGTCATAACAGAACTGTAAACAGGAGACTATCCAATGAGAAATGGTTCTCCTGGGTGCTTGTTTGCCTTTCTCGACTTCACCATACGTGACAAACAGCAGAGTAGTAGTGGTTCTAATTTCTTTTGTGTGGTCCAGGTATTAAGAGCCCTTTTGACATCTAGGCAATGTAACTTTTGTTCCCCTGCGCTGGATTTTTCAGTAAAGTAAAAATGAAGGGCAACTGACTGATTCAGATGGCATTTAGACACCACTGTAGGTAGGAATTCCCTGTTTGTCCTGAGGACTACCTTGTCCCTGTGAAAAATTAAGTAGTTTAGATGTATAAAGAGGCTTGTAGCTCCCTTACCCTTCTAGCAGATGTCACTTCTACCAACAAAATTGTTTTCCAGATGATACACTTCGGTTCAGTAGAAGCAATAGGCTTGAAGGGGCCTCCATCAGCTGGGCAATGCACACATTCAAATCTGAGGGAAGGACAGGGTCCCTCACTGGGAGGGGACAGGTGGTTAAGGCCTTTGAAAACCACTTTGAAAATGGGTAGTGAAGCCAGCTGATGTATAATCTGACACTGCTGCCAAATTCACCTTCAGGGTTGATGGCCCAGACCCAGAGACCGGGGGGTACCAGGTAATCCAAGACTGTATACAGACCTGCTCAGTTGGAGTTACTCTGTCTAGGAGCACACCAGATTGAAAACTTCCTCCATTTTGAAGCATATGTTTTCCTTGTTACTGGTTTCCTAAAAACCTTTAACACTCTCATTACTTCCTCTGAAAGATTTAACCCACAGAACTCTCTCTTCAACAGCCACGCTCTGAGATGTAGAATTCTCAGGTCTGGAAATGTTATCCTGCCCTGAGACAGTGCTAGCAAGTTGTATGTCAGAGGCAGACTGACAGGAGGTTTGCTAGAGAGGGGCAGGAGCATGGAGTTCCAAATCTTCCTGGCCCAGTCTGATGCAAGAAGAATCATTGTTGCAAATGCCCTCCTTAGCTTTATGAGCATTCTCAGTAAGACTGGGAATGGGGATGGGGATAAAGCATATAAGAACTTTCCTGTCCAGTCCAGGACCATTGCATCCTCTAAAACTGATCCCTGTACTGGGGGTCTGCAACAAAAAAAGTGGGAGCTGATTGTTGTCCCAGGAGCAAAAAGGTCTATTTCTGATGTACCCCAATGTCTGAATAGTGATGCCTGTACCTGCTGGTTCAGAATCCATTTGTGATTTCCCTGGCTGATTCTGCAGAAAAAGTCTACTAGGTCATTGTCTTTCCCTGGCAGGTGTACTACAGATACTTCAACCCCTAGGGAATAGGCTAGGTTCCAAATTTTCATGGCTTATGTGCATAACTTTGAAGATACTTGGATGTTTATGTAATACATTGTTGTGGTGTTGCCTGTTCAGATCTGGACAGACTGACCCTGTATCTAGAAGGAAAATGCCTGTAATGTCAGGTACACTGACCTGAGCACCAGGAGACTGATATGTTCCTGAGTCTTCTGTGTGCTCCCGGTACAACTTACAGTGAGGTCCTCCAGGGGGGCCCCCAACCTAGGAGGGAGGGAGGCATCTGTTGTGAGGATTGCTTTGGGAAATTGCTCCAGGAAGGCAATTTTCTCTCTGAGGTTGTACTCTTCCTTCCACCATTCCAGTGCCTTTAGCATTTTTTTTGTGACAGGCACCAATTTGGACAGAGAATTCCCATCTCTGAGACCAGTGGTCCCCTAGGTGATACAGGATGTCTTTTATCTGGAACCTAGCCCCTTGTACCACTGCAGTGGATGAGGCCATGTGTCCCAGCAACTGTAGAAAATCCCTTGTTGGTCGAGGCTGACCTGACTGAAAGAAGTTTGCAGATAAAATTAGATTTGCCACTCTCATATGTGGAAGAAAGGCCTTCTCTTGCAGAGTATCTAGTTCTGCACTGATGAATTCCAGAACCTGATCTGGTTCTGTTTGTGACTTTTGAAGATTTATATGAAAGCTCAGGGTCTCTACTCTAAAATGTTTTTTTGTTAGCTGAATGGATGACTCTGCTTCCTGCTGTGTTTTTCCTGAGACCAACCAGCTGGCCAGGTACGGAAAAATGACTACAACTTACCTTCTCAGATGTACTGCCACCACAGATAAGCACTTTGTGAGAACTCTTGGTGCTGAGGTGAGGTCAAAGGGAAGGACTGTGAACTGATATTGATGACTCCTCAGCCTGAACCAGCGGGTCTGACTGGGATATGGAAGTAGGCATCTTTCAGATCCAGTGACCCCAGTCATTCTCCCACCAACACAGATGGTACCACCGAGCCCATTGTGACCATTTTGATTCTTTCTTTCTTTATGAGTTTGTTCAAATATCTCAGGTCTAAAATGGTCTGTCACTCACAATTTTTTTGTGGGTAAGGAAGTATCTGGAGAAGAGACCCTTGCCCCATTGAGTGGCAGGTACTCTCTCTACTGCTTGTGCTTGCAGTAATTTCTTTACTTCCAGTTCTAAAAGGATTTTTTTCCATTTGTGTGTGTGGCTGAAAAACCTTTGTGTTCTGCAGTTTGGGGAATTTTTTGAACTGCAGGGATAAACTCTGGCTCGCTACTTCCAGGACCCATTTGTCTGTGCTAAACATTGATCACTTCTGGAAATAGTTAGCCAATCTTCCCCACACTGGCGATGGATGGGTGACCTGGGCAAAGTTGTCAGGCGGTTTGTTTTGCTGGTCTTTAGGGTCTGGGTTTACAGCTGCATGCCTCCTGTCCCTTCTCCCCCTGCCTCTATAGTAACCTCTTTGAAATGCACATTACTCATATAAGGACATAAGGTTGATATTAGACCTAACCCTACCACCCTTTCCAGAAGGCTTGTGGGAAGCAAAGGCCTTTTCTTTTTCAGTATTACTCCTGTAGGTGGTTTCGTACTCATATAACTTTTTCATATGAGCCTCTATTTTATCACCAGACCAGGGAGTTTCCCACAGCTTTTGCCTATGTGTCCTAGGAGTGGTTTCTATTTCTAAGCCAGGCAAACCTCTTTAAGGACATTGCATAGGCCCAGACCCTTGAAGCACTGTCACTTGTGTCCACTGCCATATGGAACTGGTACTTAGTAGTATCCATTGCTGATCTAGCTATATGAGCCATATCTTGTGCTAAGTCACCAGTTGCTTTTTCACTCAGTGCCAGTAGGGAGTTCCAGAGTGCTTTCTGATACTGAGCTGAGTATGCCAGATAAGTAGCATGCCTGGGGAGCAGGGAAGGTGATATATATATATATATACTTTTTTGGCCATACTATCCAGTTTCCTGGAATCTTTCTCAGGAGGCTGGGAGGAGAGGGGCACTTTGGCCTTATCGCAGACTGCAGCTTGGACCACCCCCTCATGGTCAGGATGGGAATACAGGTACTCAACCCCTGGTCAGTCCACCTGATATTTTTTCTGAACTTTTTTGTTGATGCCAGCAGTTAAGGAGAGTGTTGACATGACTTTATTGGTGTTTTTTTTGGAGGGATTTGTGAATAGGAAGGAGTAGTCTTGTGGGTGCTAGTCCCATCACATCCATGAATTCCACTTCCTTTTCATCCTCCTCAGCTTCATGGGAGGAGATGTTTAGGGTGTTCACCATCTGCCTTAGAAAGGAATAATGAGATGTGTATCCTCTGAAGGCGTAGGAGGAGAGCCAAATTCTTGTTTAGGAGAACCATCTGGTTCCAGGGATTCTCCTTCCTCCTCCTCCTCATAATACATTGCAATCTCCTCATGCACAGGCACTGGGAATGGAACCAAAGCCTGGGGAGTGGGGGCAGCCATATTCAAGGCATTCCCCATAGTTTGGAAAGCCTGGAAGAACTGCCATGCCTTTGTCATGTCTTCTGCTGAGGGCATTTCATTTGAGTCAACTGCCAGCTCCTTTCCTTTTTCAGAATGAGGGCCAGAGGTATGTTTTTGTATTTTCTTAGCAGCTCCATTTCTTGTGTCTGCTCAGAGGCTCCATTAGTTTTGCTGGATTCAGGGTTCCCCCTTTTGGACACCCTGATGTCTGTACCATCTTTAGCAGCTTTATCTTTTTTTTTCTTTCCCCTTTGACAAGGACTGCTGTTTACTCTGAGTGTCCAGACCTTCACCTCAGGCTTTTGATGATGCAGAGACAGACAGAAGCCATAAGACCGTCTACCTTTTTATCCCTTTTCTTTTGTGTTTTAGGGCAAAATGTTTTGCAGTGATCACAATTTAGAAAATTGTGGTCTGACCCCAAGCTCCTCAAACACAACTTGTGGTAGTCTGCCTTTGCCAAGAGCTAAAAACAAAAAGTAATTTTTTTAAAGCCTGTAGGTCCTGTTTTCTTTTTGGTTTGTCAGTCCACCAACAAATAAATCTGACATTAAAAAGCAGGGGGCAGCATGATCATACAAATGAGTTTGAATTTCATTCTAAAGTTCCATAAATAGTATGACGTTCCAAAGCTAGAGGGCTGCTTATTCCAAAAGAATGATTGCATATTGTTAATATAATCTGATGGATTCCTAGGGGTTAGAATGGTTATGCTGAAAATTTGTGATCAAGATATTACAGTTTACTAAAGTTATGAGTAAAAGTTGATTCCCACAAGAGCTTTCAGGGTATACCCAGTCCCCTAGTAGTCCACACATCAGTACTCACCTGCCTCCACACAACCTTGATTTGTCTCCATGGTGGGGTTGAGGTAGGAGATGTACTCCCGTTAGTGGTTGTGTATCAAGCAGCGGTGCAGTGGAGGTGTGAGGCCAGGATCCACCAGCATCCACTGTCATGAGTGTGGGGCCATTTTTCCACCATCCCCCCCCCCACCTGCAAGATGCCAGCAGTTGTGATGCAATGTGCAGGAACGCACACAAAGCATGCTGCTGCACAGCATCAGTAAGCATCTCCCATCTCCACAGCCAGCTGTGCAGCTACACTTGTGGTCCCCCAGGTGGTGGTGCCACAGTGGCAGTGCTCTGCCTCTCTCCCTAGGGAAGGAGAGCAACCGCCCCGGGATGCTCCATCCTCCTCCTTGACCGGCCCCTGACAACCCAGGCTTGTTCTCAAACCTGAGTCACTGGCATCGCAAGCAGTAGCCTTACCTCTCTGCTAATGGACCAGCATTTGTTTCTTCTTCCTAAAATGCTTTGAACAGTGGTACTTAGTTGATAAACATCAGCGGAAGTTTGAAAAAGCCTAACCACAGTTCACAATGATCCTCTTCCACCAGGTTCTACACTATTCTACCATATATTAATTTTTATATTGACCTCACTAATACAAGTTGAAGTCCTCCTTGTTTCATTCTCCTTTTATGCAAGACCTCCATCCAGCTGCCTTGACTCACATTTATATAGTGCAGCCTGAAATTACTTTCCCAAGTGGTGGCTGGGGTGCAGGATAAAAGGGCATAGCCACGCTTTTCTGCAGTCATTTACAAAAGGACTCTGGTTGTCAATTTGTTATTAGTCATTCACCAGGAGCACCCTAAAATATAACTAAACTGTTTAAGCTAGCCAGGTTTGAGCAGGTTACATCTTGTATTCCTAATTTATTATGAATATTTTTCAAAAACTCTCTTGATGGAATGCTTTCTACAAGATGAAAGAATTAGCAAAAAAAAAAAAAGAGAGGAAGTAACTTGTGGAAGATTCTCCAGTAATATAGTGGTAAAGTTATCTATTAGACTACTATGTATCTTTGCCTCAGAGTAAATAAAAGATAACTAAATGGGTTGGGGTAATGTGACTGAGAAAAAAGACCATAAAAGACAGTTAAACATTATGTTACATTCATGTAAACGAAATTGGCAAAGTTATATAAATAAATGCATTTGCCGTTAGAGGAAAACAAAGTATGCTGCACTCTGTGCTACTATGTGCTTCTATTTACACACTGACAAAAGAAGTTAATGTTTTTTTGTAAATAAATTGTGTACAATGCCAAAAATACCCCACACAATGTTTGTTATAGCACCATTAAAGATATTTAAGACTTTTAACTGTAAACTGTATTGATCAGTAAACAATTAAAACAGTGTCAGAATGTATCATTTTTCATAATGCTACATATGCTTTAGGGATGTAAAACATAGTGACATACTCTTAAAGTCGTTCACTGCAAGGTACTGTATAAAAAGCATAAAATAACCTTAATTTATTGACTTTACATACGAAACAACTGAGATGAAATAAATAAATTCAAACATAAATAAATTTTACATAATCAAACAGCTGTACAAGAAAACAGAGATAACCCAATATTATCCTTCCTCCATCATCCAAGTTTCCATTATATGTTTTTTGTAGCTCCAGTAAGAAAGCAACTATAAATGCTGTATGCTATGCAAAAGCAACAACAGTGTCCTTTTCATAATCTTTTAACTGTTATTCAAAAAAACGGTTAAAACTTCCAACATAAATGAGGGCAGAAGTTTTTGACATCATTGGAGCATCGGTTTCCATGTATTGGGTCCCAAATGAAGTGACATCTAGTTTTGCAGACATGGATATAAATTTTTTGACAGAAAGGGTATTTTACCAGTTATATTTTGTAATAAACTCCCACAATTGGTCTCTTGTAGAGTTTTAACCCGCAAGTGCTTACCTTTTCAAAACTTGGAATGACTTCCAAATTTGTACCCAAGGATATTTTTCGCTTTCATCCCCCCAAAATTAATTGTGATCCTTGCCTATATGAACTTCATCTCAAGATTATTCTTTAGAAATGTTATTGAAAAGTACACTGTTCTCAATATACAGTAAGAAACACTTGTCATAACTGTTGCTATGAGATGGACTGCTTTGAAGGATTAACTGCTGTTTACAACTGTAATAACACCAACTACAACAATCTATAACACCTTAACATAGAGACCGGTTCCAGAAGACGGTGTGCACTTTCCACAGTAACCTCCACATTTCCCTGTTACTTTGGTGCCATCCTGTGGAGAGAAGTTAGATTACAGTTTACTAATTGCTCTGCAGAAAGACATACATAGCACATGCAATTTACTGTACTTCAAGACAGGTAAAAGCTTTTGATGACATACTCTTATAAACTGCAGTTTAAAAGGTCACATTTCCAGGAGAAAAGTCAAATGATTGTGCAGTTTTAAAGGAAACTTTTGTAGCAGTCTAGTTGTCTAACAAGATCATATTACAGTTCTGAGATCCACTGTACACAAGCTTCAGGTTCCAGTGGATCATGATATAGTAGCAGCAGAGTGGCTGTGCTTGTGAGAAGCTCCCAGAGCTAAGAGCTGTTTACAGTATTTTTCAGATTAAAAATTGTCTTCTTTCATATCAAATGTGGTTATTAAAAAGAACATTGTTGTCTCTAGGAAGATGTAAAAATTATGTAGTAGATGGAAAACTATAAATGCTGTATGCTATGGGTCACATTTGAAAACAGGCCTTTGGCTCATATTGTTTACTTGGTAAACAAAAGTTGAAATAAAAAACAAAGGATGTGATTTGGGAGTCAGGACAGTTATCACATGTCTTTTGTGATTGGTCAACTATGATTTAGTTCATTTTATTACTATATTTTTAACAATTTCTGTGTTTGTGTCTTTTGCAGTATCTGATCTAGAGGACATAGGTGTCATTTCTGGGCATGTTAGCTGCTTTGGTAGGTACTTTTTTGTTAATTTTTGAGTTTTTCTATTGATATATGCCTAATATACAATAGTACCTCAGATCGTATTGAGCCTTTTCTGATTTGTTATGCTGTCCTGTCTTTTGGATTTGCTGATCTGCTATTGTGGCAGCCTGTGAATGGTGTATTGCTATGATCTGGATCAGTCAGGGGGGAAATAAGAGTGGCAACCAGGTGGCATCCAGGAGTGACTGTAAGAAGAAGGCAGCTAGGAAAGTCTTAGTGTTTGGGGATTCTATGATCAGGGGAGTGGAGAGGGTGTGGAAAGGATAAGGGGTGTGGGATGGTCTGGTGCCCTCCTGAGGCATCAGCCATCCAGAGCATAGAGAGAATAGGGACTATAGTGGAGAGGGATAAAGTACCACTTTGTGGTGGATGGGAGGCTTCAAGGAGAAGAGGATCTACAAAGGTGATGGCTTTTACCTGACAAGAGAGGGAACCAGTGTGCTGGGGCAGACATTTGACAACCACATTAGACAGTTAAACTGACTGTGGGGGACAGTGAGGCTAGATAAACAGCAGAAAAGGGATGGAGGGGGAGGGAGGGGAACCTAGCTAATGTTCCACCTATACTGGGGGAGGGTAGCAATAAAAATAAGGCTGAGATTCAAAAAGGAGTAGTGGAAGAGGCAAAAAGAGTAAAGCTCTCAGGGTCTGCAAGCAATAGGAAAAATAAGAAGGTAAGAAAAAAATGGGAAGGAATGAAGGGGTATATGATCACAAAACAGCAAAAGAAGATCTGGAGCTACAGTAGTTGGAAAGGGGTCTGCCTTAATGCCAGTAGTCTGGGTAATAAAATCAGTGAGCTCCAGGCATTGGTGGCAGACACGGAGGCAGACCTTGTAGCCATCAGAAAAACCTGGGTCACAGAGAATAGTGACTGGGACTTGTAAGTCCCAGGTAACCCACTGTTTAGACAGGATAGAGGGAAAGGTAAATGGGGGACGGTGCAGTCCTATATGTCAGGGAGGGCACAGAGGCTGTGGAGGATGGACACATCAGGGGAAGCAAAGTGGAAACAGAGTCACTGTGGTCCACTTCATGGTGCCCTCAGGCAAGAAAATATGGGTGGGGCTAATCTACAGACTGCCAGAACATGGGGAAGAGAGAGATAGGGAGCTCAGGGAAGAACTGGCAAGAGGACTGAAAAAGGGGAAGGTGGCAGAGGATGATCTGAACCTGCCGGATATCGACCTGGACATTCCAGTGGCCAGGTGCCCCAGACGTCAGGCCCTGTTGGATACACTGCAGGACTGCCTACTGGTGTAGCTGGTAAAGGAACACACTAAACAGGAGGCCATTCTCAATTTGGTGCTCACCAACTTAGAGATGGTGAGTGGACTAAGGGTAAGGAAGCCACTGGGGTCCAGGGACCATTACTTTATTTGGTTCAGTTTGGCCCTCGGGACCAGAATGTCCCTATCAAAAATAAGTCCTAGATTTCAGAAGAGTATATTTCAACTAGGTGAGGAAGCTGGTTTGAGACAAATTGACCAGGGTGGACAGCACTGGCGGTGAAGAGGAAAGAAAGGGGGCAATTAAAGAGACCATTATCGAGGTACCAAAGTCATGCACAGGAACTGTTACAAAAAAAAAAGGTACAAACGACCAATAAGATTCTCAAAAAGGATCAGAGAAGCAGTGAGGGACAAGAAAATGGCTTTTATCAGGCACAAGGAAAAGCAATGGAAGGAGAAATGGGGAGAGTACCAAATAAACAAGCATTTGTCAATGCTGATTGTTGTCTCGCTGGCACTGGCATTGGTAGTGCAGGAGTTAGAGATGCATAATAGGAATGGCAGTGAAATATTGAACTGACACCAACCTCACCCCCACCCTGAAAAGACACAATTTCAACATAGGCATTTTGGGACATCCCCTCATGAGCAGTGGCACTGTGATTTTGTTAATCTGTCCCAAAAGTTGATTTCCCACAGCAACCAGCCATTCTGTGCCACAGGTGCGAAAACACATTTTGGGCAGGATGTGAAAAATGACAGCTGTACTGTTCATAAGGAAGTGTGAAAAAATGACAGTGTTGAAAATCTGGCTTGAAAATATTACACATTTGTAAAGTTACAAGGGTATGTGGAAACTGTGCAACGCATGCTTGTAACACAGTCCTTGTATGGACTTTCATCACTAAATTTTCAACATATGCATTTTAGGACCTCTGCTCATGAAGATTGTCACTGTCATTTTGTCAAACTGTCCCGAAAACTGATTTCGCATAGCGACCACGCTATTATGCGGCAGAAGTGCGAAAACACATTTCAGCCAGGATATATAAAATGAAAGCTGTACTGTTGATAAGGAGGTGTGGAAAATGCCAATGTTGAAAATCTGGAGTGAAAATATTACAGATTCCCGAAGTTACGAGTGTGCGTGGAAACTGCGCAACGCATGCTTGTAAAACAGTCATTTTTTGGAACTTTTTCACCAAATTTGCAACATAGGCTTTTTGAGAGCCCACCTCATGAACAGTGGCACTGTCATTTCATTAATCAGTCCCAAAAGGTGATTCCGTGCAGTGACCACGAAATCACTTTTTGGGACCGAATAACGCCATGACAGTGACTGAATTCATGAGGAGAGGCTCCAATAACCCCATGTTGAAAATGTGGTGCCAAAATTCCTAAAAATACCCGAGATATGCACCAAAGTTGAAAAAACCCTGTTTATTCCATTATACAGCTTATCGGCATTTCTTCGGTTCCTGGTCAGCTTTGAACAGTGTAGATGTGTTCCCGGTCCACCGAAGATCGTCGCGCCAGACTCTGGAGGTAAGTATGGGGTGAAGGAGGGGGAATGGGGAGCCAGGGTGTGCAGAAGGTGGGCGCGGGCTGGGGAGGGAGCAGGAAAGACCGTAAGGGATTGTTTTCTTCTTTTACAGGTTTAAACAAAAAAAAACAAAAAACAGTGCAGGACGTTTTTTTTTTTTTTTACAGGGGCATTTAGCATGCTGGGGTGAGCTCCCAGCGTGCCACCTCAGTGTTTGGGGGGCTAGCTGATGGGGATTAGGCACCCGCTGGCACATACCAAAGGGAGGGGACTGCAAGGACTGTTTTCTTCTTTTACAGGTTTAAAAAAAACTTAGTGGGACACTTTTACAAGGGCATTTGGTATGCTGAGGTGTGCTCCCAGCATGCTACCTGAGTGTTTGGGGGCTTGCCGATGGGATTGGGCACCCCGCTCGGCACACAACAAATGGAGGGGGGCATTATGCCGACGGGGAGTGGGCTCCCCCGCTGGCACATGAAATGGGTTAGGGCATGCTGACAAGGGGATTGTGCACCTCCCAAACTTCGGCACTGTGGCAGGTGGTGACTGCCACCATGTTTGCTTCACCAGCAAAGGCATGTCGGAAGGTGCCGCTGCATGACAGCTTGGCTCTCATTGCAGCGGATCTTTCCTTAGATGTGCTCGCAACATTACGTGTTGCTGGTGTGGTGCCTACATACTGCCTCATTGGGGAATGAGGGACACACCTACTGATGTGTGCCCTGCATTCACCCACAGTGACCACTCCTCCACATCTGCTACTACTGCAATATGTTGGCTGTGCAAGTGTGAGCCAACATAAAAACTAGGGAAGCAAAGAGGATGGTCAGGGAGGCAAAGGCAGATATGTAGGTGTGTACTGCTGAGAGGATCAAGGTAGGAAAAACAAATTCTTCAGATATATTGAGAAAAAGAAAGTGTTTTTTTTTTTTTTTTTTTTGTGGTTACCTATTTTTTTTCCTCCTGAGTCCCTCTGCCCTGCATCTGACATCTCCTCCCGCTCAACCACCGGGTATGAGGCCCCATCCCCTACCCCCATGAGACTTACTCTTCGTCGTGGCAGGGGTGGAGCGACTGATTCCACTGGGCCCGATTCAGTGTTCGGGGAGGTGCTTTCCCGGGCCGTAGCGGAGGGGGACCATTGTCATTCACAGAGGACTCTCCATTTTCCCTGTTCCTTTATCCCCTGAGGTTGTAACGTGCAATGGCACCAGCGGCTGCACGCATGCTCCCATGTGCACCCCTACCAAGTGCCTGCCACAACTCTCACCCACAGTCTCCAGAGCCAATGCGCTACCTCCCAGCCTCCACTAGGTGGCAGACGAACGCCGAGCCCTGCAATCCCCCCTCCCCGGAGAAGGACAGGAGTCCTGGGGACGCTCAATCCTTCTCCACCCTGCCAACCCCCGGGACACCCCATGTCCAGTCCTGAACATGGGCCGGCATGACGCTGAGGTAAGGGTAACTAGCACTCAGCCCCCTGAAGCGCCACCGGCTAGGGGTGTTGTTAAGTTATTGTTAGGGTAGAAGGATACTAGAATGAGATGAGCAAAAAAGCAGCTGTCTTATTACTTCTGTTCTGCCTTCACCAGAGAAGACAGTGGTCCCCTACATGAAAGTGGCATCAAGGCTGCTGTGAGTAACATTCCTGAAATTAGGCAGCCAGTATATACCAGAGAAATGGTCCAGAAGGCACTTGAAGCCCTAAAGGTAAAGTTCTAGGGCTGGATGGGATGCACCCAATGGTGCTCAAGTAATTGGCTGCAGTATTGGCTGCATCCCTACTAGGGCTATTCAATAGCTTAATTCAGATAGGGGTAGTTCTGAAAGACTGAATTATAGTGGATGTAGTCCCACTACTAAAGGGGGTGGACATGGAGCAACCAGGGAATTACAGACTTGTTATCTTATCTCTGTAGTGAGTAGACTGATGAAGTCACTGATCAAAGAGGACTTTACGGGCTACCTAGAGAGCAATGGTATGCAAGACAGTAAACAGCATGGGTTTGTGGCAGGGAGGTCATGTCAGACCAACCTGATAGTTTTGTTTGGCGAACAAAGGTAGTAGATAAGGGTCACACTGTGGATTTACTCTACTTCGATTTCAGCAAGGCTTTCGACTCGGTGCCACACAGAAGAATATTGGAAGACCTGGGCATGGCTAGGGGCATAGCTAGGTAGGAAACTGTTGAAGGAGAGACAGCAGAGGGTGATGGTAAATGGGGTAAAATCAGAAGAGAGAGGTCATGAATGGGGTGCCGCAGGGATCTGTTCTGGGTCTTGTCCTCTTCAATATGTTCATCAGTGACATTGGAGAGGACATCCAGGGCAAGCTGTGTCTCTTCGCAGATGACACAAAGCTCTGTAGTAGGCAAGACAGCAACAAAGAAATCAGGGAGATGCAGAGGGAACTACAAACACTAGAGAGGTTGCCTAAGGTTTGGGAGTTGTAAATCAATGCCAAGAAATGTAACATTATGCACATAGCGAAAAAGCACTGAACAGAGTACTGGAAGGGAGGGGTTAAAATGAGCACTATGGCAGCGGAAAGAGACCTGGATGTTGTCATTAGTGAGCCCCACAAACAATCAAGCCAGTGTAACAAGACTTACAGTAAGACTAATAGGATGCTGGGGTGTATTGGAAGGGGAACTGACATCAGGAAGAAGGAGGTACTACTACCTTTATAAAGGTCACTTATGAGGCCCCCATCTAGAATGCTGTGCTTAATTTTGGTGTCCTTACCTATGGAAGGACAGGGACAGGCTGGAAATGATGCAGCACAGGGTGAGCAAGAGGATTCAGGGCCAACAGGGCAGATCTAATGAAGACTGTCTTAAGGCACCTAACAAGTACTCACTGGAGACCTGGAGGGGGGATATATAGAACAAAATTACCACAGTAATATTGTTTCTTCAAAGGGATCTCCCAGTAAGATTAGACATATGCAGTTAGCTCAGAATCTCTGATTGACCCAGAGCTAGTGATGTAATATGGAATGTATGCAAATCATGGAACTAGAATGCTACATTCAGACTGCTGCCTCTAGGTGGTCTGTGTTCCATCTAACAGTCATATTCATTTTTGTATATGAAAAAATACTACACTACCCAAATTAAGTAATTATAATCTAAAGCAAAAATAACAATAATATCCTCCCCTGGTAAAGAGGCAGGTTCCAAACAGGATAAAAAGAACACAAAAGGAGTGCTAGGCCCCCTAGTTATACCTGTGTGCAACAAAACATTGTTAAGCCAATGATTAATGGCAACATTAAGTACTTCCATGAAAGTATTGCTGAACCTGATTCAGGTTATGCAAGGGGAATTAGGAATGGAAGGTCTAATCCTATTGAGAGATCCCTTGCAAGAAACAATATTACTGTGGTAATTTTTTTTTGAAACACCAGGAGTCTCCCAGTAGGATTAGACATAAGCAGACTACCAAACAGTGTCTTGGGAGGTGGGTACAGAACCTACTTAGGAAAAAGGTTAGTACTGTAGTGCCAAACCTTGAATCACTCCTGTGCTTTGTGAAGGTGTGGACTGTACTCCAGGTAGAAACATAAACATAGAATGTGTCAGCAGAAAAGGACCGCCAGGCCCACCCAGTTTGCCCAGTATGCCTAGCAGGCCGCTAGGACTTTGCTATTGTCTTTTGCCTACCCCCCTTCCTGGAACCAAAAGCCCCCTGTGTCTATCCCATGTTCTTTTAAACCCTTTCATAGTACCTGCCTCCACCACCTCCCTTGGGAGCCTGTTCTAAGTATCCACCACCCTCTCCGTAAAGTAGTACTTCCTGATGTTCCCCATGAACCTCCTCCCTACTATCTCTAAATTGTGCCCCCTTGTTTTTGAATGTTCTCTTAGCTGAAAGATATCCCCTGCCTGCACCCTGTTTATACCCCTAATGTACTTGAATGTCTCAATCATATTCCCTCCTTTCCCTGCTTTGTTCAAGTGAGTACATGCTGAGGTCCCCTAGCCTTTCCTCGTATGAAAGATGCCTGAGAGACCCCCTACCATTTTTGTCTCCCGCCTCTGGATGCACTTGACCCTATCCACATCCTTCTTGAGGTATGGCCTCCAGAACTGGACTCCATACTCAAGGTGGGGCCTGACAAGCTGCCTGTACAAGGGCCTGTACAAAGGCATTATAACCTCCCTCCTCCTGCTAGGAATACCCCTGCTGACACAACCCAGCATCTTACTGGCCCTCACCACCACCTTCTCACATTGCTTTGCCACTTTCAGGTCCCATAAAATGATTATGCCAAGGCCCATTTCCATCTTTGTAACCTCTAGGATATGCACCCCCATACTGTATGCTGCACCCCAGTTATTTTTGCCTAAGTGCATGATCTTACATTTCTTTGTGTTGAAGGCCAATTGCCATTCCCTGGACCATTCCTCCAGCTTCTCCATAGTTATACATAGTATTACCTGTGCTGAGAAGAAAACTGTCTGCCCCAAGCAGTCGAATTCTGCACAGTCAGCATCCGGGGGTTGGTCACGGACCAGTGCCTATGCCTGGTAGGGATATCCAGCTGCATCACTCCAGCCGAGGGATGAGGCCTGGTGACCCCTGGGGTGTGCAATACTGATGATGGCAGTCCAAAAGGTCTGGAGCTGGGGGCGGATGGGAGCTGCTAGGCACTGTATGACACATCCTGGAAAGGTATGGGCCAGGAAGGGACAACCAAGTGATCCACACTGTACTCACCCTGGAAGGCACACGTCATATGATCAGTATTGCGTCTTGCTATGTGTGACAGGTGCAGGTCTTTGACCAGCCTTGCAAAGAAGTGCTGATACTCCATTTGATTAGCATCAGAGGACAGGTGGACAGATGTATCCTCTCCCTCAATGGAAGAAGACGTGGAGTCCGAAGAACCCGAAGATTCAGACTCTGGCACCAGGGGGGTAGACAGGTAGAAGACCTGCTCATCCATGGCCCTAACGTATCTTGGAAATTCTGCACCCTGGGTTCTGAACTGTTCCCAGGTCAAGGGCCCTGAAGGACCCACATGGCCTGGAAGAAGAGGGTCTGGATACAGAGACAGGGGGAAGACACCTCTCATCTTCAGCAAGCCACCTCTGTCAGGGTTAGGGGACCTAGCAGGCAATCCCGGACAATAAGAGGATCCGTAGATTGGTTCAGTCAAAGGCCACTCAACCAGCCCAAAGTGGTCAGGACTGAGCCCTGGATGGGAAGCACCCCTATGAGGGGACGGGGGGCACATGATTCCAGAAGGGTGGACCCCAACCACACCCAACAAGGACTGCCTCAAAGGGGACAAGGAAGAGAACTTTGGCTCTGTGCTGTGGCTCCTTCCTAAATCCCGAAGGGCTCCAGAGGAAAGCTGCAGCCACTAGCCCTGGCCCTTCTACCCTGCTGACTCCAAGGAAGACCTCTTCTTCATTCCCTGTGCCGGGGACTGGCCCAATCCCCCGGACTCCCCAAGGAGAGCCACAGAAGAAGGAGTCCCTATTCTAGTCACGAGGGGGGATGGCACTGGGGACAGCAGCCAACCCCAAGCCCAAAACCCAAACCACTGCCTCATCAGACTGGGAACCACTACCCTACACCTTGCTCCCACAACCACCATTGGTGGGGGAGCAGGTGCTGACTGCTGTCACAGAAGCTGTGGGGAGGGGCACCTGGGAAGGCACATAGGTACTGGGCCCCGGAATGCCCTCCAACTACAAGGAGTCAGGTCGCCAGTCCGGATCAGCCTCCTGAATATCCGGCTCCTGAGAGGAGGAGGAGATCCAGAAGACATCCAAACTGGTGACCCTGAGGGCTCTCCCACCCTTGACACCGTAAGCGGTGCCACAGGAGGCCCCAGCACCCCTTGCAGCACCTTCTTGATCACCAGAGCTGCAAATGGCCTGGGATCCAAGTCGTCACTGGTGGGTGGTGCTGAGGAACCTCCCATGCCAGACCCAGCAACCATGGGTCACGACACTGGGGTAACCTGCACCTCTGAGGAGGTGATTACCTGGGTGGTGCTCCTGGCCAGGCACCGGGGGAGGAACCAGACTGGTCCCCCGGCACGGAGGAAGAGGCCTCCTCCTTGGCAAGGCTAGAGGAGGAGGAGGAGGGGGAGGCCCCATCCTCACTGGTCCATATAGGGCCTTGAGGGGACCCGGAGGATAGGTGAAGAGATCTGCATTTGGAGGCTCTCAAGTGATGACACCCCACAAAAGTCAGTGGAGCCTTGCCAACTTTAAATGCATGGTACTCTAGAACGCAGTAGTCCATCGAGAAGCAGGAGTCACTGTTATCCATGTCATGCTGAGGTCCAAGGCGGGTTAAACAAACATCATGTAGGTCTGTAACAGAAATTTGCTGACCGCAGGGACACCGACGCATAGGAGGCTGGGCCGCTTGAGAAGAACATCTCTTGTCCCTTGAACCAGACATGATACGGCAGTAACCAAAACAACAAAACAGTAAAGACACGGCACCGCTTAACGAAATAAAAGGAAAGGTCTTACCGATATCCTTACGTAGATGTGCTGAGTAACAAACGGGCAGAAGCAGGTGAAGTCAAAGTCGTAGAGCAGCGTTAAATGCAGTGTCGAAGTCTGGCATCATGTGATAAACTAGACCGCAAACTATGCTGACACAGTAGAAATTCTCCACTGCAGGCAAGGTGTTGTCTCGATGGCGGGAGAAGCAGAAATGGGGTGGATGAGGAGCTGATGGACGTTACTGGCCAACCCGCGAGCACCATGCAATGTGTCGACCTCATGGGCGGAACCGCCAGCACCAGTTCTTCCACATTGGGGGAAGGGGAAAGCTCCTCCGGGGTGCTGCACCTTTGGCTGGACACCCTGACAGTGATGAATGGTGAAGATTGACACAGGGAAGATCCGAGCATTTAATGAGCTATCCTCAAGTTAGAGGCACTATGTACACTGAAGAGGCTATCAGAGCCAGCATGTATTTCATGGAGTGGGCTTACACAGTCGTGCCCTCCTTGTTGTACCATGCTAGCTGCAGAATTGTTTGGAGTCTGCTCTCTGGAATTAAAGCCCAAACCTGAGTTGTGCCCAGAAGAGCTCATATGAATAACAGTTGCTGTAAAGATTGGAGATGAGACTTCTCAAGGTTCAGCAGGACCCCCACTGAAGTTAGGAACTGAGTGGCAGTGGTCACTGCCTATTAAATCTCTTGTCTGGACAAGCTTGAGATTAGCTAGTCATCCAAGTACATAGAAACATAGAGACATAGAAGTTGATGGCAGATAAGGACCGCAAGGCCCCAGTCTGCCCATTTCTTTTTCTACCTTATAAATGTGCCATCGGCCTTTGCTCTGTCAATGGCCTATTTATTTATACTCATCTGTATTGCTCCCTTATGCCTATCCCATGCCTGTTTGAAGCCCTGCACTGTATTCATATCCACCACTTCCTGGGGTAGGCCGTTCCATGCATCCACCACCCTGTCTGTGAAAAAAAACTTCCTCACATTACCCCTTAATCGGCCGCCCTCTAGTTGCATGCTGTGTCCTCTTGTCCTGCTA
The DNA here is from genome assembly GCA_016271365.2 of Neoceratodus forsteri. Classification (NCBI taxonomy): domain Eukaryota; kingdom Metazoa; phylum Chordata; order Ceratodontiformes; family Ceratodontidae; genus Neoceratodus; species Neoceratodus forsteri. The sequence continues at coordinate 820,523,137 of CM028129.1, forward strand.
TTTTTCTTATATTGAAACATGTTAGACTCTTTCACCTTGGTAATGCCTTTAAGGTGTTTAAATGTTTTGATCATATCACCTCTCTCCCTCCTTTGCTCTAGGGTATACATATTGAGCTCCGTTAATCTGTCCTCATATGTTTTCTGATGCAGTCCCTGCACCATTTTGGTTGCCCTTCTCTGGACTGCCTCAATTTGGTTAATGTCCTTGTGAAGGTGTGGCCTCCAGTACTGCATGCAGTACTCCAGATGGGGCCTAACCATTGTCTTGTAAAGACCTCCCCTCTTCCGACTTGTGATACCCATACTAATACACCTTAACTTCCCCCTAGTCTTACCTACTGCTTTAGTGGTCTGCTTGGATGATTTCAGGTCATCGGTGATGATGATGCCTAAATCTCTTTCTTCTCTTGTGACTGCCAGCAACTCCCCTCCCAGCCTATAGGTGGCTTCAGGGTTTCTCTTCCCTATGTGCATGATCTTGCACTTCTTTGCATTAAACTCCAGTTGCCACTCTTCCGGACCATTTTTTCTAGTTTATCCAGATCTCTTCTCATTCTGCCCACCCCATCTGGATCATCTACTCTGTTACAGATCTTGGTGTCATCTGCAAACAGATAAACCTTACCCTCCAGTCCATCTGCAATGTCACTGATGAAGATATTGAAGAGGACTGGCCCCAGAACTGATCCCTGAGGTACCCCACTTGTGACTTGCATCTCTTCTGACTGTATACCGTTTACCACCACTCTCTGTTTTCTGCCCGTCAACCAGTTTGCCACCCAGTTGACCAACTTCTGACCCACTCTGAGCCTACCCAGCTTATTAATCAATCTTCTATGTGGAACAGTATTGAAAGCTCTGCTGAAGTCAAGGTAGGCGAAATCAACTGCTCCCCCTTGGTCCACCACTCTGGTTACCCAGTCACAGAAATCTATGAGATTAGTTTGACAGGACCTTCCTTTTGTAAACTCATGCTGTCTTGGATCCTGTGCTCCTATGGATTCCAGGTGTTGCATTATCCTTTCCTTAAGGAGTGCCTCCATAATCTTGCCCACTACTGCAGTAAGACTGACTGGTCTGTAGTTCCCTGCCTCCTCTCTGCTACCACTCTTGTGGAGCGGGATCACATGAGCCCTTCTCCAGTCTTCTGGGACCTCTCCTGTGCTCAGACACTTACTAAATAGTGAAGGAAGACTTGCTGTCCTAATTTCCTCAGGTGAATGGCGAGCAATGCAAAGCACTCTGTAAAGACTTGTGGCCCTGAGGAAAGCCCAAAGAGCTGGACTCTGAATGGGTAATGTTGTCACAGCACCATGAAATGAAGGTACCTGTGGTGGCTGTGGCGCACCAGTATGTACTGGTATGCAGAAGTAACCAAAAAAGATAGTGGTGGCAAATGCAAATGGTAAATTGAAATGGTATGTTTTTCATAGGGCTGGCCAGACCGCCAATATATAATTATCCAAAAGGTGCTTTACATGTAAAACAATATACCTCAAAAAAATGTTAAATATTCTTGGGCTATTGGTTTCAGGAAGTACTACCAAATTAGTGTGCTGTACAACCCATGGTTTCAAGGGCTCTAAGATACTGAACTGTTGCTACCTTGCAGATCCTATATCCTGCTGTTGCTTAGACAAATTGTTGGTAGCTTTAGTTCTGAGTGCTAAGGACATGGTCCTTTAGTGTTGTACTGCTGCCCAACCACTTGTAGTATTTGACAATGTGTGAAAAAGGCTGAAACCAGTGCTGTATCAAAAGTGCAGAAAATGCTCCCACTGCTAACACTGACTGTGCTTCGGACACTAACCTGCAATGATCCCTGGCACTTTGCCCATCACAGGCTTCCTCAGGAGGGATGTCACACAAGTGCTTCCTGAAACCAATAGGCTGAACATATTTAATTACTCTAAAAGAGTGTATTATTTTAGAACAGCTGACTTAAGACATTTACCAATCAGCAACCTTAGCAACCACTTGCACTTGCTGTGCATATCGTAATATACTGGAGCTTAGCATCTTTTTGGGGTGTATGGTTTTCTATGTAAATCACTGTTTAGTATTACCATCCAAAGCCTTGTATATGTACTCCTTGTCCTACACTGCTAAATGCTGTCATTGTGCAGAATTGATGTATTTTAAATTGCTTATTTAATAAGTTTATGTATTTTTAGATGAGCTTTTTTCTAGTCAGTAAATTATTCTTGAGAGAAAAACTGTTTCATTATGCTTGAGTACATTACAACCTTTTTGATAACTACCAATATGAATGCATCCTGCATATCTAAGGCTGTTAGCCAATATTGAGGCTTAAGAAGGGGTAGCAGACAGCTCAGAGAAATAATTTATAGAGTTTTTCTCAGTTCATAAATTGGTTCACATTTCTGAGGTCGAGAGTGGAGCACAATACCCCTTGATTTCTTTGGAATGAGGAAGTAGTGGGAGTAGAGGCCTGTGTTTCAGTCTCACTCAGGAACTATTTCCACTGCCCTGTTGCTCAGAAGACCTCCAATCTCCTGCACTGGAAGTTCTTACTTCTTAGCTGACAATAGAGGCAGATAGTCTGGAGGGATTTATGTAAAATCCAGAGAGTATCCCTCTCAAATGCAGAAACATAGAAATTGACAGGAGAAAAGGACCACTTGGCCCACCTAGTCTGCCCATTTACCTTACCTACTATAACACACAGACCCTACGTGAATTCCGGCTTTACCACCCCCCTCCTTTCCACTAATGTTCCCTTATGGCTATCCCTTGCCTTCTTGAATCTCATTACCATTTTGGCCCCCACAACCTCCACTGGGAGGCCATTCCAGGCATCTGCCACTCCTTCTGTGAAGAAGTACAGCCTCACGTCTCCCTGAGATCTATTCCCTTGCCGTTTCATTGCATGTTGCCTTGTTCTTAAGCATCTTTTTTGTCTGAAAAATGCTTCCCTCTTGAATATTATTTATACCCGTGAGGTATTTGAAGGTTTATATCATTTCCTCTCCTCTCCTCTCCTCTCTCTTCTTTCCTCCAGAGTGTACATATTGAGGCCTTTTAGTCTCTCCTCATTGGGCTTTTGATACAGACCCTGCACCATTTTAGTTGCCTTCCTCTGGACTGCCACAACTCTGTCTATGTCCTTCCAGAGATGTGGTCTCCAGAACTAGACACAGTATGCTAGGTGAGGTCTCACGGGTGATCTATACAGTGGTAACACCACCTCTCTCTTTCTGCTTGTGATACTCCTCCCTATGCACCCCAGAATTCCACTAGCTCTCCCCACTGCTTTGTCACACTGTCTGGTCACCTTGAGGTCATCAGGAATTATTACCCTGTGTCTCTTTCCTGCTTGGTGATCATTAATACTACAACCCCCATTTTGTACTCTGCCCTGGGATTCTGCATCCCAAGTGCATGATTTTACATTTCTTCACATTGAAACTCAGCTGCCATACCCTTGACCACTCTTCTAGCTTTCTTAGATTTCTAATAATGTTTTCCACAAACACCCAGTGTGTCTACCCTATTGCAGATTTTAGTGTCATCTGCAAAAGGCATAGCTTCCCTTCTAGCCCCTCTGCAATGTCACCAATATAGACATTAAAGCCTGGACTGCACTGTTCAGAACTGCCATGTGTATTACTTTGAGTGTGTATGTTCTCCTGTATACTGCCTTACTATGTATGTATCCTTGTACTCCGTCTCCCCTCCACCACTGTAACCGACGTGGAGTCTTTGCAAATGAGTCTGCGACTCAAAGGTTTGTAATTCCGAATATATGCAATAAACAATAAAGAGGATCAGTCCCAGTACTGATCCTTGTGGCACCTCATAGGTCACACTGCATTTATCACTACCCTCTGTCTCCTGTCTCTTTACAAATTCCTTACCCAGTTAGCACCTTTGTTCCACTACTATGCTGCCCAGCTTGTTTATGAGTCTCCTATGTGGAATGGTGTCAAAGGCCTTACAGAAATCTAGACAGGCCACATCCACCGCTCCACCCTAATCTACTTCCCTGGTCTCTCAGTCAAAGAAAGCTATCAGATTTGTTTGACATGATCTCCCCCCAGTGAATCCATGCTGCCTCAGGTCTTGTAAGCCACTAGATTCAAGACATCCCACCATCCTTTCCTTCAGGAGTGGTTCCGCTAACTTCCCCACTACCAAAGTCAGGCTGAGTGGCCTGTAATTGCCAGCCTTCTCCCTGCTCCCACTTGTGAAGTGGGACTACATCAACCCTCCTCCAGTCTTCCAGAACCACTCCAGTGTCCAGTGTGTGGTTAAACAGGGCTGTCAGGGGTGCAGCCAGCACCTCTGTGAGCTCCCTCAATATCCTCGGATGCACCCCATCTGGTCCCACTACCTTGTCCACTTTCAGATTTGTGAGTTTCTTCATGACTGTCTCCTCTGTAAATGGACTATTATCTACCTCCCTTCCTTCAATGCTCTTGGCAACTGTATTTGGTCCCTCGCCTTCCCCTTCCCCTTTTTCTGTGAACACTGAACAAAACTATTTGTAACCCCCCTGCAAATGGGGGTTCCCAAAAGACTTCCAGGAGCTTGCTTGAATGCTCCAAGCCTGAATGGTGTTTGGCATTTATGCCATTTATCAGTGAGTGTTTTTAGAACCTCTGGTACTGTCTCTTTAAGAGCTGTCTGCTTGCAGACATAATTAGTTTGTATGGGGGACTGTGTGTTTCTTTGATTGAGTACCACTCAAGCTGCTGCCAATTCACTTCATTTTTGCAGTCACTAGGAGTGCAAAGGGAACCTATCTGAAAGATGTAACTGTTTGCCAGAAATTATTTAGAGTAATAATGAAATTACTGTTTGTCTAACCTGCTTTCTTTGCAGTCAGAACTGTGTCTGCTAGTTCCCCATTCTAGTTTTGAACTGCTGAACTGGACCAATCAGTGTGGGTAAGCTAGCTCTAAAATGGTGCCTTGGACGAATCAGAACTTGGACTCATAATCTGAGCCAGCCACAAGAGGATTGTATGGGCAGTGACTCTGGGAGATGTAGTTTAGACTTCAGTGCCTTTTGGACCAACAGCAGCAGTCTATTGTGAGTGACAGCCAATCCAGTCAAGAACTGGGAGGAACTCAAAGGAAGTGCCCGTTTTGTCAGTTTGGAGTTTCAGTTGAGCTTTGGCAGTGAAGAAGGAAGGAGCCCTGTGCTTTTCAGTGTGCAGTTTTAGTCAAAACGTGTGTAGGCCCAGAGTTCCGGTCTGCAGCTTGTGTAACAGCTTGTTAGGACTGAATCTGTCCTGTGAAAAGAATCAAAGGATCTCTGAAGAGTAGAAACCAGGCTCACCCTGTAGAAGACTGGAAGAATTGCTGAAAATTGCACTCGGTCTGTCAGGAACTGAATCTGCTGTGTGTTCTCCAGGTATTGTGCAGTATTGCGATCGGGATGCAGATGCAGCCTGCCTGGTATAGTGCTTTCTTTTATATGGATGTGTGAAGAGGTTTGTGTACCTCAAGTGAGCCCTGCTGACATTGAAGGACCCTATCTTATTTGGAGGTCGTGAGTACTAATTCAGGGTTGCTCCTGTTGAATTGCCACATTAAATCCAAATGGAATTACTGTACTGCTGACTGTTTAATTCTCCTTTTCTCTGTGTGAAAGGGCCCTACCAGCTGCCACGGTTTGACTAGCCACTAGGGCTTGGGTACCCAGGGACAGTAACTGATAGGGATAGGCCTGTGCACAGAGCCATAGGTAGATTATTAGAGTGATAAGCTAATTAACCTGATTTCCCTGTCCTTGTTATATCCCTAAATAAATCAGAGCTGCTTGTTTCAGCAAAGTTATACTGCCTGAGGTATTTGTCTATGTTAAAGTACTGTACTGTGATTGTTGCACTGTATCTCATTTCACAGGAGGTCCCAGTGCCGGAACCAGACCGGGGGTAAGTGTATACTGTGAAGGTAATTCTGATATATTGTGGGCAACTAGTGGGAAGAAGGGGTTGCAGTGTCCCAGAGGGCTGTGACCAAGTTAGTTTAACTATTGCAACCCTGACCTCTGGGTGGAGGCACCCGCCATTGGATCCAGGCCCTCAACCTGTTAGTGGCAAATCAGGCAGGGGTAGTAGCCCCTGATCAGCGCCATCTAGGGGTTACATCTTGGAGGCTCACCGCTGGGATTGTGTGTCCTCTAGTGGCCATATTCTGAACCACTGTTAAGAAAAAATGGGTACCCCGACAGAGTGGCTGTGCACCGGCTGGTGGAGTGGTGTACTGGGAGGAGATCGACCCCAAAATGCTATGCTTATCCTGGACATCCCCTGGGTATCAATACGGACACTGTGCAGGGAGTACTTTCCAAGGTGGAAGGTTTACAAAACCCTGTGGTGGTGGGTCGGCATGCTAATCTGCTCACCCACACTTTCCTGGCCCTAGTAGAGTTTAAGGATCCCATAGATAGCTCCAAAGTGCCACAGACCATTACCCCAGAGGGAGCCCTCACTGCTTGGAGAGTGATAACTAAGGACAGTAAAGACCCGGGGGGGAATCAGCCCCCACCACTATCTGAAACTTTTGAGGAGAAATTTGCTGAATGGTTGCTGGGAGAGGGGAAAACTGTGGAGGACTTGAAGAAACTATTCTTGCCACCTGGGGGTGTTCCTCCCCCAACACCCTCTCCTGCTCCAGTGCCCGTAATGGTGGCTGAACCAATGCAGACTCCTATTTCTGCACCTGCCATTAGTCACGACTCTTACCGAAGGTTGAGGATCTTCTCTGGCACCCTCCCCACCCCCCAAGGGGAGGATGACTGGGAGACCTGGATAGACTATGTTGCCCCCCAAGTGCTAGAATGGCAATGCTCGGAAGGTGAAAAGCGAAAGAGGGTTAGTGAGAGCCTCCGAGGTCCTGCCCTGGCTACCATCCGTGCTAAACGGGCCAGTAACCCTGAAGCGACTGCACAGGCCTATCTTGAGGCCTTGGAGAATGTATATGGGAGCCCAGATTCTGATGAGGACCTATGGAGTAAGAGATGCACAACAGTACCAAGGGAGTTGTTGTCTGTGTATGTATCTCGGCTGGAAAAATTGTTGCAAGAATGCCTCAGAAAAGGTAGTTTGCCAGCGTATTGAACTGGACCGAACCAGGCTGAACAGGATCCTAAGTCTGCCCCCTCTCAGAACTGCTGTTGCTTCAGTTACGCCTGGCAGATCGACTGGAATCCCCCTCCTATGATGAGTTAATGAGAGAAATTCGAGGAGTTGAGAAAGACGACCTCGAGGGACCTGCACCAATAGCTGCAGCTACGACCTGAGTGACTGAGGTGACCCATCAAGTGAAGTTCAGGGGCAGAGGTTGGCAGTCAATGAGTGCTCTGACAAGGAAAAGATATGTCACAATGGGGAAGAACTGTTGAGAGAGATCCGGAATTCAAAACAGTCCTTTATGAAGGCCACGCCTGCAAGTACGGGCCCTGACCTATATCCGACTGCATCTGCTATGGGGTGGGGGTACCCACCATGTATCTCCTGCTGATAACAGCTCCGAACTCGATTCCTTGACCATGGAAGTGGAGAAACTGACGAGATGTCTCCAAATGCTTATCACGCCGCAGACAGAGATGGCACCAAGGTTTCCAGTTAGTAATACCCCCCCTGGCTCCCAGTGTGGCGCCCGGCCAGCTCAAACTCCAGAAAGTATGTTTTGCTATAATTGTGGGAAAGATGGGCACATGAAAAGGAAATGCCAGTCCCCAAAAGACACTGACAAAGTTGCATATAGGCTACAAGGAGAGCTTGGAGAAGAAATCAGTGGTTAAGAGGTGCACTACATGATCCCAGTGAGGGCACCAAAATGCTAATTCACGTCCTTTGTGGCAAGGTCAGTTGCCCAGGCCCCCACTACCGCCTCCAGACTGGTCCAGAATAGTGGGTCCCTCCATGGAGACCACTGTAAAGGTGAACGGAGTGTCTACAAGAGCTATATTAGACAGTGGCTCCCAAGTGACAATTATGTTCCAAGATTGGTATCAGAAGCATTTGTCAGACGACTTACAACCATTAGAAGGACTGCATGTATGGGGTTAAGTGAGAAGGCCTACCCTATTCCGGTATATCCGAATTTGGCTGTCTTTCCCCACCTCCGTGGCTGGAGTGGCCTAACAAGTAGAGACCCTAGCCTTAGTGTGTCCCCACTGGACTGTATGGATGGTGTCCTTTGTTGATTGGAACAAATGCTCATATGTTCGGAAGGCTGGCACAGTTGTGTTATGAAAACAGGGTCAAAGACTAGTAGAGCTTTAAGAGTTCCGGTTTAATTAAGAAGGCCTATGAGGCACAGAGAGATGCTGAAAAACAGAACCAGAGGAACCGGTCGGAATTGTATGGAAGAAGGATCCTGAGTCTCTGATCCTGGCGCCAAATGCCCAGTGTACCTTACAGGGAGAGGTCCGTATCAGAAAGGATGTTAAGAATAAAATATTAATGTTGGATGCACCAGGCGATGGAAAATTGCCAGAGGGACTGCTGGTCAAGCCTAGTATTTTGCCCGCTAGAGCCCATGCTTATGCCAGAAGGGTAATGGTCCAAGTTCATAATGTGTCTGAAAGAGACATTCGAGTAAACAGAGGTTGCATCCTGGCTAATGTGCATTGTGCAGACACTGCAGTGCTACCCAGCAGCAAGAGTTCAAGGAAGAATGACAGAGTAACGCCTGACTTGTTTGATTTCACGACTCTCGCGCCAGCTGAATGGAAAGTGAAGATCAGTGAGAAGCTTGCCCAGAGAGACCAGGTGTTTTCTTTAAAGGAATGGGATGTAGGATGCGGCAAGGAGCTGAGCACAATATCCGCTGCATGACGAAAGACCATTTCGTGAGAGGTCTCGACGCCTGGCACCTGCTGACATAGATGATGTGAGACGGCATCTGCAAGAGATGTTAGCTGCTGGTGTAATACAAGAATCCAGAAGCCCTTATGCTTCCCCATTGTGGTAGTGAGGAAAAGAATGGAACAGTAAGGATGTGTGTGGATTATCGCACCTTAAACCGGCGGACTATCCCTGATCAGTACACAATGCCCCGCATTCAGGATGCTTTGGACTGCAAACGGAGCAAGTGGTTCTCTGTGCTGGATCTCCGCAGTGGGTACTATCAGATCCCGATGGCCCCAGAGGACCGTGAAAAGACAGCCTTTATCTGTCCGCTTGGCTTCTATGAATTCATGAGGATGCCTCAAGGATTTCAGGTGCCCCAGCCACTTTTCAACGATTGATGGAGCGTGCAGTGGGGACATGAACTTACTTAGAGTGCCTGGTATACCTAGATGATGTTATTGTGTTTGGCAGCTCACTGGAGGAACATGAGAGCAGATTATTTAAGGCATTGGACCGACTGGAGGACTTTGGCCTTAAACTGTCCATTGATAAGTGTCAATTTTTCAAACATCAGTAAAGTATGTGGGACACATAGTATCCACCGAGGAATAGAGACCGACCCAGTAAAGTTGAGGCCTTGACCACCTGGCCACAGCCCAAAAATCTAAAAGAACTGCAAAGATTCCTGGGATTCTGTGGTTATTATCGGCGCTTCATCAAGGACTATTCAAGAGTGATCCGCCTTTACTTAACCTTACCAAGGGTATCCCCCAACCCCAAAAATACCAAAAGTCAGCGTCCCTCAAGATTGAAAGAGTGTATTTTCATCCGAGTGAAGTATTTGGGGCCCGCTGGACTCCTGATTGTGAGACTGCTTTCATGAGATCATATATCAACTTACCCATGCTCCAGTGCTGGCCTATGCCGATCCAGAAAACCTTACGTCCTGCACACTGATGCTAGCTTGCAAGGGTTGGGGGCTGTGTTGTACCAAGAGCACGAGAATGGCCTGAGACCAGTGGCTTTGCCAGTAGAAGCCTGACCCCATCCGAAAAGAACTATCCTGTACATAAGTTAGAGTTCCTAGCTTTGAAGTGGGCTATTGTTGACCAATTCCATGAGTACTTGTATGGGGCTAAAATACTAGTAAAACTGACAATAATCCTTTGACCTATGTGCAGACCTCAGCTAAGTTGGATGCCACTGGCCATAGGTGGCTTTCTGCATTATCTACATATGACTATGCTCTCGAATACCGAGCAGGTCTGAACCACATAGATGCTGATGCTCTCTCGGAGGCCTGTTCCCCAGAATGATTGGGTCCGATTGGCAGAACCTGACATTCGGGCACTCTGCCGAAGTTTGACAGGGAGGAACAAATGTCCACGGACGCAGTGGACTGCATGGTGGATTGCTTGGGAGCCTCTGAGAATTGCATACCTGCTGCTTATTGCCACTTTTCTGCAATAGACATTGGTGCACTGCCTCAGCTGGACAATGACAGTATTCGGCGGGCTCAATCCCGCGATCCCATGATCAAAGCAGCTTTAGAAGCCCTCTATGCAGGAAAAGATGTGTCCAAATTACGCTCCACTGATTTGAGAACTGCACTGTTATACAAAGAAGGTCCTAAATTGAAACTGATCAATAAACTGTTATACAGAGAAACAGTAGACAGAGGGGACAAGTAGACAAACAACAACTAGTGCTGCCCACTGCCTTCGAGACTCAGTACTGAGGTCCTTGCACAACCACATGGGGCACCTTGGTATAGACAGAACACTTGACTTGGTGAGATCCAGATTCTATTGGCCTAAGATGGGGCTGATGTGGAGCAACACATTCGAACTTGTAGTCGCTGCTTACAGAGGAAAGCTTTGCCCCAGAGGGCTGCCCCTTGTTAACATCACCACCAGTGCACCCATGGAGCTGGTCTGTATTGATTTTCTAAGTTTGGAGTCAGATCAAAGAAATATCAGTAATGTGCTGGTGGTCACTGACCATTTCACGAGATATGCCCAAGCTTTCCCCACCAAAGACCAGAAAGCATCCACTGTGGCCAAAGTACTTGTAGAAAACTTTTGTTCACTATGGGGCTCCACAAAGAATCCATTCTGATCAAGGGAGAGACTTTGAGAGTCGTCTGATCAAAGAGATGCTTTCTCTGTGGGGAGGCGAAGTCCAGAACCACTCCTTACCACCCCCAGGGGACCCACAGCCTGAACGTTTCAACCGCACTTTGCTAGATATGCTAGGCACCCTGCACCCAAAGGACAAGCCTAGATGGAGCCAACAAATTAGCACCCTGGTACATGCTTATAACTGCACCAAAAGTGATGCCACTGGATTCTCCCCCTACCGCCTGATGTTTGGAGAGAAGCTCACTACCAGTAGATGTGTGTTTTGGGGTCTCTCCTGATGGGGTTCAAGCTGACAACTATTTACAGTATGTGCAAAAAGTTAAAGGCCCAGCTAACTCATGCGTACCAACTGGCTCAAACCATGGCTGCCAAAAGAAATCTGGCCAACAAAGAAAGGTATGATAAAAGGTGAAAGCACAGGAACTCCAGGAGGGAGATCGGGTATTGCTAAGAAATCTGGGATTGCATGGCAAGCACAAGATTGCTGACAGATGGCACCATCTCCTCACATTGTAGTGGGCAAACTAGATGATCTGCCAGTGTACAAAGTAAGGCCTGAGAATAATTCAAAAGATGTAAAAACAATGCATAGAAATCATTTACTGCCCATTGGACAAATCTTAATTGAGTCTGAGCCCTAGAAGATGCCCCTCTGGACCAGTGACTAGAGCTGCTGCTAGAAAAGATCAAGAAAGTCTGCACCTACAGAAGCAAAGTTAAAGTGTTCCCTCCACAAGTCCCAGTTGAGCATGACTGTCAGTCCATATCGGAAGAAAGTGAGAGTGACTTTGAATACTATCCTTCTTACGAACTGAGTCAATTGTTTCGGGGCAATCCCCTAGTCAATACTGGAGACAAAGCTGGGCCTTCTGGACTGTCTAAGCCCCCAGCTTCATCCCTGGAGCCAATGCTCCCAGAAAGTGAAGTGCAAAGCATCAGATCAGATGAAATGGAATCATTGTGCATGGTTGAACTGTTTGAGCTTTCGAGGAGGAAATGATAGATTGGGCAGACTGGTGATACACCAACAAGAAGAGTATTTTGAGTGCCCTGACAGTCCACTGCCAGTGTCCGAAAGCTCTCCATGCGAGCCAAATGTTGTGGACTCAGAAACTGTAACTCCTGGAGCTGAAAGTGCCCCAAGTTCTAGCCTCTCTACCCCCATGGAGACCCCTGACAAGTGTGGACAATGCTGAAAATGAGGCTCAGAGTGCAGAGACTGTAACAGTTCCCCTAGAAAGACTGGTCGAGCTGTAAAGCCTGTGGTGCACCTCAGTTATGATTCCTTGGGAGGCCTGTGGATTTGCCTCTCCAATGTTGTCCATAAAGGAGTGTATGTGTCCCGAGCTCATTGCCCAAACTGGCGTCAGTGTTAACTCCAAGTTACTTGTGTTGCCCTCTAAGTATGGTGACCTTGCCCGTCCAGCCCCAAGGTAACTGATAGGAAGGGCCCTCTCTCTTCAGGTTTCATGTACAAGAGGTAATAACTTGAGTTATGGTACAATGTGTATGTAATACTGTGTGAAGAGGACGTACTGCAATGTTTCAGAAATGTGTTCTTGGTAAAATGATATATTGACTGATGATTACATGTGCGAGCCTAATGCAAATGTATGTGGTTGCAGTTAAAACTTATGGTACTTGCTTGACGCGACGCTAAGCTTTCCTAGGCTAGGAAGGGTGTAACCCCTGCAAATGGGGGTTCCTAAAGATTTCCAGGAGCTTGCTTGAATGCTCCAAGCCTGAATGGTGTTTGGCATTTAAGCCATTTATCAGTGAGTGTTTTAGAACCTCTGGTACTGTCTCTTTAAGAGCTGTCTGCTTGCAGACATAATTAGTTTGTATGGGGGACTGTGTGTTTCTTGATTGAGTACCACTCAAGCTGCTGCCAATTCACTTCATTTTTGCAGTCACTAGGAGTGCAAAGGGAACCTATCTGAAAGATGTAACTGTTTGCCAGAAATTATTTAGAGTAATAATGAAATTACTGTTTGTCTAACCTGCTTTCTTTGCAGTCAGAACTGTGTCTGCTAGTTCCCCATTCTAGTTTTGAACTGCTGAACTGGACCAATCAGTGTGGGGTAAGCTAGCTCTAAATGGTGCCTTGGACGAATCAGAACTTGGACTCATAATCTGAGCCAGCCACAAGAGGATTGTATGGGCAGTGACTCTGGGAGATGTAGTTTAGACTTCAGTGCCTTTTGGACCAACAGCAGCAGTCTATTGTGAGTGACAGCCAATCCAGTCAAGAACTGGGAGGAACTCAAAGGAAGTGCCGTTTTGTCAGTTTGGAGTTTCAGTTGAGCTTTGGCAGTGAAGAAGGAAGGAGCCCTGTGCTTTTCAGTGCAGTTTTAGTCAAAAAACGTGTGAAGGCCCAGAGTTCCGGTCTGCAGCTTGTGTAACAGCTTGTTAGGACTGAATCCGTCCTGTGAAAAGAATCAAAGGATCTCTGAAGAGTAGAAACCAGGCTCACCCTGTAGAAGACTGGAAGAATTGCTGAAAATTGCACTCGGTCTGTCAGGAACTGAATCTGCTGTGTTCTCCCGGTATTGTGCAGTAATTGCGATCGGGATACAGATGCAGCCTGCCTGGTATAGTGCTTTCTTTTATATGGATGTGTGAAGAGGTTTGTGTACCTCAAGTGAGCCCTGCTGACATTGAAGGACCCTATCTTATTTGGAGGTCGTGAGTACTAATTCAGGGTTGCTCCTGTTGAATTGCCACATTAAATCCAAATGGAATTACTGTACTGCTGACTGTTTAATTCTCCTTTTCTCTGTGTGAAAGGGCCCCTACCAGCTGCCACGGGTTTGACTAGCCACTAGGGCTTGGGTACCCAGGACAGTAACTGATAGGGATAGGCCTGTGCACAGAGCCATAGGTAGATTATTAGAGTGATAAGCTAATTAACCTGATTTCCCTGTCCTTGTTATATCCCCTAAATAAATCAGAGCTGCTTGTTTCAGCAAAGTTATACTGCCTGAGGTATTTGTCTATGTTAAAGTACTGTACTGTGATTGTTGCACTGTATCTCATTTCACAGGAGGTCCCAGTGCCGAACCAGACCTGGGGGTAAGTGTATACTGTGAAGGTAATTCTGATATATTGTGTGGGCCACTAGTGGGAAGAAAGGGGTTGCAGTGTCCCAGAGGGCTGTGACCAAGTTAGTTTTAACTATTGCAAACCCTGACCTCTGGGTGGAGGCACCCGCCATTGGATCCAGGCCCCTCAACCTGTTAGTGGCAAATCAGGCAGGGGTAGTAGCCCCTGGGATAGCGCCATCTAGGGGTTACATATTTGTTCAGGATGTCTGCTTTTTCCTGATCACCCGCCACACCTGAGGACCCACTTGTTCTTCGTAATGGAATACCAGTGACAATAAAATTGGGTCAGGTGCCCCTTCCCCCACTGGGGAAGAGAGATCTGCCTTGGGCAGCTGAGGCAAAACAGGGATGAAGCTTCAAATAGTGGCACTAGGTGCTTTTGGCACTTGTGCCTTCTGCTGAGGCTAGGGAGGCTGACTTCTGTTTCGGGCTCCCCTGCCTTTGCCACAAAAGGACTACTCATTATGAAAAAATCCTTTCCCTAGCCCCTCTGATGGTTAAAGGGAGCTGGTCTGGAAGTCTTAAAAGTCATTCTAGTTTCATTTGATGCTTTAAGAGATTGCGCTACGTCCTATCCGCACAGGTAGGTTCCATGAAAAGGAACATTCATAAGCTTTTGTTGGACATCCTGGGTGAAACCAGAAGTCTGCAGCCTGATGCAAAAGCCTGCAGCAGCAGGGCAAGATGCAGTATCAAAGGCATCCATAGAGGCTTTAAGCTGGTGACTGTTGCACTCAATACCTTGCTTGATAGTCAGCAGAATATCTTGCTTAGCCTCTGAATTTGGCAGAGACTGTACCACAGACCTTAGCTTGCTCCAGAGGGTGTACTCATACATAAAGAAATGCCCTTTGTAGCTGCCTAGCCTCATGCCCGTGGTAGCTGAAGTGTAAGCTTGCATGCCCATAGTATCAATCTTGTGTGACTCCTGATCAATGGGGTGTGTATGGGGAAAATGACCTTGTCATTCTTTTTTTTCTTTTTTTTAACTATTTTTTATCCTCCTGTGGCAGGTCGACCTCTGTGTCTGCCGAGCCTACTGATCTCGGGGTCTTTCAGAGTCTTCTAGCACCATGCATGCCCCTGCAGATCCCCAGAGTTGGTCCGAGGGCATCATCCATGTCAGCCCCCATGATTTCCTCCATTTTCTCCCAGAGAGCTATCCCAGGACCCCCAGAAGTGGTGGCGCATGCATGTGGAGGCACACATGCACACCGCAGCTCCAGAGCAGGTCCCTCCACCCTCCCCATCGACCTTTGTCTGAGCTCTCTCACAGCGCCATCCCACCAGCCTCAACTAGAAGGCGGCCGAGCTTTGCGAGAGCTGGATACCTCCACTCAAGGCAGAGCGCTGCCAGCCGGCAGCTTCTCAAATCCTTTCCACCCCCCCACTGACCTACAATGACCCTGGCTCATTCCCAAACCCAGGTCACTGGCGTGACGCGAGGAGTGGCATCCAGTGCCTCAACCCTCAATGCCTTCGGGCTGGCTGACCTTGCCATTCTTGATGAGAATAACAATAGCATCATCTACAGTCTGAGTGACATACACCGGCTTATTTTTTTGGGGCTGTGTATTTCTTGTTTGCCTGCTTGAAGACAGCTACCACTGAAGCAGGTTTGTGCCAGATGACATCACACAGAGTCTCAAATGTTGGGGGGGATAAGATAAACAAAACTGACTGGCATATTAGGCACATTTAAGAACTCCAGCTGGAAACGCTTAGCCTAGCTGGTCAATGGCTGCTTGCTCCAGTGTAATGCTGAGTGCATATTTCTGAGAAGAGCCTGATTAGAGAGGTCCTTCTGAGGCACAGACACTGGAACTGGGTCTGAGGTATTCAGAATAAAGAAGGAGTCATCATCACCACCTTCAGAAATAATGAGGTCAGGGTCAGGCTCATCCCCTTCTACACCCTCCTCAGGAGGGTAGAAGAGAGGTTATGTTCATAGGCCCAACAATCTAGTGTACTGCTGCAGTAACACCAATGACACCAGCCCTGGCCCAGAAGAATGAGGGACAGGTAATAGAGGTGGAACCAGAACTGGCACTGAAGCAGACAGAAAGAAGATTCCTAGTACTGAGGGCAGTGACTGGATTTGCCACTGGGCCAGGACCTGAAAGGCACAAACCCAGCTCCAAACCTGCACCAATGACCCAGCCAGCACTGAAGTGACCAACAATGGCACTGTGGCTGGCCCAGTCCCTAAGTGGGATGGGGTTTAGCCAGTGGAACAGGCATCAGTGGCACTGCCCCCAACAAAGACCATGAAGCTGTTGTCAGATGTGAACAAGCAACCTGGCTGGAGGTACACCCTGTGGTACCGGTTCCACTAGCCCCAAAGGGCCAGGGACCAGCTCCACTTGTGGTGCCCATTGGGCCAGACCTACATCCACTGCTCCATAACAGCTGCCTAGTGGTGGAACTTCCCAATAGAGCCCCCACTTACAGACAGAGAGAGAGCTCTGGGCCCGACACAATGATCTCCCAGAGCTAGAGGCTCTCAGTGACACCGAAGTTGATTGTGAGGACCTCCAACACTGGAAAACCAAATGTCTTGTGGCAGAGCTCATAAAGGGTGACCTCAACCAGTGCAATCTCTTCCCCTTTGTACAGAGGAAGAAGTTGAGGCAAAGTCATGCCTGGACCCCAACATAGAGTGTGTGTAGAATTGGGACCACTTCTTTTTGTGGTTGCGGGAGGACTGTCCTTTATCCCAGGCACTAGACCACTTGTTGTCAGAATCCTTTCCTAGAGGGGAAAGATAACTGGACACAGCCCCGCTGCTAGAGCAGCCTGCCTCTTCAATTTTCATACCGTCTTGCATGGCCTTCGACCAGTGACGCTCAGTAGGGCTGAGAGATAACTACGATACATTTGTGATAAAATATACTAAACTGACACAAAAATAACAAACGCTAGTATTAAACATTAAAACTGAGAAGAACAGAGTGCTGTTGCCATATAGATGTGAAGTTTTGACTCCCAGTGGACAAGTGATGAAGCACTGATGAGCACTTGATGGCAAGAAAAAAGGAACTGAGGCAGTTGAGTGCTGGTGCCAACATAACCAGGCAGTTGTGTACACTCACTCATGGAGCCATGTTTGCACACTGTTTACCTTAGTGCCAGCTTCCTCTGGGTCCTAGCACCTCCGACTGAGACCCACTAGTAGGAATCAAATGGTGAAGACTGATTCTTGGAAGATTAGATGTTTAAGCAATAAACCACAACAGGGTGTGGGTTATGCTGGGATTTACCCATGCCTGCTGTGGTTTGGTCATGAGGCCGCAGACTGGCACCTTTTCCATGGGTAATGTCAGGATTTCCCATGGCTGGAAGGTGCCAGTTAACCAATCACATTTCAGCTTTTTGAAACCCCATTGTATAATCTGGCATTGTGTTCTGGTTCTGTGATAGAATCAGTTGTAGCAAAACACTGAGTTCACAGATTTCCTTCAGCCCACTGAGTTCTAGAATACCAGCAATAAAATTATAGAATACTAAGTGTTTTTTCTGCAGTAAGTCTTATAAATAAAATGCTGCCTGTAATTTGTTTCAAAATTTGGATTAAGCAAAACTAAGGGAGTAGGGAGTAGCTAAAGGTGTTTCGGGCAAGTGCAGGACAGTACAGTTAGTACCAGAGTGTTTTTCAGTTTACTTAGGACTCAAGTAGGTACTGTGAGATGGAAAAATTCAGATAGCATGAAGCTTTGTTACAGCAGGGAGATAATAGGTCTCTCATCTCCTGGGCAACATTCTGGAGGCGGGAACACTGCCACATATGTATTGCAGGGAATTTATGGAGCTCCAGGCACAGCTGGTGGCAGCAAGGGAGGATGTATCACAGTTTCATTACTAGCTGAGCTGGTACTCTCAGACACACCCAGCACTCCCACTCCCCAAGAGGCACACTGGCCCGGGTGCTGGATGGTAGCAGGTGTTGAAGGGGTGCCAGTGACAGTCACAATGGCGTGGTCCAGGTTCACCACACCCTGACAGCAAACCACTTTGCACCACTCAAGGAGGAACGAGTACCAAACTCCTTTGGTGGGGGCTCAGAGCAAGTCAGGAAGGGTGAACATTGTGGCACACAATGGTAAGATAAGGAGCAAAACAGAAAGGGGTATCCAAGTTATATTGGACTCGATGATTAGAAGGGTGCAGAAGGTGGTGAGAGGTGGCGAAAGGGGTGGGGGTGGTCAGATGTGTTACAGGTGCATCAGCCATCCAGGATGTTGTTAGGATACGGACAATGGTAGAGGAGTAGGGAGGGGAGCTTGGAGTGCTGGTACACTTGGGTACCAATGATCAGGTAAGCCAGCCTACTGAGATGGGGAAGCACAATTTTCGAAAGCTAGTGGGCAGACTGAAGGCACACTCGGCTCCCCTGGCCTTTTCTAAGGTTCTCCCTGTGTTGGGGAGGGGGAACAGAAGAGAAAAGTGAAAAAGGAGAAAACTGAGTTTATCAGGTGGCTAAGGGATGGTTCCAGTAGGAGGGGTATCATTTTGTGGGAGACTGGGAGGGCTTCTGAAACAGAAGGATCTTCAAATGTAATGCCCTTCACATAATAAGAAAGGGGGCTAATTTGATGTCTATGTTGATGGACATTTAAAAAAAGGAGGGTGAGACTGAAGCTGGAGAAACCACAGAGGAAGTAACACAAAAGAGCAATCTAGTTAGGACTCCTCCAGAAACTGGGGTTAGAAGTAGTGGGGGATGAATGCATCCTGACAGGTGTTCATAATAAAGAAAGAAAAGGAGTCAGGGAGCAGGGACACACAGAACAAGCAAGGAACAAAAAATTAAGGAGGGATGGGGAGGACAAACATGGAGGTGCTAATAAGAAGGGGAGGGATACAGGCACATGCTGATAGACAGTCTGCCTAAATGCCAGGAGCCTAGAAAACAAAATTAGTGAGTTCCAGGTGATGGTGGCAGATGCGGATTAGACCTCATAGCCATCACAAAACATAGGCCACCGGGAAAAACAACTTGGACTTTGTAATACCAGGATACACCATGTATAGGCAAGATAGATGTAAGGGAGAAGAGGGTGAGGTATCCCTTTATGTCAAGAAAGGCATATAGGTGGTAAAGGAGGGGTTCATTTGGGGAGAGAAGGAGGAGACAGAATCATTGTGAGTGCATCTTATGACCACATCAGGAAAGAAGCTGCCCATAGAGGTGGTCTACAGAATGCCAGGACAGGGGGACAAGGGAGATGGAAGCTAAGGGTAGAAATACAGAAGGGGGAGGTAGTGGTGGCAGGTAAAGATATTGCTAAATTTTATTTTGCTGGGGAAATTGCTGCTAAATCGGCAATTTTGCCAGATGAAATATTTTATGAAATTGTGACATTTCGTCCACATATGCCCCATCATTTAAATTTTATTTTCTGCCTCCCTGGTGTCTAGTGATCCTCCCCCCACTGATCACCTGCCGAATTCAAGAACCCCCTCAGCCACTCCAAGTTATCCCCAGCCCCCAATATTTAAAAAAAAAAAAATCCTGACCCCATCCCTGGTGTTAAGTGGACCCTCCCTCCAGTGATCACCGCCGAATTAAAGTAAAGAACTCTCCCACCCCAGTCAATCCTAGTTATTTTCCCTCTTTCCACCCATGGCCATGGTTCCAATCTTCAAAATAAAAAAGCAATATCCTCCCTGTCCCTCATGTCTAGTGGACCCCCACCCCATCTTAAGTCAGAGCCACTCCACTCCCCCTCAGTAACCAACTGTGCCACCAGCATGCCCTCCTCACCTCCACAGTCGGCAGCCTGTCTGAGCACTCAATGATTGAGCGCATGCTTATACAAAGTATCGCCATTCACTGAGCACTCAAATGGGCTGCCGGACGCGAGGTGGAGTGGAGGGTTATGCTGGTGGCCCAGTCAGGGTACTGGGGGGGAGCGGGGTGGCACTGACTTAAACAGGGTGGAGGGTCCATTAGACACCAGGGACAGGGGAAGGAATTACTTTTTTTTATTTTGAAGATTGGAACCAGGGTCATAGCTGAGGAGGAGGGGAAATAACTGGGATTGACTGGGGTGGGAGAGTTCTTTAATTCAGCTGGTGATCAGCCTGGGGGTCACTAAACACCAAGAACAGGGAGGGATTGCTTTTTCAAAGATTGGGGCTGGACTGGGGGTTCTTGAATTTGGCTGGTGATCGGCCGGGGGACCACTTGACACCAGGGACTGGGAGGGGATTATTTTTAAAGATTGGTGGCCATTGGTGAAATTGAGAAATTTCATCCGCAGGTGGTGAAATTTCACCCGAGTGGCAAATTTTGTCGGTTCGAGGGCGAAATTTCACATTTCTCTTCATGAAATATTTTGCGAAATGCACAAATTCCGCAAAATATTTCGCTAGACAAAATTTTCCAACGTCACACAACACTAGTGGTAGGTGATCTAAATTTACAAGATGTAGAGTGGGACATTCCAGCAGATAAGAGGGCCAGGGGTCAGTCCTTGCTTAATACATTGCAGGATTTCCTGCCAGTGCAGCTGTTCAGGGAACTCAAAAGAGAAATGGGCATTCTTGATGAGGTGCTCACCAAATCAGAAATGGTAGTGAAAACTGAGAACCATAACACAACTGTGACCATAACACCATATGGTTTGTACTGGCCCTGGGTACCCAACACACCTGCAAAAGGCTGAAGTTCTGGATTTCAGAAAAGCAAGCTTTGACCAGTTAAGGGAACTAGTTATGAATAAGCTGGGAGGAGTGGATGAAATCAGAGTGGTGGTGCACAGGTGGGGAGTAATTGAAGAGGCCATTCTAGAAGCTACCAAGGCATGCCTGAGAATGGTTACCAAGAGACACATGCACAACAGATCTATCTGGTTCTCAAAGAGGATCAGGGAGACAGTGAGGGGTAAGAAATGGGCCTTCAGTAGATACAAGGAGATAAAAAGAGAAACAGGGAGAAGGGGAATGCAGTGAATACCAGCTGAAGATGAAGAAGGTTACGATGGCAGTCAGGGATGCAAAAGCAGTCATGGAACTCCATATGCCAGTGTAGCTACATTAGGGCAAAAAAGAAGGCAAATGGGGGAATTATTAGTCTGATAGGTTTCACTATAGTGAGGCAACAGCTGCCCCACCGACATCCCTGACAGCAACAGCTGCAGTGCCGTGTGTCAGCATTGCACTGTCAGGGATGCTGCATTGCTTCTATCAGAGGGCTACACCCCCTGAATCCCACACACACCCTGGTCTCTAGGGATAGAACTCCAAGTCAGAGTTGTCTTGGAGAAGGAGCAAAACACCAGGCAATGCAGTTCTGGTGCCAGCAAAGATCATTACAGCAGCCCGAGGTATTAGCTCAAATTCTGTTGCTGTGATGGTCTTCACTGCTGCGGTTTCGCTCTGTGGTTGGTACACCATCTGACAGAGGGTGGCATGGTAGTAAAGAAGGAAGAACAGAAGGTAGCCATTCTTAATGACTACTTTTGCTCCGTGATCACAGTGGAGGATAGTGGGTTCTTGCCTGAAAGAGGTATAAAGGCTGCTGCTAGAAGATCCCAGAAATGAGGCAAGTGGTAATTATGAGGGAAAGGGTCAGAAAAGGTCTTGCATCCCTGTAAATAGATAAGGCTCCAGGGCCAGATGGGATGCAAGCTCAGGGTTAGCCGAACCCCTGGCAGGACTATTCAATAACTTGCTACATTCAGTGGTGGTTCCAAACAACTGAAGGATAAAGGGCATAATTCTGCTCCACAAAGGAGAAGACAAGGAGCAACCTGGAAACTACCTGTTAACCTTATCTCCACAGCAAATAAACTAATGAAGACACTAGTCTAAGACAACCCAGTGGACCACCTAGAAAGAAATTGGTTCCAGGAGAGTAAGTAGCATGGGTTCATGGCAGGGAGGTGTTCTTTGACTGGGTAACCAAGGCAGTTGATAAGGGACAAGCAGTGGATTCACTCTTCTTTGACTTCATCAAGACATTCAACTCTGTGCCACACAGAAGGCTGCTAAAGAAGTTAAAGGATCTGGGTGCAGCAAATTATCTAGTTAGATGGGTGATAATGAAGATAAAACAGAAGTGAAAAAAAAAACAATCTAGCCAATGTAAAAAGGCTTACATCAAGGCTCCGTGTAATGGATGGGAGCTCAACAGCATGGGGGAAGATGTGATACTACCGCTCTATAGATCACTTGTGAGGCCATACCTGCATACTGTGCCCAGTTCTGGAGTCCTCACCTAACAAAAGATATAGACAATCTAGAGATGGTGCAACACAGGGTAATCAAAATGATTTAGGGCCAGCATGGCAGATCCTACAAGGATTGGCAAAAGGCTCTGAACATGCACTCACTAGAGCTCACAGGGAAGATAACATTGTCCACCTCAGTATCATTAATGAAAAAACTTAGCTTGGACAATCTTATTCTGAATATTTGGCAGGACTTAGATAGATGGGCTCCGTTGTATTTGTCCCTTCAAGCAAGAGTTAGTTTGGTCAAAATGAATCTCCTCCCAAGAGTATTCTATCCACTGAATATGTTGAACGTTCACCTCCCTTTGACTTGGTTTTGTTGGCTACATAGTACAATCTCCCAATTTTTATGGCAACATAAACTTCCAAGGAGGTCATATACTCGTTTAGGTGCACCACACAATTTATGGGGCCTTAAACTTCCTAATCTTTATTATTATTACTTGGCCAGTCATATGGCCAAATATATGCGCTAGACTACCACACCTCAAGATGTGGAGAATCTCATATACACCCCCACCTGGTTACTAGTAGAGCAGCACATGTTAACAGCCTCAGGGTTCTCCCTGGCTAGCTTCTTGTTCACAACAACACGCAAACTTCCATGCTCCCTACACAATTCAGTTATACATACCTTAATAAAAATTCACATGCAACTATTTAAATCCATGAAACATGATAACCAACACAATTTGTCGCAGCCGGTTTTCGGTAACCCCAACTTTAGATTAGACGACCGTGTGGTCTCTGCTTCAAAGGAGTGCGTAACCCCGCGAGCCCTAGTCAGTGACTTAGTAATCAATAGCAAACTAGGTACTACACTGGATTTGTTAGTGTATTTCCAATTACCTAGTAAATACTCCTTTTTTGTGTTCCAGATTAGACACATGCTAATAAAATGGTTTGGTACTGACTCCTGGACTGTTCCTCCAGTAACTTCCTTTCAAGAGTTCCTTGAATGTACCACAAAGCCCCACTCTGTCTCTCATCTGGTTTTGGCCCTATTCGGGAAACTTAGCCCAGTTGATTTGGGTTATTCTCAATACTGGGCCCTCACCTTACCCAACGACACTTTCCCTTGGGAAAATGTCTGCCATGGAGTCTACTCAAATACCACTAATGATCGCCTAAGAATGACACAGCTTCATATTTTACATGATATTTATTATACCCCTGTTAAAATGTATGGGATGGGTAAGCTTCCAAATCAAGCCTGTTTCAGGTGCAGCCAGGAGCCAGGATCACCACTTCATATATTCTGGGATTGCCCCAAAGTGGCCCCTCTCTGGCTTCTCATTCAGGCAAAGGCTGACCTGTTATTGGGCTTGCAAGACTTTTTTGCACCACAGATTTGTATTGTAGGAGATTACAACACCATCTCAGTTAAAGAAAGGTGGTTTCACATGGCCATTATATCTTTATCAGTTAAAAAACTTGTTCTCCGCCACTGTAAAGACCAACATGTTATTTCCTATTATGAATGGGTGAATGAGTTTTTCTATAACCTCAGAATTGAAATGGCAATTGCCAGCCTCCATGGTAAACTTTCCCTGTACAGAGCCAGATGGGAAAAGCTGCACACCCTTTGGTCTTTACTTCCCCCTTGAGGGGTCGAGACATCATATCATCTAACTGCACTGGGAACCTGCCACTAGCTTAGCTGAGGGCTGCAATGTCTGTATTAAGATGGTCGATAGGTATAGGTTAATGTCACGTGAGGCCTATGGGTACATTTAAGTTCAACCCCTGTTGTTGGCCCTCTCACTTTTCCGTTGTCTCAATGTGGTTGAGTGCAGTTTTCTGTTAGCTCTAAATTGTACCCTGCATCCAGTTATTCATGGCTCTGGGTGGGTGGGTAAATGGGGGTAGTTTAGTGGATTTGGGAGGTGGTCAGGTTGGTTTGTTTTGTTTGGTTGTTTGTATATTTACTGGAATCGTATCTCCTGCAACTGATTTACAGTATTAGTAGTTTACTCTATAATGCTTGCTGCAGGATCCGTATTTCGTGCTTAGTTTTCTGATCATATTGAATAAAGTATATTAAATTTCAAAAAAAAAGAAGAGATCACAGGGAAGGGACAATATGGAGGGGCAATATGATAGAGACCTTCAAGATACTGAAAGGAATGGACAAGGTAGATTGTGAAGAAATATTCAGCAGGAATGGAAAATCAAGAACACCGGAACATGAGTGGAAGATGAAGAGGGTGAGGGTTGGGGTGAATAAATGCATGAGGGACTTGAGACAGTTTTATTTTACAGTGAGATGGTTAAGCCATGGAACAGCCTGCCAGCAGAGGTGGTGGGTGCAAGAACCATTAATGGTTTCAAACACAGCAGGAAATGAGGGCAAGAAAGGAGGTAAGGGCAATAACCCAGACTAGATGATTGGTCCCTCTGTAGAATGAGGTAAGACAGGGCAGACTAGTCTTTTTCATAGAATCATAGAAGTTTGTCAGCAGAAAAGGGCCCCCATTGGCCCATCTAGTCTGCCCTTGTTCCCTCTCCATAGGTAACCCTGATGCTACCACCCTACACACCACTTATGTATCTCCCCCCCACCGTAGATTCCCTGACCCATTTTTCCGTCAGGGTATCTATCCCTCCCTCTCTTGTTTAAACACATGTAGTTATCCCATGCACTCTTGAATCCCCCCACTGTTGATGCCTCAACCACCCTTTCCAGTAGCCCATTCCAGGGGCCCACCACCCTCTTAGTGAAGTAGCGCCCTCTCTTATTACCTCTGAATTGACCACCCCCCAGTTTCAAGCTGTGCCCCCTAGTTATTGGATTGTTTTTCATCTTGAATTTACTCCCTGCCCTCACCTTGTTAATTCCCTTCAAGTATTTAAAAGTTTTAATCATATCCCCCTCTCTCTCCTGGTTTCCAGTGGATATAGTTCAAGCTCTTCCGTCCTCTCCTCATATGTCCTTTGATGCATACCATGCACCATTTTGGTCACCCTCCTTTGGAATCTCTCCACCATATCAATATCCCTCTGTAGGTGAGATCTCCAGAACCGTACCCTATATTCTAAGTGGGGACACACCATTGACTTGTATAGGGGCATTATCACCTCCCTTCTCTTGCTTGTTATACCCCTCCCTATGCATGCCACCATAATGTTTGCCTCTCCAACTGCTTTGTTGCACTGGTTTTCCACCTTAAGCTTGTCCGAAATAATAATCCCCAGATCCCTCTCCTACTCCATTACCACAACATCCTCTTCCCCTTAATGTGTATGTGGCCCTTGGGTTCTTATGCTCTATGTGCATTATTTTACACTTTTTGGCATTAAATCTCAGTTGCCAACTCTTCAACCATCCCTCCAGCTCTCATGCTGTCCACTACCCCTGGTGTATCCACTCTATAACAGATCTTTGCATCATTTTCAAACAGACATACCATTCCATTCAGACCCTCCGCAATATCTCCAATGTAAATGTTAAAGAGTATCAACCCCAGTACTGACCCCTGAGGTACCCCACTTGTCACTCTTTTCTCCACGGAATGTACCCCATTTACAACCACCCTTTGACTCCTGTCACCAAGCCAGTTTTCCACCCAATTTGCTACCTTCTCCCCTACCCCTGGACTGCCCAGCTTGCTCGCTAGCCTCCTGTGAGGGATGATGTAAAGGCCTTGCTGATGTCCAGATTGTTCTGTTAACATTTTCTATCTTTCTATGAATATTAGACATACTGCAAATATTTTGCACCTGATCATCAGAAAATGTCTTGACAGTGTGTCATAGAGTGTGTAGTCTCAAAGCATGAAGAGCGAATATTCAAATTAGCAGTGATAGTGCTTCATGTTTGCATTTGAATGAAATGTTTTTATTATTATTAGGTTATCGAAATTTGCATCATACAGGTAGTGAGATGGCTCCATGAGATACAATGTATTAATTTTGTGGGGCCCCTTATTACTGCAGAGTATAAAATGTTTCGTAGTTTATAGCACAAGGTAATAGTATACCAAAGAACTTGTCCAATAGGATACACAAATATAAGTTACTAACTGTACAAGAAAGTTGGAGACAACGATGGAGGGCAATAACTGTAAGACTGACTGCTATGGGATACCGCAATTTGATTAAAGTCCTACATAACAAAGCGTGTTTGAAGGGTTATGGTAGAAGGTAACAAGTCAGCACCTTTAGAGTGTGGAGTCTCCCAGGGCTCCTTCCGGTGGCTGCCTTTTTATTTCATATGTAAACAATTTATCTAAATAATGGCTGAATCACATTAAAGACTTTTGCAGATGATATGGTTCTTTCTCTATCAAAATCAATGTCCTATTGAATCAAGGTTCCACGATCTTCTAAGTCTGCAAAAAATGGTTAATAGGTTTTAACCAAGTGCTTAATACAGTGAAAACTCAGACACTGACCTACTACCACTCTAAATCAAAATCGCAACTTTTGTAAACTACGTTTACTACCTGCATGATTGAAGTTACACTCTGGGGAAATACCTCCATGTATGCAATACCATCTGATACAGTCAAGTGGTAGAAAAACACTTTTCACATTTTGCAGACTTAAAATATTTACCTTATTTTACATTGCAAAATTTTCAAATATAGTCTGTTCTAGAATAGAAATACCTGGGTGTGGATTTAGATGCTGCCTTGACTTTTAATGGGCACATTTCCTCCTTGTGTAGAGTAAATGTGAGATTGGAAGCATTGAGAAGGGTGACAGCATCTATTCCAAAACACACTAGATTGAAAATCATAACTCAGATAATTCTACTGATGACACAATATAGTAGGTTAGTGGTATACCCCCATGTTGCCCCCCCCTCAAAAAAATGCTGAAATGACTGAATATATATCATAACTCTTGCCTATTATGTTTTTCTGTGGCCTTATGGCACACACAGCTATGGTATCTTTAATATATTGAACTAGTTACCTTTATATTTGCAGTGTGAAAAAATAGTGTTAACACTGACATACAAAACTGTAAACTAAATAACTTAAGCATTTTATTAATCTATTTTCCATGACCTCTCATCAGTATCTCATGAGAGATGTTTTTTTAAGTGATTTAGATGTATCTAGGGTAACTTCATTATATGGCCAAATGAGAATATCATATGATGCAGTAAAATCTTGGAACACTGTCTCACCTGATACTCACTCTACAAGTTCACTTGACATTTTCTAAATAAAACCTGATAATGAATTAACGTTTCACTGTGAATGTTTTAAAATATCATCTTTGTGTAACATGATTATATACTTAAAATTATGTAGCTAACTTGCAGAATGACCTTGAAAACCAGCTGTCTGCCTAATGGTTCAATCCCATATGAAATAAACTTGTATCTACCTATCTACCTGCCTATTTACTCATAGAGCTGATAAGGGGATTATAGCCACATGTACTGAGGATTAACCATTCATATACATAGGTACTATGGAGCGTTGAGGGGGGATGGTGGGTGCTAATAATCCATAAAAGTTAGTAACTATTGGTGGGTTATATAAGAAGGGGAGAGCATCCACAAGAATGTTTGAGCTGTTCAAGTAGCAGCCTTTGGAAAGTGGGAAAGTTGGGGATTTGCTGAAGGGGTGGTAGGCACTTCCAATCAGCTGAGCCTGAGGCAGAGAGGCCCTGTCTGCTAAAGTCTTCTAGAAATGTGGGTACTTTCAAGCCAGTTGTATTGATCAATATTAGAAAATACGAGGGTAGGAACAGCAGTGAAGAGAGATGTATGGTACTATATGTGGGGATTGGAAACTGAATACACCTATGGAGGAGTGTATACTAGTGGCAGTCCCTGTGGAAGGTGGGGGCTCAGGCATATCTCATTCAGGTTTGAGGATGCAAGTCAAAGACTACAGTCTTAGGCATTTTGGTACTGAGAATGAGGTGATGCTCACTTAGCAAGGCTACCACCATTGCAAAGTAAGTCTGAACTGAACTGTTAGTACTGGTACAACTTCAAAGAGAATCACTGCACCAACATATATAGTACATATGCATCTTGCTTCAGACACACTGGGCAGGTAGGTCTAGGTAGTAAGCTTCAGTAATCAGATAACCCTTTGAGTATAATAACAGAGTACTCAGCCATTGTGCAATCTTGAATACAAAATTAGTAGTTTACTTGTTAATTACCTGGGCATTTTTTTTGTTTTTTGGTTTTCAGGAAATGTTTGCATTGTTTTATGAGGCAGCCATTTTAAGTACAATACAAAAACATGCCCATGTCATAACAACGTAAATATTTACTGGAAAGAAATAACTAGGCTTTAGAGGGTATACTAGTAAACTACTAACTATTTTACATGGTCAAACATTGACATAATACAGGGAAAACACCAAAAAATGATATAATGTACTATAAAATGATTTATGCTAACTGTAAGTTCATTTTTATGTTTGCTTGCACGCATATGCAAGAAACATAGTGCCATCATCGGAGATTTCGGAGGTGTGTCACCTCCTCCTCCAATTCAGTCAGTGTGCTGGCAGGTGCGGCCCCTGTAAGCCAATGCATTTTGGAGCTGTCTATGACACGCTCCAAAATGCAGTGGCATACAGTTGAAAGGGGGAGCTACACCTGAGTGAGCAGCGATAAGACATCGCCTGCTCATGTGCAGCTCCCCCCCCACACACACACACGCACGCGCGACCACACAGGCGACATGTGCCCCCCCACACACTGTATAACCTACGGGTGCCCAATCCCCATCGGCTGTGCTGTGTCTCCCCGCCTCCCCAAAGGTTTCCAAATGCCACGCTGGGTGCCCACCCCAGTGTGGCAACTAATCATATAACCAATGGGGTGCCCAATCCCCATCGGCTGCACTGTTCTCCCCAGTAGTGAGTGCCACGCTGGGAGCCCACCCCAGCGTGGCAATGTATTCTTGAGGCCAACAGGGGTGCCCAATCCCCGTCGGCTGAGCAGCCCCCAATGTCCTTGTGCCATGCTGGGAGCCCACTCCAGCGTGGCAAGCGTCCACGTCGTCCGTTTTCTTTTTGTACCTGTAGAAGAAAAACGGTTCCACGCCAGTCTCCCGCCGCCTCCCACAACCCGCATCCACCCACTGCGCCCAGCCTCTCCACACCCCTTCTCACCCCATACTTACCTCCGGACCTCACGCGGACGATCTTCGGTGGACCAGGAACACGCCTGCACTCTTCAAAGGCGACCCATGAACTGAGGAAATGCCGGTAAGCTGTATAATGGGCTAGATGGAGGTTCAACTTTTGTTGCATATCTTAGGCATTTTTGAATTTTTTGCAAATTTTCAACATGGGTTTTGGGACCTTCTCATGATTGATGTCACTGTCATGCAGATTGTCGGGCCCAAAGGGTGATTTCGCGGTGACTGCGAATCACCCTTCAGGCTGAATAATGCCATGACAGTGACATCAATCATGGAGAAGGGGTCCAAACCCATGTTGAAAAATGTGGTGCCAAAATTCTCAATAATGACTGTTTTACTTACGTGCGTTGCGCAGTTCCTACGCAGGCTCGTAAGTTCACGAATTTTCAATATTTTCACTCCAGATTTTCAACATTGCCATTTTACCACACCTTCTTATGAGTAGTACAGCTGTTATTTTTCACATCTCACCCAAAATGTGTTTCCGCCCATGTAGCGCACAATGGTGCAGTCGGTGTGTGAAATCAATGTACAGGACAAATTAAGAAAATCACAGTGACACTGTTCATGAGCAGACATCTTAAAATGGCTATGTTGAAAATTTGGTGAAAGAAGTCCTAAAAATGACTGTTTTACGAGCGTGCATTGCGCAGTTCCTCACGCTCATAAGGTCGTGAATTTTCAATATTTTTACTCCAGATTTTCAACATTACCATTTTACCACACCTTCTTATGAGTAGTACAGCTGCCATTTTTCACATCTCACCCAAAATGTGTTTCTGCCCATGTAGCGCACATGGCGCAGTTGGTGTCGTGAGATCAATGTACTGGGACAAATTAAGAAAATCACAGAGACACTGTTCATGAGGGTGAGGTGTTAAAATGGCACATGTTGAAAATTTGGTGAAAAAATTCAAAAAATGACGCTGTTTCACGAGCATCGTTATTACAGTTCCTCATACCTCGTTAATTCTGAATTTTCAATATTTTCACTCCAGATTTTCAACATTGCCATTGTACCACACCTTCTTATGAGGTAGTACAGCTGTCATTTTCACATCTCACCCAAAACGTGTTTCCGCCCATGTAGCGCACAATGGCGCAGCCGGTGTGCGAAATCAATGTACAGGACAAATTAAGAAAATCACAGTGACACTGTTCATGAGCAGAGGTGTTAAAATGGCTATGTTGAAAATTTGGTGAAAAAATTCCTAAAAATGACTTTTACGAGTGTGCGTTGCACAGTTCCTATGCATGCTCGTCAGTTTGCAAATTTAATATTTTCACTCCAGATTTTCAACATGTCCATTTTATTAAACTTCCTTATGAACAGTACAGCTGCAATTTTTTCATATGTCACCCAAAATGTGTTTTCGAACATGTAGTGCACAATGGTGCTGTTGGTATGCGAAAGCAATGTTTAGAACGGATTAAGAAAATCACATTTACACTGTTAATGAGCAGAGGTCTTAAAATGGCTATGTTGAAAATTTGGTGATAAAAGTCCATAAAATGACTGTGCTACGAGTGAGCATTGCGCAGTTTCCACGCATCCTTGTTAGTTCATGACTTTGTAATAATTTCAGTCCAGATTTTCACCAGTGGCATTTTTCCACACTTCCTTATGAACAGTACAGCTGCCATTTTTCACAACATGGCCCGAAGTGTGTTTTCACACTTTCAGTGCAGAGATGCGTGGTCGCTGTGGGAAATCATTGTTCAGCACAGATAAAGAAAATCACATCGACACTGTTCATGACTGGAGGCACCAAAATGCCTGAGTTGACAATCTGCTGTAAGAAATCCCCAACCTAATTATACTATGGGTGAGCGTTGAACAGTTTCTATGTACACTTGTGACTTCACCATTTTTTAAAATATTTTTACTACACATTTGCAACATAGCCATTTTTTACACCTCCCCATGAAAGAGTACAGCTGTTATTTTTTACATCCTGTTCGGAATATTTTTGCACCTGTGGTGCTAAATGCCGTAGTCACTGTGCATAAGCAGCTTTCGGCTAACAAACTGATATTCCCCCTGATCATGAGGTGGGGTCACAAAACAAACGTTGAAAATTTGGAGTGAAAATACCAACAAATGCCTGAGGTATTAGGCTTTTCAACTATAACACCCAACCCTATAGAGAATTACAGGAATCAGGGGTGTGACTTGGGATTCTTGCCTGTGATGTTCATACCATTCCACACCCTGCAGTCACTGAGAGGCATCGAGGTATGCCTTGGACTCTTCGGCCCCAAAGTTCACCCCATTCTCCTATATCGCACCCATCTCACCATATTTCCTAATGAAATGGGGTGCGCATAAGGGCCAAAGACCACAAGGAACACCGTGGCACTTGTCAGTGTCTGCAGGGTGGGGTGTGGTGAAATGAAGTGGCCGTTATGCCTGACGACCCAAACGCACACCCCAATGCCTGTCACTCTCTGCAGGGTGGTGGTGGGGTTCAGTTCAATACTTCACTGCCATTCCTATTACACAGCTCTGTAACTTCTACACTACCACTGCCAATGCCAGCAAGTAAACATTCGGCATTGACAAATGCTTGTTTATGCATACACAGATCAGACAGAATCCACAAAAATAACATTTATAGTGAATATTCAGACTTCTCCATTGTTCTAA
Source organism: Neoceratodus forsteri (assembly GCA_016271365.2). Classification (NCBI taxonomy): domain Eukaryota; kingdom Metazoa; phylum Chordata; order Ceratodontiformes; family Ceratodontidae; genus Neoceratodus; species Neoceratodus forsteri. The sequence goes on from CM028129.1 coordinate 820,555,225, forward strand.
TACAGCTCACAACAGTGATAACTACAAGGACACTGAAACTACACTCAGTGTCCTAGCACCCACCAAAGCTGGAATCTTTTGAGCAGTCTTACAGTTCCCCCATTTGTTTCTCCTGCTGGAATGAATGAGAAAGAGGTGTAGCTGTAAGTAGAGAGAGAAAGAAGCAAAAAAAAAAAAGAAAATACTGTTTTACATAAGAGAGAGCAAGGGACACAGGACTAAGGATGCCTTGATCACTTCATGTTTGTAAAGTCTTTGTAGTCTCCCACCACATCACTGCCACTGATGGAACTTCTGTTCTCTGTGTTGGTGGTCTAGTAAGAAAAATAGTGGCCTCCTTGGCTGTGTGTTGTAGTTGGGATATAGGGGTGACTTTGATGGTTCTGGGGAGTGGGATGATGAAATTCAAGTTTCACAAATTAGAAAGGGAAGCATGAACTGCGAAATTAAATGAACATAATTACTTAAAGTATAATATCTGTTAGAATGCGTAATCAGCTGTAGTGATTGTGCTTGCAATGTTGCTGACATAGAGAATAATGGATGGGGAAGGGTGTGATATGATAATTTAATGCACACCCAAGTTGTGGGATGCTACATAAACCCTGAGGGCGAAGCCCGAGGGGTTTATCAAAGCATCCCACAATGAGGATGTGCATTCAATTCTCATATGCACACCCTCCCCATCTTTTAATTTTTATAATAATGGGCCAGCAATTTTTCTCCAGCCCAGTTTTTGTGAAACTGTTTGGCCCGCTGACACATGGAATGCTGGCCAATGAGGCAGCAGCATAGTTTGATTGGCATGGCTCGTGAATGTCATAACAACCAGCCGGCTGTTATGGAAAATATCAGCCTGGTCAGTACACTGAGAGAAATTTCTGCCAAGTAATTATATGTAAATAAAACACATTACTGTGTTTTTTAAATTAAATATAATTACATTGTGTGTTAGAGTCAGTAGGAAATGTTTTAGGGAATTATTTTCTGTTTCAGAAACAAAAGCTAAATCAGCTTGTTAGAGTTTGACAACTGATTACAAGGCAACAATCATATACAGTAACCATATACGACTGAAATCAACATCTAAGTATTTTTTTGTTTTGTTCACCACATTTTTACTGCCTTACTGCAGTTTGTATACATAACATTCCAATTACTTCAGTGTCGTTCTTACTTGTGATCTCTGTATTTCCACCACTGCATAATTTCCTTGTGTTGTCCAGTGAGTTTCATCTGGTATTGAAAAGCCAGTTCCATAGAGATTGATGCTAAAATGACCCTAAAACAAAAAAATATATATTCTTAGTTCCTACATGCAGTATGTTATAAAAAAATAAAAAAAAGTCTTATTTGTCAGAAATGAGTTAACTGCGGTAGTTTAGGGACTAAGAGTAAGTTATCTACAAAAGTAGCTTTACTTCTGGTATTCCTGAAAACTTTTACTATATACTGGTGAAGTCCCGTTAAACATGTAAAGTTCTTGGAAAGCTTTCTGTTAGAACCCATCTGTACTCTGTTCACTATAACCTTGACTTCACAGCCATTCATGGTTCCCATCAAAGCCACTGAAATAATCAAATCAAATCAAACTTTATTTCATTAAAAGGCACTTTTCTTAAACCAAGGCACCTATACATAAATTATTATGTCCATTAAAACATTTTAAAACCATAAATATAAAACAATAATCAACTTGATCTAATTCATAAGTTTTGGTGACACTATATTAATCTTCATCCATAAATGCCAGGCTGAACAAGTACATTTTAGTTCTTTTTTAAAACTTTGGACAGTCAGGCAGTCCCTTATCCGACAAGGTAGAGAATTCCACAGGGTTGGGGCTATATAAGCAAAAGGGTCTTAACATTCAACACCAATAGTCACTCTAACATTCAACACCAATAGTCACTCTAGCATAAGGAAATCAGATAGGATTGTATGAACGTGGAAAGAATGTCAGTGGTAAAAACTAGTTTTGGGGGAGTCTACTTTACAGTAGGAACTTGGGTTGAGAGCAACAGAGTTGCAAATTTCAATCCTGAGTTTCCTGGTTTGGCAAGTTGAGGCATATGCAATAAGACACAACACAGTGTTGGTTTTGTTGATACTACCACATGCCCAGAGGCATACAGTAGTGAAGCATGAGGCCACAGACCAAGTGACTTCAGCACCTGAAAGTGTGGTAATACCTGCATTACCAATGCTCTCAAGGTTCTTATTGCACTTATAACATTGGGCTCAAATCACATTTATAAAAACAAAATAAGTAACATTTTAAAAAGTAAACAAAAAATAATAATAAAAGCTAGTTAAAAAGTATGTCTTGTGATCCTTCTGCCCATTTATGGCACTAGGAGGCAATAGTATGTTATGTAGGGAATTGGTGCCAGAGTTGTGTCAACTTTGTGGTGTCCCTTGCCATCTATACCCCCGGAAGCACCAAGAAGATTCTTCTAGTTTTTTGTTTTTTTTTTGTATTGCTTTTTTAGGTTTTTAGTACAAACATTTGCCAGTAGGAAGTTTAAACTGTGTCTACATAAACATGGAGTGTGTACATGATCATGAATCTAAAGTAATTTTATGTTGCACTATACTTATAGCAGATTTTCATTGTTTTTCTTGCAATGTCACTGTTTGTTTTGTGGCTGTGAAGAGGATGTGGATTAGCAAGTGAGTTAGAGAAGTGAGTGGAGTTAGTGAATGAGCAGGAGTGGTTTTCCAGTCAGGCAAGGCACATATTGTGTAAAATACAACCAAATAAAATATAGAACAATTTACCAGAAAAGTGTTGTTGTTTTTTTAATTAATCTATAATTGATCGAGAGTGAGTGGCGGGGGTCAGAAATAAAGATTGTGTATCATCAGTTAAGAGTGAAAACAGTACTGCAGGTTTGTTTTATATTGATGTTTTTATTAGTTGTTTGTGTCTTTAAGAAACAAATGGCTGCTATTTAGTTTTGAAAATTGTAAAAACTGACCTGCTGATTTTAATAATGTACTGCATTCTGAATGCCTTCTTTTTTGCCCATTATGAAACTTACAGATAACTGGATAAACCAGTGTTTTTTTCTTTCTTTTGCAGTTTGGAATAAAACAATGTGCTATATGAAAACCCCACAGCTGTTTTAATTATTATTATTATTCCACCTTCACACGTGAAGATGAAAACAATGTACACCAAAGGTCATAGCCCTGAAAGAGTGTGGAATACAGTTTAAGACAACATAATCCATAAGGCTGACTCTGGGACTCATGGCCAAAGACACACTTTGCCTAGCGTTGCCTAGCAGTCCCTTAAATATGAAGGAATATAAACTAAATGTACAAAAGATTTGAAGATGTGAAGAATGAATAGCAGTTAGCTATACTAAAAAAAGATTAGGAGAAACAAGAACAAAGATCAGAGTTGAAGTATTACAATTATAGTTCTGGCATTCAGCCAAATGACTAAAAAATCATAAATAAGGGAGTATGAACTTCAGCTCTGTTTAGTGTCAGTGCACCATTAACCAAATACATGAAATTAATCCATTTTGTTTATTCCTTTTAATTTAGTTGCAACACACAGGAAAAAAAATCACATATTAAAAACAAATTAGTCTAAAATGTCAAGATGTATTCAGCTGATATCTACTGTAATTATTGTAACATTTTATTTATTCTACAGGCATACAACTGTTATAGTTAGTGTGTGCAGATAGTGGATAATCATCTTAGTGGGCCATATTTCCCCTCCCTTTACCTAAACAGACTGAGACATAGACAATGATTTGGAGACATGGCCATAGCCATGTGTTTGTTGAAATAATAATCAAGACCCATGTTAATTATAAGCATGACATGCCCAGCAAGGAAGTCACAGCAAGGCTTTTGATGGTCACACTTGACCATGGCTATCCCCCTACCCAAAGGGAATCTGACACAGGGTACAACCCCCGGAGGGACTCCAGTATCAGAGACATAATTGGTGGCTCCTGGGCCATGTGATGTGTGCCCCTCCTCTGTCAGATGACACTACACAAGCAGGCCATGCCCAAAGAGGCTATCCCATGACCACCCCAGCAGGAGATACTCCAGCTGTCTGGGCCCACACCTCTTGCCAGCTTCAGGGAGAACTGTCTGCAGAAGATGCAAGTTTCCCTACTGCCTCTTTTGTACATTACTTGAGAGACTACCCCAGGATAAGCACTGCTTCTGGTGCTCATCCCCCTCAAGCACCTCATGCTAGCAGTTTCTCCACAGCACTTTGTAGGTCAGCTAAAAACCTGTCACAACATATGTCTGACAAATGCACACCATCTTAGGCACAGCACTGGGGTACAACAGCGAGTATGTCATCATGCTGTAGGACATTCCCACCAAGATAATCTATAAAACCCTGCAGAATCATGTTGGTCAACCTGTGGGCTTTCTCAATTGCAGTGAGGCCACTTGCATGTCACCAGTGCCTCCACTGGATAACATGCAAACAGACTATGTGCACCCATGACCAGGCCCCCTGTAACAGAATCAGGTCCTCCTTCATCTGGTGCAGCAGCTGCAGTGACTTCACTCCCAGGTACTTACCTCCCAGATGTACAAGCAAAATGCTGGGAAGCCCTTGCCATTGAACTTCAGCAGTGACCCATGGGAGCAAGTCATCCCATCGCATCCCGCAGTGTCCCAGCCAGCATACCCACTGTTGCCGAGGGTCAAGGAAAAGGCCCCCACACCATGGGATCCTGTAAGTGTTTGGGATTCAATGACATATACCAGACAAGTGCATAAAAAACACAGGAATTGTGTTTATCATTTTATTTATCAAAATTAGAAAATAAAAAAAATAAGTCACTTGATAGTTACAGAAAACAAAATGTAAGGTGTTAGACTTTCACACCAAAACAAAACACTCGGCCAATTCTTCGTCCTCAGAATCTCTGCTCTTTTTTCTGTATAGGAATATCACTCATGTGTAAACTCCCACACGTCCTTCCTCCTCTCTGGTCAGAAGATACTGACCTCCCTATTTAACTCTAGCCCCCTGGTGGAGAGGTTATATAAGACATGGGGTGACATCACAGGCATGTGACCTCTCAATTAATAAACATAGGCATATTTTAAACTCCTATGCTGTCCCACCATGGTTATGTTGTCCCCCTTATGTCACCTTTGGTTAAGTTGATACTATAATTTAACACAGTTAGTCATGGAAGCCCTGGAAATTACACAAAACTTTAATCAGAGGAGTTAGGCATCATTAGGTAGTAGCCCCTCCTACTAGAGGTGACATCACTCCCTAAGGCTACTATAAAAGTAGCCATTTCATGGGCTGCCAGCCCTATAGTAGGACCCTCAACCACAATCAGGGCTATTCTGGTAAACATATTTTACTTTATTCAGAAGGAAACCAACAATATTAATTTAGTATAAAGGAATCTCTAGCTGTGGCAGGAAAAAGCAAATGAGGGGTACGCTCCCTAACTGTCTTTTTCTACAAGGCTAGGAAACCAACTTGCAAATAATTGTTTATCCAAGAACAACAATTGTTCATATTTAACATGTCCGTTAGTTATTTTATGCCATCCTGTGTTTTCATTTAACATCATTATTATGACCACAGGGCTATTTGAAGCTTTATTCTTAACTCCTATAATTTCTTCAGTGCACCTGGCGGCTGCAGTTTCACCTGTCAGCTTAACTTTCATTTTGGCCTGAAGCCAAACCTGTAAGCCATTCCTTACCACATCTTGGCTGAACAGGGCAAACTAGACCTTTTTATATATCTTGAGGACACTACAGGGCTTTTCTTTCACATGCCCGTAGTGTCCTGCATTTCTTTTCCTTTTATACATATCCAAGGAGTGGACACATGAGCAGCCTAGAGCCCCAGAGGGAGGAGCATAACACTGCTCCCTGGTAACTGTACACAACTGTATTCCCTTGAAGAACAGCCAATCCTATTTCTACCGCAGCAAGCGGTTTCAACTTTTAGCACTCAGCGGCTGCAATTTCGGGGAGTTTTCCTGCATGAATGTGCACAGCATCCTTCACGAATGTGCACACACATTCCATAAAGATGTCCATTACAAGGCTAGCTGAGCTCAGGACAACAACGCAAAGCACTCTTTGCTATTTATTAGCAATTGTCTTTCTTTTACCAAACAGGGCGCTCTTACTAAAAATATCATGATTGCTGGACATTATAACTCAGTGAACCACAAACTGTTTCTAAGACGGTTCTCAATTATTTATTAAAGCAACAAAAACCAATGTATAGGGATAGTACAGAGGCTAAAGAGGTGTCATGTTGGCCACCCTGACATGAAATAAAAATAATAGTCAGAACAAGATAAGAAAAAAGGAAAGGGTGAGGGAAACAGAACAAAAAATATTTTAATCCACTATAACTTCTGACATCCTGTCACACATTCCCCTTGCTCAAACAGCTGCCCAATAGGTGAAGGAGTGCCCACATAAACAGGTTTGCCTTGTCTGGGGAACACCATATGCTGAGAAACAAAAAACAGAAGGTCAAAGCAAATGTGATGACTTATAGGTAGAGACCTGTGTTTTTCTTAAATAAGACATAACAAGAAATTCAAGGTATAAAAAGAAACAAAATGAAAACAAGCACTTGAAAAAGTCAAAAATTGCTTGGTTTTTTTTTTTGGCAAAAACTAAATAAATGCTTCCAGCAGTTGTTGATTAGGCTCTGTTACCGCAGAGAGAGTTCGCTAGGAAGCAGCAGCAGAATTGTCTGGTTCACAAAACCTTTCAAGACCATAGCATAATTCTGCTTAATACAATGTAGTATACTAGGAATGTGATTTATAGTGTGTATAAGGTCATTTTGAGGTATTGTATGAATGTAAATGTGATAAAAAAAATAAAACTACATTTTCAATGAATAAAAAGAAACAGCAAGAAATTCCAGAAAAATAAAAAGGAAAATTATAAAAAAAAATTAAAAGAATTTCATGGGGCTCTACTTATAGCCCTTCAAAAGCCTGTGACCTCCATTGGCCAAGTGCCTGGATCTGTCTGTCAACGCCTAAGCCCAGGCATATGTGGCAGCCCCAATGCAGAAGGAATGAGTGTTGAACTCAGCTGGGTTCACACCCAACACCCTCATGGCTTTTTGTTTGCTTGTACGCATGTGCAAGAATTATAGTGCCATCATCCAAGTTTTTGTAGGTGTGGCACCCTGTCTTCCAATTTAGTCAGTGTGTTTGCAGGCACGGCCACAGTTCACCAATGTATGCTACGGCTGTCTATGACAGCAGTTGAAAATGCAGTGGCATACAGTTGAAAGGGAGAGACCGATTCAGTGAGCAGCGATAAGAAAGTGTTGATTAGCATATTGCCGGCAATCCTGCTTGTATACGTCTCTGCTTTCTCTTCCTGGAACATACATTCAGTTTGAAGTGAACTTTTCCTAGGACTATCTTTTTGGGAGGAGGCAAGTGACTAAAATGACATCCTTGGAATGTTTCCAAAAAAAGATCTAATTGCCATCCTTGGAAAGTTGAGTCAGAGTTCAGGGTAGGAGCGCCATTGACAAAAGCAGGAAAACAGAACCCCAAAGAGACTGAAAAAGTAGACGCAGTTGTCGTCTGTTGGCACACCTGATCAGTATTGTAATAATATTCCCCAACCCTCTGAGAGTCTCTGAATAGCGTTCCCCCCTGCCTGCCATACACAGTATGGCTGACGGGGGTGCCCAATCCCGTCGGCTCCACGCCCCCCCCCAGAGTTCACAGGTGCCCTGCTGGGGCCCACCCCAGCATGGCATGAGTAAATAGGCGACGGGGTGCCCAATCCTCCTTTGGCTCAATTAACCCCCCCAAAAGAAACAGACTTCCATTTGCCAAGCTGGGAGCTCACCCCAGTGTGGTACACATCTGTATGTCTGACTGGGGTGCCAATCCCCCTTTGGCTCCACTGATCCTTCTAAAAAAATCTTCCAGCTGCCATTCTGGGAGCCCACCCCAGCATGGCACAAGTCCCGTGTCATCTTCCTAAAAAGAAAACAAACACCTGAAAAGAAAAAAAAGGTCCCTCATTGATTGTCTTGCCCCCAAACCTGCACCCACCCTCTGCGCATCCACCTCCCCACACCCCCACCTCACCCCATGCTTACCTCCGGAGGCCGGCGAGACGATTTTCGGTGGACCAGGAACACGTCTGCACTCTTCAAAGCCGACCGAGAACTGAAGAAATGCAGGTAAGCTGTATAATGGAATAAATAGGGTTTTTTCAACTTTGATGCATATCTCAGGCATTTTTTTTTAAATTTTGGCACCAAATTTTCAACAGGGGTTTTTTGGGACCCCTCCTCATGAATTCTGGCACTGTCATGGCGTTAATTGGTGATTTTGTGGTCACTGCGTAGAACCCCCTTATGGGACTGATTTACAGAAAGACAGTATCACAGTTCATGAGGTAGACCTCAAAATTTGGTGAAAAATTCCCAAATGACTGATTTATGAGCTGCAAGGCTATGCAAGTTCGCATATTGCTCATAAGTTCGCAAATTTTTAATATTTTCACTCCAGATTTTCAACATTGCCATTTTACTACACCTCCTTATGAGCAGTACAGCTGTCATTTTTCACATCTTTCCCAAAATGTGTTTCCACGCATAGCACACAATGGCGCAGTCGGTGTGCAAAATCAATGTTCGGGACAGATTAAGAAAATCACAGTGACACTGTTCATGAGCAGAGGTTCTAAAATGGCTATGTTAAAAATCTGGTAACAAAATTCCATAAAATGACTGTGTTACGAGTGAGCATTGCGCAGTTTCCACGCACCCTCGTAAGTTCATGAATTTGTAATATTTTCAGTCCAGATTTTCACCACTGCCATTTTTCCACACTTCCTTATGAACAGTACAGCTGTCATTTTACACCATGGCTGAAATGTGTTTTCGCACTTCCAGCGCAGAAATGCATGGTCGCTGTGGGAAATCACTGTTCCGGACAGATTAAGAAAATCAGTGACACTGCTCATGTGCAGAGGTCCCAAAATGCCTGTGTTGTCAATCTGCTGTAAAAAATCCCCAAACTAATTACATTATGGGTGTGCGTTGCACAGTTTCTATGCATGCTCGTGACTTCACCAGTTTTTTTAATATTTTCACTGCAGATTTTCAACACTGCCATTTTTCCACACTTCCTTATGTACAGTACAGCTGTCATTTTTCACATCCTGTTCGAAATGTGTTTTTGCACCTGTGGTGCCAAATGGCATAGTCGCTGTGCAAAATCAGCTTTTGGCTAACGAACTGATATTGCCACTGTTCATGAGGTGGGGGTCACAAAAAAAATATTGAAAATTTGGAGTGAAAATACCAACGAACATCTGAGGAGTTTCTTACCATAATGCCCCACCCTATAGAGACTGACAAGCATCCGGGGTGTGGACTTGGGATTGTCACCTGTAATGCTCATGCCATTCCACCCCCACCCACACACACCCTGCAGCCAGTGACAGGCATCGAGGTGTGCCTTGGACTCTTCGGCCCCAAAGTTCACCCCATTCTCCTATACAGCACCCATCTCACCATATTTTCTGATGGAATGGGGTGAACATAAGAGCCAAAGACCCCAAGGCACACTGTGACACTTGGTGTCTGCAGGGTAGGGTGTGGTGAAATGGCTTGGCCGTTATGCCTGATGACCCAAAGGCACACCCCAATGCCTGTCAGTATCTGCAAGGTGGTGGTGGGGTTGGCTTCAGTGCAGTACTTCACTGCCATTCCTATTATGCAGCTCTGTAATTCCTACACTACCAATGCCAATGCCAGCAAGCAAACATTTGGCATTGACAAATGCTTGTTCTAGGATGTGACAAAACTAGAACACTGTCAATGGTGTACTGTCTCCATGCCGGGAGAACATGTTCCCCCCCATGGCCCTCTAGCTACATATTCCAGGGCCTGGGCACAGATGTCCCATTGCACCCTTGGAAGAGGATTCAGGCTGCATCAGCATCCCTGGGCCATCTGGTCTGTCTTTCTCCTTTGGAGCCAGACAAACATTCCTTCTTGGGTCACCACCACATCCATGTCCCACAAGCCCACCATAAGCCCCAGTGCCTTACTCAGCTAGATCAATTCAGTCACCTGAAAAGCTACACAGAAAGCCACCAAGAGCACCATGCAGAACAAATAATGCCTCTGACAGCAAGGAGCACAGCTTTGGCAGATCACCTCACACCTGCTCCACTAGGGTATGAATTGGCCAACAACTGTCTTGGCAGTATAGCCTAGAGGTTAGAGAAACGAGTTGTGAATGAGCTTGGTAAATCCAATAAACCTGGGTATGATTCCCACAACCTCTACTTGCATACTATGTGACTCTGAGCAAGTCACTTAACCTGATCAAGTCACTTAACCACCCCACTGCTCCTGGGTCACTACTGAAAGCAAGCACTTGTGCCTAGTGGTAGCCTGTGATGTTGGTGCCTGAAGTAAGATGCCATCCAAAATGGTGACGCATTGTGGGCGATAGCCTGAATTTCGATGGTGGGGTAGGGTGACTGGATGTGGTGGATGAACGACTGCAGTGACAGGATGTTGCTATATGTGCATGCACTTGGTGGGGGGGGAGCGAGCACAGTGAGCGTGGGCTGAGAGGGGGCGGAGATGATGTAGTGGATGTAAGGGTGGTGCTGTGGTCAGGCAGTGTGGAGATACTGGGTTTGAGTCTGGGTCCGGGTGCTACTGCAATTTTCTTGTGTCCAGCCTGAAACTTGCATTTCTTTTGTTGTTGTCCCCTCAACATGCACCCCCAGAGTTGAGAATCCTTTAGTAGGGGGTGCGAAGCGGCTCTAATTTGGGGGTTCAGCCCCCTACAGAAAGCAAAACCACTAAGTCCCCGGCGCTGTTCTTCTGAGCGCCAAGGATGTCAGGGTGGTGAAAATGTTTTCGCTGTCCTGATGTCGTGATAACGCGGCTCGCTGTTTGGCAGTCACCATTATCACATAGAACCGTACCTAGTGGGCCTTACCTGGTTACCAAAAGAATAAAATAAAAAAAAAATTTGGAGTGCCACGGGATCATCCCTCCAACATTCTGCAGAGTAGAAATGCCTGCATGTTGACTTCCAGCCCACAAACCTTGCAGAACAATAAAATGGCTACCAAATGCTGGTCCACTGCCCCTGGTGTCAAACCTTCTCATTTCATCTGCACTAAAAAGAGGCATAGCTGGTACTAGGATGGGCTGCATATTCAGCCACCTCTGGGCCTACCGCACACTCGGGAAGTTTTCAACACTTTTCCTGAGTGCTGCCTGCATGCTGGGTGCTAACAAATTCTTGAGTAACTTCCAGGCATCTAGGTCACAACCTTCCTGAGGGAGGGTGGGACTTCCCTAGACTGCATCTCCACTTCTGGGGCTACTACCCAGAAAGGACAGTTATGTAAAAACTTACTGTAACAGTAGATCTTTGAGATAATTTCTTTCATTAGGCCACACCTTTGGAACATATAGCCACAAGGTACTAGGACCACACGGAAACTTTTGCAGCAGTCAGCCGATGGCTGCTCACGATGACATCAGATGTCAGCATATACATAAACATTGGCGGCCCCATCTCTCCTTAGTTCCCAGCCAAAGATCATGCTCAGAAGACCTCCCTGTTAAGAACCAGGAGAGACTCCAGTATTCCACAGACCAGTGAGACAGAGTGCTGAAAAAAAAAATAGCAATGGAGACAGCAGCACAGGTATCCCTTTTCACAAACCCTCACATGGAAGGAGGGTGGGACAGCATGGCCTGATGAAAGAGATTCTCTCGAAGGTCTAATGTTACAGTGAGTTCTTATGTAACTTGTAGCTTCTTCAAGGCTATTTCTGTCATCAGGCCACACTTTTGGAATGAGCCCAAGCAGTACCAAAAGCTAATGATCAGGGAGACTGCAGCTTACAGATGTATTGTAACAGGCCTTGCAGTACAACTAGACCAAACCTCACCCATCCATGAGAGACAATACCCAGACTGTAGTGCTTAGTGAAGGTGTGGGTAGTACTGTATGTGGCAGCTGCACTGATCTCTGCAACAGAAACATTCCAAAAATAAGCTACCAAAGTGGCTATGCCCCTGGCAGAATGACCACGAACCACACCAGGAAGTTCCTTATAGTGCTTCCTGTAACAAAACGTAATACAGTGTGCTAGCCATTTGGACAAGCACTGTTTAGAAACTGGGGCACCCTCTTTCCCAGGGGTGTACAAAAATCTGTGAGGACATTCTGCAGTCCTTTGTACAGTGTGTATAGTACCTGAATATTCTGTGCACATCTAAGGTATGGAGTAATGCTTCTCCGGATTGGCATGCACTGGATAATACAGTGGCAAGTGGATGGTTTGATTTAAGGTAAACTCAGACACCACCTTTGGAAGAAACTTAGGCTTAGTATGCAAAGATACTGTCTTTGTAGAAAATCAAATAAGGATGCTCACACATTAGAGCCTGGAGCTCTGAAAGCCTTAGAGCAAAAGTGATTGCAACTAAAAATAACACTTTCATAGGTTTCATAGGTGAGTTACAAGTCAACAGCTTGCACCAATATGACTTGTAATTTTCAATGGAATGTATTACCTCTGATATGTTTGTCTAATCTAGTTTTAAAAGTTTCTATATTATTACTAGACACCACTTCATCTGGTAAACTATTCCAGTGGTTGACCACCCTCTGGTTTATCCAGGCTCCTCTTTTGTTGGTCTTGTACTTGTCACCCCTGAACTGGTAGCAGTGAGCTCTGTTTATCCGATTACAGACTCTTGATTTCAATCCTAAGCATTCCCACAGACAGCTATTTTTAAAAGTTAAATATACCAGGTATAAGTCGCCTCATAGCCTATGGCATTAAAGAGTAAACAACCCTAATTCATGGATTCTATTTTCATAAGTTAGGTGTTTAAGCTTATGTATGTTCCTTGTCACTTTCCTCTGTACTCTCAAGTATTTCTATATCTCTAACATAGTGCAGACTCCATAGTTGTACACAGTACTCCATCAGTGGCCGAACTGGTTCCATCCATTCAGGGCGCTGGCGGCAGTGCACCTGGTAATTAGGATTCCAAGTCCCAAAGTCACCGACCCCTGTCTTTGTGGGGGTTTGCCTCCTGTGCCCCCCACACACACACCCCTTTTTAAATATACCAACACGGGGGGGCAGACCTCAGGGAGGGGACAGCGCATTTCACTATTTGGCACCCTAATGATGGGTGCACTGCTGCCGGTGCCCCTGAATGGGTGTAGTGGGCTGAACCATGGACTCATAAAGCAGCATCAGCACTGTACTATCCCTACTGCGAATGTTTCTCAAAATGCAATTTAGCACTCTATTGGCCCTCTTTGTTACCTCTATAATATGATGTTGAAAGGCTAGGTCATTACAAATATGTATTCCGAAGTCCCTTTTGCAGTTGGTACTTTTTAATTCTTTACCACTTAGGTAGTATTTATATGACTTGTTTTTTCTTACCAAAATGCATAATACTACATTTATCAAGATTAAAGGTCATTTTATACTTTAGAGCCCCAAAGCCCCAATGCAATCATGATCTTTCCGGAGATTTAGTTTTGTCTACTGGTTGTTATCAATGGCATCTATTTTGCGGTCATCTGCAAATTTACTCATGCATGAGGTTTTAGATGTTTGTAGTGATGATATGTAAATATTAAAGAGGGTATGACCTAAAACACATCTCTGTGGGACTCCACTCATAACATTTCCCCACTCTGATGTATACCCTCTAATGCGCCCCTTCCAAAACAGAAAGCGTAAGCCACATGTCGTGGCTGGCTCAAAAGGAGCCAAAGTCAGCTTTCCAAAGTGAAATGCAGATCCTAAGCCAGGACTGAATTTCAAACAGGAGGCTTTTTGTGTAAAATGACACTCAAGAACTCATGGGCTACCGTCGGCTGAGCAACTGTACGGCCATTGACAGGCACATGGAAAGCTGATATTGCAGCCATGTGCACTTTGATTGAGGAATACTGCAGGCCTGAGTCTGATAAGGACAGGAGATACTCTTGAATTTGATTGACTGGACAGGTAAACAGATCCAGGTTATGGGGAGTGGCCCACAGAGCAAACCACTTCCATTTCATGGCCTAAGTATGCCTGGTGGATGGTTTTCTAGCAGACACCAGAACATCCGCCACTTTCTGTGATACCCCAAAGTGCGCTTTGGCTATGTCTTCAGGAGCCATGCATGCAGATGTAGGGACTTCAAGACTGGGTGGACCAGGGTTCCCTGTTCCTGTGACAGTAGACCCTAGCACAGGGGAAGAGGTACTGGGGGTTCTACTGCCAGCTGTTGCAAAAAGGGATACCATATCTACTGAGACTAGGGGGGAGCAACGAGTATTAGAGCTGCCCCTCCATCTTCGGCTACAGTAGTACTCTCTGAATTAGCAGGAAGGGAGGGAGGGAAGGCATACAGAAATCTTCCTTTCCATGACAGGGAAAATGCATCTCACCAGAAACTCCAGGCCTTGGAGTGAGCGAGCAGAAACATGACAGTTTTGCATTGTGTGGGGACACAAGAAGGTCCAACTCTAAACCATCCTATCTTTCAAAGATGTCATCAACCACTGAGGTCAGCAGTTCCAACTTGTGCATCCTGGACTATGAACGGCTTAGTTAATCTGCTAAGATGATTTGGGTGCCTAGAACATGTACTGCTGATAGTTCTAGACCATGCTCCAGAGTCCAATATCAAACTCTCATTGCTTCCTAGCACAATGGGTAAGAATGAATACCTCTTTGCTTGTTGATGGAATGCATCACACTGACACTTTCCATCTGTATTAACAGAAGATGTGAGCACAAGTGGTTCTGGAAGGCCTGGAGACTGTATAGGACCACTCTCATTTCCAGGACATTTACATGCCAAGCACGCCCCAACCGGTTCCATGTGCCTCATGTCTGCAGAGGTCCCAGGTGGGCTATCCATCCTGATTCAGAAGCATCTGTGGTGAGATATGATGTGGGGAAGAAATCAAGAATGGGACACCTTTGAGCAGGTTGCTGCATTCCATCCACAAGTTGAGCATTTGCGCAAGGGAGATATGACTAGAAACATCTGTTCTAGATCGTCTGTCAGCTGTCCCCCAGGACTCTCAGGGTCCATTGTGTGATCTGCATGTGCAGTCTGGCAAGTGGTACGGTAACAGTGGCTACTGCCAGTACAGTATAACCTTGATTATCTGAACTGATGGGGGACATAGGAATGGTTCGAATAATCGAGGGGTTTGTAAAACCAAGGGCCTCATTGAAATGAATGGGACTTCCGGTTTGTGGTCAGTACTAAAATTTGTTAAAACACTGACACTGCTCCGATCATCACAAAACAGCAACCACTACCAACCTTTGCCTTCCCACAAACAAGTTTTTCTTTAAATAAAAGACTCAGGTGAAACAGATTGGAAGATCGGAAGCACACTACCACAACTCTTTATAGTAAATAAAAGCCTCAGCTGAAACAGATCAGAAGATCGGAAGCAGACTGCCACAACTCTGAGCCAGGACTCAGAGTGTTCTCACAGATAACTATTTAACCTGCCACTTGTATTCTGATATTAAATGATGTCCTTACCAAAAAACTACAGTACTGCTGACTTAGCGGTTTATAACATGCTTACATCTCAGGTCAACAACAGTATTGTCGAGTCAGCATTTTCAAGTAAGCCTTTGTCTCCCTCTAACTATCCACTCTCAAGCATTTTGAAGTTGAACAAGTTTCACTGTGTTACAGTATAACCTCGATCAGAAGTGTGCTAACTGGGTGCTAAATAAATCCATTGACTCATTGGTAAAAACAATTGGCACATCAGGGAGCATGGCACGAGTTTGGATAATCTGGTGGTTTGGTTAATGGGGGTTGGATAATCGAGGTTGTACGGTAGTCCCAAAAGGTGTAGAAACATCCTGGCTAAAACAGCTGTCCTGCACCCATTGTGCTTGGGCAAACAGGTGCTCTGCCCTCTCCAGAGGCAGGCACGCTGAGCCCTGGGCTGTATCCACAACTGTCCCTATGTACTACAGCCATTGGCAGGACATCAATACAGATTTTGGTATGCTTAGTATCAACCCCAGAACATCGAACATCTGTCTGGTTCGAGCTAAGGCCTGGAGTAGTTGGTCCCTGGAGTGGGCATGCAGGTAAGGGAAAATGTGCAGGCCTTCCTTGTGAAGGGCTGCTACCCCCACAGCCAAGCATTTGTTAAAGGTTCATGGCACAGAAGATAAGCCAAAGGGCAATGCTCTGAATTGGCAACATTCCCCCTGAAACAGAAACGTCATATATTTCCTGTGAGGTTTCTGGATTTTGACATGAAGATAGGCATCCTTCATATCCAGAGGGCAAATTCAATCCCATATTTGCAATATGGGAAGGAGACCCTGCAGCATGACCATCCTGAACTTCTTTTATTCTATGAAGAAATTCCGCTCTCTTTGATCCAGAATAGGCCTATGATCCCGTGTCCGCTTTGTGACAGGGAAGTATCTGGAGTTAAAACTTCTGTTCTTTTGTTCTAGAGATATAGGATTTATGGCCCATTTTTGAAGGAGAGTCTGAACTTCCTCTAGCAACAGGGACACTGTGCATGCCCCTGGTGGGTATGTTGTCACTACTTGTGGATGATCTGGAGGGTTGTCCAGAAGCTCCAGAGCATGACCTTTTTCTATGACCTCCAGCACCCATGTGTCTGTAGTCTCTTCCCTCCAATGATCCAAGTGGAGGGATAAGCGATCCCCCTACAATCACCCCTGGAGGTAAAGGTGGTGAGTGGATGTATAAGGAGTCATGCTGAGCCAGTGGGGGTGGAGCCACCAGCTCCACTATCCTTAGATGCTTTTGAGTGGGCACCTGGGGAAGTGGTGGGGACTGTCAAGGCCCCTGCCCCTTTACCTTGTCTTTGCTGTCTGTAGGCTGGGTGCTGCCCCTGACCACAGCTGCGTGAATGGTACCCCCACTCCTACCCCTGTTTTGGGTATGGTACAGGGAACGTACAGGTTTCAGAGTCTTACCCAAAGACTGAAGATCTTTCAAAACTTCTACCTTATGGACAGACAATTTCTTCCTTCTTATGGGGCATTAAGAACTGTTTGCTGCACATCTGTGGTGAAACCTGCTACTCGGAGCCAAGAGTAGTGTCTGAGACAGATACTAGAGGCCACAGCCCTGGCAGAGGCATCGAAAATATCACATGCTGTGCTGAGCAAATGCTTCCCCACATGAGCACCAGCAGTAAGAGTTTTCATTAACTCCTGCTTGGTAGACCCCTCAGGCAAAGTCTGTGCAGCAGCCTTAGCCTTCCTCCAGAGGGTGTTCTGATACTTCATCATATGGGCCTGCTTATTAGCAATACATAGACCCAACGCGGCAGAGGCACAAGTACACTTGCCTAGAACATCCATCCTCCTGGATTCTTTATCAGGAGGGAGGAAGCTCAGGTACTGAGGTGCTCTGGGCCTGTCATAGACAGTTGTGATAACCACTGAGTCAGTCTCAGACTGGCTAGCATATAAAGGCTTCCCAGAGGGGGCAGAATACATTTTGTCTGCCTTTCTGGGCACAGCTGGTATATGGATTGGCCTATACCAGGCTGCATGAATGGCATCCTCCAAGGCTAGAAACAGGGGAGGAATCACAGCAGAGGTAGTATAGTGCAGTGGTTTAAGGCTCTGAGCTGCAAATCTGGTGACATCCAGCAGACCAGACCTGGGTTTGAATCCCACAGCTTCCATTTGCATACTGTGTGATCCTGAGCAAGTCACTTAACTTCCCTGTGCTCCCAGGTCACTTCTGTAAAAACGCTTTCAGTTTAGCATGCTACTCCTGGTTAAACAGCTAATATCCAAACACTTCAGCAGGTTCTTTTTGGTAGAATCTTGCTCTTCTAAAGTGAATCTCCCAGCAGCTTGCATTTGCTTCATTATGGTAAAAAATGAGCGATCCTCTGGAGGTAGTCTTGGTGTGTTCACTACAGAGCCCTCACTACATGAGGAGACTGTGGAGCTGGTGCCATGTTCATAGTAGCCTTCAGCATAGTCTTTCTCCTCCTCATCTTCCTGCATTATAAGATCAGGATTTTATTTATACTTGTCAATGACTGTATCATCCATGGGAGGTAAGGGTCCACCAGTGATGTCAGCATCGGCTGAGGAGGTCTACATGGCCAGCACCTTGCAGCATCGATGGGATAATTGTGGAAGTCCCATTGATGGGTCCCCTGCAAAAGGGAGGCCAGGCAGTAGCTGCTTTATCATATCTGAAAAGATGATAAGGACTGCCTGAGCATCAACACTGCTTTGGTTAGGAGGCATGACAGGGGCAGGCGATGGTGGAGGTTGGGTCCCAGTTGCTTATGGTGACATACCAGCCATAATAGGTGCATTAGTGCCTACACCAAGCGCTAACCTTGATGTCTTTGTCCTGGTGCTTGTGTTTGTGAAACAAATTTTGGTGATTTTAAAACAATTTGTATGGAACAGTGAACTGGGGTGTCTGAGTTAGTAGGCATTTCCTGTAATTCATTGTCAGATAGCACATTAAAACTGTTTTGGAGGGAAAGTTGAAAAGGATGATGAATCTGACCCCCTCTTCGCCTAGCTTGGGAATTTGAAACCAATGCCCAATCCTCTATAGACGATTGGGGATAATTGAGTACAGCTTCCAAGGTAGGAGAAACTACATTTTGGGACAGAGAATCCTGAGGAGAAATATAGATTTTTGCTGCGTTATTAATAAAATGTTCAAGTCTTTCTATGTCTGTTTACAGTTTCCCTGTCCAGGAGACTAGCTATGTACTCCTGGAGGATGGAAATTAGCAAACATTTGTCACAGGTGAAGCTAACATTAGAATCACCCTGGCAGTACATTAAACATACGCTGCACTATTTTCAGGGGCCCTCCATTTTTAAGTAGTACAGTAGTATAACATGCGTTAGTAATACTTACTGTATGAACAGTGGTTACGTGCTCAGTTCCCCAGTCTCCCCAGCGGACACAGCAGACATGTGACACACGTGTCTCTGCGCGCATCTCCGCACATGGCGATGCATGCCCTGCTCAATGCAGGGGTGAGCTTTAAAGCCATAAAGACCTGGAAGAGATATTTAGGATCACGGGTCTCTAGCAAACTAGTTGAGATAGAAAATAACTTTTATTTTAATTTTCCAGTGCTTTTACCTATGCGTTACTCACTTATAGGTGGGAAAGGCACAGACTTGGTGGCAGACTAGAGATTCTGATTTAAAAGTACGGCCAGTGGTAATGTGTTTTACAGCCCAATTTCTTATGGACTGCACCACTCTCTTCCTGCTTTCTCTACAGAACGAAAGGCAGGGCTCCAACAAATGTCATAAAATAAAAAAAACAAAACAAGGTAAAATAAAGATCTACGTGTGCAACGCACACACTGCACTGCAGAAAGTACAGTCCCCTCAAGAAGGTCTGTTGCTTCAGTCCACTTGTGCTTGGTAGAATACCATCACTCGCCCGCTCACAACAGGGGCAAGCTTTAAAGCCCTAAAGACCCAGAGGAGATATTTAGGGTCACAGGTCTCTCGCAAACTAGTTGCGATATAAACAAACTTTTATTTTAATTTTCCAGTGCTTTTACCTATGCGTTACCCACTCATACGTGGGAAAGGCATATTGCTAGCTAAAAGTTTGCCGTGGGGTCTGCTTCAGTCCTTATGGTGTAATCTACTGCAAGAGCGCCACTCAAAGTGAAATCGTCCAATATTTTTTGAGAATTATTTAATTCCTTAGGATGCCATCAAATCACTGAACCCACTACCAGAGTTAATTACAAGGCTGGCTACCAGTCTGCACTGAACTGGATTCTTTGTGAATGAAGGCTGCACTCAGGAGCTGAGAGAGGGTGCAGAGAAAATATAAATCATAACCATGTGAAAGAACTCGCACTCCAGATGGTAAATTCAGTAGAGAAAATTGTTTTACTAGATTTCAGATAGTACTTACATAGTACAAATAATATCAATGCCAAAAAAATAAGTGCAAAATTGCATCAGTGTTGCTCCCACACAGGTGCTTAAACTTTTTTGACATTGATATTATTTGTACTATGTGAATACTATTTGAAATCCAGTAAAATAACTTTTTCTACTGAATTTACCATCTGGAGTGCGAGTTCTTTCACATAATTACATTGGACTGAACTGTAGTCACTAATCCTCTTAGGGTCCAAAAAAACAAGTTACTCACCTGTAACTGTAGTTCTGGGAGAGGTTTATGGACTACATCTACACTTCTGACAGACTTCTATTTCCCTTTAAATCTGGATGGAAGGTCTTCAAGCTGGCTACTCCCACCCACCTGGGTGGTATCCTCCTTGGCACCACCCCATGTTGTCAGATATGAGCTGCTGGAAGACAGACCAGTCGATGCAGGAGACTATCCACCTGCCAGTCAGTCACTTTGTTGCTGGTCTGCCAGGTGCGGCTTCAGCGTAGGTGACAAACAGCTAGTGAACCTCTTCCTGAACTCCAGCTGTGCTCTTCTTATAGGAGACAAGTGCTCGCCTTATAGGAGACAAGTGCTCGCCTTATAGGAGACACGTGCTCGCTTATGGTCCACAGTATGGAGCCTGTGCTTGCCTCTGAGGTGTGGTTGGTGAAGTACATTGGGAGATTAATCACCCGGTTAAGGTGAAACTCCAAGACAAACTTCGGTAGGAACTTCGGGTTGGGGCGAAGGACTCTGATATTTCCGATGCCTCTGCCAGGGCTGTGGCCTCTGGTATCTGAGCTGTGGGGTGAATGTCTTCATGGCTAGGAGCACTGCTTTGAGTTCCAAAAGAATGATGTGGAGCATGGGCTGTCCAGGTGTCCAAGTGCCACTTAGGCTAGCTGCCCTAGGTGGGAGACCCAGCCTAGTCAGCAAGCCTGTATAGACAGGAACTGAGGGGTTGCTGAAACTGAAGAGGAACCCCTACCCTGAGATTTTCTGTTTTCTTCTACCAGTGCACAACCCGAATAAGGGTTTTTGTGACTGGTACTAGCATTGCAAATGAATCTCCTTATTTGTAACAATCACACAGGAGTGTGGTGTGCATATTTTATAGAACACATACAAACACAGGTGAGAAAGAATAAGTGCCACAGCTGAGACTTGAACCCAGGCAACCTGGAATACCATTCCGACTGCGCTAAACAGCTGTGCCACTGAGACAACTTGAACCTGGGCCATCCCGGAACACATTACTCTTTCTATGCACTCCACACTCCTGTGTGATTGTTACAAGTAAATATTTGTGTTGCCATTGGGTTGTGCATTTGAGAAAGAGTAATGTGCTTGGAGATGGCCTTGGTTCCAGTTGTCTCAGTGGTGCAGCTGGTTAGCGCAATTGGAATGGTATTCCAGGCAGCCTGGGTTCAAGTCTCAGCTGAGGTACTTATTCTTTCTCACCTCTGTTTGATTTCCCTTATTTATTTGTTTTTGGACTAAAGAGATCTGATGAGGTACAAAAAATTCCTTCTCACAAATCTGGTGCCAGGGGCTACCATGGTCATTGAGGCCATGTGGCCGAGAAGTCTGAGAAAGTATCTGGCTGGTCTCGATATGCCAAGACTAAATGAAATTACCAGAATGAGAAAATTCTAACTTCTATCTGCAGGAAGGGAAGCTTTCCCCTGCAGTGAAATGAGTTCTGCCCTAATGAATGGTAGGATTTGGGCAGACTAACACTGAAAGTTTTCTTTGTTGAGAGTGAAGCCTAGAAGACGAGACAGTCTTACCCCAGAGAAATGAGGAGAATTACCCTTCACACTACGTTATATTATGTAAAAAGTAGAGAAAAATGGTTCCTGAAATTAGAGCTAATGCAGGAAAAAAATTTACAGCTGAAGTGCGAATAAAAAGCATTGATTTTGACGCAAATGTGGTAAAAATACAAAATACAAATTTACAGACTAAATATTATCGAACAAAATAAAAATATGCAAATTATCGTGCACGTGGCAAACTTTTACCTCAGAAAAAAATGCTGAAGTGAGAAAAATGGTAAAATCCTCACGACTGCACGGAACCAAGTGCAGTTGTGATAAAATTGGTAGACATGATGTAAATACTTTAAAAATATCTCTAAGGCAGCACTCAAAAGTAAGAAAATGTTACAGAAAATCTCTGAAGAAGGAGTGTTCCGAGGCAATGTTGCCAGTTCAGCGAAGAAAAAGTTCTGAGTTCCTTCAGGCTGACTGCAAGCAGCACTCTCCTCTCTCTCTATACTGATTGGCCAATAACTTTCTCATTTGCACTGACTCCACCTCTCCAGGGCAGCTTAACCCAGGTGGCAAACTGCACCTGTTAATACATGCGGAAGAATTCCTGGGGTGAGAAGATTTCTACGATTATCTGGGAAACGTAAAACTTGCCCACTTTTATCTCCTCAGGAGCCTGGCATGGAGATGAAGGGAGCATAGGAAGGATGGACCAAAGTCTCTATGTCAGAAGGTCCGCTCATAGAGGGAGTCACCTCAGGGGAACTTCTGACTGACTGTCGAACAACGCAAATCATATCTGCCGAGGCCAGTCTGGGACAATGAGAATCATCCTGCCCTTCTGTGCCTACAACTTGAGCAGCACCCTCTGAACTAAGGGAAGAGGAGGAAAGCATACAGAAAGCATCTCGTCTACATCAATGAATACATCCTGACAGAAGACACCAGGGTCTGGATTTCTAAAGCAGGATAGAGGCAGTTTTGTGTTGAGAGGGGATGCAAAAAGGACCAGGTCCGGACTGCCCCACTCGTCGAATAGTGACTGCACATCTGCACTGATGCAATGTGTTCAAGGCACCACTCCCACACCCTCACGTATAGGTGCCAGAACAGGGGGGCCACTAGGGCCATGGCACTACCACTTTCATAAGTGGCCCTATCAGTTTTTCATTGTTACTAGTGGAGAATTTGCCCCTTACATCCTTGGCCCTACCACTTTTCAGACCAGTCTGGCACCAATGCCCTCACAGCCTTCCTACACAGAGGTTCCAAAGTACTAGTCATGCGCATCAAGGTAGAGGTGGTTCGCATAAAGCAGGCAGCCAGCCTATCACTTACAATAATGTTCCCAAAGCAATTGCACTTCAAAAATAATCACAGACTCCAAGATATTTCATGAACAATTGTTGTATTAAAGTTTCCACCAGTGCAAGCCCCTAGTGCCTGGGCTACAAGCCTTCAAGGGGGCTTATATCATGTACAGAGGGTAGGAGAGTGCTCCACCCTGCTTGTTAACGAAAACATCACAATGTTGTCATCCGTCCAAAGCGGGATCACTTCGTGGCAGAGGGCTTCCTTCAGGACTTGGAAAGTGTATAAGACAGCTCTCATCTCTAAGAAATTTATGAGAAGATGATGCTCCTCTTCCTGGCTCCACACCTGAGTGTAGCGGTCTTGACAGTGAGCTCCCCAACCAATCAGGAGTGCAACCGTAGTGATGGTGATCAGGGATTTCAAAGGGTAAGGGTAGACCAAGCAGAAGTTAGACCAACTGCATCTACCATGTGAGTAATTTTGTCCAAGGTGCTGTCATTTATGCGGAGGATTGCAGATGCGTGGTTGGAGACCACTATTTGCTGCAGACAAAGGCATGAGTCCCAGCATCTGCTGCATCGAAAAGGGCCTGATCAGATTCACTTTACGTGAAGTAACAAGACATCTGAGGATGTCGTTGTACTGGGTGCTTTCAGGCCCTGTGCCCTTTGCTGCAATGTTTTTAGCAGTTGAGGGGTTGGTTCCTGACAAAAGCTTCCAGGCCTCTACCTTGAAAGAACTGCCTTTTACGAGAATGATGATGGTGACATCCCTCTGAGGGGTAGAAAGAGTCTGAGTGCCCACCAGAGCTCAACCTGAGAGCTGAACCAACAAGTACTGGCAAGTATATGTTAATCACCTGCTGCCAATGGCAGCCACCCTAGGGGCAGTGTCACAGGTGTCTATAAAAGCTTTAAGCTGATTATTGGGCTATATGCCCCTAGCAATGGCGCAGTAGATTCCGGGAGGCTCTTGATCACTGAATTGAGTGTGTATCACAGGATGTACTCGTTCTGAGGAATGCAGGAACTCAAGACATAGAAGTCTGCTTTGGTCCACAGATAAAGTTTGAAATGTTATGGTGGACCCCATATCCCTGAGGAAAAACTGGAAAGAAGATCTTCAATGACAGACTCTGCTGATAGAAAAGGCTTCCATTCCAGCCCCTAAAATCAGTCATCCACTGCATCTCTGACAAAGCAGGAGAGGGAGAGATTCATCCAGATCCAATTCTACACCCAGAAGAACCTTCAAAAGGCAAGTCACCTGGTTCGGCGTCGAGGAGTTCGGCACCATTCATGGTGCTGGCACCACACAAGGTGCCAGCACCACATACTGATCCTAGACCTGAAGAAAAGGGGGGGAAGGAAAGCAGTACCGATACCGGCCCCTGTTAAGCATGTGGGGCTGGGGTCAGCATCAGTGGCGCTGGCACTGGAGAGGACAATGCACACATCCTACCTAACTGACTCAGCCATGGCCCAGCGGCTCTGAAGCCTGAAGGCCCCAGAACCAGGTCCACTGGCTAAATCAACTGGGCTGACATCGTACCACCTGCTCTAAAAGAGTGGCCCAGAGGTGAAACTGCTCACCGGAGCCCCATCGAGGACAGAAATGGGGCCTGGTGTTGAAGATCATGGCTGCTAAGAATGGAGCCACAGAGGACCCCACTGACGTCAGGTCAGGCCTATCGCTCTCCACCACCAACAATCCCTGCACAGACATACCAGAGGGCGACCTCGAGTGGCACTGTTTCTTCTTCCACCAACAGAAGGAAGAAGAGCTTGAGGTCAAGCAGAGCCAGGTCCCCGATCGAGGTTGGGAAAGGGCCCACTGCTTTTGTGCTTCGGGTGGACTGTCCTCCCCCTTCCCCGAGCACCAGACTGCCCGTGGTCATACCCCCCCCTGCAAAGGGTAGCAGACCGGACACAGTCCCACTGCCATCACAGCTTTTAAACAAAGTCTCCCTACCATCACTGCTACCATCTAAGGTCTACTCCATTGATGGCAGGCTGAGAATTTCTTCCTCTTCTTCTTTTTTTTTAAATAAGAAAAGAACGCTAAAAGTAGTAAATTAATCAAATACTGAACGGCTATAGCTGCTGTCGTATAGATGAAGTCTTGACTCCCAGCAGGACAGCAATGTCATCATGGAAGCACACTCGACAGTGGCAGAAAAGGAACTGAGGCAGTTGAATGGTCTGCGCTCTGATAGCCTATATGGTGTGAGCTAGCCTCACGGTGCTACACATGCACGGTTCTATCCCAGGCCCACACCATCCTGAAGATTTTTGGCTTCTACAGGGTCCTAGCACCTCCGGGGTAGTCCCATTGGTATGAGTGAGTGATGTAGACTTTTAGTCCAGAAAGATTAGATACAATACCAATGCAGCTAGTAATACAGTCCAATAACAGTGTAAAAATATGAAAATTATGTACCTACAATAATTCTTGATCTTCTCCTGTATCTTTACCATTCATTACTGATGGGTAAACTGCTGGAGGTATGCACCTGTACAGGAGGTTTTTTTTTTTTGAGGGAGAAGTCGGCACTAACAGCGCCACTCATGAGGCCCATGAATAGAGCGGTGCACAAGGGTTGGTCATTTGGCACTGCAGCCCCTCCTCCAGCCCAGTTCTGTTTTGCTGGAGAGGATGAAACAAGGGGAACAGAGAAAACCAAGGTGAGGTAAGAGAGCCAAGGGATAGGAAAAGAAAAGGATATAACTGAAAAAGGAATAAACCAACCAGAGAACAAAGGGATTGGACTTCTTATCCTAAGTGGCCATAGGGACCCAATACTTTGGCGGTCGCACAGGAAAGAAGAGAGAGAGAGAAAGGGAGAAAGAGAAGAACGAAAGACACATTGTGTAAGGGAAGAAGGGTGAAGGAGTTCTCTCCACCATGTTAGTTGGAAGACCACTGGCTTTTAACAGCCTCAAAAACCTGAAGGTATGAAGACAAAGGAGCAAGGATCCCACCAGCTTCAGGGACCACTGAACGGAGGCTCAGAAAAAGAGAATTTGAAATGGTCTTGGAAAATATAAACCATGGCGGAGACAGTCTTTGCTTTCCACCCCCAATCCACATACGGGATGAAAGTCCTGGATCATGGCCCTCTACAGGCTATCCCCTGAAGGCTAGTCGAGGAGAAACACCTCCTAATTAGGAGAAGATGCTGTCTAGAATGACCTCTAAAGTAAAGGGAAGTCAAAGAGGAGAAAAAGGTGAGGAAAAAACCCGCAGGTTCTCCCACGAAAAGTACTGACACAGTCCCCACTTCAGAAGAAGAGAACCACGGGACATCTTTGCCAGGAGTGAGAAAAGAGAAAGGAGGGAAGAAAATCCCTATGGCCTCTCCCAAGAAATGCATTGATGAAGTCCCCACTGCAAGAAGGTGGAAAAAAAACAAGTGGAATATCCAGGCCAAAAAAGGGGGACACCACAGTGCACTGTAGTGAGAATCCCAGGGAGTTCCCTCCGAGGCCAGGGCGAAGACCCTACTCTCCATCCTCCTAGATTGGGAGTTCTGTGACTTTAGAGAAGGAAACAGAGAACCCTGTGGTACCAGGGGGACTCTGCTCAAAATTGGCCTCGAAGAGGGGGCAGATGAGAAGGGTGGAGATGACGCCCAAGAGCTGAGGCCCATGAGGGAAAGGTGAATAGGAATCAGTAATGAATGGTGAAGATACAAAAGAAGATCAAGAATTACTGTAGGTATGTAATTTTCATATCTTCCCTTGTAAATCTTAACCATTCATTAATGCTGGGTAAGTACAAAGCCCACCCCGGAGGGGACCTGACACAGCCCTGTGGGAACAGATTCTTTCAGCCTCCTGCGGGTGAGGTGCAGGAGGGGGAGACCCCATAGCCCTACTAGACCATATATGGCCTAAGGCTGGTCAGGCCGAGGAAGTGTCCCATATGGCCAGGGGGATGGAAGATGCCCATGTAAGTTTCTCCTTGTGTTGTGGAAGAAAAGAGGGTCTCCCCGGAAAGCAAAGGAAATCACCCTACACTGGGCAACAGGTGACAACCTGGATAGATGAAGCTATGCCATCCATCTGATGCAGATCACTGTCCCTGCCAGTCTGGAGGCCACCTCATTGGCATCATAAGATGCCCTTGCTTGGTGCCTTACAAGCTCCAGACCCTGCGCAGAGAGGGCAATGGCTTGTCTAGATTCCTACGAATCAGGCAGAGATGCTAACACCGGCACTAACATCAACCATGGGTGCCTGTTGTAGGCAGTGTGGTGAGCCTGATGTGAGCTGATACAAAGATGTTGATAGGGAGAAGGGCGGGGTAAATGGAGAAAGTGACAAAGGCAATAAGGACAGGGATGGGGCAAAAAGGAGTAAGGCCGCAGGAAATGGAGGGTAATGAGTACCAGTGCCCATAGTCTGGGCAACAAGCTCCCTGAACTGGTGGCCTTGATGGAAGAGGGATGCCTGGATATTGTAGCAGTCACAGAAACATGGTACACAGAGAACCATGACTGGGATGTTAACATACCAGGGTACCTAACCTACAGGAAAGACAAAGAGGGGAGATGAGGGGGAGGAGTAGCTCTCTATGTAAAGGAAGGGATAAAAGCAACTGAACAAAAGAGTAAACAGGGAGGAGAGGCGGCACTGTGGGTCACCTTAGAGACTGGAAATGGCACCACAATCCTCACAGGGGTTGTATACAGACCTCCATGTCAGGGGGAGGGAATGGACAAGGATATGATAGAAGGCATTCTTAGGATGGCAGAGAAAGTGGAGATACTGTTGATGGGAGCCTGAATATGCCAGATGTTAACTGGAGCACATTTGCTGCAGCCACATCCAAGAGCAGGGCCATTCTCGATGCCCTACAGGTGGCATGCCTCGGACAGCTAGTTTCGCAACCCACTCGTGAGGGAGCAATCTTAGACCTTGTACTCTCAAACAAGGATAGTGAGAGGATGTCAGATCTAGAAGTTGGTTGCCATATGGGAACAAGTGACCACCAAACAGTGTGGTTCATGATAAACTCAGCTACAGAATCAAGCCATACAAAAGTGAGGGTACTGGACTTCTGGAGGGCTGACTTTGGCAAGATGAGAGAGTGCTTTAGAAAATCACTAGCAAACAGGCTAGAAGGAGGGGTGGAGCAACAATGGGGAAACATCAAAACTGCCATCACAGAGGCAACTAGCCTTTGTGTGAAGCAAATAAACAAATCAAAATGAAAGAAAAAGCCACTATGGTTCTCAAAAGAGGTGGCGGGGAAAGTCAGGGAGAAAAAGATAGCATTCAGAAAGTATAAGGAAACATAAAAGGAGCAGGACAGAGAGATGTACCAGTTAAGGCAGAAGGAAGCAGGGAGTGAAGTCAGAATAACAAAGGCCCAAACTGAGGAAAAGATAGTCAACTCAGTTAAGAAGGGGGCTAAAACCTTTTATAGGTACATCAGGGAGCGTAGAAAGACAAAGGGAGGGATAGTGAGGCTGAATAGAATGGATGGTGGGTGGGCAGAGAGGGACAGTGAAAAAGCAGGTATACTGAACGAATATTTCTGCTCAGTATTCACAAAAGAGGAGGAGGGGAGGAATCCAATTAACAGAAGATCTCTTGATGGGGGGGTCGATCCTAGTCCTTTCATAGAAGAAAGGGTTCTGAAAGAAGTCTTAAAACTGAAGGTGGACAAAGCAATGGGGCCTGATGGAATTCACCCCAGAATTCTAAAAGAATTAAGGGGAGAACTAGTGAAACCACTGACTACCCTTTTTAACAAATCATGGGAGGATGGTGTGGTACCTGAGGACTGGAGGAAGGTGGATGTGATTCCCCTTCACAAAAGTGGGACCAAGACAGAGCCAGGAAACTAAAGACCTGTCAGTTTGACCTCTGTGGTAGGGAAAGTGATGGAATCACTTCTGAAGGAAAGAATTGTTGAGTTGAGTAGAGGCCAGTGGGGCACAGGACCCAAGGCAGCATGGGTTCACAGCGGGACAGTCATGTCAGATGAATCTAATTGATTTCTTTGACTGGGTGACCAAAGTAGTAGACCAGGGAAATGCTGTGGACATGGCCTACCTAGACTTTAGCAAGGCATTTGACACAGTCCCACACAAAAGATTAATAGTCAAATTAACCAGCCTGGGAGTGGGTCCCAGGGTGGTAGCCATGTAAAACATTGGCTGAACAACAAGACACAGAAGGTAATTGTAAATGGAGTCCACTCTGAAGAAAGAGGGGTTACTAGTGGGGTACCGCGGGGTTCAGTACTGGGTCCAGTCCTTTTTAATGTCTTTATAAGTGACATTGCAAGGGGACTGGAAGGAAAAGTATGCCTCTTTGCAGATGACAAAAAGATCTGCAACAGGGTTGATACACAAGGATGCGTGGAAAGGATGAGAAGGGACTTGGCAAGGTTGGAGGAATGGTCATAAGTATGGCAGCTTGGATTCATTGCAAAGAAGTGTAACATAATGCACCTGGGAAACAACAATCCAAGGGAAGATTACACAATGGGAGGAGGTAGTAAAAACAACAAAAATGGAAAGGGACCTGGGAGTAATCATATCAGATGACCTTAAGGTTAGCAAGCAATGTGAGAAGGCAGTAGGGAGGGTTGGGGGTATACTGGGATGTATAGGGAGAGGCATCACCAGCAGAAAACAGGAAGTTGTTATTCCTCTGTATAGACAGTTGGTGAAACCCTACCTGGAGTACTGTGTCCAGTTCTGGAGACTCCATCTCCACAAGGACATAGACAGGATAGAGGCAGTCCAGAAGAGGGCAACTAAAATGGTGCAGGGTCTGCAAGAGAAGCCATATGAGGAGAGACTAAAGGAGCTTAATATGTATACCCTTGAGGAAAGGAGGGAGATGGGAGACATGATAGAAACTTTTAAGTACCTCAGTGGAATCAACAAAGTCCAAGAGGGTAACATCTTTCAGATAAAGAGATGTGCAAGAACAAGGGGACACAACTTAAAGATAGAAGGGGGCAGTTCAGGGGCAATGTGAGGAAGTTTTTTTTTTTCACAGAGAAGGTGGTGGATGCATGGAACAGCCTTCCTGAGGAGGCTGTGGGGTCTAAAACTGTGGGAGAATTCAAGAATACATGGGACAGACATAAGAATTCTTGTGGGGGGTAAGAAGAAATAGGCTGTTGGTTAACTAGGATCTGCAGCTTATCCTGTAGGTAGGGTCATGGGCAGACTAGGTGGGCCAAGCGGTCCTTATCTGCCATCAAAGTCTATGTTTCTAAAGCAGCACATGAGCTAAAGAGAAAACTTTTCTTCCCCACTGGTCGAACTCTGCAGAATCCAGATGCTGTGGTCAGTCGTGCGCCAGGTGTTGAAGCCTGGAAGGAGTATCGAAAGCCATCAGCCCTAATGGTGAGTGAGGCAGAAAACCTAGAGACTCCTGGGGAGCACAGTACTTCCTCCTCCTCCTCCTGCAGTCTGCTGGAGCTGGGGATGAGGCAGCTGGAGACTGCAAGATGCGGATAGATGCTTGCTGGCAGGGAATAGGCCAGGAAGGCATCACGAGGTGGTGAACACTGAATTCGCTCAGAAAAGAGTACGTCTACCTCTTGGTATTGCGTGATACCACATGGGAGATATGGAGCTCCTGAACTAGCCTCGAGAGGAGCCACTGACATTCAGTGAACTCAGCATCGGAGGAAAGGTGGACAGTATGTTCCTCTTCCTTAGATGAGGAAGTCGAGGAATTAGAGGAGCTTGGGTGTTCAGAGTCCTCCTGTAGTGGGGGAGACATGCAAAAGACCTGATCATCCATGGCTCTAACATATCTAGGGAAGGGGGCCTCCGTTCTGGCCCTGAACATCTCCCAGGTTAAAGGGCCCATAGGACCCACATGGCCTGGGAGGGGTAGGTGTCTGCAGAGGGATTGGGGAAGGGCACCTCAAAGAAATTGTCCAGCCTCTTCCAGGGCTGTGAGACCCAGCTGCAGATCCTCCCAAAAGGGGGGACCCAGGGGTCGATCCAGTCAGCAAGTGCTGCAAATGTGGAAACAAATCCTGTCTGAGCCCTAAGCAAGAATCTCCCCTGTGGTGTGACTGAGGTTGCATGGTTCCAGAAGGGCAACCCTCAGTGCTGCCCACTAATGATGCCCCTGAAATCTCAGAGGAGGAGAAGCAGGGCTCAGTGCTTTGGCTCCTCCCCACTCCCCACAGGGTAGTGGAGGAAGGCCTCCACACCTCACCCCAGCCTCTCAACCCCTCAGACTCTGAGGCCACCCTCCGCCTTGAACCCAGTGACAAAGAGTCATCAATTCCTGCAGGCCCTCTGAGGGAGGCCACAGAAGAAGGGGTCCCCATCTCCACTAAGGAGGCCACGGCAGCACCAGAAATGGCAAGCTGCTATGGCTCCCGCATTCAAGATTGCCACACCAGACTCCTCAAAACTGCTATCCACTGCATCGCCCCCAATGCCGACATCGGCGTGGGGGGCCGCAGGGATTACAGGCTCCAAGGAGTCTGGGAGGCAAAAACTTGGCTGCCTGGTGCTATGTCCAGGAGGACTTCCTGACTCTGAGGAGTTGGGATGCCAGTTTGGATTGGCCAAAGAGGAGAAGACCATGCATACTGCCAGACTAGCAACCCCGGGAGCTATCTTAGCAATGGCGCTGCAAATGGCACCATCACTGGACATGGCACCACCTGCGGTGCCACCTCAATCACCGGCACCATGAACAGTTCCGGTACCCGAAGTGGCACCAACAGCAGCGCTGAGGGTTTGCCAGTGCCGGGACCAGCAACCATGGGCTACAACAGTGGTGGAGCCTGCACCTCCATGGAGGTGACAGCTATGGCGGTGCTCAGAACCCTGCTCCGCATGGAACTGAGCTGCTCCTCCAGCACTGTGAAAGAAACCTCCTCAATGGCAAGGCTAGAATCCAAGGAGGTTTCCTCCTCACTGGGCCGTATAGACCCAGAAGGGGACCTGGAGGCAGGGTCAAGAGATCTTGCCATGGCATCCCTAGAAATGATGACGCCCTCCGAAAGTTGCCAACTTTAAACACATGGCTCTCAAGAACACAGTGGTCCATGGAGAAACAGACATCGCAGTTGTCCATATCATGGTTGGGACACAGGCAATGCAAACAAACATCATGTCGATCCATAACGGAAAAATGCTGGTCACAGGGGCACGGCCCACTTTGGATTTTCTCTTGGCCCCCTGAACTAGATATGACGTGAAAGAAATTCAACAAACTTTAAGGAAAAGGATCCAGCACCATTGATAGAAATAAAAGGAATGGGCCTACCGAATTCCAACGGCATCAGGTGATTTCAGAATTGGGATGGAGAGGCAGGAAAAACAGCATTGAATGGTGAAGGCCCAGTGACACAGATAAACTTCGGCAACTCGCGTAGCAGGTGTGACGTCAATGGTGGGAGAAACAGAAATGGGGTGGAGAAGGAGTCTGCAGCACCTAATGGCCAATCCTAATGTGCCACACAATGCATTGGCCTTGTGGGTGGAGCCGT
This sequence comes from Neoceratodus forsteri, assembly GCA_016271365.2. Taxonomy (NCBI): domain Eukaryota; kingdom Metazoa; phylum Chordata; order Ceratodontiformes; family Ceratodontidae; genus Neoceratodus; species Neoceratodus forsteri. Next base: position 820,587,781 of record CM028129.1, read on the forward strand.
TGGCGTCGACCTCTCCGTCCAAAAAAAAAAACTTCCATGCAGGTGCGTGCCTCTGGAAGCTTACTCAGCAGTAATGAATGGTGAAGATTGACAAGGGAAGAAATAGCAAAACAACAGAAGTGACTGTGCACTACAAGAGGAAAACAATAATCCGACACACAAAGAAGCCTAGTAGGTGGGAATGGGGAAGTATGGAGGGAATCACCAGAGATGGAGAGAACTAGGTGCAGGAGCAAGAGAGAGCTGTAAGCTATTGCAGCAATGCTTTCAGAGGGAAGAGTGGTAGAAAGTGAATAATGGGAGACAGGTTATTGAACAGAGTTTATTTTAGATTCTGTTTTTGGCTGACTGAAATGAGTATTCCTGATTCTTGATCTTACGTGCTACAACTGAAAGTCTTTTTGTAGCCAGTATCAACACTGTGCTGCCCCTTCCCAGTCTGAAATGGTATACCCCATAGGCACTATGAACTCCAAAGAATTGTCATTTATATGATTCTGGTTCTATGAAAATGTTATAATGTAGGGAGTCAGTTTGACCAAGTGGTTAGAGTGCAGAGCTGTGACCCTGGAGACCCTAGATTTGAATACCACACCCACCACATTCATTTTGTAATTCTGAGCAAGTCGCTTAACCTCCCTTATGGTCTGTCTAATTTCTTTTTGATATCTGTGCTATTTGAATTTTTCTGTGTGCTGAAAATAGCAACACCATTTTTTCCCCTTCCTCACCTGGATTTTTAGGCACTCTGGGCTACAGTTTGAGTGAAAAAACACTGTATAGAATTGTATTCCTTTCCTCACTTGTTTTATAGCACTACTGTCACAGACCTTTCATTTCCTCCTCATCAGAATTCTAGCTGTATATGCAGTAAGTATCCCCAGAACTAATGAGCATAAACATAAGAAGAAAAGATTGTTGACACTACCAGTGATGAACATTTATGATAGTAAAATGTTTAACTCACTGTATACTGAAAAAGAAATAATGTGACCAACAGTATGTGCAAATTAAACTCAAGCATTTGAATACCATCATGCCACTCTAGTAGCTGAGCCACTGTCCTAACCAGTTAGTGGATGCCCCCCCCAAAATAAAAACAAAAAACAAACAGGCAACGTATCAAATATAAACTATATCATTGAAAATACTCTTGAGCGATCTACGGTCAAACGTTCATACCCCCAATTCTGGAATAATATGAAACCTTGCAAAAATATTAGTGTATTTTTATTTTGCTGCAGGTTTGAGATTTAATTTTGTGGCACTCAAGATGGCAGAATATTTTCATCTACATCTACCATTTACACCCATTCACAATCATTTGAAGGACAATTGGCTTACAAATGGGTATAAAGTGAACACAATTGCAAATATGGTTTTCTTAGAATTGACCACATGTAGCAGACAAACTACACTAATGAAACCTCTGCAATTTTTTCTGATGCAGATCAACAGCTACTGGTTGTTTGGGGACCATGGAAAGACAGGTCAACCCTTGAATATTTATTGAAAAACCCTACTGTACAAACCTGTGGGCACCGTGCTGCACTGTAACAATCCCCAGCAGTAGCAAATGGGACAGGCCATCCTTCACGAGAGCGTGCAAAGCGTAAATCGGTTGCTGTGAAAAACAAAATTATTTAATGACAAAGTAATAAAGAACAATTCTATTAGAATCTTTAATAACAACGTAACACGCTATTAGATTTAAAAACATAAATTGTTGCCGTATTGGTACTTGTACAACAAGATGCACAAAATAGGTGATTTGACACCTTTTATTGGACCAACAGAGACTTACAGAAAATCTTCAAGCTTTCAAATGTACAAGGTCCTTCTTCAGAAAGAAAATGGCAGGTTACTTGAAAAGAGCTCAGTTTAAAATACCAGGGCTTACACATTTTACACATAAATGTGACAGATTAATGCAGTGATTAAATAAGAAACACCACCAGAGATGAGAAAACATCCTTTAAATCTCTAGTTCTATGTAGGTCAAATGTCACAGAAGGAATGTTATCTAGAAATAGGCTTATAAATTTCCTGTTACTTAAATGTCTTACCAGAGAGAGACTGAAGACTGTGTGTGTGCATGTGTGTGCACGTGTGTGTGTGTGTGTGTGTACTGTTCTAAAACCATCTGAAAATGGTTTGCTAGATATTAAAACTAGGTTGTGTGAATAGTATTTCCTGAATATTTGGCTGAATATTCTGTATTCTGCAGCCAAATATTCGTTATTCGGTATTCGTTACTCAGCCAAAACAAAAAACAAATAAAGAACCAGCCCCCTCTCTCCTCTTCCAGCCCATGTAAGCAGCTAAAACCCCATCCATCCACCCACCCCAGTACCCACAAGTTTTTTTTTTTTTCTTTCGAGATGAGTCCCCATAAATATTAATAATACTTGCTGGTGTGGGGCTCAACCCACCCGCCTCCACGTCCAGTATGTAAAATTGTAAAGCACACTATGCCTTTAAGAAAAATAATACACCTCCCCAACACCTGACCCTTGCTCCCACCCACTCTAGCATGCAGTCATCCATATTTAAGGCGAGAAGAAAGTGACCGACACAACCCTCCCTCCTCCACAGCCGGCTGCCTGCTCATGAATGAAAGTGCTTGCGTGCATGCTATAGTAAAACCACTGGTTTTACTATAGCATGCATGCAAGGGCTTTTTTTCATGAGAAGGCAGCCAGGTGTGGAGGAGGGAGGGTAGTTCCGGTCACCTTCTTCTCACCTTAAATATGGATAACTGGGTGCTGGACTGGGTGGGTGCAAGGGCCGGGTGCTGGGAGGGTGTATTCTTTTTCTTAAAGGCATAGTGTGCTTTACAAGTTTACTGACTGGACATGGAGGAGGGTGGGTTGAGCCAGTCACCTGACAGCTGCACGTATTACTAATATTTATGGGGGCTCATCTGTAAAACAAAAAAAATAAAAACTTGTGGGTGCTGCGGGGGAGGGGGTACTATGTTTGTTTCACAGAGGGTGAAGGGATGGGGTTTTAGCAGCTTGTTAGAGGTGGTAGAGAAGGGAGGGGACTGTTCCTTGTCTTTTTTTTTTTTTGCACTGTGTTTCCCAAATACCGGATGAATAGTGCACAGTTCGTTATACGGGATCCGAATACCAAATAATGTATTATTCATGGTATTCGGAAAATGATATTCGGTCCATGAACAGCCCTAATTAAAACCCACTATTTAATTTCATGTGTAATATAGCAATAACCCTGACATAGAGATTTTGCTGATCAGACTGTATATTAGACCTGTCTGATTATAGAAGGATTTTTCAGGCTGTGAAAGCTGTGTACTTGCCTCATAGCCTGGCTAAATCTACCATGTTTAATTGCTTAAAAATTACTAGGCAACATTTAAACACTAAGGGAGTCTACAACCTTATCTTCCAGTTATAATGACATCAGGGGCCTGAAATTCAAAAGTTTGCCAGTGGGCAGAGTGATTGTGCTCCATTTCCCCAAGGTTTTCACCCAAGTGCAATATTCAAAGGGGACAGTGGCCCATGCTAAAAGGGTTAGCGCTAACACAAAAAAGTAACGTACATGGTGGGCAACAGCAACAGGGACATAATTCTGGCACAGCGCAGTATTCAGCATGGTAGCGTTTTGCAAATGGAATAGTGCAGGCCACCTTACATTGCGCAATTACCACCAAGAAGAAGCCAGACTTACTCTGGGCAACCTTAGTGGCTGGCAGAGCCACTGCAGATAACAACCATGTTGGCAGTTGGGGCGTATGCCTGCTCCCTAGTGCCCTGTGGTCCCCCCCCTCCCCGACCCTGTTCTAAAGTATGCCCTGGTGGTTAGTGGTCCCCAATCCTCCAATCCCTGTCCCCTTTAGAATGAAATATTCCCCTGGTATCTAGTGGTCACCCCACCCTCAGATCCCTGGCCATGTTAAAATCAAGGTAATCCCTGGTGGTCAGTGGCATCCCATCCTCCAATCCCCATCCCTGTTAGAAATTATTTTTTCCTGGTGTCCAGTGGTTCCCCCTTACCCGCTGATTCCCTGGCCCGGTAGAAAGAAAACCTTCCTTGGTGTCCAAGGACCCCCTCCCCAATTGCTTGCCGCAGTTACCTACGAGAAATCTCTGGTATCTAGCAGCCCCCCCCACACTCTTGACACTGGGTACATCACTCTGACAACCCCCCTTACCATAATGTCTGGCAGCACGGGGAGCCCATACAGTGACTGGAACAGCCCTCCTGTCATCACCTCAGCCAGCTGCTCTATGCAATGACAGGGTGCACACATCCTGCATACTGTAAAGGGAACACATGTACTGTCTACAGGATACATTAGATGTGCTCTCTTTACAGTACACAGGACATACGCACCCTGTCACTGCATACAGTGGCTGATGAGGTGGTGAGAGGAAGGCTGTGCCAGGCAGCGTATGGGTTCCCTGTGATGCCAGAGATTATGGTAAGGGGGTTACAGAGTGACATCCCCAGTGCAGGCAGTGCATGGGGGCAGCTAAATGCCAGGGACTTCTTGTAGGTAAGTACAGTGAGCGACTGGAGGGTGGAGGTGCCACTGGACACCAGAAAAGGTTTTCTTTCTACCGGGGCCAGAAATCATATTGCAGGGGACCACTGGATGCCAGGAAAAAAATTTATGCTAATGGGGCCAGGAAATGGATGATGGGGGGACCACTAGACACCAGGTAAAAATTTAATTCTAATGGGGATGGGAAATGGAGGATGGGGGACCACTGGGCACCACAGAAATATTTAATTCTAATGGGTCCAGTAATCAGAAGATTGGGGGCACCACTAGACACCAGGGAGATATTTAATTCTAATGGTGACAGGGATCAGAAGACAAGGGAATCACTGGGCACCAGGGATGCATTTAATTTTAATGGGGAAGGGAATCTTACTTATTTTAATATGGATGGGGATCAGAGTGAGTGGGGCTAGCCACAGGAGTGCCACAAACCTGCTGCTGCTTCCCATGCAAATGAACCCATAATGGGTATGCATATGGCCCCTTAGTGCCTTGCATGCCCAATAGGATTATTTGCATGGTGCCAGCTGAATATTGCACCGTGGGATCCTGACACTATCAGATCTGGAGGTATTGTTCCCTGCATTTCCAGGATCCATGTCAGGGCAGTGCAACTTGACTTAGTGCTGTGATAACATACCCTTGTATTCAGTTGGATAGTGCCAGTGCACAATCTTACAAAATATAGAATCCTTAGGGTAATGGACAATGGGCAAGCACAGCACAATGTAAACTTTTGCACTCCACTTTGCTCCTTTTCTAATATCAGGCCCCAGAACTGTAAGTTAATAAGTCTACACATGATCTTTGTACTGTAGGAAATATCCCCCAAACTCCCCTGTAAAGCTCAGCTAGTAAATAGCCACCATCAACAGTAATCCTAAAGCCCATGTACCACTGTATAAGAGATAAAATATGGGCGGACATACACAGTGAGCTTATTTTTCCACTGAAGGATTGAGATACCAGGATATGGACCTCGGGAACGAAGCTCACAAGGTCCATGCTGGTATCTCAACCCTGAGATGGAAACACAGAGCGAGTTGTGTATGGGCACCAATACTCTATTTGTTATAGTATATGGTTCTCTGAGATTTAAAAAAAGTTATTTTTCTGAAGGTTTAAGTTTCACAAGGTTTCATACCTTGTGATTGCACTCCTGGTTGTTATCGGCAGCTCAGTGTGCTGCTATATCTGTTGGTGCAGTCCCATTCCACTGCCAACCATTGAAACATTTGCGCATTTGATTTTAAAAAAAAAAGTTAAATTAGTACGGTTTGGTAACATGGAGCTGACTATAGCAGTCCATGTCCAAACCAACTCCATGAACCGCTTGCTAAGTGCTGCTGCCATGTTTGTTTTGATTTTTTGTTTGAACAGGTCTCTTTCATTCAGTCACGTGGTGGAGAATGCAGGGCTGTTGAATATTAATTACAGGCTGCCGAATATTTATTATTGAATGTGCACAACAGCTTTTAGAACGTGCACAACAACTTTTAGAATGTGTACAACAAGATTTCAGCAGCGACTGCTTTTCATACACAATAAGCCCTAACCTTATACTATAAGTAACCGTAAGTATACACAACTAATTATAATAAATAAACTGCATCCAAAGCATATATAAATAAGGATGCCATTCTTTATAGTCAGGAGTTTTTCACGTCTGCAGACCTCCCCCCCCCAAAAAAAAAATGTACAGCCTTATTATGTATGACAGGATGTAGTCTATTTATAATATTATTTTTTTATATATGAAAGGCTTGCTCTGTAGTTCGGTGACCAAGCAGCCAGCCACTCCCACTTCCTGAGCTATGTAAACAGTTCCTCTAAGCCTCACTGTGAAGCATTTTTTCTTTGCAGATGGAGGCTATGTTGGTTTGTTCTCTGAGCTGGCTGGGGCCTACCCCCCCCCCCCAATCCTGCTCTTTCTGTGTGTCTCTGCTGGACTTCTGTGTTTGTTTTCCTGCTTCTGGTTTGTATCTTTCCTCCGGCTGTGTGCTTCCCTGTGTTTTTTGTTTCCTGTTTTGGGCCTTTCCCTGTTTTCTGTTTTACTGTTTTGGTTTAGTCTTTTGGGGGGCTTTTATTTCCTAAACTCCTAGCATACTGCTACTACAGAGCTCATACTGCTTGCTTTCAGTTACAGCTCTCAAATTACTTGCACTGCAACTGCAAACCTACTCAGAGCTCATGCTACTGCTTTCAGTTACCTACAATTACAGCCACTGCTGTTTACTTTACTTACTATTGTACCCAGTGCTTGTGTTTTACACTATGCTCACCATGCTCAAACTATTGCCATGCAACTGCTATTATTATCTGTGTGTTTCGGCTTAACCATAGCTGCTCCACGTTGCATACTTAATTCTTTTTACCTGACACAGTTTACTCTGACTGTAGCTGTGGTGCTTATTCCTGCTCTCATTCTACCTGAGCTTCATTGCATTGCCTGGCTACACCTGCTTCAAAGCATTTGTCTTCATGTTTCATTGCAGTTATAACTCTGAGGTCAGCCAACTAAGCTCCTGCTAAGGCTGTTAATATAGCTTGTTATTAAATCTTGCTTCATCAACGAAAATCCTCAGAGTCTGTCACCTTAATCATGGGCAGACTGGGTGGGCCATAGGCCCTTATCTGCCGACACTGTCTATGTATCTATGTATTTATGTAATCTGGCTTTGAATTGTCTGGCTGGCTTGCTCCCAATTCAGTGCTGTTTAATTGCTATACAGTTTGAGATGCTGGTTCACCTATCACAGCTACTGCTTACCAATCTATGTGCAGGTGTACACTTGCTTACGCAGCTGTTACTCCTTGCTTACGCAATCCATTACTTCTTGCATACTGCCATCCCTTCGGCTTCAGCCTGGGATTCTGCTGTGTTTGATCTGCTTTCAACCTTGTAAGGTCTCAGCACTCTATGCTCATTACAATCTCAGCAAGCTGTGCTCATTCAGCTCACAAGCTTTCAGCTCTCAATCAATTTCTGGGGTATGCCAGCCATTCTAATCTGGTGCAGGGTTCCTGCAGCCGACGGTCTTGCTCTGCATTTAGTCTGCATCATCGAGCGTGTCCAGCTTGGAGTGGGATCCTTTTCACCTGGCCCATAGGTGGGAATGTCCTCACCCCGGGTTTGGCTTTAGCTGCCTGCTATGCGACAGCAGCTCCTGGTGTAGAATTTAAGACTAGCGGTGAAGGGTGGTTACAACGATCTCCTTTGGCTCTAGTGTTCCACTATAATGGTTGCCCATTGACTTTAGTGGTTTCACTAGCAAGGCACCTTCACCGCATTCTCCCTATGACTGCCTCTGGTTCACCTGGTTTGATTTAGGGTGGGTAGGTCAGGTGAGTGCCTCAGCAGTTGTTGCTCTCCTCCTGCACCTTGGATGCACGTATTGTTGCAGAGTTTTCTCACAACCTTCCACAATGTTTCCGCTAGAGGGTTTGAATGAGAACCTTCCTCCAAATTGGAATATTTTCTACCTTCCTTTAATTGGGTTTTACAAATTGCAGCTGCAGAGCTGTCACTAAATAAACTATCCCAAGCCTGGAGGGAAGGCGACCTAGGCCTTGGATCCCCAGAGATTTCCTCCTCATAGGGTTTTTTTTTCTCTTCTCCGTTGCCTCAGGTCATAACAGTTAGCTTAGTTGTTTCCCCTAGTTTCTTTAGGTAGGTTCCGTTTTTGGATGGAGGTCGAGGATGTTCTGCCGTTCCCTCTCTTCTTATGGGATCCCCTACTCTCAAAGCAAGCCATCAGTATCATGCTATGCAAATCTGGGCAGTTATTATGACAACTGAGCATATCATTGCTTATCAAACTGCCTACTCTTTCTACCACTATGTTACTGTTACTACTCCTATGTCACAGTTACTGCTTGTTCATCTGCTTCATGTTGCGTCCTCTTTGGGAATGATACTACATTTTTGGGGGGGAATTCCTAAGGTACCTTTAGCCACAGGAACCGTCCCATTGCACCTCTAGGGGTGGAACCCTCTCCAAGGGTTCCTTGCCTTCTTAACCCTACAGGGTGGTAATTCCTCTGGAATAGAGAGTGCAAACGGCCAAAACCAAACTAACATAGTTGCACAAACATAACACTATACTGGCTGCATAGGTTAGATAAATGAAAGGTTTGCTCTGCAGTACGGTGACCAAGCAGCCAGCCACTCCCACTTCCTGAGCTATATAAGCAGTTCCTCTAAGCCTCACTGTGAAGCATTTTTCTTTGCCCCACCATCCTCCCCTCCTCCTCCAGCAGCAGCACTTTCTCCTTAGGGGGATTCCTAAGGTACCTTTAGCCATGGGAACCATCCCACTGCACCTCTAGTGGTGGAACCCTCTCCAAGGGTTCCTTGCCTTCATACCCCTACAGGGTGGTAATTTCTCTGGAATAGAGAGTGTGAATGGCCAAAACAAAATTAACACAGTTGCACAAGCATAGCGCTATACTGGCTGCGTAGGTCAGTGAACTATTATTTCTTTATGCTCCTGGGGAGCCTGGCAGGCAGCTCCAGTCCCTCCCTCAGAGGGACTCTTTCTCCGGTGCTCCATTCCCTACCCAACTTCTCCTGCAATACCCCATGGGCCCCCCAATGACAGGGCCAAGGTGACGGGGTGTTAGCTTTCCCCCAACCCCAGAGCAAAATCCAGATATCTAGGGAGCCAGGACAGGGACAAGAGAGCCACCATGGATCCTGCTAGCTCCCTTTTCCTCCATTTTTCCCTGCCACCCTCCCCACTGACAGCATACATCGGCAACATGCCTCCTGACTCGCATCTCCTCCAACCACCACCAGAGGGAGAGCGATGAGTGGGACGGCAATTCCTCCCTCCCTGAGAGAGGAGAAAAGTCTTCTGAACACTCAATCCTCTCTCTCTATCTCTCCTGCTGATCCCCAGCGGACCAGGCTCACTCCCGAACTTGGGTCACTGGCATGGCATGAGGTGTGGCATCCAGCACCTCAACCCTCAGCACTACCTTGCCAGATATTCATAATATTAATGTTAAACTTGTTTTAGTGTCCAGACAATAGTGGGAAAAGGAATAAATGGGAACTGGTAAAATAGCATCTAAATGACATTAGTACACTTTACTTAATATCCATACAGGAACTGAATATATATATATATATATATATATATGTATATATGTATATAAACATAGTATAGTATTCACAGTAAAAGTAAATATATTAGGTTCATAACTCTAAGGTTAAATATAGAATGCAAGGTGTAACAGATTTGACTGTACAGTATATCTAAACTAGCAGTAAGTGCAACTAGAATATTCATTTGCTATAAAAAAAAGACAAGCGGCTGCACCATACAGTTAAAAATCATTCAGCAAGAAACCAGAAAAGGCTAGGCAGATGGGCAGGCTGCAGTGTATAGTTTTTTTAGCCTTTTAAATGTGCTGGGACTGACCAGCGTGGGGAGTTTTAGTTATGCTTGGAGTGAGTTCCATGCAGTAGGGATAAAACAACTAATTGCTGATTTTCCTTTGTTGTTTTTCCTATCTGTGTAGTGTGTTTTAGAATGTCTAACAATATGTAATTGTGTTTCCTGCATGAGTTGCTGTTACTTGATAAGTGAAATAACTTAGTGATATACTCTGGGAGATCTTTTAGGAATATTTTGTATGCCCAGAAGTACAAGTTCAGAAGCCTTCTGTTAGTAAAAGAGGTCTGTCCAACTACAGCATACAAAGAACAGTGGTGGGTCCTGGACCCTAACCCAGTAATGAATCTGAGTGTTCTGTGGTGGAGTACATCTAATTTGGCAAGGTATGTGGCTGAAGTGTGACAGTAAATTATGTCAGCATAATCTATTATCAGTCATAAGGTGGCCTGGACCAACTGTTTGTGTGCATCATATGGGAAGCAGCACCTGTCTCTAAAGTAGAATCCAAATCTGAGACACAGTTTCTTACATAATGCCTCTGTATGGGTGGCAACTGAGAGTTTATTGTCATTCCAGACTCCGAGGTATTTGTAATTTTCCATTACTTCGAGAGTGTCACCTAATAGAGTAGTAAAGGCTGGGGCAGATACACATTGCAGACCTGTGTAAAGTGATGTAATGAACATAACCTTAGATTTTGAGTCATTTAATAGCAGCTTAGACTGAAAGAGATCATGTTGGAGCTTATCGAAATTCCTTTGGAGGTCAGAGCAGACTGTGGTGATGTTGAGCCTGGAGATGTATAGGATCGTATCATCTGCATAAAAGTGTATTTTGGCATCAGTGATGGTTTCACTGAAATCATTTATATATAACGTAAATAGTAGTGGACCTAATATGGAGCCCTGGGGGGACACCCCTGAGGAGGGAGGTGCAGGTAAAGACCTTCAAATTTTATCTGCTGAACTCAGCCTGCTAGGTAGTTAGAGAACCACTGCAATGGGTCAGTATCTAGTCCTATCTTAGTTTTTGAACAATGAGTTGTGGTCGATGGCGTTGAATGGTTTACTTAGATCGATGAAGATAGCTCTGGTCACAAGTGTTTGGTCAATAGCTTGTATCCAGTCATTAGAAACTTTCACCTAACCTGAGATAGTACTATGTTTAGGTCTAAAACCAGACTGGAGGGGTGTTTAAAATTTGATTGTTCCAGGAAGCCTCATATCTAAATGCTGACAAGTTTTTCTAGGAGCTTAACCAATACTGGAAAGATGGTTGTGGGCCTATAGTTACTGAGTATACTAGTGTCACCTGATTTGAGAAGGGGAATGATGTGTGCTGTTTTCCAGATTTGTAGTACAGTATGTCCTAGCTGGTGAGTGATAAGTTGAACAGGTGTGTTATGTGTGCTGTGAGATGCATGAAACCAGTTTTATGGAAAAAGGGGTCCAGGTCAACAGCACCAGCACTGTTCCTAGTATCTTGCCCTTTCAGGAGCTGTTCCTCTTCTTTGTAGGTGATTGGGTGGAAGTTGAAATGGTAATTATTGGAACTAGCCAGTATGTTGTCCTCTTGTAGGGGGATAAGGTATGAAGCAGCCAGGGACCTATTGAATGCTAATACAGCTGAAGCGAAGTGGGAGTTAGTTTTCTCCAGAATTATTTCTTTGTTATTAGGTTACCATTGACCCAGATTTTTTGCAGAAGGGTGGGAGCAGGTGAGGAGCCTTCAATGAATTTGAGTATCTGCCAAAATTTCACAGTATCGTGTTTATTGTCATTCAGGGAGTTTAGATAGTAATTAGCTTTTGCTTCCCTAATCCTTTTATTTGAATAATGTGTATTACAGACATGCTAAACAGTTTGTGGGATTTTCATTATTTTAAAAAAGGTCTCCCCTACCATACATTTAGAATGAATAAATAATGTAAGGAGTGAGTCCTTTCTACTCACTTATTATCTGCGTAGTGCTGAGGTCCAGCCTTACTTTGCTGAAGGTAGAGAAACCAGCTGCTGTGTAGTCTTTTCTGCACTGACAGTCTTCTCTCCTGCTCCCATTATATGGACATTCAGTGGGATTAAGCAGTCTAAATATACATGGAGATATCATAATCATAAGTAGATCTTTAGACTGAGAATTACACAGCCATAAATTAATAAGTCAAGGAGTTCTTTACCTGAGGCCATATACTTCAGAGAAATTTTCCACATCACCACTTACAAGTGATATATATTCTCTTGGGCTGTTGGACTGCATGCCAGCACAATAAATCTGAAATGGTCACAGAAGACATTAGTTGAAAAAAACTGGTAAACCTAAGAGTCATTATTAATCATAAGATGGGCAGAGCAACTACTGCACTCCTGAAATCCAGCTGGTCAGTTTGGGCCACTACCAGTGAGTAAATCCTCCAATGATCATGCAAAAGAACAAGTTAGCATCATTACTTACATTAAAATCATTACACTTATCTTTTAGAACTTACATTATTAAAAACTTTCAAATGGCAGCCATTTTCCCTCTCACTAAAAACATTCAACTAGGCTTTAAAAAACTAAAATTCCCTTAAATAAAAAAAAATATTAAATGATGTTTTCCCTTATTAAACTCATACTGAAATTTACAAAACAAAGTACTTCTCAATATTATTTATTGGTGTTTCTTTGTTATCAACTATACCTCTCATTTTCTTCCCTCCTTACCAGGGAAATCTCTGCTGCTTACCCTACCATGGATAAAATTAAGGCCCTGGCTCCATATTAGGCATTCTGCTGGGATTTTGTGTGTCTTGGTGAGTTGGAATTCTGCCAGCAGAATAATTCAGAAATGAAAGTTACCGACTTACCATAATGTTTGAGCTTCTCAAATATCTTCACCATAGATTACACCTTATGGATCTGAGCCAGATGTGATAGGACTCTGAGTGACCCAAAACCTTTCTGATGGGGACTGGTGGCCTGAGTAGCTTCTGGGTACATGCCACTGGCATCAGCCCCAAACTGCTCAGTAACTTTTTTACCAAGGAGGTGAGCAGCATGAAAACCTAACAAGTACCCTATGCACTGACTAAAGGTATAAGATAGCTCTTGTGGCCTATATAAGAAGGAGCAACAAACCCAGTAATACAGTGTCTTCACAGCCCAAACCAACAGAAAAGGATGGAAGACAATAGCACAACAATGCTGGAGTGAGCCTGGGTGCTGGTGGGTGGAGCAGAACAATCTACGGAGAAGATATTCAAGAAGATCAAGAGTTACAATAAGTACATAACGCTCAGATCTTCCAAGACTCTATCTTCTGAATAGATTCACACTTAGGGATCAGTGCACCAAACTCAGAGATAGTCCCTCCAGCTAGGGAGGTTAGTACACAGAACTCATTCAGGATAGTCATCCACTCAGAATGTTCCTGCCTAAAGTGGCATGTTGCCTGGCATGAACATCCAGGGCATAGTGCTTGGCAAAGATGTGTACTGTGCTCCATGTAGCAGCTCTGCAGATTTCTGCAACTGGCATGGAGGGAAATCTGTCAAGGAGGTGGGTACTGCTCTGGTGAGATGGGCATAAAAAACAGTTGCACATTTACTGTAACTGGTTATATTCCAGAATATCTTCTCTATTGAGTACCACTAATGGGTCTGGGCCCGAGGCAGTAGGACTCTGCAGGAGCAAATCTTTTTGCCAAGGGGCCGACAATGGCTACTGGCTATGGTGCTGTGTGCCCCCTCATGGCACTGTGCACCTGCCAGTGATGGTTGCTGGCCCCCTCACCTACAGTACTTCAATTCTGTTCACCATGAGAGAAGCAAACAGTGGGAGAAACACAAGCTAGGGCTTCTGGCAAGCTAGCCAAAGGGAAAGATACAAGGATGTAGAAAAAAAAAAAAAAATCTGACTACCAATTCTCACAAAGAAAGAGGGGGACAGATCTAAGGCAGCACAGAGAAAGAGGTAGTTTGGGACACTGAGCCAGAGTCATAAACTAGCCCATTACAAGTAGACAGTCAGGCTGGTAAAGAGTAGTGAAAAAAGGCAACAGGCCTGTATGCACATAGGCTTTGGCTAGGAGATAAAGGGGGTAGCTAAGGTCAGGACCCCCTTGCAAACAAGGTGGGCCCAGAAGCAAAAATTACCATAGTAATGTTTCTTTTCATGGATCCCACAATGAGATTTATAAGTGTCATTCCAGCAGAATGTGTTGCCCTGGAGATTGAATTTTATGTGAATTTTAGAACTTAGACTGCAAGCTCAAACTCTGTACTGTGGTCACGATTCCCTACTGTTGTAAAGTCAGATGTGTTTCTGTTACTAGGGGAGCTGTGGCTACTAAAATTAGCTAAATGGCTTACAAAGGTTTTCATTAAAAATGTTTTTAAAAATACCAAACAAATTTAAGCAGACATCATGCAACACTTAAACCGATCACATTCTATTGTAACCCCCCCCCCAAAGTGAGGGCTTACCTTATGGCCCATTTCTTTCTCTCCCAGTTTGCTCCCATCCTTGGAGCACATCCCATTCCTACCTGCGGGTTCCCTGATGTGTCCCCCTTTCAGTTCTGCTACAGCCCAGTTCCAGAAAAGGGAAAAAGGTCCCCAAGAGCCCTGTGCCTTTATTTTGCCCTTGCTGAGCCACCATCTTCTCCCTCCCACCACTACATGGCCAGGCAGATGGCTCCTGCTCTCCAAAGCACCCGGAAGTTTCCCTGCTGCAAGCTGCGGCATCCATGGTCTCCTCTTGCACGGTCCTGGCCTCTAAAAAAATAATAGTTGCAGGGGGAGGCCAGAGACCTGGTACAGGCACAAGAGGAGCCAGGTTTGCTGCACATGACAGTGCATGGTGTAATTACATGCCATTCATGATTGCGGTCAAGAAATGGAATCCTGGTGGTCCCAGTCCCACCTGGGGCTGACTGGAAACCAGGGACCATTGAGGTACCTGAAAGGAGCCTAAAAATATTTTAAATAAAAACTGCCACAAAGCGCTCAAGTTCAGGGCTCGTGAACATAAAAAAGTGAGGCCATGAATATTAATGAGCTGCCTGCTGCTGCCTAAGGACTGATTATTTTGGCAGCAGTGACAGCCTAATGGCTCAAAATAAATGTAAACTGAGGGTGGTATTTGCAAGGAGACTTAAGGGGCTACTGAGAAAAGGGGGAATGATTAACTAAAGTACTGTTTCTGGACTCTCCAGATCTTTAAACCTTGGGACTCAGATAAATACCTGTTTGCTGCCAAGGGGCACTTAATTCGGCAGCAGTGACAGGCTAAGGACAGAAAGGAAATGTTTAATTTGGGCAGCATTCAGAAAGGCACAAAAGGGACTACTGAATAGTGGGGCAAGAAAGCAAATAAAGTAATTAACCTGTCTGCACCAGATTTTTATCTTTGAAACTGTAATAGACTGCAGAGGAACTGTGTATTCAGCAGCCATGTTTGTGCAGCAACAGCCAATTGTAAAGCCAGGATTTCAGGCAAGAAGTGCTGGGACAATGCCAGAGACTTGCGGGACTTTACCCAGTGCTTGTGGGGGAAAAGCAAAGACCTAACCCAGGTGCTAAAACAGGAAGCCTATTGTGCATCGAGTGAGGCTAATGAGTATTCATTCCGAGGACTGACAAGCAGGTTCAGCCAATTATTGTGGGAGCAGCAAGTGGGTTCAGCCAAGGACTCCATAAAAGACAATGTTTTCCAGGCTGTTCAGTGTTCGAGTAGGAGCCCTACACAGGGTTGGGGTCTCAGGCCCTTTGCTCCAGAATGGGCCTAGCGATCCAGTGCAAGCCCCTCCACAGGAGAGGGGACTTTCTTCTGCCAGAGAGACAAGTGGCTGCAGGCAACAGAAATTGCTAGCCTGGGGGTTGCCAGAAATTGTCCTCCAGGGCTGGCCAGAACCTTTCCATGTTTTCTGGAAAAACTTGGGTGAACCTGAACCTTCAGCTGTGAGAGAGCTGCACGCACGTTATACCTCAGCAATGAAAGTGCTGAAGATAGCCTGAAACCTCAGAGAAAAGAAATCCATTTCTGCAAGTGACCTGAGTGAGTAAACAGCTTCTGACAAGTGCAAGTGTGAGAACTTTTTGGGGGCAGCAAAGCCCAGAGCGTACTAATTGTGACTGTTTGTCTGTACGCTGCGTTTAACCCAAAGCACGGGAAAGTTGGATATTTGCCAAGTGACCAGAGAAGGGTGCAGTTTAAGTATATAAATGTGACTGATTTGATAAGTACCTACAGGACTGGAAAAAGTAAGTAAGTAAGTAAAAAAATTATTTTTGTACAGGAGACCAAATCTTTAGGCTGGTTAGCCTAGTTTACAAGAAATGTCCTGTTCCTTACAAGTTACCTAAAACATTAAGACAAATATAGGGTACAAAATACACAATTTTATAATAAATATATGAGGTTCATTCCTTAAATTTCAAACATTCTCCAAGCATCCCACAATTTATTCAGTCAGGACTTTTCATCCAGAAAATAACATGTTACAGAGCTTGATGTAATTAGTTCCTATTTAGGCTGGCTATTACAATAAAAATGTACACACTAAGTTTAAGGGGAGTACTCAGAGGTCAGAGCTCCTCCTGACATTGCCTGGGAGGTCCAGTATTTGTCCGTTGGAATTGTTAATTCCATCACTGCCAAGAGGGACTTGTTTAATGGTCATGATGTCCAGTGGGAGCTGTGAACTCCAGCCAATCCACGGGACTGAGACTTTGTGAAACATGCTTGAGAGAAGCTGCAGTGACTGTTTTGAATTGCCAAGTCAAGATACAGTGTTGTGACAGAAAATTACTCTGATATGGACTGTGAGTAATCGGGTCACCCTAGACTTTGGGAGCAAGCACCCATCCGAGTGTTTGAAAGCTGAGAGGACAATGGCGGCCATGCTGGCCAGTGGTTGAAGTAACTAAAATAAATGTGCTAATGAATAGGTGTGCTGAATACAATACATCCACCCATCAGATTAGGCTGGGAAACAGCCTGGTAGTGTGCCACCTAGGGCACTGCCATATGCGTTTCCCCTGGGGGTATGGCTCGGACGTGGAGTTGAGACGTGCTGGCCCCGGTCCCAGCCTGGTCATCCAGTGAAGTGATTTTGGCCCAGAAAGGGGCACTGCTGAAAGAAGTTAAAGTGCTGTTCCACCTGCAAATGCAGTAAGATCCCTGCAGTCAGGTTTGGGCAGCTGATTGTAAGCCTTTGCTAGCATCTTAACCTCTGGAGACAGAGCCTGCCTGCTGAAAGCAATTAATCCTGCCTTGTACAGACCAATTATGACTGCCAAACTGGAAGTAATGCAGGGTCCTACCCAGCATCAAAGGGAGGGGCTTGTACATAGTTAAAGTGTTCCCAAGTTCATAGTCTACAGTCATGAGTGTGTTTAAAAGTGGAATGCAAGTCAAATCTGTGTTTTCCTTTTAAGGGCCCCAACTAGCCAGCCAACATACAGCTGCACCAAACACAAGGCCTGCACCCTTAAGAACTTTTAAGTACTTGGTACCCAGGTTAATATTGAAATTGAGGGATCTCACACAGTTTGGGGACTGGTACCAGTGTGGGCATAAATGAAAATATGCCCTCTTGCAGATAACACTAAGATCTGCAATAAAGTAGACACTCGGGGGAAGGGGTGGAAAACATGAATGGAGAGCTAAGAGAGCTTGAAGAGTGGTCAAGAGTGTGGCAATTGGGTTTCAATGTGAAGAAGTGCCAGATCATGCACATGGGGTGCAGAAACAGAGGGTCAGAGTACAAAATGGGGAGAGTGGTACTGATGACCACCAAACAGGAAAGAGACCGGGGGATAATCACACTGGATGAACTAAAGGTGGCCAAACAATATGATAGGATAGTGGGGAAAGCCAGTGGGATGCTAGGGTGCATAGGAAGAGGTATCACCAGCAGAAACAGGGGGGTGGTGATATCTCTGTATAAATCTCTGGTGAGACCTCACCTAGAGTACTGTGTCCAATTCTGGAGACCTCATCTCTAGAATGATATTGACAGCGTAGAGGTAGTCCAGAGGAAGGCAACTAAAATTGTGCAGAATCTGCATCATAAGCTCTATGAGGAGAGATTAAAGAACCTCAATATGTACCCTCTGGAGGAAAGAAAGGATAGGTGGGATATGATAGAGGCTTTCAAATACCTTACGAGTAAAAATAAGGTTCAAGAGGGAAGGCCTTTTCAGAAAAAGGATGTTCTAGAACAAGGGGTCATGCTATGAAGCTGGAGGGGAAGATAGACTCAGGGGAGATGTAAGGAAGCATTTCTTCACAGAAAGAGTGGTGGATGCCTAGAACAGTTTCCCTGAGGAGGTGATGGTGTCAAAAACTGTAATGGGATTCAAGAAGGCATGGGATAGGCAGAAGAGAACATTAGTGGTAAGGAGGGGGGGGGTAAAGTCGTAGATCAAGTAGGGTCTGCGGTATTACAGTAGATAAGAAAACTGGACAGACTAGGTGGGCCAGATGGCCCTTATCTGCCATCAGACTCTATGCATGTCTATGTATTTCTATGTATGATAGATAGACAGACAGGTAGAAAAATAGACAGATAGACAGGCAGAGACAAAGAAAGCAGGGAGTCGTCATGTTGCTGTTACAACTGAACCCAGCAGCACATCTCCAGCTATGTCTTCAGAAGTCAAGAAAGGCCCCTCAGTCTACTAGATACTGTAGACAGACTGACAGACAGACATACACACACACACACAAAGGAGGAGAGAGACATAGACAGCAGGTGGTCATCTGGTGACTACTACAACTAAAGCCGGCAGTACAACTCCAGCTGCAGCTTCAGAATTCAAGAACGTGTTGCTATTCTCATACAGAAAACATGGAAGAATGGCTACTCTCGCTAAGCTTTGCACCTGAGATTTTTGGAAATCTAGAAGCATTATTTCCCTAGCAATTTTCAAAAAACATACATCAGAATCTAGGTAAATGGGTGCCATTTACCTAGGTTTAGGTTTAGGTTTTTGGTTTTTGAAAATACATCATTTTATGTATTTTCAATGTTTGTGAGTTAAAAAATAAACAAGATGGCAGCTGTCACGATTGGTATTCTTTTTCCACATGATCAGTATATTCTTTTCACACAAGTAAATCAGGAAAGGAAGCCCTCAACAATAGTTTTTTTGGTTATTAAAAATATCCTCATAGGCCTGGAACAATATGATATTTTTTCATGAAATTTTCAAAAGGCACACCCTTGGCATAAGCCCCTTCAACCCTGAAAAGTTCATGAAAAAAAATTCCATCTGTCTAGGTGATAGGTGAGAGCAAAAAGAACAGGTTACTCACCTGTAACAGTAGTTCTGGGAGTGGTATATGTTGTTCACCCACACTTCTTGGCATGTCCCTTTCCCCTTTAAATCCTGCTGGAAGTCTTCCAGCTGGCTCCTCCCACCCACCTGGGTGGTATAAACCTTGGCTCCTCCCCATGATGCCAGATCTTAGCCCACTGGAAGCCATGTTGTGCGCCTAAAGCTGGGGAGGTTGGGTGTGTGTGTGTGTTTGGATGAACAACATATATCACTCCTAAAACTACTGTTACAGGTGAGTAACCTGTTCTTCTAGGAGCATGGATATGTTGTTCATCCACACTTCTTGGCAGACTCCAAGCAGTTCTCTGGGAGGAGGGAGGCAAGGCGCACATCCCCTACTTGGGAAAGAAAGATCGGAGAACTGAGGCCCCAAAACCAGCAACCCAGCGTGACTCAAGGTCGATCTGGTAGTGGGTAATGAAGGTGTTTGCTGACTTCCAGGTAGCAGCATGACAGATTTCCTGGATAGTGATGTCCCTGGAAGCAGCCACCGATGCAGCAGTATGGCGGGTAGAATGAGCTCTTATCCCTCTGGGAGGCTCCTTGCCTGCCAACCCATAGCACAGACTATGCATGATGTAATCCACCTTGCAATGGTCCATTTGGCTGCAGGTCTGCCAGAAGCAGCTTCAACATAGGTGACAAACAGCTGGTGAATCTCTCCATGAATTTCCACCATTTGGTCCTTATAATAGGAGAGAGCACGTCTCAGGTTCAAGGTATGGAGCTTGTACTCTGCGTCCAGGGTGTAGTTAGGGTAGTACACTAGCAGAGTCAAGACCTGGTTAAGGTGAAACTCTGATACCACCTTCAGAAAGGAATTTCAGGTGGGGGCGAAGGACAACTTTGTCCCTGTGAAAGACCAGATAAGGGGAGTCCATCGACAGCACCTGGAGCTCCCCTGTCCTTCTGGCTGATGTGATAGCCACCAGCAAGGCCATCTTCCATGACAAGTGTGAGAGTGCACACTTGTGCATAGGTTTGAATAGCTTGCCCATGAGCTTTGCCAAAACCAGCAACAGATCCCATGGAGGTGGAGGTTCACACATCGGAGGGAATATGTGATCCAGGCCTTTGAAGAAGCACCCGAACACTGTCTCCTGCGACAATGTCGGCTGACTGGCCCACGCCCAGTAAGCAGAAATGGCCACCAGGTGCTCCCTAAGGGTCGATGACCACAGACCCCTTTCAGAGAGAGACCAAAGGCAGTTGAGAATGTTAGCCACAGAGCAGGATAAGGGTCCAGACTCTTACCCTGACATCAAATGGAAATCTCTTCCATTTGAAGGTATAACATTTCCTGGTCGATTCCTTACAAAATGCCTCCACCACAGTGTAGACATCCTCTGAAAGACCCACAGCCTGGAACCCTAGCCGCTCAGGTACCAGGCTATGAGGTGCAGGGATTGAAGGTCCAGATGGAATGCCTTCCCCTGGTTCAGTGATATCAGGTCCGGGCATGTACAAAGTCGCTCTGGGGGCCTGCAGCTGAGGCTGAGGAGATCTGGATACCAGAACTGGTGCTGCCAATCTGGGGCTACCAGGATTACCTTTGCCTTGTCCCTCCTTGTCCGATGCGCTACTATCGGAATCGATAACTATAATGAGTTTTAAGGTAAGTTGCGTTAAAAACCAACACTTGGAATCCAGGGCCTGCGAATTGCATGAAGCACGAGGGAACCTACATCTTCCAGCGGACAGGAAGATCTGGTGTTATGGGGTGGAGCTGAGGTTTATACCACCCAAGTGGGTGGGAGGAGCCAGCTTGAAGACTTCTGGCAAGATTTAAAGGGGATAGGGACATGCCAAGAAGTGTGGATGAACAACATATTCTCGCTTCTAGAAATAATTCAATGTTAAAGAGCGGGTGTTTACTTCAAATAAATTAGCAACTGATTATTTTATTTATTGTATTGTGATGTGTTAGTAATTACTTTATACTTTTATAATAAAATATTTGTTAGGGTTGTGAAATAGCTGGGTTTTTACGTTTGCTTTTCACACAGCTAGTAAAAAAGAATTCAATGGAATTCTGGTATTGTGATGTCAGAAACTGCCCGCTATTTCGGAGCCCAATGTATTTCAGTGAGAAACTAAGCATATTTTTAAGTCTTTTTCAAAAGAACTGGGTCCTTCTTTCAGCAACAAACTGACTTTTGTAAGTTTGTTCTACTGTGGTCCATCTGTGTGATTCTACAATTTTTAAAACAATAATTGGCTTCTCTTTCCTTCTCCCAAGAAAATCTGGTTATGGAGAAAATGGCACCTGCTAAACTATAACAAAAAGATCACAGGTTATCAAAAATCACATATTTCTATTAAGTATATAATATTTTGGTGTTAGAAAGGTATTATTTCTCCGTAAAAATCTGTAAACAGGTTTGCAGTTTCCTTTTGAAATACACTGTCAGCTTTGCCAGTAAAACTTTTCTGACATCATAATACAAAAATTCCATTGGATTCTTTCTTTTGCTAGTAGTTAACAAAATACAAATAAACATGTGAAAAGGTAATTAAATAAACAAATAAAAGCAAAAAAAATGATTACAGAGACATCTAAAGGTCCCAAATCTTCATTCTTTAAGATATATGTCCTTACTAAGCACTTGCTTTTTAAGTGTAATGCAATGTTAAGTATAGTATAGTTTCCTATGAGGAAAGACTTAAGGACCTGAATATGTATTCACTGGAGGAAAGAAGAGAGAGGGTAGAGGTGATAGAGACTTTCAAGTATCTTAGGGGAATAAACAGAGTAAAGGTGGAAAGCATGTTTCAGAGAAAACTGAACAAGGGGCATGATATGAGGCTGAAGAGTGGAAGGCTCAATGGTAATGTTAGGAAGTACTCTTTCATTGAGAGGGTGGTGGAGCCATGGAACAGCATTCCAGAAGATGTAGTAGGTCTGAAAACAATATGGGGGTTCCAGAGTGCATGGGATAGACATATGGGTACCCAGAAGATATGCAGAGCAGGAGAGCTGCAGATCAAATAGGATCTGGGGCTGCTGCAGTGAGTGGAGAAATGAGCAGACTAGGTGGGCCATATGGTCCTTATCTGCTGACAGATTCTATTTTTCTGTGTACAGCTTTTTTTCTGCTTTTTGGTGCTTGATAGCTTGAAAACTGAAAAAGATGCTATCGCAAAACGTTTCATATCTTGAGACTCTGAAAGCCTTACTGTGTATGCCAAATTTTGTGCTATTTTATCAAACTATGCCAAACTTATTAAGGTGCAAAAACTGGGGTTTAACATCAAACAGCCTACTGAATCCTAACTATAGAGATGCTACCATGCCCCTATAATATATATATATATATATTATATGTAAACCCCCCTGTTACCAGGGGTTACTAGAATCCCATTAAGACCTAGTGGTAGTCAGGGAAGGCAGCTTGTGAAACTCCAGTTAAATGGATTTCATACTTTCTCACTCTGTTCTCAGTCTCAGCTGAAACTGAGGGATGACATCACCATAGAACTATTGCAGCTGCATGAGCCACATTGGAATCTGAAGTTGCGAGTTAGGTTAGAATGTTTGGGAGTTTTTGAACAGTGAGCTGCAGTTGTGTGTGAGCAGTCTTGAAGAGAGGGGCACAGCAAACTGTGCACAGGCTCTTGGAGCCTAAAGCTCTGTTATAGAGCTACTTTAGGGAGAGATGTGTGTTTCCGCCAGAAGAGGAACACAGTAAGCTGTTCGTGAAGTGGTGGAGACCGCTCTCACTGGTCTTTGTCCTCCAGAGGTGGGGGGTAAAAGGTTTGCCTGTTATTCCAGGGGAAACCTCCTGGTTCTGGCTTGGGAGAAGCTGGCTTATTTTTCTAACTTGTACTGTGGCACCAGAAGTTGTCAAGAATCGCCTGAGTTCTGCTCTTACATGGGGCCTATGTTTTACCAGAACAGTTGTAAAGTGGGGATTGGACTGCTTAGTCAGGGGAGGCCTAGAGGAATAGGTTAAGCCAAAGTAAAAGTATGTTCAAGTCCAGCACAAGGGGAAAGCCGAGACATGTAGAGGAAATGTGCTATGCGTTTACCCTTTAATCTACATTTCCAAGCTTTTCAGAAAGAGATGTTTAATGTCTAGAGAAATGGCCATGTATGGATTGTGGAAGCTAGAGGTGGGAGACTTCCCCATCTTTAGTAACCAGGGTCACCTCTACAGATTTGCTCTGTGGCCCTTTTACTTTGCCTCAGGCACTTGGTCAGTGCTGAGGGAAGTACCCAGATGTGGAATTGAAAGGAAATTTCCCTTATGGAGTTGAAGGCTCTAAGGTGGTTTAGGGAGCCATCAGTAAAATGTGTCCATGTCATATGGACAGGGTTCAAGTGGCTGGCAGGGGAGCCGGGCCAGGTAAAACCCAAATAGTGTACAAGGGCTGTGTACCCAAAGCAGCGTGCAAGTCCGGGCTGTGTGCCTGGTGGGTTCAGAGCCTGAGGGCTGAAGTGTTGAAGAAGTGTTCTGTTTCTCTTATCTTCATTACCAGGAATGTAGCCACGTTGGGGTCTGTCTATGCTTTGTTTGTTCAATCTGGATGTGAATAAAAGCCACACTTTAGAATCCCATCCCTGGTATTGGACATTACAGTTATTGCTTCCTGTGTTCGGATTTACTTGGGTGCCCCTGTGCAGAGTAGCCAAACCTAGCCCTTGTGCCGAGTAACCTAGTCCTCCCTGAACCCAGTCCCCCCACCTGGTACTGCTGTCAGCTTCAACAGCATACCACCTGTTGTTTGCAAAAAGGCAGGGTTAAGGGGATTACATATATATAATATATATATATATATATATATATATATATATATATATATATATATATATATATATATATATATATATATATATACATACACACACACACTGTATATAGATATTATGATGGGTACATGTGGTATACAAGGAAAGATACCCACTGAGGGGGCTAATTAGATATGAGTCTGAATGTCTTTACTACCAAATTAATCCCCCTTGGTCAGTATATGACCTTGTATTCCATACATACCCATTATATGTTTTATATAATACTTGGCAGGTTTTTTCTTTGCTTTTACCTGCTGTGTGGGTCTGGGTCAGTTTCTTGGTGAGCTATGGTCAGGGCCATTTCCGAGTTTGCCTTGTTACTATGTGGCCCTGTGTGTCTCTGTAGTGAGGTGGCATTTTGGTAAGCGCCTCTCCTCTGACCCATTCTTGTTTCCATAGTGTAGAGTTCCCTTATAAAAGGGGGGGGGTCCAGCCATGTATCCTTTAGATTGTTGGTGTGTCATAAACTGCGGCAGTGCAGCATGCTGGTGGTGGTGTGGAGTGGTGTCAAAGATTGTGAGAGTGGTTTGTGGTTGGGGAGCAGGGTAGCAGCATGTGTTGTTGGGCCCATTAAGTCAGTGAAATAAGTGGCTTGGTGGCATCAGCATGTGAGGGAGCTGGCAATCCGAGGGAAAGGTGGCTGGTAAGTATGTAGGAGTCTTTACTAGGACCCCAGATGAAGTGACATGTAGGTCACGAAGCGCCGCATAATCCATGGTCTCATCACTTTGCCATTTGGGATATTTCCCTTTGCAGCTTTTTCCCTTAGAAGTACGTTCCAGTTACAGCTCAATATGCACCAAGGTTAGCTCGGTAAGAGCCATGTCTCATAAGAAGAAGTCCTTTAAAGTATGCTTAGCTGCAGCTTAAGGCTAGATCGGTAACAGTGATGTACCATAACAAGAACTACTTGAATTGAACTGTTTTTAAAAAAACCCTCTTATTTCTTCAGAGTTCTGCTGCTTTTGTGCTTCTCATAAACTGCTACAAATGTTATGATTTTCACTGAAAAGGCACTTTCCCAATATTTGTTGCACTGGGCATTATTTGCATAAAGTTCTGCTAGAAAAAAATCCAAGAAAATTTGATGCTTGAATTATTTCATCAATAAAAGAATATATACATATATGTGTAACCTGTTCCACGTATTTTTGAGAAAGGGTTCTTATGTGTTCCCTGCAGCTGGCATCAAACTTTTTTTTATAAGGAGAGCCGGTGGGGGAGGCAAGGAGAGGGTTGCCTAGAAACAGATTGTAAGTGTTGGGGGAAGCATTCCTGGAATGTGGGGGAAGGAAGTTTTTCCCCTTATAACCTTAACAGACAGCCTTAATTGGGAGGTTACAGTTGTATACATCCTGTGTACCTATGGAGGCATGCTGCATTAATTGGAAGTTATACAGCTATAATTTATGAGGTATACAAAGAAACATATGATGATCACTCCTATGGAGGAAAAAGCCAACCATGTATTTCATCAGAGTGGCACAGTAGTGCCATTATGGTTAGTGCAGAAGAAAAAATTACTCACCTTAGTAATGTTGTTTCTTCTAATGGAGTCTTGCTGTATTCTGACATATTGCAGTGATGTCCAACCTTTGAACTGCCCCAGAGATGAAAGAGTTAACTTTCCATACCAGGCATGGTACACTGAGCTTGAGCTCGGTTGAGACTCTGTCTGTTGCTGTTTGAACTCAAACTGCCAGATCTTTACGAGCTATACTCACTGGGTGTCCTGTGTGGAAACTGTAAACTTACACTAGCCAACTGGCTACTAAATATAATAAAACTATTTTTTGGTCCCAAAACAAAGACTCAAGTCAGGAAACCCAAAAATAAAACAAAACACAACACCCACACACCCAAACTAAAGGGGTGAGAAAAAGGGGTGGGGGCACCTCCTGAGTGCCAACACTGCTACTGCCCACCCACATCCCAAAAACCAGGTTCTGAGAGGGGAGGCGGGGGGGAGGATAGAATACAGCAAGACTCCATTAGAAGAAACAACATTACTAAGGTGAGTAATTTTTTCTTCAAGCAACATAAAGTCTTGCTGTATTCTGACATATTGCAGACTACCAAGCAGTACCTCCATGGAGGAGGGACAGAACCTACTCAGGAAATAGGCTCTGAAGCACTGCTGTGCCAAACTGAGCATCACTCCTAGCCTGGATATCCAGAGAGTAATGCTTGGTAAAAGTGTGTACTGTTTTCCAGGTGGCTGCTTGACAAATCTCTAAGATAGGAATATCCCTAGCAGCAGGGGAAGCAGCTGTACCCCTGGTAGAGTGAGCCCTCAGGCCTGAGGGTGGGATCCTACCTAGTTTTTTGTAGCAAAATTGAATGCAAGAGACATATCCACCTGGCAATAGATCTCTTAGTGGCAGGTTTTCCCTTACCAACCTCACCATAAGTGAGGAACAGTTGGAAGGAGTCAAACCTGCGACCCTTGGTGCACTCTATGTAGTAGCTAAGGGCCCTTTTCGCATCCAAACTGTGCAGCCTCCTCTCCCCAGCGGAGGAATGGTCAGTGAAGAAAACAGGAAGAAACATAGACTGGTTAAGGTGGAAATCTGAAACCACCTTAGGCAAAAACTTCCTATTAGTCCTGAGGACCACCTTATCTCTATGGAAAGAGATAAAATCAGGCTCCACTGACAGGGCCTGTAACTTACTTATGCATCTGGCAGAAGTGATAGCCACCAAGAAAAGTTTTCCAAGTCAAGTACTTAAGCTCTGCTGAGGACAAAGGCTCAAAAGGGGGTTGCATAAGCTGAGCAATGCAAACATTAAGGTCCCAAGCAGGGGCAGGGTCCCTGAAGGGAGGATTGGTATGAAGCAATCCCTTGAAAAATTTAGAAAATACAGGATGAACTGAAAGGGAAGAGTGCTTGCCTGCTGAGAGGAAGGCAGAGATAGCTGCCAGATGCACTCTTAGTGTTGCTGGTCTAAGTCCCAAGCTATTAAGATGAACCATATAGTCAAGGACTGTGGGCAGGCCAGCAGACTCTGGAGAAATATGCTTCCCAGAGCACCATATAGTAAATCTTTTCCACTTGGAATTGTAAGTGTTTCTGGTGGGAGGATTTCGAGAAGCCTTTAAGATATCCAGAACACCTTGAGAGAGGTGCAAATCAGCAAACTCTAACTCTTCAAGAGCCAGGCCTTGAGATTGAGAGATTTGAGATTTGGGTACCAAACCCTCCCCTGAACACAAGTTAACAGGTTGTAATTCCTGGGAAGAGACAGGGGAAGGTGGACTGCTAAGGACAACAAGAGAGGGTACCAGGGCTGGAGCAATCAGAATCACCTTGCAGGGTTGAGACCTGATTTTGACTAGCACCTTGAACAGGAGAGGGAAGGGGGGGAAAGCATACAGGAACTTCCCTTCCCAATTGAGAACTAGGGCATCCACGGGGGACTGAGCCCAACACTGGGAGCCTTCAGCAAAAGAGAGGAAGTTGGTGATTGTCTGGGGCTGCAAAAAGATCTATCTGTGGGGTGCCCCATCTGGAGAAGATCACCTTCAAAACCAGGGGATCCAGGGACCATTCGTGATGGCCCTGAGATATCCTGCTGAGAGCATCTGCCAGGACATTGTCCTTGCCTGGGAGGTATACTGCTGTAAGAGAGGCGTTCAGGGAATAGGCCAGAGACCACAACTTCATTGCCTCTGTGCACAAGGCCGTAGACAGAGTGCCCCTTTGCTTGTTGATATACCACATTGTGGTGGTATTGTCTGTCTTGATCTGAACTACTTTGTTCTGAACAGACTTGGAAAAAGCTTGAAGTGCTAGAAACACTGCTCTGAGTTCTAATAGACTGATGTGAAGCAGAGATTCCTGAGGAGACCACAACCCTTGGGTGGCCAGGTCCCCCAAGTGGGCTCCCCAACCCAAGAGGAAGGCATCTGTAGTAAGGATTAGAGAATGAAACTGAGTGACAAAAGGAACTCCCTGTCTTAGATTGTCCTGATCCTGCCACCACTGTAATGCCTGGATCAGGATTCGAGTCACTGGGATTAGTTTGGTCAGAGGATCCTTTTTCTGAGACCAGAAGGCTCTCAAGTGGAACTGAATGACCCTCATTTGAAATCTTGCTCCCTGAACCACTGCTGTAGAGGCAACCATGTGTCCCAGGAGTTACAGAAAATGCCTTGCTGGTCGAAACACCTGGAGGGTGAATGAAGAGGCCAGTGAGATAAGGGTCCTTGCCCAGTCCAGGGGAAGGAAGGCTCTTGCCTTTACTGTATCCAGCTCTGCCTCTATGAAAGTGAGGAGCTGCACAGGCTCTAAAACTGACTTTGAAAGATTCAGAAGGAAACCTAGAGAAGTGAGCAGTTGCTGAGTTATCTGTAGGTGTGATTTGACTCGGTCTGGAGACTGGCCTACTATGAGCCAGTTGTCCAGGTATGGAAAGATGGAGATCCTTTTTCTCCTTAAGAAGGCAACCACTTCTTCCAGGCATTTTGTGAACACCCTTGGAGCAGAAGTTAGGCCGAAGGGCATTGCTCTGAATTGGTAATGGCCTGAGGGCAGATCGAACCTGAGGTACTTTAGGTGGGAGCTTCTGATGAGAATATGGAAATAGGCATCCTTGAGGTCCAGGGAAACTAGCCAGTCCCCTGGCCTTAGAGAGGGTAGAATTTTTCCCAGAGTCACCATTTTGAACTTTGGCTTTAAAAGGTGCTTATTTAAATATCTGAGATCCAGGATGGGCTGCCATTCTCCTGCCTTTTTGGGGGTTAGGAAGTACCTGGAGTACAATCCTTTCCCTTGTGTAGGGGTGGAACCCTCTCTATGGCTCTCAGAGCCAAGAGGGAAGAGACCTCTGCCTCTAGGGCAAGTGCCTCTGAAGGATTTGTAGGTGGAAAGGATCTGGTTCTCATCTTTGGAAATTTTTTGAAGCTGAGAACCAGTCCCTGGCTTACTACTTCCAGGACCCATTTGTCTGATGTGAAAGACATCCAGTCCTGGAAAAGTAAGCCAGACTGCCCCCTACAGGTGGCGGAGAATCGGCCGTGGCAAACCCATCAGGGTGCCTGTTTGGCAGAGGCTTTAGGCTGAGGGGTGGAAGCAGGCCTGCTTGTACCCCATCTGCCTCTCCCTCTGAAGAACCCCTATGAGCATAAGCAGAAGAGGAGGCCTGGGCTTGGTAGAAAGGCCTATGAAAAGGCCTGCCCCTGCCCCTGGAATGCTGCCTCTGGGGAGTGGCTTGCCTTTCCTTGGCCTGAGCACTCCTACAGGTGGTCCTGTATTCATCCATTTTCTTCATGTAGTTCTCTGTTTGCTCTCCAAACAGAGAATTACCAACAACAGGAAAATCCATGGCCTTAGTCTGGGTATCCTGAGATAGGCTAGTACATCTGAGACAAGCCCATCCTATGAAGGGCCACAGATGTAGCCATGACTCTAGATGAAGCATCATTGGAGTCCACTGCAGCATGGAATTGCACCTTGGATGCCTCAATACCATCCGCAGCCACCTGCTCCAGCTCCTTGTCAAGCTGATCAGGGACCTGTTTAGCTAAAGTCATTACAGTGTCCCATCTAGAATTCTGATATCTAGCTGTATAGGCCATATAATTAGCCTGCCTGAGTCCCAAGGATGCTGCCATGTACTGTTTCTTTGCCATGGCATCAGTCCTCCTGGAGTCCTTATCTGGGGGGGTGTGAAGCCAAGGGTAAATTTGCCTTATCACAGGCAGCAGCCTGCACTACCCCAACATGGCTGCATTGCTGGGTAAGGAACTCCATATCTGAGCCTGAGAGAGTATACCTCTTGTCCATTCTCTTGTCCACAGGAGGTATAGAATTAGGAGTCTTTAACATTTTTATTGTCTGTTTTCCAAAGGACTTATGAAGGGGAATAGACAGCCTTCTGAACTCTGGGATATCCACCATTTCAACATAGTCAGACTCCTCCTGGTTGTCTACATCTTCTGCCATAGGTAGCTAAAGAGTTTCAGCCACTTTTTTGCAGAACATAAAATGGGAAGGGGACTCAGAAAGCCTAGGAGGAGAAACCCCTGAAGGTCTGTCTGGGGAGATATCCGGGTCAATAGGCACATCCAGACATTCGTAATCACCATCACTATCCTCATACTCTCCTTCCTCCTCCTCCGGTTCATAAAAATCTTCTAAATTATAATCTGGAACCGGGGGAACCGACCGAACCGAGCCCCTTCCTGATGGTGCCGGTTCGGTCGGAACCAGGGTTAGCAACTGAACAATCCTTATCGCTTTAGCTATTTCATCAGCGGTCGGAGAAAGAAGTTGTGGATCCGCACCAGCTGATTTATCCCTTCTTTTTCTTTTAACTGGAACCGACTCCTCAGAGTCGGTTCTCCTTTTGCCCAAAGAAGTTTCTCCCTAGTCAGAGGGCACTCCTTCTGGTTTGGTTGGAACTGAACCGGGCTGGCCATCCCGGTCAGCAGACTTCTTGGTCTCCCTTTCCCTGAGCCTACCAACTCTCTTTTCCAGGGTAGCTGCAGGAAAATTCTTGCAAATCTGGCAGTCTGAATCGAGGTGGTCAAACCCCAGACAATAAACACAGGTGGTTTGGGGATCAGCCTTAGCAAAGGCTTCCCCACACACACTACAGTGTTGAAACCCAGTGGGCCCAGTTTTTCTTTTGGGTTTCTCAGACATGGCCAGTCCTAACAAAACTGATCCTTTTTCCGGCAATCAGCCAGGCAAGACACCCTTATCGGTTCCTGACCGTGTTATGGGTCATAGAAAAAAATGTAATGAGATCCATTTTTTTTAGAACTGATAAGGACCAGTTACCACACTCTAAAAGTAGAATAATCTTTTTTGAACAAACCTGATCGGTTCAAACCGAACCGATCCCACGTTTACAAGTTCCACACAGAAGAACAAGAAAATAAACCTATCTAGTACTCACGATACCACAGACAGAGACTGAACTGACAGGTTAATGGATTAAATTCGGTCGAAAACCGAGAAAAGAGGCACTTTAACCGACAAACTTGAACCGAGCAAAGGAGAAATCTCAAGAGCGACTGTTCAGTGAGGCGGAGTAAAGAATCTCACGGTTTGAGTTCAAACAGCAACAGACAGAGTCTCAACTGAGCTCGAGCTCAGTGTTCCGTGCCTGGCATGGAAAGTTAACTCTTTCATCTCCAGGGCAGTTCAAAGGTTGGACATCACTGCAATATGTCAGAATATAGCAAGACTTCATGTTGTCTGAATAAGCTGTTTAATGTTAAACCTCTAACTTTGCACTTTCATAGCTTTGCCTCAGTTCAATAGATTTGTGCAAAATTTTGCAAGTGCAGCCTGAGGGGCAAGGTTTCTTTTTTATATATATAGCTTTTTCGTTCTGACCAACTCCTCCACCTGCCATTGGGCCTCCACCAATCTCCAGTCCCACCACCACTCCTCCCATCGTCAATCTGGAAGGGATCTGCATGATGCAGAACCCAAGGACCGCAGGGGCCATCATTTGTGGTGGCCATGCACATAGTTTTTTCCGTATTTTTTCTCCTTAGTCCTGCCCTCCACCCCAGCCATCTGGCACAACCTGTGTTGGCCTCAGATGCAGTAGCGCACACTAGGAGTGCACCACCCCTCGCAAGGGAGCAAGCTACCCAGCTTACCATGAGAGGCCACTACTGTGCCGGGTCTGAGCTGTCTCCCACCTTGGCTGGCTCGTGCTCTGATTAGGAGTACTCCCCAGCCTGACCGTCCTAGTCATGTAGACCCAAGCTTGCTCCCAAACCCAGATCGCCAGTATGAAAGCATGTAGTGCTACTGCTGAGCCATCAGATGCCCAAGGGCAAGGTTTCTTGATGTGCCTAGTTTCAGTCTGGTCAGGTGTGTGGAGTCGGAGATCTAGATAGTGAAAAAAGTGAAAAATCAGGTTTTTTTTTTTTTTTTTTTGTCATTGCCTCGTGCCCAGATGGTTTGGAATTTTGTTCAGAAAATTTTCAGGGTAGAAAGGGATTTAAGTGTGGCAAATGTACCGTCTGTAAAAATTTTAATCGAGTGAAAGAGTTCAGATTGCAGGGATATGACAAAAATGTGATATATGCGAGTTTATTATTTGCAGCACAGAATTTGTCGTATATGCCATCTGATGTCCTTGCTCCAAACTGTATACTGGAAAAAGAGTGAGACCTGTCATCAGAGGATACAAGAACATTTCAGAGATATAAGAAATCAAAGATTTGATACACCAGTGGGAGAACATTTTTTAAGTTCTCATAATGGTAATCCTGATGTTCTGAGGTACATGGGCATTGCTCATGTGAAATCTGATTGGATGGGTGGTGATAAAAAAATTACTTCAATGGGAGAGTTACTGGATTTTCCATTTGGGGTCACTCTTACCTTAAGGTTTGAATAGTGGTTGGGATTTGAAACCATAACTATAAAAGTGCAAAAAAAGTTTTTTTTTTTGGTTTTTTGTTTGTTTTTTCAGAAAACAAGTGTTTTTGCATTAATGTATATTAAATATCAACTCTGCCTTGTATATCTATTAGCTATTTGCATAATATCTTTTGACATCTTTTTTATCTTACAGTACTTGCAGCGGCAAGAATGTTATGATCCAGGGAACTGTTCCTCAGTAATTTCTATGAATTATCAAAGGAGAAGACAGTTTGATAATTTAAATTCTTGAATTGTAGAACAGCTGATTTTTTTACAGTTCTAAATATTTAATGTATTTGATATGTGCTGCTCTTGTTTATTTTGTAATTCATGCTTGATTTTGTTCATATTTATGATACTGTTAGCTGTAGGATCGAGCTCCGATGCACCTGCAAGTGTCATTCAGTTGTAAATGTCCCATCCAACTGGTGGATACCATAGCCTGCAGGTATTTAAGGTGGGGGTCTTTCACCCGGATCCTGCTCCTTGATGAAGAAGAAGTGTCAAAGTGTTAGGACAATTGGTGTTTGCAGCTCTTTTACACCTCATTGCCATGATTTTGTGATATACTTCAATAAAGTTTTTTTAATTTTTCACCTATGCGTGGTAATAGTATGTTTTTGTGTGCAGGAGCTTTTTGCAGTGTTAGAAAGGGGTTGCTCCAGAATGGTGCCTTTCATTGGTTTGGTGAAAAAATATTAATCCATTCCAGTGTTATAAGAATTTGAAATTTCAGTTCTTAATATGCTCAGTACACTCTCTAGGATAGCTGTTTCATATGAAAGAAGAATTTGGCCATACAAAAGAGGATTCTCATTCATGAAAGGGGATAATCCTCTTTCATGAGTAAAAATTCTTCTTTTGTATGGCAGCCATCTTGTTTTGTGTTTCTCAACAAACATGTTTTTGAAAACCCATAAAAATCACATCCTGCAGAGACACCAACTTGTATCTTGTTAAACAGGATCACATTAGCTGGGTTCTGCAGTAAGTTTTTGGAAAAGGACACAGAAATGTGCTTTTAAAACATTCTTAAAATCTTCTTTTGTGAGATGATTTTCTTCTTTCATATGGCCTCATGAAAGAGGAATAGGGCCATATGAAAGCAGAATGTGGGCATACTTTTTTCACCTTCTTTTGTATGAATTAATTATCTTTTATGAGAATGTCACAATCTCACAAAAGAGGATTGCTTCATACTAAAGAAGAATTTGGACTCAGTTTGTATTTTTTTTTGCACATTTGAACCTTAACAAGCCATAAATTTGTCAATATTTGGAGTTAAGGGACAATCTATATGCAAACAACAAGACATAATGGGGTGTGCATTAGACAGTTTTAATTCACAGTCAGGAGGATAGTAAGGCATTAGGCCTCGGGCTGAGTGTTTTCAGTCTCTGGCCATGCATTAGAACTGTCTAATGTACCTCCCCTAAGTGTCTTATTGTGCTTATAAAATGGGTCCCAGTATTTAACATTAAGGGGAAAATTAAAATCCCTAGGTTTAAACATTAAAAACTTAAATATGTATCTTAGTTTTATCTTAGTTTTTAACAAAGTTGTTCCTCCACCTATTTTTATTGTAGGGCTTGTTTTTTTTTCCCCTTTGATTTTTTGACCTCAGTAGGCTTCTGTAGTTGTGGTTTTTCCACCCCCAAGTTTGTATTTTTACTGTAGTACTGCCTGTAAGATTGTTGCAGCAGGTATCCATTGATTGATTTAAGAAATTTGCAACCTACCTGCAGTGAGAGGTACGAGCATCCAAATGTAAACTGCCACTTTTATTATATATTTTTTTTAATAACCTATGAGTGTAAGTTCACTGTAACTCAGGTCACGACAACAGATAGTTATCCCCCTTCCCATAATCTGTATTGTTCATGTAGTACTGCTGTAAGAGTGTTGACAGCATGCCTGCAATGGTAAGAGTTTAAGAAACTGGCAGCCTACAAGGAGTGAGAGAGATGCGAGTGTGCAGATATAAATTGCAATGGTTTTTTTCCACCTGCTTTTGAATGTAAGTTTCTACTCAGGTCAGGACAGTGTGGCCAGATGAAAATGAAAGACATACAAGAGTTGCTGAGAAGTCCCTCAATTTAAATTTACATGACTGAATCTATCTTATATTACTTTCTAAAGCTCTTTCTGCAGGATGATGTCATGTGAGTACTTTGGGGGACTAGGGACTTGGAGCACGAAAACGATCATTAGACACTGGTATGAGGCTCAGTACGGATGTTTCTTTGTTGAAAAAAAAGAAAAGTGCTCAGAAATTGTGCTTGAGAATGCTTATGTGAGTGCTAGTTTCCTAATTATGTCTGCTCTGCTGTGTGCACACGTGCAGCAAAAATTTTGTTAGGAGAATGGCCTTTGAGGGATGTGACACTGTCAGCCCAATGCAGAGTGGTCTGCAAGGGGCTCATCAGTGTCACACCAATCATCAACCAGGCTGATCGTGATACTGTTCTGGCTTGCTGGGCAGAAACTTTGTGTAGTTCAAAGGAGAGAGCCGACCAAATCATAGTTTGGCTCTTTCCTGTGATCTACATAACCACTGCCCAGCTAGCAGAGCTGATCTGTCATGATCAGCCTGCTGAAGCTGAATCACACCCTGTAACAAAGAAAACTGTCCATTGATGATTGTTGCTGTCACCCCAGTTGCTGTTCACCCACTTGACCCAAACACTCAGCACCAACCATCTCACCCCCACAAACATAACACCGACACTGGGGGTGCCCAATCCCACAGTGTCACCACCTGAAATAAAGAAAACTATCCTTAATCTTTTTCTTTTAAAAGAGCAGCTGACACCTTTGGAAAAACTTTGGAAAACATAATAGACATAATTTAGCTTGTATTTCATATATCTTCTCTAGATTTATCCTCTCCATTATTTATTACTGAAGAAACAGCCACTAAAACAAGATCTTTATCCCTTAGAGTTAATTTGCCTCTATAAATTATTCCTTACTTGAAATCATAATGCTAAGTTGTGACATCATAGGTTGTTACTATGGGAAAAACTATGATGTCACAAGCAGAGTATAATGACATCGGGTTGGAAAGAAGCAATAGGTGCTGATAAACCTTCAGTGGAACAACTCTCCTGTTTTCATGCAAATGACCTCAGTAAAACATAATGGGAATAAGAAATGCAGAGCTAATGAGAACTATAAGCTGCTTTTGTGCCCAAATATTATGTTTTTCAAAGTTGTTCTCAAGGAGTCAGTGGCTCTTTAATTTACCCTGTAAAAAAGAACACCATCTATCGATATCTGTTGCTGCCACCACTGTTAGTCCCCCCACCTGACACTCCAACTCAGCATCCACCACCCCATATCCACCACAAATATAACACTTACACTGGGGGTGCCCAATCCCCCAGTGCCGCCACCTGAAATAATGAAAACCATCCCAGTAGGTTTTTTTTTTGATTAAATATACCCTGTAAAAAAGGAAAACGTAAATCAATATCTGTTACTGCCACTGCCATTAGTCCCCCACTCAACACACACACACACACACCCTACAAACATAACACCAACATTGGGGGTGCCCAATCCTCCAGTGTTGCCACCTGAAATAAAGATAACCGTCCCTTGTAGTTTTTTTAACATAGTGTACCCTGTAAAAAAAGAAAAAATGTCCACTGATGTCTGTTGCTGCCACTGCTGCTAGTCCCCTCACCTGACCCTCCACTCAGCACCCACCACCCCACACCCCCCCAAGCCCTAACTTACCCACCGGGGGTCCAACACCATAATCCTTTCTGGTCTGCAGACACATCTTCACTCTTTAACGCCGGAGAGTGAACTGAGGAAATCAGGTATGTGGTTCAATGTATTTCAATGGGGTTTTGAAATAGTGGCATAACTTGGTCATTTTTGAATATTTTTGCCCCAAATTTTCAACATGCCTTTTTTGAGATGACACCTCATGAACAATGGCAGTGAAATTAGGCAAATCTGTCCCAAAAGGTGATTTTGCATCACTGCACAAAATCAGCTTTCAGGTAGGAGTTGAAAATTTTCTCTACCCTTGTTCATGAGGTGGGGTCATAAGAAGGTTATGTTAAAAATCTGGGGTAAGAATATTAAAAAACAACGTTATGAGCGTATGTTGAAATTTATGAACGCAGGCTCATAACTTTGATAATTTTCAGTATCTTGACCTCAAATGTTCAACATAGCCATTTCTTCACAGTATTTCATGAATGTGACAGCTGCTATTTTTCAAATCTTGGCCAAAATTTGTTTTCACACTTGTGGCATGAAATCATCTTTTAGGCAAGATTTGAAAATTTTCTCCACCCTTGTACATGAGGTGGGCTCATAAGAAGCCTGTGTGGGGTCATAAGAAAGCTATGTTGAAAATTTGGTGTACACATATAAGAAAACAACAAAGTTATCTGTCTACACTGCTATTTTTCCACACTCTTGTAACTGGTAGTTTTCAATATTTTGACCCTAACTTTTCAACATGCTCATTTTTTTCACAGTACCTCATGAATGTGACAGCTGTAATTTCTCAAATCCTACCCAAAATGTGTTTTAATACTTGTGGTGCAAAATTACATGTCACCTGCCATGCTCAGAAGAGTGGTCATAAAAAGATTATGTTGAAAATTTGGGGTAAAAATGTTAAAAAACAACTAAGTTATGAGGAAACAAATGGTTCTAACATTTACTCATAAAGTACAGTAAACTTACCGTAACAGTCGATCTTTGAGACGAGCTCTTGCAGCAGGCAACACCGGTAGGACTGAAGCCGCAAGGCACTAGGACTGCACGGAAAACTTCTAGCCAGCAGTCTATTACGGGGAATCAGCCCTGCCGACATCAGCACACTGACATCCGCCTATCCTACAAAGAGGGCAGTCCCCCAGACCTACCTCATTTCTACCACCGGAGACCCCAGCACATAAATTTGAAAATGGAGAACTGAGGTGGTTCCTCAGAGCCATGGAAAAGAATAAGAACTGTGAAGGAGAAGCAGCTATCAGGAGGAAGGAGGGAGGAAAAACAGTGCCAGCTGCAAGAGCTCCTCTCGAAAATCTACTGTTGCTGTAAGTTCTTACGTAACTGTACTATCTTACTTTGAAGCGGCTTTGCAGCACGCAACACCAGTAGGACTGAGTCTCAAACAGTACCGGAACTATGCCCAAAGGGCAGCTGGGAGGAGGTAGAATATATCAGCAGAAAAATTCAGGAAAGTAGGCCCTGAAGGACAGAAAGTCCAAAACTGGCCCTGTGCCTGGAGGCAATGTCCACACTGTAGTGATGGACAAAAGTGTGGACAAAAGTGATGGACAGAACTCCAAATGGCAGCTGCACAAATGTCCACAGCAGACACATTCATGAAACAGGAGGTAGAGGCAACCACACTTCTGGTAGAGTGATCCTTGATCATCCCAGGAAAGGGTTTGTTGTACTTTGGGTAACAGTAAACAATGCAATTTGCCAACCATTTCTTTTTTTATTTTTTTATTTAGATTTTACTCCCTGATCTCCCTGTGGTGGCCCCCATCCTACCAACTCCCCCAGCCCTGTCACATGGCTCATCCAGGAACTTACCTTAGTCATCTGTGGCTTGGAATGGCTGCCCAGCCACCAGTGCAGAGGCTGCAGGGGTCAGTCTCCATCGTACTGCCGCAAGGTGTTTTCCTCCAGTTTTCTTCCTGGACCCATGCACACACATTTGGCAGGGCAACTGCCTATGCCTCGCACAGGCAGTCTTACACCCTGTGCATGGGTCCACCCCATTCTGAGCAGCGTGCCTGTGCTGACCCCCAGCCTCTGCTGGGTGTCAGTCTACATCATGCTACATTGTCTCCCCCTTCCCCGAGGAGGCGCAAGGTGTGGCATCCAGCACCTCAACCCTCAGCACCACCGGGCCGATCATTTGCCAACCATTTCAATAAACACTTTTTCAAAACAAATGTGTCTTCTCTTCTGTGGCAAATGAAACAAACAACTGATCAATCTTTCTAACTGGCAGGATGCAATTCATGTAAAAGCAGAGCATCCTATGGCCATCCAATTTGTAAAGAAAGAGATGCCAGGGCTCTGAGTCCAAACACCAAAAGCCGGGGGTCTGTGGGCCGCCAGGCCCCCAGAGGCTATGGGTTTTTAGATGCTCTGTGGTGAGTTTTGGGGGTTATATTGCAGATATAACACATTTCTATATCAGGCTCCCTACCCCTGAATCCACTGGAAGGATTTTTTTTTTGGGGTGGAGTCAGGTTGGAGAGCCTGGCTGACTGGGCACTGATAAAGGATCATGGCTGGGAATGTATAAGTATAATGCAATGGCAAGATGCTGTGAATTGGCTCCAATGCCAGGGGTCTGGGGGCCCAGTAGGCCCCAAGAAGCTCTTTGGTTTTAGGTGCTCTATAATGAATTTTGGGGGTTATATTCCAGATAAAACACATTTCTGTGTCTGGTTCCCTACCCCTGAATCTGGGTAAGAATTGTTTTGGGGGTAGAGTCAATTATTGTAGAGTATGGCTGACCACTGGTAAAGGACTGTGGGCTTGTATAAAGGGCAAGATGCTGTTAATTGGACAAGGCCAGGAATCTGGGGCCGGAAGGCCCCAGAAAGTTCTTTGTTTTAGATGCTCTGTGGTGAGTTTTGATGGGTTAATTGCAGATAAAACACATTTCATTCTGTGCCAGGTTCCCTACCCCTGAATCCAAGGGAAGAATTTTTTTGGGGGGGACAAAGAATAGAAATGTGTTTTATCTGCAATATATAACCCTGGCCAACACTCACCAGAGAGCATCTAAAACCCAAGAGCTTCTGGGTGCCTACTGGTCCCCAGACCCCTGGCCTTTGGGTCAATTCACAGCATCTTGCCCTTTATACTCTGAGTTATGGTATTGGAGACTCTGGCTGACCTTACTAAACAACAAAATGTACCACATAACATCTAGCATGGTACAAGTAATAGAAGAACCAATTAAAACTGAAGCTTGAAAAGGTTTTTATAGCTAAAGGATCATGGGCATGTAGAAGCTATGGCAAGGTACTGTGATCCAAAGGCCAGGGGTGTGGGGTATGGAAGGCCCCAGAAGCTCTTGGGTTCTAGAAGCGATGTGGTGAGCTTTGGGGCTTTAATTGAAGATAAAACACATTTCTGTTACAGTCCTTTATAGAATTACTTTCGTTACAGGTTCCCTATTAGGAACCTGTAACAGAAGTGTGCTTTATCTTCAATAAAAGCCCCATAACTCACCACAGAGCATCCAAACCCAAGAGCTTCTGGCCTACCTATAACATTAACTATGCTCCTGCAATTAATTTGTTACAATGGGAGGTTAGCTGCTCAAGTAAGAACATTTATAATATGACATTGACATGGTCTAATACTTATTGAAACCCCAGGCCACCGTGCACACCATACAATACCAGGCATTGGGCAAAGTTGTACCCTGCTAGATGCCATGTAGTATAGTTGTTGCTAATCATAGTGAGTGAGTCTCAATATCTCTGATCCATCCAGATGAAAAATGTTCCCCTATAAGTCAAGGGATGCTTCCTTGACTCCTAGGGGAACATTTTTTTGTCATCTGGATGCAGTCAGGATATTGGAGACTCTCGCTCACCTTATTAAGCAACAACACGGAGGTACTAGGGAACCTGTAACAGAAGTATGTTCTATCT
This sequence comes from Neoceratodus forsteri, assembly GCA_016271365.2. Classification (NCBI taxonomy): domain Eukaryota; kingdom Metazoa; phylum Chordata; order Ceratodontiformes; family Ceratodontidae; genus Neoceratodus; species Neoceratodus forsteri. The sequence goes on from CM028129.1 coordinate 820,627,888, forward strand.
TCAATAAAAGCCATAGTACTCAAAACAGACCATCTAAAACCCAGGAGTTTCTGGGGGCCCTCATCAGAACAGGATATTAAAATGTCTAGCATTGCACCATCTGCCTTTTTTTAAAAAAAAATATTTTTTCTAGAAGATTTTATTTAGTTACCTCTCTTTTATTTTACAGGTCTTGACGTGTCTTAATTGCCTTATTAGATAAGTATAAAAACTTTTTTAATCTGATGATTTACATGTGGTTTAAATCCAAAACTTGTTTCTTTGTGTCCTGTTTAAATTTCTTGTTTTCCTTTGTAGGCATTCCTCAGGAACAGACTCAGTTTTGATGAATAGCTAATCCTCAGCTTGGATTGACCAGGTAAGAGACACTAATGTAACAATGTTCCTTAACAAAAGTTACTATAATATTTTGTGCAAGTATCCATCATGATGTAATGGATGGTGGTGGTAGCTAGGCCACCATTACTTTATGATGGATGCTTGCACAAAATACTACAGTAATTTGATGTGTGTGTGGTAATGCATGGTGGAAGTATAGCACAAAGAAAAGAGTATATAACGCACTGTTTCAGCTGCTGCTAGCCAAAATACAGTTTCTGTATTAAGCTACAAATACCATTAAGTAAGCATCCATGTTGCTACACCAGTTTTGTAGGTTGCAGAAAGAAATTCTGAGTTTGGTTTGGTTTGTTCTCTATATATTGAGAAAAGACCATAGAATTTCCATATTTCTCTGGCTATCCTCGTGTTTTCTTTCCCTACTTTGTGTGTCACTGGCTGATCTGTACCCTTTGGCAAGCCATGACCGAACATAAGGGATGGAATTGAATTTCTTCAATGGTGGGCCGACTAGATTGAGGAATAGTAATGATGAAATAGTTTCAATAAGCATTGATGCTCATGTTGATGTGCATATGAGGTTCATTTGGGAAAAGTCTCGCTCACACTCGGCACTGGAGATAGCAATAGTGCTCACGGCTGTCAAGAGGTCCTTATACTGCTCCTGAATTTCTTTACCACCTGACTCCTTGTACACCCTGTATGCCCGAATGGTTTCACGAGTAGTACCAATATCAAATCTTCTGCAAAGAGATTCAATCTCACTTTCTCCATACAGTGTAGGTAGCTCATCGGGCCAGTACTGCTTATATAACCCTTTCATTTCAGTGATCAGATTCTCATATCCAGTCTTGTCACCAGTGGCGCCTCCTGTAGACAGCATATGTTTTCGTAAATTGTCTGCTAAGCTGCGGAAAAATTGTCCTGGGTGAATCTTCTTGTCACAAACATTTCCTTCATGCAATAGGACACCCTGAAACATCCTTTCTTCTATGGCTTTCTCACACTGTGCCAAAAATGTGCCTTGTTTTTCTACCATTGCGTCGAACACCGCTATTTGGCGGCAGATAGCTCGTGTGCATCAACAATTGTACAATCGTGATGTTGCATTCAAGAGATAACTCTGATAACTCCTGTAGGGCATCATACATAATTCCAAGGTTACTGGCAAACTGAATAGACGACAACCGTTTGCTTAGACCAGAGTAGATTTTGTGTGTTGTGCTGTCACGAAAAATGTTATTAGCCGCAGATGTGAAGTGCTTATAGAGAGCAGGGTAAGCATTCCTAACAGCCTCTACTGTTCTAAAGCTCGATGCAACCCACCGGGTGTCTAACACTCTACCTATCTTGCAAAGCTGAATGTCAAGTGCTTCAGAGCATTCCTTCAGCTCTAACCTATTTTTCCCAGATGTGCTATAAAGGGAATATAGCTTGTCTAGCAAACTTTTAAAGTGAGTAGTAGCTCCAACATCTTTCATGACATCACCGACTGCAAGCTCTAGGTGATGAGCAGAGCAGTGCCATGCTATGATATTTGGAAACATGTCTTGCAACAGCTTCATGACACCTGTATTGCATCCAAACATCACTGAAGCTTCATCGCAAGCAACCGCTACCAGGCACTTGGCAAGAAAGTTTTCAGTTATGTTAATTTTTTTCAGCGCAGACAATAAACTGTTCACTATTCAATCGGCAGTCAGATCCTGCAGCTCCACAAGGTCCACAAATAAATTAGCAGGTGACTCATGCCAGGTAACATCAGTCGCATGTACACAATTAAAGCGCTTCTTGTTTAAAGCAGTAGCTTCATCAAGTAAAAGACTCACTTTAGAGCAATCGCTGTGATTTGGGCAAACAACTTTTTCTTCATCTCAGATGAAATGTGATGTTGAATGTTAGAACATGCCACATTGAATGCAAAATCCTCCCCATGTCCAGTCCATTCAACTGCTGACAGTCTATTTCTACTTCAAAACCATATGACGGCCGGTTATGCTTCGCTTCTTTATAAGTAATTCTGAAGATTCTGGCCGTAGTAGCAATTTGGGCAGACTGTGCATTTGCAGCTAATTGCAGCAATGTGTCTTTTTTTGACTGCTCAAGAATGCGAGAAGCCACGACATGTGACTTAGTTTGTGCATGTTCTCCTATCTTTTTCGATAGTGATTTCTGTTGCTTTGCTTTATTGGTACCGTATGAAGTAACAGCAGTTTCGATCCATTCTTTAGCCAGCTTCATTCCAACAGATTTTTCAGGACCCAAGTTACTGACTTGCTGACACACACTGCAACCAAGATTTGATCCGTTGATGACCAACCACCGCTATTTGCTCTGAAAAAAATGTTTTTGTTCACACGTCCATCCTGCAGGAAGTAAATCTTTGCTGTGAGCCACAACTTGTTCAGGTAATTCATCTTCACTACCAGAGCTCTGTGATTCAGAGTCACTATTGGCACAACTGTTTTCGACAACACTATTCCCTTCATAATCATGAACTTGCTTTTCTTTTGTAGCACTGCTGACACATGTAACAGTGGCACATGATACATCTTCAGATTCTTTTCTGTAGTTTTTATCACTCTTCTTTTTCTTCCTCTTAGTCACTGGCTCACCCTCATTCATACTACCTCCTGGCTTAAAAAAATACGACCATATTTTCTTTTGACCATGAGACATATTTTTTGGATTTACGTGTCAGCTGTCTGCCTGTCTCCAAAATGAATAGAGATCTAACATGCTCCTCTGCCTATCTTAGTTAGCCTTTTTCTATTTTAAAGCCCCTGCAGAGTCCAGCGCTCCACTACAGTGCTGTATGTAAGTGGAACTTGTGAGACTCAACCCAGCTCGCAGTCCGCACACGTGCTTCTCTGCCTGTATTAGCCTTTTTTTATTCAAGCCCCAACCTCTTCAAAGATACAAAGACAGTTACTGTCATGCACAGTAATGTGCTATATGTAAGTGGAACTTGTGAGAATCAAACCCACCCAAGCTTGCAGTCCGCACACATGCTCCTCTGCCTGTATTCACCTTTTTTTTATTCAAGCCCCTTCAAAGAGACAAAGACAGTTACTGTCATGCACAGTAATGTGCTATATGTAAGTGGAACTTGTGAGAATCAAACCCACCCAAGCTCGCAATCCGCACACATGCTCCTCTGCCTGCATTCGCCTTTTTTTATTCAAGCCCCAGCCCCTTCAAAGAGACAAAGACAGTTACTGTCACGCACAGTAATGTGCTATATGTAAGTGGAACTTGTGAGAATCAAACCCACCCAAGTTTGCAGTCCGCACACATGCTCCTCTGCCTGTATTCGCCTGTTTTTTATAAAAGCCCCTTCAAAGACACTGTCTGTCTGTCACACACAGTTATGTAATGTGCTGCATAAGTGAAGCTTCTGCAAATGTAACCCAGTCTGCTATGGTTGCATAGCTCCTCTTCTCTGCTTTCCTGGTTTTACTGTTATTTTGTTTTTTTTGGTGGAACCAGTAGCTGCAGAAGAACCACCCTGTACAGTACTCAGGACAGTTTTAAGATTGCAGGATTCAAACCCAGTCGGTCCAGTCTCCTGGAAGGTAGGGTTAGGGGTTTATTTTTTTTTTTAGCTTGTGGAGATAGGAGAGTAGAACTAGCAGGAAAAATTTTAAGTAAATAATAAGTCAAACCCAAACCCTGACACTCAGACTGCTGGATGAATTTACCAACTTCAAATACACAACTGATTAGCTCTCAGTCTGTCTGGACTGGAACTCAGGCTCAGGCTGGAAAAACAAAACCTAAATGCAATCTTTCTCAACTGTCTGCTTCGTTATATTTTTGAAGAGCCAGCTGAGCCAAGATTTCAAATGTATTTTTCTTTTGCCTTATTAAGTCTCACTCTCAACTTAACTATTGAAAAAGTCCTTTGCTGAAGCACAGGCTGCTTGCTTCCTCTGTTCTGACCAGAAGTCCAGGGGCCCTAATTACTAACTACTACTGCCAAAGTAATAAATTGTCTGGGCTGAGCTTGCTTGCCTTCACCCCAAATGTTGCTGCCTCTGGCTTGATTTTCGATTCAGAATCATCCCCACAGGCTCTCTCTAGCCAGAAAGTACCACTACTCTCCCCTTTCCCGCCGCTGAGGCTGCAGTCTCCCGAAACGGTCGGCCACTCGTGCTCTCCCTGCCTTAAATTTTGCTGCCTCTGGCTTGCTTGAATCTCCTCCTAACTCAGGCTCTCTCTAGCCAGAACTTAAGCCACTGCCAACTTTCCCCTGGCCCTTTCCTTTCCCACCGCCACCGCGGCTCGCTGCACAGTCTCCCGAAAGCTGAAACCCATGGTCGGTCACACGCTCCCCCACCTCCCTACTAGTACCATGAAACAAAACTGTTTAATTTAAACCCTAGGACTATCCCTGATGATCGATCTCACAACAAGACACATTTCAGTGATTTTCACAGACATTTCAAATGTTTTATAATTATTGCCACAAATTGTACTGCTTTAATGAGCCAGACAGTCTGAGCCAGGCTGGCCCTACCGAAACAGTGACTTGACTGAGCGCGGAGACTGCACTGACTGACTCAGTCACTCCCCCCATGTACGTTAATCATTCGTGATGATGCTATGATTGGCAGGCTGAGGGCGAGGCTTGGCAGCAACAGAGACATGATGCACCACCTGACAACAGAACAATTGATCAGGTGTTTTACGGCCTGTAACACTGGCAGATTATGCATGACTCAGTAACTAGCCCAGGTCACAGGTGACTTAGTTCTTTAATTGAAATACATAATCAGTTAATCACTGTAGCAAAAACAAATGGAAAAAAATCTTACAGTGGGTGCGGGACCAAAGCTGAACATTCTGTCCTGTTAGATGATGTATTGTCAGGCATTATAGCTCCTGTATGTTTTAAGGCTGAGTTAGTGTTTTCATCTAAAATGTATTTTTTGACAGCTTATACAGTAGTCAGTTGGCTTAGCCCCTTGGACTGTGACATTTGTCGTGCAGAGTTCCAGTCCTGGGGGCTAATTGTTCGGCAAATTTGATGGAAAAAATTAGTTTGGCAGTTTTTATTAATTTGGGAATTTGTGTAAAAATTCCTGTTTTAAAATGCTTTTTTTTTTGCCCAGGAAAAGTGAAAAATCAGTTTGCTGTAGCCTGTACCCCTACCCTCTCCCATAACAGTTCTTTGGGGGGGGGGATGAACTTCTGCGATTGTGCAGGAATGTTCCTGCTGACACCAATGTCTTCATGAGGGAGGGATAGTGACTGCGTCTGCTGGTGGCAATTTGCTCCGAGGATCAGGACCATTGCTGGTGGCGGTGCACGTGACCGCATTCCACTGTGGGATCATCATCCCACAATGGAATGCGATCACGCGCGCCACCTCCAGCAATGGTTCTGAACCTCAGGAGCAAGCGAGGATGAGCACTGCTGCAGCACAACTACTTAGGTGGTCCGGCATCCAGTTGGTATAGCCTGCAGCTGCTAACTGCTGCAAGTGCGAGGGAGTGATCTCTGATCTGCACCGGCACCCGCAGCAGCAGCACAAACAAAGCAGCTGGCTGGCCGTGATACAGCAACAGTAGTTAAATTACTTAAAATATTTATTATTTAGTGCAGTGTGACTGTGTGAGAGGTGCCGGGCCTCAGTCCCGGAATGAAAATAGGTACCGGGGCTGAGCTCCGGCTAGCACCGACACAAATTAAGCACTGCCTCCCCTTGATTAGAATACTCAGGGAAATAAACAGGCAGGTGGATGAATTGGTTTAGAGTGAACTTAGACAACACCTTAGGCAGAAACTTAAGATTAGTATGTAAAGACACCCTGTATGTGAGAAAAACTAGGTAATGCTCTTTACACATTAGAGCCTCAAGCTCAGAAATCCTCAGAACAGAAGTAATAGCAACTAAAAACAATACATTCCATGACAGAAAGTGTAGCTCACAGCTCGCACTGGCTCAAAGGGAGGTAGAGTGAGCTTTTCCAACAAGAAGAGAAGGTGCTATGGAGGGATGGGGTCCTGAATGGGAGGTTTCAAATGCAGGATACCTCACAAGAAAGTATGGGATACCTCCAGCTAGGCAACAGCTTTGCTCCCAATAGGTGTATGGTATGCAGAGAGGGCAGAAAGGTGCACCTTCAGAGATGAGTACCCCAGGTTGGAGTCTGAAAGGGATTGGAGGCACTCTAAAATCAGATTCACTGGACAGGTGAAGGGATCCAGGTGACAAGCAGTGGCCCACAGAGAAAAGCACTTCCACTTCATGGCATAGGTGGCTCTAGTGGAAGGTTTTGTAGCAGCCACCAGGACATCTGCGACCCCCAAAAAAAAACCCTGAAGTAGGTGATGCGAAGTCTGAAGGAACCGAGCATGTAAATGCAGAAACTTGAGGTCAGGATGGACTAGGGTGCCCTGCTCCTGGGAGAGCAAGCCAGTGTGCAGGAGCAGGGTTACTGGAGGTTCTACTGCCAGCTGCTGCAGCTGTGGGACCTTAATCTGACGTGGCCAATAGGGGGCTATGAGGATCATCTCTACCTCCTCCGATTGGAACTTGAGGAGACCTCTCTACAGGAGCGGGAAGGGAGGGAAGGTATACAGGAACCTCCCTTTTCAGGAGCAGGACAATGCACCACACCAGAAAATTCCAGGCCCTGGAACAAGTGAGCAGAAAAGCGGCAATTTTTCCTTGAGTGGGGATGCAAAAAGGTCCAATTCTAGATGGCTCCACCTGTCGAAGACATCTTCACCCACTGAGGACAGGAATTCCCACTCATGAATCCTCTGCCTGGACTGGCTTTGACTGTCTTCCAGGGCGTTTTGATCACCTGTAACATGGAAGACTGAGAGCTCCAGGTCATGCTTGATGGCCCAGTATCAGACTCTCATTGCCTCTCAAAAAAGGGGGTAAGAATGAATGCCCTCTTGCTTGTTGATGTAGTATACTACAGGCATGTTGTCTGTCTGTACCAGTAGCGGGCCAGGAATAATGTGGGACTGGAAGGCCTGCAGAGCATAAAGAACTGCCCGCATCTCCAGTACTTTGATGTGGAGATGCTGCTCTAACTCAGACCAGATCCCCTGGGTTTGGCAGTTAGCTAGGTGAGCACCCCAGCCCTAACCCAAGGCATCTGTAGTAAGAATCTACTGAAGGAACACAGCCCGGACGGGAACCCCTCATAAGAGATTTGCGGGGTTCTGCCACCATTCTGAGGTTCTCCTTACCAGGTAAGAAACTATCACCGGCTGATCCAGATCATCAGTGTGTTGATCCCACTGGACCCAAAGGGTCCATTGGGGAACCTTCATATGCAGATGCTCCAGGGAAACTGTGGCTATAGCCACTATGTGCCCCAACTGTTGAAAGAATGCTCTGGCTGGTATCTGATGACTGGAGGATACTAGCCATGCCTGCGTTATCAGGCGCTCTGCTCTGTCCATTGACAGAAAGGGTCTGCCCTGGGACAAGTCCAGGACTGCCCCAATGCACTGGAGGCATTGGCTCAGGAAAAGACAAGACTTTGGTAGGTTTATCGTGATCCCAGAGACCTGGAAAAGCTGAAAGGTGCCTTCCAGGGTCTGCAGCAAAAGGTCCTGGAGGGGGTTGTCGGCAGACAATTGTCCAGGTAAGAAAACATGTAAAAATCCTGTCTCCTCAGAGCCACAGCCACCATGGCTAGGCACTTGGTAAAGACCCGAGGTGCGGAAGAAAGGCCAAGGGTAGAGCCCTGAACAGAAAGTGGTCACCCTGGAAGCAGAAGTGGAGGAACTGGTAGAGGGCCGGGAAAACCAGAATGTGAAGCTAGGCATCCTGCATGTTCAGGGAATACAGCCAGCCCCACTGATGAAGAAGGGGCAGCAGTCCCTGGAGTTTAACCATCCTGAAGTGCTTGCACTCTATGTAGAGGTTCAAGTGACTGAGGTCCAGGATCGGCCACAGGTGGTCTATTTTCTTGGAAATGAGGAAGAAATGGCAGTAGAACCCCTTTCCCCTTTGAGCTGGAGAGATGGGTTCTATGGCCTTTTTGCGAAGGACAGTCTCAATCTCTTCTTGGATGTGGGAGATGTGAGCCTGAGGGTAATGAGACAGTGAGGGAGGGAGGGCTTTCTGGAGGAAACTCCAGAAATTCGAGGGTGTGACCCCACTCAATAATCTGCAACACCTATTGATCTGAGGTCACTGATCACCACCTGTCGAGGTATAGGGAGAATCAACCCTCAACTGCATCCCCCAAGGCCTCTGCTGGAGGGGCAGTGGTCAGGCAAGAAGCCAGGCAGTGGATCCAGGGGTGGGCAGAGCAGCTGTGGGTGCTCTTGTGGCCCTAGCAACAGCTGCTGCTGCTGCAGGAGTGTTTGTCTTGCACTTAAAGGGTCTCTTTATCTACTGGCCCTTGGAGGGCTGACAAGAGGACTGATTAAAGGACTGACATTTGGAAGACTGAGGTTGGGATTGATAGAGAGAATGGACTGACCTTAAGGCCTTACCCGATTCTTGGAGGCAGGAGATAATATTCTGGGCATCTCCCCCAAACCAGACAGAACCCCAGAAAGGGGCATCTATTATTTTGGCCTGAATATTGGGCGCAAAGCCAGACACCCTAAACCATGAATGGTGGCAAAGACAGATCTCTGCCACAGTCCCACACCCAGAGGCATCAACAGTGTCATATGCCACCCTGAGAACATGGTTGCCCACATCCGACCCAGATTTAAGGAGTTTGGCCAATTGTGTCTTAGTAGAGCCCTCAGGGAGGGTTTGAACTAGATCCCTTGCCCCACCCCAATGGACATTCTGGTACTGCACCATAGGGGTCGGGTAATTAAGTGCCTGAATGACCAGCGTGGCTGAGGCAAACATCCTCTTGCCCAGTTGGTCCAGCTGTCAGGACTTCTTGTCAAAGAGGTGGGTACCGAGATGTTTAGTTTTCTTAGCATGGTCATGGGCAACATTCTTGACCACTGTGTCTGCCGTGGGGTGCTCGCCAAAGAAGAGCTTGCCCACTGGTGCATGATAAAGGCAATTCGTCTTCTTGGCCAAAGCTAGGGTGGAAGAGGGGTGGTTCCATGCTGCCTTAGTAACACCGTCATAAGAATCAATAAGAGGAGGCACCACCAAAAAGAGGGTCTCCTTTTTCCAGAGAAATATAGCCAGACATCAGCACTCTGGGTCAAGCTTTTCAGTTTCCCACCCCATGACAGATTGGATATGGCACATCACATCAAGGAAAGAGGGATCATCAGGGGGAGACTTAGGGATCTCCTTAGGAAGCTCCTGACCACCAGAGAAGCTCCTTGAGTCCTCTGACAACTCTGAGGAGGAGGAAGAGGAAGAGTCGTCCACTGACTGATCACTATTAGGGACTGGTGTTTGAGGGTGACATTCATCCAAACACTGGTCAGAGCTCTCCATGCATCCCCCAGTGGTCTCTGTGGTATGAGGGTTTGCTAGGTTGTGCCTAGTCTAGGTCATGAGGAGGGGGGTCCCTGGGAGGATGAGGAGGAGAGGATCTCCTGAGAGCATCCTTGTTCTTGAAGGACCATAAGGCAGTAAACATGGCATTGTAATCCACTGGTAGAGGAGGAGTATAAGGTGGATAGGGATACTGATGAGGATGATATGGGTACAACGGTGGAGGGGCTGGTGTAGGGTACCCTGATGTAGGTCCACCAGGTACTGACTGAGGATCCCTAGGAGGGCTAACAGGCATCAGCTGTGGCATAGGCTGGAGCTAAGGTGTCGATGGCTGGGTGCGTCAGTGGCTGAGGCATCAGTGTAGCCAGCGCTGGCCTGAGAGGCAAAGGCTGGCGTTGGTCTGCAAAGTAGCCAGTGTTTGCCACAAAGGAGAGGATGGCACTGTGGGGGAGAATTCCCCCAAGGCAGGGGCACAGACATCATCTGCATAGAAGAAGAGACAAGTGCTTGCTCTGGGCAATGCTTGGAAGGGCTGGTGCCAGCCCCAGAGTTGGGAACAACAAATGCAATACCTTGATGGGGAGACAATGGGAGAAAACCCACCACCTGAGGTTCCAACCCCAGTTGAGCCACCTGGCTGAGGACCTGTAGGAACTAAGGGCCTGAATGTCAGAGGCTGGTAGGTAGGTAGGGGACGAAGTCCACTGCCCTGAAGAGCCACCACCTGAAATAGAGATAGGGCAGGCAGATGCACCACCAGTAGCCCAGAGGGAGTGAAAGCTGCTGAGAAAGGAGGGGCCAACCCCCCTCCCGCCCATGGGTGGAAGACCCAGAAGAAAAAATTACTCACCTTAGTAATGTTGTTTCTTCTAATGGAATCTTGCTATATTCTGACATATGCAGTGAGTCCCAACCTTCGAACTGCTCCGGAGATGAAAGAGTTAACTTTCCATGCTAGGCATGGAACGCTGAGCTCGAGCTCGGTTGAGACCCTGTCTGTTGTTCTTCAAACTTAAACCGACAGATCTTTACGAGCTAAACTCACTAAGGTCCTGTGTGGAAGCTGTAAACCTACACTAGCCAACTGGCTACTAAACATAAAAACACATTTTTTGGTCCCAACACAAAGACTCAAGTCAGGAGACCCAAAAATGAAAACACAACACCCACTCACCCCTAAAAAGAAGGGGTGAAACAAAAAGGGTGGTCAGCTACTAAGTTCCAACACTGCACTGCCCACCCACATCCCAAAAACAGAGGTTCTGAGAGGGGCAAGCAGGGGAAGGAGGTCAGAATATAGCAAGACTCCATTAGAAGAAACAACATTACTAAGGTGAGTAATTTTTTCTTCAAACAATATGAAGTCTTGCTATATTCTGACATATGCAGACTACAAAGCAGAACCTCCATGGAGGAGGGACAGAACCTACTTAGGAAATAGGCTCCGAACCACAGCTGTGCCAAACCGAGCATCACTCCTAGCCTGGATGTCCAGGGAGTAATGCTTGGTAAAAGTGTGAACTGTTTTCCAGGTAGCTACTTGACATATCTCTAGAATAGGGATGTCCCTGGCAGCAGCCAGGGAAGCAGCTGTACCTCTGGTAGAGTGAACCCTCAGGCCTGAGGGAGGAACCTTACCCAGTTTTTCATAGCAAAATTGGATACAGGATCTCTTTACCAACCTCACCATAAGTGAGGAACAGTTGGAGGGAGTCAAACCTGTGACCCTTGGTACGCTCTATGTAGTAACTAAGGGCTCTTTTGACATCTAAACTGTGCAGTCTCCTCTCACCAGAGGAGGAATGGTCAGTGAAGTACACAGGAAGAGACATAGATTGATTAAGGAGGAAATCTGAAACCACCTTAGGCAAGAACTTCCTGTTAGTCCTGAGGACCACCTTATCTCTGTGAAAGGAAATAAAATCAGGCTTCACTGCCAAAGCTTGTAATTCACTTATGCTTCTGGTAGAAGTGATGGCTACCAGAAACACAGTCTTCCAAGTCAAGTACTTAAGCTCTGCTGAAGATAAAGGCTCAAAAGGGGGTTGCATAAGCTGAGCAATGCAAACATTGAGGCCCCAGGAAGGGGCAGGGTCCCTGAATGGAGGGTTGGTGTGAAGTAATCCCTTGAAAAACTTGGAGAAAACAGGGTGAGCTGAGAGAGAACAGGGCTTACCTGCTGAAATAAAAGCAGACGCAGCTGCCAGATGCACTTTCAGTGAAGCTGGTCTCAGCCCCAAGCTATTTAAGTGAACCATATAATCAAGGAATGTGGGCAGATCAGCAGATTCTGGGGAAATATGCTTCTCAGAGCACCATATGGAAAATCTTTTCCATTTAGAATTATAAGTAGCCCTGGTGGAAGGTTTTCTAGAAGCCTTCAGGATATCCATTACACCCTGGGAGAGGTGTAAGTCAGCAACTCTAACTCTTCAAGAACCAGGCCTTGAGATTGAGAGATTTGAGGTTCGGGTACCAAACCCTCCCCTGAGCACAGGTTAACAGGTTGTAATTCCTGGGAAGACACAGGGAGAAGATGGACTGCTAAGGACAGTAGGAGTGAATACCAGGGCTGTCTGGCCCAGTCTGGAGCAATCAGGATCATCTTGCAGAGTTGAGATGTGATTTTGACTAGCACTTTGAACAGGAGAGGGAAAGGGGGAAAAGCATAGAGAAACTTCCCTTCCCAATTGAGAAATAAGGCATCCAGGGGGACTGAGCCCAACACTGGGGGTCTGCAGCAAAAAAGGGGAAGTTGGTGATTGTCTGGGGCTGCAAAAAGATCTATCTACGGGGTGCCCCATCTGGAAAAAATCACTTCCAAGACCAGGGGATCCAGTGACCATTCATGATGGCCCTGGGAAATGCTGCTGAGAGCATCTGCCAGGACATTGTCCTTTCCTGGTAGGTGAACTGCCGTGAGGGAGGTGTTCAGGGAGTAAGCCAGAGACCACAACTCCATTGCTTCAGTGCACAAGGCTGTAGACCGAGTGCCTCCTTGCTTGTTGATGTACCACATTGTGGTGGTGTTGTCTGTTCTGACCTGTACAACTTTGTTCTGAACAGATTTGGAAAAAGCTTGAAGTGCTAGAAATACTGCTCTGAGTTCCAACAGATTGATATGGAGCAGAGATTCCTGAGGGGACCACAACCCCTGGGTGGTGAGGTCGCCCATGTGAGCCCCCACCCCAAGAGGGAGGCATCTGTAGTAAGGATTAAAGAGTGAGACTGGGTGACAAAGGAACCCTTGTCTCAAATTGTTCTGATCCTGCCACCACTGTAGGGCCTGGATCAGGGTTCGAGTTACTGGGATCAGTTTGGTCAGAGGGTCCTTCCTTTGAGACCAAAAGGCTTTCAAATGGAACTGAATGTCCCTCATCTAAAATCTTGCTCCCTGCACTACTGCTGTAGAAGCAGCCATGTGCCCCAGGAGCTGTAGAAAATGCCTTGCTGGACGAGACACCTGCGGGGTGAATGAGGAGGCCAGAGAGACCAGGGTCATTGCCCTGTCCAGGGGAAGGAAGGCTCTGACCTTCTCTGTGTCTAGCTCTGTGCCTATGAAGGTGATGAGCTGGACAGGCTCTAGAACTGACTTTGAAAGATTTAGGAGGAAACCCAAAGAAGTGAGCAGTTGCTGAGTTATCTGTAAGTGTAACTTGACTTGGTCTGGGGACTGGCCTACTATGAGCCAGTCGTCCAGATAAGGGACAATGGCAATTTTCTGCCTTCTTAGAGAAGCAACTACTACTGCCGGGCATTTTGTGAATACCCTTGGAGCAGAGATGAGGCCAAAGGGAATTGCTCTGAACTGGTAATGGCCTGAGGGCAGCTCGAACCTGAGGTGCTTTCGATAGGAGCTTCTGATGAGAATACGGAAGTAGGCATCCTTGAGGTCCAGGGACACTAGCCAGTCCCCTGGCCTTAGAGAGGGTAGAATAATTCCCAGAGTCACCATTTTGAATTTTGGTTTTAAAAGGTGCTTGTTTAGGTATCTGAGATCCAGGATGGACCGCCATTCTCCTGTCTTTTTTGGGGTAAGGAAGTACCTGGAATACAATCCTTTGCCTTGGTGTAGGTGTGGAACCCTTTCCATAGCTCTAAGAGCTAGGAGGGAAGAGACCTCTGCCTCTAAGGCAAGTGCCTCTGATGGATTTGCAGGTGGAAAGGATCTGGTTCTCATCTTTGGAAACTTTTTGAAGCTGAGAACCAGTCCCTGGCTTACTACTTCCAGGACCCATTTGTCTGATGTCAGAGACTCCCAGTCCTGGACAAAGTAAGCCAGCCTGCCCCTATAGGTAGCTGAGAATCAGCCCCTGGCAACCCCATCAGGGTGCCTGCTTGGCAGGGCTTGACTGAGGGTGGAAGCAGGCCTGCTTGTACCCCGCCTGCCTCTCCTCTAAAGAACCCCTCTGGGCATAAGCAGAAGAGGAGGCCTAGGCTTGGTAAAAGGCCTATGAAAAGGCCTGCCCTGTCCCTGGAAGCTGCTTTTGAGGAGTGGCCTGCCTTCCTTGGCCTGTGCACTCCTATAGGTGGTTCTATACTCATCCATTTTCTTCATGTAATTCTCTGTCTGCTCCCAATCAGAGAATTACCCACAACAGGAAAATCCATGGCCTTAGTCTGGGTATCCTGTGACAGGCTAGTACATCTGAGCCAAGCCATTCTTCAAGTGCCACAGATGTAGCCATGACTCTTGATGACACATCATTTGAGTCCACTGCAGCATGGAATTGCACCTGGATGCCTCATACCATCAGCAGCCACCTGCTCCAGCTCCTTGGCAGCTGGCCAGGGACCTGTTTTGCTAGAGCCATGACAGTGTCCCATCTGGATTTCTGATATCTAGCAGCATAAGCCATATAATTCGCCTGTCTGAGTCCCAAGGATGCTGCCATGTACTGTTTCTTTGCCATGGCATCAATCCTCCTGGAGTCCTTGTCTGGGGGGTGTGAAGCCAAGGGAATATTTGCCTTGTCACAGGCTGCATCCTGCACTACCCCAACATGGCTGCATTGTTGTGTAAGAAACTCTGTATCAGAGCCTGACAATGTGTACCTCTTATCCATTCTCTTATCCACAGGAGGTATAGTGTGAGGAGTTTTTAGAATTTTAAATGTCTGTTTCCCAAAAGATTTATGCAAGGGAATAGACAGTCTCCTAGACTCTGGGATATCCATAATTTCCACATAGCCAGGCTCCTCTTGATCATCCACAGCTTCTTCCATAGGAAGCTGGAGGGTTTCAGCCACTTTTTTTATAAAACATAAAATGAGAAGGGGACTCAGAAAGCCTAGAAGGAGACACTCCTGAAGGTCTGTCTGGGGAGATGTCCGGGTCAGTGGGTACATCCAGACTTTCAAATCCACATTCACGCTCCTCATACTCCTCTTCCCCCTCCTCCAGTTCATAATATTCCTCTAAATCATACTCTTGAACCGGTGGAACCAGCCGAACTGAGCACCTACCTGACAGTGCCAGTTCGGTCGGAACCGGGGAAGCGACTGGACAATTTTGATCATTTTGGCTATTTCTTCAGCGGTTGGAGAGGAAAGTTTTGGCTCCACACCAGCGGATTTTCTAGTCCTTTTTGCTGGAACTGACTCCTCAGAGTCGGATCTTCTTTTGCCCAAAGAAGTCTCGCCCTGGTCATAGGGCACTCCTTCTGGTTCGGTCTGAACCGAACCGGGCTAGCCATCCGGTTCAGCTGACTTTTTGGCCTCCCTTTCCCTGAGCCTACCAACTCTCTTCTCCAGGGTAGCTGCAGTCTGCATTGAGGTGGTCAAACCCCAGACAGTAAACACAGGTGGTGTGGGGATCAGCCTTGGCAAAGACTTCCCCACACACACTACAGTGTTGAAACCCAGTGGGCCTGGTTTTTCTTTTGGGTTTCTCAGACATAGTGCCAGTCTTATCCAAACTTACCCGTTTATGGCAATCCGCCAGGTAAGACCCTCTTATCGGTTCCCAACCATGTCACTGGTCGTGAAAAACGTAATAAACTGCTTTTTAGAACCGATAAGAACCGATAACCACCTCTAAAAGTACAATTTAGGATTTTTAACACTCGATCGTTCAAACCGAACCGATGAACTGTTTACAAGTTCCACACAGAAAGATAAAATAACCTATCTAGTACTCACAAATACCACAGACAGAGACTGAACTGACAGGTTACGGTTTAATTTCGGTCGAAAACCAAGAAAATGGCACTTTAACCGACAAAATGAACCGAGCAGAAGGAGAAATCTCCAGAGCGACTGATCAGTGAGGCAGAGTAAAGAATCTGACGGTTTTAGTTTGAAGAACAACAGACAGAATCTCAACCGAGCTCGAGCTCAGCGTTCCATGCCTGGCATGGAAAGTTAACTCTTTCATCTCTGGGGCAGTTCGAAGTTTGGGACTCACTGCATATGTCAGAATATAGCAAGACTTCATGTTGTTTGAAGTGGAAGCTGGTCTATACGGTGAGCAAGAAGCTGACTGAGGACAGTCCTGGTGCTTGTCCTGGTGCTTATGCTTCCCACTCGACTTCTTCTACTTCTGGGAAGAAGAAGAAGATTCCCTTGACGACTGAGCTGGGGAAGCAAAAGAGCTCTTGACCTTAAGCTCCTTCTTTCTGCTTCAGCAGGTAGTTTTTAAGAAACTTCAAGTGGTGTCTCTCTGTGGCCTGGTTGAAGTCCTGGCAGTGCTGGCAGGCCTCAGTATCATGGTTGGGGCCTAAGCAGAGCAGGCAGGAAGAGTGACCATCTTTGGCAGGTATCTGCTTTCTGCAGACACACTTTGTCGGCCGGTCGGAAGATGAGGCTGGTGAAGAAGACATAAATGAGATGGAGAAAACCCTGAAAATCGATGTTATAAGCAGTTAGAAAAGAAAGAAAGAAAGCGTGGTTAAATACAAACAAAATGGCGGTCGACTGAAGTTGGCGTCCATGGAGGTCCAACTTGCATGGGTATGTAATCCCCCTGCAAATGGGGGTTCCCAAAAAGTCTTCCAGGAGCTTGCTTGAATGCTCCAAGCCTGAATGGTGTTTGGCGTTTAAGCCATTTATCTGTGAGTGCTTTTAGAGCCTCTGGTACTGTCTTTTTAAGAGCTGTCTGCTTGCAGACATAATTAGTTTGTATGGGGGGACTGTGTGTTTCCCTGCTCGAGTCCCGCTTGATCTGCTGCCAAATTGCTCCATTTCTGCCGTCGCTAACTGGGTAGAGTAACACTTTTCAAAGATGTAACTGTTTGCCAGAAATCATTTAGAGTAATAATGAAAATACAATTTATCTAACCTGCTTTTCTTTGCAGTCTGAACTGTTTTTGCCTAAGCCCTCCTTTCTGGTTCTGAACTGCCGAACTGGACCAATCAGTGTGGGGGGACCTTTGAAATGGAGTCTGTTGCTGGCAAATCAGAACTTGGACTCTCACTGTGGAGCCGGCCAACTATATACTGGATGGCCAGTGACTCTGGGAAATGTAGTTTTGACCTTGGCACCTTTTTCCACCAACAGGGGGAGTTTATTGTGCGTGACAGCTAGACCAGCCAACTGAACAGTGTGGAGCTAAAGGAAATGCTCTGCTCTGGGACTGGAGAGATTAGATCAATTTGGGCAGTGAAGAGACAAGGAGCTCTGTGCTTCTGCTGAGTATAGTTTAGCACGGGAAGCAGGTGTGAGGCCCTGAGTTTTGGTCTACAGCCTGTGCAAGCACCTGTTCAG
Source organism: Neoceratodus forsteri (assembly GCA_016271365.2). Classification (NCBI taxonomy): domain Eukaryota; kingdom Metazoa; phylum Chordata; order Ceratodontiformes; family Ceratodontidae; genus Neoceratodus; species Neoceratodus forsteri. Next base: position 820,645,331 of record CM028129.1, read on the forward strand.
ACTGAATCTGACCTGTGAGGAGAGTCAAGCAGATCTGAAGAGCAAAAACCAGGCTCACCCTGTAGAAGACTGGAGAAATTGCTGAATTGCGCTTGGTCTTTCAGGAACTGAAGCTGCTGTGTGTTCTCCCGGGTATCGTGCAGTAATTGCGGTCGGGATTGAGAAGCAGCCTGCCTGGTATAGTACTTTCGTTTTACATATAAATGTGTGTAGTGCTTGTGGGGGATCATGTTTCATATCCCCTGTACAGTGAATTGAGTGCATGAAGCTGGAAGGAAACACAGCTTAATCTGGACTATATTCCATTTGCTATAAACTGTTGTAGGGTCCAGTCACAAGGGCCTTATCCTCATGTTTCTGCTCCTCCTGGCAATCCAGGACAATCCGCCTTCCATCTAGTTCTCAGCATTGAGTTTGTGAGTACAAGCAGGGTAGCTCCCAGCCATCTGTTTATCGAATTGCAAGTGTGTCATCTAATTGTTGTTTTTTTCATTTCTTCATGAACTGAGGCATCTGGCTCTGGATTACAATTGGGTATTGTGCAAGTGTTTTTTCCATCACAGGGCCCCAACCAGCTGCACCGATCCTGGCTAGCCCCCATTCTGGGTACCCAGTGAAAGTGACAATTTGGGACTCTGAGTATGCGCACAGTACTGTGATTATTAATGTGTTTAACCTAATTAACCTGATTTCCCCCTTCCTTGTTACAGCTCCTTAAATAAATCAGATCTGTTTGTTTCAGCAAAGTTACACTATCTGAGGTATTCGTTTATGTTAAAGTATTGTACTGTGGCTTTTGCAATGTATCATCTTGTTTTACAGGGGGTCCTCAGAGTCCAGTCGACAGAGCCAGTCCTCAGGGTAAGTGTACATTGTGAAGATATTCCTGATGCATTGTATGGACCACTAGTGGGAAGAAAGGGAGGGGTTACAGTGTCCCAGAGGGCTGTGACCAAGTTAGTTGAACTACTGCAAACCCTGACCTCTGGGTGGAGGCACTCGCCATTGGACCTAGGCCCCTTAACCTGTTAGCAGTTATGCAGGCAGGGTTAGTAGCCCATGGGATAGTGCCACCTAGGGGTTACAGGTAGATGGCGGGAAAAGAACTGAGATAGGTCTGGGAGACCACCCCCTTTATAGGATGGGTGGACATCAGCATGCTGACGTTGGTGGGAGCAGTCCCCATATAGGCTGCTAGCTAAATGTTTTCCATGTGGTCCTGGCACCTAGCAGCTTCAGTCCTACCGGTGTTGCCTGCTGCAAGAGTCCTCTCGAAGTAAGATCTTTATTTTTTTTGCAGATTTTGGCCCCTAATGTTCATCATATCCCTTGTGTTACCCCACCTCCTGAATATGGCAGGTGTCATTTTTCAAATCCCCTCCAAAACCTGTTTCCACAGTTGCACAGCGAAATCACCTTTAAGATGGGATTTTAAAAATTCCACCTGTCTTGATCATAATGTCAGATTATAAAAAGACTGTTGGACATTTGAGGTCAAAATGTAGGGGCCCACTTAGCAGTAGATAGTGTCTCTCAGCTGCCCTATCCTGGGTAATTACAGTTTAACAATGCGTCAAAGCTGGACACCACTGAAAATGAGATATTACATCTCATCTGCTCTAGCTGAGGAAAATGTATAGTAAAAATGTGTACAAGCAAGATCCAGTACAACAGCAATACCAGCGGCAAACATTCAGCATTGACAAATGCTTGTTTTTAACTGTGTAGTGTGTGAATAGCTTGGCCTAAAAACAGAGCGAGTGACACGGGAAGGAATCAGAGCCACAGCTCACATGTGACATGGGAGAACCATGGTTCATATTAAAAAATACATAAATGAAAGACAAATACAACAGTTAAGACATACATTCAATAGTCTTATTGCTTGCAACTTTCCTAATTTAGTCTAAGTGCTGCTAAGGCTGTTTCTTTCTTTCTTTTTTTTTTTTTTGCAGTTAAACGTTCTGAGAAGTTTTCATAGAAATTTACATACAGTAAGAGCAAGCAATATGTGTATACAGTGGAACAAGATAACAGGGATCAACAACAGTACATCATAGGAAACAACAAACCTATCTAGTAACTACCTTAGGCTGGGTAGCAATTAAACATCATGACTTGCAAGTAATAAACTGTTTAATGTACAGACTTCTCTACTGAGAGGTGGGCTGGTGTCTTTCAATAAATGGATCTCAGGATTGGGTTTTCTTTAGTCTTCCATAGGGATTCGATGGTTAGGTGGGTAACTGAATCCAAAGCCTAGAGATATCCAGGTGAGGGGAAACTGATCATGGAGGGCCTTAATAGGTCCTTAAAGTATTCCCCTCAACCAATAAGCTATTAGCTGCAATATATTGGAGATAGGGGTCCCAGCTATCACTGAATTTATGCATACAACATTTGTTGTAACAAGAGAGTCTAGTGAGTTGGGCTTGGGCCACCAGAACAGAAAGCCATTCCTTAAACACTATTACTACACTTGTCCTTCAGCATTTCAAAATGAGTCTTTTGGCTTCAACTGAGGTCTGAATCAGCCACAGCTGCTGGGATCTTTTGATCAGGGTGTCTGTTGGAAATATTCTCAGTATCCAAATAGAGGGGTCTAAAGGGAGGGAACCATCAAGTATGCTTGCACAGGGATCACTGTTAATACCGTGCATCACTAATAGCATAGTAAATGATAATGCCTACATCATAGCATTTGTTATTTATTTATTGAAATATTTCACCAGGAAGGCACACTGAACAACAAGTTGATTGTGCGACCTGGGGGGGGGCCGGTACATGAGGATAAGAAAAATACAAAAGTGTACAGATAATATAAGGTGAGTACAGGTACAAGTACAATCACAGTTACATTGGAGCATAAAGTCAAAATGAAACACAATTGGTAAGCAGTACAGACAATGCAAGAATCGATTAAATACCGGTAAGGGTAGTCAGAGATCATGCTGCCATAATACCAACAAGTCAATACTACAACAATACAAACATTTATGCAACGATGTTTCAAGTGTTAATTGCAAGGGCTCAAACCAAGTTAGCAGGGGAGAAGGCAATCATCCTAGAAAGGGGTAGGGAGGCTGGTAGCTAAGAAGAGTTTTAGGAGGTGAGGAGAAGGGGGAAGAGAAGGTGAAAGGGGAGGAGAGAAACTTGCTTAAACGTAATTCCTCTCAGGTATGCTGAGAACCTTGCAATGGGGGGAGGGGCAAGGAGCTGGCTAGCAAGAGCAATGTACAAAGGGGGAAGGATGCTGAGAGCAGCCCTCCAAAACTTAGTACCCCTTCAGGATGCTGAGAGCCCCGCAAGGGGGTCAGGGTTGTGGTTGAGCAGGAACAAAGTAAAAGGAATTAAGGAGGATTAAAGCAGATGCAGCTGGAAAAAAGGAAAATTATGAGATGCAGACCCTAAGGAATAGGAGCTGGTGAGCAAGAGCAATGTACAAAGGGGAAGAGGATATTGAGAGCAGCCCATCAAAACCTAGTACCCCTTCAGGATGCTGAGACCCTTGCAAGGGGATCGGGTTGCTGGTCAAGCAGGAATGAGGTAAAAGGAAATTAGGGAGGATTAAAGCAGGCGCGGCTGAAGGAAAGGAAATTATGAAGTGCAGACCCTGAGGAAAAGGTGGAAGAAGAGTAGCATATTTGTGGAGGGGAAGAAGTCTAGATTTTAGGGAAATGGTGGGGAAAAACCTGACTGGCAAGTGAGGGTGGATCGGCATGGGACCATCAGTGTCCGCGTGTTGCTGGATCGCAGGGAGTGGGAAGGTGGAGGTGGGGTATAAAGGGAAGCTAAGAGGTAAGGGGGGAGTTCACCAAGCCAGAATTTAGAGGTTAGTTTGGCACAATCACAGATTCGACAGTTAGATGGGGTGGAAGGTTAAGGTGTGGTAAAGGTCACAGTAATGAGTACATGAGGCGGAGTCGAGGGCAAAGAGGCAGAAGGAATTGAAGATGGTGTCCAATTTGGTCATGGAAGACTTGGAAGCAGCACCATAGACTACATTGCAATAGTCAAAAATGGGTAGTGTCATCTTCTGTACAAGTTGATGCCTCATGGTCAGCGGGATGCAGCTACAGTTTCTGTACAGGGCACCAAACTTGGGGCGTAGTTTCTTCAGGATGGCATCAATGTGTATAAAGAAGTGGAGGTGCTGGTCCAGCCGAATCCCAATATATCAAAATGAGAATGTGTCCTCAAGGATTGTCCCACTAAGGGTGTGGTAAGAGGGTGGGCAAGTAAGCTTGGAGAGTCTCTGCCTGGTGCCAACGGTCATTGAGACTGTCTTCTTGGCATTATGGGAGAGCTGGTGTGAGGCAAACCAGAGCTGAACCTGATTGAAGTCATGTTGTAAACTGGATTGCACTGCAACAGGATTATTGCTGGAGCTGTACAGGACAGTGTTGTCAGTATACATATGGATAGAGGAGGAGAGCAGGCTGTGGAGAGGTCATTGATGAAGATGGAGAAGAGCAGGGGGACTAGCACGGAGTCCTGGGGGATCCCATTGTTGATGGGGAGAGGAGGTGAGGTTGAGTCAGAGATTCGTACCAACTGAGTCCAACTGGTGAGGTAGGATTTAAACCAGTTTGTAGCAGTCGAGGCCAGACCTGCTGTACAGAGAGAACTAAGAAGCAGCATGTAAGAAACAGTGCCAAACACTTTTGTTAGGTTAACAAAGATGGCTGAGGTTATCAAGCCATTGTCCATCCCTGTAAGGATAGAGTCGGTGAGCTTGAGGAGGGGGTTAGTAGTACAATGGTTCTTCCAAAAACCAGATTGGAATGGGGTGTAAAAGGAGGAATCAGAGAGGAAGGTTGACAATTGGACCAGATGTTCTTGAAGTTCAGCAAGAGTTAGAAGGAGAGAGATGGGGCAATAATTGCCAGGTGCGGTGGAGTCACCTCCTTTAGGGAGAGAAAGGACAATAGCGTGTTTTCAGGGGGTTGGTACCTAAGCAAACCTAAAGGAGAAATTTAGACCCATATGGGAAAGATCTATATTTTTTTAATATCTGCAATATATCCTAGTAGCCCCAAATATGTTTCAAATATATGTCAGACACATTTACACATTTCAGATATATTTTGAGATATATTATAGATAGTCACAGAATGATCCAAGATGCATCATATTTGGGATATATATTTGCTGTATGTTTGAAATATATTGCTGCTGTACTATTTCAAAATTGAAGTTTTTTCTCTTTCAATGTTATGTCCTTGAATAAAATCAAAAATACTTATTTGTAGATATACATCATTGCAGTTTCTACATATTTTGCATTTTAGGTAAACATATATTTTTAATCTATCCAACATATATTCTGAGTTACTTATGCACTTTCATTTCTGTTTTCCCTTGTAAGAAGCTAAATATATATATATATATATATATATATATATATATATATATATATATATTAATAACATAGTTTTAAATTATATCTATATGGAAAATAACTATACTGTATTTTGTTAATATCTAGACTATATCTGAATATGCCTAAATATGTCACATTTTTCTGATATCTGTGCATTCTTCCAGTTATACTTTATATATTTGCAGAATTCAATGAGGTATATCTTATACTTGGCATTGATATACTAAATGTATATGTTTTGTTATTCTATCAAAGAAAATATTTTGTCTTACTTTTTAGTGTTTTTATGGACTCTTTAATGAAAAATCATTATGGTTTTATGGAAGCATAATTTTACCCTGTAATTTCTACAAAACGTGTATGTTAGCAAACATTTATTTTCAATATATTAAAGATGTATATTCTGAAATATATTTCATATATGTTAAAATAGGTTTGGTCTGATATATATCTGGAAAGTATCTGATATATATATATATACTGATAATACTTTTTAAATACATACTTTACATAGCAAATACATTTGTTTTATAGTTTATAAATGTGACTGAAATATATCTTACATATACCTTTAAAATTTAAATAGACTACATTCTGTAAATATATAAAATGTTGTAAAACCAAAGCCACAAGTAGCAAGAGTAGTAGCAGCAGATTATATTTATTTTGGGCACCCTTCCCCGAAGGCTTAGGGCACCCTTACAAATATCAATAATTAACATACATGGTTAGCCAGTTCAATAAAATCAGTAACAAACAACCCTTAAAACAGCTCTCTAAAAATATAAATAATTCTGCTAATCATAATTCAAAGGTATTCTGAAATAGATAGGTTTTCAAACCCTTTTTAAAGCATTCCAAAGAAGGTGCCTCCCAGAGGTAGCCCAGAAGAGAGTTCCATAGAACTAGGACCACGGCCTCAAAGGCCTGGTCCCCTAACAATATTAATTTCATTCTGGGCACCTCCAGAAGGGCCTCCCCAGCTGACCTTAGGGAACAACCCAGGGTGTAGGGATGCAGAAGCTCTTTCAGGTAACCTGGACCCAACCCATGTAGGGTGTTATAGGTCAAAAGACCTATTTTAAAGGAGATGTGCCAACGTACTGGCAGCCAATGCAGTTCACACAGAACTGGCATTATATGACAGGATCTTGGTAGACCCCTGAACAGCTGGGCTGAAGCATTCTGCAACAGTTGCAGGCACCTCAGCACACCCCTACTGACCCTGAGGTAGAGGGCAATAGTAAAATTTAGACCCCCACACACACAGGACTGGCATTTCATACTGTTCTTGTGCTTTTTCAAGAACAGTGCAAAATATTGGTCCTGTGGGGATGTCTGTTTTTTTTACTATTGCTACTTTTGGCTTTAGTTTCACAATTTTTCCTTTACTGTACAAATAAATTTTGTAATGGAAAATCCAAGAAGTGCCTTATGGAGCTTCCTGTGCATGTGTGCCTAACTTATACAGTCAGTAAAATATTAATCTTGTTTGCTTGCAAGATACAGTGTATGTAGAATATATGCAGAATATATTTTTGTATATATGTCAAATATGTTTTTGCAATGCTTCCTATGATACTGTGTTCAAGATTTGCATAACTAATTTGCATATTTCAAAAGCACAGTTTATCAACCAAAAGGATGGTAATTTCTATTTTTAAAATAGTTTTAAATTGACAGCACTAGTTTACAGACCAGAGGGAAAGGTAAAGAGTGAAAAACAAGTACATGTTGGAACTCACCCTGGCATAAAAAAGAACCAAACAGGGGTGGTATAAATACAAGTTTGAGTTTTACAAAACAATGAAATCAAGAGGTAAGTATAAATGAATAACCTTTAAATTTATAATAATGATGCACCATTAAATGATAAAAATACTATAGTAATCTAGATGGATGATAATAAGCAGAATGCCACATATACAGTTGAGAATGCGTGATATCAAGATTAATTTATTGTTTGGGTATTTAAATATATTTTTACAATGAATATATTTAAAATAAATTTCAGAGATATGTCAACTACATAAAAGTATATCTATTAAATATTCAAAATACATAAACAGATACATAAAATATATATCATGCACCTATAATAAATATATCATGTAAATATATTTATGATACTGTATATCTTCAATATATCTGTCACATATATCCTGCAAATAAATCAGATGTTTCAGATCCAACCAATTTGAGATATATACATATACTTCAGACATATGATCAAATATATATTTGAAATATACTTTTATAACTATATCTAAAATATAGTTCTTTTCCATATGGGAAATTAGGGAAATAGGGTAGGCAATAGCAGGAGCAGAGAGGTAGAAATGTTTGGGATCAAGATCGTCTGGTGAGGAACCTTTTGAGGGGTTAAGGGAGAGAAAGACATTTAAAGCATCATTGGGGGAGATAGTGGCAAAGGAGAAAGGGGGGTCAGCCTCGGGAGGAGGACACTGGGAGGGGTGTGGGTGGGGAAGTGAACTTAGAAGAGACTTGTGCAGGATGTGTAGTAGGCATTAAATTAGTTTGCTACCAAGTGGGGGTCAGATACCAGGGAATTGTCAATTTTGAGAATGGGGGGGCACGAAGGAGGGAAAAGAGGGCATGGATCACTCGCCAGAATTTGGAAGGGGTATTGATGTTTGTGTGGAAAGTGGATTTTAAAATACTCAGCCTTTGCCAATCTGGTGGCTTTGGTGCTGAAATTACAGAGCATTCTATAAGTAGTATAGTCGCCGGAGAGCTTAGATTAATTGTGTTTTTTCCAGGCGTGGTCACATTCCCTTAGACAGATCATTAATTCGGGGGTTATCTAGTGGAAGTGAAGCCCACAAACTCTGGTCCATCTGAAGGGAGTGAATATGTTCCAGATGGAGATAAATTTAACCTTGAAGTAGGTGAGGGTGTGGTCGACAGAGGGGGAAGAAGACAGAAGGGCCCAGTCAGTAGAGGCAAGTTCAGACTGGAGTTGGGCAAGATCAAGAGATTTAAAGAAGTGAAGCTGAATGATTTTATGTGGAGGTTTTGTTTGATGGACCTTGTGGACCAAGAAGATGGGATTGTGGTCTCCAAGGGCATCTGGGAGGATACCTATCTTGATGACATGGTGTGGATGAGTGATGAGTGCCCAGTCAAGCAGGTTGTTGTTTTGTGATTTATGGTTTGGACATGTGGGCTCAAGGATAAGTTGAATGAGATTGAAGGCAGCCATATCATTCTGTATCTTATTCATCTTAGGTGAGAACCAGTTTAGGTTCAAGTCACCCAAGAGAAATAGCTCACTGGATTTTGAGATGGAGGAAATGGAGGATATGAGTTCAACCACAACTGAGGGATGAGTACTAGGGCTACAGTAGACACTGTTAATGAAAATTAGGAGAGTGAAGGGGAGAATAATCTGAGTGACTATTGCTTCTTAGTTTACTGGGATGGAAGATGACAGGATAGTGGTAGATTGCAATGAAGACAGAACATACATGGCCACTCCCTCATCCCATCCTTCCCGGTCCTGCCTGGAAAGGGAGTAGCCAGAAATAGAGATGGAGCTTTCAGGGATTTTGCATGTGAGCCATGTCTCAGAGATAATTAAAATGTCAGGGGTATATAATGCCACTAGAGTTTTGATGAGATTAATTTTGCTTAGCAGCCTGCAGATGTTCAGTTTCAGCACACTGGGCAAAATTGAAGGGGCCAGAGAGCAGGGAGTAATTGTATTTGGGGTGACAGTCAAGGGAGCTAGTGAAGGAGGGCCTGGTTTGGGTGGATATGACCTGAACAAAGTGTAGGAGGAAGATGGTTATGATGAGGTAATATAGTTTTGGACTTTTGTATGATAGTTTGGAGTAAGGGGGGAAGAGGTAGATGAAGGGGATGGAGAGAAGGAGAAAGAGAGACAGAGGTAGGCAAAGAAACTAGGAGGAGAAAAAAGAGTAAGGAAAAGTGCAAGCAAAGTACAAAAGGAGCAGAGGGAGTAACTGCAAGGATTAGAGAAATATCAGGGAGAGTGGGGGGAGGGAAGTAGAAGAGGGTAAAAGTAGCGCCAGTAATAATATTGGGTGCCTAAACATCACACTGTAGTTCAAGCAAGAGAACACAAAAATTGCAACCTTTACAGGGCTACCCCCACCCACCCAAAAGATATCCTTGAAGTAAATGAAGGAACAAACAGCTTGCCGTTCTGATGCAGCAGTATATATTTACTACTATACATCGACTTCCAGTTAATTTTCAGTTAATTGATTGTAACCAGGCTGGCAATCAATTAATTGTTAATGAGGCAGAGCTGTTTTAATAAAGAAATGAGACAAAGGTAAAGTACTTAACTGCTGACTGACAGCTGTAGTCCAGCACAGTTTACATGCTCATGTATGGCCATGGGACACATACAGTGCTACAGTCGCCACAGCATGGCTTAAATGACAATGTGTCATGTAGCCTCTGTGGTAGGGTGCCAGCTGAATGGAGATCGGGTGGGGGCAAACGGAAACAGAGTATGGTCACTTTGCAGAGTCAGCACAGTTTACACGCTCATGTGCAGCCGCAGGACAGACACAGTACTACAGTTCCCGGGAGAGAGGCTGGCGGAGTTAAGAGACACTTACCATACATGCTGTTACAAGGCCTCCTTTCTTAAATTAACCAAACCCCTGTCTGCCACTCAGATAACAAGCAAGGGAGCAGATTCCAATTTGGTGGGCAGCATCTAGGGACAAGATGTGGGGTCAGGCCACTTATATAAAAATATACATGTGCTAGAGTGCCAATCGCTATTATATGCACAGCACTGTATTGTTAGCATAGCTATTATCGTCGGCACTTTTATAACTGCGCTGTTATTTTCCATGCTATCATTGTCGCACTATAATCATTGGATACCCTTGCACAGACATCTGGCACTTGGGCCCAGAAGGGCTGGAGGGGGGCACAACTCCAGAGAATATGTAGCCGGTCTGCATTAGGAGCATTGCAGCTCCAGCAATTATCTTGGGCTATAAGGCTCATGGATTTCAACTGAGTGTGAGTGCAGTACTATAGGTGAAATACATTATTCTGGATCAGAAGACTTCTCCTGATCTCCATATGCTTGATGTGCTTTCACCCAATCCTGCTTCCATTGCTGATCAGTGATCAGGGTGCCCAACTTGTTTTGCCATTCGTTTTTGGCCAGTATGGAGGGATCAGGGCCACTACCTCTCATAAGTCTTTGGATCACCTCAGCCAGTCCCTTGGGTTTTGAGGTCCAAGTTTGTACAGGGACCTTATCTAAGGGCCTGCCCTTGCTTCTGACACAGGTGAAGCAGCTGCATTTTTATCTCTGTCACTGGAGATAAAGGCTTCTGAGTTGCAAGTATCCCCAGAAGTCCCCTTGTGGGAGCTTAACTCTGTATCTCAGTGACTAAAATTAATTGAAGGCATCCCCCTCAGGGGTCTTCAAATACTGAATGCTAGCAATTGCATTGTTTTCTAACCCTTTCCATTGTATTGGTTTCTGATCAATGCAGAAGTTGGGGTTATTCCAGACGGGAGTGTGCTTTCCATGGTTTAGACACAAGTTTTGCTTTTTGGCCCATTAAGTGCCAAGCTTGATGGATGGCCTTTATTGTGATCCAAACTTGAAATTGTTTGGGAAGAGAGTACCCCAGAAAGGCTGACAGTGGAGTTCCTTGGAGGAGACATTTTTCTATTCCCATCCAGGCAGGGTGCCTGAGCCATAAATCCTAAACCAGTCTAAACTTTTGGCTTAACAAAGGCGTATGAATAGTGTATGACGTTTGGAAGGTTCTGCCCTCCCCTTATCCAAGGAGCTCTCAGCTTATTCCTACTGTAGCATGGGGGGGACTTGCCCCATAAAGAATTTACTCATTAATGTATTTAGTTTTTGGGCCTATCGGTCAGGGATTATTATCAGTAGATGGGAGATTAAGTAGTAGACCTTGGGTACCAGCATCAGCTTAATAGCTGCAATTTTCCCAGCCATCGACAAATGTAAATGCTCCCACCTAGCCACGTCTTTCTGGAGCTTAGCCAGCAGGGGTCTGATATTACTTTCGGCTAGGGAGTTTAAGTTAAGGGTTATTTGAATTCCTAAGTATTTTACTCTGGTCGGCACCCAGGCTAGCCCTATGTTGCCTAGTACTTTTGGAGTCATGGCTGCAATTAGGGGAGGAATTTCAGATTTAGAGCTGTTTATTTTAAGGCTGGTGAACCTCCCAAAAATATCCAGTGTGTTTAGTATATGGGGAAGGCTCTGTACTACCTCTCTTGTTAGTATCAGACAGTCGTTCGAGTACAGCTTTGTGTGATATTGAACCTCTCCCACTTGTATACCCGCAGTTTCAGGGTGTGTCCAGATGGCTGTGGCGAAATCCTCCATGGAAAGCACTAACAGCAAGAGAGATAGAGGACAGCCTTGCCTTATACCTTTGTGGAGGGGAAAGGGGTCAGACAGATTACCGTTAGTGAGAACCTTAGCACTTGGATTTTTATACATGGTTCTATTCCATTTTGTAAAGTATGGGCCAAAGTTATAGTTATCTAGAACTGCATGCAAGTAATACAACTCCAATGAATTAAAAGCTTTTTCAAAATCAATCGTAACTGCTGTGGCTGGGGCAGGAAGGGTTGTAGCTGTCTGAATTAATGATATTATAGCTTAAAGGAGGTCAGAGCTGTCTCTCCCTTTAACAAAGTTGACCTGAGAGAGGTGGATTATCTTGGAAAGGACCGTCTCAAGTTGTAGGGCCAACACTTTAGCCAAAACATTGGCATCCACGTTGATAAGCGAAATTGGTCTATAGCTGAACAGTAGGGTGGTGGCCTTCCCTTCCCTTCTTTGGGGAGTACAGTAATTATGGCCTCCTTCAGTGTGTTTTGGAGCTGCCCTTTTGTGTGGGCTTCTTGCAATATTTGCCAGAGCGGGGGTGTAATTATTTGTTGTGCTATTTTATAGACGTCTACTGGGAATCCATCCCTCCCTGGGGCTTTATGAGGCGCCATAAGGTAGATAGCCTTACTAACCTCAGGATCAATGATGGGAGCCTCCAGATCTTTTCTCTGCCATACACAGTTTGAGAAGGGGCAAACTGGCTATGAAATCAGTGTATCTTTGCACATCCCAATCCGATTGTGAAGTGTAGAGGTCTCTAGAATTCGGCCATTATATTGTTAATCTCCTTCTGACTGGAGGAGAACCTCCCTAATTTGTTTTTAAATTTTGGGATGTGCCTCTGCACTTGTCACTGTTTCAACCGATAGGCTAGTAATTTGCTGGCCTTCTCACCCATAGCCCAATATCTGTGGTGGGTTCTCAGGATTTGAAGTTCAGCTTTTCTTGTGGTTAGAGTATTGAGCTGGAGGGGCAAAGCTGTGAGTTCTGAGATCACTTGCAGGTTGTTAAGGTCCCGTGGATCTTTCTTATACCACTCTTCTAATTAAGCAAGCTGGTTCTCTAATCGGGTATACTCCTGATCACTCTGTTTACGCCTATGGGTGGCATAGCTTATGATTCTACCCCGATCACGGCCTTGTAGGCCTCCCATGTCCCAGATGCGGAGGCGGACCCAACTGGGTTATCCTGAAAGCAGAATTCTGGTTTGGCTTTGAGCCAACCAACAAAATCTTTGTCCTGAAAAAGGAGTATGTCCAGCCGCCATAATAAAGACCTATTCCGACGCAGCACAGTCAGGAGACTGAGGACCACTGAGGCATGATCAGACACGTATATGGGGGCTATGGAAACATCTACTGTAGCAGTGGTTATGTTAGGTGACATGAACCAAAGGTCAAGCCTGCTAGCCATAGCTTTAGATTCTGAGAAGAAAGTGCAGTCTTGGCCAGCAGGGTGAGAGAGCCTCCACGTGTCTGAGAGTTGGAGTAAGGAGAGTAACTCTTTTAAGGTACTGAGAGCTTGGGTGTGTGGCTCTGGTTTGGCATTGGATCTGTTGAGGAGAAACTCCACTGTCAAATTAAAGTCCCCCAGAATTATGCCCGAATTGTCATAGGAGAGGTCCAAAATTTTCTGAAATACTATGTTAAAAGATTCAGGCAATTCCTCATTTGTGGCATAGATGTTGGCCAGCAGAATTGACACTATGGGGGTGGAGACTTTCATAACTATCCAATGGTCTTCCTTGTCAGTGTGAACCTCTTTAGGGCTCGATACTCCCCATTTAGCAGTACCAGATGCACTATGGGTCTCTTACCCTGCCCAGTCCTTTTCCAATTTCTGAGCTTCCTGTTTGTTAAACTTTGTCTCCTGTAAAAGGGCTATTTGGGTCTTCAGCTTCTTCAGTCAAGCCAGAATCTTTTTCCTTTTTACTGAAGAATTTAGGCCCTTCACATTCAATGATGTAGTTACCAGGTCTGGAGGGTTAGCCATTGTTAAAGAGGCTCATTTGTGGAGGCTGATAGGAGGGCATTAAAAATGTAGGCACTGTGTTCACCTTTCCCTGACTTAATAGTTTCTTGTACTTCCCTTGACTTGTGCCCTTGGACTTTGGCACGCTGACCATGTCTCTGAAGTGTACACCAAGTAATAATACCCAACTGCTTTCAGTGTCGACTACTCTATTATCCTTATAAAAAGCTCTAATACAGAATTTCTTAGTTTGGAAATTCGTTACATAAGGTAAAACTTGAGTAATAACAAGCAATACAATTTTTAACTTACTAATGAGAAACAAAGTTGTTAACAACAATAAGAATTCCCCTAGAAGTATACTTACATTTTCATGAAGCTCATTATCTTGGCATGCTGTACATCGGTCAGCCTTGCCCGATACAGGTGTTAACCCAACACTACTACACCCGACGCTATTGCTCCTGATGGGATAAGGCAGCAGATGTGATGGAATGCTACCTTACCCCATGTGATCCACAACAAAGGACGGCTGGATGGAGTTCCTAGCTGTGCTGCCCCGGTGGTCTGGAGGGGAATACTACCAGTAGCTAGGCCAGCATACTGCGCGTGACCTGGATTCTGGTCCAGATCATGTCATTTTACACATTGCACCCCCCCCCCCCATAACAATTAACATTTCACTCTGGGGTCCGCTCCCCCTTGGAGTTGGAATTTTTAGTTACGGGGGTGCAGGGAGCAAAGTCCCCCGTATTTTACACTTTGTTTTCCTGATATGCTAGAAATTCATATGTCAGGCATGTCAGTGATATGGGCCTTTGCAGTTCTGGATGTCAGCATACTGAGTTTCAGGATAACATAGTATATCCCTACTAGAGATGGGTTAACTGGTACAGCCTGGTATCCCAACTAGCCAGAAGGACACCAAAGACTAGAAAACTAGACTCCAGAGTGGAGTCCACTGTACTGCCCTCTTCTAAAAGAGGCACTCCATGAAGAAGTGCATATTTCCCAGTTTCTGCTGAAGGTCATCATAGCATCCCAGGACCACCTGGTAAATGGTGGGGGGGCACTCTTGGTACAAAGTTAATACAGCACAGACCAGTGGCTGGTCCAGTGGCATGGAGGGCTGAGGTATCCATGCCTTACCTCCTGCCATGCTGGCGACCCATGTTCGCGGTGCTAGTGGGCCACTGGTGGTCGGCCGGGGAAGGAGAGGATCAAGCATCCATATGACAGCTCTCCTGTCCCAGGGAGGGGGTGAGTACAGGGTGGGTGCTTCCCTGACAGCTAGTGGAGGTTGGGTGCCAGCATGCCATAGATCCTGTCACAAGCAAGGGGGGGTGGAGCAGTCAGCCGGTGTGCTGTGGGCGGAAGCACCCACAGCTCGGCCATTGCCAACATTGCATGCTCCTCCCAGGGAGAAACCTGAAAAAAGAAAAGAGGTCCCAGGTTGCGCAGGATGAAACAGCCACCCTCCACATACCCCAACTCAGAATGGGGCTTCCCCGGAGTCTGACTTCGATTCAAGGTGAGTCGAGTTGGGGGCTCTGCACCGCCATGCCATGGAGGGGAGACAGTATGGGAAGATGGGGACAACTGCCTGATGTCGGGTGCAGGGTGTGGGTAACTGAAGGAAGATATGCTGACCAGTGGGGATCTGGGGAGAAACAGATAAATTAATAATATAGCGCAGACAAAACCACACATGGAATTGCATGAATGGCTCTACAGCAACAGGGGTTGTTTCAGTGTGCAGTAAGAACCGCTACCCCTGTCGCTGTAGGCTGCCTTGCAGGAACATGAAATACACTGCCGGGGTGGTGCCTAGCTGAATGGTGTGGTGGAGTGGCTAGAGTACCTGCGTCCAGTGGCATCAGGGATCTGGGACTGCGGTTTGATCCTCCCCAGGTCCCACTGTAATGTGTTTTTTTTTTTTTGCTTTTGCACTGGTCAGAATTTGTTGCCTTCCCTGAAGTCCACAACTCCCTAGAGCTGATTATAATAAGTCAGGTGTGTGTGCGGGGGGTGTAGCCCACCTAAAAAACAAAGATATTGCTCCTATGTGCGCAACTGTTGTTATCAATATTATTTTGCCGGGCACTGATTTGTGTGGCATTCCTGATGTGTGCAGTTTTTACTGTGACATTATGATCCCATGCCAGCACTCCCCCTCTGAGAGGGTCAGCTATCCATTATAAGCCAACACCCAGAGAGACAATTATCCAGGGGAAATGGGAGGTTAGAAAAGGGGAGGAGGGGAAGTGGGGAGGGTGGTAGCTGTAGGAAAGTGGTCAAGCTCCACATGTAACTTACTAGGGCTTAGGGTTGTCAGAACTAGTTCTAGAAAGATTCGAACCCTGCTCGAACTCTGGTGTACGAGTTCTAAATTAGAACTCGAACACCAGAGGGTTCGTATAAGGGTTCGGGTCTTTTTTTCTTTTTTTTATCTTTGCTCACTCCACATCCTCCTCCTTTCATGCTTGTACAGCTGTCCTAGTCCAACCCATTACTGTTGATTAACCTAGTCGCCTCGCGCTGACATTACGCAACCGCAGCGCTAGATAAACCCCACAGAAATGCCCCAGTGAAGAAAAAAAGACACTGTCCTATGCCTGATGAGTGCCGCTTGTTTCCGCTCCACTCTTCTCACACACTCAAAGTTCTAGTATTGACAAAGTGCTGGAGCGCCACGGAGGTGAGGAAACGGAATGGTAGTTTATTCACTCCATAGTTTAACACAGGTCGTTACACTTTGCATTTCGCCAGACGTGAATACAGACTTCATACAGAATCTCTGAATTTCAGCACACAAAGCAGTTGCAACAACCAGCTACAGCTAAGTTCTTGTGTTTTTTTTTTTTTTGGCCAATCCTGTAGTCATTCCTATAGTACATGATCAATTCAGAATATACGATTTTTACAAAAGAAATTCAAAACTAAACTGAGTCATGGTTGTTTCTGTGGAAACATATTTGAATATTTTTTTTTGTGAGATAATTGGAAATGTGGTTTTTTGAGCTGCCTAAGATTTGATATGATACGAGACATTATAACAGCTCTTATCTATTTTTAAGGGGTCACAGCTGCCATTAGGAAAAACAGTCTGGCAACTTTTGGTCACAAACGACATATGACTTGAGTGAGCAGTTTGCCACAGGAAGTAATAGAATGTAACAGCCTTATTAAATCTTATAGGGATCTGTGGAGGACTTGAGTATTCAAAGACAGCCAGTGGGGCATAGTAGGGTGGTGCATTAAGATGCACATATGTTTGAGGAGTTATACTACCCTATTTAATGAAGTTGGTTATTGGTTGCATATAACCCTTTCTCATCCATTTGGTAGTAGGTGCCTTCTGATGTACCCCCAGCTGAGAAGAACTGATTTGGACCCCTGCATTTTACTGATGTACATGATGAATTTCTGATCCTGGATGTATCATTTTGCTTTCTTCTTTGAACATAATTTAGTAGGAGGCAGTATAGCGCAGTGGCCTAAGGCTATGAGCTGCAAATTTGGTGATACCTAGCAGACCAGACTTGGGTTTGAATCCCACAGCTTCCACTTACATACTGTGTGACCTGGAGAAAGTCACTTAACCTCCTTGTGCTCCCAGGTCGCTCCTTTAAAAAAGCTTTCAGCTTAGTGTGCTATACCTGGTTAAACAACTAAAAAAAAAATAATAATTTATGATGTGATTCTGGCACCAAGCATCTTCTGGTACATGATTTATGGATTTTATGAGATGTGAAAGCCCTTTAGAATACTGGATACTCAACTGAATTATATAAGTAATTTAGTGATTGAATTGTTTTATACACCATGAGCTGAGTGGATCTGACTGCATACAACTTTATACTGTTTGTGAGCCATCAAGCAAAAATGTAAGAAATGAGGCAGGGAGTGAACATTGACAGTATGTGAAAACTGAGGTGGGGGGCAGATATGTGAGAGCTGGGGCTTGAAGGGGCAGAAATGTGAGATCTTCTGGGGCAGAGAAGGCACAGATGTGAGAACTAGGACGTGTAGGGTGGCAACAGATTGTTGAATCAGATGATGGTCATACAGTACTGGGACAGGGGTGAGACAAATCCTTCATTTTAAAATATCTGTGTCTCCTGTGTGGTATTCTTCTGCCATATTTGATGTGCTGTCTGAAACTTCACTGACTATACCCAGTGTGTGCGTAGTGCCACTGATCAGTAAGGGTGTGGTATTTGCAAACAACATAAAGACTAGGAAGTGTTTCAAGAGACCGGAGAGAAGAGAGAAATCCGTTATTCATTTACAAATATCTGTGACTGCTGCATGGTGTATTTTGCATCTGTGCTGCTGTGCTCCATTTGACTGCACTGTATCTAGTGTGTGACCATGTGCCACCTGGCACTAAGTGCATGGTATCTCATACGGGTGGGTGGGTTGGCGGTCCTGTAAGCACCTGCAAGTGGCTATTTTTTTTACTAGCAATGGAGAAGAAACCACAGGTAACCCTAGCTAGTACTGTCAAAGTCACCTGTGATCATCTCCCTCTCTCTCTCACACTCTCTCTCTCTCTCTCACATGAACAGATTTGTTTTTGCCTATAGTTTCATGATGTATTTCACTATTATCTTCATTTTGACAGCAGAATTAAAAAAACAGGGTTCGAGTTCTAAAATGTTCTAAAAAAGATTAGAACCCTAGAACTTTTTCAAATGTTCTAGACTAGAACTAGAACCCAGAACTTCAGAGGGTTCTGACAACCCTACTAGGGCTTCTTCTTGCTCCACAGTGGTGTACTCCCTAGTCCAGGGTCCCCAATCCTGGTGAGAGAGTGCTACCAGATCTAGAGCCCATCTTCATGGTACCATATCTGTGAGTGCCATTTGCCCCTTCATATATTGTTTCAGTACTAAGTGCAGTGTAGGGGGGGATCTGGGTGTTGTGTCTGACATCCTCTACTATCTTGGGGGAGGGGGATCCTCCTGGTAAAGGAAACTGACCATTTGGATCCCATCAGTCCCCCATGCACCTCAAAGCTGCGGCTGGCCATGGTGGTTCCTATCTGTGCTCCTAAACAAAACTGCTGCCCAGTTCCCAGAGACAGCTTGCTGCTATTTATCCCATTTCCCTAGCTATTTCAGATGGGGTCTTGTTGCATAAAAGATTGAAGCTAACAGCGAAGCCACCTCTGGTGGACTGGATATTGGGGGAGACCAAATCATAGCCCTGATATAACCACCTCCCCCCATTATTACCGCACTTTAACACTTTGCTGCAGGAGATGTAAGGGGAGCTATCCATGCCCCTCAATCTGCACTGTATGTACCAGGGTTTCAGCCAGTAGTGCAGTATTCCAGAGGGGCAGGCTGGCGGACTGAATTCTCATCAGGGTACCTTAGCTTAGGTGACTACACCTTTCAGACACTCCTGGGCCACCCCAGCGAAGGTGCAGTAGCTAGATAAATGTGTTACTAGAGCTTGAGCGCCTCAGTCCCATAGTACTATCAGAACAGACAACATCCGTATCGGGATTGGCATTAGATCCAATTCATGAGAATGGCAGAATCATACCCTAAGGCTGTAGAGTTTTAAAATCCAGACAGTTCTCTTTGGCAGCAACCGTGCTCTGAGTAGACAATGGATTTGCCCTGGCTGACAGCCATTTAAATCTAAAAGGGGATCAGTAGCAGATTTAGAGGCATATCTCGGTCCCCATGCCCACATACAAACCTTTAATTTGCAACTGAGGTTGCATGCGGGCACTCCATACATCTTGCTGTGCCATATTACTACAAGGCAACAACCTCTTTGACAACTGAGAGGGGGGAGTGCCAGTAATTGACAAAATTAACATATGCACCACCTAGCCCCTGTTCAACATTTCCCAATCATGTAACCATAAAACATTAATAAGATCTGCCCCTACAGAAACTTGTTACAGCATTTAAGCTCTGTACTGAAACGCACCGACACAGATGCACCATGTTAACTGCAGGGCAGTTGTGGCAATGCAGGCACCCTATCTTTAAACTGACAGGAGAGTCAACAAACCCATTAAATTTTACTTCAGTGGCCTACGTGGCCAGTATAGTATTATGCTTGTGCAACTGTGTTACTTAGGTTTTGGCTGTTTGCACTCTCTATTTCAGAGGAATTGTCACTCTGTAGGGATACCAAAAGCAAGGAACCCTCGAAGAGGGTTCCACCCCTACAGCTGCTGCAGGATGATTCCCTTGGCTAAAGGTACCTTAGGAAATTAGAGAAGTGTCGCTGCTCAAGGAAGAGGGGAGGATGGTGGGGCAAAGAAAAAGTGCTTCAGAAGGAGGCCGAGAGGAACTGCTTATATAGATCAGGAAGTGGGAGTGGCTGGCTGCTTGTCCATTGAAATACAGGCCTAGTCTTCCAAGACAGTGGCCTATGTGGCCAGTATAGTGTTATACTTGTGCAACTGTATTACGTAGGTTTTGGCCATTCACACTCTATTCCAGAGGAATTACCACCCTGTAGGGGTACCAAAGGCAAGGAACTCTCGAAGAGGGTTCCACCCCTATAGGTGTCATGGGATGATTCCCTTGGCTAAAGGTACCTTAAGAAGATCCCCCAAAAGAATGTAGTAGTAGCACCAAAGACTGAAGCAATCAGGCCATGAAGCACAGGAGTAGAATGACAACAATGCAGCTTAATGATACGAGGTAGACAGATTAACACAATAGATAAGGGCTTTGGATACATTGATAATGAAAAGGGGACCTCCTAAGGAGAGAGAGAATGGCAGGGACACCATCCAACTCCATCCAACAGCAGAACCTACCTAAAGGAACTAAGGAACACTTGCTACACTAACTAACGGTTATGACCTGAGGCACACAGCAGAGAAAATAGACCCTTGAGGAAGAAATCTCTGGGTAACCAAGGCCTAGGTCGCCTTCCCTCCAGGTGTGGGATATTTTGTTTAGTGACGGCTCTGTTGCTGCGATTTGGAAACCCAATTAAAGGAAGGTGGAAAATATTCCAATTTGAAGGAAAGCTCTCACTCAATCCTTCTAATGGGAATACCGTGGAAGGTTCGAGCAATACTCTACAACATCGGACAACCAAGGCAGGAGGAGGAGAGCAACGACTGCTGAGGCTCTCACCTGGCCTACTTGCCTTAAACAGAGACCAGATGAACCAGAGGCAGTCATGGGGAGAACAGCTTGAAGGGTGCCTCTGAACCTGCTAGGGCAGCTAAAGGGGGCCCCCATGAGAACCCCACCCCCTTCACTGCTGAGTCTTAAATTCTACAACTTGAGATGCCGTCGGTATGGTTGATGATTGAAGGTCCACCTGGAGCGAGGACTTTGCCAGCTATGGGCCAGGTGAGAAGGACCCCACCCTGTGCTTCGCATGCTCAAGATGCGGACTAGTGGTGCAGAGCGAAACCATCAGTGTGGGGGGTGGGGAACCCTGTGCCAGAGAAACTCTAGGATGAGGTTGGAATGCCTGATATATTTGCATAGGTATTTCTGACATATGTGCATTATTTTCGTTATTTCTTTCATTCATTTCTGTTTGTTCAGTTCTTTTTGTGCATTTCTTTTTCATTAATTTTGTTTAGTATATTTCTTTTTGCTTATTCATTTATTTAGCATACTGAAGTTGTTTATTTAGTTTGCTGAAGTTATTCTGCTTACAGAAGTTATTGTGAACATAGGATAAGCAAAGGCGAGCCAACCAAGTTTAGAGGGAGCCAATCAGAAGGTGACATAATACTCAGAGGATTTTAGCAGCAGAGACAAGATTTGAACATGAGGCAATATGCCACATGGGGCCACGACTCCTCACCAAGACCCCCAGAGTCACCCACTATAGGAAAAAACAAAGAAGCCATGGTAAAGTGCCGTGACCCACATGCAGCATGTAAAACTAGTTTACAGCATTGGCAGTAGCTAAAGCTGACCTCCAGAGTTTAATAACACAGCATGCAAGTAAAAAGCAATGTCCATCAATAAGCAGCATATGCAGCAATGAAGCTCAGCTCAGAGGGGGGTAATAATCAGAATGAACAGGGGACAATGGAGAGAAGCAATATGCTGAATCAACAACAATGGCTTTCTTGGTATTAGTGTAGGAAGCACAGTTTAGTTCCAAGGGCAATGCAGGGAAAACAGCAGCAATACCTACAGCAATATATTAATTTATTAGTTCAGGTTTGACTTATATGGACTTGATTGCAGAGAAGGCCCAAATCAGGTAAAACAATTAAGTGGAATACATGAGTACTGGTAGCAAATAACATGAGCTCCTGGATAGCAATGAACAAGGAGTTTAGACAAAAGCCACACAAAGAGAAGGCAAAACAAGACACGGAAATACAGAGGAACAGGAAACAAGCACACAGCCAGAGGCAAAACAAAAACCAAGCAGAACAGAAAAGAAGTCCAGCAGAAAACAAGCAGAATCCAAACTGGGGGGGGGGGGCAGCTAGCAACAAAGGACAGACAGACAGAGCCTCCAGCTGCAAAGAAAAAGTGCTTCAGAAGGAGGCTGAGAGGAACTGCTTATATAGGTCAGGAAGTGGGAGTGGCTGGTTGCTTATCCATTGAAATACAGGCCTAGCCTTCCAATTGCAGTCTGGGTGGAATTTCAGCAAAAAGGGAATACATTAATACCTGACAGTCCTGAACATTATTCACCCCTCTGCGGCAACTTCAAAGGGCAGCGGTAGTGGTTGCGAGCTGAGCAATTGTTCTTCTGGGGTCTCAAGGATGCAGTCTGTCAACTCCCTGTATATTGGAGCCCAGTCCTTGATGGAAGCACTTGTGGAAGCATCTTTAACCTCAGGAAATTGGCGAGTGGCTTGGTTTGACAAATCTAAAGCCGTCAGTGCCAGGTCTCTATGAGCCTCAAAGCTGTTCCTGGTTTTGTCTGGGGTGTCTCCCAGGGAGGTGCTGCTGCTGCTGGATAACTGCTGCTGTCATTGGCGGCTTCTGGACCTTGCTTGGTGGGGAGAGGGCTTCTTGTTTGACTGCTGCTTGCCTCTCTTCTGCCTGCCCAATAGGACTTGTTGCCGTTCTGGTTCCAAAGCTGTGGTGGAGTTTACCTGGTGGGGTTGGTGCTGATTGCTCGGGAGATCTTCTGACACTTCCATGGCCTGGAGGGCCTTACCATGAGGGAAGGACGGTGGTTGTCCTGGGGCAAAGCCTCCGGTGATTTCATCCAGAAATTGTTTGGCTTCTTGCGGGGAGTTGAAGGTAATATATTCCTCTTTATACTAAATTCTGTGGAGAGTAGGATATCTCATTGAGGCTGGAATGTTCATTTTGTACAGCTTTTGCTTGACAGGGCCAGACACACATCTTTTCCTTGATAGTTCTATCAAGAAATCCTAGCACAACTGGATCGGGCACCCTTCCCAAGTTAAGTTGTTATTTTCTTTGGCTGCCCTCATGTAAAGCTCTTTTTCTGGATAGCGCAAAAACTTGCATAGGATGGGTCTTGGGCGATCGCCTTGACGTGAATGGGGAGCCAGGGAGCGGTGGGCCCTCTACAGCTCCGGCATACTGACTTGTTTATTTTAAGCATGACTGGCAGGGCACTCTAGAGAAAGATAATCATGTCCCTGTCTTCTGCCCCCTCTGATATCCCAACAATGTGGATGTTTTTGCATCTGGCATTGTTTTTAAGGTCATCCACCTTGAACAGAAGATACTCCAGCTGGCTGTGGTGATCTCACAGTTGGCAGGAGTGGGAATGTAAAATGTCATTCTGCCTTTTAACTGCGGCTTCCATGGAGGATACCCCTGCTGCTGAGTTTTGATAGCTCTTCTTTGGTGCTGACTGTAGTGTCTTTTAATTCTGCAGTCTTACAGCACCTTATTGAGCAACAAGGTGATTTCTGGCAGCTCGGATTCCATATTTGTAAGATGCAGGAGGGCCATACTTGAGTGAGTACCTTAGGACCCCCTCCAGTTGTATCAGGAGAAAGCAGATGGCAGGGATTAGTCTTGGGGATCGGAGAGAGTCCTGACAAGCCACAATGTGGTTCAATAGTCAGTAGTTTAAAATTCAATCTCCAGAACTCATGTAGGTCCACAGTATGTCAGTATTGGTATTGTTCCATTTGTCTCAGTCAGGTACATCCAGTGGTGATCAGATCATTGTGGACAAGTGCTCGGTTTTGTCAGATGCTTGAAGATAGGTGATGCTGGAACTACAACAGTTCAATTACAATTCTTCCATTTTGGATGGCAAGCTCCGCCCCCCACTAAGGCTGTTTCAGTGTGTGAGTGCTCAGTAATGGGGTAAAAAAAATATGGTGGCATTTGTGTTTTTTTTAAATTCTGTGGGTCAATGATTTCTTTGATGTCCTGCAACCTGGTTGGCAGCACTTGTTTTTAGCCATGCATTAGACACATCTAATGTATGTCTACCAACCAATCAGGACGCGGGATTTTCACTTCCCAGTTCATAAAGCAAGAAAGAGCTCAATAAGTACTAGAATACTAACACACAATACTCTCCCCCAAAAATTCAGGGGCCATATAAAAAACATAATTTTAAAATTAAAATTCCCATAGGATAACATTGCAATGTTAACAACCTACAACTCTGTCAGTATCTGGAATTAAGGGACAATATATATATATATCAAAAGAAAGGCATCAGTGAGTACTACAAGACTAAGCCACTAAGAAATACCAAATAAAATTAGACATATGAAAAATATAAAAATAAAAAAATGAAATTCAAAACTTTAACAAGCCATAACTATGTCCCCACACAAAAACAAGCATTTGTCAATGCCGAATGTTGATTGTGTTGGTCTGTTGAGCTCGCCCAGTGGCCCTGTCACTGGTTCAGTCTGTTTGTCCGGTGCTGCAGGCTGCTGTTTTGTGTTGGACTCCTGCCTGTGTTGGTGGCTTTTTCTACCCACAAAGAAATCCACAGCTATCATGACAGAGCTCCGTTGAGGACGCTCACTCCCCCTGTCTCACTCAGTCAGTCTGGTTCTCCTGGCACTGCAGGCTACCCTTTTGTACTGGGCTCCTGCTTCTGTTGGTGCCTTTTTCTGCCCACAGAAAAATCTGCAGCAGTCCCAACAAAGCTGCGTTGAGCTCGCTCACTCACCCTCTCTCACTCGCTCATTCTGTTCTGCCGGTGCTGCAGGCTGCCCTTTTCTACTGGGCTCCTGCCTGTGTTGCTGCCTTCTTATGCCCATAAAGAAATTTGCAGCAGTTATAATACAGCTCTGTTGAGCTCACTCACTCGCTCATTCTGGTTTTCCTGACACTGCAGGATGCCCTTTTGTACTGGGCCCCTGCATGCATTGCTGCCTTTTTCTGCCCACAAACAAATCTGCAGCAGTCCCAACAGAGCCCTGTTGAGCTCACTGACTCCTCCTCCCTCACTCAGTGAGTCTGTGTCTCCTGGCACTGTAGGCTGCCCTTTTGTACTGGGCTCCTGCCAGCATTGGCAGCTTTTTCTGGCCAGAAATAAATCTGAAGCAGTCCCGACACAGCTCCACTGAGCTCGCTCACTCCCCCTCTGTCACTCTCGCATTCTGTTTCTGCCGGAGCTGCAAGGTGGCCTTTTGTACTGGGCTCCTGCCTGCGTTGCCGTATTTTCAACCAACAAAGAAATCTGCAGCAGTCACACTAGAGCTCCGCTGAGTTTGCTCAGTACCGCTTTGTCACTTGCTTGTTCTGTTTCTCTTGGCGCTGCAGACTGCGCTTTTGTATGGGGCTCCTGGCTGCATTGGCACCTTTATCTGTCCACAAAGAAATCTGCAGCTGTCCCATCAGAGCTGTGTTGAGGTCACTCAGTCTCCCTCTCTCGTCGCTCATTCTGTTTGTCCAGGTGCTGCAAGCTGCCCTTTTGTACAGGGCTCCTGCCTGCATTGGCACCTTCTTCTGCCCACAAAGAAATCCCAGCAGTCCTGATAGAGTTCCGTTGAGCTCACTAGGTACTCTTGTCTCACTCGCTCGTACTGTTTCTCCCACTGCTGCAGGCTGGCCTTTTGTACTGGGGCCCTGCTTGTATTGACGCCTTTTTCTCCCCACAAAGAAATCGCAGCAGTCCTGACAGAGCTTCGGTGAGTTCGCTCACTCCCCCTCCCTCACTTGCTCTCTCATTCTGTTTCTCCCAGTGCTGCAGGCTGCCCTTTTGTAGTGGGCTCTTGTGTTGGGGCCTTTGTCTGCCCACAAACAAATCTGCAGCAGTCCCGACAGAGCTCAGTTGAGCTCGGTCACTCCCCCCTCTCACTCGGTTGATCTTAATCTGTCCCAAACACTCATTTCCCAGAGTGACCGTGCTATTGTCCGGCAGGAGTGCAAAAACATATTTTAGCCAGGATGTGAAAAATGATAGTTGTAATGTTCATAAGGAGTTGTGAAAAAATGCCACTGTTGAAAATGTGGCGTGACAGTATTACAAATTTGTGACGTTACAAAGGTGCGTGGAAACAGTCCAATGCACGCTTGTAACACAGTCATGTTATGGAGTTTCGTCACTAAATTTTCAACATAGGGATTTTAGGGCCCCTGCTTACAAACAGTGCCACTGTCATTTTCTTAATCTGTCCTGAATGCTGATTTCCCACAGCGACCGTGCTATTCTATGCCAGAACTGCGAAAACATATTTCGGCCAGGATGTGAAAAATGACAGATGTACTGCTCACAGAGAGGTGTGAGAAAATGCCAATGTTGAAAATCTGGTGTGAAAATATTGTAAATTCATGAAGTTACAAGTGTACGTAGCAACTGTGCAACACACACTCATAAAACAGTATTTTTTTGGATTTTTCCCACTAAATTTGCAACATAGGCTTTTTGAGAGCCCACCTCATGAACCTGGCACTGTTGTTTCCTTAATCGGTCCTGAAGGGTGATTCCGCAGTGACCACAAAACCACCTTTCGGGGTTGATTAATGCCATGACAGTTCAAGAATTCATGAGGAGGGGTCCCAAAAACCCCATGTTGAAAATTTGGTGAAAAAAGTCCCCAAAATACCCGAGATATGCACTAAAGTTGAAACAAACTTATTCATTACATTATACAGCTTACCAGCATTTCCTCAGTTTGCGGTCGGCTTTGAAGAGGTGCAGACGTGTTCCCGGTCCATCAAAGATCGCTGCCAGACTCCGAGGTAAGTATGGGGGTAAGGGGGTGGGGAGGCAGGATGCGCAGGGTGGGTGCAGGGTGTGGGAGGCGGGCCTGGGAGAGCTCAGAGGGACCATTTTTTTCTTCACAGAGTGAAAAAAAAAAAGACATCAGGGGACCATTTTCCTCTTTAACAGGTGCTTTGGCACACTGAGGTGGGCTCCTAGCATGCCACCTGTGTGGGTGGGTGGATGCGTTAGCCGACGGAGGATTGAGCACCCACATATGCAAACAAGAAAAAGGGGAGAGGAGCTGCAGGAGCCGAGGGGGATTGGGCACCCCTTGGCTATAGAAATGGAAGGGGGGTATCATTATGCTGATGAGGATTGGGCACCCCGTCGGCAGGAACAATGAGGGGTATCATTATGCCAACGGGATTGGATACCTGTCGGCAGCAACAAAATGGGGGTATCATTATGCCGACAGGGATTGGGTACCCTGTTGGCAGGAACAACATGGGGGTATCATTATGCTGATGGGACTGGGCACCCGTCGGCAGGAACAACAGGGAGGTTACAGAACGCAGACGGGAGTGGGCTCTCCGTCAGCAAGTAAAGATGGTGGGTGGGTGGAGGGAAGAGAGTTGTTTAGACACATGGGCAACCCGCCGCCATGTTCACAAACAATATCAGGGGTTTCATATCCCACCCTGCAATAACAGGTCACTCTCTCATCACAGCGGATGGCTGATGCTGCAATGACAAGGCGGTCCCTGATTGCAGCGGCTGATTTTTTAGAAAGTTGTGGCACGTTGGCTGAGCTAGTGTCAGCAGCAGCATGCCAAAGCATTGGGGGGTTGGGGACAAGCCTTTGCAGGCTGTAGGGGCATTGGGCACAACAGTGCTACACTTCCACAACCTACTTCTAGAGAAAGCTGATGCAACATGTTTCTTGCTCATGCGCGCAATCAACATAAAAAATGACAACGAAGCAGATGAGTTGCTTTACTGGAGGAACAGAAGTGCAGGGGCACTGGGCACTGTGCTTCACATCCAGATACACGTGCACATCAGTGGAGGCATGGAAGTGCAGGGCCCTTCAGTCCCTGCACTTCCATAATCACATGGATATGTTCATGCAGGTCCCCATCCCAATGAGGATTCAATTCTACTATCTCAAAAATAAGCACATTCTTTGCAAAAATCTGTGTTAATGCACCAGTTAGGGTTCAGATTAAAGTGACAAAATGTATTTTAGTCAACAATGCGCAAGGGTGGTACACTCAGATGTGTATCCATCCCAGGAGCTAATCAGAACTATAAGGCCACAAACCCTAATTAGCCACCTCAATGGGTATATATCCTTGTATACCACCCTTACCCATTATCTATTTTTCTATCTCTCTCTCTCTTTCTCTCCTCTATCTATATTCCTATCAGTCTATCTATCTATCTATCTATCTATCTATCTATCTGTCTAGCTACATATCTACCTATCTATCTATTTATCTATCTATCCATATTCTTTGCAAAGAAAAGTATTAAAGCACAAGTTAGGGTTCAGATTAAAGAGACAAAAGTAGGGAAATGTGGCGTTGGGGTTTCCAACCCTAATTCCCCATCCCCATCTCGCAATCAGTAAAAGGAAAAAACACTACGGTTTTCATTGTCCTCAGTCTTGGTGAATCAGGGAAATGGTTCTATGGACCTCTTGCACAGCAGAGTATGTATTTCCTCTAGTAGCAATGGTATGTGATCTGAAGGACAGGTGGAGGGAATTGCCAGAAGTTCTGGAGTGTGGCCCTGGTCTCTTAGTTGTAGAACCCAAGCATCTGTTGTGAGCTCTCTCCACTGGTTCAGGCAGAGGGAGAGGTGACTCTCTACCACCTCCTCCTCTGTGTTGGGTGCTAGAGGGTGGGAGTCTAAGAAGAAGTCAGGCTGAGGGAAGTCCTGCAGCTGGGGCCACAGCTCCACCTCTAGCATTTTTTCCCGTGATGGAGGCAGGGGCTGTTCTGCATTTGCCCTGCTGCCTGGCTCCCAACCAGGTCTGTGGGTGGCACAACCAAAGGGTACACTCTGACCACTTTTAGGTTGTGTGTGGTACAGGGAGTGGACTGACCATAAAGTCCCCCCTGAGAATTGAAGATCAGAAAGAATACCCTGCACATCCACCCCCAAAAATGTGTAACCTTTGAAAGGGGCATTTATAATGGATTGCTGGACATTACCAGCAAATTCTGACACCCTAAGTCAAGAGTACCTTCTGAGGCAGATGCCAGCTGCAGCTGCTCTGACTGAGGCATCGGATATATCATAGGTAGACCTCAAGAAGTGCTTACCCATATCTGCTCCAGTCTGGTGGGCCTTGAGCATCTCCTGTTTCTTGGAGCCCTCTGGGAGGGCCTGAGCTGACACTTTAGCCTTTTTCCACAGGGTGTTCTGCTATTTGATCATATATGCCTGATAATTGGCTATTCTAAGGCCCTGAGTGGCGGAGGCTATGGTTCTCTTGCCCATGAGGCCCAGTTTTCTTGACTCCCTTTCTGGAGGGAGAGAACTGAGATGCTGAGGTCTTTTAGAGCTATCATGGGCTGCATTTATCACAACTAAGTCAGCCGGAGATTGCCCTGCAAAAAAGGCTTCCCTTAAGGAGCCTGGTACAGCTTGTCAGCTTTTCTGGGCATGGCAGGGGTCAGACTTGGTCTGTGCCAGGCAGCAATAGTGGCATCCTCTAGTGCAACCAACAGAAAAGGAATAATCAAAAGGGGAAAATCTGGTCATTTCAGAAGCTCTACCAGGCATCTAATGGTGATGTCTTGCTCTTCAGCATCAAACCCCATAGCGGTATGGAGCTGCTCCATCATGGAGATGAAGCAGGGGTCTTCAGGAGGGGACCTCAGGGTATACAAAGTTGAGTCCTCACTCCTGGATGAAACTGTGGAATCAGACCTGTCAGGAGTACTCCCATCCAAATCTTCCACCTCTTCATCTTTCTCTTGTGGGATGAGGTTAGGGCAGTATTCCTGATTCCCATTGATTGTCTCTGAAGGGTGCAAAAAAGGAAGAGAGGATGTTGACACCCTGGAGTGAGCAGGGCACGTCGACGTGGCAGGCATCGACACAGGGGCTGGTCTGGTATGCCCCATCATTGTGGTGCTCAGAGGTGGTGCAAGGTGCTGTAGTATCTCCAGGAAAATGGAGAACACTGTCTGGACATCAACAGTGGCCTGCATTGTAGGAGCACCTTTGAACATTGATGGAGTGGCCTGCAACATCGATGGGGTGGCTGGAGCCCAGACATCAATGGGCCAGTGCTGGCTGTGGGAAGTTTGGTGGAGGCAACTGCCAGCCAACTTTGAGGGAGAGGTTTGAGTGGCAGAGGTTGCAATGTCGATGGGGGAGGTTGGAACCTCAACATCAATGGAGAGCCTTGTCACATTGATGGGGGTGTCAGCAGCCCCATGTAGAACTCACTGCCAAAGCCAACCCTATGGGACCAAGGGTTTCGGCAGCAGGAGGCACTGGCACCTAATCAGACAACGCCGTAGTGGATGGCACTAAGCGGAGTGGCAACTGAGAGGGTATGGGTGGGAGGGTAGCCTTACTCCGTTCCCCCTCCCGGTGTTCGTGTTTACCCAGAGACTTATCCTGGGCCTTGGAAGAGTGACAGCCTGAGGATGGGGTTGGAGATGCAGAGGAGTTTCTGCCCTGGAGCACCCTTTCCATTCTGGCTACCTTCTGCTCGAGGAGGAAAGACTGCAGGGCTTTCTGACAGTGTCACAAGATAGCCTGATTGAAGCTCAGGCAGATCTTATCGATGTGGGCCTCACTGAGACAGCAGATGCAAGAGTCGTGATCATTGCTGTAAATGTTTCCACTGCACTTGCAGTAACAAAAGAGTTTAGCAGGATCTTTCATTGACATACATAATGACAGCAATCACTTTAGAAATCAAGTGATAATGATATAGGGTGAAAAAATAATAAAAGTTAGGAAAATTTGAGAAGTAACAATAGTCTGAAGTGATAGCAGTTCCATGGAGTCCAGTGAGTATGGTCAATGACAGGAAAAGAACTGAGGAGGGCATAGGGCCACCCACATTTATATACTGTAGGATGTAGATGTCCGATGTAGTCATGGGTGGCTCCTAGTAGACTGCTACCAAAACAATTTCCATGATGTCCTTGTGCCTGATTGTTATAGTTTCATAGGTGTGGCCTGATGCCTGATGAAAGAGATATACTTGAAGAAGCTCAACCAATATATGTTGATCTAACTTGCTAAATCTGGAATAGGACCAAGGACCTTATTATCTTCAGCCTAATGAGATCCCAATGGAACTATTGTATTGCAGTTCAGCTCCATTTCTTAAGCTGCCAACCATCCTGTTTTTCCCTGAACAGTCCTGTTTTTAGGGTGCATGTCCCAGTGTCCCCACAGTTTTGGCAAATTTAAAGAAATGTCAAATTTTTTAGTGTTTGCTCCTGGCTATGCTGCACTGCTGACTGACAGTTTTGCTGCTGCAGATTTGATTTCATTACCACTGTGGTGCTGCTCGAGGGAGAGAAGAAAAAATTACTCACCTTAGTAATGTTGTTTCTTCTAATGGAGTCTTGCTATATTATGACAATTACAGTTTGTCCCACCATTAGAACTGCTCCGGAGGTGAAAGAGTTAACTCCATTCTGGGAATGGAACTTAGAGCACGAGCTCTATTAGAGAAGCCTTGTCTGGGCTATTTCAAACACAAACTGTCAGATCTTTACGAGCAAAAACTCACTAAGGTCTGTGTGAAGCTGTAACCTACACTAGCCAACTGGCCACCTAAATATTAACACCAATGCTGGTCCCAACACAAAGACTCAAGTCAGGGACCAAAAGTAATAGTATAATATAATAATATGAGAAGTAATATAAGATAAAATAAAAACACCACACCCCAAAACCCCAAGAAGGGTGGAAAACATATAATGGGCATAACTAGTGCCCCATTACTCAGGCTGCCCACCCCATACCCAAGTAGAAGTTCTTGAGAGGGGCAGGCTGGGAGGTCATAATATAGCAAGACTCCATTAGAAGAAACAACATTACTAAGGTGAGTAATTTTTCTTCAAACAACATGAAGTCTTGCTATATTATGACACATCAGACTACACAGCAGTACCTCCATGGAGGAGGGACAGAACCTACTTAGAGAATAGGCTCTGAAGCACAGCTGTGCCAAACCGAGCATCTCTCCTGGCCTGGACATCCAGGGAGTAATGCTTGGGAAAGTGTGTACCGTTTCCAGGTAGCAGCTTGACATATCTCTAAGATAGGGATGTCTCTGGCAGCAGCTAGAGGCGGCTGACCTCTGGTAGAATGAGCCCTCTCAGGCCAGAGGGGAACTCTCCCCAGTTTCTGATAACAAAATTGGATACAAGAGACAATCCACCTGGCAATTGATCTCTTAGTGGCAGGTCTCCTTTCCGACCTCACCATAAGTGAGAGAAAAGTTGGAGGGATTGAACCTGTGACCCTTAGTACGTTCTTATATAGTAACTAGGCCCTCTTAACGTCTAAACTGTGCAATCTCCTCTCACCAGAGGAGGAATGTTCAGTGAAAACACTGGAAGGGAGATAGATTGGTTAAGATGGAAATCTGAAACCACCTTAGGCAAAAACTTCCTGTTAGTCCTGAGGACTACCTTATCCCTGTGGAAAGGAAATAAAGTCAGTTTCTACTGACAAGGCTTACAACTCACTTATCGTCTGGCAGAAGTGATAGCCACTAGGAAAACAGTTTTCCAAGTTAAGTACTTAAGCTCTGCAGAAGACAGAGGTTCAAAAGGGGTTGCATTAACTGGGCAATGCAAACATTAAGGTCCCAGGCAGGGGCCGGATCCCTAAAAGGTGGATTAGTATGAAGTAATCCTTTAAAAAACTTGGAAAATACAGGGTGAGCGGAAAGAGAGGATGGCTTTCCTACTGAAACAAAAGCAGAGACAGCTGCCAAATGTACTTTCAGGGTAGCTGGTCTCAGGCCCAAAGAATTAAGATGGACCATATAGTCCAAAACAATGGGCAAATCAGCAGATTCGAGGAAATATGTTTCCAGAACACCAAATGGAAAACCTTTTCCACTTAGAATTATAAGTAGCCTAGTGGAAGGCTTCCTAGAAGCCTTTAGGATTTCAAGAACACCCTGAGAAAGGTGTGGTCAGCAAATTCTAACTCCTCAAGAGCCAGGCCTTGAGGTTGAGGGATTTGAGGTTCGGATACCAAACTCTCCCCTGGGCACAGGTTAACAGGTTGTGATTCCTGGGGAGACACAGGGGAAGATGGACTGTTAGGGACAGAAGGAGTGGGTACCAGGCTGCCTGGCCCAATCTGGGGCAATCAGAATCACCCTGCAAGGCTGGGATCTGATTTTGACTAGCACCTTGAATAGGAGAGGGAAGGGGGGAAAAGCATAAAGAAACTTCCCTTCCCAACCCAGGAGAAAGAAATCCAGGGGGACTGAGCCCAACACTGGGGGCCTGCAACAGAACAGTGGAAGTTGGTGATTGTCTGGGGCTGCAAAAAGATCTATCTGAGGGGTGCCCCATCTGGCAAAAACTATCCCCAGTACTTGAGGATCCAGAGACCATTCGTGATGGCCCTGGGAAATCCTGCTGAGAGCATCTGCTAGGACATTGTCCTTTCCTGGAAGGTGAACTGCTATGAGGGAAGTGTTCAGGGAATAGGCCAGAGACCACAACTTCATTGCCTTGGTGCACAAGGCCGAAGACCGAGTGCCCCCCTGCTTGTTGATGTACCACATTGTTGTGGTGTTGTCTGTTCTGACTTGTACCACTCTGTTCTGAACAGATGCAGAAAACACTTGAAGTGCTAAAAAAACAGCTCTGAGTTCCAGCAAATTGATGTGGAGCAGAGATTCCTGGAGGGACCAAACCCCCTGAGTGGAGAGGTCGCCCATGTGGGCTCCCCACCCCAGGAGGGAAGCATCCGTAGTGAGGGTCAAAGAGCTAGACAGAGGAATGAAGGGGACCCCTAGTCTTAAATTGCTCTGATCCTGCCACCACTGGAGGGCCTGTATCAGGGTTCGGGTCACTGGGACCAACTTGGAAAGGGGTTCTCTTTTCTGAGACCACAAGGCTCTCAAGTGAAACTGAATGTCCCTCATCTGAAATCTTGCTCCTTGCACTACAGCTGTGGATGCAGCCATGTGCCCCAGGAGCTGCAAAAAGTGTCTTGCTGGTCGAGAGACCTGCAGAGTGAAGGAGGAGGCCAGAGCCACCAAGTTCCTTACCCTGTCTAAGGGTAGAAAGGCTCTGGCCTGCTTGTGTCCAATTCTGCACCTATGAAGGTGAGCACCTGAACTGGTTCCAGAACTGACTTTGGAAGATTTAGCAAGAAGCCCAGGGAGGTGAGCAGCTGCTGGGTAACTTGCAGGTGAGATTTTACCTGTTCTGGGGACTGGCCTACAATGAGCCAGTCATCCAGATAGGGAAAAACCACAATCCTCTGCCTCCTTAAATGAGCAACTGCTACTGCCAGACATTTTGTGAATACCCTTGGGGCAGAGGTGAGGCCGAAGGGCATTGCTCTGAACTGGTAGTGACCTGAGGGCAGTTTGAATCTGAGTACTTTCGGTGGGAGCTCTGATTAGAACGTGAAAATAGGCATCCTGAGGTCCAGGGAGGCTAGCCAGTCCCCTGGTCTTAGAGAGGGTAAAATCATTGCCAGAGTTACCATTCTGAACTTTGGCTTCAAAAGGTGTTTGCTCAGATATCTGAGGTCTAAAATGGGCCGCCATTCTCCTGTCTTTTTTGGGGTAAGGAAATATCTGGAATACAGACCCTTGCCCTGGTGTAGGGGAGAAACCCTTTCTACAGCTCTGAGAGCCAGGAGGGTTGAGACTTCTGTTTCTAGAGTAAATGTCTCTAAAGAGTTTGCAGGTGGGAAAGACCTGATTCTCATCTTTGGGAACTTTTTGGAGCTGAGAACCAGACCCTGGCTTACTACTTCCAGGACCCACTTGTCTGAAGTTAGAGACACCCAGTTCTGAATGAAGTATGCCAACCTGCCCCCTACGGGTAAAGGAGAATCGGCCCTGGGCACCCCATCAGGGTGCCTGTTTGGCAGGTGCTTTAGGCTGAGGGGTGGGAGCAGGCCTGCCCACACCCCGTCTGCCTCTGCCTCTGAAGAACCCCCCTCTGAGCATAAGCAGAGGAGGCCTGGGTTTGGTAAAAAGGCCTGTGAAAAGGCCTACCCCTACCCCTGGGGGTCTGCCTCTGAGGAGTGGCTTGCCGCTCCTTGGCCTGGGCACTCTTATAGGTAGTCCTATATTCATCCATTTTTTTCATATAATTCTCTGTCTGCTCCCCAAACAGAGAATTTCCCACCACAGGAAAATCCATAGCCTTAGTCTGGGTATCCTGTGACAAGCTAGTACACCTGAGCCAGGCCAACCTACGAGAAAAGCTTCAGACGTTGCCATGACTCTAGAGGAAACATCATTAAAATCCACAGCAGCATGAAACTGCACCTTGGATGCCTCAATGCCATCAGCAGCCACCTGCTCCAGCTCATTAGCAAGCTGGCCAGAGGCCTGTTTGGCCAAAGCCATAACAGTGTCCCATCTAGATTTTTGATACCTTGCTACATAAGCCATGCAATTTGCTTGCCTGAGTCCCAAGGATGCTGCCATGTATTGTTTTTTAGCCATGGCATCAATCTTCCTGGAATCCTTGTCAGGAGGATGTGAAGCCAGGGGAATATTAGCTTTATCACAGGCTGCAGCCTGAACCACACCAACATGACTGCATTGCTGTGAAAGGAATTCTGTGTCAGGACCTGACAGTGTGTACCTCCTGTCCATCTTTTTATCCACAGGAGGCACAGAATTAGGAGTTTTTAAAATTGTTATTGTTTGCTTCCTAAATGATTTATGCAAAGGAATAGACAATCTCCTAGACTCTGGTATATCCATCATTTCTACAAAATCAGGTTCCTCTTGCTCATCCACAGCTTCCTCCAAAGGGAGCTGGAGGGTTTCAGCAACTTTTTTGTAAAACATAAAGTGAGAGGGGGACTCAGAAAGCATAGGGGGAGATTCCAAAGGTCTGTCTGGGGAAATGTCCGGTTCAATGGGCACACCCAGACCCTCCAAGTCACATTCATACTGTTCATAATCATCCTCCCCCTCCTCTGGTTCATAAAACTCCTCAACATCATATTCCTGAACCGATGGAAGCGACCAAACCGACCTTTTACCAGACAGTGGCGGTTCGGATGGAACCGGAGAAAGTGACTGGACAATCTGAATAGCTCTTGCTATCTCTGCAGCAGTTGGAGAAGGAATTTTGGGCTCCACATCTGCTGATTTTCTTGTTCTCTTTACTGGAACTGACTCATCCGAGCCAGCTTTGCGTTTGCCCGAGGAAGTCTCGCCCTGGTCAGAGGGCACTCCTCTCCGGTTCGGTTGGCACGAACCGGGCTGTGCCATCCGGGTCAGCGGACTTTTGGCCTCGTTCCCTGAGCCTGCCAACTCTCTTTTCCAGGGTGGCTGCAGGGAAATTTTTACAAATCTGGCAGTCTGAATTGAGGTGGTCAAACCCCAGACAATATATACATGTGGTGTGTGGGTCAGCCTTGGCAAAGACTTCCCCACAGGCATCACAGTGTTGAAACCCAGTGGGCCCAGTTTTTCTTTTGGGTTTCTCAGACATAATGCCAGCCTAACAAAAACTTGCCCTTTTAAACGGCAGTGCCAGGCAAGACACCCTTATCGGTTCCTAACCGTGTCACGGGTCTTGGAAAAAACTGTAATGAAATGCGTTTTTTTTAGAACCGATAAGAACCGGGAACCGCACTCTAAAAACCTCCAAATTGTGTAACTTCAAGTTTCAAGCAAGCTGATCGGTTCAAAACCGAACCGATAACATTTACAAGTTCCACACAGAAATAAAACTGAAATTACTTACGATACCACAGACAGAGCTTGAACCTATCGGTTTTGCGGTTAAAATAATAATATTCTCGGTTGATTTGAACAGAGAAAACACTGTTTGAACCAGGAAATGAACCGAGCAGTAGGAGAAATCTCCGGAGCGACTGTTCAGTGAGGCGGAGTAAAGAATCTGACAGTTTGTGTTTGAAATAGCCCAGACAGAGCTTATCTAATAGAGCTCGTGCTCTAAGTTCCATTCTCAGAATGGAGTTAACTCTTTCACCTCCGGAGCAGTTCTAATGGTGGGACAAACTGCAATTGTCATAATATAGCAAGACTTCATGTTGTTTGAATTAAATTTCTCTGCCCTCTGTGTCTATGTCGTTGCCCCATAACTGTAAACATGAAAATGCTGGTTAGGCAAGCACAGGTCAACAAAGTCAGGGAGGAGTAGCCACTGACTCTACAGCCTAGGTTCTTGGTGGGCTCTTCCTTTTCCTAACTTCTGGCTGTAACACTACTGGAATAGAGGGCAAGCATGGCATGGTTGGCGAGGATGGCTGGCCTGCCTCTGAGTAAGCAAAGCACATGGATCAAGCAGCAAGCGACGTGCATGGTCATCGAGTCTGGTGGCAGGACCAGGTTGGTCAGGACTTAGGGGCCATAAGTTTGAGTTCTGCTATGCCTGCCAGCAGCTGTAGAGAATCAAACGGGGAGAGCAAGCAGCCCATGAACTGAGGAGGCTGGGACACGGGGAGTTGGAACTGGAGTGGAGTCGGAGCAGCAGGAAGGAGTTGCAGGACCTCTGGATGTGGAGGTGAGTGTACTGTCTACTGTGAGACAGCTGGGAGGTTGAGAAGGAGAGGGCGGGGGGGGGGTTCTCTTTTAGGGTGGAGGCCGCAGCGGAGATGAAGGAGCTTCCAATACATTCCAGCACAGTACTGAAATAAACACTGCAGTAAGAAAAAAAAGAAAAAGACAACTACTGACACTGTTCTCTTGATTTGTGTTTGGAACTTTGTTTCAAATCTGTTTTTTATTCCTGTAGACTTGTGCAGTGTAGCCCTGCTGTCCGAGGCAGGGGCAGGGTCCGGATCAATCGATGGGGGGGTGGGGAAGGGGTCACAGTTACACAAGAAGAGGTGAACCTATTGGTGATGGATATAATACAGTTACAAAAGAACTGAACTCTTCATGTTTATGGCAAGCCACTGTCTGTCTCTAAAAAAAAAATAAAAGGAATTTATTTATTTACAATAATAGCATGTCCCAGTTTTAGGCTTCGGGAAGCTGGCAGCCTTACATTTTACTGCTCTCAGCAGTAAACAGTAAGATAAGCAAAAGTCTAACAGTGCCCAAGGCAATTAGTATATATCAAATATATAAAATACAAGGTATCTGAATGAAAAAATAGATACATGTATCCTTAAAATGTGATTTTCAGTTTTGGAAAGTAGGAATATGCAGTCCAATGTGTCCATATCTCTGTGCTGGGAAGGTAACTGTGGTAAGGAAAAAAATATATTCAGCTGGAGAGACTGTAGCCTTGGTGACACAGAGGTAAACACTTGGGATACTTGTCCTCTGTCAGCTGATACTGCACAGGTAATGAATAGATAAATTTGAAAAACAGGGTGTGGTGCTACATGCCCATACCAGGAGAGCCAAAAATCTAAACTTTGCAGTCAGAATTTATTTGCAATACCCAGGTGGAAAAATGTGCCATCCATCAAGGACAGCATGCCACATATACCAGTATATTCTCTCAAGAAATTGTGACTATAGTAGATTATACAGAGACCAATAGGGAAAAACTCTGGCCTAGACCTGATTGGGGAAAAAATACGTAGAACACAGCACAATTAAGAAAGGATCTCTAACAGTGCTGGCAAGAGAAAAAAAATTCAAGTTACATCCTTACTGTAAATGGAGATGTTCCAGAATATCTTCTCCATTGATTAGGCACTAGAATCCAACAGGAGCAAAGTTTTGGAAAGGGGGCTGGCAATGGCTACTGGGCATGATGCTTGTGCACCCCCACATGGTGCCACGCACTAGCCAATTACCACTGCCAGCTCCCTCATCAACCTCTGCTTTGTTCAGCTACATGTCAAAGGTTACCATGCCTGTGCAGTAGGAGCAGAGGGGCAAGCCTGATGGCACCTCCTAAGACTCTGTCACATCCCCACCTTGGTGAGGGGATGAAGTGCTCAGTATCTTGACTGGCTCCAATGATCAGCAAGTAAGCCAGGGGACATGGTCTGGGGACCTGCCTGATGACATCCTGTATTGATGCCTGCCCCTAAGGTCAGGGACAAGGCATGCCAGCCTCAGTGCCTGAATCTCCACTGTCCAGCGATCAACGTGATGGCAGGCATTACAAATACCCATGTTGTGGTCCAGTCCCAGTCAGTTGAAGCAATGAATGATGAGAGAAAAATATGATGAGCGAAATAGGCGATGTAATTCCTGCAACAACAATGTTGAAAAAGGGCCCTGAAAGATATCTTACTAGGCATACTCAGTGAAAAAAAAAGAAAATGCAACAGACAGAGAAACTGAAGTACACTGAAGTTCATTCTCATGTGCACTTGACAGTGTGAAAAACAGAACTGAGGTAGTTGGGTGTCAGTGATGGTCACTGGCTCCAGCACATGGCATCATGCATGTACCTATGTTGACACCATCGATGATGTCCTAGCTAAAAAGTTTGCTGCTGCAGGGTCTGAGCACATCTGTCCTAAGACCAAAGAGTGGGCTGTATGCAAAAGATTGATTCTTGGAAGATCTGCTGGTACACCTTGACACTACAGTTGATATCTTTGTGAGTGGAACACCCAAAAATGAATAATCTGAAGTAGGTACTGTACTAATACCCACCTTTGCTATTCTTCCCTGAATGATAATGGAATATTCACTATCTTCAGTAAAACCTGCAAGTCGTTGCACATCTCTGCAACTAGTCGGTAAACCACCTGGAAAAAAAATATTGATTTTTGTCACTAATGTACTTTATCAGCATGACACATTAGATACAGTATTAAATATGCTTACTTTAATATATGTTAACATTTTGGCAAACTTGGAATAATGTTATAGCTTGACAACAGACAGATAATCTATTACTTACAGTCTGGGTTATGGCATACTGCACTGTCTTTTGGTTTCATAGTTAATGGACATAGATTGCTTGGTTGACCATCAGTTGTTGAACATTGGACTGAGCGATGCATCACTCCTTCTCCGCAAGTCACTGAGCACTATAACAAAGTACAAGTTTAAAAAGAGAACTGATGAACAATTGATTTATCATTGGTACTATTGTAATTCAATAAAGGTTCCTTGCTGAAAAAAAGCAAGTTTCAAAGTGCAAATGGCATGACAATTACTAAAGCACGCTATGCAGAGAACAAGCTCTGTACCCCCTATTTAGGCACTGCTCTTGCTACAGTACAGTTGTCAGGCAAATAATCAAAATGGAGATCTGCATGTGGAAAGAATTGTGTAAAATGACACTCTTCCACTATCAGAGTCTCAAGAACACCTCTTTTCACCAAACCTGACACATAATCCTTATTTGGACTGTATCCACTGCCTTTGAAAACAGCATGTCAAATTCTGCCATGAAAACACAATAAATCCCTGCTCTATAAAATGAACATAGGATACAAACATACAAAAGGCCAACAGAAAAGGCCCAAAGGACTGTCAAGTCTGCTCAATGTGGAGGTTATGTACATATGTTACATGCTGCTCTGCCCCTGTCCCCTTTCACCCTAACCTTCCCCAAGAATCTTTTGCACCCTTTTTTAAATCCCCTAGCAGAACTGTGATTTACTACTCTCTGTGACAGTGTATTCCAGCATGTCACCACCCTTTCAGTGAAGAAGTGCCTTGTTGCCTCCTTCCTGTACCTTCCCCCTGCTAATTTAAGATTGTGCCCTGTGGTGGTTCTGTTTTCATTTCTGAAAAGAAAATCCCCTGGGTCACCCTTGTTAATGTTTTTAAGGTATTTGAAGGTCTCAATCATGTCCCCTCTCCCATAGTGAGTACATGTTCCAATTCACCAGCCTCTGTTCATATGGGATATCCTGTTGCCCTAAACCTGGTAGCCCTTTTCTGCACTGCCTCTGTCTGGTTTGTCTTTCTTAAGGTAGGCGTCCTGCACAGAGTACTCCAAATGTGGATGCACTGTGGACCTAAACAAAAGTAAAATGACCTCTATCCTCCTGCTGGAGAACCTACCTGATATGCAACCCAGCATCCTGTTTGCTTCTCTACTGCCTTTCTGCATTGCATTGGTTCCAGGCATAGGTAACCTGGCTGAAGGGTCTGAAAAGTGTTAGGGCCAAGGATGTAATGGGTAAATTCTAGCACCACCCCCCATTTACACACACACACACACACTAAACACATTGAACACATGGAACATGACTGGAGCAACAGTCTTATTTGTTTCTTGATAACATTTGTAATGTGTGGAGTAACTCCCCCTCACCAACTGACAGCATCTCCCTGTGGCTAGTGCCTTAATGCCCCCTTCCCCAACAAGCCTGGCTATTCACTTTCATTTCTAAAGTTTGACCACTGGGCCTTCTTAAGCCATAACCCTAGTCCACCTCCATCAACACAACTCAGGCCTTTACTTTCCAAATTCTGTTGACACCCTGCAAGCCTCAAAGGGGTTGATTAATAAGAAACACTGTTTACTGCACATGTTGCATTTAAAAGACACAGTCCTTCATAGTTATACATTACCATTACTGAAAAAAATGATAGGGCCAGTCC
This sequence comes from Neoceratodus forsteri, assembly GCA_016271365.2. Taxonomy (NCBI): domain Eukaryota; kingdom Metazoa; phylum Chordata; order Ceratodontiformes; family Ceratodontidae; genus Neoceratodus; species Neoceratodus forsteri. The sequence continues at coordinate 820,686,869 of CM028129.1, forward strand.
CTACCACTTATGAAAGTGGTAGGACCATGGCCCTTCCTGTTCCAGTACCTTTGGTTTCAGGTTGCTTGTAACTGCTATTCCCAGGTCTTTCTCTTCCTCCAGGACTATGACCTTCACACCTCCAAGTCTGTACTAGACCCTTGAGTTCTTACACCCTATGTGCATCATTTTGCATGTTTTAGCACTGAACCTCAATTGCCAGATTCCAGACCACCTCTCCAATCTTGCTACTGCCAGGTCCTCTCTCAGATCCCTTACACCCACCTCAGTGTCCACCCTCCAGCACAGCTTGGTATTATCTGCAAAAAGCCATATCATGCCTTTGATGCTGTCCCCAGTAGCATTTAAGAACACATTGAACAGGACTGGACCAAGCACTGATCCCTGTGGAACCCTGCCAGTAACTTCTCTGATACCAAAGTGTCCCCCTAACACTTGTTCCATTCTACTCCCTAGCCATTTTGACACCCATCTGGTTAGTTCCTCCCCGTCCCCATATGTACCAGTTTTTTGGTTGGCCTCCTGTGGGGGACTGAGTCAAAGACTTTGCTGAAGTCAAGGTATAGTATGCACACCACTTGGCCCTTGTCCTCTTCCCTAGTGACCCAATCAAAAGAAGCTGATCAACTTTGTTTGGCATGACCTCCCTTTCATGAACCCATGCTGCCTACTATCCTGGAGCTTGTTTGCCTTAATGAACTTAACCAACCTTTCCTTCAGGACAGTTTCCATGAGCTTGCTAACAATTGATGTCAAGCTGACTGGTCTACAATTCCACAGTTTGACCCTTAGCCCACTCTTGTGCAAAGACACCACACTGGCTGTCCTCCACTCCTGCAGAACCACACCACTGTCCAGAGAGCAGTTGAACAGGCCAGCCAGGGGCACTGTAAAGACTGTCACCAATTCTCTCAGCATCCTCAGGGACGTGTCTTCTTTGAGCCCTTTAAGGACTCTTGTCCTCTGTTATAGCTTCCTCACTCATTCCACTGCCCCTCCCCTGTCCATGTTTTCCCCTGTGGTAGAGGCCTTTGTGAAGACTGAACTGCAGTATTCATTCACTACCTCCACCTTCTCCCTGTTTTCCTCTGCCCACCCTTCTCCCTTCTCAGCTTGACTATTTCCTCCTTTGTTTTATTTTATTTATTTCAAATTTGGGATTAATACAGTATCTTTGAGCCAGAGACTCGTTTACAAATGTTCCAAGTCAGACAGGTACAGAACATAACAAAAGTACAAGCTTGGTTTTCGGAGCGCTGACTAGTTCTAAAACTGTAAACAAAAAAACAAGCCGATGATTTTCTCCCACTGCCAGAACCCACACAGTGACTCTACTTTGCATATCCCATGCACATGGGAAATAAAAACCCAAGGGAAGTGTACACAATGGGGGGTGAGATACTGACAACAGTAAAAATAGAAAGGGACCTGGGGGTAATTATATCAGATGACCTAAAGGTGGACAAGCAGTGTGAGAAGGCAGTAAGGAAGGCTGGGGGGATACTGGGATGCATAGGAAGAGGCACCAATAGTAGAAAACAGGAAGTTGTTATCCCTCTGTACAGACAGTTGGTGAGACCCCATCTGGAGTACTGTGTGCAGTTCTGGAGACCCCATCTCCGCAAAGACATAGACAGAGTGGAGGCTGTCCAGAGGAGGGCAACCAAAATGATGCAGGGTCTGCACCAGAAGACATACAAGAAAGACTAAAGGAGCTTAATATGTATACTCTTGAGGAAAGAAGGAGAGAGGGGACATGATAGAAACTTTCAAGTACCTCAAGGGAATTAACAAAGTCCAAGAGGGTAGCATCTTCCAGAAAAGAGATGTGCAAGAACAAGGGGCACAATTTGAAGATAGAGGGGGGACGGCTCAGGGGTAATGTGAGGAAGTATTTTTTCACTGAGAGGGTTGTGGATGCATGGAACAGCCTCCCTGAGGAGGTCATGGAGTCAAGAACAGTGGGGGACTTCAAGAATGCATGGGACAGGCATAAAGCAGTCCTAGGGATGGGTAAAAGGAAGTAAGCTGTTGGTTAACTAGGATCTGCAGCTTATCTGTTAGGTAGGAAAATGGGCAGACTAGGTGGGCTAAGCGGTCCTTATCTGCCATCAAATTCTATGTTTCTATGTTTCTAACCCCACTTCACAGGGCTCCCCGCTAGAGCAGTTTAACCTTTTCAAATACCTGGGTATTACCCTTGATTCCTTCCTCACCTATCATACACATATTCACCTCCTCTGTACCATCATCAGTGTTAGAATTGGGCTTCTATACCAGCACAAACATTGTCTGTCCCCTGATGTGTTTCACCTTGCTGTGTCATCCTCGGTTCTCTCAGTACTGACAAGTGACCTCTACCCCCTCTCCCCCCCCCATTCAGTCACTAATAGTTGACAGCCCTACTCTTCCCTTTCTCTTTATGCTCAAATGTGATGTCAATTGCCTATGTATAGTTTAAACCTGATGTACATAGCACTTATAGGTATGTAGATATGGTGTACTGTACATGACTAGTTCTACATTATTGTATCCACTGTACAATGTATGTCAAGTTTGGTGCTGTACTGCACTGACTCCCTGTACAATTGCTCTGCTTTACTGTATTTATTTATTGAATTTTGATGACCGGGTAAGGCCCACTGAGCCCCGAAGGTCCCTTTTTCAGGGGCGACCCAGGAGACAGAAACAGTACAATACAGTCAGGTAGTACAGGGTGCAGAGAAAGTAGACATGAAATTCAAGGTTACAATAAAGGCAATATTTCAATATATTGAACATAAGTGCAACAATTGAGGGAGTTGGGGCATGCTTTTGGAGTCATTTTGGGTGAGAAAAGGAGAGGGATTGGTGTAGGATGTGGGACAGGGGGTGATAATCCAATACCCTGACAATGGCACGAGCTTGCCCCAAGCAGGTGGGACTTGAGCCTTGTACAAAAGTTTAACAGTGATGAGGCTTCCTGTACTAAAGGTGGGAGAGTGTTCCACAGCTTAGGGGCAGTGTGAGCGAAGGATTTGCTTCCCATGTTAGTCTTGACTCTGGGGATTGCTAGTTGGGACCGATCGGTGGTCCTGAGTATACGAGGGTTAGACTTAGGAATGATTATTCTTGTAAGGCTAGGTGAGGCAACCGGGTACTGCAGTTTGTAAACAAGGCAGAGCAGGGGGTACTGAAGATGAGCCTTAAAGGAAGCCCATTGAATCTGGGCCAGTGAGATGCAGGGGTGGCTTCTTGGGTGACTCAGTGTTGCAAACTCGCCACCTTGTTGTACAGGACCTGAAGCCTGATGACCTCATGCTTTGACATACCCTGAATTACAGGGCCAGCATACATTTATGTAGGAAGGAGGACACTGTAGGCAACTGCTCGCAGTGCCTCCAGGATAAGTTGTTTTTTTTAGCCGGTACAAGGTGCCAAGTTTGCCGTGGATAGACCTAGTTACCTGGTCTACATGGGACTTAAAGGTGAGACCTTAGTCGATAGTTAGCCCAAGGTATTTTATATTGTCTAAAATGTCTATACTCTTTCCAGCAAGTGAAGTTAGTTGTAAGGAACTGGTTCTGTCCTGGCCAAGGGATCTAGGGCCAAACAGCAAGGCTTTTGTTTTTGCTGAGTTGAGGACCATTCTGTTAGATTTAGACCCTGGGTTGACCCTGAAAAAGGGACTGTAATTGTCTCAGTGGTCCTACTCGGTCACCAAAACTCAAATAAAATAAATAAATATATAGTACTGGACTATGGGACTGTTTCATGGCTCTGCAGACAACACTGCCCTACGCCAAATAAAGACTGCACTGAACAAAGCACGTCGCCTGGTGACAGGATGCAGCAGACAGACCCACACATGTGATCTCTACAGTCACTCCAACTGGTTAAACTTTGAGTGTCATCTAAATATCATACCTGTCTCCTGGCCAAAAAAAATTAGTGCAAACTCTCCCCACCTGGCTTACATAACCTTATCCTGCATGCCCCCCAACTAAGAGCCTCCAGGAGTGCCTCCAAGGCCTCCCTCTCAGTTCCCCACTGCAGGACATCCCTGGGCCAAAGTGCTTGTTTTCATAGGGCCCCGTACTGGCTGTATGGCCTACCCACTGTTATCTCCACCAAGCCTAAAATCGGACCCTTCAAAACCACCCTCAGGGAATTTCTCTCCGAGAGCTCGACCTGTGACTGCAACTAGCATCCTTCCAATGTCTCAGCTCCTGTCTTCTTCTCCCCCCACCACTCCTGTCTAACTCACTACGTACGATATTAATTGGATTTGTCTAATATGCATCTTATCTCCACTAGCCTACCTTCTGTATAATCCTTGTATGTATCATTTACTGTGGTGGAACAATTGTCATATTACTGCATATTTCCTGGTTTTACTTGACTCTGGGTTATCTCCACCCAAGGAATTTACATGCACCTGTTATTCTATTTTCTCCTCTGTAATCCTTATGTACGATACTAATTTGATTGTTTTAAATTCTCTTTTATTTCCCGTTGTAATGCTTGTATACTACTTTAACTAACAAGGAGCCTTTGCAAAACAGTCTGTGACTCCAAGGGATGTAATTCTGATTTCTCAAAGAATAAATAAAATAAAATAAAAAATAAACATAGGTTACATAGTAAATATATTGAATACAAATTTTTACAAAGGTTGTGTAGTAACATAGTAATGTAGGTAGCAAACATTACATTTGATAAATAAATTAACTGGAACAGGAAAATGAGAGTGAACAAGTGGGAGTAGTGGTAGTGACATCACTACACTGGAGATAATCACTCGGGATAAGTGCAGAGTACAGTAAAGGGTGCAACGGATCATGGACTTGGACATGGGTGAAGTAGCCAGAGTAGGCTTTGTTGAGGATGGGTATAGTGAAGGTCCAGAGCAGGTATTGTCCAGGATGAGCAGGGGTGAGGGGAATAGGGAAGGGTGGAGAAGGAAGGAGGGGTGGCGGGGGGGTGGATTGGAGAGGGAGCAGATTACCTTCTGTAACAGTGAGGTTGTAAAGTACAATCACAAACTATACTAGGGACTTGATTATGGTGGCTTTTGAGTAGGGTATTCACAGGCATTTGCTATGGTTAGATGGGAGCAGAGGCCTGATTTGAATTGGCTGACCTTATTACATTTGATAAGGTCAGCTGGGAGTTTGTTGACCCATTTGGGACCTCATAAGGAGAGAGATCGCTGAGCTATTGAAGTAAGCTTAAAAGGCACAAGCAGTCCACCCATTAAAGCATTTCTTGTATTAAAGGATGGTTGTGAGGTTTTGAAAAGGCAGGAAGTTTATCCAGGGGTATGCCCTAAAATAGATTTCTTAGGCAGGACTGGTACTTTATCATAAGGTGGAGGGGGAGCCAGTCAGTAGCTTTATATAGGCTGCATGAATGTGTCCGGTGGTCAGCACCCAGTACCAAGAGACATGCCATATTGAGCAGGGATTTTACCCTTTTCAAAGCGGAGTCAGTACCGGTTCCATAAATCCTTTGTTGTTCTTTTCTCCTAGATATACGAGATGAAGGTCTTGTCACCCTCTTTGGTTCCCTAAGTTATTTTTAGTTCTGTCTCCACCATGGCCTGCTTACAATTACAAACCTACAAGCTGATTTCAGCTGCCTGTATATTCTACCCTGTCCTCTTCCTTTTGGGACTTCTTGTATTTCCAGAAAGCAGCCCTTTCCTCCCTCACTGCTCTTCTTCCTTTTCTGTTAACCACAGCAGCTTCCTCCTTTTGTTTCTTTTGTCCTTCTGCTTAAAACACACTGCAGAGACTGCCTGGACCCCCTCCCTAATTACAATCAGTCTATCCTCAACATCCATGTCCTCCCTGAGTTCACACAATCTTTCCGCTAACATAGTCCCATGTGTACAAAATCTGCCTTTTTGAAGTCAAGAACATGTGTTTTTGTGTTTACCATTTCATGTCCCATGTCCACCATTGTTGTTTTAAACCTAGCTATTATGGGTTTGCAAGTACCTTTTTTGAATACTTAGCAATTTTTCATACACAGCACCATCAGATACTCAGCTCTCCATTATTTAAGCAATAAGGCATGACAAGGTGTGTGTTATCATGTAATAACGTCACTCCTGGGGTGGTCTGAAGCACAAGGCGAAAGAAGGGCATGCTCCATAAAATCAACACAATGATGTTATTGTTTACTATCATCACTGTCTCAGGCACACACTGACCAATCAGAGTCCAGGAAATGTTCTTGCCATTGTATAACTGGTAATGAAAACTGGCCACATTGTAAGCAAATATATTTTTTAAAACTCCATTCTTCGTCTGGTAGCCAGATTTAGTCTTGTGACCCCCAATTATTTCCCATTCTTAAAGCTACCAACTTCCAAGGCCTAAATCTGGGACTGTCCATCCTGACCACCCCCCACCATGTCACTCCCATGGCACCACCACAGACAACGCTGCACACAATCAATTAAAGTTTGTTGCTTGCTCTGACCATACTGCCCCACAGTAACACCAGTAGCAAACATCCAGATTAAAATAATACATTCTACTGCAGCAAGTTCCAAATCATGATGTACAGAAAGTTCATTAGATGCAAACCTGCGTTAAATTATTGTCAGACATTCGAGCTGCATGCATTGCTCCTCCTGACAGTCCCATCCAACCCGTTTACACTCACCTCATTTGCTGAGCAAACTTTACTTCAGTGACTCCCACCACCACACCAGATTGTTTTCACACACTTCCCTACAGCTGATCAGGTTTGGTACCCTAGTTTACTGTTGCCGGTCTCTTCTCTGTCTGGAGTCTCTTTCAGCTGCTGTCAGCCAGACATCCACATGCGCTTGTTTGCACTACTACCCAGTCTAATCTAATAGGTAGGAACATACTTTACAGTGCTCCCAAGTCCCACTGACATATTTGTGGTGCAACACAGGCACAGGGGTTGAAGTTGTAAAGTGTTGTCCATCCCGAGCAGTGCCACAGTGGTGCTGAAGTAACCGTCACTCACAGATTAGCAGTCAGCAAAGAAAAAAGGGACAAAACTGGGACAAGTAAGCAACAATCAGGACAAAAGAGACATTTTGCAAAACTTGTGGGGACACCGGGACATGCTACCTGAAAGAGGCACTGTCCTGGGAAAATAGGGCTGTTGGTAGCTTTACCCATTCTTCCCAATCCTCTCATAGACTGACTAAAAACAAACGCTGGCCACAGCTGACATGGCTGCAGCTGCACTCGCTGAGATCATGGTGAAACAGTATGCTGTGCCCAAGATGACCGCGGTGCAGTTGCACATGTGCACTTAACATCGGTGGCCATCTTCAGCACGGTGGGTGACCAGCCACTGAAGTAGTGCACCCGTGGGGGGGGGGGAATGAGTTGACCATTTCGGAACTGCAGAATGATTGTACTACAGCTCCAAAACAGTTCTTCGGTGTCCATCTGGAGGCTCATTTTTAGAGCTTCCCCCAAGATGGCTACAGGCTCCGCCCACTGCAGCCATAAAAAGAAAAATGCTTGATCCTGGTACTGAGCCAGTAACAATCGCAGTCTTTAAAATCAATCTTCACCTTACTCCTACCATCCTGAAATCCAAAAAAAATACAATTTCTGGAATCATGGACAACCCCACTGATCCCGCATCCCCTCTTTCTAGGAGGAGTGATGTGATGAAATGCACTGTATGTCTGTTACAGTTCTTTCATCCATGAACTGCTTCACAACCCTGCAACACAGACAATACAGGTTCTGACAAGGGCTGTGATGGGATTTGTACCAAACCCCTTATGTTTTAAAGCTGGCCCTTTAAAGGGGAAGTCTCCCATAGTTCCACACCAATATTTTCCCAACTCCTTATTGGTAACTGTTATGTGCCTCCTCCAGTTGCCAGCAGTCCTATTGCTGTCCAGATCTAGATTATAAATAAAAATATACAGACCCCAGAAGTTATCAATGTGTTCCTCCTCCATTTTACCATCAATGTTGCTGGAGGATGATGTCATCAGAGCAACAGATAATGGTGCTGCACTAAATGCATTTCTACCAGTAAACCAAACCCACAATGTTTGGTTCCCAACTTGAGTAATGGAGGAACTCTAAGTGTTGTGCACATCCTGAAGTGCAGGTCTAATAGGGACTAGGACCATGTGAGTGTGATGCAGCACTGATTTGAGGTATATATAATATTCATATAAGGAAGTGCCTGTATGTGTCGTGTTACTGTTTCTGTTAGCAAAAACAGTTTATCCAATAAATGACTCTGGGTACAACAAGAGTTTTAAGTGGTATTATGCAGCTGTTGTATTATGGTGTGTGTGTTAACATTCTCTGTTTTGAATGACACCAGCAGTGAGAAACAATCTTGCAAATAGGCCCCTTTCCCTTTTTAACTAGGCAGTCAGTGATTGGATGGCTGCTGTAAGGCAATAAAGAATTCAGCTATGACAAGGATTAGGTTACCAGGAAAGCACAGGCACAAGCACTGGGGGACTCTAGTTCAAATCCTACTAGAGTCCCTTACTGTCTAACCCTTAAGAAGTTCCCCTAACCTCCTTATAAACTGTGATGGCCTCTCAGGTCCATGACTTTAAAAGTGCCCCAATTCCCATTATAAATCATTAGCAGTGATGTGAGAGCTACAGAACTCCACTTTCAAAGTACTAGGCAGCTCCCCCCCTTTTGTAATGTCAGCATTTGAAGTAGAATGTCCCTCATAAATCAGATGCTACACCTCAGCTGTTGTAGGTAAAGAAACTAATCAGTCTCTGTTTGTAGTGCTCTGTATTTGCTTAGCTCACTCCTCCTTGTCATATGCATTCTGTGTCTTAGTATTTCCAGTCAAACTCAGATTTAAGAGCATTTGAAATGTAAACAATATACTTTATAAAGTAAATGATCTAGCTCTCCACTTTCAGGCTGCTGAAAGGGGAAGTGTATAAGTCAGTCTTATGTGATCCTTTGGTAAACTGCCCAGGCTCATCTTGTAACAAATCTTCTTAAGGGTGTTCACCTGGTTCAATACAGAGTGACTGATTGACTGGTTGATTGGTTGATTGACTGATTCAGTCTACTGCTTTCCACAACATGTTATAACTGTCTCACAGAGAGAAATGAGCAGTACACAGGAACAGCTTTTGTTTCCTGTGAATGAAATACTATTAGATGTATTATTTGCTCTACACATGCAGTATTAAAGCTACACGTACCACTCCCTGTGTGAGTTGCATGACAGAACTGTCTTAAGCCCTGCAAACTTAAACTAAAATCAGGATAGACAGCATTGATACCCTTATGTTTTGTTCTGCACTGTTGCTGCAGTGACATCAAGGAATGGGAGGGGCTGTATTACAAGTGACTCATTTGCATGTAAATGGAGGCTTGCTTGACATTTTACTACCTTGTGTCAGAGCCTCGAACTCTAGATATGTGTTGCAACAGAAGAAATGGCTGATCTCTTATTGACATATGTACAGTACTCGATGTAATGTATAATAAATACATCAGACATATCCAAATCATACATATACAGGAGTCTTCTCCTTTAAGGCTGCACTGTACTGGATGTTCAGTCTTGACAATCTGTGAGGGGGTGGGGTAGTGTTAACAAGCAAAACCTGAGTCAATCAAAGGGAGATGGTTGAACTAGCAGAAGGAGGCTTTTGTTTCAGTGAGATGAAGTAGAGACAGCAAAAGACTGAACTGCATGAAGTTTCTGTTAAAGGGAAGGTGCCATCTCCCTGGGAGCCAGAATCACTGCTTTATGAGCCCCCGATTAAGTCATCTTCCTTGGGCCATAATGTTAATATGCCAGTAAAGAAACAAAACATTAAAACTACACTGCTGTTTTTTATTCCGAGTGTCATGTCTTCCCATAGTGCCCACGCTACCCAGACTTCTGTTCTCTTGGTGACATGAGGCGGCGATAGGCCCTGAAGTCATCTAGAGAAACAGATGGCAGGGTGCATCATTTTTCATAGAGAGAGTGACCCCAATTTTCTTTGAAAGCTACAGATGGTATGCAATCAGTGACCTACGAGACAAAGAGAGGTGAACCAGCAAGTAAAGCATCTGTAAATTTAGCCATCAGATGTGGGACATCATTTAGCTTTGGCAATCCAGTTTCAGCGTATACTGCATGGGACAGAACAATGCATGGCAATATATATATATATACAGACACACACACACACACAAAGGACAAAGAACCTCTGTGCGAAAGCACTGAGGCAATGGTTACCCCAAAAGGCATTTGGTCGGGAAGCCAAGTTTCAAAGAAATACAGAATCACACATGCCCCCACAATGCAAAGCATCATGGGCTGCATATGCAAATCAACACAGAATATTATGCTGGTTCAACTTTAAGCAGAAATGCATGGTGCCGAAAGGCCTTTCACACAGTTTGTAAAGGGTGCCAACAGAAGACATAGACATGTATTTCATCCTACCAGGACTCATCAGTATGCCTCATCTGTTTGACACCCCAGTGGAATGAACCAGCTACCCTAAGATGGTCTATCTGGGTTATGTTGTGGTGAACCCAATTAAAACAAAAAACAATTTAAAGATAAAGAACCTCTGTGCGCAAGCACTGAGTAATATTTACCCAAAAGGCATTTGGCTGGGAAGCCAAGATTCAAAGAAATACAAAATCATACGTGCCCCCACAATGCAAAGCATCATGGGCTGTATATGCAAATCACCACAGAATTTTATGCTGGTTCAACTTTAAGCAGAAATGCATGGTGCCAAATGGCCTCTCACACAGTTTGCAAAGGGTGCCAACAGAAGACATAGACACGTGTTTCATCCTACCAGGACTCATCAGTATGCCTCATCTGTTTGACACCCCAGTGGAATGAACCAGCTACCCTAAGATGGTCTATCTGGGTTATGCTGTGGTGAACCCAATTAAAACAAGAAACAATCTAAAAGACAAAGAACCTCTGTGTGCAAGCTCTGAGGCAATGGTTACCCCAAAGGGCATTTGGCCGAGAAGCCAAGTTACAAAGAAATACAAAATCACACATGCTTAAAGTTGAACCAGCATAATATTCTGTGGTGATCTGCATATGCAGCCCATGATGCTTTGCATTGTGGGGGCATGTGTGATGATGTATTTCATATATATATATAATTACCTTACAGCTGGGTCAGTATGGGAAGCTCCATCACTGTGTGTCACGGTCATGTCACTGTGAGTAGATAACATGTTAATATCCTTGGTGAGCTACTGTGTTGAAAACAGTGCACCACACCATCTGTTTCTCTTAGTGACTGCTGGGTCTATTGCCTCCTCACATCATTGAGAGAGCAGAACTCTGGGTAGCATAGGCATTATGGAAAAATAAGGTGCTCAGGATAAAAAAACAGCAGTGTCACTTTAAAATTGTATTTCTTTACTGACCAGTTGACATCATGACCCAAGGAATATTTCTTAATTGGGGGCCCATAAAGCAGCGACTCTGGCTCCCTGGAAGATGGCAACTTCCCTTTAAGCTGAATGCAAGCTGTTTGTTATTTTTCCTGTCAATGAAAAGTAAAGCATTTAATTTCAACTGGTGTCTGGAGTGTTCTTTTTGGGAGTATTTCCCAACAGCTGCCCAGTTCGCTACCCTGTTACACATGGTTGACTATAATGGTGGGACTGAACTCCCCCTTGTCTAAATAGAGGTAAGATGGGAGTCAGATAAAGCACTGAAATGGTTAGTAGAACAGCAAGCACTACAGGCCCAGATACAAGCACAACAGGTCCAAGTGCAAATGGACTGGATGGCTCAGCAAGTGCTCAGCAGGCTTAGAGAGCCCAGCAGCAGGTGCAATAGGTCCGAATGCAAAGAGATTAGATGGCCCAGCAAGCACAACTGTAGGTGCAGAGAGACTAGCAGCAGTAGGAGTTTATGAAGCAGATGCTGTAAACACAGAAAGAAACTATGCCCAGCTCTAGGTCACAGGGAATCCAGTCACTGTAGGACTCTACCCCATGTTAACAAAAATAGGTCCTGAGGATGACCCTGAGGCCTAGTTTATGACTGTTGAGAGAGTTGCCAGTACCACTGCCTGGTTACAAACAAGCTGGGCTTCCTGCATTGCACAGTACCTAACTGGAAATGCCCAGGCTCCATTCAGAAGCATAACTGATTTTGGTGCCAGACACTATGATCAGGTAAAGTCAGCTATCTTAGACCAGGTCAGAATAACTGAAGAGAGCTACCAACAGAACTTTAGCACTCTGGGTTTAAAGTGTAGAACACAACCTAAAGTGCTGGCACAAAAAATTACAAGACGTGGCTACTTGGAGGGTAAAACTAAATGCACACACTAAAGAGGAGATTATGGATTCAATTGTTCTGGAGCAATACTGGAACATTTTGCCAGATCAAAACTGTAATTGGGTAAGCTGACATGAACAGACCACTCTGGCTGCAGCAGTGAAAATTAGGGAATATTACTTGTAAGCTGAAAGACCAGAGATCACTAAGAATAGTGGAACCCTGTGGCTGGCCCAGTGGCATGGAGGGCTGAGGCAGTGATGCCTTACCTCCTGCCATGCTGGTGACCCATGTTCATGGTGCAAGCTGGTTGCTGAGGGTTGACTGGGGAGGAAGAGGATTGAGTGTCCAGGGGACAGCTCTCTTTTCCCTGGGAGGGTGAGGACCATGGACTGGCACTTGCCTGACACCTAATGGAGGGTAGGTGTTGGCATGCTGAGTCCTGCATGTGGGGTCATGGAGAAGGAGGAGCAGCCGACCGGCATGCAGTCTGTGAACATGAGCGCTGCGTGCCATTGTTGACATTACACGCCCCCCCTCCACAAGAAAAGCAGAAAATAGATCCCGGCTAAGCGGCATGAAACCATCCCCCTAAGGCACCACCCCGAGATGCACCTCCCTGGAGCTGGATCCATTCGGGTGGATTGAGTCGCTCCCCACCACCCTGCCACAAAGGGTAAGTCATGGAGGCATGAGGGGAAGGGGTCTGATGCTCTGGTGATGGTGCTGTGGGGATGGTAGAACTGGAGAGAGAGTCGGTCAGGGTCTACAGAGAGAAAAAGAACACCAAAAAAAAAAGAAAGAATAGCGGAACCCATGACAAACCTCAAGCGGTGACATGAGGAGAAGATCCCCACAGAAAAGGGAGAAAGGACTTCGGGGAGATGGGAACAAACATGCTGGTATGGGCAGTGGTCCTGCGATGAAATATTGCTTAACCCTCAACTTCAAAGAAGTATAACTCCCTCTCGGTGTACCTCTCTCAGTCCCAAAACCCCACTCTCTGGTGACCCAAATGGGGGGAAGGCATAAGTCACAGACCTGATAGTAACACTGTATGTGTTCTTTGTGGTAAAGAGAGTCATATCAGTAAGTTTTGTGACTACATGGACTCTTAATTACAAATAAAATTTGTCAAAATAAATGATTTTAAAATGGTTTGATTCTTATTCTTTAAACTGAGTTGAACAACCATATGGCAGTTAACCTATGGTCAATTATGCTATTTCAATATATACTGAAGCAGTGTCTATTTGATATTATAAAAAGCTGTGAAAAATTTGTGACTGATTTTCAATTTTACTAAAAGCTAGAACTTAGAAAAACCATGATAATTCATGTTTCTAATGTTTATTATAAATTACTATGTACATTTTTTATATAAACCTGTTAATTGTATATTTATGTAATAGCCTCAGCCAAACAACTAATAAAACTGAACTGAGGGTGCATGGACTGTGATTTTTCGGAATGTATAGCTACCACCCCCACAAGTCCAAAAAAACAGTTTACAGTACTAGGGCAAGTGGTGAACAAAAAGATTACAGTTCTGGTGGATTTGGGTTGTAGGCAGACATTGTTAAAATAATCTGTGGTAGGACCCAATTTGGGATAGTGGGGAGATTCCATAACTACTGCTTGCATGAATGGGGATACCTGTAAATACCCTACGGCCCCAGTATGGTTAAAAGTAGGCAACTGGGCAGGAATAATAAAGGTGGGAATTTCTAAACCCTTACCCTGGTCAGTAGCCTTGGGCCGAGACTGGGAAGGGTTTCATATCTTCCTAAAGAGCAATATTGAAAGTCTGTGCCCCCAGGAGGACAAACAGACAGAGGGACTAGAACATATATTTCTCTTTAATGACTCTGAGCTATTTGGCTCAGAAGGGAAGACTAAGAAGTCCCAGTATCAGAAATGGAGGAAGAAAAAGGAAGGAGCCCCTCTGTCTGAGGCTGTAGTAGTTGGGGATCACAAGGACCTGGGTACAAGGAAAGTCCAAGGTGATTCAGATGAGGAAATGATACCCACATCTATAGGAGGTCAGCAAGATCCTTCTGGAAGTCTGACCAGACCTTCTTCAAAACCAATCCAACATAATTTCCGAACAAAGGGCTGATGAGGTTCTCAGGAATGCCTACCAGAACTTAACTGTTGTAAATGATAAAGAGGTAGATGAACAAAAAGCACAATATTTTCCAAGATTTTAATTGAAAGATGATATTTTGTACTGGGTAGAACCTGAGAAACAAACTGGGACTTCAGTTAGTGGTTCCCAGGTCTGCCAGAAGGGAAGTACTGATGTTGGTCCTTACTATACCTATTACAGGTCATTTGAGCAGGGAGAAAAGCGGGACATGCATACTTTCCAGGTTCTTCTGGCCAGGTATCTGGGAGGAAGTAACAGACTTTTGTGCTTCCTGCCAAGTGTCGGTAGGTGGCTCTGAAGTATAAAAAGGGCTCATTTGATCCCTATGCCCATAATAGACACCCCATTTGAAAGAATTGGGGTTTATATGGTGGGACCCTCAATAAAAGGTACATCTGGATATCAGTATATATTGGTTATCTTGGATTACACAATCCATTACCCAGAGGCTAATCCTCTGCATTCCACTATGGTCTGGACAGCAGATAAAACTAGCAGTAGTTGTAAAATAGCATATTCTGTATTTCCAGAAAAGGATAGCCCAGTTGAGCCAAGGCTCAGTTACAATGGGGTCCCGAGTGCAAAAAGGAACAGTTTCACATCTTATGATACTAAATGCAAACATACAAATAGGACAAAAGTAATACAATAATAGCACAAAAAGTTACTTCAAACAAGCTATTCACAACAATTTTTGGCAGCCCAGCAGTATTGACAATCCACATTATCCTAAGTTGGGCTGCAGAAGGAGATCCTAACCGATCAAGGCATCAACTTTATCTCAAAACATATGGGGGAGGTGTGTGTTTTGCTGAAGGTTAAGTCCATCCAGACATCAGTGCATCACTCACAGACTAGCGACTTAGTGGAACACTAATAAATCGTTAAAAAGTATGCTGTCTAAATTTGTGTCAACTGAGGTAACAGACTGGGATAAATTATTACCTTATTTAATGTTTGCCATTCCAAAGATGCCGCAGTCGTCCATGGGTTTGCACCCTTTGACTTGTACAGGTGATAAACTCGAGGGATGCTGGAGCTCGTAAAACAGATGTGGAAAGAACAGGCACATAGTTCACCTAATGTACTCCAATATGCATTACAAATAAGAGAAAGACTGGACTCAGTTGACAGATTTGCAAAGGAAAATTTTATAAAAGCACAGCAAACCCAGGCAGGGCATTATAACCAAGGGGCCAGCTTACGGGAGTTCAAGCCTGGTGACAGAGTACTCCTTCTGTTGCCTAACTCTGAGAGCATACGCCTAGCTAAATGGTAGGGACCACATGAGGTCCTCTGAAAGATGGGGCTGGTTGATTACGAAGTCTTACAACCACACAGAAAAAACTAAAAATAAATTTACCATGTTAATTGGTTGAAACCCTGGAAACACAGGGGAGTATTGCACATTGAGCCAGAAGATTCTAAAGGAGCACCAAGTTCTGTGGCAGACAAGGACATTGATGACATAACTCTGGACTTAGGACCTAAACCTATATAGGAACCAAGTGCTGTCCCAGTGGACCAGCAGCTCAACCAGATCCAATAGCAAGACATCCAGAGGCTGGTAGAGAAGTTTGGGGATGTATTCTCCCCAAAATCAGAATGAACCCATATGATCCAGCACCACATAGACACAGACCCAGGTGTACAGTTACACCACCGGTCGTACAGACTACTGGAAAGAATCTGAGAAACATTACGGGAGGAAATCCAGTATATGATGGAGATGGGAGTCATTGATGAATCCCAGAGCAAATGAACTAGCCCTACTGTGCCAGTCCTAAAACCAGACGGGACCACATGGTTTTGTAGAGACTTCTGGAAAGCTAATGCTGCATCCCAGTTCAACGTACACCTTAATTTTGGACCAACTGGGCAAGGCTCATTACATTAGTACCCTGGACCTGACCAAGGGGTACTGGCAAATGCCACTAACTCTTGAGTCCAGTGAGAAAACGGTCTTTGCCATCCCATTTGATCCATATCAATTTACTGTGCTTCCCTTCAGATTGCATGGTGGCCTGACCACATTCCAGAGAATGATCAACCTTTGCTAGCCCACTGACTGACCAGACCAAGAAAACTGCCACAAATGAGATCTGATGGTACCTGAGTGTCAGATGGCATTTCAGGCCATCAAGAATGTGCTGTGTGAGGGGCCAGTCATATGGAGTCCAGATTTCAAGCATCACTTCATTTTGTGCACAGGTGAGGTGGGGATGGGGACAGTGTTATCAGAAAACTTTGAGGATGGGATCCACACAATCCTATATCTCTCTTGAAAACCTTTTCCCTAAGGAGCAGCGCTATGCCACACTGGAAAAAGAGTGTCTGGCAGTAAAGTAGATGGTGGCTGCCCACCCTGTGCTACTACCTTTTGGGAGTAATGATCACCCTTGTCACTAACCATGTCCTTCTTAAGTGACTACATGCTTTGCAGGATACCAATGCCTGTGCCACCAGATGGTATTTGGCACTGCCACCTTGTTTGTTTGATGTGTGCCACTAGGCAGGTACCCAGCATGATAATGCAGATTTTTTTTCTCAGAACTGTGGGTCTCTGATGGCCCATATCAAGCAAGCCCTGGGAATGACTCTGAGGGGGAGGGTACAGTATGTGATGGACTGTATGTCTGTCATGCTCCTTTCGCTCGTACACTGAGTCACAACCCTGCTACATAGACAACACAGGTTTTGACAAGGGCTGTGGTGGGGTTTGTGCCAAATCCCTTTTGTTTTAAAGTTGGCCCTTTAAGGCCTCACTACACTGAATGTTCAACCTGCTGGCTATCTGTCAGGGGGAAGGGGAATGTTAACAATGAAGACCTGGGCCCAATAAAGAGAGAAGAGTAAACAGGCAGGAGGAGGTTTCTGTTTCAGTGAGAAGCATTAGAGACAGCAAGAGACTGAGCTGCAAGAAGTTTTTGTTAAGCTCAGTACAAGCTGTTTGTTTCTTTTTCCTGCAAATGAAAAATAAAGCAGATTTCATTTGATTTAAACTGGTGTCTGGAGTGTTCTCTTTGAGAGTATTCCCCTGAAGCCACCCAGTTCATTACCCTGTCACAGGTGCACTGGTAGTTGCAAGATAATTTAGCTCAGTTGCCCTCTCTTAACCCTAATGTGTCATCCCCTCGCTAACTCAGTCGTCTAAGTATATTAGCATGTGGTGTGTGCAGCTGGGAGAGAGAGGGTGGTGTCATTGATGATGCTAGGCAGATTAATCAGCAGCACCAAACACTAGTAGAATACATCTAAGTCAGTCTTCACCGACTATATTGTCCAAACCTTCAACCACCATGATCACTCTCTGTGCATTCTTATGTTGAAATGTTTACTCAAATATGGGGCCAAAACAACACACCATATTTAAGGTGGGCCCTGACCAATGATCTGCATAGGGGCATTATAATGCCATTTGATATACTGTATTTATGAAGTTACTCTTGATAACCATGACTGTGTTCATCTTGCTACCTGCTGCTTCATACAGTTGCTCCCATTTAAAGTTGCTACTGATCAGTATTCCCAGGTAATTTTCCTGCTTTGTTTCAGTAATCCTGTGCTATACAGGTATGACAGCACCTTGCTGTTAATCACAACTTACTGCTTAGCAAACTCCACTCCATGGGTCTCTCTGCAGAAGCTGTTGGCTGGTTCAAAAGCTACCTCACCAACAGAACACAACAGGTGAAGAGTACAGTTACGTAAGAACTTACCGTAACAGTAGATCTTTTAGAGAAGCTCTTACAGTAGAAAACACAGTTAGGACTGTAGCCGGCAGGTGACAGGATCCCACGGCAAACTTCTAGCCAGCAGTCTATGGCAGGGATCACCCCCCAATGTCGGCCAACCTCCAATGTCATGCATGGTATAAAGGGTGGGTGGCCCCCGATGTGCCCCAGGTCTTCCGCCGGAGAATCCATCATCCTGATGTACTGTGATCTGAACCAGGGAACTGAGGTCAATACCTCACGGAACAATAAATGTATTGGTCAATATAGGTCATACGCAGCAGAAAACCTCTTAGGGGGAAGGAGGGTGGGAAATATACCTGCTGCAAGAGCTTCTCTCAAAGATCTACTGTTACGGTAAGTTCTTACGTAACTGTACTATCTTATTTCAAGAGTTAGCTCATGCAGCAGGTAACATAGTTAGGAGTGTTTCCCAAGCAGTACAAAAACCTACTACACCCGGAAGATAGGTAAGAAAAGAGTGAGAGGTGAAGCTCTCTTGAGAGGAGACCCTGCAAAACTGCGAGGCCGAAGCCTGCTCTAAGTTGAGAGGCAATGTCCAGACTATAGTGTCTCATAAAGGTATGGACTGTGTGCCATGTAGTAGCTGCACAAATGTCAGATGCAGATGCATTTTTAAGTGCAGCAAATGAGGCTGCTACGGCCCTCATGGAGTGACCCATCACCAAGCCCGGCAAGGGCTTATTTTACTTCTGATAGCAAAGGGAAATACAGTGGACTAGCCGCTTTGACAGGGTCTCTTTGGTCACAGGGGCCCCTTGAGTCCAGGGAGCAAAAGGAACAAACAACTGGTCAGAATGTCTACTGTTCTTGGTTCTGAACAAGTAGAACCGCAAAATGCAGTGAACATCTAAAGTATGGAGAAGAGCCCCTTCCCTGCTGGAAAGATTAGGGTAATATACCGGAAGCTGGATGTCCTGATTTAAAGTCATCTCAGATACCACCTTGGGTAGGAACTTAGGATTGGTTCTCAAGGCCGCCTGGTCCTTGTGGAATACCAAATAAGGCTCCTTGCACATCAGGGCCTGAAGCTCGGAAATTCTTCGAGCAGAAGTAACAGCAACTTAAAATAATGCTTTTAAAGACAGGAAACAAAGCTCGCAATCTACGGCTGGTTCAAAAGGGGGGTAAGGTCAACTTCTCCAAAACAATAACAAGTCCCAAGGAGGGACAGGGTCCCTTATGGGGGGTTTTATGTGAAGAATACCTCGAAGAAAAATGCGGGTGACCTCCATCTGTGTCATAGTTCTGCCCTGGACAGGAATATGGTAGGCAGAAATGGCTGCTAAGTGCACTTTGATGGAGGAGCAGCCCAAGCCTGAGTCCGAAAGAGACAGCAGGTACTCGAGTAGAGTATTCACCAGTCAGGCCAAAGGGTTTATGTGATGAGCCATAGCCCAGAGACAAAAGCGTTTCCACCTCATGGCATATGTCAGTCTGGTGGAAGGTTTCATGACAGCCACCAGGATGTCAGCTACCTTGCCCGAGACTCCGAAGCACAGTTCGGTTAAGTCCTCAGGAGCCATTCATGTTGGTGTAGAGACCAAAGGTTCTAGTGAACCAGGGTCCCATTGTCCTGGGAGAGCAGGTAAGTGCTCACTGGCAAGGTAATCGGAGGTTCCACAGTCAGCTGTTGCAGCAGTGGGAATCAGATCTGTCAAGGCTATAGTGGCGCCACCAGGATCATTGTTGCCCCCTCCACTTGTACTTTGAGAAGAACCTTCTGTAGGAGTGGAAATGAGGTAAAGGCATAGAGGAATCTCCCCTTCCAAGAGAGGGAAAATGAGTCTCACCAGAAAACAACAAGCCCTGGATCTAGTGAGCAAAAACTGGGCACTTTTGTGTTGGTAGGGGAGGCAAAGAAATCCAGTTCTGGTTTTCCCTATCTGTCGAAGAGTTCATCGACGACAGACTGGAGAAGAGTCCATTTGTGAGTTCTTGACTGAGTTTGGCTGACAGCGTTGGTCAGAGTATTCTGGACCCCTGGGACGTGGACAGCTGAGATCTCTAGATGATGGGATATGGCCTAATTCCATACCCTCATTGCTTCCCTGCAGAGAGGGTAGGAGTGTGTACCTCCTTGTTTGTTGAGATAAAAAAACATTGACATGTTGTCTGTTTGCACATGGAGGTGTCCTGGTCGGAGCACAGTGCTCAAGGCCAGTAAGGCATAGAGAACAACTCTCATCTCTAAGATATTTATGTGGAGAGATTCCTCATTCACTGTCCAGGAGGCCCAAGTCCTGTGAATGCCTAGATGTGCTCCTCAACATGAGCCTGAGGTGTCAGACGTAAGGACTTGGTCTGGCACTTCCCTTTGAATGGCATCCCTTCGTGCAACAAAGGGGATGACATCCACCACTGGACTTCCTGATGGACCAGCTGCATAATGGAGACTGGCTGATCCAAGTCGTCCCATCTTTGGTCCCATTGGACACGGAGGGTCCACTGGATTGTCCTCAAGTGGAGTCTCACAAAGGAGACTGTAATTATGGACACTGCCATGTGACCCAACAGCTGTTACAGAGTTCTGGCTGGAACCTCCAAAGCAGAAAAGACGTGGTGAGCTAAGGTCTGAAGCCTGGCAGCTCTGTCTTGTGGCAGATAGGCCTTCCCTAGAGCAGTATCAAGGTGTGCCATGATGAAGTTCAGGTTCTGGGATGGAATCAGGAAGGATTTCGGGATGCTGACTGTGATACCTAGTTCCTCGAAGAGAGAACAGGTGTCCCGAATAGTTCATTGCAGTTGCTCTTTGGACAGTGCTGTTAGTAGCCAGTCATCCAAGTATCGGAATACGTAATGACCTATCCTTCAAAGTGCCACTTCTGTCACCACGAGGCACTTTGTGATGACTCTTGGTGCCAATGAAAGGCAGAAGAGTAGCGCCCTGAATTGAAACTGCCTTCCCTGGAAGGTGAACCTGAGCAACCTCCTATGAGGCTTTGCCACTAGGATGTGTAGGTAAGCATCCTGCATGTCCAGTGAAGCCAGCCAGTCACCGTGATGGATCATGGGGAGTAGGCCCTGAAAGGTGACCATCCCAAAACCTCTTGTACTCCATGAATTGGCTGAGTTCACTGAGGTCCAGAATGGGTCTCAGGTCACCTGTCTTTTTCGGAACAAGGAATAAGTGTGAGTAGAATCCTGTTCCCCTCTGGGCTGGGGGAGCAGGTTCTATAGCATTCTTGGATAGCAGGGCTTGAATCTCTGTATGAATCAGACCTGCATGTTCCATTGTGTAACAGGATGGAGGGGGGCCTGTCTGGTGGGATCTGGACAAACTCTATGGAGTATCCATTGTGTATGAGTTGGTGGATCCACTGAGGTCATCTTCTGCCAGGTTTCTGCACAGAGTGAAAAGTGATCTCTGACCACCTATCCTGCTGGGGTCATGGGAGGATGTGGGTCCGGCCGGGAGTCAGGCAGTAGTTGGGGGGGGGGGAGCAGCTTAGGTTGGTTTGGCCGAGTGAGACGTGGGTCCTGCAGAGCCCCTATGGGTGCTTCTCTGGCTATAGCCTCCCCGCTGTGGCTGTTGGGGTTGAAAGTGGGGTTGTCCCCCTCGGCCACGAAAATGAGACCTTTGAAATTGTCTCTGCTTCAGATGGTACAGGACTGTACAGTCCAAACTGCCTTGCCAGAATCTTGTAGCTTTGTGATCATTTTCTCTGTGTCCTTGTTGAAGAGGACTGAACCTTCGAAGGATGCATCCAGGAGGTTAGATTGTATGTCCTGCTCAAACCCTGACACATGGAGCAAAGAGTGACAGTGTAGGCATACTCTTGTCGCTGATGCTTTTGCTGCCTTATCCGCTGAATTGTAGGCTGAGTGGAAGACATTGGTGCTGACATCTGATAGAGTCTGCAGAAGCTTGAGGAGTTTCACCTTCTGTGGACAGTCTGGGATTTCTTGGACAATGACCATCCCCTGTTCCCAAAGGGCGTTCTGGAATTGAACCATGTGTGTTTAAAAGTTCAAGCTCCTGATACTGCAAGTCACGAGGGAAAATACTTTGCATCCCATGGAGTCCAGCTGCTTGGACTCTTTGTCTGGTGGTTGTGTGCTGAGGTGTTTCGGCCTCTGAGACAGATCATGAGCTGCCAAAATTACCACAGAATCCACTATTGAGTGCTCCGCCAAAAAAGGTTGCTCTTTGGGTGCCTTATAGAGGCGATCTGCCTTCTTGGGGGCTGTGGTGGAGGTACTGTATGTGGGCACTTCCACACCGACTGTGTGACATCTGTGAAGGTGTCCACCAGGTGTGGGATTACCACCGTCTTTGGGACTTTCTGGTGGAGATATTTCACCAAGCGCATTCTCTCTGGGTCTAGGTCCTCTGTGTCCCATCCCATATTAGACTGGATGTACCTCATGACCTCCGTGAAAGAGGGATCATCAGGAGGGGATTTGGGTATTTCTTCTGGGTCCAGAGGGGAAATATCCCCAATGGATGTGCCAGAGTAGGAAGAGTCCGAGGAGTAGTACGAGTCAGAAGAGTGGGATCTGCGTCGCCTCTTCCTACGTCCGTGCCGGTCATGAGAGCTTGGGGGGCTCAGGCTCCATGACTGTGACCTAGACCTGTGATGTCTTCTGCAGGTAGCCTTCCCCTTCGGTTTGTCATGGGGAGGAGCCTCTTTGCCATGGCTCTTATCCGGAGGGGGTGAAGGCGCCTTGTTTATGTCCGGTGTTTGGGTCAGAACCCTTGCAGGGGCCCCATTATTCAGAGCTTCAGCTATATCTGGTGCTTGGAACACATCTGGTTGTGGCTTTGGAGGGAGGATGTCTGAACAATCGTCTCCCACCAATAGATGAAGAGGTCTTTGACCTGTGAAAGGTTCAGTTTTGGGTCTAAACCTGACGGGGGGTCTGACATCAGTCCAGCTCCTGTGTCCTGACTGGTGTTGGCATCAGGCACCATATGTCATTCCAGCACCAGTGGATGTACTGGGTGTGAGGGTGTGATGGTGTGGTGGCATTAGCCATACTGTCATAGGTGGTCCATTTGTCTTGGTGGACCGATGCCTGTTCGTGCTCCATAGGGCTGTTGTCGGGTCTGTCGTCAACTGGTGGTAGTGGTGGGGAACTAGAGACAACAGAGCTCCTTCCGGTGGTACCAGCATGTGGATAACCTTCAGAGCATCATCAGAGGTCCAATGTCAGTGGTCCAATGAATGCTTAGATAGTGGGCATTTGTCCGATGGACGTTTATCCGATGACAGTTTGGTGGGTTTCTCCACCTGCTTCTTAGAGTGCCTGGGTAGGAGAGAAGATGATCTCCCAGAAGAGATCTCCCACAACAAACAGGCTGAGTGGCCATCTTAAAAAAAAAAAAAAAAAAGAGGGACCAGAGGCCTTCTGCCTGTCCCGGGAGTTGGCACCGCATACAGAAGCTGACTGGGAAGGAACTGACTGGTGCCCCTTACCTGTGTCAGTAAAGTGGCCTGTTGGTGGTACCGGTGGCCTGATTTTTATGGGCTGGAGAGAGGGGCCCAAAGACACAGATCCTCTCTCCTTGTTGCTGGTTGCCCGGGCCACAGCTGGGGGCTTGACCATGGTGAGTCTGGTTTCATGGGAAGCAGAGTCTGAACTGCCCTTGGAGGCAGAGTGAGAGCCAGAGGATCTTGATCGCGAAGGGAACTACTCCTTCTCTGTCCTCTTGTGTTTCTTCCAAGACTTTTTGTGGGAGTGGTGGGAAGACTCCCTCTCAGAAGAAGATTTCCACTGCATGTTGGCCAATTGTTGCTCCGTGAGGAAGGCCTGCAGGGTCTTCTGGTGACAGATGTGCATCCGGTTATTGAATTTCAGACAGTGTTGGAAGTTCTGGGTGTCGTGGTCTGGGCCTAGACACAACAAACAGGCCGAGTGGCCATCTTCAGATGGGATCAACGTCCCACAGGCGTACTTGTTAGTGTGTCTAGAAGAGGGCATCAGGGAAGACGACATAGAGAAGAAATAAACGCTAAAAGTGAGTACTTTCAATGAAAATAAAAGACTGTAAGTTTTATGAAAATGGCGGTCGGACTAATGAGAGGCAAGCAACGGAGCCATTGAACACAAGTCAATGGTGGGAAAAGAACTGGGGCACATTGGGGACCACCCACCCTTTATACTATGCGTGACGTCGGGGGTGGGCCGACGTTGGTGGCGATCGCCACCATAGACTGTTGGCTAAAAGCTTGCTTTGGGGTCATGTCGCCTGCCAACTACAGTCCTAACTGTGTTACCTGCTGCAAGAGCCGACTCTAGAAGTAAGATATAAATGATGCCCTCTCTGACAGCAGACAAGTGCACATGGGTGTGCCACAAGGGTTTATTCTAGGCCCTCCTCCTTTTCAGTCTTTTCCTTAACCACCTTCCCCTTGTCTGCACATAAAAAATACTCCTGTACAATGCTGTCATCTTTCCAATAATTCTGATCTGCGCTCATTGGAAACACTTCTTCAAAAAAACTTCTCCACCATGGATGCCTGGTTCTCTGAAAACAAGCTCCTCATGAATTATATATATAAAAAAAAAAGGTTATACTAGTTGCAAACTCTCACAATAAACATAAAGGATATCAATGTTAATTTTTAACAAGCAATCTCCATTAGAACAGGTGTATATCTTTAAGTATCTTGGGGTAACCCTTGATAGCTCCCTATGCTTTGCACATCACATTGACTATCTCATTAAGGCTGTCAGTACCAGAATTGTCCTCTTAAACAGGCACCATCAAAGTATGACTTCCGATGCACTGTCACTTGTCATAAAAAGTCCAGTCCTGTCCATTATTGACTACAGGCTAGTGGTGTATGGCGCAACCACTGACACAACCCTTAAAAGAGTTAGCATGGCTTTAAATAAATCCTGCAGGCTAGTTATAGGCATGCACAGACGAACACACACCTGCAACCTATATGTCCAGACCAACTGGCTGAACCTTCAGACCAGGGTAAAGTATCAGGTTTGCCTCCTAGTGAAAAAAACCTGCCTTGGTCTAACCCCTCCAGCCATTCAGAATCTCCTTAATTCAGCGTCAGATCCCCATTGGACGAGAGGTATGTCTAGAAAATCTCTACAAATCCTCTTCTGCTGAACATCACAAGCACAATGGTCCTTCGCCTACTAAATCCCATGTGGGCTAAATGATCTCCCCACTGTCATAACAAATGAGCGCAAGCTAGGACCATTCAAGAAAACACTCCTCCAATGTCTCATTGTTCTAAGCATTTGTGACTGCTTACCCTAACTACTCTTAACTCTTTTCTTCACCCCTTCCCCCCATCCACCTACTCCCCCTCCACCCTTCTACTCCCTCATCTTCTCTTCTCCCCACCCTCAGCCTCTTCAACACCCCCACCCTGCGTACCTCTATCCCCCCACCCTATCCCATTCTTAACAAAGTCAACCTTTGACCGCTTCCTCAGTGCTTGTTAATATGCATCTACCTGTAGGCTTATTATATTATGGTATTCTAATGTGCATTCAAATTGTTTATTGCTACCTGTAATGTGTTTGCTTTGGCATGGAACCTTTGTAAATGAGCTTCTAGCTCAAAGGCATTTATCCAAGAAATTAAATAAAGTAATAAAAATGCACTTAAGTTAAAACTCTTACTGGTACTGTATGTTGCCTGTGTTTATTAAAACATTGTTAATCATACTTACACTTCCCCAGTTTCCAACACTCCAAATGGTTGACGCTGAGCATTCCTCGACGTAGCATGTACGCACATTTGGTGGCTGTGTGCCAGGACAGTTTACTGTTGTCTGGTAGCCATATTCATAGTGATCCTTGTGACTGTAAACTTCACTACACATAACTAGTCTTCTCTGGTAGCCATAACCACAAGTAACAGAGCACTAAGAAAATCATTAAGAAAAAAGTGTTATATTCTTTCTAAAAAAACATTGGAAAAGAATTGGGGATTTATTGATTAAGAAGCTAAGTTTGTGAAGTATTTATACGCTTGTAGCTTAACTGAAATTTGGGAACAAATGGGCATCAGGGAGGTGGGAAAGTTCACATGCATGACATCATTTCCAAGTTAATACTATTCTAACTCCCTTAATTAAGAGATGTACTGTTCAATATAAAATATTTAAAAAATTCCCATTAAATTCTAAAGTATGATATACCACCAGGAAACAAGACCTAAAATATTAAGAAAATTAATTATGTATATACCCCACTACTCTAGTAGTGAATAAATCGGGTAAATAAATCAAGCTATGTTGTGATAAATCTGTGTTTTCAATTATGCTGTCTCTCACTGCACTGGTTTCAAGTCTCCCAGCATTCCAACACTAGACCTATGAGGTAAAGAGGCCAGAAGACTATTTTTTTAAGCTTTCTTTATTCACCTTCTTCTACCAGCCAGGACCTCCTTTGGCCATTCTGCCAGTGCCTCCTCCTGTCCAGTTCAGGCCCTCCTACCTGTTATACTGGCACTCCAAGCCACCTGAGACACACCTTGAGGTTGTTAATTCCTGGCTTGGCTCCCACAACAGGGTTGCCTTAAGTGCCATGGAGTTCTTCTTATGTAATATGGTCAACCATCTGGGCGGAGGAGAAGCCAGAAGGATACAGGATCAGGTAGGTGGGCAGGCAGGGCATGATACGGATATGGGGGGAGTTAGCAGGGAATCATCTCCCTTTGCTAGTGGCATTTTCACTTCTTCTGGTCCTTGGGAGGTGCAGATGTGCAATGTCATCCAGGACTTTGCTGTGAATGCTTCCATGCACAGCAAACCGATGTGTGCCGCTCCTCCGCTCCATTGTCTGGTGGTCTCAAACACCCAAACCCTCAGCCACTGCTAGGGGCTAGGCTAATGCATCTCAATCCACCCCTCCACCTCCCCAGAGGAGAGCTGAAGCTGTCCCATAGATGCTCGATACTCCTCCCCCAGCCAACCTGCCATGCACCAGGCTTGTTCTTAAACCTGGGTGTTCAGTGCCACAAGGGGTAGCACTACCATTGTGCCAGCCTGAAGACTTGAAACCTTATTTGAAAAAAAAAAAAATTCCAGTTATAGCAATATAAATTCCATATTAAAAAGGTTTTAATGACATAGAACAAATGACAGTAATAATGAAAAGCTCAAGCTTTAAATAACAACAAATAATTCTAAAGGATCTACTTACCCGATTTTTAAAGGGGTTGACAGGAAAGGGTTAGTTTGATAGGCTGCTCTAATCTACTAGAAGAAAAGATATGGGGAGCTGTCTTTCCTTCTAACTATATGAATTATAACAGCTTAATCAAACTTGTGCAGTCTATAGACAGTACCGTGTCTTGGAGAGTTTTAGGATATTTTAGAAATACTGTAGGTTCTGAAAAACAGAAATCCCAAACCTACAGTAGCATCTTGTCTTGCATGCCTCCACATTTAAAAAATCTCTTAAACACTGGATGTGAAAATGAAGATTCTGCTGCAGCCATAGGCTTAAATGTAGAAATGGCAGATGAATGCAACATTAAAGAGGCTGACTTTAAAGAACAGAGGTGCTATATTAAAATATGGGTAAAAGCAGAGCGCAAAGGTTTGCGCTGTGCTTGCCCTTACGCCTAACCCTGAGAATGCTATATTCAGTTGGACAGCACACCAGCACTACCTGACTGAATATAGGGCCATGTTGGTGCAGCGCCGCCCAGACATAGATCTGAGCTATATGCAGCCCATAGGGAAGGACAGGAAACTCCACCCCCAGACCTAATAGTGCCAGGATTCACAATGCAATATTCAGCTGGCAACATGCAAATGAGTCCATTGGGGTGTAAAATGCTAAGGGCTACATGTACGCCCATTATCGGCTCATTTGCATGAGAAACGGTTGCAGGTTTGCACCCTGCTTGTAGCCACCTCCACATCAGGCATGGTGATGAGTGCCCCCCACAGCCTGAATGCCTGTCCATGCCATTTATATGTTCTCCCTGGTGTCTAGTGGCACCCCCACCCTCCAATCCCCTGTCCCCATATAATGCATGTATTTCCTGGTGTTCAGTATCAGTTCCCACCCTCTGATCACCTGTCCCCATTATTGTTGAGGTTTTCCCTGGTATGTAGGGACACCTTCACCACCCATTGATCACCACATTAGTAAATATTCCCCTAGTATTTAGTGGCATCCTCCATTTCTGTTACCTCCAAGGGCTGTGCCCATCACCATATCAGATCCCCTATGCAGCACCGGACAAAGAGGTATGAGGGGTAGAAGGGTGGTGTGCTCAGTGTAGGGGGCTGCTAGCCAGTAGGGCATCAGGTGACACTGGAACGGGTGCTCGACAGGTGGGGGTACCATGGGACACTGGGCAAAACATAACTTGTATGACGATGGGCAATCAGGGGTGGAGATTCCACTAGACATCAGGAACATCTTTACTACTATGGTGACTGGTGATAGTAGGGTGGGGGGTGCCACTAGACACCAGGAAAGGCCTCAACAATTATGGGAACAGGAATCGCAGGTTGGAGATTGCCACTAGACACCAGGGATGTCTTTTCTATGATGGCAACAGGTGATTGGAGGGTGTGGGGGTACCACTAGACACAAGAGCATCCCTTGTTTACACAGGGATGGGTTTGGGGTGGTAGGTGGCTGACTCCAGTACCGCTGTCCACCACCAGGGCATTCTGACCCATTAAGTCAGTGTTTGCAAAGACAGTTACATGCCCCCTAGTCAGGTGGCATTTATTGCTTGCGCAAACGTCTGAATTTTCTGCTGTGCTCGTATGCAGGGGAGAACCCCCTCATTTGTATGGGCACAGTGGTAACTTAGCACTTAGGTACTAATGGGTTTTGCCCATGCTGTAGGGGTGTCTGACTATAGACCCCGCCCACACACTGGGCACAAAACTGGGTTAGCATTGGTAAACACCCCTTAGCGCCTGGCCTAAGCTCTGAATATCTGGCCCATGTGTTTAATTCTAATAAATAGACAACCAGCTACTTTATTTATTGTATTTTGATGTGTTAGGATCTGCAGCTTATCTGTTAGGTAGGAAAATTGGCAGACTAGGTGGGCCAGGCTATCCTTATCTGCCGTCAAATTCTATGTTTCTATGTTTGTAATTACTTTTTACTTTTGTAATAACATATTCGTTAGTGGACTGAAACAAATGGTGAATGAAAATCTTTAAATCCAAATATATTTTTCTGTCTTTTTCAGCA
This sequence comes from Neoceratodus forsteri, assembly GCA_016271365.2. Classification (NCBI taxonomy): domain Eukaryota; kingdom Metazoa; phylum Chordata; order Ceratodontiformes; family Ceratodontidae; genus Neoceratodus; species Neoceratodus forsteri. Next base: position 820,716,173 of record CM028129.1, read on the forward strand.
ACAAACTTTGCCTTTTATATGTTTGCACTAATGTGAACCATCTGTATGAGTTACAATTTTTTAAAACAATAATTGGCTTGTCTTTTCTTCTGCCCAAATAAAATCTGGTTATGAAGAAAATGTCAACTACTAACTTATATTAAAAGATCACAGGTTATCAAAGAGTCACATATTTATATTAAATACATCATATTTTGTTAGTAGAAAGTGTTACTTCTCCATAAAACCTTGTCAGTAAGGGTTTCTGACTTTATAATACAAGGATTTCATTAAATTCCTTTTTCACAAGCAGTTGGTAAAATGCAAATAACATGATGAAAAGGAAAGTAAAGAAACAAATTAAACTAAACTGAATGATTGCAGAGGTACCTAAAGGCCCCCAAACTGTGTTCTGTATGATATGTATCCTTACTAAGCACTTGCTCTTTAAGCCCAGAAACTTTTAAGTGTAGCAAACAGTCCAAGAGTAATACAACCTCTTCTCTCTCAACAGAATGGAAACTAATCACACACAAGGGCCAGATCGGATGGGCTGCATCCAAGGGCGCTGAGACAGTTTGCAGAAGAATTGGAAAACCCCCTGGCTGACTTGTTTAATTGTTCGCTATGGTTGGGGGTTGTGCCCAGTGACTGGAGAAGAGCAGATGTGATGCCTCTCCACAAAGGAGGAAGGAACCTGGCAACTACAGGCCAGTTAGCCTCACTTTGATACTGGGGAAACTTATGGGAACCTTAAATAAGCAGGACTTAGCAGAGTACCTAGAGAAGTACAGTCTTCAGGACAGCAGACAGCATGGGTTTAGTATTAGGCAGGTCATGCCAGATGACCTTAATTATATTCTTTTACTGGGTAACTAAGGAACTGGACAAGGGATACCCAGTGGACCTCCTATACTTTAACTTCAGCAAGGCCTTCGGTTCTGTGCCACACAGGTGCCTGCTGAAAAAGTTGGAGGATCTAGGCATGGACCAGGGTATAGTTAATTGGGTAGGTAATTGGCTAAAGGGCAGGAAACGGAGGATAACAGTTAAAGGGGTGAGGTCAGGAGAGGGAGAGCTTACTAGTGTTGTACCTCAGGGCTCGGTCTTAGGCCTCATCCTATTTAACATATTCATCAGCGATAGTGGCAAAGGCATCCAGGGTAAGCTCACTCTCTTTTCAGATGACACTAAGCTTGGCAGTAGGGTGGACAGCACAGAGGTGTTAGGGACCTTCAAAAGGACCTGCAGAAGCTCAAAAGATGGCCTTCCATCTGGCAACTGAAGCTCAACACAATGAAGTGTAAGGTGATTCACCTGGGTAAAGGTAACACTATAACAGAATACTGGCTTAATGGAGTCTAGCTCTGTACCTCACATGAAGAAAGGGACCTAGGAGTTATCATCTCGAACAACCTTAAGCAATCCAGCCAATGCAACAGAGCTTATAAAAAAAGCCAACAAAATGTTGGGATGATAGAGGCTTTGACAGTAGGAACAGGGAGGTGACCCTCCCACTCTACTGGTCCCTGGTGAGGCCCCACCTGGAACACTGTGTCCAGTTTTAGATTCCTCACCTAAAGAAGGACAGGGATAGACTAGAAGCTGTACAGAGATGGGTAACCAAGATGATACATGGGCTGCACAAACTCTCGTGTGGAGATCACTTGAAGGTACTAGATATACTCACTGGAAACTAGGAGGAAGATGGGGGATATGATTGAAACATTCAAAATCATGATTACTCACTGGGGAACAGAAGAGAGAGGAGTGTTTAATGAAGTGGCTATGTTTTATTTTCTTCTGTTTTAATTGTGATATTTGAATAGTTTGTACTTTAAATTAGTACTGTTAGTTAAAACTGTTACTTGGGCTGTGATATTCAGGGAGGTGCAAGTGGGACCTACCAACTCCTTTGAGTGTATTGTGGGTGTGGCTGCAGGTTGCAGGACCCTTGATCCTTCTCATCTACCGTCCACCAGGTGATGGGAGGGCTTTCCTGTAGGGGGTGGTGGATTTCATCGTCGACATTGTGTTGGAGTCCCCCAGGTGGTTAATTCTGGGGAACTTCAATGCCTGGGTCGACGATGAACTCTGGCCATTTGGACAAAATCTCCTCCAACTGATGGAATCATTGTGCCTGACATAGGTAGTTAGCTCCACAACCCACAGAGGGGGGAAGTCATTGGACTTGGTGTTCCTTCTGGGGATGGAAATCTCCAATGTGGAGGTTAATTCTGTTGGATGGTCTGACCATCACACCCTAAGATTCAGTTTCACGTCCTCCCAGATTAGGCTTGCCCTGAAGGAAATGGTACAGTATCATCCTTTAAGAGGCGTTACCTCAGAAAGCCTAATGTCGATACTTGACCTTTCCGGAATTCTGAACGATAGCAGTGACCCAGGGAACCTGGTTGTCACCTATAATAGGGTGATATCAGGGGCCCTGGATATCATTGCTCTGGTGCATGTTCGCCCTTTAATCCTTTACCTGGGTGCCCCATGGTATGATGGGACACTGCGAGAGTTGAAGAGATTAGGGGGAAGGTTGGAGAGACACTTGCAGAAAACTAACCTGGAGGAGGACAGGCTTAGATAGTTAAACCATTATAAGGTCTACCAATTGGCAATTTCCTATAAGAAGGCAGAATTTCTGTCCAGGTAAATTGCTGCAGCTAAAAACAGACCAGCTCAGCTCTTCCTGACTGTGGACAGACTGTGCAATCCAGTTTGTCTGCAGTCCGGTCAAGCATTGTCACAAGAAAAGTGTGATGAGTTTGCACAGTTTTTTGCTGATAAGGTTGCCTCCATCAGGGATGAGATCAGCCAGTGCCTCCCACTGGTCCTTGCAGTGATCAATCGTGTGGTACTAACACCCAGATAACCTGGTCTACCTTCGTCCAACCGGTAATCATGGATATAGTGAGGATCATCCAGACTTTGCAACCAACTTGCTGTAGTCTGGACCTGGGCCCAACACACATTTTTGTAGGGTGTGTTGAGATGATCGCCCTGGTCCTTACTGGAATAGTAATGTTGTCATTGGAGAAAGGGATCTTTTCAGATCCCTTAAAGGAGGCAATGGTCCGACCCCTCCTGAAAAAGCCCTCCCTTGACCCAGACAGTTCAGCAAACTACAGGCCAGTCTCAGACTTACCTGTTGTAGGTAAAGTTATTGAGAAAGTGGTCGCTCTGTAGCTGGTGGATCATTTATCCAGCCACAATATCTATGATACTCTCCAGTAGGGTTTCAGGAAGAGGCATAGCATTGAGACAACCCTGGTTCGGGTACTAAATGATCTCCTGATGGCCAGAGATCAGAGGGCCTATACCATCTTGGTTCTCCTTGATCTCTCAGTAGCATTTGACACTGTAGACCATGGTGTGCTACTCAAGTGCCTGCAGTTTTTCTGTGGACTGGGGGGGAGAGGCAGTCCTCAGCTGGTTTCAATCCTTCCTCGAGGGCAGAACTCAGAGAGTGGTGTCAGGGATTTACTCCTCGGCCCCTCACTGTCTGCCCTGTGGGGTGCCACAGGGCTCGGTGTTGTCGTCAACGTTGTTTGCGATGTACATGCTGCCATTTGGAGATATTATAAGATGGTACGGCTTGGGTTTTCACTGCTATGCAGATGATTCTCAGCCGTTCATGACTTTCGTGCCTGAGCAGGGGATAGATACTGCCTTGGTGTTTAAAAACTGCCTAAATGCGATACAGAACTGGATGAGTGTTAGCTGGCTGTGATTAAACCCTGGAAAGACAGAGGTGTTGGTGATGGACCCAGATCGTAGGATGGTTGGGGCAGGGATGGGACAACCCACCAGGTTGAGACTTGGGGGTGTCCCATTGCGTGCCTCAAGCCATGTGTGTGTAACTTAGGCATGATCTTCGATGAGGGCCTGACCTTGAAATCACAAGTGTCGGCAATGGTTAAATCTTCTTTTTATCATTTAAGAAATATTGCCAGGGTGAAGCAGCCGGTTCCATCCGAAGATCTTCTTACTTTGGTCCGTGCCTTTGTCACCACCCATCTTGATTACTGCAACACCCTCTACCTAGGGCTACCGGGGGTAGATATCTGCCACTTGCAGCTGGTGCAGAACACGATGGCCAGGCTGTTAACTGGAGCCCCTAGATCCAATCCTATAACACCTGTGCTGCATGAACTGCACTGACTGCCAGTACAGTGCTGGATAATCCTCAAGGTTGCATTGTTGACCTATAAAGCCCTACATGCCCAGGGACCCTGCTTCCTGCAAGATCTTCTGCAACCTCACTGCCCCTCCCGCCAACTCTGATCCTCTGACAAGGGACTGCTAGAGGTTCCCAGGGCATGTTTGAAGACAGCTGGAGCACGATCTTTTGCCTTTATGGCTCCTGCCCAGTGGAATTCTCTACTCATCGGATACGAGATAGCCTGACCACCGAAGGATTTAAGTCTGCCCTTAAAACTCACCTCTTTTGTCAGGCTTTTAATTGGGCCTGATTGGGACTAATGGTATTTATTTCATAAGGAAATGTTCAATTACATTTAAGGGGTTGTTTTATATTTGGTTTTATGACAATTGTGATGTTTTATCTTTGTACGGATTGTTCAGGCTCTCTGAGCTTTGGAAGGGCGCCTTCTATTATTAAACTGATGATGATGATGATGATGATATTGTAACTGTTGGTGGCTTGTGCTGGTTGTAGGAACAGTTGATGGCTGTATTAAAGCCCCCCACCTGCCCAGTGTTGCAGGTTTTCTTAAATACTGAAAAGCCACTGGGGGTTGGGCTTTGAAGGCTGTGAGGGAGGAGCTTGTGGAGATACAAACTGCCCATATTAACTAACTCTTAAAGCTAATAGTCAGGTGGTAAAAGTTCAGTCACAGGGGGTGGAGGTGGGTGGAGATACAAAGGTTTACCACACCCACAGTCTCTTGCAACGCTTGTTATGATATGATATGAAAGCTAGCCTTGTTATGTGATGTCGTATTTGGATTTGATATATGCTAAGGTGGTAATGTATTACTGAGCTACAGATCTAGCATACTCGGGGCTGAGATAAGTATTGATGGTTCATAAGAGCTGTGATTGTACTAATGTGTTACTGTATTAATGTAGTACTCTGAGAGGATTGTATTAATGTGTTACTGAGTGAAGGCCATCAAATGAGGACCAGGGGGTTAAAGAAGGACTGATATCGGACTAGTAATAAAGCATATGAGTATGAGAGTAAGGACTGGGGAACAGGTGTGGGGATATGCTTAAGCCAATCATGGGGGACTGGTGTGGGAATACACTTAAGGTAAACATGAATAATGGGGAGTAGGTGCGAAGGGCTACAAGGTGGGGAATGTGAGGAGTGGTGGAAGTGAACGGAAACTGATAAGGGTGGGTGGAGGCTGCAGAATAGAGCGTGGAATGATGGGTGCCATGGAGGGAGGGTGGCAGGTACAGGGAGGATAGTGAGTTGCAATGGATGTGGGGCAGCAGTTTTGATGAATTTATTATGGAAACTGGGAGGCTGTCCAATTTGCTGCAGGCTAAGGAAATTGGAGGATGAAATAATGGGGTTATGGAGGGAACTAAGGAGAATGAGGGAGGGGGAGCTGAGGCAGGAGTGACCCCAATAAGGAGGGGTGAGGAGATGCAGAGAGGGAACTGCAGAGCAAAAGATGGGGATATAAGGAGGATGGGGGAGGTGAGCAGAGATGCAGTAGGAGGAGGTAGGGATCAGAGGAGGAAGGAGGCGATGGACACCATTGCGGGGTTATCAAGCAATAGGTTTTCAGTGTTGGTAGAGGAAGGGGAAGAAAAAAGGGAAGTATTGGTGCTGCGAGAGGGGGGGGGTAGGGAAGGTCCAAGTGGCAGGAATTACAATGGGAAACAGATGGAAGAGGAAGGGTAGGGCAGAGGACAGAGGAGAGGGAGAGGCGGTAACAGGAGGGGAGGCAGCAGGGGGGAATGATGCAAGGAGCACAAAAGACGCAGATGACGGATTGAAGGAGGGAGGCAGTTTGGTTCCTGGGGGAGTAGACAGGGTCACAGTGGAAGGGGGATCAGGATCAGAATGATGGGGGTGGGTGTTGGTGCTGAGGGACTCCATACTGAAAGGGATCAGATGGGGAGGAAGGGGGAAAATGTACAGTCGTATTTGGGTCGAGGCAATTCTGGGGTTGACCACAGACAGGGCAAGGCAGGCACTTCTCAAGTGTGAAAGCAGAGGGAGGATGAACCCACATGTGGTGGTGCACATGGGAACAAATGACTTGGCCTAGGAAACAGTGGAGGTGGTAAAGGGGAGGTTCGAGGAATTGGGTAGGCAGTGTGAGGTGGTGGTGGTGTCGGTGACATTCTTGGAGATGCTACCAGTACCATGTGCAAGTACAGGGAGTAAAAAAAGGATAGAGGAGTTCAATGGGTGGCTGAGGGATTGGTGCCGAACCAGGAAACACTGACTAGTGTCAGACTGGGGCAGGACCTGGGACAACAGTGACCTATACACAGGGGACAGGTTACATTTGAGAAAGGCGGGGAAGCGTGTCCTCTAACAGGGAATGGAGGGGTATATTTCAACAAGAATGGATTTAAACTAGGAAGTGGGGGTGGTGAGGGGACCACTGTTAGAAACAATGACTGGAAAGGGGAGTATAGGGTGCTCACCCCCCTTATTAGAGGTGAAGGCAGTGAGGAGGGGCACAGAGAAGACCAAAGGGAGGGGCGGAGAGGAATGGTAAGGTTGGGGAGACAACAGGCTGGAAGGTGGTCTCACTGAATGCAAGACGCCTAATGTACAGAACAGCAGAGTTACAGGCTCTCTTGGCAGTGGAATTGGTGGACATAGTGGCCATCATGGAAACATGGGCCACCCAGTACCAGGCTGGGATATGATGATCTCAGGGTACAGGCTATTCAGAAAGGATAGGGCCAAGGGGAATGGGGGGGTGACAATCTATGTGAGGGAAGGGATTAAGTGCGTAAGGGAGAAAGAGGAGGAGGGGAGAACAGAAGCTCTGGGGATGCAGTTCCAGGATGCAAGGAATAGGACACTGAGGATGGGGGTAGTGTACAGACCACCATCACAGGATTGTGACCTGGACCGGGAACTGGCAGATCAAATTCAAAGGGTAAGCAGGAAGGGTAGCACGGTGGTGGTGTGGGATTTCAACCTACCGGGGGTGGACTGGAGAACATCTGCCACCATGATTGCAAGAGAGGGGGGCCTGTTGGAAGCTTTTCAGGACAGCTTCTTGACACAGCTGGTACAGGGGCCAACATGGCTGGAAAGGACTTTGGACCTTGTACAGGATAAAGGGGAAGCTGTAAGAAACCTAGAAGTGGGGGAGCTGCTTGTTTTGAGTGACCACTACTCAGAGTGGTTCATGTTAAACATGGAGAGGGACACAAGGGACAAAGGGGGCATAGGTACAAGGGTGGTTGAGTTTAGGGGGGGCGGAATTTAGGATGATGGGGGAATTGTGAGCAAGCACCTGGCAGACATCCAACAACACATGGATGCAAATCAGAAATGGAATATAATAAGGGGAGGGCAGGCGGAGGCAACAGAGACCTGTACTAGGAAAAAAGCCAAGAAGGGCAGGGCACAGAAACCCAGTTGGCTGTCACCAGAGGTCAGGGAAGGGGTGAGAGCCAAGAGGGTGGCATTTCAGAAGTATAGAAAAATGGGGAAGGGAGCAGATAAAGATGTATACAAGGAAAAGTCTAGTGAGGTCACCAGACTGTTTGGGGGGGGGGGCAAAGCATCTAGATAGCTGAGGCTGGCGCAGGGGATCAAAAGTGGAGAAAAAGACTTTTTCTATTACATAGGTGAGAAAGGGAGAGGCAAAGACCAGCTTGTGAGGATCACGAAAGATGGGGGTGGGTGAAAAAGGGTGCGGAGCAGGCAGAGGCACTGAACGAGTACTTCTGCTCTGTGTTCATGAAGGAAAGGGGGGGCAAATACCTCAGGCAAATGAGGGGGTGGGTAAGGAAGGGAGAGGACGACAGATGTAAGGATTACAGAGGGCAGTGTGCTGGAGGGATTGAGGACAGTAAGAGTGGACAAAGTGCCTGGGCCAGATGACATTCACCCGAGAGTACTGAGAGAGCTGTCAGAGGTCATTGCAGGGCCATTGGCAGACCTGTTCAATACCTCCCTAGACACAGGATGTGTACCACAGGACTGAAGGATGGCCCATGTGGTACGCACCCATAAAAGTGGGCCAAAAGATGAACCAGGGAACTACAGGCCAGTGAGCCTCACCTTGATTATGGGCAAACTCATGGAGACCATCCTAAAGGAGAGGCGTGTGAGCTTCTTGGAGGCAAATGGTATCCAGAATGACCAGCAACATGGGTTTGTAGTGGGCAGATCGTGCCAGAAAACCTGGTAGAGTTCTATAACTGAGTGACATGGGAGCTGGACAAGGGCCATAATGTGGGCGTCCTGTACTTGGACTTCAGTAAGGCCTTCGATTCAGTGCCGCATGGGAGATGGGGGGGTGGGGCTGGAGTGTGTGGGGACAGGACCAAAAATGGTGATCTGGATCAGGAACTGACTGAGGGAGAGACCACAAGGGGTGGGGGGGGACATTCATCACTGACAGCGATGACGAGCAGGGTACCACAGGGATCCATGCTAGGACTAGTACTGTTCGGGATTTTCATTGCAGATATCTCGAATGGGACCTGGAGCAAAATCATTCTGTTTGTAGACAATGCCAAGATGGGAGCTATGGTAGATGACACAGAGAGGGGGGACGGGTTACAGGAGGACCTGAATAAGCTGCCGGAGTGGGCAGATAAGTGGCAGCTGGGGTTCAACACCAAGAAGTGCAAGGTTCTGCACTTTGGAGCCCAGAACCAGGGGAGGGATTATCACTTCGATGGGGTTCAGTTGGGTTGCTCCACAGCAGAGAAGGACCTAGGGGTGATCATATCAGGGAGCATAAACAACTTTATTCAATGCAGAAGGGTGGTGGCAAAGCCAACAAAATGCTGGGGTGTATAGCTAGAGGGATCTCCTCCAGTAGTAGGGAAGGTATCCTGCCCCTGTATAGGTCACTGGTCAGGCCCCACCTGGAGTACTGCATGCAATACTGGTGCCAGTTCCTAAAGCAGGACATCAGATTGTTGGAGGGGGTAAAGCATAGAGCTACTAAGATGATCCAGGGATTGAAGGGTAAGCCATCTGAGGAAAGGCTGGGGGAGTTGAATATGTACGCTCTGGAACAGAGGAGGAACGGGGGAGATATGACTGAGACCTTTATGTACCTGAAGGGAATAAAAAAGACTGATACAGAGAGGAGAAATGGGAGAGACATGAGAGGACGCCAACTGAGATTGGAGGGGGCAGATTCAGGAGAGAGATGAGGAGACATTTTTTCATGGAAAGAGTGGTGGATAAGTGGAACTCCTTGTGAGGTGAGGTAGTGGCCTACAAGATGGTAGACTGCTTCGAGAGGGGTTAGGATAGGGGAAGGGGTAATAGGATGGGGGGAAGGGAGGGGCAGCAGCATTATAAGGTGCTAGCTGCGCACTCAAGCAGACTGAATAGATCGTGAGGCCTGTTTCTGATAGCATTTTCATATGTTCATATGAGGGGCACAAACAAAGTGCCCTACTCAGAACACTTCAACAGGATATGAGACTCAAACACAAGGGGACATGAATGGAAAATGAGAGGCGGTCTCTTCAAGAGGGAGTCAAAGAAACGCTACTTTTCAGAAAGGGTGGTGGAACCATAGAACAGGTTGCCTGCTGAGGTGGTAGGAATTAGGTCTGTGGCAGCATTCAAACATGGGTGGGAAAAAGCAAGGGCCACCTTAGACTCCATGGGAGCTAGAAAGAGTATAAAAGTCAGCGGGTGGGGTGGCTATGACCCATGACCACTAGAGGTCTCGGAACTCATTGGACAGACTTGATGGACCCTTGGTCTCCTTGTGCCATCTTTTTCTATGTTTCTGTGTTTCTAAGATTGAGAATCTAAATCAAATGTGAGCTCTGTGGCTAGTGGAGTGTCTAATGGCTCTGTTTTTGGCCCAATACTCATTAGTTTATACATTGCAAACATGGGAACAGGCTGTACAAACTTGGTGTTGTAAATTCATGGACAATACTAAAACAGGCGGATATGTTGACTCCTTTGAGGATCATATTAAACTGCAGAATAATTTAAATCTTTTCTTTCACATTTGGCAATCAGATGGGGCATAATGTTTAATACAGCAAAATGTTAGGGGATGCATTTAGGAAAAATAGTCAACAGTATCAATACAGCATCAATAGCTATATAATAAATGAACTACTGAGAGGGACCTAAGTGTTATAGTTTAATCTGACTTTAGAAAAAAAAAACATGGTGACAAGGCTGTATTTTAAACTCACTCAAGGAGTGTAAGGGGACGTCTAGCTTTCTTGGGGCGTTGCCAAGGAGACCGAGAGAGAAACCCAGAAATCCTTGCGAGGGACAGGTGAAACACACTAAAGAGGCATATTTGAGTGCTATTTTTTAATTTTACAGAGCCTGGACAGATTCAGTGATCTTTTAAGGGCACCAGAATCATTATTTTTACCTGTTGGTGGCTTTCTTTGTAGCGAGAAAACCGGACGCCAGTTGAGTGCTGCCTCTGGTTGTCCCTAATAAGTTCTCCTTCTTAGTGAGCATTGGCAGCTCAGCACTAGAACAAAGGCGGACAGCAAAGGCAATTGATTGTGTCTGCTGGTGTCCACCGGGATAGCTGGTATAGCTGCCACAGCAGTAGTAGGTACAGGGTAGTAAACAAGAGACAGTGGGGAAATGGACTCTAACGTAGTGATGTTACAAAATGGTACTTTGGCCATCAAATATCTTACATGTAGCAAACTGAATATAGAAGCCATAAATGAAGTCCTGATGTATACCTGTGCAGAATGTACTCTAATTAGGGAGTTACAAAGTAGAATTTTGTATTTAGAAATGCAATTAATCTCACATGGGCAACAAGAGTTTATTAATGTGGATGACACCTAAATTGTAGAAGAGGGGGCAAGGGGGGAAGTTCGTGGTATAAGCGAATCTAACAAGGAAACCATTAGTACTGTATATGTACATAAAGTATGGTGAGCAATAGGGAAAATAACAAAAGAACCAGAGATAAGGAGGATGATGGTTCCTGGATGGTTGAAACTAGAAAGTTTAAAAAGGGGTGTAGGGCGACGGCATGGCACACTGTCCTTTAAAACAGTCATGCACCTTTAATCGATCTAGATGATGAGAATGTGAATAGTTTAGAGCTAAACATGGAGGTGGTCACCACTACAAATGCAGTGGACGTTAGTGTACAGAAGTTTAGGGACACATCCAGTTCATCTAGGCAGAATACAAAAAAGGGGATGCTGCAAATGCACAAGTAGCAGGAGGAGAGATAGATGCTAGGTATAGCAAGCTGAATCATTAGATGATGAGGCCCTTGCTATGGGTCCTGTAGTTCATCATAATGAAGAGTGTGGAATCAGATCCTTAGATAATGATCTGAAACCAGGGACAGTGAGCACCCCTAATTTAGATGGAATACTGGGAGAGCATGCTATAGATTTGGAACAAGCAGGAAATACATTTCAACAGGTCTCCATTTTGGGGGAATTCCATACTTAAATACTCAGACAGGTATACTTCAAAAGGAAACACAAAAAGGGTTACTACTAGTTATTTTCCAGGAGCTAAAATAGGTGATATTACACCAGTGTTGAAAGATATAGTCAAAGAAAGGGATAAGTCTTCTGCATTAATTTTACATCTGGGTACAAACAACATTCCCCACCAGACTATACCTGATATAATAGAGGAATGTAAGGCCATAAAAAATTAAGCTCAGAGATTGAACTGAAAACTATTTCTGTTAGAAATCTTACCAGTCCCAGGGGCAAATGAAAATAGGACAAATAAAATTAAATCTATTAACAATTGGTTGAGGTTTTGGGCATTGCATGAAGGAGTGGGATGTGTTACACATTGGGAAGACTTTGTAAATAAGGACCAATATTATAATAGGGACGTTTGCACTTAAATAAACTGGGTAGTTGGAAACTCGGTGTTGGATTAAAAAATGTGAATAACTAAACTAAAAAATAGGGGGAGATCTGGGAGTGGTGGGAATCTACCAAAGGGGTTCATAAAATCATCTAAGGGTATCCATGAGCAGAAGATTGGAAAAGGAAAACTAAAAATGTGGGCTTTGAATGCTCACAGTTTGAATTGTCTTAAGAAAGCAGAATTCGATATATTATTAAATAAGGAAATTATTGATGTTTGTATGGTATGAGACTTGGTGGGATACCAGTGTTAATTGGAATAAATATATTGAGGGATATAGGCTATATACAAAGGACAGACAAAACAAGAAAGGTGGAGGTGTTGCACTTTACATTAGGCACTCATTTCAGAGTTATTTATTAAATGTAATGAATCCAGATACTGAATCCTTATGGGTGGCAGTCGAAACCAAATATGCAAAAAAACTACACCTAGGTATTGTTTATAGGGCTTCAAATTCAAGTACAATAATATCAGATGTAATCAACCAACAGTTAATCAAGCTGTCTGAAAAGGGGGACATGTTAATTATGGGTGATTTTAACTTCCCAAATATAAATTGGATAAGTAATGTGGTTTATGGTGGGACAGAGAGTCTTTTCTTGGATACTTTGTCCACAGCTGGGTTACAACAAATGATCCTCAAACCAACAAGAGGAAAGAATATCTAATATCTGTTAATTACTACACTGAGGATAGAGTGGGTAACATTACTCTAACAGATAATTTTGGGGGGAGTCATCATAAATTAGTGGCATGTGACATTTAAACGAGAAATAGATACAATTATGGGAAAGATAGTTATACTTTAAAGAATTATAATAGAGCTAATTTTAATAAAACCAATAATGACTTAAAAGCATGGAATTGGGAGTATGACTTCCAGAATAAGAACACCTTGGAAATATGGCATAGATAAACTTAGGGAGGAAGAAAACAAATATGTACCTAATAAAAAAGTATATAGTAAAAGAGGGAAGCTGCCTCCATGGTGCACCAGTAGGGTTTTAAGACACATCAGTAAAAAAAGAAATGCCTATAGGCAAATGAAAAAATATCCAACTACTGTAGCAGTTGATACATACACATCAGAAGTACAACAATTAAAAACAATCATCAGAAAGGAAAGATTAAAAATTGAATTTAATATTATACATAGGAAAGACAGGGGGAAGAGTTTTGTTGCATATATTAACAGTCAAAATAAAAAAAGTACCAATGTACAGTAGGTCCATTAACACATAAGGGGAAGGTTTTGACAGATCCTATAAATATGGCAAATAGATTTAATCATTTTTTTTGTTCTGTTTTCTCTATTAAAGAGCCCAGCCAGATGATCAAGTATAACAACAATAGAAAAGATCTGAATTTGTAGGTTAGTCAGAAGGAAGTTTTGGAGACGGTAAATAAAATAAAAACAAACAAAGCAGCAGGGCCAGAGTCAGACTTGACTCATCCAAGGTAGTTAAAAGAAATAATTAAAACTATTGTAGAACCCTTAACTTATTTACTTAATTCTTCCTTCAGTACAGGATTAGTGCCGGATGACTGATGACATGCTATTGTTGTTCCATTATTTAAGAAGGGTAGCAGATCATTATGTTCAAATTATAGAACTATCAGTCTAACCTCAATTATTTGTAAGTTAGCGGAAACTTTTCTTAAGAATAAGTTGAAAGAAAATTTATATATCATCAATTATTGTGGTAAAACACAGCATGGTTTCAAACAAAATAGGTCATGCATAACAAACCAGGTGAGTTTTTATAATAAGGTTAATAAATACATAAGTGAAAATAGGGAAACAGATGTACTAAAGCTTTATTTCCAGAAAGCTTTCGATGTTTCAGAGGAAACGTGAGGAAGAATGTCTTCACAGAACGGGTGGTGGACAAGTGGAACACCCTGCCAGAGGAAGTGGTGGGGGATGAAACAATCACTGGATTTAAGAATGCATGGGATAGACATAAAGGAATTCTGGAGGTCAGGGGTAAGGGGCAGCAGACTTCTAGGAAAACAAAGTGAACTTACAAGTTCAAATGGGCAGACTGGGTGGGCCGTAGGCCCTTATCTGCCAACACTGTCTATGTATCTATAGGTACCACATGACTTGTTGATCAGGAAATTAATAACGCTGGGTATTGATTCAATGCTAGTGACATGGATTGAGAATTTGCTGACTGGTAGAAGGTAGAGGGTTAGAATTAGGGGTTGTACATCTGATGAGGGAGAGGTGACCAGTGGGGTACCCTAGGGGTTGATCCTGGGCCCCAGGGGTCAGTCCTGGGCCCAACACTATTTTCTATATATATTAGTGTTTTACACAAGAATGTAAACAGTTGGATTGTTAAATTTGCTGATGATGCGAAATTGGGAGGACCAGTCGATACTGTTATAGGTGTGGATCAGTTGACACAGGATTTGAAAAAGGTGGAAGCATGGGCAAAGGTTAATGATATGCACTTTAGTGTGGATAAGTGTTTGATTTTACACATGGATAAACGAAATAAAAAACAGGAGTACTTATTAAATAAGGAAATAATTAACAGTGTTGAATGTGAGAGGGACTGTGGAATCATCATTGATCAGCATCTGAATTTTACTGAGCATCGTTCAAGCATTATTAGAAAAGCAAACTATATGGTTAGAAATATTAAGAGATCATTTTCAAGCAGATCTGCATCATTTTTACCTCCACTATATAGGACATATAGAAGACCATATTTGGATTATGGGTCCCCATTGTGGAGCCAACATTATAGGGGGGAAATAAATAAAATGGTTAGAAATATTAAGAGATCATTTTCAAGCAGATCTGCATCATTTTTACTTCCACTACATAGGACATGTAGAAGACCATATTTGGATTATGGGTCCCCATTGTGGAGCCCTCATTATAGGGGGGAAATAAATAAAATGGAGGGGATTCAATGTATGATGACTAAGATGGCGGGAGGTTGGAAGAAGCTAAATTATAAACAAAGGTTACTAAAATCAAGTTTGTTTAGTTTGGAAAATAGGAGGTTGAGAGGAGACTTATTGTTAATGTACAAAATTATACAGGATGAAGATTTAATGCAAGATTTAGACATTAAAATACAGCAAAAAACAGTGGGTTAAGTAAGCAATAAGACACAACAGGGTGTGCATGGAACAGATTTACCGCATGGCCAGGGGTGTAATAAGGCACGAGGCCTTGGCCAAGTGCCTTTAGCTCCTGGCGTACGGTAAAATCTGTTCCATGCACACACCTGGAGTGTCTTATTGCGCTTATAAAATGGGCTAATTTTTTTAAAAGTTTTTACGTCTCCTGAAAAACAAGTTTTTATATGTGTAAAAGGGATATTTAGGTCAGTATTTGAGATAAAATAGTCCTTCCGCCAAACTGAAAATGATGTCATGCAGCTGTGGAGCACCATCTGTGAATCTGCAGTTGAAAGAAACATTTAAGGAGTAGTAGATTTTGGATTTTATAATCCGAGCTACAGCAGAGCAGCAACAATCTCTATTCCTAACTCTGTCTCTACAGCTCGCAGTTCGTGCTGTCTGTGCTGCCGCAGCCGCATCACCGCCGCCTGACAAGGAACCATAAACCCACCTTTCTGGAGGAGCAGTTTCACTGGTTTCCAGCTAGCTTACAGCTCTCATCTCTTTCGCTGAAACTGTCCGCTGGAAATTTACAAGTTGGTGCCAGGCAATGGGACTCAAGTGAGTCAGGCGAGAGTTCAGCCTGAAGCGGTGCCATTCCCCTCTGCCCCGGCTAGGAGAGCAATGCTCTTCTGTCTGGAGGCAGTGTCACGCAGTTGAGGGCAGGCGGGATTAATTACAAACTCTGTGTCCCCTGCGCTGTTCACCCAGTACTGAGGCAGACCGAGACACAAAAAGAGGTAAGATTTGTTTTGTCAATTTCACGGTTGCCTTGGGGGGATCATAGCTCACTCTTGCTTCAGGGGACCGTCACTTAGTGTTGCTCACTGTCGAGGCTGCAGTGCTGGGATGTTAGTGAGAAAATAACAATGGCAGCATTTTTAAATGCCAGCGTTCTATGCTTAATGATTTTAGCCTTTTTACTGCTGTTCTTTTTTTCACCCATGCATGGAACATATTCCATGCATGGTGAGCTTGGTTCCTGATTGGCTGGTTTAGCCTACCCATTTTATAAGGACCCATAAACAACAAATAAAGCTTGACACCTCAAATAAAAACATGAGATTTAACTTCTTCACACAGAGAGCTTGTAGGCTCTGGAATATATTACCAAATAGTATAGTGGAATGTAATACATAGAAACATAGCATTTGACAGCAGATAAGGACCGCTTGGCCCACCCAGTCTGCCCATTTCCCTACCTAATGGATAAGCTTCAGATCCTAGTTAACCAGCAGCCTACTTCTTTCTACCCCCAACCCCTGGAATTGCCTTATGACTGTCCCATGCATTGAATTGAATTCAACCACTGTTTCTGACTCCACAACCTCCTCTGGAAGGCCGTTCCATGCATCCACAACCCTCTCTGTGAAAAAATACTTCCTTACATTACCTCTGCGCCACCCCCCTTTATCTTCAAATTGTGCGCCCTTGTTCTTGCACACCTCTTTTTTCCCAGTTAGTTAGTACTAGGTGCAGGATAGCCCTGTCTCTTGTGGGTTGTACCAGTTGTCTGAGGCCCTTCCCCTGCAGGGAATCCACGATGTGTCTAGTTCTGGCAGATGTTCCAGCTAGTATTGACCAATCTGTATCTGGCAAGTTTTAATCTCCTATTATCAGAACCTCTCCTTTAGCTATCATGTTTTTTATATCTTCTAACAGTAATATCTGTGTCCTCCCTCATATCTGGAGGCCTGTAGAAAACCCCAGTTCATATGGCTGTCATCATTTCCTGTTTCCAGAGTGATCCACAGTTCCTCATGTGTACTCTGAATTTCTGTAGCATTGATATTTTCATTGACATAAAGGGCCGTTCCCACCCCCTTGAATACCTTCAATATGTTTAACAAGCGACTGGATAAATATCTTTTGAATAGGGGATGTATTTGGACCCGCTGATGCAGGTGGATGATTAATATGGGCAGATGTGCCTTCTTCTATCCATAACCCAGTATATAAACACGGTATAAGATGATGCAGTATTTGGAGATGCTAATTGTCTTTTAAATATTATTCGCAGACATTTTGTTCATAAGTCTAGTGACGTTTTGCCTCCTCTCTGTAATATAATTGTTAGGCAAAGTATGGATTATTACTCCCAGTTCTGTGGTGCATTAAATATGGGGGAAATTAACACTATAGAAAGAATTCAGAGGCAAACCATCATAATAGCAGTAGAGGCAGTATAGCCTAGTGATTAGAGCAACAATTATGAATGAGCTTGGTATCTTAACCTCACCTGTGCTCCTGGGTCACTTTTGAAAGCAAGCATGGCACCTAGCAGGCTTTACCCAGTTATCAAAGAATTAAAAAATGATGGATGGCCTTAAAAAAGCAGTATGGTGAAAAACTTAAAGAACCATGACTTTTTAGCCTTCAGTGGAGGAGTATAAGGGGTGGATACAGGTATACTATACAATACATTCAAAGACAATAGTCTCGTGAATCAGGTAAACTGGACTATAATATAAAATAATATAAAAATATAATAATAATATAACTAGAAAACATGTAGGTATAAGACGGCACAATAGGCAATAACACACATGAAATGTTAAAACCTGCAAGAAGATGCAGTATTATAAGTAATGTGTTGGTGTCTGGAATTCTCTACCAACAAATATTATTGATAGTGACAACAATGGCATGTTTGCGTTCGATTGCACTTGCGCAAGGAACATCTTGCATCTACATGACATTTTAGAGGTGTGTCACTGCTGAGCCAATTACAGCTGAAACTGCAATGCGCTTGGCAGTGTACATGACCAGGCACTCTGGACATGACAGTAGTTCAGCTTTGCTGACATGGCATGTTCTCTAGTAGAAAGAAATAAACCACTCCAGTGAGAGAGCGCTTCATTTGTTTTGTAGCCATAACTCCAGCCATGCGCATTACAGTTGATACTAATGAGCATGGCTGGAGTTACGCTGCTCCTGCCGCCGGCGCATTAATTCAAATTGCTTGGTTCTTTGGAGGTGAGCAACTGCAACTCCATCTTTCAATTGAACTTGATGTGGGCTAAGTAGAAACATTAGGGAGGGAGGGTTCTTATACTGTCAGGACTTTTAATCTTAGCTTACCCTGAGCTAGCTGTGCCCAGTGTGTTCTCTGTTCTGTCTGATGTCATGTCCTACGGCAAAGAAGTGATTTTTGGGCCAAGAAAAAAAAAAAGAAAACATCTTAAATGGTGCTGAGGGTTGAGGCACTGGATGCCACACCTTGTGCTATACCAGCGACCCGGGTTCGGGAACGAGCACGGGCCATCACGGGTTGGCAGGGGAGGGAGAGGATCAAGCAACCAACTGACAGCTCTCCTCTCCCGGGAGGGAGAGGGGTCCACACTCAGAGCTTGACTAGCCTCTGGTGGAGGCCTGGGGCTCTGCAAGCATAGAGCTAGTTTCAAGGGCAGAGGAGTGGCGATGTCAGCGGTGATGCGATGATGTTGGTTGCAGGCTACTCCTCCACAGAATAGGGGAAAACAATGTACGGTCTCCTGAATGGTGGAGCACTACAGCAGAGACCCTGATTACCCATGAGCCTGCCTGACTGCCCGAGGGTCTGATGAAACATAGAAGTACTCAGGGTGGCCTGCCCCATACCTGCATGGGGGGTACAGCCAAGGATCCATGGGGACCAATTGGGCGATCAGGTAGGCCGTGTGTGCAGAGATACCGCATTGCGTCTCCAGAAGGAGTGGAGACCATGCATAGAGAGAAGTGTAAAAGAGAAATTTCAAAAAAAAAGATAAAATCTTAGGACAGAATAAGAACACAGACCAGTGCAACTGCCCGTGGTGATGGTCGGATTGTGATATTCTGAATACTGACAACACCGCAGTTGCTCTGTGTACTGTGATCTTATTCTCTTGTGACTGAGGCATTTTCTTCTCTTTTTCTTAGCCCAAAACCACTTCTTTGCAGGACACTGAGTCTGGGTCTGCCTTGGAATCGATTCCTGTACAGTACTTCTTTGTGAAATTACAGTGTCTGCTGCACACCTGACCACACCTCTTCTCCATTTCTTTGGTATCAGGTCTGGACTGGTTCTGTCATCTCCAATGTATTTTATTTTTTAATGCGGAGGCAGGCTGCATCTTAAGTTTTAATTAAATATCAACAGTGTTAGTGTCAGCACAAAGCACTATAGCTCTGAGTGTGACACTGTGTCCATCACAACCATCACCACAATGCCCTCCAACCTGGGCTAGCAGTGAGAGCTGCAGCTGTGTGCAGTGCATCGCCAGTGGCAAGGATTCCTTCAAGCTGCCTACCACTCTTGCCATTGCCAGGCTTGCCAGCAAGTTCCTGCCCCCCAAGAAGTGCCAGCACTCAAAGGAGCCGGTCCACGGAGCAAATGATTCTTAGCACAGCCAGCCCAGCAGCAGCCCCCCCCCCCAGCAAGGCAAAAGCATGACTTCTCTGGACCAGGGTCCGTGACCGAGCCCGAGCCGACCCACTGTTAACATCAGCGATCAGTGACCTCTTCTCGCTCCCTTCACTACATTGCAACAGGGAATTGGTCGGATGACAGCTATGGGACCCGAGGATGGGTGGGATGGTTGGTCTTCACTGCTGCTGTCAGACAGTGTCATCGCTGTCTGTCTGTCTGTCTGTGTGTGAGAGTGAGTGAGTGTTTGAGTGAGATAGCCTAGGGTCAGGTTGGTTGGTTTACTTAACATACCGCTGCCAGTTCCTAACAGTCTGAGAGTGGTCCTGCAGCTACTGTAAAGGTACCCCTCCATTTGTAGCTGACTCTGTTGCACTCGGGACAGTAATAGGCAGCACACTGGACTATTGGGACACTGAACTGCTGTGTGTGCAAATCTGTCTACTGTTGTGCAGCCAGTCTGAGCATCAGGTATTTCAGCTGACTGTTTTGTTTCCAGGCTAAATTAAATAAAAATAAATACAAAAAAAAAAAAATTGAAGACATTTGGGGGGGGGGGGCAGAGTCGGCCCTCTCCCCCCATGCACGCCTCTGCAAAACAGGCATCCTCCAGAGCAAGTAATTGCTTTACTCAAGTCAGGTGGTTCAATGTTTGGAAAAAAAAAACTTTTACATATTCAGTATATAATTATCTTACATTAAAACAAGGTCATGCTATTCGCCCAACCTCAACATAAACACTACTTGACCACCTTCTCTATACAAAATTTCCAGGGTACAACTCTGAAACCAGTTACCAACTTCAGATATCTAGGGGCCACCCTAGACTCGGCCCTTACCTTCCATGCACATATAGCTGCAACTTGATCTGCAATCAACACCAGAATTGGCCTCCTGTATAAACTCAGACCCTGTCTCCCTCCTGACGCCCTCCGACTAGCCATCTCTAGCTCCATCCTCTCCCTGGTAGACTATGGCATAGTCATCTATGGTGGCACCTCAGACACCGCCCTGGCCACTATCCAACACTCCCTGAATAAGGCCTGCTGACTGGCTACTGGCAGTGAATGGCTCATGCATACCTGTTACCTCTACCAACACTCATCGTGGCTTAACTTTCAGGGGCGTCTTTTCAACCAGACCTGCCTTCTGGCCAAAAAAATCCAACTTGGTCTATCCCCTCGCTGTCTCTCACTTCTCCAACCAAGCTTGCTGAGACAGCCACAAGACACTCTGACACTACTGCCTTTCACGTCCCTTTTGTCAAGACAAGTACTGGCCAAAGGTCCTTCCACTACAGGGATCCTCTCTGGATGAACTTAATCCCTGGGCTAGGACCATTTAAAACTGAGCTACTTGGCTATATACTAACCAGCTCTAAAAGTGATTGCAAGTAACTGCTTTTCCCTGTACTGACAAGTCCCTTTGCTGAATATGTACTTGATTTTATTGTCTGATTGTACTGTATGCACCACTGTTATTGCTCTATATATTGGTATCTTGTTATGCACTTTGCCTCTGTATTTTATCCTCTATAGTGTGTCTTCATTATTCTCTGTATTTGTCTTCATTATGTTTGCTTGCACGCATGTGCAAGAAACATAGTGCCATCATCCGAGTTTTCGGAGGTGTGTCACCCCCTCTTCCAATTCAGTCAGTGTGTTGGCAGGCGCGGACCCAGTCCGCCAATGCATGCTGGAGCTGTCTATGACAGCTCAAAATGCAGTAAGCGTACAGTTGAAAGGGGCTAATAGCTTCCGGTGAGCAGCGATCAGATATCGCCTGCTCATCGCGCGGCTCCCCTACACACACACACACGCATACTGCGTGCTCCTCTACGCACACTCTATAGCCGATGGGGTGCCCAATCCCCTTGGCGCTGTGCTGCGCCTCCCCAAAGCCTTACGCATGGGTGCCCACCCCAGTGTGGCAACTCATCTGCATAGCCGACGGGGTGCCCAATCCCCCATCGGCTGTGCTGCGCCCCCCAAACCTTCCAAATGCCGCTGGGTGCCCACCCCAGTGTGGCAACTCAATGGTATAGCCGACGGGTGCCCAATCCTCCATCGGCTCCACTGTCCTCCCCTCAGAGTACAGGGTGCCACGCTGGGAGCCCACCCCAGCGTGGCAACTGATGCTGTGGCCGATGGGGGGGTGCCCAATCCCCCGTCGGCTCCATGCCCCCCCCAACCAGCCATCCTTGTGCCACGCTGGGAGCCCACTCCAGCGCGGCAAACGTCCCTGCATCGTCATGTTGTAAAAAAAACAGCCCCACAGTCTTCACCCCCCCCTCCCACAATCGCACCCACCACCCTGTGCACCCTGCCCACCCCCCCTCACCCCATACTTACCTCCGGACTCCGCTCGAGCGATCTTGGTGGACCGGGAACACGTCTGCACTCTTCAACGCCGACCACGAACTGAGGAAATGCCGGTAAGCTGTATAATGGGATAGATAGGGTTTTTTCAACTTTGTTGCATATCTCAGGCATTTTTTTGAATTTTTGCACCAAATTTTCAACATTGGGTTTTTGGGACCCCTTCTCATGAATGATGTCATTGTCATGGCATTGATTGTGCAGTCACTGAAGCGAAATCACCTTTTGGGCTCGATTAATGAAACGACACTGCCAGCGTTCATAAGGTGGGATCTCAAGAAGCCTATTTTGAATATTTGGTGGAAAAATTCCAAAAATGACTGGTTTACAAGCTTGCATTGCGCAGTTCCTACGCAGGCTTGTAAGTTCATGAATTTTCAATATTTTCACTCCAGATTTTCAACATTGCCATTTTACCACACCTCCTTATGAGCAGTACAGCTGTCATTTTTCACATCTTGCCCAAAATGTGTTTCTGCCCATGTAGTGCACAATGGCGCAGTCGATGTGCGAAATCAATGTATGGCACACATTAAGAAAATTGCAGTGACACTGTTCATGAGCAGAGGTCTTAAAATGGCTATGTTGAAAATTTGGTGAAAAATTCAAAAATGACTGTTTTATGAGCGCATTGTACAGTTCCCACGCACGCTAAGTTCGCTAATTTTCAATATTTTCACTCCAGATTTTCAACATTGCCATTTTACCACACCTTCTTATGGGTAGTATAGCTGTCATTTTTCACATCTCACCCAAAACATGTTTCCGACCACGTAGCGCACAAGGGCACAGTCGGTGTGCGAAATCAATGTACAGGACAAATTAAGAAAATCACAGTGACACTGTTCATGAGCAGAGGTCTTAAAATGGCTATGTTGAAAATTTGGTGAAAAAATTCCTAAAAATGACTGTTTTACGAGCGTGCATTGCGCAGTTCCTACGCACGCTCGTAAGTTTGCGATTTTCAATATTTTCACTCCAGATTTTCAAGATTGCCATTTTACCACACCTCCTTATGAACAGTACAGCTGCCATTTTCATAGGTCATCCAAATGTGTTTTCACATGTAGCGCACAATGGTGCTGTTGGTGTGCGAAAGCAATGTTTGGGACAGATTAAGAAAATCACAGTTACACTGTTCATGAGCAGAGGTCTTAAAATGACTATGTTGAAAATTTGGTGACAAAAGTCCAAAAAATTACTGTGTTATGAGTGAGCACTGTGCAGTTTCCACGCACCCTCATAAGTTCATGACTTTGTAATATTTTCAGTCCAGATTTTCACCAGTGGCATTTTTCCACACTTCCTTATGAACAGTACAGCTGTCATTTTTCACGACATGGCTGAAGTGTGTTTTAACACTTTCAGTGCAGAGATGCATGGTCACTGTGGGAAATCATTGTTCAGGACAGATAAAGGAAATCACAGTGACACTGTTCATGATCGGAGGCACCAAAATGCCTGAGTTGACAATCTGCTGTAAAAAAATCCCCAACTAACTATATTATGGGTGTGCATTGCACAGTTTCTATGTACGCTCGTGATTTCACCATTTTTTTAAATATTTTTACTGCAGATTTGCAACATTGCCATTTTTTACACCTCCCCATGAACAGTACAGCTGTCATTTTTTACATCCTGTTCGGAATGTTTTTGCACCTGTGGTGCTAAAAGCCGTAGTTGCTGTGCATAAGCAGCTTTAGGCTAACAAACTGATATTCCCCCTGTTCATGAGGTGGGGTCACAAAAAAACATGTTGAAAATTTGGAGTGAAAATACCAACGAATGCCTGAGGTATTAGGGTTCCAACCATAACGCCCAACCCTGTAGAGAATAACAGGCATCAGGGGTGTGACTTGGGATTCTTGCCTGTAATGCTCATACCATTCCACACCTGCAGCCAGTGAGAGGCATCGAGGTATGCCTTGGGCTCTTGACTAAAAGTTCACCCTATTCTCCTATATTGCACCCATCTCACCGTTATTCCTTAATGGAATGGGAGTGCGCATAAGGGCCAAAGACCCCAAGGAACACCGTGACACTTGTCAGTGTCTGCAGGGTGGGGTGTGGTGAAATGGCATGGCCGTTATGCCTGACGACCCAAAGGTACACCCCAATGCCTGTCACTCTCTGCAGGGTGGTGGTGAGGTTGGCTTCAGTTCAATATTTCACTGCCATTCCTATTATGCAGCTCTGTAACTTCTACACTACCACTACCAATGCCAGCAAGCAAACATTCGGCATTGACAAATGCTTGTTTTCTGTATGATGTGGAGCCTCTGTAAATGAGTTCTTGCCTCAAAGGGTTTTAATTCTGAGACTTTAATAAATAAATAAATAAAATAGCTAGTATTGAAATTTAAACTCTCCATTACTTTGGTGAGCTTCACACAACACATAAAACTAAAAGTAGCATAAAGATAACCTAAGACAAAAAAACAGCAACTGTAAAACAATTTCCCCTGAAATGGTCAAACTGTCAGGCTAACAATCCATCTGTCTTTCTTAGAAAACAGCAGAACAGCACACCTAAAAGTAAATATAACAAGCGGGAACTGAATTAAAAAAAATATGGCTAGCAGTTCCCACAACTCTAGTCTGTTCAAATCAGGTAAACTGCTGTTACAGAAAACTTTTAATGTTTACTGGCTCATGAAAGAACCTCTAAGAATGGAGAAAAGTGCCCTTTTCAGTAGTCAGAGATGTCACCGTCTCGTTTTCTCTTTCCAGTTCTCTTCCCGCTCGCCCCCCCAATCCTGATTCTCAGATCCCAGTCAAATCAACAATCCCCTGCCTTCCTGGGTATGCTACTCCTCAGTCTCCTCAGGGCTCATTCCATGGTCCCTTCATACTTCCAATATTACTTGTAGCCAGGTTCAATTCCAGACACCACCGGGGAGAGGAAAAAGAGGGAAAAAAGTGCTATTTAAGCCTGCTTATCCTAGGTTTCCTTAAAAGCAGAATTATAAATATAGCTGAATAAAAATAACAGAAATGAAATACTGCTTGTAGGCATAAAAAAAGACACATAATCTGTTTAGATCACAACTATACAGAACAATCAGGCTTGTATTACACGTTTTGATATTAACAGCCCCTGACCTCTTCTTGCCACTTCAAAAGAAATTCTTGTCAGAGCCAATACGGCTGCTCAGAGTGGCAAGAGCCGAGTGATAATGTTGGCTAAAGCCTGTCACTGTGAACTGAGGGTCTGTATGCCATTAAAAGTACTGAAAGCTGAGCCTTCCCAGTAGTACAGCAGTAGTGCTATTGCTAATTTTGTGTGCATTAAAAACGAGCTGCTTGATTACCCAGTCAAAGAAATCTAGCAGATTTGTTTGTCATGATCTTCCCCATGTTTGTTGAGTAAGTATGTTAGAGGTGCCACTGGTACCTCTGTGGACTCCCTCAGCACCCTTGGATGCAGCCCCTCTGGCCCCATTGCTTTGCTCCCCCTCAGATTACTGAGTTCTTTCTGGACTCCCTCCTCAGAAAAGGGACTACTGTCCATTGCCCTCCGCACAGACCCCTTTGTTCATTTTTGTGTTCCCTTTCCTCCACCTTCTACTCGGAACACTGAGCAGAAGTATTTGTTTAAGATGCCTGCCGTTTCTTGGTCCCCCTCCGTACAGTCCCTCACACCTTTAACCATACAATCCCACCCTTTGTCTTCCTTTTCTCACCAATATACTCCCCAAATATCTTGTCCCATTTTGATGCTGCCTGAGCTATTTTTTCCTCAGTCTGTGCCTTTGTACACCTTACTGCTTTTCTTGCTCTGTTTTCCCTGATACGCTTCCCTGTCCTCCTCCTACTGGGTCTCATTATACCTTCTGAATTTTACACTTTCAGCCTTTACCTTTCCTGCCATCTCTTTCAAGAACCATAGCGGTCTCATCTTCCTTTTACTTTTGCCTATGCCCTCTTTACTTTGACTCACTACCCCCCCGCCCAGTCATCTCCTCTTGCCAGGCTTTCTTGAGGCATTCAGCAATCTTTGTACCCTCAATCCTTCTGAAGACCAGAACCCTCCACCATGTGTGGTTGGAGTCTAACCTTGTTTTTATGGTGAACTACACTCTACAATGACCACTGGTCCTTAACTGGCTTCCAACCTTGATGTCTGCAATACTGTCCCTGTTAGTGAGAACCAGGTCTAGTATTGCCCCATCACGAGCGGGTTCTCTGACTACTTGCCTGAAGAATACCATTTGCAGGGAGTCCAGGATATTACTGCTCCTAGCTTATGCTGAAAGGCTCCAAACTACATCCGGCAGATTGAAGTTCCCCACCAGGAACACTACTCCTTTCCAGCCATTTTGCCAGTTGCTTCTAGCATTTATTTATCCAAGTCCTCCTTTGTGCCAGAGGCCTGCAGATCACTCCTGTCCAAACAGGGGCTCTTTTTCTGTAATACAGAGTAACTCACATCACCTAGACCACCCTGAATTCCCTGTACCTCCATTGCGTTTATGTTTTCCTTCACATAAAGGACTACACCACCTCCTTTCTTCCCTACCCTGTCTCTTTTGAACATTGTATAGCCTGGTAGGACCATATCCCAGACATAGTTGTCAGTACACCTTGATTCGGTAATGGCCACAATATCTAGGTCTGCGTCCACCATGACAGCCTCCAGATCTGCGATTTAATTCCTCAGACTCTAGCATTGGCACACGCCACTTTCCATATTTTGTTAGCTCTTTTCTTGTTGCTTTCTCCTGTTTGCGTTCACTTGCACTTGCGCAAGGAACGTTTTGCATCTATATGGCATTTCAGAGGTGTGTCACTACCGAGCCAATTACAGCTTAAACTGCAATGGGCTTGGCAGTGTACACCAATGACCAGGCACTCTGGTCATGACAGTAGTTCAGCTTTTCTAGTTGAAAGAAATGAACCGCTCCAATGAGAGAGCACTTAATTTCTTTCATAGCCATAACTCCGGCCACACACATTACAGTTGACACTAATGCACATGGCCAGAGTTACACTGCTCCTACCACCCGCCGCCGTGCTCTCTGTCCCTGGTTCTCACTCTTTACTACTTCGCCTTCCTCATGAGCTGTGATGTGGCTTTCTGTATTGATGGTTCCTGCTGCCTGCCGATGCTCACTGAGATGCTGACAATGTCAAATCAAAACACATAACAGTATGTAATGAATATGTTTTGTTACACAAAGCAGAAAGCTATCTTGGCCCCTACTGAGTCTAGCCTAAATAAACATGTAAACGTATTGCACATGCAGAGGTGCTACTGGAAGCGTATTGCACATGCAGAGATGCCGCTGGAAGCTTCTATTTTCCCTCCACCACAAACACTACTCTCTGAGGGCTAGGTAGCATCTAACACTAATATTCCCAGCTTTGTCAGGAGAATAAAGTATGGGATGGGTGCACAACCTGGAACAAATCACCTGCTTTTGTGCTGCTGATTTTTCCAGACCACTGCTGAATAAGCATCTGGAAAGTGTTTTCTTGCCTCCCCTCCAAACTGACAGCAATGCATATAAGTCAGCACCCCTCAAATGAGGACAATCTCCTGATCTGACCCTAAAATTAGGGGGATTGTTTCTGTAGTCTAACTGATGAGCCTAAATGAGTATAAGACAGTAAGAAAAAATTACTCACCTTAGTAATGTTGTTTCTTCTAATGGAGTCTTGCTGTATTCTGACAAATTGCAGTGAGGTCGAACCTTCAAACTACCCCAGAGATGAAAGAGTTAACTTTCCATGCCAGGCATGGAACGCTGAGCTCGAGCTTGGTTGAGACTCTGAATGTTGCTGTTTGAACTCAAACCGTCAGATCTTTACGAGCTAAACTCACTGAGTGTCCTGTGTGGAAGCTGTAAACCTACACTAGCCAACTGGCTACTAACTATAATAAACAGATTTTTTGGTCCCAAAACAAAGACTCAAGTCAGGAAACCCAAAAAATGAAACAAACACAACACCCACTCACCCAAAGTAAAGGGGTGATAAATAAAAGGTGGTGCACCACTAGAGTGCTAACACTGGTACTGCCCACCCACATCCCAAAACAAAGGTTCTGAGAGGGGAAGGCAGGGGGAGGTCAGAATGCAGCAAGACTCCATTAGAAGAAACAACATTACTAAGGTGAGTAATTTTTTCTTCAAACAACATGAAGTCTTGCTGTATTCTGACACATTGCAGACTACCAAGCAGTACCTCCATGGAGGAGGGACAGAACCTACCTAGGAAATAGGCTCTTAAGCACTGCTGTGCCAAACCAAGCATCACTCCTAGCCTGGATGTCCAGAGAGTAATGTTTGGTAAAAGTGTGAACTGTCTTCCAGGTAGCTGCTTGACATATCTCTAAGATAGGAATATCCCTGGCAGCAGCCAGGGAAGCAGCTGTACCTCTGGTAGAATGAGCCTCAGGCCTGAGGGTGAGTCCTGCCTAGTTTTTCATAACAAAATTGAATGCAAGAGACAATCCACCTGGCAATGGATCTCTTAGTGGCAGGTTTTCCCTTACCAACCTCACCATAAGTGAGGAACAGTTGGAGGGAGTCAAACCTGTGATCCTTGGTACGCTCTATGTAGTAGCTAAGGGCCCTTTTCACATCCAAACTGTGCAGCCTCCTCTCACCAGAGGAGGAATGGTCAGTGAAGAAAACAGGAAGAGACACAGACTGGTTAAGGCGGAAGTCTGAAACCACCTTAGGTAAAAACTTCCTGTTAGTCCTGAGGACCACCTTATCTCTATGGAAAGAGATAAAATCAGGCTCCACTGACAGGGCTTGTAACTCGCTTATGCACCTGGCAGAAGTGATGACCACCAAGAAAACAGTTTTCCAAGTCAAGTACTTAAGCTCTGCTGAAGACAAAGGCTAAAAAGGGGGTTGCATGAGCTGAGCAATGCAAACATTAAGGTCCCAAACAGGGGCAGGGTCCCTGAATGGCGGATTGGTATGAAGCAATCCCTTGAAAAACTTAGACAATACAGGATGAGCAGAAAGGGAAGAAGGCTTACCTGCTGAAAGGAAAGCAGAGACAGCTGCCAGATGCACTCTTAGTGTAGCTGGTCTGAGTCCCAAGCTATTAAGATGAACCATATAGTCAAGGACTGTGGGCAGGCCAGCAGACTCTGGGGAAATATGCTTCCCAGAGCACCATATGGAGAATCTTTTCCATTTGGAGTTGTAAGTGCTTCTGGTGGAAGGCTTCTGAGAAGCCTTTAGGATATCCATAACACCTTGAGAGAGGTATAAATCAGCAAATTCTAACTCTTCAAGAGCCAGGCCTTGAGATTGAGAGATTTGAGATTCGGATACCAAACCCTCCCCTGAGCACAGATTAACAGGTTGTAATTCCTGGGAAGAAACAGGGGAAGGTGGACTGCTAAGGACAACAGGAGAGGGTACCAGGGCTGTCTGGCCCAGTCAGGAGCAATCAGAATCACCTTGCAGGGTCGAGACCTGATTTTGACTAACACCTTGAACAGGAGAGGTAAGAGGGGAAAGGCATACATGAACCTCCCTTCCCAATTGAGAACTAGGGCATCCAGGGGGACTGAGCCCAACACTGGGGCCTGCAGCTAAAAAGGAAAAGTTGGTGATTGTCTGGGGCTGCACAAAGATCTATCTGTGGTGTGCCCCATCTGGAGAAGATCACCTGCAAAACCAGGGGATCCAGGGATCATTCGTGATGGCCCTGAGATATCCTGCTGAAAGCATCTGCCATGACATTGCCCTTGCCTGGGAGGTGTACTGCTGTAAGAGAGGTGTTCAGGGAATAGGCCAGAGACCATAACTTCATTGCTTCTGTGCACAAGTCCGTAGACCGAGTGCCCCCTTGCTTGTTGATATACCACATTGTGGTGGTATTGTCTGTCCTGATCTGAACTACTTTGTTGTGAACAGACTTGGAAAAAACCTGAAGTGCTAGAAACACTGCTCTGAGTTCCAATAGATTGATGTGAAGCAGAGATTCCTGAGGAGACCATAACCCTTAGGTGGTCAGGTCTCCCAAGTGAGCCCCCCACCCCAAGAGGGAGGCATCTGTAGTAAGGATTAGAGAGTGAGACTGAGTGACAAAAGGAACTCCCTGTCTTAGATTGTCTTAATCCTATCACCACTGCAATGCCTGGATCAGGGTTCGAGTCACTGGGATCAGTTTGGTCAGAGGATCCTTTTTCTGAGACCAAAAGGCTCTCAAGTGGAACTGAATGTCCCTCATCTGAAATCTTGCTCCCTGTACCACTGCTGTGGAGGCAGCCATGTGCCCCAGGAGCTGTAGAAAATGCCTTGCTGGTCGAGACACCTGGAGGGTAAACGAAGAGGCCAGTGAAATAAGGATCCTTGCCCTGTCCAGGGGAAGGAAGGCTCTTGCCTTTACTGTATCTAGCTCTGCGCCTATGAAGGTGAGGAGCTGTACAGGCTCTAAAACTGACTTTGAAAAATTCAGAAGGAAACCTAGAGAAGTAAGCAGTTGCTGAGTTATCTGTAGGTGTAACTTGACTTGGTCTGGGGACTGGTCTACTATGAGCCAGTCGTCCAGGTATGGGAAAATGGAAATCCTTTCCCTTCTTAGATAGGCAACTACTACTGCCAGGCATTTTGTGAACACCCTTGGAGCAGAGGTTAGGCCGAAGGGCATTGCTCTGAATTGGTAGTGGCCTGAGGGCAGCTCAAACCTGAGGTATTTTCGATGGGAACTTCTGATGAGAATATGGAAATAGGCATCCTTGAGGTCCAGGGAGACTAGCCAGTCCCCTGGACTTAGAGAGGGTAGAATTATTCCCAGTGTCACCATTTTGAACGTTGGCTTTAAAAGGTGCTTGTTTAGATATCTGAGATCCAGGATGGCCCACTATTCTCCTGTCTTTTTGGGGGTGAGGAAGTACCTGGAGTACAATCCTTTCCCTTTGTGTAGGGGTGGATCCCTTTCTATAGCTCTGAGAGCCAAGAGGGAAGAGACCTTTGCCTCTAGGGCAAGTGCCTCTGAAGGATTTGCAGGTGGAAAGGATCTGGTTCTCATCTTTGGAAATTTTTTGAAGCTGAGAACCAGTCCCTGGCTTACTACTTCCAGGACCCATTTGTCTGATGTTAAAGACATCCAGTCCTGGACAAAGTAAGCCAGCCTGCCCCCTACTGGTAATGGAGAATCAGCCCTGGCAAACCCATCAGGGTGCCTGTTTGGCAGGGGTTTTAGGCTGAGGGGTGGAAACAGGCCTGCTTGTACCCCATCTGCCTCTCCCTCTAAAGAACCCCCTAGGAGCATAAGCAGAAAAGGAAGCCTGGGATTGGTAGAAAGGCCTATGAAAAGGCCTGGCCTTGCCCCTGGGATGCTGCCTCTGAGGAATGACTTGCCTTTCCTTGGCCTGAGCACTCCTGTAGGTGGTCCTGTACTCATCCATTTTCTTCATGTAATTCTCTGTTTGTTCCCCAAACAGAGAATTACTCACAACAGGAAAATCCATGACCTTGGTCTGGGTATCCTGAGACAGGCTAGTACATCTGAGCCAAGCCATCCTACGAAGGGCCACAGATGTAGCCATGACTCTAGATGAAATATCATTGGAGTCCACTGCAGCATGGAATTGCACCTTGGATGCCTCAATACCATCCGCAGCTACCGGCTCCAGCTCCTTGGCAAGCTGGCCAGGGACCTGCTTAGCTAAGGCCATTACAGTGTCCCATCTAAATTTCTGATATCTAGCTGTATAAGCCATATAATTGGCCTGCCTGAGTCCCAAGGATGCTGCCATGTACTGTTTCTTTGCCATGGCATCAATCCTCCTGGAGTCCTTATCTGGGGGGTGTGAGGCCAAGGGTATATTTGCCTTATCTCAGGCTGCAGCCTGCACTACCCAAACATGGCTGCATTGCTGGGTAAGGAACTCCGCATCTAAGCCTGAAAGAGTATACCTCTTGTCCAACTCTTATCCACAGGAGGTATAGAATTAGGAGTCTTTCAAATTTTTAATGTGCGTCTCCCAAAGGACTTATGAAGGGGAATAGACAGCCTCCTGGACTCTGGGATATCCATCATTTCAACATAGTCAGGCTCCTCCTGGTCATCCACAGCTTCTTCCATAGGAAGCTGAAGAGTTTCAGCCACTTTCTTGTAAAACATGAACTGAGAAGGGGACTCAGAAAGCCTAGGAGGAGACACTCCTGAAGGTCTGTCTGGGGAGATGTTCGGGTCAATGGGCACAACCAGACTTTCATAATCACATTCACTTTCCTCATACTCTCCTTCCTCCTCCTCTGGTTTATAAAATTCCTCTAAATCATAATATGGAACCGGTGGAACCGACCGAACCGAGCGCCTTCCTAATGGTGCCGGTTCAGTCGGAACCGGGAATAGCGACTGAACAATTTTTATCACATTGGCTATTTCATCAGCGGTCGGAGAAAGAACTTTTGGATACGCACCGGCTGATTTATCCCTTCTTGTTCTCTTAACTGGAACCGACTTCTCCGAATCGGTTCTCCTTTTGCCTGAAGAAGTTTTGCCCTGGTCAGAGGGCACTCCTTCTGGTTCGGTTGGAACCAAACCGGGCTGGCCATCCGGTCAGTGGACTTTTGGCCTCCCTTTCCTGAGCCTACCAACTCTTTTTTCCAGGGTAGCTGCAGGAAAATTTTACAAATCTGGCAGTCTGAATCGAGGTGGTCAAACCCCAGACAACAACATAGGTGGTGGGATCAGCCTTAGCAAAGACTTCCCCACACACACTACAGCTGTTGAAACCCAGTGGGCCTGGTTTTTCTTTGGGTTTCAGACATGGCCAGTCCTAACCAAAAACTTACCTTTTTTTCGGCAATCTGCCAGGCAAGACACCCTTATCGGTTCCTGACCGTGTTACGGGTCATGGAAAAAAATGTAATAAAATCTGTTTTTTTTAGAACCGATAAGAACTGGTAACCACACTCTAAAAGCAGAAATAAAGATTTTAAAACAACCTGATCGGTTCAAACCGAACCGATCCCACGTTTACAAGTTCCACACAGAATAATAACAAAAATAAACCTATCTAGTACTCACGAATACCACAGACAGAGACTGAACCAATAGATTACGGTTTAAATTCGGTCGAAAACCGAGAAAAACGGTACTTTAACCGACAAATTGAACCGAGCAAAGGAGAAATCTCCGGAGCGACTGTTCAGTGAGGCAGAGTAAAGAATCTGATGGTTTGAGTTCAAACAGCAACTGACAGTCTCAACCAAGCTCGAGCTCAGCGTTCCATGCCTGGCATGGAAAGTTAACTCTTTCATCTCCGGGGCAGTTTGAAGGTTGGACCTCACTGCAATTTGTCAGAATACAGTAAGACTTCATGTTGTTTGAAAAATGCAGTATGTGACCCATCAATAGACAAGAGGAAAGTTTGTTTTGTGATTCTGATAATCTTGTGGGGAACTGGAAGGTGCCACAACACTCAGGGGCAATGTTAAAAAAAGATGAACAAAATTGGGAGGACTCCCTTAAATTAAGAAGACTTAGTACGTATATGCATAGTAAATTTGGTTTGAAAAGAAAAACTGCCTTACCTGACATTAATTTAGCAATGGGTGATAAAATGGCAATTGACTGGGAGGCATAAGATATAAACCAAGGGAAATATATAGTATTCTCTTACTGCAGTCATAGTTCAGCTAATGCAGAAGTACAGTTAAGGGGCTTCAGCCCATGGTTCAGTGGGCCAGCAGGAGACAGCACTTTGCCCCCTCCAAGAAGGATTTATATTGTGCATGTCTAAGTGTCCTTTGGTCACTTTCTTGCCTCATTGCCTTTGTAGCTTGTTCCCTCGGCGTTTCCCTACCTAGGGCATTCTGGCTTGCCTTGGATTACATCTCAATTTCTCAGGCTGCCTGCTCATCCTCCACTCTCGCTAACTGTGACCTGGCTCTTGTTGCACTTCTAGGTTCCTTCTGGGCCTTCTGAATTTGTCTGGTTACAGCTGTGGGACATGCCTCTGCCTACTCTGCCTCAAGGTTCAGTGTCCTCTCATCCCTGCCTGCTCCTTTTGAACAAGCTTTCACTCTCATTCAGAGAGAGACAACGACTGGCCTGTGTGCTGTGCAGAGGACTATGTCAGATGTCATCTGCACAGAGGAATTTTATCTTCTTTTTAAAAGTCATCATGCCCTGAGGAAGTGGGTGCTGACCACTAAGTGGTTTGAGGTGACTGGGCATCCAATTATTACAGGATCTTTGGGGTAGAAGGAGGTAGTTCACTGATAAGTGGGTTGGGGGTGACGTGTATATTTTCCTTACTTTAGCCCTGAGGAGGGAAAGGAGATGTGGTGCCATCTGGGTTGAGGGAAGAGGTATACATTTTTTTAGTACCAGGACCATGGGATGGTGAGGAATACAGTGTTACTGAAGTAGGGGAAGATTGCATTTATTTATTTGCTTCTATTTATTTGCCAGTGGGCTCTGCTGCTTTTGGCAGGGGCCCATAAGGGGAATTAAAGTAAAACTTTGCCACCAAATGGCACTGCACAATACTTCATAAAAGGTTTGCCAAAGTGCCAAATATGTCAGCAATTTATACAACCTTTGCAAAGGGCAATGTTTACCACTTTGTCAGATCTTTTCCAGGAACTTTTTTTTTTTTGCTACAGTATATCTATAGATTTCTCTCCTCTACTGCTACTCCATATGGGTACTGTCTTTGTGACTGCAGATTTCTACACCTAGGAAAAGTCAGTAAATTTATGAATTACATATACACACTCATGCTGATTAGCTTGTAGAAAGTCAGTGCAGGCCATTTCCTTATCCCTAAACTGAAGGGAATCTTTTTTTTTTCTAATGTCCTTCAGTAGAATAGTTCTAAGATAGGAATGATCCTACTGGATAGGAATGATCAACACTGAATGTAACTCTAACACCTTCTTTCTGCATTCACATGCTCTTGCACAAGGAACGTAGTGCTACTATGCAGCATTTTAGAGGTGTGACACTGCCAAGCCAATTACAACTGAAATTGCAATGGGCTTGGCAGTGTACACCAATGACCAGGCACTCTGGTCATGACAGTAGTCCTGCGTGCTGATGCTGCATGTTCTGTAGTTGAAAGAATGAACTACTCCAATGAGAGTGCTTCATTTATTTCTGTAGCCATAACTCTGGGCATGCGCACTACAGTTGACATTAATGCGCATGGCCAGAGTTATGGTTACAGCTTTCTCCTGCCGTCTGTTGCACTCTCTCTCTCTCCTCAGTCCTCGCTGTTTGACCCCCAGACTTGGTGGACCAAGTAGTCCTTTTCTGTCTACACATTTTATGTTTGTATGTTAATTTTGCACTTTATATCAACTCAGTAAATTTATATCATGTTGTATGATGCTTATGCATGCTATGCTAAATGTAAAGCAAAACTCTGTCCAATAAGTAAATGCACGATTGTTTCCTCAAGCCAGCATTCTGAACTTACATGTATGCTTGCTTTTTTTATCAGATTTGAGGGTGTACCACATTATGAGGGTGCAAGCCAATGCACACAAGGAACAGTTTCTTTACATTTATTTAAAGGGCAACAGTGTGCAAATTACAAACCCAGGTGGAAAACAGTGCAAAAAAAATGGCAAGAACATGGAACCCCTGTGTACATTCTGTATTAGGACATCTTAATCAGGGGGTCAAACTGCTCCTTGTGTGCATGTTCTCCTTGGCTTGCAGTTTTGGTTTAGTGAGCTTGACACCTTGGAAGATTTGTGGTGCTGAGACTTCCTGTTGTTACCACATTTTATTTATTTATTTACTGAAAAGTTTCACCAGGTAAGGTACACTGAACAAACTCGGTGCTCATCTCCTGGTACGACCTTGGGGAGAGGGTGATGGAAGTTACATAGTATCAGTGAGTACACACAAATTACACAATAGCATAAAAAACATAGGTTACAAACTATTTTACACATTAGCATGAAAAGCAGATAAATACAGGGTAGAATAGTTGATCCTGTAACAGTGAGCTTGTGGTGAGACAGCTATTGGATAAAGTAATTGCAAGTTTGACCAATGGCCTGCACTACTTGGACTAAGTAGCACAATGCAGCATGAGAGGTGAACTAGCAATGTAGTAGAGACTCGAGCTAGTGACCAGGGCTAGGCCGACAGGCTAAGGAGATAGACCAATTGAGAGAGAGAGAGATGATTGCAACAACCACACACAGCTAGAGCGGCAATAGACATTATGATGGGCCTCTTGAATGTCAGTATGCTTTATTTATTGTATTAACATAGAAACACACAGAAACATAGATGGTGATGGCAGAAGATGACTAACAGTCCACACAGTTATAAGCAGCAGTGTATATTACATGACTGAACTGTAAACATTATGCTTTCCTTATTAATTTTAACAGCACTTTCAACCTATAAAATGGATATAATGTTCAGAAAATGAATTAAAAATAAAACAAAGCTTTTAAAAAAGAGTATTTTCAATTTTTTTGCTGACCTGAGTGGCTTAACCCCAAGCCCACAAGTATAGAGGACTTTGGTTTGCCCCATACACCCCCACTGGGGGCTTTGTCCTCTGACCCCTGGGCCCCACCAAAATGTTTACAAAACCAGCTTCTATGTTGGTTGCTCCTTTCCCTGGTCCTCACTTCTCTGACCCCCCCCCCAGAGTCTTCCACATTAGCAGCACTGTGGCTTTACTTATTGGTGGCTCCTGCTGCCTGCCGCACTCTCTCTCCCTAATCATCGCTCCTCAGAAATCCCTTCCCCACCAAGCCTTCTACAATAGCAGTGGTACGGCTTTACTTATTGGTGGCTGCTGCCACCTGCAACACTCTCTCTCCCAGGTCCTCACGCCAGTCTCACTGCTGCCTCCTTGCTCCTCTGAAGCCAGTACCAGTACCAAACACCACTGCAAATACCTGCAATGTTCGGCATTGACAAATGCTTTTTAAATCTAGGCTCAATTCAAATATGAATGAAGACATAATAAAAGATTACTACCAATATGTCGTGGGGGAACAGCTCTATATAGACATTTGTCTTCCGCTGTCTCTATTATCCAAGTATAAATTCAGGTATTCCATTTTTATTAAGTGTTCCTTGTGGATGGCTTTCTGTCAACTGTAGGACCTTTATAACCTGGGTTCTGACATTCAAATCAGAATCCTCTGTCCCTTCAGGAACAATGCCTTCATGTGAAGGGATTACAGGCTTGGATGGTTCACCTGGCCTTTTCAGACTGTCAGAAGGTCTCAACACAGAGGCAAAGTGTGAGTCCATTTGGACACCTGGAGTAACAGTGAGTACTATGGCAATTTGAACCACTCTGTCATTATCAAGATCATGGTTACCTGTTCCACTCTTACTTTCAGAAGCGCTTTCTGTATAAAAAGAAAAGGGTGGGAAAGCAAAAAGGAAGCCTGTTGCCCCAGTTAATGCTAAAAGTACCTTCTGGGACAGATCCCAGACATAGAGCTCTGCAGCAGAATAGTGGTAGCTTCTTATTATCCCAAAAGACAAAAAGATCCACCTCTGGATCATCCCACTATCTGAAAACTGACCCTAGAATGGTTTACTTCATAGAGCACTCCTGTGTAACATGGTCTATCCTGCTGAGTGAGTCTGCCTGTACATTGTCCTATACTGCAACATAGACTGCAGAGATACAGCATGTACTCAGAGTACAGGTCAAATCTAAAATTCTTACTGCTTCTTTGCACAGTTTTGAGGATTGTTTTTTGTGCACAAACTTGGTTATTTATGTAATACATTTTTGTGGTATTGTTTGGCTATCTGTAGAACTTTGTCCTTGACCAATGCTGAAAAGGATTTCAGGGACATGAACACTGCACAGAGCTCCAGCAGACTGATGAGTTTCTTTCTCTTTTGGCTGGGTTCCAAACTCCCTTTACTTTGTGGTTTGAGATATCCCCCCCCCTCAACCCAACCCATCCTAAGTGTGAGCATCTGTGGTCAAGACAAAATTATGCAGGACTGATAGAGACAGGACCCCCGTCTTAGTTGCTGCACTTGCTGCCTCCAGTGGAGGGAGCTTATGAGCCCTTTTATGTTGGCTTACGCAAGCGCAAGCAACATCTTGAGGTAGCAGCAACATGTCAGAGGTGTGTCAGTTTTGTGGTGAATACAGGGGATGCTTTAGTGGGTGCGTCCCTCTGCTGCCAATCAGTGAACATGCTAGCAATGACAGAGCCAAAACCTTGAAAGAAATCTGCTCCAGTGAGATGCAGTTTCTTCATTGCAGTGGCAGATGCGCATTACAATGCACTGTAGTGCGCATGGCCTGAGTTACCAGCGGAGTTTCAGTGTGCCTTTCCTAGTGAAATATTTCAATAAGCAAAATAGCCATAGTGCAGCATTCTACAATGACAACTCCTGCCACTTGACATACACTCCCCAGAAAGCCAACATCAGGGTGCCCAATCCCCATGTTGGTATGTCCCCTTCCATATTATGTGGCACACTGGGAGCCCACCCCAGTGTGCTGAAGCATGGCAGCTCCTGCCGCCCACCACACAATCCTGCAAAGCTGACATCAGGAGTGCCCAATCCCCGTGTCAGCATGTATCCCCCTTTTACTGTGGCACACTGGGAGCCCACCCCAGTGTGCCAAAATAATTGTTTCTGACACTGGGATGCCCACTCCTGGTGTTGGATGTGACCCCCCACCCATCTATGTTCTTTAACAACAACGGAGTGTCCAATCCCCGTGATGGCAATGATATGCATCTCCCCCACTATTGTGGCACAATGGGAGCCCACCCCAGTGTGCCTAATTTTTTTTCATTGTTTTCCACCCGTAAAATAGAAAAACTGTCCCCCGTAAACTTTCTATTTTATTTAACCAGAAAAACAGAAAATGGTCCCTCGTGGTCTCCACCCCTTACTCTGTGGACCCATCTCCCCGCACCGCCCTCACCCCGTACTTACCTCCAGAGGTTGGGAGCAGTGATCTTCTGTGGCGAGGGGCACATCTGTACTCTTCAAAGGCCAACTGCAAACTGAAGAAATAATGGTAAGCTTTATAATGGGAGTCAAAGGGGGGGGGCAATTTAGGTTGATATCTCAGCCATTTTTTGGAATTTTGGCCCCAGATTTTCAACATGGGGTTTTTGAGACACTACCTCGTGAACTTGTCACTGTCATTTCATTACTCGGTCCTGAAAGGTGATTTTGCGGTTGCTGCGCGGAATCACTTTTTAGGACTGATTTACAAAATGACAGTGCCACTCTTCATGAGGGGAGGTCCCAAAAATCCCATGTTGCAAATCTGGTGCAAAAATTCCAAACAAAAACTACGTCATGAGCGTGGATTGTGCAGTTTGTATGTATGCTCATAACTTCGCCAATTTTTTATGTTTTCACTCCAGATTTTCAACATCGCCATTTTTTCACACCTCCTTATGAACAGTACAGATGTCGTCTTTTACATCCTGCCCAAAATATGTTTTTACACCTGTGATGCAGAATGGCG
The DNA here is from genome assembly GCA_016271365.2 of Neoceratodus forsteri. Lineage (NCBI taxonomy): Eukaryota > Metazoa > Chordata > Ceratodontiformes > Ceratodontidae > Neoceratodus > Neoceratodus forsteri. The sequence continues at coordinate 820,755,550 of CM028129.1, forward strand.
CGGTCACTGTGGGAAATCAACTTTTGAGACAGATTAACAAAATCACAGTGCCACTGTTCGTGAGGAGAGATCCTAAAATTTCTATGTTGAACATCTGGTGAAAAAATTCCAAAAAATGATTGCATTACTGGTGTGTGTTGCGCAGTTTCTACACATGCTCGTAACTTCATCAGTTTTTCATATTTTCATTCTAGGTTTTCAACATTGCCATATTTTCACACCACCTCATGAACAGTACAGCTGCCATTTTTCGCATCCTGCCCAAAATGTGTTTTCACACCTGTGGCACCAAATGGTGCAGTCGTTGAGCAAAATCACCTTTGAGTAACAAACTGATAACACCACTGTTCATGAGGTGGGGGTCACAAAAAGCCCATGTTGAAAATTTGGACTGAAAATACCAACAAATGGCCAGGGCATTAGGGTTTCCAACCATAACACCAGCACCCTGTAGAAACTGTCAGATGTCGGGGGTGTGACTTGGGATCGTCAGCTGTAATGCTCATGCCATTCCACCCCCAACCCCACCATGCAGCCAGTGACAGGCATTGAGGTGTGCCTTGGAGTCTTCGGACCCAAAGTTCAACCCATTCTTCTATACTGCACTCATCTCAGCGTATTCGTTAAGGAATGGGTGAGCATAAGGCCCAAAGACCCCAAGGCACACTGTGACACCTGTAGGTGTCTGTAAGGTAGGGTGAGGTGAAATGGTATGAGCGTTATGGCCGATGAACCAAAGGCACACCCCCAGTGTCTGTCAATCTCTGTAGGGTGGGGTTGGCGTCAGTTCAATACTTCACTGCCATTCCTATTATACATCTCTCTAACTCCTGCACTACCAATGCCAGTGCCAGCAAGCCAACATTTGGTATTGACAAATGCTTGTTTGTACTTGTATTGTGGCAGTCTGGGGATCCCTGAGTTGAGACCATAATTATTTTTGGTACCACTGTACCCTTCTCGTTACACTGCCTTGCCCATGGTACCACAGAGCTTGTGGCTGATATGAGACCTTACAATCTTACAAAATCCAGTGCAGTCCTCCTTGTCACCATGTGGAAGGAGGCTGCCTATTGTATCAATTTTTGGAGCCATCTCGTGAGAGAGATGCCCTCACATTAACTGTGTCCAGTTTTGCTCCAGTGAATTGCAGGTTTTGTGTGAGTTCCAGGTTTAATTTGTCTAAATCCAGGATGAACCCCAACTTTTTCATCAGGAGCATTGCTTGCTTCACTGATGATGACATATCCTTGGTTGTCACACATATCAGTCAGTCACCTATGTATAGGCAGACAGGCACTCAATTTTTCTGAAGTGTTACTGCAGCTTGGGGATATTTTTTTTTAATTCTCTCTTTATGCCCCCTTCTCACACACGGTGCCTCCTTACCTTCAGGAGACTCCCATGGCCTTGTACGTCCCTGCTTATCTGTCCAGTTGCCGGTGCAGTCTATCCCCCCATGAAGCCTTGGTTTAACCCCCAGGTGGATATGAGGCAGGACCCCCTTTTCTCTGCCCTGAGCGTCTGTGATTTTGTTGGGGATCTGTCACTGGCACTGGCAGGGGCTATGGGATCAGGGCCTGAAGCTCCATCTACAGGGAGCATCGTAGGTTTTTTTCCTGCTTTCTCTGGGCCCTCCCACAGGACATCAGCATGCTTGGGGAGCCATGGGGCAATGCACTCCCGGACGCGCTTACACTCTGGCTCCCAGCTGATGTCCCCCCTCCCTTCTACTTGCTGTCACACTGCACCTCCACCTGTGGTCACCCAGGTGGTGGTAGAGCAGTGGGGACATGCAACCCATCCACCCCAGAGGAGGAGGAGAGCAGCATTGGGTGTTCAATCCTCCTCCCCCGGGCCGGCCCTCCAGCTGCCCGAGTCCATTCCCAAACCCGAATCGCTGGCGCCATGAGCGGTAGCCCTACCACTGCGCGCTGACAGTTGAGCTGCAGCTTGGGGATTTGGTCATTATGAAAGGTACTGCCCTGTACTGGTACTGACCCATATTTACTCTAAAGTGTAGTATTTTTTGTGGATTACTATTCTTACTGCAATGTGAAAGTATGCATCCTTCGGGTCAAGTGAGCAAAGCCAGTCCCACTGCTGTAAAGATGGAATTACTGTTTTCAAGGTGACCAATTTGAACTTTTCCTTTTTATGTGACTTTTCAGACACCTGAGATTGAATACTGGTCACCACTCTCCTGACTTTTTCTTTGTTAGAAATACCTTGAGAAAAAAAAACTTCTCCCAATTCCTTAATGGTATTGTATCTACAGCATTTAGAGACTGCAGCATTCGAACTTTCAATTTTAATTATTTATTTTGTTAAATAAAAATTGGACACCCAAAAATACACACCGAGCCAGAGCTGATTTACAAGTGCGACCCGTGGGGGGGGGGCAAAGCTAAAACATATGATGATACAATATATAAGTGCATGCAAAAACAAAGTACATGTGAATTATAAAACATAAGCAAAAATAGTGTCTAGGTGAGTTATAAAACACAGTGGTGAGTACAGGTGAATTATAAGCAAAAACAGTGTATAGGCGACTTATAAAACACAATAGTGAGTACAGGAGAATTATACAACATGAGCAAAAACTGTACAGGCAAGTTATAAAACACAATGGTGAGTACAATGTATGAGTGCAAGCAAAAACAATGTACAGGCAAATTATAAAGCATAAGCAAAAACAGTGTACAGACAAATTATAAAACACAGTGATGAGTACAATGTATAAGTACCTGCAAAACCAGTGTCCAGGTGAGTTATAAAACACATTAGAAAATGGGTAGGGAGAAATCTTCATTCTGAGCGGCTAAGGCCACCAACAGGCAACAGAGACTGGGAAATATTGAGTCACAGTATCTGCTGCCTGATTATATTCTAAAATCATTGTGTCTATAGAATTTTAAATTTAAAAAAGCCACCATGTTCTCTCCCTTTGTGAGTGATACCCTCCCCTGTCTCCTGAAAAGAGTGGTTCAGCCATACATAAACCCAAAACAGTATGTGGCACACAATATAATGTCTGCTTACACATGTTGTTTTAACTTTTACAAAAACTGTATTTCATGTTAAAACTCCAAGCGCTATCACCTCGCATGTTAAGTGCTAGTACAGCTTCTCTGACTCGCCCTGGCTCCACGGTCGCTAAAGCCAATCTAAACATCAATAAATGATTTTTTTTTTTACTGCAAACAACTACCATTGCCTCATCTGGTAGATTGCTGCTGTTTCAGTTAACAAAAGCTGTTCTTCTTGTTTAAACTCGTAGCACTAGCACTTTGCATGTTATGCACTACTACAGCTTCCCTGGCTTGCCCTGGCTTCACCCCTGCTCGACCCAACATAAAGCATACATATTTTTTTTAACCTCACAACTCCCTCAGTCTCATCAGATCCACTGCTACTGTTTCTGTACTACACTCCATGCTGTCTTCTCCCTCACCCAATACACTGTTACTGTTTACTGCACAGCATTAACAAATTCAGAGTTGGGGCCAATCTTTTCATCAGTGAGTGGGACATGAGAGGGATCTTGATTATGCCCATAAATTATGGTTATGCCTAATCTTTTCTTGCAGGGGGTTGGGAGACAATGAATGAAGAAGATACTCAACAAGGGTGACTCAGAAAATTAAGGTGTCTGACAATTAACAGCACCCTCTACTGCTATGTGTACCAATAGAGGGACTACTTTACAGCAACATGCATTTTTTATTACTTTTGACCAATTGTAACAGATTTTTTTTTACTTTTCTTAGAGATTACATAATAATTTGAAGACCTATTTCCTATATAATAATTTGAAGAAAGACCCATTTTCTAAGCACAATAATACCCTCCATAGTGGGTAGTATGGGCTATACAGGACGTTCCAGGGTCTATAAGGCCCTCTTCTTGTGGCCTCAGGCCTCATTATGCTCCTGGGTGGTCTGGTATAGTCCAATACCGCCCAACTTGTCAAGTATTATTGCTTACATTGTAAGTACAGAGTACAAGTACATGCAAAAACAGTATACAGGTAAGTTACAAAACACAATGGTGAGTACAATGTACAAGTGCAGGCTAAAACAGTGTACAGGTGAGTTGTAAAACATAAGCAAAAACAGTGCACAGGCAAGTTATAAAAGAAAGGTGAGTACAATGTACAAGTACAGGCTAAAACAGTGTACAGCCAACTTATAAAACACAATGGTTGGTACAATGTACAAGTACATGCTAAAACAGTGTACAGGCAAATGATGTAAGCAATAATATCTGAGAGGGTGGGTGGTATTAGGATATACTGGACCTTCCAGGGGCTATAAAGCCCTCCACCTGTAGCGTTGGGCCTCATTATGCCCCTGGGCAGTCTGGTATATCCCAATGCCACCCACCCTGTCGGGAATTATTGCACATAGAAAATGGGCATTTGCTGGTACTGTCATAAAAATTGTAATAATAAAAACAAAGAAATTCTTAAAATAAGGGGAAAAAAGAAAAAAAACTTTATTGTAAAGTAGTCCCTCTACTGGACTAGTGCCAGTAGAGTGCACTGTTGCTTTTCATTGTGTTCTGATTCTACTTTTAAAGGCTCCTCTGACCCCAATCCCCACCCCCTGCCCCTCCTGCAGGTAAAAAAAAAAAAACTTAACTGGGACATGGAGAAATACTTGTTTTTTTATATTTTTTGGTTGTGTTTTTATAGAGTACATGTCCTTTTGTTTTATAAGTTGATGTTCCTGTTGACCTGTTGCAGTCCTGATCATGATCGGGACCAGATGTACCAAAACGGAGGTACAGCATAGAAGTAAATAACGAGCAAGGTAATGTTAACTTTTGTGGGTACATCAAAAACAGAAAAAGGGATTACTACTGCTACTGGATTTCAATGTACCATAACTCCAGCATGCCTATGCAGGTGCAGCTAAGACAAGCCGGGTTGCCTCACAATAGCACTGAGCATGAGACATGCCTAGTGCTACTAAGGGGCAAGTACTTTAAAGTAAAAAAAAAAAAAAATGTTAAATGGAGAAAAACATTATAAAAGGGTGTCACTGTATAGCACATTAATGTTGAGCTTGCACTTCTCTTGGGGGTGTGTGTGTGTGTCTGTGTGTGTGTGGGGCTGTGTTCGGTAAACTGTGGGGACATCGCTCACTAAGCGAATGGACTAAATGGCAGCCATGGGCACAAGGATATAGTTAGGTAAGTGGGCACTGCCAGCTGGGACATGTTTTTCAGTGGGCACTGTTGAAAACTAAATGTATGCCTGAATAGGGCTCTCAGCCAATCATCGTGCAGTATTTTTCAAACCCATTGTCTAAAAAACAAATGCTTCAGTAGAATGCAAAGGCAGCAATATGCAAACGGCAATAATCTGTTATGTAAAGCAGTAAATAAAGCTGCAACAGAAAGCATGGGAGAAGCACAAGGAGCAACTACCCAGCAAATTGAGGGTTAACAGCAGAGGCTATAAAGTGGGGGGAAACACCATGTCAGGACAGGCTACAGGCAGCAGGTAAAGGCGGAGAAAGGGAACAGAGACTATATATTGGCCAAACAGGGCAAGAGCAGCAGGAGGGGGAAGTGAGAAGCTTGAGCTAATGTTTGAAGGAGAGGTAGGAAGAAGAACGATGAAGGCTAGAGAGAAGATTGTTCCAGATGGAAAGATGATAGGAGAAAGCAGACTGCCCAGCAGCAGAGTTGGCATGAGAAATGGAGATGTGGGAATCTCTAGGGCAAACGGCATAAGAGGCAGAGGGAAGATGGGAAAGGAGAGAGGCAAGATAAGGAGGAAGACTCCCAAATCACTATTTAGAAATTATGGATGCTCAGAGAGGAACAGGACAGAAGAGGAGGAATATAAAGGGAAGCGTAAATGGACCAGTGGTGAGTATGAGAGTGTGCACTGGCAGCAAAGTGGCAGAAGTCATTACACAGGGTGTCCAGTGTGGCAAGTGAAGAGGAAAGGGCAGCACCATAGACTATATCCACATAGTGAAACACCAAGTGCCCTATTTTGGTAACCAATCCATGTTGCAGTAAAGGGCAATGAGTTTGGGCTATGGATGTTATGAGTTATGGATGGCATTGATATGGGTACAAAAGTCAACCCTACTGTTCAGCCATACACACTGAAGCATCTGAAGCAGGGCATGACCTCAATAAGAGTACCATCCCAGGTAGCGAAAACAGGTGGCAAGGAGAACCTGGCCAGTTTTTGGCTGATGCCAAAGGTAATGGACACTGTCTTCTTTGAGTTGACCAAAGCTGATTTGACTGGAACCAGCTTTGGACACTGAAGTCATGCTGCAGCAGTGTTTCCAGGGCAGAGACCAAGGCACCTGAGGCAACAAAAACAGTGCCATTAACATACATATGAATATGTGAGTTGACACAAATGGATGGAAGGTCTTTCAGAAAAATGGAGAAGAGAATTGGAATTAGAATGGAGCCTTGGGGGACCCCAGACTGGACTGCGGGGTGGAGAACAAGGCATCGCCAACCTGTGCTGACTGGAGATGGACAGAGCGACTGGATCAAAGGACTTAGGTCAGTGAAGATAGTGGCTGTGATATGTCCCTGTGAGACTGTGGAACTGTTTTTCTAGAAGCCAGTCTGGAAAGGAAAGAGAAAGTTAATGCTGTAGAGGAAGTCAGCAAGCTGGGAACAGACTAGTTTTTGTTGCTGCGAGGTGAGAGTAGGAAGAAGGGAGATGGGTCAGACATTGTCAGAGGAAGTAGGGTCACCATTCTTGTGGAGGGGGAGAACCTTGGTGAATATCCAGAACTGAGGAACAGCACAGAGGGAAAATGAGAGTTTAAGAAAGTGGGTAAGGAGTGGAGCAATAGCAGGGACAGAGAGGTGCAGTAATTCAGAGTCAAGCCCAGCATGACTCGATCCTTTAATGAGGTTAAGGAATGAGAGGGCGTGCAGGGTCTCCCAGGGAGTAACAGCAGAGAAGTGAAAGCAGTTTAACAAGGGTATCAAGTGGGATAACTGAGGTGGGGGGGGGAGAGCAGCAGATTGTAAAAGGGGAGGGAGGATGCAAGTGGTGAAGTATTTGCTGAAATTAGCTGCAACCGGGGATGGGGAAGAGATAGGTGAACCATTCTCGAACAGGACAGAGGATGAGGACTTGGGGGCTCAATAAGGGAGTGAATGTCCTTCTGAAATTTAGCTATGGATTGAAGGTTATACTGGAGGTTAGAATAAAAGTAATTAGATTTGTCTAGTCTGATAAGCTTGATGTAGGAATTTCTAAGCCTCCTGTAGGAGAGGAGGTCAAAGGGAAGCATGACAATTTAAAATGGGACCAAGCATTGTCTTGAGACTTACTAAGATAAGTAAGGTCCTCTGTAATCCATGGGTGGTGGGAGTCCTTGTCAAGAGACTTTCTTGGGTGGGGTTGTTCCACATTTGCAAGAAATTGGAGTGGAAAAGAGAGAGGGTCACAGCAATATCAGCAGCAGAGAGGAAGGGGGACCAGTTAATATCTGTGAAATCTCAGAGTAGAAAGTCAATATTTAGAGGCCAAAGAGACATAGATCATATATTTTTAGGAAGGGCAAGGAGGCCAATTTGTCTGACAGGATATATCATGCAGTGGTCACTAATGGTATCATAGATACTGTAGTACCAGTGTAATTATACAATAATTGCATCACTTCTAATGAATTTGGTTTGAATATTGTGAATTTCTTATGTTTTGGACTAGCAACAAAAGACAGACTGAGGCCTTCTCTCCTAATCTCCAGCACCCATGTGTCTGTTTTAACACAGTGCTACTACTGGACAGGTATCACGTCACAACAGCAATGGGAACACAGCGAAGATCATCACAGTGACATATCTGACAGTTCACTGTGATGGTCTGCTGTTTTCCCGACACTGCTGGCTTCAGGGTGTTCACCCCTCCACGAACCAACTCCAACTTGGAGTTGATTATTTTAAGTCTGGGGGTTGTGGGGGAAGGGGCAAAGATCCCCACAGAAAACACAGTTTACTTCAGCGATGGCACAACACCAATTGGCAGTGTTGTGCCATCGCTGTACTGACGGACGCTGTGCTCTGTGTTGCCGTGGCATGCTGGAACCCGCTGGACATGGTGAAATGGCATCCCCCAGTGAGGGAGTGAGGTGTAGTGACCTGTGACTTGTCAGGGGTTAGTTTTTTCTGTGGTTGATGAGCTGGGAGTGCTGATTACCTCTTGCCTCATCAACCTCTATTTCTGTTTGAACCTCTGAGTGCACTATATGGTTGACGGTGGTACTGCCTGTGATAATACCCCCTTCCGATGCTTCCCCTGCCAAAAGGTCAGTAGAACCTTCTGAACTTTTTCTGCATGGTTTGTTTTATTTTAAGTGACTTTATTCTTGTAGCTCTATATGTGATCTCCAAATAGATATATATTTTCAAAGGGAAAGTCTGTAGTTCTGTTTTTTTGATACACGTATAATCCAGTGCCTGTGGTTCTCAAGGATGCATACCTTCTGGCTGATGTTGCATTTGCTAGGGCTCTGGTTGCTGTATCATTACTGTCCACAGTCATTTACATCAGTGTTTGGCTGTATCCAGACCAGCTTTTACATGTTGCAACACCTGAGACAGCTCAACAGCGGGCAAGTTGTCACAAAAGGGTAGCACAGCTTTCCAGAGTACTTCCTGGTAATGTGAAGTATAACTCAGAAACGTCACTTCTCTCATGATAAGGGTGGCAAAGGTATATACTTATTTTTAATCAAGCATGTCAATTTGTCTGTAATCTTTGTCAAGTGGTGCTGCAGAAATATAGGTTACTCACCTGTAACCATAGTTCTATTATTGGTATACAATTCTCATCCACACTCTGGCAGTTTAGCTGGAGACATCTTCAAGTTAAGCTCCTCCCGCCACCCACATGGCACATTCTCTGGCTCCACCCCGTTATGTCATATCTTTGCACACTGGAAACAGGGATCTGGTCACCACTTGCCAGGGAAGTTTGAGTGGGTTGTGTGGATGTGAACTGTATACCACTAGTAGAACTACGGTTACTAGTGAGTAAGCTGTATTTCTAACAAAATAGATACAGTGACACTATTCGCACTCTGGTAGACTCCTAACAGTCCTCCAGGAAGAGGAGACAAGGTACACATCCCAATTTGGTGAACAGGGACTGGAGGACTGAGGCCCCAAAGCACCATTATGATGACTCAGAACACTGATACAGTAGAGGGAGATGAAGGTGTGTGTTTTTGACCAGGTTGGAGACCTGCATATCTCCTGAATGGGACTAGCCCAGGAAGCAACCACTGAGGCAGCAGTATGTCTGGTGAAATAAGCCTTAAGCCCCTTGGTTGACTCCCTACCAGCCAACCTGTATCAGAGGTCGATGCAGGATGTGATCCACATGGAAATCTGCTTAGCTGCCAGTCTGCCAGGCACAGCTTCAGCATAGGTGACAAACAGCTGGCTAGCCTCACCACAAATCCCCACGATGTGCTCCTTATCCATGGAGCCTGCACTCGGTGTCCGAGGTCAGTTTACTGAAGTACTGTACACTGGGAGATTAATCACCTGGTTCAGCTGACACTCCAACACAACTTTTAAAAGGAATTTTTGGGGAAGGTGAAGGACAACTTTATCCTTTGGAAGACTGGCTAGGGAGACTCCACCAAGATCACACGGAACTCAGTCACCCTTCTGGCAGAAATGACACACTTGCGCATACATTCAAATGGCTTGCCCAAGAGCATAGCCATCACCAGCAGTAGGTCCCACTTAGGTGGTGGCTTGTGCACCAGAGGGGACAAGTCGTCCAGGCCTTTGCAACAGCACCTGACCACCTTCTCCTGCGCCATGTTAGCATATCAGCTCACACCTGGTATGCACAGATGGCTGTAAGGTGCACCCTCAGGGTCATGGCTCATAGTCCCTACCGAGACAGGAATCAAAGGTAGTCAAGGATCATCACAATTGGTTATTCAAGACGATTAAGATAATTTCCTTGGCACCAGAGCAGGAAACTATTCCACTTGAACATGTACATTCTACAAGTCAACTTCTTTCAGGACACCTCCACAAAGGGAAGAATGTCATCCAAGGCCCGGACCTCTAGCTGTCATATACCAGGCTGAGAAGTGAAGGGACTGAATGTCCATGTGTAGGACTCATATCTCATCAGTAGGTCGGGGCACAAAGGTAACCTCTACAGGGGCCTGCTGCTGTGGCTGAGGAGAGCCTAGTACCAAAACTGTCTGGGCCAGTCTGGAGCTGTCAGGATCATGTCAGGATCCTGTCAGGATTATCTGTGCCTTGTCTTTCTGGGCCTTGATCACAACATTGTGAACCAAGGGGAAGGGAGGGAAGTTGTGCAGATGAACGAGGGTCCAAGGGTGAGAGAAGGCATGCAACTGCTGTATCCAGTTCTGAAGGGGGCTGACACAAAACAGCCTTAACTTTCTATTCTCCCATGAGAAACAGATCCACCACTGAAGTGGTCTATCACCTCTTGATGCATGAACCCCTCGTGTGACATCTGACCCACCCAGATGACAGTGTCTGCCAGCTGATTGATTTCTCCTGCAACATGGATCATTGAGAGATTGAACTGCAGGCTTCGCACCAATGACACATAGCAAAGAAATGCATTCCACCCTGCCTGTTCAGGTAGAACATGGTGGTTGCATTGTTTGTCTGAACCTGAACAACCTTATCCAAATCAACAGAGGATTCCATCCAAGCCAGACACACTGCTCCTAGCTTTTGCAGGGTGATGTGGTATTGGTGCTCCTGTGCTGGCCAGAAACCATGGGTTCTGTGGTCTCCTAAGTCCTCCACCCCACCAGAAATGCATCTGTCATCAGCATGATGGCTCTGGACAGACAAACAGGATTTCTTCCTCCAAGTTCTGGGAAAACAGCCACCACTGAATGGCTTCCTATATCCATTGGGTCACTAGGACCAGCTGGTTCAGATAACCTAGGCATTGAGACGATTGATGGTCCAGCTCCCACTGTACGGGGTGCATCCACCAGCTAGCCCAATAGACAACGCTTGTCAATGCCATCATGAACCCCAGCAGCTGCAGAAAATCCCTGGCCTGGCTTGAGCACCCAAGCAGAAATTATCAGTCAAAGGAGATAAGGTCCAATGACCTGTCTGTAGGGAGGTGTGCCTTGGCTGAAAGGAGTCTAGTTCTGCCCTGATGAACTTGATCACCTGCAAGGTATCAGTTCTGACTTGGCTGGTTCACCAAGATGCCCAAGTCCTGGAAGGTCTGGAAAGCCAGGTCCCTGGACAGCTCCATTGCCTCCCTGGACACTCCAGGCAGCAGCCAGTTGTCCAGGTATGGGTACACCTTGATGCCTCTGTGTTGAAGGAATTCTGCCACCACAGTCAATCAGTTGGTAAAGACACTCAGCATGGATGAGAGGTCAAAAGCCATGACCATGTACTGGTACAGCACCCCTTCTGCCCAGATCCTGAGGTACTGGTGGTGGGCCGGATGGACTTGGATGTGGAAGAAAGTATCTTGGAAGTCCTGGGAGCAGAACCATGTCCCCTGCTCCAGAGACAGAATGATCTAGTTCAATGTGATGATACAGAACTTGCGTTTCTGCACAAATTTTTTTAAGGTTGTGTAATTTCAGTATGAGTCACCAGTCAGTCCCCCATCCATTTTGGTAACAGAAATTAGACTTGTGTATCCAGGATTTCTGGGATATGCTGTATCACATTGAGCTCCAGGAGCTGAGCAGTGTTGGCCCTGAGCACAGATAGAGTGCCCTGTGGCACCCTGGACTCCTGAGGGGGTCAGAGTCAGTACAGCGGGAAAGCATCAAAGTCCAGAGGCAACCCCTTGCCCACCACTTCTGACACCCACTATCCAAAGTGATAGCAGACCACTGTGGAAAGAAAGGGCACAGCTGATCACCCAGTTGGGAGCTGGAGAAGGGACTGGATAGAAGGGGGATGGCACTCCACAACCTGTCACATAGCAGCCTTGGAGAGAGCTCCAGCAGGCTGTGCACTGGACATGCCCTACCCATCTTTTCTTGCTCTGGATACCAAACTGCTGCTTCAGACAGCAGCACTAAAACTGTCTCTACTGGAGTTACTGCTGAGGTTGCTGTGGCTGGAACCCTTGAAGCCAAAAAGGCCTTCTTCTTCTTAGCCTTGTCTTCTTAGCCACAGAGTCCAGCATGGCATTGGACTTCTACATACGGGTTAGATGTTCCTCCACTCAAAGGCCAAAAAGGTTAGTGCCCAAAAATGGGACATTGGTCATCTTGTGTTGGGTGTCCAGCTAAAAGATAGACAGCCTCAGCCAGGCTCTAAGGTGCACAGACATGGCTGTAGCCATAAGGCAGGTGCGGGAGTTTACCCAAGTCCAAAGCCATCTGGATTTGGTGTTTAGTATGCATACATCCATGGTCTTTGATCTGGTGATCAGTGATATGTCTGTATGCCTGGGGCTAAGGGAGGAGGTTCCTGATCACACTGAACAGGGAGTAGCAAAAGTTAGCCACTATGACAATGTTACTGGCCTGCCTGAAACCAAGTGAGGAGGTTGAATAGACATTCTTGGCTGCATAATTCAGTGTCTTGGATTCCTTATTAGACAGCTTATCCATGTCCCCCTGGCTTTCAACTTCCAAAAAGCTAAACTCAGATACTGGGCTCTCAGCAGAGGGGTGGTTTGAGAACCCTGAAAGGGTGCTCATGGAAAGTGAATGCTTGTAGACCATCAGGGTGGGAGGTGCCGGGAAGGATGCCAGTGCTGGGTGCTGCCAAAGCTCCATAGCCAGTCCTGAGATGACCTCAGCCACCGGGCAGGTGATCCCTAGGGAATCTTCCATGTTTAGGATGTTGGTAAATGGTAGTTTACTAACCTGGTAAAGGTGATTGTGGGGGTATACATCTTTGAGACACTCCACCATCATTACATCAAGGATTGTGTTCACCTGATAGGTTGCTAATGTACATGTGACTTCAACAAAATCTGACCCCTCCTGACCTGAAACCTGATCAGACTAGCTCAGTTTCAATGTCTTCCAAATCTGTACCTGGAATTAAACTGGTTACTTGTTGGCCTGTGATCACATACTACACTACTGCCAATCATGGTTCGTTCGAACAGGTGTTACTTTATTTCCTAGTACTACAATCTAAAATATGACCAGTCCATACAGCATGCTGGGTAGCTGTCCTATGCTGCCAAGGGATCTGGGTGTAGTCATATCAGATGACCTAAAGGTGGTTATGCAATGTGAGAAGTCAGTAAGGAGAGCCAGGGGGATACTGGGATGCATAGGGAAGGGCATCACAAGTAGAAAAAGGGAAGTGGTTATCCCTCTGTACAGACAGTTGGTGAGACCCCATCTGGGGTACTGTGTGCAGTTTTGGAGACCTCATCTGTGTGAGGACATAGACAGGATGGAAGCAGTCCAGAGGAGGGCAACTAAAATGATGCAGGATCTACATCAGAAACCATATGAAGAGAGACTGAGAGAGCTTAATATGTATACCCTTGATGAAAGGAGGGACTGGGGGGCATGATAGAAACTTTTAAGTACCTCAAGGGAATCAACAAAGTCCAGGATGGTAGCATATTTCAGAAAAAGAGATGTGTAAGAAAAAGGGGGCACAATTTAAAGTTAGAGGGGGGACGGTTCGGGGATAATGTGAGGAAATTCTTTTTCACGGAGAGAGTGGTGGACGCATGGAACCACCTTCCTGGAGAGGTTGTGGGGTCTAAAACAGTGGGAGAATTCAAACATGCATGAGACAGACATAAGGCAATTATAGTGGTGGGTTGCAGGAAGTAGGCTGTTGGTTAACTAGAATCTGAAGCTTAACCAATAGGTAGGGGAAATGGGTAGACTGGGTGGGCCAAGTGGTCCTTATCTGCCGTCAAAGTCTATGTTTCTATGTTTCTGTCAGAACATGAGCATCTCCCGGGTAGGGTGTGGAGTGCCTCACAGATGTATGCCCTCATGATCACCTTTACCAGGTGAGTAAACTACCATTGTGGGGGATAATCTCTGATGCACTCCACAATCATTACATCAAGGGTTCTAAAAAGCAGTGCCATCTTCTGTGGGTAGGGTAGACATGTTGTGTTCTGACAGAGTAGACTTGGTTGCTTGGAGTTCCAAGCGGCCAAAGTTGTTTTTTGCATCATGTGCTACAGCAAGTCTGTAGAGTCTTGTGAAGGTATGAATAGAGGTCCATGTTGTGGCTGCACAGATCTCCTTGGTAGTGGCAAAGTTTCTTTCTACCCAGGAGGTGGCCACCACTTGGGTAGAGTGGGCTTTAAAGTCTGCTGGTGGGCTTATGTTGCTTGCCTTGTATGCCTCTAGGATGGCTGTCTTGAGCCAGGACGCTATCATGGAGCGTGATGCCGGGTGACCCTTCCTTTGTTCTTTGACAATGGTAAAGAGCCTGACAGTCTTGCGTCTGTCCTTTGTTCTGTTGACATACGTTGCAATAACCCTTTTCATTCCCAGCGTATGGAGGCAGGGCTACCGCTCAACCTATGAGGCTTGTATCTCAGTTGGAAGTTAGACAGTCTGTTTAACGTGAAATGGCGAGACCACTTTTGGAATGAATGATGGGACTGTTCCTAGAGTTGCTTGGTCCTCATGGAATATCAGATATGGTTCCCTACATGAGAGGGGTTGTAATTCGCCTGTTCATCTGGCTGAGCAGACCACCACCAAGAATACTCTTTTGAGGCTCAATGGACAGTGGCTGAAAAGGCACAGATGTCACAGCCCTGACAACCAGATTGAGGTTCTAGGGCACCATCACCAGTCTGACCTTTGGGCGTATATTGGTGGTGGCCTTCAGGAAACGAATGACATTGGAATGAGCTCCTGGGGTTACCCTATCTATTTGCCCTCAATTCACTCCTATTGCCACTACTTGCACCCTGAGGGATGAGGCAAAAAGGCCCTTGTCTAGTCCCTCCTGCAGGAAAAAGAGAATGTCCACCATGGAGAAGTTCAGTGGATTAATTTTCTTTGAGTGAACCAACCCGTGACGATGGACCACTGTCTGTTATAGGCTGTAGTGGTAGAACCCTTTCTGGACATGGTCATGGTAGTAATTACTGATGGATGATAACAGGCTTTCAACAGTCTCTTCCTTTCAGAAGTCAGGCTGTCAATTTATGGTTGTGAGGGTTGGGGTGGCATGTCCCTGTCGTAGAATGTCATGCCTGACTGGCAGTCTCCAGGGGTTCTCCAGGGCCACAGCTACTACTGTGGCAAATCAGGACCTCCTGGGCAAGTAGGGGCTGATCAGGATCACTCTTGCCCTGGATTGCTGGATCTTCTTTAGGACTTTTGGAATTAGGGGCAGTGGCAGGAAGATGTATGCCACATTGAAGAACCAGTCCAATGACAGGGCGTCCACTCCCATGGCCTGCTTGTCTTTAAATTGGGAATAGAATTTGGGGCATTGTGTGTTCTTGCTGGTAGCCATAAGGTCTATCTGCACAGTCCCCAACGCTTGTTGATGAAGTCGAATATTTGCAGGTGTAGTCTCCACTTGCCCGGATGGATCTGCTGATGGCTTAGCTAGTCCAATGTATTCAGTTTGCCCACTAGGTGTACAGCTGAGATGCTGATGAGGTGATGCTGAGCCTATGAGAAGACCCTTGTGGCCTCTTTCTGCACTTTGCCTCCCCCTTCTTTGCCGCTATAGGCTACTGCCACTTGGATGTCTGACCTGACTAGTATGTGTTTGCCTTTGATCCATTGACTAAAGTACAATAGCGCTAGGAAGATGCCCTCTTTTCCAGTACATTTATCTGCAGCTTTGACTCAGTCAGAACCCTTTCCCTGGGCTGATTGGTGTCCTGTGACTGCCCCCCCCAACCTGACAGACTGGTGTCTGTATCAGTTATTGCTTCATACTGAATGCATTCCTTTGGATAGGTTGTTCTTGTTCCTCCACCATATCAGGGAGCATGACACCAGTGGAGGAAAGGTGCCTGTCTTGCTGAGATCATGGTGATGTATTGCCTCATGCTTTATCACAAAGGAAAGCAAGTGGGTCATGTTCCATCTGGCCCATGGAACTATGTTTATGCAGGACATCATTAGCCCCAGTACCTGGGAGACTAGCTCCAGTGTTAGCTGTCTCAGCCTCAGACTGTTGATGCGCTTTTCCGATGGGCGTACCAGCCCCATGGCTATGTCGTCTATGGTCCTGAGGTGCTCTATAGATTGGCTGGGGCTGAGGCTGCTGTTGTGGCAATTGATCACCCAACCATGTTTCTCCAGGCACTGCACCACTGTTTCCATTTCTTGAATTGATTGTTGGAGAGATCTGGCTCTGATGAGGCAGACGTCTAGGTATGGGATCACTTTTGTGAAGATTCAGGGTGCTGACATCTGTCCAAATGGAAGAACTTGGTACTAACCTGGTACTTATGATGTGGAACCTGAGAAATTTGTAATGTGAGGGTCTTATGGGGATATGAAGGTAGGTATCCTTCAGGTCTATTGATATTAAAAAGTCCCCAGGGTATACGACTTTCATTGTGGATCTGATTGTTTTCATCTTGAATGATTTGTATTTTATCAATCATTTTAAGAATTCCAAGTCTAGCACTGTCCAAAGGCCTCCTGTTTTCTTGGGTACTGTAAAGAATATGGAATATATTTCTTGACCTCTTTCTTCCGGTGGGACCTCTGCTTTTGCTTTGTTGTGAATCAGATCCCTTAGGACCTGATGGATCTGCGGGGGGCTGTACTTTGTGTTTTGAGACTGGTGAGGTGATTAGTCTATTTATCCTTGGAATTTCCATCAATTCTGTGGCATATCCTTTTTGTACTGTCTCTAACACCCATTTGTCTTCTGTTGATTTTTTTCACTCTTTGGCAAACTGTAGGAGATGTGCGCCTACCGGTATGTGTTGGTAGCTTTGGCAAGGGATATAGTAGTTGCTTTTCCTGTGCCTTGTGGTTGGAGCTATTTGGGCCCCTCCCTGTGCCAGCTCCTCTTTATGTCTGAGTCTGCTGTAGCTGTTGGGAGGGGCGGGTTATGAGGGCCAGAAATTGTTTCCCCTGTTACCACAGAGACCTTTTCTCCTATCCTGAAAGGAGCATGGATGAAACCTTTTTCTAGTGGGGAGGTATGCAGATCTGTTGGCCTGTTCCTTCCCCCGTGTTTTACCATCTTCCTTGCTTTTGAGGTATTTCTCCACCCTGTCCCCAAACAGTAGTGACCCCTTGAAGAGGAGCTTATGCAGCACTGATTTAGATTCATTGTCTGCATCCCATAGTTTAAACCATGGGGTCCTTCTGGCTCTATTAATAAGTGATGCAGCTCTAGCACTAATCCTAATTGAGTCCACAGCCATGTCTGCCAAGTATTTAGTGGCAGGACAGTGTTACCCAGGAGTTGCACCTCTGTGGACTTCAGGGTTATTGTCTTGGGTATGTTTTGTGACCAGATCAGTTGAGCCCTGGTGGCATAAATTGCCATTGTTACTGTCCTTTCTCTGAGTCTAGTCAGTTTGAAATTTTTCTTCAGAATGTCCTCCAGCTTCATGTCTGCTGGATCCTTTAGTCAGGAAGTGCTTTTCAATGGAAGGATGGTTTTCTTGTTTAGGGATGCTATTTGCAAGTCTACTGTGGGAAGAGGGTGCACCACAGTAACATCTTTTTGGCCTGAAAATTAGTATATTTTGTCCTAGGATCGTCATTCAGGAATGCGGGCCAGATCCACAGATTCCCATTCTTTGGCCACAGCTTCATCCATGGACTTGCATACCAGGAAGATGTCAACATTTTTGGTTGTGGGCAGGAGTGAGGGTGCCAGTTTGGACTGTGGTGGTGGGGCCAGTGTGTTGAACCCCACCATGGTCATAATATTGCGTACTAGCACCAGAATTTGGTCCAGGAAGCACCAATTCACTGTTAAGGACTGAGGATCGACCTCCATGTCCTCCTCCTCCCTGAAGTCCTTTTCTGAGTCAGGCTGAGGTGCCTGTAGTCTGGGGTCCAAAGGAACAGGATTGATCAGGGTTGATGGTAGTGGGGTAGGCGCTTGGCCAGACGGGATGGTGAGGTGAAGTCCTGCTCGTTTTGACAGCTTTTCTAACGTAGCCGACATAAACTGTTGCTGTGCCTGTATGACCTGCTGGTTCTGACTTATAATGGCAGCCATATCCATGCTTAGGCTGGGTTCAAGAGGCAAGCTGGTTTGAATGGATGACTGGGGTCTGGAGGTGGATAGTTGCTGGGACAGTCCACTGGAACCATCACTGGACATCCCCTCTTTAGACAACTGCAAGGGTTCCTCAGCACAGGAAGGACAGAGATGGCCTAAATGGCCTGGATGGATGGGGATGTTACAATCTCTATAGACCTTCTACTTGCCCATACTTGCCCTGTGGGGGAATAGAATCAGAGACAGGGGGCCATAGTTAGTTTCTGCCAAATGGGTTTGACTATGTAGCAGTTCATCATGCAAGGAGAGCTGTTGGCTGTGGGGAGTGATGAGTGCACCCCCCCAAAATAGTCCTGGTAAAAGTGGGTGGCACAAAACAGCTCTGTAGCCAGAAATGAGCCCTGTGATCTAGTAAGGGACTGGCCCTTTAAGGCCGGGCCTTGTCTGCCCAGGTAAGATGTCTGCTGGGAGTGTGGCAGGCATGTATACTTTGTATGAGGTGGACCCCAGCAATATGGCCACCAGAAGTGTTGTGAAATGGATCACTTCTAGTGACTTGGGGCCTGCTTAATACTCTCCAGCTAGGGAACCTCTTTGTTTCAACTGAATGAGGGGATTGCTGTGTTAGAGAAGTCCTTGAATTGTGGCATTATGGGACAGTCATTTAAATTCATGCAAAAGCACTGTCTAGGGCTGGCCACTTTATAAAGGGATAGCCGAGTCCGCCATGAGCAAGATGGCTGGTATCAGCAGTGCGCATGCACGAAACCCTAGGTTTCTTTACTGCACCCTCCTTCTAACCCCCCCCCCCGGCCACCCTTGTAGGCTTAGACTCAGGCTCGGCCCTATCATCATCATCATAATAAACTCTCCAATTTTTCTCTTTTTTCTTCCCAATTTCCTCATCATCACTCTTAACTTAAACTTAAGCTGTAAGCAAAAGCAACTGCTCCCTACCGACGACCGGACGGACCATACTTGGTGGATGCTGGCTGGCTGGGCTGTTGAGGGAGTGAGTGCCTGCCGAGGCTGGCCTGGCTGCGTAACTCCACCATGATCATTCTGACTGTAGGCTGCAAAGTTATTTTCTTCTTGGCCAGGGCGGGCGAAGAAGACAGACAGTTCATGCTCTGTAGTCAGGTTAAGCCGCTAATAACTGAATGAGCATAGGACAGAGGCACGGAGCCATCTCTCAGGCATCAGTGTCACATAGTAACAGAAGTAGACTCAGTCTCAGGTGCAGTGAAAAGAAATTCGGTCTGGAAGGGACCCAGGTGCTGTATAGATGACTCCCTCTCTCTTCAACACGCATTGGCCACGGGCTCGCAGACATACTTCAAGGAGAAGGAGCGGAGCCTGGGAAGGAGTCTCTATGGAGTCTGAAGCATAAGGAGCCTGGAGAAGGGATAGGAGTAGGGGTCGGGTGTAGGGGGGTCCAATGACAGCATCAGTCACACACTCATGGTCGCCAGCCAGCCAGGTCACCTGATGATTGAAGTGTAGCCCCCCTCCCCATGCCTGTTGCCTAGAGACAAAATACAACCACATGAGTGACAGCCACTTCTGCCATTGAATGCTTCAGGATCGCAATGACTACATTTTGGGCATGAATTGCCATTAAAAAGGAGAAAATCAGTAGAAAAGTCATTGTTTACACAAAATTGCATGAAACAATGACTTTTCTACTGGGAAACCTGAACCTTTGCAGTGCTCAAATCCAACTCACATCAGAAACCAGGACTTTAAATGTCCAGGTCAGATTTTCAAATTTCTAGGGACAGGGTTCTCAAAAACAGGACAACCCTGGAAAAGCCAGGGTGGGTGGCAACCCTACTCTTACTTTGGAAGATGCTCCCTTCCTGTACTCTATTTATAGCAGTAAGGTATTTGTATGTCTTTATCATGTCTCCCCTCTCCCTCCTTGCCTACAGGGAATGCAAATTTTAAGTCTTTTGGTCTTTTCTCATAGGTCTTCTCCTGCAGACCCTGCACCATTTTAGTTGCCCTTCTCTGCATGGCCTCCACCCTGACTAAGTCCTTTCTCAGATGGGGCCTCCAGAACCTGACACAGTATTCCAGGTGTTGTCTCACCAGTGTCTTATACAGGGGCAAAATGACCTCCCTTCTTCTACTTGTGATACCTCTCCCTATGTATCCCAGCATCTGGCTAGCCTTCCCCACCGCCTTGTCACACTGCCTAGCCTATTTTAGGTCATCTGAAATGATAACTCCCAGGTCTCCTTCCTGCTTTGTGACTATTAGTACCTCCCCTTCTAGTTTGTAAGTTGCCCTTGGGTTCATGTGCCCCATGGGCATGTTCCTGCACTCTTTTTGCATTGAATTCCAGCTTCCATGCTCCAAACCATTTCTCCACTTCTTAATGTCCTCCCTCTTCTTTTCAACACCCCCCCCAACATATCCACCCTATTATATACCTTTGTGTCATCTGTGAATAAGCATACCTTCCCCTCCAGCCCCTTTACAATGTCTCCAATATATACATTGAAGAGGACTGGCCTCAACACTGACCCCTGCAGCACCCAGCTTGATACCTCTCCCTCCCAACAGTGTTCCCCATTTACCACCACCCTTTGACTCCTGCCAGTAAGCCAGTTCCCTACCTATAGTACTATTTTAGGATCCATTTCTAGGTTATGTAGTTTGTTTATCAGTCTTTTATGAGGGACAGTGTCAAAGGCCGTTCTGAAGTCCAGACAGGCCATGTCCACCATCCCACCTTGGTCCACCACCTTAGTCACCCAGTTGAAAAACTCTATTAGGTTTGTCTGGTAGGACCTCCCCTTGGTAAAACCATGTTATCCTGGGTCTAGTAGGCCATTGGTATCAAGGTA
Organism: Neoceratodus forsteri; assembly: GCA_016271365.2. NCBI lineage: Eukaryota > Metazoa > Chordata > Ceratodontiformes > Ceratodontidae > Neoceratodus > Neoceratodus forsteri. The sequence continues at coordinate 820,776,564 of CM028129.1, forward strand.
TTCAACTAACCTTTCCATCAGTAAGGATTCCATTATTCTTGCCCACTACTGAAGTCAGGCTGCCAGACCTGTTATTTCCAACCTTATTTCTATTACCACCTTTGTGGAGTGGGACCACATCTGCTCTTTTCCAGTACCCTGGCACTTCCCCTGCCTCTAGCGAAAGGATAAACAACTTTGTGAGGGGTGCAGCCAACTCTTCCCGGAGTTCCCTTTAGCACCTGGGGTGCACTGTATCCGGGTCCATCGCCTTGTCCACCCTTAGCTTCTTTAGCTCACTGAGGACTTTTACCTCAGTAAAAGGACTCTGTAAAGGGGCGGATGTCCACCTTTCTGACAGTCATGCTCCTGACCTGCATCTCCAACCCTGCACCCTCTCCCTTCTCCGTGAATACTGAGAAGAAATACCTATTCAGTATGTTTGCTTTTTGTTGGTCCTCCTCTACGTGAAACTCCCCCCTTCCCTTTCAGCCTAATTATCCCATCCTCCTTTCTCCAATGTACCTATAGAATATATTGTCCCCTTTCTTAACTGTCTTGGCTATAGTCTCTTCCGTTAATGCCTTTGCTCTCCTAACTGTCCTCTTTGCTTCTCTTGGTAACATTCCCTATCTTCCTCCTTCTGCATTCGTTTATAGTTAATTCGGGCTAGTCTTTTTGCCTTCACTACTTCCATCACCTTCCTAGTGAAGCAGATCGGCTTCCTTTTCCTCCTGTTCTTGCTGACCTGCCTAACACATAACCTAGCTGCTCTATCAATACTATGTCCTATTACATCCCACTGCTCCTCCCCCTTTTTTTGTTTTAGATGTAGCCCAGGTGCTGAGTGCCCATGGGCTACTATTTATTTATTTCTTTAAATTTTGATAACCAGGTAAGCCCACTGAGACCAGAGGTCCCTTTTTCAGGAGTTAATTACATACAGTGGTACATACCTCAATTGTATACAGAATAACTACTATGAGTACATACAGAGTATAACATTGCACATTCAGTATGTTAGTTAGGTAAAAGTACAATACACATAAAATAGAAGGATAAGAAGTAGCAGTAGTGCAGTTACAATTTAGTTTCGGGGTGAAGTGAACCCCACATTATTCAATTTGGTAGGAGCAAAGTTTTATATAACGTTGTAGCAGCACACACTTAAGCTTGTTTAGTGGACATCCAGTCAAGGTGTTCCAGAATTGGTCATGCACCCATGTGATTCTAAAGGGCCAGACACCCACATGGTCTAAGAATATAGGCATGGGGTGGGAGGATTTTGGGCCTAGTCAACAAGAACTAATGATTACAACCACAGAGACTCAATTCCAGCATGTGGACTGTCAGTGAAGATTTAAAACCCTGAGGAGTGGAAGAACCCTACAGATACCGAGGGAAAGTGTTCTACAGGTAGGGAGCAGCATACCAAAAAGATTTTTTGCCTAGGTTAGTCCACACTCGGGGGATATCAAGAGGATGGCCAGTAGATGACCTTAGGTCATGAGACTGGACCATGGGGTTAAGCAAGCCTTGCAAGTTTGGTGGTGGGGCCAGACGTAGTGAATTTGTGAGTTATGCAGAGAGAGGGATAGGCCAGTTTGTGCCATAGTGAGGACCAGTTAATGTCAGCAAGGACCTCACAGTGGCGCCTCCTGGGAGGGGAGTGTGTTGCGTAGTGAGCAACCTTATTGTAGAGTAGGGTTAGTTTTCTTAGGTCACCCTCCTACTACCCCTGCCTGTTGACCCTCTAATAGGTTAAGGGGCCTGGGTCCTGCTACAGTGGTGGTTGGGGATTCTATCCCAAGGTTATAGTAAATAGTGTGGTACCTCCACCCAGAGAAAGTTATAAGTGGGTCAAGTGACTGGTTGGTATAGCCCCCTGGGATGCTATACCTACCCACCTCCCCACACACTGAATACCCAACCGTTTCCCAATACCAATATACAAAAACACCTGGTAATTAACAGCCACAAAATATCCCACATACAGCAATTCCAAACAACAAATCATAACTTTATTAGGGGGGAAGAGGGTTAGGATAGGGGTATCTGGATGAGGGATAGCTGTGGAAGAAAAGGATTATTAATAGGAACTAACAAGGCAATATCAATATGGGCCTGAAGGCCTAACCACCCTAGCTGCCCACCTCCACTGGTACCTGTGTAATGTCCCAAGAATCTTTTTGGGTACCCACTAGTTGCAGGCCTGGATGGTGCCATGGGTTGGCCAACTGTTGGGGGTCCCAAAGATTTGAAGAATTATTAGTAATTTGGAATTAAACACTCCCTTTGGGTTCTAGGGCAAGTCCTGGGTATTCACGGTTTGATGAACTCAGTAATCCCAGAATCGAGGGGCTCCACTGGTCCAGGAGTGATGGGCTGGGTTCTCAGGGACACAACATTTGGAACAACAGAAAAAGATGTTTTGAGGCCTCGATCTTGATTGAAGGTCTAGCAGCTTGTCCCCTTGATTGAAGGTCTAGCTGCTTATCACCTTCAGCCTCATCTGACCCATTGCACAGTACAAACACAGGTCCCATCCAGCCTCAAAAGGCCCAGACCCAGGAATGGCTCCACAGCCTGGCTCCCACAATGGGTTGCAGGTGCCCTAGTACCCCAGCAAGTGCTGGTGACCCCCTGAATCTAGCAGTCCCCACTCAGAAGGATTAGCAAGTTCCCTCTCTGGCTCTGGACAGTGCTTCTGTAACTGAAAGAGATCACTCTTTTCCTGCACCAACATGCAATTCCTGAGGCAGCCAGGCAACCTCCAGATTTCAGTCCACAGTACCATTGGGCCACTGACCTTCAAACCTTTAGCAACAGTTCTACCTCATACCAAGATGCTCAGCAGTAGCAGAGATTTTGAGACATGAACCACCTGATCACTTTTCGCTTGCAAGGTCCCTTAATTGCAGACCAGCCTTCTAGGCAGCTTTAATTGGTATAACTTTCAGCACTTTCCAGTCTTAAGAACTGTTCCCACATGGCCTGGCTTGCACCCAGTTCCTGAAATCTCAGCTTCCCAGGCAGTTTCTCAAAGTCCCAGGAATGGTGCAGGATCTCTGCAGCAGACAATCTCTCCCAAAAAGAAACAGCTCAGTCTGCAATATCTGGAACTTTCTCACACCAGCTACGTCTCTCTCTCTCTCTCTCTCTCTCTGACATAATTCACTTTTCTCTCTCTGCTTCAGTTCTCCACTTAAGTCCTGTGAAAGGCCTAGACATTTCAGACCCCTCAGCACAGATCCCTCCTCACTCAATAGGAGCCTGGCTAAGACTGCCACAGTTTCTGAAAGTCCCTGGGACTAGGCACCACAGTTCTCCCCTCTGATTGGTTGCCCTTTGTTTCAATAAAAGTTAATGGATTTTTGAGCCCTCTGATTGGCTGTGACTCTTGGTGTCTGAAATAGTTAACTCCCTCTCCCAGGAGTTTCTTCTCACCATTTCTGGGTGCCCAGTCATCCAACTGGCTGCTTTAAAGAGTCAAAGTCAGCTTAATCTGGTTAAAGGTCAGTTGGCATTCATCTGCATCCCCCTCCCCCGGGTCGTGCCTGAAAATAGGCAGGACTTGTCTAGTGCACTTACCCAGTCAACAAAAACTAAATAAATAAATAACAGTTTCTGAAACATGGCTGATCCCATACATTTTCATAGCAGTCCTCATGTTGTCCCTGTTTAAAGCTTTGGTGCAGCCATTGTAAACACTTCTATTTAATACTACCTCCACAGTCACGTAGCCTCAACTGTCCCCTTACAAACTAGTCTACTGTTGAGTACAATTCCCTAGCAGTTTTCCTGTCACTGCCAACTCAATAAAGTCCCCCAGGTGGTAGGCAGCATCCTCATTAATATTCATGAGGGCTTCATCAATTATTCATTAGCCCTTGAAAGTGCCCTCGCTCAAACTTCATTTTTTAACTATTACTGAGGGTTCTCTCCAGCCTCATTGAGGTCACCAGTCCCCATTTATGCTGGCAGGGGCACCAGGACTGATGAGCCTCCTTCCGCTCTACCCCAAGAATGGTGGTTGGTACACCAAAGTGCTTTCTAGCGCATGCATGATCATCTGCTCGCTCTGGGAAGCATCAGTGAAAGTGACGATCACAATTTAGTGCCCTGAGCTCAAAAAGGGCTAAAATTCAGCACAGGGCTATTCAGAGAGGATTTGGGGCACCAGAGGGACCTGGACTGTGCAGGAGGATACACGGGGAAAACAGGGATACCAGGAGGCATAACGGGAGATCAGGGACAATGGGGGCAATTCAGGTAAGCTCCCACAGGGGGTTACATAAACATATTTAATAAATATGACTTAAACCTGAACTTTTGTGATTTATGCCATGGTTCACGGATCCGTTCAGGAACTGTGAAAAAAGATGAACCAAAAAATCACTTTTCTGTGCTAAAACACAGTTTGTAAAAGAGAGCAAACATATTTTAACTACAATAACTGAATACTTTATAAAACAACAAATCTTTAGGGCATAGCCATCAAATTAGCTAGGAACACCACCCGGGACAGCTGATTGCTTCAGCAGAAACTTTCTACTGATGGGATACTTGACACCAGCACAGTGAGTGAAAGCACCTTTGATAAAACACTCTAAGAGCATCATGCACCTCACGGAGATAATGCACAAGTTTGACTAGACTATTTTAAATTATGTAACTAGAAAAAGAGTATACAGTGAAAAGAAAGGCAAAAGAAGATAAAACACTGATAAAAGCATTACAAATAGTGTGTTATTGGCTTCCATAATGAGAAAGAGGAAGCATGGGATGGGGCAATGGGAAATAAAACATGATTTATTAAATGTATGTTATGCAAAAATATACAAAGAAAAAATACTCTGCTAGTAAACACTGTCTTTATAAAAGTTTTTAAAACACAGTTAAAGCAACCACTTAACTGAAGACTTTATACCTTACGTATGATAATAAGAACCATTGGCTTTATGCATGCAAACAAACCCATCAGGGTGTGTAATAAGAAAGAACTAACCATATCATGAGTGAACTATAAGACATAAAGCATAGATAAGTGCATTCAACCACTTTGGAAGTATTATAAGATCTATCTTAATGCATATCAGGGAGTAGGTTATTTCACTTACCAAATGGATTATTTTTATGAGAGAAAATGTTTTAATAAGACTTTAGAATTGTAAAAAACAGCTTCTGATTTGATTGACAACTCATTATGTGGTGAGATAAATCAATCATACTGCATGATCAAAGAATGTAGCTTAGCCAATCACACTGGTCCTGTACACTCTGCCATTTTATTAAACTGATTTATATCATGCATGGTAAAATAAAAAATGCTCAACAGGAAAAAAAATCCAGTAATTCTACACAGCTATATTGGTTTGTTTGAGTATGTGATGCTTTAAACTGAAATTTGCTGGCTCAGATTTAACTGTACTGTATGTTAAAGGAAAGCTGTCCTCAATAGAATCTCCCACTCCCAAAAGCCTTACCCCCCAGTTAGGCTTTTCACAAGGAAAAGATGTTTTTTTCCCCATGTCTTAACTTACTGTATCTTACAGTTGAAAAGTCTGGAATTCAGGAAAATGGCAGATGCTGTGCAGTTCAATTTCATGTGAAACTGCGTATTGAAGCGAGTGGCGTGGTGCCGCAGTTTCACATGAAATGGAACGGTGCAGCATCTGCCATTTTCCCAAATCCTGGACTTTTCAGTTATAAGATACAGTAATTTGAAACATGGAAAAAAGCATCTTTTCCTTGCTAAAAGCCTAATTGGGGGTTAAGGCTTTGTGGGTGGGGAGGTTCTTTTAAGGACAACTTTCCTTTAATACTACTGTCAGGTTGCAATAGTGCATTCTTATAGTATGAGACAGCAAACCAAACATGAGTGGTTCTGACACCCTTAAAGCACAGAAACAGAATTTGACAGCAGATAAGGACAGCTTGGCCCATCCACTCTGCCCATTTTTCCCTACCTATATCATTACCATAGACCATTCTTGATTTACCGCTCATTTTACCTCCCCCCTTCCTCTCCACTGTGATTCCCTTGTGTCTATTCCATGCATTATTGAACCCCACCACTGTTTTGGCCCCCGCCACCTCTTCTAGAAGGCTGTTCCAAGAATCCACCATTCTTTCTTTGAAGAAGTATTTCCTCATATCTCTCCTAAATCATTACGTCTCCAGCTTCATAGTATGCCCTCTTGTTCTTGAGCACCTTTTTTTCTGAAAAATACTTCCCTCCTGTACCTTATTTACCCCATGAGGTATTTAAAGGTTTCTATCATATCCCCCTTTCCGTTCTCTCTTCCAGGGTGTATATGTTTTTTTTTTTTTAATAAAACATGTTTATTGAAATATAAATTACAGTACAAACAGTAGTACAGAATGAATTGGATAAACCAGTAAACAGACAATCATTCACAGCATATTTCTAGGTACACAATTTATTTACCTGAAGTAATAGAGTGCGCTACCAATATTAATTGGTACTTATATCTTGGAAAGCAATGGGTGACTAGACTGTAGGGAAACTTTTGACTTATGACAGCCTCTTTTGTTCCCCCAACATGCAGTAAATATTCAGAAAATATAGTCAGTAATGAATTTATGAAACCAAAGAATGATTCCCTTCTTGAGTTATATGGGGAATGTATTCTCCTCTATGGCTTCATTGAGTTTCCCCCAAATCCTGGCAAAACTCCTCAGACTACCTGCAGCAGTGGATTGGGCTCTTCCTATTTACAGGCATCTTAGAAGGTTGTGAGCCCACTGCTGTATAGTATGGGGATTCTCAGAGATCCAACACTGGGCTATTGTTTTCCAGGCATTAATAAGAGTTAGAGACCAGAGAGGGAGGTCCCTTTTGAGAGAACGCCTATTCAGATCTGCCCCCAAGTTGAATTCCAGGGGGAAGCTAAGAGGGCGAGTGTCTAATACTCTTGTCAAGGAAGGAAATGAGAAAGGAAAAGTGTGACCTACTGGGATTTGAACCTCAGATCTCTGGTATGCTGTTCCAGCGCTCTAACCATTAAGCTACAGGCTCACTGGTCAAAGCATCTGTGGAATTTCCTTACAGCCACACACACTCCTTTCTCTAGAGTTGCGCAATTATGCAACTAGGAACCAATGTTAGAAATACCACTTCTCTCAGTGCAGTTTAACCCCTGTAAGGTATACATATTTTTAAATCAAGGATGGAAATGAGAAAGGAAAAGTGTGGCCTACTGGGACTTGAACCTCAGATTTGTGGTATGCCATTCCAGCACTCTAACCATTAAGCTACAGGCTCACTGGTCAAAGTGTCTGAGGAATTTTCTTACAGCCACACACACTCCTTTTTCTAGTGTTGTGCAATTATGCAACTAGGAACCAAAGTTAGAAATACCACTTCTCTCAGTGCAGTTTAACCCCTGCATGGATGAATGTGTATGCATCCCAGATTTGTATCATATTACAGGTGAGGAGGCTGTTGCATGTTCTATGTTTTTTGCTGGCACTAATGGAGGAAAGCAGATTCCTATAGAGGTCACCCAGCACCTTATCACCTTCCATTTCCATCCAGGCAGGTACAAATGAAGATTCCCCTTTAGCGAGGTAAGAAAGTTGGGCAGCCCAGTAGTACATTTTAAAATTTGGGAGACCACCTCCCCCTTTTCTTGTGGGGAGCTGCAGGATATTTCTTCATACCTGAACATTTTTCTCTTTCCTGAGGAATTTAAGGAGCATAGCATTCAGCTGTTTAAAAATCTTATCTGGAATATGTAAAGATAGGGACTGGAAGAAACATAAACACCATGGTGGGTGCGTTCATTTTGATTGTACTGATACATCCTATGAGAGTTAAGGGAAGATCCTTCCATCTCCTACATTCATCTGTCAGGTTAGTATAAGAGGGACATTACTGAAGTGCAGCAAACAACACTGCTTCATTGAAATATATCCTCCAGATATTTAATTTTGTCTACCACCAGCACCCCAAGAGAATTACTGGCCAATGAATCCCTTCTCATGGCTCCCACCGGCATAATTTCACTTTCAGTCCTGTTAATTTTGTGTCTAGACAGGGAGCCATATTTTTTTAAGAGGTTTTGTACATGGGGAGCCCTTTATTTGGATCTTTCAAGTACAGTAATAAATCATCTGCAAAAAGTGCCACTTTGTGCTCTCTTTTACTCCCAAATCCCTTTATTCCTGGATGGTTTCAGATAGCAGCTGCTAGCGGTACAAGGAACAATACGTTGGGTAGAGGGGGCATCCCTGTCTTGTCCCTCTGGATAGAATGAAGGAAGGATTGAGTGATCCACTGACCAGCAACTGGGCAGTAGGATTCATATACAAGGCCTTAATCTATCTCAACAGGTGTGGACCCAGTCCAAGTGTCTATAGTGTGGTAGGAGGTACCCCCACTCTACACAGTCAAAAACTTTTTCCGCATCCAAGGCAAGGACCGCTGCACCACGTGAATCTGGGTTTTGTGTCCATTTGAAGATTATGTTTAGGGTTATTCGGATATTACATTTTCCTTGTCTGCCTCAGACGAACCCACTTTGGTCAGGGTGTATACACTGTGGAAGTAGTGGTTCAAAACAAGCAACTATCACCCTTGCAAGGATTTTATAATCTGAAGTAAGAAAATGGGCTAATATGAAGTGCATAGGGCATGGTTCTTGCCAGTTTTTGGAAGTACTGTTATAATGGCAGACTGCATGGAGGGAGGCAGTTGCAGTTCCCCACAGGTGAGGTTTTCCTGGACCATATCATACATTGGGTCAGTTAGGATGTGTGTAAAGGATTTAATGAAGTCTATGGGAAGGTTGTCAGCTCCTGGAGCGTCCCTTCTTTTGTTTTTTTTATTTGCTCTTACAATCTCTTCTTGGCACAGCAGCTGGTCCAATTGCTGGGATGTCGGGAGGTGGGGGCATTGAGGAAATTGCGCCTTCCATAGAAAATTCTGAATTTGGTCTTGTGGGGGACCTCAGAGGTATACAAAGTCTTACAGAACTATTAGAAAGCCTACCCAGTATCTTCTCTCTGAGTAGACAATAACCCTTCAGCAGTTTTTATTTGCTTCATCATTTGGTCTCCCTATTTATTTCAGCTGCCATGCAAGAAGCCTGCCACTTTTGTCACCTTCAAAGTATAGGCCTATTTGACCTAACAATATAGTTCTTTCTAGCTGTGCTCTGCTGAGAGTTATAGTGTCATTTGAACTTTGAATGACTTGATGTATCAATGGAGAGAGTCTGAGCAAATGAGCCTTCTCTCATTCATGGATCTTAAGCTCCAGTTTTGTCATCTTGGCTGCTTCAGCCTTCCTCTTATGAGAAGCACAGGAGGTGGTTTGTCCCCTGATGTAGGTTTTTTAGGGCCTCTCACCAAGTCAAATAGGATATGTCCCCTGGGGCATTTAGGGCAAAGTATTCTGTTATGGCTGCACTGATGTATTTTATGTAGGCCTCATCTTTTAATAAGAGAGGGTCAAGTGCCATTGTCTCAGTAGAGAACTCTGCACCCCTTGTATACTCACTGAGAGTGGGGCATGGTCAGAGACCAAAATTGGCCCATAGTCTTTGATTTAACCTGTGTAGCCAGAATGGAGGAGGTTAATAGTCTATCCAGTTAGGCATATGACTGATGCAAATGTGGGAAGAAGCTATATTCCCTCTCGGAGGAGTTACAGTGCCTCCATATGTTAATGAAGGAGTAGTTTGTTTGCACTTCACCCAAGACTTTGGCATCCTGAGTCAGGAGAACAGGGGTTGGGTTGGATCTATTCCTTATCCAGGGTCTGTGGGCGTGTTTCTGCAGCCCTTCCCAGCCCAGCCAAGGACAGTTCACCACCAGAATTTACCCTGCAGGGATGGACACGGAGGAGCCCTGAGTGCACTGTGCACCGAAACTTTTGAACTTGGCACCTTTTGTGGCGCAGTAGCTCAATTTCATGGAGCTTAAATTTCATTGCTATTCAGAGGGAGCAGCTTGCATTTATCTTGTGTGAGCTGTGCTCCTTCAAGCTGAAATTTTTGCCCACCCCCTTCCTCACCTCCACCATCTATTACATACTACTTTCCTCCACACTATGCCTTATTTGACTGGCTCTGATGATAAAGGGGCGGGGTACATAACTGTGGGCAGTCCTAGAACCTGCAGTCTGCTGTGTTTGCTGCCTCGGTCCTGCTTCTGGAAAATATTAGACTCTATTACATGATCATGCAGCCCCCACTCTACGTGCTAGTCCTACTGACTCCTCTGTGTTGTGGCATTGCCCTGGAATACTTCACCCCCTAACTTCTGCTCTTCCAGGCTTTTCTGCAGACATGAAGGACTTTTCTTTCTCCAATCTGCTACCACTTTCCAAGTGACTCAATAGTCATATTGAACACTCTTGCCCAAAACTTGTTCTCCGCCTGACTAGGTCTTACAGCACATCTAAACACATCTCCAAAGCTAGGACCATCCTCACCTTTTTGACTGCTGCAACCTTGATTATTGTCCTCTCCTTATCTTTGGCAGGTGATGTGGAAACTAACCCTGGCCCTGTGGCCATAGGGCTCCCTCACTATTCAGTTGGTTCTTCCCCTGGATCCTGTTCCAGTAGACTAAAGGTTGCCCACCATAATGTAAGAAGCTTGGTGGCTAATCATGCAGCACTTGTAGCTTAGACCACCACTCAAAGGCCTGATCTCCTTGCAATTTCTAAATCCTGGCTTGAGCCTTCTCTCTCCGACTCTCTGTGTTCCCTCCCTGGATACAACTTGTTCCGGGTTGATCGGCCCCCATCAAAAAGAGGTGGCAGTCTGGCACTATTTTACAAGTCTCATCTAAACCTAACCTTACTAGCATGCCCCTCACTTGTGTCTTGTGAGGTATGTCATGCACTGCTTCTGCTCGGTGACTCAAAAAACTGCACTTTGTTTGCACCTACATGCCTCCAGTTTCCTGCAAACATAGGCTTGAGGAGTTCCTGGCTTTTCTCCCCCTGACCACCAAACACAATGAAGTGATTTGTCTAGGTGACTTCAATCAGAATTGACTCGGCCCAAACATCCCTGTCCTTGACTCTAATATAAGTAAGACCAGCCTAACCCAGCTTGTCTCTGTGCCTACGTGACATTCCAGCAATGGTAATAGTCACACCCTCCTTTACTGGGTACTTACCAACAGGCTGGACAGAATCTCTTCTGTAACCATGCTACTGGACTCCATTAGAGACCATTTACCTGTCACCTGTGTCTGGGATGCCAGCCCCTCCCACCCACCCAAAATCATCTCCATGTCTGACTTCTCTGCCTTCAACACCTCATCTTTTCTAAAGGATCTTCAGCATGCCAACTGGTCCCCATATTCATAACAAATAACATTGACTTGGCTGTAGAATACTTAACCAACTCTCTGCACTCCTTGCAGTCCAAGCATGTTCCTTCCATCAGGCACAGGGTACGGGGCCTGTCTACCAAATGGTTAACTAGCCCTCTTCTACGTATGCTTAAAGCATGGGACAAACTCTGGACCAGATGGAAAACCTCCTCCCTGCTTTCTGACTTCACAGCATATCTCTCTATTCATAACTCTTGTAAGAAAGTGCTACGGACTGCCAAATGGAATTACTATAGAGGCTTTCTTCACGCCACCTCTAGTAACCCAAAGAGGTACTGGGCACAAATAAACTATATGATGGGATGTTCCACATCCCAAATCCCCCATGACTTTCTAATAAAAAACGTCTCCTGTAACAACCCTAATACTATAGCTAATGCTTTCAGCTCACTCTTTACCGCCCTCCCTAGCTTTGATGCTAACAGTCCCCTGCTCACCACACCTCCCCCATGGCCTCCCTTCATCCCATTCTTCCCTGATTCTCCACCCAGTCACTAGACTGGTTGTCTTATGAGCTCTTAACATTGTGTCTCCCCATGGCAGCACAGGCCCTGATGGACTGGAACCAAGATTTCTCAAATTAGGTGTGTCTCTTCTTGCCACCCCATCATGTGATTGTTCAACCTCTCCATTAGCTCAGGTGCTGTGCCCCTCTCCTGGAAAAATGCCAGGGTAATCCCAGTCTTCAAAAAGGGTGATCCAAAAAACCTAACAAACTGCTGTCCTATTGCACTCCTGCCGACCCTCAAACTCCTGGAGAAGCTTATCCATGGCAAGGTATCTAACTTCATTGGCAACTTTAACCTGCAATCTCCTGCTCAGCATGGCTTTAGGCCAAACCATATGTGGGTTTCTTGCATTAGTACAATATTAGATCTCAGTTTCTTAATTCTCCCTTTTACATTTTTCATTTTTCATTCCACTGACATTCCACGTTGTTGCATTAATTAGATTATCCATCATCTTGTTAGCTTATCCTAAAGGGCATCAGAGTAAGCATAGCCCTGACATTCAAAACTGTACTCAATGAGCAGTTTTACATACTAGTGACATCCATTCTGTACTTTACAACAATAGTTTTCCCCTTTTAACGTCTTCTCCCTCCCCCCATCATAATCTAACTAAATTTAGTGAATAACAATCCCCTTCCCTTGCAGTGTAGTGTCTGTTCTGAATTTGGTACTACTGTAACAGGCATCACTGTCCCCATTTGTCCATTTGTAATAATAAACTAACAATCATGAAGAGTAAAAATTCCTCCTCCCACTTCATTGGTCTATGACTCGACCAGACATGCTCCCTTTGTCTAGTGATGGCATGAGGTGAGTGCTAGAGTGGGCAGCAATGTTCTCAGATATAAAAACATTAGCTAAAGACAATTGCTAAAAATAAATGGTATTATCTCAAGGTAGGTTTTGATGCCATCACTTTAACAGTTGCCATTACTTACATATAGGTAATTAAATGTAACCACAATAAAAGTGATGAAATATAAATGATAAAACAAACCTCTTGTATAGTGTTAATAATGATTAATTAGTATGAAGATTAGATCATGGACCCCTGACTCCAACCAAGTTGAAAAAGTTTTAATTTTGAAAGAATCTGCTTCTTGACCTGACATTTCAAGGTATTTAGTGTTCTTGCCCATGTTTGGTCAGGCACTTCTTGCACCTCCACCCTTCGTATATAACATCTGTGAATCCACAGTGTTTTTTTTTGCAATCTACTTGCTTCTGAAGGGTTACAGTTCAATTCCTGTTTGAGGCAGATCCCCATGTTGACGTTCCTCCCCAACTGGTATCTGTGTCCCCTGAGGTAGTTGGAGCCATACGCTCACTAACCTCAGGTAGTCATATAGAGGTTAAATTACTGCTTGCAACTACAGGAGTCATTGTGTGCCAGAGCTTCGTGAGGCAACCACTCACAAATTTGTGATGGCTCAGTGGTAGTTCCCTTCTTGATAGTGTTCTGCATCTTGAGAAATCAGTGCCCATTTTGTTTCTGTGGCACCTGAGTTGTGAGAAAATGGATGCTGCCCTGCAGCCATGAGGAACAGACAGCTGAACATCATCCACATGGTATTTTCTCTATTTTGCGTTTAAACACACAGGATTTTATTTTCTGACAGAGAAGTATACACTTGGCCAAGAGGTAACTTGTATGTCATGCTTGTTTGTTTCAGTCCTTGTAAGTTTCAGGATCTAATCTCCATCTTTGTTCCCCCACTGGTACTTGCACCCCTAGGTGCAGTCGGGGGGGGGGCAGATCACAATCCATTAATACCAACAATACCCACTGGAAGGTATGAAACTATCAACAGACATTTTAGAATTTTATAGTATGGTCATTTACTCAGTGGTGAGAGATTATGCACATAGGTGTCCTGTGTAGGAAATGTTCCCATGTTCATGCAGACTTCACGACTACCTCCCTCTCATGATCTTGTGCACTGTGACGAGTTGGTGCTCATTATGTTCTTGGGTGCTGTGCTTACAAAATGGTGGCTCCTTTCTTATTGCCACAAGACGTGGTCTGCTAAGCGGTGAGGGGCATGATTTGTTGACATTTTACTTTACAAAGACAAAATTACAGTATTGCAGACATCTGGCCCCTGTTGCTACATTCCCCTTCATAGGTTATTGTTGTACTTACTGTATGTGTGATTAGGGCATTGTGAAGTTTGTAGCAGTGTCACAGATCTGTAGTTCTGAGGATCCCGTCCCCCCACGACTCCTTGTTAAATGAGTGATCCCTTGATGTCGGCACAGTGTGATGGAATTTTACTAACTTGTCTGGATTTGTGGAGATGTTGAAATTAATTAAATGACAACAGGTCAGCTCACTACCTCTATGGCTTTCATGAACTGAAACTCATATCTTGTTGTGGTAGGCTCTGCTGGCAGTTTATATCAAGGGAAGCCTGTGGGAGCTATTATTGGGGAGACTTTAATGTTTTATTTAGTGGGGCATACCCAGGAATTAAGTAAGCATTTTTAGCATAACTCTGATCATGCTGCGGCTGTTGCCCTAACCTACGAGTTTCCCTCCAGGGCTATGGCTTCCTCCTCAACAAATCTCTCAGCGGATTGCGGGTCATCAAAGAATCTAGGCAGGCATCCTGGTCTGGTGATTCAGAGCCAAAAAGGGTACAGATGGACAATGTCCCAACTCCTAAGATGCTGCTTGTTTTTGGCTCCTAAGAACTGTTGATGCTCCTGTTGGAAATTGAAGCTGTAGTTCTGGAAAATTGTCACTCGCTGCCCATCCTCCAGGTGCATGGGTCCCATGGTCTAGGCTGCCCATAGGGCTTTTTCTTTATCAGTGTACCTGAGATATTTTATTAAGAAATGTCTGGGTCAGTCTCCTGGTCTTGGCCCATCCCATCCTGTGGGCCCTTTCAGTTTCATACTGAACTGCTTCCTCTCCCAGTTTAAGATGTTGGACCAGCCAGGTTTGTATTTAGCGCTCAGGGTTCTCTTTCTGCATTCCTTCTGGTGGTCCTATAATTCAGGTTGGATTAGAGTGATCTATTCTCTTGATAATTGACCCTGTACTTCATCTCCTCCAGTTCTTTTTTTAGATAACTTCTCTCTCACAATAGATTGGAAACAAGATCATCCATTTCACTTATGCACTTTTCAGCTTCATCTACGTGCGTTCGGTGTCCAGCTGCCGTTTCAGTGAGTACAGTGGCAACTGCCTGTAAATGGGTTATCTGAGACCTAATGTTGGCAAGCGCTGCTTTAATTTCCAATTCCATATTTTTAAGCATTGTTGGCATGCCAGCCAGTCTTTTCACCAGCTCAGACATTTCGGGCCTTCTTGCACACTGACAATATACAACTGGGTATGGACCTCACGGCCCTGCAGTGAATCTGTCATCAGAATTACAATTTCAAATTTAAGTTTGGTCTGTCTTTTTCCAGGCTTGCTAGATGCCATCAGGAGTATTCTCACTGCTGATATCATTTACAAATAAAAAAAAGGATTTTTAACAAAGTTTGCTGTCATTATAGTTGCTGCCCATCTAGAGCTGTGTTAGAAGATGTCTGTCATCTTGCCCGGTTGCCCCTAACCCAGGTGTACACATTGAGGTTCTTTCATTTATTCTTCTTATCGGGCTTTTGATGCAGACCCTGCACCATTTTAGCTGCCCTCCTCAGGACTGCCTCCACTCTGTCTATGTCCTGCCAAAGATGTAGTCTCCAGAATCAGACACAGTATTCTAAGTGGGGTCTTATCTATACAGAGACAACATCACCTTCCTCTTTCTGCTGGTGATACCCTTCCCTATGCACCCCAGCATCCCAATAGCCCACCTCACTGCCTTGTCATGCTGTCTGGCCACCTTTACGTCATCCAATATGATTACCACCAGGTCTCTTTCGTGCTTGGTAGTCGTCAATATAATTTCACCCATTTTCTACTCTGCCCGTAGGTTTCTGTGCCCTAAGTACACTATTTTGCAGTTTTTTGCATTGAAACCCAGCTGACATACCCTTGACCACTCCTCTAGTTTTCTCAGGTCTCTGCTCATCCTTTCTACCCCCCCCCCCACTGGAGTCTCCACCCTAGTCCACCCTATTGCAGATTTTGGTGTCATCCACAAAGAGGCAGATCTTCCCTTCCAGCTCCTCTGCAATGTCACTTATAAAGATAATAAAGAGGACCAATCCCAGCGCTGATCCCTGAGCCACTGTCACTTAGGTGCAGGTCAGGGAGAATAGGCAAACCTGCAGCAGTTAATAAAATTCACAAATAGAAATTTAATACTATAAATAATAATGAAATAAAAAAATGTGCAGGATAGCTCTCTTATAGGCAGTTCAAGAAAAACAAAGTCCTTCATTTGAATTTATCTCTAATCCTAAATTGCAATTTCTTTCTCTAACAAAAACATTGCTACTCTTTTTATAGGAAAGAATTGCTTGGCAATTAATTTTCTGCATCCTCAGAGCGTTAAGAGACTTTTGTGCCTCAGAAAATGTATCAGAACGTTGTCAGTTTTTTTTCTTGTAGGTTCAACAAAGTAGAACATGGTGTCCCATAACTATTCTCCTCTTGACAACTCTACAAATGAGCTTGTGCAAGTCAAACTGCATGTCAGTGTGTTTCCAAAACTTTATTTTAATTCTCCTCTAACATTACCTTATAATCTTTACAACTCTATGCATATGCAGTATTCCTTTTCCCATAACAATCAGCACAGCAAACAGATAAGTTTAAACCCATACTTTTATTTTATCCATTGAAATTCTCAATTCCTGATCTATATCATGACAGAAAATCAGCATTGACATTCTCTTTTCCAGATTTGTGCATCACTTTGAATTTTAATGGCTGTAGTGCCAGGTACCACTTTGTGATTCTGGGATTATTAACCTTCATTTAATTAAGACAACAGAGAGGATTATGATCAGTTGTAAGTACAAACACAGCTGCTAACAGATAAAACACAAGGGACTCCATGGCCCACTTTGTCGTAAGGTATTCCTTTTCAATGCTGGAGTACCTTTTCTCTCTGTTGTGCGATTTCCTAATATATAGAATGGGATGTTCCTTCCCACCTATAGCATATTTTGACTCTAGACTGCATCTAGGCCTACCTGTGATGCACCTGTCTGTAACAGAAATCGTTTCTCCAAGTCTGGGCTTCTTAAAACGGGGGCTGAACGTAATATAACCTTGGTGGTCTAAAAAAACTTCATACTCTGGGGTCCATTTCACATTATTCAGGCATTGTTTCTTTGTGAGTTCAGTGAAGGGGTAGCTCATTGGGCAATTATGGAAGCAAATCTCGGATAGTAACCAGCCAGTCCAAAAAATGACCCAACATGTTTCTTTGTTTTAGGGACAGAACTGTTAACTAGAGCTTCTGTCTTAGAAATCCCTGGCTTTACTTCTCCATTTCCCAAAACATATCCCAAATATCTGGTTTCCTGCATGCTCAATGCACATTTGATAAGATTAATGGTCAGACCTGCCTTCTTGATAGATTTAGTAACCGCTTGTAAGTGTTTCAGGTAGCTTTTCCACTCTGGACTGTACACCACAGCATCATCCAGGTAAGTAGCACAATAACCAGTGTGAGTAGCTAAAATTACATCCATGTACTGCTGGAATGTAGCGGGTGTGCCATATAAACCAAACGGCATGTTGGTGAACTGACAAATTCCTATAGGAGTGGCAAATGTAGTTTTGTCTGTGGGCTCTTTAGCTAGGGGAATTTGCCTATAACCATTGGTGAGATCGAGTATACCGATGTACTTGGCACTTCGCAATCTGTCCACCAAATCATCTATCCTGGGCATAGGATAACTGTCAAATTCAGACACTTGATTATGTTTCCTAAAATCAAGGCAGGTTCTTATATCCCCTTTTTTATTTATAGTCACCACTGATGATGACCAAACACTTCTTGACTCTTCAATGATACCCAACTTTTTCATTTTTTATATTTCCATAACCACCTCTACTCTTAACCGCTCTGGTAATCTGTAAGTTTTTTGTCTGATAGGGCAAGCATTCCATGTCACTATTTTGTGCTTGACTCCTTTTGCTAGGCCTGGCACTGTGGTAAAAATACTGTTAAATGTCTTTACCAAGTTGTTAATGTCTGCTGTTTGTTCAGAGGTTAAAGAAACATACACCTTTACAGCTTCAGCAGTTACAGTTTGTTCTAGTCTGTCATAAGCTATATCAATATCTTCTGTAGAAGTTTCTTGTACAACTAACAAAGCAAACATTGGTGTTTTCTTCACCCCATTTCTTCAGGAGATTAACATGGTATATTCTGGTAGGATTTTTCCTATCAGGGTCTCAATCTCATAGTTAACTGCACCTGTACGTCTAAGCTCCTTATAAGGCCCTTGCTACTTCATTAACAGTTTATTTTCTATAGTGGGTAACAGTAGCAAGACCTTTTCACATGGCTCAAAAACTTTTTCTTTTACCCCATGGTCATAATACACCTTCTGCTGGTTTTGGATCTCTTCCCGATTACTGGGACAATTACAACATATTTGGCCAGTTTCTTTCTCAGGGCACACATATAAGACGTAACAGATTTTTTCTGAGCAGGGTTATCTTCCTATGTTTCTTTTATCACATCTGGTGGCTCAGTAGGTTGTCTACCGTAAAGCATTTCAAATGGTGAAAAACCTGTTAAGGCTTGTGGCACTTCTCTGTAAGCAAAAACCAGGTATGGTAAGTATTGGTCCCCGTCTTTCTCTTCCCATTTTATAAACCTTTTTAACATGCATTTTATGGTTTGAGTAAAACACTCAACAAGATTGTCTATTGAGGGGGATTGGGGGGGGGGTTCTTATTGCAGTGATACCTAGTAGTCACCACAGCTCATTCAGTAATGCAGCACCAAAATTAGTACCCTGATCAGTAATAATCTCATAAGGTATGCCCACCCTGCTGAAAATCTTGGCAAGCTCTGCTGCCATTTTTGGGGTTGTAACAGTATGTATTGGAACTGCCTGTTGGTATCGAGTAGCATAGTCACATACTACCAAAATGACTCGATTACCCTTTTTACTTTTGTCTAAGGGACCAACCAAATCCTTTGCAATTCTTCTTTTTTTTTTTTTTTTATATTTTCACTCTTTTTTCCTCCACACCTGCTGTCAAGTTCTCTGCCCTGGTCATGGTGCCCCCACCACTTCTACCTCCTACTGAGCCCCTGCTCTCCTGGTTACCCCTGGCTTACCCCCTAGGGAGTGGGGACATGGCACCATATAGGGGCCAGTACTGTGAAAATGGTAACTGGTTGGGAGAGCTTGGTCAGGAGGTTAATTGAGGCCCAGGGACAGGGCTTCATAGATACAGCAGGAGTGGGGATTTTTTATCCTCTGTTAACTGGGGTGGAGATGTGCAGGGATTTCTGGCATCTGTCCCGCCCCAGAGAGCATTGATCATGCGTCAGCTCAGGGTGACACGGTGGCCTCTGTCAGATGTCATTCCTGCACCGAGCACAAAACCCCCCTCCCCCCTGGAGAAGAAGAGCAGTCCTAGGGATGCTCGATCCTTCTCCTTCGGCTGACCCTCTGATGACCTAGATCCGTTCCCAAACCTGGGTCACCAGCATCACAAGTGGAAATCCTACTGCTGCACCAGTGGGCCAGCTTCCTTTGCAATTCTTTCAAAAGGCGCATCTATCAAGGGTAGAGGCACCGGGGTACCT
This sequence comes from Neoceratodus forsteri, assembly GCA_016271365.2. Taxonomy (NCBI): domain Eukaryota; kingdom Metazoa; phylum Chordata; order Ceratodontiformes; family Ceratodontidae; genus Neoceratodus; species Neoceratodus forsteri. The sequence goes on from CM028129.1 coordinate 820,796,113, forward strand.
TGTCTTTTTTACATTCACTTGCACTTGTGCAAGGAGCGTCTTGCTACTAACGGCATTTGAGAGGTGTGTCACTGTCGAGCCAATTACAGCTGGAACTGCAATGGGCTTGACAGTGTACACCAATGACCAGGCACTTTGGTCATGACAGTAGTTCTGCTTGCTGGCATAGCATGTTCTGTAATTGAAAGAAATGAACCACTCCAATGAGAGAGCGTGACATTTCTTTTTGTAGCTGTAACTCCGGGCCATGTGCATTAGAGTTGACACTAATGTGTACGGCTAGAGTGATGGCTACAGCTTTTACATATGTGTTTCCTGCCACCCACCACACACTCTGTCCCCAGTTCTCACTCCACTGACCCCCCCCAGGCTTCAATGTTAGACATGATATAGCTTTACTTATTGGCAGGTCCTGCCACCCACCGCACTCTCTCTCTCCCCCTGGTTCTTGCTCATCTGCCCCCCCCAGGCTTCAACGTTAGCCATGGTGCTGCTCTCTCTTCCCCCAGTCCTCGCTCCTCTAGCCCCTAGGCATCAACTCTGCCCCCCCCACTTCAGCATTAGCCACACTGTGGCTTTACTTATTGGTGGCTCCTGCCACCTGCCACACTTTCTCCCCTGTCCTCACTCCTCTGCCCCCCACCGCCTTCTACAATAACTGCGGTGCGGCAACTGAAGTCTGGCATTGACAATTACTTGTCTGTGTTGGCTAGATGCTGTGCTAATTCTAGGCCTGCCTTGAGATGTTTTTCACCCCTTTTAGTATACTTTATCCCTTTGGGTTCACCATAAATTATGTCCAGTGTGTAAGCCCACAGAGGCGGGTTCTTTCATCCATTTCAGTTGCCATGGTGAAAGGGTGTTGACAGGTAAACCCGGAAGAGTTAGAGTCCAGAAAACAGCAAGGGAAAAGACAGTGTCTGTGAGTATGGACTAATCACTTGCAGCCCAAAAGAGAGGGTGGAGATAAGCGACCAGTGGTGGGGCAGGTACTCCCAAGCCTGACTAAGGACCGAGTGTACGGTGATCTTGGTGAGCACAAGTCTTCATGGAGCCTGGGACCAGGGGCCAGTACCAGCGGCTGCAGCAGGTGGATGAGGAAGAGGAGGAGGATAGTGGCAGCGGCACCCAAGAGGGAGGGAAGCAGCAAAAGGAGGAACCAGAAGAGGAAGACGTCAAAGTCACCATCTACCTGTACTCATGAGTCTCCCCACCTCAATATAGGCAAAGTTTGAAGGGAAAAAACACACACACAAATGAAAAACAGTTCAACTGAATGGGATACACTATGCAGACATGTAGTGTATGGTTTAGCTACAGTTAATACACACTTGTTACACAGGACAGTTTTTCAAAACCCGCTGTCTGCTGAGGGAAAGGGAGCTGTTCCATTGAGTAGCGAATACTTACATGGGTACAGGACTGCTGTTTATTGAGGGCTTGAAGCTCACGTCATATCCTCTCTAGCACACTGCACTGACAATATAAGCATACACATTGTATAATACATATATTTCTATAAAACACACCAATCACACACACAAACACACACAAAAAAAAAGTAGACAAACATGGGGGGAGTAGTGCAATGTAATGGCTGTGGGTCAGCAGTCTTCCGGGAGTCTTTCTGGAGGCTGAGATGCTGCCCTATTTGCAGACAACTCTCTGTCTTGAGGGAGGAAGTTGCCCGTCTTCAGGCCACACTGGACAGTAGTAAGGAACCTTCCCCAGGCCAGGCTGGACAGTAGGAAGGGAACCTCCCCCATCCAGGGAGCACCAGAGCCACCACCACTACCTCAGAGGTTGCGTAGAAAGCACAGCAGTTGGACCACAGTGGGCTCAGGGAGAGTGAGGATGGTGGAACAGAGGCACACCCAGTTAGTTGTTCCACTCCACAATCCATGCACCATTCTGGGGGAGCATAGCTCCCCTGTGGATGCACCCACAGAGGAGACTAAGGAGGCTGAGGACAACTGTCACAAGGGAGGCCCACAGGAAGGAGGCAGAGGACACCACAGGGAAAGGAAGCAGCTCCTGGTGGGAGACTCAATTATTAGGGGGATAGAACTAGGGGGAGCAGGGAAAACTGAAGTAAGGTGCCTGCCTGGTGCCATGGCTTGGAGGGACAGGAAGCGTATCCTCAGGATCACGAGAACAGCTACACAGGAGTCTGAGCTGGACATCATTGTCCACCTAGGGACAAATGACTTGGCTCATCATGAGATTAGAGCAGTGCAGAAGGACTTTGTAGAATTGGGGAGGGGCCTAAGACAAGTAGCACACACAGTATCCTTCTCAGAGGGGCTGCCTGTCAATGGCATGAGTGAGGCAAGGGTACTTTGCACCATGCAGTTTAATGAATGGTTGAAGAAATGGTGTGGAGCACAGGGGTTTGGCTTCATTGGGGACTGGGGTTCCACCTGGAGGGACACCAGCCTATACTGGCAGGATGGTCTGCATCTGTTCAGGAAGGGAACAAGTCTTTTGAGCAATCAGTTTAAATGCTTCATTGGCAAGTTTTTAAACTAGTCAAGGGGGGAGGCACTGATAAGCAGCAGGAAAATCCCAGCCTCTCCCTACAAAACAGGGTACTAAATGAGAAAAAGACCGAGGTAGAAAGGTCAGTGGGGGATGCTGCAACAGAAGGTAAAGCCATCAAGAAATGGAGAGCAATGAGTGCCAATGCCCGTAGTCTAAGTAACAAGTTTCCTGAATTAGTGGCCTTGATGGAGGAGGAACATCTGGATATCATGGCAGTCACAGAAACATGGTACACACAAAACCATGACTGGGACATAAACATACCAGGATATACTATCTACAGGAGGGACAGGGAGGGTAAAAGAGGAAGAGGAGTAGCTCTTTACATAAGGGAAGGAATCAAAGTAACAGAACAAAAGGGAAAACAAGGAGGAGAAGAAGCATTGTGGGTAAATTTGGAGACCGGCAATGCCACCACAATCCGCACAGGGGTTGTATACAGACCCCTTCTCAAGGGAGGAAATGGACAAGGAAATGATAGAAAGTATACTTAGAATGGCAGAAAAAGGGGAGATATTGCTGATGGGTGATCTGAATATGCCAGATGTTAACTGGAGTGAAGTTGCAGCAGCCACTTCGAAGAGTGGGGTTATTCTAGATGCCCTACAGGGGGCATGCCATAGACAACTAGTATTGGAGCCCACTCGAGAGGGAGCAATCTTAGACCTGGTTCTCTCAAATGGAGATGAAGAGAGGATCACAGATGTAGAAGTGGGTAGCCATCTGGGAACTAGCGACCATCGAACAGTATGGTTCACAATAAACACAGCAATAGAGTCAAGCCCTACAAGGGCAAAAGTACTGGACTTTAGGAAGGTTGACATTGCCAAAATGGGTGAGTGCCTAAGGAATGCACTAGCAAATGGGCAGGAAGAAGGGGTGGAAGAACAATGGGGAATAATAAAAACTGCCATCACAGAGGTAACAAGCCTTTGTGTGAAGCAAATAAACAAAACAAAACGATGTAAGAAACCACTATGGTTTTCAAAGGAAGTGGCAGTGAAGGTTCAAGAGAAAAAGAAAGCATTCAGGAAGTACAAGGAATCACAGAAGGAGCAGGACAGAGAACTGGATCAGTTAAAGCAAAAGGAAGCTGGGAAGGCAGTCAGAACAGCAAAGGCCCCAAACCGAGGAAAAGATAGCCAACTCAGTTAAGAAGGGGGATAAAACCCTTTATAGGTACATCGGGAGTGAAGGAAGACCAGGAGAGATAGTGAGGCTTAATAAAGGGGAGGGAGGGTGGGCAGAGGGTGACTGTGAAAGGCAGAGATACTAAACAAATATTTTGCTTAGTATTTACAAAGGAAGAGGGGGAGGTACGTAAAACAAACAGTAGAAACACTCTGGATACAAAAGTTGATACCAGCCCATTTATAGAAGAAAGGGTTCTGAAAGAACTCTTAAAACTGAAGGTGGACAAAGCAATGGGGCCTGATGGGATTCATCCCAGAATTCTAAAAGAACTAAGGGTAGAACTAGTGACACCACTGACTACCCTCTTTAACAAATCATGGGAGGATGGGGTGGTACCCGGGACTGGAGAAGGGCAGATGTGATTCCCCTTCACAAAAGTGGGGGCAAGGCAGAAGCAGGAAACTACAGACCTGTTAGTTTAAACTCAGTCATAGGGAAAATGATGGAATCACTTCTGAAGGAAAGAATTGTCGAGTTTCTAGAGGCCAGAGGGGCACAGGACCCAAGGCAACATGGATTCACAGCAGGAAGGTCATGCCAGACAAATCTGATAGATTTCTTTGACTGGGTGACCAAAGTAGTAGATCAGGGAGGGGCTGTGGACATGGCCTACCTAGATTTTAGCAAGGCATTTGACACAGTCCCACACAAAAGATTAATATACAAGTTAGCCAGCCTGGCAGTGGGTCCCAAGATGATAGCCTGGGTAAAGAATTGGCTGGAGAATAGGACACAGAGAATAATAGTAAATGGAGTTCACTCTGAAGAAAGGGGGGTTACTAGTGGGGTACCGCAGGGTTCAGTACTAGGACCGGTCCTCTCAGTGTCTTTATATGTTACATTGCAGAGGGACTGGAAGGAAAAGTATGTCTCTTTGCAGATGACACAAAGATCTGCAACAGAGTTGATGCACAAGGTGGGGTGGAAAGGATGAGAAGGACTTGGCAAGGTTAGAGGAATGGTCAAAAGTATGGCAGCTTAGATTCAATGCTAAGAAGTGCAAGGTAATGCACCTGGGAAACAAAACCCAGGGAAGAGTACACAATTGGGGTGAGATACTAACAACAACAAAATGGAAAGGGACCTGGGGTAGTCATATCAGATGACCTAAAGGTGAGCAAGCAATGTGAGAGGGCAGCAAGGAGGGTTGGGGGATACTGGATGCACAGGAGAGGCATCACCAGTAGAAAACAGGAAGTTATTATACCTCTGTACAGACAGCTGGTCAGACCCCATCTGGAGTACTGCGTGCAGTTCTGGAGGCCCAATCTCCGCAAAGACATAGACAGGATGGAAGCTGTCCAGAGGAGGGCAACTAAAATGGTGCAGGGTCTGCACTTGAAGACATATGAAGAGAGACTTAAGGAGCTTAATATGTATAGCCTCGAGGAAAGGAGGGAGAAGGGGGACATGATAGAAGCATTCAAGTACCTCAAGGGAATCAACAAAGTCCAAGAGGGTAGCATCTTTCAAAAAAAGAGGTGTGCAAGAACAAGAGGGCACAATTTAAAGATGGGGGGGGTTGGCTCAGAGGTAATTTAAGGAAGTATTTTTTCACAGAGAGGGTTGTGGATGCAAGGAACGGCCTTCCGGAGGAGGTTGTGGAGTCAAAAACTGGTGGAATTCAAGCATGCATGGGACAGTCATGAGGCAATTCTAGGGGGTGGGGGTAGGAAGAAATAGGCTGCTGGTTAACTAGGATCTGCAGCTTATCCATTAAGTAGGGAAATGGGCAGACTGGGTGGGCCAAGCGGTCCTTATCTGCTGTCAAATTCTATGTTTCTATGTTTCTTTTTCAGCAGCAGCCAGCTGCTATGATTAAAACTGCCACTTGTTAATTTTTAGGAGGCTACTTAATAAATAAATAAGTTTACTAAAAATTTTGAAGTTGCTACTGGCTGTTGCTATACAATACCAGAACTGCAGGAATGATATAAACTGGAATTGCTGGAACCACCTGAATGGGCACGCATTGAATGTGTGCACTCAGGTAGTTCTGGCTTTTCCCACATGTGTAATGTGGGTAAAATCCAGAACTGAGTCAGAAGAGCCACCCTGACTAAGGGAAAAACCCTCTCTTGCCAGAAGAGCTGTCCTGGCTCCTAGAATGACTCCTACCCACAGGAACAACAAACCAACTGCTGGAATTGGACACCCGAAGGCCAAAATATCCCCCCAAATGGTCACATTAGAAAGTGCCCACTGAGGGATGAGAATGCCCCCTCCCAAGTGTGCCACAAGAATGCCTACCCTGTGTGATGGAATGCCTACTCTGTGGCTGGAAAATCCACCCTGCATGATGGAAGTCTAACCTCTATGCCACAGTACCCACACTGAGGCTGGTATGCCAATCCCTTTTCCAGAATTTACTCTCAAAGGCCAGAATGCCCACCAGGGTTAGAATGACCCCTCCATGTGCCAGTACCTGAATGCCTACTATATGTGTTGGAATGCCCACCCCATATTCCAGAATGCACACCCTGGGTGCCGGAATGCCCATTCAAGGGGGGCAGAATGTCCAGCCTGTGTGCCTTAGTGCCTACTCTTGTGCCACATTGACCGCCTTGGATGTTGGAATGACCAACCTCTGTGTCTGAATGCCCTTTCTAGGGATACGATGGTCTAACTTTAATACACTTTCTGGGGTCCAGAATGCACACAATTTGTGTCAGGTGTTCACCCTTAGTGCTGGAATGCCCCCTACCCTAGGACCAAAATGCCTCCCATGTATACCAGAATTCCTACCCTGCAGTTGGAATGCCCACCTTGTGTGCCGAAGTGCTCACCCTGTGTGCCAGAATGCCCACACATGGAACCAGACATGGGCATCATAATGCCCATCCTGGGGGATACAGTATTAGTCGCCATGTGGCTTTGCTTACTGACAGCTCCTGCTGCCTGCAGCACTCTCTCTCCCCCGTCCTCACTCCTTTGAAATCCCCCCAGCTTCTGCAATAGCTGCAGTGTGGCAAGTGTCTGTTTGTCATTCGCGTTACTTTCTGACATTTAGCACAAGAATTGCAATAGGTAGCAACATCTTCATGAAATTCTGGCCTGTAAAATCTGTACAACAGTCTAGTAAAGGTGCAATCCCTCCCCAAGTGACCAGCCGTAAGACTATCATGCGCTCCCTGTAACAACTCAGTTTGATACTTCATTGGAATGATCAATTGTTCTATCTGTTCCTGCATCTGAGAATTAGTCCAAACTCTGTACAGTAGCCCATTACATTTCCTAAACACTTGTTCACCCTGTTTTTGTTTCACCCACAACTGCTTAACATAACCTTGGAGAGAATCATTGTTAGTTTGCTCTGAAACAAAATTACTATCAGTTATCAGTTAAGTTTCTGCATTTTCATATATAAACCCCTTATGTCCAGCAGTCTTTTGTTGTGGCTGTTTCTTCAGGTATCTTCTTTCTTTTCTGGACTTCCAGATCTTGGAACTGTGCTCAAACAAGTCTACATCAAAGTCACCAAAAGCAAAACTGCCCCCATCATCTGAGATTCTTTTTGCCTGTGCTCACAGCTTCCAAAACTAAAATTTTTGGCCTCTCTGTGATTAACTAGGTAAATCCTGGAAAGTCATTTGCAATGATCACAGATACAGGTAACTTATATACCACCCCAACTTTCATTTGGTGCAACACCCCATTAACATTCAGAGTCACTAGGGTGGTTGGATAGTATCGAGTGTCCCCATGGATGCAGATGACACTAGTACCTGGTCCTTTTGCACAGTGTTTTCCTAGCACTTTAACATGTACTTGGGTCTGTCTGCTTCCTGAATCAGTAAGTCCTTTCCCAGTCTTATCTTCCACCTTGACATCTGCTAAATACTTGCCCCAATTTGGTAATGACAAATTTGCTCCAGTGTTACCCTCCTTATTTTTATGGACATTTCTTGCAATATGGCCTGGCTTTTTACAGTTATAGCACATAAAGTCTTTGGGTCCAGATTTGTAACCCCCACCAGAATTATTATCTGACCTGGAGTTCAACTGGGAAAAAAAGGGTCTTACCAGTCCTTGGCTGTTACTTTGCTGCTGCATAGTCTGTCTGGCCATCTGAAAATCCTCAGCCAAAGAAATGGACTTTTCCCCACTTTCTGGTTGGTTTTCTTTTACCCAAAGCTGCATGTCTGTGGAGGATGTTGATGAATTACCAAATTACAAATGTGTCAATAATCTGTGGGACTATTTTGCCCTCTGGTTGGAGTCATTTCATAAGGAGTTCTCTGAGTCGGGGTGAAGGCTTCTCGAGGATTGTCGACTGAGTTGTACTTCAGAGACTGAAATCTCTACCTGTAGGTCTCTCCTGAGATGTCATATATTTTCAGGATTTCTCTTATCACAAGTTCATAGTTTTCTGACTATGCAGTGTCCATATTGCTGTAGGCAAGTCAGGCTTTACCTGTCAGATAAGGTACCAGCCTGATTGCCAGTTGCTGCTTTGGCCACTGGTAGGCTGTGGCAACCTTTTCAAAAGTTAGGTATGCTTCAGTATCATACGAGGACACAACTTTGTAAGTTTAATGTCTTTTAAGTTGTTTGTGTTTTTTTTGCTCCACTGGACCTGTACCAGATCCTCCAGCTTTGATAGCTTGCAAGGCATCTAGCTATCAATGCTCCTGTTGCTGCATCTCTTCTCTGCTGCTCCTGTTACTGCATCTCTTCTTTTCTGTGCTTCTCTGTCTCTGTCTGTTATATAGCGCACCATTTGAAGAAGGCAGACATGCTTTCAGGTTCTGTCCCTGCCAGTTCGTCATCTTCCATCACTAGTGCTGGCTGCAGTCTCAGTCTGGACTTTTATATCTGCTAGTTTGACTGCCATTCTTCTGGTAATCACTCCTGGGCATGCCATCAACTCTAGTGGGGTGCATGTCGGGCAGGGGTATAGACTCCCAAAAAGGAAAAAAAAAAAAGAGCTGCAGGCAGCGACAAAATATTTTTCCCCATCCCATCCCCAAACCCAGATCCTGCTAAGCCGGAGCCAGCCACTCTCACCACCACACCACATGGACTGGCTCAGCAGCACCAGGGATGCTGCCCCACAGAAACCCTTTATCCTATCCCTCACCTTCCCCTCGCTATTCCTGCCTTCTGGTTGCCCTTCTGCATGGTCGCCTTTGACCAGGTTGCTACCCTTGCAAGGTAGCCATTAACCATTTTGGTGAATATGACTCACTCATTTGCGAGTTACTCATTTGTAGTCGCCCTTTTGATGTAATACCCTATTTTACAGGCAGTTACAGCAAAACAAAGTTCTTCATCTGAGTGTGTCTCTAATTCTAAATTTCAATCTCTTGCTCTAACAAAAACATTGCTGCTCTTTTTATAAGAAATCTTTGCCTGGCAATTCATTTCTGCATCCTGAGCTCATTAAGAGACCTCCTGTTTCTCACAAAATGTATCAGAACTTTGTCAGCTTCTTTCCTTGCAGATGCAGCAAAACAGAACATGGTGTCCCAGAACTAATCTCCATTTGACAACTCTGCAAATGAGCTTGAGCAGGTCAAACTGTATCTCAATGTTAACCCCCTAAGTTCCAAATAGCTTTTTCTATTCATCTAAACAATATAACTATATACATTTTCATACCAAGGGATCCCAGTTTCACATAAACAGTTTCACACAGAGATTCACGTAAATTTTTATAACCATAGATAAGCAAGGGGAAACTAAAAATAGAAACAGCAAGTGAAGGCAGGGAGATAGCAGGAGGGGGGGATTGCAAGACCATCATAGTGATCAGTTCCCTAGGTCTCACAAGAAAATTTAATTGTGCAAGTAGACAGGCAAGGGACAGAAAAAGACAGGATAGAATAGATCCTTGCATTTCACTATTTCTGCATAACAAAAGGGACAGGGTCTTATTCAACCCTGTCACAGGCACCCTGATGGTCACCCTTCCTTCCTCAGAGTGAACTCTGTTTATTACCACAGCCCTCTGTTGCCTATCGCCTAACTAATTAGTTGTCCAGTTTACCACCTTTGGGCCCACTCCTAAGCTACCCAGCTTGCTTACTAGTGTGCTGTGTAGAATAGCGTTGCAAGCCTTACCGAAATCTAGGCAGGCCACATTCACCACTCCACACTGATCTAAATCCATTGTCACCCAGTCAAAGAAATCTATTAGGTTAATTTGGCATGACCTCCCCTTTGTGAACCCACACTGCCTCGGGTCTTGTAACCCACTGTATTTAAGATGTTCTACAATCCTTTCCTTCAGCAGTGATTCCATTAACTTTCCCACCACCAATGTCAGGCTGACTGACCCACAATTGCCAGCCTCCTCCCTGCTACCACTTTTGTGTAGCGGGACTACATCCCACCTTATCCAGTCCTCCATATCCACTCCTGTTTCCAGTGAGCTGTTAAATAGGACTATCAGAGGTGCAGCCAATATCTCCCTGAGTTCCCTCTGTACCCTTAGATGCACCCCATTTGGTCCCATTGCTTTGTCCACCTTCAGATTAGAGAATCTTCTCATCACCCTCTCCTCCAAAAAAGGACTGGCATCCAACTCCCTCCAAAGATTCTGTTACTTTTCTGTGGCCCTTCCCCTTCTCCTTTGTCTGTGAACATTGAACAAAAGTATTTTTTCAGGATGTGTGCCTTTTCTTGGTCTCCCCTTCCATTTTTAACCTTACAATCCCACCCCGATCTTCCTCTTTTCACTTACATACCTAAAAAATGTCTTGCCCCTTTCTTTACCTCCTGGGCTATTCTCTCTTCAGTTTGAGTCTTTGTGCTCCTTACTTCTTTACCTCCTTCTTTCTTTTTTCCCCCAATACACCACATTTCGTCCTCTGTTTGCATCTCCTTATACCTTTTGAATGCTACCATTTTAGCCTTTACCTTTTCCGTCACCTCTTTTGAGAGCCATAGAGGTCTTTTTCTCCTCTTGTTTAGCACACTTGTTTGATGCAGAGGTTTTAAACCTTTACTATGCTCCTTTTTAAATGTATCTACTGTTCCTCCACCCCACCCATGCCATACCCCCACCAGGTCATCTCAGAGGCATTCACTCATCTTTATAAAATCTGCTGTCATGAAGTCTAGGATACTCGCCATTGCCTGGTTCGATTCCACAGCCATCCTTATATTCAACCACACTGTACAGTGATCACTGGTCCCCAACTAGTCTCCCATCTTGATGTCTGCAATACTGTCCCTGTTAGTGAGTACCAGGTCTAGTATTGCTCCGCCATGAGAGGGTTCACTGACTAGTTACCTGAGGAATGTCCACTGCAGACAGTCCAGGATGTCCCTGCTTCTAGCAGAGGCCGCTGCTGTGAGGCTCAAATCTACAGTCAGCAGGTTAAAATCCCTCACCAGCAGTGCCTCCCCTTTTTCTGCCATCTTGCCAGTGGCTTCCAACAGTACTTTATCTTGTTCCTCTCCCTGTGCTGGAGGTCTGTGGGTCACTCCAGTGCGAATAGTGGCTCCATTCTCCATCTCCAGAATGACCCACAGTACCTCTGCCTCCACTTTATTCCCTGTATCTCTACTGCTTTCATGCTTTCCCACATATAAAGTACCACACTCGCTCCTTTCCTTCCCACTCAGGTCTTCCTGAACAGAGTGTAGTCTGATATGACCATATCCCAATCATGGTTTTCAGAGCACCATGACTTGGTAATGGCCACAATATCCAGGTTGGCATCTGCCGTGATGGTCTCCATTTCTGAAATCTTATTTCCTAGATTTCTGTCATTCACACATATGGCATTCCAGATTTTGTTTCCACTCTGCTTGTTGTCCCCCTTTTTTCCTTTTTGTCCTCCGTCCTTCTCTCGTCTTTTTTTCTTCTGTTTTGCTCCACTGAGGCCCCCACTGGCAGGTTCTGCCACTCCTGCTGGCCACCATCAATCCGCCACTGCTCCCTCTAGTACCCTGGGCCCCATTTCCCCCATGGATTTCCCCCTGTGGCGGAAAGGGGGTGGTCTGTCCTTCCACCCCAGTACACAGTACAGACTGAGGCAATCACGGCAGTCCAGAGATGGACACAGATGCTGAGCTGGCCGGCAGAGCTTCATACGGCCTGCAGTAGCCCCTCTTTTTTCCATTTTTCTGGTCCCATCCCCTTGTGGCTGTGAAAGTGCATGTGTGGAGGCACACACATGTCACGTAGCCATGTTCTTGCCTTCCGGTCTCCTACGCTACTGCCTGACCACCACCAGAGGGCAACTAAGGAGTGGGATGACGTCCTCCCTTACCTTAGAAGAACTATCATCAGATGCTCAGTCCTCTTCCTCCCTCCCCTGCCAACCACCGTCAACCCAAGATCACTCCTGACCCCGGGTCGCTGGCATGGTGTGAGGTGTGGCATCCAGCACCTCAACCCCTTAGTGCCACCAGACTGGCCTCCCCTCTCTTTTTAATGCTCACGTTCCCATCTCCCTTTGTCTCTACCATCTTGCTTCTTATTAATTTGCACCCTGGGGGATTCCTCTACCCTCGCGTTCTTCTTCCTCTCTGCTTCAGCCAGTGTGTGGGGGGTATTTTCTACCTAAGAATGTGAGACCACTCTTACAACCACCTGATCAATAATATATTCATTTTTTTAAATCTTACTCAAACATGCCCATTTCCAGGGCATCTGCACATGAGACTCTCTTTGCAGAATAAAATTGTCTCACTCGCAGGGGAAAGGAGTGCTCCAATTGGTCAGCAGAGCTTTCTCCGCCTATGAATGATTTGCATAAACATGCCTTTAATTCTGTATACAATTATGTATGCGTAAGTTTCAATATAACTATATTGGTAGGCTTGCATAAATTGGATACAATGAACAGTAGTGGTTTGTAGTAAAACATATTGGTTTATAAAATGGGTAGGAAAATGGCTGCATCCTGACTGGTCAGCAGCTGTGCATTTTGAGACAACTACCAATGGTTAAAGAAAGTGCTAATAAACAGGACACAGCACACTAACATATAAATACCTTTAAAAAAAATTTGCAAAGATGGCCATCACCTTTATTCACAAAAACAAAACTTCCTCAAAAGTAAAGAAAAAAAATTGATTAAATGTTTCTTCCCAATATAATCCATTCCTTACACACATACACAAATTTAAAAAATGAAACAACTCAGTTTTATTTTTTGAAGCTACTTTTCTTTGTTAACATAATATTTGTTGAACAAGTCTGCACAGTTCATGACAATATACAATCACATTTGGATAGCAAAAGATGAATAAAAAGACACTTTTTTTGCAAATGAAGCCTCTGTAAGTTTATATATTTAAGTGATTAGCTGGCGAGTGCTGGGCCTCTTAGGAACTGTATCTGTTTTTAATAGGCGTTAGCAACCCCTTTCCAACCACCGGGCTTTTACTGCAGTGCACACAGCTGCTGAGCAATTAATGTGCAATAAAACAGCTTTTTTGTGATATAAGTTTGGAGTTGGGTCTTAATTTCATAAAATGCACCCTCATGGTTAAACTAAATTTGAAAGAGTGTAGTTTCTCCCTTCTCTTAAGTACAGCATGAGGGTGGCTACTCCTGCACACCCAGCAGTATAAAACTGCAACTTAACTGATAGTGAAATGTGATATTATCTATAGCTGCCCAAAGCCATGGGGGGGGGGGCACCAGTATGGACATATGGAACTATGTAGATGGTTCAAGGTATAATGGAGCCACTTTTGTTGTCCAAACCAGTTCAGCAAGTCGTTTACTCAAAAGTCCAACACATGACCCCTAAGGCACAAAATCTCCATCCTTACTCATCGCATGCAGGAGCCACCCCCTACAACAGGAGGAACATACCTCCATTCTGTCATTAAGGGGAGGAACATACAGTACCTCCATTCTGTCATTAAGGGGATGTGTTATTTTTTTTCCATCTTGCAATTCTGATTTTACGTGTCATGCCAGGATTTCAAATCTGGTAACTGGAGGTGAGCTAGAGTCAGATGATAGATTTTTAAGCAGCCATGGTTAGGATGGCCAAGAAGACAGGAATTGGGGTCTCTAAAGCCTCTTGCAAACTGAAACAACAGGAAAACGTCTGCTGTAAGGGGGACTGGTCTATAATAAAACTCCTCCAGCTCCTGAAAAAAATGGAAATAGGGCAGGATAGTCCCAAATGATGTGCGTGTAGGTGGCACAAGGGTTCTCCACAGCCATGCCAGCACAAGGAATTGTAGGCAGCTAGGTAGCATGCTGATATAACCGGAGTACTAAAGAACTGAATCAAGTGCTTCCAGGAGCATTTCCTCCACTGGTGAGAACTCAAAACCTTGGGGGATGCCTGCAATGCTAGCTGCCAGGCATTAGCAGGAACTGGTTGCCAAGCTACTCTTCCCGCTTCAAGGCTACATCTAAGGAACTGTCTCCTGTACAGCCTGCCAAGGCCCGGTATACACGAGAGTTAATGTGTGATGTAATCACTGTTCTGGAAAAGGAGATAAAGTACTGAACCATTGCCAGATAGGCTTCTGTGGTATGGACCCAAGAGGGCGAGACAAAATATAATGTTGAATTTGTAAAAATCTGAATAAGTCCACATAGCAGTGGCCTTCAGCTGTGTGTAGGTCCAGTAACGAAAGGAGGGAAGCACCCAGCATCAACTAACATATATATTGGATGGAATATCATTCTCAGGAGAGGAAGCCTGGATCAATAAGAGCTTGGGGAACGCTCCTTAATAGGATGAAATGGCAAAATAATGGGAGGAAGGGAGTGTGGAAAAGTGTCTATCATATGGAGTGCCCGATCTTAATCTGTTGTCGAAGCCATGGACTGAGTTGGCATGATACATGCCAGTTATAAAGTCCAAACTGAGAAAGAGCTGTCATTGACTTTCTGGCCACTGTGAGGGAGCCACCAAGGTGCCAAAATAAAATATAGCAAACAGGGGCTGCCCAGTGTGGGAAAATAAGTATTTAATGCTACAAATAGCGAGTACCTGGAGTACAATACTAAACAAGCAAGGAGTGTCTGTGAGACCAAGTGCCGTGGCGCTTCGCCAAGTAAGGCTTTGTCAGCCTTACATGGCGAAGCCCCAGGGCACCTGGTCTCTGGTCTTGCAGAGGCTTCTTGCTTGTTTAGTAGTGTACTCAAGGTACTGGCTATTTGTAGCATAAAATCCTTATTTTGCCTCAAACTATTGTGTTCTGGACTTCACTGGAGCTACAAAGCTCCTGGCTCTGGTGTGCAAGCACATTCTGTTTGTTTCATGTTGATACGGGCCACTGCCCTGCACTTGCACCCTGCCCTAGTCCTGAGTGCAGCACCATTCTGTGTCTAATGCTGCCCAGTGTGAGAGTGCTTATCCTCCAGTCTGCCTGGGGAGAAAGAGGGTTAGTAATTTAATGTGGGGCCACTACCCTGCCATATAAAACAGGGGCATTTTCTAGTTCCTTTCTCTCAAGAGTGGCTTGTGTAAGGTGAAGTGGTACATTCTGAAATAAGTATAATGCCCATGGGGAGGTCATCATATGGACTGTTTCAATACAACATGAGAGGCTTAGAGGGAATGAAGGAGCCCCATTTCATGAAGTCTTGTGCCATCTGTATTGTAAATGGCCGGTAACTCTCAGAATAGGCAGTTCCCAAAGTCTTGGCTAGAAATATTCCTAGGTATTCTGTCTTTACGAGATACCAGCGGAAAAGGAAATTTTTACAGATCTGCCATGACAGGAATAATGAAATGTTAGAGGATCCATTTTTGCTGTGTTTAACTTGTATCCGGACACCTGATCAAATGCATGGAGTATATTCAAAAATGCTGGGAGACTGTTCCAGATCACTGAGGAAGAACAGCACATCATCCTCATGCAAGACTATGAGATGTTCCTCTCCTCCCACCTGTATTCTCTCTGAACACCATGGATTCTCTAATGGCTTGTGCCAACAGTTCAATATCTTGTGATATAAACACATGTATTTGTACTTTGTGCATGGTTCCCCTTCATATTAAGTATCACGTATGTGAATGTATTAAGTATAATGTATGTGCATGGTCTGTCACATGTAGTGGATCCTCTATCCTCATCTTACATACAAGGTCTTGATTAGGCAATACAAGGTCCAAAAAGTACAGTTATGTAAGAATTTACTGTAACAGTAGATCTTCGAGAGGAGCTCTTGCAGCAGGTAACAACGGTAGGACTGAAGCCGCCAGGCACCAGGACCACACAGAAAACTTAATATACTTTTATTTGACTGAAACTCTGTTGCCTGACTTTCAGAATCTCGATGCCACATTCCCAACACATGGTTTCCTGACATTTAAATTTTGCCCACAGCAGAGTTTCTTATATTAAGTAATGGTGTGCAGGGGGCAAAGTCACCTGAAACATGAAATAAATTCTGCCACAGGCAAACTTTAAATGCTGAGAAACCGCGTGTTGGGAATATGACATCGGGATTCTGAAAGTTGGGCAACAGAGTTTCAGTCTTTCATAGTAAATCTGAAAGCTTCTAGCTAGCAGTCTGTCATGGGGGACTGTCCCCATCGACGTCTGCCTATCCTATAAAGGGGGCGGTTCCCCAGTCCTACCTCAGTTCTCCCACCAGAGGCCCATGCACATAAGGTAAAACTGAACTGAGGAAATTCCTCAGAGATGAGGAAAGAACAGTAAATATGAAAGAGATGCAGCTATCAAGTGGAAGGAGGGAGGGGAGAGCAGTGCCTGCTGCAAGAGCTCCTCTCAAAGATCTACTGTTATGGGTAAGTTCTTACCTAACTGTACTATCTGACTTTGAAGGGGATCTTGCAGCAGGCAACACCAGTAGGACTGAGTCTCAGGCAGTACCACAACTGACTGACAGCCAGCCAGGCAGAGGCAGAAAACAAGAGCAGGCAGCTCAGGAAAGAAGGTATTGGAGGACAGCTAGTCCGAAGTTGGCCCTACACTTGGAAGCGATGTCCAGGCTGTAATGGAAGACAAAGGTGTGCTCTTCAAGTGTCAGCTGCACAAATGTCTGCAGCAGACACATTTCTGAAACATGCAGTATAGGTGGCCATACCCCCAGTGAAGTGATCCTTAACTGCCCCAGGCAAGGGCTTGTTGTACTTATGGTAGTAGTACATAGTGCAATTCACCAACCATTTAGACAAACACTGTTTCGAAACAGGCACCCCTTCTCATTTGGGAGTGAACAAAACAAACAATTGGTCAGTTTTGGGAACTGGTTGGGTGCAATTTGTATAAGAATGAGCAGCATGTGAACATCCAAAATGTGCAGTTAGACCTCCCCCTGATTAAAGTATGCAGGGAACTAAACAGGCAGGTGGATGGTTTGGTTAAGCGTGAACTCAAACACAACCTTAGGTAGAAACTTAGGATTAGTTTGCAAAGACACCATGTCTTTGCGAAAAACTAAGTAAGGCTCTTTACCCATCAGAGCTTGAACCTTGGAAATCCTTCGGGTGGAGGTAACAGCAACTAAAAATAACACTTTCCATGACAGAAAGCATAGCTTGCAACTCACGGCTGGTTCAGAGGGAGACAGAGTCAGCTTTTTCAACATAAAAAGAAGATCCCATGGAGGGACAGGGACCCAAATGAAAGGTTTCAAAGGCAGGATACCCCGCAAGAATGTGCAGAATACCTCCAGCTGGCCAAAAGCCTTGCCCTCATCAGGTGCATGCTACACCGAGATGGCAGAAAGGTGCACCTTAAGCGAGGAGTACACCAGACCAGAGTCCAAAAGGGAGAGGAAGTACTCCAGAATCATATTCACTGGGCAGGTGAAGGAGTCCAGGTGGCAAGCAATGGCCATATGGAGAATCACTTCCACTTCATGGCATAGGTGGCTCTTGTGGAAGATTTCCTAGCAGCTACCAAGACATCATCAACCCTCGAAGAAACTCCAAAATGGGCAATGGCTAAGTCTGCAGGAGCCATGCATGAAGTTGCAGAGACTTGAGATCTGGATGGACCAGGCCACCCTGCTCCTGGAAAAGCAAGTCAGAGCACAGGAATAAGGAAACAGGAGGTTTTTCTTCCCGCAGCCTGATGTGGTCAATAGACAGCTATGAGGAGAACCCTCTGCAGAAGCAGGAAGGGAGGGAAGGTGTACAGAAACATCCTGTTCCACGAGAGGGACAACACGTCACACCAGAAAACTCCAGGCCCTGGACCAAGTGAGCAGAAATTGGGCAGTTTTTAGCTGGCCCACCAGCGCAGCAGAAAGATTTACTGTTGGGACGCGAATGACCCATGTCTGGTAGCGGACTCGGGACGCTCGAGGGCTGGCCAGAAGCTGGGGTGAATTGAGCAACAACTGCATGCTCTTCACCTCTGTGGGGGGGAGGGGGATTGAGTGTCTCCAGTTCAGTGCTCCCGGGTGACCATGGGATGCACTTCGTCCGGAGCACCTGTGAGCACTGCTCCTTTGGGGTGCATCAGAAAGCACAGTGCAGTCGCATCATGGCGCTCAATGTGACGCATCCCCATTCCTTAAAGAAAAAAAGGCCTCTGGTGTGCAGCATGATGTCCTTCTGGCTGCGGTAGATGCGAGGTGGTCGCTGACGCACCCCTTTGCAGAGCACTGTTGGGGTTGCTGGCGGGCTCCGATGGCTCCACCCTGGGGGGTAATCCAGGGGGCACTGTGTCCAGATGGATCCAGGTTTGGTAGCGGCAGCAGGGAGATGGATGAGGCAAACCACCAGAAGTATAAAGCATAGTAAGTAAAAAAAATAAAAATAAGAAATTGGGCAGTTTTACACTGAGTGGGGACACAAAAAGGTACAACTCTGGACGTTCTCACCTGTTGAAAAGGTCTTCAGCCACCAAGGACAGGAGCTCACACTCATGTATCCTCAACCTAGATGGTTTAGGCTGTCAGTCAGGATGTTTTGGATGCCTGGAACATGGATAGCTGAAAGTTCCAGGTTGTGCTCAATGGCCCAGTACCAGACCCTCATGGTCAACCATCAAAGGGGATAAGAATGAGTGCCCCCCCTGTTTGTTGATGTAGAATACTATGGACATGTTGTCCATCTGCACAAGAAGCAGGCTGGGAAGAATGTGGGTCTGGAAGGCCTGCAGGGCATACAGAACTGCCCACATCTCCAGCACATTGATGTGGAGATGCTGCTCCATCTCGGACTAAGTGTCCTAGATCTGATGGTCGGCTAAATTAGCTCCCCAAACTGGGCCAGAGGCATCCGTGGTGAGGATCTGCTGAGAAGATACAACACAGAGGGGAACTCCCTTTAGGAGATTGGCCAGATTCTGCCACCACTCCAAGGTTATCTTCACTGGAGTGTAGACCAGCACTGGATGATCCAGGTCGTCAGTGCATTAGTCCCATTGGGTTTGTGGGGTCAATTGGGGAACCCTCATATGGAGGCGGGCCAGGGGAACTGTGGCTATAGCACCCGCCATGTGCCCCAACAGATGAAGAAACACTCTCGCTGTTACCTGATGGCTAAAAGACACCGGCCGAGACTGTTCCATCAGGTGCTCCGCTCTGTCCCCCAGCAGGAAAGCTTTGCCCTGGGACAAGTCCAGAACCACTCCTATATATTGGAGGTGTTGGCATGGAGAGAGACAAGACTTCAGTAGGTTGATCGTGATTCCTAGAATCTGGAAGAGCCGGAAGGTGGCTTCCAGGATCTGCAGCAAGTGATCCCTGGAGGGAGTTGTGAGCAGCCAATCGTCCAGGTACAGGAACACATAAAAACCTTGCCTCCTTAGAGCCACAGCTACCACCACTAGGCACCTGGTAAAGACCCAAGGTACCAAGGAAAGGCCAAAAGGGAGGGCCCAGAACTGAAAGTGGTCCCCTGGAAGCAGAAGTGGAGGAAGCAATGGTGAATTGGGAAATCCTGAATATGGAGGTAGGCATCTTGCATATCCATGGAACAGAGTCAATCCCCATGGTGAAAGAGGGGCAACAGTCCCTGAAGAGTCACCATCCTAAAACATTTGTGCTCTGTGTAGAGGTTCAGGTGGTTAAGGTCCAGGATTAGACACAGGTCCCCTGTCTTCTTGGGGATGAGGAAAAGTGGGCGTAGAATCCTTCCCCCTTTGATTCAGGAGGACATGCTCTATGGCTTTTTTGAACAGGAGAGCCTGGATATCATCTCAGATGAGGGCGATGTGGGCATGAGGATAATGGGAGGGTGAGGGCTTGCTGCAGGGGGCACCAGAAATTCAAGGGTGCAGTCCCTTTTGATAATTTGAAGTACCCATTGATCTGAGGTTACTATGTGCCACCCATCCAGGTATAGGGAGAACTGAACCCCAACCACCTCTCCCAAAGCTGCTGCTTGAGGGGGATGGTCGGGCAAGAAGTTAGGCAGTGGAGCCAGGGGTGGGAAGAGTGGCTATGGGAGCTCTGTGGACTCTAGGGATGGATTCAGTGGCTTGTGGGGTGTGAGCCTTGCACTTAAAAGGGCTTTTCAATTGCTGGCCCTTGAAGGGCTGTCAGGAGGGCCGGCAAGAGGACTGACACTGGCAAGGCCATGGTTGGGACCGGTACATGGAATGTACCAACCTCAGGGACTTGCCCGATTCCTGAAGGTGGAAGATGACATCCTGGGCATCTCCACCAAACAAAACAAAACCCTGGAAGGGGCATCCATGATTTTGGTTTGAATATCAGGTGCAAACCCAGACACCCTGAGCCATGAATGTGGCTTATGCAGATCCCTGCTGCTGCCTCATGCCCAGAAGCATCGACTGCATCATATGCTGCCCTCAGCACATGGTTGCCCACATATGAACTGGATTTTAAGAGTTGGGCCAATTGCATTTAAGTAGCATCTTCAGGAAGGGCCTGAACCAGATCCCTCACCTGGTCCTAAATGGCATTCTGATACTGCACCACATGGACCAGATAGATCTGAGCCCTGGTGGCTAGAGTGGCATATGAATACACCAACTTGCCCATTTTGGTTCAGCTGGCTGGATTCCTTGTCTGGAAGGTGGGTGCTGTGTTTGGGTTTCATAGTGCAGTCATGAGCCGCATCCATGACCACTGAGTCTGCCATGGGATGTTCGCCAAGAAGTCTTTGCCCACTGGCACATGATAAAGACAATCTGCCTTCTTGGCCAAGGCCGAGGTGGTTGAGGGATGATTCCATGCCACCTTAGTCACATCCTCAATCGAATCAGTAGGAGGAGGGACCACCAAAGGGAGGGTCTACTTCTTCCAGAGGTTAATGGCCAGACAATGGCACTCTGGGTCTAGCTCCTCTGTCTCCCAACCCATGAGGGATTGTATATGACGCATCACATACAAGAGTGCGGGATCATTAGAGTGAGACTTAGGGGTCTCCTTGAGAGGATCCTGCCCATCAAGGGAACCTCTCAAATCCTCTAATGACTCCAAGGAGGAAGAGGAGGAACTGTCCCCTGACTGATCACTGTCCAGGACTGGCATCAGAGGGCAACGGTCATCTCTATGTTGGTCTGAGGTTCCTTGTGACCCCCTCAAGAACCTGTGGTGTGGGGGTTGCCAGGCCCTTCCTGATCTGGATCTCTTGCGATCGGGGGGGGGGGACCGGGGAGGTAGAGGGGAAGGATGTCTGGATATATCCTTGTCCATCATAAAGGTCCACCAGGCCATGAACAAGGCATTATAGTCCACTGGTGGAGGTGGATTGTAAGGTGAATAATGGTACTGGGGAGGATGGTACAGATAAGTTGGTGGAGGAGCTGGCATGGGATACCCTGGCATTGGTCCAGCAGGTGCTAGCTGGGGACCCCTGGGAGGGCCAGCAGGCATTAGTTGATGCATAGACTGGGGAAGAGAAGAGGAGTCATCAGTATAGGCATCAGTGTGTCCGGCACCAGCCTCGTAGGCAAAGGCCGGCATCAGTACAGAGAAACATAAGCCCCTGAGGCGAGGCAGGTGCCTGCGGGCGGGGGAATTCTCCTGAGGCATGGTCACTGGCATCGCCTACATGGAGGAAGAGACAAGCACTTGCTCTGGGTGATGCCTGGAAAGGCTAGCTCCTGCCTCAGAATCGGGGACCGGTTAAGGCAATGCCTTGACTGGGGGGGGGGGGCAATGTGCAAAGACCCGCCACTGGAGGTTTCAACCTAATCCATCCCAATCCCAGGAGTTCTGGGCACCATTACAGTTTAAGTAGGCCACAACAAGATAAAATAGACATTATAAATATTAACATACAAATACTCTATAATCAGAATAAAGTTAAAAGTTAAAATCAAATTAAAAACTATCTTGGAAAGCTTTTTTAAACAGATAGATCTTTAGGTTTCCCTTAAATGCCTCCACCATTTGGACCACCCTTAAAGATCTCAGCAGTGAATATAGTGTCTCTACAACCTTCTGGTTTCTCTGGCTCTTGGTTACTGTACTGTCCCCAGCTACATTTGGGAGACTGCAATCCCCCATAAGCACTATTCTGCTCAGATTTGCAGTCTTCCTGAGTCGTCTTCTAGTAGATGTTTCACCTCTAAGAATTGGTTAAAGGGTACCTAAGAAGCAGTTTTTTAAAACTGCAAACTCCAAAATCTGGCTTCATTGTGAGGTAAAGTAAATGCTGTTTATGCTAAAACTGCATTTATGTAAATAACGTAAATGTAGTTTCATAGCTTTTGAAAAATGTAAACAGCCTTTCACTTTCAAACAAGCATTTGTCAATACCGAATTTTGCTTGCTGGCATTAGCAGTGGAAGTGCAGGAGTTAGACAGATGCAGTATAGGAATGGCATTGAAGTATTGAACTGACGCCAACTCCACCCTCACCCTGCAGATATGGACAGGCATTGAGGTGTGCCTTTGGGTTGTCACCCATGATGGTCACGACATTTCACCTCACCCTGTCCTTCAGACACTGACAAGTATTGAGGTGTGCCTAGGGGTGTTTGGGCTTTACATTCACCTCATTCCATAAGGAAATACACTGAAATTGGCACAGTATAGGAGAATGGGGTGTACTCTGGGGGCAAAGGGTCCAAGGTGCACCTCGATGCCTGTCACTGGCTGGAGGGTGAGGGTAGGGGGTGAAATGGCATGAGCATTACTGTCGACAATACCAAGTCACACCCCTGACACCTGTCAGTCCCTACAGGGTAGGGCATTATGGTAGAAAACTCTAATGCCCTGGGCATTTCCTGGTATTTTTACTCCAGGTTTTTCACATGGGCTTTTTGAGACCCCACCGCATGAACAGTGACACTATCAGTTCGTTAGGCAAAGGGTGATTTTGCACAGTGACTGCACCATTTGGTGCCACAGGTTCAAAAACACATTTTGAACAGGATGTGAAAAGTGACAGGTGTGCTGTTCATGAGGAGGTGTAAAAAATGGCATTGTTGAAAATCTGGAGTGAAAATATAAAAAAAACTGGTGAAGTCACGAGCATGTGTAGAATCTGCGCAATGTACACCCATAATGTAATTAGTTTGAAGATTTTTTACACCAGATTTTCAACATAGGTATTTTGGGCCCTTCGTTCATGAACAGTGTCACTGTAATTTTCTTAATCATTCCCGAACACTAATGTCCCACAGCAACCTCACCATTCTGCGCCAGAAGTACGAAAACACATTTTGGCCAGGGTGAGAAAAATGACAGCTGTACTGTTCACCAGGAGGTGTGGAAAAATGTCAATGTTGAAAATCTGGACTGAAAATACGGTATTACAAATTCATGAACTTATGAGGGTACGTGGAAATTGTGCAATGCACACACGTAACACAGTCATTTTATGAACTTTTGTCACCAAATTTTCAACATAGCCATTTTAACACCTCTGCTCATGAACAGTGTCACTGTGATTTTCTTAATGTGTCCCAAACATTGATTTCGCAAACTGACCATGCCAATGCGCGCTACATGTGCAAAAACACATTATGGGCGAGGTATGAAAAATTACAGCTGTACAGTTCATAAGGAGGTGTGGTAAAATCGCAATGTTGAAAATCTGGAGTGAAAATATTACAAATTCACAAAGTTACGAGCGTACATAGGAACTGCGCAATGCACGCTGGTAAAACAGTCATTTTTGGGAATTTTTTCACTAAATTTTCAACATAGGGTTTATGAGGGCCTACCTCAAGAATTGTGACACTGTCATTTCATAAATTGGTTCCATAAGGTGGTTCCGTGCAGTGACCGCAAAATCACCTTTTGGGACAAAATGACAGTGACTGAGTTCATGAGGTGGGGTCCAAAGAACCCCATATTGAAAATTTGGTGAAAATTTTCCCAAAAATGCCCAAGATATGCACCAAAGTTGAAAAAAAAAACATTTATGCCATTACACAGCTTACCAGCATTTCTTCAATTCACGGTTGGCTTTGAAGAGTGCAGACGTTTTCCCAGTCCACCGAAGATCATTGCGCCAGCCCCTGAGTAAATATGGGGTGAGGTGGGGGTGTGGGAGGTGGGGCACTCAGAGGGTGGGCATGGGTTGGGGGAGGGGGGCAAGACAGTCAGCGAGGGACCATTTTTTCTTACAGGTGACTTTTTTTTTTGAAAGATGACATGGGACTTTTGGAAGGTTGTTTGGGGGGGCCCATGGAGCCAACAGGGGGATTGGGCACCCCCGTTGGCCATACAGACTGTTACCATGCTGGGATGGGCTTCCAGCATGGCACCTGGAAGTATGTTGGGGGAGCAGTGGAGCCAACAGGGATTGGGCAACCCCGTCGGACATATGAAATTTTGCCATGCTGAGGTGGGCTCCCAGTGTTGCACCTGGAAGTCTGTTGGGGGGGCAACAGAGCCGATGGGGGAATGGGCACACCATCTGCCATACAGTGTGTGTTGGGGGGAGTGCATGAGCATGCTGTGGTGGGCTCCTAGCGTGCTACTTGGGTGTTTTCTGGGTGGGGGGATGGAGCTGTCTATGACAGCTGTTCCAATGCAGTGCCAACATGTAGGCACTTTGTATACTGCCGACGGCAGTATGCAAATTGGCTACACGTTACCACCACTGATTGTAGCTGTGTTTTTCTTGGAACTGTATGCCACTGCATCTGAACTGCTGTCATAGACAGCTCAGAAGTTTATTGGTGCGGTGAGGCCATGCCTGCCACAAGGAGCAGGGCATTAGAAGTGAGGTGGCACACCTACGAAACTTCATATGGTGGCATTATGTTTCTTGTACATGCATGCAAGCAAACATAAAAACGGTCTTGCTTGCCCCCTAAAATGTCTGCCAAGTGTGTTAAGTGATAAGTCATGATGACATCATTGGAGCCAGAGGCAGAGACCCACATGGCTTCCTATAGTGATAACTAGTTCTTCTGACTCCCTTTGTTTTGAATTTTTTCACCAGAATAATCAACGCCACGTGTTAACATGTGGATTATTTTGATCAGTACACATATTAGGCTATGGTTTTGTTCATTTTGGTTAGTTTAACTTGCTGAAAATGTTTGGTAATCCAGCTGACTTTCTCTTTGGCAAACTGCAGTACAGTACAACACTTCAAATACCTGATGATCTAGTGGTTATGTGATGCCCTGAAATTTGTAGCGAAGTACTGGTCTGGTCCAATTCCAAAGCTCATGCTTTCTTGGTAATCCACAAATAAGCTTCTCTTGTAGTCTTTTTCCACGTGAACACCCTGCTCCTAGTCTGCCTTCTGTTGGACACCCCACCATCCATGTCCTTAGTACTGCCTGGGGCTGCATATGAGCTTGCAGTCTCATGAAGAGAATTATTACACCTCAGATTGCAATCTTGTACCTCAGAGAGTTGTGCACACCTATACCAATACACTTCATCAGCTGGCACTGTTAAAAAATGCCTCCCAAATCACTCTCCAGCCCACTTAATGTTTGACTTCTGCTCCCACAGTAAACATTGAGTGGATCACCACCCTTCTGCACAGTGAAGGCAGTATGTTCAGTCCCCCTGTTGTGTTTTTCCCCGCCTCATTAACCAACAACTAGATCTTCCTGGGGGTCCCAGCAATAAGCATCAGGACTCACCAGAAAAACTGCTGTTTATGCCCTCATAAGGGCTGCACTTACTATGGATAACAATATTATTAGCAGTAGAGGCATACTAATGCCTTCAGTGAATTCACCCAACTTCCAGTGTCAGCCTATTCCTTTACTTGTGATCTTCAAAACCCCGCAGGACAGTTTCCAGCAATTCTTCTCCAGTAGTTTTCTGTTCCCTACTCCACAATGCGAGTTGGCTAGTTACCACCCTTCCGAACCGAATCTTGAATGAGCTATACACAGCTTCCTCGATACTGTCCTAACAAACATCAACATCCCCCCACCCTAGGGTAATCTCCCTACATTGAATTCAAGTAACAGTTTAGGTGCAGCCATGCTACTCTGAGTATTTGTAATAGCTGGCTACTCTCATCTACACTCAGGTAGTGATCACGATACTGGTAGCCCCACATCTCAGATCTCACAATGATCTGCTCAGTGTCCCCTTCCTGTCTTT
This sequence comes from Neoceratodus forsteri, assembly GCA_016271365.2. Classification (NCBI taxonomy): domain Eukaryota; kingdom Metazoa; phylum Chordata; order Ceratodontiformes; family Ceratodontidae; genus Neoceratodus; species Neoceratodus forsteri. The sequence continues at coordinate 820,822,205 of CM028129.1, forward strand.
CTCTAACCTGAATAGAGCTGTACCCTGCTGGAATGGCCTCTTCAGTCCCTCTTTGGCATTCATTCTTCTCACCTGCTCCCCACACCAAAAACTGGTGAGCTCACTACCCTTCCACATTATCCAGTTAGTACAGTCTCCCATGTTATTTTTACATATTAATAATAAACATGATCTTCTGGTAAGCCAGGCTGATAGCAGCAAGGCACAAGGGGAAAATAAGCTTTCCTACCCATATAAGATCTAAGCCACCTATGATTAGGCACTATTAAACGACTTGCATAATGATGCACCCGTCATTTAATAGTGCCCAATCAAAGGTAGCCTATATCTTTTAAGGATAGGAAAGACCATCTTTCCCCTTGTGCCCTGATGCTGTTAGCCTGACTTATTGGAAAGATTTGTTTATTATTGATATGTCAAAACACCCAAGGACTCTACTACCTGCATTCATGATGTAGAAGGGTGATGAGCTCACCAGTTTCTGGTGTGGGGAGATGGAGTGAAGAATGAATACCAGAGGGGGACTGAGAAAGCCACTCCTGCAAGGTACTGCTATATTCAGGGAAGGGGGAAGACAGAAGGGGAGAAATATGAGCAGATCACTGTGAGATATAAGATGTGGGGCTGCCAGCACCATGATCACTACCTGATCCCATTGTCCTGGCCAACTTTCCCCTTCCCATAAAATCAGTTCATGCAATTGACCAAAGCTGTGTGTGGATAGTAATGTATGAAATGGCTGCCACTACATGTTCGGTCATTTCACTACCAGTTTAGCATTGCTTGTAAAGCACTTTGGGATACAATGTGTATGAAAAGCACAATATAAATGCTGATTATTCTTATTATTATTTCCCATGGAAAAAGAAGATAAGCATATTTTTGATTTCCGAGAGAGTATTAACTCAGGCATTGGACTACATAAGAACTTTGCTACAAATAAGTGGTGGATCTAGGGGATGGTGAAGGGTGTAGCTGCACCCCCCATTGTAACTTACTTGCTTGTTGCTGCTGCATTTCACTTTGTTGAAGAAGTCTGATTTATTAATTGTACAAATGTTTACATTCAAAACTATGGATTACATATGTAGGTTCTGTCAAAAACATACTAAAAAAGAATAATAGCAGACAATATAAAGGTTTAATAAAAATGCTAAAAAGTGCATATCAAGTATGCACACCACCCCACCATCCCCTAGTGTAACATCCTGGATATGCCATAACCACTAGACCACCAGGTTATTTAAGATTTGTACTGCACTGTGGTTTGCCAGAGAAAAAGGATTAAAACACAATTCCAGCATGTTAAAGGAAACAAAATTAACAGAACCTTAGCCTAACATGTGTATTGATCAAAATAATGCACATGGTTTTGACCATTTTGGTGAAACAGTTCTCTACAAACGGAAAAAAGAACTAGTTAGCACTACAGAGAGTCATATAGCTTTGTGACAGAGAACTCCTGCCACTCTTGAGAACTGACCTTTTCTTAAATCTGTTGCAACAGTTCTTCTATTTCGTAGCCTAATCTATCCTTTACAATTTCTAGTCCATAAGGTTGGCCACCTATAGGCCCCCCTTCCCTTTCTTGACTATGCTAGTGTCCTCTTTAATTTTTCTTTTCCCTCTCAGGTCCTCATACAGAGAGGTTATTGTGGTGACCTCCAAGCATATCTAAAACAGGTTGTGTTTATCATTGTTGGATTTAATACGTAATAGCACTATATCATAAAATACCTTAATGTACTGTATATACCATATGTTTATGAAACCTGTAAATGTTAAAAATGCCATGGCGCTAGGTGTTTTTGATAATGGTAAAAAGTACTAGGTGACTATTATAGAAATTAAGTTAGTTGTGCCATTTAAAATGCACGTACATTGCTTTAAGTGGAACAAGTGTGAAATGTCATGGTGATTTACATATATCCCATGATGCTTTGCATTAGGAAAGTATGTGTGATGTTGTGTTTCTTTGAAACTTGGCTTATTCTCAATGCCCTTTGGGGGTAACCTATGTTTCAGTGCTTCTGCACTGAGATTCTTTGTCTTTAGCTTGTCATTTTTTATTTGATCCCCCACTACCCAAGCAAACAAGGCCCGCATGGGGTGGAGGTTAAATCTCAACTGCTAAGTTAGATCAGAAATCAATGTTGATTGGTGCTGGCTAAGTGCAGAGAAAGAAAATTCATAGTCTGTTGCTGAAAAAGGAATATGCCATTTCTGAAAGTTATTTCCTGTATTTTGAATATGCATTACACAGAGATTGTGTCTTGAACTTGAAGTTCGGTGTCTAGTACATTTGTTATCCCACAACCCCTTCACAATCTCTCTGACTCCAATGATGTCATCATTTAACACATCTGGCTGCCATTTTAGGAAGCAGTTAAAGGTAGTTGTTTTGAAATTGGAAGGCTGATTTTACATTTTTCAAATGCTTTGGAACCGCATTTAGGTACATTATATAAATGTAATTTTAGCATTAATGAATATAGCAGCCTTTCCTTTAGTACCTTATGAAGTCAGATTTTGAATAGTTTGTTGTCAAAATGTTGTTTAGGTATCCTTTATGTCATCTATAGATCACTTCCATCCTTAGGCTTTTTACTTCTACTACTGTTACTTGCAGCATTATTGATTCTAAAAAGAGAAGACCCAAATGTTAAGGTAGGTGATTTTTTAATAATAAGTTATTACAATGGGAATACCTTTGGATTATCATCACTTGAGCAAGGGGACAGACCTGGACTGACTTGGGTGAGGTAGGGATAATTATTTGGGCAGACTGGATTGATAATGATCTTTTTCTATTGGCAACGTCTATGTTTCTGTGACTCAACAGAGAACCTGAACTTTATACCTGAGATAGTTTTTCCTGTTTCTCAACTTCCAAACCCTTCCCTGGTCCCTGTTCTGTACTCCCTACCCTTTCTCAATTTTGGTCTCCTTTTATCCTCTGTCTTGGTCATGTGTTATGATCTCAGCTGAAATTAGATGGTCTCTGATATCTTGCAATTATGGCTACTATTTTTATATTTCTACAGATTGCATATGCAGATAATTTGTGAAAGAGCCAACTTTCAAATATTTCAAAATTGGATGCTGATATAGATGTAGTTATCTGGTGTAATTTTTTTATATAATTATTTTTACCTTGTCACATATTGTGCTTATATATATTTAAACGATATACCACAAGAGGGTGTGGGTGATGCCAGGATTTACCCATGGCTGTTGTGTTGTTCGGTCCTGAGGTGCAGCCGAGGGATGAGCAACACACCAGCCATGGGTAAATCCTGGCATCACCCACACCCTAGAGTGGGATATTACTATTATACATTAGAATTTTTTTTAATTAAATGTTGGTATTAGAGGTTTTATTAATTGTTAGCAGAAAGTAATTGATATAGTGATTTATTGCTGTGAAGGAAAAAAAATAGTTCATCATAGAACTGTAGTTGCTATTGGTGCCAGTTTTGAAGCACTCGCAAAGGCTGGCTGGTCGAATGCTCGAACTGTGGTGTGAGGTAAGTGCTAAGGAGAGTTGTGAGATGTTGTTTTTGCTAGAAAGGTTTTCAGAATGTTAGAAAAAAATTTCGTCAAGCTCAGTGTGATCTATTAGTTCAAAAGAGCATTCCATTTTTTTTGTTTTTCAAATTTACTGCGGTCAGTAGTGACTGTATGCAAGATGGCATCAGAGGGTTTTGATGTTGTGTGTTGGAGGGATTCTGATAGGGTATAGGGCAAGGGAGTGCAGCTGGCATTTTTTCCCATTGGATACTAGCAGGATTTCCACATTGTAAATCCTGTTCAGTAACCAATCAGGAGCCAGCTTTTGTGTTGCCTAATGTATAATAGAACATTATCACTTGTTACACTCTTTAGTACTTCATGTTTGATGGTCTGCTGCCAGTTTTGAGCAATATAAGTAGTGTATATTGGCACATATAAGAGAAGTAGGCTGGTTAGATATGATACCATGAAAAAAAGTGTGCATTTTACATGTGAAACGGTTGTGAGTATAGTGGCTGCCAATGTTTTAGACTTCACAAAATGATGCAGTATGAAGCAGAGAACAATGTAATTCAGTGGCAATTAACTCACTGGCTCCAACAGCACTTTTTGAAGTCCTGGGATTCCACTGCTTAACCTTAATTCAAAATGGCATCTCACAGTCAATGAGTTAAGGCATTTTTTACTGCGTATTGTGTGAGAGGTGATCTACTACATGTTATTGCATTGCATTGTGTTTCTGTGATGGCTACTATATCAAACATTTCTGCTTCTATTAGTTCCTGAAGTTTCTACTCTACAAAGCCTTGCATTTCTCCTTTTCTCACTTCTACATCCCCTAGGTGTGAAACTGTCCTTCAATTCCCCATCAGAATTCCTCCATTTACTGCTGGGTTTCCTCCCTATCTAAATTTGCCTTTACCATTTCCTCCCCTAATTCCTAGTCCTGTAAAATCTGGTGAAGATCTGCCTTGGCTCTCTCTGTTCTGTATACTATCTCAGCCCTCCTTCTGACCTAATTTTTAAAAATTACTAATCGCTATGTCTTGCTTCTGTCTCAGTGGCCATACTCTCTAACTCATCAAAATTTATACCCATATATTTATATTTAAACCACTATGTTCATAGCTGTATGCAAATTAACACATGTTCATCCAAACCAACATAATGTACTGTAGTTAGATCTAAACCAACATATTTCTATCTAAACCAATACATTGTCATATGAACCAATACAGTTACTGTACATTGCACTACTGGATTTATTTTCTACTGGACACCTCACAGAATAGGACTGGTTTAATTATTTTTTATTTTGTAGTTTATTTATTCAGTTCAAACCAGCTGAGATATAACCACATTTTCAGTGGTATCCTGCTTCCATCCATTTTGAGCAGCTGGGAGGTCAAACAACTTATGCAAGGTCACAGTGCGACTCAATAGTGATGGTGGAAGTTAAGCCTGGGATCTCTTGGTTTACATTTCAGTGCTCTACCCAACAGTTCATGATAAAAAGATGCTCAAAAATCTATTGCACAGGACCATGTACTAAACGCCTGACTAAATATAAACACATTAATGGAAAACTAAAAACATGTTCTCTAGCTTGGGCTCATCATGTCAAGAAATCTTAGTGTTGCTGAATTACTACATGATTAAGCAGTTCTAGAAAATTATACACTGTACCTCTGACCATTCTCCAGTGATCCAGACATAGTCACAAGGTTGCATACTGCAGCTCTGTACATCAGCAGGCCGATTCCCATCACAGTGCATACTGTGAATCTCTTCATTGTTCTGATTAATACACACTACTTTACGAATTCTGATTCCTAAATCACACGTTTTAGAGCACTGCAAAGAAAATACAACAAAAGCAAGTTATACTGGAATATTATTTATCCCAGGATAAAGATGACCATATTTCTGGAATGATCATATGTTTGTTTTTCACAGATCCTTTTAAGTCAAAACAAAGCTCTCTCTTCAAAAAGTTATTTTATCGAAATTGTCAGTGTAAATGGACAAATGTATAAATGAAGTGCCCAACCATGACCTGTCTGACCAAAGAAACCATCTGCATAAACTATTTCCTTATAAGAGATTACATAACATACTCAACTCACAATATGGAGTACACGTATAGAGTTCATTTCATACAAGGGTATGGTCCTACCCTTTGGATAACATCTGTAAATGTAAATACCAAGTACTTTACTGGATATTATAATGGTACTCAAGCCTTAAAATCCATTTTTGGAATTTAAAAACAAAATCTAATTAAGCATTTTGTTTTCTGAAAACTGCAATTTTAAGTCCAAATGTTAAACTTTTCCCAACCTTTATACGCAGCCTCAGCAGTGCCAGCACCTTCTGCTTGATAAATATTTGATTTAGCTCTCAGTAAGCAACCATTAAGGAACTCCATAAATACATAGCAGACTGTGCTGTAGCTATTCTTTTTTATGCATGGTTTGTGGCTTACAAATAGGAAGTTACTCACAGTAACTCTTGATCTTCCAGAGTATCTTCTCCACAGAGCTGCACTCTTCGGTCTTAGTGACAGAGGTGCTGCACCCACATGGGAAACCATCTTTTGCAGTGGGGGTACTGATGTATGGCAGTATGACATGACCTAGCATATGCGGGGCACTGAATATAAGGTGTCATAGCCCTAATCTCCATTTGCTGTTTATTAAGCCTGTAAAGCAGCCAGAAGGACTAAGGAAAATGTTAACAAACAAAATAGGAAAAAATAAAAGGGACCTTTCCTAAAGCATGAAAATAAAAATGTGAAAAACAATATGTCCACTATAAATACATACAGTTTTTTTTTAGAAAAAAAATTGAAAACTTGAACTAAGGAAAACTTTTTCGTCACATAATTAGCATACTGATACAGCAGACCTACACTGACCCCTAAAAGGGAAAGTAGAAATCAGGGTAGCCAGGGAGTAGGCAGTCTGAGTATAGGGTTGTTGACTTAGAACCATATACTGTATTGCTTATTATATCCCAAATAACACATAAAGTCACATCACATAAGATGACGTGTAAAAAAACAAACAAGAAAAAACATGAACACCTGAAACAGACACTGCATTCAAAAAGAAAGGGAACAAATGCTACCATGGACCAAAATGTTTAAGGTTCAAGGAAGAGAAGAAGGTCTCTGTGCCCCTAGGGATCCTTGAGGAAAACAAGAGTACACTATGAAGTTGCTGCTTCACAATCTAAGAAAGAAGAAGGAAAAAAACTGAAGGGGGAGTCTTCCCCATTAAGGTAACCCCATCTAAAAATGATAATAAGAAAGATCTCAGCCATGAAGATGTGATGGGACTAGAGTGCCACCGACTCTCATTGAAGGTATGGAGGCAGGGCAAGTGTGGCTCAATGGAGCAGATACTCTAGAAGAAAAAATTACTTACCTTAGTAATCTTGTTTCTTCCGGGGGCCCTCAGTATGCTTAAACTACTGCAGTCAGACTCCTGCATTGAACTGCCCTGGAGAAAACAGAATACATGTAAATGGTGGAACCCTCATTGGCTCATGCCACTTTCAAACTGCTAACCCTAGTAACTGCTGCATTCTGAGAAATGCTCAGATTAATTTGTGAAGCCTAACAGGGTGAAGATTTTCTAACTAGTTTATCTTAATAAAAGACTAATCCTAAACTTAATCTGAAATAATAGTCCCTGTAAGAAGGGACAAAGAAAACAGTACAGACTGGTTCAAACCTTAACAAGTAACCAGAAAACAGGACAGGTAGTGAACAGTAGGGATGCACAAACCCCTTTTTTCTGGTTCTGGAAGGGGAGGCAGGGTGAAAGCTTTAACTCATTCAATCCCAGTGGTCATTTTGGGTCAGATTCAACAATGGGTGGTTCAGATGCTATATGGCACCTATGGGAATAAAGGAGATAAACATCCTAAGGGATCCTCTGGAAGAAACAAGACTACTATGGTAAGTAATTTTTTCTTCAAACCCCAGGAATCCCTCAGTATGCTTAAACTATTATAGACTACCAAGCAGTACCTTTGGAGGTTGGGTACGGAACCTACTTAGGGAAAAGGTTCTGCAGGACTGCAATGCCAAACTTGGCATCACTTCCAGAGTGTATTTCCAAGCAGTAGTATTTAGTGAAGGTGTGAACAGTATTCCAAGTAGCTGCTTTGCAAATCTCCAGTAAGGGGATGTCCCTTGCTGCAGCCACTGCTGCAGCTGTAACACAGGTAGAATGTGCTCTCAGACCCAGAGGAGGCTGTTTGGCAGCTTTACTATAACAAAACTGTATGCAGGCTACTGTCCAGCATGCAGTAGTCCTCTTGGAAGCTAGTTTACCATTACCCATCTCTCTATAGGTAAGGAACAGCTGAGTGTGCTCTGGCCTAGAAGCCGTGGTCCGGTCATGGTAATGGCTGAGTGCCCTCTTGACATCCAGGCTATGCAACCTCCGCTCCCCTGAGCTGGAGTTGGCAGTGAGAAAGACTGGCAGAGTTATGGACTGATTCAGATGAAAATCTGAAACCACCTTAGGAAGGAATTTCCTAGTCGTCCTAAGTGCCACCTTATCCCTATTGAAGAAGATATAATTCACACCTGTGCATAAGGCCTGTAGCTCACTTACTCACCTAGCAGAGGTGATAGCTACCAGGAAGACAGTTTTCCAGGTAAGATATTTTATATCTGCAGTTGCCATAGGCTCAAAAGGGGATTCCATGAGCCTGGCTATGCACATGTTTAAAGAACTAGTGTGCTGCCTAGAAACTGCCTGGAATTAATTGTAACTTTCAGATGTAGTCAGCTATCACTTTCTATATCTCAAGTATTTTTTCTTTTCTGTTTGCTAATTAGAAAATTTTCCACCTGGCAGTACTGGGGTGATATGGGGAGCAACACTCTGTCTGGAGACTAAAAAGAGTCAGTTCTGTTCCTCCCACTACATCACTACTGAGGCCACACTGATTGTGACATCACTAGTAACTAGGGAGAACCATTTGTCACTGTCAGATTATTCTCTTTCACATGAAGCAGCAGGGGACTGGCTCTTCTTGGTTACTAGTGATGTCACAATTTCCTACATTTTGATTGGTAACTTGTGAAAGTCACTGCTCAGACTGCAAGGATTGTGGTGTCTCAGTGTGTCAGGTCACATTTCTGTCGATGTAATGGGAAGAAAATAACTGACTTTTTTTAGCCTCCAAACAGAGTGCTGCTCCTCACATCAGCACAGTACTGCCAGGTGGCAAATCTTCTAATTAGCAAACAGAAAATAAAAATAAATACTTCAGATAAAGGAAGTGATTGCTGACTGCATCTGAAAATTATTTTTAATTCAGGCTGTACACTAGCTCTTTGAGTCCCAAGATGGGACTGACTTCCTAAGAGGAGGGTGGAGATGAAGAAGTCCTTTAAAGAACTTCCTGAAAACAGGGTGGGATGCCGTAGATATGTCCTTGCCAGCTGAAATGGCTGCCAGATGTACCTTTAAAGTAGAAGGCCTAAGGTCTAATAAATGCAAGTGGGTCAAATAGTTCAGAAGGGCAGGTAACCCAGCACAAGAGGGAGTAACACTCTTGTGTTCACACCAGATTGAAAACCTCTTCAATTTGGAATCATAAGTTTTCCTGGCTGAGTTTTTCCAAGAAACCCTGAGTACATTTAGGACCTCTTCAGAGAGTTGCAGATTGGCAAACTCTAAGTCTTCAAGAGCCAGGACTTTGGGTGGAGGGACCTGGAACTGGGATACAGTATCTTGTCCTGTGAGGATGTCCAGAAACTGTGCATCTGAGAGAGGTGAATCAGCTGTGACACTGTTAAGGCTAGCAAGAGGGAGTACCATGGCTACCTTGCCCAATCTGGTGCCACCTGAATAATAGCTGCTGATTGTGTTCTGAGTTGTACGAGAACTCTGAGCAACAGAGGGAAAAGAGGGAAGGCATAAAGAATCCTCCCTAACCAATCCAGTGCCAGGGCATCCACTGGTACTGTCCCTCAAGCCAGAGGCCTGCAAATAAACTGTGGCAGCTGATGGTTGTCCGTGGAGGCAAACAGATCTATATCTAGTGTGCCCCACCTTCTGAATACTGAGGCTAGTACTTGTTTGTTTAGGGACTACTTGTGGTGGTTCCGACTGATTCTGCTGAGGAAGTCTGCCAGGATGTTGTCCTTTCCTGGCAGGTGAATTGCCAACAGAGACACCTGCAGGAAGTAAGCCAAGTTCCAGACCTTCATAGCATCTGTGCACAATAAGGTCAACTTGGTGCCTCCCTGTGTGTTGATGTAATACATGGTGGTAGTGTTGTCTGTTCTGACTTGAACCACTTCGCCCCTGACTAGAGGAGCAAAGACTGCAGAGCCTGGAAGACCACCCTGAGGTCTAGGAGTTGATATGCAGGAGTGACTCTTGGGGGGACCATGTACTTGTGGCTGTGGGGTTGTCCATATGTGCCCCCCCGGCCTAAGAGGGAGGCATCTGTGATAAGTATGGCTGAAGGAGCTTCCTGCCGAAAAGGGATTCCCTTCCTGAGGTTTTCCCTGTTCTGCCACCATTGCAAGGCCTGTAGTAGGGGTTTTGTGACAGGCACTAGCTTGGAGAGAAAGACCCTCCTTTGGGTCCAATAAGACCATAAATGAAACTGAATGTCCTTCATTTGAAATCTGGATCCCAGTACCACAGCTGTGGCTGCTGCCACGTGGCTAAGGAGCTGTAGGAAGTTACTTGCTGGCCTGGGTCTGTTTAGCTTGAAAGAACTTGCCAGCTCTAGGATGTTGTTTGCCCTATCCTGAGGGAGAAAGGCCCTTCCTTGCAGGGTGTCCAGTTCTGCTCCAATGAACTCCAGGACCTGGACAAGTTGCACTTGGGACTTCTGGAGAGGTTTACAAGGAATCACAGAGACTCCAAAGTGCTTTGAATGAGAGCCAGAGAGTCTCTGGTGTGCTGGAGGGACTGTCCTACAACTAACCAATTGTCTACATAAGGGAACACTGTGATCCCTTGCCACTTTAAATGTGCTACTGCCATGGCTAAGCACTTGGTGAATGCCCTGGGAGCAGAGGTTAGGCCAAAGGGCATGGCCATGAACTGGTAGTGTCTTGAGGGTAGTCTGAGCCTCAGGCACTTTCTGTGGCTGGGTCTGATTGGAATATGGAAGTAGGCATCTTTTAGATCCAAGGATGCCAACAGCCACCCTTCTGGATAGCTGGGATGATCATGGCCAAAGAGACCATTTTGGACTTTGGCTTTGTTAAGTGTCTGTTCAGAAGTCTGGGATCCAGAATGGGCCACCAATTCCCATTTTTCTTTTGGGTTAGGAAGTATCTGGAGTAAAACCCTTTGCCCCTCTGGGACAGGAGGACAGGCTCCACTGATTTGATCAGCAGTAGGTTGGCAACTTCTGTCTCCAACAGAATCCTTTCTACTGGTGTTGCTGGACTGAAAAATCTGCTTCTTAGTCTTGGGAGCATTTTGAAACTTAGAGACAGAGCCTGGCTCTCTACCTCCAAGACCCACTTGTCTGTGGTGATGGCATGTCATGCATGGAGGAAGTGAGCCAGCCTGCCTCCTACTGGGAAGGGGGAGGTGACCTGGGCAGACACATCAGGGGTTCTGCATTGGCTGGGACTTGGCCTGAGGTGCCGGCTCAGACCTTCTTACAGCTCTTCTGCCCCTGCCTCTAAAGTACCCCTTGGATTGCTGGTAATCTGGAAATGCTTGGTCTTGGATGAAAGGCCTGGTGTAGAAGCCCCTACCCCTGCCTCCCCTCACCTGGGACTTGTAAGATGTGCAGGTTTTGTCCTGGGCTGAACTGCTTCTGTAAGTAGTCTTGTACTCTTCTAATTTTTTCATGTAAGTCTCTGTCTTGTCCCTAAAGATAGAATTATTCTTGCAGGGAAAGTCCATAGCATTAGTCTGGGTGTCCTGGGACAGATTAGTAGCTCTGAGCCAGGCAAACCATCTCATGCATACAGTGAGGGCCATAATCCAGGCAGCAGTATCATTGGCATCCACAGCCATATGAAACTGGTACTTAGTGGCATTTAAGACTGTTCTGGCTGTCTCAGCAAGATCCGCTGCCACGTCCCCAGAGATCTTGTCAGTCATGGCCAAAACAGTGGACCAGAGGGCCTTCTGGTACTGTGTTGCATAGGCCATATAGTCGTCTTGTCTGAGAAGAAGGGAAGCTAATAAATACCCCTTCTTCCTCCTCCTGCTATCAAGTTTCCTGGAATCCTTGTCAGGTGGATGGGAGAAGATATGATCATCCTGGCCTTATCACAGGCAATAGTCTGTACTACCTCTTCGTGGTATGGGTGTACAAACAGAAATTCAGCACTGGATCTGTCCAGCTGATATTTCTTATCCATTTGTCTATCCACTGCTGGGACAGTAGTGGGGGTTTGTAAGATCTTTAAAGCAGCTTTCTTAAGGGATTTGTGTATTGGAAGCAAAAGTCTCTTTGTGGGAGTAAGACCCAGCATGTCTAGAAAGTCTGCTTCTTCTTTATCCTCCACTGTTTCCTGAATGGATAGGTTGAGGGTGTCCACTATCTGTCTCACAAAGAAATTGTGAGAGGAGTAATCCTCCAGTCCCCGGGGTGGGGAACTGAAGTCTTGCTCCAGGGAAACTTCTGGCTCAATGGGCTCCCCCTTATCCTCTTCCTCTTCCTCCTGTTATTGAGTAGGAAGAATCAAAGCAGGAACCAATGGAACTGGGGGGGGCGGGGACCAGCTAACCAACAGCCTGGAGGGCTTGTAAAATCTGCAAAGCCTTGGCAATGTCCCCAGCCAAGGGCGTAGTTGGTCTGTCAGCTGAGAGCTCCTTTGCCTTTTGAGCAGAAGGTGCAGCGATATGTTTCTCTTTATGTTTTCTTTTTGCAGGAACTGGTTCAGGAACCGGATCCACTGGTGTCTTGAACTTTAAAGCATCAGTCTTTTCATTGGGTTTAGGATCCACAGAGTCCCTGGATTTATCTTTCTTGGCATGCGAAGAGGAAGCCTCTTCAGTGGGCTTAGAAGAGGGAGAAGGAGTGGCCATCTCTTCAAACTTTGTTGCTCTCTTCTTTAAAATTTTAGGACAAAGAGACTAACAAATTTCACAATTATCAAAAATGTGGCTAGGACTCAGACACACAAGACACAAATTATGCCTATCAGCCTTGGCAATAATCTGGCCGCACTTGATGCAGTTTTTAAAAACAGTCGGTCCTGTTCTCTTTTTCTTTCTCGGTGTCTCTGACGTGCCAAGTGTCAGAAGCCCAAGTAAACAGCCACAACGTTGAAAAACAAATTTATCGGTCAATTCCACAAACCGCAGAAAATTAAATGAATACCAGTAAGCAACTGGTTCCATGACAAAATTTTAAGTGCAGGGAATTGAAGAAAATGCTCAGTTCCTGACAGAAAAGGAACCACGAACACAAACTAAACAAAAAAAATATAACATTACAATCTCTGCTAACAGGAACTGGAACGCTAGTATTTTCAAAGTAAAAAATGTGGTAAACAAAACACTGAGGTTATGGTTCCCCTCTGTTCCCTGGAACTGTTGAGGAACTGCTAAAACTAAACAAAAACAGCTAAACTATGCTAAACTAACCTGAAAAAGTATAGCATAGGAGCAGCAATCAAAAAACAGTAAATATAAATGTTTACCAAAAATGGAAAACAACAAAGTCAATAAATGTTGAGGAGAGCTCTCTGAGGCATCTACACTAGGCAGGCAGAGAAAGGAATCTGGGTGTTTCTTAGAATGCAGCAGCTACTAGGGGCAGCAGCTTAAAAGTGGCATGAGACAATGAGGATTCCATCATTTACATGAGCTCCATTTTCTCCAGGACAGTTCAACACAGGAGGCTGACTGCAATAGTTTAAACATACTGAGGGATTCCTGGAATTTGAAGATCAAGAGTTACAGTGATACCTTTCCTGTCTTTTTAAAGTAAGTCTTCTCCATACAGCTACAGGCTTTGGTCGAGTAACAAGCAGTGTTCTAACCCAGCATAGAGCAGGACAGAAGAGGCACTGATTGGGAAAGGTACCCCCACCTGGACAAATTAGAGTATAAGTGAAAAAGTCAGCTTCTCAAAAGAGACAAAACAAAAGGCATAACGTATGGCCACCCATACACAAGGCGAGTTGTGTATGGGTAGCAATATTTTATTTCATATAGTATATGGTTTAAAAATAAGTGGCTGACATCTATCTTTTAAACTGTGGTAAAAGTCAGTCCCCGACAGCAACTACACATAGCGATTTAAAAGTGGACATGGGTCCCATCCTCCTTTGGACCACATCCATTTCTCTGGTTGTCTATCCCCCTTCCTCCACAGCGCCAAGCTGCCACAATTTAAAAATCACAGTTTCAAGCGAGTGGGATGAGATATGTAATGAAGAGCATTGGTCAGCAACCCGGTTGTTCATACTGCAGTGTTGTAAGTTAAACTGAGCAATACAATATGCTCATTATGGCAGCTGCAGAGGGACACACTCACTTCCAGCATGAGCTTCGGAGAGCTGACTGCTTAGGGAGGGAGGTCCTTCGTCGCACTTGGTGGTACCTGTAGAGCGGAGGAGCAGTCTTGTGGCTGCATCAGCAGCCTACAGGAACACTAGGAGACCACATTCGGTGGTGATCAGGGGAGAAAATTGCATGGCCCCTTCAGTGGTGAAGAGGATTGTGGTTGGCCGCATTAGCGGCTGAAGAGGATGGCCCCGACCAATTAGGGCCCACGGCACCAAACCTGAGTTTGTGGCCAGGCTTAAAAAGCTAAACAGCTCGGCTGCAACTCACAGAGAGCAGACTGCTGCAGGACAGAGGTTCTTCACCACATTTGGTGGCACCTGCAGAGCGGAGGAGCAGTCTTGCAGCTGCATCGGTGGCCAACGGGAACACTAGGAGACCACATTCAGCAGCGATCAGGGGGAGAAAGCTGCATGGCTGCTTCGGCGGTGAAGATGATTGTGATTGGCTGCATTGGCAGCTGATGAGAATAGCCCTGACCAATCAGGGCCCACGGCACCAAAGCTGAGTTTGAGGCCAGACTTAAAAAGCTGAATGGCCCAGCCACAACTCACAGAGAGTTTACTGCTGCAGGAGGGAGTTTTTTCTCCTGCCCACCCTCCCTGGCCCCGACCTCTATTAAATGCAGATGGGAGGAGGAGGAGCCTGCAGCTAGGAAGACTCGGGGACTGGCCAGGAGAACTGACTACAAGTTCCACAAAAGAGCTGTCCGCTTGGAATATTTAACTGGGCAGAGCACACTGGAGAGCTTGCCGTGTACTTTCATGACTAATTTTGAAGTTGTCTGCTGCAAGCTGTCTTCAGCAAACTTAATGACTAGTTTGGCTTTGTCATGGTGGGATTAAGGGATCTGCTTTGGGTTAGGGGAAAACCTGGGCTAAATAAGGGCAATCTGTGTTGGTTGGGTTGAAACTATATTGCTCTTCCTAGAGTTGACTTGAGCTGCTTTTGTTATGGGGCGAATCTGGGCTAACTTTTTGCAGGCTTGATTTGCTTGAACTAAATAGTTAGATGACACATTTGAAGCTAGCTAGATATTGCATTGTTTTGGGGTTGATTTGACTTAAGCTGCTTTGGTTTAGGGTGGACCTGGGCTGAATTCTGGGCAAACTGTTTACAGGCTTAATTTTCTTGAACTAAATAGTTAGATGGTACCTTTGAAGCTAGCTATATATTGCATTGCTTTGCTTTGGGTTGATTTGAACTGATTTGGCTCAATCTACTTCTGCAACAGGGGAGTCACTGGTTAATAGTCAGTATCCTTGAGGAGACCAGGGCCACATGGCTGCAACAGGTTGGGGACATGTTAGAGGAAACTGGTATGGGGGAAGGAGGCACAGCATGGAACGATAGACTGGGGCAACTGGGCTGTGCGGAATCATGACTGGAAGAGGAGGGGGACCTCGGTTACAGGATGAAGGGGAAGCAGGCTAGTGGGTTGCAGTGGCTGTGGAGCTGTAATGGCCATAAGTACACTGTGGAGACTAGGGTACTATCCTGTTTGTGCCAGGTTGATGGGACTGATGGCTGAGTTGTGCAGGCTCAGGTATGAACTGGAGAGGTGGGTGAAAGGCAAGAGTACAGGGGATGGGTGGCATATATCCATAGACAATTGGGGGATGCCTGCAAATGTGGGTGCAGGATGATGGGGGCCACCAGAAATCATGGTAGGTCTGGCTAGCCCTGGGATAGAGATGGAGGGAGGGATCTAGCAGAGTGTACAGGGAGGTAGGCAAAGGATGGCAGACAGTGGGGGCAACTGGCAGACAGACAAAAGGGTCTCCAAGGAGCATGGCAAGGGAGCTCACCTCACAGAAGGGGAGCACTGTTAAGCAACCTACTGGGGGGATCTCGGTCTCAAATAGGTACTTGCCACTGGTGGACACCATGACAGTAGGGGCCTCAGAAGAAGTGGGGGAGCAGTCAGTAGAGGACAGAAGGAGAAGGAGGATGAAAGTGAGGGGGGTTGGAGGCATGGGTGCCAGGACTAATAGAGGAGCCAGGGATAGCACAGGAAGGAGGGCTGAGAATCGGGAATGCCTGGGGAGAGAGAATGAGGGACAGTGAGGAGGGAGCATGGATTCCGGAGGGAAGGGACCAGCAGGGAGTAAGTGTGGGGGACAGCAGAAAAAAGGATGATGGGTGGGTAGAAGTAAGAGCCCCCTGGAAGTCAGGAGGGGCCACAGGCTAACGGCAGTGTTGCTGGGACAGACCAGAGTGGTGAGGTGCGGGGGGAGCTGGGAGAGGAAAGGTCAGACAAGGGAAAAAGTTGGAACACGGGGGTAAAGGCAGCCATTGGCAGTCAAATTGATGATGTGGTCAGAGAAAACAGAGAGTTGGGGGTGGCAGAGGAGGGAGTTAGGCTCAAGAGGAAGGAGGAAGTTAAAGTGCTCCGGCTAGGGGACTTCATGATCAGGGGCATTAAGTGGGAAGGGGGAGTGAGGGGCAAGGCTGTGCTGTCGCGGTCAAGAGTATATCTGGCTTGACTGTACACAAGGCCATGCACTTGGTCTATGCTCTGGTGAAGGAATGTGGGGGATCCCCTAACATATTAGTGCACTTAGGCACTAATGACATAGAGGGAAATAGTGTGGAGAAAATACAGGCATGATTCTGGGAACTAGCCAGGGTGTGTCATGCAGTGGGGTGCATGGTCTATTTTTCTGAGGTCCCCCCGGTGCCTAGAACTACATACATAGATACATAGACAGTGTCAGCAGATAAGGGCCTATGGCCCACCCAGTCTGCCCATTTGAGCTTGCAAGTTCACTTTATGTTTTCCTAGAAGTCTGTTGCCCCTTACCCCTGAAACTAGCATGGGGAACAAAAAAAAATCATGGAAGTTAATGAATGGCTCAAAGTATGGTGTGTGGCTAGGGGGTATGAGTCAGTGGGGGACTGGGGTGCAACTTGGGAGGACAAGGGGCTGTATGCTAGGGAGAGGATCCACCTAAATTTGGGGGGAAGGAGATAGTGAAACTAAAACTGACTGAGTTCCCTGAAGCTAGGTGGGGTTTAAACTTGTGAAGGAGCAGGGAAGGGGCTTGGGGCCACTGCTGGCAGGCACATCAAGGGAGAACTTGGCAGTCTCTCCCCAGCAGGAGGGGGAGGAGTTCTTAATGGGGGCACCTGACAGTGAGCAAGGGAGCAGGAGCTTGCAGTTATCTGGGGGAACTCGGGTTGAGGAGACGGGTGAGGGCAAGGTGCAGAGAAGGAGGCCGGTCGTGACTAACATCAGGAGCATGGGAAATAGGATGTGGATTTGTTGTGGCAGTCACTGAAACTTGGGCTACGCCTTGGCATGATTGGGACCTAAACCTGATGGGGTACACAGTGTTCAGGAAGGACAGGGCTGTGGGCAGGGGAGGTGGAGTGGCACTCATCATTACAAACAGCATTGATATATGCAGGGTGGTGGGGGCAGAGGGAAATGTAGAGGCATTATGGGTTACCTTGCAGGCACCTGGGGTAAGACAGCCAACCTGGGGATGTTTTATAGGCCGCTCGGCCCATGCAGGCAGAGGAACTCGAGGAGGGCCTGGTGGCGAATCTAAAGAATCACTGTGGTCAGGGGGTGGGTAATACTGTGCTACTGGGTGACCTTAACATGCCAAGGGTTGATTGGGGTACTATGGCATCTGCATCAGCCAGGGAGCAACGCTAGCTGGACGTATTCCAGGATGCATTCCTATCCCAACTGGTGACTGACGGCGAGGGATGATAGCATTCTGGATGTGATGCTGTCGGATCATGATACGGTTAGGAACCTAGTTGTAGGGGATCCATTGGCAGGGAGTGATCATGCCACAGTTTGGTTTTTCCCTGGGTCTGAGGGGGGGAGGGGAAAATCGCACTAAAACAGTGGTGGTTGACTTTAAGGAGTGAACGTCAAGGGTACGAAGGAGATCTTCAGGGGGCATCTCGAGGGGAAAAGACCAGATATGGTACAGAGAGCAGGTGGGAAATTATTAAAAAAGGGCTCCTTGAAGCTACCAAGGCCAGCACAAAGGTCTGACGCAAGTTAGGTAGGGCCAGAAAGCCAAGCTGGTGGAACAGGGAGCTCCAGGAAGTGGTGAGAGAGAAAAGAGCTGCATAGAGAAGATACAAGCACTCACGAGGGGAAGTGGAGAAGGGGACTACGATAGGTTAGCCAAAAAGGTAACCAGGGTGATGAGGTTGGCCAAGGGGGAGGATGGAGCAGAGGCTAGCACAGGGAATCAGAAATGGGGAAAAAGGGTTATTTAGGTACATCAGGAAAAGGAGGAAAGTGAAGGGGCAGGTTAGCAGACTGGGGTCAGGGAGTGGATGGGCAGAGGAGGCCAGGGAGCAGACAGAGGTACTTAATGAATACTTTGCCTCGATCTTCACAAGAGATGATGGAGGGACAACATCATGCGGGGGGTGGAGGGCTAGGAATGAGGAGTAAGGGAGCTCTCTTACATTGAAATTCCTGTTGTTAGGGTGATGGGGGCCCTTAAGTCCCTGAGAACGAATAAGGCACTGGGTCTGAATGGCCTTCATCTCATGGTGCTGAAGGAGATGGTGGATGTCCTTGCTGCACCTCTGGCAGACCTGTTTAACTCCTCCCTATAGATGGCTTGGGTGCCTCAGGATTGGAGGATGGCTCATGCCATGCCTTTCCACAAAAGCGGCTCCCAGGAGGAGCTTGGTAACTACAGGCCTGTAAGTCTGACATCAATGGTGGGCAAGATGATGGAGGCCATCTTGAAAGAGAGGCTGGAGGTGTTCATGGAGACATGGGGCCATCTGGATGATCACCAACATGGCTTCTTTCAGGGCATATCGTGTCAGACTAACCTTGTGGAGTTCTACGATTGGGTGAGAAAGGCACTGAACCAGGGAAGGCCAGTAGATGTCCACTTTCTAGACTTAAGCAAGGCATTTGACTCGGTGCCACACCCAGATTTGCTGGACAAGCTGGGGGGAATGGGGTGTGGGAAAGGATGGTGTGGTGGATAGGGAACTGGCTAACTGGGCGGTTTCAGAGGGTGGTGGTCAGAGGGGAGGTATCATCTCCAAGGAGAATCATTAGCAGGGTCCCACAGCAGTTGGTGTTGGGCCCACTCCTGTTTAATGCTTATAACTTGGACATCAGGGATGGTATCAGGAGTGAGATGAGCCTCTTTGCTGATGATTCAAAGCTGGGGGAAGTGGTGAATGGGGAGAAGGGTAGAAGAGCCCTACAGGGGGATCTGGAAACTCTGGAGAGGTGGTCACACACTTGAAATTGAGGTTTAATGCCAAGAAATGCAATGTTCTCCACTTGAGGAGGCTTCGGAATCCAGATCATGAGTACTTTATGGGTGAGGAGAAACTGCAGGTTTTGGGGAGGAAGGATCTTGGGGTGGTCATGGATGGCAAAATGAATAACTCTGAGCAGTGTAAGAGGGCTGCAGCTAAAGCAAATAAAATGCTCAGGTGCATTGCCAGAGGGATAACTTCGAGGAGGTAGGAGGTGCTTCTCCCTCTGTATAACTGTCTGGTTAGACCATATTTAGAGTACTGTATGCAGTTTTAGCAGCCTTACTTAAAAAAGGACATTGCACTTCTGTAGAGGGTCCAGAGGAGAGTGACCAGGATGATACAGGGCCTGAGGGAGAGATCCTATGAGAAGAGACTTGAGAGGAAGGGGCCACTGGGAGCATTCCATGAGACTGGTTGACAGAGGCTCAGGGGGAGACTAGGAGATGCTACTTTACTCAGAGGGTGGTAGACCCATGGAACAAACTGCCTGCGGAGCTGGTGGCTGTTGATACAGTTAAAAGATTCAGAAGGAGCTGGGACAGATATAAGAGGAGGGTAAAACTGAGAAATGCTGGATCAGGAGGTGAAATTCTATTGGGGGATGGGGCTGGAGGGATTTACAAGGGAGGAAGGGAAGGCAGCAACAGTGTCCTGACTGGGTACTGATTTTTGAGCAGACTTGATAGACCTTTAGGCCTATTCTGCTGGCATCTTAATAAGTTAGTATGCTTCTGCAATACAATTCTGCTCTGCATTAAAAAACAAAAAACAACAAAATCACAAAATATATGTCTGTGTGTGAGGAGGGGAGACACCACAACCCAGAAGTCCCTCTCTTGCTTACTTAGCTACAGTAAATGGCATCCTTTTAAACTACTCACACTTCTACAACCGGCACACTTGTGGGACCGGCCTTCGCTTGCCTGTGCCACGCCTGACAATTTATTTTTGTTTTGTTTTCACAGAAGCACTGTTCTGACTTCACTGAGGTACTATGAAGTTCCATGAAGGAAAACACCCAGAGAAGTTGGCGGGAGTTGGCACTAGCTACTGCGGGGTTTATCTGCATATGGAATGTGCACAATAAGCCAGGGGAAGGAACACAAAAGGGTTATTGACTTGTGCGATTTCAGATCACAATAAACCACACACTATAGTAATATTAAATGTACACTGAAAATAGAGTAAGAATCAATGTTTTGACACTAGGTCTTCTTCAAGAATTATCTAAAAGAGAAAAAAAAAAAGCAAAGTTAGTTTTTTCCCATTTCTCATTTAGATAATTTCTGAAGACCTATGGTCAAAATGTCGATTCTTACTCTTATTTTCCATTTTCAGCATGCATTTAATATTACCATTTTGTTTTCAGACAACACGCTGATGCAGCAACTTTTTTTTAATTTTTTTTCCTCAAAGGAGAGACTCATCTAGGTCTCTTTGGCCACAGGTGAAAAGGGAACCCTACCCAGGCTTGTATTTATGATGCCTTTGAGAAGTACACCTGTTGATCAAAATGGTAGGAGGGGAGGATGAGTGGGACTTAAAAGAGACCAGCAATCCTGCCACTCTGAGGCTTAAGAGTCAATTACCTCCAAACAGGAACACAAAACTGTCAGTGCACACTCAAGATAAGGTGCAGGCTGTGTAAAATTTATTGAGTGCAGATTCCCTGCTGCCACTCCAAACAACAAGTGTATCATTAATTTACCTGTACCTGTGCACAATTTGGTCAAGACGCCTATAAGACCACATCCTTGTAAACAAAGTGTTTTTGCCACCACCCTAAATAAATCCTGGCATTCAAGGGGCCATAGTGGCCGTGCCGCAGTGCTGCATTTTTGGAGATACAGAGTATCTCTTTTTTAAACATGAAGAAATTGTGTCTCAGGATAAACTGGACAGCAGTAATTAGAAAGGCTGACGGGGGTGCACTGGTACAGGTATATCAGAAAAAAAAGTAATCCAGTGCCTTCAAACCCAAAATGTGAGTGATACTGGTGTACAGAGATGTTACATTGACTGTATCCCAAGCCATAAAAATTCAGGTTGTCACATCACATTTTGCAGTTTCTGCAACAAATGTGAGGAGTCTCTTTCATAGGAATCATACAGACAGTTATATGCTATAACATTTAAGCATGTGTGTAGCTTTGTTGATTTCCTTACTGTACTGTTACTTGGGTTTGCTTTGAAATAGTCCAGTTTTACTCCTTTTTCGGGTCCCCTGTGGATGCTGCCCTTTTCTGCCTGATATTAAGTTTCTGATTACTAACCATGTGACTTGACAAGGGGCATTTAAATGTATACTGGTATTGCTGGCCACACCCTCCTCTGATGTAGAGGCAAAGCACCTCAAAGCACTGGGATTGTGGCCATGGTTGCTTGTACTCAATACATTTTGCACAGCTTGCACCTTATCTTGAGTTTGTGGTGACTTTGCTGTGTTCCTGTTTGCAGCCTTTTTGCTTTTGTCAGCAGCACCTCTCTTGCTAGTGAGCATACAGCTTTGGCAGTATCATTTACATCCAAGCCAACAAGCCTAGACTGGCTAGGTGAAGCCATGTGTGTCTGCGAATATAGACTGCCATTGCTGCTGAGTGAGTTGCAACCTCTGTAGCATCATATGCCAAGCACACGAGATGCTTGCTAGCCATGGTGCCAGCCCTGGCAATAGAGCAGTTCCTGTTGTACTCCACTTGGAGGTAGTTCAAGCAACCATGCATTTGCGTGTTTCCAGAGTTGAATAAAATAGTTTGAACTATGGGTTTAGTAAGGCACCATCTGCAAGTTTGTGTGGCACCACTGTTTATCTTACAGAGACCACAAAAACTCCCACCTGGGGCAGGCATGGATGGGTGATGTGTGTTGCAGAAATGTTATATCAGAACCTCACTCAAGAAAGTACAACCATAGTGGCAAATGATGACTTCCAGACTGCCAATGTTTTCTCAGATAGCACCTGTAGGAGAGAAGGAACAGAAGAAAACACTGGGAAAAGCAGAATTAAAAGCTGAAACGGAATGATTCTGGTATTCATCACTGACTTTGACTGCCACTGCAAAGCATCGTATACGTCACCCATAAAGCATCAGCACAAGATGTACTCGACTGCTGAAGGAAGAGTATGTGCATGACTTCACTTCCTTCAAATGAACAAAGGGTGGGAGAAGAAGTAGAAGGATAAGTAGGGGACAGAGAAACCTGAGACTAAGGCCTAGGGTCCATTTCATTAAACTAGATCCATACTGTGAGAAGCCCAGCTGAAAACTGTTGGTTGGCAAAGAACTCTGGTGGAAATAAATGCCAGGCAGCATGCCACAAAATGGAGGAAGGCAGGCTATGTTTGACAGAATAAGACTGGGGTACAGTCTCTTGGGCAGTGGAATGGTTCATCAGTTCTGCTGGAGTACATTCCAACATAAGAACTGGACTTGAGTTAATGCCACTCTTAGTAGGAGGTGAACTCCAAGGGGTGGCCCAACAAACACAGCAGTAGAAAATGAAATCAACAGGTTAACAATCCCTATAGCCTGATATGAGCCCCAAAAGCATTTCCATGACCTGAGAGGCAGACATAGGAATGGAAGTGTCCAGTTGTCCCAGCACCAAGAGAAACCAACACTGATAAGCACTGTGCTGACAAACAATACTGATAAACACAGTGCCGATAAAAATAGCACCGAAGATATCATTCCTCTAGACTGTCATTCCAAGTAGATAAGAAGGTGGAGGACCTGTACCCAAGAATAGTGATGGCTACAAAATGGTCTAGGTGAAATCCTGTGGAGATCTGACTTGGAAGATAATAATAGCCCAGTAGGGGTCAACTGCCTAGAAACCAGCAATATCTGCTCCATCATAACCCCTGGAAGGGGGAAGATAGAGACTGGCAAGTCAAAGAAAACCACAGGCTCAGCATAAAACACCTCCATGGAGGACAAAGCTTCAGACAAGAATGGCATCAAAGAAGATAGTGTCACTCTCAAAGATCCTCTATTGCTGGAGGGGTGTGCCCATTGCCACTTCCGGACTGCCTCAATGGGACATATGTGATATCTATATGAAGCACATGGAGGTTCAATGTATGAGATGTTAAGTGGCAACAATGATAGAAGGCCTTAGGATCATGATTCTTGCCTAAACATCTTAGACAGAGCAAGTGCAGTTCTGCAGTCCAACACTAACACCAAAGCATGCCGCTCTATGGTGAAGAATGACTTTAGAAAGATAATAGTTTTCTAATGTTTAGAAATCTAAGTCTCCAACTTGAATCTCCCCAATGCCTAATCCCAACCCAAATCTATCTGCTTGATGACCACCAGAAAACAAAGTTTCACCAGCAAAATCCTCAGCAGCATGTACCACACCTGCATGATCAAGCATCATACTTGCACACAATTTCCAACAGTATAATGCCTATCAAACATAATTATTCAATACTGGACACTTGTCTTCCTCATCTTTATCAGTTAGTGAACTCAGACCATCAGACTAAAAAGACTCCCAGCTCCTTCACTAACAGCAGACTGTTGTATTTCTAAGCACTGCAATGAAGTACTTATTCCTATCTAATCCAATTTATCACATGCAAGGGAAGGGATAACCTCTTAATTCTGCTAATATGCCTTCATTTTCCACTGTGGATGAGGATGTGTCTAGAATTGGAATACTGTACTGGTTGGGTACTGCAGAGTTGGAAGTGGGTGCTGGGTTGACAACAGGCAAAAAGTATTCTTCTAGAGACAGGGTTGATGGCTCTTTTTTACTAGGAGTTTTCAATCTGGGTTGGGATTTGACTGTGGTTGGGATCTGTATTTTTTTATATTGTGAGAGGCAGAAATTGAGGGGGTTGGGGTAGGATTTAATACTGGGTTAGGTTTCTGGATTATTAAACATGGAGATATGTATACAGAAAAAACATAAAAAGGGCATGATAAAAGCAAAGTTAGATCCTAAACTGCTGCTTAAGAAACTACCATAACTCTGCCTCAGGTTTAACACGGTGTGGTGGAAGAAGTCACTTTTAACTGAACCTGTTTCAAGAAGGAAATGGTAGTTTACTCACCTGGTAAAGGTGATTGTGGGGGAATGGCTGTCTGAGGCACTCCACCTACCTGACATCATGGGTTGTGTACACCTGATAGGTTGTCTTGATGCACATGTGGCTGGATTTGAGAACGTCCCCTCTGAGTGTCTCTGGTCACTTGTAATCAGTTCGATGTTTTCCAAAGCTGTCTCTGAAATGAGAAAAAATTATATTGCCCCCCAATTGTACCTGGAATAATAGTAATAAAATGTTTCTATGAAGGTACTGAATGTAAAATATTTATTGCTATAGGATGTATGCATGTCTTGCGGAACACATATTATGAGATGCTTGTGCGCAATTGTTGTTGTTAGTGAGCATTGTCACGTTATAGTCTAGGAGGCGGAGTGCCTCAGAGGCCATTCCCACAATCACCTTTACCACGTGAGTAAACTACCATTGTGGGGGATGGTCTCTGAGGCACTCCACCTACCTGACATCATGGGTTATTCAAAAGCAGTGATATGAAGTCTAGGGTGGGTTAGACGTGATAATGTCATTGTGTCCTGTGCTTGCTGCCAGTAGGACTGCTCTGGCAAAGTTTGTCTTGTTCTGTTGAGACACATCCAATCTGTAATGTCTTGTGAAGATGTAGATAGTCGACCATGTGGCTGCAGTGCAAATTTCTTCTGCGGTGGCTAAATTTCTTTCTGCCCAAGAAGTTGCAATAGCTCTGGTGGAGTGTGCCTTTAATGTTGTCGGTACCTGCATATTATTAGCCTTGTAAGCCTCAGAGATAGCTTTTCTGAGGTACCCTGCTATGGATGCTTTGGAGGCAGGCATGCCTTGTCTGCGTCCCTGTGTGATGATGAATAGTCTGTCAGATTTGCGGATAGCTTCCGTTCTAGCAATGTATGTTGAAAGCAGGCGAGTCATGCCTAGTAGTCTAAGCTGTGGGTCGGCTTGAATGTCTTCTGGTGGTAGTTGACCTGGAATTTTGATTGATTGGTTAAGGTGATACTTAGAGACAATTTTGGGTTGGAATGACGAGATTGGTCTCATCGATATTCTGTCGGGGTAGAATTGCAGGAAGGGTTCTTTGTGTGATAGTGCCTGTAGTTCTCCTACACGTCGGGCGGATGCGATGGCTGTGAAAAATACTGTCTTGAGTTGTAGCCATTGTAGGTGAATGGAGTCTATCGGTTCGAAAGGTGGCTTTGTCATTGCTGTCAACATGGATGGTAGATCCCCATGGTCGAGGTTCGTTTTATTATTAGGCGTATGTTGCTGCGCCTTGAGGGCGTCTAACGTCTTGGTGGGATCCCGGCGTTGTGCCTTGTATTTGTCCCCTTGCTGCACCGATAGCTGCTACTTGTACCCTGAGCGATGAGGGTGAGAGCCCTAGTTGTAGTCCCTACTGGAGAAATAAGAGGATATGGGGAATGGTGCATTGTGAGGAGTCTATTTTGTGGTGTGTGCACCATTT
Organism: Neoceratodus forsteri; assembly: GCA_016271365.2. NCBI lineage: Eukaryota > Metazoa > Chordata > Ceratodontiformes > Ceratodontidae > Neoceratodus > Neoceratodus forsteri. The sequence continues at coordinate 820,848,018 of CM028129.1, forward strand.
GTTGAATATATCCCAGTGTCATTGGTAAGTGGTAATTGTGGATGGTTGCCGTGATGATGCCATGGTCTGAATGACTGAAGGGTGGTATCCTGCGTTCAGCAGTCTCTCCCTTTCAGGAGCCATGCCGTCAGTTGCAATTGCCGAAGGTTTGGATGTGTGATCGGGCCTTGTGTGAGAAGGTCTGGTTGGAGCAGGAGTTGCCAGAGATCTGTCAGCACCATTGAGACAATTGTAGCGAACCATGCTCTCCTCGGCTAGTAAGGTGTAATTAGGATGACTCATGCTCTGGATATGTGGATCTTCCATAGTACTTGAGAAATGAGTGGTATGGGGGGAAAGACATAGGCTACTTGAAAAGTCCAGTTTGCCGAGAGTGCGTCTACTCCTATTGCCCTGTGGTCCTTGAATCACGACCAGTATTTTGTGCATTGGTGGTTCTTGTGGGAGGCCATGAGGTCCACCTCTATCGGGCCCCATCTGTGGTTGATTCGTTGGAAGACTTATGGGTGAAGTTTCCATTCTCCTGGGTGTATCATCTCCCGACTGAGCCAGTCTGCCATGATGTTGAGTTTGCCCGCCAGGTGGATTGCTGATATTGATTTCAAGCTTGTCTGAGACCATGTTAGAAGTTTGGATGTTTGTGACATCATTGCTCTGCTTCTTGTGCCTCCCTGCTTGTTTATGTAAGCGACCATGGTCTGATTGTCTGACCTTATTTGCACATGTTAGAGATGTTGATAGAGACATACAAGTATCTTACAGGGAGGAACAGGGTGCAGGAAAACACTATTTTTAAGCGAAAAAGATGTTCCAGGACTAGAGGGCATGGGATGAAGCTGGAGGGAGGACGATTCAGAGGAAACATGAGAAAGAATTTCTTCACAGAACGGGTGGTGGACAAGTGGAACACCCTGCTAAAGTAAGTGGTGGGGGCTGAAACAATCACGGGATTTAAGAATGCATGGGATAGACATAAAGGAATTCTGGAGGTCAGGGGTAAGGGGCAACAGACTTCTAGGAAAACAAACTGAACTTCAAGCTCAAATGGGAAGACTGGGTGAGCCATAGGCCCTTATCTGCCGACACTGTCTATGTATCTATGTATCTATGTTTGTTTTGGATGAGCTTGGAGAAGTGCAGTAGTGCCTTGAATACTGCCTTCATTTCCAGCACGTTGATCGTGAGTTTTGTGTCTGATGTGGACCATTTTCCTTGCGCAGTATGATGTCCAAGCACTGTTCCCCATCCGGAGAGGCTTGCATCCATTTCTATTGTAATGTCTGGGGCTATGTCTAGCGGAATACCTTGGGTCAGTTTGTGTCTGTTTGTCCACCAGTTGAGGCTTGTCTTTACTGTGGGTGGAAGAATGACCCGTCTTGTTAGGTCGAGATCGTGCGCCTGTTCTTGAGTTAGAAGGAATGACATAAGAGGTCTTGCGTTCCATCTTGCCCATGGAACTGTGTCTATGGTGGAGGACATTAGGCCTAGCATTTGAGAAATGTCCCATAGTGTCGGGTGTTTTGCAGACCGTAGTCTGAGTGCTGTTGATACTATTGTGTCGATTCTGGCATGAGACAGAGTAACTATTCCTCTTTCTGTGTCTATTAGAGTGCCTAGGTGTTCTATTTTGTGACTGGGAACCAGTTGGCTTTTCTTGGCGTTGAGTATCCAGCCATGATGCTATAGGCACTGCACCACCGTTTGCGTCTCCCTTAATGATTGCTGTAGCGATCTTGTCCAGATGAGCCAGTCGTCCAAGTATGGTATTACATGGATTCCCTGTTGTCGGAGATGTGCCATGAGAACCACGGAAACCTTTGTGAATACTCGTGGTGCGGATGCTAGTCCGAATGGCAGGACCTTGTACTGATAGTGTAGGTCTAGAATGCAGAAGCGTAGGAATCTGTGGTGCGTGGGTCTCATTGGAATATGAAGGTAAGCGTCCTTTAGGTCGATGGATGTGAGGAAGTCTCCCTGATGTAGGGCCTTGAGTGTGGACCTGGTCGTCTCCATCTTGAAAGGAATGTAGCGTACTGACTTGTTGATGTATTTTAGATCCAGTACTGGTCAGAATCCACCTGTCTTTTTTGGCACCATGAAGAAGATGGAGTAGATGCCGGTACCTTCTTCGTGCCTTGGGACTGGAGCAAAGGCATTGTTGTCTTTTAATTCTTGAATAGCTGTAGTAATCTGTGCTGTTGTGTATTTGTGCTTGGAAGAGGGTGAATGAATCATTCTGTGTCCTCTCGGTGTGTTTGTGAACTGTATCGCATAACCCAGTCTTATTATCTCTAGTACCCATTTGTCCGTGGTGGTGTCTACCCATTGTTCTAGGAATGGTGTCAGTCTCGCTCCCACTGGAATGTAGCCTCGCTGGTGAGGTGCATAGTCAGGACCTGGAATTGTTGCGGCGATGGTAGTTTCCTCTGCCTCTTTGTGTAGATCCTCTACCTCTGTATCTGTTGTAGTGGTAGGGAGTGGAGTAGTTTTGTCGGAAGGTAGTGCCGAGGAATATATAGCTGCCTCGTCTCTTGTCTCGAAAGGACTATTGTCTACCTCTCGGATGTGTTGGAAGATAGGTGGATCTTGTTTGTTCTCTGGCTAGTAGTCTGCTGTCCTCTTTGCCTTGAGAAACTTCTCTAGGGCCTGGCCAAATATCATGTTGCCTTTAACAGGAAGTCAGTGTAATGTGGCCTTTGATTCCTTGTCAGCATCCCAGAGTTTCATCAGGAGAGATCTGCGGGCTCGGTTAGTGATAGCCGCCGATCTAGCATTTATTTTCAGGGAGTCAACCACTATGTCAGCCAGGTATTTAGTGGAGAGGATGGCATTGTCTAAAAGAGTGGACTCGTGTGACTTTGCAGGAATGGTCTTTTGTATTTCCTGGAGCCAGGTGAGCTGTGCCCTAGTGGCGTAGATAGCTGTAGCGGCTGCCCTGTTTCCCAAGCCTGCTAATTCTGCGTTCTTCTTAAGATTTTCCTCTAGTTTTTGGTCAATGGGGTCTCTTAAACCTGATGCGGACTCAGTGGGGAGTACCGTCTTTCAGTTTAGTGCCGCTATTTGAGGGTCCATGGCAGGTGGAGTACACCATAGTGCCAATTTGTCTTCCTGCAGTGGGTACATTCTGTTCCATGATTTCCTTTTGGGAATTCTGGCTGGTTCAGAGGAAGACCATTCTTTGAGAACTATCTCCTCTATTGCTTCGCAGATGGGGAAGGCCTCTGCTAGTTTCGCAGTAGGCTGCAGGGATGGTAGTAGCTTGGATGTGGGGGTTGATGTCACCATGTCGAACCCCACTGTTTCCAATATGTGGCGCACCAGGGCTGGGATTTGGTCTGGGAAGCACCACTTCGCTGTGAGAGTTTGTGGTTCTTGGTCTAGACTGCCCTCTTCCGCATCGGAGGAGTCACTGGAGTCGACCGGAGGAGGGGGGAGAGAGTGACCCATCTCTTCTGCATGTCTGTGTGTTTTCTTAGTAGGAGGTGATTATATTTGTTGGTGCTTAGAGAGTTCTGTTAGCTTTTGTAACATCGCTTTTAAGACCTCCTGTTGTGCTTGCATAAGTTGGTTATTTTGTAGGAGCGCTTTAGTGGTCTCGGAATGTTGTAGGTTGTCCTGGCTAGTGGAAGGTGGCGAGCAGTCCTCATCTGTGTCGTGTGCCTCAATGTGTGTAGTGGAGTCCTCAATGCAGGATGCACAAAGTCTGCCTGACTGTTGATGTGGCATTGGCACATTGCACTGCCTGCAGCTTTTTGGTTTAGGCATGGTCACCTGATAAGTAGACAGAAATGAAATGCTTAGTCAGATGGCAGTCCCTGTGCCTATGTATTAGTCAGTGTCTTAGATAAATTTGCTTTCAGTAACAGTAATGTGAAGGATTTAAATGCAATGCAAAAAATATTTGCAGTATCACAGCATTTCATTACGTAGAAGTAGTGCTTCTGTGTAATGGAACTGAACATGCAGCACATTTAAAGTTGGTATGGCTTTAAGGTGGGGAAGTTGCTACAATAATGAGTCCTGTGCTTGCTGCCAAGGGACTGCATGGTATCAGTACAGAGTCGAATAAGTCCGCTCTTTATATGCTAGTTATCTACCAGCTGAGTCAAAAGCTGTGTAAAAAATATGCTGTGCCAGGGAAACTGAAGGAATTCTGGAGTAGGGTGACTCGCGTGCTTGCAGAAGCAAGCGCGAGTGGTGGACGTGCAGTGATCGTCGCGAGACTTGCTTGAAGTCTCGTGAGCGTTGCCTGGCCAGTGAGGAAGCACGCTGTACTGAAAGGAGCGTGAGGGAGCAGGAAGTAGAATAGCGAGAAGGCATGGACGCGGGACCGTCTGGGTGCCATAAAATAACATTATAGCATCTCCATTTTGTAGTCCCATGTAAGCGCTGCTTTCTATTTGAGGAGCAGAGGTATTTCTGAAAATGGGTGCCAACTGACACGACATCATGATAGTGGCGAAGTGCAGGTAGGGAGAGGTGCAGAGAGGAACTTGGGTCATTTTAATGAGCGTTTACAAGTTATGTGCCATTAGCGTCTGGGACCGCTACGTGAGGGGTGCCCAGAGCGCTGTGCTCGATGCAGCTAAGCGAATATTACTGTTGGAGGAGTGTAGAGGAAGTGCAGCGTCTGTTATCGCATGGTAGGGGTATTCAGAGTGCTGAGGATGTAAAGAGTGCTGCATTGAGACAGAGTTTGCACCACGGTAGGTCAGCATCTGGAACCGCTAATTGAGGGGTGTCCAGAGCACTGCAGGGCGCTATGAGTAGTAGTCAAGCTGATGTCATATTCAAGCTGCTAGTGAAGTTGATAATGTTATCATTTGTCAATGCTGTGTTGTGAATGTGGGTAACCTTTGCCCCCCTGTTTGTAGCACGCTGAGTGTAATGAGCTTGTAAAGGTGAAGTTTGTGGCAGTAGAGAAAATAGCTTTGCACATAATATCCTTAGCTAGTTAACTGCTAATCTACTAGAAATACTGATTATCGTACCAACGTACCAAATAGGCACAGAACTAGCTGTGCTGTCTGTATAAATACTGAATGCAATAGGTACAATAATGAACAAAGAAACTACCGTTCTACCTTAGAACGAGTTGTTTAAATCTTCTGTGATCTGGAGCTCTAGAGTAGTGCGACAACCTTTGTAGATGCACAATTTGAACTGATTACAAGTGACCAGAGACACTCAGAGGGAACTTTCTCAAATCCAGTCACATGTGCATCAAGGCAACCTATAAGGTGTACACAGCCCATGATGTCGGGTAGGTGGAGTGCCTCAGAGACCATCCCCCACAATATCAACACAGCATGAAGGCAACACAAAAAGGTAATGAACAGATTAGATAAGAACTGCAGTTATCCTGCAAGCTGTACTTTTCTGTAGAAGCTGATCCTGGTTCCAGTTCTGTTGTTTGTTCTGTCTTGGTTGGCCTTTTAGTAATTTAATGGATATCGCTGGGTTACATAATGGTGGTGAATAACATTTTTAAACCTTATGATATACTGTAGTTTATGTTTGTTTCAAGCTTCTATTTAAATTTTGAAACAGCATAGCCACCAGGGGGTACAGCAGACTTAAACAGGAAGAGGAGGAACTCAGTAATGACTTCAGGTAATTCTTCACAGTGGGTGGTGGATACACGGCACAGTCTATCCAGTATGTGATTAATGCTAGTACTACTCTGGGCAACATACTTTTCTAAAATGGTCTTTACCACTAGAGTTTAACTCAGAAAAGTCACTAAATTCACTACAAGACCAGTAAAGACAAAACAGTAACAAAACGTGAGCCAGTAAAAAAATACATCTCCTACAGAAAAGAGACTAGCAGGATAAATTCAATTCTTCTTGAAGGGGAACATATAATAGGCATTCATTTTTTTATATATAATTGGAAACTAAAAGCATGTGTGTAGCTTTGTTGATTTCCTTACTGTATTGTTACTTGGGTTTGCTTTGAAATAATCCAGTTTTCCTCCTTTTTCTGGTCCCCTGTGGATGCTGCCCTTTTCTGCCTGATATTAAGTTTCTGATTAATAATCACTTCTGCAACCCCATGATATCAGTTAAGTAGAAGCCCAGAGAGGAAGTAGCACAACAGGCCTTCACTTAACTGATACCATGGAACCAGCTACTAAACAAAAATTAAATAGCAGGTGGGGAAAAGGAAGCATTAACAAGGGAAACTAAAACAGTAAAGGCAAAATTATTTTAAAGTGACAATAAGGGGAATAAATAATCTCCACATACCTTTTGCTCAATAAATACCTTGCTTCACTGTTCAACAAAGGATGGGGATAGAGGGCTTATTGGGAGGGCCCATACCATCAGGGTAGTCAAGATGCAGCCATTGGATGTCCCACCTGCTCCAGTAGTTATTTATCTGGCAAAAACTAAGTCAGACCAGTCTCAAATAGGTGGATGGATACACCCCATTATCACAGTGGAGCTAAAGGAAAAAATAATGGTACCATGTGCAGTAATCTTTCAGGAGCCTTTCTGGACAGTGTGATGCCAGAGGACTGAAAAGAGGCAAAGGTGGCCCTCCTCTTCAAGAAGGATACAAGGTTGGACCCAGTCAACTACAGGCTGGTTAATCTGACATCTATGCTAGGCAAGGTCCTATAGGTCATCACCAAGGACAGAGTAATGGAGCACTTGGTTGAAGTCAAGGTTCTTGCCCCATCTCAGTATGACTTTATGAGGGCAGATCATTCATCTTTGATGGAGTGACTAGGGAGGCAGGCAGGGCCCTGAACATGGTCTTTCTCTACTTCAGCAAGCCCTTTGATACTGTAATGCATGACAAGTTTCCAGGCAAAGTAAACCAGCATGGCATACACAAGATATACTCAAGGTGGACTGCCAAAGGCAGTAAGTAGTGGGTGATGGTGGACAGGCACTACTCCAAATATACAGTAGAGCAGTACTCAGCAGTATTCCTCAGGGATTGGTGCTGAGACCACTACTCATTACATTGTATGGAAGATGAAGACTCCAACAACCTGCTTATGTTTGTGGATGAAGCTTGCAAAGGTGCGGGATAACAGATGAACACTTACAACTGACATAAGGTGCAACCCAATTGTTTTTGTAGGATGTTTATTTTTCTTCCAAACAGAAAAATCAACAAAAAAAAATCAACAATGCAATACTTCTTGCACCAAACAATAAAATAAATCAAAGTAAACAATGAAGAAAAGCTTTCATGGCAAACTCTCTCGGCTTCCACAGTCACTCATTGTAGCAACAGGCTTTCCCAACCTCTGCCTACACAGTCAGAAGTAACTGACCTTATCTGCCTGAGAGAAGCACAGCAGGGCTTTTTTATTCCCACCCCCTGTGGTCAGGTGACAGCAGCATTACTAAAACTATAAACTTTGTTATCACCCCCTCTTTTTAAATTATATAACTTCTGAGGGCTTACTAATGATATAAAGAGGCAAACCTGGGGTTCAAATCAAAATAACACAGCCCAGCAACATAATAATCTTGATGAAGAAGTGGAAAACTTTCCACTTGCCTTTGATTGACAGGTCCTAGTGTATAAATATGGGCCACTAGGGGCCGCTGTCTTCCTAAGAGGCACCTGAACTGGCATTCTCTCTCATTCCTTGGTACAGGTAGGACAGGCTTATTAGGCCTCCAGTATTACTAGGCCCAAAATTACCTCATGAATGGTTTGTGGTTTTGTATTAACTTATGAAGACAACAGCATAATGTTGGGCTTTATTGTGGGACACAAAACCCATTGTGACCCTGCAAAATGCATATAAATGTGTTTATGTACCTCTTTTATTTCTACATGCTAGTGTGGGTAATTTGCAGGAGGGAATTCCCCTGGAAAAAGCATTGCTATATGTTTTTAGAAGAAATAAGAGCAGCTACCAGCTGCTTCAATGCTCTAATTTGGGGAAAGCTTTTACTATGCTTGCCAATGACTGCAAAGCTCTGTTGTTGGCTAAACTTTTCATTTTGTCCCTTGGGTCAAGGTTGATTCTTATTTCTGCTGCAGGTATAAATCTTTCTACATCCTAGAGAGGGAACCTACATTTTATTAAAACATAGAGTTGCAAAGCAGAGGGGCAGCCTGGCTTTATTATACTTTTGCAGTTTGCCAGGCTGCTGAAACACTGCAGTTTCAAGTTAGGACCCTGGAGAGAGTGGAAGCACTCCTGAAAGTGAGTGCAAATAAACCTCTCCTCTCCGTCCTTGTCCATGCCCATTTATACAGGGTACACCCCAAAAGAACTGGGTCAAGGGCATAAAAAGGAGTCATTGAGGGGAAGGGGCAAGCCTCCAAGGAGTATACAAGAAATAGGACATGGTGCCATTGTGGCTCAGCCCTGAGCATTGGCTCCTTTGATACATACAAGTGGCAAAGCCACTAATTGTGAGCTGAGGAGAGGGGTGAGCCATAGGTAGCATCATCTATGTGCCACATGGCGCAAGTGGTTCAGCCCTTCCATCAGAACCTCAAACCTTTTATTTCTATCTGAAGCAGCAGCACACTGCTATACAACAACAGGGCTCCTAAAATTTATGGACAAAGGAGCAATAATCTTTCTCCTTTTGGGTACCCATACGTACACAAAACAGTTGGAGCAGCAGGGAAGGGAACAGAAGGGAAAAGGGGTTGCTGCTCCTGTCTTTTCTACCAGTTTATAACCAATGATGAATTACTTTCAATTTCAACAGAAAAAGGGGTACATAAATAAACAGGGGCATATTTTCCATTATTCAGCCGGCTGCACAGCTCCAAAAACTGTCATTACATTCTTATTCATAAACTGGTGTAACCCCCCTGCAAATGGGGGTTCCCAAAAGACTTCCAGGAGCTTGCTTGAATGCTCCAAGCCTGAATGGTGTTTGGCGTTTAAGCCATTTATCTGTGAGTGTTTTTAGAGCCTCTGGTACTGTCTCTTTAAGAGCTGTCTGCTTGCAGACATAATTAGTTTGTATGGGGGAACTGTGTGTCTCTCTGCTTGAGTACCACTCGAGCTGCTGCCAATTCACTCCATTTTTGCAGTCACTAGGAGTGCAAAGGGAACCTATCTGAAAGATGTAACTGTTTGCCAGAAATCATTTAGAGTAATAATGAAAATACAGTTTGTCTAACCTGCTTTCTTTGCAGTCAGAACTGTGTTTGCCTAGTTCCCCATTCTAGTTTTGAACTGCTGAACTGGACCAATCAGTGTGGGTTAAGGTAGCTCTAAAATGGTGCCTTGGACGAATCAGAACTTGGACTTGTAATCTGAGCCAGCCACAAGAGGATTGTATGGGCAGTGACTCTGGGAGATGTAGTTTGGACTTTGGTGCCTTTTTGGACCAACAGGGGCAGTCTATTGTGAGTGACAGCCAATCCAGCCAAGAACTGGGAGGAACTCAAAGGAAGTGCCCGGTTTTGCCTGCTGGAGTTTCAGTTGAGCTCTGGCAGTGAAGAAGGAAGGAGCCCTGTGCTTTTTCGGTGTGCAGTTTTAGTCGGGAAACGTGTGTAAGGCCCCGAGTTCTGGTCTGCAGCTTGTGTAACTGCTTGTTAGGACTGAATCCATCCTGTGAAGAGAATCAAAGAATATCTGAAGAGTAGAAACCAGGCTCACCCTGTAGAAGACTGGAGAAATTGCTGAATTGTGCCCGGTCTGTCAGGAACTGAATCTGCTGTGTGTTCTCCCGGGTATTGTGCAGTAATTGTGATCGGGATAGAGAAGCAGCCTGCCTGGTATAGTACTTTCTTTTACCATATAAATGTGTGAGGAGGCTTGTGTAGCTCAAGTGAATCCTGCTGCCATTAAAGGACTTTTGCCTGTTACTGTTTACCATATAAATGTGTGAGGAGGCTTGTGTAGCTCAAGTGAATCCTGCTGCCATTAAAGGACTTTTGCCTGTTACTGTTTACCATATAAATGTGTGAGGAGGCTTGTGTAGCTCAAGTGAATCCTGCTGCCATTAAAGGACTTTTGCCTGTTGCAGTTTGTCATATAAATGTGTGAGGAGTCTCGTGAGCTCAAGAGTAGCCCTGCTGATGTTGAAGGACCCTATCTTGTTTGGAGGTCGTGAGTACTAATTCAGGGTCACTCCCTGTTGAATTGCCACATTGAATCCAAATGGAATTACTGTACTGTTGACTGTTTAACTAATTTTTATTTTCTCTTGTGTGAAAGGGCCCCTACCAGCTGCCACAGTTTGGACTAGCCACTAGGGCTTGGGTACCCAGGACAGTAACTGGTAGGGATAGGCCTGTGCACAGAGCCATAGTAGATGAGTAAGTGATAAGCTAATTAACCTGATTTCCCTGTCCTTGTTATATCCCTAAATAAATCAGAGCTGCTTGTTTCAGCAAAGTTATACTGCCTGAGGTATTTGTCTATGTTAAAGTATTGTACTGTGATTGTTGCACTGTATCTTCTTATTTTACAGGGGTCCCAGTGCCTGAACCAGTCCTGGGGGTAAGTGTATACTGTGAAGGTAATTCTGATATACTGTGTGGGCCACTAGTGGGAAGAAAGGGGGGTTGCAGTGTCCCAGAGGGCTGTGACCAAGTTAGTTTAACTATTGCAAACCCTGACCTCTGGGTGGAGGCACCCACCATCGGATCCAGGCCCCTCAACCTGTTAGTGGCAAATCAGGCAGGGGTAGTAGCCCCTGGGATAGTGCCATCTAGGGGTTACACTAGCAGTTTTAGGTACTGCCAGTACCATTCTGATTATTTCTACTCTGGAGGTCATGTTACACTAGACCTCCCACAAGCTGTACCAAAGAAGAAACAGGAAATATAAAGAAAGTGATAGATTTGAAGAGAGAAAGGTTCACCCGGAAGTGGCTTGTCCATTTCAGTGGCAGGGACTTCCCCTGCCATAGAGCTCAGTTAACCAGTGTGATGAACTCCCCTGAGGATGGGGACAAACTTCAAGAGGATCTTAAGAAGATGGGTTATTGATCTTATTCCTGGTGTCACAGATGAAAAAATTACTCACCTTAGTAATGTTGTTTCTTCTAATGGAGTCTTGCTAAATTATGACATATGCAATGAGTCCCAACCTTCGAACTGCTCCGGAGGTGAAAGAGTTAACTTTCCATGCCAGGCATGGAACGCTGAGCTCGAGCTCGGTTGAAACTCTGTCCTTTGTTCTTCAAACTCAAACCGTCAGATCATTACGAGCTAAACTCACTGAGGTCCTGTGTGGAAGCTGTAAACCTACACTAGTCAACTGGCTACTAAACATAGGAACACATTTTTTGGTCCCAAAACAAAGACTCAAGTCAGGAGACCCAAAAAATGAAAACACAACACCAAGTCACCCCAAAAAAGGAGGAGTGAAACAACAAGGTGGGCATCTACTAAGTGCCAACACTGCACTGCTCACCCACATCCCAAAAACAGAGGTTCTGAGAGGGGCAGGCAGGGGGGAGGTCATAATATAGCAATACTCCATTAGAAGAAACAACATTATTAAGGTGAGTAATTTACAACATGAAGTCTTGCTATATTATGACATATGCAGATTACACAGCAGTACCTCCATGGAGGAGGGACAGAACCTACTTAGGAAATAGGCTCTGAAGCACAACTGTGCCAAACCGAGCATCACTCCTAGCCTGGATGTCCAAGGAGTAATGCTTGGTAAGAGTGTGAACTGTTTTCCAGGTAGCTGCTTGACATATCTCTAGAATAGGGATGTCCCTGGCAGCAGCCAGGGAAGCAGCTGTCCCTCTGGTAGAGTGAGCCCTCAGGCCTGAGGGAGGAACCTTACCCAGCTTTTCATAACAGAATTGGATACAAGAGACAATCCACCTGGCAATGGATCTTTTAGTGGCAGGTTTCCCTTTACCAACCTCACCACAAGTGAGGAACAGTTGGAGGGAGTAAAACCTGTGACCCTTGGTATGCTCTATGTAGTAACTAAGGGCTCTCTTCACATCTAAGCTGTGCAGCCTCCTCTCGCCAGAGGAGGAATGGTCAGTGAAGTACACTGGAAGAGAAATAGATTGATTAAGGTGGAAATCTGAAACCACCTTAGGCAAGAACTTCCTGTTAGTCCTGAGGACCACCTTATCTCTATGAAAGGAGATAAAATCAGGCTCCACTGACAAAACTTGTAATTCACTTATGCGTCTGGCAGAAGTGATGGCTACCAGAAACACAGTTTTCCAAGTCAAGTACTTAAGCTCTGCTGAAGACAAAGTCTCAAAGGGGGGTTGCATAAGCTGAGCAATGCAAACATTAAGATCCCAGGCAGGGCAGGGTCCCTGAATGGAGGGTTGGTGTGAAGCAATCCCTTGAAAAACTTGGAGAATACAGGATGAGCTGAAAGAGAAGAGGGCTTACCTGCCGAAATAAAAGCAGACACAGCTGCCAGATGCACTTTTAGGGAAGCTGGTCTCAGCCCCAAGGTATTTAAGTGGACCATATAGTCCAGGACTGTGGGTAAATCAGCAGATTCTGGGGAAATATGCTTTCCAGAGCACCATATGGAAAATCTCTTCCATTTGGAATTATAAGTAGCCCTGGTGGAAGGTTTCCTAGAAGCCTTCAGGATATCCATTACACCTTGGGAGAGGTGTAGATCAGCAAACTCTAACTCTTCAAGAGCCAGGCCTTGAGATTGAGAGATTTGAGTTTCGGGTACCAAACCCTCCCCTGAACACAGGTTAACAGGTTATGATTCCTGGGAAGACACATGGGAAGATGGACTGCTAAGGACAGTAGGAGTGGATACCAGGGTTGTCTGGCCCAATCTGGAGCAATCAGGATCATCTTGCAGGGTTGAGATCTGATTTTGACTAGCACTTTGAACAGGAGAGGGAAGGGGGAAAAAGCATAGAGAAACTTCCCTTCCCAATTGAGAACTAAGGCATCCAGAGGGACTGAGCCCAACACTGGGGGCCTACAACAAAAAAGGGGAAGTTGGTGATTGTCTGGGGCTGCAAAAAGATCTATCTGCGGGGTGCCTCATCTGGCAAATATAAACTCCAAGACCAGGGGGTCCAGTGACCATTCGTGATGGCCCTGGGAAATCCTGCTGAGAGCATCTGCCAGGACATTGTCCTTGCCTGGGAGGTGAACTGCCGAAAGGGAGGTGTTCAGGGAGTAAGCCAAAGACCACAACTTCATTGCTTCGGTGCACAAGGCCGTAGATCAAGTGCCCCATTGCTTGTTGATGTACCACATTGTGGTGGTGTTGTCTGTTCTGACCTGTACAACTTTGTTCTGAACAGACTTGGAAAAAACTTGAAGTGCTAGAAAAACTGCTCTGAGTTCCAACAGATTGATGTGGAGCAGAGATTCCTGAGGGGACCACAATCCCTGGGTAGTGAGGTCACCCATGTGAGCTCCCCACCCCAAGAGGGATGCATCTGTAGTAAGGATTAAGGAGTGAGACTGAGTAACAAAAGGAACCCCTTGTCTCAGATTGCTCTGATCCTACCACCACTGTAGGGCCTAGATCAGGGTTCGAGTCACTGGGATCAATTTGATTAGAGGGTCTTTCCTTTGAGACCAAAAGGCTCTCAAATGGAACTGGATGTCCCTCATCTGAAATCTTGCTCCCTGCACTACCACTGTAGAAGCAGCCATGTGCCCCAGGAGCTGTAGAAAATGCCTTGCTGGTCAAGAGACCTGCAGGGTGAATGAGGAGGCCAGAGAGACCAGGGTCCTTGCCCTGTCCAAAGGAAGGAAGGCTCTGGCTTTCTCTGTGTTCAGCTCTGTGCCTATGAAGGTGAGGAGCTGGACAGGCTCTAGAACTGACTTTGAAAGATTCGAAGGAAACCTAGAGAGGTGAGCAGCTGCTGAGTTATCTGTAGATGTAACTTGACTTGGTCTGGAGACTGGCCTACTATGAGCCAGTTGTCCAGGTAAGGGAAGATGGCAATTTTTTGCCTTCTTAGGGAAGCAACTGCTACTGCCAGGCATTTTGTGAATACCCTTGGAGCACAGGTGAGGCCAAAGGGCATTGCTCTGAACTGGTAATGGCCTGAGGGCAGCTCGAACCTGAGGTACTTTCGATGGGAGCTTCTGATGAGAATATGGAAGTAGACATCCTTGAGGTCCAGGGACGCTAGCCAGTCCCCTGGCCTTAGAGAGGGTAGAATAATTCCCAGAGTCACCATTCTGAATTTGGGTTTTAAAAGGTGCTTGTTTAAATATCTGAGATCCAGGATGGGCCGCCATTCTCCTGTCTTTTTTGGGGTAAGGAAGTACCTGGAGTACAACCCTTTGCCCTGGTGTAGGGGTGGAACCCTTTCCACAGCTCTGAGAGCCAGGAGAGAAGAGATCTCTGCCTCTAGGGCAAGTGCCTCTGGTGGATTTGCAGGTGGAAAGGATCTGGTTCTCATCTGGCTTACTACTTCCAGGACCCACTTGTCTGATGTCAGAGACTTCCAGTCCTGGACAAAGTAAGCCAGCCTGTCCCCTACAGGTAGGTGAGAATCGGCCCTGGCAACCCCATCAGGGTGCCTGCTTGGCAGGGGCTTTGGGCTGAGGGGTGGAAGCAGGCCTGCTTGTACCCTGTCTGCCTCTCCCTCTAAAGAACCCCCTCTCGGCATAAGCAGAAGAGGAGGCCTGGGCTTGGTTAAAAGGCCTATGAAAAGGCCTGCCCCTGCCCCTGGAAAGCTGCCTTTGAGGAGTGGCCTGCCTTTCCTTGGCCTGTGCATTCCTATAGGTGGTCCTATACTCATCCATTTTCTTTATGTAATTCTCTGTCTGCTCCCCAAACAGAGAATTACCCACAACAGGAAAATTCATGGCCTTAGTCTGGGTATCCTGTGGCAGGCTAGTACATCTGAGCCAAGCCGTTCTACAAAGTGCCACAGATGTAGCCATGACTCTTGATGACACATCATTAGAGTCCACTGCAGCATGGAATTGCACCTTGGATGCCTCAATACCATCAGCAGCCACCTGCTCCAGCTCCTTGGCAAGCTGGCCAGGGACCTGTTTTGCTAGAGCCATAACAGTGTCCCATCTGGATTTCTGATATCTAGCAACATAAGCCATATAATTTGCCTGTCTGAGCCCCTAGGATGCTGCCATGTACTGTTTCTTTGCCATGGCATCAATCCTCCTGGAGTCCTTGTCAGGGGGGTGTGAAGCCAAGGGAATATTTGCCTTGTCACAGGCTGCAGCCTGCACTACCCCAGCATGGCTGCATTGTTGTGTAGGAAACTCTGTATCAGAGCCTGACAATGTGTACCTCTTGTCCATTCTCTTATCCACAGGAGGTATAGTGTGAGGAGTTTTTAGAATTTTAACTGTCTGTTTCCCAAAAGATTTATGCAAAGGAATAGACAGTCTCCTAGACTCTGGGATATCCATCATTTCCACATAGTCAGGCTCCTCTTGATCATCCACAGCTTCCTCCATAGGGAGCTGGAGGGTTTCAGCCACTTTCTTATAAAACATAAAATGAGAAGGGGACTCAGAAAGCCTAGGAGGAGACACTCCTGAAGGTCTGTCTGGGGAGATGCCCGGGTCAATGGGCACATCCAGACTTTCAAATCCACATTCACTCTCCTCATATTCCTCTTCCCCCTCCTCCGGTTCATAATATTCCTCTAAATCATACTCTTGAACCGGTGGAACCGGCTGAACCGGACGCTTACCTGATGGTGTCGGTTCGGTCGGAACCAGGGAAAGTGACTGGACAATTTTAATCGCTTTAGCTATCTCTTCAGCGGTTGGAGAGGAAAGTTTTGGCTCCACACCAGCTGATTTCCTAGTCCTTTTTGCTGGAACCGACTCGTCAGAGTTGAATCTCCCTTTGCCTGAGGAAGTCTCGCCCTGGTCAGAGGGCACTCCCTCCGGTTCGGTTGGAACCGAACTGGGCTGGCCATCCGGTTCAGTGTACTTTTTGGCCTCCCTTTCCCTGAGCCTACCAACTCTCTTTTCCGGGGTAGCTGCAGGAAAATTTTTACAAATCTGGCAGTCTGCATTGAGGTGGTCAAACACCAGACAATAAACACAGGTGGTGTGGGGGTCAGCCTTGGCAAAGACTTTCCTACAGACACTGCAATGTTGAAACCCAGTGGGCCCGGTTTTTCTTTTGGGTTTCTCAGACATAGTGCCAGTCCTAACCAAACTTACCCATTTATGGCAATCCGCAAGGTAAGACCCTCTTATCGGTTCCCAACTGTGTCACGGGTCGTGGAAAAAAACGTAATAAAATCCGTTTTTTTTAGAACCGATAAGAACCGGTAACCACACTCTAAATGACAGATTAATATATTTTAAACAACCTGATCGGTTTAAACCGAACTGATAAACCGTTTACAAGTTCCACACAGAATAGAAATTAATGTAAAACCTATCTAGTGCTCACAAATACCACAGACAGAGTCTGAACTGACCGGTTGCGTTTTAAATTCGGTCGAAAACCGAGAAAACAATACTTTAATTGACAAAATGAACCGAGCAGAAGGAGAAATCTCTGGAGCGACTGTTCAGTGAGGCGGAGTAAAGAATCTGACAGTTTGAGTTTGAAGAACAACAGACAGAGTTTCAACCGAGCTCGAGCTCAGCGTTCCATGCCTGGCATGGAAAGTTAACTCTTTCAACTCCGGAGCAGTTCAAAGGTTGGGACTCACTGCATATGTCATAATATAGCAAGACTTTATGTTGTTTGAATCAATGTAGACAAATGCTAAGTGCTACATGTGGGGAGAGAAAACAAGAGGTAGGACCTACATACTGTATAGAGTTCCTCCTGTTGCAGTGGAGGAGGAAAAGGACTTAGGTGACATATGAGACAACAAGCTGAAGTAGGACAAGAATAAGGCATACACTGTCTGGAGGGCCAGCAGTGGAGGTAATTCTGCCTCTTTACAAAGCGCTGGTCAGGTCCTACCTGGAGCAATGCATGCAGCTTTGATCTCCTCAATACAAAAAGGACACTGAAGATGAAGAGCGGGTGAAACAGAATGCCACCAAAATGATCAGGGGTATGGGGAAAAAAAGCTATGAGGAGAGGTAGGAGGATCTACCCATGCTCATCCTGGACAAAAGAAAGATGAGAGGGGAAATGATCTCAGTCTTTCACATACTCAGGGGTATTAACAAGACCAAGCAGTAGAAGTAGTTTGACCTGGTGTTCTGCTGCCAGACCCACAGACATGCCTCAAAGTGCAGGGGTGATCAATTCCATGGATTTAGCAAAGTTTTAAATAATTGATTAGCAGTTTTTTCTTGGGACAATGCTAACTGTACAGAAAGTATCTATATAGCTTTTCTAGAAGTGTTACATTTGTTAAACACAGTGAGGCAAGTGCTACGCATTTTCACAATTTTTTAGCACTTTTAGGAGCAAAATGCTAATCAATTTTTGGAGTTAAATAAAACCCTGATCTGGTTATGGTTGAGATTATTAGGGTGTTCCATAAAGGAGAGTGTCTTTTCTGTAGCTCTGAAAAGTGTGTTAGTGGAGCACCTCATAAAGAAGTCATTGTTGGACCCTGACATCTCATCCAGTTATACAGACCCATTTAGGAAAGATTATCAGTTGAAGAAATGTTCTCTCTATAAGCCTTTTCATTTGAGCTTCAGGATATATTACAGTATGGAGACAGTACTTGTCAAGGTACAAAATGCCTTTTCCTAACTAGGGATAGAGGAGAATGTTCCATCTTGGTTCTCCTCAATTTCTCATTGGCATTTGACACCGTAGACTATGGTGTTTTACCAACTCAACTAGGGCACTTGGGAGGACTCAAAGGCATTGACTGCTAGCAAGGTGGCATGTCTCCTAAGAAAAAAATACTTACCATAGTAATCTTGTTTTTTCCTAGTGATACTCAGGTATTCAGAACTTCTGCAGTGTCTCTTTAAGACTGAATTGACTAGAGAGAATTCAGAATTTTATGCAAATGATGGAATCTTTGTATGTGCTATTTTCAAATGCTGCCTTAAACTAACTGCCTAGGTTCTAAACACTCAGATTTCCTTGGAGCCTGGAAAGACAGGCATCAAAAAGCTAAACATCTATATGTAAAAACCCTCAATAATTAGAAATATAATAATGGAACAACACCCTAATGCCCCCAAAAAGGGAGAGAACTCCCCCAAAACTGGAGGTCATAACATATAACATTACCCCTGAATGTCAGAATCACCTGAAGGAGAAAAACAGCAAAACTGAACCCAAATAACAAGCCACAGTGCCTGATTGTGGCACCTATAAAGTAGGTCACAAAAACATTCTCAGGAATGCAGAGACTACTGGTTCTTGAAGAGGAAGCAGGGTGGGAAGTTCTGAATACCTGAGTATCACTGGGAAGAAACAAAATTCCTATGGTAAGTCATTATTTCTTCTAACCCCAGTAATACTCAGGTATTCATAACTTCTGCAGACTACAAAGCAGCACCTTTGGAGGTGGGCACAAAACCTACTTTGGAAACAGACTCTGCAAGACTGCTGAGCCAAACCTGGCATCACTCCTGGACAGGATATCCAAACTGTAATGATTTGTGAAGGTGTGTACTGTTTTTCTAGATAGCTGCTTAACAAATGTCCACTAACCAGACATCCCTGGCAGCTGCTATGGTAGCAGCTGTGCCCCTTGTGGAATGGGCCACTCAAGTCTATTGGGGGTTCCCTTCCCACCTTACAGTAACAAAACTGGATACACTGTACTATCCAGTGAGAAATGGACCTTTTAGATGCTGGGATACCGTTTCCCACATCCCTATAAGTCAGGAACAGCTGTTTTCTGTCCTGCCGGTGGTCCTTAGTGGTTGTCATGTAGTAGCTAAGAGCTCTCTTGAAATCCAGACTGTGAAGCCTCCTTTCAACAAAAGTAGAGTGCTCAGTAAAAAAGACAGGAAGGGTAATGGTTTGGTTCAAGTGGAAATCAGAAACCATTTTAGGGAGAAATGTCCTGTTCATTCTCAGGACCACTTTGTCCTTGTGGAAGGAAATATAGTCCTGTTCAATGCAGAGAGCCTGGAGCTCAGTTATTCTTCTGGCAGAAGTCATTGCCACTGGGAAAACTGTTTTCCCTGTGACACATTTTTTTCAGTTAATAGTTTTTATTGAATTTTCTAACATAACCTATATATACAAGCATAAGCATGAAACACACACAAAAAAAGGAACAAGACTTCAGATTGACATAGCAACAGGGAGAAAAATTAAGCCACTGTGTAGGTATAAAACAAGCTCCATAGTACAACAGCAGTAAAACGTATACAGTAAAACTAAGGAGCATCAAGGCTACTCACAAGGGGTATGCACCCTATATGAGCACAAGCATGGGCAAATAAAAGAGAACATTGCTAATTACCATAAAAGTCCTTAGTAACTGCCCAAAAGAATGTGGGCTACATAGGTAACAAACTCTCTGCTGCATACATTATGTCAGTGATAGCTGAGAAAACAACAAGAGGTAAACAAAAAAAAAAAGAGAGCAAACACAGTGGGCATACCTAGATCACGGGTACCATGCTAGTAATAGAGAATTAACAGTAGATAGCATGGATAATCTGGTTTCCTTCAGGGAAAGAAACTTGAGGAGCAATTTAAAGGGAGAAACAGAGGGGTGTAAAAGGGTAAAATACTTCATCCAGAAAATTTTTTTTTTTTTTTTTAGGTTTGCTGGATGTTAAGTATTGGACCCCCCCCCCTCGCTTAAGGTCTAAATTAATGGGACTTAGTATCAAATAAACTTATGGAGAAAAAGACCTTCTGCGATGTATTTTCCTGAAGGTTTTGTGTGGTTTTACTTAAAATTGACCCTCTTTTCATTAGTTAGAAACATTTTTTTTTCAGTCGTTGTACTAAGCGGCTCCTACTATGTCTGGCGTTTCTCCTGCTCGAATGTGCGAATGTTTTCCCCTGCACGTTAGTGCGAGTGTCCTTCGTTCTCGAGTATTGCCTCCAGAAATGAAATTTCCTTCCCGTGGTCCTCCTTAGTTTTAGTCCTTTTTATTATTTTATCCAGGTGGTGCTCTGATTTTTCAGGAGCTTGCAGAAGGCTTTCGCTTGTGTCTTCCTGTAAATTGTGTTTCGTTCTAACAGTCGGAGTCCTACTGTAAACAAACCCATTGCTCTATGCTCATCTTAAAAGTTAATACCCCCTCTGTGAATAAAAATAATATTAATATGCCTTCTTACTTTAGGAGACCACTTAAAACGCTTTATTATTTGAAAGCATATTTTGTTTTACTTTGCTGCTGTTGTGAAAGTAGCTTTGTTCTGCGCTATGGTAAAAATGGTAAAAATGCCTCTCTCTTGTTTTAGCACTGCAACATTTAAAGTTCACTTAAAATTACCCCTCCTTTTAAAAATTTAAAATCCTTTTCCCCTTCAGTCTCTCCTATTTTATTTTACATGCCCTAGGTTGTTGTATTAAAAGTTTAGCTTTGTACCCTTTTTAGTTTTTGGTGAACGAGAACTCCCTACCTTCTGGAATCCTTTACATAGGGCTTTTTCTTTAGAGCCAGCTGGCTGAGGTATTCCTGTATTTAAAGGGATATGCTATAGGGTGGAGCTTTGTTTCAATAGTTTCAAATTTATCTTTAGATAGCCTTATTATTTTTTTCATTCTGAAGGTTATAAAGCTTATAACAGATAAAAAATGATTGTGTAAAAATTGAAATTAAAACTGTTGCTATATTTGATAAAATTCTTTTATTTAAAATAGGAGGGACAAAAGGTCTCATGATGGAACAAGAATATAAAAGGGTTCTGGTAACCTCATTGAATCAGATAGCTCCATGAGGTGCAGACTTGTTCTGTCCTCATCCTAGTCAGAAGCACTAGCAGTATTCTGGTGTTTGTCTGGTCATTGCTCAATACAAATTTATTTATTTATTTTTGTTTATTCGCTTGAAGTTCGACTTTTGTTTTGGTTTGGTCATAGAAATAAATCTTTTGTTTGCAACCTACAACTTTTGTCCAGAGTTCCTCCTTCATGATACCCACACCTTTACAAGGGGGGACCACTTGTCCTCATCCAATACCTGTCTGAGGCTTCAGGTAGGCAAGAAAAGGGGCCCAGCAGGCACAGTAGACAGCTAGTTTGTTAATTATAACATGAGTCTTGCGGTCCAGTGAAGCCAGCCACATAAGTGCCTGATAGAGCTCTGAGACAGAGGGGATTTCTGTTGACCTCCAGCAGCACAGGATGAGTTGTTTGGCAGAGATGCTTAATAGGGCTAGCCAGCAGAGATGCTGGCCCTTTAAACGAGTGCCTTGAGGAGGAAGGCCCAGAATCCAAACCAGTGGGTCTGGTTAAATCGTGTAGCCTAGGGTTTGGGCAGCCAGTTGGCCAACTTGTTGCCAAAATGAAGACAGCAAAGAGCATTGCCAGAGGATATGGTATAAATCCTCTACTTGTGAGTTGCATCTCCAGCACAAATTGTTATCTATGAGCTTGGCTTTGTACAGAGCATCTGGTGTTCTGTGCCAGTGGTGCAGTATTTTATTTTGAATGAGTCTACTTCGCATGTCTGGGTAGCTAATGTGGGCAAGTTTCCAACATATGTTCCAGTTTGCCTCGTCCAGCTGCAAACCCAGGGCCCTCTCCCATTTCTGCTTTGACTGGTCAGATTGTGATGGAACACTTTCCCGAAGATCAGTATAGATCCTGCTAGCATGACCTTTGGTCAGCTGGAGCCAGCTTCTCAACTTATGGGAGCTGGTTGAGCTGGGTGAGTGTGTGCATGTAGTTTGACAAAGAGCTGTGCAGCTCTAAGTATCTCCAGAAAGCTTCCTTCCCTAGTCCTTTATTTTTGGCAAGGTCTTGGAAGGATTGCATCCTATGCCCGTCGTCCTCCAGAATATCCGCTAGTATCATAATATTCTTACTCTCCCAATGGGGCCACAGGAAGAGTTTTTCCCACCAGTATGTGGGCATTCTTGAAAATGGGAGTGTATGAGAGAGGCCTGGGATTGGCTTTGATTCTGGCATGAATTTTACCCCAAATTGTAACTGCTGGGGCAATCATAGGGTGATGGTTCAAGTATTTGGGCAGGGGACTGTACAACAAAAGAGGTAAGCTGTGTACCTGAGCCAGTGACTTTTCCATGGAGAGCCACAGCGATGATTCGGGGATATGGTTGAGAACCATTTCAGAGTCTGGGCAGAGGAGTAAGCTCATGCATAACCTTCAAGCCATGGTAAGCCCCAGCCTCCCTGCTTCCAGTGGGAATGCAATTTGTTTCTGCTATATCTGGGTGTTTTACTTTCCCAAATAAAACTGCTAATGGTTGAGTCAATGATAAGGAGCCATTTTACAGGAGGGGTCCATGGGATAGAGGATACAGAAACTTAGGTGTAGAGATCATTTTGAGAGCCAAGATTTTGCCAGCTAGAGTGAAGTGGAGCATTTTCCACCTGTCCTGCTCGGTATTAAGATCGACAACTAGCAGGGACAAATTGAGATCCCAAATTTTTTTTAAGGTCTGTGGAAATGTGAATGCCGAGGTAGACCAAAGATCCACTGGCCCATTTAAGTCCTAGAGGAGCCACCATACCCTGAGTACACTTGGGGGTTAATGGGAAAACTTCTGTTTTAGATTTGTTCATCCTAAGGCCTGAGAGGGCCACAAAGTCCGTCAGAAGGGAGAGGAGCACCGGGAGAGACACCCTCACATTTTCCACTGGGACCAGCAGGTCATCTGTGTACATAAAGGTAGTGTAAGTATGTGGCCCTATTTGGATTCCTCGAATGACGGAGTGTTGCCTAATAGCCACTGCCAGCGGTTCTACTGCTAGGATGAAAAGGAGAGAGGACAGGGAACAGCCTTGTCGAGTACCTCAGCCCAGCTGGAAGTACTCAGAGATCACCATGTTAGTGCGAACACTGCCCATAGGCTGCTGATAAAGTGCTCATATCCAGCCCCTAAAATTAGCCCCCAAATCCAAAGTGCAATAGCACTTGTATTAGGTAGTCCCATTCCAGGGAATCAAAGGCCTTCTCAAAGTCTATGGCCACAGTCGCTGCAGGAGTGGGGAAGGCCTGGGCATGATACAGTAAATAATGTTGAAAAGAGATCTAATGTGGTCTCGACTAAAGCATCCCTGGACAAAACCACCTGAGAGGGATGCACGAGATAAGGAAGGAGAGAGTTTAGTCTAGAGGCCAGGATCTTGGCAAAAATTTTACTATCTGTATTAATAAGCGATATAGGCCGGTAGCTCGCAGGGCATGTGGGATCCTTACCTTTTTGGGGGAAAACTGTAATGACCCTTCTCGCAGGGATATGGGAAAGTGCTGTTATCCAGGGCCTCATTATATACAAAAGAGAGAAGGGGGCAATATGGGGGATAAGAAGTTGCCAGAGCTGTATGGGAAATCTATCGACTCCCAGGGCTTTGCCAGAGTTCAACATTTTAATGGCCTCTGCCACCTCAGATGTTGAGATTGGCTTTTCCAAGTCCTCAATTTGGGAGGGTGAGAGGGTGGGGACTTGAAGAGAGGAAAGGAAAGGCTTTGCTGAATGAGCATCCTGCCCTCTGGTGGAGGTGTACAGGTCTGAATAGTACTGTTTCATGATAGAGTTTATTGATCGAGGGTCAATTTGAATAGCCTCCAGCCGGTCTTAAAGCCCAGAAACATGGTGATCTGCCTCCTGCTTGAGTAGTTGATAGGTGAGCAGCTTGCCGGCTTTTTCTCCTCCTTCCCAATATTTGTGGCATAGGCTTAGTATGGCAATCTCTGATTTGCGAGAGATGAGGTCATTAATCTCCATACGGGTCATAAGTATTTCATTACTCAGTGCTGAGTCTAACTGTAAGGTGGTGAGTTGTTTGGCTTGGGACTCGAGAGCCTTCAGGTGCAAATGTAAGGAGTTCAGAAGGTGTTTGTATTGCTTACAGTGTCTAGACGCATACCCCATTATTGCACCTCGCAAAGTGGCCTTTAGTGACTCCCACCGAATACCTGGGGAGGTGTCCTGAGGTGAGTTCTCTGTCAGAAAGAGGGCTACCTCAGACGATCCTCACTGAGTGAAATCAGGGTCCTTGAGAAGAAGAGGGGTCTAGTTTCCATGAAGAGGCCCGTGCAGAGGGTGGGCCCCATAAGAGGTGTAGGTGGACAAGGTCATGGTCCGAGATAATTTTGGGCATTATTACTGAGTCCACCACCTTCTGGCAGATCCCAGCCGATACGAGCCATAGATCTAGGTGGCTGTATGACCCATGTACCAGTGATATATAAGAAAAATCTCTCTCTCCCTAGGGTGAAAAGTTCTCCAAATATCAGTCAGACCAGCTCAGCCATTAGCTGCTGGAGAGCAAGATGGGCTTTGGGGTGTTGCACAGCTGATGAGGAACTATGGTCCACTTGAGGCACTAGAGCGAGATTAAATTCCCCTCCTAGAGTGGTTGGTGTAGAAGTTGGGGCAATGGAGCTCAGCTCTTGGACCACCGTATGGAAGAAAGCTGGGGTGTCTTCGTTCAGGGTGTACTATATATACAGCCTAGTAGGAGAGGGCCCTCTGGGGCGGTGACCAATGCCAGGACCCATCTGTCCTGAGGGTCTGTTCGAATCTGGGAGGGAGATCATGTGAAGGATTTGTGGCATAGTATAGCTATCCCTCGCTTCTTAGATGGGGGGGAAGCTGAAAAGACTTGCTCCACCCAGTCTCTAACCAATGCATCATGGTCTTGTTTAGTTAATTTCATTTCCTGCAGGAAGGCCAGCATGGCCCTCAGCCTCTTGAGATGAGACAACACCTGTTTATGTTTTACCGGGGTGTTCAAACCCCGTATGTTCCAGGTGTGAGTATGGAGGTCACCCATGGTCATGTGAGATAGTAGACTTGGGGTAGCTCTCCCCCTCTGCCTGCTGACTATTCTCCCTTGGCTCGCTTATTGACTCAGTAATCAGAAACAAAACTCTGTCTTGTCTTGCATTGATGCTTGTAGCCAAATCCTCCTCCTATGGACTATGCTCGGCTGATCAGTCTCTACTCTACATGTCAAGGTGACAGACATATAAGGGCTCCAGTGCCTTCCACCATGCTGCCCTTAAGTTCTGGAACTCCCTTCCCCTGTCTCTTTGTTAGACCACATCCCATCTTAGTTTTAAGAGAAAGCTTCAATTGCATCTATCTCTAGTTGTTTCCTGCACTTGTTTTGACCCCACCTAATTCCTCTCTGTATCCTCCTCTCACACTTACCCTCTTTCTATACCCTCCCCCTTATTTTCCTCCACTTGTGAAACCTATCTTATCTGCCCTCAATGGCATTTTTCATTTATAACCCTCCTATCTTCACCTATAACACCCTGTTGGATAATTCCTTCTTAATTATGTTTCTTTTCTCCCTCTTTTTTCTATAACTGCAATCTGCATCACTTTCTATCGTCTGCTGCCTTACCTATATCAATTGTTGCACTGTTATGTTTTCCATCACCTTGTTAACTGCTGTTTACTCCAGTGTGAGTGCACAATGTCTTATCTGATTGTATGCTACATTTACCTTTTTGTATTTACTTTTACTGTTCAGCAATACCTTTAACTACTGTACTGTCCATGATATTCCAGCACTGATTTAATGTACTTGTCTTGCCACTCTTTTTGTACTCTCCCAGGTTGTGCCTGAAAATAGTCATTGTTTGGCTAGTGTACTCACCCGTAGTGTACTCACTCATAAAAACTAAACAAATAAACTGTGTTTAAAACCAAGTCATAATTACCTAGAGCTTTCTTTTTGTTGACAAGGGATATATAGTATTATGTAGGTGGCCCTGCCACCCTGTGGACATTCATGATCATGGCATCCTAATGTGAAAAGCAATGATGTAATAGCCACAGACTAAGCATGTGCAGATCAAATTAAACAAATATGATGACTCCTTGATCACATTGCCTGAAATCTTTACAGCCACTGTATCAATCATTCATGAGACCACACCTGGAGTACTGTGTCCAGTTCTGGAGACCACACCTCAGAAAGTACATAGCTATGGTAGAGGCCATCTAAAGAAGGGCAATAAAAATAATACGGGGGCTGCACCAAATGCCTTATGAGGGGAAACATAGAAACATATAAACATAGACTTTGACGACAGATAAGGACCACTTGGCCCACCTAGTCTGCCTATTTCCCTACCTACTGGATAAGCTGCAGATCCTAGTTAACCAACAGCCTATTTCTTCCTACCTCCACAAGAACTGCATTAAGTCTGTCCCATGCATTCTTGAATTCTCCCACAGTTTTAGACCATATAAACTTCTCAGGAAAGCGATTCCATGCATCCACCACCCTCCTCTCTGTGAATAAAATACTTCCTCACATTACCCCTGAGCCATCCCCCCTCTATCTTCAAATTGTGTCCCCTTGTTATTGCACATCTCTTTTTCTGAAAGATGCTACCCTCTTAGACTTTGTTGATTCCATTGAGGTACTTAAAAGTTTCTATCATGTTCTCCCTCTCCCTCCTTTTCTCAAGAGTATACATATTAAGCTCCTTTAGTCTCTCCTCATATGGCTTCTCTTGCAGACCCTGCACCATTTTAGTTGCCCTCCTCTGGACTGCCTCCATCCTGTCTATGTCCTTGTAGAGATGGGGTCTCCAGAACTGGATGCAGTACTCCCAGATGGGGTCTCACCTACTGTCTGTACAGAGGGATAACAACTTCCTGTTTTCTGCTGGTGATGCCTCTCCCTATACAACCCAGTGTAACCCCTAGGTGGCACTATCCCAAGGGCTACTACCCCTGCCTGTTTAACTACTAACAGGTTGAGGGGCCTAGGTCCAATGGCGGGTGCCTCCACCCAGAGGTCAGAGTTTGCAGTAGCTAAACTAACTTGGTCACAGCCTTCTGGGACACTGTAACCCGCCTTTCTTCCCACTAGTGGCCTACACAATGCATCAGAAATATCTTCACAATGTGCACATACCTCCAGGACTGGCTCTGTCGACTGGATGCCGAGGACCCCCCGTAAAACAAGATGATACAGTGCAAAAGCCACAGTACAATACTAAACATAAACAAATACATCAGTCAGTGTAACTTTGCTGAAACAAGCAGATCTGATTTATTTAAGGAGCTGTAACAAGGACAGGGGGAAATCAGGTTAATTAGGTTAAACACATTAATAATCACAGTACTTTGCGCATATTCAGAGTCCCAAAATGTCACTTTCACTGGATACCCAGGATGGGGGGCTAGCCAGGATCAGTGCAGCTGGTCGGGGCCCTGTGATGGAAAAAACACTTGCACAATACCCAAATTGTAATCTGGAGCCAGTTGGCTCAGTTCGTGAAGAAATGAAGAAACAACAATTAGATGACACACTTGCAATTCGATAAACAGACGGCAGGGAGCTACCCTGCTTTGTACTCACAAACTCAATACTGGGAACTGGATGGAAGGCAGATTGTCCTGGATTGCCAGGAGGAGCAGACCATGTGGACAAGGTCCTTGTGACTGGACCCCACGGTAGTTCAGAGCAAATGGATGTAATCTGGATTAAGCTGGGGTTTACTTCCAGCTTCAGGCACTCAATTCACTGTACAAGGAATTTGAAACGTGATTCCCCACAAGCACTACACACATTTATATGTAAAAGGAAAGTACTGTACCAGGCAGGCTGCTTCTCTATCCCGATCGCAATTACTGCACAATACCCGGGAGAACACACAGCAGATTCAGTTCCTGACAGACTGAGAGCGATTCAGCAATTTCACCAGTCTTCTATAGGGTGAGCCTGGTTTCCTCACTTCTGGTGCTTCTTTCTGCTTACAACTCTGATTCAGTCCACACTAGCACTCAGAAACAGTTGTAGGCCGAACTAAAGGCCCCACATGAGTTTCCCGCGTAAAAACTCAACAGCGCAGGAGCCCGGAGCTCCTTCCCTCTTCACAGTCACAACTCATCTGATCTTTCCAGTAGACAGAGCCGGGCATTTCCTGTGAGTTCCTCCCAGTTAAGTTGGCTGGTTTGGCTGTCACTCACAGTAAACTCCCCCTGTTGGTGGAAAAAAGGTGCCGAAGTCCAAACTACAATTCCCAGTAGCATTGGCCATACAGTACATAGGTGGCTGGCTCCACAGTGAGAGTCCAAGTTCTGATTTGCCAGCAGCAGGCTCCATTTCAAAGGTCCCCCCATACTGATTGGTCCAGTTCAGCAGTTCAAAACTAGAATGGGGGACTAGGCAAACACAGTTCTGACTGCAAAGAAAAGCAGGTTAGACAAACTGTATTTTCGTTATTACTCTAAATCAGGGTTTCTCAAATGGTGACGCCAGCCTCCCAGGGGAGGCCCCAACCTGTACCAGGGAAGGCTCAAGGAAGCCTTAAAATGTACTATATTTAAATGTCAACTTCTGGATGCTTTATGTGAAAGGATGCAGCAAACTGAAAGCAAATAATAGCATGCAAATTTATGTACAAAATGGTTACCAGGAA
Organism: Neoceratodus forsteri; assembly: GCA_016271365.2. NCBI lineage: Eukaryota > Metazoa > Chordata > Ceratodontiformes > Ceratodontidae > Neoceratodus > Neoceratodus forsteri. Next base: position 820,876,368 of record CM028129.1, read on the forward strand.
AAAAACGCTCAACAAACACTTTTTCCTGGTATGACATGGGGGGAAGCTGAATGGAGGAAACACAATTCTTGGAAATTGTGCAAAACAAAATGCAAAATAATGCAAATGAATAGGAACAAGGTAACAATTGACCCATTAAGCTGACTGCAGAAAAGCACAACTTCAAAGGTTAAACAGAGAGATACTAGGAGCAAGGCCAGGAGGGAGCAAAATGGTCCCCAAGAAGGTGTTTAAGAGCAGGGTAAAACTGACAAAGAAACAGTCTGACTCATGGACGTATTGCAGCGAGAGGAAAATAGGACCAAAAGTCAGAAGTGTGGAGCGGTAGGCTGACCTGGGGGGTGGGGTTATAGAGAGGAGAATGATAAGTTCAATAAAATGAGAATAAACTCAGCTACTCAAATGCACTTCATTGTATTCTTCCAATAATGTGCAAAATATGATAGTTGTTCTAACTATGGGGAGGCCCAAAATTATTTCTATATTAGGGGGAGGCTCAAGATCTTTTCCAAGGCTTCAGGGAGGCTCACTATGACAAAGTGTGAGAACTCCTGCTCTAAATGATGTCTGGCAAACAGTCACATCTTTGAAAAGTGCTCACTCTGCCCACTTAGTGACGGCAGAAACAGAGCAATTTGGCAGCAGCTCGAGTGGGACTCAAGCAGTGAAACACACAGACCCCCATCCAAATTAATTATGTCTGCAGGCAAACAGCTCTTAAAGAGACAGTACCAGAGGTTCTAAAAGCACTCCCAGATAAACGGCTTAGACGCAGAACACCATCCAGGCTTGGAGCATTCAAGCAAGCTCCTGGAAGACTTTTGGGAACCCCCATTTACAGGGGTGTTACACCAGTATCCCCAGCCTCCCTACTGCCTTCTCACATTGCTTGCCAACCTTAAGGTCATCTGATATGATTACCCCAAGGTCTCTTTCCATTTTTGTTCTTGTTACTACCCCCCACTGTGTACAGTTTCCCCTGGGTTTTTGTTTCCCAGGTGCATTATTTTGCACTTTTTTGCACTGAATCCAAGCTGCCATACTTCTGACCATTCCTCCAACCTTGCCAAGTCCCTTCTCATCCTTACCATGCCTCCTTGTGTATCAACCCTGTGGTAGATCTTTGTGTCATCTGCGAAGAGGCATACTTTTCCTTCCAGTCCATCTGCAATGTCACTTATAAAGACATTAAAAAGGACTGGACCCAGTACCAAACCCAGTGGTACCCCACTAGTAACGCCCCTTTCTTCAGAGTGGACTCCAATTACTATTACCGTCTATCTCCTGTTACGCAGCCATGTTTTACCCAGGCTACCACCTTGAGACGCACTCCCAGGCTGGCTAATTTGTTTATTAATCTTTTATGTGGGACTGTGTCAAATGCCTTGCTAAAGTCCAGGTAGGCCATGTCCACAGCCCCTCCCTGGTCTACTACTTTGGTCACCCAGTCAAAGAAATCTATTAGATTTGTCTGACTTGACCTTCCCGCTGTGAATCCATGCTGCCTTGGGTCCTGTGCCCCACTGACCTCTAGGTACTCAACAATTCTTTCCTTCAGAAGTGATTCCATCATTTTCCCTACCACAGAGGTCAAACTGACAGGTCTGTAATTTCCTGCCTCAGTCTTGCTCCCACTTTTGTGAAGGGGAATCACATCTGTCCTCCTCCAGTCTTCAGGTACCACCCCATCCTCCCATGATTTGTTAAAAAGGGTAGTCAGTGGTGTCACTAATTCTCCTCTTAATTCTTTCAGAATTCTGCGGTGAATCCTGTCAGACCCCATTGTTTTGTCCACCTTCAGTTTTAGGAGTTCTTTCAGAACCTTTTCTTCTGTGAAAGGACTGGGATCGACCCCCCTATCCAGAGTTCTTCTGTTAATTGGATTAGGTACCTCCCCCTCCTCCTGTTTTGTGAATACTGAGCATAAGTATTCATTCAGTATCCCTGCTTTTTCACTGTCCCTCTCTGCCCAGCCACCGTCCATTCTATTCAGCCTCATTATCCCTCCCTTTGTCTTTCTGCGCTCCCTAATGTACCTATGAAAGGTTGTAGCCCCTTTCTTAACCAAATTGGCTATCTTTTCCTCAGTTTGGGCCTTTGTTATTCTGACTGCCTTTCCTGCTTCCTTCTGCCTTAACTGGTACAATTATCTGTCCTGCTCCTTCTGTGTTTTCTTATACTTCCAAAATGCTATCTTCTTCTCCATAATCTTCCCCACCACCTCTTTTGAGAACCATAGTGGCTTTTTTTGTTTAGTTTTGTTTATTTGCTTCACACACAGGCTTGTTGCCTCTGTGATGGCAGTTTTGATGTTTCCCCATTGGTGCTCCACCCCTCCTTCTTGCCTGTTTGCTAGTGCTTTTCTAAGGTGCTCTTCCATTTTGCCAAAGTCAGCCCTCCTGAAGTCTAGTACCCTCACTTTTGTAAGGCTTGACTCTGCAGCTGAGTTTATCGTGAACAATATTGTTTGGTGGTCACTTGTTCCCAGATGGCTATCCACTTCTAGATCTGAGATCCTCTTACTGTCTCCATTTGAAAGTACAAGGTCCAAGATTGCTCCCTGCTGAGTGGGTTCCAACACTAGCTGTCTGAGGCATGCCCCCTGTAGGGCATCGACAATGGCCCTGCTCTTTGATGTGGCTGCAGCAAAGGTACTCCAGTTAACATCTGGCATATTCAGGTCCTCCATCAAATGTACCTCCCCTTTCTCTGCCATCTTAAGGATTCCTTCTATTATATCCTTGTCCATTCCCTCCCCCTGAGATGGGGGTCTGTATACAACCCCTGTGTGGATTGTGGTGCCATTTCCAGTCTCTAAGGTGACCCACAGTGCCTCCTCTCCTCCCTGTTTACTCTTTTGTTCCATTGCTTTTATCTCTTCCTTTACATAGAGAGCTACTCCTCCCCCTCTTCTACCCTCCCTGTCATTCCTGTAGGTTGTGTACCCTGGTATGTTAACATCCCAGTCATGGTTCTCTGAGTACCATGTTTCTGTGACTGCCACAATATCCAGGCATCCCTCTTCCATCAAGGTCACCAGTTCAGGGAACTTTTTTTTTTTGAAATTCTCTCTTTATTCATTTTACTTAACAACAGAGTAACAATTATTAACACAGATCAAATGCAGCCAGATAAACAGATGATCACGAGAAAATACATAGAATATAAACCACGAAATATTCCTTCCTCCCCCTTCCGCTCCCCCCATCCCTAGAAGGTGTCACGCATTAAGGAAAAAAAGAAGAGAAAATGAAGAAAAGGGGAAAGGTAATTCCTTATAGCAAAATCACGCCTGCTCATGAATTCAGAATGGATCACCTCCAGTGGCATCTAGTCTCTGGTTAAAAAAAAAAAAACCAAGGTACGAGGAGGGAGGCTTATCTAACGATGATATTTGGTTATCTATATGGTCGTGGAGTTGAGGTTCAGTGGAAGATATAAAGCATAAAGCTTACCCCATTTCTTTTGAAAAGTGGGAAGGGCATGTCTGGAACTGGCTATCAGCCTTTCCATTTTAAAGCAAAGGACATTTCTTCCACCCAGTCTATGCAGGAGATCTCTAAGTGATCCAGCCAGTGGCTAACACTAATCTTTTGACCGCCATTGAAATGAGAGCCATGTGGTACTTCCTTTCTTTGACATTGATACTGGAATAAATGCCCAATATACAGATCTCTAGCGTGAAAAATTCTTGCAGATGTAGGGTAGGATCTAAGTTGCCACATATAGTTTTCCATAATGAGGTCACCTTGGGGCAGTGCCAGAACATATGAGGGATACTACCCAAATCTTTACCGCATCTAATGCAGTTGGGGGAACTACAGCTGTCAAATTTCGCCTTTTTCAAAGGTGTATAGTACATATTATTAATGATGTAAAACTGAATAAGCCTATTCCTGTCTAGGGTATTATATGTATATAGGTCTTTCCAAACTTGGGCCCAAGAGAAGGCAGGTCCTGAGATCATAGAAGCCCAAATTTTAGAACCTGCTAACACCGCTGGGAAATTGGTATGCATGAGATGTAGCAGTTCAGGGAACTTGTTGCCCAGACTACGGGCATTGGTACACATTACCCTCCATTTCTTGATGGCCTTACCCCCTTTTGTCCCATCCCTATCCTTTTTGCCTTTGTTGTTACCTCCATTTAACCCTGCCCTTGTCCGTATCAAAAGTCTCTATCTTGGTGTTTACCTCACTAAATACCTTGATTTTTTTTGGGGGTGGGGGCTAGGAATTCCTTGCTCCTTTGCAGTGCCCCCCCCCCCGGCTAGTTTAAATACTTGCCAATGAAGCATTTAAACCTATCACTTAGGATCCTGGTTCCCCTCCTGGACAAATGCAGACCATCGTGCCAATATAGGCCTGCATTACTCCAGGTGGACCCCCAGTCCCCAATGAAGCCAAACCCCTGAGCTTTGCACCAGTTTTTCATCCACTGATTGAATTCCATGGTGTGGAGCACCCTAGCCTCACCCATGCCATAGACAGGAAGCACCTCAGAGAAGCTTACCATGTGTGCTACTTGTCTAAGGCCCTTCCCCAACTCCATAAACTCTTTCTGCACTGCTCTAATCCCTTTCCCAGCCATGTCATTTGTCCCTAGGTGGACAATGACATCCAGCTCCCTCCCCCATGCAGCTGCTCGCACGATCCTGAGGATTCGCTCCCTGTCCCTTCAAGCCATGGTGCCAGGCAGGCACCTTACCTCCCTCTCCCCTTCCTCCCCCAGTTCTACCCTCCTAACAATGGAGTCCCCACCTGAAGTTGTTTCCTTCCCCTGTGGGGTCCTTTGCCACCCTCCTGTGGGTCTCCTTTGTGGAGGTTCCCAACATCCTCCTTGGTCTCCACAGTGGATGCCCCCATAGAGGAATCACACTTTGCCAGAACGGCATATGAATTGTGGAGAGATACCACTGGAGGGATGCACCTCTGTTCCTCCACCCTCACCCTCCCTGAGCCCACTGTGGTCCAACCGCTCCTTTTTCTTGGCAACGTCTGAGGCAGTGGCGGTGGCCCTGGTGGTCCCTGGGTGGGAGAGGAGGCCAACTCAGCCTGGAGATGGGCAACCTCCCCCCGCCAGCCCAGGGAAGTGCCTGCAGATGGGACTACACCACATCCTCCAGAACGTCTCCCGGAAGACTGCTGCTCCACAGCCACTGCACTACACTAATCCCATCATGTCTTATTTCTGGCTTCTTAACTGTTGTTTTGAATACTTACTCTTTCCTCTGTTTATTTAAATTGTTTTTTTCTCCCTACTTACTTGCGTGCCCTTCAAGCTCCTAATTTTCCTGTTCTGAGACAAGAAGTTCCTATGTTTCTCAGTAGTCTCCTTGCTTGCTCAGAGTCAGACCTTCAGCAGCGGGGCGGAGACAGAGCTACTCTTTTCCTTCTAGAATGGTGACTCTTTTGTGGCTCTGTGATCACTTACTTCCTGCTCCCAAACAGGAAGTTCCTGTTGTCAATCAAATCTTGTGCCTATAAAAGTAGAACTAGCTAAGGGTGGGGAGTGGATGGGAGGGAAGGAGGACAATATAGTCTCAGTAAAGAAGTATAGTTATAACGGCAGCACCTTCCTCTTGCTGTTCTCTACTAGAAGCTATCCAGGTCAGTTTTTAAATTCAACGCACCTGACTTCCTTCTACGTAAGCCACTCCCCCTACTTACAGGTCCTTCTACACCTAGAGGGAGACTGAAGGATCTGAACATGTACACCCTGGAAGAGAGAATGGAGAGGGGGACATGACAGAGACCTTTAAATACTCCACAGAGGTGAATAAAGTAGAAAAGGGGATAATTTTTCAGAAAATAAGTTGTACAAGGACTAGGGAGCACGCAATGAAGCTGTGGGGGGATGTTTAAGAAGGATGCAGAAAGTATTTCTTCACTGAGAGGATAGTGCATGCTTGTAACAGACTTTCAGCCGGGGGAGGGGTGAAAACAGTGGTGGGCAAGCAGGCATGGGATAGGAAAACTAGAATCAGAGTGGGGGTGAAGAGACCAGGAAGGGTCTACGGTGGCTGAAAAGGCAGAGTAAAGAGGGGTAGATTAGGTGGACCAGGTAGTTATTATCTGCCAACAAATCCTATGCTTCTATGTTTAATTTATTCACACAAAAACAATGGTTCCTACTACCATCTTTCTTATTCACATTAATCATTCATTTACTTAGCATTAGTTTCTACATAGTTGATGACATCAGGTCAATGCCATTCATGTATCCTAGCTGCTATATACTTCCCCAGCTGCCTCATTTATTCAACAGTGAACATGGCAAATACTGTAAGTAGGATAATGAAGTTAAAGAAACAGCATAGCAAAATGAACTCTAAATCAGAGTACACTGCACAATTACTTAAAATAACACAAAACCCCGAGGGCCAGATATTCAAAAGGATTGCGCCATGCACAACAGGGTTGCCCATGCTCAAGTCCTAAATTGTGCCATACTGCGATATTCAGCAGGAGGCAGTTGTGCCACTGAAAACAGGCTGAGCAACAGCACAATGCAAATGAATGCATGCTCAACTGGAGGGGGAGGAACCATGCATAAACTGCACAGCCCGATATTCAGCTGGGCTGTGCAGAGTTGTGCAGGCGCAACCCCCAACCTGAGCCTGCAGGACCTTGAGCCAAAAAAAAAGGCTTAAGTCGAGGGCCACCCACAGGTGAACTGCTGTATTGCAGGGCGCAACACAGCAGCTGCCACCTGTGGCTGGCCCCCAACTCAGTCCCTGTGCCCCCCCGCAGCCCGATTGCGGGCATAGTGTACTCCCCCCCACCAGCCCGATCGCGGGCATCAGTATGTCCCCCTCCCGTTCACATCCCTGGTGGTCAGTGGACTGAAATGCCCGATCGCGGGCGCTATGTTTAAACCCTCCCTCCTGCTTCACATCCCTGGTGGTCCAGTGGACCGAAATGCCCGATCGCGGGCAGCAAGTAAACAACACCCCAACATCCCCTTGTGCCCAATTGTGGGCAGTAAGTAAATTGAACCCCCCCACCCGAACATCTCCCTGGTGGTCCAGTGGACCCGAAATGCCCGATCGGGCAGAATGTAAATGGAACCCCCGAACATCTCCCTGGTGGCTAGTGTCCCCCAACCCTCCCCACTCACGAAACCCCACCACCCCACTCCTCGGCAGCCGGGCGGGCGGCAGCATCCCACCCGCCCCCGCCCCGCCGTCACGACTGACTGTCCGGTAGGGCTGCATGCCCACTGGTGCAGAGCAAGAGCCAATGGGCGTGCAGCCTATACCGTACATGACAGTCCAGATTTGTGAATTATGGACGGTGCTCTTCCTCCAGGTATGGGAAGACATACAGGCCTTCCCTGCGAAGGGCTGCTCCCACTACTGCCAAGCATTTGGTAAAGACTCTGAGTGCAGAAGATATGCTAAAGGACAATACTTTGAACTGATAAAGCTCCCCCTCCAGCATGAAGCAGAGATATCGTCTGTGAGCTTTCCTGATTTTGATATGAAGGTAAGCATCCTACATACCTGGGAACATAACCAGTCCCCTTGTTTCAGGAGTGAGGTTAGAGCCTGCAGAGAGAGACCATGTTAAAGTTCTTGCACTCAATGTAGAAACTGAGCCCTCTCAGATCTAACACAGACCTCAGATTTCTGTCCATTTGGATACTAGGAAGCATCTAGAATATAACATTTTGTTCAGCTGATGAAAATGAACAGGTTCTATAGCACATTTTTGTATCAAAGATTGTATTTCCTTTTTCAGCAGAGATAAGTGAACCAGAGGCCAGCTGGATGGAGGTGGAGGATGCACTGGAGGAGTATGTAAAAGTTCCAGAGCATGCCCCCTTGCAAGTGTCTCTAAGATCCATTTGTCTGTAGTGATCTGTCTCCATTATGAAAGATGATGAGAGATATGATCCCCTACAGCCACTCCTGCAGGTGAGAGTGGTGATGAGGCAAGAGGAGTAGAGTCAGGTGGGACTGGTTGGGGCAGAACCACCGGTCCCAATGGCTACTGGTGCTTTTGAATGGGCACCTGTGGGAAATGGTCCAGGCAAGGCACCACTACCTTCTTCCTGAACTTGCTGATAGTAGGTGGGATGGCTACCTCCTGCAGCTAGCAGATGAGAAGATCCTCTACCACAACCCCTACCAGGCACAGAATATAGGGGTTTCACAGATCTTAATGTTGTTTTAGAGGACTGAAGACCCCTCAGGGTTTCTTTAATATCATAGCCAAATAATGTTATGCCTTTAAATGGGGCATTCAAAATTACTTGCTGGACATCAGTAACAAAGCCAGTAACTCTTAGTCATGAATAACATCTCATACAGATGCATGAGGCAGCTGCTCTGGAAGCAGCATCAGTGATGTCATGTGCTAAGCATAGCAAATGTTTACTAACCTCAGCACCAGAAGTCAAGGTTTTTTTTTTTTAGTTGTTGTTTAACCAGGTATAGCACACTAAGCTGAAAGCTTTTTTACAGGAGCGACCTGGGAGCACAAGGAGGTTAAGTGACTTGCTCAGCATTACACAGTATGTAAGTGAAAGCTGTGGGATTCAAACCCAGGTCTGGTCTGCTGGATGTCCATTTTAGACAGAGTCACCTATCAAGGTCTGGGCCACTTCCTTGGTATTTTCCATGTGCTATTCTGTAGCTATAGTCATATGAACCTGATAGTTGGCAATTCTAAGGCTCAAAGATGCAGAAGCATAGATCCTTTTGCCCATAACATCCAGACACCTGTCAGGGGGTAAAGAGCTTAGCCATCTTCACCACAAGGTCTGTCTCTGGTTGGGTGGCATAATAAGACTTAGTGGTAGGTGCAGGGTACTGCTTATCAGCTTTGTGGGGTACAGCTGGAGTGGAGTTAGATCTGTGCTAGGCAGCAAAAGTAGCATCCTCCAAAGCAGGATAAATTGGAGGAATCATGATAGATGAAATACAGGGAACTTTCAAAAACTCCATAAATTTTTCTTAGTGGAGTCCTCCTTCACAGCAAATCTCAGTTCAATCTGTATTTGTTGCATTAGGGATCATAGGAATCATAGACTTAATACGGACCAAGACAGTCATGTGCCCAATTTACAGCTTGCCCTTTACATAAAGGTTATATCCTTTTATCACATTCAAAGAGCAATAATTACCTAAATGATTTTTGAAACTGTTCATATTATTACTACCCACTACCTCTAGTGGAAGACTATTCCACATCCCCACAACTCTTTGACTTGAAATATCCTGCTCTTCTTTTGGTTTTGTATATGTGTCCTCATCTTCTCTGGAAAAAACACTACAAACAAAGCACGTCTCCCCTTAATCTCCTATACTGCAGGGAGGATAGGTCGAGTGCCTTCAACCTATCCTCATAATTTTGTTCTCTTAATTCTTGTGGCTGTTCTCTGTATCCCCTCCATCATTTTGATGTCATTCCTAAGGATAGATGCAGAACACTGCCCAGCTGAGGAGCTTGTAACAGGGGACTGCAGAGAGCCTTAGGAGGTAAAGCCTCCTTCCTTCCAACCTGCTTGACCATCCCCTCCACCTTGTCATCACACACTGGACCCCTGCATCCACCTCCCACCAGCAGCCCCAACCCCAGCACCCATCTGGGCCCCCCTGGCTCCACCCCTTCTGCGTCCGCCCATCCCTCCAAACTCTGCTCATCCCCTGCTTCGCTACATCCTCCCCGCAGACATACTCACAAAAATATAACAACCTGCTGCCTTATGGTTAGAGTCTTAGTCATCCTACTATTCCTCTCTGGTACTATCCCCCCTAAGAACCAAAAGCCTGCCATCACATCCCACACCAAATACTTCTCTACCCTACCACACAATGGGGACCTCAATATCAAATGGCTTGGCCCCTCGGCCGCGCCAACAAAGGATCCATTCTCGGCCCTTGACATGGTCCAATTAGTTACCTAACCCACTAGATTTCACCCATCTACTGGTACCCACACCCTCCTGGATATCATTATCTCTAACTGCCCCAACAAAATCCAGGAAATAAAAGTACTTCCCAACTCCCTAAGTGACCACTCGCCCATCCTATTCCAATGGACCTCTACTACACCCAAACCCATAACCCAAACAACCTTCCAAAGGCATCACCTCCCAGGAGGGTAAATAAAACTTAAACAGCTGCTCACCCAAATAGATTGATCTCCCATTAATATAGCCCCCAGTGTCAACATTGCATTCAACCTGTTTACACAGGCCTTCACCAAGGTCTGTGACCTCTATGCTGCACTTATGAAACTCCGCACCAAAAGGCAACATACTCCTTGGATAACCCCCTCCCTACTCAATGTTGAGAGACAGGGATAATCTTTGGCATAAAGCCACAGAATGTGGCAGGTTGGCAGATAGACAATCCCATAATGCCACTTGCAATAGATGCACTCGAGCTATCCGAAAGGCCAAAGCAGACCACTATCAATCCACTCTCACAACCATGTGGGGGTCTGCAAGGACCTTCTGGAGTAATATCAAAGAACTCAATGGGAAATCATGCTCCCCACCTCCTCCCAGCTCACCATAAATGGCACTACCTCCATAGACACACTCACCATAGCAAACTGTCTAAACACCACCTTCCTGGATCTCAGCAATGTTCTCCCTAGTTGTTTCTTTGACCCTGTGCCCCAATCCCAACCCCCAACCCTGCAGCATCCTTGTTTCCTACTGTGCAAAATATCCACCCACGAAGCTCGTCCTTACCTACAAAAAGTGCTAAACAGCAATAACCCTATAAATGACCCCCTAGATGCCAGGCTCCTTCGACTAATCCTCGACAAGGTCCTAGTCCCCCTAACGGACCTGCTCTACAAACCCCTATGCCTAGGGCAATTTTCTAGTGCCTAGAAAACAGCTGTCATTACCCCCATCCATAAAAGTGGTGACAAAGCCTCCCCCAATAACTATCAACCCATCTCCATTCTTCCCCCCTCTCTAAAGTGTTAGAAAAAGTGGTTGCAACCCAACTTATTGAATACCTAGCCAAGTATGACATTCTATGCCCAGAGCAGCATGGCTTCCATTCTGGCCATAGCACCATCATAGCCCTCCTAGAATTCACCGACTTCCTGCACTCCTCCCTAGACGCCGGTAACATTGCAGGAGCTGTGTTCATAGACCAATCCAAGGCCTTCGACACGGTCTTCCACCCCCTCCTTCTTGACTTTCTCCACCAACTTGGTTTCTGCACAGACCCCCTAGCCTGGTGCTCCAGTTACCTTTCTGCCCGGTCCCAATGCGTCAAAATTAAAGGAACCCTATCCGACACACTACCCGTCCGCTCCGGGGTGCCCCAGTGCTCTATCCTGGGGCCACTTCTTTTCTCCCTCCACCTAAACTCCTTACCAAAGGCCTGCTCCACAAAAATCTTACTATATACAGATGATGCAGTGCTCTTTACTGCACAACACAAACTCACGCCCCTTCAGGACTCCCTCCAACATGCCTTCTCCCAGGCCAAAACATGGTTTAAGGACCATAGACTGGTCATAAACTTAAAAAAGACTAAATCAATGATCTTCTCTCTTCCACCAAAACAAAGCAAAAAGTGCAACTCTCCGCACCCAGCACCCCCTTGAACAGGTATCCAACTACAAATATCTTGGACTTACCCTCGACTCTGCCCTTACCTTCCATGACCACATAAACATCCTTGCTGCCACAACAAACACTGGGATTGGACTCCTTTAGCCACCCAGGGACTGCCTTCCCCCTACCCACGCCCTTAGGCTTGCCATCACCTCATCAATACTGTCCCTAGTAGACTATGGGCTCCCTGTATATGGGGCAGCAGATAACTCCATACTCCAGAAAATCCAGGTCTCCCTAAACAAGACCTGCAGGCTCCTAACTGGTGCACCTAGGCTTACTCACACCTGCTCCCTCTATACCTCTGCCAATCTCCTCAACCTCGATGAAAGGCTCCGCTACCAGATCTGCATACTGTCAAAGAAAATACTGCTTGGACTCTCCCCCCTGGGGTCACCACCTCTCTTCATCCTGCCACCCCCACTATCTCCACCCACACCTCAGAGAAAGCACCACTGGTTGTGCCCAGGGTAAAAACCTCCCTTGCCCAGAAATCTTTCCACTACAGGGCCCCCACATGGTGTAATGGACTCCCAACCACCATCACTAGCGCACCGAAGATTGCCCACTTCAAAACCACTCTTCGCAACCACCTCTTCAATATCTGCTCCTGTAACTGCAACTAACATTTCACTCTCTCACCCTCTCTGATCCAAATTCTCTGACAAAGTCCATTATGGATTGTAACCTATGTCAATAATACTAAACCCATAAATAGGACTGACTACACTGTTTAGATGCTTTCTCAAGCTAATAATGTCTTTCTGCTGTGATGATGTAAATATTGCATCCAAATTTTGTAAATAATGTCTGAAAATATCTACATCCAAATATTGTAAATAATGTTTTTGACAAATGTCTGTAACACATGCTTAATGTAATTGTTGTTATACCCTGTTCTGTATTAGCTTCTGTCTTACATGTGACAAGGTACCTTTGTAAATGAGCCGCTGGCTCAAAGGTTGTAAACCAATATATCAAATAAATAAATCATGAGCAATATTTCAGATTTGATCTCACAAGACAGCTATACAAGGGAAGGATCACCTCACTGGACCTATTGGTAATGTGTCTAGCTATGCAATTTAATATGCTTCTAGCTTTATTAGTTTTAAGTTTGCAACTCCTACGGTTTTTAAGGTCCTTTGTGATGATAACTCCCAAGTCTTTCTCTTCTTCTGTGACTCTAAATTTTCTGTCCCCTAGTGAGTATGATGCCATGATGTTAGACTTACCCGAGTGCATGACTGCATACTTGTCCAGATGAAAGGATAGCTTATAATCTATTGCCCAGGTGCATATTCTGTCCAGTTCCTTCTGAAGTTTTATTGCATCAAGTTCATGTTCAACTGTTAAACCAAACTTGGTATCATCTGCAAACTTAGATAACCACACTTGGTTCCCTCTATTCATTGAGGCAATATAGATATTAAATAAAACAGGGCCCAGTACAGATCCCTGCAGCACCCCACTAACCGCATGCTCACCTTTAAGGACCTACATGGGCTGGGTCCTGGCTATCTGTCGGACCTTCTTATACCTGCTATCTCGGTCTGCTCCCTCTGGTCCTCCTCTAGGGGCCTCCTGGCAATTCCCAGGGCCAGGCTTAAAACTGCCAGCGACAGAGTATTTAGTGTCACCTACCCCATCCTGTGGAATTTGCTTCCTCCATCTATTTGGGAGGCCCCTTTGGTTGAGGTTTTTAAGGCCTGCTTCATGGCCTTCCTCTTTAATCAGGCCTTCCCGGACCTTATGCATTAGTCCTCCCTGGAAGCCTTGCTCCTTTTTTTTTTTCTGAGTTTCAGTTTTCATATAGATGTCCATTAATTATAATTTTATGCTGCTGTTTTATTGCTTATTTATATTAAATTCTTGTATTGTTAGCGTGCTTTTACTGTACAGCACCCAGAGCCTCCGGGTTTGGGCGCCTGAAAAATCAAATTTGCCTTGCCTTGCCACATTCTGCTGTCCTGAAAAAGTTGCCCTCATGCTAACTCTCTGTCTTCGATTAATTAGCCATGCTCTGATCCATTTAATTATATTGATATTTAACTTGATCTTATGAAGCTCATCAATGAGCTCTTTATGAGGTACTTTATTGAACGCTTTGCTCAGGTCCAAAAATAACATGCCCACTGATCAACCATTGTCCAATTGTTTACTAACTTTCTCATAGAATTGGAGCAAGTTAGTTTGGCAGGATCTCCCTGTGCTAAATCCATGTTGTATAGAGTCCCACCTATCTGTTTCTTTCAGTTGTTTCTCTATTTCCTCCTTAACAAATCCCTCCAGTAATTCGCACAGTACAGATGTCAAACTTACTGGCCTGTAGTTAGAACAATCTCCCTTAGTCCCTTTTTATGTTGGTTTGCACGTACGTGCAAGCAACATCTTGTGGTGGTAGCACAAATGCAGAGGTGTGTCAGTAATGGCCAATGCAGGGGATGCTTTAGTGAGTGCTTCTCTTAGCCCCCAATCAGTGAGCATGCTGCCAATGACAGCAGTTTCAAAGAGAGCCACAGACACGAAATAAATGTGCCACTGTAATCAGAGACAAGCTTGTCATTGCAGCGGCAGATGGCATGCCTCCATTACGTGCCTTTCCTGGTGAAACATTTCATCAAAAATGGTGGCTTCTGCTGTCCACCACACAATCAGCAGAAAGTCGACATTGGGGTGCCCAAACCCCATGTCGGCATGTTTGCAGCTCCTGCTGCCCACCACACCACAGCATCCCGCTGCTGCCGCCCTCCCTGCTCCATCCGTGCCTTGTCCCTGACAGAAAAAAAAAACCCTCCCGCAACCTTCCACTGCTGCTGCCCTCCCCGCTCCCTCTGTTCCATCCTCCGACAGAAATAAAAACCCTCCCGCAACCTTCCACTGCTGCTGCCTCCCCGCTCCTCCTGTTCCATCCTCCGACAGAAATAAAAACCCTCCCACAACCTTCCACTGCTGCTGCCTCCCCGCTCCCTCTGTTCCATCCTCCGACAGAAATAAAAACCCTCCCACAACCTTCCACTGCTGCTGCCCTTCCCGCTCCCTCTGTTCCATCCTCCGACAGAAATAAAAACCCTCCCACAACCTTCCACTGCTGCTGCCTCCCCGTTCCATCTGTTCCCAGTCCCCCAACAGACAATAAAATCCTCGCACAACCTCCCACTACTACTGCTCTCCCCACTCCCTCCTTTCCTCTCCCCAGAATTGTAGCACACTGGGACCCCACCCCGGTGTGCCTATTTTTTTTTGTTTCTTAACCTGTAAATAAAGAAAACCTTCCCTTGTGGGTTTTTTTAATTGTTTCCATGCAAACAAGAAAAGAGTGCACCAGTGTCTCCCCCATCCCCATCCTCTCTCTGCACACCCACTGCCTTGCACCTCCCCTCACCCATACTTACCCTCCAGAGGTCGAGAGCCATGGTCTTCTCTGAAGCGGGACACGTCTGCACTCTTCAAAGCCGAACTGTGATGTGAAGAGATTATGGTAAGCTTTCTAATGGGAAACAATGAGGGGGTTCAACTTAGGTTGATATCTCAGCCATTTTTTTTGAATCTGGCCTTAAATTTTCAACTTGGGGTTCTTGGGACCCCACCTCGTGAACATGTCACTGTCATTTTGTTTCTCTGTGATTTTGTGGTTGCTGCATGGAATCACCTTTTGGGACTAAAACAGTACTATCACTGTTCATGTGGTGGGGTCCCAAGAAGTCCATGTTGCCAATTTGGTGGAAAAATTTCAAAAAGTGACTACTTCATGAGCGTGCATTGTGCAGTTTCTATGCATGCTTGTAACTTTGCTAATTTTTAATCTTTTCACTCCAGATTTTCAACATTGCCATTTTTTCATACCTCTTTATGAACAGTACAGTTGTCATTTTTCACATCCTGCCTGAAACACGTTTTCACACCTGTGGCGCACAATGGACGCGGGCATTGTGCGAAATCAACTTTTGGGACAGAGTAACAAAATCACAGTGCCACTGTTCATGAGGAGAGGTCCCAAAATGCCCATGTTGAAAATTTATTGAAAACATTCCAAAAAATGACCGAGTTATGGGCTTTCATTGTGCAGTTTCTACGCATGCTTGTAAGTTTGAAAATTTTTCATGTTTTACTAACATACTAAATGCCAGCAGATTAGGCCTTACGGTCTATAGAGTCTACTCGAACCTCAGATCCCTAGTTTGGTGCTGAGGCCCTTCCCCCTTGTGTTCCAGAAACCCCTATCATCCATCCCCACCCCCCTGGGCCAGGCCATCATCTGATACGTACACTTTATGTGTCTGTCCTACCCTCTCTTGAAGCCCTCCACTGTGGCTCTCTGAACCAGCTCGCCAGGCAGTGCATTCCAAGGGTCCACCATCCTCTGAGTGAAAAACCTCCTCCTCTTTCCGCCCTCACTCTTCCACCTTCCAACTTCAAACCATGCCCTCTGGTGATACCTCCCTGCTTTAGTCTAAAGATCCCCTCCATGTTTACCCTATTTATTCCCTTGAGGTACCTGAAGACCTCAATCATGTCCCCCCGTGTCTCCTCTTCTCCAATGAAAACAGGCAGAGCTCCTCAAGTCTGTCCTCATACGTCAAATCCCCTAGTCCTTGTATCATCTTAGTTGCCCTCCTCTGTACCCTCTCCTGGAGCTGTATGTCCCTCTTCAAGTGTGGTCTCCAGTACTGTACACAGTACTCAAGGTGTGGTCTAACCAGTCCATTGTACAGCAGCAGAATCACTTCCCTGCTCCTAGAGGTGATCCCCCTTACGATGCATCCTAACATCCTGTTTGCCTTGCTAGCTGCTCTCCTGCACTGCTCAGAGTTATTCATACATGCATCCACCATGACCCCTAGGTCTTTTTCCCTATTGAGGCCTCAGCACCTCCCTCCCTGGGTGTACCTGTGTTTAGGGTTTCCCCACCCAAGATGTAACACCTTGCACTTGGTGATATTGAAATTTAATTTCCATGTGTGAGCCCAGCTTTCCAGGGTGTCCAGGTCCCCTTGCAGGGCCAACTTCCCCTCTTCTCCCTCAACTACTGCTCCCATCTTGGAGTCATCAGCGAAGAGACTCATTTCACACCCTATACCCTCCTTGATGTCCGATGTGTATGCATTAAACAGGATCGGACCCAGGACCGAGCCCTGCGGTACCCCACTACCGACCTCTCTAGGGTTCAAGAGCTCCCCACCGACCACTACTCTATGGGTGTGTCCAGCTAGCCAGTTTTCAATCCATCTGACCATCAAAGGGCCTACTCCCAACCCCATCAGTTTCTCCACCAGACCATTGTGGGGGACAGAGTCAAACACCTTGCTTAAGTCCAAGAATAATACATCCATAGGCTTTCCCCTTTCCAGTTCTGATGTTACGCATTCGTAGAACTCTACAAGACTGGTTTGACATGATCTGCATGGCACAAACCCATGTTACCGACTATCCAGACCTCCCACCTCCTCCAAGTACACCCCCAATCGTTCCTTTAGTATACTCTCCATTAATTTTCCCACCACCGAGGTCAAACTGATGGGAGTATAGCTACCGGGTACTTCCCTCGACCCCCCTTTATGGATTGGCACCATGTGTGCCTCTCACCAATCCCTAGGTACCCTCCCTGTCTCAAGTGACCTGTTGAAGAGCTCCACCAGGGGTGCAGCCAGTATGTTTGCCAGTTTACATAGTACTCTCGGATGAATGTCATCTGGCTCAGGAGATTTGTCTTTCTTTAGGGCCTTGAGGGCTAACCACACCCTTTCAGTGGAGATAGCATCATCCATCCCCTCCACCTTACTGGCCTTTTTATTGTTATCCTGATGTGATACCCTTGGGGTACCTCTCCCTCCCTCTTTCTCCATTTCTGTTGCTCCCCTGATCCCACTCACTGCTGCTTCTATCCCCATCGTACCTTGCTTTGTAGATATCCCATCCCCCTCCCTAGTGAACACAGAGGAAAAGTACTCATTTAATACCCCTGCCTAGTCCCTCACCTCTTCCACCCACCCTCCTTCAGATCTCAATCTGCTGAGATGGCCCTTAGTTTTTCTCCACTCCCCAATGTACCGGAAGAACCCCTTTTCCCCTCCATGTATCCCCTGTGCCAGCCGCTGCTCTTTACTGGACTTTGCCCCCTCACCATCCGGGTAACTTTCCCAGATGCAAGATGGTTCATTTCCTTATCCCTATCCCCTCTTGTTGTCTTATATTTTTTGTAGGCTGCCTTCTTTTCTCTGACTACTACCTGAACCTCACTGGACCACCAGCATGGTTTATGTGACCTTGCTCCCTTACGTTTCACCTTAGCGCAGGTCCTGACTGCCTCGTGAAGTCCCCGGTTTATGACCTCCCATCTCTTTTCCACATTTGTCATTGATGTAATCCCGTCAAGTGATCCTTGAGAATATTTCCCATGCCCACAAAGTCTGCCCCTGAAGTCCACTGCCAGTGTCCTAGATCTTCCCCCCCCATGCTTATTAGAAACCAGACAGTATTGTGGTCGCTCCCAGTCAGGGGATCCTCTACAACCAGGTCCCTTACCAGATCCCCAGCTGCCAGAACCACGTCCAGGACATGCCCCTCCCTTGTGAGCTCCATCACATGCTGTGTTAAGAACACATCCTGGAAGCCGTCCAGCAGCCTCTGCTCCTTGGCCACCTTAGAGGACATGGTTCCCCAGCTTGTACCTGGCATATTAAGGTCCCCCATCTACACCACTCCTTCCCCTTTTGGTCCACACTGGGCAATGACGTTGTCCAGCAAATCATCCTCCAGAACATCACCCATCCCGGGGGCCTATATACTACACTCAGCTTGAACTTATCTCCTGCTGGGGTTCGTAAGGTGACCCATAAGGCCTCCACATTTCCCTCTGCCTCTTTTGCCCTGGCAATTTCTATGTCATCTCTAATGAACATAGCCACTCCACCCCCTCTGCCCTCCTTTCTATCCTTCCTAAGCATAGTGTACCCCCGAACGTTTAGATCCCAGTCATGGTTTTTGTTGGCCCATGTCTCCATGACCGCTGCCACATCCACCTCCCCCAACAGCATGGCCTGGAACTCTGGCAACTTGTTTCCCAAGCTCCTGGCATTTACTAACACCACCCCCACCCTTATCCCTGATCCCCTTTGTTGAACCTCACCCAGGTTCCTTATACTTCCATCCTCCCATTGCTCCTCCTGAAACCTCCACCCCCAGTCTGTTTCCCCACCCCTTGGGTTTGAAGGCTACTCCCCTCATCTGGAGGAGAGGGCTTCTGGTCAGCCCCTCCCTTATCCCCCTCTCACAAGTTTAAACCCCACCTTTCTTGAAAGTAGTCAGCCATCCCCTGTTTAAGGACTTCCTTCCCTAACAGGGCAAGATGAAGCGAGTCCTTGGCATACAGTCCCTTACACTCCCAAACTCCTTTCCAGTTCCCTAACACCCCCAACCCACTCTCTTCACCCCACTTCCTGAGCCAGTCATTAACCTCTGTGATCTTCATTTTTTTCTCCACTGAGGCCTTTGGTACTGGCAATATATCTGAAAAGGAAATGTTGCATCCATTTTCCTGACAGACTCTGGCGAGTTCTTGGAACTTTGCTTGGATTTCCAAAACGCTATTTCACTCTATATCGTTAGTTCACAAATGCACCAGGAAATCCGGTTTCCCTCCACAATCCCTAACCAGTTCATACACCATGAACTTTGCTCTGTGCACTGTCAGCCCAGAGATACTCACTACCTTCACCTGGCTATGGCATCCACCCCCTGTCCCTCCCACTGGATACCTCTAATCACCGAGTCTGCCAATAACAGAACCTTAACACCGTCATCATCCTTATGGTTACCTCCACTATGCACTCTCAACCCCCCCTTATTCGAGATCTCAATTCCAAGGGAGTCTTCCTGCCTTATTAGAGACCCCCTCGTCACCCTCCCTTTTCTGCCTCCCTTGTTATTTTGCCCACTTAACTCAGACCCCCCCGAATAGGTGTCCCCTTTAACCATTTCTTATCCAAACCATTTACCTGGCCCTTATGGTTTCCCCTTCCCCCACACCGCCATCCACCCCCCTTGTAATAGTACCCTACCTCCAGAGGCCCTCTGTGGGTCCCCTTTACCTAGGGCCCCATCCTTGGTACAAACCCCCCTGCTGAAGGGGGGCCCATCCCCTCCTCCTTGTCTCCCAATTTCTCTCCAGTCTTGCTGTCCTCCCTCATGTCTGCAATATGTTGCACCTCCCCCATCTGCTTAACATTTATGTTTCTCCTTCTCCCTCTGGGACTATTTCTATCCTTTCCATTGCAGGTCTGTGATGCCCTATGGGTATCCGACTCCCTCCCCCCGGCCTCTGCATCAGTTTCCTCATTTCCACCAACCCCTGCCTCCCCCTCTAGGTAGCTTAGTAGCTCAAATTTATTGTGACAGTCTATACCAGCCTCCATCAAGTAACCAGAGTTTCCCACGACTGCCCCTCTAAACTGCCTCTCTTCCTCCCCTCTTGTTCTGTTCTCCTTAGAAGCTCCTTTCCCACAGTCTGCTCTTCTAGGCTGCCCTACAACAGCCCCTCCTGACTCTTCCCCCTCTACTCTCTTTATATTCAGAATGTTCACCCCGTACGCTTTCCCCTTAGCGTCAACATCCCTATCTAAGGGTCCTCTGTCCCTAATATCCCCCCTCCTGCTTGCTGTAACATAACGTCCTGTAATTTCTGAGCATTGCCCCAGCCTCCCCTCAGCCCCACCCTTCTGCTGCCCATATCCACACCCCTTATCCTTGGACACCCCCCAACTCCCCCAGCTTACTTCTTAACCAATATACTTCACTTCTGATACAAGATAGCTGTCTGTAGAGTGGGCAGCCTCCCTCTCTCTAGGCCCAATTGAGAATTATTGCCATCCCACAGCCTGTGCAGCCTACAACCCTTCCAAAGATGCCTGCCATGGTGGAATATGGCCACCCTGTTTGTCCCTCTCTGTTTATAATGGCACACACCCCTTTTCTCAGTCTCTTCCCCCTTGAATACAGTCTCTCTCTATACTGACTGCAGTTATTTACAAACCCAATTTCAACCCCACCAATAAAGTTCCCAAGTCTCACAAACACATATAGTCCAGTGTGTGTCCAGTCCCACTAACAGTGTGTGGATGCAGACATCAGGTACCATATGATGTCACAGCCCCACCAGTTCCTGTTGCTTCAAATTTCAGTCACAAACAGAAATACACAGCCCCTCAATCCCAACCCCCAGTGGCTTTTCAGTATTTAAGAAAGCCTACAAAACAGGGTGGGTGGGTGGAAGGGCTCTACCAACACCAGGCAAACATCACATTTAAATGTCACCCTAATCATCACTGCCAAACAAGTGTTCCCAAGCCCCAAAAGTTACAATATCACAGCCCAAGTAACAGTTCTAACTCAAAGTAGTAATTTTTAACACACAGACCTAATTTCACGTACAAAACTATTCAAATATTTCAGTTAAAACAGAAGATAAACCCAAATCTCTGTCCTTAACAGCATCCTGCTTATGTTCTCTCCAGATTTTTAGTATTGCCATTGTTTCATACCTCCTCATGAACAGTATAGCTGTCATTTTTTGCATCCTGCCCAAAATGTGTTTCTGCACCTGTGGCACTGAATTGCGTAGTTGCTGTGCAAAATCACCTTTCAGGATTGAGTAATGAAATGATAGTACTGCTGTTCATGAGGTGGGGTCCCAGAAAGCCCATGTTGAAAATTTGGAGTGAAAATACCAACAAATGCCTGGGGCGATAAGGCTTCCAACCATACACCCACCCTGTAGAGACTGACAGGCATCTGGGGTGTAACTTGGGTTCGTCAGCTGTAATGTTCACAGCCTTCTACCCCCACCCTTCCACCCTACAGCCACTGACAGGCATTGAGGTGTGCCTTGGGGTCTCTCACCCTAACATTCACCCCATTCTCCTATACTGCACCCATCTCAGCTTATTTCCATATAGAATGGGATGAGCATAAGCGCTGAAGACCCCAAAGCACACCACAACACCTGTCAGTGTCTTCAGGGTGGGGTGAGGTGGAATGGTGAAAGCATTCTGGCCGATGACCCAAAGTCACACTCCCAATGCTTTTCAGTCTCTGCGGAGGGGGGTGTTGGTGTTAGTTCAATACTTCACTGCCATTCCTAGTATGCATCTCTCTAATTCCTACATTAACACTGCCAATGCCAGCATGCCAACATTTGGCATTGACAAATGCTTGTTTATATACTGGGACAACATTTGCATCTCTCCACACCTGCAGGACCTCTCCAGTTCTTACTGACTCATTAAAAATCTTTGTAAGTGGTGCTGCTATTTCCTCTGCCAGTTACCCCAGTATCCTGGGATGAGTTCATCTGGTCCTGGAGACTTATTTCTATCAAGTTTAATTAGAGACTAAAAAGTGTGGCCTTCTAGTGGAGACCTGAGTGAATAAACCACAGATTCTTCACTGTGAGATGACAGGTTAGAACTAGAATGAATACTATATAGTTCTTCCTCAAAGTCCTGTTCCTCAACATAATTCTCCATCATGAGATTTGGATTATATTCCACCTCATTGTCAACAAGCCTGTCGATAACAAGGTCAGAAGACTGAGCTGGCAACACCAGTGGTGGTTGTGAAGAAGGAATCTGCAATGAACTTACAGCAGAGGTTGATGGGGCCATGAAAGATTGCCAGTCATCGATGTTAAGACAGGCTGCATTGGCAGACCTGGCAAACGTCATTGTATCATTTCAGAAAACAATGCCAGCACTGCTTGTGAATCAACAATGCCCTGACCAGGGGTCGTGATTGCAGGGGTCAATGAAGGAGCAGGACCAATCGACAACAGTGATGCATTGTCACCAGGCATGGGTTTAAGATAACACAATTTCAGGCAGACCATAGATCAGGTACATAAAAAATGCATGATTGCATTTATCATTTTATTCTCATCAAGTAAAATATACAAAAAGCAAAATGATAAGTCAGTTAACTGCTTAGCTTCAGCAGTTTCTAAGGCTTTTCTTCAGCCTAGCGAGACTCAAACAGTGTGAAAGCACACATTACCAGGAGGTCTTCCACCTTCCTCAGTTAGTATTCAACAGACCACTCTGTCTCTCCTCTCTCAGCACTGAGGTAGGGCTTTTTATAAGCTTACTAGAAGTTGTAAAAACAATTTCCCCTGCCTTTTGATTAACAGCAGACATAACATCAAACTAGCCACTAGGGGCCACTGTTGCTGCATAGAGAACAGTTTGGATGGCACCTGCAGGTTTGTTTACAACATTGGGAAAGGTCAGACCCGAGGTCAGAACATATTGTACTCCCCAACTCTCCTGCAGGAACATGCTATCTGCTGTAAAAGATACACATAACTTCCACTGTATCATAGCAGTTTTATACATAATACTATGGGGTAGCAGGGAAACTTCTTAAAAAAAAAGACACAAGTTTAGATTGGTAGAGCATTATCAGGCCTACAAATCAGTGATCTCCTGTAAGAAGGCAGAATTCCCGTCCGGGGAGATGGCTGCCACTCAGAATCGACCAGCTCAGTTCTTCTGAACCATGGACAGGTTGTGCAAACCATCCTGTCTGCAGCTCTGAAGACCTTTTTCACAAGTGGAGTGCAATGAACTTGCTCAATTATTTGCGAAGACGGTGGCTGACATTAGGTCAGATATCCTCTTGACTCGCTCTGTGGGGGATGTTGGTTATCGGTGCTTGGTCACTCCACCTCATGCTTCCTGGAGTTCCTTTGACCTGCTGGAGTTCATGGATGTCATGTGGATTGCTTAGAGTATGCACCCTACATGCTGTAGTTTGGACCCGGGTTCAACCTCCCTAATTATGGGATGTTGCGATATTATTGGCCCAGTCCTGGCACAGATAGTCTGGTGCTCCCTTGAATTAGTGAGTTCCTAAGCTCTCTGAAGGAGGTGGTGGTAACACCTTCCTGAAGAAAGCTTCGTCGGAGCCAGAATCTCTGGCCAACTACGATCAATCTCAAACCTCCCCTTTATAGGGAAGGTTATTGAGAAAGTAGTGGTGGTACAATTGAAGAACCACTTGACCATCCACTGATGAACCTTTCTAGTCTGGTTTTCAAAAGAGGCATAGTACCAAGACCGTGCTGGTTCAGGTGCTCAATGATCTCCTGATGGTGAGAGATCGGAGATGCCATTCCATTCTGGTGCTCCTTGATCTCTGTTCAGCCTTCGACACCATTGACCATGGGGAGCTGCTTGAGCATTTGAGGTCCATGTGTGGCCTGACATGTAAGGTTTTTAGGTGGTTTACATCCTTGCCCACATGCAGAACTCAGAGAGTGGTGTCTGGGATTTTTTCCTCTGACCCATTCTCTCTGTCATGTGGGGTCCCTCGGGGCTCAGTGCTGTCCCCCATGTTGTTTGTAGTGTATATGCTACCCCTTGGAGACATTGTAAGATGGTAGGGGCTGAGGTTTCATTGCTGTGCTAATGATACTCAGCTCTACCTGTCTTTTGCACCTGACCAGGATAGTGCACTCAGTATTTAACAACTGCCTTGCTGAAATCCAGGACTGGATGAATTTGAGCTGGTTAAAGTTGAATGAGGGAAAGACTGAGGTGACTGTTGTGGACCCGGGCCATCAGAGAGAGAGGTTGAGGACTGGTCGACCTTCTGGAATTTATCTGGGGGACACCCAAATCCTTACCTCTGAACAGGTGTGGGACCTGGAGGTGGTGCCTGATGATAAGTGACCATGCACAAATTCTGACCAAATAAAAATAATACAAAAAGATCTGGATAACATTTCTCTATGGACCTCCCATTGGGGTATGAAATTAAATCATGCAAACTGTAAGACATTACATTTTGGGGCTTTAAACCCCAAACATGTATACACCTCTCGCCATCAGGAGATCATTGAGCACCAGAAACAGCACGGTCTTGGTACTATTCCTCCGTTTGTTTATAATGGATATCTCTAATACTTGTTTTTCAAATATCATAAAATATTTGAAAAACAAGTATTAGAGATTTTCATTATAAACAAATGGAAAAGGCAGGGGCCCAAAACAGATCCCTGTGGTGCACTACTAGCAATGGGTCTTAGGTGTGAGAGTTAGCCATTTATTAGGACTTGCTGAGTACGCATATTCAACCAATTGGCTATCCATTTAACCAGTGCCGAATTGATGTTTAATTGATACAATTTTTTTCACTAAGGCCCAATGAGGAAAGAGATCAAAAGCCTTACTGAAATCTAAATAGACCACATCATATGCAACCCTGTTATCCAACTTAAGGCTAACATCCTCATAAAAGCTCATCAGGTTGGTCAAGCAACCTCTGCCCTTTTTAAACCCATGTTGTTCTAGGTCAATTTCTTGCAGGATAGAAGTAAGTAAGTCCTTAATTAGGCTTTCCAGAACTTTACATTTCGAAGATATTAGACTGATAGGGCTATAGTTTTCACAAAGATTTCTAGGACCTTTTTTTTATAAATTGGAATAACATAAGCTGTCTTTCACAAATCAGGTACATAATTTGAGTTCAGACAATGCTCATATAATAGTTGTAATGGGAATGACAATTCATCTGCCAACAAATTAAGAACTGACCAGGTATGTCATCAGGGGATGCACTAATTTTTCCCTGTAATGTAGTTAGCTTAATGTGAACATCTGTAATTGAAATTGGTATATAACTGCCCACAGAGTTATTAGCAGTATTGTCTATCTGACTCATTTGAAACATGCTACAATAAGTATCGTTAAGTAAGTTGGCCATCTCACAGGGATTATGAATTAGAATATCTTCACATAGAAGTGGTCCTGCTTGACAGGTGGTTTTTTTTTAGTGAATTTATATATGCAAAGAATGAGTTGTGTTTTAGGTTAATATGCACAGAAAGCATTATAAGCACTTCAGCACTTAATTTATAACCAGCCAACCAGCATATTGGACATTATACAAAACATATAAATTGCTTGGGGAAGGGGTTTCAATTTATCCCAGGGGTGTTCACTATGACAGGGGTCACCCTGTCACATGCACCATCCATAGTACTCTTCACCCTCTTCCTAAACTCCCTTCCCCAATCCTGCAATGGTAAACTACTGCTCTATGTGGATGGCGCTGTGGTATACTGGAAACACCCCCATCCTAACTCCCACCAAACCGCCCTGCAGGCATTCTTTGGGGAACTTGAAGTCTGGTTCTCTGAGCATCACCTATTGCTCAACTACCACAAGACAAAGTCTATGATCTTTGCTCACCGTCAGAGTCCTCTCTGTAACACCCTACTAATTATCATGAACTCACTAGGCACCAAACTTGAACAGGTCTCCTCTTTCAAGTACCTTGACACTTTGCTCACCTACCACATACATATCCAACATGTCTCATCCTCCGTTAACACCATGCTTGGGATCCTATTCCATCATAAGCAATGCCTACCCCCCCAGGGCCTCCACCTAGCAGTATCCTCTCAATCCTTTCCTTGGTGGATTATGGCATAGTGATTTATGGGACTGCAGACCAAACAGCCTTACGACGCATCAACTTAGCTCTCAATAAAGCCTGCTGCATGATCACTGAATGTGAATGTTTTACTCACACTTTTGAGCTGTACAGCCTAACGAACTGGCTAAACTTCGAAGGCAGGTTCAAGTATCACACTTGCCTTCTTGCAAAAAAAGATACTCTAGAAGCAAGCCCCCCAAGGCCTTCACCACCTCATCCAAATAGTCCCTAACAGAAGAGCCCCCAGGCTTTCCCTCAATAACACCCTCCTGGTCCCTCACTGTAGGACCTCCTTCGGTCAATGATCCTTCTGGTATTGGGCTCCCCTGTGGTTTAACAACCTTCCACCCTCCATCTCCATGGCCCCCACCTTGATTGATTTAAGACCAGCCTCAAGACCCTCCTCCTTGCCCCCGCAGCATGTGGCTGCACATAATACTCCATCTTCCTACTTTTCATCTCTATAGGTTGCATAGCTTAATACTTAGGAGGAATATTTTCATAACTTGGTAGTTTACTCACTTAGGATACACACTGGAAAGGGGAACCATATCTGTATCTTGTTTATCTCCCTCATTACTCCTCTCACACTGTGTATATATTATGACTCAGGGTCTACTTAAGACCCACTGAAACTGTAACCTACCATATGTAATGACATGGGATCTACTGTTAATGACTGCTACAGCTGTAACCTACCAATTGTATATATTCCCTGTACTGTATTACCTATGTAAGTATCCTGTTGTTATTTGTATATGTGTATCTGATGTGGAGCCTTTGCAAAGGAGTCTCTGACTCAAAGGATTGTAATTCTGATTTCCCTCAAACAAATAAATAAATAAAAATAAAAAAATAGTAAGCATGGTAATGCCTAAGCCAAACCACAATCTTGGTGTTTGGTCAACAGTTGGGGGGTGATAGTCACTGTCGCTGGAGCAGATGGTGACTTAGAATGGTTATCTGGAGTCCACAGCAGCAACTAGGATCTTGCAGTGGAAGAATCCTTTTCTTTTTCCTTATGCTTGTGGTTATGGGTCAATGAGAACTGAACTTTAACATGGTCCTTAGAGGTTGAAAAAAGAAAATTATGTACTCACTGTAATTCTTGATCTTCCATAATATCTTCGACATTCATCACTAGTAGTTCTTAGGCAGAGGCACTAGGGTTCTGTGGGAGCTTTTGCCCTTAAGAGCTTTTTGAAAGAGGGGAGCTGAAGTTGGGAATGGTGCTGCCCATGAGGCAAACATATGACATGGCGCTCATGAACAGGCCAGTAACTGATGCTGGCTCCCTCTCCTCCTCAGTTCTTTCAACCTTGTACAGGAAGAAAGGGTAAGAAGATAGGAAGAGTGGGACAAGGGAGCCCTATGGATAGAGAAAATGATATAGGCTATAAACTGAACAAATTAATAAAAACCAACCAGAAGAGATAATAAGAGAAAATCTGTGCAGAGGGACTTCAGGATGACCGAGGATGACCAGGACAATTGGGCAGGTCGGGGGGGGAGAGAAAGTAAGAGGGAGAGAGACAGAAGGAGATAGAGATACTCTTGTCCTCAGTCAGAAGGTAGTTGTGACAGAATAGCTGGCTTGCTCTCAAGCCAGAGAGAGGTATACCTGACACCCTGTGAAATAACAAATGTTTCTGAAAATATAAAGGACTAGCTCAGAATGGCTTGAAAGGAAAGGATTACTTCTCCGAGGCCTGTACGAGAGACACCTTTGAACCCTTTGAGAACACAGCCAAACCTATTGTCCATCTGAGGAAGAAGGACATTGTGGACTAAGGTTTAAGAGTCTCATTTGTTCAGGACATGGTTTGGGAGAAGGCAAGCCTTCAATTTCAAAGGTCTAAGGGCTAAGCTAAGGCACAGGCTGCTACAGTAAGCTAAGCTTGAAGAAATAAGCTAGAAGGAGTGAAGGTACTCCAAAAGGGGAAGAACAAGAACAGGGGTTTTCAGAAGGGCAATGGATGAAAGAGATTTTGAAAGAAACTCCCATCTTAAAAGTGTCTGGGGAGAATCCCCAAAAAGTGGTTGTAAGAGAAAGAAAGGTGTAGCAGGCCAAATGAGTAGTGGATTGCACCAGAAGGTTGAACTGGAGGGAATGGCTACTGTGTGAAACATTAGATGGCCCAGTGATTCCCGAGTTCTTCTGCCAGGCTCTGTCCCTTGAGAGATCAGAAGAGAGACTCCCAAATGCAAAAACATAGACCCTTCCCTGACTTATAGATGTGGGGTGGGGGAGGGTCTTGTCTCTGTCTCTCCCTCAGAAGAATAGTTTTTTATTTAAAGAAAAATAGACCAAAAAGAGTCACATTTCAATATGTAAGCATATACAAAAAAGATAAAAGACAAAGAACCTCAGCACGCAAGCACTGAGGTAATGGGTACCCCAAAGGGTATTGGCCAGGAAGCCAAGTTTCAAAGAAATACAAAATCACATATGCCCTCATAATGCAAAGCATCAAGGGCTGCATATGCAAATTACTACAGAATATTATATTGGTTCAACTTTAAGCAGAAATGCATGGTGCCAAAAGGCCTCTCACAGTTTGTAAAGGGTGCCAAAAAGAAGACACAGACACATGTTTCATCCTACCAGGACTCATCAATTTGCCTCATCTGTTTGACACCCCAGTGGAATGAACCAGCTACCCTATGATGGTCTATCTGGGTTATGTTGTGGTGAACCCAGTTAAAACAAAAAAGCTGAAAAACCAAGAACCTCAGCACGCAAGTACTGAGGCAATGGCTACCCCAAAGGGCATTGGCCGGGAAGCCAAGTTTCAAAGAAATACAAAATCACACATGCCCTCATAATGCAAAGCATCCTGGGCTGCATATACAAATCACCACAGAATATTATACTGGTTCAACTTTAAGCAGAAATGCATGGTGCCAAAAGGCCTCTCACACAGTTTGCAAAGGGTGCCAACAGAAGACACAGACATGTGTTTCGTCCTGCCAGGACTCATAAGTGTGCCTCATCTGTTTGACACCCCAGTGGGATGAACCAGCTACAGGGTACAAAAAAGATATATATATATTATATATATATTTACATTTTACGTTTGTCTTTTTTTTTTTTTTTTATGTCAAAGCGTTGCTAAAAGGAGAGGGCAAGTTGCCCAGGAAGAAAGTGCCTTCCCTTACAAAAACTAGGGGTCAAAAGAAGGCCCGTAAACCTTTTTGTGTGTATACATTTTTAGGGGGGCCACAAGAGATACAGAAGGAGCTAATTTCCTCAGGAGTTATCTCCGATGTGTACCTTTATTTATTTTTTTGCTACTTCTTTCTCTTCTCCCCTGGCCCTGGTCAGCCCCTCGTCCAGCCACCTTCCCTAGCCTCCGCCCCCTTCAGGCCCTCACCCTTGTAACCCCAATGGCTTATCCCCTGTGGTGGAGTGATGGGGAGCCCCCTACTCACCCACTTATCAGGATCTGGTTCAGGGTATTACCTTCGGGGATGGCATGCCAGGGGACAGCCATTAAGCCACCACAACCAGCCACCAGGGTCTTTTTCCGTTTTCTCTCCTGCGAGAGCTCAGCATGCAATGATGCCGGTCATGGGCACACGAACACACCCACAGGTATCCACACCAGGCGTTTACCATGCTCCTACTCCCATGTTATGGCAGCAGTGCTGCGCCAGTGGTCAGACACGCACCGACCACAAGGAACCCCCCTCCCTGGAGATGGAGAGCAGTCCACCAGATGCTTAATCCAACTCCTTCTCTGCTGACCCCTGGCAACCCACGTTCATTCCTGATCACAGGTCGCTGGCATGGAGCAAGGTGTGGTGACCAGCACCTCAGCCCTCAGCACCACTGAGCCAGCTAGTACCCCTCTTTTTAATTAAAAAAAGGAAAACAAAGGGTGTAAAAAGCAGGAAGGGAGAAGAGACTGCCCAGAAGCCTGGCCATTGAGGGGGAAAGTGGATGGATTGCAATGATGAATGGTGAAGATATTCTGGAAGATCAAGAATTATGGTGAGTATGTCATTTTCATATCTTCCAAGAATCAATCTTCACTACTCATCACTGGTAGGTCAAAGTACCGGTGGGTCAGAGTACCAAGTCACCACTGAATGGTGATGTTGGCAAACTCTGAAGGAAATGGTTATACCCTCAGCCTCCTGTGGGGGCTAATACACAGAGACAGGGGCCCCTTACTGGTCTGGCAAAGTCAGAGACTGGTCAGGGGCAGCTGTAGACTCCTGTGGACTGGGAGCAGAAAGGTGCCCTGCAAGCTTACGCCTAGCCCTGCAGGAGAAGAAATGGGCCTCCTGGAACTGTAAGGAAACCACCTTATGTTGGGCCAAGGGTGGTAACCTAGAAAGACGAAGCCATGCCATTCGCCTAATGCAGACGGCAGACCCTACCTGTGTAGAGGCTACCTTGTTGGTATCATACAGGTGTAAATTTACGGGGGGGCTAAGGGGGCTGTAGCCCTCCCATTTTGCACCCATGAAGACTATAAAATGAAGCTGCACAGTGCTTTCATTGGGAAACAAATGGGTTAAGCAGGCCTGCTGACTGTCCCCTCAATGAACAGCACTCTGCAACGCAGACGTAATTGTCCCTCAGGGTCACCTGACCTGACTGTAGTGTTTGCTCATCCACCCGACTATGTGATTCAAGTTCTTCTTATCATGAGCTGCTCTAAGAAGAGCCTTAAAATTACTATTATTTTCATGCAGGTCCAAGTCATCCTGCAAACGGTGCAGCTCCTTCATCATCAGAGAAAAGGTCTTTAAATTATATATTATATTTCACAAATAACTGACACTAATGAAATTTGTGCCAGCTAAGTCAATTTAGGTGGCTGTCGCCTGCTGCCACTGAGTGTCCCTGTCCCTGATGAGAAATACCAGGGGTGTCAGGAAAACACTGCCCTGACAGATGACTTTGGCACCAAGTTCAAATAAACTTTGTGTTCAGCCAGTATGGCAAGTGCAGTTCTGAGACCCCTTGCCCGCAAAGTCCCGTGCAGACTAGTAGTGACCTGGGTCGGATGGGCTGTGACTGTCTAGGGTGGGCAACAAGTACTGCAAGCTGCTGCAGCCATTTTCCTCTTAAAATTTTCTTGAGACAGTACTGGGTGTTGGCATGGGGTAGACAACAAGTTAATATCGGGTGTCAGCGCAGACTTTAGGAAGCAAGTTGTTAAATTATATAACAACTTGTTGCCTAAAGTCCATGGCAACACCCGGTATTAACTTGTTGCCTACCCCATGTCGACACCCGGTACTGTCCCAAGAAACTTTTAAGAGGAAAATGGCTGCAGCAGCTTCTAGTACTTGCTGCCCGTTATTAAGGAAATACTGCTGCATAATTTCTTGGGGCTGAGTGCTGTTCGGAAAGGGTGGGTGGGTAGCAGAACATGATTAGGCAGCACCTGTCGAGCAAGAGGACATCATACGAAAATATTTTTTTTATTGTTATGGTGCTGAATTTATTTGCAGTCTACAGTACCTGGAAATCCAGCAAGTGTAAACTGTCAGAGAGGGGGGGAGAGAGAGAGAGAGAGAGAGAGAGAGAGAGAGCTATATATATATATATATATATAAGAGAGAGAGAGAGAGAGAGATATGGGGAGAGAGAGAGAGAGAGAAGAGGGAGATGGGGCACTAAATGGAGCTCATTAATTTCAACACATTTCTCATGGTAGCACTGACACAGATAATGGATCTATGTTTAGCTTCCGTGGGAGTAATGAACTGTTGGCATCAGTGGGGAAAATGCATTTTGTTTAGAGGGTGTGAGGTAGGATTGCCACAGTATAGCCCTACTGGGGTGACACACTGTTCCTGTTAGGGAGGAAATGAGTTTAAATGCATGTGGGGTGTGGTAATGTTGCCACTAATGTCAGTTGCACATTTAGCCTGAGTGAAGAGGGACCTGTTCTACAGCTGCTGGCCTTATGCTTACTTCTAATGGGAAAGGAGATCTTGAAACCATGCAAGGGAATGTGGCAGTGTATGAAATAAGTGTGTGTGTGTGTGTGAGTATATATATATATATATATATATATATATATACTGTATATATATATAGAGAGAGAGAGAGAGAGAGAGGGATTTGCCAAATTTACTGGGACTGAGAAACATACTGGCTGCAGTGGGAATGAGAGCCTTAGCACACTCTTTTTTTATTTTTGTTTATTATGGAGAGGGTGGTTCAACATACTGGACTGTGAGGACTCTGGGGAGAGGGCAAGGGTGCAACTTACAGGGCATGGAGTAGCAAATTAAAATTTTCTGAGGACTGCCCCCAGCCTATAGTTTACATTTTCATCCCAACTTGCGTACCCTCATCTACCTCACTGCTGGATCCGTCCCTGTCATAGGATGGCCTCACCTGGTGTCTCACAAGCTCCAGACCCTGGGCAGAAAGGTGTATGGCCTGTCTGGTTGCCTTACACACTGGCAAGGATGCCAGGGGCTGTCCCAGCATCACCCATAGGTGCCTGCTATAGGACATCATGTGTGCCTCATGTGTAGCAATGCACAACATTGTGTGCGCCACCAAGAAAACTCTATAACCCCAATGGTCAAACTCAGCTGAATCTGACTCAGAGAGATGCTCGCAATCTGGGCGGCAATGCCCAAAAGGGGCAGCCAGGAGCTGGACTCCCAAAGTGGGATGTGGAAGGGATCCTGGAGACCCAAGTGTGCACAGTACCTGCCCTGGCAGTCCCTTTGGGCAGGAGAGGGGACAGAGGGATGAAGCCAGAGATTCCACAATGTCTCCATGAATGGCTGGGACCATAGAGGTATGACAGTTGAGTCAGAACTGACCTCCCCAAGGAAGGACAGCATTGATCAGGCAGCAGCTTTCCATCATGCCTAGAGGGAAATGCTGATAACTGAACTAATCAGCATCAGAGGAGAGATGAACAGAAGCATCCTCTTCCTCAGAGGAGGATAAAGAGGAGCTGGACTCAGGGGGCAATGTTACTAGAGTTTCAGGCCGAAAGATGGCCTGGTCCACTGCCCTCCGGTAGATGTGGAAAGCACTTGCCAATGGCCTGAACTGCTGCCAGGTCGGGGGCCCTGAAAGGGCAGAAATTCCCAGGGGAGAGGGGTGAAACAGGCAGAGAAGAAGGAGGAGGGTCATGCAGGACCAGTCCAAGTCCTCTGCCAGGGCTGCAAGATCATACTGCGGACCATGCCCAAGGGGGAGGGGCTATGCAACTCGCCCACCTGAGAATGTACAAACAGTGGAGGGGTGATTGGAGTGGTGCCCTTGGGAGGAACCCCCTGGTGGGGAGGTCAGAGCCATACAGGTCCCACAAGGTGGCCCCTTTCCCCACTTATTGCAGGCCAGGTGGTTCCAGAGGGCAAAGAAGGCTCAAGTCAACACTACAACTTCTGGCAGAGACCCCAGCCACTCTAGTCATGGAGTACTGTGCCGATCTAGACCTCCTAATTCCAGCCTCAGCAGAGAGGGCTCTGCCCCTTGGAGAAGGTCAAACAGCAGAGCTGGAAATGGGGGGATAAGGGAGACCTGGCACTGCAGGCGGCACCAGGTTCCCCCTTGGCACCACAAACAACACCTAAATCAAATCTGGCATTGGAAGCAGTGCTGGAATATGACTCAGCACCAGAAGTGGAACTGGACCATATCACAACGCCAGGCCTGGTGCCATCATCCCCTCCAGTGCCAGAATCAGCTCCAGAGGCATCCTAGGTGCCGCAAGTGGCACCATGGGATGCAGGAAAGGTGGTGCCATGACTGGCACTGTGAAGAGGATCTCCCAACCCCACTGATGCCAAAGGCCTAGGACTGGGCCCAGAAGGGTTCCAATGCTCGCCAGAAGTAGGAATCCAGTCAGAATAATCCCAGTCGTCACTCTCCAGGTCAGAGGATAAGATCAGGGAGATCTCTAACTGGCAGTTCCAGGGACCCTTCCTCTTCCACTGCCACAAATGGCAGCAGGAGGGGACCTGACACTGTGGAAGACACTGCCTTGCTAACTGGCCCAGCCCTAGTGCCAAGAATCAAAGCGGCACTGGACAGCACCACCAAGGGACCTGCCGGTGTAGGCCCAGCGTATAGCTGCTATACCACTACCTGGGGCATCTGGACCCCCAAGGGGGTACTGGACTGGGAGTGATGCACAACCAGCCCCCCCAGAGGAGGCCAGCTGTCCCTCAGACCTCTCCCCCATGCCTTCTGTCTTGGTGAGACGAGGACTAGCGGAGGACTGTTCTCCTTCGTTATGTATAGTATTGGAGAGGAGCTCAGGGGAAGAGCCCAGGGACCTAATCTTGGAATCCGGGTGTGGCCTGGCCTCCGAGGTGGGAGGGGCCTGCAGGGGTCTCCCACCTCTGCCATCACGCAGCTCGAGGTCGGAGGTCCATGCTGAAACCAGGCTCTAGTGATTCATGTCGTGGTCTGATCCCAGGCAGGTCCAACAACCGTCATGGCAGTTGCAAATGGACATGTTTCTCCCACAGGGGCACCGATGCATGGAGGAGGAGACTCTATTCATTTATCAGACTTCTTCTTAGGCCCCAGACCAAACATGACCGTACCTTCCAATGAAAAATAATAAAACCAGTAAAAAGCACTTAGCACCATACTAGAAGGATAGAGGACTAAAGAAGCAGCGACACAGTGTTGAATGAAGGTACAGCGTCAAGTGGTGGCGATGGCAGAACTGTGACACCTTTCTGTGGTAGAATGCTTCCACAGAGATGCTGCCTCTATGGTGGGAAAAACAGAATTGAGGAGGAGAGGAAGTCCACAAGCGCCACATCATATGTCTGCCTTGTGGGCTGCGCCATCCCCATCATTGGCTCCCCTCCTTCAAAAAGGCACATGCTCCTGCGGGGTTCTAGTGCCTCCAGGTTAAGACCCACCAATAATGAATGGTGAAGATTGAATCTTGGAAGATTCGGGAGCTAGTCGATGGAGTGGGCAACAATGACTTCTGAGTCTGCTTTTTCCACGGTGGCCACCAAGGTTTTCTTGAGAATAAACTTTTCTAGTGCCTTTTTTCCAATGTCACTTACAGGCTTAATTAAAGCCCTACCAAATCTCACATGTCTGAATGTTGTGAGAGAAGCCTACACAACAAACACACACATCATGGGTGTAGTTCTGAAAAATCTTCTCTGCACTCACAGTAACAGAAAAGCATTGAAAGCTGCAGCAGCATACAGAGGCAGTGAAAAGACTGAGAAAATGGAAAATAATAAACAATAATGGTTAAGTGGTTAATATTTGTTTCTGTAGACAGTCTGAAGAGGCTGAGTGATTGCGGGAAAAGAACTGAGACAGGTAAGGACGTCCACATTTATATACATGCTGACACGAGACATTATCATGAGCAGCCCCAGCTAGCAAAAGTTTCCATGTGGCCATAGTGCCAGATGGCAATAGTTCCAAAGGTGTGACCTAAGGGAAAAGATATCCTTGATGAAGATCTCTAGCTCTTCAAGAACCGTGCCTTGGGGTGCAGTGTTCTCAGATCTAGGAATGTTATCCTGCTTGGGACAGTGTCACTAGATTGTGTCCCAGTAACAGATTAATAGGAGGCTTGTTGGAGAGGGACAGGAGCATGGAATATCAGGTCTACCTGGCCCAGTTTGGTGTTATGAGAATCATACTTGCTAACTCCTTTCTCACCTTTATTAACAATCTCAAAGTAGAGGGCGGAGGCATCACTGCCTCACCTCCTGCCATGCTGGAGACCCATGTTCATGGTGCTAGCGGGTTGCCGAGGGTCAGCCGGGAAGGGAGAGGATTGAGCATCCAGAGGACAGCTCTCCTCTCTCAGGGAGGGGTGGGGACTGAGTTCACTGCTTGTCTGGCCACTAGCAGCAGCAGGGGACTGGTACAAGGGACCCACAGACAGAGAAGCAGAGATTGGGCAGATGGCCAGCATGCCACGTGCAGAAGCGTGCATGGCTCAGCCATTGTCATCATTGCATACCATGGCTCCGCACTGGGAGGGAGAAAACAGAAGTGAAAAATTCCACCGGGATGATGCCAATCAGCCGCAGGCTACACACCTGGCCAGCTGTCACCTCAACGCCAGAGGTAATCACCAGGGGATGCCGGGGTGACGGGGGCTGGGTGGGATGGTCGGTGGAGGTGGAATAAAGAAACACTCTGAGTGGGAATGGAGGGAAAGCAAACAGAAACCTCCCTGACCAATGCAGGACTAGAAGAAAAAATGACCATAGTAATCTTGTTTCTTCCAAGGTATCCTTCAGTATGTTTAACTAGTATAGTTAGCCTCCTGCATTGAACTGCCCCGGAGAGAATGGAATTTATGCTAATGACAGAACTCTCATTGGCTCGTGCAAATTTCAAACTGCTCCCCCTAGTAATTGCTAAGCTGTAAGGTGC
Organism: Neoceratodus forsteri; assembly: GCA_016271365.2. Lineage (NCBI taxonomy): Eukaryota > Metazoa > Chordata > Ceratodontiformes > Ceratodontidae > Neoceratodus > Neoceratodus forsteri. Next base: position 820,912,816 of record CM028129.1, read on the forward strand.
TCAGATCTATTAAGAAGCCTAACAGGGTGAAAGCACCCTAACTAGCTATACTATCTATCAGTCTATAAACTCTTAAATAACAATTAAACCCCTTAAACTTGTGGCTCCTATAAAAAGGGACAAAAAAGGGGGTCAGTACCAACTGTTTTGTAAGCTTCTTTAACCATAACAGTGACTCAAAAACTCCAAACAGAGTGACCAGCATGGTGCAGATGAGGGGGATCCCTGTTTTTCTGGTTCTGGTAGGGGAGGCAGGGTGGGAGCTTTAAGCATATTAGAAGAAACAAGATTACTGTGGTGAGTAGATTTTTCTTCTAACCCCAGGAATCCATCAACATGCTTAACTAATGAAGATTACCAAGCAGTATCTTTGGAGATAGGGTACAGAGCTTTTTTAGGAAACAGATTCTGCAGGACTGCTGTGCCAAACCTGGCATCACTCCTGGACTGTAGGTCCAAGCTATAGAGTTCAGTGAATGTATGGATGGTCTTCCAGGTAGCTGCCCTACAAATATCCAGTAGGGGGGCATCTCTTGCTGCAGCAAGTAATGTAGCCGTGCCCCTAGTAGACTGTGCCCTGAGGCCCAAAGGAGGTTGTTTCCCAACCTTACAGTAACAAAACTGTATGCAGGCCACTATCCAGTGTGCAATAGTTCTCTTTGAAGCTGGCCTACCCCTTCCCACCTCACCATAGGTGAGGAACAGCTGGGTATGCTCCGCCCTATATCCCTTAGTCTTGTCCAGATAGTAGCTAAGTGCCCTTTTTACATTCACACTGTGCAATTTTTACTCACCTGAGCATGACTTGTCTGTAAAGAAGACTGGCAGTCTAATGGACTGGTTCAGATGAAGGTCTGAAACCACTTTAGGAAAAAATTTCCTATTGGTTCTGAGCATCACCTTGTCCCTGTGGAAGGAGATATAGTTTGAATCTGTACTCAGGGCCTGTAACTCACTTAGTCACTTTGCTGAGGTAATGGCGACTAGACAGACCACTTTCCAGGTCACATACCTCAGGTCCACAGTTGCCATAGGTTCAGATGGGGGGGGGGGCCATGAGCCTGGCAATACAAATGTTTAAGTTCCATGAAGGAACTGGTTCCATTATTGGGGGTAAATGTGGAGTAGTCCTATAAAGAACTTCCTGAATACTGGATGGGATGCCAAGGATTTATCCCTTCCAGCAGAGATGTTTGCTGAAACAGCAGCCAAGTGTACTTTTAGGATAGAAAGCCTAAGGCCTTGGGAGTATAACTGAGTCAGGTAATCCAAGAGGATAGGTAACCCAGCTGTAGCAGGATCAATTCCAGTGTGTCTACACCAGACTGAGAACCTTTTCTACTTTGAAGCATAAGTTTTCTTAGTTAAGGGCTTTCGTGAACATTTGAGGACAGCTCACCTCCTCAGAGAGGTGTAGGCTGGCAGATTCTAAGTCCTCAAGAGCCAAACCTTCAGGTGAAGTTATCTGAGGCAGGGATTCAGTATCCTGCCTTGCAAGGATGTAAGCAGATTGTGCCTCTGGGGAAGGCAAATTGGTTGTGCCACTAACAGGGGCAACAGGAGGGAATACCATGGCTGTCTTGCCCAGTCTGGTGCCAGCAGTATCATTGTTGCTAACTGAGACCTGAGCTTCATCAGGACTTTGAGCAGAAGCAGAAAAGGAGGGAAAGCATAAAGGAATTTGCCGGTCCAGTCACTAGGGCATCCAGTGGCACTGTCCCTTGGGCTGGAGGCCTGCAGCCGAACAGTGGGAGCTGGTGGTTGTCTGTGGAGACAAACAGGTCTATGTTCCAGAGTGCCCCACCTTCTGAACACTGATTATAGTACCTGTGTATTGATGGTTCAGTCGTGGTGGTTCTGATTGATTCTGCTGAGGGAGTCTGCCAGAACATTGTCTTTCCCTGGAAGGTAAATGATGAAGAGGGACAGCTGAAGAGAGTAGGCTAGGGTCCAAACCCTCATTGCTCTGTGCACAGTGGGGTCGACCTGGTACCTCCCTGCTTGTTTATGTAATACATGGTGGTAGTGTTGTCTATTCTGACATACACCACCTTGCACCTGAGCTGAGGAGCAAACTGCTATAGTGCCAGGTACACTGCTCTGAGCTCCAACAGGTTGATGTGTTGGAGTGATTCCTGGGGGATCCAAGTCCTACCGTACTTGCTATATGGTCTAGCATGTGTTCCCCCACCCTAGGAAGGAGGCATCTTGGTCAGAACCACCAATGGGTGTTCTGCTTGGAAGGGCATGCCTTCTCTGCGGTTGTCCCTGTTCTGCCACCATTGCAGGACCTGTATTAGAGTCCTTGTGACAGCATCAGCTTGGACAGGGAGTCTCGCCTTTGGAACCAGTGAGATCTCAAGTGGAACTGTATGTCCCTTATCTGGAATCTGGATCCTGGGACCACTGCTGTGGCTCCTGCCATATGGCCCAGTATTTGCAGGAAATGTCTTGCAGGCCTGGGCCTGTTAAACTGAAAAGATCCTGCCAGCTCCAGAATGGTGTCTACCCTGTCCTGGAGGAGGAAGTCCTTGACTTGCAGGGTATTCAGTTCTGCCCCAGTGAAGTCCAGGACCTGTACTGGTTCCAGCTGAGACTTCTGGGTGTTTATTAGGAGCCCCAGTGACTCCAGGTTGCCCTGTGCTAGGGCTAGGGAGTCTATGGTCTGTTAAATGGACTGTTCTATGGCCAGCCAGTCACCCAGGTAGGGAAAAACTGTGATCCTCAGTCTCCTCAAGTGTGCCACCACTACAGCTAGGCACGTTGTGAAGGCACTTGGGGATGAAGTCAGGCCAAAGGGCATGGCTGCAAACTGGTAATGTCCTGATGGCAAACTGAACCTCAGGGACTTTCTGTGACCCGGACGGATCGGTATATGGAAATCAGATTCCTTGAGGTCTAAAGAGGTTAACCACTCTCCTTGCTGAAGGATAGGAATTATCATGCCAAAGTGACCATCTTGAATTTTGGTTTTGTTATGTGCTTGTTAAGAAGTCCGAGATCTAAAATGGGTTGCCAGTCCCCTTTTTTCTTTTGTGTCAGGAAGTATATTGAATAGAAGTCTTTGCCCCTCTGGGATAGAGAAACAGGCTCCGCTGCCTTTATAATCAGTAGATATTTTACCCCCGCTTCCAGCAAGATCCTTTCTACTGGGGTCACTGGGGCAGACAATCTGTTTCTCAATTTGGGGAGGTTTTTTTAAACTTAATGACAGACCCAGGCTCACTACCTCCAAGACCCACTTGTCTGTGGTGATGGAAAGCCACTCTTGGAGAAAGTGAGCCAGCCTGCCACCTACTGGCAGGGGGGAAGTGACCTGTGGAAGCATATCAGGGAGTTTGTTTTGGCTATGCTGTGGCCTGGGCTGCTGGTCCAACCTTCCTCATAGCTCTTCTGCTCCAACCTCTAAAGTACCCTCTGGGCTGCTGGTAGACTGGCAGTGCCTGAGTCTGACAGAAGGATCTAGAGAATGACCCCCTACCCCTACCTCCCTTAGCATGGATTCTATAGGATGTGGCAGACATGTCTCTTGCAGTGTTGCTTCTGTAAGTGGCCTTATATTCTTCCACTTTTTTCATGTGAGCCTCAGTCTTATCCCTAAAAAGTGAATTGTTTTCACAAGGGAAATCCATGGCTTTTGTCTAGACATCCTGTGTTAGGTTTGTGGTTCTCAACCATGCAAATCTCTTCACAGACACAGCTAGTACCATGAGTCTAGTTGCTGTGCAGTTGGCATCAACAGCCATGTGGAACTAGTATTTGGTAGCATCTATGGCCATCCTGGCTGTCTCAGCCAGATCTATCCCCACTTCTCCAGGCACCTTGTCCACTAATGCAAATACTGTGGACCAAAGGACCTTTTCATACTGGGCTGCATAGGCCATGTAATTGGCCTGTCAAACCACTAGGGATGCTGCTAGATATGCCTTCTTCCGCATGGCATCAATCTTCTTTGACTCTTTATCAGGAGGATGGGAAGCCAGGGGTACTCTAGCCTTGGCACAGGCAGCTGCCTGGACCACCCCCTCATGATCTGGATGTGTGAAAAGAAATTCAGCTTTGTCAGCAGACTGACACTTGAATCTCAGGTATCGTCCATACCAGCTTTTACCATCTGAGGAATATCGCCAGGATAAAGCCCCTAGTTCTGCCCCAAGATCTCTCCACCTTGGTGCATGCCTTTGTGACGTCAAGGCTTAACTACTGTAATGCGCTCTATCTAGGGGTCTGCTGGCTAAAGCTGGTGCAGATTGCAGCTGCCAGGCTGTTGATGGGGCAGTCTAAGTACTGCCACATCACCACGGTGCTGCGTGAACTACACTGGCTGCCGATCAGATGGAGGGTCCTCTTTAAGATGGGCTTGCTCACCTTTAATCCCCTACATGGCCTGGGCCCTGATTACCTGGTGGACCTTCCTATTCCTACTGTCTCGGTCTGCTTCCTCCACTCCTCCTCTAGGGGCCTCCTTGTGATTTCCAGGATGTGGTTAAAAATTGCCGGCTACAGAGCTTTCAGTGTCGTAGGCCCCATCCTGTGGAATTCGCTACCTCCAGCTGTAAGAGTGGCCCCTTCAGTAGAGGTATTCAAAGCCTGCCTGAAGGCCTTCTTGTACAATCAGACTTTCCTTTATAATTTTGTCCTGGCATGACTTCTGTTATTCAGCTCTGTCCCTGGTCACTTGTTTAGTTATTTTTCTGACATCCATTTAAATTTTAAAATTGTGTGATTTTATTTAATCCTATTTATTATGATGTTTATTGTATTGTTGGTTTTACTATTGTTATTGCTATTGTTATTGATTTGATTTGTGTATGGCACCCAGACCCTCCAGGATTGGGCATCTTTTAAATAAAATTTGCCTTGCCTTGCCTCTATCCAGCTGATATTTCTTGTCCACCTTCTTATCTACTGATGGAACCAAAGTAGGTGCCTGAAGGATTTTCAGATCTGCTTTCTTAAGAAAATATGAATAGGGAGCATAAGTCTCTTTGTGAGGGTGAGACCCGTCATGTCCAGGAAGTCAGCTTCCTCTTCCTCCTCCACTGTCTCTTGCAAGGACAGATTGAGGGTGTCCATCATGTGCCTTATAAAGGCATTGTGTGATGAGAAGTCCTCCAGTACCTTGGGAGGGGAACTGAAGTTTTGCTCTGGGGAACTCTGAGGTTCTATTTGTTCTCCCACACCCTCCTCCTCCTCATAGTCCTCATATAAATATTCCAGTTCCAGGACCGAGGAAATCGTAGTAGAAACCGAGGCAGAAGCCACGAAGGGAACTGACTGAGAGACCAGAGGAACCAGAAGAGGAGCTATGTAGCTGACAGCATAAAGGGCAGTAAAGGAGCTGGAGACTTAAAGCAGGCGCAAGAGGAGCCATTAATGATTGTAAATGGGCAGCACCAAGAAGCGCTGAATCAGGGCTCATAAATATGTATGAGAAGTCCGTAAATATTAATCATAGAATCATAGAAGCTTGACAGCAAAAAAGGACCATATCGGCCCATCTAGTCTGCCCTTTTTCCCCCTAAACCTCCCCTTCCAGCCTCCGCCCTCTCCCCGATACTCAGCCCCATATGCTTGTCCCATGCCCTCTTGAATTCTTCCACCGATTTAGCCCCTATCACTCTGTCTGGTAGTCTGTTCCAGGGCTCCACCAACCCTCTCCATGAAGAAATGCCCTCTCACATTGCCCCTGTATCTTTATCTTTGCAGTCTGAGGCTGTACCCTCTAGTTTTGACCCCCTCCTTTCTCTTAAGTAAACCCTCTTCTCTCACTTTATGTCTCCCCATCATGTCTCCCCTCTACCTCTGTGTCTCCCATGTGTATAGATCCAGCTCCTTACACTTCTGCTCATATGACTTTCCCTGCATACTCTGCACTACCTTGGTTGCCCTTCTCTGAATCCTCTACAATGAATCTATATCCTTGTGGAGATGTGGCCTCAAGAACTGAACCCCATACTCCAGGGGCAGCCTCACCATGGCTTTGTAAAGGGGCATTATTACTTCCCTCTTTCTGCTAGTAATGCCCCTGCCTGTGCATGCCAACATTCCATTGGCCTTTCCTGCTGCCCTGCTACATTGGATTCCTACCTTAAGATTCGAGGATACTACGATCCCCAGATCCCTCTCTTGTTCTCTTACTTTATTTTCCTCCACACCTAGGGTGTACCCTGCTCTTCTGTTCCTACTCCCCAAGTGCATCACAGTGCACTTCTTGGCATTAAATTTCAGCTGTCATGTCCAAGACCATTTTTCAAGCATCTTTAAGTCCTCTCTTATATCCTCCACCCCCCCCTCGGGGGGGCACCCCATTGCATATTTTTGTATCATTAGCAAATAGGCACACCCTTCCCCTCAAATCCTCAGCAATATCACTAACGTAGATATTGAAGAGAAGCACACCCAAAACTGAGCTCTGTGGCACTTCACTCTTCACCCTCGCAGTCCTGGAGTGCACCCAATTTAGCACCACCCTCTGAGTTCTTTCTGAAAGCCAGGCCTCTACCCAGCTTGTTATTTTCCCACCCAACCCCAAGTTTTCCATCTTGCTCACCAGCCTCCTAATGAGGCTGCCTGTCTGCCATCTAGGGACACTGTATTTCAGCAGCAGTGACAGGTACAGGACAATAGTAAAATGCTTAATATTGGGAGTGCTGTAAAGGGCGTAGGGTCTGCTATTGAACACAGAGCATTTGTAAATAAAAAAAGCAAAGTTCTTGGCTGCACCAGAACTTTGAGTTTGGGATTGTAATGGACTGCATGGGGACTGAGTGTGACAGCAGCCATATTGCAGCCTTTCAACCAATCAGAAAGTCGGGATCATGAGCAGGGACTTTTGAGACATTGCCAAATGTTATGGGGGAAAAAACAGGGACATTATTTGGCACCTAAAGACAGAGCCAATTAGGCATCAAGGAGGCCTAATAAATATGCATTTTTGAGAGAGAGAGAGACAAATGAATGGACCAAACAGGAACCTCAGAGAGCTCCTAAAACCCCAGAGACTTTTCTGCCTGAGTTCAGTTTGGCACAATCCATTCCACAGGGAGGGGGGCTCTGGCCCCTTGCTAAAGAGAATGGACTAGTCTGTTCTGCAGGAGCCACCCCCCCAACAGGGGAGGGGGGGGGCTCTGGCCTCTGCAAAGAGATATGTGACTGCAAGAAAAGAAATTGGAGTTGCTGGCCTGGGGGTTGCCATATATTGTCCCCCAGAGCTAGCTTTTGCCTTTCCACATTTTGGGAAAAATGTTGGCAAGAAACCTCATCTGTCTTCAGCTGTGTGAGAAATGCAAGAGGTCTGCCTGTGGTTGTGAGAGGGCTGCATGAATGCTTCTGCCTCAGCAGTGAGAGTGTTGACAAGATCTGTGACTTCAGATAATGGAAAGCTGCATTGAATTCTGAGTGAGTGATCTTCTACCAAATGTACAAGTAGCTCGTCTGTCTGCACCCTGCACTTGATAAGTGCCAAGGATAGGGTGGACATCTGTAGCAAGTGACTGAAGAAGGGTCCAGTTTTGTGAAATGCTTGATGTGACTGTGTTGTGTGCCTACAGGAAGGGAAGGGAAGGGAAGTATCCTGAGGTCGGAGCTTTTCCTGAAATTGCCTGTGAGGACTTGCTGATGTACAAATGTTCTGTTTGGAGCTACAAGATGTCAGCTGGCCAAGGAACTGTTTATTCTGCTTGTGAGAAGTGAACATAAAGTGAATTGTCTGTAATTCTAAATGTGCTTGCCTCCGAAAGAGAGGGGGGAAAAAGAGTTTGCTAAAAAGACTGTGTCTTCTGAGAAAGCCACCGCAGTTGTGCTAAACCATGTGTCTACATGGCATAGAGAGAGAGAAAAGGGAATTCAGTTACTGTGATGGACTGTGCCTGAATATGAATGTTTCCTGAGGTCAGGAATGCACCCCTTGCCTTTGGACTACATCCTATGGTGAAAGGACCATGGCTGCCATGCCAGTAGTTGTGGTTGAAGTGCAAGAGTGTCCAAAGTACCTGAATTGCCTGAAAACTGTAAGAGACTGTATTTAAGACTGGTCTGGGAGTCAGCCTGGTAGTGCACCAGCTGTGCACTGCCATATGTGCTTCCCCCTGAGGGGCGTAGCCTAGACGTTGAGGTCTGAAGCATGACGGCCCTGGTCCCAGTCCAATCTATTCCATAATGTGACTTAGAGTCCAGAGAAAAGGGGCAACCATCAAAAGCTGAGAAAGTTCCAGCCTGCAAGAGCCTGTTTCAAAAGGAGTGTCAACACAAGCTCCTGTCTGCACCTCAGCTGCAGTTTTTCTGCACCAAATGATGCACCATCTCTGCCAACCAAGGTGGAACTGTAAATAGTTGAAATATGTTTTGCCAAGTTCCTAGCATCTAAGGCCCAAGCTAATCTAGTGAGGGAGTCATCTGTTTAGTTACAGAGGTTACAGTTTAAAATGTGTCGCAGGAACACAGATAAAGCAAACTTGATTTTCTTTTAAGGGCCACAATGTCGGCCAACTCAGCTGCAATTTTATCAGGCCTGCAACTTAATAACTTAGTACTAGGTACCCAGGCTAAAGAGTAGAACTGTGGGGTTCTATAATGGTCTGGAATTGGTACTAGTATGAGCATTGGATATATTGTGTTTCGCATCCAGTGCAGCTAGTTAGATAGCAGATCCTGAGTCCATCAGAAGGTTGGTGGGTGGCCAAATGTGATAAAGGGGTTTGAATTTAAAAATGCAATCTATGGTTTGAATTTAAAATGCCAAATGATCATATTGATTTTCAGTGCCAAGAATGCCAATCTGAAAAGTCAATCAATGCAAATGTTTAACCTCTAATTTCATTTTACCCTATCCTAACCCTCACCCCTTGTAAATAAATGTTGGTTAACTTTTTTTTATAAACCCTGTGTGTGAGCATATTATTAGAGTGAGCCTTTAATTCCTGAAATGTTGAAATTTGGGATTTTGGTTATTTATCCATGTGTAGGGTGACATTGTGGTATTGTGGGTGGGTACAGCATCCCAGGGGGTTGTACCGGGTATTATTTAGGCCCACTAAAAGTATACTCTGGGTGGAGGCACTGTGCAATAATGTTACTTATGGGAAAGAACCAGTTTTAAATCTGAAATAGGAACCCAGGCCCTTCAACCTTGGTCAGGCCTGCAAGTCAGGGGTAAGTAGCTCATTGGGACATGGTGTCCGGGTTCCATTTATGTGTATGTTTTGTTGGAACTGGTTGTGCGGGCCTTTTTGTTTTTGTGGGACTGGCCTTTTCTAAGGGTTTTCCCCCAGTTCCTTATTTTTATCTTTTTTAGAAGGAACCTCTTTTTTTGAGGAAGAAGACTCCTCCATGTTTGTGAGAGAGATGCAGAAGTAGCCACTTCCTCCAATTTCTTAGACCTCTTTTTCAGGGTTTTAGGATGGAACATTGTACAGACACAACAGTTGGCAAAAATATGGCTAGTACCCAGACAAGACACACACACAGATCATACCTATCAGCTTTAGCTGTAATCTGGCCACAGGTTAAACAATTTTTAAAACCAGTTGTTCTTGTCCTCTTTTTTTGAGGAGTCTCTGGCATTAATGTCAGACACAACAGTCACACACCAACACAAACAAATAACCCCACAAAAACCCTAGTTCCCACGCTAAAGGGAACCAAGGAGACGGTTGGTTCCTGAGGTCAAATGAACTGAAAATAAAGTAAAAATTACAGAAATATTTAAGGAACTACAGTCCCACATAGAATAAAAACAGGAAAACTTTTTCTTTCAGAAACAGTGGTTCCCCGCGGTTCTCAGGAACTGATAATACCTGGTACAACCCCCTGGGATGCTGTACCCACTCACAATACCACAATGTCACCCTACACTTGGATAAATAACCAAAACCCTAAGGGAACTAGGAGAGCTTTAGTAGTAGACAATTAGTAGAATAGCAGTATAAGTGCAGTATAATGTGGAGAGTGGTGCAATGCAGTGGCTGCGGGAGCCACATTCAGGCAGACCTTCTGAACGCTGAGGTGCTTCCCTATCTGCTTGCATCTCTCTGGACTGCGGCATGAGGTAACCAGACTAAGAGCAGAAGTAAACTGGGTCAGGAGTCCCAGCACCCCTAACCAGAGACCACCCAGTCCAATGCTGCTGCCTCAACGGATGCTGAGAACGAGGAGCACTTGGATGACAGTGGGCTTAGAGAAGGTTAGGACAGTCAGGCAGAGGCACATCCCAGATCCTATTCCACTCAAGAACTCATATGCCACACTGGCAAACAGGGACAACCAAACAGAGGTACCCAGAGAAGTGAAAGGAAAGGATGTGGAGGTTAGCCAAAGAGGTGACCTCAGCGGGGAGAGCAGTGGACCCCAGAGGAGGAGGAAGCGAATCCTGGTGGGGGATTCCATCATAAGAGGGTTCCAGCTAGGAACACAGGAGGGGGAGGACAGTGAGGTGAGGTGCCTACCAGGTTCCACGGCATGGAGGGATGGAAGGAAGATCCTGGGGATCGCTGGGAAGGCAAGACGGAAGAGTGAGATGGATGTAATTATCCACCAAGGTACTAATGACTTGGCAAATGGGGAGCCAAAGGAAGTTCAGGAAGAGTTTAGGAAATTGGGGAGGGGTCTCAAGCAAGTAGCTACTTCTGTCACCTTCTCAGATGAACTTCCTGCAAGAGGCATGGGAGAGCATGGGGTGCTTGCACCAGAAACTTTAACTCATGGTTGAAGAACTGGTGCTGTGTGGATTCATTGGTGACTGGGGACCCACCTGGAGGGATGGAGGCTTTTTCAAGTCTGATGGCCTGCATCCATCCTGGAGGGGAATGCAAGCACTCAATGATAAGTTTAAATGCTACATTGACAAGCATTTATATGAGCCAAGTGGGGTGGCAGGCCAGCAAGGAGGGTACCTAATTGGCCACCCCCCAACAGCTAGCAGTGGAACCAGTGAACTGAAAGAGTGGATATCTCTACAAAGCAGTGTGCAAAAGATGGAGATGAGTGACCAAGAGGTGGATAGGCAGAAAAGGGACAAAATTTAACAGAAGGGCAGACAGCAAGGAGAACCAGGGATAAAAGACAACCAGGGAAGGGACTGGAGTAGAACAGCTAAAGAGTCTAGGGAGGTCAAATCATGGAAAGCCATGTGTGCCAATGCCAGGACCCTTAGCAACAAGATGGAGGATCTGGAGGCTGTCATGGTGCAGTCAGACCTGGACATTGTGGCCATCACAGAAACCTATTGTAATGATAACCATGACTGGGAGATGGCCATACCTGGCTACAACATATTCAGTAAAGACAGAGCAGGTAGGAAGGGACAGAGGAGGAGGAGTGGCACTGTATGTGAAAAATTACATAAGGGCCACAGAGATCCGGGGGGAACAAAATGGGGGAGTGATACTGTGGGTTAAGCTGGAAAGGTAAATGGGGCCAACTTAAGATTTTCTGTGCAGGAAGAGTTTAAAGCACAGCTGACTAATTTTGGGGCTGACAGCTCTCAGAGCACAAACCACCAGGCCTGTTTTGGGGCTGGGGAGGTTTACCTGTGTCTGACTTGGATGTGTGGATTTTTCTCTGTCTGATTAGCAGGGTATTTCTCTATCAAATTGTTGTGTAGGGCATCTTGCTGACAGGAAGGCACTCATTGCAGCAGTGGTCAGAACTTTTAGCTGATTGTTTTGAGAGGACACAGTTTAGGCCCAACCCCTGGAAATAGTTCCTTTATACCTGGGGTTCTGACATCATTTCCTCAAGAGTGCAAGGTGCATGTCACTGTCATATCCTCTCTAGCACACTGCACTGACAATATAAGCATACACATTGTATAATATAAATATATATCTATTTCTATATTACAAACCAATCACACACATGCACACAAAAAAAAAAAAAAAAAAAAAATGTGGGGAGTAGTGCAATGTAATGGATGTGGGGCAGCAGTCTTCCGGGAGTCTTTCTGGAGGCTGAGATGCTGCCCTATTTGCAGACAACTCTCTGCCCTGAGGGAGGAAGTTGCCCATCTTCAGGCCACACTGGACAGTAGTACGGGGACCTTCCCCCAGGCCACACTGGACAGTAGGAAGGGAACCTCCCCCATCCAGGGAGCACCAGAGCCACCACCACTACCTCAGAGGCTGCAAAGAAAGCACAGCAGTTGGAGCACAGTGGGCTCAGGGAGGGTGAGGATAGTGGAACAGAGGCACACCCAGTCAGTTGTTCCACACCACAATCCATACACCATTCTGGGGGAGCATAGCTCCCCTATGGATACACCCGCAGAGGAGACTAAGGAGGCTGAGGACAACTGTCACAAGGGAGACCCACAGGAAGGAGGCAGAGGATACCACAAGGAAAAGAAGCAGCTCCTGGTGGGGGACTCAATTATTAGGGGGAATAGAACTGGGAGGAGCTCGGAAAACTGAAGTAAGGTGCCTGCCTGGTGCCATGGCTTGGAGGGAAAGGAAGCGCATCCTCAGGATCACGAGAACAGCTGCAAGGGATTCTGAGCTGGACGTAATTGTCCACCTAGGGACAAATGACTTGGCTCATCATGAGGTTAGAGCAGTGCAGGAGGACATTGCAGAGTTAGGGAGGGGCCTAAGACAAGTAGCACACACAGTATCCTTCTCAGAAGTGCTGCCTGTCAAAGGCATAGGGGAGGCGAGGGTAATTGGCACCATGCAGTTTAATGAATGGTTGAAAAAATGGTGCAGAGCACAGGGGTTTGGCTTCATTGGGGACTGGGGTTCCACCTGGAGGGACACCAGCCTATACTGGCAGGATGGTCTGCATCTGTCCAGGAAGGGAACAAGTCTTTTGAGCAATCGGTTTAAATGCTTCATTGGCAAGCTTTTAAACTAGTCAAAGGGGGAGGCACTGACAAGCAGCAGAAAAATCCCAGCCTCTCCCTACAAAACAGGGTACTCAATGAGAAAAAGACCGAGAGAACGGTCAGTGGGGATGCTGCAACAGAAGGTAAAGCCATCAAAAAGGAGAGCAATGAGTACCAATGCCCGTAGTCTAGGTAACAAGCTTCCTGAATTAGTGGCCTTGATGGAGGAGGAACATCTGGATATCGGCAGTCACAGAAACATGGTACACACAAACCATGACTGGGACATAAACATACCAGGATACACTATCTACAGGAGAGACAGGGAGGGTAAAAGAGGAGGAGGAGTTCTTACATAAGGGAAGGAATAAAAGCAACAGAACAAAAGGGTAAACAGGAGGAGAAGAAGCACTGTGGTAAATTTGGAGACAGGCAATGGTACCACAATCCACACAGGGGTTAGATACAGACCCCTTCTCAGGGGAGGAAATGGACAAGGAAATGATAGAAAGTATACTTAGAATGGCAGAAGAGGGAGATATTGCAGATGGGTGATCTGAATATGCCAGATGTTAACTGGAGTGCAGTTGCAGCTGCCACTTGAAGAGTGCAGTTATTCTAGATGCCCTACAGGAGCATGCCTTGACAACTAGTACTGGAGCCCCACTCGAGAGGAGCAATATTAGACTTGATACTCTCAAATGGAGATGAGAGAGGATCACGGATGTAGAAGTGGGTAGCCATCTGGGAACTAGCGACCATCGAACAGTATGGTTCACAATAAACACAGCAATAGAGTCAAGCCATACAAAGACAAAAGTACTGGACTTTAGGAGGGCTGACTTTGCCAAAATGGGTGAGTGCCTAAGGAATGCACCAGCAAATGGGCAGGAAGGAGGGGTGGAAGAACAATGGGGAATAATAAAAACTGCCATCACAGAGGTAACGAGCCTTTGTGTGAAGCAAATAAACAAAACAAGACGATGTAAGAAACCACTATGGTTCTCAAAGGAAGTGGCAGTGAAGGTTCAAGAGAAAAGAAAGCAATCAGGAAGTACAAGGAATCGAAGGAGCAGGACAGAGAACTGTATCAGTTAAAGCAAAAGGAGGCTGGGAGCAGTCACAACAGCAAAGGCCCAAACCGAGGAAAAGATAGCCAACTCAGTTAAGAAGGGGATAAAACCTTTTATAGGTACATCAGGAGCAAAGGAAGACCAAGGAGGATAGTGAGGCTTAATAAAGGGGAGGGAGGGTGGCAGAGGAGACTGTGAAAAGGCAGAGATACTAAACAAATATTTTTGCTCAGTATTTACAAATGAAGAGGGGAGGTACATAAAACAAACAGTAGTAACACTCTGGATACAGAAGTTGATACCAGCCCATTTATAGAAGAAAGGGTTCTGAAAGAACTCTTAAAACTGAAGGTGGACAAAGCAATGGGGCCTGATGGGATTCATCCCAGAATTCTAAAGAACTAAGGGTAGAACCAGTGACACCACTGACTACCCTTTTAACAAACATGGAGGAAGGGGTGGTACCTGAGGATTGAGGAGGGCAGATGTGATTCCCCTTCACAAAAGCTGGAGCAAGGCAGAAGCAGGAAACTACAGACCTGTTAGTTTAACCTCAGTGATAGGGAAAATGATGGAATCACTTCTAAAGGAAAGAATTGTCGAGTATCTAGAGGCCAGAGGGGCACAGGACCCTAGGCAGCATGGATTCACAGCGGGAAGGTCATGCCAGACGAATCTGATAGATTTCTTTGACTGGGTGACCAAAGTAGTAGATCAGGGAGGGGCTGAGGACATGGCTTACCTAGACTTTAGCAAGGCATTTGACACAGTCCCACACAAAAGATTAATATACAAGTTAGCCAGCCTGGGAGTGGGTCTCAAGATGACAGCCTGGGTAAAAATTGGCTGGAGAATAGGACACAGAGAGTAATATAATGGAGTCCACTCAGAAGAAAGGAGGGTTACTAGTGGGGTACCACAAGGTTCAGTATTAGGACCAGTCCTCTTCAATGTCTTTATAAGCGACATTGCACTAGGACTGGAAGGAAAAGTATGTCTCTTTGCAGATGACACTAAGATCTGCAACAGAGTTGATGCACAGGGTGGGGTGGAAGGATGAGAAGGGACTTGGCAAGGTTACAGGAATGGTCAACTGTATGGCAGCTTAGATTAAATGCTAAGAAGTGCAAGGTAATGCACCTGGGAAACAAAAACCCAGGGGAAGAATACACAGTGTGGGGTGAGATACTAACAACAACAAAAATGGAAAGGACCTGGGGATAGTCATATCAGATGACCTAAAGATGGGCAAGCAATGTGAGAGGGCAGCAAGGAGGGCTGGAGGGATACTGGGATGCATAGGGAGAGGCATCACCAGTAGAAAACAGGAAGTTATTATCCCTCTGTACAGACAGCTGGTGAGACCCCATCTGGAGTACTGTGTGCAGTTCTGGAGACCCAATCTCTGCAAAGAAATAGACATGATGGAAGCTGTTCAGAGTAGGGCAACTAAAATGGTGCAGGGTCTGCACTGGAAGACGTATGAAGAGAGACTTAAGGAGCTTAATATGTATAGCCTCGAGGAAAGGAGGGAGAGGGGGGACATGATAGAAACTTTCAAGTACCTCAAGGGAATCAACAAAGTCCAAGAGGGTAGCATCTTTCAAAAAAAGAGGCGTGTAAGAACAAGAGGGCACAATTTGAAGATAGAGGGGGGGCGGCTCAGAGGTAATTTAAGGAAGTATTTTTTCACAGAGAGGGTTGTGGATGCATGGAACGGCCTTCCGAGAGGAGGTTGTGGAGTCAAAATCAGTGGCGGAATTCAAGCATGCATGGGATAGTCATAAGGCAATTCTGGGGGGTGGGGGTAGGAAGAAGTAGGCTGCTGGTTAACTAGGATCTGCAGTTTATCCAGTAGGTAGGGAAATGGGCAGACTGGGTGGGCCAAGCGGTCCTTATCTGCCGTCAAATTCTATGTTTCTATGTTTCTATGTTATCCGCACAGGTGTGGTCTATAGACCACCAGCCCAGGAGGAAGAAACAGATAGGGAGCTGATGCTTGCCATCCAATGGATGGCAGACAAGGGTGAGGTAGTGCTGTTGGAGACCTCAATATTCCAGACGTGGACTGGAGCATCTGAGCAGCAGTATCAACTAGGAGCAGATTTATCCTGGACTCCCTTTAGGGTGCCTTCCTCAAGCAACTGGTCATGGAACCAACTCGGCAAAAGGCAATACTGGACCTTATGCTCACAAACAGGGACAGTGTGATGGGGTAACAGTGGGGGAGCACCTGTGGAACAGTGACCACCAGTCTTTGTGGTTTGAAATCACAGAAGGAGCAGAACCAAACCACAAAAAAACACGTATCCTGGATTTTAGGGGGGCAGACACTGGGAAAATGGGGAGATTTTGAAAGAGGCATTAAGGGGAATGGGGCCGGAATCAGTAGTTGAGGAATAGTGGGCAGTATTTAAAATGGGGATTACAAGAGCAACAGAATTATGCATTAAGAAGGTTAGCAAGAGGAAAAGGAAGAGGAGGCCATTATGGTTTTCCAAAGAGGCAGCAGAGAAAGTGAAAGCCAAAAAGATTGCATTCAGGCAATACAAAAAGGCACAGGCAGAAGGGGATAGGAGAAGTACCAGGAGAACAAAGGGAGGCAGAGAGGTCAGTAAGGGAAGCCAAAGCTCAGACAGAAGAGCACATTGCAAAATCGGTGGGTAGAGGGGACAAGGCCTTTTATAGGTACATAAGTGAAAAAAGAAGGGCAAAGGGAGGAATAGTGAGACTGAAGGGGGAGGATGGGGGCTGCGTGGAGGATGTCAACAGTAAAGCTGACATATTGAACAGGTATTTCTGCTCAGTGTTTACTGAGGAAGAGGAGGGTAATGGGTCTGAAGGAAGTACAAGGGATGGGAATAGTGCAGAAATGGACACAAGTCCCTTTACATGAGAAAGGGTCCTGAAGGAACTGGAAGTAATAAGAGTTGATAAAGCAATGGGGCCAGATGGGGTGCCCCCAGGGTCTTTAAAGAACTAAGAGAGGTGGTGGCTGAACCTCTGGCAATCCTGTTTAGCCAATCACTGGAAACAGGGGAGGTGCCCAAAGACTGGAGGACAGCAGATGTGGTCCCCTTATACAAAAGTGAGAACAAAGAGGAAGCGGGGAACTACAGACCAGTCAGCCTTACCTCGGTAGTGGGGAAGATCATGGAAGCACTAGTGAAGGAGGGATTGGTGAAATATCTGGTTGTCAATGGGCTACAGAACCCAAGGCAACATGGTTTCATCAGGGGGAGGTCATGTCAGACCAACCTCATTGAATTTTTCGAGTTGATGACTAGGGAGGTGGATCAGGGGAAGGGAGTGGACATGGCCTATCTGGACTTCAGCAAGGCCTTTGACATTGTGTCACACAGAAGACAACTGGTGACACAACAGTTACACAAACCTTTGAATATGGGTTTGGGCAGGACAGTAGTGTGGTGGGTAGGTACTGGCTGGGTAGCAGGACACAGAGGGTGGTGGTAAATGGCTGTCATTCTACAGAGGGAAGTGTGACCAGTGGGCTACCACAGGGATCAGTGCTGGGACCGGTCCTATTCAACATCTTCTTCAGTGACATTGCACAAGACCTAGAAGGCAGAATTTCCCTGCTCGCTGATGGCACAAAGCTCTGTAACAGAGTAGACACACCAGAGGATGTAGACAGAATGAGAAGGGACCTGCAGAAACTTGAAGAATGGTCAGGGGTTTGGCAGTTGAAATCCAATGCAAAGAAGTGCATGGTAATGCATGTGGGGCACAAAAACCTTGGCACAATATATCAGTTTGGGGGGTGAGGATATAGCATGCACCAAGCAGGAAAGGGATCTTGGGGTTATCATCTCTGATGACCTCAAGGTAGGGAAACAGTGTGACAAGGCAGCAGATAAAGCAAATAGGATTCTGGGATGCATAGGCAGGGGCATCACCAGCAGGAAAAGGGAGGTCATAATTCCACTATACAAGACACTGGTGAGGCCCCACCTGGAGTACAGTGTACAGTTCTGGAAACCTTACCTACGTAAGGACATAGGGTAGAGAAGGTTCAGAGGAGGGCAACAAAGATGATACATGGATTGCATCACAAGTCCTATGAGGACAGGTTGAAGGAACTGAATATGTACTTCCTGGAGGAGAGGAGGGAGAGAGGAGACATGATAGAGACATACACGTATCTTACAGGGAGGAACAGAGTGCAGGAATACACTATTTTTAAGTGAAAAAGATTTTCCAGGACTAGAGGGCATGGGATGATGTTGTAGGGAGGACGATTCAGCGGAAATGTGAGGAAGAATTTCTTCACAGAACGGGTATTGGACAAGTGAAACACCCTGTCAGAGGAAGTGGTGGGGGCTGAAACAATTACATGATTTAAGAATGCATGAGATAGACATAAAGGAATTCTGGAGGTCAGGGTAAGGGGTAACAGACTTCTAGGAAAACATAAAGTGAACTTACAAGCTCAAATGGGAAGACTGGGTGGGCCATAGGCCCTTAGCTGCCGACACTGTCTATGTATCTATGATGAGGAACCAAGCTAAATACGAAAGACTAACTAATAACAACAAATATCACTGAGGAAGCAGTTATTTATAAGAAATTTTTAAAGAGCTATTGACACCTCAAAGAAAACTTTAAAAACCATAATGATTACATTAGGTACAATTTTGCTTGCATTCCATTTATATTTGATATATTTCTCCATCCCATAATTTATTACTAAGCAAATGTGTATGAATATAAGATTGTTGTCACTTGTCTCTACAGTTATAATCATCTGTTGTGACATCACAGACTGTTGCCATGGGAGTAACTGTGAGGTCACACGCAGAGCTCTGTGAATTCAGGTAGGGAGAAAGCAGCAGGAATAGATGAGCTCTTCAACGGCAGAAATCCTGTTTTCATACAAATAACCTCAGTAATAAATAAGGGAAAGGAGAAACACAGAAGTAATGGGAAATACAAGCTGGACTGTATCTAAATATTAGGTTTCATTAAAGTTCACATGAATGTATCACCAGCTCTTTAAATAAAAATGAAACTCATCGAGAAAATAACAATACAGTTAGAAGTCAAGGAGAGCTCTCCGAGGCATCCAAACTGGCAGGCAGAGTAATAGATCTGAGCACCTTAGAGTGTAACAGTTTCTAGGGAGAGCAGTTTGAAATTGGCACGAGCCAATAAGAGTTCCATCATTAACATAAATTCCATTCTCTCTGGGGCAGTTGAATGCAGTAGGTTGTCTGCAGTAGTTAAGCATATTGAAGGATTCCTAGGGTTAGAAACATAGACAATGATGGCAGAAAAAGACCAAAAGTCCATCCATCTATTCTGCCCCTGTTCCCTATTTAGCCCTGGGGCGTACTGTTCCTCCAGGGTGCTAGCTCTCCCCACCCCCCTTCATTACCCTGCCCAACTCTGATGCCCTGAGCAACCACTATATCCTTAATTCTCTCTAAGCCATGCTTAAAATCCCAAACAGTTTTTGAACCCATCACCTCGACTGACAGCGTGTTCCACATATCGACCACACTTTCTGTAAAATAATATTTCCTCACATCCCTTTGGAACCTCCTTCCTGTTAGATTCCACTTATGGCCATGTGACTGCAAACTAGTATTCAAGTTAAATAGTTACCCGCAGTTCACCCTGTTAATTCATTTATTCCTTCATTATTATCCACCCTCCCACAGAGTTTAGTGTCATTTGCTAAGATATGCAGCCTATACTGGATCACCTCATCAATGTCGCTGATGAACATGTTGAAGATGACCAGACCCAGGACAGATCCCAGACCCTCTCTTCTG